>OX422214.1:51106844-55906844 GCA_949130495.1 Sambucus nigra
TATCTAGCTTAACTAGGACTATGCATCTAATTAACCACGCTGGGTTGAACTTCCCCGTACCGCCCATACGATACGCTACTATTAATCGAATAATTCATTTTAACCAAATATTATTATTGCACCATTCATTTTAGTTTCTCAAACTTAAATTACTTTTAGATATACACTATCGATCTTTTCTACCATCGCGCATAAGTTGAATAATCACACTGTAATATATGCACTGCAATACCTCTCAGAATGACCACAACGATGCACACATACTCTGCTATCAAGTCCATGTACCTCTTGTACTAAATCAGGGACTACGGGTTCAGAATGTCTACTCGAACCATAAATCAAACAACACACAATGGAGGCAAAAATAGTTATAAGCCTTTGGGCTAAGCACATACCTAACGTACCCAAATGGCCTGCCAGTTCCACTAATACACAGCACATAATGAGCCGCCCTAAGTTCTATGTTCTAGGGCACACATTCAGACCTCGCTGGAATCGCCAAGGTGGGATCACCCTCTGCGAGGAACCTTCCGTGATAACAAGCAGCATAGGTATGTTCACACACATAACAACTCACATAATAGGTATTCACACAATCTATATATATCTCTAGTATAGGTACACACACAACATATAATACATCCCGTACATAGTATTTGTATCCCTCGAATACTCGATGTACTAATGATACACACATATTATTATTTTTGTATTTTTCAAGTATCACTCACTACCCGAACGATCCCAATTATCCCTTAAGTAAATCTCAGTAGTAAAATATCACTCTTCTACTTATATTAGCCTGAGGTTATCGTTTACTCTTCTTGTAACCCAATTTGTAAATTCTCGATGCACATCTAATCCCAAGATTTTCCTCCGTAAGATTAACCAAGCCTGAGCCATATGTCTATTGACCTTCTTTAAGTCTTTATATAATTACTAGACTATCACCAAAGTTTTTCGTAATTAATTTCATGAGGGAGTATAACAATAAGCAAATCTCAACAAATTCAGGCAGGATTCCGAATTGATTCGCCCACTGAATCGATTCGATCTTCAAATCGAATCGATTCGCACTTGACTGTATCGTCTTTTTCGTTACTATTGTGAGTTTTCACCCTTAAAACCTTATCAAACTCCATGAAACTTTCCTAAACTCCCATCCAACATACCTAAACATTAAATATATGTGTAGGGACAATTCTAAATGTAAATAATACATCAAGACTAAAAGAAATCTATCCAAGAACAAATCAAAACTCATAATTCAACAAAACCCTAGTTCATGTGTTATTCATGCATCTTCATCAATTTACCTAGATTTCTTTCATGTTAGTCATCCCGTATTCTCTGATTTCGTGTTATTTACATATATGGATTTGTTCTACATGAAATCCTACCCCAATTTATGAATCTCACCCATCCAAAGCCTATGAGGATCATTTAAATCATTAAATTAAAACCTTACACTACATGGGATGACATAATACTCTAATTTTTGGATATCCTTCTACCATAGGCTCCTAAATGACTGAAATGCCCTTACGTGGTGCCGGGTTGGTCTAAAATCGCCCCGGAACCCAAACAGTACACCCAGGTACACTATTTCGACTATTTCGACCAATTCGGAATCAACCATGACATCGAAATCATCATATGATTCACTCAACATAAATTTTCTATCTCGATCTTATATAGTCTACACGCGACTCTCAGTTGAAATATAACACAGTCACGTTGGTATCACTCGCTACAATGTAAAATAATTACTTACTACTCACTTAGTGATTTTATTCCGTAAATATTAATCGTTATCTCTCTTGATTAATACTTTAATAAATACGTAATATTTAATTTAATAAAATTACATCACTCGTGTAATTTAAAATACCCGAATTAATTAAGTGCTAAATACTCAGAAATACGGGGTCTTACACCAAACCACTCCCACAGAATCCAACCCGGTTACCAAATTTCACCTGACACGATGAAGTGCTACTTTGTCACGCTTATATAAAACATTCAATTGATGGTGCATGACATCCCTCGCTCATCACGGTAGGAGCCATCCGAGCACTATAACCTAGAGCACAATCTAGAACCCTCTGGAATCGCCAGGGTGGGACCGTCCACTACGCGCAACCTCCAAGATAGCATCCTCGATTAACAAATAAATACACACAAATTTGCATTCAACTCATATGCAAACATTTATAGATATAATTCACACATTTATATATATTCCAAGTATTAACTACCTCGTACGTAATTTCCACATCCCACATTAATTTTCTACACCCCGCTATTTTTATTACTTATAGGATTATACTTCTCGCCTCCTATATAGTCGAATATGTTTCTATTAGTCTCACGAGGTCCCTACAAATTTATCTTTCAATTTTGGGAATGTTTCGTCACTCATTATATCTTCAAGGGTAATTTAGACCATTGATAATTTTTTTCTAAATAATAATATTCCTAGTATTTCATACTCCTCCCATCTAGCTACGCGTGGCCGCAAACGGCATGTAAATCCGAGTTCGTGTGGCGAAGTTATGCTCATTTAAAGATTCACAAAAAATATATAAATAAAAATATAAAACCCTGATCTCGCCTTACTACCCCGCGCTTCCCAGCAAAAATGACCCCCGGTCGACTGGTCCCTCCGATTCTGATGCAACACTGTTGTAACAGGTGCATTTTTTTGTGTTTTTTCTCTTATTTCTTCCCTCATTCTTCATATGTTCTCCTCAATCAATATGAAAGTTCACTCAATTCTTCCTCAATAATTTTTGTCCATCATCATCATACGTTTCATGATTTCACAATCCCATAATTAATTTACACATTTAATCTATTATGTTATTTTAACCTTTAACCCATTTTACCAATAAATAATCAATTTCACCATTTATAAATTCCTTTCTCATCTTTAAACCTTAGAACCAAGAAATTTACAATTCTTTCATATGGAAAGATATCACAAGGATCATCTAAACAGATGGGTCATCTTCAACCTCTAAAAAACCCAGAATTTCTACAACTCCCTACATGGAAATTTCTCAAAGTTTTCATCTAGGCAATTGAGTTTTAATAATTCCTTCAACATCCATATTAGTAAGATTTATACACAAGTCTCTTATTTTTTAAAATTTATTACCATAAACCCAAAAATGAACACTATTAACTACAAATCAAATGAATCAAGAAAATACTTGCCTTGGTAGAATAAATCCGACGATCTCCTCTTGCAAATTTGCTAGGAATGTTCTTTTTTTTTCCTTTCTTTCCTTCTTCTTCTTTCTCATTTCTCTCATGTCTCAAACTTAGGGTTTATAATTGTATTAGTTGCTGCCCAGCCCTCTTAAACTTAGGTTAAAAATTGATAATACCATTTTTAAGCTAATGGGCCAAGCCCAAACGACCCGAACACTCCCGTATTGACCCGATTATGCCTAAAAATGTCTCGAGACCCAAATACCACCACAAGTACTCTTTTTTGACTATCTCGACATATCCGGATACAACCGTGCACTCAGAATCTTCATTGGGTTCACTTGTAAAAATCTCCAATTTTGATTTCAAAATACGACACACGCAAAATTTAAAAAATTTAATCTGAATTAATTAAAAATCTAAATTCTCTAAATTAAATGACTTCTCCAAATTAATTAATTTTCTCCAAATTCAAAATTCTATTTCACCAAAATAATTAGATTCCATGTCCTCAAAATTACGGAGGGTTACAACGAACCTCAGACCTAACCCTAAGTGGAACTCGGTAAGCTCGCAAGTTACCAGGTTGGGGGGCACTCTTTAGGTGGTGAGACATCGTAGCTATTCTTTTGTATGGATTGCTTTCGTAGAAAGGAAATCATTTTCTCAGACGACGCAAATTATGAGTGCAAATATTCACATGTAATGAATCCTAGAAAGCAATTAAAGAAAGGACATGCAAATGTCATGCACAACACACAAATAAAAGTGGTTCAATAAATTGCCTATGTCCGCGGATAGGTCACTGAATTTTTATTAGTATCTCTCAAAGTTTGAAAATTACATCCCCTTTGAGCCTGGGGGTGGGCTGGATTTATAGCCGCATGAAGCTATAATATTTGAATTATTCAAGAACTCTCCTAGATTGATATTGGCTTGGTGGTGATACCGTGATTATCTCGAACGAGATTTTAGGTAACTGATATGAGCCTATTTAATGGATATCTACTCCATAATTATTTATGTGATAAATGCTGGTGCTGAACCTCCTTGTTGGTAGATTGGGCAAGACTTACGATAGGGTTGCTCGTGCAGGCCAGAGTTGTTTTAGGTAACTTGTTGGCTTTCTCGGGCAGGCCAGAGTTGGGCCCAATTACGGTTTGGTCCCCACAACTATTATGTGAAAATATATAAATTTGAAATGTCTACATATATATTATTAACGATTGGTTTCCCATTAAAAAAATATGTTAAGAGGGGGGGGGGGGGGGGGGCGAATGTTAAATAAATCAATTGGAGGATATGGGAGTAAATGAACATCTATGTCAAATCATAATAGTTGAGCAGGAATTTGGGAGAGGAATAATGTCACGAAACTTCATGCAACCCAATGTCAAGCCAAAAGAGAAAAACAAAATAAAAGGACAAGGTATGTACGTACGTGTATTGATCACAAAGAAAAGTCAATAACGAATAATATCCTTTTGAATTACCAAATACAGTACTCAACAAAAAAATATTATTGGACGATATTTTAGAAAGAAAATTGATGTTAGATAAAAATATATTGATGATGCTTCAATATATATATATATATATATATTATGCCCACATATGGCCTGCGGGTTGATATTAACAATGTTCCTAGTAGACATACATCTATTAACAATTTTGATACTAACATGAAAAATGGATGTTTGCAATTCTAGTGCTTTAAAAAAATATAAGAGAATGTTTGGATTTCATTTATAGCTTTTTATAATTATTAAAAAGCAATAATATACTTAGTCTGAACCCATGTCCTTATATGGATATGAAATGTGCATGCTTTGAAAAAATCGACACAGAGCCTATAAAGTCAATTGGAATAAGAAAATTATTTAAAAATTATAAAACCCCATAACATATGGATGATTACAAATCTTTTAAGAGACTTGTTGGTGTATAGAGTGGGGAGGGCCTTAAAAATGCTTCTTGAATCTTGATGCATAGATGGAAGAGTCACTCGTAGTGATAATGTGTTGTAAAATAAAAGGGATATAGAGAATTTAGAGGGAATATAAAATTTTCATTTTATTGGTATCTAAATACTCAAGGGGTGTCACCATATTAAAAGTACAAAGTAAGACATCCCCAAAGACCTTTATTCAATGTGAGGTACAAGTGGATATATATTAATTTTTACATTTTTCAACATTCCACACATTTTAAAAATGTTATATCATGCCAATTATTTATTTAAAAATAAATTTAAAGAAATTACAAAACCTCAAATTCTTACCAAACCTTCAATAATCTGAACTTTTGAATATATCTAGCCGATAGCTCTTTATTATAGTGCTTTGTCTTTAATGATATGAAATTATAACTCGAAAGACACCTAAAATTATACTTTGACATTTGCTTTGGAAGAAAGACAAAACCAAAATATGAGGAGTGTAAAATCATGTCCTTATACAAAATAAAGGAACATAAAAATAAAGTGTAAGAATTAAAGAAAAATCTTACAATAATAATAATTTAGGCCATATGTTGGGTAAACCATCATAATCAAGAACACTCATTTTAAACATGTCACTTTATAAGAAAAGGGATTTTACAAGCTCAAACGGAGAACTCAATGGTAATTAACCGACCTTGACAAATGTGGGTTTAAGATGCAACTGCTTACCTACGTCAATTTATTTCCCCTGTATCATATTCAGTATGCGGTTATACCACTTTTATTTAAGATTCCCCATTCGTTACCTTTGAGGGACCGCTTGTTAATAGCCTCATTCTATTCCTACCTTTCATATATTATAAAAAATTAATGGCTTGACGAATACGTTCAATTTACCAAAGACATTTTTTCCTTGATCCTATTCACACATGTATTAAGTATTCAATTCATGTTTGCTAATAGGACTTATTAAAATAAAAATATATCTTCACGGGAGCTCTTGATAGTAAAAAAATACTCTTAAAACCTATTTGAGTACATACATAATAAACGAGACCAACTAGTAAAAAATAATAAAAATAAATAAATAAAGGGTACTTGACAAATAGGTCTTATTTATACTATGCATTTCCTAAGTGATCCTACAAAAACAAAATTTTCTCGAGTAAATATCCATTACTTGTTTACAAATATGAGATATTCAATTAAAAAATATTTTTCTATGTAACCTATTAGGATAAAAAAAATCATAAAATCTATTTAACTAATACTTTATTGGTAAATAAATAAATAAAGATAAATTAGGCCCCTCGACCAAAAAGAGAGGAAAAAACAAACCAAACCAAATCATTCGAGAACGCATATTATATTTATTATAAAAACAAGTTGATATAAAAACAAGTTGATATTATATTATATTTTATTTTCAACAATATAAACTGCCAAACCAGTAGGCCCCACCTAGATACCTTAGAAGGGTCCAAAGACACACGTGGAACCGTGACTTTTTTATCTCGTTCCACCTGTGGTCGTGTCATGAGTGACGTGGCCACGTTGTTTGTGGGACCCTCCACGCAAGGTGTCGTCGTTTTCGGTGACAGCTGGGTGGTGGTGGGCGTCGGTGACGGTTAGGGAAAGTTCTTGGTTTGGGTAGGTGGCCAGTTTAAGAGTCCGTGATGGAACTGTTTGACCCACTGTTTTTTTAACTCCCCCGTGAGTTGCCATCAGAAGCTCACTCCACTTGGCAAAAATTTGGAAGCTGTGGTCACGTGGGAAAATATTTTTGAGCGGTCTAGGTTTTATCGACTCCCATCATCAATCTACACGAGCCACAATAATTTAACCCTTTGTTAATTTAATAATGGAGTTCAAGTATCGATTTAGTATTAAATATATTTTATTTAATTATATATTGATTGGACTTATAATATTTTTTGACGAAATTCATACTATAATACAAATAAATAAAATAATATCGGTATTAAACCGATACCACCACCAATGTGTATAATATTTTCCTTGTTAATTAAATGTGATGTCATAACCCTTTTGGAAGGTAGAAAACTTTAGCAAGTATTTAATGGGTAAACCAACCTCATTTAAGGGTCACATTGACCCATTAAAGTATGAGTTAATGAATTTGGACCCGATGGGGCTTTGCTTTGGTATATTTCATGAGTTGTCTACTTTAATTCATTAATTTATATTATATTATCATTACTTTATTCTTAAAATAGTAACATGTAATTCGTGTGATGTGCGAATTAATTATAATAAATAATATCAATATGAACATATTGTGGTTATTCACTAATACTCAAACGATATATCTATAGATTTATATAAGATTGTCATCACAATACAGCGTCGATATTTGTCCCGTCCACACGACGACACGTGTACACTTCATAAATGTGCACTCTATTTCTTTTCTCTTTTGATTCACGCTCAATTTTTACGAATTAAATTTCTCTGTTCCAGTGACACTCTAAACAATTGATTTATATCACACACAACTTCAACATTCCATACCCCTCTCTAACTTTTAATCTATCTAAATTCCTTCACAGCCTCTCTAAAAAACCCCAAAGTCGCTACCTCCTTTTGGTAACTCTTTCTCTGTAAACTAACGTTTAAGTTCTTTCTCCAGAACAAGATAAACACCTTTTTTCTTTTATGTATTCTAGAGGCCATTTATATATATAGGGACTGAATTGATGGCAATACATTTTTCTTCTTTGTTGGGAGGTTTGAGAGACGATGAACTATACAATAAAGTTAGGAACATGTGTTTTGGTCAAAGCTACGTATCAGTTGTTGGGTAAGAATTTGGGACCACACTCTGTTTTTTTTATCAAATTCTATGATTATAATTGTTTAGAAAATGATTTGATATAGGATTCTTGATAGTATATTATGTAAGTAAGGATTTGGGAATAAATTGGGTTTTAGTTAAAAAAAATATGTTTTGTTCATTGGGCATGTACTATAAAATTTATTTTTATTTTATATGCATATATGTAATTTTTTTGACAATTTTTTTTAGATTTTTGTGTTCAGTATGTACTTAAATTTTCAATCATCATTTCTCATATTTGATTTAGATTTAAAGATGCCAAAATATTTAAAGGTGTAAAATTTTTGGACTTGAAAAAGTTGTCAAAAGTTTCCATATGATATTTAGTAACTTTATAATTCTTTTTCACAAAACTATTTTTCCCTACATATTTTGTTTGAAAATGTTATACTTTAATATTTTATGATAGCTATATAAATAAATATGGCATACGAGAGCTCTCCTGTCAATGTTAACATATTAATTTCATTATTGATTATAAAATTTCAGTATATGGATCAATACCTTTTTTATACTACTTTTTTAATTACTTCAGAAATGAATCCACATATGTTAATAATGTTTTGAAAAGAAATGTATGATCTTCAGTAATCTTGGAAGAAGATATAATTTATTTTTATTATTTCTCTATTTGTGTAAATGTCCAAGCGTCAATTATAAATTGGGTTTTAGTTAAAAAAAAATGGTTTGTTCGTTGGGCATGTACTACAAAATTTATTTTTGTTTTAAATGCATATATGTGAATTTTTTTTGCCAATAATTTTTTTTAGATTTCTGTGTTCAGTATGTACTTGAATTTTCAATCATCATTTCTCATATTTGATTTAGATTTAAAGATGCCAAAATATTTAAAGAGGTCAAATGTTTGAACTTGAAAAGTTGCTAAAAGTTTCCATATGATATTTAGTAACTTTATAATTCTTTTTCACAAAACTATTTTTCCCTACATATTTTGTTTGAAAATGTTATACTTTAATATTTTATGATAGCTATATAAATAAATATGGCATACGAGGGCTCTCCTATCAATGTTAAAATATTAATTTCATTACTGATTATAAAATTTTAGTACATGGATCAATACCTTTTTTATACTACTTTTTTAATTACTTCAAAAATGAATCCACATATGTTAATGATGTTTTGAAAAGAAAGGTGTGATCTTAAGGAATCATTGAAGAAGATATAATTTATTTTCATTATTTCTCTATTTGTGTAAATGTCCAAGCATCAATTTTGTTTAAAGGACGAGTTTTTTTTTTTATATTTATCTTTTTGTTGTTACTTAATGTCTTGCACATTCACATCTCTAGCCATTTGTATGAAGTAATCTTACTACACAAGCATAGGCTTCTGGTACCTTACTTATATCATGATCTATTTAATGTTGCATATATATATTTTATTTGTTTATGCATTGTAGTTGATAATATAAATAATGATTTTCTTAATAATGATTTATGTTCTCTAATATGTTCACTTATCTAAAGTGAGAGATATGTTGAGTTTGTTATCACTTTATTATGAAATAAGCTTATAATGTTTATATTTATTTTATACTACTTTTTGGGAACATCCATATTATTGAATATATCCTCGAATTCATTGTCTGGCTTGGATGGGAGTAAAGAGAAAATATATTGAGGCTAATAAAGACAAAATTTGATTTGGTAAGTCAATTATATTGCCACGTAATAAATCCATAACATGAATATATACAAACACATGCAAGTGATACATTTGTTCTTTTGGAAATAAGGAGGATTTATAATGCATTTTCAATTTCTAAGGATTGTATTTTGGTCTTTATATTTAACATGTACGAATGTACTTATACAAAGAAAGGTGTCATTCGTGAAATTTTATATATTTATTTAATATTAAGTTTCGTTTATTTAAAATAACATTATCATAATCGACATTAACTTAATTAATATCTATCAAATTGATCATACATAATTTCTATAACTACGGTCATGCAACGTGTGGCCTGCAAGATAGTTAAAAATATGTTAAAGGTAAAAAATAGTGATAATAATATTGTGTTAAAAAAACTGTAATTGTAAACTCACTAATTGGACAAATTAAAAGATAACCTGGAAGAGCACCTCTAAATCTTATATAAGCAAATATTTTTAAATGATTACAAAGAATGTTGATGCATTAGCTACTCTAACCATTATCAATATGAATGAACCTTCAATAAGATAATCTATCCTAATTTATCGTACCAAATAAATGAAATTAATTACTAACAACTTTTATTTAAGAATGGAATCATAAATAATAAAAGAATAAGAAAATAATCGATAATTCATATGAAAAGTGAAATGTAATAAAATGTTGATAAATCTAAATGAAAAAATTTAATACTTAAATAACTATAAATTGGCCTAACTCAGCATCCCGCGCCTCCCGAGAGTGTGAAATCATATCGAATATATTATCATAAGCAAATTTGACACAATTTGTCTTCTCGATTTCATATGGTCTCTGTAAGTTTGTAACCAACTAAAGTTTCATGGATGCTGAATTTGCCTAACATTAGTTGTGGACATTCATTATAATCTATTGTTGCTTGCACAAAATTTGAGTTTGGTGGAGTTTGTCAACAACATTTTGTGGATGACAAATCGAGTTATTGTATAGCAAAACCAATTAAGTCTTGATATGTGATATGAGATATTTCTTATTATCTACTACAACTACAACATGTGAATTTTATGTTTATGTTCATGCTCATGATAAAATTGTAAGATGTGGACATTTATATATAGGAGAAACAACACTAGTAGTTGAAGAGAGAGATGTGAGTAAGTAAAAAGACACTTTCAATAGCATCTTTTCAAATTCTTTGTAGCATAACTTAGACGGGTGAATAATAGAATATTAAAAGCCTAACCCAAATTGTTTATCATTTGGTTTATTAGGGGTGACAAGTGGAGTGTGCTATCTTTGAGTAGATATAAATGTTAGGTTCCGTTTTATATGTTTTAATAGATTCTAGGTCGACTCATAATTATGAATCATTTTATTCGACACATTGACGTGATGCATCTGCATTAGTTTTTTTAAATGATACCTAATGAATCCTATACACAAATTAAAATAAACACGACACATCAGTCTGTCGTATAAAATAAGTCAGAATATGAAGTCGATATATAATTACTCTTACTACTATTAGATGTACGTGCACACAGTAAAACATTATATTTACAATCCAAATTAAAAACTTAAAATATAATAATTGGGGGTATTTGAAAATAAGGAAAAAGATGAAATAACGTCATGGCTCCTCACTTTATATAATAGTATTTTCATGATTTCATTTTTTTAGTTCATTTCAATAAATAATTTAGTTTATTAAAATTATATATAAAACTAGAGAATTCAACTTTATATTCTATAATATTATTGGTTATAGTACAAAACATTTAACTATTCACTTAGTATCTTCCTGCCTTTTCTTTTTGCATGGGAATTCTCTCAATAAAATTTATAAATGTAATTTCTATTTTATATTTTGAAAATTTTCAAGGTTTTTTATTTACCATTTTCCATATATACCTTTTAATAATAATAATAATAATAATAATAATAATAATAATAATAATAATAATAATAATAATAATAATTATTATTATTATTATATATAATACTTCGTATTTTTTGTGCATGATTTAATCATGAAAATTAATTATGTGAGCTTGCGGTGACATGTGATGTCATTAATTATATTGACACGTATTATGTTATTCGTACTTGGGATCGGACTAAATATACGGTAATCCATTAATTATATATCTTGAAGTGACTCAATATTATGGGAGAATAAGGAATGGTAAGAGATTTGGTATCGAGGATTTTCTTATTTGAATTATCACATCGGTGTCGGGTTTCACCTATCGTGAAGTAGTTTCTATAATATCGGTTTGTGCTAAATTAAAAATTAATTAAATAGTTGATGTATGGACATGTATTGGTTAATTTATTAAATAATGGAGTCAATTAATTTATTATTTTTTGGCATATTTTGGGTTGGTAATTAACGTAGAATGTCCATATTTGACTTAAAATAGTGGATTTTAGGCCTATTAAGTTAGTATTAGCTTAGAAAACGTTTTGGACCATTTCGATATGTAATTTGGCTCATTAAGTTGATGTCCATATAGAGCCTAGGACCAATTTTGAGATTAAGTGACTTATAGGGTCATTAGGCTTTTCATAATTCACATTTTACACTTTGGAGATAAATACTAAGGCTATAGAGATTATGCACTAAGAAGTAAAGGAATTGGGGGGGGGGGGGGGGGGGGGGGTTAAGGACTAATTCATCAATCAATCCATAAGGCAAGTTTACATCATTTAAGAATTTAATTGGAATTTTGTTGTGATAGTAGTAGTCCATTGGATTCTAAATTCACTTAAGTATAATCTGATTTTGATATTAAATTAGTTAGATTTCTAATTAACTTAATTATGTTAATAACCATTTAAATTTCATAATATGAGATTAGTAAATTTCTTCATGAATTCGAGTTCGAATCGTTAGAGAGTTGTTAGGAGTTGATTTTACATTATTAATCCGTCAAAATCCCCTTGTTAATTGAACAAGTCGATGTAGAGCTTAATCAAATTGATTAGATTATATAACACTAGGGCTCTTAATTTGAATATGAGATTTACCCTTTAAATCATGCTCTAATCGTATATAATTATTAGATATAAATTTAGATTGCTGTTGGGATAATTATATATGAAGGGGGTTGGGTTTTCAATCTGATTTCGGAGATTGGATTTGCTTTAATAGAGGTTTGGAGGGTTAAATATCGTAATACGAAAAGGGCCAACCTACGAGTTCGGTCGATAGATCGACCCATGGACATGGTCTGAGGTTGTGCCGAGGGTTTATTTGGTTGGATTTCGAGGCACAATATTAGTTTATGTTGGCATTTAGGTTTTTTATACATGTAAAAGTATAGGGATATTGATGTTTATTTAGTTCAAATTTGGTGTTTATACAGTTTGTTATTTTTCACCTCATTTTGGTTATAGTGGTTAACTTGGTTATGAGGCGTTAACTTACAAATCCGAGTGTAAAACGGATTGTTCTATGTGATTTTCGAGGCTTAGAGAATTTGGGTAGATGTTCGGGTTTGATAAGGTCATTGTGTGATGTTTGTTGGATGTA
Organism: Sambucus nigra; assembly: GCA_949130495.1. Lineage (NCBI taxonomy): Eukaryota > Viridiplantae > Streptophyta > Magnoliopsida > Dipsacales > Adoxaceae > Sambucus > Sambucus nigra. The sequence goes on from OX422214.1 coordinate 51,120,054, forward strand.
TGTCCTATGGAGAGTATATCATTAAGTCATAAACCCTAGGATGGGGTAGTTATTATATTAAACGTATTTCTTGTATAGATTAAGTGTGAGACAATACCTAGAGTCGGAGATCCTTAAGAGATAGGACAAGTGTTATATAGAATTGATTAGGGATAATGGGTATATTATCTTTTAATAATAATGATATAATGTATGACACGGTAGCGTTTGGGTTTGTGTGTGTTTGTTTTCTATAATCCATTAGGGCATGTTTTTTTTATTTGCATTTCTTATGTGCAATGCATACCATGTGTGAGTACTTGTGGGTTAGATATTATAGGTGATATCCTTTATGGATTAATTATATTAAATTCATAATTAGACTAATTAAGTAGAAATTGGTGGTAATTTATGTAAGGACATGTTTTATAAATGTCCGGGTCAGTATCTAGGCATTTCAGTTTTATCCTAGATCTCAACATATATGTCTTATATCGCTACAGTCGGCTCGTCTCAGCACGATCATATCTTGACGGACTCAATCCTAATTCTGTGTTTCACGTGCCCATCATCATCAATATTGTGCATCGTGATCATTTCCTACATTGTGGGTTCGTGGTATTGATTTTTTGGATTCATAAGTCCTCTCATATAGGAATTGAAAGAAAGCAAGAATCGGACCTATCCGAAGCTGAAGAAAAATGAACCGATCCGATTTGAAATTTAATCAGGAAAAGTCATCTGTCCGGAACGATCCATTTATGAAGAAAATTGAACCGATCCGGATGACCAAACCGATCTGATAATCCTTTTCGGACCGGTCCGACGAACTCAGAAAAATTCGGCGCATCAAATTTTATTCGCATTTATAAATTCCTTCTTGGGAGCTTATTTTGTTTAAGACTTTGAGGGAACACTTTATTGACGTAATACGTCAAGTATTCATATATTTCAAACACAAACACTTTGAGATTCACAAACACTCAAAATCATATGTGTGAATCATTCTAAACCTAGTGATACTCATTCATGGAGCATCTTGTGTTAAGAAGAGGGTTCTCTGCACTGCTGAACTTGGAGCATCTTGAGGGAGCTCTTGCTAACGACAACGAACCGGTGCGTGAGGGTCTTCACTTGTCAAACTGTATTTGTTTATGTATGTAAGTGTTTATAAACCATATTGAAATAAAAAGGTTTTGCCCCTTTGGTGGATTTTTCCTAATTTGTTGTGTGTGATTGATCCTTGCTTGATGTGAATATGTTGAATGTCGAATCAATCACCTTTAAATGCATAACTTTGGTTTGTGTTTAAATCTGGATAATCAAAAATTAGATTTAATTAAATTTGTTTCTCCGGTTGAACAAAAAGTGAACTCTCAAATTGGTATCAGAGCCAATTATACAATTTTACTGTGTAATTTTTTGCATTTTTTTCTTCTTCTGAATATCAATTCTTTAAAAATTGATTTCTTGAAAAGGCATTTGTTTAAATGGAAAAATCATTTAATAAAATTTCAATTTTTGACGGGTCTAACTATGCATACTAGAAATCCCGTATGAAATACGCTCTTAAATCCATTGATGAACGTGTGTGGATTTTTGTTAAAAATGGGTGGACACCTCCCACTGTCACTGTTGATAACGTAACAAGTTTAAAATATGTGGCTCAATGGACCGATGATGAATTTAAATGGTCCACGTATAATTCTAAAGGGCTTAGTGTCATTTCTGGATCCGTCACTCCTGATGAGTTCCGATGCATAATGACGTATACCATGTCTACAGAAGCATGGGATGTTCTTCAACTTACCCATGAAGGCACAAATGCTGTTAAAGAATCTAAACTGCAAAACCTAACTACAGAGTTTGAGACTATAACTATGCTTAAGACTGAATGTTTTGATGAATTCTATGCACGCTTGTCTGATATAGTTAACACTAGTTTCAACCATGGTAAGCACATTCCTAATGCACGTTTAGTTAAGAAAATCCTGCGTTCTTTGCCTAAGCGATTTATCCCCAAAGTCACTGTGTTAAATTCTTTAGGAAATTTGAACACTCTTAAATTAGAAGAATTAATAGGTGATCTTCAAACCTATGAAACAGATATGTTTCCTAAAGCTGTTAAAGCAAAAGATAAAGGGATAGCTATTAATGCCCAAGCCAAAAAGAATTTCGAGTCAGCTAGAAAAGAGGGTAGAATCGTCTAAACGGAGTGAGGAAAATATGTCTAATTCTGATTTCGACTTCGATTTAGATGATTTGGCATTGTTTGCAAAGAATTTTAAGAAATTTCTCAAGTTAAAAAATAGTGGCCAAGTTAATGATAAAAAGAAGTTTGAGAAAAATAAAAATGTCAAGAATTTTGAAAAAGAAAAGAAAGACACACCAAAGAGAAATGACGAGAGATGCTGTGAGTGTGACGATAAGGGTCATAGAGATTTTGAGTGCGCTATAAGGCTGAACAGACTAGCCAAAGAAAAAGGCAAAGTTGTTCTTAATGCTACCCTGAGTGAAGATAGTGTGGTCGAGTCGGTGGATTCAGGAGAAGAATCATCGCATGAGTGCAACTTCACCGCATTCATGACTAGCCACGTGAGAGATTCTGATGCACCTTATGACGATGAGGATGCCTCTTCACATTGAGACCTTGACACTAAGAGTGAGAGATAGGATGTGGGGAATGAGAGCGAGAGTGACCTTCGTCGCGCTTATGCTAATTCATTTAAAACCAAAAAGCGCAATAAAGGTTTAGTTCTTAGGATTTCCGCATTAGAGAAAGTGCTAGGAGAGATGAGAGCGAGTGAGTCCTCCTTATGCATTGCTTTGAGAGTGAGAGAGTCTGTTTGTGGAAAGAGAGAGAGAGTTTGTTTGGAGAGAAAGAAAAGTGTTTTGAGAAAGTCAAAGGGGACTTGACAAAGCAAGTGTCTAATATGACGAGAGACCTCTGTGCATCCAAAGAGGCTCGTAAGATTCTGGAAGCCCTTGTTGCCCAGCTCACTCATGATCTTGAAAGATCACGGTAAGTCAAGGTTCAAATCGAGGATAGATTTGGAACGATAAGAAATATTTTACTCACGCCTGCATTAGGATTTGATGAGAGGTCTGAAATTGGTTTTGATGGTGCATACACTTCTCAAATTGCACCTGGACCAGTCCTTAAATTCACGACGAATCCTTATGGTCATCCACTAAGACCCAAGAAATTTGTTCGGCCAAGAAAGCCAACCGAGGTAGGCCTCAGATTGTGTACTTTTGTACTTATTATAAGTAGAAAGGCCACTTGAGAGAGTTTTTCTATAGTCTGGGTTGGACAAAATGTACTTATGCTCCATCACACCCCACGAGTAATCTCACGAGACTAAGAGAACAAGTTGAGTTTTTAGTCGTGACTTCTTAGAGTTTAATGAGAGAATTCTAATGGTTATCTGGACCGTTTATGGCTACTACTAAATTTATGACTAAAACTACCAGAAACAAGGGTAAACAAAAGGTTACCTCCACTTGGGTACCTAAAAATATAACAAAGCTCTTATTGTTCATGTTGCTTTGAAAGCTCTAAATACCTCACAGTGATATTTTGACAGTGGGTGTTCTAGACACATGACTGGTGATGTCTCATTTTTTACCTCCTTTGTGAATCATAATGAAGGTAAAGTAATTTTTGGTGATGGGAGCAGGTATAACATTATAGGATGAGGTACTATAGAAATACCTGGGTTTTCTATGCTAGAGAATATGATGTACATCAAAGGTTTGAAGGCAAACCTTCTCAGCATCAACCAACTGTGCGACGTTGACTTTGCAGTTAAGTTTGATCGGGATGCTTGTAATGTTTATGATTAAGTCGTTAAACTTGTATTGCAAGGGGTGAGGACAGAAGATAATTACTATAGGATAATGCCCATGTCCTCATTTATCTGCAATAGTACCACTATCACTCCTATGGATCTGTGGCATCAACGTCTAGGTCATGTGAACTTCAGAGATTTAGATCGATTAGTAAAAAAGGACCTAGTACGTGGCTTACCATCTCTTGGAAGACCTACTTCCATAGTTTGTGTACCCTGTCAGTTGGGAGAGCAAATTCGTAGCCCCCACAGGAAGTTGAATTCCACTACCACCTCTAGGGTACTTGAGTTAATTCACATAGGTCTTACTCGTACATAAAGTCTAGGTGGTAAGAGGTATATCCTCGTGATGGTAGATTATTTCTCAAGATACTCCGTCATAAGTTTTATGAGAGAGAAATCAAATGCTGTCGAGTTCCTAACGACCAAGTACCGTGTCCTGTAAAACCAACACGGTGTCACTATCAATAGAATGTGTAGTGACATCAACACTAAATTTACGGAGCTTAAAGTAGATCTTTAATGTGATAGCCTTGGAATCAAGCATGAGTTTTCAGCCGTAAAGACCCCTCAGTAAAATGGGATCGTTGAGAGGAAGAATCAGACGATTCAGGAGATGGTTAGATCTATTCTTCTTGGTTGTAAAGTTTCTAGGAGATTTTGGGCAGAGGCGGTGTCTACCGCATGCCATACAGTGAATAGGGCTTACTTCCGTCCACACACACTTCAAACGCCTTATGAATTGTGGACTAGAAAGAAGCCTAATCTGTCATATTTTTGTATGTTTTGGAGTAAATACTACATCCTACAGGATAGAGAGCAATTAGGAACGTTTGACCCCTAGAGCGATGATGGAATATTATTAGGATATTCATTAAACAATAGAGCATACTGGGTGTTTAGCCTGAGCAGATCTAAGGTTATGGAGTCAATTAACGTCACCGTGTAAGATAACGAACCTCTGACATTAGTTTACCCTAGAAGTTTGTGTGAGGATGAAAGCCTTTCTGGTACTGATCCCCTTGTCCCTCACACACACAGGGTGGACCCTACTCCTATCTTAGGGGACACACCTTCTTGGGTTCGCAAGAGTCATGATCCTACTACTATTTTAGGAGATCCCACTCTAGGGGTTAAGACTCGTGTTTAGCTAGAGAACGTTGTTAGCCATGTTTTCTACAAGTCTAAAGTCGAGCCCAAATCCTACAAAGAAGCACTCAAGAATGAACACTGGATATCTTCTATGCAGGATGAGTTGCTTCAGTTTAGAAAGAATGATGTCTGGGAACTTGTCCCCCGACCTAGTGAGACTAACGTGATTGGTACCAAGTGGATTTTTAAGAATAAAATGGATGAAAATAATATAATTATCCATAACAAGGCTAGGTTGGTCACTAAGGCCTACACATCGATTGAGGGTGTAGACTTTGAGGGGACATTTGCTCCTATTGTGAGGCTTGAGTTGGTCCTATTGTTACTCACTCTTGCATGTCATCTGAGCTTTAAGTTATATAAGATGGATGTCAAGAGTGCCTTTCTGAATGGCATTCTACAGGAGGAAGTATACATGGAATAACCAAAAGGGTTTGAAGACCCTAAGCATCCTGGACACGTTTATTATTTGAGAAAAGCCCTGTGTGGTTTGAAGCAAGCACCCCATGCTTAGTACGAGAGGCTTACTTTCTATCTCTTAGCCCGTGGCTTTAAGATAGGGGGAGTTGATCAGACGCTATTTTCTAGGAGAGATGGCCGTGCTATTTTGGTTTCCTAGGTCTATGTGGACGACATAGTCTTTGGATCCACGTTCTCCCAGCATGCTCACAGCTTTGAGGAGGAGATGAGGAATGGGTCTGAGATGAGCATGGTTAGTGAGCTTACATTCTTCCTTGGTCTCCAGGTTCGTCTGTTAGAGGATGGGATGTTCATCTCCTAATTTAAGTATGTTAGAGACCTCGTGAAGAAATTTTATTTAGACTCCGCTGAGCACGCACGTACACCTATAAGTACATCTACAAAGCTTAGTAAGGACACTTCAGGCAAGGACATTGAGCAAACCTTGTATTGGAGTATAATAGGCAGTCTTTTCTATTTGACTGCTAGTCGTCCCGATATCGCCTTTAGTGTTAGAGTGTGTTCACAATCTCCGATGTCCCCCAAAGAGTCACACTTACTCGATCTAAAAGGTATTATAAAATAAGTGAGTGGGACTCTTTCCTAGGGTATATGGTATTCCTTTGATACCAATGATCGACTGTTTACCTATTCGGATGTCGATTGGGCCGGGGATGCAGATGATGTAGGAGCACTTCTGGTGGGTGTTTCTTCTTTGGTTCTGCTCTTGTCTCTTAGTTAAGCAAGAAGTAAAACTCCATCTCTTTGTCCACTACAGAGGTTGAGTACATATTCGTTGGGAGTTGTTGCATGTAACTTCTGTGGATGAAGTAAATGCTGAAGGATTATGGGATATCACAGGACACCATGACCATCTCTTGTGATAACACGAGCGCGATACACATATCCCATAATCCTGTCTAGGACTCGCGCACAAAACACATTAGGATACGCGAGAACTTTATCCATGAGCTTGTAGAAGAAAAGGTCATATCCCTGAGTTTTGTACCTACCAACCTTCAGTTAGTCGATATTTTCACGAAGCCTTTAAATGCCCTTAGATTCGAGAGTCTTAGGAGATCTTTAGGTTTTTGCATAGTTTACTGAGGGGTGGTCACCATGTCTAGAGTATGATACATTTTTCTTATTCATATCATCTGATTCCTATCTCTATATTGCATCATGTGTATATTTATTTGTTTGATTTTTTTTACATTGAAAATTGCAAAAGGTTTTTATTTTTGATTTTTTTTAGAAAAAGACAAAAAGATTTTCGTTTTATAAACTTTAATAAAAAAATAAAAAAAGAATCTTGTATTTTTGTTTACAACGCTTATGGATGAACTTTTAAGGTATCCATAGTCACAACTTCATTCCATTTCCTTATGACTGGTTGATAGTGATTTGAGATGCTACATCATTTCATCCATGTGCTTTACATTGTTTGGAGTCTTTGAGATGTGATTAATGATATCTTCTACATGTTTGGCTCCTTATATCCTTTATTGCACAAATGGACGGAATTATTTGAGTATTGTACTTGCCTTTAATATATTGGCTTAAGTGTTTCCATCTCAATTATGTCTATACAATGACCAAAATGTAATAAAACCTTACAAGATAGTAATGCATGTAAAAACTGTTTACCGTGAGGATTTAATTGCAAAAAAATATGATGAGTGAATCACGGGAAAGGGCTGCGAGAGTTAAAAGTTTACTCGTCGTGAAGCCACCGTTTGAAAAAGAGCCCGAAAAATTAAGTGGGAATAAAAAGAAAAATATGCCAAATCAAATGGGCCAATAGGTTTTAGTTTCATCATCTCAAAAGAAAAATATAATGTTTAATTGTTTCTGAGGGAGTTTGGATGGAAAGAAATGAAAAACGGGTTTGCACGTCCTTGAAAGTCATGAAAAAGCGTTCAAATGTTTTGGACGCTATTCGTGTGGAAATCACTTTGAGCTTTGATTTGCAGATTTGATTGAGCTCCTTTCTTTTAATTCCATAATTTTTACACTTAAGGAAGATTTTGAGTTCATTCGTTAGGAATATCCAACATTCATCGTGCACATATGTTATGGTTGTATGTGTTGATTTTCCTGTCGAATCTGTTCACAACCCTACATTTTCGCTATCATTGACTTGGTTGTTTTAGTGTTCTTTCATGGTGTGATTTTTGTTGTATATTTTGTAAGATTTTTTTTTGAAAATTCAAAAAGAGAAAGTGGTTTTTATTATATTCTTCTTTATGTGCATCTATTTATGTTATTCTTATTTGTCTATTTAGGGACATCATAAAAAGGGGGTGGGGGGGGGGGGGGGGGTGGGGGGGTGGGGGGTGGGGATCGAATTATGGGGGAAATAGTTTATCATTCTAATAATTCTTCTTGTCATTATATATCAAACTGTTGTGCATCACCGGTATCTGTTTTTTGCTTCATATGTGTAGGTTCCAAATTGTGGACAAATAAAGAAAGTTTAAAGTGTTTTAAAGATTTGAAGATGATTGAAGACAGGTCATCCATTTAGTATTTCCAGTTTTTGGGTTTAATGGGGATTACTTTATATGACATTTGTTTTTGTTGGGAACATAATTCAATTTTTTTATTTATGTACCAGCATATACATAGGGGGAGATTTGTAAGGATATGTTTTTATAAATGTTTGGGTCAGTATCTATGCATTTCAGTTTTATCCTAGATTTCAGCATATATGTCGTATACCATTACAGTTGGCTCATCTCAACACGATCATATCTTGACGGCCTCAATCTGAATTATGTGTTTCACGTGCCCATCATTATCAATATCGTGTGTCGTGATCATTTCCTACATCGTGGGTTTGTGGTATTAATTTTTGAATTCATAAGTCCTCTCATACAAGAACTGATTGAAAGCAAGAACCGGACCGATCTGAAGCTGAAGAAAAGCGAACCGATCCAGTTTGAAATTTTATCCAGGAAAAGTCATCTGTTCGGACCGATCTGTTTATAAAGAAAATCAAACCGATTCGGATGACCGAACCAATTCGATGATCCTTTTCGAATCTGTCCGACGGGTTCAGAAAAATCCGGTGCATCAGATTTTATTCGCATTTATAAATTCCCTCTTCAGAGCTTGTTTTGTTTAAGACTTTGAGGGAACACTTTATTGACCTAATACGTCAAGTCTTTATATGTTTCAAACACAAACACTTTGATATTCACAAACACTCAAAATGATATGTGTGAATCGTTCTAAACCTAGTCATACCCATTCGTGGAGCATCTTGTGTTCAGAAGAGGGTTCTCTACAATGCTGAACTTGGAGCGTCTTGAGGGAACTTTTGTTGAAGATAAAGAATCGGTGCCTGAGGGTCTTCGCTTGTCAAACTTTATTTCTTTATGTATGTATGTAAGTGTTTACAAACCATATTGAAATAAAAAAGTTTTGCCCCTTTGGGGGATTTTTCCTAATTTGCTGTATGTGGTTGATCCTTGCTTGATGTGAATATGTTGAATGTAGAATAAATCACCTTTAGATGCATGACTTTGGTTTGTATTTAAATCTGGATAATCAAAAATTAGATTTAATTAAATTTGTTTCTCCGGTTGAACAAAAAGCTCACTCTCAATTTACTTTGGTTCGGTTGATTTATATTTCAATCTGAGTTGAAATTTGATAAATTATGTATAGGAATTGAAATCTAGTATGAATCCTTCATAACCCTTATTATATGCATAAATCTGTATATAACGTAATCAAATAGACTGAGATTGTATTTTTAGTGTTCTTGATAGAGAATTGAATTTTATGAGTAAATCTTGAATCAATATTGAGTTTTTTTATATTGTAATCATGTTTTATTTGTGGTTACTTTGTTTAGATATTATATGAAGGTTTCAAGGTCATTAATGGAGTTGCGAATTGAGTTTTATTGAATTGGGGAAGATGAAGTGTGTAGTGAGAATTTTTGGGCATACTTGAAGAGGACGGTCGACCGGTATAGATTAACCAATCGATCGACCGTAACCGATAAATGGCATTTCGGCTTTGGGGAGTGGTTTGGATCTTTGGGTTGGGGGACTAATTTAGGCTTGCTTGGCCTGTGTTTTAATTTATTTAACTTTAGTAAAACATGTTATTAGGGTGGTTCATAGGTTTTTAATATATGATAAATTAATAAATTACCTAACTTTGTAATGACACTAAATTGAATAATTACTAAATTTCGTTAAATTTTTAATGTGTTATGAGAGTCTCTTTTATTATGTTACATGTATAAAATTCATACCGTGTGTGTACTCATGGATATCATACCAAAGGGGAATTTCATTATGTGGACACGTAAGACGCAAACCGTGATGGCACCTCGATGAGTAGACGAGTAAGACTTGGTCATGTAAACCCTGGGTCACACTCTGGGTACCCGCATTCGAGATGGATTGAAGGAGAGATTTCATCATATAGCTTTGGGTATAGTAGACTATATGAGTGATGGGTAGATTTGGTGATTCTTCCCTTGCTCGTGGTAATGCTTTAGGTTTGGGATGACCTAAGACTATATTTGGTACACAAGAGTGATCCCCCAGGGAAATAGGCCTTCGTTAATTTAATCACTTTAAGTAAGATCCTAATTCTATAGTACATGTTTTAATTCATGCATAAAATTTTATAATTATCACTCTCGAAATTGTGTAGCGTAATGAACATTGTAAATCCTTTAGTGTGATCATTTGTGATGGATAAAACTTATATATGGGTTTCACTTGGATATTGGGATTTTAGGTGCATGTATTATCTAGGATTGTTAGGTGGTATAAATCTAATGGTATTTAATTATGCGAGAGTTATGTTTATAATTATGATTTATTCCAATTTCAGCTATACATTTATTCTCTCTGAACTTGCTGTTAACATTGCGGCTTTAATTTTTTAGAACCAAGGTCGCTCGTATCGCAGCTAATGAGTGCCTAAATTTGTATTAATTATGTCCAAATCTAGGCCTTATTAGGCCCGTTGTACCATTAATAATGAGCTTTTAGAGTCATTTTAGTAATTAAAAAGAAATTTTGAAGAAAATTTTAGTCAAAAATGCACTTTTAGTAATCCTAGGAGATGAAACCTTAATTTTAGAAAATTTCTAAGCCTAAAAATAATTTTTAAAAATTTATTTAGGCAATATAAAGTTTTTCCTGAAATTTGGTTGAATTCGGAGTTAAAATGGAAACATTATGAAATTTGGGGTCTAAAATATAATTTAGGGTAAATTGATAATTTTTTAAACTTTAAGGGTCTAAATTTAAATTAACATAAGTTATGTTATATTTTTACAGTTTCCCTGATGTTTGGTGAAGATCCGAGGTCATTTGGTCATGATATGAAGATTATGTAAAAGATTGAAAATTTTAGAAGTTATTGTGGCCAAAGTATGAACAAAATGAAATTTGGGAAGTTCTTTGGTTTATAAATTGACCAAGTGGTATATATCCTCAGAAGGAGACTTGCCTCAATGGTCGTGCGTGCAAAGAGGGAGACTTGAGTTCACGGGTTCGATTCATCCCGACCTTTATATATTTTTAGTAAAAAGGCAAGAACCAGCAATATAAACAAGGCTTAAAGGCCTTAGTGTTCAAACATTGCCTTAAGTGGCCGACACATGACCAGCATGTCCTAGGCGCGTGCAACCTTTATTTAGCGTGGTTCAGTATGGGAGAAATAAGTGGATGAGTCCAGAATCCAAAGAAATCCAAATCATATTTTTTCAAGACTCGAGTCTTTATTAGATTGGTATAAAAGAGAGTCCCAATTTGTGTCAAGTATAAAAAACGTGGTTACATTTTAAAAGTCTGTTTGGGCATATTTACCAATCCAAAATCAATCAATGAAATGATGTTTCACCATTACACAAATCCCTCACTCCTTAGCCTATATAAAGGACCCTTGAGCTCATTAATTTTTATGGAGAAAATTTTAAAGAGACCCTTTAAAATAATTTTTAATAGTGTATTTTGAGAGTTATTTTAATTTGAAGGCCAATAATTGTATCTTCATGGGAGAAATTTTATCAAGATTATTTGTAAGACATAACTTTTGTAAGTTTATTTTATTAATGAAAGTTATACTTCATTTTTGCAATTTTATTATGTCTTCAATTATTCTAGCTTAATTTTTTTACTAAGACTAGGCGGAGTTTATTATGTTTGATTAATATTGTGTCTAGTTTAAATTTGTTTTCTTTCTCTACGTGTTCTAAAAGCTTTAAAAATTAGGTATTCATTTAAAATGGCACGAGAGTGCGTTTTAAACCTTCGAATTTGTTTGAAAATTTATTTTAATTTTAAGCATGTGTACTTTTTAATGGGTTATACTTTTATCAAATTAATTGATATCTAATACTTTAAGACTACATTTTAAAATTAAAAATTGAAATTTTTAAGGGAATATGGATTTAAGCCGTTTAAAATTGGAGATGTTAAATTTGATTGTGAATTTAAATATTTTATTTTTCGAGTTAAATGTGACGATAATCGATGTAATTTGACTATGAAATTGGGAATGCGGAATTTAAATTAATGCATAATATTAGTTAAATACGATAAATGGATCCAACATCATAGTTTTTCCACATACTTGATTTCATATTTCATAGTTTCATTTTTTATTTTTATTAGCTTATTTTAATATTTTCACCTTATCTCTAAACAATTTAGTTTGATTGGAAAGTTATAATTATTTTAAACATTAAAATTGACAAATCTCTATGGGTTCGATCCATACTTATATTGCCTATTTTATAATAGCCCGTGCACTTGCGGTACTTGATAAAATTGACAACACATTTTTGGCGCCGTTATTAGGAATTTGTTCATTTTTCCTTAGAAAAATTGTGACTTTGGATTAGTTTTTTGTACACATCCAGCAGGTGGGAGATGAGGTATGGGACACGGTTGAAACTGTTTTTACTATCCTTACTAAACTTATTAGTGAAGGTGATGCCCAAACTGTTATAAGAAAACCTCTTTTTGAATGGCAAAAGAGGAGAAGCAAAATTCACAATATAATAATAAAGGTTGAGATGCCATTTTCCAAGTTATGGGTGAGTCTAAGTTTAAACGAATCTCAGGCTGCACTACATCGAAGTCATCTTATGACATTTTAATGTCTACCTATGGAGGTGGCACTAGGTTTAAAAATCCCAAATCACAACTTCTAGTACACTTATATGACACAATGTTCATGAAAGACGATGAAAAGTTTGATGATTTCTATCTTAGACGACATGATGTAGTTAAGCAATCTCATGCTAATGAAATTGTGTATGCTGATTTTGAAATTTGTGCTAAGATCCTTAGGTAGTTACCTACTAGTTTTGATAGATTAAATAGAAGATCATAGTATGACTCTTAAGATGTTGTGTAGTAAACTAAAAATGTATGAATTGCAGACTACCTTAAATAAAAATCAAAGAGGCAAAGTACATGCACAATCTTTAGTTTCTAAATCCAACGTAAATAGCCTTGCGTTTATATATTCACTATCTAATTTAGATGACTCTTATGTCTCCCCTGATTCATTAGATATTGAAATTGTCCTTTTATCTAAACACTTTAAGATATTTGTTAAATATAGGAACAAATTTTCTTCTAGAGAAGGCCAGTGTAGTTATACTAACAGGCCTCATGAAAAACGATATGAAAATAAAACCTTTGAAAAATATGACAATAATAAAGATATTAAGCATATTCAATATAGGAAGTGTAATAAATTTTTTCATTATCCTAATAAATATTTTTCAAAAATAAAATGTCAATCTTTGAATAAGGCCTGTATATCTAAAACATGGGATGATAGTTCGGATAATGACAATGGTGAAGGGTATAACAATTTTATGGCATTTACCTCTGTGTGTGTTAATGAGTCTGAAAATGAGTTTGATAAGTTGTCTACTATGTCTGATGATCTTCTTGTAGACGATTATGTGTTATCAATTGGTAATGACTCTTTATGAGTTAGGACTCATGAACACGAATACATACTACCACTGTTTCTAAGACTGTATATTATTATAACTCAATTTGTGAAGATGAAACTGACTTATATAATCAATCATACCTTAGGAATGAATATGTTAATAGTGATTATGGTGTTGATCTGAATTTTCAGAAAATATACAAATCAACTTTGAGAAAGTGCACACACTTAGGAAAAACTAATTCTAGGTTACTTTCTAAAATTGATGTGTTAAATAATAAAATTCGCCTAATTTATGAAGAATCAACCACGTAAATGGAAGAGCTTGAATCTGATAATCTTTTACTTGAGAAAAATATTTCAAAATTAACAGAAAAGAATCACTTGTTAGAAATTAAGCACAAGGCTTTCCTAAACGATTTTGAAGAATCTCAATCTGAATTAAAAGAAACTTAAAAAAATTTCATTCTTACAATTCTCCTAGCCTTAAGGTTAAACACATGAGTGATTTTGGAAAAGCTCATATGGACATAAAAGGTATTGGATTTAATGAAGAAGATTTCTTAGAAACAAACTCTGTTAACTCCATTTAAGACTATCCAAAACCATCCATTGTTCGTATGTTTATTCCACATGTGAAAAATCAAACTTAAATTCAAGCCAACTGTTATGTGAAGAAGATTTATCACTGTAACTACTATTGCAAAAAGTGGCCATTTAGAAGTTTTTTGCTTTAAACGTTTAAACCTAAACATAATAAGTGCCATACAAATAGACCGACGATACATTTTGAGACAAAATGTGTTAATAGGCAGCAATATCACTGTGCATTCTGCCATAAATCTGACCATTTAGAAAAAAAATTGTTACAAACATTTAAACCTGAATTGAAAAGTTGGGAAAGCTAATAGACTCAATGCACCTATAAAGACCAAATCTGTAAAGAAGCCCACATCTACTAAGCCAATGCCTTTGAAAACTAAAATTATTTTTCCAAAAACTAACGTAATTTGGATTAGAAAAAATGATTTAAGTTTGTAATTAAGGTGTAATGTTTTCATATCAACATTAAATGCTACGTATTAAAACTCTCAGTGATACTTAAATTAAGCCTGTTTTAGGCATATAACCAAGGACAAAGAAAAATTTTCTTCCATAAAAATATTTATTAGAGGAAATGTGAGTTTGGGAGATGGTAAAATGTCCCAGATCACGGACAAAGGAACAATTGCGATTAATGGGATCCCTAACTTGGATGACGTTTTACTATTTGAGGGTTTTAAAGCCAACTTACCTAAGTATAAGTCAATTTTTGCTACACAAGCCACACTGTTAACTTTTCTAAATTTGAGTGCCAAATTGTTAATTTAGAGGGTAAAACTATTCTTTGAGGTGAAAAAACGTCTGATAACTGTTAAGTCGTTATTCAAAATAAATATCTTGAAAATTGTTTATCTACTAGATTAAATGACTTAGACTTATGGCATGAAAGACTAGGAAACATGAACTATGATAACTTGTCTAGCTTAACTAGTCAACAACTTATTCGTGGTTTACTAAAAATCCCCGAAGTTAAACATTCTATTTGTGGACCCTGTCAAGTTGACAAAATGCACAAAGCCCCTCACAAGAAAGATAAATATATTTTAACCTCTCGAAATTTAGAATTAAATTACATAGATTTAATGGGTCCCTCCAGGACTACTAGTATATGTGTTATTTCTTACATTATTGTCATCGTCAATGATTTTACTAGATTTACTTGGGTATCTTTCATGAAATAAAAATTCGACACTTTTCAAATTTTTT
The DNA here is from genome assembly GCA_949130495.1 of Sambucus nigra. NCBI lineage: Eukaryota > Viridiplantae > Streptophyta > Magnoliopsida > Dipsacales > Adoxaceae > Sambucus > Sambucus nigra. The sequence continues at coordinate 51,135,254 of OX422214.1, forward strand.
TAGAATTCTTTTAAAAATTGAAAATGAGAAAGACATCCAAGTAATTAGGATCCATAATGATAGGGATGGATAATTTAAAGACAACGGTGTTGTAGAATACTTTATAGGTAATGGGCACCAACACGAATTTAATTCACCCCATACCCCTCAACAAAATGGTATACCAGAAAGAAAGAACCGAACCATACAAGAAATGGCTCATGTCTTTCTTCACGCTAAGAATTTATCGAAATACTTTTGGGTTGAGTCTACTCAAACTGTATATCACATTATTAATCAGATGTATTCAAGGAAAGGCAACAAACCTACCTCTTATGAAATCTAGTATGCAAACAACCAAATCCGATATATTTTAGGGTCTTTGGTAGAGAATGCTATGTTCGTAAAGAAAGAGACCACCTTTTCAAATTTGACACTAGGGGAGATAAAGCTATCTTTGTAGGTTATTCTCAAAATAGCCACGCTAATCGTGTATATAACTTAAAAACAAAGAATGCTATGGAATACATTAACATTGTTGTAAACATTAGTGTTGTCCATCACTTAGAAGAAAGTGAGAATCCCCTACTTGTTGACAGTACCGGAAATAAAGATTTACAAAAACAATCAACATATAGTGATTCTGACTCTATTCCACCTGATGAACTCGATGTGCTTAATTGGGTTACGATAAATCATCTAAAGAAAAATTTCTTAAGAGATGTTAAAGAACCAATGAGGAATAGATCCTAATCTATAAATGCCTTATTTTCTTCTTATATATCTTTAGTTAAACTTAAACATATAAAAAATCCTTAATACATGCGTCGTGATTGCTTGCTATGCAAGAACTAGGATAATTTAGACTACACTATGTGTGTTATTTAATGCGTTATCCCAGCCGCACTAAGTTGTAGGAAAAAAATGGATATTTAAAAGTACGCGTGATGAATCTGGTAACGTTTTAAGAAACAAAGCTACGCTAGTGGCACAAGGATATTCCCGAATTGCTTTTGTTGCTAGATTAGAATCTATTAGATTATTACTTGTTGTTCCTGGCCATTTAAACTTTAAACTATATCAAATGGATGTTAAATCCGAGTTTTTAAATGGTAATTTAAATGAGGTGGTTTATTCAACATAAAGGGCTTTCTTGATCCTTTATTTCCCAATCATGTTATTAGAATAAAGAAAGCCCTTTATGGTTTAAAACAATCCCCATGTGCGTGGTATGAGAGATTAGTATATTTCCTAATGGAAAATGACTTTAACCGAAGTTGAGTGGACTTAACAATGTTCGTCAGAGCGTAAAACAAATTGTTTATTAATCGCTCAAATTTACGTTTACGACATAGTTTTTGGGTCCATCTCTCCCTTAGAAGATGAAAACTTTGCTAATATAATAAAATTTGTATTTCAAATGTTTATGATAGGGGAATTTCAATAATTTTTAGGCTTCTAAGTCGCACAAAACTTAAACCATATTTTTATCTGCCAATCTAGATATGCTTTAGATTTAATTAAAATTTAGGTTTGACTACTGCAAAAACTGCAAGAACTCCTATGAGTTCAACTATTAAACTCTTTAAAGACCTGCCCATGAAAAAGATAGATGTTACATTATATCGTAGTATGATAGGTAGTCTCCTTTGTTTAACTGTTAATAAACCCGATATTATTCGTAATGCGTGTGTTTGTACTAAATACCAATGTTAACCTAAAAAGTCCCGCTTACATGATATTAAGCTTATTTTAAAAATACATAAGCGGAATAATAAACCCTGGTATTCTCTACACTTTTGACACTGACTTTAAGATAATTGGGTATAAGGATGCCAACTGGGCATATTGTACCTATAAACACCACATTCTAGGACCCCCTGAGTGTCCCCTTAGATCCCTGGCACCTCCCCATCTCACTGCAAACCCTAGGTCGTACTTTGAGTACCGACCTAGACGCCATCGGGCGCCCCCGGGCCCCGTTTGACTCCGATCAACTCTGTCGTCAGAGTAAAATTTCTTTGAATCTTTAAAGTGCTATGAATAAACTTTACAAGGCTCCACCTTATGCTCTAATCGACATAACAGTTCAGATGAACGAACCATTTTACTATCAAAAATTGATTCGGAGGCCATCAGGCACTCCCGAGCCCCGAATTGACCCAATCAACTTCATCGTCAGAATGAAAGATCTTTAAATCTTTAATGGGCATTGAAACCCCTTTTCAACAGTCTGCCCCGTGTGCAAAACATCATAACCATTCGGATGAACGATCAATTTTCCCTCGAAAATCGATCCAGAGGCCACCGAGCACTCACGGGCTTCGTTTGACCAAAGTCAACTCTTCAGCTGGAACGAGACTGAATTAATCTGTGAAGGGCACTGAATACCTTTTCCAATGGTCCACTCCATGCACAATTATGCCTACGATACGGACGAACGATCCATTTTACATCGAGAGGTCCTCGGGCGCTTTCAGCCCCCGCTTGACCAAGGTTAACCTTCCGAATCGAGCGAAACTCTTTGGAATGTCAAAGTACATCTCCTAATATTTCTAAGGGTCTGCCCCGTGCACAATTTTGACTTACCATATGGACGAACAATTAGTTTTCGTCCGACGATCTCCCGTCTAAAAGATGGACGTGCGCTTCTGAGCCATATTTGACCAAAAGTCAACTTCCGAACTCGGGATTAGTCTAAAGTATTCTTGAAGGTATCTGAATTACCTTTCTAACGATGTGACCCATGCACGATTCGGATCAACGATTTTCATTTTACGACTATTTTTCCAAAAAATTCTGCACGAGACTATCAATTGACAGGTCCATATCCCTGCCTATTGACACATTGCCAAGGATCACCTGCTGATTGGCACTCCCTTTAGTAGGACGATCAGCACCCCCTTGTCCCTATAAATAGAGGCCATGACCTCACTCCCAAGAGAGAAGAGATCCATCAGCATCAGTGATCTCAACAACATTCCCTCGAAATCAACGAAGTTCCATTCAAGCTTACATTCCCATCCTTTTCGTACCCAATTTGGCAAAATATCCTTCTTTTTCATCAACATTCATCAACATTCATCAACACTCAAGGGTTTTCATCAAAGATCAAAGATCAAGCTTCAAAGAAGGTCCAATTCCTTCCCTCTCTCTTTAAATTCCTTATTTTTGCATAATATACATTAGATTCATAATCTAGTTCTTAATTTAGTTCATACATATTAATATCTACACTTTTATTAGTATATTTGCACATACTTTATTTTTTACAAAAATCCCAAAAATAAATAAAAGAGGGTTATAGCCGTAAATTCTAAACGGAATTATCCATCACACTTTTTCCAAAACCAAAAAACACATTTTCTACACGTACACATATAATAAAATTCCGTTCGAATATATGGAATAAACCCCACCCCTATGCTATATTGAAACTACGTGGACTTTTATGCTTTTATAGGCTACATAGGCGTCTTGGATTAAAATCGGAAACTCGAGCCCAACTTTCCAATTTTCTAATTTTCCAATTTTCTCAATTTCTCAAATTCCCAAATTTGTTAAAATCTCCTATTTTCATATATATATATATATATATATATATATATATATATATATATATATATATATATATATATATATATATATATATATATATATATATATCATGCTTGTTTGTGTTTCATCCAACACATATTGTCGTTTCATAATAACGATCAATATCGTGATAAACGCACAAATCATATTTTCTATATATGTCTTTCTATGGATGACCTCACTCTACCTTGTCCATGGTATGAGTTGAATGATTTCGATCTCCATTATATAAACATGCACACACACTTCACGGGGATATAAAGAAAATTAATAGTAATAGCCCATGAGAGACTGAAAGGGCGGGATGGGTGCCTAACACCTTTCCATTATGTAACTTAGCCCTCAAACCTTCAAGCTATTGGTTTCGTATGCATCAGTTTGTTCTTGATGTTGCTCTCTCGAAGTGGCAACATGTTCTTTTGCCTGTTTTGTGCAAAATATGCTGGCGACTCCATCTCTTCACATTTTCCCCCACATCGATGATAGTCGAAGCACCTTTCAAAGAGGGGTGCAAGACCGCGGTGCAGTCTTTTCGAGGGATCCTCCACTGACGTCGCCCGTGATGGCCACATTGGAGACTCTCCTGACTACTATTTTTATGAGGGCTATACTCTCATGGGTGTTTTATTTTCTTGTATACCCCCTATTTTCATGTTCCCCTTATTATTTCCTGTACATATGTACCTCATGCTTATGCGACTATTCACACACTTATAGAAATTTTCCATGTACACTTCACACCACGTGCACCTAGGATCACGTATATCCACATATTGCACACACTATGTAAAAATCCATGCCTAGGTGTCACTAATACACACATCTACTTATGCTTATCACACACTTACTTATAGATAATTACACATCACCCTCTCTCACTTATTATCCCTGCTTAGTATAACTCTACTATTTATACTTGTACCTTATTCTTGGCTGGGGATGATCAATAAAGATACTCTCTCCATGAGATACTAATCAAAGAATCATGCATGATACACACAACATCACCAAAGAGCATTGCTATTGACCAAATTTTGTCCCGTAACAGGGGAGTCACTTCGTGATGGGCGCTGGTTGAGCAGGTCGTAGTTAGCCTAAGCGATATGACTCTCACCTTCCATTGGCTAAGTACCTTCGACGTATATCGAACGGTTCCCCCACATCGTACCACTTGATCGAAGTCATGACGGGAGGTATATCGCAGGGAACTCATGCACATACGTCGAGTATATCAAATTCTCTCTGATACGTACCGTCCCCACGAGGTATATAGTGAGGCAATTAAGTACACTCAGGTATAGCAAATGGCTTGTCCACACGTATTGATTGCCCTCAAAAGCAAGACGTATGTCGTGGAAGTCACGCCAAAGGGGGGAACACCTTCCAATTAACCCAACAACTGCATACCCGCATATAGAGTTAAAGCCTAGGACACACATATTAGATTGCCATTTTTGACCCAAAACTCTGTCAAAATGACGGGTCGGGATGCCGCCCAAATTTTTGTGCAATTTTTCAAATGGGACCCTACCCGTGAGTCCGGTAACAAGTCCAACCCTAGTTTTTACATATGTTGCAAATGTAATTTTTCCAGGCTTGGGTCCTGTCCGACATTTCTTTTTTTTTCATATAGGCAAACTTAATATAAGTGAGAACCTAATAAACATAATAATCATGCTGAGACCCGTCTCTCGTCTTTTCCTCTCTCTTTCCAAAGTGTCCAAAAATATTTTTCCTCTTTTATCAAAAATACCAAAAACATTTTCTTTTCCTAAAACATTTTTGTCCTCAGATTTTCCAAAAATGTCAAAAACATTTTCTTCCTTTTCTAAAAATAACAAATTTCCCTTTTTTTCTTTTTAAAAAATAAATCCTAATTTTTCTCCTTATTGGCTTCGGTCTTCAGTCAATCGCTCCGAAGTTCTGTCAGTCCCCTTACTTCTTCCGAGTTCGAGATTCACTTGCCTTCCATGGAGAACACAGATCAAATGCCAAATGTACAGCCGAATTTTTTGACAATTCTAGCTCAGTTCACTGCCCAAATTGACAACCTTCAAATCGAGGCTCACGAGATACAAAGAAACCAGGTCCCTGTCCTCGAAGATCCTGAGGTTCTATTCCCCCGCACTATGGGTCCGCCTGCATCCGAGACTATTTGGGTTCTCGAGGAATACCAGCATGCTCCCCATGCTCCTCATGCTAATGTGCCACCGCCAGCCCAACTTCCTATGCCAAACCTTGCTCATCCAGGGGCTAACTTACCCGTGACTATTAACCTAAAAGAGGAAGAATTGAACAAGGACAAGGAAGACCACAAGATGTTGACCAAGAAGTTCGATCAAGTCAGAATCTTTGGGAATTACATGGACTACACCTATATGTCACCCTATCCTAAAGCCAGGTTATCGAAAAAATTCAACGTGCCCACTATCGAGAAGTTCGGAGGCAATCGACCCCCGATCATTCATCTCCGTAGCTATCACCGAGCCATGACTTTCGTAGGGGATTCTGAAGAAATAATGGCCCAGATGTTCCAGCAGACTTTAAAAGATAGCGCTCTCCATTAGTTTGTATCCCTTGAGGAATCAAAATCCATAGTTGGGAAGATGTTGCTCGTGAGTTCATATCACAGTACAAATACAACGAAGAGCTAGAAGTTATCCGCCGTGACTTAGAGCTATTTAAGCAAAACCCCGGGTAATGAGTCAATAACTTAAGAGGAAGGTGGAGAGAGAAAGCATCTACCATGGCCAATTGGCATTTCGAAGAAGAACATGTCAGTATCGTAAAGAAGAACTTCTTACCCCATATCCAACAAATAATGGGAGGACAGTATTACCCTCACTTCCAAGCCCTACGAGAAACAGGAGTGGAGATCGAAGAAAGTCTTACCAATACAAAAATTAAACCAAAGAAAACCTCTATATAGTTTGCTCCTAGAAATTTTGAAAAACCTACTAGTACCACGGTTTCTACCATCAACAACATCCCTCAACCTCGCCAGAAGAAGCGGTGAACCTAGTCGGATCCTTAACCTCTACTCGAATGCTCTCCTTTTCTAAAGAAAAAATCCCCAATACTGGTCCCAACCGCAATCATGCTCTTAATATCTCTTTTGAAGTCATGGGAAAAATTATCCCGCTCTCTCTCGTCGATAACGGATCAGCTCTGAACATTTGCCTATTAAGAACTCTAAATGATTTGGGATTGTAAATGAGCGACCTTGCTCTAGCCTCTGCTACTATACGTTCCTATGACAACATTCATCGAGAAGTAATTGGATCTATCAAGATATTAATAGGGGCTGACCCTATGAACCCGATTATGTAATTCTAAGTCATTGACATCCTATTCTGTTTCAATCCGCTGCTCAGACGATCGTCGATCCATAGCATCAAAGGGGGTGTCTTCTTTCCTTCATCATAAATTAAAGTTCTTCGCTAATGGATAAGTTATCACAATCTTGGGAGACAGTGACAACACCGAGAATGCATGCACCAGTAATTCGGTACTTGAGATACAACATGAGGTGAACGATGTGCTGCTATCAGGATTTCATGTTAAACCACTCCTACTCCCAATAGGGGATGACTTCAAAGATAGGGTTTGTATGGAATATGACCCCCATTGAAACGTCAATGTAATCCAGATGATCAAGAACATGCATTTTATGCTCGGACTAGGGCTAAGGCGAAGACAACGAGGGATAAAATAACCCATTGTGTTGAAGGAGGCCTTTCCTCCCTGTGGATTGGGCTATCATCCATCAGAAAAAGAACTCATATTGATCCATCAGCGTCGACTGAAGAGGAGGTTAAAATGTGCCCGAACTGTCCCAGGAGATTCCCTAAATGGGAGATTTATCAGAGAGGGTGAAGATTTCCCCTTTCGCGTCTTCTCTGAACCTTGTAGGACCATGTAGACAAAAGGATGAAACCAGGAATGGAGATCTTATTTAAAGACAGCTACCCATGGGTTGAGAGTTCCCAGCACCGTGTACAACCACTCACTGAAGAGACCATAGTTGGTACTGGGGATTCTGAGGGCAGTGGCTTCGAGGATTCTTTCAATTTACAGACACTAGGGCTGACACTTTACATAATCCACTCAGAGGCTATATCATTGAATCTATCCTGCCTCATCAAAGATGCTGATGAACCTCTTCTCAACTTTCATGCTGCACCTGTGCCACCTGCTAATGTTCAACCTAACCCCGATGTTTACCCCCTTTTCCTTTTAGTTGTTTCCCCTCATTCTGATGTAATCGAGACCTCATTGATGAGGTTCTCAATGCTATTTTTCCTATCAATGAAATAAATGAAGATTTTGAGTATCTTACTGTGCCTTACATTAATTGTCTTGATTCTAATCAAACTCTTGATGATGATGATGATGATGATGATGATGATGATGATGATTTTGCAAATGAACAATTCTTAACTGATCTAAATAAGGTTAATAACAAAAAACATAACCGCGTTCAAGTTAATAAAGATGAAACTGTTATTATTAATCTCGCTTCTAGTAGCCAAATGTGCGACATTAAGATAGGGGGCACCCTTACTGAGCATGAGTGCGCGCAACTCGAAGAACTACTAAAGGAACTCATGGATGTCTTCGGATGGTCCTACGACGATATGCCTGACATTGACCCTGAGATAGCACATCATGAGATTCCAACTCTCTTGGAATGCAAAACGGTCAAAAAGAAACTATAAAAGCTCTGCACCGAATGGTCACTCGAAATTAAAGAAGAAGTAATTAAGCAACTGAACGTGGGATTCATTCATGTGATCGAATATCCCACATGGCTAGCTAATATCTTACCCGTTCTGAAATCAAGAGGGAAGGTTTGCAGGTATGTCGACTACCAAGATTTGAATATGGCCTCTTCGAAGGATGATTACCCACTACCCAACATCAATATTATCATGGAAAATACGGCCAATCGCGTCGTTAATGGGTCTAGCGAATATAATTAGATCAAGATGCACCCAGATTATCAAGAGAATATCGCATTCATCACCCCTTAGGGAACCTTTTGCTTCACTGTTATGCCATTTGGTCTAAAAAATATAAGGGCTACCTACCAGAGGGCTGCCATAACCATTCTACATGATCTGATACACAAGTAAGTAGAGGTCTACATAAATGACATGATTATCAAGTCCAAGACTAGGGAAGGCCATGTTCTCTCTCTCTGAAAGTTCTTCGAACGACCGCGATAGTACCATATGCAGCTTAACCCATAAAAATGTGTCTTCGACGTTGCTAAAGGAAAACTTTTGGGATTCATGGTTAGTGAGAAAAGAGATAGAAGCATAACATGCCGTGCTAAAATCCATACTTGAGATGCCACCACCTAGAACGGAGAAGGAGGTCCGGGGGTTCCTTGGGAAATTACAGTACATTAGCCGATTCATCTGCCAATTGACTTCCATCTGTGAACCCATCTTTAAAATCCCCTAAAAAGATTCAACCAAAGTCTGGAACGAAGCTTACCAAGAAGCCTTCGATCGAATTAAGCAATACCTAACCCAACCTCCAATGCTCATGCCGCCGCAACCTGATCTTACACTACACCAAAAATGCTAATCTGGCACGCTGTGACAAGGAGATTCTAGCACGATTTTAAGCCGTGCCAAAATTTGGCACGGTTTTAGCATAAACTGGCACGATTTAAATGAGTGCCAAATTCTGGCACGGTGTAAAACCATGCCAAATACGGGTAGAGTTCATTAAAAAAATAATATCCTAAAATTTCAATCGGGGACCAAAACTTTCAAGGCGGGACATCAATCTGATCTCCTCTCTTCTCTCTAAGTCTCTCTCTCTCTCCTGCAGAGACCAAACGCTGCCTTATCCTCACTCAAACCAAGCCCAGTCATCTTCGTCACTGGACCATCCCCCCGCCGACCATCTCAAGATAGCAGCCTGCTTGGCTCTTAAATCTTGCCAAAAACAACTTCGATTGAAATCTCCGATTAGTTCTGAAATCTCCAACTCCGAAAAAAATATTTTATCTCCAACTTCGATTCAAAACAACTTCAAATCAAGGAAGCAAAGGAAACGATTTGATCTGAAATCAAGGTTCTTTCTCTCTCTTTGATTAAGGTTTATGTTGTTTATATTTATTATTTGTGGGTACAACTTAGAAGAATATTTTGTGACTTCATTAATCATTTTAAGTTGTGTGGAGTTTCGTGGCAGTTCATGTTTTTTATTTTTATTTTGTGAAACCCGAATCCGTTGTATTCTGTTTTGTCATGAAGCAAATTTGTTATTAGGATATTTGTAAACTTAAAAACTAAACCTGAGAGTGAGAGCTTCTGCTGAGTTATAGGCAACTGAATGGATATTGTACTAGGAGGGATAAACAAAAGAATGCTTTTTGCTCCATATTTGCTCTGCTATGAATTATGAATATTAGAACCCATTGTTTGGCTAATTTGATTTTAAGTTCAGTTGTGCATAATATATTTGATATCAGGTAATGTTTATTTAGATAAATTTGTTGATATTAGGTTCAGTATAGGTGTTTAGGAATTTATGTTCAGTTTGTTTGCTTCTTAATACTTCAACATGTCCATGCCCTACACTATTTAACAGTATCGTGTCGACAAGTTGAGTATACGTGTCCGTGAGAGTCCTATATAGGTTGTCAAAATGCATACACTGCTAGATAACGACTCCTAAAATACTGTCTATGCATGTCAGATAGCTATTTTGTTTCCTATCTCAGCGGTCCTTAACCCGACTCAGTTTACAAGATTTCAGTTTTAATGTGATTATAATTTGACAATGAGTAGCAAAATCTTGATGGAAACTGAAAATAAAGACAAGCAAACTAAATTTGAGAGAGAACTCCAGAAATATTGTAAAATGAATAGAATAGGAGCCTTATGTTTTCTTTTTAATAGGAGAATGATAAGGAAATCCCTCTTTGAATGCGACAAGAAACAATGCCTAAACTAAGAACGGGAAACAACAAGTCATAAGTTACCAAGGAAATCAAAGAGAACAGTAAGAAGTTCAACTTTGATGCGGACTTCAACTTGGGGGGTCATTGTTACAATTCAGTTCACGATTGAATTTCTAGTGGTTGATTTTTATTATGAGTGGGTAGCTAATAATTTCCTCTTTTTCATTATCATCCAAACTTGAGGGTCATTGTTACCTCTTTAGTGCTAAGGTTTGTTTTCTGGAAATGTTAAAAAGGTATAAAAAATCAGTGGATAATTACTAGATCATAGCCACTACCAATTAGAATCTAATTACTAGATGTAATTTGGTTAGATAAAACTATTGCACACCTTATCATGATAGTATTTGACTAAAATTATAAACAAACCCTATTATTATGTTTCATTATTGTGTTTGTGTTCCATGGTGTGCCCCCATTGAAGCATGCCTCTGTTAATGACATCATCATTGAATGCATCGATAGCATTGATGTTATCTCACACCCTCTTCATGTTCCACCATCAACATTGATGTTATTTCATTTGGATTATAGACCATTTTTTGTTTACGAAATAATTAATTCAAGGTGGTGATAATACGACAAGGTAGAAGATGAGTGAGAGCCCGTGGTTTCAGCTCCGATGGATTTTGGTTCGTGTTTCCTTTATGTCTCCATAATAAATTTCTTTTACATACTAGATATTTTTGTATGTTACAATCTATTGAAAATGTCGTATGTTACATGTTTGATAAAATGCTAAAGAGAGATTACCTTGGTGCAATGTCCTGTTTGAGTTATAGAATTATGTTTTTATTGAAGCTATTTGGCCTAGTTTGCATCTCGTGTTCCTCCCCTTCTGAAAATTACTCTTCTTGTTCTATCTCTACAGCTAGCTACTAGGTTAATTCCCAAGCCTCTCGACAACTCCCATTGAGACTGCCCTCAGTCGAAAGTGGTGCATGGAGCACATGCCCAGCAGCTAGCCTAACGATGTGAACTTCAAGCCACAAACAAGGCCCAGAGGTGACAGCAGCTTCAAAATCTCTTAGTTTCATTTAATATCCTAAGTTATTTTTTATGTTTTTTATTTTCTTTTTCAAGTGAATCAGTTTTTAAGAAATAATATGACAGTTGGTAGTTTGGCGACTTTTGGGAGTCATACAGTTTTTAATTATTGCAAGGAAGATAATGTTTTAAAAATTAAGTGCCATTTTTCTTTAAACTCTTTGGGATGATGAACTTTCTTCAACAATGAGGAATCCAAAATGGGTAAAAGAACTCCAACTAATTGTGATAAAAACAGGGGTAAAAAGGAGAAATAAAAGTGTAGTAGTAGTGATGCGAGGGAAACCGAGTGTTCGTGCAGGTACACTATCGTTGATTTTGGCTCCCGCTCGGCATGCAAAAGAATAAACCTAAGCTACGGCTACACTTGACAAGCAAGTAAAGCGGTAAGTCGGGTATCGAGAATCCACAGGGAGTTATTAAATTTTAGATGTTAATTACTTTAAAACTTCAAGAATAAAAGTGTAAAAGGTGATGTGTGGTTATAGTGACAAAAGAAAAGAGAAGTTAACGCTAAATTAAAGGGAAGCGAGGATCGGGATCGCATCCTACCAAACGGATCGAAACAACTACTAATTAGAATTAAGGCTCGAAAGCAATTTAATCGAACATTTTCAATTAAGCATAAACATCACACAATAAGGAATTTAAGCCAAAGTTGCGAGATTAAACAGTTAACTGAAAAATGATCACACGCGGATTAAAATCGGGTTGTCGCTATAAACTCTAACGTTGCGTGACAAAGAAAGATAAACGCTTAGCAATCCAACTTTGATACGCGCGGTTTCAATTAAACGCGATTTTGCACTAAACCTAGTTTTCGGAGCTCGGGGCCCGAAAATGGCGGAAATGAAATCCCGACCCTATTTATCTAAGGGTGCATGGTGAGTTAAACTAAATTATGCTAATTAGACTAGGAAAGCAAGAATTAAAGCATGTAAACTAGTTAGAAAGCATTGAAACTAAATTACAAGGCAAGAGGAGAAGAAAAACAAACTATATAAATGGAGAGGAAGTGAATAGTTCAATCTTACAAACCACATGGGTTGTCAATCCAAGAAGAAGAAGAAAGGAAATCTCCACACCAAACCCTAACTAAACTATCTAATCTGAAATCTCCCTAAAAATATAAGGTCTCCCCCTTTTATTACAACCAAAACCAACTTATATAGTAAGTTGTAATAAAAGAAAATATCTGCAGGGGAGAAAACAGGGGATCGATCGATCGACCTCTGGTGTCGATCGATCGACAGTGTAATTCGTGGCAAAAATAATAAGGGTCGATCGATCGACCATTATGGTCGATCGATCGATCAAGCAGGCAGTATGCAGAATCCCCTGTTTTGGTATACAATCCAACGTCGCTCAAATCGACGTAACTTTGTCGTTATGCATCGGAATCGCGCACTATTCGCGGCCACGCGAAGATAGCGAGGAGGGCTACAACTTCCGTGTAGATGTCAGGCCAGGTGCCCAAGCTGTCAAAAGACTAAAATGCCCTTGCGCGTGCGGTTGTGTACGGAAATCGAGCGAAACGCATCCGAAGTTCACACTAAGCATCCAAATACCTACAAAAGCTCAATTAACCCCTGCAAAACATGTTATCATAGAAATCCGAGGGTTGTCTGGTTAACGAGCATAAATATAGGGAATAAGATACCCGAGGGGGCTAATAACGCGTAGGTTAACGGGTGAAATACGCAATATTTCCGCCGTATCACACCCCCTAACTTACACATTGCTAGGACCTAGCAATGAAATAGGAAACAACATGAACTACAAGCAAACCAAAAGCAGGAGAAGTACAAAAGTATGGTATAAAAGCAATAAAAAGATAAGGCCACTTTCGCGGGCGATTCGATTGCATTTAGCGTATGCAATAAGCCGTTAAACCCCTAGGTTACCCTAGTGGACGAGTGTCGTCTCGTGAGGGTTTTCAGGGATGAAACCCACAAACATCATAAAGTTTCCTCAAAATATGCCCAATCAAGTAATACAAACTCATCGGTGCGAACAAGATTTCAACATGTTATTAGCATAGCAAACGAATTCGCATTAGAAGTCCGTAGTTATTAACATTATCGAATGCACCTCAATGAATTGAAACTCTAACATGTGGAAGGGAAGTGAGCATATCCAAAGCATGATTTGGCGAAAAACTTAAATAACTCGGATACTAAAAATCAAAGCATGCATACATTCAATCCTCACGGGCATTACACTCAACAAATAAATTCACTATGAAAAGGGAGGTAATACACGGGACATGCGGGCATAAAGAGTAAATGTAAATGGAAACTAGGCCGCACACATGTCACAGAAGAAGAACGCTATATAGGAAATAAAAATTGCAATCTCAGTGAAAGGATACCGCACACTAAAAGAGGCGAAATGCATTTTCACAGATTATCAACACCATTTAAACAATTGAATTACATCTACTTAAGATCACATAGGACTTGTAATAGGGTTGTAATGTAGGTTTGGGGTTAAGGTACGAAATGAAAGGGATGTATATACGAATTCAAAGTGTTTGGGGATGAAACTCGGAATAATGTAAAAAGTGGGCAATATCAAAAGTTGGACAAGAATGTCCAAACGAACATAGATATAACAATCGAGAGAGTAATCAAAGCTTATTGAAACACTACAAACCATATTTACAACTTTCTCTTTCTTTTTCTTTTCTTTCTTTTTCTCACCTTTTCTCTTTTGTTTTCTTTGCTTTTTGCTTGCTCTTTTTCTCTTTCTTTTCCACTACTTTCTTTTTCTGACACTTCTTACTCTTTTCATACTCAAATTGCAACCACACAACAATAATAACATTCAATTCCAAGCAACAATCCAAACAAGGGTATGTAAGGTAATATATATGGTATAAAACTCCAATTTGGAGTTGGATATGGGATTTTTGGGTAATGAAAAGAAAGGCTAGTATATAGGCTCAAGTGGGTTGACTAGGGAACATATAAAGGTGAGGTCAAGGTCATATGGGTGATATATAAAAGAGGGACTATGATCATTTCACAAAGTATACGCAATTCGCGAGTTAAAACAACATAAGAAAATCATGCTCAAGTAACACATTTCAATGATGAACTCAATTAATGAACGGTCAATGAAAGAATAAAGAGATTACCAACGACTGTAACGTTTTCAATGAGAAAAGAATAGTGTATACACTCACAAATGAAGATAAGTCTCTAATCTCACTCGGTGTAAGTATATACAATGCAGCAAAAGCAAACCGAGTTATAAAAATCTTAAGCCAATTCAATGTAATCAAGAATGGTGCATATGTTCACGGATACAGTTTAATTCATGAAGTTATTCATAATATTAATGATTTAGGGACTAGAATCTAATAACTTCTAAAATCGAGAACATGCATAGTTGAATTGTCTATTTGATCGGGCAATTATTAAAATTTATCATCGGAAACAAGGGCAAAATGCCCAACAAAGGAGAAAAAAGAAAGAAAATATTTTTGAAAATTTTCAAATTTTAACAAAAACATGCTTTGTAACTAAATTGTAATCCAATCTAAGGACTAAACAGCAAAATGGATAGACTATCCTACACCCCCTAACTTAAATGTTGCATTGTCCCCAATGCGTCCATTAAAGAACACAACACAAAGCTAGGAAAAGAATGATATTACCCACACGTGGAGCGATCTCCATAAGTACAAGTCCAAATGAAACTGCAAAACAAGTTAGTACAAAGCATATGAAGAATATGTACCGATGTATCAAGTTAAGAGAATCTATGGCACAAGTCACAATAATATAGAGGGGCTGAAGTGCAAATACTAGATAAATTGATGGTGAACTTTTTGATTTTATAAAATGGAAGGTCACACATATCAAAATCCAATAAACAACCACAAACTACATTTTCATTTCTCATTTCATAAGTTCAATACAAAATAACTTAATACATAACCGCTTCTGAAATAAAAGAAATACAAATAAAAATAAAAAGAAAAATAAAAATAAAAAATACAACATACTATCCGATCCCAAAATACAAAAATGAAACCCAGCACAACAACAGCCTAGTGGCCAGAACCACTAGGATCGGAGGGGTCCTGAAAATGAGGAGGCACTGGTGCGTCGGAATCACTGCGCTGCAGATAAAGATCTCTCATCATCCGCTGCATCATCCGGTACTCCTGTCTGCTCTGTGCCCTGGCCTGCCTCTGCACTGACCACTCCTGCCGCTGCTCGGCCTGTAACTGGTCCAGGCGCGACTCCCAAGTCGCCCACCTGAGCTGGGTCTCCTCCCAGCGCTGGTCCTGCACGGCCTGGTATGCCATAAAGCGGGCATCATCCTCTGTGTGTGGCATGACAGAACCCTCACCAGTCTCCATCTCTCTAATCTCATCCTCCTCGGCCATATCGTCAGCAACCTCTGCCCTCTGCCTCTTCGTCGCCGGTTGCCCCCACTCGTGCTTGAGCATCTTAGTAATGTTGGCTTTTGTTAGAAGCCCGAGTGGATCGTGTTTGCGGTCGGAGATTAACTCTGGGCAACCGTGAGAAATACAAATCTTAGTGATGAGGGCAGGAAAAGGGAGGGAAAATGTCTTGGCTCTCTCCTTGGCCGTTGCGCACATCATATCCAGAAATATGTTGGGCAAACTGATATTGCCCAAATTATTAATCAGCGCGTAGATAAATGCGGCGTGCTTGTGACGCACCTCAAATCGGTTGCTCGTCACCATAAAGGAGTGGACATTGATGTAGTGAAGTAGCCTCGGTAGGTCCTCCATTGCAGCCGAACGAAAAGCCATTCTTTTCCATTCTTCACCCGGTGCAAGGCTCTCTATCAATGTCGTCAACCCAAAAACATCCCCATCGGTTAAACTGACAGCATTCTCGGGGTTCGGTACAT
This sequence comes from Sambucus nigra, assembly GCA_949130495.1. NCBI lineage: Eukaryota > Viridiplantae > Streptophyta > Magnoliopsida > Dipsacales > Adoxaceae > Sambucus > Sambucus nigra. The sequence goes on from OX422214.1 coordinate 51,151,752, forward strand.
TCATGAAGGCGGCCAAATCAGATAAGCGGAAAGGTACCCTCATTCCTCGAACCATGGCCTCGAAAGTGATCGGCCCGTCACCTTTCACCACCACTAATGCCGCATAAAAGATTCTTACCAATTCTTCATTGATGCGCCCATTAATGGCGAGAAAAGACTCCCATCCCTGGCGCCTCAAAATAACACGCGCCTCACTCGGCAAATCCTCAAGCTTCCAGGCAAGATTGTAGGCCAACGGCCTCTGAGCAGTCTCAAAATAGGCCCGAAACCATTCCCGTTCCTTCTTGCAACGGAAACCCTCGAAACCCAGGGTGGGCAAGCACACAGTGGAATTATATTTCTTCAATTGTGCCATTTCAACCTACAAAACAAGAATTAAGCAATACAAAAAATTGTAAGCGCAATTAATGGTTAGTTTAGTGTACGAGTTGAAATGGGGTGCGAGTGCCCAAAACCGAGGTAACAAAGTGCAACATTGCGCTAAAATATGTCGGAATACGACAACGAGTAAAAATCACCCAAGTGTGCGCCAAAAAATGCATTGAAAACTATTTTTGGGCATTTTGGCGAACACTTGGCGTGCGCAATGTGCGTCAAGGGTGAGAAATGTGCCAATGAACCAACAAAAAGCCCCACTCATGAACAAAACAACAATGCAGTAATTTACATGTGTTCATGAGTGGATATATAACACTAATCACAGCAAAAATCAGTTGGAATAAGGGAACAACCATACACATTCAACATATGTCAATTAAGGGTTTAAACATGTAAATTGTGACAAAAATCAACCCTAATCTACAAAAACATAAGTAAGTGGGAAGAATGATACCTTTAAAATGTAGAGAAAGGAAGAAAATTGATGAAATGTGATGTAGGGAAGTATTAGGGCACGAAAATGGTATAGAGAGGAGAAGAGAGAAATAAGAAGAAAGGGGAAAATAAAGAGGCAGCATCGGTTTTACTGGTCGATCGATCGATCGACTCCCAAGGGTCGATCGATCGACCAAGCAGGAAAAACTCACTGCATTGGCTGTTTGGAAATGTGTGTGGGGGGGGGGGGAAATTGAATTAGGGATAATATGGGGGCTTTAATGTAATATAAATATATATAGAGTATATATAAGTATATATATATATATAAAATATGAAATAAAAATAGAAAAATAAAAATAAAAATAAAATAAAAATAAATACACTTAGGCATAATTATACATACCAAAAAGGCCTAAGCTAAAGAAAAATAAAATAAAATAAAATAAAATAAAAATATGTACAATGGGCAACGCACACGCATATTCATGACAACAAATGAAAAATAAAATAAAAGAAAAAAATAAAAACAAATGCAATTGCATGAGGATGCGTGTGTGAAAAACAAAGGAAAAAAAAATCTTTTTGTGATTTTTGATTGTTTTCTCAACAAATGTGTGCCGGGGCGCATATCTCCGCAAATTCAAGTCCGTTGAACCTACAAAAGAATTAGAACCAAGCATACGAAAAGAAATAAAAAGAGTTTAGCTAATTACACGAGGCTAAAATCAAGAAAAACAAAAATAAAGAAGTTAGTATATACAACCTACACTCGGAATGCGCACTTAACTATATACCAAAAGTTGAAATTTTTGAGGGTCCATCCAAAACACGATTTGACTTTGGAGGATCAACGGTGGACCCTCCCGAGCATGCATGCCTCCCGAAAAATAGGAATTCCGTTTGAACAACGGAAGGCATGTGGGCGGTGAAAGAAATGAACCATCGCCAATTTGAAATTCTAGGCGGACGATGGGGGATTTGGATAACAAGGGGGAAAAGTACACTTGAGGTCCAAGAAAAATCGATTCATCTCCCAAAGGTTTTTCAAAGGAAATGGGAGATGGTGCACACATCGGGACAACAACCATCGAAAACAAGTCCGGTAAAGAGTCCTCGTCGGCAAGAAGTGTAGAAATTATAAAAGTTTCTACCGACTCATAAGAATCGACCGGTAATTCTAATGGTTTGATCACGGAAAACGAATACGGTGATGAAACAAATTCAATCTCAATCGACTCATCGTCGGAAGGAGATTGAATTTCGAGGGAGAAAGATTCACACTCGATGAGAAATTCTTTGAAAAATTGAGGTGAAACACTAGTTTCCACCTCCTCGTTGTTTTGTGCATAAGAATTCATCTCATCGCAAAGTGAACCAAGTCTCATTCCAGCATCATTTAAGCCTTCCAAACCTTGGGAATAAAGAAGAAAAGTCTCTTCCAAAGTAGGCTTCCTCGGCTCAAGAGCCTCGGACTCCTCATTTGGTTGAAACTCGTCTTCGAAAGTAATGAAATAAGAATCGTCATTGGATTCGAATAATGAATCCAACTCAAGCTCCCAATAACGATTTTCATTCCGATAAATGTTTTCAAGTCTTTCATTTTCAAGAAAATCTTCAAAATGGAAAACTTGAAAACTATCCCCAAAGTAAGAATCATTAGAATAACCGTAATAACTATAAAAGAAAGACATGGTTACCTTGGTGTTGAAAGATGGAGAATCCAAGAAAGAAAGAAAGTGAGCAACCTCGAATAGAAGTTTCTTAGCGCTCGAAGTATGCAAATCCTGCAAGAAAGGTTAAAAGAAAGAATACAAATAGAAAAGGAAAAATACTACGAAATCATAAAACAATTACTATCTAAAACAACAATTCCCCGGCAACGGTGCCAATTTGATGCGAGGGAAACCGAGTGTTCGTGCAGGGACACTATCGTTGATTTCGGCTCCCGCTCGGCATGCAAAAGAATAAACCTAAGCTACGGCTACACTTGACAAGCAAGTAAAGCGGTAAGTCGGGTATCGAGAATCCACAGGGAGTTATTAAATTTTAGATGTTAATTACTTTAAAACTTCAAGAATAAAAGTGTAAAAGGTGATGTGTGGTTATAGTGACAAAAGAAAAGAGAAGTTAACGCTAAATTAAAGGGAAGCGAGGATCGGGATCGCATCCTACCAAACGGATCGAAACAACTACTAATTAGAATTAAGGATCGAAAGCAATTTAATCGAACATTTTCAATTAAGCATAAACATCACACAATAAGGAATTTAAGCCAAAGTTGCGAGATTAAACAGTTAACTGAAAAATGATCACACGCGGATTAAAATCGGGTTGTCGCTATAAACTCTAACGTTGCGTGACAAATAAAGATAAACGCTTAGCAATCCAACTTTGATACGCGCGGTTTCAATTAAACGCGATTTTGCACTAAACCTAGTTTTCGGAGCTCGGGGCCCGAAAATGGCGGAAATGAAATCCCGACCCTATTTATCTAAGGGTGCATGGTGAGTTAAACTAAATTATGCTAATTAGACTAGGAAAGCAATAATTAAAGCATGTAAACTAGTTAGAAAGCATTGAAACTAAATTACAAGGCAAGAGGAGAAGAAAAACAAACTATATAAATGGAGAGGAAGTGAATAGTTCAATCTTACAAACCACATGGGTTGTCAATCCAAGAAGAAGAAGAAAGGAAATCTCCACACCAAACCCTAACTAAACTATCTAATCTGAAATCTCCCTAAAAATATAAGGTCTCCCCCTTTTATTACAACCAAAACCAACTTATATAGTAAGTTGTAATAAAAGAAAATATCTGCAGGGGAGAAAACAGGGGATCGATCGATCGACCTCTGGTGTCGATCGATCGACAGTGTAATTCGTGGCAAAAACAATAAGGGTCGATCGATCGATCAAGCAGGCAGTATGCAGAATCCCCTGTTTTGGCATACAATCCAACGTCGCTCAAGTCGACGTAACTTTGTCGTTATGCATCGGAATCGCGCACTGTCCGCGGCCACGCGAAGATAGCGAGGAGAGCTACAACTTCCGTGTAGATGTCGGGCCAGGTGCCCAAGCTGTCAAAAGACTAAAATGCCCTTGCGCGTGCGGTTGTGTACGGAAATCGAGCGAAACGCATCCGAAGTTCACACTAAGCATCCAAATACCTACAAAAGCTCAATTAACCCCTGCAAAACATGTTATCATAGAAATCCGAGGGTTGTCTGGTTAACGAGCATAAATATAGGGAATAAGATACCCGAGGGGGCTAATAACGCGTAGGTTAACGGGTGAAATACGCAATATTTCCGCCGTATCAAGTAGGGGAAATTGAATTTTATCTTATACGGATAAGAATATAGAAAAAGAAAATAAGCACACAAGTCTTATGGTAGTAATTTAAGAATGTATTGTATTAAAGTTTTAGAGTTCTTATTCTCTTTCCGGTGTACACTCCAGAACTTTTAGAGTTCTTAGTCTCGGTTTGAGAGTACGACGATAATTTGCAAAAATAACACTTAGACTTGAAAACAGGCTGTTAAAGGGTGAAAACCCAAACCAGTCCCTAAACGATTCTGTAGGAGGCACGAACACCTCGTACGTGACCATTGTAACCTGTAGGAACTGACCGCGTAGTCCCGGGTCTCTCGATTTGAGAGTATGACGATAATTTGTAAAAATCACACTTAGATTTGAAAACAGGCCGTTAATGGGTGAAAACCCAAATCAGCCCCCAAACGACCCCGTAGGAGGCACGAACACAACGCACGAGACCAATGTAACTTGTAGGAACTGACCGCATAGTTCCGGATCTCTCGGTTTGAGAGTATGACGATAATTTGCAAAAATCACACTTAGACTTGAAAACAGGCCGTTAAAGGGTGAAAACTCAAACCAGCCCTCAAACGACCCCGTTGGAGGCACGAACACCTCGCAAGGGACCAATGTAACTTGTAGGAACTGACCGGGTAGTCCCGGATCTCCCGGTTTGAGAGTATGATGATAATTTGCAAAAATTACACTTAAGACTTGAAAATAGGCCGTTAAAGGGTGAAAACCCAAACCAACCCCAAAACGACCCCGTGGGAGTCACGAACACTTCGCACGGGACCATTGTAACTTGTAGGAACTGGCCGCGTAGTCCCGGGTCTCCCGGTTAGAGAGTATGACGATAATTTACAAAAATCATACTTAGACTTGAAAACAGGCCGTTAAAGGGTGAAAATCCAAACCAGCCCCCAAACGACCCCGTAGGAAGCACGAACACCTCGCACGGGACCAATGTAACTTGTAGGAACTGATCGCGTCGTCCCGGGTCTCTCGGTTTGAGAGTATGACGATAGTTTGCAAAAATAGCACTTAGACTTGAAAACAGGTCGTTAAAGGGTGAAAACCCAAACCAACCCCCAAACGACCCCGTAGGAGGCACGAACACCTCGCATGGGACCAATGTAACTTGTAGGAACTGACCGCGTAGTCCCGGGTCTTCCGGTTTGAGAGTATGACCATAATTTGCAAATATAACACTTAGACTTGACAACAGGCCGTTAAAGGGTGAAAACCCAAACCAGCCCCAAAACGACCCCGTGGCAGGCACGAACACCTCGCACGGGACCATTGTAACTTATAGGAACTGACCGGTAGTCCCGGGTCTAGCGATTAGAGAGTATGACGATAATTTGCAAAAATCACACCTAGACTTGAAAACAGGCCGTTAATGGGTGAAAACCCAAACCAACCCCCAAACGACCCCGTAGGAGGCACGAACACCTCGCACGGGACCAATGTAACTTGTAGGAACTGACTGCGTAGTTCGGGACTTCCGATTTGAGAGTGTGACGATAATTTGCAAAAATCACACTTAGACTTGAAAGCAGGCCGTTAAGGGTGAAAACCCAAATCAGCCCCCAAACGACTCCGTAGGAGACACGAACACCTCGCACGGGACCAATGTAACTTGTAGGAACTGACCGTGTAGTCCCGGGTCTCTTGGTTTGAGAGTATGACGATAATTTGTAAAAACCACACTTAGACTTGAAAACAAGTCGTTAAAGGGTGAAAACTTAAACTAGCCCCCAAACGACCCCGTAGGAGGCACGAACACCTCGCACGGGACCAATGTAACTTGTAGGAACTGACTGCATTGTCCCGGGTCTCTCGATTTGAGAGTATGACGATAATTTGCAAAAAGAACACTTAGACTTGAAAACAGGCCGTTAAAGGGTGAAAACCCAAACCAACTCCCAAATGACCCCGTTGGAGGCACGAACACCTCGCACGGGACCAATGTAACTTGTAGGAACTGACCGCGTAGTCCCGGGTCTCTCGGTTTGAGAGTATGACGATAATTTGCAAAAATCACACTTAGACTTAAAAACATGCCGTTAAAGGGTGAAAACCCAAATCGGCCCCCAATCGACCCCGTAGGAGGCACGAACACCTCTCACGGGACCAATGTAACTTGTAGGAACTGACCGCGTAGTCCCGGGTCTCTCGATTTGAGAGTATGACGATAATTTGCAAAAATCACACTTAGACTTAAAAACATGCCGTTAAAGGGTGAAAACCCAAATCGGCCCCCAAACAACCCCGTTGGAGGCACGAACACCTCGTACGGGATCAATGTAACTTGTAGTAACTGACCGCGTTGTCCCGGGTCTCCCGGTTTGAGAGTATGATGATAATTTGGAAAAATTACACTTAGAGTTAAAAACATGCCGTTAAAGGGTGAAAACCCAAACTGACCCCCAAACGACCCCATAGGAGGCACGAACACCTCGCACGGGACCAATGTAACTTGTAGGAACTGACCGCGTAGTCCCGAGTCTCCCAGTTTGAGATTATGATGATAATTTATGAAAATCACACTTTCTTGAGAACAGGCCGTTAAAGGGTGAAAACCCAAACCAACCCCCAAACGACCCCGTAGGAGGCACGAATACCTCGCACGAGACCAATGTAACTTGTAGGAACTGACCGCGCAGTCCCGGGTCTCCCTGTTTGAGAGTATGACGATAATTTGTAATAATCACACTTTGACTTGAAAACAGGCCGTTAAAGGGTGAAAACCCAAACCATCCCCCAAATGACCCCGTAGGAGGCACGAACACCTCGCACGGACCAACGTAACTTGTAGAAACTGACCGCGTAGTCCCGGGTCTCTTGGTTTGAGAGTATGATGATAATTTACAAAAATCACACTTAGACTTGAAAACAGACCGTTAAAGGGTTAAAACCCAAACGAGCCCCCAAACGACCCCGTAGGAGGCACGAACACCTCGCACGGGACCAATGTAACTTGTAGGAACTGATTGCGTAGTCCCGGGTTTCCCGGTTAGATAGTATGATGATAATTTCTAAAAATCACACTTAGACTTGAAAACAGGCCGTTAAAGGGTGAAAATTCAAACCAGCCTCCAAACGACCCCGTAAGAGGCACGAACACCTCGCACGCGACTAATGTAACTTATAGGAACTGACCGCGTAGTCCCGGGTATCCCGATTTGAGAGTATTACGATAATTTGCAAAAATCACACTTAGACTTGAAAACAGGCCGTTAAAGGGTGAAAACCCAAACCGCCCCCCAAATGACCACGTAAAAGGCACGAACACCTCGCACGGGACCAATGTAACTTGTAGGAACTGGCCGTGTAGTCCCGGGCCTCTCGGTTCGAGAGTATGACGATAATTTGTAAAAATCACACTTAGACTTAAAAACATGCTGTTAAAGGGTGAAAACCCAAACCAGCCCCCAATCGACCCCGTTGGAGGCACGAATACTTTGTACGGGACCATTGTAACTTGTAGAAACAGACAGCATAGTCCCGAGCCTCCCGATTTGTGAATAGGATGATAATTTACAAAAATGAACACTTAAACTTAAAAACATGCCGTTAAAGGGTGAAAATACAAACCAGAGCCCAAACAACCCCGTAGGAGGCATGAACACCTCGCACGGGACCAATGTAACTTGTAGGAACTGACCACATAGTCCCAGGTCTCCCGATTTGAGAGTATGACGATAATTTGCAAAAATCAAACTTAGACTTAAAAACGTGGCGTTGAAGGGTGAAAAACCAAACCGGCCCCCAAACGACCCCGTAGGAGGCACGAACACCTCGCACGGGACCTATATAACTTGTAGGAACAGATCGCATAGTCCCATTTCTCCCGGTTTGAGAGTATGATGATAATTTGTAAAAATCACACTTAGTTACAAACATGCCGTTAAAAGGTGAAAACCCAAACCGGTCTCCAAACGACCCCGTAGGAGGCACGAATACCTCGCACGGGATCAATGTAACTTGTAGGAACTGACCGCGTAGTCCCGGGTCTTCCGGTTTGAGAGTATGTTGATAATTTGCAAAAATCTCACTTAAACTTAAAAACAAGCCGTTAAAGGTTGAAAACCCAAACCAGCCCCCAAACGACCCCGTAAGAGGCACGAACACCTCGAACGGGACCAATGTAACTTGTATGAACTGACCGCGTAGTCCCGGGTCTCCTGGTTTGTCAATAGGACGATAATTTGCAAAAATCAACATTTAAACTTAATAACATGCTGTTAAAGGGTGAAAACCCAAACCAACCCCCAAACGACCCCGTAGGAGGCACGGACACCTTGCACGGGAACAATGTAACTTGTAGGAACTGACCGCGTAGTCCCGGGTCTCTCGATTTGAGAGTATGACGATAATTTGCAAAAATCACACTTAGACTTAAAAACATGCCGTTAAAGGGTGAAAACCCAAATCGGCCCCCAATCGACCCCGTAGGAGGCACGAACACCTCTCACGGGACCAATGTAACTTGTAGGAACTGACAGCGTAGTCCCGAGTCTCCCGATTAGTGAATAGGATGATAATTTGCAAAAATCAATACTTAAACTTAAAAACATACCGTTAAAGGATGAAAACCCAAACCAGCCCCCAAACAACCCCGTTGGAGGCACGAACACCTCGTACGGGATCAATGTAACTTGTAGTAACTGACCGCATTGTCCCGGGTCTCCCGGTTTGAGAGTATGACGATAATTTGGAAAAATTACACTTAGAGTTAAAAACATGCCGTTAAAGGGTGAAAACCCAAACTGACCCCCAAACGACCCCGTAGGAGGCACGAACACCTCGCACGGGACCAATGTAACTTGTAGGAACTGACCGCGTAGTCCCGGGTCTCCCGGTTTGAGAGTATGACGATAATTTGCAAAAATCACACTTATGCGTAAAAACATGTCGTTAAAGGGTGAAAACCCAAACCGGCCTCCGAACGACCCCGTAGGAGGCACAAACACCTCGCACGGGACCAATATAACTTGTAGGAACAGACATCATAGTCTTGGGTCTCCCGGTTTGAGAGTATGACGATAATTTGTAATAATCACACTTTGACTTAAAAACAGGCCGTTAAAGGGTGAAAACCCAAACCATCCCCCAAATGACCCCGTAGGAGGCACGAACACCTCGCACGGGACCAATGTAACTTGTAGGAACTGATCGCATAGTCCCGAGTATCCCGGTTTGAGAGTATGAAGATAATTTGCAAAAATCGCACTTAAACTTAAAAACAAGCCATTAAAGGGTGAAAATCCAAACCAGCTCCCAAACGACCCCGTAGGAGGCACGAACACCTCGCACGGGACCAATGTAACTTGTAGGAACTTACCGCGTAGTCTCGGGTCTCCCGGTTTGTGAATATGACGATAATTTGCAAAAATCAACACTTAAACTTAAAATCAAGCCGTTAAAGGGTGAAAATCCAAACCAACCCCCAAACGACCCCGTAGGAGGAACGAACACCTCGCACGGGACCAATGTAACTTGTTGGAACTGACCGCGTAGTCCCGGGTCTCTCGGTTTGAGAATATGACGATAATTTGCAGAAATCAACACTTAAAATTAAAAACAAGCCGTTAAAGGGTGAAAACCCAAATCAGGCCCCAAACGACTCTGTAGGAGGCACGAACACTTCGCACGGGACCAATGTAACTTGTTGGAACTGAACGGGTAGTCCTTGGTCTCTCGGTTTGAGAGTATGACAATAATTTGGAAAAACTACACTTGAAGTTTAAAACAGGCCGTTAAAGGGTGAAAACACAAACCGGCTCCCAATCGACCCCGTAGGAGGCACAACACCTCGCACGGGACCAATGTAACTTGTAGGAACTGATCGCGTAGTCCGGAGTCTCCTGGTTTGAGAGTATGACGATAATTTGAAAAAATCACACTTAGTTAAAAACATGCCGTTAAAGAGTGAAAACCAAAATCGGCCCCCAAACGACCCCGTAGGAGGCACGAACACCTCGCACGGAACCAATGTAACTTGTAGGAACTGACCGCGTAGTCCCGGGTCTCTCGGTTTGTGAATTGGTCGATAATTTGTAAAAATCAACACTTAAACTTATAAACATGCCGTTAAAGGGTGAAAACCCAAACCATCCCCCAAACAACCCCGTAGGAAGCACGAACACCTCGCACGGGACCAATGTAACTTGTAGTAACTGATCGCGTAGTCCCGGGTCTCCCGGTTTGAGAGTATGACGATAATTTGCAAAAATCACACTTATGCGTAAAAACATGTCGTTAAAGGGTGAAAACCCAAACCGGCCTCCTAACGACCCCGTAGGAGGCACAAACACCTCGCACGGGACCAATATAACTTGTAGGAACAGACCGCGTAGTCTTGGGTCTCCCGGTTTGAGAGTATGACGATAATTTGTAATAATCACACTTTGACTTAAAAACAGGCCGTTAAAGGGTGAAAACCCAAACCGACCCCCAATCGACCCCTTAGGAGGCACGAACACCTCGCACGAGACCAATGTAACTTGTAGGAACTGACCGCATAGTCCCGGGTCTCCCAGTTTGTGAATTGGTCGATAATTTGTAAAAATCAACACTTAAACTTATAAACATGCCGTTAAAGGGTGAAAACCCAAACCAGCCCCCAAACGACCCCGTAGGAGGCACGAACACCTCGCACGGGACCAATGTAACTTGTAGGAACAGACCGGGTAGTCTCGGGTCTCCCGGTTTGAGAGTATGACGATAATTTGTAAAAATCACACTTAGTTACAAACATGCTATTAAAGGGTGAAAACCCAAACCGGCCCCCAAACAACCCCGTAGGAGTCACGAACACCTCACACGGGACCAATGTAACTTATAGTAACTGATCGTGCAGTCCCAGGTCTCTCGGTTTGAGAGTATGACGATAATTTGCAAAAATCACACTTAGAGTTAAAAACATGCCGCTAAAGGTTGAAAGCCCAAACCGGCCCTCAATCGACCCCGTAGGAGGCACGAACATCTCACACGAGACCAATGTAACTTGTAGGAACTTACCGAGCATTCTCGAGTCTCCCGATTTGTGAGTATGATGATAATTTTCACTCATATATGTAATTTTTTTGTTTTGAGTATTTTTTTTTGGTAAATTATTGGGTTACTAATGTCGTATCTTTTTTGTATTCTATTTTTTTTTGCAGGATAACAGTTTATCGTTGGCTTTTATTCACGTGGAACACACAAATAACTCAATGGTTTACAACAAGGGGTTTATTAATGATTCCATTTTTTTGTGTCATGACCGTACGGTCTTTTGTTGTTTTATTATTGACTTTTATGGCCATGAGGGCTTTTGTAAGTTAATTGTTATATTTTGTGGCCGTGCGGGCTTTATTTTAGGCAGGTTTTGTATTAACAGGTTTTGGAATGTCCAGAAAATAGAGGAAACTCTGCCCAATTTTGTTTGGGCCTGTGAGCTGTTAAAGACTTGTAATATTTTGAAGTTTGTATGTACATTAGTTTATTAATAACGCGCAATATTATTAATTTATGAATTTTGTGCTTTCAAATATTTTTTTTAAATAAAAAAATTGGCATAGTTCAAAATCGTGGCAAAAGTGTATCATATTTTGGCACGGTTTTGAACTGTGCTAATTTTTTTTAAACTGTCCTGAATCTGACACAATTAAAAACTGTGCCAAAAGTGTGTCCGAAATATCAAATTTTGGCACGGTTTAAAAGTGTGCCAGAAGTGTTCCTATTTTGCTAAATCTGGCACAGTTAAAAACTGTGCCAAAAGTGTGCCAGAAATATCAAATTCTGGCACGGTTTAAAAGTGTGCCAGAAGTGTTCCTATTTTGCTGAATCTGGCACAGCTAAAAACTGTGCCAGAAATATCAAATTCTGGCACGGTTTAAAAGTGTGCCAGAAATGTTCCTGTTTGGCTGAATCTGGCACACTTTTGAGCCGTGCCAGAAAAAAATTCCCATTTTGGAACACCTGATTCTGGCACAGTTCAAAACTGTACCAGATTTGATCTGGCACAGTTTTAAACCGTGCCAGAATCCTATTTTTGGTGTAGTGTTACCTTACTCCTATACCTAATCGTAACCGATACTGCAGTTGGGGCTTTTCTAGCCCAGTACCTAAAAAAAAACCACAAAGAGAGAGCCATATTCTATGCCAGTCAAATGTTGGTCGATTATGAAGTTAACTACACCGCCTTAGAAAAAGCATGCGCCGCTCTTGTTTGGGTTACCCAAAAGTTACAACACTGCATGCTCACCTTCCCCATCAAGGTTGTATCTCGAATGGATCCCATTAAGTACCTACTCGAGAAGCCCATCCTATCCAGTCGAATGGCTTGTTGGTTAAGGCTTCTAGCTTAATTCGATATTACCTATGTCTCATAGAAAACCACGAAAGGAATAGCCATCTCTGACTACCTTGTTGACTACCCTATGGAAGAGGCCGATGTCTGGATTTTCGAGTTCCCTGATGAGAATATCCTTTATACCTCCTAGAAAGACCTTTGATGGAAAATGTTCTTTGACGACACTACCAACAAAAAAGGGTATGGAATTGGGATCCTCCTAATTGCCCTGATGACTCTCACACTCCTATTGCCATCAAATTGGATTTTCCCTACACTAACAACATGATTGAATACGAGGCGTGCACGGTAGGCCTCAAAATTGACCTCAAGAAAGGAATTCGATACCTTGATGTCTACGAGAATTCAACCCTCATCATCGATCAAGTACTTAGAAAATGTAAAGTCAACGACGAGAAACTCTTACCCTTCCATGCCCACCTAGAAGAGCTAGCTTCCCAATTCTAAGAAATCACCTTCCACTACCTACCCCGAGCAAAGAATAACCTAGCTGACGCCCTTGCTACCTTATCCTCCATGATTGACATACCCAAAGGAATAACCATTACCCCTTTCATTGTCCAAAAATAAGACAAACCAACCCACTGCTACCACATTGAGCTTGGCACGGAGGAAGATCTCGAGATAGCCGACTGCTAGTACTATGATACTTGGCTACACTTCAAACATGATAGGCAACCCCAAGGATCAGACAAGAAAGACCAAGCAACTCTCTACAAACTGACTACATAGTGTATTGTCTGTGATAAAGTACTGTTTAAGAGAAACTATGATGGAACCCATTTGCACTACATTACAGGGCTGACATTGAAGAAATGAAGCAGAAAATCCACAACGGGGAATGCGGACCCCATATGAACGGCCATATGCTCACCAAAAAGATCATCCGACAGGGTTACTACTGGACTACCACGATTCAAGATTGCACCGCCTACGTTCGAAGATGCCTCAAATGCTAATAATTTTCCAACCTACAACACTTGCCTCCACGGGAATTGTACAATATGACTTTTCCCTGGCCGTTCTCCATATGGGGTATTGACATCATAGGGACAGTTACACCAAAAGCATCCAATGGGCATGAGTTCATCCTATTATCCATTGACTACTTCATCAAATGAGTCGAAGTCGAGTCATACGGAGTTCTGAATGCCAAGAAAGTGGCTAAGTTAATTAAGTAGAACATCATCTACCGATATGGGGTCCCGCACGAGCTATTATCAGACAAGGGGCTACATTTTGAGGCAAAAGCTACAAAGTTGGTCCAAGATGTATGGGATTCAAAAACATAAATCTTCTCCATACCTACCTCAAACCAATGGAGCAGTCAAAGCAGTCAATATGAACCTCAAAACCATCATCAGCAAAATAACAGAGAGTTATCGAGATTGGGTCGATATCCTTTACGCCCTCTGGGGAAACTGCACTTCAGTTTGAGTTCTACTAGGGCTACCCCTTTCTCTCTAGTATACGACATGGGAGTAGTCCTACCCACAAAGTTAGAAATTCCTTCGCTACGCGTCATGTTAGAAAGCAAGGCCAACGAGGAAGACTGACACCAATGCCGTCTTAACGAGTTGTTCCTCTTGGAAAAAAGAAGGCTGAGAGCTCTATATCATATACAAGGATACCAACACCATATAGCGTGATCATTCAATAAGAGAGTCAAGGACCATGGTGTCCGAGAAGGGGACTTAGCGCTCAAAGAAATAATAAAGCCCATCTGGACCCCAGAGGGAAATTCAATTCCAATTGGAGCGACCCATACTTCATGAAAAAGATCCCGTCAGGCGGCATCGCTATGCTCACTGACCTTGATGGAGAATAAATGACGCATCCAGTCAACCTGGACCATCTTAAAAAATTCTACCCCTAGTTCGAAATCTCAACGCGCTACGACTCTTCTCATATCCCTTCTATTCTAAAAAAAAATCGTTCTTCATATCCCCCTAATTAGAACTACGTGGGGCTTGATCCTTTAAAATATTTTTCAATTTTTTTTAAACCCTCAAAGGTACGTAGGCATCTCATTCGTTTACATAAGCACGACCCCCTTCTTTTTCACAAAATGCTATTCTTTTCTTATTGCCGAGAATTAGAGTTCATTTTAACATATACATGAACAAAAGGATTATGTATGCCATAGCGATTGGTATAGATAATTCAAAATACAAAAGTCATTAAGAGGCACAACTAGATATTGAAAAACTTCTTTATTTCATTATTCAAAATTTTGGTATAATTACATTGGCATAAGGAATCAAACGACTTCCCTTGCCATCCTACACCTACCTTCCTAAAAAACCAAGATAAAACCAAGCCCCACTACTCCTTAAATTCTCACATGATACAACCAAAATAACCACAAACAAAACCAAGCACCATACAAAAGCTTCACAAATTTTATCCACAGCTGCTAGAAGAACTGCCTCCATCACCCATATCACGGGGTCCCTAAACCTTCCCTGCCTGAAGGGAATGCCGTTGACGCTCCATTGAGCGATAATATCAAACTAGCCTCGAGAAAACCACAACACCTCCCTCTATGGTGTCAAAAACTACAAACCATCTTTGCCCAGTCTCCACAGCCAAGATATTACCAAGCACTCTTCTCTATTACCACTTCATATAGTCCCTTAAGACGTGCTAGACTCGCCCAGTATATTGAGAAGGACGGGTCAACGGATGATGATTCTTCCACAAAGATCCAAGTCGCATGCGCATACGCTCCGTCAGGTCCTCCACAGGAAATAAATCCAATATTCGCGATGGCACGATTTTTTCCCAACCATATTGGCGCAAAAGCCGTCAGGGAAAGTAGAAAAAGGTCTGACTGAGGCCAACCAACTGGACATACTGGTACTCCTCGAGCTCCAGAATGGGTAACATCTCCCCGCACCAAGGCACATTCCAGCGCAAGCCTAGAGCCTTGTGCTCTACAAACTAGTTCCCCCAACTCTCAATGTCCAGGCCTACGCTAATGAAACAACGCGAGAAGAAGTTTGGAACCGTCGAGAAAGGGTACTCAGGTGGGACCACCACACAGAATCTCTCGAATAACCACATAAACAACATCATGGGTCTTCCTCTTAGAAAGTTAGAACGACCTCCCACTAGGCATCCAGGCAATTCAAAGTCTCCGCCAGTATCAACGCCGCAGGATTGCGATGGTACAACATCCAGGAAATGATTGCCATAAGTTGGGGGTTCACTAGAGTTTCCTAAGTCACCAACAACACTTTTAAAACCAGGCCCAATATAATGGCCCCAGCATAATCGGCATCGCCCACATCCTGAGAATGCACAAACTGCAGCACTGCCAGAAGAGAAATCATTCCTCCCCTAACCAACGGCCTATCTACCGAAGGCGTGATATTAAGAAGTCCAGCCAATAATTCCCTAGGAGAATGGGAAAACTCAGGCAAGGCCGCAGCAACACTGGGATTTATCCCCAGCATGGCAAAAAATTCCTCGTAGTAAGGACAAATTTCATCCAACTCGAAGCGAAAGACATGATCCTTGGGATACCAAAACTAGATTGCCGCCATTAGTATATTCCACTCAATGGTCTGGTTGCGCCACAAAGGGAATCGCCATATGTGGAAAGCTTTATAATCAACATTGTAAGAACACATTGCCTCCAAGGCGTTGAGGTAGTTAGAGAACTCAATGCTACCAGGGAGAGCCATCTTGTAAAACAGAGAGATAATAAGCAAGTAAGAATATGATAAAGAAAGGAAATGAAAGTGTGAGGAGAAAAGCCCCATCTACACCCCTATTTATACTTGAAAATTGGTAAACCAAGACAACGAACCTTGCAAGTGTAATCAAAGACCTGGGTTGATTGGATGGACTAATACGCCGATAGGCAACACGTTATTTTGGGAAAATTCCCTTTTTCCTTTTTTGTTAAAATAAAGAAACCTAATAAAAATAATTTTTATCTTAAGGTAATTTCGAATTTCCTTATGCTTTTACTTATCCCATTTTAAAATAAAATCCTTTTCAAATCTATTTTCAAATTCTTTTTACGGTCTCAGCAGCGAAGTAAAAAGAGCATATGCATTAATCACTGAAATAAAAATTAATAAAAATGTCATTTTTATTTGCATATATTCTTTTCTGTATTACATTGATATCTTGAAGGAATAATAGAAAAACAACGGGACTCATCCCGGACCCAATTCTCTCTCTCTCTCTCTCTCTCTTCTTTTTTTTCTCTTTCATCTATTTCTCTTTCTCTATAAGGGCCTCCATCCCTACGGGAGCCCTCTTCCCTCTGTGGTGAGACGATGTGCCACCACTTCCAAAGCCCGACCCATCTCTGAACAAGGCAGACGACACCAAGAAAGAAGGGACCAGAACCACCTCACGAATAAGGGCAGTCACTGAAGAAATCCAGTCCCTGATGTCCTTCAGCCAAGTAGTGGAAACACTGATATACTGTAAAGGAAGATAAAAAAGATCAAATCAATCATAGGTAAAGAAAGAAATCCAGAAATCAAAAGACAAAGAAACACAAAGTATACGTCAGGGCGAAGGACCTCCTCTTTCAGGACCTACTCCTCCGGGTCCCTCGTATTAGGACGATGATGTAAATGCACTGACCCTCCATCAGCTCATCAGATGTTGTAACCAAGCTAGTGCAGCGGCACAAAAGAAGCCTTTGATGTCACCATCATTGCTGACGTTGAGGCACCACCTGCGCTGTGGGATGACCCCACCAGCCAACTCGAGCGCGCCCGAGGGATAGGCATCACATCTATATACGGGAGGCATCATCCATCTCGACACGAAATACATGTAGTTGTACATCACCTTTGGGTCGGTATACAATGAATACGACTCTCCCATCATCGTCGCCACCCAGGCCTCCTCTGACATCTCCCGCACTCGCCTCATTAACGTAGAGGACTTCGCCGATGACACCACAACCTCGTCCTCCACAATCTGTCGAACTACCTTCTGCCCGAGGTACTAAGAATAGAAAAACTCATGCGCTAGCAGACAATGCCCACCCTCAGGGATAAAAGGTCACTTACAAGAGCAAAAGATCAATATAAATAAAAGATCATGAAAGGAGAGGAAAGTCTTAAGATAAAATAAGGCTTACCCACTCGCTCGTCAGGACATTCAAGACCTGACGCACCATCTCTAGAGAGAGAGACTTCTATGACTGTTAGTTGGACTTTCGCTACTGGTACATCTTGCAGAAGTCCCCAACAGAGTCATCCTTCAAAGATATTAACTGGATGTTTAACCCGATAGGCACTGACCCTCCACCTGTTCAAGGTACTCCAAAAGATCCTGCCACTGCCATTTCGCACCCCTCAATCTATGCCATTTGGCACCCCTTTAAAGTTTCATATAAAAAGTCCAAAAAAATACCAAAACGTCTCGAAAAATCCTAGAAAATCCCTAAAATCACCAAATTAATTTTAGAACCTTTTTCACTAAGAAAAAACATTTTTATATCCCCAGTGGAATTCCAGAAAATAATTCTTCCCCAGCAACGTCTCCAGAAGACACTTAAAAATTCCAAAAATTCCCCAACTAAAAAAAAAAAAAATCCTCGGATCATTCCTTCTTCCCAGGAGAAACATAAAATCAAATGCTTTCCCAAATCCCCAGAGAAAGATTACACATCGCCAGTGGAGTCCCCAAACTTCCCAAAGGAAAAATAAGTCCTCAGAATTAACTTCGACCCTCAGAATTGGTCACCCCTAACTTAATCTCGCAGAATTGGATTTGACCCCCAGAATTGGTCACCCCTAAATAAGCCCTCAAAATTGGCTTTGACCCGCAGAATTGATCGTCCCTATCTTATACCCTCAGAATTGGATTTGACCCGTCGAATTGGTCATATCTACCTTAAGATTGCATAATTGAATTTGACCCGCAGAATTGGTCATTTCTACTTAAGCCCATAAAATGAGCTTTGACCCTCAAAATTGGTCACCTCAAATAAGCCCTCAGAATTGGCTTCAACCCTCAGAATTGGTTACCCCTAACTTAAAGCCCGTAGAATTGTCTTTGACCTACAGGATTGGTCACCCCAAAATAAGCCCTCAGAATTAGCTTCGACCCTCAGAATTGGTCACCCCTAACTTAAGCTCGCAGAATTGTCTTTGACCCACAGAATTGGTCACCCCTAACTTAAGCGCGCATAAGTGGTCTTGACCTGCAGAATTGGTCATATCTACTTAAGCTTGCAGAATTGTCTTTGACCCGCATCATTGGTCACCCTAAATATGTCCTCAAAATTGGCTTCGACCGTAAAAAATGGTCGTTTCTACTTAAGCCCACAAAATTAGCTTTGACCCGCAGAATTGGTTATCTCTATTGTAAGCCCACAGAATTTGCTTCGACCCGCAGAATTGGCGCTATAATTTAGATCCTCAGAACTAACCCCACCCCACAGAATTGGTCACCTACCTACTCATCACCTCCTTTAGGTCCTTAGAATCGGCCGCCCCAACATCACCTTAGGTCCTCAACATCAACCTCGACCCTTTGAATCGGTCATCCTCATCCCTTAGGTCCATAGGACCGACCTCTATCATGTGGTGTCTATTCGAAGGCTATAAATTGTTTCAATCTCACCCATTGAGGGTATTTGTAGACACCACATTCTAGGATCCCCTAAGTCTCCCCTTAGGTATTTACAACCTTCCCATCTCACTGCAAACCCTAGGTTGCACTCCGAGTACCGATAAAGAGGCCATCGGGTTCCCTCGGGTCCCGTTTGACTCTAGTAAACTCTATCGTCATAGAAAAATATCTTTGAATATTTGAAGGTCTCTGAATACCCTTTCTAATGGTCCATCCTGTGCACGAATCAGCATAAGGTTCGGACGAATGAACCATTTTACTATCGAAAATCGATTTAGAGGCCACCCGGCACTCCCGGGCCCCGAATTGACCCCAATCAACTTCACCATCAGATCAAAAGATCTTTGAATCTTCAAAGGGAACTAAAACCCCTTTCTAACGGTCCCCCCATGCATGAAACAACTTTACCATTCGAACGAACGATTAGTTTCCCCTGAAAATTGAACTGGAAGCCACCGAGCGCTCCTGGGTCTCGTTTGACCAAAGAAACTCTTCAGCTCGAATGAGACTCAATGAGTCTCCTAATGTCACTGAATAACCTTTCCAATGGTCTTCCCCATGCACAATTATGACCTACGGTACGGACGAAGGATCTGTTTTACTCCGAGAGGTCCCTAGACGCTTTCGGCCCCTGGTGGAATAAGGTCAACCTTTGAAACCAAGATACACTCGTTGGAATGTCTAAGTAAATCTCCTAACCATTCCAACGGTCTACCCCATGCACAATTCTAACTAACCATATGGACGAATAATCCGTTTCCATCCGACGATCTCCCGTCCAAAAGATCGACATGCGCTTTTGAGCCACATTTGACCCAAAGTCAAATCCTAGACCCAAGAACGGTCCAAAGTACTCTTGAAGGTCTCTGAAGTACCTTTCTAACGTTTTACGACCATTTGTCTAGGAAAATTTTCACGAGACTGCCAATTGGAAGGTCCATATCCCTGCGATAGATCACCTGCTGATAGGTACTCCCTGGGGTAGTCCGATCGGCACCCCTTGTCCCTATAAATAGAGGCCATGAACTCATTCCCAAGAGATAAGAGTTCCATCAGCATTAGTGATCTCAGTAACATTCCGTCGAAATCAACGAAGTTCCTCATGTGAAGTTCCATTCAAGCTTACATTCCCATCCTTTTCATTCCCAATTTGGCAAAATATCCTTCTCTTTCATCAACATTCATCAACACTCAAGGGAGTTCATCAAAGATCAAAGATCAATCTTCAAAAAAGGTCCAATTCCTTCCCTCTCTCTTTAAATTCCTTATTTTTGCATAATATACATTAGATTAATAATGTAGTTCTTACTTTAGTTCATACACATTAATATCTACACTTTTATTAGTATAGTTCACATACTTTATTTATTACAAAAATCCTAAAAACAAATAAAAGGGGGTTATACCCGTAAATTTGGAACGGAATTATCCATCACACTTTTTCTAAAACCAAAAAACACATTTTCTACACATACATTTGAACTACGTGGACTTTGATGCCTTTATAGGCTATGTAGGCGTCTCGGATTAAAATCCGAGGCTCGAGTCCAACTTTCCAATTTTCTTAATTTCCCAAATTCCCTAATTTTTCGAAAATCTCCCATTTTCACACACACACACACACACACACACACACACACATATATATATATATATATATATATATATACATGTCATGTTTGTTTGCATTTCATCCAACACATATTGTCGTTTCCTAATAACAATTAATATCGTGATAAGCGCACAAATCATATTTTCTATATATGTAATTTTGGGAACATTCCTATGGATGACCTCACTCTACCTTTTCCATGGTATGAGTTGAATGATTCCGATCTCCATTATATAAACACTCACACACATTTCAGGGGGATATAAAGAAAAATAATAGCACTAGACCTTGAGAGATTGAAAGGGTGGGATGGGTGCCTAACACCTTCCCATTCCGTAACTTAGTTCCCGAAGCTTCTAACTATGACACCCCGCCCAGTAAAATACCGGGTGATCAGTCCTATATCAAATGAAAATAGGAATCTTATTTGGTTCATTCTTAACATCACTGTCGAAAATCTTTTAAAATTTACTAACCACCTAGTATTAAAAAAGCTGGTTCCAAATTTCATCTTTATTAATTGAAGACAAAAAATAAGTGCGGAATTAAAATAAAACATCCAATGTTGATTGAATCAATCATCACATAGAATAATAAAAGTCTTGCTGAATAAACTACCGGCTAAATCCAAAACCAAACCAAATTAATAGAGAGTAACAAATCCAATACAATTTTAAAAGAAACTAAATAAAACTGTGAGCGACATGCTCGAGATAGGCTGATATGAATCCCTATACTAGGAATAGAAAAATAGATGGATGTATCCAAATCCTCAACATCCACACATGCTGTAGCGACGAGTCCCTGGAGTGAATATTAGCATGGCGTCATTGTTGCTGGACACCTAAAAGGTTTTGAAAATATTTGATACCAAGGGTTAGAACCCAAAAAGTTTTGAAAATATTTTGTAATCAATTAAATTGCAATAATTTAAAATGCATGAATTCTCTTCATATTTAAGCTAGTGATGCACTCCCTTGAGGACAGACTCACCCCTCAACTAATGTGCACACCTAATGCTTTCTTTATCTCCCCCAAGTCATCTACCTCGTAACTAGATATTTGATATAACTTCTTTCAACCACCCTTCTCAAACTCGAGTATGCTTCAGATATGATTTATAAGTTGTTAATCACATTAACTTAGTTAATAATTTTTCCTTTTTAAATCCATATAACATTGACACCCGTTATATAATTAATACAATTCACTTCATGTATTAATTACCCGTATATAACTATTTAATCCAATATATATGTAAAACCATGTTACAACATTCACACACATGTTGAATATATATATATATATAAAATTCATTCTCCCGAGTAATACCTCACTGGACGTATTCTCTAAAGTGATATAATCCCAGGTCTATTCAGTCCCACCTACATTTCCAAGACGACTATGGATCACCGAATCGGAACATAAATTATAAATGTAATGGATACAGTCATATTTCCCCTCGAGTAATTAGGACATTAATCTCAATTCCTCACCTCTGTAATTGGACGCTATATATATATATATATATATATATATATATATATATATATATATATATATAGAGAGAGAGAGAGAGAGAGAGAGACACACACTACACAATCACCGCATATATATATTTAATTAATCCCGGCTAATCCGTGAACAAGTCCCACAACACTAGCCTAAAATATCCCCAAGTCTATATCCCGACTCTCAATTTAATTAATTATTTCATTAATTGATTTTGTTCACTTGGTGTCACTCAATAAATATACTCGGACTTACTCACTTGGCCCATAATTTATTATCCAGAAATTATCACAAAAAATTCCCTAATTTATTATATAACCATATAATAAATTAACCCAACTAATCCGTGCCCAAACACTCGTAGCATTAGGCTAAACATTTACCCGAGTCTATGTTCTGACTCTAAATTCGATTAATTAGTTTCACTTTAATTACTTTAATTAAGTAGAGTCACACAACTACAATACTCGAACATATTTTCCCAGTCCGTTAATTCATCCTTTAGAATTTATTTCCCCAAAATCCATCCAATTTCCCAATTATATTTACCTATAATTGTTAGAAGGTATGTATCATATTTAACTTTCACTAATTAAATAAGTCAAGGAACCAATCCTAATTGAATTACCCCACTTTCAATTTCCAGACCCCTCGAACTGGTTCGCAGGTACCACTGAACCGCTTCGCAAGTACCTGATTGTAACCTTCTTCCCCAATACGTTTTCACCATTTTTGTCCCACTAAGGTTCTTATTTATCTTTCAAATCTTTACCCAATTACATCCAACATTTAATTTATGTAAACCCGAGTCTTAAACACACTAGAGACCCATAATCAACAATGAAATTTACATACAGTCCCATATTTCCCGGATTGGATTTTACTCGGGTATCATTTCACCGGTTATAATTTCATTACACCAATCCGAAATTATACGTCATCAACGTTTGGGTTTCTCACACAAATTAAGATATTTACACTCTTAAATCCCATGCCAATATCAATTTCACTTTATATCTTCTCAAAGTGTTACATTTAACGAAAACCCAATTTGATGTAATAACCCCCCCCCCCCCCCCCCCAAAAAAAAAAAAAAAGGATTTTCCATCTACAAGATATGAATTGGTTATCAACATTTACAATTAAAGCAAGTAATCACTTGCCTCTAGTTGCTTGTGGGGTCTGATCCTTCGAGGTATAGAATGGTTTGATGAAGGACACCCAAATCTCTCTCTTGATTTGTCTCTAACAAGATCCTAAATTTCTCTTCTTTCCTTCTCTCAAAGACTTAGGTTTATGATTTATGAAGTCTGTCATATAACCCTTTTCCCTTAGGTTAAATAACACTAATCCCCTTTTTAGTCTAATGGGCCAAGCCCAAATGACCCGAACCCCCCCGTGTGGGTCCAATTATGCCTAAAAACGTCTCGATACCCGATTACTACCACTGGGTACTCTTTTTTGACTAACGCGGCCCATCTGGAATCAACCGTGAACTTCTTTCGAATTAACATACTAATATTCCTTATCTCGCACCCAATATAGTCTACACCCGATTCCCGGTTGAGATAAATAATTACCACGTCACTAACTCTCACTATGACGTAAATAAATTATTACTATTCACTTAGTAATTTAAATTCCATAATTATTAACCATTTATTCTCCCGATTAATATTTACATAAATATTAGCATAATTAATTCAATTAAATTACGACACACAAATAATTTAAAATTATTCGAAATGATTAAATATTAAATGCACAGAAATACGGGGTGTTACATACTTTCTCCATCACAAAGAAATTTTGTCCCCGAAATTAGGTCATATTTGCGGTGAATAACTCTGGATAGTGCTCTTGCATATCCTTCTCCCGCTCTCATGTAGACTCATCAACATTGTGATGACCTCGCTGTACTCTAACTAGTGGTACTACCTTAGATCGCAGCTTGCGCTCACTACGATCTAGAATAGCTACAGGTCTTTCATCATATGAGATATCTGGCTGCAAGTCAATCTCCTCGAGTGGAACGGGCCAGAAAGCCCTCTTGTTCCTCCGATATTTCTTCAGCGATGCCATGTGAAGCACATCGTGTATTTTCTGAAGATGCTCTAGCAAACCCACTGTTTACGCTACCTATCCCACTCTCTCAATGATAGGGAAAGGTCCCACTTACCGTGGTGATAACTTCCCCTTATTAACAAACCTCATCACTCATTTCATAGGAGAAACTCGGACTAACACCTGATCGCCGACCAATAACTCCACATATCTCCGAGCAACATCAACATAACTCTTCTGCCTATCCTGAGCTATCCGAATATGTCCCCGGATCCACTATATCTTGGAAGTCGTCTCCTGGATCATCTTTGGCCCCAATAGCATGTTGTTCCCCACCTCTAACCAACATGTGGGCGAACGATAAGGTCTCCCATAAATCGCCTCAATTGGTTCCATGCCAATCATAAACTGGTAAGAGTTATTGTACGAAAACTCTATCAAAGGAAGGTATCACTATCATCCTCCCCTAAAGTCTAAAAAGAACATCCTCAACATATCCTCAAGAATCTGATAAACTCTCTCAGTTTTCCCGTCTGTCTATGGGTGGTAGGCGGTACTCAACCTTAACTCTGCGCCCATGGCCTCCTGAAAGCTCTGCCAGAAGTGGGACATAAAGTTCTTGTCTCTGTCAGACACAATGTTAATCGGCACCCCGTGTAGCTTAACTATCTACGCTAAGAACAGCTGCACATATCGCATCATCTCAAAATCTATGCGAACCGGTAAGAAATGGGGTACCTTGGTCAACCGATCCATAATCACCCATATGAAATCGTGACCCCTCTGTGATGTTGGCAACCCCATAATGAAGTCCACAGAGATACTCTACCATTTCCACACGGGAATATCCAGCAGCTGTAGTATCCTTGTCGGTCTCTGATGATCAACTTACACAAGCTAACATGTGGTTTATTTAGAGACAAACTCTGCTATATCCCTTTTCATCCCTGCCCACCAGTACTGCCTCCTCATATCCTGTTACATCTTATCCCTGCTGGGATGCACCACAAACCTCGAACCATGGGACTCTGTCATAACCACATGCCTTAAATCCTTATCATTCGACATGACTAACCTCCTATTAAAGCATAGGCCTCCTTCCAAACTAATCGAATAACACTTTGCTCCCTTGGCCCGTAACTGACATATCCTGTCTCGGCAGATATGATCGATCGCGTGTGCCCTCACAACCCGCATGATAATCTCGGGAGTGATAGATAAAGCTGACATACATTCCCTAGCGACATCGTCGTCATGTCCAAGCTCACTCCAATTCACCTTCTAGACCTCTGCAACCTATCCAATGGGCCTCATGCTAAATGCGTCTGCTACCACATTGGCCTTACCAAGATGATACTAAATATCAAACTGATAATCCTTTATGAATTGTAGCCACCGCCTACGCCTCATGTTCATATCCTTTTGTGTGAAGAGATACTGAAGTTATCCGTGATCCGTGAATAGAGTAAAATACTCTCCCAAAAGATAATTCCTCCATATCCTCAAAGAAAAAATGACCACTGCCAACTCTAGGCCGTGGGTGGGGTAATTCTTCTCATGGGGCTTAAGATTTTGAGAAGAATAAGGTATAACCCTCTCCTCCTACTGTAACACACCCATAAGTCCCTGCAAGGATGTGTCAGTGTAGACCCGGTACTCCAATCCTCCCTTAGGCAAAGCAAGTACGGGCACAGATGTCAACATATCCTTTAACTCATCGAAAGCTAACTGACAATGATCATCCCATAAAAATGGTACCCCCTTGCGAGTCAGGTCCGTCAAAGGACCCTCAATCTTCAAAAACCCCTTAATAAATCGCCTATAATATTCGGCCAACCCCAGAAAGTTACGAATCTCTATCGGTGTCATGGGTTGTCCCCACTACTTCACTGTCGATACTTTACTTTGATCAATAGAAATACCCCGGTCTGACACAATATGGCTAAGAAACTGCACCTCTCGTAGCTAAAATTCACACTTCCCGATTTTGGCATAGAGCTGGTGGTCATGTAGTGTATGTAGAATCAAACGCAGGTCCTTTACGTGCTCCTCCACTGTGCACGAGTAGACCAAAATGTCGTCAATAAATACGATAATGAACTGGTTGAGATACTCTCTAAAAACCCTATTCATGAGATCTATGAACACTAATGCGCATTTTTGAGTCCAAACGACATCGCTTTAAACTCGTAGGATCTATATCGCGATAGAAAAGCGGTTTTAGGAACATCCTCATCTCGAATACGCAACTGATGATCCCCTGACCTCAAATCGATCTTTGAGAAGTATGCTACTCCTCTCAACTGATCAAATAAGTCATCAATCCTAGGTAACGGATACTTATTCCGTATTGTCACCTTGTTCAGCTCCTTGTAGTCTACGCACAATCGAAGTGAACCATTCTTTTTCCTTTACGAACAACACAGGCCCACCCCACGATGATTTACTCCGCTGAATAAAACCCAGACCCAAAAGCTATTGAATCTGATCTCTCAGCTCATGCATCTCTGAAGGGGCCATGCAGTAAGCTTCTCAAGAAATTGGTCTCAAACTCGGTGCTAAATCGATAATGTACTCAATCTCCTTGCTAGGTGGTAACCCTAGTATCTCCTGAAACACATCCTCGAAGTCCCTCATGACTGGAATAGAGTTTAAAGAAATCACCACATCTTGTGAGGTCTCATCCTCAATATAATATAAATGAGTGCGCGACCCTCCCTCAGGAAGAGGCATCATCACTAGGAACATCTCCAATCCCGAAATGAAGAACACGATGGTCCTTTCGAAGCAATCTACCGTCCCCCTTTATCCTTCCAACCAATCCATACCTAGGATGACATCATAACCCTCCATATCTAACACTAGAAGGTCTGTGGCTAAACTCAGTCTCCTAATCAAAATATTAACTCCTCTACATAGAGTGCATAAGTGACCCACTCCCCATCGGTGACTCTACACACATAGGGATACTACTAACAGTCTCTAACAAACTGGTGGCTCTAGTAAATTTGGTTTTAATAAACGAATGTGATGCCCCAGTATTAAAAAGAATCCTACCCTCATTCCCATGAATAGGAAATGTACCCTTAACTGTTGGCGGCGCCTGAGGTGTTGATGGAATGGGGACATCCCAGACTTTATACACACGCATGTAGTGCATCTACCCCTGCTATTGTGGGGCTGGTGGAGCTAGTGATGTTGGAGATATCTGTACCTGCTGCCCCTAATGGCCCTTACCTCTCTATGGGCATTCTCTCTTAAAATGTACCGTCTAGCCACAAATGAAGCAACGCTTTTGACCGTCTCCCTATCACTACCCTGCTGGCCCCGACGAGGCTGTCCTTGGTGTTGGCCCTGATGGCCTCCCCTATTGTTTCCTTAGCTCTGTCGTCCCTGAGGAACCTACTGCTGCTAATTAGGGCCCTGCCTGAACCCCTGACCTCCCTATCGAAAACCTACGGACTAAAACTTCTTAGCCTGATTCCTTTATTGTAAATCATGTCCTTGCTGGCTACCTGTTTGCTGTTGGGCTCCTCCATTAACACTCCCACCTGCCTTGCACTGCTGGCTCGACTTGTCTCCCCTCTTGCTTCCTTTTAGATGGAAGCGGTGTTCTTGGCAGTGCAATAAAGTGACATTGACAATGTCGGTATACGTCATCAGTGCGAGGTTCCCAATCAAATGATTCCTGATCCTCCAGGCCAATCCAATCATAAACCTAGCCTTCTTTCATTCCTCGTTGCTCGCCTCGTCTGGCATAAAATTTTCTAAACTAGTGAACTCATCGTCATACTCTGCTACTGTGCGCTCTCCCTGAGTCACCTCGCCGAATTTCCTCCTCACCTCGATCTCAACTGCTGGAGGAAAGTACTTGAGGTTAAAACGCACCCAGAAAACATTGATGGTCATCGAGTCACTATCTCCAATAGTGGTAATAGACTCCCACCACTGTAAAGCTATCCGGGTAAACCTAAAAGTGGCAAACATCTGCCTCCGTACTTTGCTGTATTCAATCACACATAAGTGGCATTGTATATCCTTCTTCTACTGGCATGGTAGGACTACCTCAGAGCTCACCTGAAACTCTGGTGGATGGCCCTTCTGAAAGGGCTCCCGAACTCTCTCCCACTCTGAAGGCCCCGGGTGGGCCGATGCAATTGGGGACACTAGCTGCTGTGGCTGAGGCTGAGGCTGAGGCTGAGGGTATTGGGTTGATATTGCTTCCATCGTTGCATTGACCGTATGGCCCACCACATCCGCCATATGAGCTATCGTCACTAATCTTGATGGGGCCTACGGATGTGGAATCTCTGGCTCTTGCTGAGCCTCCCTCATCTTGTCTCTAGCTGCTGCCCTAGCAGGTCTACCTCTCCTAAGCGGCATCTAAAATTTAAAACTAGTTGTATTAGTTCACTATTAATATAAAACTAAATAGCAGAAGCACGATAATTCATAATCCTGAAGATAAAGCAACAGTCCAAATAATAGGGCTCTATATCAGTAGAACGCTATGCAGAAACGTAAAAAGCCGTACAGATTCTATGGACACTAAACCTGACGCTCTGATACCATCCGTGACACCCAGTCTAATAAAATACAGGGTGATCAGTCCTATATCAAACTAAAACAGGAATCTCATTTGGTTAATTCTTAGCATCACTGTCGAAACCCTTTTAAAATTTACTAACCACCTAGTATTCAAAAAGCTGGTGCCAAATTTTATCTTTATAAATCGCAGACAAAAAATAAGTGCATAATTATAATAAAACATCTAATGCGGATAGAATCAATCATCCATTAGAATAATAAAAGTCTTGCTGAATAAACCACCGGCTAAATCCAAAACTAAACCAAACTAACAGAGAGTAATAAATCCCATACAATATGAAAAGAAACTAAATAAAACTGTGAGCGACATGCTCAAGATAGACTGATATGAATCCCTACACTAGGAATAGAAAAATATATGCATCTATCCAAATCCCGCAACATCCACACATGCTGCAGCATCGAGTCCCTAGAGCGAATTCAAGTCTGGCGTCCCTATGGCTGGGCACCTAAAAGATTTTGAAAATATTTGATAGCAAGGGTTAGAACCCAAAATATTTTGAAAATATTTAACAAGTGATTAAATTGCAATAATTTAAAATTCATGAATGCTCTTCATATTTAAGCTAGTGTCGCACTCCCTTGAGGAAAGACTCACCCCTCAACTAATGTGCACACCTAACACTTTCAATATATCCCCCTAGTCATCTACCCCGTAACTAGATAATTGATATAACTTCTTTCAACCACCCTACTCAAACCTGAGTATGCTTAAGATATGATTTATAAGTTATTAATCACATTAACTTAGTTAATCATTTTCCCTTTTTAAATCCATATAACATTCACACCCGTTATATAATTAATACAATTCACTTCATGTATTTAATTACCCGTATATATCTATTTATTCCATTATATACGTAAAACCATATCAAAACATTCCCATATATATATATATATATATATATATAATTTATCCGCCCGAGTAATACCTCACTGGATGTATTATCTAAAGTGCTATAATCCCAAGTCTACTCAGTCCCACCTGGATTTTCAAGACGACCATGGCTCGCCGAATAGGAACATAAATAATAAACGTAATAAAGGCGGTCATATTTCCCCCAAGTAACGAGGACATTTATCTCAATGCCTCACCACTCTAATTGGACGCTATGACCTGGGGATATACTCACCCTACTCCTCAAGCTAGGGGGTCACCCACATCACGCAACCTCCACCGATAGCACTAGAGTGTATATATTACTATAAATATTAATTACACCAATATATATATATATATATATACACACACACACACTACACAATCACCGCATATATATATATATATTTAATTAATCCCGGCTAATCCGTGCACAAATTCCACAACACTAGCCTAAAATATTCCCGTGTCTATATCCCGACTCTTAATTTAATTATTTAATTTTTTTCACTTGGTATCACTCAACTAATATACTCGGACTTACTCACTTGGTCCGTAATTTAATATCGAGAAATTTTCACCCAAAATTCCATAATTTATTATATAACTTTATAATAAATTAACCCGTCTAATCTGTGCCCAAACACTCGTAGCATTAGCCTAAACATGTACCCGAGTCTATGTTTCGACTCTAAATTCGATTACTTAGCTTCACCTTAATTACTTTAATTAAGTAGTGTCACACAACTCAATACTCGAACATATTTTACCAGTCCGTTAATTCATCCTTTAGAATTAATTTCCCCAAAATTCATCTAATTTTCCAATTATATTTACCTATAACTGTTAGAAGGTATGTCTCATATTTAACTTTTACCAATTAAATAAGTCTAGGAACCAATCCTAATTGAATTACCCCACTTTCAGCAGCTAGACCCCCCGAACCGGTTCGCAGGTACCTGATTGTAACCTTCTTCCCCAATACGTTTTCACCATTTTTGTCCCACTAAGGTTCTTATTTATCTTTCAAATCTTTACCCAATTACATCCAAAATTTAATTTATGTAAACCCGAGTCTTAAACACACTAGAGACCCATAATCAACAATGAAATTTACATACAGTCCCATATTTCCCGGATTGGATTTTACTCGGGTATCATTTCACCGGTTATAATTTCATCTCACAAATCCGTAATTATACATCATCGACATTTGGGTTTCTCACACAAATTCATATATTTACACTCTTAAATCCTATGCCAATATAAATTTCACTTTATATCTTCTCAAAGTGTTACATTCAATGAAAACCCAATGTGATGTAATTACCCACCCAAAAATGGATTTTCCATTTACACACACCATCATATGAATTGGTTATCACCATTTACAATTAAAGCAAGTAATCACTTGCCTTTAGTTATTCGTAGGGTCTGATACTTTGAGGTAGAGAATGGATTGATGAAGAACACCCAAATCTCTTTTTCGATTTGTCTCTAACAAGATCCCCAATTACTCCTCTTTTCTTCTCTCAAAGACTTAGGTTTAAAATTTATGAATCTGTCGTATAACCCTTTTTCCCTTAGGTCAAATAGCACTAATCCCATTTTTAGTCTAATGGGCCAAGCCCAAATGATCCGAAGACCCCAGTGTGGGCCCGGTTATGCCTAAAAATATCCTAAGACCCGATTACTAGCCCCGAACACTCTTTTCGACTATCTCGACCCATCCGGAATTAACCGTACACT
This sequence comes from Sambucus nigra, assembly GCA_949130495.1. Lineage (NCBI taxonomy): Eukaryota > Viridiplantae > Streptophyta > Magnoliopsida > Dipsacales > Adoxaceae > Sambucus > Sambucus nigra. The sequence continues at coordinate 51,183,288 of OX422214.1, forward strand.
CAGAATTGTCATCCAAATCAACATACTAAAAGCCCTTATCTCACATCCAATATAGTCTCTACCCGATTCCCGATTGAGATAAATAATTACCACGTCTTTAATGTTCACTATAACGTAAATAAATTATTACTATTCACTTTGTAATTTAAATTCCATAATTATTAACCATTTATTCTCCCGATTAATATTTACATAAATATTAACATAATTAATTCAATTAAATTACGACACATAAGTAATTTAATATTATTCGAATCAATTAAATATTAAATGCACAGAAATATGGGGTGTTACTATTGGTTTCGTATGCATCAGTTTATCTTTGATGTCGGTCTCTCGAAATGGCAACATGTTCTTTTGCCTATTTTTTGCAAAATAGGCTGGTGACTCCATCTCTTCACATTTTCCCCCACACCGACGACGGTCGAAGCACCGTTCAAAGAGGGGAGCGAGACCCCGACGCAGTCTTTTCGAGGGATCCTTCCCCGACGTTGCCTGGGATGGCCATAGTACCGATAATAGTAAAAGCAAACCAAGTGGATTTTTACTCAGGACACAATTTGTATCGTGGTACTCTGAAAAGCAGAACTGCGTTTCGCATTCATCGGTAGAAGCTGAATACATTGTCACTGGTAGAGCTGTTGTACTCAGCTCATGTGGATGAAACAAATGTTGAGTGACTATGATTTATATGAATCTTCTGCCCTAATTCTTTCCGTTAAGCAAAGTGAAATAAGTATTTCTAAAAAACCTTTTTTTTCATTGACGAAGGAAATATATTAAAATAAGAGAACACTTTACTCACGAATTAATAGAGAAAAAGGAAAAAAACATTGAATATCTTAATACGAAAGATCAATTAGCATATTTATTTACAAAACCTTTAGACAATCATCATTTGGCACACTTCGAATGTATATTGGTGTTTGTGCCCACCCAACTTAATTACTTGTTAGGCTTACTTGTTAGTACTTATTTTAAAAATATCTCGTGTTACTAACATCTCTTTTTTTTCCGTAGAATTCTTCCCTGCCCTTTGTCCCTTTGAGACAAACAAGGGAATAATTTGAGACAATTGCTTTGTGATTCATGTCTATTATTGTATGTATTTGAGTCTCATAGGAATTCATGTTGTTAGTTGAGTTAACACTCTTCTCTTTTAGAATACATGTTGTTAGTTGAGTTTGTACTCTTATCTTTTAGGACACGTATTGTTAGTTGAGTTATGTACTTTTCTCTTTTAGGAATTTTGTGTATAGTTGAGTTTTGTATATTCTTGAGTATGTTTCTTTTTAGAGTCTCGGTTTAGTTTTTTTTTTCAAAATTGGCGAAATGGGGATATTTACAATTCCCCTCTTTTAGTAAGATCAATTTTGTAACAAACTCTTACTACCTTACTTGTTCCTTCCAACTCATGGCTTCAAATAATTTCTATAATTTTAAAACCTAATTTTGTATTAATTGGTTTAATACTTAAACTATTATTGTAATTATGCATGTTATTTGTAATTTGATCTAAATATTTTTTATATTATAATTTGAAAGTTTTTTTTTTCCAGAATTTATGATTTTTTTATATTTTTATAATTTTTTCCTTTAACATTTGATTAAACATTTTTATTATTAAACAAAATTTAATGACATCAAAATGATAGCGTTTCATTTTTAATGGGTCGATCTTAGTGAAACCCTCTGCGCCAATGGAAGCATGGCATTTGACAAACGCGGCTTCATCACGCATGTTTTTCTGTGGCATCTGTGAGCCGAAGATTTGTCTGGGTTATAAATTCTATAGTGCCCTCAGCCAAGGGTTGGTTTTTGATGCATGTACCCCTGAGATTTATTCTTTTTTGCGATGCCATATTTACCCCTCAACTGCTTTAGTCTTATATGCTTTTGCCCTTATGGTTCATATAATTACAATTGAACTAGGCCTATTCTTCTAAGACTATAAATAGGAGACCTGGATGTTAGTTTAAAATGCAAATTTAATTTTCAAAAGGCAAATGTTATGCTGTCGAATTTTTTCTCTCATTCTCTCTCCAATATTTTTGAGTTCTCCTTCAATATTTTGAGAGATTTCTTCCTTAACCATACACCTAAACACCATCTCTATTCTTCTATAAACATCGTGAGATGTGAGTGTTTATTTATGTGGGTAATATTTAAGGGTTTGGGTTTCCTTGTTTCTTTATTTCACGATTTGGAATATGCTCTAAAAGTTCATTTTTCAAACTTTTTGGATTGGATTTTTGCAGCTTATTCTTATGACTTGTTATTTTGGTCTGATCTAGTCTCTCTGAAGTTCAAAAGTTCACCCCTATGATTTTGACATATTTGAGAGTTCGTTACTTAGGTAACACTTCTACTACTATTTTTTACATACCTATATTTATATATATACTGATTATATACGTATTTATATACCAATAATTATAGATATATTCATAAAATCAAATTTTATGGTCTTTTGGGTTTGCATGCTTAGAATCTCTACTATTTTTTAGATGTAAACTGATCTGAACTTCATATCATAAACTAGTTTGGTACAATTTAACTGATTTTGTTTGTTTTAAACCAAACTCATCTCTTTTTAGATCAAAACTAATTTCTAAGTCTATTTATTTGTGCATAACTTTTTTTGAGAAAGATTAGGCCTATGAATGTTATGTCTACACCAACCATGTTATAGCAAAACTATCTTTCTAAAACCCTAAACTGGATTTGTTTATGTTTAATTAGATCTATAGAGATGTGTTGTTAAAACTACTATTCTCTTTGCATGTTTAACTACATCTACTTTCCGTGAACCTAATTCATGTGTAAGTTCTTAAGTATTTGAAACTGGACGTAGGTTGTTTCAATTAAGTTTTTATGTTGTTTTATCCATATCATATTCATTACTGATCTCATCTTGGATTTTTTACAAAACTGGCTATTTTAGGTTTCTTCATTCGTTTTGGTTTTTATCTACTGAAGAAAGACTTTTAATTGTCCAATGACTTAGTAGTTACAATATTTACTATTGTGATTACAACAAATCATATACTAATTTGGGCAGTGTTCATCTTCACTGGAAGTATGGTTTTGAGTGTAGAGCTCTGAGTGTGTGTTCCCTAACTTGTCACTAACTTGTTTTATTTAGTTAGTAGTTGTGAGATTGTGTAGTTTGAGCCTGGTATACTATTTGTATTGGTTGGACAATTTTATTTACACGTTGTAATATGTAATTTGTACTTAAACATCTATTATAGTGGACTTCGGTGTATGTGTGTGATCCTGGAACTAAGGGAATTAGGGTTTTTCAGTTGGTTGGTCTCCTCCTGATCATATATTTTATTTCTACCTCTTCTCCTCATCCCATTATAATTCAAATTTTATTGACTATAAAGGACATCACACCAACTAGTAAATTTTTGTATGTGTTTTCAACTATTAAAATTTAAAAAGGGTTTTACTAAAGATTTAAAAGAGTCTTAATTAATCTTGACACATTAGTGTATTATATTCTTTCAATTTAAGTTCCCATCAAGAAACATCACTTCACAAGGGAACTTGGATGCTCAATGAGATTAGTCCTAATTGGCGACGGAGGAATGCCAAAGTAAAATTTAATCAAAATTTAGTTTTCACATATATAATTAGAAATTAATTTTTTTCAGTGATGATTCTAAAATCTAAAAAATGAACCCAACTTTTCACCTACTATTTTAATCTTAAAAGTGAAAAGTTTGAATATGAATAATTTTTAAGGAATGAAAACATTTTTGGACATTTTTCTAACTAAAGGGGGTAATAAACTTATTTGACCCACAATTCCCATATAGATTTTAAAAATGTGATGTGATTAATTTCTCGTGTAAGAATTTTTATTTCCTCCCCACCAGAAGTCAATAATCATGGAATCATAGTTTTCCAAAATTTATGGTAATTATTTTAAATTAAGTTTAAATATGTTTGGTCCCCCTATAAGGAAAGTTTTATTTGAACAATTCAATTTTATATAATTGTCCAATGAGAATTTATAAACACCGATGTTGGTTGATGGCACTCAAGTAAAAATCACATTCTTAAAATACTTTTCATAATTGGTTGAACAAAGGATTGTTTAGATTAAAATGGTGGGGAGGCCTAGATCCTTTTAGAAATCCGACAGTGATAATCATCAGAAACTAAAGTTTTAGTTGTTGAGAAACACTCTACTTGATTCCTAGAAGGGAGTACGAAGGAGAAACCAAAGCCTTAGCGACAACAATATGGGTTTAAGAAAGTTTATATTTTTTGAGAAATCGTGAAAAAAGCTGAAAAAATGCAATGGTAAGTTCCTTTTGAAAGTAAAAGCATGATTTGTGGTATGGTCTAGATGAAATTGGTGTGAGATTTTCGAGCCAAAAATCAGAATTGCAATCCTTTGTGCCTACTTAAAAGATAGATGTTCCTAGAATGGGTAATAAGAATAAGGCAACAATATTAACAGTAAAATATCTGTTTTTATAGTTTGGTGGAAACCAAAGAAAATTATTAAAAAAATATTATTATGTACCTAGTTTATAAGAAAAGTTAATTTATGTTCCTAAATTGGTTTTGAACATATATATATAATTATTTTGATAAAAATTGGGAAAGATTTTTTTGGTCTAGTACATTGGAAAGTAATTTATACATTAGAAGATTTATCTCACCAATGTTGCTAAAGATTAAAATGAATAACATTAATGGAAAATCATCAAAGAGAAAGTTTCCTTCTCAGTTGAACCAAGCACAATTTTGAAATTTACGCTTAGATCATATCATTAAAAAATGAATTCAAAGATGTATATGAAATAAACAATTGAATGCATTGGAAATGGAGGAACTTTCAGTCGATGAATCTTGTTTAAAAGGTAAAATGACCAAGGGGACATTCACGACCCAAAAGCTAAAGAATAAAAAATGTCTTAGACATTGGTTCATTTCCGTTTATATGTTTCTATAACTATTCAGTTAGGAAATACTCAACACTTCATTAATTCCACTGATGATCACTCATATATGGATATTTCTACCTTATGCGCAGAAAGTCCAAAGTTTTTGATTAGTTCAAATTGTACAAATCTAGGGTGGAGCATGGGTGAGTGAACTAATCTAAACCCTACTATTAGATCGAGGGTGTATACCTTTTAGAAAATTTTAAGAATCATTTATTAAAAGTGGGGATTATATCCTAGTTATTTACACTGGGTTTCCCACTACGAAATGGTGTAGCAAAAAGAAGTAATAGACTCGTTAAGGCATGATAATGTCCATGGTTAGTTATTCAAGACCGTGATATTGTTATTGGGATTTTTCTTTAAGAGAAAAGTATAAATAACTAGAATTTAGTCCCATATAAATTGGTCTCTTAAACTCCCATGGAACTATAGAGAGGGGAAAAACTCACTCTAGGACATGACTGGACCTAGGGGGTGGCCGACACTAGTGTCGTGGAAGTATCCAATGAAGTTAGAATCAAAGAAAAAATGTCTCTTTATTGGTTATCCCAAAGGTTATAAAGGTAGTTTATGTCATGTTTCTAAGAACAAGAAGGTCATCGATTATATCAATGCCTAGTTTGGAAGAGGATTGTGTAATATACCATGGGACCATGAGTAAGCTCAACTTAAAAGAGATTAGTAAATAACATCATATTACTAGTGTTGCTAAACCACCCATACAAGACAAAATACAAATTAATATCGATAATGCATCTCCTATAGGTAGTGGGAGCATTACCGATGATTAGGTAACACGTGTAAACTATAGTGGTAACATATGGATCCCCATCGAAGTGGGAGCATCAGGAGAAATCCTGAAGGGTTAGTATTTGGGTTAAAAATTTCTGTGAAATCCTAAGGAAACACATATTATGTCACAGGAACTACAATAAGACCTTACAATACATGAATATTAACTTTAAACTAAGACAACAAATGCTGAGATGGATATGATTTATTTAAATAAGTTTTAGGAGCTTGTAGACTTGTGTATGGATAAAAACCATCGGGGGAAAATTAATCTACAATAAGTGAAAATATGGATATATGAGAAGGTGGAAACCTTGAAGGTAAGGCTTGTTGTGAAATGGTTTACTTAATAAGAAAGTTATAAACTATGAGCAAACCATTTCATTGGTAGCCATGCTAAAGTCTATTGGGATTATTTAAATGTCAAGAATATGTTCTTGATCAGTGATCTTGATGACTGCATATATATGGTGCAATCGAAGGGATTTATAGTAACAAGTCAAGAAAGTAAGGTGTGATAGCTTTAGAGTTCTATTTAAGGATTTTACCTCAAATCAAGGACTTAAAATATTCAGTTTGATCAGGCAATCAAAGGTTAAATTTTGATCAAATACCTAAGAATACTTGTTTGCATTAAAATCATGGTGGATACCTAATGGTAATTCTTGTACAATATGTGGATGATATTCTTCTGATCGAAAATGAGGTGGGTGTATTATTTATCACAAGTTTAGCATGTAAGATTCCAAAACATTATTTGTTTCTTTCAGGCATAAAATATCTCTTTTGACGGATTGGTGTTTCTAAAATATCTGTTCAAATAGAAAATATGATGAATATACCTTATGCTTTGGTGGTGAGTATCCTCATTCATGATATGCTACATATAAGACCAAACATCTACTTTTACATTAGTATGGTCAAACAAATTCCAGTCTAACCCGGTGAAGAGCACTTGACTGTAGTAGAGCACATTTTAAAGTTGACTAGAAAGTATTATGGATTTTGCACTATTTTACTAAGCGCATAGTCTTGTACCTTTTAGGTACAAAGAATTTGTTTATAGTTAGATAAGAATCTCATGATATCTACCTTAGGAGATGTCTTTACTCTAGGATGCATAGATGTAAATTGTAGGAGTGTGTAGATATATGCATTGCTAACTCCAAAATGGAGGCCGAAGTTGTTGACACTTCATAAGAAACTAAAGAGGTTGTATGGATCGGGCACTTCCCAAGTGAGTTAGGTGAGATTTGTCGAGTAAAATCATCTATTAGACTATATTGTGTTAATAATGCAACGATTTCAAGTTCGAGAGAACCCATAACCCATAAGGGTTAAGAACATTGAATATAGATTTCACCTAGTTTGGGAGATCAAACAAAGGATGTGACAAGTTTATTACTGAGAATGCATATTATAATAATCGTTTAATCCTTATACTACTAGGGCTATATACTACCATGTAGATATGTTAAGAGTTTGACTTGCCACATGGATTTAAGTCGAAGGGGGGAGATTATTTGGTTTTATTCTTAAAAATGTAACAACCCGTATATTCTAACATCAATGTTGATCACTTCCACATATTAAAATTCACAACTTGAAAAATAGTTTAAATAATTTTCCCAGCATATAAGAAAAACAATGAGACAAGTGACAATATAGGAATGCAATATGATGAACCTCAAATATAAAAATTATAAGAAGCATCATGAACTAAAATAGAGTAAGATATATCTCTATAACTACACTAAAGGTGTCTAGGTATAACAATACAAAGTCTACTACAAAACCCATATTCAATAAAATATAGAGCGTATAAGAAAATATTTTCATCACTGAATAATACTTGGAAACTAAATCCAAATTCACAACTCAAACAACTGAAATGTAAAGGATATAAAGTCATGGAGATAAACCTACGTTAATGCTCATGATGATGATATATATAGAATAAAGAATCCAAGATATATCCTAGCTAGAGAGAGAGAGACTGCACAAGGTTACCATAGATAAAATGGGTCAAAACCTAGAAAATCATCAAAACTCCACAACTTCAAATCACACACACACACACACACACACACACACACACACACACACACATATATATATATATATATATATATAGTAATTCTCTTAAAAAATTGCATTTTACTATTTTTAAAAAATCAGACCGTTTCAGTCCGTTTTTAGTCCAAAAACGGATGTCCGTTTAAGAGAAGGCCCCTCTCTCTCTCTCTCTCTCTCTCTCTCTATATATATATATATATATATATATATATATATATATATATATATATATATATATATATATATATATATATATATTGATAAATCCATAGTTATTTAGCCTAACGATAACCAACTAAGTGCCACGGAACCTCACAGTCCATTTTTATTTACTTATTAGTTCTAGTAATTAATCATCCTCATAATTAATCACACCGTACACGATAAGTGCCCCTTATCCCCGAACATCTCAAGAAACATGCGGTACGCACATAAAATCATCACACATATCATCGCCACATCTTGTTATCGTGGATGGAAATATCATAAAATTATTCGATGCACACATAATACCATCTCATATCCAAGCGCCAACTTTTGTTTACATGGACAAAAATATCCACAACACGTGTGATCCAACACACATACTTTCAGGCTGACTAGACACCACCTCGTGATCGCATGGTCGGGACAAGAAATATATGATGTGACACCCACATAAAAGTGTACTCCTTGGTCATGCTTACTTAAGAGCATTCTCTCTTGGTACAAACCCATAACCCCATTCGTTATTTGTCTCTTTAGAAAGTCTGTAACATTATTACATAGTTATCGTTCCATATTTCACATTTAACTTATCACTTATCATCACGTTATTACTTTCCAATAAGCCTACACTTTGTGCCATTCTCATTAAATCTACAAGTCACTAATTACGTAATTCCATAAAAGACCAAGGGGATCTTAACTAGCTCACAATGATGTATCTAATATGGAATACTTATTAATCGAAACATTATAAATAAACATGTTATATTAATTGAGGATTCTAAAGTCATCACTTCTGCCCGTCTTTAAACTTGATGCACGGGTCATCTCATAAATGAAATCTAAACAAGTAACCCTCGATACACTTCGATTAAGATTGGGTAGTCATTAAGACATTATATATACCCAAGATTTTATTAACATGAATTAAATTAAGGGTTTAAGAAAATAAAACAACCAACCTTCATTTTCAATCATATCCGTCCAAAATAATCCCACAAAAACCATAAACTAAAAAGCCAACAACTTTTATCGCACACTCCTTCTAATCCATCTAATCAATTATTCTATTTCCAGCATCATAAAAATGATAAAGGGCTTAAATAAATTTCATATACATTTATGTTCAATTTTTCAGTTCTAAGAGCATAATTCGATTAAAGGGCTCTGTAGGCCCATCAATTCTCAAATCAGACTTTGCTTTAAGGATGGTGAACACTTTTTCTTTTTGAAAAACTCTTTTTCAAATTTTTATGTGCACCAATTTTAACTTAACCAAATTTGATCTTGATTAACCCTAAACATGCACCTAGTGATTAAAGCAAGTAAAGTAAGGAAAATAATTCTCATAATGCCGGATGTACGAGGAAACCAGAATGGGAAAAAACTTCGGACAACCCAAGCCAGACAATCACTCTGAATGTGGAAATTCAATGAACAAACATAAGGCTTACTCAAAGACTCTATCCTCCACGAGACTTGATGCTCTTCTGATCTTCAACCACTCCTCTCATAGTGCCCACACATAAATTTATTCTTCCACGATGCTCATCCACAACACATGCCTCCATGTATGTCTCGGTGTCCACCGATATGGCTTGTAACGCACACGATGTCGAAAACGACTCTTCCGTTTCTCCACCGTAAAACCCAACAAAGTTCTATGTAGAATAAACTCTTCTTGGTGCAACCAAAGATCACAATATCATATAGTTATGAAAACTCGGATCTTTGAAACTCTAAGGATGTGTTTAGACTTAAAAACCTTAGAAAACTTTTGTGCAGAAAGGTACTGGTTCATAAACTGTATTTCAGACTGGACACACATAAAATTTTGAAGGAAAACATGCCTTAAATAATTTCCTTAAGTTGGAGGCTTGCTCAAGCGACTTTGGCCTGTCGCTCGAACGAGATGGACATCTTGGTTGAACGACGCGTAATTATTAGAGTCTTAATTAAATACTTCTCTAATCCATCCTTATCAGATTAGAACGAAGGGTAAACCATTTCAATCACTTTGAATACATTTTAAAAATATTTCTTTAATAAAATAACATCCTTAAACATTTAAAATAAATTTCAAGTCCCATTAAAATTACGCATTCATACCCGAGTGATTTCGGAATGCAATTAAACTTGAAGACGAAATTTTCACCATAAACAGGTATGATAAATTCTTTTAAGTTTTACCGCAACGTTTTCAATAAAATTTAATATGTCATAGTCTGTGTGGGATCGTGACAGTAAAAGTACGACCTATGAATCAGATGTGTTTTATTTTGGGAATAAGTTAAATAAATATATAACAGATTCAATTAGAAATTTTGTCATTATAAATCTCCCCCTTTGACTATTCTGGAACAAAACCAACAGTGAGATTGTCACGCAGTATGATGCCTAAATCCCTTTCCATAAACCCAAAAACAAAAATTACAGGAAAGACTAGTAAATGATGATCCGACAAGTATGAACTATTTTAATGTGATGTAGACTTGAAATCTCGAATCTCTTAAGCATACCCACACACATGAAACAGACAAATACCACGTGAAGTATCGAGGAACAAATGATATAAACCAATATGTAAAATCAAATCCAAATCTTTTCTTACGTGAGCGAAACATGACATCAATTAGTAAACAACATTTAAATCAGGATACCAATTTGTACTAATGTAAAAACAATATGATACCTATTTATGTAAACTAATCAATATAAATATGAAAGAATATGATCATAAATATAATACCAAAAAATAATGCAACAAATGTAACTGCTAATCAAAACCAACTCCCCCCTTACATCATATACATCTCCTCCCTTTTTGTCTCGAATAGAAAATCCGGTGAAAAGATAAACATATATAGAAATACATAATCAATGAAGTATATCTAGATATCAATTAAACAACCAACTAATAAAGATCAATAATATCAAATCCATAGTTAGCAAACAGTAATCCCACAATAAGAATCAACAATCTAAGCAGGTGTGACTAAAATGAACACAATGCAGTAAAATATGATCAATGATAATCTTCATATAACAAAGTATCCGAAAATAACCCAGCAGTACCAAAGTTTATATCCATATGAACCAGGGTACTGAAACAGAAGGAAAAAAATTTCGGAGGGTCGCTCGAACGAAAAATCCTTGTCACTTGAACGACAGAGGCTTATCGTTTGAAGGCTTTGTACGACAATTGTTTCTCACACGAACGAGAAATTCAAAATCTCACATCCAATTCTAAAAATTAAATAGTTTCGCCCTGCGAAAATTTTTCTTGAAAAAAATAACTGGAAGTGGAGAAAAACGGCAAAGCAGTAGCAAAGCCGTAGTGAAAAAAAAACAATAAGAGTTACATGCTAACATAGTACCAATGTGCTTAAACATGAATATGGAATGTATGGGCGTGAACTACAACCAATGAATCACAATTTCAACAGATGGAAATGATCAAGAAGCTCTAATTGATAGAAATAAATCATCAAACTTTATCTTAGCCATATGTGATAATTAAAGTGTGAGCTTAATGAATTAAACAAACATCATGCACACAGATCCATAATTTTGACGATTCTTCAAACAATAGCGTCATGATACGAGTTTTCAATGTTAGGATTCGTGGTGCAGACCCATTTAATTTATCCATCCAACCACACCAATATGCCACATCAAACATGTAAACTCATGACACAAAAATAAAAGGAAAATCTTTTTATGTTTTTCTGAAAATATTTTTGACCCCAAAATAAAATAGTTTTGTATTTTTCTCAAAATATTTAAAATCAAAAGTCTTTTTGTATTTTTTGAAAAGTTTTATCAAAAAATAAAATCTTTTTGTATTTTTCAAATAAGACTCATTAAATAAAAAATATAATACATAATGATACACATGTCATAACACTATCAAGATATAAATCATGATGCAAAGACTTGCGTATGACAAATAAGGTAACACAATCATCCTTTAGATTTAGCATGGGAAGAATCAAGTGCAACCACGTGAGAACTATGAAGTTTTAGTCCTAAAGCCTCTAAGTCTGATTTCCTAACCCAAGTAGGTGTGAGATGACGCATGGGGGTTTTGGGAACCGAGATGACTTTATTCCTAAACTTGCATGGAGCATTCCCAAGGTTATAACAAAAACATCTAAGACGACCTTTCCTACTGCAATGGGAACAAGTGTAAACACGGAGGGAGTGATTAAAAATTCTACCTCTCCTCACGTTCGTAGTGTGATCTCTTACACGATTGGTATTGGCTTTAGGAATGGAAACAACGTGATCATTGTAGCCTATACGAAACCTATCACTTTTGACTTGGACGGTGATTAACATCCTATCCAACTTCTCTGACCCATATTCCAAGTCAAACTAAACCTTACTCGAGTCTTTCAACTTCTTCTCTAACTCATAAATCCTAGACTCAAGCAAACGCCTAGACTCCTCAAACACGAACACTTCTTTTTTCAAAGCCTCCATCAAACCCCGAAGGCTATCTCTCTCTTTCTCAACGTACTCTATCTTATCCCTGAGCTTCTTCTCCCGTGACCTAAAATCCTCAATCAAAACATCATTATTTTCTATGGCACCCTCATTCAACCTAGCTTGTAATTTCTAGTTTGCCTTTTTCACCCTTACCGCTTTGGCATGAAACTCATTAAATGCAACTTGAAACTCTTTCACATTAACCTCCTTTTCCTAACTCATTTCACCCTCACTCACTTGGGATTCGACGACCTCAGAAGTGTCATGAACATGAGAATATTCATGGGAAGATTTATCGTCGTCACTCACATGACATGTCAAGAAAGTAACAAACTTGATCTCATTAGAGGAACTCTTTCCCTCTTCCAGATCACTATTCTTAAGTTAGAGTGGGACACTCGACAACATTGTGACCATACCCCTCACACCCAAAACACCTATCTGACTCGACCCTATTAAATTTCTCACTCTTATCTTTAAGGGTGGAATCTACCTTGTTGTTCTTGAATTTCTCAAACTTTTTGGCATCTTTCGATTGCTTTTGAAATTTAGTAAATTTTTTTAACTTCATTGCCAACAAGGCGACATCTTCAAAATCAGAATCAAAATCATCATTCGAAACTTTAGTTTCTTCCTTTCGGGCTTTCAAAACTATGCCCTTTTCTTTCTTTGGCACTTGCTTGGAGGTAAACATATTGAGTTTATAAGTTTGTAGATCATCTATAATATCTTCAAGTTTTGATGACTCAAGCATACCTAAGGAGTTTAAAATGGTCACTTTTGCATCAAACCTACTCGGCAAAGATCTCAAAATTTTCTTTATCACACGGTTGTCAAGAATCCTCTCTCCTAGGTTAAACGACGCATTGACAATAATGGACAACCTAGCGTAGAACTCATCAAATGTCTCACTCTCTAACATCTTAATTGTCTCAAATTGTGTTACGAGGTTTTGCAATTGAGACACCCTAACCGTGCTTGTGCTCTCGTGATCAAGTGTAAGTGTATCGCAAGCCTTTATTGACGTTTCACAAGTCATGATTCTATTGTAATCTTCAGGTGTGACATGTGAGGAAATAACGTGCATACCCTTGGAGTTGTAAAGTGCAAGCCTATATTCAGCCTCGGTCCATAACTCAATGGGTTTCTAACTAGTGACCTCAACCTCTTGTATGACTGGTGGTGACCAACGCTTTTTAGCATGGTCATCTATGGATCTCAAGGCACTTCTCATTCGCATTTTCCAATAAGCATAGTTAGTACTATAAAAGATAGGAGCATGAAAACTTTCAAAACCACCAAAATTTATCCTTAATAGAAAAAGGGATCGACACAATAAAAATATATTTCAAGATCTGATATCAATTTGTAGGCCCTTTAATTTTCAAATCAGACTTTGCTTTAAGGATAATGAAACACTTTTTCTTTTTGAAAAACTCTTTTTCAAAATTTTCTGTTCACCAATTTTAACTTAACCAAATTTTATCTTGATTAATCCTAAACATGCGTCTAGTGATTAAGGAAAGTAAAGTAAGGAAAAGAATTCTTACAACGCCGGATGTACGAGGAAACCACAATGGGAAAAAAACTGGAACGATCCAAGCAAGACAATTACTATGAATGTGGAATTACAACGAACAGACACAAGTTTTACTCAATGAATCGATCCTCCACGAGACTTGATGATATTCTGATTTTCAACCGCTCCTCCCATAGTTCCCACACATAAAGTCCTTCTTCCACGATGCTCGTCCACAACACATGCCTCCACGTATGTCTCAGTGTCCACCGATATGGCTTGTAACATCTACGATGTTGAACATGGCTCTTCTGCTTCTCCACTGAAAAACCCAACAAAGTTCTATGTAGAACCAACTCTTCTTGGTGCAACCAAAGATCACAATAGCATATAGTAATAAAAACTCGAATCTTTGAAACTCTAAGGATCTGTTTAGACTTAAAAACCTTAGAAAACTTTTGTACTGAAACATAATCATTCGTAAACTGTATTTCAGACTGCACACACACAAAATTATGAAGGAAAACACTCCTTAAATACTTTCCTCAAGTCGGTGGATTGCTCAATCGAATTTAGCCTGTCGCTCGAACGAGTTGTACATCTCGCTCGAACGACTGGACATGTCGTTTGAATGACGCATGAATTAGAGTCCTAATTAAACACTGCTCTAATCCGTCCTTATCAAAATGAAATGAAGTGTAAACCATTTCAAACACTTTAAACACATTTTAAAAACATTTCTTTAATAAAATAACATCCTTAAACATTTTAAAATAAATTTCGAGCCCTATTAAAATTACGCATTCGTACCTGAGTGATCTCAGAATGCAATTAAACTTGAAGATGAAATTTGTACCATAAACCGACATGATAAATTCTTTGAAGCCTTTCCACAATATCTTCAATAAACTTCAATACATCATAGTCCATGTGGGATCGTGACAATAAAAATACAACCTATGACTCAAACATGTTTTGTTCCGGGAATAAGTCAAATAAACATACAATGGACTCAATTGAAAATTCTATCCTTACAGGCTCTAATAATAATTCAAGACAATAATCATGGGTGTTGATTCCAAATTTAATCTGCTGACGTGGACCCATTCACTTACAGACACGCGTCTGTTAATGTGGCAATTACTCATTGACATCGAACTACTCAAGCGCCTTGAGCGACTCTTGCTCGTCCCCGAGCAGCTCAAGATCACCGAGCATATAAGAAGCCACGAGGAACTCCGGGGCCCCGAGCATCTCAAGCGTGTCGAGCTACTTAGGCGGTCCGAGCTACATAGCGTACAACGCATCCAAATCAAGAGAATCAAAGAGATAACTGCGCATTAAATGCTCATTTATTATCATACAGATGTACATGTCAACTAGAGAACATCGCATTGTCCTTTCATTTGTACAGACTCAAGGCTATAAATACATTGTAACCTCCTCATTAGCAGGGGACCAAAATTTCTTAAGAAAAACATTCCTCGAGAATTCCAAGCAAACAGTCAGGAATACAAAAACAGTGGACGTAGGCCATTCTTTCAAGGCTGAACCACTTTAAAAATCTATTGTCTATTATTTCTTTACTCATTTTTATCTGTGATTAAAATAATTAGGTCAAATCTAATTTTTTACATCAACAGATTGGCGCCGTCTGTGGGAAACGACTGGAATCATCATTTTTCACCAAAATAATTCATCACCGATGGCTGATTATCCTGAATCCAGTAATCGAAACGCTGGAATCCCTCCAAATCCATCTACTTCTCCAAATGTCCAAGATCTGGATGGTATAATGGCTAATTTGGCCCAAGGCCAAAACAACCATGCAAGAAACCATGCGTCAACTCATACAAACCGTTCATGGCGAAATGCCAGCCCAATTAGGACAACGAAGCATTCAGAGAAATACTCGTTTCCTCTCTTCGCGAACTAGGTGAACGTTGTTCTCAGAGGAATCTCAGTCCAGACGCACCGATTCATATCGTACTGAGAGATCTAATGATCCTTCTTATCAGCCTGGACGGACTTCCTCGGTACGAGCTACAGACACTAAGCAAAACATCACTCTATCTCCAGAAAGGACAAGTGCTCTTGAAAGATTGAGTATAGTCTCTCCTTTTGATCGTTTGGGTCTTAGGAGGAATAGAAGTCCCCCTAGGATTATGTCGAGGAACTCTCAATGACCATCTGATTTAAAGGAAGGCTCTGCCCAATCACGACCAGCTACTCGTCATGAAAGATCCCAAGAGGCAAATTCAACACGATTATTTGCTCGAACCAATAGGATCGAGGAAGGAAATGATGCATGGAAGGGCTCAATTCAGAGGTTGGAGGATAGATTAGGGGAGATGGCTAAAACCAAAAATCCTCTACAAAGGACTTTTGTCCGAGGAACACCATTTATACAAGAGATTATGGACTTTTCCACACCGTCAAAATTCAAAGCCCCGGTAGTAACACCAAAATACGATGGAAAAACTGATCCTGTTCTCCATATAGAATAATACCAGGCAACTGCTGATATCTATGCTGTTCCAGATGAGATGCAAGGTAG
This sequence comes from Sambucus nigra, assembly GCA_949130495.1. Taxonomy (NCBI): domain Eukaryota; kingdom Viridiplantae; phylum Streptophyta; class Magnoliopsida; order Dipsacales; family Adoxaceae; genus Sambucus; species Sambucus nigra. Next base: position 51,199,900 of record OX422214.1, read on the forward strand.
GGAATTTTCAGGAACCCTTACCGGATGTGCCCAGATGTGGTACAATAACCTTCCTCGAGGGAAAATTGCGACGTTCTTTCAGCTAGCAGAACTCTTTATTGGGAATTTCTATTTTGGAGCAAAACCAGTTAAACGAGTAGCACACTTGCTAAGTGTTAGACAGAAGGCAGGTGAGAGCGCCAGGGATTATATCACTCGTTTCAATAATGAGAAGCTCGAAGTAATTGATTACGAGGAGAAGATAACAATTACTGCTTTGATGAGTGGACTATTACCAGATAAATTGTACTACACCCTAGCCAAAGATCCTCCTAGAACAATGGAAAAACTAATGGCAAAGGCAGCTAAGATTATGAACGCTGAGGAAGCTATGGCTACGAAGAAGAATATGGACTCCAAAGAGACTAAGGTTGAGGTTGATAAGGCTGAAAAGAAGGAGCAAAAGAACAATGATGGTAACAGGCAGTCAAAAGCAAAGCAAGCATTGGAACAATTGAAGAAATTTAGAAATTATACTCCTTTGAAAGTAGATATAAACCATATTCTGGAAGAGATCAAGAACAACGAGGAGCTAAACTGGCCAGAGAAAATGAAAGCGGATCCTGACAAAAGAAATAAGTCCAAATATTGTGAGTTTCATAAAGACCATGGTCACACGATAAAAAATTTCATAGCTCTTCAGAATGAAATTGAAGCACTCATCAGACGAGGAAAGCTAGCCAAGTATGTTGATCATCGAAATGGTGGAAAGAGCAACGACCGAGCAAGGCAGAGGTCTAGATCTCCTCATCGAGTAAAAGAAGATAAGAAAATAAGTCATGAAGAAGACCCGAATGATGACCAAGACGACCCCGATCTCCCCGAAAGACCAAAATAGCCAGAACGTGAGGTATTTTCTATCCATTTTGGATCATTTGAGTGTAATATCATTACAGGTGGAGATGCAGGAGGCGGAGATATGACCGCCGAGAGAAAATCTTACCTCAATGAGGCTCAAGCTTGCTCATACATTCAGTGAATAAATCTGGCTGAAGATGATCGCCCGAGGAAGGTGAACAAGGACAAACTGGTTATTGGTTTCTCTAAGAATGACCTGGTGGGGGTACTATATCCTCATGATGACCCATTGGTAATCAAGATGAGAATGAAGGAAGTGGTGATTTCACGAGTACTGGTGGATAATGGTAGCTCGGCAGATATCATGTTCTATCAATGCTTTGACGGTTTGAATTTGAAGTTATCCTAGTTGGAGCCATATCATAGACCCCTCCTTGGTTTTACTGACGAAAAGGTTTTTCCACTTGGGACGATCAAGTTGGATATGCTTATTGGTACATGGCCTGCTTGTCGAACAGAAAGAGTATGCTTTTTCGTAATGGATAAAAATGTCCAATCAGTTTACAACATCATCATGGGAAGGGTAGGATTAAAAAAATTCGAAGCAGTACCATCTACTGTACATCAATGTTTAAAATCCACAACCAATTTTGGAGTAGGAGTGGTGAAAGGCGACCAGAAAGTAGCTCGGGAATGCTACTATTCATCTGCCGAGCAGGAAGAGCATGAAGAATCCAGAAAGAAGACTACTACCTACCAAATAGAAAATGTAGAGATTGAAATATTAGACATTAGAGACGAGTCCCAACTCGTGAAAGGGCAGGTTATGGAGGCTACTGAGAATGTCATTCTGGACGACGAGCATCCAGAACGAACAACTCAAATTGGTGCATCCTTGGATGAATCAATAAAACAAGAATTGATAACATTCCTAAGGCAAAGAAAGCAGACTTTTGCGTGGAGTCATGAAGACATGCCAGGAATAGATCCGAATTTACTATCTCACGAGCTCAATGTGAACAAGGAAATTAAGCCAGTGAAGCAGCGAAGAAGAGTGTTCAGTCCTGAAAAGAATCAAGCCATACAGGAAGAAGTAGAGAAGCTACAAAAAGCCTCTTTCATTGAGGATGTCAAATATCCTGACTGGTTAGCAAATGTGGTGATGGTAAAGAAGAAAAATAACAAGTGGAGGATGTGTGTTGACTTCACCGACCTTAACAAGGCATGCCCAAAGGATCATTTTCCTTTGCCCCGAATTGATCAACTGGTGGATGCTACCTCGGGGCACGAACTATTAAGTTTCATGGATGATTATTTTGGTTATAACCAGATTAAAATGAAGCCTGAAGATAGGGAGAGTACCTCTTTTATTACCCCGAGGGAAACTTATTGTTATAATGTTATGCCTTTTGGACTTAAAAATGCAGGTGCTACCTATCATCGGTTGATGAACAAGGTGTTTGCAGAGCAAATCAGTCATAACATGGAGGTTTATGTTGACGATATGCAAACGAAGAGCAAGAAAGCTGCCGATCATCTAGTTGACTTAAGCTAGACCTTTGATTAAATAGAGGAATATCAAATGAAGTTGAATCCCACCAGTTGCATATTCGGAGTACGAGAAGGCATGCTTCTCGGATATATAGTTAATCAACGAGGGATTGAGGCGAACCCCGACAAGATCAAAGCTCTATTGGAACTGCGATCTCTAACCACAAAGAAGGAAGTCCAAAGTCTCACAGGGCGAGTTGCAGCACTCAACAGGTTTGTGTAACGAGCAACTGACAGATGCCTCCCTTTCTTCAAAACACTCCGGAAGACTTTCGAGTGGAATGATGAATGCGAGAAGGCCTTTTAAGAATTAAAGAAATACCTAGGAGCACCTCCATTGTTCTCCAGACCAGTGATGGGAGATAGACTATACTTATATCTGGCAGTTTCAGAAAATGCAGTGAGCTCGGCATTGATAAGAGTGGAGGATGGAGTGCAAAAACTAATATATTACACTAGTAAAGCCTATAAAGGAGCATTGATCAGATATCCAAGGCTGAAAAAGCTGGCACTAGCACTGATTGAAGCAAGAAGAAGGATGAGGCCATACTTCCAAGCTCATACTATAGTTGTGTATACAGACATGCCGTTAAGGCAAGCTCTGCACAAACCCGAGAAATCAGGAAGATTGATGTATTGGGCTGTAGAATTGGGTGAATACGATATAATTTATGAGCCTAAGTCGTCACTCAAAGGGCAAGCAGTGGAAGATTTTATAGCAGAGTTCACCTATCCAGACACCTCCGAAGAGCAGAAGTTGAATACCGACCAGCCTGTGGATGTTACAGGATCATCAAATTTAAACCCCGTCAACTTAAGTTGGTTGACGAGAAACAGAAGATGGTTGACGAACAGTAAGAAGTGATAGAAGAGCACATAAAGAAGCAACAAATTCCACCGAGGAATTATATCTGACCAAGAGTTTGATAATAAGATACCTGTGTGGAATTTATATGTAGATGGCTCTTCTTGCACTACAGGAAGTGGAGCAGGGGTTATTTTAAACAACCTTGATAAAATTAATGTGGATTATGCATTGCGTTTTCAATTTAAGGCTTCTAATAATGAGGCTGAATATGAAGCTATGATCGTGGGTCTCAGTCTAGCCCAAACTATGAAAGCGGAGCATGTCGTTGTGTTCAGTGGCTCACAGTTGATTGTAAATCAAATGTTGGGAGCATATGCAACAAAAGGAGAATTAATGATCCAATATCATGCGAAAGTAATAGAGATGGTATCGAGATTTAATGCAGTGCAGTTAATTAGAATACCAAGATTGGAGAATGCAAGAGCAGATGCTTTAACTCGGTTAGCCTCAGCCACACGCACCGAGCTACGAAGAACAATCCCAATAGAAATCTTGGCAAGTCGAAGAATAAACAAAGATCTGATGATGAATTTCATTACCCTTGATTTAGGACCATCTTGGATGGATCCCATCAGGGCCTATATTGAGGATGGGATTTTACCAACTGATAAACTCACAGCCAAGAAACTAAAGTTTAAAGCTGCTCGTTATGTATTGACTAATGGCATTTTATATAGACGAGGAATTATAACAGGTTTGCAAAGATGTGTTCACCCTTTTGAGGTGAAAAATTTGATTGAAGAGGTCCATGAAGGGTCTTGTGGAGCCCATGTAGCAGGTCGAACACTCTTGCAAAGAATGACAACGCAAGGGTATTACTGGCCGACGATGAGAGGTGATTGTGTAGCTTATGCCAAGAAATGTGATAAATGTTAACGTTTCTCCTCTATTCGAAGAACTCCCCAAGCATTGCTAACACCCATCACGTCTCCTTGTCCATTCGCCATGTGGGGAATAAACTTGGTCGGGCCACTTCCAACGAACCGAGGAAGATTTAAATACCTCGTGGTTGCTGTGGATTATTTTATAAATGGGTAGAAGCTGAGCCTCTTATTGGTATGACGTATGATAAGGTGTATCAATTTATTTGAAAGAATATCATTTGTAGATATGGTCTTTCCTATGCATTCATTACAGACCATGGACTCAGTTTGACAACGAGGAGTTTGCTTCATATTGTCATCAGTCAAACATATTAAAGACCCACTCTGCACCAGGCCATCCCCAGAGCATTGGACAAACCGAGGTGACGAGCAGAACGCTGCTGAATGGTTTAAAAAATGACTGGATGATGCAAAGGCAAATTAGATTAACGAGCTACATTCTGTGCTGTGGGCTTATCATACTACACCGCGAGCAGCAACAGGAGAATTTCCATACATGTTGGCATTTGAAAGTGAAGCTGTTATACCTACCGAGTTGGGCCTACCCACACATAGGGTGCTGAATTTCAATTCTCCTATCAGTGACTTGATGAGCCGATTTGATCTAGATATGCTCGAAGAAGTTAGAGAAGAAGCAGCAAGCAGGAATGCTGCATACCAACAACGAACAACTCTGTTTTACAACAAGAGGGTAAATAAGTGTGATTTGAAGGAAGGAGACTATGTGCTGAAGAAAGTAATTCAAAAGCACAACAAACTCGAAGCTAACTGGCATGGGCCCTATAGAATAACAAAAGTTATTCTTCCAGGGACATACAGAATTGAAACCTTAGAGGGAGAAGAATTTAAGAATGCATAGAATGCAGAGCATCTACGCAAGTATTATCAGTAGTTGGGATTCCTATGTAAATGCAGTTTTCTTCAGTATGAATAAAGTGTTGAATGATTTACCCAATTCTCTCTTTGTTTTTGAAATTTTTCGGAGTATTAGTTTTACACACTACGCATCAAGTTCAGAACAATATCCACCAACTCCGATTGGTCGGCAAATTAATCTCCTCCAACTCCGATTGGTCGGGAACCAATTACCTCCAACTCCGATTGATCGATAAATTAATCTCCTCCAACTTCGGTTGGCCGGGAACCAATTACCTCTAACTCCGGTTGGTCGGCAAATTAATTTCCTCTAACTCCGGTTGGTCGGGAACCAATTACCTCCAACTCTAGTTGGTCGGCAAATTAATCTCCTCCAACTTCGATTGGTCGGGAATCAAAATCCACCAACATCGGTTGGTCGACAAATTAAACTCCTCCAACTCCGGTTGGTCGGGAACCAATTACCTCCAACTCCGGTTGTTCGAAAAATTAATCTCCTCCAACTCCGATTGGTCGGGAATCAATATCCACCAACTCCGTTTAGTCGGCAAATTAATCTCTTCTAACTCTGGTTGGTCGGGAGAAAATCTCTTCCAACTCCGGTTGGTCGGGAACAAATCTCTTCTAATTTCAGTTGGTCTGGAATCAATTACCATCAACCTCGGTTGGTCGGCAAATCAAATACAATCAACTCCGGTTGGTTAAACTAAGCAGAATCATGGGATGTAAGTTGCTTAATTGCTTAGGATCAAAGAGTGATAAGTCACTATAATAAAAAAATAAAACAGAATGGATATATCAAAATATGCCTAAATTCACAAACAAAAACATTCTGCAAGTTATTTAGAAGAATATGGAATAGCAGAAAACTAAATTTCTTCATTCAAATCAAAAGGAATTACATATGATGTAAAAAATATATTTCGTTACATAAAAAATCCTATTCTATTAGTTTTTTCCCTTCTGCCTTTGAAACAGGTTCTATTCCAGTAGGAGGATCATCCAAGGCATAAGGAGAATTTATAAAATTTACATCCCAAAGCATCCTGACATTCATTACAGATGGCCGATCAAGCAAGTGCTTCGGGCGAGATATCTCAAAATTAGAATGAAGGTCGTAGTCGTCGAGATACTTGGAGATTAAGCACTGAGGAATTGCCCAAGCAGGAATCCAACTCATATCAAGCTTGAAAGGAGGCATTGGCAACTCGAGCAATCCAGGGTTATAATAATCCCATAGATAGTGGCCCTGCTCCAACTTTAGTACACCCAGTGCATTTAGCCATCCATGCTTATAACCCTCATTATTTGATTGCTTGATCCGATCATCAAGATGGTAAAGTGCTTTATTGTATCCAACCATCCAAAACTCTCTGGGCTGTTTGTAGAATTGGTAGGTCAACCTCTCCAGTTGCTCGTGAAGATTCTTCACTAGAAGTTATTTATTCTCCAAGGCAGAGCTTTGGGTACCAAGTTGTTCACTGAAATTCAGAATCTTCTTAGACATCTCTGCTAAAGCCTGATTCTGCGCCTTCAATTGAACTGCCTGATTCTCCCAGGCAGATTGAGTCCTCGCTTCCTCAATAGAAATCCGACCAGCCCTTGCTCATCCCCGAGAAGAAGATCTTGCTCGTCCACGAGTAGAGGGTTCAACCTTTTTCAAGGTTTCCAATTCATCTCGCAGGTTGGCATTTTCTACCTCCAAGAAAGAGAAACCTTCATCATTAACTGGAACCAAGGCCCCCGAGGAGAATGCAACAAATTTAAGTTGTTTCACCTCCTCTTGCAAGGCAATGTTCTCTTGCTCCAACAACTTGGCGATATGCCTGTGCTCTTGGACCTCAAGTTTCAGAATGCTCTCTTTCTTCTCATAAGCGGAGAGGAATTTATCATACCCTTTTTAGCACTTAATTGTTGATATTTCTTCTCGTACCCTTGGTGCAAAAAGTATGGAGGACTCTTTGTACTGATGCTGGAGTTCCTCGATAGTTCCTTGAAGGTCCTTAATCATCTCATAGTAAGACACATTATTGGCTACTGTACGATCAAGCAGACATTTTAGATATTGGTAAGCTTCAACTGCTCGTTCAGAAGCATCTGAACCCAGGATATCAATGATCTGAGCATCATTCAAATCTGCACGACCATCCTTGAAGTAGTCATTGCATTTTTTCATCAGTTCTGTATCATGAGCTGATAAAATCCCCATCCTGGCCATAAACTAGCAAAGAAAAGAGATAGAAAGAATTAATAAGAATGCAGATAGAACAAGTAGAAGAAAAAGTCGAGATGAACAACCAAAAGTTTGAATTTTTATTTCATCATAACGGAAAGTACAAAGTCTGAGATTACATTCAGAAATAACAAAACAAAGATCCAAACAACTCTACACCTTTTCCTTGCTTCCTAAAACTTCCTCAGAGGGCTTGGACGAAGAGGTTGGTTGCTCGGAGGGCAAGAAAAGCTGCTTGGCAGAAATATTTGCTAGTTGGGGCTGCTCGGAGCAAGGTTCAACAGCAAGGACCTGGTTCCCAATTATCATGGATAATTCTTCTGATGCAGCTTCGTCTTCTTCTTCTTCTCCAAAAGAGGGAGGAGGGTCATGAGTGTGTTGCTGAAATAATTTAGAATTTTTAGCAACTTTCAGCTCTTATAGGACTGCCTCCCATCCATCCCTAAAGTATTTAAGGCTGGCGTATTCCATTTGTGAGGACATGGAAGCCAAACACTTATTCCAGTCTTTATCCCAGCCTACGCTGAATGATTTTTTAATAGCCTTTAACCTTCTCCGAGGAGGTCCTTTCCCTAAGGAACTCCTCGACAGCCTTCAATTTCCCTTCCACCTCCCGTTTCTCACAATCCACATTATGAAGTCTACCAACTTCCTCTTAGCAGTTTTGAGCTTATTCTCAAGCTCTTCAGCATTCTTGAGCTTCTCCTCCAGCTCTTTATTATTCTTCTCAAACTCTTTCAAATTCTTCTCCAACTCCTTGGAGGCTTCCACAACTTGATCTCTCTCTTGCTCAACAGACTTAACCTGTTTCTCCCAAGTAATTTTGTTTTCCTCATACTTCTGATGAGAGTCTTTCAAAGACCGGGTTAATCCAGTAAAAGGCTCTTCTACACCTCCCGAGGAGATTGAAGCCTTTATGGCCTCATCCTTCTTCAGAATGGTGTTGAAACACGTTACCAGCTGATAAAAGAAATAATTTTGAGTCAGTACAGGAACATAATATCAAAAAATGAGAACTCAGATTAATAATACTTACTGAGGCAATATGTTGCGCATACAAGGTAGTAACTCTATCACGAGAAAGAGTGTCCTCAATACCTTAGACTTCTGGGATAATCCAAGACTTCACTGAGCCCATAGCAGAGCTCGGAGGAACAAAAGTGGGAACACCACCTTCAACATTTAAAGACTGAGAGACAGGATCAACAAGTCTCTCAGAAGAACTTTTCTTTAACCTCCTCGTAGGAGCAGGAACATTCTCAACCAAAGATGCTATCTTGGTTGGTGAAATAATAATAACCTCACTTGGAGGAGAAACAGCAACAACCTTGCTCGGGGTCAGTGGGGGCTTCTCAACAACTTTCTTAGCAGCAGCAGGAGGGGGTGCATCAATATTCCTTGTCCCTTCTTCCGGAGCACTTTGCTTACTTTTCTTTGCCTCAGAGGCAGACTTATCAAAGAAAGCAAGAACTTTTCTTCTCTTCATTATGTCACCAATAGGAATATTTGACTCTGAAGAGGAGCCTTCCACACTAGTATCAGCAGCTGGTACTTGGCCAATGTCAACCACCACTGGACGAGCAGTAAAAGATGAAGTATAGCTCTTGTACTGCAACAAATAAGAGGCCGATCTAATATGTTCCTCGGCAACAGATTAGTGCAAGCTCCATATAAGTTTCAAGTGCTTTAAATTAACCTCTGTCTCCTTTGGAGATTTTCTTTTGCTTTCAACTATAATGAACAAAAACAAATGTCAGTGAAACATTTTATCAAACATAAAGAAAATAAGATTTCAAAAAGTAAAAACAACCTATTCCATTGCCATAAGGGGGACACCTAGGACCTTGATATACATCATCTCCATTCAATGGAGCATGTTGCCAATTTTTCATAACAACTCCATGCACAAAATAATCCCTATTGGCGTTTGGAAGATTAACAACTAAAGCCCTATTCAAAAACCTAGTTTTTAAATAGATAGTGGAATCACTGACAACCCATCTATAACAGAACATAATTTATGGAATTCCTAAATGGGTTCCATAAAGTTGATTTAACCTATGAACTCCATTAACTATTCTCCAAGTATTTGGCGCTATTTTTGCAGGAACGGCGTCAAAATATTGACAGAACTCCAAACATATAGGATTTGGAGGAAAAGAAAAGCCACATTCGGCCACAAAGAGACTTGGGAACCAATGTCCCTTCAGCCAAAGAGAAAAATAGTCAGAAGGTTCAAAAAGTTTTTCCAATACGACCCATGAAGGAATTGAAAATTCAGAACGAAATTTGTCAAGAGATTCAACAGGGTAAACCATGATGAACAAAATAAATAATGGCAGAAACAAACGCACAAGATAGAGAAGAAATGAAAAGTTCGAAGACATCGATTTGAAAAGTGAAAGACGATAGAATTTCTGCCGCGTTTAAATACTTTATCTCCGGAATAGAGAAAAATAATGATTACCAAGGAGGTCGTTTGCGTATCCGGCAGCTAAAAAGAAGAAAAGGGGCACAGAAATTGAAACGGTTATGGAAATTCAAAATACTTTAAAGACCTGATACTATGCACCCAAAAAGGGATTATATATAACTAATGCTTTCCTAAAAACCATACAAACTAGTAATCTATGGAGTTTTCAAATAGAATGTTCCATATTTTTCGTCAACATCAAACTACGAAACATTGGGGGCTTCAGTTGATACCAAATTTAATCTGCTGACGTGGAGCCATTCACTTACAGACACGCGTCTGTTAACGTGGAAATTACTCATTGATATCGAACTACTCAAGCGCCTCGAGCAACTCTTGCTCGTCCCCGAGCATATAAGAAGCCATGAGGAACTCAGGGGCCCCGAGCAGCTCAAGCTTGTCGAGTAGCTTAGGTGGTCCGAGCTACATAGCGTACAACGCATCCAAATCAAGAGAATCAAAGAGAGGACTGCGCATTAAATGCTCATTTATTATCATACAGATGTACATGTCAACTAGAGAACAATGCATTGTCCTTTCATTTGTACAACCTCAAGGCTATAAATACATTATAACCGCCTCATTAGCAGGGGACCAAAATTTCTTGAGAAAACCATTCCTTGAGAATTCCAAGCAAACAGTCAGCAGTACAAAAACAGTGGACGTAGGCCATTCTTTTAAGGCTGAACCACTTTAAAAATCTATTGTCTATTATTTCTTTACTCATTTTTATCTGTGATTAAAATAAATAGGTCAAATCTAATTTTTTACATCAACAATGGGACTATTCAATCTTCATGAAAACATATAAGAATTAAAATCTAATTTTTACTTATCATGATTAAATTATATTTATTTTGGAATATATTCTCAAAGGTACTACTCATAAAGCCAAAAATGCAACCCTAATAAGCACATGCATTTACAATAGTAAATAAATCTCAATTAAATATTACTTATTCAATATACAATTAAATTATCCTTGATTCTCATATTAAATCCCAAATCATAATATGAAATTCTACTTTTTTATGGTTAAATCTCCAAAGTTCCTAATTCAAATTGGGCTAAATATCACTCTATACATAGTTCATAGTTCAACTCATTAAATTAGGGCCACATTGTAATAACCGCTATTTTTACATAAAGGTTGGCCAGCCACAATATGCTGATGATGACGCTTGTCTAACAATCTATATCATCCCCCACATCAAAATATAATATGACATTTACAATCTTAAATCATCAGGCACAATGAAACCATTAAATAATAAATGGTAGTAAATAAATCCAATTTCCTAAAACTTATAAAACATCCATCACAAGTATAACTGATATCTGAAAAGATTGAATAATAAACCTCGGGCTTGTGACCATAAAATATCTGAAATAATAAAATGACTGGAATGGAAATAACAACCTATGTTAAAGTCAATTGAACCCGAGTGACTAATGAGCAAAACGATTACAAGTCTGATTTGTTGTCATCCATGATGTCCCTGTCTAGACAAACTTGAGGAATGGGGCATTTATAATTTGGTTCAGCGCCTTAAAGTTACAAGAATTAACTGACAAAATCAAGATGCAATTGTGCAAGTAATTCTGAAAGTGCGTAAGTATGGTGTGTGATATCAAATAAAACTTATTCACAAGTTTCCAATTAAATCATATTTAATTAGAGTCCAAATTTTGAACGAAATAAATACAGCCCCTAAACATGCATTCAAATTAAGAAGATAATTAATTAAGCACAGTTTATCAATTAAATCCTAAAAACATGCATCTAAACGATTTATCAAATAACATAAAGCATGTGACACAAAATTTCAGGAAAAATTCCCGCAGGGCAAAACCATATTATTTTCAGTATAATTTGTAAAGAACGGTTACACGGATTATAATGAAAATAAGTGTGACATACGAAATACCCGTAGGTGTCGGTTCCGATGTCGTCGGCTGGAATCTCCCGCAAGAATTCTAGATGGGCCGCAATGAAGAAGATACCGGATTGTCCACAAAATACTCCTAAATGAGTAAAATTAATCCTTTGAAGGTTTATGTTGTGCAAATGTAAATGGGAGAGAGTTTTCCTTTTATAAGGAAGGAAAAAGGCTTAAAAAACATCTTTAAGAAAGCATGGAAGAATTAGGGCCGGAATTTTCTCAGCATGTTTTAAAAGGTGTTTTGAAGTGGTGACAACTTTTGGCACAAAACACTTTGACAGCATCAGGTACCCCAAACCGTTTTGGCATGCGGTTCGCTGGTTTAGGGCTTAAAAATGCACAACATTTTTCAGGGTTTTTATAGAATTTTCTCCATTTTCAATTGGCCATAACTTCTTCACCGTATCTCGGATTGAGGTGCCATTTTTTTCAGTATCTTCGTTGCGGCAAGCTCTTTAACTTTCCTGTTGACTGGACATCCGGACGGTGGCTGTAGAATTATTAAAATTCCCTTAAACTTCCATATCGTGCCTTATTTCACTGTTTTGACTTCTCTTGCGTACCACTTGCATTACGAGCCTAAAATTATGGAACGTGAAGTCGTTGAGACAAATGAGGGACACTTGATGGAGATGATGAATGCATGATTTTCAGAATTTGGATTTAGGCCATCGTGTGAGATCGTGAAAAGACGTGCCTTTTGTAGCGGCGTACGACATACACAAAATGAAATATTTCGGACATGATAAAAATGTCCTTACAAATATCCCCCTATGTCTATGCCGGTACAGACATACAAAATCCGAATTTTGCAAACTCCAAAAAATAAATGACATATAACATAATATCCCCATTAAACCCTCAAACTGAGAATATTAAGTGACATGTCTTCAGTCAGACTTCAACATCTTCAAATCTTCAACACTTCAGAAACTTCCAAAGCTTTTCTCATCAAGGTGTGTAATCCAATAGATATCAACTTTGAACCTACACACATGAGATGAAGCAAATACCCGTGACACGCAATAGTTTGAAATATATTGATATGCAACAAATCAAAGATCAATTAAGCTTAAGCAAATCATAGATAAATCAAGAAGATTTTCTCCCCCATAATTCATTCTCCCCCTTTTTATGTTGTTCCAAAATAGACAGATATGAGAAGCATAAATATGGAAAATGTCACAAACAAATCTTTTTTTTTTTAATATTTCAAAATTTTTACTCAAAATATACAACAAAGAAGTAAGTAATCTTCTATTTTTGAATTTTTCAAAATTTTTACAACAAAGATTTTTTTTTTTAATTTTTAAAATGTTTTACACAAAGTGTACAACAAAGAATCACACCATGAAAGAACACAAAAATAACCAAGTCGATGATAACGTAAATGTAGGGGTGTGAACATATTCGACAGGTAAATAAACTCAATCAGTCATATGTGCACGATGTATACGTCTACTCCTAACGCATGAACATCAAAAGTATCCTTAGGTGTAAAAATGTTGAATTTAGATGACATCGGCTTATACAAATCAATCAAATCAAAGTCAAAGTGATTTTCACACCAATAACGTCCAAAACTATTTAGAGTTTTTTCAATATTTTCAAGGACGTGCAAATCCGTTTAAATTTTCCAACCAAACTCCCTCAGATGTATATTTTGAATAGAGGTGATCTAAATTCTCAAACTTTGGAGAATTCATGGTGAAACCAAATGGCCCATATTTGGCATGTCTGTCTTTTTATTACCTTTTAAATTTTTTCGGGCTCTTTTAACCTCTTTGGACCCCGGATAATAAAATTCCTCAATTTTTTAGGTCCGTTTTAACGGTGGCTTTAGCGCAAATGATAGATAATTACCTTTCGTAGCCCCTCCCCGTTATTAAAACACCACACAATCTCACCAAATGGTTTTTACATGCACACCTTTTTTTTCAAGTTTTATCACGCTTGGTTCGTTTAACAGACAAGATTGAAGTGAAAACACCCAACCAACATGTGATAAGACAAACACAATAATCAAAAAAATTCGTGCAAGTGTGCAATAAAGGAAATTATGAGTCAAACATGTAGGAAGTAACACTTAATTACATCCTAATGATGCCAAACATTATAAAGCACAAGGATGACATAATATATTGTCTCGAAACACTATCAAATAGTCACATGAAAAAATGGATTGAAATTGTGACTTGGCTATCTTAAATGCACATCCATAGAAGGTGTAAATAAAAAAAATCTTTTTGTTCTTTTCTAAAATTTTAAAAAAATCTTTTTGAATTTTTAAAATAATTTTATCAAAATAATTTTTTTTGTATTTTTCAAATAATTTTATCAAAATAAAATCTTTTTATATTTTTCAAAGAAATTTATCAAAATAAAATCTAAAAGCAAAAATTTATATAAACAAGATACATACTAGCAATAGGCAAATAATGTCGTCATGAAAATCATCCTATGCTAGTAAGCAAGTCAAACCTCAATCGTTAGGTGCAAAGGGGTTTTCAAAAGGTGGTAAAAACTTATGAAAAGCCTTCGTTAAATCTTGTGAAGTATTGACCAAAAACTTAACTTGCTCACCTAAATGTGCAAACTCCTTCCTTAAAAACTCCTTCTTTCTCTCCAAATCTAAAATTTGATGACCTAAATTTCTATTATACTTCTTTATTTTCAAGGTCTCGGTGTACAAATCTCTAAACGCTTTTTGGAGCTCACTTTCATCTCCACTTTCACTCTCGCATTTTTCTTCACTTGAAGCGCTCAAAACGTCACTATCGCATTTGTGAGCACAATTGTGGGACAAAGAGGGTGTGCTCACACAACTCGAAAAAGCAACAAACTTCTCACCACTAGTCTTATCATTCTCACTTTCACTACTATCAGTAAGTGTGGCGGGCATGGCTACATTCTTTCCTTTCTTTCTAAGCCACGTAAGACACTTCAACGACTTATGCCCCTTACCCCCACATTCAAAACAAGTCACGTTCTCAAACTCCTACTCACACTCCTTATCCGAGTCACTCTCTTTTTCCCTCTCACCGCTTTCTTTGGCCTTTCCTTTCTTTTTATTTTTATCAAAAAATCTCTTTTTATTGGAAAATTTTTCTAAAGAAAATTTGTGAAACTTTTTGAAAGTTTTCTCAAATAAGGACAAATCATCAACGTCTCCCTCATAATCGGACTCACAAACTTTTTCTTTCTTTTTCTTAAAATGAGTCTTTAAAGCAACACCTCTATCCTTAGCCTTAATGGTTTGGGGAAACATGTCAATCTCATAGCTTTGAAGATCTCCTACAAGTTCTTCCAACTTAAGTGATTTCAAATTTCCCAAAGAGTTCAAAATAGTGACCTTAGGAATAAAGCGTTATGGAAGAGATCTCAAAATATTTTTAACGACACGCGTGTTATAAATCACCTCTCCCAAATTGAAACATGTGTTAACAATGTCCGACAAACGTGCATAAAAATCATCAAAGCATTCAGACTCAGACATGGTGATAGTCTCAAATTGGGTGGTCAAATTTTGTAACTTTGATTCTTTAACCGCGTTCTTACCGTCATGTGTCAGTTTCCAAACATCCCATGCCCCTTTAGACGTGGTGCACGTCATAATTCGGCGAAACTCATCGGGAGTGAAATCTCCAGAAATAGCACTCAGACCACGGGAATTAAAATTAGACATTTTAAAATCATCTTCAGTTCAGGCTGACACAGGTTTAAAGAGGTGATATTATCAATGGTGACTGTGAGAGGAGTCCACCCAATTTCACAAAGCAACCAAACACGCTCGTCAATGGATTTTAAACAATATTTCACACGAGCTTTCCAGTAAGCATAATTAAACTCGTCAAAAATAGGCATCATATTAAATGAATGTTCCATTGAAAAAATTGCGAATAAACACAAAACAGATATAAAAAAAAATCAATATCACACTATTTTGCGAAAAATAGGAATACGCGATAAATTAGCGCAACCTGCTCTGATACCAATTTGAAAGTGCGTAAGTACGGTGTGTGATATCGAATAAAACTTATTCGCAAGTTTTCAATTAAATCATATTTAATTAGAGTCTAATTTTTGAACGAAATAAATACAGCCCTTAAACATGTGTTCAAATTAAGAAGATAATTAATTAAACACAGTTTATCAATTAAATCCTAAAAACATGCATCTAAATGATTTATCAAATAACATAAAGCATGTGACTCAACATATCAGGAAAAATCCCGGCAGGGCAGAACCATATTGTTTTCAGTATAATTTGTAAAGAACGGTTACACGAATTACAATGAAAATAAGTATGACATATGAAATACCCGCAGGTGTCGGTTCCGATGTCATCGACTGGAATCTCCCTCAAAAATTCCAAATGGGCAGTAATGAAGAAGATACCGGCTTCTCCACAAAATACTCCTAAATGAGTAAAATTAATCCTTTGAAGGTTTATGTTGTGGAAATGTAAATGGGAGAGAGTTTTCCTATTATAAGGAAGGAAAAAGGCTTAAAAAACATCTTTAAGAAAGCATAGAAGAATTAGGTCCGGAATTTGCTCAGCATATTTTAAAAGGTGTTTTGAAGTGGTGACAACTTTTGGCACAAAACACAGGTACCCCGAACCGATTCGGGTGTATCACGAACCGGTTTGGCTGCGGTTCACAAAAGTTCGTTGGTTTGGGGCTTAAAAATGCACAATATTTTTCAAGTTTTTCCACAGAATTTTCTCCATTTTCAACGGGCCATAACTTCTTCACCGTAGCTCGGATTTAGGTACTGTTTCTTCTAGTATCTTCATTGAGGCAAGCTCTTTAACTTTCCAGTTGACCAGACATTCGGACAGTGGCTGTATAATTACCAAAATGCCCTTGAACTTCCATATCATGCCTTATTTCACTGTTTTGACTTCTCTCATGTACCACTTGCATTGCGAGCCTAAAATTATGGAACGTGAAGTCGTTGAGGCAGATGAGGGACACTTAATGGAGATGATGAATGCATGATTCCCAAAATTTGGATTGAGGCCGTCGTATGAGATTGTGAAAAGACGTGCCTTTTGTAGCGGTGTATGACATACACAAATGAAACGTTTCGGACATGATAAAAATGTCCTTAAAAATTCACATTATACACCTCCCATCAACAATATCATGCTATAAGTAACTCACCCCTCATCTTAGTGCAATACTATATGCATATCAACCCGACTCCCAATTATGAAATCTGACATCTTATATAAATAAGGTTATATATAAGGCATCTAGCACAATACATATATTGAAACTAAACGTCTACGCCTATGGTTCTAGTCCTAAGAGTAACCCCCATAATACTAGCTGCAAGAAATAACATATCACCACATTATGCATTTTACGTAGAAATGGGTTCATTAATAGTTGTCTACAACATTAGACTACATGGATTTGTTCTCAATTAGTTTATATAATTACATATGTCCTTACATATATACGACATATGAAGGCATCTACCTTTGATGTCCAGTTCGTTCTCTATCGGTGAGTTCGGAGGAGCCCCTCATCCAAATGGACATCACAAAATATAGACAAGCGGGGCGGTCCCTACATAGTGAACCATTGCACGGTCTATACACCCAATGATGACAATGGTTTCTTGAAATCCCACCTACGTCTTATTAAAGTGGTGACACCACATAGGCCTTAGATAACAACCTACACGACGCCTAGCACACATGTGCTGATGTGTGCTATGCTTGCGAGACGTACTCAACCCCAACCGAGAGGCCGTCAACAAACACGATACATATTATTAAGACATAATATCTATAGGTAATTATCCCTATAAGTACCCCCAATAAGTCTCATCAATGTCCAGATAATATCCTTACTTTAAGAATTAGCCATCTAGTTAATTATCAATTTCTTTAAATAATTAATAGTGACACAAAACTACTTTTAGTTATTTTTTCACTCACTTAAGTTCGTAAAAATCACCTAAACATTGTACCGGTCCCAAACGGCCCAAGCCTAAGAGACGAATCGATTATCCTCTATGGATGAATCGATTCGCCCCAGACCGAATCGATTTGCCTAGAAAATCGAATCTATTCGAATTCTAGCAGAAGCGACAACTATTTCATTTTTCTTATACAAGTTTCACACTTCCAATCCCAATATTATTTCCCGGGTCCTAACCACTGTAATTTCTAGATTTATAACTCCCTCATGATCCAACCACACACTTTAGTTGATTATCTAAACAAATTACACAAAACTATGCCCCAACAATCCAAGAATCTGAATCTACACTAGAGCTATCGAAACAAGGTTTTGATTCAGAATTTCATCTAAACTTATTTAGATTTAAAAGGGATCATCACATGAAATATCATCATCAAGGTAACACTCCTGTCACATGAGTTCGAATATTCAGTTTCCTTAATTACACAACATCGATTTTAGATTTTTTACTAAAAATGTTAATCTTTAAACACCATTATTTCCAGATTTATTATAAGAAATCCTAGAGTTCTTTCCAATTGTTCACAGTCCTAAATTAAAACACTTAATCTGGAATTGTTATGAGAAAATGTATAAATGAATCAAGAAACAAATTATAGATTTAGGAAATTAATTCTTTCCTTAAACGGATGGTTCAATTTTCTCCTCTTGGATCTTTGTTGTTCCTCCCTTCTCTAACCTTGATAACTTCTCCAATGGGGTATGGGGATGCTAGGGTTGTTTTCTTATGGATAAGAGTAGATTCTTAGGTTGATAATCAACATTTTATAACCTCTAATTCCATATTAAACATATACCTCCACTTTTAAGCACCCAAATAAGCTCGAAACATTACCCGAATTGACCCAATAACTCCCTTAATGGTATACCTATACCTAGGCCCAACTTTAGATGTTTAAAACACCTAAACGAGATACCAATTCACCTCAAAACGAGCCCAACTATATCTACCCACTTTTATTTGTTTAATCACCACATTAAAATAATTTAATTAACATACAAATTATTGTTCTACGAGTGAACTCATTATGCATAAATGAATCATATAAACATGCAATCACAATAAAGAAATTTATTCACAAAATTTTATTTAATTAAATTCCACCAAAAAAAATTATTATGAAAACACTGGGTATTACTTTCTTCCCCCAATAACGAAATTTCATCATTAAAATTGGAAACATACCTAAATTGAAGATTTCCTGATACTTCTCTCGCATGTCGTTCTCTCTCTCCCACATTGACTCATCCTCATTAGGGTGTCCCCACTGTATGCATACTAAATAAATAGACTTGGAATGAAGTCTATGCTCCCTATGGTCTAGAATAGCTACGGGCTCTCCTCATAAGTCACATCAAGTTGAAGATTTATCTCATTGAGGTCTGTGTGCTGGTAAGCTCCCTCATCCCTAAGAAATCTCCATTATAACAAATAAGGAAAATGCCATGCATCCTCTGCAAATGATCTAGTAATGCTAATCTATACGCCACTAGTCCAATCCTCTCAATAATAAGGAATGGTCCCACATATCGAGAAGCCAACTTCATTTTCTTCCCAAATCACATCACTCCCTTTATAGGAGACACTTTAATTAGCACCTGATTACTAACCTCAAAATCCACGTGCCTCTTGTATGCATTAGCATAACCTTTCTGTCGATCCTGGGCAATCTGAATCCTATCCTGAATCATCTCTACCTTCTTCGAGGCATCCTGAAGGAACTACGGTCCAATAAGTTTGTTCTCCCCCACTTCCACCGAACACGCGGGTGAAAGGCAAGGCTTACCATATAATGCCTCAAAAGATGCCATCCCAATAGTAAATTGATAAATTTTATTGTAACCAAACTCAACCAATGGTAAGTAATGCTACCAACTACCTTTGAAGTCAAATATGCACATCCGTAAGATGTCCTCTAATATCAAATTTACTTTTTTGGTCTGACCATCTGTCTATGGGTGATACGAGGTACTCATCCTTAACTCCGCCCCCCAAACCTGCTGGTAATTCCTTCAAAAGTGAGACACAAACGTACTATCCATATTAGACACAATATTGAGAGGTACACCATGCAACTTCACAATCTCAGTAAAAAAAGATTGGCGTACTGCTCCGATGTATAATCTCTCTGAACTGGTAAAAAGTGAACCACCTTTGTTAAATGGTCAACGATCATCCAGATAAAATCGTGTCCCCGCTGTGATGTAGGTATCCTAATGATAAAATTGATGGAAATGTCTCCCATATTCATATCGAAATCTCGAGAGGCTGTAGAACACTTATTGGTCACGAATGATCCACCTTCACCAACTGGCACATGGCACACTAGGACACGAAAATAGCTATGTACTGCTTCATGCCTACCTACCAATACTGGTGCCTTATGTCTTGGTATATCTTATCCCTATCAGGATGTTTCGCAAAATGTAACCAATGTTGTTCTATCGTAAAGACTACCAACCTGCCTTGGAATCTCAATCCTCCATATGATCCAATTGAATGGTGCTCTCATACCTTTACCAATAACTTACTGACCTTCTTTTGGCAAAAATGGTCCCCTGCTTGTGCCTTTACAACTTGAATGATTATCTCAACTATGATGGTAAGAATCTCCATAAAATCATGTGATAGCACATCATCAGTATGAAGTGATTTTCACTTTGACTTCCACACTGCTACTAAATCAACTGTTGACTTATGGCTCAAGGAATTCACTACTACATTTTCCTTGCTCGGATGATTTAGATATCAAACTGGTAGTGTTTCACAAACTCACACCATCTTCGCTGTCTCATGTTAAACTCTCCTTGCATGAAAAAGTACCGTAGGCTCTTATGGTAAGTGAACAACTAAAATTTCTCCCGTAAGAGATAATGCCTCCAAATACATAAGGAAAACACGACGGCTACTTTTTCCAAATCATGGGTGGGGTAATTCTCCTCATGGGGCTTAGGATTTTGGGAAGTATAATCTATCGGCCTTCCTTCCTTCATTAACACAACTCCAAGTCCTCTCAATGATGCATCCATAAAGTCCTTATAGTTAATCCGTCCACGAGGGAATGTAAGTACTGTAGCCTAAGTCAACTTGGCTTTCAGCTCGTCACAAGCCTGCTGACAAATATCATACTAAACAAATGGTATATCCTTGCTCGTCATGTTCGTTAAAGGATTGACTATATTCGAGAACCCCTAAATTAATCGATGATAGTACCCTGACAAACCCAGAAAACTACGCACCTCCATAGGTGTAATGGGTTATCCCCACTCCGTCATTGTTGGAACCTTTCCTAAGTCCACCGATATCCCCCTCTCAAATACTACATGGCCCATGAACTGAACTTACCATAACGAAAATATGTATTTCTCAAACTTAGAATATAACTGACGGTCCTATAATATCTGTAAGACTACCCACAAGTGATGTGCGTGGTCTTCTATGGTTATTAAATAAATCCATATGTCATATATGAACACGATGATAAAATGAACCAGAAATTCCCTGAACACCCTATTCATCAGGTCTATAAACATTGTTAGTGCATTGATTAGGCCAAAAGGCATAACTAATAACTCATACGATGCATATCTCATAAAAAATGCTATCTTCGAAACATCCTGCTCCCGGACCCTCAGCTGATCGTACCCCTACCTCAAATCGATCTTAGAAAAATATGATACACCCCTTAGCTGCTCGAATAGTTCATTAAAACAGCGCAATGAATACTTGTTCTGTATAGTGACCTGGTTCAACTCCTGGTAATTAATGTAAAGTCTCAATGATCCGTCCTTCATCTTAACAAATAGAACAAGAAAACCCCAAGGCGAATTACTCCTCCAAATAACTTCCTGACCCAATAACTACTGAATTGGGTCCCTAAGCTCCCTCATCTCCACACGATCCATGAAATACAGTGCACATGCCATATGTCTCGTACCCGGAATTATGTCGATCATGAGCTTGATCTCCCTACTCGGTGGCAACCCTAAAATCTCTCCAAATATATCTGAAAACTTTCTAACAATCTCTATGGAGTCTAGCAAAATAATAACCTCCTTAAAAGTATCCTCCTCAATGTAATACAAATGCATGACCGACCCTCACCCCGAGTGCAGCATCACAACCATGTACATCTTCTTCCCCGGTATAGAAAATCTGATGGCTAGCTAACCCATCTGTTGATGTAAAAAATTAAATCACTCTAATTATTCAATCACAGATAAATAAATGAGACAAAGAATTTTAAAGTGGTTCAGCCTTATATGAATGGCCTACGTCCACTGTTATGTTATTGGTGAGTGTTTTGGGAATTCTCGATTACAAGTTCTATCAAGAAATTCCGGTCCCTTTGAATGAGGGTAATACAATGTATTTATAGCCTTGAGGCTATAATCTGAAAGGATGATACATTAAATGATATACATATGAAAGGGTAATTCATTTAATGTTCTTCAAGCGTGTGCGTCAAGATGATAAGTATTCAATGAATAGTGGAACTGTTGATTATCTGGCAATCAATGCTGTGGTCGAGATGCAGCTCGAACCGCCTTAGTTGCTCGTCGTTCAAGAGTTCCTCAGAGCGTTGGATTTCCTCGGAGTGTTGGATTTCCTCTGAGAGCTGGAGTTCCTCGGAGTACACCTGTTGCTCGGAGTGAGTATGACTAGGTAGGGGGAATAAACTTCCTCATTGCTATTGTGCCACGTAGATTGACACGTGTCTTATTATTATTCGTCCATATCAGCATACTAATTTTGGTATCAACAGAAGCCCCCAATGTTTTATATTTCGAAATTTGAGGAGTATGGAACATTCTTTCTCGGTATATGGCAATATTAAATGACTTTCCTGGTTTTTAGGAGAATTCCCAAATTCGCAGAATCCGCCTTTTTGAATTTTTGTAAACGCTTCGATCTTCGTGCACTTTTTGTCCTTTTAGCCGCCGGTAGCGTAATAGTTTCTTTTTTGTAATCATTTCTTTCGCCGTTTCCCAAGGCAAAGTATTTAAGCTTCATAGGCAAAACCACCGTCCTCTACCTTTTCCAATTTCTGCTTTCAAGTTTTCCATAGTCTTTCTTTCTCCTGTGCGTTCTTCCCTTTCTTCGTTCGTTGCCAATAGATCTCCCTTTTTCCTGTAAGATATTCTTCCTTCTTCTTCATTTCATTTATTCACCATGGTTTATGTTATCGAATCTCTTGAAAAATTCCGTTTTGATTTTTCTATTCCATCCTGGGTAACTCTGGAGGATCTTTCTGAGCCTTCAGATTACTTTCGTCTGGCTGAGGGACATTGGTTCCCCAGCCTTTTTATTGCTGAATGTGGATTTTCTTTTCCACCAAACCCTTTATGCTTAGAGTTCTGTCAATACTTCGATGTTGTTCCTGCAAAAATAGCCCCCAATACATGGATAATAGTTAATGGGGTGTATAGGTTAAATCAAACTCATGGAACCCGTTTAGGAATTCCTGAGATTATGTACTGCTATAGATGGGCTGTTTTAGACAAGGTTTTTTTATTTAAAAACTAGATTTTTGAATAGGGCTTTAGTAGTCAATCTCCCTGATGCTAACAGGGATTATTTTGAACATGGGGTAGTTATCAAAAATTGGCAACATGCTCCTTTGGTTGGAGACGAAGTATATGAAGGTCCCAAATGCCCTCCATATGGCAATGGGATAGGTTATTTTCAATTTTATTTTATTTCTGAAATTATTATTTCATTATGTTTGAATAAATGTGTGATTGACATTTCAATATGTATTTGTTTGCAGTTGACAGCAAAAGAAAAACTCCAAAAGAATCAGAAGTAAATATTAAACATTTGAAACATATCTGGAGTTTGCATCAGAAGGTTGCAGACGAGCACATCAGATCCTCTTCATACTTGTTGCAGTACAGGAGCTATACATCATCCTTTACTTCTCGCCCTGTGGTCAGCTCTAGTGAACCATTGCCAGTTCTTGAGGACTCTTCTCCATAATCTCACATTCCTCTAAGTCAGAAAATGGGCAAGAGGAGAGTTCCTGCTATCTTTGAGGAGACTACCTCTGCTGGAGAGGGTAAAAGAAACAAAACAGATATCCAAAAGTGGACAAAGAAAGTAGATGCCACCCCTTCTGTTGCTCCTCAGAAGGCTGCCGAGAAGCCCCCAGTGGCTCATAAGAAAGATGCACCTGTGGAAGTGGTTACCATTTTCCCAACCAAAAGTTCTTCTTTGGTTGAGACTGTTGAAGTGCCATCGAGAAGACTGAAGAAGTCCTCCTCGGTTAGTTTTTCTGAAACCATTCCCCAGCTCCAAGCTAGTGGAGCTGGTGTTCCAACCATTATTCCTCCGAGTTCTGCAATGAACTCGGTAAAGACTTGGACCATTCCTGAAGTCCAAGGAATTGAGGAAAACATGTCTAGGGATATGCTGACATCCCTAGCTACTCGTCACATTGCTTCAGTAAGTTTCTCTTATTCTGAACTTTCTTTCTTTTCATCAATAAATGTATCTCTGCAATGACTTATCATTATTTTCTTCTTTTTTCAGCTGGTGAGTTGCTTTAACACCATAGTGAAGAAAGATGAAGCGATCAAGGCTTCTAGCTCCTCGTCTGGAGTAGAGGATGCTTTGTTGGGTTTACCAAAATCTTTGAAGGAGTCCCGTCAAAAGTATGACGAGGATAAGGCTGAATGGGAGAAGAAGCTGTCTGTAGTTGAGGAAGAAAAAGTGCAATTGGGAAATAAAGTAAAAGACTTGGAGGGAGAGAAGAAGAAATATGACGAGAAGCTCAAGAATTTTGGAGAGCTTGAAGACAAGATAAAAGTGGCAGAAGAAGAGTTGTCCCTTCTGCGAGAAGTGAACCATCAGAAAGTAGAGGTGGAAGCTAGGTTGAAGTCCACCGAGGATCTTTTGTCCGAGAAGCTCTCCTCGGACAAAATGAAAAGAAAGCTGGTGGTGAAGAAATCTTTCCGCCCCGGTTGGGATAAAGGATGGGAAAGGGGGTAGCAGCAATGATGACTCAAGTGCAGTATGGAAGTTTGAAGTACTTCCGAGATGGTTGGGTTGCTGCCCTGCAAGAATTGAAAGTTAATGAGGACTCAGAGCTATTTCAACAACATCTCCCTGGCCCTCCCCCAGCTATCGAAGATGAAGAAGAGGACGAAGCTGCCTCCGAAGAATCTTCAATGGTAGTGGGTGATCTCATTCTTACCCAGCCTGCTGACGAGGAGCTTTCATCTATGCCTGCTCCTCCTAAACAAGTTCCAGCTTCTGCCGATCAACTCACTGTTCCCACCGAGCAACCGAGCTCCTCATCCCAACCTCCCGAGAAAGTCTTGGGAGAGAAGGAAAAGGTGTGACGTTGTTCGGTATTCTCTTTCCATTTTTCTTCTTTTTCAAGTGTAACCAAGATCTTTGTAAATCTGCACTATGATCTAATAAACTTTGAGTTCTTTTCTTCCATATGATTGTCTCTTTTCTCTTCTGTACTCTGTCTTGATCTTCTTTTTGATGATTACTTTTTCTTTCTCTGCCAGTTTCTGGCCACGATGGAATTGCTGTCTACCCATGACACAACTTTGCTTCATCAATGTAATGCATATTTTAAAGCTGGCTACACTGACTTAGACAAATCCCAAATTGTCGATATTCTTGGTCGAGATGCTTCCGACCAAGCAGTGGAGGCATATCAGTACTTTAAATGTGTTCTTGATCGTGCTGTAGCCAACAATGTGGCTTATTACGAAATGATTGAAGACTTATAAGGTACTCTCGATGAACTTCAGCAGCAATATAAAAAGTCTTCAGCGCTCTTGCACGAAGATTATGAGAAGAAAATCAAACAACTTAGTGCTGAGAAAGGCTATGACAAGATGCTTGTTGGCTATGAAGTGAGAGAGAGAACGTTGAAGACAGAGGTTGAGGCACATCGGCAAATAGCTGAGATACTGGAACAAGAGAATAATAATCTTCAGAAAGAATTAACTCAGTTGAGGTCTGTTGCTTCATCTTCTACTGCCTTGGTACCAGTCACCGATGAAGGATTCTCGTTTTTAGAGGTGGAAAATGCCAAGTTGCGAGAAGAATTAGAGACTTTGAGAAGAGCTGGGCCTTCAACTGCTACTCGGGGACGAGGAAGAGGTTCTCGTGGACAAGGAAGAGTTGCTCAGAATGTTGATGAGGAACAAAATACTCAACCTGCTCGGGGATGACCAAGAGGTCTTCGTCGTACTGTTAAAGAAGCTCGTACTCAATATGCGTTGGAAAACCAAGCATTCCAATTAATGGCTAAGAACCAAGCCTTGTCTGAGCTGTCCAAGAAAGTTAGAGAACTGGAGCAACAACTCTCTTCAAAGAAATCAGTATTGGAGACTAATGAACTTTTCATCCAGAGTCTTCACGAGCAGATTGCAAGGTTGACATTTCAATTTCAGAAACAGCCTAGGGAATTCTGGATGGCTGGATACAACGAAGCATTATTCCATTTGGATGATCGTATTCAGAATGCCAATAATGAGGGGTACAAGCAAGGTTGGCTGAATGCCTTGGGCGTTCTGAAGCTCGAACAAGGACACTACCTGTGGGACTATTATGATCCTGGGGTACTTGACTTGCCTGTGCCACCGTATAACTTGGACATGGAATGGATCCCAGCTCGTGCCATTCCTCGGAGCTTAATTGCAAAATACCTTGGTGACTACAATCTTCATTCTCAGATCGAGGTATCTCGTCCCGAGAATCTTTTAGATCGTCCTTCTGTGATGAACGTTAGAATGCTGAAGGATGTGAATTTCATTAATTCTCCCCTTTGCCTGGAAGATCCTCCATCTAGCGAGGAGCCTATTTCAAAAGCTGAAGGGAAAAAACCAGTAGAATAGGAAATTCTGATGTAATAGTTAGTACACAATTTATTATCAATGTAATAACTTTGTATAATTTATTTGGAATTTAATGAAAGACTTTCTTTTTTGTTTGCAAATCTGTATTGCTATTGTATTGTACTTGTCAAACACTTTATATTTGTGCTTGCATAACAATATTGTGTTGTTCATCGACCAACTTAGTAGTAAAAAAGTTACAAGTATCAGAAATGTTGCTCGATCACTTAATAATAAAGTAGTGAGTATAAAAATGTTTAAAATTTTTCCAACCAACCAAGGTTGTCAAATTGTGCTTGTCGACCAACTATAGTTAGTGAGAGTTTATCCCCGACTAACCATACTTGGTAAATTTTTGTCTTTTTCATAAAATGTATCCGACCAACCAAGGTCGATAAATTCTCCTCGTCGACCAACTACAGTTAGTGGGTTTTTATCCCCGACCAACCATACTTGGTTCAGTTTGGAATATTTTGTTCTTCGAGGAACTATTATATTTTCTGTAATAATCTTACCTCCCAACCAACATAAGTTGGCATTTGAGAGCATATTTTGTTTTCTAACCAACCGAGATTGGCATTTTTAAGAGTGTTGTTCTCGCCCTTTTACCAACCGG
This sequence comes from Sambucus nigra, assembly GCA_949130495.1. NCBI lineage: Eukaryota > Viridiplantae > Streptophyta > Magnoliopsida > Dipsacales > Adoxaceae > Sambucus > Sambucus nigra. Next base: position 51,227,042 of record OX422214.1, read on the forward strand.
AGTTGGTATGAGTTCGAACTATTATGTCCACTCGCTCTTTTACCAACCGGAGTTGATCACGCTAGTGTACACCTCCTAACCAAAGGAGTATAGTTTGTTCTTGCTCTTTTACCAACCGGAGTTGGTCTGAGTTCGAACTATTATGTCCACTCGCTCTTTTACCAACCGGAGTTGATCACGCTAGTGTACGCCTCCTAACCAAAGGAGTATAGTTTTTTCTTGCTCTTTTACCAACCGGAGTTGGTCTGAGTTCGAACTATTATGTCCACTCGCTCTTTTACCAACTGGAGTTGATCACGCCAGTGTACGCCTCCTAACCAAAGGAGTATAGTTTGTTCTCGCCCTTTTACCAACCGGAGTTGGTCGTGGGTTTGAACTATTGCCTCCTAACCAAAGGAGTATAGTTTGTTCTCGCCCTTTTACCAACCGAAGTTGGTCGTGGGTTTGAACTATCGTGTTGTTTTTATTGCTGAACAGCGTAGTGTTGCACACTAGTATTCCCCGAAAAACTTTTAATAAAAGAAAGAAGATGGCAAAACATCATCGTTTTATTCATATTGATGGAACTGCTTTACATTTTACATCACTGATAATACTTGCGTAGATGTTCAGCATTCCATGCATTCTTAAATTCCTCTCCTTATAGAGTTGTTATGCGGTAAGTTCCTGGTCGAACAACTTCTGTAACTCGGTAAGGTCCATGCCAGTTTGCTCCAACTTATTGTGCTTCTGAATGACCTTCTTTAGCACGTAATCTCCTTATTTTAAATCGCACTTCTTCACCCTTTTGTTATAGAACAGATCTGTTCGTTGTTGGTAAGCAGCATTCCTAATGGCTGCTTCTTCTCTAACCTCCTCGAGCATATCCAAATCCAATCTTCTCATTAAGTCGCTGACTGGGGAATTGAAATTCAGCACTCTGTGTGTTGGAAGACCCAACTCAGCAGGTATTACAGCCTCACTTCCAAACGCCAGCATATATGGTGATTCTCCAGTTGCTGCTCGGGGAGTTGTTCGGTAAGCCCACAATACTGACTGTAGCTCATTAATCCAATTAGACTTAGCCTCACTTAGCCTCTTCTTCAAACCATTTAATAATGTTCTGTTCGTCACTTCAGTCTGTCCATTGCTTTGAGGATGGCCTGGTGATGAATGAACCTTCAAAATGTTTGGCTGATGATAATAGGCAGCAAACTCCTCGTTATCAAATTGTGTTCCATGGTCTGTGATGAAGGCATGAGGGAGACCATATAGGCAGATGATGTTCTTCCAAACGAACTGGTACACTTTCTCGTATATCATATCAATAAGTGGCTCAGCTTCTACCCACTTAGTAAAATAATCCACTGCAACGACGAGGTACTTGAACCTTCCTCGGGTCGTCGGCAATGGTCCAACCAAATCAATTCCCCACATGGCAAATGGCCAAGGGGAAGTGATAGGTGTCAACAGTGCTTGTGGAGTTCTTCGGATGGAGGAAAAGCGTTGGCACTTGTCACATTTCTTGGCATAGGCTATACAATCAGCCCTCATCGTCGGCCAGTAGTATCCCTGCGTCATCACCCTTTGCAAAAGTGTCCGACCTACTACATGAGCTCCACAAGACCCTTCGTGGATTTCTTCAATCAATTCTTTCACCTCGGAGGGATGTACACACCTCTGCAAACCTTCCATAATTCCTCGTCTATACAAAACACCATTAGTTAGTACATACCGAGCAGCTTTATACTTCAATTTCTTGGCAGCGAGCTTATCCTACGGTAATTCTCCTTCCTCAATGTATGCCCTGATGGGATCCATCCAAGATGGTACTAAATCAAAGGTAATAATATTCATCGTTAGGTCTTCATCTATGCTTCGACTTTCTAATACTTCAATTGGTATCGTTCTTCACAGCTCGGTACGAGTAGCTAATGCTAGTCGGGCCAGTGTGTCTGCTCGTGCATTTTCCATTCTCGGTATTCTGATTAATTAAATGGCATCAAATTCTGCCAACAACTCTATCACCTTGGCATGATACTTGACCATTAATTCTCCTTTAACTGCATATATTCCCATCATCCGATTCACAATTAATTGAGAATCACTGAATACCATCACTTGCTGTGCTTCCATAATCTTTGCCAAATTAAGACCTGCTATCATGGCCTCATACTCAGCCTCATTATTGGAGGCTTTGAATTGGAATCGCAGAGCATATTCCATGTCAATCTCGTCTGGGGTTTTCAAAACAATCCCTGCTCCACAACCTGTTGTACAAGATGACCCATCTACATACAATCTCCACGTAGGTAACTCATCTTCAAATTTCTTATCTGACAGAGTTCCTCGGTGAAATATTTGCTGTTTCCTTTCATCCTCACCTGGTGTTTTTTTCTTTTCATCGACCATCTCTTCTCGCTCTTTTACCAACCGGAGTTGGTCTGAGTTCGAATTTGATGATCCTTCAACATCCACAAGCTCTTTTACCAACCGGAGTTGGTCTGAGCTTATGTCTGCTGATCCTGTAACATCCACAGGTCGGTCAGCGAGTAACTTTTATTCCTCGAGGGTATCAGGATATGTAAATTCTGCTATAAAATCTGCTACAACTTGCCTTTTTAATGATGATCTGGGTTCATACACAATATCATATTCACCGAGCTCTATTGCCCAGTACATCAGTCTCCCTGACTTTTTTGGCTTATGAAGGGCTTGTCGTAATGGCATGTCGGTATACACGACGATGGTATGGGCCTGGAAATATGGCCTCATTCTTCTACTTGCCTCAATTAATGCCAATGCTAATTTTTCTAGCTTTGAGTACCTGATCTCTGCACCTCGGAAAGCCTTACTTGTGTAATAAATTGGCTTCTGGACTCCATTCTCCATTCTGATCAATGCCGAGCTGACTGCACTCTCTGATACTGCCAGGTACAAGTACAACTTTTCTCCCATTACTGGCTTGGACAACAGTGGAGGTGCTCCCAAATATTTCTTCAAGTCTTGAAAGGCTTTCTCACATTCATCATTCCACTCGAAAGTTTTTCGAAGTGTTTTGAAGAATGGAAGGCATCTGTCAGTTGCTCGGGATACAAATCTGTTGAGTGGTGCAACTCGTCCTGTAAGACTCTGTACTTCTTTCTTCTTCGTTGGAGATCGTAGCCCTAAAAGAGCTTTGATCTTTTCTGGATTCGCCTCAATGCGTCGCTGGTTGACGATGTATCCGAGGAACATTCCTTCACGTACTCCAAATGTGCACTTCGTCGGGTTGAGCTTCATTTGGTATTTATCCAGTTGATCAAAGGTCTGACCTAAGTCAACTAGATGATCAGCAGCTTTCTTGCTCTTTGTCAGCATATCATCGACATAGACTTCCATATTGCAACTGATTTGTTCGGCAAAAACCTTGTTCATCAGCTACTGGTATGTCGCACCTGCATTTTTCAGACCAAAAGGCATAACATTATAACAATAAGTTCCTCTAGGGGTGATAAAAGAAGTACTTTCCCTGTCTTCAGGTTTCATTTTGATCTGGTTATAACCAGAGTAAGCATCCATGAAGCTGAGCAGCTCGTGCCCCGAGGTAGCATCCACTAGCTGGTCAATTCTGGGCAATGGAAAATGATCCTTTGGGCATGCCTTGTTGAGATCAGTGAAATCAACACACATTCTCCATTTATTGTTTTTCTTCTTTACTATCACCACGTTGGCTAACCAGTTTGGATATTTCACATCTTCAATGAATTGAGCTTTCTGGAGCTTCTCGACCTCCTCTTGTATAGCTTGATTCTTCTCGGGACTAAATACTCTTCTTCTCTGCTTTACAGGCTTGATCTCCTTATTCACATTGAGCTCATGACATAAGAAGTTTTGATCTATTCCTGGCATGTCTTCATGACTCCATGCAAAAGTTTTATTCATGTTTCGCAAGAAAGTTATCAACTCCTGTTTTATTGAGGCATCCAACGACGAACCTATCTGGGTTACTCGTTCAGGGTGCTCGTCGTCCAGAATAACATTTTCTGTAGATTCCACCACCTGTCCTTTTACAAGTTGGGATTCATCTCTGGGATCAAGTGTTTCAATTTCTGTACCTTCCTCCACCTGGTAGGTAGTAGTCTTTTTCCTTGACTCTTCAAGCTCCTCTTGCTCGGCAGACGAATAATAGCATTCCCGAGCTACTTTTTGATCACCTTTCACAACTCCTACTCCAAAATTTGTTGGGAATTTTAAGCATTGATGTACTGTAGATGGAACTGCTTCGAACTTCTTCAAACCAACTCTTCCCATGATGATGTTGTAGGCTGACTGCACGTTCTTATCCATCACAAAGAAGCGTATTCTTTCTGTTCGACAAGCAGGCCAAGTTCCAATGAATATATCCAACTTGATCGTCCCAAGTGGAAAAACTTTCTCGCCAGCAAATCCCAACAGAGGTCTGTGATAAGGTTCCAATTGAGATAATTTCAAATTTAAACTATCAAAACATGAGTAGAACATGATATCTGTCGAACTACCATTATCTACCAGAACTCTTGAAATCATTACTTCTTTCATCCTCATTTTGATCACCAAAGGGTCGTCGTGAGGGTAAAGAACACCTGCAAGGTCATTTTTTGAAAAACCAATGACCAGCCTCTCTTTAGTTACCTTCCTCGGGCGATCCTCCTCAGCCAAGTTTATTCGCTGAATGTACGAGCAAGCCTGAGCCTCATCGAGGTAAGCTTTTCTTTCTGCAGTAAGATCTCCTCCTCCTGCATCTCCTCCTGTAATGACATTATAATCAAATGACCCAAAACGTATTGAAAATACCTCTCGTTCTGGCTGCCTTGGCTTTTTGGGAAGATCGGGGTCATCATCTGGATCATCTTTATGATCTCTCTTCTTTTTCTCCTCTGCTCGACGAGGAGATCTAGACCTCTCTCTAGTTCGATCATTATTTCTTCTTTCACCTCCCCGATCAACATACTTTGCTAGTTTCCCTCTTCGGATGAGTGTTTCAATCTCATTCTGAAGAGCTATGCAATTTTTGGTCATATGGCCATGATACTTATGGAACTCGCAATATTTATCCCTATTCCTCGTGTCAGGGTCTGACCTCAGTTTCTTTGGCCACTTTACTTCCTCGTTATTCTTAATTTCTTCCAAGACATGATTAATACCCATTTTCAAAAGAGTATAATTATCGAATTTCTTCAGGACTTCCCATGACGACTTATTATTCTTGGAATGTTTGTCACCGCTATTGCCCTTATGCTCTTTCTTCTTAGATTTGTCGCCTTCCTCCTTGGTCTCTTTATCCATATTCTTCTTTACAACCATAGCCTCCTCGGCATTCATGATTTTAGCCGCTTTTGCCATCAACTCTGACATAGTTGTAGGTGGATCTTTGGCCAAGGTGTAATACAACTTATTAGGCAACAACCCACTCATCAAGGTGGTGATTGTTGTCTTCTCTTCATAATCTATGACTTCTAGCTTCTCGTTATTGAAACGAGTTATGTAATCTCTAGTACTCTCACCAGATTTTTGTCTAACACTTAACAAGTGTGCTACTCGTTTTACTGGCTTTGCTCCAAAATAGAAATTGCCAATGAATAACTCGGCCAACTGAAAGAAAGTTGAAATCTTACCCCGAGGAAGATTATTATACCATATCTGGGCAGATCCGGTAAGAGTTCCAGAGAATGCTCTGCATCTCATCTCGTCAGGGACGACATAAATGTCGGCAACAACTTGATATTGCTCTATGTGAAGAACAGGATCTGTCTTTCCATCATATTTGGAGGTCACTACGGGTGCTTTAAATTTTGACGGTGTAGGAAAATCCACAATGGCCTGGACAAAAGGCGTCCCTTGAACGAAAGTTCGTTGTAAGGGATTCTTCGCCTTAGCCATTTCTCCCAATCTATCCTCCAACCGCTGAATGGAACCTTTCCACGCATCATTTCCTTCCTCGTGCTTATTAGTTCGGGCAATTGATTGTTCTGAAGTGGCCTCCTAAGATCTATCTTGACGAGCAACTGGTCGTGATTGCGCTGATCCTTCTCTTAGATCTGATGGTTGTCGAAAACTCCTCGACATGGTCTTAAGCGGACTCCTATTCCTCCTAGGACCTAATCGGCTGAAAGGAGATACCATGCTCAATCTCTCCAAGGCAGTGGGTCTCTCTGGAGAGAGGGTGATACATTGCTCAGTATCTGTAGCCCGTATTGATGAAGTTCTCCCAGGTTAATAAGAGAAATCATCAGATTCCTCATTACGATATGACTCAGTACGTCTGGATCGTGAAGAGAGTAAATAGGTTTGCCTCTGACCACTTCTCTGTCCTGAATGTGCAGGTACTCCGCCATGAAGGGTTTGTATGAGTTGCCGCATTGTCTCTTGCATGGCGGTTTGTCCTTGAGCCAGATTCGTCATAATTCTAGCCAGATCTGGAGGTGCAGAAGGATTTGGAAGATTTCCAGCATTTCCAGCATTTCGATTGCTAGATTCCGGATTATCTGCCATTGATGAATGATTTTTGGTGAAAACAATAATAACAATCGTTCCCACAGACGGCGCCAATCTGTTGATGTAAAAAATTAGATCACTCTAATTATTCAATCACAGATAAATAAATGAGACAAAGAATTTTAAAGTGGTTCAGCCTTATATGAATGGCCTACGTCCACTGTTATGTTATTGCTGAGTGTTTTGGGAATTCTCGATTACAAGTTCTATCAAGAAATTCCGATCCCTTTGAATGAGGGTAATACAATGTATTTATAGAATTGAGGCTATAATCTGAAAGGGTGATACATTAAATGATATACATATGAAAGGGTAATTCATTTAATGTTCTTCAAGCGTGTGCGTCAAGATGATAAGTATTCAATGAATAGTGGAACTGCTGATTATCTGGCAATCAATGCTGTGGTCGAGATGCAGCTCGAATCGCCTTAGTTGCTCGTCGTTCAAGAGTTCCTCAGAGCGTTGGATTTCCTCGGAGCGTTGGATTTCCTCGGAGAGCTGGAGTTCCTCGGAGTACACCTGTTGCTCGGAGTGAGTATGACTAGGTCGGGGGAATAAACTTCCTCATTGCTATTGTGCCACGTAGATTGACACGTGTCTTATTATTATTCGTCCATATCAGCATACTAATTTCGGTATCAACACCATCCCTAAGATAAAGTCAAACTCAGACATCTAACACAAGTAGGTCTTTCATACACTTAAGTCACTCAATATCAATCCCTATACCTCTGCACACTAAATGTATATGTTCCCTTCTACCCACAGGCGAATCAATATAAAGTACTATGTCGGATGACAAATTTATCATCCCTGATTAATGAGCAAAACTAGTACTAATAAAAGAATGCGATGCACCAGTATCAGATAAAATGTTCACTACATTCTCAATTGTAAGGATCATACCCTCCAATTCCTATAATGGCAGTGGTCCCACTCCTAGTGCAATATGGTATACTCACCCCTAATGTAATCACGGCTTCTGTCACTGAGGTGGGGAGGCTGGAGATAGTAATACTGGCACTGCAATCCCTAATGGGGTTGAAAACTACTGATGTTTCCTCTGTGGTACCTGTTACCCATGCTATTCTCCCTGCTCCCGTGCTCCCCGATTACCTTGAGGGCACTTCCTCGCTACATGTCCCTTCTCTCCATAAACATAACAATTCCCTAAAAATTAATGTCTTTCTGGATGTTAGCCTTATTGGCCTCAACCCTACTGCCACTTGCCCTGAAGGTTTCTCTTCTATCGGACCTGTTCATATTGGCCTAACTCGTTTTGTTCATCGAAATCCCTCTACCTCTTTTATCGATCTCCTGTCCGTGACCCCTTAAACTATTGGGTCGCCTGACTGCCGTTCCCACTCATCTTATGCTACTGGATCGACGTCGTTGAAGTGTATCTCTTCTCCCCTATGGTCCTGAAAATGTACCAAAGCGACATTCACCATCTGACTGTAAGTGGTAAAAGCCAGATTCCCCAACAAAGTTTTTTCGAAGTGCCAAACTTTCCCCGATAAATAATTCTCCATTTTCTTCTTTTCGATGTTTACCTCATCTGTGGAAAAATAAAACAATGCGGTAAACTTCTCTTCATATTCTGCTATAGGTCGACCCTCCTGCTTAAGGTCGTTGATCTTTCTCCATATCTCTGATTTCATAGTGGGTGGAAATATTTCCCCTTAAACTTGACCTAAACCTCATCAATAGTCAATCGACCCCGCTCCTCTAGTGCTGTGAAAGACTCCCACCACTATAAGCATACCCCTACTAGTTAAAATGAAGTTAACATCTGTTTGTGCACTGACATGCTAAATATCTTTCTTCCACTGACTAGATACTAAGATACCTAGACACCCAACAAACTCTGGAGGGTGGACTTTAGTGAAGGCCTCCCTAGCTCTATCCCATACCGAGCCCTGTGACTGAACGGGTAGCCCCACGTACTATGGGGTAGAGGTAGTGGATACTGCTGCTGTGGCATAATGACCATCACCACAGAGACTACCTGCATCATTATCGGGGCAGGATCAACTGAATTAACTATGAGTGGTACAGGTGGTGGCTGTAGGTTTGTCTTTGGCTCTTGCTGAGCTCTCTCTTCTGCAGCCTCGGTGGTAACACGTCGTGGACTTCCGCACCTTCCATTTTCCAACTGAAAGAAAATAAAGTTTGTATTAGTAACATATCATAAAATTTACAATGATCCCAAATTATAGGCTCTACATATGAAAGACCGCAACGCAGAATGTAACGAACGAAACACATATCCTAAGGATGCTAGAACCTAGATGCTCTGATACTAACTATAACAACCCCCATTTTCCACTTAAAGGTTGGCCAGACACAATACGCCGAAGATGGGTCTTATCAAACAATTTATATCATCCTCAGCATCCAAACACAATATGACTTTTACAATTTTAAATCAACATGCACAATGAAACCATTTAAATAATAACTTATACTAAATATATCCAATCTCCCAAAAGTTATATAACATTTATCACAAGTATAATTGATATCTGTATAAAACCAAATAATAAACCTCGGGCTTATGCCCATAAAATCTATGAAATAATAAAATGACTGGAATGGAAAAGCCTACCCATGTTAGAGTCAACTAAATTGAAGTGACTGATGAGCAAATACGACCGTAAGTCTAATCTCCTCTCATCCTTAGTCCCTGTCTAGGAAAATCGAGGGGAGGGGGACATTTTATAATTTGGGTCATAGCCATAAAGTTGCAAGAATTAACTTACAATATAAATATGAAATTATGCAGTTAATTCACATTACACACCTCGCATCGACACTCGCACACTGTAAGTATGTCGCCCCTCATCTAAGTGAAATACTATACGCATATAAACCCAAGTCTCAATTATGAAATCTGATACCTTATACTAATAAAGTTATATTTACGGCATCTATCACAATTCATAGACTAAAACTAACCGTCTATGCCTATGGTTCTAGTCTCAAGAGTAACCCCCATAATACTACCCACAAGAAGTAACATATCATCACATTATCATTTACGTAGCATTGGGATCATTAATAGTTGTCTACATCATTAGACTACATGGATATGTTCTCAATTAATATATATATATATATATATATATATATATGTGTCCTTACATATATATGACACATGATGGCACCTACCTTCAATGTTCAGTTATTGCTCTATCGATGAGTCCGAAAGAGTCCCTCATCCAAATGGACATCACAAAACATATACAAGCGGGCGGTCCCTACGTATGCACCGTTGCACGGTCCTTGCCCCCGACGATGATAATGGATTCTAGCAATCCCACCTACCTCCTTGTAAAGTGGTGCTGCCACAGAGGACCTAAGATAATGACCTACAAAATGCCTGCCCACCTGTGCTGACGCATGCTATGCTTTCGAGACGTACGCAACCCCAATCGATAGGTCGTCCACAAACATGGGTATCTTAACACAAATAATAAATAAATATTATTAAGACATAAAATATATGGGTAATTATCCCTATAATTACCCCTAATGAGTCTCATCAATTTATAGATAATATCCTTACTTTAAGAATTAGCCATCTAGTTAATTATCAATTTCTTTAAATAATAAATAGTGACCCTAAACTATTTTTAGTTAATTTTGCACTCACTTGGATGACCTCCTATAAACTCGCTTAAGTTTGTAAAAATCACCCGAATGTTTTCCCGATCCTAACCTGACCCAAACCCGGGAACCGAATCGATTCACCTCTATGACCGAATCGATTTACCCCAAACCGAATCGATTCGAATTCTAATAGAAGCCACGACTACTATATTTTTCTTATATGAGTTTCGCACTTCCAATCCCAATTTTCTTTCCAAGGTCCTAACAACAATAATTTCCATATTTATAAGTCCCTCATGATCACCCCACACGCTTTAGGTGATTATCTAAGAAAATTACATAAAATTACGGCCCTATAATCCTAGCATCCAAATCTACACAAGAGTTCAACTAAAGTAAGTTTTAATTTAGAATTTAATCTAAACATTTTCAGAATTAAAAGGGATCAACACATGAACTATCATCATCAAGGTATCACTCCTATCACATGAGTTCAAATATTCAATTTTCTCAATTACACGACGTTAATTTCAGATTTATCACAAAAAAATTTTAATCCTTAAACACTATTATTTCCAAATTTATTCTATGAAATCCTAAAGTTCTTTCCAATTGTTCATAGTCCTTAATTAAAACATTTAGTCCGAAAATGTTATGAGAAAATGTATAAATGAATTAATAAACAAATTGTAATTGATTTAACAAGAGAATTATTGCCATAAACTGATGATTGGGTTCTCTCCTTTTGGACCTTTGTTGTTCCTCCCTTCTCTAGCCTTAGTAACTTCTCTAATGTGGTGTGGGGCTGCTAGGGTTGCTTTCTTATGGATGGGAATAGACTCTGAGGTTGACAATGATCATCTTATAACCTCTAATCCCATATTACATTTATACGTCCACTTTTGGCCCCCCAAATAAGCTGAAACACTACCCGAATTGACCCAATAACTCCCTTAATGATATATTTATACCCCAAACCCAACTTTATATGTTTAAAACACCTAAACGAGTTCCCAATTCACCTCGAAACGATCCCAACTATATTTACCCACTTTACCCACTTTAATTTATTTAATCACCACATAATAATAATTTAATTAACATAAAAGTTATTTTTCTACGAGTGAACACATTATGCATAAATGAATCATATAAATATGTAATCACAATCAAGAAATTTATTCACAAAATTTTATTTAATTAAATTCTACCAAAAATAATTTATTATGAAAACACTGGGTATTACTCCCCCCCCCCCCTAATAATGGAATTCCATCCTCGAAATTGGAAACGTACCTAAATGAAAGATTTTCGGATAGTTCTCTCTCATGTTATTCTCGCTCTCCCATGTTAACTCATCCTCATTGTGGTGTCCCCACTACATGCATACAACTGCATGCATACAAAAGAAACAGTCTTGGAATGAAGTCTATGATCCATATGGTCTAGAATAGCTACGGGTTTCTACTCATAAGTCACATTAAGTTGAAGCTCTATCTCATTAAGGTCTATATGCTGGTATGCTCCCTCATCCCTAAGAAATCTCCATTATTCCAAATATGGAAAACATCATGCATCCTATGCAAATGATCTAGTAATGCTAATCTATACGCCACTAATCCAATCCTCTTAATAATAAGGAATGGTTCCACATATAGAGAATCCAACTTCCTTTTCTTCAGAACCGCATCACCCCTTTCATGGCAGACACTTTAATTAGCACCTGATTATCAACCTCAAAATCCACGTGCCTCTTGTATGCATTAGCATAACCTTTCTGTCGATCCTGGGCAATTCGAATCCTATCTTGAATCATCTCTACCTTCTTCGAGGAATACTGAATGAACTACGGTCCAATAAGTCTGTTCTCCACCACTTCCATCGAAAATGAGGGTGTAAGGCAAGGCCTACCATATAATGCCACAAAACATGCCATTCCAATAGTAAATTGATAAATTTTATTGTAACCAATCTCCACCAATGGTAAGTAATGCTACCAATTACCTTTGTAGTCTAAGATGCACATCCACAAGATGTCCTCTAATATCAAATTTACTTTTTTGCTTTGACCATCTGTCTATGGGTGATACGAGGTACTCATCCTTAACTCTGCCCCCAATGCTTGCTGGTAACTCCTTCAAAACTGAGATATAAGCATCTTATCCCTATCAGACACAGTATTGAGTGGTACACCATGCAACTTCATAATCTATGCAAGAAAAAGGTTGGCGTACTGCTCCAATGTATAGTCTGTCAGAACTTATAAAAAGTGAGACACCATTATGAAACAATCAATAATCACCTAGATAAAATAGTGTCCCAGCTGTGATGTAGGTAAACCTATGATACAGTCTACGAAAAAACTCTCCTCTTTTCACATAGAAATCTTGAAAGGTTGTAGAACACTTATTGGTCACTGATGGTCCACCTTCACCAACTGGCATGTGGTACACTTGGACGCAAAAATGGCTATGTCATTCTTTAGGCCTGCCAACTCATACTGGTGCCTCATGTCCTGGTACATCTTATCCCTATTAAGATGTACCATAAAACGTGACCCATGTTCCTCTATTATAATAGCGCACCATAACTTCTCATCCTCTGGGACTACCAACCTGCTTTGGAATCTCAATCCGCCATTTGAGCCAATCGAATAGTTCTCTTCTCCCTCGACCAACAATTGCTTGACTTTATCTTAGAGAAATTGATCCGTTGCTTATGCCTTCACAACTCGAATGATTATCTCGGTTGTGATGATAAGAATATCCATAAAAGCACGTGATAGCTCATCATCAGCATGAAGTGATTTTCACTTCTCCTTCCACACCGCTACAGAATTAACTGTTGGCTTACGGCTCAAGGACTCTGCTACTACAGTTACTTTGCTCGGACGATACCAGAAATCAAACTGGTAGTCTTTAACAAACTCAAGCCATCTACGCTATCTCATGTTCAACTCTCTTTGCGTGAACAAGTACCGTAGGCTCTTATAGTCTATAAACAACCGAAGTTTCTCTCCCAAGAGATAATGCCTCCAAATACATAAGGCAAACACCACGGCTTCTAACTCCAAATTATGGGTGAGGTAAGTCCCCTCATAAGGCTTAAGATTCTAGGAAGAAAGCATAATCTATCAGTATTTACTCCTTTATTAACACCCCTCAAAGTCCTTGCAAGGACGCATCCATAAAGACCTTATAGTCAATCCCTCCACGAGGCAAAGTAATCATTAGATCCTAAGTCAACCTGCCCTTCAGCTCGTCACAAGCCTGTTGACAAGCTTCATCCTAAAAAAATAGTACATCCTTCCTCGTCAAATTAGTTAATGGTTCGACTATCTTCTAGAACCCCTAAATTAATTAACGGTAGTACCCTACTAAACCTAAAAAACTATGCACTTCCATAGGTGTAATGGGTTGTCCCCACTCCATCATTGCTAAAACCTTTCCTAGGTCCACCGATATCCCTCTCTCAGATAGTAAGTGGACCAAAAACTAAACTCTCCGTAACTAAAATATGTATTTTTCGAACTTAGCATATAACTTAAGGTCCATAATATCTGTAAGACTACCCACAAGTGATGTGCGTGGTATTTTACGGTTCGAAAATAAATCAATATGTCATCTACGAACACAATGACAAACTGATCTAGAAATTCCCTGAACACCCTATTCATCAGGTCTATAAACACTGCCAGTACATTAGTCTGGAAAAAAGGCATGACTAATAACTCACACGATCCATACCTCATCCAAATGTTGTCTTCTGAACATCCTACTCCTGAAACGTCAGTTGATGGTACCCTGACCTCAAATTGATCTTAAAAAAATACGATGCAACACTCAGCTGGTTGAATAGGTCACAAATACAAGGAAACAAATAATTCATCCATATAGTGACCTTGTTTAAATCTCGGTAATCAATGCCAAGTCTCAATGACCCGTTCTTCTTTTTAATGAAAAAAATGGGAGAATCCCAAGGTGAAGTACTCCTCTGAATAAATTCCTAACCTAGTAACTACTGAATTTGATCTCTAAGCACCCTTATCTCCATAGGAACCATGCGATACGGTGCACATGCGATGGGTCACGTACTCATAATGAAGTCAATCATAAACTCAATCTCTTACTTATTGGAAACCCTAGAATCTCTCCAAACACATCTAAAAGCTCTTTAATAATCGGTATTAAGTCTAGAAAAATAATGACCTCCTCAGAAGTCTCCTCCTCTATGTAATACGAATGCAAGCTCGACCCACCCCCTGGGTGCAACATCATAACCTGGCATGGAATAGTGCAACACATGGACCTACCATAACAATACACACAAGATCTATACGTAGCTAGCCAATCCATCCCTAAGATAAAGTCATACTCAAACATCTAACACATGTAGGTCTTTCACAAACTTAAGTTGCTTAATATCAATCCCTATACCGCTGCACACTAAATGTATATGTGCCCCTCTATCCATGGGTGAATCAATATAAATTACTATGTCCGATGACGAGAAAAAATAGCACTAACAAATGAATGCGATGCACTAGTATCAAATAAAATATTCCCTACATTCTCAATGATAGGGAACATACCCTCCACAGCCTATACTGTACTAAAGCTGGTCCCTCTCTCAGTGCACAATGGTATACTCATCCATAATGTAATTTTAGCATCTACGCCTGAGGTGGGGAGACTGGAGATGGTAATACTGGCACTGTAATCCTTGTTGGGGCTGGAAATTGAGGACATTTCCCCTGTGGTACCTGATACCCACGCGGTTCACCCTGCTCCTGTGCTCCCAGATTACCTCGAGGGAACTGCCTCGCTATATGTCCGTTCTCTCCACAAATATAAAAATTCCCTGGAAACCAACTTCTATCTGGATGTTGGCCCTGCTAGCCTTAGCCCTGTAGTCACTGGCCCTGATGGCCTCTCTCCTACTAGCGCTGGCCTTGGCCTTACTAGTTTCGATCATCGAAACCCCTCTCCACTTTTACTGATCAGATACCAATGACCCCTTAAATAGATGGGTCCTCTAACTATCGTTCCTATTCCTCTTATGCTACCGGCTCAACATCGCTATACTGAATCTCTTCTCCCCTATGATCCTACGTTCAACATTTAATTGTGAGCGGTAAAAGCTAGATTCCCCAATAAAGATTTTTTAATGTGCCAAACTGTCCCTGATGCAAAATTCTCCATCTGTTTCTCTTCGATATTTACCTCATCTCTGGCTAAATAAGACAATGCGATAAACTCTTCCTCATATTCAACTACAGTGTGGCCCTCCTGCTTAAGGTCCATGAACTTTCTCCTCATATCTGACTTTATGGTGGGTGAAAAATATTCCCCCTTAAACTTAATCTAAAACACATCAATATTTAATGGGTTTCGCTCCTCCAGTTTGGTGAAAGACGACCACCACTATAAGGCTGTCGCTACTAGTCAAAGTGAAGCTAACATCAACTTGTGCACTAGCATGCGCTAAATCGTCATCAAGTGTTGCTAAATATCTTTCTTCCACCGACTAGCCACTAAGATATCAGAACTCCCAGTAAAGTCTAGCAGGTGGCCTTTAGTGAAGGCCTCCCTAGATCTATCCCATATTGATTCCTGTGCCTGAATGGGGAGCACTACTTGCTGTGAGGGTGGTGGTGGTGTCTACTACTATTGTGGCATAGAGACCATCACCAAAGAGATTACCTGCATCACTATCATGGGAATATTTATAGAATTTACCATGAGTGGTGTAATGGTGGCTATGTGTGTGGCTGCGGCTCCTGTTGACCCCTCAATTCTGCAGCCTCAGTGGTGACATATCATGGACTGTCGCGCTTACCATTTTTCCATCCAAAAGAAAACAAGTTTTGTATTCATAACAGATCATAAAATTTACAATGGTTCCTAAGCACAAGCCTTACTTATCAAAGAACGCACCGCAGAACGTAACGAACGTAACACATATCCCAAGGACTCTAGAACCTGGATGCTTTGATACTAACAGTAACAACCCCCATTTTCTATGTGAAGGTTGGTTAGGCACAATACACCGAAGATGAGGATTATCTAACAATCTATATCATCCTCAACATCAAAACATAATATGACTTTTACAATTTTAAATCAACAAGCATAATGAAACCATTTAAATAATAACTAGTAGTATATAAATCCAATCTCCTAAAAGTTATAAAACATATGTCACATGTATAACTGATATAAAAAAAGACTGAATAATAAACCTTGGGCTTATGCCCATACAATCTCTGAAATAATAAATGGCTGGAATGGAAATAACAACCTATGCTAGCGTCAATCGAGTTGGAGTGACTAATGAACAAATACAATTGTAAGTCTGATCTCCTGTCATTTCTATTGTCCCTATCGAGGCAAACCGGGCGAGGGTGGGGGGAACATTTTATAATTTGGGCTAGATCCCTAAATTTACAAGAATTAACTTACAATATCAATATGCAATTAATCAATTAATTGACATTATACACCGCTCGATGACACCCACATGCAATAAGTATCTCACCCCTCCTCTAAGTGCAATACTATGCGCATATCAACCCAAGTCCCAATTATGAAATACGATATATTTTACTAGTAAGATTATATGTAAGGCATCTAACACAATTCATAAACTGAAGCTAACCATCTACGCTTATGGCTCTAGTCCCAAGAGTAGCCCGCACATTACTACACACAAGAAATAACAAATAATCAAATTATGCATTTTACGTAGCATTGGATTCATTAATAGTTGTCTGCATTATGTATTTGTTCTTAATTAATTTATATAGTTGTATGTGTCCTTACTTATATACGAGACATGAAGACATCTGCCTTTTGTGTCCTGTTCATGCTCTATCGATGAGTCCAGAGGAGTCCGTCATCCAAACGGGCATCATAAATCACACATAGGCGGGGTTGTCCCTACGTAGTAAACCATTGCATGGTCCATACACCCGACGATGATAATGGATTTTAGTTATCCCACCTACTTCCTCATAAATGGTGTTGCCACACAGGACCTAAGATAACAACCTACATAATGCCTAGCCCACCTGTGCCAATTCGTACAATGGTCCCAAGATGTTCGCAACCTCAATCGATAGGCCGTCCACGGACATGGTAATGTTCACACAAATAATATATACATATTTTCAACACGTAATTTGTAAAGGTAATTATCCCTATAATTACCACCAATGAGGCTTTTCAATCTTCAAATAATATCCTTACTTTAAGAATTAACCATCTAGTTAATTATCAATTTCTTCAAATAAAAAATAGTGACACAAAACTATTTCTAATGAATAATCCACTCACTTGGATGACCTCCCACATACTCACTTAAGATCGTAAAAATCACCCGAACATTTCCTCGGTCCTAAACTGAACTAAGCTTAGGAGGTGAATCGATTCACCTATAGAGCCGGATCGATTTGCCCTACACCGAATAGATTCACCGGAAGACCGAATCGATTTGAATTCCGACAGAAGATAAAACTGCTACATTTTTCTTATACGAGTTTCACACTTCCATACCCAATTTTCTTTTCAAGGTCCTAACCACTATAATTTCCATATTTTTAACCCCCTCATGATCCAAGCACACACTTTAGGTGACTATCTAAACAAATTACATAAAATTATGACCCAATAATCTAAGAATTTGTATCTACCCAAGAGTTCATCAAATCCAAGTTTTAGTTTAGAATTTTTTCTAAACACTCTCAGAATTAAAAGGGATTGTAATAACCCCATTTTTATATGTTCATATATAATTGATTTTGCAATTACGTCTTACTTATTATTTGATAAATGTTATATTATTACATATGTGATATTCTAAATTCTTTATATAACAAAACCCATTTTTAAATATGAAGAATCAACTGTGAATTGGATCAAATTGAAGTTTTATGACACATCCTAAGCTAAATGATAAGTTTTCGGGTAGAAAATATAATTTTATGAAACTTTGGGGACTTGATTTTATTAAAGAAAGTTTTAGGGACCAAAATGAAAAATAAAAGGGGCATTTTTGTAAATAAAATATTATTAAGGACATCTAAGAAATATTAAAAATATATAGTGTGAAATTACCAATATGCCCTTCATGTGTAAAATAACCCTTATACCCTTAATAACTTTCCCCCTTGTGCTTGAAACCTCGTACTATATTTTGCCACCACCAACTTACACGTGTCGGCCATACGGATAAAGCTAAAATACGTGTCGCAGTTTGGTGAAATAAGACTGCAAGACCCCTCCGATACGCGACACTTTAACGCTGACTCGTCGTTGTAAAGTCATGGTCATATAGACACATATCAACAACGTGATATCTTTGGAAAACTATAATTAGGGCCTTTGGATCATTTGAAACTCACACGAATTCCTTGAGAATTATAGAAAGAAATAGTGAAAGAAAGTGTGGAAAAGTTTAAGAAGAAGTTCATAAAGTTCTTAATGATATTCATCTTAAGGTATTCTTTTCTAAATGTTATAATGCATCTTTGAAGTTACAATTTATTGTTTTATAGATTTACTTAGTAGTTATGCTGGTAAAATACACTAAAGGCTTCACTAATCAAAACTTAAAATTTAGAAGAAATCCAACTTGATTTTATTTTCAATATGTGTAAACTTGTTTGAAATTATATATACACTTTTGAAAATGATTCTGCTTAAAGTAATTGCTCGTTATTTTGGAATCCCATTTAAGTAATTCTAAAGTCAGGCCCTATGAAAATCTATCTAGATGAGATGGTATTTAAGTGGTGCCCCTGTGACCTTCCATCTCTACTGGGAATGAATCCGGAAATGTTCTTTCTAGATGAGATGGTATTTAAGTGGTGCCCCTGTGATCCTCCATCTCTATTGGGAACCGACTGATTAGGAAGAACTAGGAATTGAATTCTTTAATTACGATCAATGAGTTTTAAAAGTTGAAAAAATGGTTTTTAATAATCCTTTAAAACAAGTTATTATTAAAATACAATATATAGACTGGCCCCTGTTTAGAATGTGTACTTAAACCTTTATCGTATTTGCTAGATTAACATGTGATCAAAGACTCAATATCAATAGTTTCGACCTCCATTTTGGGCGAGTACTCTATGCCAATTCTTGTGCATTTTGATTATATGATATTATGCAAACTATATATAGTTAGTGAAATGCTTTTATTCTCAAAATGCATCTGATACCGATGATTCATTCGTTTGTTACATGTTTATATTTCTTCATATAAACATCTGATTGAATTCTGAAATTATTATTTTGGCCTATGGAAACTCTCTTACTATGTTGGCCTTGGCTACTGGGTGGAAATATTTGGGTGGTATCTTCCCAGCTGGTTTATCGCTGATGTGCCCTAAACAAGGCGTTGTTCCAGATATCATTATTCTTTGTATGTGATGTTACCGGGTAGAATCATATGGTAATGCTATCTGTATGGGTATTAGAGCGTTCATGGCCGCTAAAATTGAATAATTGACATATTGCTCAATTCTTTTTTCTGTATTGTCCTGAACTGTTTATTCTGAAAATATATATTGTCAACTACTTTATATATATTATCGCAAATTCCTATCTCTATGTATATGCCTTATGTTTTAAATTGAATAGGCATCCATTTTCTGAAAAACCCTGGAATGTCTTGAGATTGAATCTCATTAGGCATTTAGCAGATGTTGTATAAATAACTATTTTTCAGGAAATAATTGGGCAAGAGGATGGAACGTAAGAGGATTGTGTTGTAGATTTAGCTTTTGGAGATCTTTTTATTACTTTAAGTAGAATGTTTGTTTTATCAGATATAGCATGTTTGTCTCTATAGTAATAGGTTTTAAATTTTATCTCAAGTTGTAACTCGTTGATACTTTTAATATAAATGAAGTTTCCTTTAGAAAGTTCTAATGAAGTAATTTCTTCATTTCCAGTATTTTACGATTCATAACCATGTGATTGTATTTCCATTGCATTTATTTAAGGAAACAATTTAAGTTAAAATATTTGTTACCTTGGTGGAATGGCAAGACACTCCTTCTCTACTACTATTTTGGGTCAAGGTCTTGAGAGGGGTACTATCAGAGCATAGGTTATGTTCCCGTAGACTACTGAATATAAATTTCTAACGTTATAGATTTTAAGTTTCCACACATAAGGTGTGTGTTTAAATATTCGACGTATGTGATAACCCTCTATATGTCTTACATTACATATAATTGTATATATATTATTGTTATTTTAAATTTCAATCTTGGGATAGTATAATACATTTTGTGTTGGTCATGACTATAAAGAATGACCAAGAGAAGATCAACTCCGGGAACTAATCGTTCGAGTATGAAAGGACTGGAAGGTGCATACTAGGTGATTATTAGTCTAGCAAAGATTGTGGAGCATCAAGTGAATAATGGAGTACCAAGAAATCCTAAACTAACTAAATGTAGTATTGAACAATTCAAGAAGCTGAATCCACCATCTTTTAAATGTAATCTTAACCCGACTGAAGCGGAAATTTGGGTGATGCAAATGGAAAAGATACTCGATATTCTTTAGTGTACTGATGAATAAAGGGTTTCATTTTCAACGTTTATGCTAGAAGGTGAAGCCGAACATTAAGGGGGAATGACTAAGAGAATAAAAGTGAAATAAATACTTACATAGGTTGACATGACTTCTTAGTGATAGTTGATGTGAATTATTTTCCTAAAACGGTGAAAGATGAAATGGCAACTGACTTCATGAGTTTAGTGCAAGGGAATATGACAATTAGTTAATACGAGGCAAAGTTTACTAAGTTGTCTCATTTTGGACATCATGTGGTGGCAACAAATGTTTTAAAAGCGAAGAAGTTTGAGCGTGGGTTAAGAATGAAAATTCATAGTCTAATTTCCATCCTGAAATTAACATCATTTATTAAAGTTTGAGCCTACCACATTCGTAGTCTAATTTACCGATCATAAGAGTTTGAAATATATATTTACTCAGAAAGAATTTAACATAAGACAAAGGAGGTGGTTATAATTGATGAAAGATTATAATTTAAATATTCATTATCACCCAGGGAAACCTAATTTAGTGGATGGCGCTTTAAGTAGGAAGTGTACAAAAAATTTAGCATGTGTCATTACAAATTAGGAACCTGTGTAAAGGGATTTGAGAAGTATGGAAATACATGTACATATTTATAGCGAAGGAGGAATACTCGCAAAATTACAAGTACAAACTATGTTGATGAAAATGATCAAAATTGTATAAGTAAATGACCCACAACTGAAGAAGATTAGAGAAGAAGTTATTGAAGGGAAGAGAATCGAATTTGTAATACGAGATGATATATTTAGGTTTGGAAATAGAATGTGTGTGCCATGTGATGCCCAACTAAAGAGGCAAATTTTGGAGGAAATTCATTACTCGAGATTCATGTTTCATCCCGAATATACAAAGATGTATAAGGATATTCGATAAGTATTTTGGTGGGATAGCATGAAGAGGGAGATAGAAAAATTTGTATCTCAATGTTTGGTTCGTCAACAAGTAAAAGTTGAACATTAGAAACCATCACGATTACTATAACCCCTACCTATCCCTGAGTGGAAATAGGAACATATTACCATGGATTTTATGACAGGTTTACTAAGGAGTTCAAATGGTATTGATTCTATTTGGGTAATTATTAATAGTTTACCTAAATCTGCTCATTTTCTTGCCATTAAGGTTACCCATTCTTTAGAAAAATTAGCTAAATTGTACGTACGAAAATTTATTAGGCTTTATGGAACCACATTTTCAATTGTTCTTATTGTGAACCTAGATTCGTGTCTAGCTTCTGGAAAAGCCTTCAAGCAGCCATAGGAACAAAATTGAATTTCAGCACCGCTTTTCACCCTCAAATGGATGGAAAATCTGGAGAACCATTCAAATCTTAGAGGATATGCTTAGGTCATGTGTACTTGATCTGAAGGGGAATTGAGATGATCATTTATTGTTACTGGAACTTGCATATAAAAATAGTTATCAAGCATGCATTCAATTGGCTCCGTATAAGGCACTCTCTGGTAGAATGTGTGGTTCCCTTGCATGTTGGGTAGAAGTTGGATAAAGAAAATTATTGGCACTAGAATTGATTCAGATCACAATAAAAAAAAGTGAAGTTGATACAAGACCGACTAAGAATTACTCAAAGCCATCAAAAGAGTTATGTCTTGTGAGTATCACAAGCAAAGGGAGTAATTCGATTTTGAAAGAAAGAGAAGTGGAGTCCAATATACATAAGACCTTTTGAAATCCTTGAAAGGATAGGAGTTGTTGCGTATAAAATAGCCTTACCCCCTGAAATCTCAAGTGTGCATAATGTGTTTCATGTTTCAATGATGAAGAAATACGTCCAAGATCCAACTCATATCTTAACTCAAGAACCTCTTCAAGATAGAGAGGTTTTGACATACAATGAGCATCTAAAATAAATTTTGGACCATAAAGATCAAATATCACGAACCAAGGTAATTCCACTTGTCAAAGTATTATGGCGTAATCATTCCGTTGAAGAAGCAACATGGGAGCGGGAAGATGAAATAAAGGAGCAATATCCAAACCTATTTGAAAATTAATGTAAGCCAAGTTTGGAGACCAAACTTTTTATAAGGTGGGTAGAATATAATGACCCCATTTTTATATGTTCATATATAGTTGATTTTGCAATTACATCTCACTTACTAGTTGATAAATATTATATTATTACATATGTGGTATTCTGAGTTATTTATATGACAAAACCCTTTTTTAAATATGAAGCATCAACTGTGAATTGGATTAAATTGAAGTTTTATGACACATCCTAAGCTAAATGATAACTTTCGGGGTAAAAAATATAATTTTATGAAACTTTGGGGACTTTAAAATAAAGAAAGTTTTATGGACGAAAATGAAAAATAAATGGGGAATTCTTGTAAATAAAATATTTTTAAGAACCTCTAAGAAATATTGAAAATATATAGTGTGAAATTACCAAAATGCCATTTATGTGTAAAATGACCCTTATACCCTTAATACCTTTCCAACTCGTGCTTAACACCTCATGCCATATTTTGCCACCACCAACTTACACGCGTCGTCCATACAGATAAAGAAAAAACACGTGTCAGAGTTAAGTGAAATAAGACTGCAAGACCCCTGCGATAAGCGACACTTCAACGCTGACTCGCCGTTAAAAAGGCTTGGTCTGCTATACACGTGTCAACACTGTGATATCTTTGGAAAACTATAAATATGGCCTTTGGGATCATTTAAAACTCACACTAATTCCTTGAGAATTATAGAAAGAAATAGTGAAAGAAAGTGTGGAAAAGTTTAAGAAGAGGTTCTTAAAGTTCTTAGTGATATTCATCTTAAGGTAATCTTATCTAAATGTTATAATGCATCGTTGTAGTTTCAATTTATTATTTTATAGCTTTACTTTGTAGTTATGCTGGTAAAATTCACTAAAGGCTTCACTAATAAAAACTTAAAATTTAGAAGGAATCCAAGTTGATTTTATTTTCAATATATGTAAACTTGTTTAAAATTATATATACGCTTTTAAAAATGATTATGTTTAAAGTAATTACTCGTTATTTTGGCATCCCATTTAAGTAATTCCAAAGTTAGGCCCTATGAAAATTTGTTTAGATAAGATGGTATTTAAGTGGTGCCCCTGTGACCCTACATCTCTATTGGGAATGAATCCGGAAATGTTCTTTCTATATGAGACGGTATTTAAGTGGTGCCCCTGTGACCCTCCATCTCTATTGGGAACCGACTCATTAGTAAGAACTATTAATTGAATTCTTTAATTACGATCAATGAGTTTTAAAAGTTGAGAAAATGGTTTTTAGTAATCCTCTAAAACAAGTTATTATTAAAATACAATATATAGACTGGGCACTGGTTAGAACGTGTACTTAAACCTTTATCATATTTGTTATATTAACGTGTGATCAAAGACTCAATATCTATAGTTTTGACCTCCATTTTGGGCGATTACTCTATGCCATTTCTTGTGCATTTTGATTATATGATATCATACAAACTATATATATTTTGTGAAATGCTTTTATTCTCAAAATTCATCTGATACCGATGATTCATTCGTTTGTTACATGTTTATATCTCTCCATATAAACATCCGATTGAATTCTGAAATTATTGTTTCGGCTTATGAAAACTCTCTTACTATGTTGGCCTTGACTACTGGGTGAAAATATTTGGGTGGTACTTTCCCAATTGATTTATTGATGGTGTGACCTAAACAAGGCGTTGTTCCAGAGATCATTATTCTTTGTATGTGTTGTTACCGGGTGGAAACATTTGGTGATACTATATGTCTGGGTATTAGAGCGTAAATGGCCGCTAAAATTGAATAATTGAAATATTGCTCAATTGTTTTATCTATTTTGTTCTGAACTATTTTTTCTGAAAATATATATTGTCAGTTACTTTATATAAATTACTGCAAATTCCTATCTCTATATTTATGCCTTTTGTTCTAAATTGAATAGGTAACCACTTTTATGAAAAACCCTAGAATCTCCGGAAATTGAATCTCATTCGGATTTTAGCTGATGTTGTATAAATAATCATTTTTTGAAAATAATTACGCAAGCGGATGGAACGTAAGAGGACCATGTTGAAGATTTAGCTTTTGGAGCCCTTTTTATTAATTTAAGTAGAATGCTTGTTTTATCAGATAGAGCATGTTTGTCTCTCTAGAAATAGGTTTTAAATTTTTTCTCAAGTTGTAACTCAATGATACTTTTAATATAAATGAAGTTTCCTTTAGAAAGCTCTGATGACGTAATTCCTTTATTTCCACTATTTTACGATCTATAACCATGGGATTGTATTTCCATTGAATTTATTTAAGGAAACAATTTATGTTAAATTATTGGTTACCTTGGTGGCATGTCAAGAAACTCATTATCTAATATCATGTTGGGTCGGGGTCGTGACAGATGTTGTATCCGAGCATAAGTTATGTGCCCGTAGACTACTGAACATAAGTTTTGAACGATATAGATTTTAAGTTTCCATACATAAGGTAAATGATTAAATATCCGACTTATGTGATAACACTCCATATGTCTTACATTATATATAATTATTATTTTAAATTGCAATCATGGGAGAGTATAATACATCATATGTTTGGCCACGACAGTAGAAAATGACCAAGACAAGATTAACTCTGGGACTAGTGGTTCGAGTTCCGAAGGACAGAAAGGTGCATACAAGGAGATTGTAAGTCTAGCAAAGATTATGGAGCATCAGTTGATAATTAAGTACCAAGGAATCCTGAACTAAGCTAGTGTACCATTGAACAGTTCAAGAAGCCGAATCCGCCATCTTTTAAAGGTACTCCTAACCTTACTGAAGCAGAAAGTTGGGTGATGCAAATGGAAACAATACTCGATATTATTAAGTTAACCGATGAATAAAGGTTTTCATTTGAAATGTTTATGTTAGAAGGTGGAGCCTAACATTGCTGGAGGATGACTACGAGAATACACGAGGAAAGGAATACTTACAAAGGTTGACATGACTTCTTAGTGATATTTTATGAGAAATATTTTCCTAAAACGGTGAAAGATGATATGGCAACTGACTTCACGAGTCTAGTGAAAGAGAATATGACAGTTAGTCAATACGAGGTAAGGTTTACTGGGTTGTTTTGTTTTTCACATTATGTGGTGGTAATGGATGTTTTAAAAGCGAAGAAGTTTGAGCGTGGGTTAAGGTTGAATATTCTTCGAATTTCAATCCCGAAATTAACATCATATATTGACGTCGTGACTAGGTCTACAATTGATGAGAGGGATGGTGTGGAGTACAATCTAATTAGAGATGGTAAGAGGAAGTTTAGGGAACAAATAAGAGAGAACCCAATGTGATACCCCGACTAATTAAACACCGGGTAGCTACTCCTTTATTAAATTAATTCAAAATGCCAAGTTGGTCCAGTTAATAGCATCACTGTCGAAAACATTTTAAAAATTACTAACCACCTAGTATTTAAAAAGTAAGTGCCAAATTTTAAATTAAGTCTGATTAACATGCAACAAGTGTAATAAAGAATAATAACACCATTCACCATACTGAAGTAAAACGAATAACCATCACATAGAGTAAATGAAGTCTGGAGGAAAACTCCTCACTACAAATCCCACAAATGAAATAATTAAACCGAATACTGAAACAATACATGCTAAAGTCTGAAAACTGTAATGGAAATGTAACTCTAATAGAAATGGGCAACATGCCCTACAACTGATAGATAATGACTCTGGAATCCAAATGATAGATGCGTCTACAAGCAAATCCCTGTAGCTTCCACAAACAGCTACAGCTCGTCACCTGAATGAATATCCTATGCTTGGTGTCCTTGTGGCTGGGCACCTAAAATGGTTTTACAAAGAAAATAGATTTGAAAAGCAAACGGGTCAGAGCCCGAATGTGGAGTTATATTTTAAAAACCTGCAAGTGCTTTAAAAACATTTAAAACATTAAATGCAAAGTACATGTTAGGACGTGCACTCACATGATATTCTCACCTCTCATCTAACTGTGCACTCCTAACGTAAGTACCCATCTACAACGATGTAAACTACTAGCTAAGTGACATCATATCTAGCTAGACTGTAATAGGTCCTACCATTATTACTCGGTTCTATTAACATTATAACGCTCGTAATTAAATGGAGATTTTACGTAAACTCATATGCTCATTATGCAATATACTTCACTATCAGTTAGCCCGTTATGTTTTTCTCGAAACAATACCGTAAATATATTCACAACATTAATCATAAAGATTCTCATTAATTAAGTGTATAATATTCACATCATAATTATACAATACAAGCACCCCGAGGACTAAGCTGCGGTGCACACATACTCTGCTATCCATCCCGGTACATAACGTACATAAGGATCACATATTCCGAATCTCTCAGGAATAGTTCAGATAACACAAATCACAAATAGTGGAGGCGAACACAGTCACATCACATGGGTCACGTACATACCTACGCTCCCACGATCAGCGGACTTATTAACATCCCAATAAGTCTTTCTCTGACCTATGTTCATCGAGGTAACCAGTCTAAATCCGGGCAACACAAGGATTAGAGGGCCCTAAGCGAACGCAAACCTCCCGTGATAGCAAGTATGGTAGGTATGTCATACACACAATTCATATACCAATACTAAGTAAACACACATCTTAGTAATACCGTATTTTAATCGTAGAACATAGCGCATTCTCGTACTAACTTATACTTATCACAATTTATACTATTCCGGTTTGTAATCATACGCGCCATAATTTTCTCACGTCGTAGTAGACACTCACGTCTCAACCCAAATCGTCCATTTAATTAACTCTCGTATATAATTTCCTTCTCATAAATACCCAAATGTCCCAATTCTATCATTACAATATCAACGGAATGATATCTATATCCTCGAACAAGTTTACGGGACTCCAAAAATCAAAACAGTCCAAAAAGGCCCAGACTGCCAGCTCGTTAGAAGTCTCATTCGAACGAGGCTGTTCGAACGAGGTTGGACTGTCAGCTCGTTAGAAGTCTCGTTTGAACGAGACTGTTCGAACGAGATCCAGTTCGTTCGAACGAACTGTACCTTCTAACGATATCTCGTTCGAACGAGATATCGAACGAAACTACCCCTCGTTAGAAGAGACTGGTCAACTCGTTAGAAGCTCGTTCGAACGAGCTCGTTCGAACGACCTGGGTTGGTTTCTAACGAGCGACCAGGTGCGAGCCCAGAATTTCCAAAATTGTTTTTCACCCAATTTCTAATCCTCAAATCTCCTCTAAACTTCATCCCAACTATGTTTTAAGGTCTCTAATAAATCCTAAACATGTTATAATCACATCCTAACACGTTTTAAATAATTAATCCATCCTAACATCAACCAAATTTACAAATCTCTACACTTTTCCCCAATTTCTCAAGAACATGAACCCTAGGTTTTTATCATCATCAAATCCCAGAATTTACTCCGTTTTAATTTCTTCCAATCACAAATATCATGAGAATAATTATCTACCTATCATTCTACATGCAATTTTCCTCAAGATGTTCAAGTTCTATGTTCTAAACTACATGGGTTTTCATATTTCATTAAGAACAAACCATAAATTCGAATTATCTAACATGGAGAGAACATTCTCTGAAATTAAATGGAATAAAGTCACTTGCCTTGTTTGTTTCTGAGTTTGGTGTAGGTTTGATGAAGTTTTTCTGCAGAATTTCTTCTCTCCAAGCTTCTCCTCCAATGGTGGCTTAAGGTGGCTAGGGTTTGATTTGGGGAACTTAGAAAACTCTTCTAATAACCTACGTAGCCTTCTAGGTTAATATGGGTTGGTTATGGGCTTAGTGGGTCAAATCCACATCAGATGTAATTAACCAATTTTCGTCACTTTTAATTCCTCAAAATGTAAAATTACCAAAATACCCTTTATGATGCCGGTATGGCCTAAAAATACCCCGAGACCCAAACTACACCCCCGGTTAGTGTTTTCTGACTATCTCGACCCTTCCGAACGCGTTGGCGCACTCAAAACGACCATACGGATTATAGATTTTAAATTCACTTTTATAATCAAAATATTATACCGTGACGCGGCGGTCACACGCGTCTCAACAAAATTCCCATATTGCCGTATATAAATCTCACGACAAATTTCATAATTCTCAATTCATATATAATCATATATGCACATAATCAAATACCAACTCGCATCTCGTTAGTATTTATAACCCGGATTAATTTCCAATTAATACGCATTTAATTAATTAATCCCAAAAATAAATATAGCCAAAAGTACGGGGTATTACACCCAAATAATAGAATTTTTTCAAGAACACATCCAAAGTTGGGGGATCTAGTGATAACAAACATTATAATAACTAGATATATCAACAATGTGGAAATATGCATGGAGGACGACCTTGTTATGAAGATTCAAGAGCTTGTTTTAGATGTGGATAGATGATACTAGATAAAAGATTGTCCAAACTCAGTAAAGGTTCCAATAAATCCTTCAAGTGCAAAGAAGGATCAAGGCAGACATGGTGGAGTTTTTGCACTTTCTGATAACTAAGCTTCTAATTTAGTAGTGTCAGGTACACTTTTTATATGTGTACAACCTTTTAAAGTTTTAATAGATCCTGGTTTTACTCTTTCATTTGTGTTTGTACATTTTTTAAGCGCTTTCCCAATATGCCTGAACCCTTGGATCATAGCATACATATTTCTACTCCTTCGGGTGAGTTATTGACGGGAAAATTAGTATATAAATCTTGCCCTATAGATTTTAATAGTCATAAACTATATGCCAATTTGATAGTGTTAGACCTAAGAGATTTTGAAGTCAATTTGGAGATGGGTTGGTTAGCATCGTATCATGATAAGGTGTATTATTTTAAGAAGAGAGTTACTTTCCAGATTCCTAACCAACTAATATTCAATTTTGAAGGAACTGGAATCTTATCTCCCATGTATATTATCTCTGCCATGTAAGCTTGTTGTTTTCTTAAGAATGGATGTCAAGGATTCCTTGAAAGTGTTATTGATTTACAAATGAAAGAGCCTAGTTTAGAATATATTCCTATAGCTAAACATTTTCTAGATATTTTTCGAGATGATTTACTCGTTCTACCTCCAAGTAGAGAAATAGAGTTTACGATTGACCTTATTCCTGGAACTATACCAATATCAAAACTACCTTATCACATGACACCTTTAGAATTGAGGGAATTAAAAGTTCAATTATAAGATGTGTTAGACAAGGGTTTTATTAGATCAAGTGTATCCCCTTGGGGTTCTCTAGTGTTATTTGTTAAAAAGAAGGATGGGATGATGAGGTTATGTATAGATCATAGTGAACTAAATAAGGTGACCATTAAGAATAAATACCACTTACCTCATACAAATGATTTGTTTGACCAACTTCAAGGTGCACAAGTGTTTTCAAAGATTTACCTTAGGTCAGCCTATCACCAATTAAAGATTAAGGAAGATGATAATTCGAAACTAGCTTTTCATACTAGAGATGGTCACTATGAATTTCTTGTTGTTGCATTTGGACTAACTAATGCATCAAGTGATTTTATGGATATGATGAATATAGTGTTTAGGAAATATTTAGATAAAAATATGGTTATTTTCATTGATGACATCCTAATTTATTCTAAGAGTATCAAAGAACATGGGAAGCATTTAGAGATAGTATTACATATCCTTAAGAAAGAGAAATTATATGCCAAATTAAAGAAGTGTGAGTTTTGGTTGCCTAGGGTTTCTTTTTTAGGAAATGTAATTTTCATGGAGGGAGTATCGGTTGACCCTCAAAAGATCGAGGCTATACTAAATTGACCAAGACCAACTAATGTGATGAAGATTCGTAATTTCCATGGATTATAAGATTATTATCGAATATTTGTTGAAGGATTTTCTAGTATTTCCAAACCTCTGTCTTGGTTAACAAAAATTAAGGTGGAATATGAATGGTCTGAGGAAGTTGAGAATAGTTTTCAAGAACTTAAGAATCGATTGGTAATTTCTCAAATTTGACTATTTCTTCCAGGACGGGGGGATTTGTGATTTATAGTGATGCTTATACAAATGTTTTGGGGAGTGTGATAATGCAAAATGGAAAAGTAGTATCTTATGCCTCGAGACAGTTAAAACCACATGAGCAGAATTATTTAACCCATGACCTAGAATTAGCATCGATAATTTTTGCTCTTAAGATTTGGAGACATTATTTGTATGGTGAGCCTTGTGAGATTCATACCGATCATAAGATTTTGAAATATATATTTTCTCAGAAATAATTGAACATAAGACAAAGGAGGTCTTTATAATTGAAGAAGGATTATGATTTAAATATTCATTATCACCTAGGGAAAACTAATGTAAGGGCTGACGCTTTACGTAGGAAGTCTAAAATAAATTTAGCATGTCTCAATACAAATTAGGAACCTTCGTTCAGGGATTTGAGAAGTATGGAAATATATGTACGTATTTATAGCAAAGAAGGAATAATCACAAACATACAAGTAGAACCCATGTTGATGGAAATGATCAAAATTGCATAAGTAAATAACCCACAACTGAAGAAGATTAGAGAAGATGTTATTGAAGGGAAGAGAATCGAATTTGCAATACGATAATATATTGAGGTTTGGAAATAGAATGTGTGTTCCATGTGATGCCCAACTAAAGAGGCAAATTTTGGAGGAAAGTCATTAATCGAAATTCACATTTCATCCTGGATATACAAAGATGTATAGGGATCTTCGAGAAGTATTTTGGTGGGATAGCATGAAGAGGGAGATAGAGGAATTGGTATCTCAGTGTTTGGTTTGTCAACAAGTAAATGATGAACATTAGAAACCATCAGGCTTACTATAACCCATACCTATCCCTGTGTGGAAATGGGAACATATTACCATGGATTTTATGACAGGTTTACGAAGGAGTTCAAATGGTAATGATTCTATTTGGGTGATTATTGATAGGTTAACTAAATATGTTTGGTTACGCGTGAAAAGTGCGGCACGTGTCAGCTGCCGGTCGTTGTGTTCGTTTCATCGTGATAATACAAACAAACCTAAATTACGACTACACTTGTGAGGCAAGCAGAGTGGTAAGTCGGGTATCGAAAATCCACAGGGACGAGATGCTAGAATTTATATGATTTAATACTCCGAAATAAAAGTGTAAAAGATAAATAACAACAAAAAGGAAAATATGCGAAGAAGGAAAATGATTAATCTAGGCAAGTGTATTGAAACTAGACTAACAAAGTGAGTAAAGCTATAGGTTGCGTTGAATATCCCTCACCCGAGTTAATTTGTATAAAATGGATACATGGGTCGACGAGTTATTTAGAATGCATCTCGTTTCGACAGTTAATTGAACAAAGGGTTGTCACACCCCTAAATCTGCATAAAGGCCTAATATGATTTTGGCGTCAATAAATATCCCGAAAATTGCGCACGCAAGGTTGTAAGCACGGAACATACATGATATGCCCTGTCAAATACCATAGGCGCAATGACTAGGACAACGCACCCGAAATATACCCATAAGCACCATCACCAAAGAAAAGCAACGCGTCAACTCGAGTGAGTTCCATTTAAACACAACCTAATTTAAATTAGCTAGAAAGCATATTAAAAATGCGATAAATAAACGCGATAATTAAACAGGTAAAACTATACTACAAAGCAAGTAAATCAAAGCATGTAAACTAATTAACAAAGCATGTAAATCTAATTATCAAAGCAAGAAATAAGTAAATACACACTATATTAATGGAGAGGATGATGAATAGTGCAACATTAAACCCAAATGGGGTGTCAAACCAAGAACAATTGAAGAAGAACTCTCCAAAATCCTCAAACCCTAAGTTATTCAAAGATAAAATCTATCCCAAACTAGAATAGCAAGGTATATATTATTATTATAACTAAAATTGTATTTATAGGAAGTTGGAATAAAAGAAAAGAAGAAAGAAAAGAAGGGAAAATATATGCAGAAAACAGGGGATCGATCGATCGACCCCTTTGGTCGATCGATCGATCATTGAAATTGTGGCAAAAATCTGAAGGATTCATCGATCAATCGATCAAGCAGGGGTGAGACAGGGCAGCCTGCTGCATTCCTTTTTCCTCCTCTTCTCCTCCTCTTTTGGTTTTATTGTTTTTCCTTTCGCTAAAAGTCCCGTAACTTCTTCATACATACTCAGAATCGCTCATCGTTTACGGCCACACGAAGCTTACGAGGAGAGCTACAACTTTCGTGTAGATGTTGGGCTAGGTGACTAATCTTTGAAAAGACTAAAATGCCCTTAAACGTGCAATTATGTATGAAAATTGAGCGGAATGCGTCCGAACTTCATACTTAGCATCCAAATACCTATAAAATCTCAATTAACCCCTGTAAAACATGTTAACGTAGAAATCCGAGGTTGGCTTGTTAATGAGCATAATTATAGGGAATAAGATACTCGAGACTGCTAAAATGCGTCGGTTCATAGGATGAAATACGTAATATTTGCGTATTATCAATGCTTATTTTCTTCCCTTTAAGACTACCCATTATTTAGAAACGTTATCTAAATTGTACGGGCGAGAAATATTTAGGCTTCGTGGAACCTCAATTTCGATTGTTTCTGATTGTGACCCTAGATTCATGTCTCGCTTGTGAAAAATCCTATAAGAATCCATGGGAATAAAATTAAATTTCAGCACTGGTTATCACCCTCAAATGGATGGACAATCAAAGAGAACTATTCAAACCTGAGAGGATTATCTTAGGGAATATGTACTTGATCTGAAGGGGAATTCAAATGACCATTTATCGTTACTGGAATTTGCATAATAGTTATCAAGAAAGTATTCAAATGTCTCCGTATAAGGCACTCTATGGTAGAGGGTGTCGTTCCCCTACATGTTGGGTAGAAGTTGGAGAAAGAAATTGTTGGCACCAAAATTGATTCAAATCACAATAGAGAAAGTGAAATTGATACAAGACCGACTCCAAATCGCTCGAAGCCATCATAAGAGTTATGTTGACAATCGAAACCAGTAGTTAGAATTCCAAAGAGGAGAATATGTGTTCTTACGAGTATAAGAAGCAAAGGGAGTAATCTAATTAGGGAAGAAATGGAAGTTAAGTCCAAGATACATAGGACATTTTGAAATCCTTAAAAGGATAGGAGGTGCTGCATTTAAAATAGCCTTACCCCCTGAACTCTCTAGTGTGCATAGTGTGTTTCATATTTCAATGATGAAGAAATACGTCCAAGATCCCACTCATATCTTAAGTCATGAACCTTTTAAATTTAGAGAAGATTTTACATACAATGAGCATCCAATATAACTTTTGGACCATAAAGATCTATTATTATGAACTATGGTAATTCCACTTGTCAAAGTATTATGGTGTAATCATTCCGTTGAAGAAGCAACATGGGAGCGGGAAGATGAAATAAAGGAGAGATATCCATACCTATTTGAAAATTAATGTAAGTAAACTGTGGAGACCAAGAATTTTATAAGGAGGGTAGGATGTAATGACACCGTTTTTATATGTTCATATATAATTGGTTTTGCAATTACGTCTTACTTACTATTTGTAAATGTTATATCATTACATATGTGGTATTCTGAATTCTTTATATGACAAAACCCATTTCTAAATACGAAGAATCAACTGTGAATTGTATTAAATTGAAGGTTTATGACACATCCTAAGCTAAGTGATAACTTTTGGGGTTGAAAATATAATTTTATAAAACTTTGGGGACTTGATTTTTATAAAGAATGTTTTAGGGACCAAAATAAAAAATAAAAGGGGCATTTTTGTAAATAAATTATTTTTAAGGACCTCTAAGAAATATGGAAAATATATAGTGTGAAATTATCAAAATGCCCTTCATATGTGAAAGGACACTTATACCCTTAATACCTTTCCACCTCGTGCTTGACACCTCATGCTATATTTTGCCACCACCACCTTACATGTGTAGTCTATACGAATAAAGCTAAACGACGTGTCACAGTTTGGTGAAATAAGACTACAAGACACCTCCGATACGCGACACGTCAACGCTGACTCGCCGTTGTAAAGCTTGGTCAGCTAGACACGTGTCGACACCGTGATATCTTTGGAAAACTATAAATAGGGCCTTTGGGATCATTTGAAACTCACACTAATTCCTTGAGAATTATAGAAAGAAATAGTTAAAGAAAATGTGGAAAAGTTTAAGAAAAAGTTCTTAAAGTTCTTTGTGATAGTCATCTTAAGGTAATCTTCTCTAAATGTTATAATGCATCTTTGTAGTTTCAATTTATTGTTTTATAGCTTTACTTAGTAGTTATACTGGTAAAATACACTAAAGGCTTCATAAATCAAAACTTAAAATTTGAAGAAATCCAAGTTGATTTTATTTTCAATATATGTAAACTTGTTTGAAATTATATATACGCATTTAAATATGATTATGTTTAAAGTAATTGCTCGTTATTTTGGAATCCCATTTAAGTAATTCCAAAGTCAGGCCCTGTGAAATTCTGTCTAGATGAGATGGTATTTAAATGGTACCCCTGTGACCCTCCATCTCTACTGGGAATGATTTCGAAAATGTTCTATCTAGATGAGATGGTATTTAAGTGGTTCCCTTGTGACCCTCCATCTCTATTGGGAACCGAGTGATTTGGAAGAACTATGAATTGAATTCTTTAACTAAGATCAATGAGTTTTAAAAGTTGAGAAAATAGTTTTTAGTAATCCTTTAAAACAAGTTATTATTAAAATACAATATATAGACTGGGCCCTGTTTAGAACGTGTAATTAAACCTTAATTGTATTTGTTAGATTAACATGTGATCAAAGACTCAATATCTATAATTTTGACGTCCATATTGGGCGAGTACTATATGCCATTCCTTGGGCATTTTGATTATATGATATTATGTAAACTATATATATTTTGTGAAATGCTTTTATTCTCAAAATGCATCTGATACCGATGATTCCTTCATTTGTTACATATTTATATCTCTCCACATAAACATCTTATTGAATTATGAAATTATTATTTCGGCCTATGAAAATTCTCTTACTATGTTGGCCTTGATTACCGGGTGGAAATATCTTGGTGGTATCTTTCCAGCTGGTTTATCGCTGGTGTGCCCTAAACAAGGCGATGTTCCAGAAATCATGATTCTCTGTACGTTACGTTACCGGGTGGAAACATTTGGTAATGCTATCTGTCTGGGTATTAGAGTGTACATGGCTGCTAAAATTGAATAAATGACATATTGCTCAATTATTTTATCTATTTTGTTCTAAACTATTGATTCTGAAAATATATACTGTCAGTTACTTTATATATATTACTGTAAATTCCTATCTCTCTCTATATATTCTGTTTTAAATTGAATATGTATCCATTTGTTGAAAAACCCTGGAATGTTTGGAGATTGAATCTCATTCATCTTTTAGCTGATATTGAATAAATTATAATTTTTTAAGAAATAATTAGGCAAGCGGATGGAATGTAAGAGGACTTGTTTGAAGATTTAGCTTTTGGAGCTCCTTTTGTTACTTTAAGCAGAATGTTTGTTTTATCAGATAGAGCATCTTTGTCTCTCTAGTAATAGGTTTTAAATTTTGTCTCAAGTTGTTACTAGTTGATACTTTTAATATAAATGAAGTTTCCTTTAGAAAGTTTTGCAGTATTTTACGATTCATAGCCATGTGATTGTATTTCCATTACATTTATTTAAGGAAACAATTTAAGTCAAAATATTTCTTGCATTGGTGGCATGTTGAGACACTCGTTCTCTATTACTATTTTGGGTCGGGTTCGTGACAAGGATCAACACATGCACTATCATCATCAAGGTAGCCCTCTTATCACATGATTTTTAATATATAATTTGCTCAAATTACACGACATCAATTCCTGATTTATTACCCAAAATTTTTAATCTTTAAACACAATTATTTTCTGATTTGTTCTACCAAATCCTGAAGTTCATTCCAATTGTATAAGTACTTAATTAAAACATTTAATCAGGAATTGTTATGAGAAAATGTATAAATGAATTAAGAAACAAATTGTAAATGATTTAGCAAGGGCATTCTTGATTGAAACTTATGATTATTGTCTCTCCTCTTAGATCTTTGTTGTTCATCCGTTCTCTGAAATTGGTAACTTATCCATTGGGATATGAGGCTGCTAGGGTGTAATACCCCGTATTTTTATGGGTTTTAATTATGAGGATTAATTAAATAGAATTGCTTTTAATTTGGGATTTGTTTAAATTAATTTGGGATTTGTTAAATTAATTTGGGATTTATTAAATGGAAAATTAATTCGGATTTAAATTCTACGAGAGTTAGTATTTAGTTATTATGATGTTGTTGAATATCACTGAGTGATTATGGTAATATGTGATCATTGAATTTAATAAAATTGTCGTGAGTTAAAAATATGGCAGTTTCAGTAACTTAGTTGGGACGCTTGTGTAAGTCGTGTCAGGACCCCATTTAATGGATTTAAAAGTATTTTATTTGTATTTCATTCGTATGAGTTTTTGAGTGCGCCAAAGTGTTTGGAAGGTTTGAGATAGTCAGAAAACACTAGCAAGGGGTTTAGTTTGGGTACCGGGGCATTTTTAGGCCTAATCGGCAACCCGGAAGGGT
Organism: Sambucus nigra; assembly: GCA_949130495.1. Classification (NCBI taxonomy): domain Eukaryota; kingdom Viridiplantae; phylum Streptophyta; class Magnoliopsida; order Dipsacales; family Adoxaceae; genus Sambucus; species Sambucus nigra. Next base: position 51,264,455 of record OX422214.1, read on the forward strand.
ATTTTGGTTGTTTTAAAAATTAAGGAATTTAGACCCCACGAATTTTAGAGTTTATTTATATATTATTAGAAAGGCCATTAGGGCCATTATCAGCCAAAAACAAAGTGATGGCTACGTGAGTTAGAGGAGAGGTTACGAAAAGTCCCCAAACCAAAACCACCATCCACCACCACCAGTTTAGAAGGAATTGTGACCGGAAAGAAGAGAGGACCATCCCTTGAACAACAACAATGGATCAGAACATCAGATTTACAAGCAAGTGATTTATCTTGCAAAGATTCAAAGCATATAGTTTACATGTTATTATAGATTTGAAGATTTATCATGAAAAATGAAAATTGAATGGATTTGGAAGGTTTAAAATTATAATCTGGATAGGACTTGCATGTAGTCAATATTAGAGATGATAACAACCACGAATTTATGATTTATGGGTAGAGAATTATGAAATTTGATTGAATTATGTGACGTTCTTGAAGAAATCAGAAAACTAGGTTTTTATATGTAAGTTGGGTATTTTGATTCAAGTAACTGATGTTATAGGTTGATTTGATGAATCTAAATCGTGGGGAATGATGTAAACTTGTTGGTAGGTTGATTAGCATACTTAGTTGTGAGTTTTGGACGTTAGAATGAAGAGTTTGAGGTGTAAAAAGGTGAGAATCCGTAACTGTTAAGAATTTCTGGGCTGATACTTGCTTGGTCGATCGATCGACTCAAGAATGTCGATCGATCAAACCATCGATCCATCGACCCCTTTTCTTCAATCGATCGACCCCTTCTGATTTTCGACAATTATTTCTCTTTAAGGTTTAATGATTATTCCAAAGACGATGTTGGTTATTAGGGTGATTGATATTATATTTTGGGACTTAGTTAAAGCCAGTAGGGTCCTAGTTATTATCGAGGAATGTTATAACTTATGGAATTGATTGCTATTGCTTACGAGGGTCTACCGTGTGAGGTACGATTAGAAAGCGTTCGAATTGAAACTATAACGGGAATTAATGATGATATAAGATTATGGGCAGCAACGGAGGGGTTTTAAGTACAGAGATGACATTAGAAAAAAATAAGAGACCTGGGAACCCTTTGAGAAAGGTTTACGTACTCAAATTGATACGGCGAGAGAGTTATCAAACGGAAAGTATATTATGTGTAATGATTCCGGGTAAACTATCTACGAATGAGATTAACTAGATGGAATGTGTGAACATCTATATTGATATATGATTTCTTAGGTTGTGTGAATGCCTAGTGTATGGATTTCTTATGTGTATGACATACCTACCATACTTGCAATCACGAGAGGTTAGTTTTATTTTGTAAAATGACCCTCTTATCCTTATGTGCCTTCGGGGGGATTTAGACTGGTACCTTAAGGACATAGGGCTGTGAATGACTTATTTGTGAGTTGATAAGTCAGCTGACCATTGGACCGTTGGTATGTGCGTGACCCATGGGTATGTGAACTATGTTCGCCTCCAATATGTGTGATTTGTATTTAGACGGTTCCTGAGTGATTCAGAACATGTGATCCTCACGTAGGTGATGTACCGGAATTCACGTAGGTGATGTATTCGTAGGTTCTATCCTTGTGGGGTGCCTTAATTTCGTATGAGATATTATTACGGATGTGTATATATGTACTTGAGATTGTTCAGTTGTGTTTCTTAGTAGATGTGAATAACTAAGATATTTTGAATGGGTTAAGAATGAGAATTTAATTAAATCTGGAGATAACTAATTTAATGAATGTGAACATGGGTTATAAATATGGATTATTTGGGGGTTACGTGTAGGTACTCTATGTTAGAATGAGAAGGCAGGAGTGGTACAAACTAGTTAGATAGTGGCATAACTAGGATGGGTTAAAGGCATACGTTAGGCATGCACAGTAGTTGAGAGGTAAGAAACTCATGTGAGAGTATGCAACTAACATGTTTATAATATGTGATGTTTAATTGTAATTTAAATCACTTGCTAAACTTTTAAACTGTTTTCACATCAGGCTCTGACCCGTTTTCCTCCAAATCTATTTTTGTTTTGTAAAAACATTTTAGGTGCCCAGCCACAGGGACGCCAAGCATAGGAGTTCCATTTTGATGACGTGCTGTATCTGCTGTGGAAGTTATAGGATCTTGGTAGTAGATGTTCTCATTTTATTCTTGATTCCTTCAGAGTCATTTGTATCAGTTAGGGCATGTCGCCCATTCTTATTTAGAGGTTGTAGTTGCAGACTTTCAGTATTTTAATTTTTTTTGGTTTATTATTTATTCGAACTCTTGTATTGAGACGTTATTTACTCTGGCATCTTTATTATTGGAGTGTTTACTCTAGACTTATTTGATTTCTTCTCGTTAAGCATTTATATGATACTGGTTATGCGATTGTTGGTTTATAAATAAATTCATTTTCAATTGTTTACTTAATTAATAAAATTTGACATCTCTCTTTTTAAATATTAGGTGGCTAGTAATTAATTAAATGTTTTTCGACCGTGATGCTAAGACTGAACCAACTTGATATTCTGTATTAATTTAATAAAGGAGTATCTACCCCGTATTTAATTAGATGGGGTGTTACAGGTGGTATCAGAGCATCAGGTTCTAGTGTCCTTTAGGATCTGTGCGGCTTTTTATGCTTCCAGCGTAGCTTTCTCTGATTTAGAGTCCTATATTTAGGATTGTTGATTTCTTTGGTAAGATTTCGTTCTCCTGCTATGATGTAATGATAGTGAATCTTAATTACAATCGGGTGTGTTCGTGCCAATAAGGTTGGATTGGGAGAGAGAAAGAGTTAGGTGAAACATTGAAGAGAAGCAGCAGTGGAAATACTTGAAATGCGGAGATGGCGTGTGCTAGCCAAACGATCGTAATATATCCAAAGGCTTGGACATATGTCGGGGTATGGCCAATCGAGAGTGAAATTTGGGGAAGATTTTTCTTGGCTCGTAAGAGCGGAGTTTCAATGGTGAGAGACAATCACCACACTTAGAAGTGGAATGTGACGTCGAGAGAAGACGTACACGTATGGTTTGACCATAAGTCCATTCACCAGATGTTCAGGGTGAAAGGCGAATGTTGTTCTGAAATGACACAAGAGGGATGGACAGAGGTCACTTTGAGAGAAGAAATTTAATTATGTAGCGAACCTTACACCGGGTGAAGTAGGTGAAATGGAGAAGAGGATATTATAGGGAGAATTTACATACAAGAAGAACTGTTAGTTCATCAGGGAAATTCTGCTTGGACGGTCAATGCAGATGGTAATGTCGCGTAGTGTTAATTTGTAGGTAAACGTTTCCTTGGGTGGGAAGATGCAAGAATCGAGGAATTTCTATAGAGTAAGACTGGGACAATGGTGTTGGAGAAACACCACAAGGGGAAGACTGTGACACCCCGCCTAATTAAATACCGGGCGATCACTCCTTTATTAAATTAACATCAAGGTGAACAGTTGGTTCATTCTTAGCATCACTGTCGCAAATGAAAATCTTTTTCAATTTAAACACCCTAATTAATTAAGTTAAGTGTCAAAACCATTTGAAACCCTTATTTCCATTTTATTAAATCCAATTATAAAACCTTTAACCATTACATTTTAAGAGTCACACATTAAGTATATAAAAATTAACATTCAAGAGTTTAACCATCAATAACAAATCCCAACATTAAAATACTAAAGGAAAACATCCTGACAGTAATAAATCCCGAAATAAAGATACTGAAAGTAAAAAGAATTACAATCTCTGAAAATACAAACTAAATAATGGAAAAGGGCTACACATGCCCCTGCTGGATAAAGCTGAACTAGAAGTAGAGTCAACAATGAGGTCGTCTAAGCAATGGCCTGCAACTCCCACAAAAGCTACAGCGCATTCCATCCAAAAAATCCTAAGTAAGACGCCCCTGTGGCTGGGCACCTGTAATACACACACATATATATATATATATATATATATATATATATATATATATATATATACACACACAAGAGACAAGAGGTAATAGCAAACGGGTCAGAGCCCGAATGTAAAATAGTTTTAAAATAGTTTAGCAAGTATTTAAAATGCTTACCGGCTAATGCAACAGTCATATTAGTATGCGACACTCTCTTGAGAATTCTCACCTCTCATCTAGTGTGCACGTCTATCATACTAATGAACCCCATATAACTCTTTAACTTATTCTCCATGAGTCTTAACACGTGAAATTAAGATTATGATATTCACTTTGAGAAACATCTCTCTCTTCAAGATTTCTTACGTTATTTAGAACAATTCCGTATTATTATAACGTTTTTGAATACTTATAGTGAAGTTGATGAATTTCATACTTTACTTAACTACTATTTTACTCAGTAGAAAGTTCTCATATAGTTACACGTATATATATATTACTCGTATAATATATATACAAACAGCACTCCACATAAAAACTATGGTGCTGGACTTAAATATATAAGTATATATATATCAATCACTCATAAATTATATATATACTAATGGCACCCCACATAAAAACTATGGTGCTGGTGTACTCTGCTATCAAGTCCCGGTATCACACATACTTAGGGACATGCTAGTTCAGAATCACTCTCGAACTGCATAAACACAAACACATACAACTGGAGGCGAAGCATAGTTCCAAGTCCAAGAGGTCAGCACATACCCTCGCGTCTCTTAGGACCGTGACTATCGATACGATAGCCTGTACCTAGGAATCTTATGCTCTAGGGTACAAGTCAATATCCCCCGTAAAGGTCCCATCGAGATAAGACTGTCCCAGCGTGGAAACCCCAGTGATAGCAAGTAGCCCGGGTACGATTTTCACACAGAAATAATATATGCACAATCACACCGTCATATATAAATATGTATTCACATCCACATTATTAAATTAGGTGCGCTCACGACCCATAATTATAATTATCCGTTATTACACATTTTACTCAATTATATCGTATAACGACCTCATTCCTTTTATTCTCCTAATTAATTTATTCTAAACTCACTTCTCGTCACTCGAAGTATTCTCTTTATCTAAGTACAATTTCAGTAGGCCCTCTCTCGCCTTCTAATCCAACTTATTAGATGTTCCGATTATTTAATCAACGCACGTATGTTTTCTTAAGTCTGAAAGTCTCCCCGTTTACCCTTTTATTTCTCTTCACATTAAAGTTCCACTTTATGGGATTTCTCTTGACCCTACTGGTCCTTTTTATGTTCCAATATGTTCTAGCAATCCTAATCAAGGTTTACTACGCATAAATTCGAATTAAGCTAACACGAGCAAAAATGCAGTTTTCCCAGGAGTAGGCCTGTCAATGGGTCGGGTCTGGACCCGGATCCGACCCGAAACCGATCTGTATAATAGGGTCTGAGCATATTTTTTTAGACTCGAGACCTGAAGACCCGAATACCCGAAGACCCGTTTATTAAACGGGTAGGGTCTGGATCTTATACAAGACCCGGACCCGAAGATCCGACCCGAATTGTACATTATTATTTTGTATATATATACATATATACTATAAATTTATATATATTTATAAATATATCTTATCAATATAACATGTAAGTATTATATATAAAAATATATATTTATGTATATAATAAATAAAAGTAATATATGTTTTATTTATACTAATAATATTCTACAATACATTACAAAATATTTTAATTTAAGATTAAATAATAAAGAAGGGGGTTAAAATATAATAAATATAAATAAATGTACATATTTGATAAAACCCGAATCCGAACCCGAATCCGAACCAGAACCCGAACCCGAGACCCGAACGAACCCGGGTCTGGATCCAATATTGTAGACCCGATGAAGACCCGGACCCAAACCCAAACCCGAACCCGATGAAGACCCGATTACACGGATCTGGATCTCCTTAAGACCGACCCGTCTCCGACCCGTTGACAGGCCTACCCAGGAGGGGTCGATCGATCGATGAAAGGGGGTCGATCGATCGAACCGTCGATCGATCGATGCTCTGGGCTCGCTCGATCGATCAAACAGTTATGGCGAAATCTGCAGAATATCAGTTACGGGTTCTATCATCCAAACTCATCAAATTCCAAACTTTTAACTCCCAAACTCCCAGAAATTGATACCACAAACATAATAAACCCAAGTGAGTAATAATATTTGTAAGGCATGCGAGTTTTCATCAAGAATCATGGGTTAAAAGGGCCAAACTCTATATAATTCTCATGAACCCTAATATTTTCCTTATCTTAGTTCCTTTCATTATTTTTTTCCAGATTTTCTATCAAAATTACTATGGAAATTCGTGGTTCAACCTCTACATGTGAAATGGATTTTCAGAAATATGATCTCTATCACTATAACATGCAAAATTTTGTCTTCAATTAATGTTTTTCTTCAAGAACACTAATTCTAATCAACCTAAGACTAATATAAAAGGATGCATTAACTTGATAAAAGCAAGATAGATACTTGCCTGGAAATTTAGTCTCTGATTTGTGGAAGAATTTGGTGTGGTCAAGATCCTCGTTGCGCGATCTACCATTTGGCGGTGATGGCGGTGCAATCGGAGGTGTTCTTGGCCTAGAACTCCTTGGAGAGCTTCTCCTCTTCCTCTCCAATGGCCGTCATTAGTTTTTGATTGTGTTAACCCTAGAAGATAACACTTTCTATCTGATATAACCCTTGCAAATTCGTGGGTTTAATTACCCATAATTACCAAATGTCCAAAATGCCCTCCCGGGGTGCTAATTAAGCCTAAAAACGCCCGAGACCCAAACTAAACCTCCGGGTACACTTTTTCTGACTAGCTCGACCCTTCCGGATACTTTGGCACACTCAAAACGACCATACGAGCAACTTATAATTTATTCACTTATTTATCAACATCTAGTCCCGACACGACACATGCGCGTTCCGATTTAAATTTTCATAATTGTCATTTCATTCACACGTGATAATTTTATAAAAATAAATCTCATATATTACTATACTCATCCAGTAATATTCAACAAATAACAAATTTCCAATAATTACTAACTCTCGTCACGCTAGTAAATATTTAAAACAACATTCCGGATTAAAATTAAATTAATTTATCTCAATTAAATTTAATAAATCCCATATATTTAAAAGCCATTAAAATACGGGGTATTATATACTTCCCCCCTAATAACGGAATTTCGTCCCGAAATTCGGAAAATAAGGCCTACTAGGTAGCACAATTCTGGATATCCTTGTCAGTACCCCGACTAACTACATATTACGGCGCTCAATCGCTATAGCCCTTTCCTCACAGCAACCTTGTTTAACATTCTCATTCGAGACGCTTCACATGGTGCTCCCAACCGATAACATTCGTATAGGTCACGCCGATACGTTATAAATTTCCATTATCTCACTATTTCTGGGAGGTCGTACCTCACCACATGACAACCACTCGGATTTATTTATATACAAAACTCCCATTCTGAGAAAACCATACGAACATTTGACCACTCTTGTTTGCCTAAAACAGTCGTGGAATTTCACCATAGTTATCGGATATTTTCTTGAGCGATCCAAAAATTCTGTTTATCTACTCACCTCTAAACATACGGAAGGAGAATAGTCGAGGTTCTTTCATAACAAAACCTTAATAGGCACCTCGTACGCGACAAACAGGTACGATTGCTTCTACAGAGCATTCCTGAAATCATCGTACCAAGATTCTAAAATCTCCTTCACGTGGCTCCACTAATCTTTAATCACCGTGCGCCTATTCCCTGGCTAAGGGTGATACAACCTACTTGAAACGAAACCTTATCTCCATTGGTTCCTGAAATCCCATATCAAAGGTGGAATTCACCAATCTTATCCTGATTCAGAAATTTATACTGCGCCGGACCATGCACTGGCGCGATCCTTCCTTTCAAAGGAGGTCTGGGGCATACTAGTTAATATTGTAAACCATCCCAAAGGAATATCAATCACTTCCTTCTCGGCGACTTAATTCACATGTTTGGGATGGACCCTTGATCTTGTTTTGAGGATGGCAACCCATCCAAGAACTTTACCGACTTTACCGACCTCTTCCAATTTCAGGAATTTTCGGTAAACACAAAATTCTTTGGTTGATTCTCCTCTTTCAACTAAACCTTACCTACGGGCGGTGCATGTAGAGACTACTCACTACGTCCCGCTAAACATCGATTTTTCCCTTGAAATGTCTCACATTAAGTGACACGTAATACTCCCCTTCCTTCCTTGGTGTATGCCGAAAGTTTTGACCCGTGCTCTTCCCTCCACGAAGCGCACTTCTGGATCTCTTATACCATACTAACATCATTACTCCTTGTATGCTCAAGTCACTCTCACACTTGACTACTAAAAGCTCCGCTCTGAGTGTTCTTTATAATAATTTAATTCTGCTCCATTCAAGGAATACCCCTTCTTAAATGGCTCCCCGTAGCCTTCCAATCAAATTAGGGTGTGCTATTCTAATTATACACTTATGTATGGATTATCGCCCCTCATGTGACGTTTAACCCACTCTATCACTTCCAGTTCGTTATACTAGTCCCACAAACATATATTTCACACATCTATTACCACGTCCCTTCGACTCAGACGATTTGATTATCAGATAACCAAGATACCCCCATTTTTGCAACACCCCGACCACCCCTGGGAGAGCGAACGGCGTGCTACTCATCTGTAGAATTGACTAAATCCAACAAAATATAAGGAATAGGGCATTCAAATTCCATGACAACATCAGAGGAACAACAAATCTCAAACTTCTTCAAATAAGTACAACAATTTTCCCAAATAGGTTTAACAACCAAACTAAATCACTAACGCTCAATTCACCAAAATAAATACAAGTCATCTCTTTTATATAATAAAGTTCTTTCCAGATAATCCATGCTAAAAATCATTCCAACTCCTTATTCACCTTGTGTTCTGAACGCGGTTACGACATTTGGGGTACTCTCAATCACCCTAGAAATTGAAAATTTTAAAATCCTCTTTATCATCATCCCACCCCTTAACTCGTGGTGATAAAACAAAACTTTCAATGCTTTCTTACCACATGACCGGCTCCACTGGCCTTGAAACAAAATTCAACTTCCAACTTACATACATAATTACTTGATCCCATTTCGACCTTGGTACCGAACTCATGGAATAGTGACCAAACGTCTCCCTATTTCCAAACTTACGCTAAGTTTCATGTGTGGGATGTCTTGCAAAGCGAAATCCAAACAAGGATCCCCCCGATACACTACTACCTAGCATTTTCGGTTATCGAAATTCGTTAGGTTCTCCGTCCATAGCATGTACCCCTTTATTCCGTCCCTTGATGGAAAAGTTGCAATTCCTCCCGTAATTATGCTTAACAAAGAACATTTCACCAATTTCACTATCGTCCCGTATTGGTTGATGGTAAGTGCATTCCATGAATCTAGATCACATAAAATCGAAATTCTCGAAATTCCTTTCCCTAATCATAGGGTATAACTCTTAATTCCCACATCTCTAGAGTATCGATATAACAACGCACTCTTCCTATCACTAAGTCCGGAGTGCTAAACATAATATTGAGTTAAATCTTTTCACTCAATAGTAATCTCGATACATACTAAATCACAATGATAAAGTCTATACATACATTGGCATCGAATATCTCGAGCCCACTATCTCCTCCAAAGTCTCTAGGATAGATAAATAAGCGCGAGTCCAACCTTCTTACAGGTAAAGCCTCTCCAAAACAAACATGATGCACTACTGTAACTACTCCGATAGCCTTGCAATAAATGCCCATTATCGTACTAACCATTTCTATAACATTTTATCAAAGAATATACCATACTCGTATATCGCATCACTACGACGAGTAACCTCAATACAATACGTAACCCTGTTAATATACACATTCATCCTCCGCGGATAGCAGTAAAAAAAATCCCGCTACACTAGGGAAAAATATCCACATAATAATAATGTTTATAATTATATGCATTAAAATCGTCTCACATGCTAATCTAGCAATGAACAAAATATGGTGACTCGCTCGTGTCACATAAACACGTCGCATCCTCTGAGGATACAGCTTATACTTCTACCTTGTCAATCGTCTTGACTACGCAAATGGTTTCCCGACGTAAGATGTCTACTCAAACCAAACAAAATTACTTTAATCGTTGTCTTTTACTAGGCACCGTATTCTTGCCCTTTTTCTCCCTTTGGAACATATTATTGCGAGCGATTTCACTCCGCACAAAATACCTCCACACATAATCCACTCACTACCTGTCCTACTAACCAGGTTAGGATTGTCCTTCTCTCGGACTTTAGTAGACTCGATTCTTGTTAGTTGCCTCGGTTATACCCTTAGCCTTTTAGGCCCTAAAGATCATGTCACTGACTATAATAGTCCTTACTGGATTTACCATCTCTTGGTAAGAATTTAACTATCTGAAGCATTTAAATGGGTCCCCTTAGGGGTGGGTGCTGTCCGTTCCGATCCGGGTTTTGATCATTTTTAGTGTCGGACCGCATTATTTGCTCCTTTAATTGGGAAGACCGAATTCGGACCGATTTAATCGGTTTAGCCTATATATTCGGTCTAGGATATTTTCGGTCCGGTTCGGTTAATAATCGGTCCGCATTTTTAGTTCAGTGTATTTTTTTAGTTCATTTCACTGATTTCAGTGTATTTTTTTTTACTGAATTTAGTTCATTTCACTGATTTCAGTTCACTCATTTCATCGATTTCAGTTCAGTATATTTTTGTTCAGTTCATTTCACTTATAAAATGTAACAAAAATGATTTCAGCGTATTTTTTTTTTACTGATTTCAGTGTATTTTTTTCACTGAGTTCAATGTATTTTCTTAATTTCACAACAAAAATATAACATTCTGTTCAGTGCATTTTTTTTAATTTTCTTTTAATTTCTTTGTTAAATAAATTGAAAACAATGGGTTTGTTTATTGAGTTCAGCAGAGAAGATCATTTGATAAATTGATAATCATTTGATAAATTAAAAACAATGGCTAAAATCATTTCAAGCACCAAAAAAATCAACAAAAAAGTGTCGGATCTGATATACCGTTGGGTCTTTAGTCACCGGCGCCGGATTTGATGCCATTTCCAGTTGTGTATGGTGCGCCGGAGTTGAGGTTTCAAACCCGGAGTTAAGTTGCTGTGGAGTTGATGTGGTGATGCGCCGGCGTAGAGATTTATTTTTATTGAGGTGAGGTGCGCCGGAACTCGGAGATGGAGATGGTGAGGTGCGCCGGAAATCGGAGATGGTGAGGAGAGGAGAGAGCGGCCGAGTTGGAGAGATAGAGGAAGAGAGAAGATAAAGAGAAAAGTGAGGAAAGGAGAGAACGGCCGTAACTTTTTGATATGGCTTGTGTCTTTAGTTTAGGGGTTTAGTATATGATATATTTATATAAAATAAAATTAATATATATTATATAATATTTAATTAAACGGTCCGGTCCGGTCCGGTCTCAAGACCGAATTTTCAATGGATATTTTAGACCGAACCGAATATTTCGGGTCTCTTAATTTAGGACCGAATTAGGACCAATTTATTATAAAGCCTATAAAAGTGGGTCCGGTCCAGTCCGGTCCAATCGGGTCAATCGGGTCGGTCTTTTTTTTGTCCACCCCTAGGTCCCCTGATGTGTATCAACACCCTTTTGTGGTGCTACACCACCACCATTGTATTCAGTCTTATTCTCGACTAAATTCTTTGATTCTTTTAGCTTCCCCCACAAAGAAGCGTTATCATCTATATTGACAAAATACGACATTGTCAACCTCTAAATCGGCCGTCCATCAGAATTTCCTCTTTGAGTGTTATCAACTATTATTACGAGTTGGTCTCCCACTTGGAGTCGTTTCCCCCACTTGTATCTACATCTTCCGATACAAAATTCGCTAACGGTTAAGATTCACATTCACAAATGGACCCCTGTCATGCCCTCCCGCGATGAGTTCAGAACCACGTTTGTTTCTAATCCTGAATAGTTGAGGAAGGAATATACGGTCAACACTGTACCTAAGGTTCTCCTATAGGCATAGCATTCCACTTCTATAATTGGTGGTTGACTCCCATCATTATAATTTCATCCCGAAAGCCAAGAAATTTTTTCTCTAAATTTCAGTTAGCCACACTCCGTTCTATATCTAAACCTTTGGATACTTCACCTCCTTTGGTAAACACACACATAATTTCCGCGTTTCTATAATTTCCCACTGACAGTTCTCCACACGTTTTTGTAATACGTTGGGTAAGTTTACCCTCGCACCTCATTCGACTATAATAGCATTTGGAAATCATTGCTGCGCCTTAGTCGCCTTTCTAGTCTTGGCTTCTCGTGCCATAATGGAGGTGGCCTCGACTACGGTCATCATCCTCGGATATATTTCATAATTTTAACTGAGCCCGGACTCTTGATGTCGGCTTAACGGTCCTCTTCTGACATCCGTCATCGCTCGGCACACGCACACATCCAAACGAAATTAGAATTCATTAATGTATACACATTATAGCAGGAGAACGGAATCTCATCAAAGAAATCGACAATCCTAAACAGAGGGCTCTATATCAAATAAGCAACACTGAAAGCATAATAAGCCGTACAGATCCTAAAGGACACTAGAACCTGATGCTCTGATACCACCTGTGACACCCCGCCTAATTAAATACCGGACGATCACTCCTTTATTAAATTAACATCAAGGTGAACAGTTGGTTCATTCTTAGCATCACTGTCGCAAATGAAAATCTTTTTCAATTTAAACACCTTAATTAATTAAGTTAAGTGTCAAAACCATTTGAAACCCTTATTTCCATTTTATTAAATCCAATTATAAAACCTTTAACCATTAGATTTTAAGAGTCACACATTAAGTATATAAAAATTAACATTCAAGAGTTTAACCATCAATAATAAATCCCAACATTAAAATACTAAAGGAAAACATCGTGACAGTAATAAATCCCGAAATAAAGATACTGAAAGTAAAAAGAATTACAATCTCTGACAATACCAACTAAATAATGGAAAAGGGCTACACATGCCCCTGCTGGATAAAGCTGAACTAGAAGTAGAGTCAACAATGAGGTCGTCTAAGCATTGGCCTGCAACTCCCACAAAAGCTACAGCGCGTTCCATCCAAAGAATCCTAAGTAAGACGCCCCTGTGGCTGGGCACATGTAATACATACATATATATATATATATATATATATATATATATATATATATATATATATATATACACACAAGAGACAAGAGATAATATCCAATGGGTCAGAGCCCGAATGTAAAACAGTTTTAAAACAGTTTAGCAAGTATTTAAAATGCTTACCGGCTAATGCAACAGTCATATTAGTTTGCGACACTCTCTTGAGAATTCTCACCTCTCATCTAGTGTGCACGTCTATCGTACTAATGAACCCCATATAACTCTCTAACTTATTCTCCATGAGTCTTAACACGTGAAATTAAGATTATGATATTCACTTTTAGAAACATCTCTCTCTTCAAGATTTCTTACGTTATTTAGAATAATTCAGTATTATTATAACGTTTCCGAATACTTATAGTGAAGTTGATGATTTCATACTTTACTTAACTACTATTTTACTCAGTAGAAAGTTCTCATATAGTTACATGTATATATATATTACTCGTATAATATATATACAAACAGCACCCCACATAAAAACTATGGTGCTGGACTTCCATATATAAGTATATATATACCAATCACTCATAAATTATATATATACTAACGGCACCCCACATAAAAACTATGGTGCAGGCATACTCTGATATCAAGTCCCTGTATCACACATACTTAGGAAAATGCTTGTTCCGAATCACTCTTGAACTGCATTAACACAAACACATACAACTGGAGGTGAAGCATAGTTCCAAGTCCAAGAGGTCAGCACATACCCTCGCGTCTCTTAGGACCGTGACTATCGATACGATAGCCTGTACCTAAGAATCTTATGCTCTAGGTTACAAGTCAATATCCCCCGTAAAGGTCCCATCGAGATAAGACTGTCCGAGTGCAGGAACCCCCGTGATAACAAGTAGCCCGGGTACGATTTTCACACAGAAATAATATATGCACAATCACACCGTCATATATAAATATGTATTCACATCCACATTATTAAATTAGGTGCGCTCACGACCCATAATTATAATTATCCGTTATTACACATTTTACTCAATTATATCGTATAACTGCCTCATTCCTTTTATTCTCGTAATTAATTTATTCTAAACTCACTTCTCGTCACTCGAAGTATTCTCTTTATCTAAGTACAATTTCAGTAGACCCTCTCTCGCCGTCTAATCCAACGTATTAGATGTTCCGATTATTTAATCAACGCACGTATGATTTCTTAAGTCTGAAAGTCTCCCCGTTTACCCTTTTATTTCTCTTCACATTAAAGTTCCACTTTATGGGATTTCTCTTGACCCTACTGGTCCTTTTTATGTTCCAATATGTTCTAGCAATCCTAATCAAGGTTTACTACGCATAAATTCGAATTAAGCTAACACGAGCAAAAATGAAGTTTTCCCAGGAGGGGTCGGTCGATCGATGAAGGGGGTCGATCGATCGAACCGTCGATCGATAGATGCTCTGGGCTCGATCGATCGATCAAACAGGTATGGCAAAATCTGCAGAATATCAGTTACGGGTTCTATCATCCAAACTCATCAAATTCCAAACTTTTAACTCCCAAACTCCCAGAAATTGATACCACAAACATAATAAACCTAAGTGAGTAATAATCTTCGTAAGGCATGCGAGTTTTCATCAAGAATTATGGGTTAAAAGGGCCAAACTCTATATAATTCTCATGAACCCTGATATTTTCCTTATCTTAGTTCCTTTCACTCTTTTTTTCCAGATTTTCTATCACAATTACTATGGAAATTCGTGGTTCAACCTCTACATGTGAAATAGATTTTCAGAAATATGATCTCTATCACTATAACATGCAAATTTTTGTCTTCAATTAACGTTTTTCTTCAAGAACACTAATTCTAATCAACCTAAGACTAATATAAAAGGATGCATTAACTTGATAATAGCAAGATAGATACTTGCCTGGAAATTTAGTCTCTGATTTGTGGAAGAATTTGGTGTGGTCAAGATCCTCGTTGCGCGATCTACCATTTGGCGGTGATGGCAGTGCAATCGGAGGTGTTCTTGGCCTAGAACTCCTTGGAGAGCTTCTCCTCTTCCTCTCCAATGGCCGTCATTAGTTTTTGATTGTGTTAAACCTAGAAGATAACACTTTCCATCTGATATAACCCTTGAAAATTCATGGGTTTAATTACCCATAATTACCAAATGTCCAAAACTCCCTCCCGGGGTGCTAATTAAGCCTAAAAACTCCCCGAGACCCAAACTAAACCTCCGGGTACACTTTTCTGACTATATCGACCCTTTCGTACACTTTGGCGCACTCAAAACGACAATACGAGCAACTTATAATTTATTCACTTATTTATCAATATCTAGTCCCGACACGACACAGGCGCATCCCGATTTAAATTTTCATAATTGTCATTTCATTCACACGTGACAATTTTATAAAAATAAATCTCATATATTACTATATTCATCTAGTAACATTCAACAAATAACAAATTTCCAATAATTACTAACTCTCGTCACGCTAGTAAATATTTAAAACAACATTCCGGATTAAAATTAAATTAATTTATCTCAATTAAATTTAATAAATCCCATATATTTAAAAGCTATAAAAATACGGGGTATTACAAAGACCCAATGGGGAACCCGTTAAAATGATTCGGATAGCTGAAATATTACTGAACGATGGTGATTTTAGTAAGAGATATGGAAACTAGTAGCGTGTTTCTTAGGTCCATCAAGCTAAGGGAACGATGGAGGTAGTCGTCAGAGTCGAAACTATCAACATCCGAGAGAAGGACCACCTTAACATTGTCAGTGTGTCCAAAGATAGGTGGAGTATGTGTGAAGGTATGTTGTGGGGAGTGAAAGTCGTGCGTTGAATTTTTTTTTCCCGCTACAAGTATAGGGATAAAGGTATTGTGCCTGGCAAGGGCAATAGTTATTAAAATATTCGGTTTGGTACGGACAGGTGTGTTAAGTCCAGGAACCATTTGAGTAGCTAGGACGATTGTCAGGATAGATGTATGAGTTGTATCCTCAGATGATGTTGCATGTTCATTGTGGCATGAACGAGTTGCTATAATTTCTATTATTGTTATTTTTACTTGAGAGTCGAGTTTAGTAAGTATCTACAATTTTATTATTTATGTGAATATTTTCCTTGATAGTGTGGGGTTACCTTTATTGTCATTCGCGGAGGATGAATGGGTATATTAATAGCGGTATATACTTTATTAAAATTACTCGTTTTAGTGCTGCGTTATACGAGTATGATATTATCCTAATTATGGTTTTATATATGATTATACCGATAGTGTGATGGTATTGCAAGTTTATCGGGGTTAATACCTTGGGGTAGAATGTTTTGTTCTGGCAAGGTCCCATTTGTGAGAAGGCCTGGCTCGCAATTATACTTTTGTACATCTGTATATATATATATATATATATATATAATGTTGTGATTTCAAAAAAAAAAAGAAGATATAATGATCTCGGATATTTAATCCCAGTATGTGTAGGGATTTAATTGATATGATTCGTATGTAATTGGTTTACTAGTCAGCGAAAAGGTTTAACTGGTTATTATAATTAACGCTCAGGATGTCGTAATAAGTAGAGTGCATTGTTTTATCACCCTTTTAGAGATTTGGGAGTTTATGCTCATAGTTGTGTGTCTGGGGACGGGATTTTGAGAGACCGATTATATTCGCATGTTGTATATGGAATGCGATTACCATCAATGTCAAGAGAAAGTGTCTTTCATAAGAAGTTCCTTGTTTAAGTGTCATTGCGGAAGGAGATCTAACTTTGTTGTTAAAAGACAGGAATTTAGGGGTATATGTTATGGTCTGAGGGCTTAACGGATCCTGATGACTGACAATGTTAGGTAATATTGTATCGGGGGGGTTCCTTGTTTGGATTTTGCTTTGTGAGACATCCCACGCATGAAACTTAGCATAAGGTTTCTAGTAGGGAGATGTTTAACCATTCGTCCATAAATTGGATACCTCGATAGTCATGGAAGTAAGTAGTTATAACGGGAAGTTAACAAGGTAAATTACGATGTAAGGCCAGTAGAGCCAGTTGTTAGTGAATTACGATGTAAGTACTGATAATGTTGGTCTTGTTATGGCGGGTTGAAAGATGCATTGAGGTTAAGGAGGATTTAGGATTTCAAATTCGGAGGTGATTGAGAATGCCCAAGTGGTATAGCCACGTTGTAAATGCAGCGACAATAAAGAGTTTGGAATACGTATGAAGCGTATATGATGTTTAAAACCGTATGTATGGGTTAATGAATATACTCATGTGTAATCAGTGTAGCACGTCCGAATTTGGTGAAAAGACAATGGAAAGCCACTTAATAAGGGGATATCTCTTGAAAAGGCAAATATTTAATTATTATGGACAATTTGGAGTAGAGTTCTGACCAATCGAATGTTGAGGGTGACTCAAGAGTAAATAGCATGAGGATGTCAATAAGGTATAAAGGGTCCAGATGTGCACAACGTGGTGAAAAGTGCAAGGGACGAAACTTTTGGGTATACGCCGAGAGAAGAAGAAGATCATTAAGTATCACTTAACGGGAAGAATTATACGTGAAGGTCGGTATTGAAAGGGGTGTAGTAAGTAGTAGATCAGTTGGGGTAAGATGATCAACCAGATAATTTTGTATCAAGCCGACGATTCCGGGGATGGAAGAGTCAAGTTTGTAAATTTCCTTGAGGGGTTGCGAACTTATAGATAAGTAACGAGTCCCTTCGAATATGTGGGACATATTGTCCAGAAGGAGAGAAATGGTTATATACTTGGGTGATTTACACTATTAGATAGTGAACACGCCAGTACGTGGTCCTACGTAGTATCATTCAGAACCAATAGGGGGTTCCCGAAATTCACCTTCAACTTGGGGTAACAAGAAGTAGTGGAAATAACGCTTCGTTATGAGGGTTGTATCACCTATAGCCCGAGGTGTAGGCGCAAGGTGATTGCCTACTGGTGGATTGTATGAAAGAAATTTTGGATTCATTGCGAGTTTTCATTTTCAAATCGGGTATAACTAGTAAGTGAGGTATATTGTAGTAATGGGGAGAAGATATTACCTAATGGTAGAGTTAGGGGAAAGCACCCGTACCTATTTATAGTGGACAAGGTGCTTACAAATGTTTTGTGTAACACCAACCGGCTGAAGTGGTTTTCCCTTATGTAAAAGTCACAACGTCGGGAACAGAGATTTAAAGAATGGGCAAGAGTAGTCAGATGTGTTATTGATTTCTTCCAGGATGGGAGTTTGGTGTTTTGATAAACGCGGGAGTTAATGCGTAGTGAGGTGCGGACTCACAATAATATTGAGAAAATGCGGCCAATGATGTATAGGCTATTTTTATTCAAATGTTGTTTAGTAAGAGCACAACGTGAAGTGCATCTATTGTAGTGCAATCTAATAAAGTATCAAGACGGTTAAACAAGCTTGCTATAAAGCGAGGGCTTTAGTGATTGGGCCTTTCTTTATATTTTATTTTGAGTACTAGAGGATACCTCATCCTTCCGGGTATGACTAACTTTTTCGAATTTCGGGATGAAATTCCGTTATTAGGGGGGAAGTATGTAATACCTCATATTTTTATGGCTTTTAATTATGAGGATTAATTAAACGGAATTGCTTTTAATTTGGGATTTGTTAAATTAATTAGGGATTTATTAATTGGTAAATTACTTCGGATTTAAATGCTAGCGAGACGAGAGTTAGTATTTGGTTATTATGATGTTGTTGAATATTACTGAGTGATTATGGTAATATGTGATCATTGAATTAAATAAAATTGTCATGAGTTAAAAATATGGCAGTTTCGGTAACTTAGTTGGGAGGCGCATGTCAGTCGTGTCAGGACCCAATCTAATGAATTTAAAAGTATTTTATTTTTATGTCATTCGTATGAGTTTTTGAGTGTACCAATGTGTTCGAAAGGTTCATGATAGTCAAAAAACACTAGCCGGGGGTTTAGTTTGGGTTCCGGGGCATTTTTAGGCCTAACCGAAAACCCGGAAGGGTATTTTGATAATTTTAAAAATTAAGGAATTTAGACCCACGAATTTTATAGTTTATTTATATATTATTAGAAAGGCCATTAGGGCCATTATCAGTAAAAAACAAAGTGGTGGGCTACATGAGTTAGAGGAGAGGTTACAAAAAGTCCCCAAACCAAAACCACCATCCACCACCACCAATTTAGACGGAATTGTGATCGAAAAGATGAGAGGACCATCCCTTGAACAACAACAACGGATCAGAACATCAGATTTACAAGCAAGTGATTTATCTTGCAAAGATTCAAAGCATATAGTTTACATGTTATTATAGATTTGAAGATTTATCATGAAAAATGAAAATTGAATGGATTTGAAAAGTTTAAAATTATAATCTGGATAGGACTTGCATGTAGTAAATATTAGAGATGATAACAACCACGAATTTATGATTTATGGGTAGAGAATTATGAAATTTGATTGAATTATGTGATGTTCTTGAAGAAATCGGAAAACTAGGTTTTTATATGTAAGTTGGGTATTTTGATTCAAGTAACTGATGTTATATGTTGATTTGATGAATCTAAATCGTGGGGAATGATGTAAACTTGTTAGTAGGTTGATTAGCATACTTAGTTGTGAGTTTTGGACGTTAGAATGAAGAGTTTGAGGTGTAAAAAGGTGAGAACCCGTAACTGCTAAGAATTTCTGGGTTGATACCTGCTTGGTCGATCGATCGATTCAAGAATGTCGATCGATCGAACCCTTTTCTTCGATCGATCGACCCCTTCTGATTTTCGACAATTTTTTATCTTTAAGGTTTAATTATTATTCCAAAGCCGATGTTGTTATTAGGGTGATTGATATTATATTTTGGGACTTAGTTAAAGTAAGTAGGGTCTTAGTTATTATCGGGGAATGTTATAACTTATGGAATTGATTGCTATTGCTTACGAGGGCCTACCGAGTGAGGTACGATTAGAAAGCGTTCGAATTGAAACTATAACGGGAATTAATGACGATATAAGATTACGGGCAGCAACAGAGGGGTTTTAAGTACTGAAATGACATTAGAAACCAATAAGAGACCTGACAACCCTTTGAGATGGGTTTAAGTACTCAAATTAATACGGCGAGAGAGTTATCAAATGGAAAGTATATTATGTGTAATGATTCCGGGTAAACTTGCTACGAATGAGATTAACTAGATGGAATGTGTGAACATCTATACTGTTATATGATTTCTTAGGTTGTGTGAATGCCTAGTGTATGGATTTCTTATGTGTATGACATACCTACCATACTTGCTATCACGGGAGGTTAGTTTTATTTTGGAAAAGGACCCTCTTATCCTTATGTGCCTTCGGGGGGGGGGGGGGGGGGGGATTTAGACTGGTACCTTAAGGACATAGGGCTGTGAATGGCTCATTTGTGAGTTGATAAGTCAGCCGACCATGGAACCGTAGGTATGTGCGTGACCCAAGGGTATGTGAACTATGTTCGCCTCCAATATGTGTGATTTGTATTTAGACGGTTCGTGAGTGATTCGAAACTTGTGATCCTCATGTACGTGATGTACCGGGATTCGATAGCAGAGTATGAGGGCATCGTAGGTCCTATCCTTGTGGGGTGCCTTGAGATTGTTCAGTTGTGTTGCTTAGTAGATGTGAATAAGTAAGATATTTTGAATGGGTTATGAATGAGAATTTAATTAAATCTTGAGATAAGTAATTTAATGAATGTGAACAATGGTTATAAATATGGCTTATTTGGGGGTTACGTGTAGATACTCTATGTTAGAATGCAAAGGCAGGAGTGGTACAAACTAGTTAGATAGTGGCATAACTAGGATGGGTTAAAGACATACGTTAGGCGTGCACAGTAGTTGAGAGGTAAGAAACTCATGTGAGAGTACGGAACTAACGTGTTTATAATATGTGATGTTTAATTGTAATTTAAATCACTTGCTAAACTTTTAAACTGTTTTCACATCGGGCTCTGACTCGTTTTCCTCCAAATCTATTTTTGTTTTGTAAAAACATTTTAGGTGCCCAGCCACAGGGACGCCAAGCATAGGAGTTCCATTCTGATGACGTGATGTAGCTGCTGTGGAAGTTACAGGATCTTGGTAGTAGACTCTCTCATTTTATTCTTGATTCCTTCAGAGTCATTTGTATCAGTTAAGGCATGTCGCCCATTCTTATTTAGAGGTTGTAGTTGCAGACTTTCAGTATTTCAGTTTTTTTGGTTTATTATTTATTCGGACTCTTGTATTGAGACATTATTTAATCTGGCATCTTTATTATTGGAGTGTTTACTCCAGACTTATTTGATTTCTTCTCGTTGAGAATTTATATGAGACTGGTTATGCAATTGTTGGTTTATAAATAAATTCTTGTTTAATTGTTAACTTAATTAATAAAATTTCTCATCTCTCTTTTTAAATATTAGGTGGCTAGTAATTAATTAAATGTTTTTCGACAGTGATGCTAAGACTGAACTAACTTGATATTCTGTATTAATTTAATAAAGGAGAAGCTACCCGGTATTTAATTAGACGGGGTGTTACATAAGGATATTTTCTCATGGATGAGAATAAACTCTTAGGTTCATAATCATTATCCCATAACCTCTAATCCCATATGACACTTAAACCTCCACTGTTGGGTCCTCAAATATGCCCGGAACACTACCCGAATTAACACTATAACTCCCTCAATGGTATACCTATGACCCGGGCCTAACTGTAGATGTTTAAAGGACCTAAACAAGTTCCCAATTCATCCCGCAACCCGCCCAACAATATGTACCCACCTCACACACTTTTATTATGTTTAATCACCATATAATAATTATAATTTAATTAAAGTACGATTTATTTTTCCACGAGTGAACACATTATGCATGAATGAATCATATAAATATACAATCACAATCAAGTAATTAATTCATGAATTTTTATTTAATTAAATTCTACCGAAAATAATTTATCTTGTAAACACGGGTACACACATTATATAGATATCAAAACCCTAAGATTTCGAACCAATTTTGATCATAAATTTAGAGTTTAGGTGAAATTAACAAATGTATATATAAAATGAGAAGAGTATTTTAGTGACTTGCCTAGAAAATAGCCTAAAACACGATTTAATTGAGTGAGAAGAGATCTGTCAACCATGAAAATCCCTTTGAATCACTAAGAAAACGTGGTTGAATTGCTTAAAGCTTCCTTAAATTTTTCTCTGAAATGTAAAATATTAATCTAGGGCTTTAGTTTTATAGTTGGGATGTGATTTGGTTGGGGGATTAAGAGTTAATAGGGGTTTGGAAGTGAAAATAGCAGGTTAAAGCATTTTATTGAGAAAAATAGAAGTTTGCATGCATAAGTGGAGAAATGGGGGTTGAAAGCTATTTTAAACGCATCTTCCCACTATAGTAGCCTAAGCCTAAAATGCGTCGGCATAAATTATTTCCTCATGTGCTCATTTCTTACCCTAAACTTAATACACACGAAATGTTTTAGAGACCCTTATATGGTTGGATTTATCCTAAAATTCCCCATATGTACAAACCATTCTATATCTTATAATAATTACCATTGTATAACTTATAATAATTACTATTTTAATTAATTAAATTGAACCTTTTCATAATTATTAACTCTTCTTAAAATTACAATGGATAACAAAAACCTTGTATGAAGTTTATTTTTCAATAAAGGTCATGTTTGTGATAATGCCTTGTATGTATATTAAATATATTATATGTATGTCATTCAATTGAACTTAATAGTAATTTTATTGAGTTCGGTTTAATCTCATCACAAAAGATCGAAATTCTAGTTCAAGTTCAATTGAATAGTTCATAACTTAGATATGGAGTTGACATCCTATCGGTATATCTAGGAGTACGATCTTAGTAGTTTATCTTGAGTAGGGGAACCTATTTAATAGTCCGAGAACTTATTTAATGGTAAAAAATGATCATACTTATACATTGGGATTGTATTGAAAAAGACTACGGGTGAGATTCAAGTCTAAGTTATGACTAAATTGGACTTGCAGAGTCTCAATATGTTTACAAATATTGCATAGATTGTTAATCCCGAGAACTATGAGGATTGAAGTATTCACATAATTATTGCTTTGACTGTTATGGGTGAGACTCAATCTATTGGGTCTAAATCTCTTCATGTTGGACAATCATTCTGTGTGCATGTCTAAGATCATATTCTGAAGGAATCCGCAGCGAAGAGATATCCTGGATTATGATATCCCTTCATAAACGTATAACTTTTGAGTCTACCAGTAAACCCAACCAATAGATTTCATAATCCGATAGAGTATCAACTATGTCAATATCAACTAAGATAATTATGATATCAAGAAATACATAAGACATTAGTGAAAATTGTGTAGCAACGAATTGAATTTCACCAAGAGAGCATTGTATTCCTTACGTGGGAAATCATATTATTCACTATTTAACTTTTGCAACATGACCTCATTATTTGATTAGTCTAAGATAATTAAATTAGAGTGTAATTATAACTATTTAGCAGAATTAATTATAATTAAATGGGATATAAAATATACTACATGTTGTAATATGATATTTCCATATTTTCATTTGGAATCCAATTTAATTATTAGTCTTGAACCCCTATTATATTCCTTTACCCAAGTAGTGGGCCCAAACTCTATCGTAACCCTAATTGGTCCAAACTCACTTCATGTGCCTATTTATATATGTCAATGGAAGGGGTTTATGATGCATGCAACATCCACTGAGGTTATAAAGGGAGAGGAAAAACATTATTCATATGTTTATAAAGGGGTAGGGGGAGAAAAACTAATTTCTCTCATAACTAAGTTTTTATCTCGAGGAGTGTGTACGTACAAGGCTTACTTTAGGGGATCATATACTAGAAGATTCTAGAAAGGATTAATAAGAGTAATAAAATTAGGTTCTTCATCTTCTACATTAATATTTCCCCTCATTCAGATCACTTACAAGATTGACAAAGGTACCATGACCCAAATCCTATATTCATTCTTTGAATTTTGTTATCTTTATGCTTACTTACTGAATTGTGATCAATCGAAGTTATAAGGAAACCAAAGTATTTATAATAATTATACCCATCATTTTTCTTCAAGGGATAATAATAATATGTGATGCCTCAATTATTGATGATAAAGAAAAGGTTAAGCCGGATTTTATTGGTGTAGAACCAATCCCATCAATATTAATCATCACTGAATGTAACAAAATAGTGACCACCTCACAAATATGGTGTTTTCAAAGGACCCCAAACATCCGTACCAATGTAATCAAGTATGAGCCTAATGAAATGAATCGATATGCCAAATTTGACCCGTGTTTTCTTTCCAAGCACGCAATGACCATAAAATACCAACTTGCAACTCTTAGCATCCTTGTTTACACTAGGATTTGGCATATGCCTTTGGGACATGTTGAGGAGAAGGCCACGATAGTATTGTGCCAGTTATTATATATATACATATATATGTGCGAATAACATTGCTTATACTTGTTTCTTAAACATTACCCATCCTATGCCTAGGATACTATTTGTTCTCGTCCTGTATACGATATTATCCTTTTGAGTACCTATGATATTACTCCAAATCAGAACTAAAGTTTCATTGTCCGCACATATGACAAAATGCCTTTTGTCACGCTTCAATCAAGAATATAGATTTTGAAAAATGTTAAGATTATTGAAATTTTTTCCCATGATTTTCTTGCAAACAATCACCTTCTCTGTCCTTAATATTAAGAAAATTCATCCTTCAATCAAAGTCTAATATCTCGTAATTATTTTCTATTAAAATTATTATGTATCATGGGAGTATCTCGAATTATTATAACATCATCATATTTCAATTTGTGGACTGTAAATATAAAATAAAATTGACCTAGTGCCTGTTATATAAAATAGGAGTATACTTGGAAGACAAGTTTGAGAAACCAAATGGGAGAGACATTTTTTTCTCTAGAGTTTGTTTCTTCATGAATTTATTCGTTTTGTTTTATAAAATAGGAGTATGGTAAATTCACTTGTTTTCTTGGTCGTTATTAAACATTTGATATTTAATTCTTATTAACAACTTCACTTGAAGAAGAAAAAAACTATTTAGTTGGATAGTTTGTAATTGGGTCCACTCAGATACTCAGTTGGCCCATATAATAATGAAATAATTCACATGCTGACTAGAAGACGTGTCAATGTTGTACTGAAAAAAAAACTTTTCCCCCAAACAAAAGTGTTTGGCAAATATTGGTAAAATAATAGTGTAACTGCTAATGAAATGCTGTTAATCACGCTGTGTGTATTTTTCACAATAAAGCCGTGTTTTCTTATCGAAATTCAACAAGAAGATACTTTAGGAAAGCTCCATGAAATCTTCCTTATTATTAAATCAACCACTACTAAAGGTTGAGTCATGCTCATTTATTTATGATAAAAATTCAGTCGGCACACCAAATCTTGTACCTCATTCCCATTTTGATTAGGGACATATACCAAATAGTCTCTCGGACATTTTTTAATACCCATTTAGTTCAAACTTTTTTATTTTGCCTCAAAAAGTCTTTTGCCACATATTTTGGAGAGGGAGTGCCGCTTGCGCGGACCTCTAAAAAAAAGAGGATATTGAGTGCTTGAGGGACTAAATGGGTTAAACTAAAAATATGTGTCCTTTTTAAAAAAATATGTATTTATAGTAGGGACTATTTAATAATTGACCCTATTAATTATCTTGGGTACATTGTGCAAAAATAAGATTTCTAAAATACCCGCTTAAGCTCCCCATCTTAAGCTTTTTACGCCTTATTCTTGGTAAAAGGCTTAAGGTTCACTTTTTTTTTTTAAAAACAAAAAACGCTTTAATGAAACGATACTGCCTTTTAAAGACCTTTTTTTTAAAATCGGACCAATGTCTCATTCAAAACAATCAAAAGACAAATAGTGTCTCAAACCTCTCTTCCTTTCGTTCAAAAAACGCGCGTTTTTTTCCTCAATATTTAAAAAAAATAGTACTTTAGTTTGCATATATTCAAACATATTTAAAGGTATATACCATTTTATTATTTTTAATAGCCTGGTCATAGATAAAAATGTTAAAATATATTAAAAAAGGTTTGAATGTCTTTTCATGCTTTTTTACGCCTAAGGTCCGCCTAGATTTTTAAAGCTTAATGCTTGCCCTCCACGCCTCGATCACTCCCCGCGTTTTTTAGAATCTTGGCAAAAACTAAGTTTTGCACATTACAAGACATCAAATTTGTAATAATAATTTGAACATACATATAATTATGTGTCTAAATAATTACAGAGACAAAATAATTCTTTGCAACAATTCAATGTCCAATTAACTTAATATTATCAAGTGAAAAACTCTTCTTCACACCTTACCTAAAAAATATGAACTTTTCTTAAATTACAATACACACACAGATATAAAACTTTTCAATCATTAACAAAAAGACATTATTCAAAATTTCAGTGGACATATAATATTACTAGGAAAGGACCTATTGCAACCAAAACAAGGTGCAGGACACGTCATAAAATAAAAAAGAAAGTTAAACCTATTCCATCACGTAGGCTAATTTAGAACTCATTAATAGTTTTGCCTTTTGTTTAATTACTATTATATAACTCATTTGTTGGAATGAGTTTCTTAAAACAATAAATCAATAATTCTACACACAAAAGTGATGCAAAACTCAATAGTTATTCTGTAAATTTGACGGAAAAAATAGTTCGACAAATTTATCTGTGAGTACGTAGGTCATGATATGCAATGTTATGGGAGTGTAACAAAAAATGCAGAATGAATATTACCAAAGCAAGGCATATCAGAATTATTAAAAAACATTTACTCACGAATTTTTTGTTCCTAGTGGGTCCGTGGACGAATCAAGTTAAAGATCGTGATGGTAATCATGACACTGATTTTTTTTTTCTTCTAGTAATTATTTGACTAAAATTTATATTTATTTAAACAAAGAAGATGGAATATACATCTAATCCTAATTTAAATATATTATTTTTGCATATATTACATCAAGTTGCCTTGATTAACAACTTTATTTTGCACGCATTTTTTTAATGGTACTCCGCATTTTTTCAATCTATGTATTTCTTTTTCTAAGTTGAATGGGGATAAGCCCTCCAATGACCCGTAATTGGCTCCATCCTGTAGCTTAGGTTATGTTTAATAGCACATATGAATCTTTTTTTAATTGAAAATGATATTTCAGTTTTTATTTTTTATTTTGTGTAATTGATGGTAGCGGGGAATAACTATATCTATATGTACGCTAAATGTAGGGCTGTAAACGGATATTCGAAAATTCACATCCGTCCGATATCCGAATTCGAATTTGTGAATATTTATTCGAAAAAATGGAAACGGATAAGAATATGGATACTCTATAAAAATATCTGAGAAAATGGATAAGGATAGTACTAGTATCCGACACGGATAATTCATATCCGATACGGAGTATCCATTTTACCGGATATCCGTATCCGTCAAACATATGTTTAAAATATTACTAATAATATTAGTATTAGTATTGCTAATAAAATAATATTAAATAAAACCTTAATCGTTTATTCCCTAAAACAAAACAAACACATAATCCACTCAAAACAAAAACACCCTAAAATTATTATTTTATTGGGTATATTATAAAATGTCATGTATTATTATTTTATTGGGTATATTATCATGGAGCTACTATTATTATTATTATTTTTATCGCTTTAAGCTTATATGGTGGTAAAGTATGGATGGATTTAAGTCATATTATCATTATGGAATGTTACTATTATTATGGAAGTCATAATTGTTGATGTTAGGAGATAGTAATTTTGTTATATATTTATTTGGATTGGATTGGATTTCATTGGATCAGATATTTTAATAGTTATTTTTGCGATGGTTAAACAATGTAAATGGATACAGACATTATCCGAATCCGAGTTATCCGAGCGGATATGGATATGGATAGTTGTTTTAACTATCCGAGCGGATACATATCCGGATACGGATAGTGCATCCAGATAGCGGATACGGATATGAAAAACATGGTATCCGATCCGTATCCGTTCGTTTATGACATCTAGCTAAATGTAAATATATGTTTGATTGAGATAGATTTTCAATGGATTCTGACCAAGATATCAATTTTTCATCTTGTTGTGGTAGTGTTGATAGCACACATTTTTCATGAAAATTCTTTTCACCCAACCTTAGGTACAACATGTTAAAGTTCTAACCTTTTTTTTCACCTTTCATTTCAACTTAGATTTTCTCAACACTCCACCTAGGAAATATTTTCAATGTACAAATGACTCGTTTTAGCCTAAACAAACACATTGTTTTAGCCTAAACATTGTTTATAAGGTGGAGGATGGAACATTAGTGGGAATTTGCCTAACTTAATTTTTTTTATAATAAAAGACCTCCATTTTGAATCATGTTTATATTTTTTTAATGAATGGATAAATGTGTGATTTTGCCCACATTATTATTTTTTTGTTTTGAAACTTCACACACATTATATCAACATTGAGTAGTGCTATGAAGTCCCAAATAATTCCCCCAAATCTTCCCCAAAATGACTTGTGCTTTGTGCCCTGGCGGGACCCCCATCACATGGCAATAGATGACAGGTAAGTGGAAGAATGACGTGGCGTCCACATAGGATTTGGGGGAGATTTGGGGGAGTTATTTGGGACTCAAAGCATTATTCATCAACATTATAGAGTTTAGTGACATATAAGATATTTAGTTACGGTAAATTACATTATATCCTCCTGAACTATAGATATTTTATAAACCACACAAAATATAAAAAATTTTTTGATAAAAACTTATTCTTGTGCATAAAAAATGTTATTTTTTTTAATAATTTGGTGATCTGTAAAATATCTATAGTTCAAGGGGTTTACAATAAGTTATTTCTTTTTTAAGTATATATCATGTCTATATTACTATATAGTTACACTAAAAAATTTATAGAAAATGACAAAATACTTGTTCTTTTATTCACAAACTATTCTCTTCTAATTAAGTATTTTGTCCTTTTATTCACAAACAAAATACTTGTTTTCTGTTTTTTTCCTTAAATCTTCATATAAAAAGGTTTGAGTAAGTGGTATAAAAAACCATTATGCGCCGACTAGTGTGGTATCAAAAAATATCACAATAAAGATTATAAAAAGAATAATCACAATCAGCAAGGAAAGTGGAAATACGTTTTATTAAGCAAAGAGGTCTATTGTTTTATTAAGAATCTCTCAATATGCTTGGTTACATGCCCCTATCCCCCGGACCAGGGGTTATAATTTATAGATCTAGAATCCTAATTGTTCAAGTAGCTCCACGATGCCCATGATGATCCATGAATCCCTTGAATATCTCCACGAGATTGTGAGGGATTGAGTTAGTTTAAGGGCAGTGTGGATTGCACACGTATGTAGCTTCATCATTGGATATGAGGTTGGGCTACTCGTTGCATCTATTGGGCTAGGCCGTCCGTTGTTGTGGGCTTTGAACAAAATCTGGTCCCTATAATTGCTCTAAAATTCTTGGGCCATAGCTTGGTCTCTATCTCTATTTTATTGCTTATTTGCCTTCCCCTATCAGCACTCCTCCCTAATCAGCGGGCGTAAGATTCGAGCTGCTCAACTCCTGAAAGTTTAGAGGATAAGGGACCCAGTTGCTGAAGGGGAACATCCTCGGTCTACTGCATTCCTGCTGGAATATAAGAATACTACTTCTAATTTTATTACTCGTCCAGTGGACTCAATCCCCAATCTAGAGGTTCCAGAAGAGGAGGTTGGTGGTACCTCTGACCCCATTGAGATAGAGGAAGAGAAAGAGAAAGAGAATAGCTCGGGGGAGCATAGTGAGGAAGGCAGTAGTGAAGTTAAGAGCGATGAGGAAGGATCCAGTGAAGAAAAAATGGCTCCTCTGAGGAGAAGAATTTTAATCTAGGATAATGATAACTATGATTTTCTATCCAACAGGATGAAGATCCTCAGGCAGAAGGTTGGAGATTCTATTGGTAGCTCCAAGGTGGTAGCTCAAGAGCAGGAGGTGGAGAGGAAGAAGAGGAGGAGAAGCGAGAGAGAGAAATATAGAAAAAAAGAAGAAAAGTAGAAGAGAGAAGGAGAAAAAAGAAGATCACATGACTCAAAAGCCTCAGTAGTGACTTTTGTTGTTGTTGTTGAAGGAGCCTCAGTGGTTGTTGCTCCTAAACTCGCCCCATACTGCTGGAGAAAACAGTGCTCACGGCTGACCGGGAGCGCTCATCGAGCATAGGGAGAGACCAGTTAGCCCTCAAATCCGCCTAAGGGCTTTCTTTAGTAATCAACCTTTTCTCTTATGCTTCTTCATTATATGTTTCCCAATAATTTCTCATGCTTATCATGCGTCTTCTATGTTCTTACAGTTTGTCTCTGACTATGTGGCAATGCTCTATGATCGGGTTGAGCTATCGAGGAAAAATTCAGAGCTTGGTGAAGCTCTAGAGTCTTCTGGGAAGGCTCTTGATGATACCAAGGCTAGTTTTGACAAAGAGAGGGAGAAGTGTTTTACAGATTTGTCTGACTTCCGTGAAGCGTATAATACTGTGGTTGCAGACAAGCTGGTAGTGGCAGAGGCAAAGAAAGTGTTGGTCACCGAGGTGGAGAAGCTAAAAGAGGACGCAACGACTGTTTGAGAAAGTGGATATAATGAAGGTTGGGATGCAGCGTATGATGATGCCAAACCCCAGATTGCTTATCTTCGACGGGAATGTTTCAAGAAAGGCTGGGATCATGTCTTGACTGCTACTAGAGTTGGTGTTGACTCTCCCTTATTTTCCAAGCATCATCCTGGTCGTAATCCTGTTGAAGAGTCTCCTTCTGCCTAGCCATACGCTCAAGATGGCATGGATACCATTACTCCTACCATTGGGGTTGCACTGGTTAATCCAAAGGGGGCCATTATCCCAACTTGGGGAGATGTGCCAGGTGCTGGTGAGGGTGAGGTTCCAATCGACCAAGCTGCTGACAAAGGGAAGGGGCTCTCCACATCTGACCAGGTTAAGGCTTCTTAGGAATTTTAGGCTCTGCCGTTGTTTTTATCCATATGTTGTAATTTTTCTCCCTCCCTTCATTGTACTATCTTGTTCCCTTTGATTTAATAAAAGACCAAACTTTTTTCCCTGTTACTGATTCTTGCTACTTTTGTTGCTTGTTTGGTTGGCTGTAGCTTATTGGTTTAGATGAATATATCCCTGCTAACTCCCGTCTAGGCCAGATTCTTGGACCAAACATAAGTGCTCAAGATCAACGATCTTCTATAAGGATTTATAAATCCTCGAGGGAAGACTATAAAGTCCAATCTGTCGTGGTTGCCAAGCTAAAGGATAGGCTTGAGGAGATAGAGCGGATTGGTGCCTCTATACAGGAGGAGATTATAGCATCTAAAGGGAAGATTTTGGATGCGTCCGAGGTCAATCAGGTGGGGGAGTTTTTGCAAAGAGAGAATGACATTATGAGGAGAGAAATTGCTCGCCTAAAAGAAAACACTCCGTCTGGTCCTCCTTTGATGCTATGACGATCCTCATAATCTGCTATAGTTGCTCATATTGACAATCAAGCTTCTAAGAGAGATTCATGAACTAAAAGAAGATATTCGTCGAGCCTATGTGATTGATTCTGGGCTACAAAAGGATGTTACATGATTGAGGAAGTTATTCCAAAAGGTTCCTCGATAGGCCTGGGCTGATGGTGATAACTAAGGTTGGACAAATGCCCTAGTAAGATTAAAAGAGGCCGAAGAACCTGATTTTTTCAGGGGATGGCTGAGTGCTCTCAAAGAATTGAAACTTTCGAAGGAATCCACCCTGTGGTATAAATATTAGACCGTTCACTCATCTGTTCTGTGAAATCCCTTCTTGAAGGATGATCAATGGGTCCCAATAGATGCGATTCCAGTGCAGCTTCTAGAGCTATAGCCATAGAACCTCGAAGAAGATTAGTTCCCCATTCTGATGATGGTCGGAGAGCTTGAGTAGGGGACTACCTTTCTCGTCGTGCTGGGCTATCGTAGTTCTTCAAGCATTTTTTGGTCATTTGATGTAAATGTAACCCTATGATTCTTAATGATAAATAAGGTGATTATTTATGTTTTATCATTGCTGACTAAACATGTGTTAACCTCACTTGTTGGTTGCTTGGTACCAGTGTTTAACCAAAAGGTACTTGATAAATATGATCATAGTATAAATAAGTTAGTATAAGAACTTTAATCATTTTGGGCTTCTTTACCGACTAAATGACATTGAGTTTTATGTTTGAACATTCTCCCACTCCATTATGCCTTTGCCATATCATTATGTCCCACATTACCTTTTAGGTCGTGTCGTCACACTTCCTTAGGCCTAAGTCGGGCCATGGCGATAATGTACCTGATTAAGGGGACATCCGTCCGAACAAGATTTTTCAACCAACTTAAGTTGGCGACCAACCTTAAGTTGGCTTTATTGCCTAAGGATCCCCTGTAGGTTTGTTATTATTACCGGAGCAACTCAAGAGGCCAATTGTGTTTTTAACAATCACCTGAGGAAGGTTAATTGTAAACCTTGCTTTATAGATATTTTAGCCTTACATACAACAAGTATGGCATACTGTTGTAATCATAGGGGTTCTACTCATTGAGGGGGTGCATATTTCTTAGAAATGATGCGTATAGAGGTTTAATCAAGAGATATTAAGCAATCAAGATTCTTAGAATGCACGGGCCAATCAACCTTTATTGACTATGATGATAAATAAAATGCAACATCAGTTGTAAATGAAAATTTTCTTAAATTAATGGTGCTAAAAAATAAAAGATATAGAAGTCTAAAAGTAGAACTTCTTAAAGTTGACCTCATTCCAGGCCATTAGCATCTCCCTTCCCTCCAGCGTTTCTAAGTGATAAGACCCCTGTAAGTTGTCTCTTATTATCTTGAAAGGTCCCTCCCAATTTGGTCCCAGTTTATCGCTAGAAGGTCTCACAGCACTGCCGAGGACTTTTCTTAGGACTTAATATCCCACTAGAAATTTCCTCAGATGAACTTTTTTATTGTATTTTTTGGCCAGTTACTATTGGTAAGATACCAACTTAACTAGTGCTAGTTCTCGCTGCTCGCCAGCTAAGTCAAGCTCAGTGAGTAATGCTTCATCATTAAGGCCTTGGTCGACCAGGGTAGTCTTCATAGTAGGGAGTCCTGCTTCTAGTGGGATGACTGCCTCAATTCCATAAGCGAGCGCGAAGGGGGTTTCTCTCGTTACTCTTCTTGGAGTTGTACGATAAGACCATAAAACGTGAGGTAGTTCGTTTACCCAAGCACCTTTGCCTTTTTCTAGCCGTCTTTTTAGTCTTTCAATTATTATTTTGTTGGATACTTCAGCTGGCCTGTTTCTCTGGGGATATGCTACCGAACTAAAGTGGTTCTTGATGCCATGCTCATCGCAAAAGCCTTGAAAGAAGCCACTTTTGAACTGCGTGCCATTATCTGTAATGATCGTCCTTAGCATCACAAAGCATATGATGATGTTCTTTTATATGAACCTCTTCATGCCAGAGTTTGGAATGTTTGTGAGTGGTTCCGCCTCTAACCATTTGGTGAAGTAGTCAGTGACGACCAACAGATACTTGCGATTTCCAGATGCAGTAGGTAGAGGCCCTATAATACCCAAGCCCCACTGGGCGAATGACCATGGGCTGGTTGCTAGTTGATTGGTGGACCATAGGGGAGTGCTTATGTCACTTCTCACATTTACGAACATAGACTTCAACATCCTTCTATATGTATGGCCACTAGTATCCATTTCTTGATTGCTCGAAAAGATAAGGATATTCCTCCTGCATAGGTCCAACAAATTCCTTCATAAAGTTCACTAAGAACCTGTTAGACATCTTCTGGGTGAACGCACTGGATGTAAGGGCTGGTGAAGGACTTTATGTAGATTTTTCCTTTAGGAGATAAGTGAAAGTGAGAAGCCTTAACCCTTATCTTGTGTGCCGACCTCTTATCGCCTGGCAGTGCATCGCTCTGTAGATAAATTATGATCGAATCCATCCAACTAGGTGCCTTCTCGACGCGAAGGATTTTCTCTAC
This sequence comes from Sambucus nigra, assembly GCA_949130495.1. Taxonomy (NCBI): domain Eukaryota; kingdom Viridiplantae; phylum Streptophyta; class Magnoliopsida; order Dipsacales; family Adoxaceae; genus Sambucus; species Sambucus nigra. The sequence goes on from OX422214.1 coordinate 51,298,874, forward strand.
GAATGTTTGGTTGAGGCCTTATTTCACGAGGAATTTTATCTGAATGGTCCTTCTTAAGTCAGAGTCAATGGTGGAGCTTAGAGCTGCTTGGGCATCGATGTGACTGTTTTGTCTCCCGGGGAATTGCTGGACATTAATTTTATCAAACTTCACCATAAGTCCTCTTACAAAAACGAGATAAGCTGCCCTGCTTTCATCCTTGGTGCTGAAGTCTCCACTTGTGTTCTTGAACACTAGCTTTGAAATGCCAAATACCCTAAGGCATTTTGCTCATAGCATTTGTACTTTGAATGGACCGATGATCAGTGCTTCATATTCCGCTTCGTTGTTGGAGGCTTCAAATCTTAGCCCGATCCTTTATTTGAGCACAATCTTCTCTGGGGTAATTAGTACAATGCCCACTCCTGTCCCTGGAGTTGGAGGCTCCATCGACGTAAAGGGTCCAATCGAAAGTTGTTGCTTCCTTTTATGCTGGTTGCTCAACTTCTAACTGGGCAGTATATTGATCCCTAGTGAATTCAGTAATAAAATCGGATATAACTTGGCCCTTAATTGTTATTCTTAGTTTAAAGTGGAAATCAAATCTTCCAAGCTCTACTGACCACCTTGACAGGAGGTCAGAGAGATCAGATTTCCTTCGAATAACTTTGAGGGGGTGTGAGGTGATCACGATGATGGTATGAGCCTCAAAGTAGTTCTTCAATTTTCTCGAGGCTACCACCAAGGCAAAGGCGATCTTCGCCTGGGGAAAATAGAATTTCTCGGCATCAAGAAGAGTTTTGCTTGCATACTAAACTGGGTGCTGGGCCCTTTCCTTCTTGCAGACTAAGGTGGAGCTCACAACGTGGTTTGACACAACCATATAAAGGTATAAATGGTCACCAAAACTTCTAATCACCAGCAGGGGCGGTTTGCTAAGGTAAGACTTGAGTTCTTCCAAGGCTTTGGAGCAGTTGGCATTCCATACTGAACCCTTGTCCTTTTCAATAGTTGGAAGAATGGTTGACAATGCTCTGAATATTTCGATATAAGGAGGTTGAGTGCGGGGAGCATACTGGTAAGCTTCTTGACATATCTTATCATCGGAGGTGGCTGGACTTTTTTGATGGTGAGAATCTGATCAGGTTTTTCTTCAATCCCTCTTTTGATGACCAAATACCCTAGGCAATTTCCTGAATGGACACTTACTAGCGATAAGTTTCATTTGGTACTTCTTAAGGATCTCAAAAATTCTTGCTAGGTCTGAGAGATGGTCTCCTTTGAGTTTATTTTTGACGAGTATGTCGTCGATGTATACCTCAATTATTTCTCCCATTTTCTTATTAAACATCCTCGTGACTAGTCGCTGATAAGTCGCTCCTGTAATGTTTAGGCCGAATGACATGAATTTATAACAGTATAACCCAATAGGAGTTATGAAGGAGGTCTTATCTTGGTTTGGCTCATGAAGTGGGATATGGTGGTATTTGGAGTAAGCATCCAGAAAGCTCATTCTTTCATGCGTTACAATGGCATCGACCAACTGATCTGTCTTTGGGAGAGGAAAACTGTCTTTCGGACAGGCTCGATTGAGATTGGTAAGTCAATACATACTCTCTAGCTTCCGTTGCTTTTGGGTACGACGATTAGGTTGGATAGCCATGTGGGGAATTGAACTTCCCAGATGGAATTTGCTTCCAGTAACTTTTTTACCTCTTTTTCTACTTCCTTTGCCTTTGCTAGGGCTGTTCGGCGAGCCTTCTGAGTTACTGATTTGGACGCTGGGTCGACGTGCAGTCGATGGCATACAATTGTGGGATTTATCCCAGGTAGCTCGTATGGTTCCCAAGTAAAAGTATCCAGATTGCTATGTAGGAATACGATGATCTCCTTCTTTTCTTGGTCGGTAAGAGAGGCTCTGATAAAGAATCGCCTTTCAGGTTAGTTGGCACCAGCTGCAACTTCTTTTAGTTCTTTGACGACCCTATCTGTAGAGCGGACCCTGGTTTCCTCCACCCCTGGTCGGACATACCGTAATTTATATTTTGAAGCTGATACGCCATTGTGGGCATCCTCCTGGACTTTCTTCTTGTCTTTTTTCTTCTCGTGGTTGGGACGAATAACTGCGATAAAGCATTTTCTGGCCAAAGCTTGGTCGCTATGAATCTTGACCACCACCAATCTATTGTGCACTTAAGTTTCTGATGATATGAGGATGGAACTACCTTCATGGCATGGAGCCAGCCTTTGCCCAGGATAGCGTGATAGGGGGATTCAATATTTATTACAAAAAAATTGATCATCTTCAAAATACTTTATGTCCTGACGGACAGGACTATCTTTCCGAGAGGCATGATTATCTTTCCTGTAAAGACGAGCAGCGAAACCATGGCCTCTTTGAGGTTGGCGATATTTTACTTTAACTTGTAGAATAAATCAAGGTACATCACTTCGGAAGAGCTACCTTGGTCAATGAGCAGCCTGTCGATGTCCCAATTTTCTATCCTGAGTGTGATGACTAATGTGTCATAATGAGGTGTTCTCATCCCAACTAGGTCGTCTTCAGTAAATAAAATGTGTTAGCTGTAATCGACCTATTCTGGTCGACGATGCTTTTCAGCTTGAGTCTTGGCGGGGTCTATTTGAAAAGCTTGCATGATGGCAGTTATCTTCTTAACTTCCATCTGAACAACGTTCTCCTGTACTTTCTTGAGGTCTTATGCCCCATGAATAACCATAAACTCGTGGACTATCTCATCCTCGAGGACGTTGCCTAGATTTTGGTCTCCATTGGCTACGGCTTTATCTACCTTCTTGTCTATGAGTTCATTGATATGACCAGTTTGGGCCACCTCCTCTAGATGAGATTTGATTACTTTGCAGTGTTCAGTCCTTTGACCGCCCACTTTATGGAACGCATACCTCAATGCGTGGTTGCACTTCATTGGATCTCTTCCCATCTTCTTGGGCCATTTAACAAATGGAGCTTCCTTGATCTTGGCGAGGATTTTGTATATTGGTTCCTTGAAGACTGTGTTAACAGTCTGGAATTCTTTTGAAAAGTCATTCTTATTATGGTTTTCAGCACCATTCTTGCCACTATCTTTCGAGAATTGTTATTCTCCGTGCCTTTCTTCGTCTTCGCACTACCATTATCCCCTATATTAAGATAGATTACATATTTGACTTTAGCATACTTTTCAAAACAGGCCATTATGTCGTCGATGGAATTAGCCTCCTCCTAGTTAGGGATTGGTGTAATAAGGAAGTGTTTGCCAGTTTGATTGTGAAGGACGCTATGACAACCTTCTTCTAACTGTCCTTAATATCATTAAAAATCTCCCAGTACCTTTTGGCGTATTCCCTAAGGTTCTCTTGTGGCTTTTTCTTCCTGGTGAACAGTGCATCGATCCACTTGGGGTGGAAGCTGCTAGTTCTCTTTATAGATCTATATGGCATCCTCTCAAACCACTTTTAGGCTATGTCGTACTGGCTGGAAGTGAAGATGTGACATATCAATGCATCATTGTGGCTCCACATTATCATGGCCAACCTGTACTGCCGGACATGATCGATAGGGTCAGTTTTCCCATCATAGATCTTGAATCTAGGGATCACGAACTTTGTTTTTTTTTAGGGGGGGGGGGGGGCTCTTCTTCTTCTACCGCCCTTGAAAAAAGGGACTTCATTTGGGTGTAGCTCTCGTGTGGACCTGGACCCTCGGTGGGCTATGTGATGATCGATCTCTTTACGGACTAAACTTCTGAGTTCATCATTCCATCGACCAGGACTGCCACGGCGACGATCTGGATGTAGTCTTTTTGATCGACTATCCTCTAACCTATTCCTCTTAATTCTTCCTTGGTTGTGCTTGGGGCTCCTTCCTCGGATGTATGACTTACTCACCTGAGGACTAGGAGTCCGACCATAGCGTTATCTCGTATTATGTGGAGATCCCTCTCCATTCTTTCCAATTGCCTCTTTAAGCGAGGATTCTCCTCTTCTTAGCAAGGAGTGGCTTTGCCTTATTCTGAAAGTCTGGCCTTGTAGGCGTCAACCGACCTGGAAATCTGTATGGACCTTGGCGGTCCATGACTCTCTTCAGAAGGCTGCCTTCGATGGCGAAGCCTTGGATTTGGCTGGGGAACTTGTGACCTTACCCTGAGAGGGTAAGGTTCTTCCTGAACATCTCCGGCTTGAGGGATGTTACTACTGTGGTGAGACATCGAGGGCTTTCAATTAGTGAGTGTTCTCATAGGAACAACAGTTATTCCCATAGACGATGCCAATTATGGTATAAACAAAATCCCAATTGAGATTATACGAAGAACAATCACAATCAACATGGAAAGAGGAAAATCACACACATTACACAACTATGTATCTGTTTCGATAGCTTGCCTACGTCTATGGAGAGGTCCACTGTTTTATTAAGTATCTCTCAATATGCTTGGTTACATGTCCCTATGCCCCGGGCCATGGGTTACAATTTATAGATGTAGAATCCTAATTGTTCAAGTAACTCCACGATGCCTATGATGATCCATGAATCCGTTGAATATCTCCATGATATTGTAAGGGATTGACTTGGTTTATGGGCAGTGTGGACTGCACACGCACGTAGCTTCGCCTCTGGATATGAGGCTGGGATGCTCTTTGCATCTGTTAGTCCAAGTCGACCGTTGTTGTGGGCTTTGAACAAAATCTACTCCCCACAAGTAGTACCAAATTTATCGTAAAGAGAAATTTACCAAAATATACCGTATTTTATGAAATGTCAATTTTACCGCAAAAATCCGATTTTACTGATGTACCGCACTATTTGGTTTTGGTTTATGAACTATTGTACACGCTAATAAAATTGGTAATTTTGTTTTTATGATTTCAAAGTTGGTATGGTATCGATATGCTCCATTTACAGACCAAAAACGACCGAAAACTAACCCTTCTCCTAATCTTTAAGAAATTTTCTGATTTTATCATTACATATGTTGGAACTTTTTGGCCTCTCTTATATTATCGGTTCTTTGTTTTTATTACATAAACAAAATTTTCAATTTCATAATATCAATGGATCATAGAAAAGGATATCCTGCTACAAACGTATTTGTAACCTAAATCGAACAACTTCTTTTATAGTCAAAGACCCAAAACAGTTGCTCAAATGAAATTGGAACAAGGATAAACCACAAATGTGCATTTATAGTTCTTAAAATGTGAAATTTCTAAAGGCTAATGTAAGTGTTTAATGTGTGGTTTACTTAAGATAAACTCACAAGCTATATTTGAGATATCAAAGAACTAAAGTTTATTAAGAAAAAAAAATGAAATATTTTCTCAAGGATAGACCTGAAATAATCAAACTTCAATAAAACTTTAGAACAAAGTTTAAAACACAAATATCTCAAAAATACAAAGAAGATTTTTTTTCCTCTTGAAATCTAATTGTTTAAGCTTGGTAAAAGCTAATTTCGAACACCTTAACTTGTGTGTGGAGAGAACAATCACCTAATAACCATTTCAATATTATGGATACCAGCTCTCAAGGTTCCTAGGCGATTCTAGTACACAAAAATAAGTTTCTTTCCCCCAAAGCACAAAGATATTGCTAAAAATTGGTTTGCAAATGAATATACATATTTTTTAAGGTCCAACTACTTTAGATCTAAAAATCCCGAAAATAGTGATCGTTTTTCTTGAGTGAGCTTCCAGCGATGTAGGTCGCATAGTTCATAAAAGGGATTTCGTCAATCACATGTACTTTTATTGGAGTGAAGATGTAATTCATTGAAGAAAAGATGTACTTCGTTGAAGCGAAACACAAGTAAAGAAGGTCGCGAGATCTTATTTATATTTTCTCAAAGGATGCACTAAAGTTCTTAAGGATCCAAGCATAGGCTCTTTGAAGAGAAGTTGTGTCACTTTTCATAAGATGCCTTATTTTTGAAAATATATTTCCTATATGAAATTATATGGCTATGACGATGAAAAAAATATTATAAGAACATACACATAAGGTTAAAAAAAATTCAATTAAAGAAAATTAAATTTTTGTTATGTTAAAGCGTGGGTGTTCCAAGTCGTCTAAGTCATATACCTTTATCCTCAAGAGGCATTCTCATTGGTCATGCTCTGAGAAATAGATGTTGTGAAAAGTTTTGGTGAAGTTTGATCTTAAAATCTTAAATATTAAAATTTTTGGATCAATATATGCTATGACTCAAAATGTATTTTGGCCAACGAAATCAAGACAATCGAACAAGCTAAGGGCACATAACTATACATATACTCTTACATACCCTTTTTCAAAAAATTGTTTCTTAATCGGCATATATGTGGCATTGCAACTAGCACACGTGTATTGCACGCCAATTAGTGAGATAATAACACATATCGCCAATGTTGGAGTTTTTTCAGGTACAAAGTGGAGAAATTTCTTCTATTTTTCTAATTAATTTGTGTATCCAAGCTGAAGGTGGGTGTTGATGCCAAAAATTATCCACCTACATGGACTAATCAGAAGTAGACACTTGTCTCCTTACATGGCAGAAATCCTAGTCAGCAGTCAGTGAACTTACTCTAAAGATAGTTGCTTGGCAGGCATGTCGATCAACATCAAGAATGCAGACCATCAAAGTAAATAAAGGGTCACTGTTGATGTAAAAAATTAGATTATCTCTAATTAATGAATCACAGATAAAATAAATGAGACAAAAGATTTTTAAAGTGGTTCAGCCGTATAAGAATGGCCTACGTCCACTATTTTTGTATTGCTGACTGTTTGCCTGGAATTCTCGATATGTGGTTTATCCAAAAATCCAGAGTTTCCTTTATAATAAGGAGGTTACAATGTATTTATAGCCTAGAGGTTGTACGTGTGGAAGAACAATGCGTTGTTATCTAGTAGACATATACATCTGTACAATAATAATGAGCATTTAATGCGCAGTCGTCTCTTTGATTCTCTTGATTTGGATGCTCTGTACGCTAAGTAGCTCAGACCGCTTAAGCTTCTCGGACCGCCTAAGTAGCTCGGCACGCTTGAGCTGCTCGGGGAGCCTAAGTTGATCGGTAGAAGTATTTGTAATTGCCATGTTGATTGACACGTGTCTTCAAATGATGGGTCCACGTCAGCAAATTAAATTTGGTATCAACAAAAGCCCCCAATGTTTCATAGTTTGATGTTGAAGAAAAGTATGGAACATTCTGCTTGAAAACTGCATAGATTATTGGTTTGTATGGTTTTTAGGAAAACATCCGTTGTATATAACTCCTTTTTGAGTGCATAGTATCATGCCTCATAAATATTTTGAATTTTCATGACCGCTTGGATATTTGTGCCCCTTTTCTTCTTTTAGCCGCTGGATACGCAAACGTCCTCCCTTGTAATCATTGCTTTTCTCTGTTCCCGAGATAAAGTATTTAAGCGCGGAAGAAATCCTATCGTCTTTCACTTTTTAAATCTGTATCTTTGAACTCTTCATTTTCTCTCTATCTTGTGCCTTCGTTCTTTCCGTCGTTCATTGTCACCTGATCTCTTTTTCTCTGTAAGATTTTCTTCCCTTTCTTTTATTTACTTTATTCATCATGGTTTATCTTTTTGAGTTATTGGATAAATTTCGGTCTGAATTTTCAATCCCTTCGTGGGTTATTTTGGAAGAACTTTCTGAACCTTTTAATTATTTTTCTTTGGCTGAGGGACATTGGTTCCCAAGTCTCTTTGTGGCCGAATGTGGATTTTCTTTTCCTCCAAATCCTCTATATTTGGAGTTCTGTCAATATTTTGACGTTGTACTTCCAAAAATAGCTCCAAATACCTGGAGGATAGTTACTGGCGTACATAGATTGAATCAACTCCATGGAACCCGTTTAGGGATTCTAGAGATTATGTACTGCTATAGATGGGTTGTCAGTGATTCCACATTCTATTTAAAAACTAGGTTTTTGAATAGGGATTTAGTTGTTAATCTTCCAGATGCCAATAGGGATTATTTTGAGCATGGGGTTGTTATAAAAAATTGGCAACACGCTCCATCAAATGGAGATGATGTGTACCAAGGTCCCAGGTGTCCCCCTTATGGCAATGGAATAGGTTGTTTTTATTTTTTGAGATCTGGTTTTCTTTGTCTTTGATAAAATGTATCACTGACATTTGTTTTTATTTGTTACAGTTGACAGTAAAAGAAAACCTCTAAAAGAAGTTGACGTTAATTTAAAGCGTTTAAAACTTATCTGGGATTTGCACCAATCTGTTGCCGAGGAACATGTTAGATCTGCCTCTTATTTGTTGCAATACAAGAGCTATACTTCGTCTTTTACTGCTCGTCCTCGTCCAGTGGTAGTTACTCTGAGTAAGTACCATCTTCTGAGACTAGTGTAGAAGGTTCTTCCTCTGAGTCAAGTATTCCTATCAGTGATCTAATGAAGTGGAGAAGAGCTCTGTCCTTTTTCGATAAATCTGCCTCTACTGCTGTGGAGGAAAAGAAAAGTAAAAAATATGTCCCAGAAGAAGGGATAAAGACTGTAGATGTACCCCCTCCTATTGCTGCCAAGAAAGTTGTTGAGAAGCCCCCCGTGGCTCCGAGCAAGATTGTTGTTATTTCTCCTCCAAGTGAGGTTATTATCATATCACCAACAAAGACAGCGTCTTTGGTTGAAAATGGTCATGCCCCTATGAGGCGGTTAAAGAAAAGCTCTTCTGAGAGACCTGCTGAACTTGTCTCCCAACCTTCAAACGTTGAAGGTAGTATTCCATCTTTTGTTGTTCCGAGCTCTGCTGTGAGCTTGGTGAAATCCTAGACTATCCCAGAAGTCTAGGGCATTGACACTCTTTCTCGTGAGAGAATCACTACCCTGGCTGCTCAAGACATTGCCTCAGTAAGGATTGTTTGCTTGAGTATTTCACTTTCTAATATTATGTTCATCTATTGACTCAAAGTTATTTCTTTTTCCAGCTGGTGACTTGTTTTAACAGCATTCTGAAGAAGGATGAAGCTATTAAGGCTTCAAGCTCCTCGGGAGGAGTAGATGAAGATTTTGTTGGGAGGACCCAATATCTGAAAGATTCTCATAAAAAATACGAGGAAGATAAAGTTGCTTGGTAGAAGCAATTCAAGTACATTAAGCTAGAAAGAGATCAAGGTGTGAGTGCCTCCAAGGATTTGGACAAGAAATTGACAGAGTCTGAGAAGAGCAACAAAGTCTTCGAACAAAGCAATAAGGAGTTGGAAGTTAAGCTCAAGTCTGCTGAAGAGGAAGTTGTTAACCTTCAAGATGTTGGGGGTCAAAAAATGGAGGTGGAGGAGAAGTTGAAGGATACCAAGGAGCTCCTTAGGGAAAGGACCTCCTCGAAGAAGACGAAAAGGAAGAAGGCAGTTAAAAAATCATTCAGTGCTGATTGGGATAAAGGCTGGAACAAGGGCCTGGTTGCCATGTCTTCTCAAATGGAGTATGCTAGCCTCAAATATTTCAGGGATGGATGGATCGTAACTTTGCAAGAGCAGAAAATTGCTAAGAATTCGGAATTATTCCAGCAGCACACTCATTGCCCTCCTCCCTCTCCTGGAGAAGAAGAAGAAGAAGAAGAAGAGGATGAAGCAGCTTCAGATGAATCTTCCATGATGATTGGTGATCAGATTCCTGCTGATCCTGTCGTTTAACCTTGCTCCGAGCAACTCCAACCAACCGATACCTCTGCCGAGCATCTAATCTTATCTTTCGAGCAACCAGTCTCTTCCTCCAAACCTTCTGAGGAAGTTGCAGGGAACGAGGAGAAGGTGTAAAGTTGCTCGGGATTTTATTTTGTTGTTCTTTTGAATGTAACCTCAGATTTTATATTTTCCCTGATGATGAAATAAAAATTCTAACTTTGATTATTCATCTTGACCTTTTCTTTTACTTGCTCTGTCTGCATCCTTATTGATTCTTTTTATTTCTTCTCTTTGTTAGTTTATGGCGAGGATGGAGCTTTTATCAACTCATGACACATAATTGATGAAGAAATGCAATGACTATTTCAAAGCTGGTCATGCAGATCTAAATAAAGCTCAAATCATTGATATCCTCGATTCAGATACTTCTGAACGAGCAATTGAAGCTTACCAGTACCTGAACTGTTTGCTTGATCGTGCAGTCGTCAACAATGTGGCCTACTATGAGATGATTGAAGATCTCCAAGGAACTATAGAGGAACTCCAACATCAATATAAAGAATCTTCTACCCTTTTGCACTAAGGATACGAGAAAAAATATCAACAACTGAGTGCTGACAAAGGGTATGACAAATTTATCTCTACTTATGAGAAGAAAGAAAGTGTTCTAAAGCTTGAAGTTGAAGAGCACATGCATATCGCCAAGTTGTTGGAGCAGGAGAACATTGCCTTGCAAGATGAGATAAAACAGCTCAAGTCTGCTGCATCTTCCTCGGGAGCCTTGGTCCCTGTTAATGATGAAGGTTTCTCTTTCTTGGGGGTAGAAAATGCCAACTTAAGAGATGAGTTGGAAACTTTGAAAAGAGATGGACCCTCCACATCTACTCGTGGACGAGCAAGATCTTCTTCTCATGGACGAGCAAGGGCTAGTCAGGTTTCTATTGAAGAAGCAAGAACTCAAGTGGCTTTAGAAAATCAGGCCTTTCAGTTGGTGGCGAAGAACCAAGCCTTAGCAGAAATGTCTAAGAAGATTCTGAACTTCAGCGAATAACTATCTACCTAGAGTTTTGCCTTGGAAAATAAAGAACTTCTGGTAAAGAATCTCCACGAGAAACTGGAGAGGTTAACTTACCAATTTTATAAACAACCCATAGAGTTTTGGATGGCTGGGTATAATGAAGCCCTTTACCATCTTGATGCTCGGATCCAACAATCAAATAACGAGGGGTATAAGCAGGGATGGTTAAATGTTATGTGTGTGCTATAATTGGAGCAGGGACATTATTTATGGGATTATTATGAGCCTGGAGTGCTCGATTTATCCGTACCTCCTTTTAAACTTGATTTTAGCTAGATTCCTGCTCGTGTAATTCCTCAATGTCTGATTTCCATGTATCTTGGTGATTACAGTCTTCATACCAACTTCGAGATATCTCGCCCAGAACATTTACTTGATCGACCATCTGTAATGAATGTTAGAATGCTGAGAGATGTAAATTTTATAAATTCTCCTTATGCCTTAGATGATCCTCCTGTTGGAGTAGAACCTGTCTTAAAGGCAGAAGGGAAAAAACCAATAGAATAGGATTTTTATGTAATGAAGTATATTTTTCACAGCATATGTAATTCAACTTGATTTGAATGAAGAAATTTTTAGCCTTTTGCCATTCTATTTTCTTCTAAATAGTTTATAGAATATCCTCATTTTCTTGTTATTTTATTCTTGGATAATGGAACTTGTCCCATTTGTTGTTTGATTATAGTGACTTGTCACTACCGGAGTTGATTGTATTTAATTTTCTGACCAACCGAAGTTTGTGGTAATTGATTCGCCGACCAACCGGAGTTGGTGGCAATTGATTCCCGACCAACCAAAGTTTGTGGTAATTAGTTCCCGACCAACCGGAGTTGGTGGTAATTGATTTCCCGATCAACCAGAGTTGGTGGTAATTAGTTCCCGACCAACCGGAGTTGGTGGTAATTGATTCCCGACCAACCGAAGTTGGTGGTAATTGGTTCCCGACCAACCGGAGTTGGTGGTAATTAGTTCCCGACTAACCAGAGTTGGTGGTAATTGATTTGTCGACCAACCGTAGTTGGTGGTAATTAGTTCCCGACCAACCGGAGTTGGTGGTAATTGGTTCTTGACCAACCGGAGTTGGTGGTAATTAGTTTCCGACCAACCGGAATTGGTGGTAGTTATTCTGAATTTGATGTGTAGTGTGTAGCACTAATATTCCAAAAAAATTCAATAAAAAGAGAGAAACTGGGTAAAACATCCAACACTTTATTCATACTGAAGAAATTGCATTACATAGGAATTTCAATTACTGATAATACTTGCGCAGATGCTCTGTATTCCATGCATTCTTGAATTCTTCTCCTTCCAATGTTTCAATCCTGTATGTCCCTAGACGAACAACTTCTGTTACTCTGTAGGGTCCATGCCAGTTGGCTTCTAATTTGTTATTCTTTTGTATTACTTTCTTCAGCACATAATCCCCTTCCTTCAAATCACACTTATTCACTCTTTTATTATAGAACAAAGTTGTTCGTTGTTGATATGCTACATTTCTGATCGCTACTTCTTCCCTGACTTCTTCGAGCATGTCCAGGTCTAATCTTCTCATTAAATCACTGACAGGGGAGTTGAAATTAAGCACCCCATGTGTGGGTAGACCCAATTCAGCAGGTATGACAACTTCACTTCCAAATGCCAGCATGTATGGGGACTCTCCTATTGCTGCTCGTGGTGTGGTACGATAAGCCCACAGCAGAGAATGTAGCTCGTTAATCCAATTTCCTTTTGCATCATCTAGTCGTTTCTTCAAACCATTCAACATCATTCTATTTGTCACCTCAGTTTGCCCATTGCTTTGGGGATGTCCTAGTGTAGAGTGGATCTTCAGTACATTGGATTGATGACAATACGCAACAAACTCCTCGTTGTCAAACTGGGTTCCATGGTCAATAATGAATGCATGTGGGAGACCATATCTGCAAATAATATTCTTCCAAATGAATTGATAGACTTTGTCGTATGTCATATCAATGAGAGGCTCATCTTTCACCCATTTTGTAAAATAATCCACAGTAACCACAAGGTATTTGAATCTTCATTTGGTCGTTGGAAGTGACCCGACCAAGTTTATTCCCCACATGGCGAATGGCCAAGGAGACGTGATGGGCGTTAAAAATGCTTGGGGAGTTCTTCGGATAGAGGAGAAGCGTTGACATTTGCGCATAAGCTACACAATCAGCTCTCATGGTCGGCCAGTAATACCCCTGCGTGGTTTTTCTTTGCAAGAGAGTCCGACCTGTTATATGGGCTCCACAAGACCCTTCATGAACTTCTTTGATCAAATATTTCACTTTAAAGGGATGGACACATCTTTGTAGCCCTGCTATAACTCCTCGTCTATACAAAATGCCACTGGTCAACACATAACGAGCAACTTTAAACTTCAGTTTCTTGGCTGCGAGTTTATCAGTTGGTAAAGCCCCCTCTTCAATATAGTCCATGATGGGATCCATACAAGATGGTTCTAAGTCGAGGGCAATGAAATTCATCATCAGATCTTCGTCTATGCTCCGACCAACTAGGATTTCTATTGAGATTGTTCTTCATAGCTCGGTGCGTGTGGCTGATGCCAATCGAGCTAATGCGTCTGCTCTTGCATTCTCCAATCTTGGTATTCTAATCAATTGAACTGCAGTAAAATTTGATACAACCTCCATTGCTTTTGCATGATACTTGATCATTAATTCTCCTTTTGCTGCATACACTCCCAGAATTTGATTTACGATTAACTGGGAGAGACTGAACATAATGACTTGCTCAGCTTTCATGGTTTTAGCCCGGCTTAGACCCACGATCATTGCTTCATATTCGGCCTCATTATTAGAAGCCTTAAATTGAAAATGCAGAGAATATTCCACATCAATCCCATCTGTACTGTTTAAAATAATCCCTGCTCCACTACCTGTAGAGCACGAAGAGCCATCTACATACAGATTCCACACAGGTACTCCATTATCAAACTCTTGGTTAAACAGAGTTCCTCGGTGAAGTATTTGATGCAGGGCTGTAAACGGATATTCGGAAATCCACATCCATCCGATATCCGAGTCCGAATTTGCCGATATTTATCCGAAAAAATAGAAACGAATACGAATATGGATACTCTCTAAAAAATATCCGAGAAAACGGATACGGATAATACGAGTATCCGACACGGATAATCCGTATCCGATGCGGAGTATCCATTTTATCGGATATCCGTTTTACCAGATGTCCGTATCCGTCAAACATATGTTTAAAATATTACTAATAATATTAGTATTTGTATTACTAATAAAATAATATTAAAAAAAAACTTAATCTTTTATTCCCTAAAACAAAACAAACACATACTCCCTTCAAAACAAAAACACCGTACAGTTCTTATTTTATTGGGTATATTATAAAATGCTATGTATTATTATTTTATTGGGTACATTATCATAGAGTTACATTAAAGTTACAATACACCCTATAACACACAACATACACTTACTAAAGAACATATACTCCACCCGAAACATGAAAAATCCTAATTTCATATCATTTATCTTTCGTGCAAAACAAGAGAAAATAAACCCTCATTTCACTCCACAAAAAAACCCAATTCCGCCCCCTCCCCCTCCACCGCATCACCCCGTCGCTTCTCATCAACCCCGCCACTACTTCTCATCAACCCCTCTGCTGCGCATCAACTCCGCCGCTCTGCATCCTCTCCTCTTGCAATCGAAAGTTAGCAACAACAGGTACATAAAAAATATATATATATATATATATATATATATATATATATATATATATATATATATATATATAATTGTATTTATATATTGTTCATGTGGTTGTTCATTAGTTTCCTTAATTATAAATAAATGTAAGAGAGAAACAAAAAAGTAAAGAGATGGTTTTGATTGTGATGAGAACTGAAGTTAACAACAGGTATATTATATACAAAATAAAAATGTATACTTATTAAAATAAAAATATCAATATGTTTTGAAGACTAAAAGGTCCATGAGGTTATCATTCTCATTAAATTTGATTTAATCTAAAAGGTGCATATTTATATCTACTATTTTTTTATGGTTTTAAGCTTATATAGTTGTAAAGTATGAATGACTTTAAGCCATATTATTATTATGGAATGCTACTATTATTATGGATGCCATAAGTGTTGATGTTAGGAGGAAGTAATTTTGTTATATATTTATTTGTATGGGACGCAAATTCGTTGGATTGGATTATTTCACATTTATTTTTTGCGATGGCTAAACAATGTAAACGGATATGGATATTATCTGAATCCTAGGTATCCGAGCGGATACGGATATGGATAGTTGTTTTAACTATCCGGATGGATACGAATACGGATACGGATAGTGCATCCAGATAGAGGATACAGATATGAAAAATATGGTATCCGATCCGTATCCGTCCGTTTACCACCCCTAATTTGATGCTTCCTTTTGTCCTCCTCCAGTACTCTTCGTTGCTCGTCCCTCGACGTAAGTTGGTCGGGGTTTAAATTAGATGATCCTGTAATATCCACAGGCTGGTATGTATTCAACTCCTGCTCGTCGGAGGAATCCTCCTGAGTGAATTCTGCTATAAAATTCGCTACTGCCTGCCCTTTGTGCTACGATCTAGGCTCATAAATTATATCATATTCTCCAGTACATCAACCTTCCTGATTTCTTTGGTTTGTGCAGAGCTTGCCTTAATGGAATATCTGTATACACAACTATAGTATAAGCTTGGAAGTATGGCCTCATCCTTCTGCTTGCTTCAATCAGTGCTAGTGCCAACTTATCCAGCCTTGGATATCTGATTTCTGCTCCTCGGAAAGCTTTACTGGTGTAATAGACTGGTTTTTGTACTCCGTCCTCCACTCTTATCAATGCCGAGCTCACTGCATTTTTTGAAACTTCCTGGTACAAGTATAGTCTTTCTCCCATCACTGGTCTAGATAATAGTGGAGGTGTTCCCAGATACTTCTTCAACTCCTGAAAGGCCTCTTCGCATTCATCATTCCACTCAAAAGTTTTTTGAAGTGTTTTGAATAATGGGAGACATCCGTCTGTTGCTCGTGACACAAATCTGTTAAGTGATGCAACTCGCCCCGTGAGGCTTTGCACTTCCTTCTTCGTCGTTGGAGATCGTAGCTCCAATAGAGACTTGATCTTTTCAGGATTCGCCTCAATTCCTCATTGGTTAACAATATATCCGAGAAACATACCTTTTCGTACTTCGAATATGAATTTGGTGGGATTCAGTTTCATTTGATATTTCTCTAGTTGATCAAAGGTCTGACTTAGGTCAACTAGATGATCAACAACTTTCTTGCTCTTCGCCAGCATGTCGTCAACATAAACTTCCATGTTATGACTGATTTGCTCCGCAAACACCTTATTCATCTGTCGCTGATATGTCGTACCTGTATTTTTAAGTCCAAAAGGCATAACATTATAGAAATAAGTTCCCCTTGGGGGTGATAAAAGAGGTACTCTCCCTGTCTTCAGGCTTCATTTTAATCTGGTTGTAACGAGAATAAGAATCCATGAACTCAACAATTCATGCCCCGAGGTAGCATCTACCAGTTGATAGATTCGGGGCAAAGGAAAGTGATCCTTTGGGCATGCCTTATTAAGATCAATGAAGTCTACACACATCCTCCACTTGTTATTTTTCTTCTTCACTATTACCACATTTCCTAGCCAATCAGGATATTTGACATCTTCAATAAAAGAGGCTTTTTATAGTTTCTCCACTTCTTCCTGTATAGCTTGGTTCTTCTTAGGACTGAACACTTTTCTTCGCTGTTTTACTGGCTTGATTTCCTTATTCACGTTGAGCTCGTGACACAAGAAATTCAGATCTATCCCCGGCATGTCTTCATGACTCCATGTAAAAGTCTGCTTTCTACGCCTTAGGAATGCTATCAATTCCTGTTTTATCGATACATTCAGTGATGAACCAATTTGAGTTGTTTGTTCGGGATGCTCGTCGTCCAGAATGATATTTTCAGTAGCCTCCATAACCTGTCCCTTCACGAGCTGAGACTCGTCTCTAGGGTCTAGTGTTTCAATTTCTGCATCTTCTACTTCATTAACTTGATAGGTAGTAGTTTTCTTCCTGGATTCTCCATGTTCCTCCTGCTCGGCAGATAAATAGTAGCATTCCCGAGCTACTTTCTGGTCACCTTTCACAACTCCCACTCCAAAATTGGTTGGGAATTTTAAACATTGATGTACAATAGATGGTACCGCCTCGAACGTCTTCAAACCTACCCTTCCCATGATAATATTGTAAGTTGATTGGACATTTTTATCCATTACAAAAAAGCACACTCTTTCTATTCGACAAGCATGCCATGTACCGATAAGCTTATCCAACTTGATCGTCCTAAGTGGAAAAACCTTCTCGCCAGTAAAACCAAGGAGAGGCTTATGATATGTCTCCAACTGGGCTAGCTTCAGATACAAACTGTCAAAACATGGATAGAACATGATATCTGTCATGCTACCATTATCCACCAGTACTCATGAAATCACCACTTCATTCATCCTCATCTTGATCACTAATGGGTCATCATGAGGATATAATACTCCAGTTAGATCATTCTTAGAGAAACCAATGACCAATTTGGCTTTATTCACCTTCCTCGGGTGATCATCTTCAGCCAGATTTATTCGCTGAATGTACGAGCAAGCTTGAGCCTCATTGAGGTAAGCTTTTCTTTCCGCAGTTAGATCTCTACCTCCTACATCTCCACCTGTAATAACATTACATTCAAATGATCCGAAATGGATTGAAAATACCTCACGTTCTGGCTGCCTTGGTTTTTTAGGGAGATGGGATCATCTTGGTCATCTTCTGGATCTTCTTCGTGACTTCTCTTCTTGTCTTCATTTTCTCGATGAGGAGATCTAGACCTTTGCCTTGCTCGGTCGTTGTCCTTTTTACCATTTCGTCGATCAACATACTTAGCTAGCTTTCCTCGTCTAATGAGTGCTTCAATTTCATTCTGGAGAGATATGCAATTTTTGGTCGTGTGACCATGATCTTTATGGAACTCGCAATATTTGGACTTATTCCTCTTGTTAGGATCTGCCTTCATTTTTTCTGGCCAGTTCAGCTCCTCGCTGTTCTTGATCTCTTCCAGAATATGATTTATATCTACCTTCAAAGGAGTATAATTTCTAAAATTTTTCAACTGTTCCAATGCTTGCTTTGCTTTCGATTACCTGTTGCCACCATTATTCTTCTACTCCTTCTTCTTAGTCCTATCAACCTCAACCTTAGTTTCCTTAGTGTGTGTATTCTTCTTTGCAGCCATAGCTTCCTCGACATTCATGATTTTGGCTTCTTTTGCCATCAATTCAGCCATAGTCCTGGGTGAATCTTTAGCTAAAGTGTAGTACAATTTATCTGGCAACAGTTCGCTCATCAAAGCAGTAATTAATGTTTTCTATTTGTAATCAATTACTTCGAGTTTCTTGTTATTGAAATGAGTAATATAATCTCTAGTGCTTTCACCTGTCTTCTGTCTAACACTCAATAGGTGTGCTACTCGTTTGACTGGTTTTTCTCCAAAATAGAAGTTCCCAATAAAGAGCTTTGCCAGTTGAAAGATAGTCACGATCTTCCCCTAAGGAAGGTTGTTGTACTAGATTTGGGCTGATCTAGTAAGAGTTCCTGAAAATGCCCTGCATCTCATCTCATCTCATATGGAATCGCATAAATATCGGCAGCAGCTTGGTATTGTTATATATGAAGGACATGGACAGTTTTTCCATCATACTTAGGCGTCACCACAGGGGATTTGAATTTTGATGGTGTGGGAAAATCCATAATTGTTTGCACGAAAGGTGTCCCTTGGACAAAAGTTATTAGTAGAGGATTTTTGGCCTTAGCCATTTCTCCTAATCTGTCCTCCAACCTTTGAATAGAGCCTTTCCATGCGTCGTTTGCTTCCTCGGGCCTATTGGTTCGAGCAGCTGATCGTGTTGAATTTGCCTCTTGGGATCTTTCATTACGAGCAGTTGGTCGTGATTGGGCTGAACCTTCCCTTAGATCGGATAGTCGTGGAGAATTCCTCGATGCAATCCTAGGACTTCTATTCCTCCTAGGTCCCGAACGATCAAAAGGAGAGACTCTACTTAACCTTTCTAGAGCACTAGTCCTTTCTGGAGATAGATTGATGTTTCGTTCAGAATCTGTAGCTCGTAGTGATGACGTTCGACCAGGTCGATAAGAAGGATCATTAGATCTCTCAGTACGGTATGATTCAGTGTGTCTAGATCGAGATTCCTCTGGGAATAGCGTTCGCCTAGTTCGTGAATAGGGTAGGCGGGTATTTCTTTGGACACTTCGTTTTCCTGATTGAGCCGGCACTCCTCCTTGAACAGTTTGTATAAGTTGACACATGGTTTCTTGCATGGTCCTCTGGCCTTGAGCTAGATTAGCCATTATACCAGCCAGGTCTTGAACATTTGGGGGAGCAAAAAAGTTTGGAGGAGCCCCAGTGTTTCGATTACTGGATTCCGGATTATCAGTGATTCATAATAAAGTATTTTAGTGAAAAACAATAAGTACAATCGTTCCCACAGACGACGCCAATCTGTTGATGTAAAAAATTAGATTATCTCTAATTAATTAATCACAGATAAAATAAATGAGACAAAAGATTTTTAAAGTGGTTCAGCCGTATAAGAATGGCCTACGTCCACTATTTTTGTATTGCTGACTGTTTGTCTGGAATTCTCGATATGTGGTATATCCAAAAATCCAGAGTCCCCTTTCTAATGAGGAGGTTACAATGTATTTATAGCCTTAAGGCTGTACATGTGGAAGGACAATGCGCTGTTATCTAGTTAGACATATGCATCTGTACAATAATAATGAGCATTTAATGCGCAGTCGTCCCTTTGATTCTCTTGATTTGGATGCTCTGTATGCTAAGTAGCTCGGCACGCTTGAGCTGCTCGGGGCCCATGAGTTACTCGGAGAGCCTAAGTTAATCGATAGAAGTGTTTGTAATTTCCACGTTGGTTGACACGTGCCTTCAAATGTTGGGTCCATGTCAACAGATTAGATTTGGTATCAACAGACCACTTGGGAATAACAACTAACGGTCTTTTTGCACGTGGTATAGACAATCAACCATCACTTTCAATATGTACGGGTGTAAATTCTTGAATATATAAAGGCATTCCAACCCTTGATCTTTGGGTCACAATAAATATATTGTATCCCTTTCACCAAAGGCAAGATAGAACAGATTCTAGGGTATTCTTCTTAATAAGATTACCTAGCTTTTTATAATCACTGAAATCAGTACAATAACAGTGGAAGTAGGCTTTTTTATACCACCAAACTACTTTATAAACACTTTGTCTTTTATTTGATTATTTCATTACAATCTTATATTTTATCTGTGATTAAAAAATTAGATCTAGTCCATTTTTTGACATCAAGAGATTGGCATCATCTGTGGGAACGTGTATCTAATTACCATTTTTTATCTCATATATCTTTACTCCAAGGAGGATGAATGATCCCAAGCCTAGTTCTAGAAATGAGGGTAACTCAACTGTCCCTTATGCTCCGCCTACGACAACCAACCTAAATAGAATTCTTGCCAGTATTATCAGGGGTCAAAATGCCATGCAGGAAAAAATGAGGCATTTGGTTCAATCATTACAAGCCAGATCTCCATCCCTTTCCAAGCAGCAAATGGTTCATTCTCCAAGGAAAGAAATTCAACCTTCATCTCCTAGGCACAACCGACATAGCTATTCCAGATATTCGTGTGATATGTCTTATCGTGCAGGAGTCAGTTCATCGATCAGATCCATAGAGTTTTATGATGGCCATTATTTTTCTGTTAAAAATCAAACATTTTGGAAAGATTGAGCAGAACTTCTCCTTTTGACCGTTTGGGACCTCGAGCAAACAAAAACCTTCATAGAGAGTTATCCAGAATTAATCAACACCCAACCGACCACTGGGAAGCCTCCACCTGGTCAAGATCATGTGATTGATGATTTGTGCACACCGAGCATACTTTTCAGGAAGAGATCTCAGAACAAACACATGGTCGGGATGATTGAGCTACATCGCACAAGTTTGATGACGGTAGTCCATTATTGAAGGATTAATCTAGTGATTAAAAGATCGATTGGGAGAAATGGCAAAAGTAAATAATACATTATAGAGGAATTTCGTCAAGGAATATCCCTTCATTCAGGTAATTATGGATTTCCCAACTCCATCCAAGTTTAAAACCCCTGCGATCAACCCTAAATATGATGGTAAAACTGATCTAGTTTTACACATCGAACAGTATCATGCTACAACCAATATCTATTCAGTCCCTGTTAAAATGATATGCAGAGCATTTTCAAGCACCATTACGGGTTCAACCTAAATATGGTACAATAACTTTCCACGAGGACAAATTGCTAACTTCAACTAGCTTATCGAGCTATTCATTTACAACTTCTATTTTGGGGATAAGCCAGTGAAGAGAGTATCCCGTCTTTTGAGTGTCAAGCAGCAAGTAGGGAAAACCACCAAGGAGTACATCACTCGTTTTAACAATGAGAAATTAGAAGTGGTTGACTATGAATAGAAAATAACCATCATTACTCTAATGAGTGAATTTCTTCTAAAAAAACTATATTATGCTCTGGATAAAGATACACCTAAGACCATGACTGAGCTTATAGCTAAGGTAGGAAAAATCATGAACGCTAAGGAAGTAATTAATTCAAAGCACATCTAGACACTAAGCCTCAGAAGAAGGATCAGAAGGAGCAAAAACTGAAGAAGGATGATAAACTCAAAAAGTATGGAACGTGTACTCCATTGACTGTCAGCATTCACCATGTCCTACAGAAAATCAAACACAATAAAGATCTACAATGGATCGAAAGGTTGAGGGCACTACCTAACAGGAGGGACAAATCTCAATATTATGAGTTCCATAAGGATCACGACCACACGACTAATAACTATGTCGCTTTGAAGAACAAAGTGCAATCCCTCATTCGACGAGGAAAGATGAACAAATTTGTTGATCGGTGAGATAGTAGAGAAACAAGGGGAAGGCCAAATTCTCCCTACAAATTTAGAGATGATCGAAATAGAAAGAATGAAGATGGTTCCGACCAATCGAAGAAGAATAAGCAACTGTAGCGCGAGGTAACTATGATAATTTTTAGCTCTTTGGACTTTTATGTAATTACAAGTGGTGATGTAGGATGAGGAGATCATACTGCAGAGAGAAAGGCTTACCTGAATGAAATACAGGCCTGCTCTTATATCTAGGGAATCAATCTGAATGAAGATGATCGTCCTAGGAAAGTCAATAAAGATAAAATGGTAATTGACTTTTCCAATAATGACCTCTCTGGGGTACTGTATCCCCATGATGATCCATTGATCATCAAGTTTAGAATCCATGATGCCATCATCGCCAGGGTTTTGATCGATAATGAGAGCTCGATTGATATTATATTTTACCCCTGCTTTTAGAGCTTAGATTTAAAACTCAGTCAGTTAGAACCATATCACATGCCATTAATAAGTTTTTCAGGTAAAAAAGTCTACTCTCTTGGGATAGTCAAGCTAGAAGTGTTGTTCAAAACTTTTTCAGCAAACCATACCGAGAAAATACCTTTCTTTATAATTAATAAGAATGTTTAGTCTGCCTATAATATAATCCTTGGTAGGGTAGGGTTGAAGAAGTTTGAAGTTGTACCATCCACAATCCATCCGTGCTTGAAGTTGCCAACTCACTTTAGGGTTGGTGTTGTGAAAAGTGACCAAAAGGTGGCTAGAAAGTGTTGTTACTCCTCAGTTGTGCAACAAGGCTTAATTAATTTGAAGAATAAAACCACCACTTATCAGGTAGATACTACAAAGCCCAACAGTGAATCAGAAGTTAAAACTCTGGATCCCCGAGATAAAATAGAGTTAGTCAAAGGCCCGATTGTTGAAGCTACTGAAAGTATAGACCTGAATGATAACAAATCTAAGAGGATCACCTAGATCGGTTCAACACTGGATCCAATCCTTAAGCTGGAGTTAATTGTATTCTTGAGACATCAAAATAGTGTTTTTTCTTAATGTCATGAGGATATGCCTGAGATTGATACCAACTTCCTCTGTCATGATCTCAACATCAATAAGAATGACAAGACGATCAAGCAAAGGCGTAGGGTTTTCAGTTTGGAGAAAAATCAAGCTATAGAGTAAGAGGTGGATAAACTTTAAAAGGACCAATTCATTGAGGATGTCAAGTATCCAGCCTGGTTGGTCAACATTATGATGGTAAAGAATAAAAATGATAAGTGGAGAATATGTGTAGATTTTACTGATCTAAATAAAGCCTGCCTAAAAGACCACTTTTCCCCGCCTAGAATTTATCAATTGGTGGATTCTATATCAGGACATGAGTTGTTAAGCTTCATAGATGCTAATTCTGGGTATAACCAAATAAAAGTGAAACGAGAAGACAGGGAAAGTACTTCTTTCATCACCAGATTGGGAGGAATGTGGAGGTTTATGTGGATGATATGTTGACTAAAAGTAAGAAAGATTCAGATTATATCAAGGACCTCAGTCAGACTTTCAATCAACTAGAAAAGCATCAGATGAAGATCAATCCGACCAAGTGTGTTTTCGGGGTGCAGGAAGGAATGTCACTCGACATCATAGTTAACCAAAGGGGAATTGAAGACAATCCAGCCAAAATAAAAGATCTAATAGAAATTCAGTCGCCGACTTGCAAGAAGGATGTACAAAGGCTTACTGGTAGAGTGACAACTTTAAACATGTTTATTTTTTGGGCAACAGATAGGTGTTTGCCATTCTTCTATGTGCTTAAAAAGACCTTCGAGTGGAATGCAGAATGTGAAAAAGCGTTCTAAGAGTTGAAGAAGTACTTGGGATCACCACCTTTATTGTCCCGACCTGTTTTGGGAGAAAATTTATACTTATACTTAGCTATTTCTGAGTCTGCAGTTAGCTCGGCCTTGGTTTGATTGGATAATGGAATCCAGAAACTAGTTTACTAAACCATCAAAGCATTCAGAGGAGACAAAATTCGGTATCCACACCTAGAAAAACTAGACCTAGCATTCATTGAAGCCTCTAGGAGTATGAAGCCTTATTTTTAATCACACACTATAGTTGTGTATACTGATCTACCTCTTCAACAAGCACTCCACAAACCTGAGAAGTCGAGAATATTGATGTAATGGGCAATAGAATTAGGAGAATATGGCATCGTCTATGAACCAAGGTCCTTATTAAAAGGATAAGCCTTGGCGGATTTTGTTATAAAATTCACCTACCTTGAGGTTCCCAGCTAACAAAACTTGCCTACCGAGCAGACTTCTATGGAACGGAGCTCAGCTCAAAAGCAATATAAAGTTGTAGCCGATCAACTTGAGTCATCTAAAACTCAATAATGACTTAGAAATATGCAGAGAAGAGTAAGAAGATATTCCAGCATTGAGTTATATCGATAGAAAGCTTCAACAATGATATCTCATTGTGGAATTCATACGTAGATGGATCTTCGTGTGCGACTGAAAGTGGAGCAAGTTTAATACTCAATATTCCTGATGATATTGATGTTCAATATGCACTTAGATTTTAATTCAAGGTATCAAATAATGAAGCGGAGTATGTAGCTTTGATAGTCGGACTGGATTTAGCCCATTTATTAGGCACCGAGCTGGTAGTAGCGCACAGTGATTCACAGCTAGTTGTCAACCTAGTGCTTCATTTGTATGGAGTCAAATAAGAATTGATGACCAAATACTTTGCCAATGCCATGGAAGTTATTTACAAGTTTCTAGGTGTGCAAATGAATAGGATACCAAGAATAACTAATGTCCAAGCTGATGCATTTACTCAGATGGCTTTAACAATAAAAATTAAACTCCGGAGAAGCATTCCAATAGATATCTTAACAAATGAGAGCTTACACGAGGACTTAATGATCAGTTTCATTACTGTGGATTTAGTACCTTCTCGGATGGACCCGATTAGGGCTTACATTGAAGACATAATCCTACCAACCGATCCAAAAGAAGATAAAAATCTACGGTACAAAGTTGCGAGATATATTTTGGATAAAGTAGTTTTATACAGAAGGGAATTAACTATCTCCTTATTGCGTTGTGTTCAACCGTTAGAGGTGGAATATTTGATTAAGGAAGTGCATGAAGTTTCTTACGGAGCTCATTCAGCTGGTCGATTATTTCTCCAAAGAATCAACACATAAGGATACTACTATAAGACTATAAGGGTAGACTGTAAGCCCATTAAAAGAAAGTGTAACAAGTGCTAGAAGTTCTCTACAATTCAAAAAGCACCCAACACTACTCTAGTGCCAATTAGTTCACCTTATCCATTCGCTATTTAGGGAATTGACATGTTTAACCCACTGTCGACCACCAAAGTCAGGTTCAAGTACCTGGTAGTGGTTATTGATCATTTCACAAAATGGGTGTAAACAGATCCATTGATTGGCATGCCTTATGAAAAGGTACATCAGTTTATCTGGAAGAGCATCATATGTAGGTACTGGATGCCCTATGCCTTTATTACAGACCATGGAAACCATTTTGACAATGATGATTTTGAAGCATATTATGTTCAATCCAAGATCCAAAAACTCCATTCTGCACGAGGACATCCACAAAGCAATGGTAAAATTGAAGTGACAAATATAACTTTGCTCAATGGACTGAAGAAGAGGCTTGATGCTGCCAAGGGAAACTATATTAATAAATTACATTCTATTCTTTGGGCCTATGGAATAACGCATAGAATAGCTACTCGAGAAACACCTTATACGATTTCATTTGGGAGAGAAACCATAGTGCCAGCCAAGATAGGACTACCAGCTCACAGGGTGCTAAATTTTGATTCTCCAATAAGTGACTTGATGAGATGATCGGATTTAAATATGTTGGAGGAAGTTCAAGAAGATACTGCATACCAACACAGGACAACTCGCTTCTACAACAAAAAAGTCAAGCCTACCAAATTAAAAGAAGCCAATCATGTCCTTAAGAAGGTCATCTAAAAGGGCAACAAGCTTGAGTCCAATTGGCATGACCCATATCGCATTTCATCAGTCATCCGACCAGGGACTTATTGACTTGAGACCTTAGAAGGGGAAGAACTCAAAAAACCCTGGACTGTCGAGCACCTTCGAAAGAATTATCAGTGATAAAAGGGATTACCATATTGTATTTCTTTTATGCACAACTAAAAAAATTATCTCTTGGTCTTCAGCTCTTGCCGATCAACAACACATACCATAATTAATCAGATTAAACTTATCTCTCGATTAGCAGAATATACTTAATCAGGTTGAACTTATCAAATTTGAGAGCACCAACGGCTTAATGCACAATCATATCTCGCCCAATTTATTACTTCATATATGACTTCGTATATACAAGTCATAAACAAGAAGTTATTACTTCATGCATGACTTTGTATTAATAAGTCACGAATAAGAAGTATTACCAGACCAAGTAAAAGTACATGAATACGCTCCTAACACACTTGTTCGGCATTATTAATTCACTTCATGCATGACTTTATCTTTGACAAGTCAAGAAAAAAAGTCTGTTAAACTTCATATACAACTTAAATACTTATAATGAAGTTTTACCCAACTAAGTTAAATATAGGAAGGCATGTATACATTCCTAACCATTGGAATACACACATATATTCCTCATACACTTGGTCGCCATTAATAACTAATGATAAACTTGGATCAATAAAAATATTCATAGTTCCATCTAAGTGCATTAGTAAAATCTATGGCCCTACAATACACAGCTTAATAATTCATTATTAAACAATAACTCAGTTGACTGATTGATTAAATAATCAAGGGTTGACAACACAAAAGTATGAATTTTTATTCAAATACTTATTGTATTACATTCAAGATAAAATGAATAACAAAATACAAATAAACTATTCAGCTAGACATTTCCCGTGGGCTTTGGAAGTTGGTTGCACTCTCTCCATGCCAGCAGGAAAATCGTCAAATGTATTAGGAGAATTGATAAAGTTGAAATCTCTCAGAATTTGCCTATTATTGCTGCTCGGTGCATTGATCATATGAGGAGGACGAACTATTTCATGAACATCATGCAGACCATAATCTCCCAAGTATTTGGTGGTTAAGCACTAGGGAATTGAAACAACAAGGATCCATGACATGTCCAACTTGAAAGGAGGCTTGTCATAATCTAGCAGACCAGGCTCGTTCCAGTACCATAGCTCGCTATGATGATCATATTTCAGCAAAGTCAAGCAGTTGGTCCATCCCAACTTATAACCTTCATGGTGGCTCTGGGCAAGATGGTCATCAACATAACTGAGAGCTTCATTGTAGGCTTCTATGCACACCTTTCTGGGTTATTTATGAAATTGAAAGGTTAACCTTTCAACTTTATGTTGAAGTCTTTACAAAACATCACTTTTCACTTCAACTGAACATATTAGTCGACAATGGCTTGATCTTTCGCTTCCAGCTTCAGAGATAAATCAGAAATAGCCTGAATCTTTGCCTTCAACTGGGCAGCTTGGTTGGCTAACGTTTTATTGGACCTTGCCTCATCCACAATTGGTCATCTAGTTCTTTGCTGCCTAAAAGTTTGGATGGACTTGGTTTTCTTTAGAGCTTCAAGTTCCTCGACTAGCTTGTCATTCTCAGCCTCTAAGGAAGAAGCACCTTCACCAGCACCACTAGCAGTTGATTTCTTCAAGATGTCTGACTCACTTTTGAGTTTATTATTTTCTTCCGCAAGAAGTTTGGCTATCTCTCTGACTTCATCCACTTGTTGGCTCAACAGTAACTCTTTCCTTCTGTACAAGAAGGCATATTCTTTTAGTTTCTTCATAAAGCCCCGACCTTCACTCAAAGCTATGTACTTAACCTCATATTCAACATGGAGTGAAACCAAAGTAAATGTAATACCCCACTTAATTAAATACATGGTGATCAGTCCTATACCCAATTAAAATAGTATTTACAGTTTGTTCATTCTAACCATCACCGTCGGAAAACATTTTCATTAATTACTAATCACCTATTATCCGATTAAGCAGGTGTTAAAAAGATTATTCCAAATTTTAACTTAATAAAATTTCAACTTTTAAAAATATAGATCATTTAACACAATTCGTTCACATAATGAATAATAATTGAGTAACATCAAAACTGAATTAAATGCAACTGGAATAAAACGCTCCAGTTTAAATAATCCAATATTCCCATTACAAATTAAATGTGCCAAGACAAACATAAAAAATTAAACACGGTCCTCTTGGGCGACATGCCCTAAATGAAAGATCAACTATAGAGTATGAATAAATGAATATGATAGCATCTCAACATCCATAGCTCATCAAAAATCTCAATCCTCTACGGTTGGCATCCCTGCGGCTAGACACCTGATATAGGAGATACAAGAGATAATAGAATTTGCAAGAAAACGGGTCAGAGCCCGATGTAAAAATAGTTTAGAAAATAGCAAGTGAATAAATGTTATATTCAACAATTATTATATACATGTTAGATTCATCGGACTCTCTCTTGAGATACTCACCTCTCATCTAGAGTGCACACCTAATATACCTTAAAATCATACTAGTTACTATTCCCATGCTAACTAGTTCATATTAGTGCTAACTAACCATAGCCTAAATCTTTGCCACGTATTTCCCTCGTAACACAGGTAATACATACATATCCAATTTCTCTATAACATGGATAATCCTTTTTACAAATTAATATAATTAAGTATTCATCTACTTAATTCATTTTAGATTTTATTTTCTTTTATGTCTACTTAATTCACACAATAAACACTACTATAAGTATATATATATATATATATATATATATATATATATATATATATATATATATATATATATATATATATATATATATATATATATATATATATATATATTGTGCACCCCGAGCCTCAGCTACGGTGCATGCGTACTCTGCTATCATGTCCCAGTACATCTCGTCACTGTATAAAGGATCAAAGGTTCGGTATGTCCCATGAACCATAATTAACAAATCACAAACACTGGAGGCGAACATAGTCCTAAGACTTTGGGATACGCACATACCTATGCACCCAAAAGACCGTTCAATACCATTGTTCTCACTAATGGCAATCCAACCCAAGTCCCTTCTTCTGAGGCAACAAGTCAAAAATCCCCCTTAAGGCTCATCAAGATATGACTGCCCTCTACGCGTAAACCTCCCATCGATAGTAAGTAGGCTAGGTATGCTATACACATAAATTAAACAAACAATAGGTATACACATCAACCTATATAAAATTTGATACTCACAAGACCTATATCATATTAGGAGTTCATCCTATCCCAAGTATCCATTGTATTTCTCGAATACCACCCGTACTTATCATATATGATTCTCATCATATTTTTACTATGTAATTATCACTCACATAATCTTTTATTCAACCCAAGTACCCATATATATATCCTCAATATTACTCGTACTTGTTATAACGATCATTCTCCTCTAAATCGTATAATAATTATGTAGATATCTCTCACTTAATTTTTGTCCTCAATATCATATAATTTTCCAACATTAACCCAAGTCCCTCACTCCATGTTAATTTACTAAATTTATTTAATTCTCAACCAGGGCCAAAATATAATTTTCCAAACTTTTTTGGGCTAAACTGGAAAATTTTGAAATCTCGTTTGATGTCCCAGAATTCTCGTTTGAACGTGTTCATTCGAACGATGTCATTTGAACGACATTTATTCTGAATTCTAGTTGGAAATTTCATTATTAATCTCATTAGTAATCTCGTTCGAACGAGTTCCCCAGGTCGTTCGAACGACTTTTCAGTAGTTCGACCCCCCTCCCCAGATTTATGCGTTTTTCTTAGTTTCTTACACCCAAATACATATGGATTATATAGTAACCAAAACTCAGATATTCCAACATTATTTAAACATTCTCAAGGGTGATTTTCACATAAGAGAAACATCAAATTCATATGTTCATAAGGGTATTATCATCAAACCCATTAAATCCTTAAAATGTCAATTATCTAAATTCTCAATTTTTAACACTCCTATAAAACCCAGAATTTAGAACTTATAATTTCTTATCTAAATCATCAATTTACATTTTTAACATGAGTAGTATTCATCTACGTGCAATATCTATCATCATTTTCATGTTTTCAATAAACATATATCTCCTCTACATGTAAAACCTATCACTTTCATCATGTTCATAGCTTCTACATGTAAATATTTCAACTACATGAATTTGTCTAACCAGTAAAATTGATTTATCAATCACTTTAACCCCAAATTCATAAGTTCCATTGATTCATAAGAATCTTATTCTAACATGGGCAATATAAGCACCAAATAGAGCAAGAATTACACTTGCCTCTTAGTGTAGGGATGAACCTTTGGAGATGATAATGTTAGAACCTCCTCTTCCCTTTTTTCGGTGACTTTCCAATGATTCTCCGGTGATGGTGCAAGGTGTAGAGATGGTGGTTGGCCCTTGATTTCCACTCGATGACTCTTCCTCTCCATAAAAACCCTTTCCCTTTCTCTAGATGACTTTTTACTTTCTCTCAAAAGTCCTCTCAAGTGATATGATGAAAATGACTATTACGTAGAGTCTAAACCCGAATATATAACAAGTCTCCAAGGCTATCTAAAAGACAAAAACGGAATCACTATTCATCTCCCAAGAAAAATGACTAAAATGCCCCTTCGGGGTGTCCTTTCATCTTCCAAGTGATTGGAAACCTAAATCAAACCCCCGGGTATACTTTTCTGCCTATTTTGACCCTTCTAAACTCAACGAAACACTTGAAATCATCATCCAAATGACTTAAAAATAAATCTCATTTTATTTCCCAACTTTAGTCCCAACACGACTCATCGGCGCGTCCCGACTTAATTTCCATTATTGTCGTATTTGTAGCTCCCGACAATAATTATTATACTCGTATATTACTTTTATATCACTAAGTAATATTCAAAATCATATATTACTTTTATCTCTAGTAATATTAAATTCGAATTAATCTCAATTATTTTTTTTGTAATTAATTCCAATTAATTCCCATTTATTTTGCCCATTAACTTTTAATTAATCTCATATTAAAAAATATTAAAATTATGAGTATTATAGTAAATTTGTGATCTTCCTGTAAATCTCCAATCATATCATAATAAGCTGGCTTCATCCACTTCTTGACTTAACAAGAACTCTTTCCTTTTGTACATGAAGGCATATTCTTTCAGTGTTTTCTCAAAGTCCCTGCCTTCGCTCAAAGCTTTGTACTTAGCCTCATAGTCAGTATGGAGTGAAGCCAAAGTAAATTTTTGATCTTCCTGTAGATCTTCAATTATTTTGTAATAAGCTATATTATTTTCCATAGCCCTATCCAACAAGTAATGGAGGTGGATGTGTGACTCTTTTGCTTGGTCGAATACATCTGGGCCAAGTAGGCTTATTAAGTCTTCTTCGATTAGAGGAACGTGATCAGCCTTCAAAAGATTTCTACTCCACTTAAGTAGGTCGGATTCAGCAAAAACTATGACCTTTTTCCTGGTATCAAACTGAAAATTGCAAATGTAAGTACACAAGTATGGCTACTGAGAAAACATAACACAAAATATGAGATTTCATTCAACCAATCATGAAAGTAAAAGTATGTTAAATACAACACATGTAGTCAAAAGGAGAAACTTTTTCATTAATAACAAAAAATATGTTACATACTACTGGTTTTATTACAAAGTAGATGAGCAAAAAAGAGAAACAAAGGAGTTAAACCTTCTCCTTGTCCTGGACATTGCTCTTACAGGGATGGTCTGCAGAAGAGGCAATTTACTCACTGGGATTTAACGCAAACCCAACAGGTATAAGGGATGATTCTCCAGACTCTTACTCGTTATCAAAATCCTCCTTCAAGTTTGGAGGAGAGCCTGGATCATGCCACAAGAATAATTCATAATCAGTTACAGTATCGACCTCCTTAAGGTCCTTCGACCATCCATCTTTAAAATACTTCTTCCTAACAAACTCAATTTGAGCACAATCTGCTAAAAATGCTATGTCCCAGCCCTTATTGAAGGAGTCTTCTTTAATTTTCTAATTTTGGCATTCTCTTAATTGGCTCAGAAGACATACCAATAGCTTTATCCTCGAAAGACTTCAGGAGAGATTGATTTTCCACCAATTTATTTTCATCCATCCTGGCCTTACTTTTAACAACTATCAAAATGGTCTTAGAAGGTACCAATTTTCCCTCATCAATTGTCAAACTGGTCTCAGCAATTACCGATTTTCCCTCCACAAGGGTGGCTTTGTCAATAGCCTTCTTCAACTCAGCATTCTAAGTATTTTGCTTAGACTACAATAGCTTCCTTAAATCTTCAACATGTTTATTTAGACCCTCTAGGTCATCCTCAATGTCTCCTCTTGAAGAATGAATTTGATCGTCCTTCTCAAGCATTTAATTAAAATTCACCAAAAACTGCATAAGGGTCAACATCAGATTACAAGGAGTATTAGGAGAGAAACAAGACATAAAAGGAAAGTAATGGAGGTGAAAAAAATTCCCGTAGCCAAACTGTGGCTATCATTTTTTGCCAACTTTAATCTTGGCATTAGGGTAAGAGTTGTTCTATCTGTAGAGTGGGTACCAGTCTTGATTAACTTCCTGGCCACACCAGTATGAATAAGAATTGAGGAGGACCTAACAAGAGTTAACTCCTACTAAATTTTTTCTACCAGATCTTGGTCGGCAGAACTCTTCTCAACTTACTTCTCAAGGAAGTCCTTTTCTTATCCTCTTGAATTGAGGCACAACAACATCAATTTTCTCAGAGTGATGACTTGAGGAACCTTCTCCTTATCAGAAACCTTAGATGTTTTTTCTAGTTATTTAGCATCCCCATCTTTGTTAGTTTTCTTGGTATGTCTTTCAGTAGTTGGAGATAAAGCTCCGGTCATCAAATCATGAATCTTTCTCTTTCCCATACTAGCAAGTGGAGAAGAGGGAATAGTTGAAATGTACAAGGATTCAAAAGAGGAGGAAGTACTAAAATATTTCTCATTACCTACTGATTCCTCAGCTGAAGAGGTAGGAACTGGCTCTTCTTCACGATTGGTGGGGGCTACATTTATAGAAGTGGTGTGCCTAGAAACAAAAGAGGTAATTAAACTCCTATACTTCAATAAATACGAGGCAACTCTATGGTGTTCCTCACCAATCCCCTGGTGGATGTTCCAAAGGAATTTTAATTCATGGATGTTGACATCCGCTTCTTTGGTACACTTTTTTCTTTCAACTGCGCAAAATAAGAAACATGATAAAAAAATATAAGCCAACATATCATTAAACATTTCGTTAGCAAAAAATGTAGTAATACAATAATGAAATTCAATAACCTATGTCATGTCCCACTTGGGGGCACTTAGGCCCCTTATACACCTTTCCTATATGTAAGGGAGCATGTTGCCAATTCTTTATAATAACTCCATAGTCAAAATAGTCCTTATTAGAGTCTGGCAGATTAACAACTAGGTCCCTATTAGCAAACCTTGTCTACATGTAATAACTACTGTCACTAGTACTCCACTTGTAATAAAATATCAGCTCAGGGATGCCAATGTGTGTTCCATATATTTGATTGAGCCTATCTATACCATTCACTACTCTCTAAGCATTGGGGGCTACCCTAGCAGGGACGCCATCAAAGTATTGACAAAACTCTAGACAAAAGAGATTGGAGGGAAAAGGTGAAACCACATTCAACAATGAACAAAGAGGGGATCCAATGACCCTCTAGCAGTGACAACACCTCCACGAGTGGTTTGGGCATTTCTAAGTCTACCCAGTCAGGGATGTTCCTTTCCCGCCTAAACTCATCTAAAGAATCTCCATATACTATGTAAACCATGGCTAAAGTAAAGAAAGAAAGAAAGTGAAATAAAAGGGGAGAAGAAATCTTATAGAGAAAATGGAGACTGAAGCGAAGGTAGAATGCAAAGGAAATCTCAAAGATAGAGAACTTGGAGAAGAAGGAGAGTTCAAAAGCTTGGAAAAGTCGTGGTATAAAAAATTCGACAAAATCTCGCCTCTTATAGCTTACTTAGGAAATTATGTAAGAAATGATTACTTGTATTGATGATAGACGTTCTGACAGCTTCACAATTCTGAAAGCATAAAAATACCAATATACCCTTTGACAGTTTGCTAATTTTTAAATTATTTACAAAAATTCCACTACAAATCAAAACATGGGAAATTTTAACAAGTCCCACACGTCGGCATGCGCCGATAAATTTTGAAGAAAATATACTCCATCCTTTCAATAAAAAAATCAAGAATGAAGTATTCGGGGCTTCTATTGATACCAAAAACTATCCACCTACGTGGACTAATCGGAAGTGGACATTTGTCTCCTTACGTGGTAGAAATCCTAGTCAACAGTCATTGAACCAACTCCTAAGAGAGTTGCTCGGCAGTCATGCTGGCCAACATGAAGAATGCATACCATCAAAGTAAATAAAAAGTCACCACATGGGAATAACAATTCACACGTGGTATAAACAATCAACTATCACATTCATTATGTACGAGGGTAAATGCTTGAATATATAAAGGCATTTTAACCCTTGATCTATGGGTCACTATAAATACATTGTATCCCTTTTACCAAAGTTAGGATAGAATGGTAATAAGAGTACCTAGCTTTCTGTAATCACTGAAATCAATACAATAATAGTTGACGAAGGCTTTCTTGCACCGCCGAGCCACTTAAAAAACACTTTGTCCTTTATTTGATTATTTCATTACAATCTTATATTTTATTTGTGATTAGAAAATTGGATCTAGTCCATTTTTTGACATCAACAATCGGTATTATGGACACCCCACTATACTAAAGATACATTTTAGCCTTCAAGACCAACTCCAACTAATTGGCCAAAATAACTGTTTACGTATATTGATCGGTTGATGCATGTCTAATCCAATGACCAAAATTGGGTTGATGCAATTCTTAACACAACATTTCAATCCTTTTTACTACACATTTTCATTGGGCCTCCCATTTCCCTCTTTTTATTTATTTGTTAGAGCAACATTTGTCTTACCGGCCACACTTTTTTCTTTTTATAATTTTTTCTTTGTGGGATG
Organism: Sambucus nigra; assembly: GCA_949130495.1. Taxonomy (NCBI): domain Eukaryota; kingdom Viridiplantae; phylum Streptophyta; class Magnoliopsida; order Dipsacales; family Adoxaceae; genus Sambucus; species Sambucus nigra. The sequence goes on from OX422214.1 coordinate 51,333,856, forward strand.
AAAAAGTGTTTAATGCTTGGGGTTTGAATACCATGAAACCTAAAGTTAAGTTACTTATATTTTTTGAGGTGAGATTTTGGCGATTTTACACCACAAATGATTAAAATATCGAAGATCACTGTGTTCTATGGCCTTTTAACTTTAGTACCTCGCAAATGGTTGAGTTTAGCCTATTCTACTATCATAATTGTGTTTTGGTTTTATTTTCTTTTTTTGAGTTTGGTACTTTGTTTATGTATATATATATATATATATATATATATATATATATATATATATTGTAGGTTGTAAATATCTATAATGTTCATATTCAATGCACACAAGCTAAATAAGCAAAAACACTCAAGAGGGAGGATAAAAAAAGCACACAACACATGAATATACATGATTCGACAATGTGCCTACATCCACAGGTTTTAGGATTTCTCTTATATTAACTTAGAGAACGGGTCAGAAGAATTGTAGTACTTATCGACGTTACAATTTTTATGCATGCCTCTGGAGTTCGAGTTTACATTTATAGAGGATCTTAAGAAAGTCCTAGCTTAATTAGGAGATATCCCTAGAAATTCAAACCTATATTTTGTCTCTTGAAGCCGTTCTAAGGGATATATATGCAAGAGTCCTACGTGATATGTATTCTTAATTGACTTGATACGTAAGGAACTTGTGGGTCCGTGCTGAACACGGGTAGGTCATGTGCCTTCGTAATTCTGTTTCCCATAATTGCCCTCAAAGCTCAGCATCGCTTTAAGGTCATTGGGATTTATTGTGTCTTAGTCGGCTGGGGACTTCGATAAGTTGACATTCTAGAATATTTGTTGTTTTGATTGAAGGGCAGCCTTGTAAATGTCCCTAGAATTGAAGGGCCTTTTGATCGTTCAGTTCTCTAGGGATACGCCGATAAATGTTATCCATTTTTTCTTCCCAGAAGTGAACCGTCGCTTGAACAATTGTCACACACGCGTGTAGTCATCATTTTTTGGGGGGAATTGAGAGAGCACTTCCAACTACAAGGTGATAGTTCCCACTCTTCTGAACATTTTCCAGTTCATTTGAAAATTTTGAAATCTTCAGTTTTTAAAAGGAGAGATTGTCACTTACTTCATTTCACTGTAAGGATTTCTTCGAAACTTTCTCTTCTTTTCATTCTTCTCCACTTTCTTTGTCTAGTTCTTTCACTGATCTTGTGATCTTTAGACATGGTGTAAATTATTGATGAGAACACATTGGAGGAATTTATATTTAAAAGTTGCATCGCTCCATGGGTATCAATAGAATTAGTTGATGGTCCTTATAACCTTTATGCCCTTATTGAAGGCCACGGTTGCCTTCAATCTTCTTTTTTGAGTGCGGGATCACATTTTCTACAAATTATTTATTTTTTAAGTTTTGTTAATACTTTGATATGGTCCCATCCCCAGTTTTCCCATACACATGGAGGATTATTAATGGGGTTAATCATATTAATGAGCTATATGGGACCCATCTAGACATAACCGAGATTATGTAATATTACAAATGGGTGATAACTATTGAAAATATCAATTATATGAAGAAGAAGTCGACTAATCGAGCCCTGGTTAGAACCTTCCTAATTTTAATAAGGATTATTGAGATCATGGTTTGATTGTAAAAAATTGACAATATTCTCCCTTCCTGAGGGTGTGGCATATGAACAACCTATATGCCCTCAGATTGGATAAGGAATATGTTAGAATTCTTTCTGTTGGCTCTATTATTCCCCTTTAATTGATGTTAATTCTTTGTTATTTTCTCTTTTTTACATTGAAGAATAAGAAGAAAATTACCCATGATAACGACGTTAATTTTACTAATCTTCGGGCAGTTTGGTCCATTCAACAAAGAGTTGGATTTGTCGAGCATCCAAAGTCGGCAACATTCCTGCTCAATTATAAGAGAACCACCATTTTATTTTTTGTGACGTCAATAAGGGGAAATCTGATCATATCTATCACCTTCATTGATCCAGATGCATCCACTTCTACTAATTCAAAGAGGACCCAATAATCTAACGAGATCACATTTCTCTAACATTTAGAGAGGGACGATCTAACAAAGGGAAGTAGATTATCCTCTTTCACCCCCAAGAAGTTTTTTGGACCCTTCTACCATTTCTCTAAGCTCTATGGCGAAGATAAACCGCACATGCTGGTACCAGATCTCCACCTCTTTCTCGTCCATGAAGTAAAGAGAAGGAACTTGCTTAGCCAATGAGCAAGAAAAGTGATGTCGGGGGTTCCACCAATGCCATGAACCTTGATAACTCTCAAAAACTTATTTGCCTCCTGCTTAGAACAAAACATAAGTGTGATAAGTAAAAAATAACTGTTAAAGAAACCATAAAATTAAAATAAACGGAAAAAGATATCATATATTAAAAAATCTAAAAGTAAAAATATTGAGATGGGTTGCATTCTAAGATCTGGGAACATTTTTTACCTCCATTATTTCTAAGTGGTATCCCTTAAGGTCGTCGCGGATGACTTTGAATTGACCTCCCTAGTTGGGCCCCAGTTTCTCGTCAGAGGGCTTTTTGCTGCTGGCCATAATTTTTCTCATAAAATAGTCTCCAACCTTGAATCCTCTCGCTTTACCCCCTGTTGTACTCCCTATCCAACTTCTTCTAGTAAGAGGCAAGATATATAAGAGCCAATTCTCTCTTTTCATCAGCCAAGTCAAACTCTACTATGATTTCTTCGTTGTTGAGATCTTTATCGACCATAGAGGATTTTATGATTGACAGACTTGCTTCTAATGGGATCACTGCCTCCATTTCGTAAATCATGGCAAATGGAATCTCTCCCGTTGATCACATTAGCATTGTTCGAAATGCCCATAGAACATGGGTAGTTGGTTGACCCATGCACCTTTTGATTTTTTTAGCCACTTATTGATTATGTCGAGGACTTTCTTATTGGAATATTTTGCTACTCATTTCCTTATATGTAGGTTACTGAACTGTAGTAATATTTTATATTATGCTCATCGCAAAACCTTTGGAAGAAGTTTCTCTTGAACTGAATCTTATTATTTGTGATGATGATTCGAGGAATTCCAAATCGTATTATGAAGTTTCTACATATGAACTTGGTCGTATTGGCATTTAGGATATTCGCCATGGGTTCACCTTTAACCCATTTGGATAAGTAGTTTGTGCTAATCAATGGATACTTCCTACTACCAGACATGAGGGGAAATGGGCCGACGATGTCAACTGTTTACTAGGAAAATGTCTAAGGGCTTGTGAGGGACTTAAGGTGACTAGTTGTTGGTGAACCAATGGTGAGAAGGGTTGGAAGTTCTTCCATTTTCTAATATATAAAACTGTTTCCTTTTGAATGTATGTCTACAAGTATCCTTCTTTCATTTCCTTAAATGCTAGCGATCTACCCCTTGTGTCTCCCATATATTCTTTCATGAAGCTCGTAGACGGTCTGTCCGACATTGTTTTGGTGCACTCATTAGAGGTAAGGCCCTGATAAAAAGCATCGATAAATTTTCTTATCTACCCCTAAGTGGAAACGAGCATATTTTACCTGTACCTTATGTGCTTCTTTCCTATCAACTCACAAGGCATCTTCCATTAGATAACGCATGATCGGATCCATCCATCTTGGGGTCCTATTGATGACCATAACTTACTCAGAAACTTTCCTTCTATTTACACTGGATTGGTTGAGGTATTCCACTTCAATCATCCATTTCATATCCCTATTTACGAAAGAAGCAAGTTTGGCCAGTGTGCCAACATGACTATTATTCCCTCTTGGGAACCGTTACACTTGTCATTGCATAAATTAGGTGACCAACTATTCATATTCCTAAAGGTATGCTTCACTGTGCTCATCCCTAATCCTTTAGTCTCATAATATCTGATTTGATACCATCCTTGAGTCACATAAGATATCGAGGAGATGGGCCCCTAAGGAGGGTGCCTTTCGTAATCCTCCGAGCAAGGTTTCATACTCAACTGCTTTATTAGAGGCTTCAAATACCAATTAAATTACCTGTTTGAGAACTATTTTCTCCAGGGATACCAATATTATCTTGACTACCACCCTTTGATATTTCGGGCTCCATCAACATACAATACCCATTTATCTCCCTCTTTGATTGGTTGTGGGATAGAATTTTTACCTTCATTCTCAATCTTTTGTGGTTCTTGATCAATGAAAAATTTAGCGATGAAGTTTACTATTGCTTGCCCTTTGATCGAGGTGGCTAAAATATAATATTAAATTCCTGAACATTGCTTTCAGAGGGAAGGGGGATTAAAAATAATAGTGCATGACTCGAAGTAGTGCTTCAACTTTCTGGAGTATATCACTAATGAATTTGTGATCTTCTTCAATAGCAAGTACCTCTTTTCAGCATCGAGAAATATTTTTCTCGCATAATAAATCGGGGACCGCCTGAACCCTATTCTTCTTATAAACCAAGGTTGAGCTAACAATGCGAAGGGACACTGCCAGATACAAGTATAAAGGGCCTATATCATCTGGAATGGTCATCAGTGGTAGTTTGCTAATATAATGCTTTATTTATTTAAGTGACCTGGATATGGATATGAAATGGTTGAAGGCAACTAGAATTTGGCTAAGAGATTTGATAAAATTAGAACTTGGTTTGATTAAAAAAAGATTTAATTATAACAAGACGTGGTAATTAATTAATTTGACCATATCCTTAGAGAGCATACTTTTTTAATTGGTGTTAGATCAGTTCAATATGATGAATCCCGAAGGTGTGACTATTGAGGTTTAGTCAATCACATGTCAACTTATGTTTCTTGATATTAGAAACTACGTGTATTGGAAAACGCAAATGGCATTTTTTATGAAATCTATAGTGAGATGGTTTGGTTAACCGTATTTAAGGGTGGAAACACCTAGTAATCTAGGAATAAGATGTTGATGTCCCTAAGCCTTTGTAACACCCCGCGCATTCTGGCATCGACCGCCACCAAGACTACGTTAGGCATTACTAAATTAAATATCATTCTTAGCTTATGACATATAATTTTTTTCCCACGAGGTATTAATCAAATTTATCCAACAACATAACCATTTATGCAACAGTAAAATCCATCACCATGCTAATCTCCAAAATAAATCAACTGTGAATAAATGTAAACTCAAATTAAATGATCCAAATGTAATTATCTAGTAGAAGGCATAAACACTATGGAACCGATTGGTCCACCAAATCCATAATAAAAGTTTCATATTAAAAGCGACGGAATAGAAAGTAATCCTAACTACTAAGGCCTATGAAATAAATCTCCAACTATATCTTCAAAAATATCTCCAATCCTTACTATGCAGCTACTCCATCCCTATACCTAAAATGTTAGTCAACGTAATGGGTCAGATCCCACTACATGAATACAAGCTACTCTCCCCAATTAGGGTCCTTGATGCCCAGAGAGTAGCATTATACATGATAAAAATCACAATAGAGTATTTTAATTTAAATGAGATATAAATTGACAAGCGAGTAAATCAAAACACTACTATCAAATCACGTAATACACGCCCCCATAAGTTTAAGTCCAATTATTTCATTATCATTATCATTTGAAATTTAGCTCTTATCCTTATTTAATTTAATTGTTCCATTATTTTTTTTCAAGCGACACCATTATGGCAGTCAACCCCTTTTTGGCCCTTCACATACTCTTAGCATGCTTAAAGTTTGACATATGTCACCAATTTTTGTCAACTCTCCATGTACCCGTGAGGTTCCACACAGTCGGCCCGTAGTCTATTAGCCCCACATAGACTCATGATGCCAATACACACCCACATCGCAATAGCCAGTCAACCCGTATTCTGTAAGCGTTGCACATACTCACGCCGCAAATCTATTTTTAATACCTGTTTATTATCTTAGGTATTAGTTCTCAATTTCTCAATTTCTTATTATTTTATTTTATACACACCCTATTACAGAGCATAAATCCTCAACCCTACGCCTAGTCCCATACCTAGTGGTCTCCAAAACAGAAGTACATCCTACCGTATTATATAAGATGAATCTCCACCATTACTTTCCTCCCGGTCTTACGCCTAGACATTCATATCAATAGAACGACAAAAAAATCTTCCCAACCCTGGAATATCTCGACCTTAAAAATCTACGCTAACTAGTGCCATACCCAAAAAGTGTTAACCAAGACTATGTCATACTTACTAGTCCCATGCCTAGCAAGTACTCCTAAAATAAAGGTGAGAGCATAACTACCCAAAGTCTCGTCGTCCCCACAGTGATAAATATAATCAAACCAATAATTCACAAATGACTTATTATCAACAATTCTAATAATTCCTCATGCGATCACAAATAAATCTAATTTATGTCACCAAATCAATTTTCATAATTAAACAACTTATTTTATGCAACTCATCATCATGCAAGTTTATTGGACACACAACAAAATTTCCTTTTTATCACACTAACATAATTTTATGTGAATTCACAAGTCCTTTTCAATTTAAATAAACCCTGTATAATTTTCTACATGCAAACCTACGCCTATATTAACAAGACTCTAACCTCTATCCTAGGCAAAGAAGGGTTATGAGTATTAATTCATTTTAAGATTCTTCATAAAAATAGTCCCAATATAGATTTCACTAATTAAGGTTTCTAATTTATTTTAAGAAAAATATGTAATTTAATGTTTAGGAAATATTTAAAATGCATAATACAAAAGAGAAAGAATAGAAGTGTTCATTCCTGGTGCAAAGTTGGTTGAAAATTCTGATTACTTAGTTGTGTTCCGATTGGAAAATTTATAAAGCCTCGTTCTTGCATGATCTTGAGAAAACACGGTTTGAGGCTTAAAAAATTGGGTTGAATCGTGATTTAATTTGGGGTTAAGGTTTTTAAATGAGTGTTGGTAAAGATGTGTGAGACTTGTGGTTTAAAAGTTGATGAAAAGTGTTTAGAAAAGTCTAACCCGAGTTATTTTTATATGGAAATTTGTAAAGAGTTTTAATTAACTCAAACTCTCACAAAATATCAAACCTGTCGACACTGCCCAGGGTGAATTAATTCACCCTCCAGGCCGAATGACTTCGGTCCTGGTCAGTTCGCCAGTTTGTCCAAAAATATGTGTATATTAAAAAAAAAAATATTTCTCTGCCGATTTCTATTCGGATTAAAATCCCATTTTTCATAAATAAAATCCAACATATTAAATTGCTAAAAATAACTAAATCCAAAAATTTATTTGTTTATAATTTTGAATTAAATTAAATTATTACTGGTTCAAAGTAACGGGGTGTAATATACTTCCCCACTAGCACAAAAATTTCGTCCTCGAAATTCGACGAAGTGTAAATGCGCAAAATAAAATAAGGCTCACATATACCTACCCATATTTTTCCATAATTATGTGCCCAATCGCCCAATCCTACACGCACCTATCCCGCGAATGAAATTACAATATATATATATATATATATATATATATATATATATATATATATATATAAGAAAATAATACGTACTATACTACTCCATTAGCCATATTTTGGCTTCTGTAGTGCCTGCCCTGCCTGAGGCTCCTGAGTCGGAAGCATATAACACCTACCCATTGCTGGTGCTCCCTCTGCACTGGCGCTGCCAGTGATAGAGGTCCTTGACCTTTCTGGCCCTGTGTACCTTGATCCTGCTGGTCTTGTGCCTTTGAACACCTAGAAGATCTTTGCGCTGATTCCTCATATCTTAAACATGCGCCCCAAAATGTTCATATAGTTTATTCAGCGCTTATTCACCCGAATATCCTTGTCCTTATCCCTACAGACCATGTGGGCCAGCATTACTTTTCTGCTACTGACCTGTTCTCTGTCTCTTTCACAGCTAGTCATTATGATCCTTATTATCCCCTCCTTGTCCATTTGACTCTTGTCTTTTTTCCAACTTCTTTTGGCAGTTTACTTTCTCCTGCCACAACAACAGCGCGACGTCCACGACCTGGGTGTAAGTAGTGTATGTAGGATTCCCTAACAGTATCTGATTAATAGGCTATGACAAACCCTTAATAAAGCACTCAATCTTCTTCACCTCGATATTCACCTCATCCGTTACAAACATTAATAGATTTTAAAGTTCCTGCTCATATTCAACAATTGATTTTGAACCTTGATCCAAATCCAGAAACTCCCTCTTCTTCGCGCTCCAAATCACATACGAGAAATACTTATCATTAAACTTTATCAGAAAATCTCCATAGTTTAGGTGATCCCTATCAATTGATGTGGTGACACTCTCCCACCGATGTAATGCATCATCGGTCATCTTGAACGTTATCAACCTCTTCTTCTGCACATCTATGAAGTCCACCATCCTTAAGTGTCTCTCCTCCCTCTGGTGAGCAACCGTTGGGTCAGTTTCCCTCGCCAAAGTGGGTGGATTGCCCTTATGGAAGCTCACCCTCACCCGTCCCAAGTCAAAATGAGTTTACCCTATCGTCGCGCCTTTAAACACTACACCAAAAACAACAATCTTGCATGGTTTAAAACTGTGCCAAATCAACTATGTCATGGTTTTGAACTGTGCCAGAATCAGGTGTTTCAAAATGACCATTTTTTTCTGGCATGGTTCAAAAGTGTGCCATAGTTGGCCAAATAGGAACACTTCTAGCACACTTTAAAATCGTGCCAGAATTTGATATTTCTAGCACACTTTATAACTGTGCCAGATTGAGTACATTTTGGTACACTTTGGGCACAATTCAAAATCGTGTCAAAATTTGATACACTTTTGGCACAGTTGTGAACTGTGCCAAATTTTTTGGATCAAAGAAATAAAATTTAAACAAGAAAATTCACAAATTGCGAATCTCGCACGTTGTTGATAAACTAATATACATATAAACTTCAAAATATTACTACAAGTCTTAATAGTTCACAAACCCAAAAAATATTGGGTAGAGCTTCCTCTATTTTCTGGACATTCCAAAACCTGTTTATATAAAACCTGCGTAATGCAAAACCCGCACGGACATAAAATATAACAATAAAATTATAAAAGCCCGCACGTCCATAAAAGTTAATAATAAAACTACAAAAGGCTGCTCGGCCTAAAAAAAAATAGAATCCTAAATATGAACGACAGTAAATAAATTATCCCCTTCTTGTAAACCATTGACTTCTTCGTGTGTTCCACGTGAATAAAAACTAAAAATAAATATTATTCTGTAAAAAATAGGATACAAAAAATAGTTGATATTTGTAACCAAGTAATTTTAAAAAAAAAAATTTAATCTAAAAAATTACATATACGAGTTACAATTATTATTGTATTCTTAAACCGAAAGTCGTATAACTATGTGGTCAGTTTCTATGAGTTACATTAGTCCTATCAGAGGTGTTAGTGCCTCTTAAAGGGCCGTTTGAGGACTGGTTTGAGTTTTCACACTCAAACGACATGTTTATAAAAATAATTTAAATATTTTTAAATTATCGTAATATTCTCAAATCAGGAGACCCATGACTACGCAGTCAGTTCCTACAAGTTACATTGGTTCCGTGCGAGGTGTCCATGCCTTTTATGCGGCTGGTTTGGGTTGTCACCCTTTAACGGCTTGTTTTTAAGCCTAATCTAGATATTTTCAAATTATCATCGTATTCCTAAATCGGGAGACCCGTGACAATACGATAAGTTCTTATAGGTTACATTGGTCTCGTGCGAGGTATTAGTGCCTCTTACGGGCCATTTGAGGGGTGGTTCAGGTTTTCACCCTCTAACTGCATGTTTTTAAACATAATCTAAATATTTTTAAATTATCATCATATTCTCACCTGGGACTACACGATCAGTTCCTACAAATTACATTGGTCCCGTGTGAGGTGTTGGTGCTTCTTATGGGGTCGTTGGAGAGCTGGTTTAGGTTTTCACCCTCTAACGACATATTTTTAAACCTAATCTAGATATTTTCAAATTATTGGCATATTCACAAATCAAAAGACCCATTTCTACACAATCAGTTCCAAAGTGTTACATTGATCCCGTGGGAGGTGTTCATGCCTCTTATGGGGCCATTTGGTGGTTGGTTTGGGTTTTCACCCTTTAACGGTTAGTTTTTAAGCGAAATCTAGATATTTTCTAATTATCGTCATATTCTCAATCTGAGAGTCCCATGACTGCGCGGTCAGTTTCTATGAGTTACATTGGTCCCGAGTGAGGTGTTAGTGCCTCTTACGTGGCTGTTTAGGGAATGGTTTGGGTTTTTAACCTTTAACGACTTATTTTTAATCCTAATCTAGATATTTTCAAATTATCCTCTTATTCTCAAACTGGGGACCCCTGACTAGGCGGTTAGTTCCTACAAGTTACATTGGTCCCGTGCGAGGTATTAGTGCCTCTTATGGGACCGTTTGAGGGTTGATTTAAGTTTTCACCCTCTAACGGCATGTTTTTAAGCATAATCTAAATATTTTCAAATTATCGTCATATTCTCAAATCGGAAGACCCGTGACTAAGTGGATCTATATATATTTTTGATGTGGCAAACACCAAAAGGAGAAGGGAGACGAAAGAAAAGAAGAGAATGCAAAAGATATATTTGTGTGACTACCTGTCAAGTACAAAAATTTCATTGTAGTGATTGTGAATTGGAACCTTCTCTTCATTAACTTGAAAATTTCATTTCGTATCTAAAAATACATCTATTTTCTTCATACCTAATAGATTAGAATTAATTAGTATACAAACAACTGACTATAATTTTGATTTTATTGAACTGGAAACTCAGTTGAATGTCAACAATAGAGCTTTGTAAACCTTGAGGGTTAAAGGACTATCAATGGAATAATTTTAATGATATGGGAGAGAACATTAGTGGATGAAGGCTTGCCAATGAACTAATTTTAGCTCAAATGTAGTTAGAATCTAGTATATTTAGTTGTACTAATTATCCTCAGTACTAGTTAATATGGATCAAGAGAACACCATATTATGGAAGTATTTGGGTTGATATATAGCATCTCGATAGGTAGGCAGGGGTATAAAATCAAATTTCTACAAGCATATAATCCATTTATCTTAAAGTATTATAAACACCTAATACTTAGATGGGCTCATCGCCTGTGCTTTCACGTGGATTTGACTCATCTCAACCTCCTTAGCATGAATTTTTTCCTCCAATTTCATGAAATACTAAAAATATATAGAACGACAATGAAGGGATAATAAGTGATTCAGATCTGAAATTTGGGATAAAAGCACAGTTTATCATGTATTCAAACCTGTTTGCAGTTTGACGTGCTCTAGCAACAAACTTCTCCATTGTCGAAGATTGAGATTCAACAACTCCCTTTGTTCTTAATTCATTCTCAATGATACAACATCGAGGGAAACATTTTTGAGAACCTACCCAATGGAAGACATCATTTTTATTAAAAAAAATCAAGAAAGTAAAAGAACAAGATATACCTTTTGTGATCATGAATTGATTTTCCATCCAAACTACTAGAATCCTGAGACAGAAAAACAAAATAAACAACCAGTTACTATAAGAGAAACATATTAAAGAATTAAGATTCATCATAGTAGTAATTTTATATATATCAAATTGGAAGACTTTCAAAGTATGTAACCCTATCAATTTACTTCTTTCGTCGATCCCCCTATATTTATACATATTAAATTGGAATACTTTCAAAGTTCAAATAATTCAAACCATGTTAAGTTTGTACAACCTGATTTTGATAATATATAACATAACTGCTTGTTTCAAAAACTAATGTCAACAGGCCAAGTGTGGCTTGTGCATGTGCAGAAATTTATCTGCTAAAGACTAGGCCCCAAAGAATTCGGATAAAGAATATAGCTCAGATTCAAAAGAGAAGATTATAATAAAAAATATCAGACCAAATAGAAGAGGATATTTTTCTGATAATGATAAGATGGAGAAAAAATAAGTATCTGTTTGGGAGGATTTAATAAAAAAAATTACTTTTCTTTATGCTAAGATTGCAGTATATCAAAATTCAGCAAGTCAATAGGTCTTGAATTCAACAGAAGCTTTAACTAAAAGGGCTGGAATGGAGGCCAAATCATCTAAGAAGATTAACTTGTTTAAAGAGACTTATCTTTCATTCACAAACAATATCACAATGTTGAAGCTTTTTAAAAACATTCAACATTGTGATATAACTCTAAAAGATGCAGCATTATTTGCTAATATCATGCTCTCTCCCATTGGTGCAAAATTGCCTGATTTTGAAAGCCATCCACAAAAGTTACCAATCAGATTCAGAAGATAAAAGGAAGATTCCCCCTCTTCTGTATGAATATCTAAAGATGTTTCTAACCTTTTTGATAGGAAATGGAGTTCAATATGTCGTTCCAAAGAGAGGAAAAGTAAGAATAATTCCCCCAAATATTGATCACTCTAGTTTCATTGGCAAGACAACTAAATCCATTTATCCTAACAATTCGAAGAAGACTTACCAAGATACCATATTTTAAAGAATCCCAAGGTGTTCTAATAAAGTCCCTAAAAACTCAAACACCCCACACCCCAATGATTAATTTCATGTGTTGGGATATGAGGGGAGTGGCTAACAAGACAACCAATATGAAACTTAAAAAACTGATTAGAAAGCATAATCTGCTAGTTATCGTTCTAATTGATGCAAAAGTTGATAAAGATAACATAAATAAATATCGATTGATATGGAAATTTGAAAGATCTATCTCTTACTGTTATAGTAAAATTTGGTTTTTGTGGAAATATTGGAATGTCAGTCACTATGTTGTATGATGGTGATCAAGTCCTTTACTTAAAAATGGTTTACCATTATTTTAAAGCGGAGATTATTTTAACAATAGTTGATGCTAATTGTCTTAAAGACGAAATGTTATAATTGTGGAATATTTTAGATGATCTTTGAAAGGTGCCCAATATGTGTGTTTCAAATCAAACCAAATTTTCACAAAAAACTATCCAACTTTTAATATGCACCAAACCAAGTTTTGAAAACCCGATTCTTACTTTAAACCAATTTTATCTTGATTAATCCTAAACATGCATCAAGTGATTAAAGCAAGTAAAATAAAGTAAAGATTACTCACATCACTGGATGTGCGAGGAAAAAACCCAAAACGGGAAAATACCCTCGGACGGCCCAAGCCAGACAATCACTACGAACAATGGTTTTACAAAGACAGAATAGCCTTACACTAAGACTCGATCCCCACGGGTCTTGATGCTCCTTCTAATCTTCTACCGTTCTTCAATAGTGTCCACGTAGAAATTACATCTTCCACGATACCTGTCCACAACACACGCGTCCACGTATGTCTCGGTGTCCACCGAATGGCTTTGATTCGTCTACGATGTCGAACAAGAAGTCCTTCTCTTTTCTTCACCGCAAAACCCTTTGATGTTAAATTATAGAATAAACTTCTTTGGTGCCGCAAGATCACGTAAGCATATAAGAATGATAACTCGGATCTTTGCAAACTCTAAGGGTGTGTTTATGCTTTGTAAACCTTAGAAAATATGTGCAAACAAGTTTCTAGTTCGTAAAACTGTTTCTAGAATGCACACCTACGAAACTCTGATAGAAACATGCTTCAAATAACAAATAAGTTCCCCCTCTAAATACATATTATTCTAACGACAATGCCACATCGTTCACGCGACTTAGGCATCTCGTTCGAGCGAGATCCCTATGTCGTTTGAACGAGATGATGTGGCAGTTTGACCTTTTGACTTTTAGTTCAAAACGTCTCTTTTAAAGGAGATCCAAATAAGTCAAACTCTATTTCGAGTATATCAGAATTAAAACGTAGTGTAAACAATTAAAACACATTTAAAAATATTTAAAAATATTTTTCTTTATAAAAATACATCCTTATCTTTTATAAAAATAATTCCGATCACCATTAATTACACGCATTCATACCTGAGTGATCTCGAAATGAAATTACTTTTGAAGACAAGTAAACTTTCACCAATTAAACTTTGGTATGATTAAATCTTTGAAGCTTTGCCGCAACATCTTCAATTATCTTCAATACGTCATAGACCAAGTGGGATCGTGAAAAAATAAAAATCTCCCTATGACATATTACAAACACAGTTTTGTTCACGAAATTAAGTCAAAACAATACAGGAACTCAATTGGAGATTTATCTCCTTAAAAATCTCCTCCTTTGACTATTCCGGGACAAAACTAAACCAGTGAAATGCCTAAGCCAGGCCGTCAAGCCGTATGACGCCTAAATCCCATCCCATAAACCCAAAATCAAAAATACAGGACACAGACTAGAATATGTAGCACCGGCAAACATGAACTGTCTGAATGTGACGTAGATTTGAAATCTCAAATTGCTGTAGTATACCTACACCATTCAAACAGACAAGCAAATACCGAGTGAAGTATGGAGGAAAGAATGATAACAATTTATATTTCTAATAACAACAAATCATTTTAAACATGTGAGCAATTATTTGATACCAATTTGAAAGAAATATAATCAAACACTATGTAAATCCAGATATCAATAAAAACGCTCAACAAATCTCAAATCTCCCCCTACATCACCTACATCTCTCCCCCTTTTTGTCTCGATAGACAATCCGGTGAAAAGATAAACCAATCAAACTATCTAGCTTGAGAATATAAACCAATTTGAAACCACTAGATAATCATGAAACAACCAACTAAATAAGATCAATATATGACAAATTAATAGCTAGTAAACCAATGAATCACACAAAGAATATGAAAAACTAATAATGTGTGATAAACAGACTATATGCAAAAAAAAAAATTCAATTTTGAAACAAAAAAACCTGCATCTAAACTAGTCAGTCCAGAAACGCTTCCAGCAATACCAAAAAAATACCAATTTTAATCAGAGGACTGCAAACCAATCAGAAGCCTCAAATCAGCCTGTCGTTCGAATGAGACAGGGACATCACTCAAACGAGTTGAGGATGGCGCTCGAACAAAGTACAGTTTTCGTTCACGCAAGATGGATAAGTCGCTTGAATGACTTCTCGCGACTTGTCAAAATTTTCCAGATTCCCAGAAATATGATATAATATTGTCTAGTGAAAAAATTTCCACAAAAAAATTCCAGGAAGGGCCTGACAGCAGCAAAACAATGTTAAAACAGTAGGCTTTTAACATAAAACAAAAAAACTCATAAAAACTAAAAATTCGAGTTACATGCAAATATAGTACCAATGTGCTCAAATATGGATATGGAATGAATAGGCGTGAAACTACAACAAATGAGTCGCAATTCCAACACATCAAAACGATCAAGAAGCTCTAATTGATAGCAATAGATCATCAAACTTTATCATAGCCATATGACAATAAAAGTGTGAGTTTAATGAACTAAACATACTACATACACACAAATCCAGAATTTTGACAATTCTACAAACAATAGGGTCAAATTGCAATGTTTCAACATTAGGATTAGTTGTGCAAACCCGTTTAAATTTTTAATCCATCCAAGCTCTCTCAATAATATCATATTTTCTTTGGAATGAACTAAACTAATTTGGCCCTTTTCTTAGCATATTTCATTTTCTTTTAGGCTCTTTTAAACGGTGTCTTTCACGACTAGTTAATTTTGAACTCTCGCAACCCTTTCCTATGAATCACTCATCATTTTTACCAATTTAAATCCTCACGATAAACGGTTCTTACATGCACACTTCTCCTTAAGTATAATTAAGCATAGATGACAAGATTGAGATAAGAACACCTCACCAAATTCAAATATGTAAGAGAAGTCAAACATCCATGTAAACTCGTGCATGTGTGCAATGTTAGCATATATACAAAGTCGAATCAAAATGCACATCATCTTTGAAACAACCCCATATAAACAATGGTTAAGATCATTCTAAGCATCGATAATAATGACCAAATGTCCCAGCTACATGGATAATGAAACGATGGGGGGTCCAAGCACACCAATATGACACATCAAACATGTAAACTCAAAAATAAAAATCAAAAATCTTTTTGGCTTTTCAAAAGTTTTCTCAAAAACAAAATCTATTTGTATTTTTCAAATAAGACTCAAACAAGTGAAGAATAAAATACAAAGAGATAAACATGTCATAACACTAGAAAATATAAATCATGATGTACGGGCTAGCGTATGACAAAACATGCACCTACTAACCATAAGAAATGGCAAGAGATGAATCGTGTGCATGCATGTGAGAATCAACCAACGAAGCATTTAGCTTCTCCAAAACGGATTTCCTAACCCAGATAGGTGTAAACCTAACAAAACGGGTTTTGGGAACCAATGGAACACTACATTTAATCTTCCTAGGGTATTTTCTATGATCAAAACAAAAAATCATAAGGTGACCTTTCCTACCACAATGCGAACCTTTGGGTTGACCTTTTCTAATACCCTCGGATGTGGTTGACGCTCTAAAACAAACTATGGTTTTGGCTTTTACAATCGAACCACTAGAACAAGATAAGCCTCTACCATCACTACTCGAGTCATTTAAATCATTTTTTAACTTCAAAACTTTCGACTCAAGCAAACGATTTGACTTCTCAAACTTTCGGGACTCCTTTAAATTTTCAATTACCCCTAGAAGGTTATCTCGCTCCCCCTCAATGTGAGAAAACTTATCCCTAAGATCTATGACACCCCGCTTAGAATAATAACGGGTGGCCAGCCCTATACTAAAATAATTAGGAATCTCAAGTGGATCATTCTCAGCACCTACTGACGATTCTAAAATAAATACGGTTGACATCCCATTACAACAAAAAGAGGGTGCCAATTTAAAAAAAAATATTTACTTACATTACTGAAACAAACTATGCAACAACTAACCAAGGACATAACAACTATATATGATAAGAGACACACTCATGCTCAAATGATATAAAGGAGACTAAGAAAATAGTACAACACAATGTACGAAATAAAATACTCGAATATGCTGTCGAGTCACAGAAAATACAACAGTCTGAGAATTAAATATAAAAGTACTACACTACAACACTTGAGTATAAACGTAATACACAAACTGAATCCTGATCTAGATACACGAAAGATAGGAGACGACTATAACAAAATACCGCAACAGTTCGCTACTGCCATAACCCCATGAATACACTGGATGGATATCATCAATGGCGTCCTTGCGGAGGAACACCTAAAATAATACAATATATACATAGCAAAAGACAAATATAAATGGGTCAGAGCCCGAGGTGTGAAAACATTTTTAGCAAGTGCCTTAAAACGCATAATAATTATAAATGTATTATAACATGATTAAAGTGGAGTCGCACTCTCCAGAAAATCCAACTCATCTCTCAACTAAAGTGCGCAATTAAACGTATGCACATGATCTCCAAATAAATGCCCAAATCTATCTAGGAAAAGTAATCTAACTTACTCCCAATTTATACTCATTTAAAATCCATCTAAATTATTTCTCAACTTCTACTATTTCCAATCTCTAATCTTCATCAACTTACTAAACACATAAACTATACAAAAACCTTCTCTTTTACTAGAATTTCTCATATTATAGTTATTGACATAAAAAGTATATATAAATATATATGAGTTATTAGCATCTAAGTGATAAGGACTAAACTTCTCCTAATTCTCAATACTGCACTGCGTTTCGTGCGTGGGACGTCTCGCAAGCGAAATCCATACAAGGAACCCCCCGATACACTACTCCTTAACAGTATTGATTTTCAAGATTCATTATGCCCTCAATGCATGACACGTATAACCCCAATTTACTAAAATAATATAAATAATTAATTATTCACAATTCTCAATAGTTTACGGCGTGGGACGTCTCGCAAGAGAAATCCAAACAAGGAACCCCCCGATACAGTACTCCTAGGCACTGTCGATTATCGCGATATATATATATATACTCATATAATTATCTACTCTTCATTTTCACTCTAACTTATTCAACACAATTCAATCCGGATTTGATCTCTCGGAATGAGATTCAATCAACATTCTTATATCTCTTTACTCTAGAGACAAATATATGATATCTTATCTCACATATATTCATTATACTATACGCAACAAGTATAATATTCCATTCATCGAGCTATAATATAAATAGCTTAGCCATTCTCATTTACTAAGCATCCGTGGATTATCTCAAGTACACATATATGTTAATCACAATACATATATCCATATTCGGCACCCATAGGCTTAACAGCGGTGCACACATACTCTGCTATCCAATCCAAGTACATCTCGTACTAAGGATTACATGTTCCACATCACTCAGGAACTGTATCAATATAAATCACACATATTGGAGGCGAACATGGTTCCAAGCCTATGGGCTACGCACATACCTACCCACACATATGACCGTCAACACTATCATTCTCTCAGATAGCCCATACCTAGGTTCCATGCTCTTGAGGTACCAAATCTAAAATTCCCCCGAAGGAAACACAGGATAAAATTATCCTCTTTCGAACGCCAACCTCCCGTGATATTAAGTATGGTAGGTATGTCATATACATAATAAATAATAATATAGGTACACATTCCACCTATATAAATATATCATCAATTAGGTATTCACACAACCATATTATAACGATAGGTATTTGTCTCACCTATACAAAATTTCGCATAGGTAATTATTTAACCCATGTATATAATAACATTAGGGCATACGCACAACCCGTATAATAAATCTCCTACGTTGTATATTTATATCTCGAATATCCTATGCGTTTATCAATTTTTGACTAGTCCCCAATATTTTATTTTTCGAGCTTTTCTCACCACACAATGATAATATCAACAACCCCAATACATTCATTCGCCTCATAATATATATATTTTAACGACACCGTATATATTATTTATACCTCTTCTCAATATTTTATGTCTATAATCTCCAAACTCTTATAGCGATAGCCAATAGCCTCGAATGTTCTCATTCGTAATAATATAAGGCGTCATACAATTAAAACACTACCCCAATACGTATTCCCTTATTTAATATTCAAATCACACCTATATATCCCTTTAAGTATTATTCCTCACGAACACCCCTATTTGGGTAAATCTTGGATTTTACTTTCAACTAACCCAAAGTACACGCCTTACTAAAAAAAATATTTAGAAGTCCCCACACTATTTTTAGGAACCCCAAATATTTATCTTCAAACAATTCTAGCCTTTATTTTTCCAATTTTCGGTTTGATTTCCGAGTTAATCATATCCCCGGAACTGCTTTCTTAGAACAATCATATCAAATCGAAAAAAAATCAAAAAAATACATGATCATCTCCCACGCGACCGTATCGAAAAGATCTATAATTTTTATGTTTTGACCGAGAGCTGAATCAGTTCTCTTCCTGTCCGAATTAACCCCGGAACTATTTTCTTAGAAATATCATAACAAATAGAAAAAATTATAAAAATAAGCGGTTGGCGTCCACGTGACCGTATCGAAAAGATCTACAATTTTTATGTTTTGTCCGAGAGCCAAATCGGTTGTCTTCCTGTTCGAATTTAACCCATAAGCTACGATATTACTATTCATCATCTTCCCCAAAATCCAAAATTCATTTTTATCATCTTCCAACCATTTCTCTTCAACCCAAACATATATACAACATCAAAATTCAGTATATAACTTAACCCAACTAATTTACAACCTCAGATTCATCATATACACTCACGTCAATTTTAAGATTTACCCAAAATCTAGGTTTTTGACATAATAACCCAAATTCCATAATTTTGTCTACAAATCCTGAAATAAATGATACACAATAATTATTTAGCAAGTTTAATCACTTGCCTCGAGTTTGTAGAGTCTGGTTCGTCGTCGAAATCTCGAATTTACCAAAATTCCCAAGCTTTTCTTCTCTTTTCTCTCTTCTTTTCTTCTTCTCTTTCTTTTCCTCTTTCTTTCTCTTTCTTTCTAAATGAGGAAGACTTCTCCCGTAAGCTTAATAAGCTTCAACTACAAAATACACAACTTTAAATGATAACACACACCTTAAATGACTCGGTCACTTTAATTCGATCCAAATGGACTTAAAATATTTCGGAACCCAAATAAGCCCCAAGTACAGTCATTTCGACTATCTCGACCCTTCCGAAAACAATAACATCCTCAGAATTGTGATCCGAATCATTTTCTAACATCTTCAAATTTTGACCTCAAATGCCAATTTCATAATATTTAATTAAAATAATATTTATTTCTCCTAAAATAAATAAATTATTGTCCCAAAAATCACGGGGTATTACAAGATCTTTTTCTCGCGCCACAAAATCATTAATTGAATTATTTTCCTCAATGACACAAACTCTAGAGTTTTTTAAATCCTTTAACTCTTTTTCTAAAACGAGGACTCTATCATCACTCTCCTTTCTACCCAATTTTAATAAAGTAAAATCTTTAAACAAGGAACTAAACTTCTCACGACAAATATCTCTTTGAATTTTAAAATTTTGCAAATATTCAATCCTATTTTTGAAACCATGATTTTCTTTTTCCAAAACTTCAATACATTTTGCAAACTTTAAATTCAAACAATGTAAATCGTCAAAGCTTAGAGAATCCATTGAGAGAAAATAAACACAGGAGAGATAAACAAACACACGAGATCACAAAACAAATAAAATATGTTTTGCAGCTCTGATACAATTTTTGAAAGGTATCCAATATGTGTGTTTCAAATCAAACCAAATTTTCACAAAAAAACTATCCAACTTTTAATATGCACCAAACCAAGTTGTGAAAATCCAATTCTTACTTTAAACAAATTTTATCTTGATTAATCCTAAACATGCATCTAGTGATTAAATCAAATAAAATAAAGTAAAGAATACTCACAACACCGGATGTACGAGGAAAAAACCCAAAACGGGAAAACAACCTCAGACGGCCCAAGCCAGACAATCACTATGAATAATGGTTTTACAAAGACAGATTAGCCTTACACTAAGACTTGATCCCCACGGTTCTTGACACTCCTTCTGATCTTCTACCGTTCTTCAATAGTGCCCTCGCAGAAATTTCATCTTCCACGATACGTGTCCACAACACACGCGTCCATGTATGTCTCGGTGTCCACCGAATGGCTTTGATTCGTCTACGATGTCGAACAAGAAATCCTTCTCTTTTCTTCACCGCAAAACCCTTTGATGTTCAATGATAGAACAAACTTCTTTGGTGACGCAATATCATGTAAGCATATAAGAATGATAACTCAGATCTTTGCAAACTCTAAGGATGTGTTTATGCTTTGTAAACCTTAGAAAACATGTGCAAACAAGTTTTTGGTTCGTAAAACTGTTTTCCAGAATGCACACCTACGAAACTCTGATGGAAACACGCTTTAAATAAAAAATAAGTGCTTCCTCAAAATACGTGTTGTTCGAACGACAATACCACGTCATTCGCGCGACTTAGGCATCTCGTTTGAGCGAGATCCTTATATCATTTGAACGAGCTGACGTGGCAATTTATTATAGGCGATGTCAATGTGGTTTCCAATCAAGTAGAGAAAGTGGGAGGAAATGAGATATATTTCCATGTTGTTCAATATTTTAAAAAGAAAATGGAAAGTATGTTTCTCCCATCAATAACTAAGTAAATGGAAAGTATGATGCTCCCATCAATATTGTAAAAACTAGGAGGCGGGTTAGAGGCATAAGCCTAAATTGAACAAAATGATCGCTAATATATAATGTAAACATATTAACTAAATCACAAACTACTAACTATCATCACATATGCATTTGTACATGTGTAACATAATATAAATACATACATAAATTTATGTATGTAAATGAAAAATAGGGCACACGCGTAAGCCTCAATAAGGACGACACGATAAGGGTTTTTTGGACATGAGTGACTTCGTGTTTATCAACATGACACGAACACGGGCCGTATAAAACAAGACACAACACCACTAGCACGATTTCTTAAATTTTATGCTTAATCACACTAAAGTAGGAACGGTAACCCAAATAAAAACGCGATTAACACGACATGATAATACGACTCTTAATTTTCACTTGAACACGACTTCGTGTAAAAAAGACTCGCTATGAACAGGACAAATCATGTCAACTTTGGGCCAATTTTGTGTCATTAGGTATCGTATTTTTTTGTCGTTTCTAAAATTATCACCCCTAGCCTCAATCTTATCCCAATGAGGCTTTAAACCTCAAGTCACTAGCGCACCGCTTCATCCTATTTTTGAAAACTGCCTCTCATATACGTAATCCTCATAGAGAACTCCAAGAAATCAATCCAGTAATTTTAATTTCACGATGCCTTTTAGAACTTTTAAAAAGATTTGATTTCTTTCATTTCAAAGAATACATATGATCGTTATATTAAACATGGTTAACAGTTAGTGAACTAGATTCCATAATAAGTACCGAGGTTAGAGAATAGGCGATCATAAGAAATAAGCTTCACCATTCGTGAAAACACAATCAATTCTGGACTTAAAAACACTAAAACTTCAATAATAATAAAATCATATAGTCATGTCGATTTTTTTAGAATATATATGTTCGGGAAGGAAAGACTTGAATCGTTCAGAATTATATTTTTTGGTAAGGTATTTTTCATACGATGAGGTGACCGGGCCAGCTTACGTGCACCTCGACTAATCCCCGCTCGCGGTTCGTGGCTTTCGCTGGCCAAGCATTATTTTGACACTGCCAGGGATGGAACTGGGGACCAAACCCAATCCACCTCGAAACAGTGTCCCAGTGACAACCTTATACCACTGGGCCAAGAGGCTTGGTTAATCATTCACAATCATCATTCGAGGCTTTCATATCGGAAGCAAACCAAATAGATCCTACAGGGGAGAGAGTACTTGTGCAATAAATTTAAAAGCACGATTTCCGTCTGAATACTTCTTTTATCCTTTTGAAAGGAATAAAACATATATAAGAATGACACATGGCAGCATGTATCAAATAGATTTTAAAAAACTTTCAGAGTAATTTTCAGAGCCACTTGCTGTAATATCCTAATTCTGAAAAGCAAGGCAAGCAATATACGGAGGCTAGTTTTGGGAAGGGTGTATGTTAACACAATCCCCGCTCTTATTAAATTAATCATTTAATAATTACGGTGGGCCCCAAAAAACATTAATGGCTCAACATTCAGGTGCGAAGTCACCAAGACCCTACCCTGAAAAGGCTCAACAAATTTGGACTTCGTCAAGAACAGTATGCACCAATAAATTTGAGAAAATATTACACTTGACAAAATTTCAGTATTAATGAAGAATTGATATAGTGGCACACTATAGGATACACTATCCCCGAGAAATCATTATAGGATAAAATGATCATATTTCATCACAGTCAAATGGTTACTTCAAATTAACTAAAAGCATGAATTTAATAAAAATAAATAGTACTACAACAGCAGATAGACTATCCCTGAGAAACCACTATAGGATAAAATCCCCCAACTATTGAAAAACTCAAAGATAAATAATTTGATAGCTTCTAGTATGAATTTTAAAATAGAAAAAAAATTAAGAAGGGGGAAGGAGAGTCACAAAGTTGAATTAATAAGGGAAGAAACGAAAAGGGAAAAAACTCTACTAGCATAATAAAAAGAATGTTAAAAATATTTATGCAATAATGTCCATAAAAATTGATATTCTAATATATCATGCCATCCAAATCCTTATTTCTCTATGTCCAATAGATAAAATAAATGAATTTATACATCCATAAGTTCTCCAAGTACTTATAAGGTGTGCAATCACTTCACAGTCGATTCCAGTATGAAAATTATGAGACTTCAACTTTTCCCTTAAAGCTTTATGGCTATATATCTCCCCATTAACCTAAAAGAGGAAGCAACATACAAGAATAAAACCAAATTCCTATTCTTACAGAGTGAAATAAGCAAATAGATCTGAATTTTGAGGCCACAATGACCTTTGGGAGGCAGCACGCTTTAGGAGGGCAGCAACACATTTTGTGAGGGAGAAATAATGCAAGATCACGTTAACATCCCTGATGTAGTATACCAGTTATTAGATCATTACATAACTCATGATCCAATGATGAATCACTAGCCACATTTGAATTGTAAAGTGAACCATTATAGATAGTTCCAAAAATGAGCTCAATGAATGGTTTAGGAAAATGGACCCAGTTCTCAACATGTGAATCAATACCAAAAGGAATGTCATTATACAATAAGAGCTTTGATCCGTTGGATGAAAGATGAACCAAATTTGATCCATTTTAATAAAATCAAATATAATCCTATGATGATTGTGCGAATTGATCCAAAACTGATCATCGACACAGGGACCTCTGTGTCAATTCTACGATATGAACTAGTTATTCTTAACCAAAGAAGATTTTATCAAAATCATTCAAAAAGATTAAATGCACCCAAAGAAACAAGCTATGAAATTAAATCCATCCAGATAAAACATTGATTTATTGCCAAAATCCACCAAACGTGACAAAATGAAAATGATAGTCTATTAAACTTTGATTTATAGCCAAAATCTCTCACTCCGAGAAACATTCTACCTGGCAAAAGCATAACTTGGAAAAGGAGTTGTGGCCAAAATGAAAAAATCAAACTACATCACGTGGGATGTCATGGGTTAATTAATTGGTCTCTCGGTTACCTAATTTTAATAACTCTCTTAAAATCTTCTTTAAAGGCATTCATCATGTATTTGTGAGAACTGAACTCCGAGATTTCCTTCCAACCAGTCTACAAAGTAAAAGTAAAACAAAAATTCCATCAAACAGTATACATATGAGGGGCAAAACACAAACACGAAGAATTACTTTAAAAAAGTGATACATCTTTTTTAGCGAGTTAAGAACTGCATAACCCATAGCATAACCCATAGCATATTGCTTTGCAATTTAATCTATGGTTTAAATTTTGCTAAAAATAATCTCCCAAACAGGCCAAAGAACACAAACATGACTCAACTAACAAAACTAAGTACTTATACTGATAAATATAATCTATTAGGAAATGTCTTGTAGTAAAGAACCGTATGAACTGAATAATCTGTAACATTTTGCATTTCAAATACACAAAAACTCACCGAATTTTGAGTGATCTCTTTAAATCTTCTTTTTGACAAATAAAACTCTTAAAACCTTTTTATACTCTTTTACTTCACAAAGTAATGATTTCCCTTTAGGAGATGCAAAAGCGAATGATGGTTAAACACAATAAACAAATTTTAATCTAGTGAAATTAAATTAATCCATTAAAACATTTTCACTTAAACGTCATCAATTCAAGTCCTAGAAAATTTGCCTGACATCTCCTTCAAACGACATTTTCGTTCGAATGAAGTCTCGTTTGAACGAGGCTTCTAACGAAGTTCCAGTGTGAACTCATTAGAAACTCGTTGGAAATCTCGTTCGAACAACCATCTTGTTCAAACGACATTTCGAACGAAGTTCCAGTAGCCAAAATGGGGACTCGTTGGCAAACTCGTTCGAACAACATCAGGTTCGAATGAAAAACTCGTTCGAACGACATATCGAACGAACTTCCAGAAAGTTTAGAAATTCTTATTTTTAACCCAGAAAACTTTATACACTTTATTTAAAGTTTTAATTAATTCTTTCTGAAAATAAAACACAGTTTTAATTAAACCTAACACCCAATAAACATGTTCCAAGCTCATATATATATATATATAATGCATTCATACCTTCAGAGCATGGAATCACTGTGATGACGTAGAAACGAGTCACATAAACTCGGCATTTGATGAAGCTTTATACTCTTTGTCACTACGTCTTCAATCAAAACACATCATAGGATTGAAAGGAACACTTGAACACTATCTATGACATAAACATTTTTGTCCAGAATTGAGCCAAAACTACATTAAGACTTAATTGGAGAATTGTGTCCTTACAAATCTCCCCCTTTGGCTATTCCGGGATAAAAACCAAACAAAAATCCTAAAGGGCCGTCAAGCTCTACTAGACTAATAAAAAGTCCCGCCCAAAATAAAAATACAATGCTTGACTCAAACAACCCAAAGGATCATGATCTTTGCCGGTGAAAGTTGACACTTATAATATAATTCCTGCACACTTGAGCAAACACATTACACGCATAGGGAATATCAAAATATTTAATGCAAGTAAAGTAAGTACTCCCCCTAAAAATTAATTCTCTCCCTTTATCAACAGTGATCAACTTAGAAATACATCTTCCCCTAAGCCCTAAGATAAATCCCCAAACTAAGATAAACTAAGATACGATTATAATAGGTTTAGATACCATTTCTCCCCTATCATTCTCCCCCTTTTTGTTCAGGAATAGACAAAGGTTAAAGAATAAAACATGTAAGTGTGCATAAAAGTGATACCAATAAAGCATATGGGCAACAAAAGCACAACTAATCCAACTAATAATAACGGATACGAACTATAATGCAAGAAAATGATTCCAATAAGATACATAAAATATTTAAGCTTGTTATATCAACAAAGAATGCAACAAGATAGATACCACTTATGAATTAAAGCATATATGGACTAGAAAGCATGGCAAAGACTAAACAAAAATATCAAATATATGTATACATAAGATATAACTAATAGACGTAAGTACACAAATATAGATATAAACACACAAATGACACACACAAAATATAATAGGAGTCTTTCACACTCGTATGACAAAAATGTGTCATATGGAAACGGAAGTGTAGGGGTGTGAACTAGCAACAATTAAATTTAGACCCAAACACTTAAATAACGTTCATGGAGTTCTCATTTGATTGAAAATTTTATCACATTTAAATATAACCTCATGTGACAATAAAGATTGAACTCAATGAACAAACATATACAATGCATACAAGCCTAGATTTTTTATGATTCTACAAACCACATAGAGTAATGACAATAAAGACAACTAGGATAAACGGACATTGTGCAAACCGTTGATATACCATCCAATCTCCCTCATTAAACATATATATTCTTTTTATTTTGAATGAATATATCAATCAAACATAGGCCTTGGCAATTATTTTTCTTTTTAATGCCATATTATCTGTTTTTAGTCCTTTGGACCACGTATTTCTTTTAGGTCCATTTCATATGGTGGCTTACAATCGCAAAGGATTATTATTCCTTTCGGAGCCCTTCCCCATGCACATTTATATATTGGTATCTTATCATTTTTTATATCTCACAATCTCACGTGCAACGGATTTTGACATGCACTAGTCCTCCTAGGTCATAAATATGTAGATGACTAGATTGGTAGGAGAACACCTCATAAAGCTCAAATATAACATGTGGCATTAAAATTTCAAATGAGCTTGTGCATGTGTGAATAGAGGCATATAAAAATAGAATCCATTTAAATCTACACAAAATCGAACTACTCCATGTAAGCATGGTAAAGAACATAATAAGGATTGACAATCTAAACCAAAAGTTCTAGCCACATGGGAGCGTAAAAGAAGGAATTCTAACACAAATGTATGCCATATAAAGTGTGTCAAACTAAAATACACACAAAATAAAAATCTTTTGAGTTTTTGATATTTTTAACCAAAAAAAAATATACTCAAAAGACACACAACAATCATTTGTATTTTTCATTAAACTTAAATGAAACAAATAAAACACAATTGATAAACAAAAATCTTTTTGAATTTTTCATTTAATGCAAACAAAAATAAGCAAATATAATACAAAAAGATAAACAAAAATCATAATTCTAGCATGTGATGGAGCATAGACTAGAAAATGATTTAAACAAGCATACATTTAGCATGTGAATATAGCATGAAACACAAAAGCTAAAGTATGCAAATAGAACTAACACATTCAACCTTTAGATTTTGCAAGGAAGGAAGCATGTGAAAGTAAATGAGAATCAAACGTCCTATTTTGCAAGGCAATCAAGTTGGTTTTCCTAACCCAAATTAATGAACAATGACTATCTTGGGGTGTAGGAAGTTTAACTACATTGATTGCTTTACGTTGGGATTTTCTAGATATTCGTTTAAGATCAAAACAAAAAATTTTAAGATGACCTTTTCGACCACAATGAATACAAGTAAAATTACGTCAAAATTTGGTACCTAAGGAATGATCTCGAAATGCTTTCCTAAAAGATTCTCCTAAAACATTGGTTTTGGATTTATGAGTAGATTCATTACAAGTATTGAAGCCTAAACCACACATATCATTTTTAATTTGGACCGTTCCTAAGATTTTATCTAATTTTTTCGAACGACATTCCAAATCAAATTTGACATTACTAGTGTCTTTTAATTTATTTTGCAATTCTAAAATGTTAGACTCTAATAAAACATTTCGCTCTTCAAAATCAAGAAGCTCCTTGTTCAAGGATTCCATTAAACCCATAAGGCTATCTCTCTCGCCTGCTAAATATTCAAGCTTCTCTAGAAGATCTTTCTCTCGTGTCCTAAGGTCTTCAACTAACGCACTCTCATCAACGACCTTGACACGCTCTTTCAAATATGATTCTAACATCCAATTAGCTCTTTTTAATTTAATTGATTCTTCATATAATTTTTGAAAAGCATTTTGAAGTTCACTCACATCAACCTCTTCTTCATTTTCACTCTCTCTTTCTTCTTCACTCTCACTACCATAAAAAATAGGGGATTCATAAACTTTGACCAAGGAAGTGTCATGTGTTTGAATATCTTCATGAAAAGATTCATTATCGGTGCTCACATGACTAGCCATAAAAGCCAAAAAGTTTGGCTTAGTGGGGGAATCGGGTCCCTCTTCCTTATCACTATCACTAAGGGTCGCATTATATGAAATGGGTCTCTTACCCTCTCTCCTTAGTTTAGTGGGGCATTCAGAAGCCCTATGGCCATACCCTTCACAACCAAAACACCTATTTGACTCGTCCCTATTTAAAGTTTCGTTAGAAGATTTTGGGATCCTTTTGGCTTTGTCATACTTAGAAGTTTCAAATTTCTTAAAATCATTTTTAAATTTATCTTTGTTAAATTTTCTAAATTTTTGAGCAAATAAGGCCATGTCTTCCGAGTCACTATCACTCTCGCTCTCTACTACTTGTTTTTACCTCTTTTCGGACTTTTAAGCAATGCCCTTTTCTATTTTCTTTTCAGTTTTAGAGGGAAACATGTCTAGTTCATAGGTTTGTAAATCACCTTCAAGCTCTTCTAATTTCATAGAGGCTAAAGTTGATAAAGAATTTAAAACGATCACTTTTGGAATAAATCTATCGGGTAGGGACCTTAAAATTTTCTTTACAACTCGGTTGTCGGGTATTTTCTCTCCCAAATTAAAAGATGAATTGACAATATCGGAAAGTCTAGCATGAAATTCATGAAAAGTTTCATTATCGTTCATTTTAATAGTTTCAAATTGAGTGGTGAGGATTTGGAGTTTCGAAGCGTTAACGACATTTGTGCCTTCATGAGTGAGTTGTAAAATATCCCAAGCTTCTTTAGCGATCGCACACATCATAATACGACGGAATTCATCCGGTGTGACAGCATTAAACAATGCATTTAAACCACGGGAATTAAAATTTGAAAGTTTAAACTCATTCTCAGTCCATCTATTGGCGGGTTTGGGAACACGTTCATTTTCAACTAAATGAGTTGGTGGAGACCATCCGTTAACTACAAATAACCAAACTCTCCCGTCGATAGATTTTAGTGCCGATTTCATTCGCGCTTTCCAGTACACATAGTTAGAACCATCGAAAATAGAAAATTTTGTGAATGGGGAAAAATCCATTTTAGCCAAAAATTATTTAAAGAAGCTTTAACGTAATAATTTATCGCTTTGGCTCTGATACCAATTTGACAAATAAAATTCTTAAAAACTTTTTATACTCTTTTACTTCACAAAGTAATGATTTCCTTTTAGGAGATGCGGAAGCGAATGATAGTTCAACACAATAAACAAATTTTAATCTAGTGAAATTAAATTAATCCATTAAAACATTTTCACTTAAACGTCATCAATTCAAGTCCTAGAAAATTTGCCTAAGTCATATTTATCATTATTTCCAAATTAGGCCAAATCAGTTTTCATAATAGACTTGAATTAAATAAACTTTACTCAAATTTAATTAGCACCAAATTAAATTAAGTGTGACAATTAAAACCAATTTTATCTTGAATTATCCTAAGCATGCGTTCTAAGTTATAATGCAAGATAAAAGTAAATCAATCACACTACGCCGCGATGTACGAGGAAAAACCCACAACGGGAAACAACCTCAGACGGCCCTAGCCACAAATCCACTAAGTACGGAATTTACAATTACAAGACAGATGACTTACTTCCTCAACTCGAACCCTCTCAGGCCTTGACGCGTCTTCTTGTAACCACCTCTGCCTAGAGGGTAACCACGGAGCTCCACCGCAATCTCAGAACCATTGATCGGATAATAGGTACACCGGCAACCACACATGGTGCCTTTTACCATGTTAGAAAGCCGCATCTAAATAATTCTTCTTCTTTGAGGGATTTAGAAGAAAACCCAAACAATCTCTTCAATTCGGTGTAGAGACAAGACCCGATGCCAAACTCCAAGCAAGATGTATATATATGAACTTGGATAAACAAAACAATCTGTGAAAACTCGAGTGGTAAATTTTTTTCTCCTTGAAAATTAACACTCAATACTTGAACCTTTTCTTGTAAAAGATGAACTCTCAAAACTCTCTCTAGGAGTTAGTATGGTATGAAAAAGTTAAAAGCAAAAGTTGGTTTCTCGCACATAGATATTCAGCAAAAAGTTAGCGGGGTAAAACTGCTAAAAACTGCTGAAAACTGCCACAAAGTTTTCCCGCCTGACATCTCGTTTGAACGACATTTTCGTTCGAACGAAGTCTCGTTTGAACGAGTCTTATAATAAAGTTCCAGTGTGAAATCGTTAGAAACTCGTTTGAAATCTCGTTCGAACAGCCATCTCGTTCGAACGACAATTCGAACGAAGTTCTAGTAGCGAAAATGGGGACTCATTGGCAAACTCATTTGAATGACATCTGGTACGAACGAAAAACTCGTTCGAACGACATATCGAACGAACTTCCAGAAAGTTTAGAAATTCTTATTTTTAACCCTGAAAACTTTATACACTTTATTTAAAGTTTTAATTAATTCTTTCTGAAAATAAAACACAGTTTTAATTAAACCTAACACCCAATAAACATGTTCCAAGCTCCTATATATATATAATGCATTCATACCTTCGGAGCATGGAACCACTGTGATGACATAGAAACGAGGCACATAAAATCGGCATTTGATGAAGCTTTATACTCTTTGCCGCTAAGTCTTCAATCAAAACACATCATAGGCTTAAAAGGAACACTTGAAAACTATCCTATGACATACATGTTTTTATCCGAAATTGAGCCAAAACTACATTAAGACTCAATTGGAGAATTGTGTCCTTACACTTTCCACACCTTAAATTTTCCTCTGAAGATCATTTTACTTTTCTAAAAATGAAATTGTCGAGGTTTCAAGAGAAATTTCCTTCAGTAGAATTTGACTCTATTGATTATAAAAACGTTATCAGTACAACATATTACATATTATTCTTTTAAAAACACTTTGTGCGTATGTACTTGTATTGGCTGCATTGATGGAACATGACAATGTTGATATATCATTAAAAGTAAAAAAGCATTTTTTTTCATAAAATATGGTAATTATATCACAAATTAAAATCATAACATGTATAAGAGCGATACTTAATATTTAGTAGCCATAACAATTGAATCGATAATTTGAAAACCATAACATGTAGGGATTGAAACTCTCAAGAGATCCTAACTAAAAAATGAACATTGGTCAGCAAATCAATATGAAAACACTGAAGAAAACAAATCTGAAAACCTTCATTTTGTATACCTTTGTTTCAAGCTTTGTTTAATACAAATTTGATAACTTCATTTCAAGCACATGTAAGGAATCACAAATTCATGTGTGTGTAGGGATTGAAATATTAAACCTTCAAGCCCTAAATATGAAACCTTCACAAATTCTTTTAAAACATGGGAGATAGAAAATCACCTGAGCGGGATGAGTGAATAGAGAGAGAAAGTTGAGCGGAGAGAGATAGGGTGATCGGGAATGAGTAAGATGAGAGAGAGGGAATCTAAAGTTACTAGGACGGATTTTTTTAGCTTATTTTATATCGTAGATAAGTGTACTTGATTTTGGAACACTTTATAACAGTACTAAATTTTGCCACTGTTTTAAAGTGTGCCAGCTTGTCGTTAAATCTTGCCAAAATTTGGCACAGTTTTAAACTGTGCCAAATTTTTAATATCGGGGTGTGCCAAATAATTATTTTTGGTGAAATGAAAGTCAACCATCTCTGTCTTCCTACCTTACTACCGGTCGTTGTGGCCTCATGCACAATATTCGCTAACTCCTTGACATTCAAAATAATCTACCTCAGCCTCTCCTGAATTACAAAATCAGAAACGGAACCCTTATTCTATCTCCTTCTCTCTTAGTGTTCACCATCTGAAAAGGTAAGAATAAAACAACATCATACTCGGAATAACTAAGAGTACAAATCATCAAAAGGAATTAAAGATAAGCAACGCGGAAGCTAAAATGGACTCACAACCTACAAGACCTAAGACCATGCTCT
Source organism: Sambucus nigra (assembly GCA_949130495.1). Taxonomy (NCBI): domain Eukaryota; kingdom Viridiplantae; phylum Streptophyta; class Magnoliopsida; order Dipsacales; family Adoxaceae; genus Sambucus; species Sambucus nigra. The sequence continues at coordinate 51,366,569 of OX422214.1, forward strand.
GATACCATCAATAACACCCTGTGCATTCTGGCATCGACCGCCACTAAGACTACGCTGGACATTACTAAATTAAATACCATTTTGAGCATATTACAGAAATATGAGACATATAAATTTTTTCCCACAAGGTATTAATTAAATTTATCCAACAATATAACCATTTATGAAAGAATAAAATCCATCACCATATCAATCTCCAAATTATATCAACTCCAGATAAATATAAACTCAAATTAAATGATCGAGATGTAATTATCTGACAACCATAGACACTATGGAACCGATTGGTCCACCAAATACATAAATAAAAGTCTCATATTAAAAGCGATGGAATAGAAAGAATTCCTAACTACTAAGGCCTCTAAAATAAATCTCTAGATGCATCTCCAATCCCCTGCAACTACTCCAACGCTATACCTGAAATATTAGTCCATGCGCTGGGTCAGAGCCCACCGCATGTATACTAGATACCCTCTCCTTTTAGGGTTCGTGAACCCAGAGTGTAGCATTATACATGATAAATATTACAATAGAGTATTTTAATTTAAACGAGATATAAATTAATAACAAGGTAAATTAAACTGCTACTATCAAATCATGTAATACATGCCACCCCACAAGTTTAAGTCCAATTCTTTCATTAATATTATCATTTGAAATTTAGCTCTTATCCTTACTTAATTGAATTATTCATTTTTTTCTTACGACACCATTATGGCCAATCAACCCCTTTCTGGTCTTGCACATACTCTTAGCACGGTTAAAGTTCTACACATGTAACACTCATTCCCTATACTATAGACACTCAACCCGATTTCTGTCAGCTTTGCACGTATTTGTGAGGTTCCAGACACGACACATCACTATAGCCAGTTGACCAGTATTCTGTCAGCCCCACACATACTCATGATGCCAACACACACCCATATCACTATAGCCAGTCGACCCGTATTTTGTCAGCTCTGCACATACTCACGTCACAAATCCATTTTTAATACCCATTTATCATTATAGGTATTAATCCTCAATTTCTTATTACTTTGTATTATCCCTATCCTATTATAGAACATAAATTCTCAACCCTATCCCTAGTCCCATACCTAGAGTTCTTCAAAACACAAGTACGTCCTACCCAATTATATTGGATGAATCTCTGTCACTACTTTCCTCCTAGTCTTGCGCCTAGACTTTTAAATCAACGGAACAACACAATAATCATCCCAACCCCCGAATATCTCATACGTACCACTAACTAGTCTCATACCTAAAAAGTGTTAAGCACGACTAAGACATACTTACTAGTTCCGTACCTAACAAGTACTCCTAAAATTATGGTGAGAGCATAACTACCCAAAGTCCTGTCGTCCCCATGGTGATAAATATTATCAAACCAATAATTCGCATATGACATATTATCAACGCATCTATAAATTCCTCATGCGATCACAAATGAATCTAATTGAATTCATTAAATCAATTTTCATAATTAAACAACTTATTTTATGCAACTAAGATAATTTCTTCATCATGCAAGTTTACGGGACATACAAACAAATTTCTTTTTTATCACACTTACATAATTTTATGTGAATTCACATGTCCTTTTCAATTTAAATATAGTCACTATAGTTTTTTACATGCAAACCTATGCCCGTATTAATAAGAATCCAACCTCTATCCTAGGCATATAAGGGTTGTGAGTCTTAACCCATTTTAAGATTTTTCATAAAAATAGTCCAAATATAGATTTCACTTTTTCTAATTAAGGCTTCTAATTTATTTTAAGAAAAATATGTAATTTAATGTTTAGGTGATATTTCAAACGCATAATACTAAAGAGAAAGAATTAAAGTATTCATGCCTGGTGAAAAGTTGGTTGAAAATTCTCATTAGATAGTTGCTTTCCTTTCGAAAAATTGATGAAGACTCGTTCTTGAACGATCTTGAGAAAACACGTTTGAGCCTTCAAAAATTGTGTGGAATCTTGATTTAATTCAGGCTAGGGTTTGTAAATGAGAGGTGGTAAATATGTTGGAGACTGCTAGTTTAAAAGTTGATGAAAAAGTGTTTAGAAAAGTCTAACCCCAATTTATTTTTATACGAAAATGATTATAGAGTTTTAATTAACTCAAACTCTCACAAAACAGCAAACCAGCTGACACTGCCCGGGCGAATCGATTCGCCTTCCAGGGCGAATCGATTCAATCCTGGTCAGTTCGCTAATTCCCCCAAAAATCTGTATGTATTAAATAAAAACCCAATTTTTATTCCGATTAAAATCCTATTTTTCATAAATAATATCCAACATATTAAATTGCAAAAAATAACTAAATCCAGTTTTTTTTTTCGAATTTTGAATTAAATTAAATTATTACCAGTTCAAAGTTACGGGGTGTTACAGTCTTATGATGATCAAAGGTTAACTAATGACAACTCTAAGGTTTAAATAAAAAAATTTATTGAGTAACCAAAGAAGCATTTTGTCAGAACTCTAAGTGTAAAACGTCTAAGGAGGGGTGGGACATCCTATAGTTCACCCATAAGGGTACTACTTTTATTTGGGGATCGGAGCTCAAATATTTCACTAGCTGATTTAAGCTATTGAAGATGATTGATAATGAGATATTAAATTAGTTTTATGCTTAAGTTTCTGACATCATGAACTCTCACTTTAATTTGGGTTAGGATATCCCAAATTCTAGGATTATTAGGAAAAAATAGGTTTTTACCTCCTAGGTTCTTGTCTCACGTCTATGCTTTAAATGTTGTGGGAGGTAAAGATTACATGAAGGTAAAGGAGATCATAGGGCCCGTCTAGACCTTTGAGTTGAAAAATAGTCATCTACCCAAGAAAGATAAGGGCACCGCGCTGAAGGAATAAAATAATGCTCCCTCCATCTCGGATAACAATTCTGTAGGATAATGATGTTGAGATTTGATTATTGACAAAACCATTCAATTTGTTTCTCCAATCCAATAGTAAATTGTTTATATCTAATAAGAATGGTAGAGATAAAACTATTGCATGTAGGCTAGATATGTCTACTGGTATATGTGACCATAAGTCTCAACGAAATTTGAAGAAGACTCTTAAAAGTTATTTGAATGTCAAGGTTTTGGGAATATGACACTTAAATCTCCCATTAGGATAAGTAGGATATGTAATAATAAGAAGACTATAAAAGCCACTTGTTAAATATTAACTCAGACTCAGACGATGAGTCTCCTATTAAAAACTTCATTATATTTACCACCATTGAGGATAAGTCGAGTCCTGCCATCTTCCTTACTGAATATAAGATTATGAAAAATGGCGTTAAGTCTGTAGGAGGGTACTTTAGATTATATATATGGATGCGTCACCCCTATTGAGTATGGAAATGACAAGTTAATTTTCCCAAGACCACTAGATTAATGACAGGACACATAGATACAGGCACAATGAAGTTATATCCAGTTTAAACTCACAAAACCTCTCGTGTATAATTCAGGGAATAATAATGAACTTTAGAAGTGGCTTAGCTAGAGGGAGAGAGAAGTAATCACCCTAGATACACCTTGGTAGGCAGGTAAGACCACACCAAAATACCCTCAAGGATCCCTGTCAGGTATTAAAAGCTTCGTAATAAATGACAAATGGTGGGTGAGTAAGACTTCTCTGGTTTTGCTAATAACTCTTTTCAACTCTCAAAAGGATCATCCCTCCTCAGACGTGGTTGGGGTCCTTAAATAGCCCCCCACACCATCCCCAAGGAAACTCAGTCATTAAAGACTATGAAAAGACATCCCTCATACCTTATGTCACAACATTAAATGCCTGATGCACTAGTTGTCTCCACGTCATAAACATTAAATGCCAAGACATGCCTTTTGCCTAACCACTGTGTGTCAAGGGGCTGTTGTCGCAGAGGTGGCTCACCAACTGTCTGACAGCCCCAAATACCACGGTGGTTTACTCAAGTGCAGGTCTGACATTGTTTAGCTGGCTAGTGACATCACCTACAGTAGATGTGACATTAAGTAGATGGCTACTTGGTTCATAGCTCAACGCCCGATGGAACTCCAAGATGCTCCGCTTGGGGTTCCACGGTCAGGGGCCTTCGGTGTTTTACCAGGTGTATCCAAGATGATCAGGGCTAGACCCAACGGTGCCTTACTTCTCAATCCTCCAAAGCAAATCCCTCTAAAGTTCCCATGGTAAGGTCATTCGATAGAGCATGAAAGCTCTCCCAGCCCTGCCAGGCCTGGTCTCTCGTGAGTACCGTTTGACCTCACCCAAACTGATTTAGTATTATTGTTATGTCATTACAACCGTTATAGCTTACAGTAAATGTAATCAAAGATACAATATGACTAACACAACAAGCTAAAGTATGAGTTGCCACGCTTGAGTTGCCACGCTAAGCTGCCTCACCAAGCTGCCACGCTTGAGTTGCCACGCTAAGCTGCCTCACCAAGCTTCCACGCTTGAGTTGCTACGTTAAGCTGCCTCACCAAGCTGCCATGCTTGAGTTGCCACGCTAAGCTGTCTCACCAAGCTGCCACGCTTGAGTTGCCACGCTAAGCTGCCACGCTTGAGTTGCTTCTTATTGCATTAATCCTCAAACATTATTGCTAATTAGGGAATTATCCCCCTCGTGTAGGGATTAGTTGTGGGGACAAGAAATGCCTGCACAAAAACTTCTCAAACCGATGGACCTTTCTTTGTTGTGAAAAGATTCAGGACTTTTTCCTTTATGCAGAACCGTTAGGACATCTTCTTCGTTGGGGGATTTATTAGATAAGCCTGACAAGAAATTTTGTTGGCGCCAAAACTCAAGCTTGTATAGGAAGGCAACGATTAGTGTTCCCCAGACGTCACTTCATTCATGATGTGGCGCAGTCCTCTCAACTGTCAAAGCACTTACCAAGGTGCCACGTGTTCATTGGAAATGATTGTAGGCGGCCTTGCACGTGTGATGGTGGGAGACTGAAACGACAACCCCGAAATTTTCAAATAACCATATTCAAAACACTTTGAACCTTCTCCTTTGTTTTTTTTCTTACTCTGTTACTATCTTCTTCAGACTGGTGTTTCTTTTTTAGAGAGAGCGAGAGAGAGAAAAACTCCATTGTTGCAAGAGCTTCATTCTTCACCTTCTATACCACCACTTGTGATCGTGTTTCTCCATTCTCGCTCTCAATCCCTTTTTTCTCGAAGCTTTCTCTGTTACGGTGTCATTATTTGCCATGGCATCTTCAAGAAACCCCACCGTGTCTGCCACCAGTGTTCTGTCTGCCACCACCACTGCTGCCTCCGCCCTGTGTGCTGCCCGCCAGGAATAGCTGAGGTTTTATCGTCACTCTCCCATTTTTGAGGAGGGTGATGGCTTTGCTATTGCCTGTAAGACTGTCTGTTTTTCCTCTAAGTTTGACGCCCTACTATTGGGTGATGAGCACGAAGAATTGTCTAAGTGGGGCTTTCTGCCCCCAGAAGGAACTCTCAGATTTCGCTTGGAGCGAGGGGACTTTCCATGGTCCCACATTGATTTCGAAGCACCCGGGGGATCCCCCGCCCACTTTGCTGCCTGGAACTCCCACATGCAGAGTTCCTATGCTGATATCCTCACCAAGATTGGGCTGCAACGGGCTAAATGGTTTGGTGAGTTCACTCTCTCAAAGAATAATGATGCCCTTCCTGTCTTGGTCTCTCGATGGAATGTGACTACTCATACGTTCATCACTGCGTGGGGTGAGTTCACCATCACTCTGGAGGACGTGTGCGAGCTTTTAGGCCTCGATGCAACAGGTCATGACCCCTACACCGATGAGGCTCTTGATGCCCAAGAGGCTGCCGATCGTTTGGAGTTGGATCGTATATGTCGAAGCTGCATTGGCTCATCCAACAAAGCTACTTTTTCTCCCTTGATTAGTTATTTCTTCAAGGGTTCTGGTGAAGGCAGTTCTTCAGCAGATGCTCCTGGTCAAGGTACACCGTTGGAACTTCCCGCCTACATTCTTGTGATTCTTTCCCGTTTCCTTTTAACGGGCAAACCCAACGACCAACCCCGAAGGGACCTTATCAACCTGTCCCTTCGCTTGGCTCGAGGCATAAAACTCCCACTGGCTGCAATTGTCTTGGGATCCCTCTACACCTGGCTGGATAGGACTTTGTTTGACATGGAACGCTCTCTTGGCCGTTATAACTTGGCCAATTTTTCCAACAGCGTTCTTCTGACCAGCTTCCTTTACTTCCTCTTTTCTTCCATAGCGGCCAAGACCAACAGTCCTCCTTCGGGGGAAAAAATTCTGCCTCCACGGTCATTCATTTATCACAAGAGACAAAGCCGAAAGGAGCTGATTTCTGTGATTGACCGTTTCGAGAACTTCGTCATAAGGCCTTATCAGGAGGAGGTCTTCTTTCACACTTGTGATTTTTTTCATCATGAAGCCAGAGGAGGAGGTCTTCTTTCAAACTTATCAGGATCGCGGAAGAAGACTCTGGGCACCAAGTCCCAGAAGAAACGAACTCCTGAGGTGCACCAAACCCCTGAGGTGCATTCCACTCCTGCCCCTTCTGTTGTTGTTACTCCTCCTTCTTCGCCCGTGGTCATGTCTTCTCATTCTCCTTCTGAATTGGAGGTATGTATGCTTGATTTAGTTATTATCTCCTTTCGCTTAAGGACGACTGTCCTTACTTATATATATATATATATATATATATATATATTTTACGATTGTGGTGCAGGGAGTTGAAATAGAAAGACCAGACCCCTCTAGTCCTCCTGTGAGCCCTTTTGTGGGGGGACGCTTCAGTGTATCTCGTATCGATGTGACTCCTTCCCGTTCCCCCATGACGGGGCTTACCTATTCTCGCCGTGCAGGCAGTCAACGTGCAAGGGAAGTCGTTGTGGGAGGTGATTCCTCGCCTGAAGTGGTAACATAACCCGAAATAACACAATCCGAGATAACACCCTCGGTCCCCTCTGATTTACAGGCCTCACCTGAGGTTCCTCTCCCCACTGTACTTGTTGAGGAGAGTGATCCCGAGGTATGATTTCCTCTATAATTGATTTGTTGTAGTCTTTTCGGTCCCACTCTTTTCTTATTTGGCTTGCTGAATTCTGATATGTTTTGGGTACCCCAGGTTGAAATATCCTCATTGTTGGCAAGCGTTCTTCTTCCAACGACGCTGATGAGACCCCTGACTGCCATTCCTCTCTTTAGCACCATAACTGAGGTAAGTAACACATAGAGATATTTCTTCATATTTTCTGTGCCCATTCTTGTTTTCTAACACTTGCCTTTGTGCCACAGTTTTCTCCTGATCTTGCACCAACTCCTGCAGTTAGGGCCCAGGTTGGAGCTTGTAGCCAACATAGTGGTGTGTTTACACCCCATCGTGTTGTGCCCTTATTTGGGAGCTCAGTGTCTTCGCCTGATGAACCCAGTATGCTGGCACTGGTGCCCTATGCAGGTGATAGAGTTTTGTGAAGCGTGGAGGCTTCTGCGTCCAGGGACCCCGTTATGGCTTCTGGGGTAATAATCTCGCCCCCAACGGTTCCTGTCCCTGCGGCTGCCCCATATGCTCCCGTTGTGACTGAGGTATTTTTGTTAACTTTTGTTAAGATTTTCCATAATCTCCATCTTATGATTTTTCATAAGATTTTTCTTAAACTTCACCTTATAACGATGACTTAACAATGAAAACACTTGTTAAGTTTTTCCATAAACTCCACCTTATAACGGTGACTTAACAACGAAAACACTTGTTAAGTTTTTTTTCATAAACTCCACCTTATAACGGTGACTTAACTACGAAAAGACTTGTTAAGATTTTTCATAAACTCCACCTTATAACGGTGACTTAACAACGAAAACGCTTGTTAAGTTTTTCCATAAACTCCACCTTATAACGATGACTTAACAACGAAAACGCTTGTTAAGATTTTTCACAAACTCCACCTTATAACGGTGACTTAACAACGAAAATGCTTGTTAAGATTTTTCATAAATTCCGCCTCATAACGGTGACTTAACAACGAAAACGCTTGTTAAGATTTTTCACAAACTCCACCTTATAACGGTGACTTAACAACGAAAACGCTTGTTAAGATTTTTCATAAACTCCACCTTATGATTCTTTTCATAAGTTCATCATGTGCGCTATCTCTTTTTAGGTTGCTCGGGAAAATTCTCCCCCAGTTCTTTCGCCTGTAGGCTCACCCTTCCGGGAACCTGATGTTTCGGAAAATTCTGGTCATGATGATCAAGGTTCCACGACTGGTGCTGCAGCCGAGAGCGAGTCTGGGTGCGAACTGCCTCTTCCTGACCTGGCTCCTCACGCGTTCTGCCTAATGGTGCTTCGGCAGTCTCCTCAAATGCCTGTCAACCACCGCTTGGTGATCGAACAATGGGTGAATCGCCACCCTGAGACCTTCACACTAGATTGCCTGCGCTCCAATATTCACGTGATGAGTCACAGACTTCAAGGCATGGCAATCGTTGTTGCTGAAATTGCCAGTACCCCTACTGCAAGTGTTACCAGATCCCTTCTTAACCAATTTCTGGGTTTTCTGAGGGAGTTGGGGCGTGATGGTTTCCGTTTTGACTGGATTATAACGTATCTGAAGACTTTGAAGAACCATCAACTGATCATCCAGAGGGAAGTGGTACGAAAGCACCAGGAGGACCAGTAAGCTAAGGAAGCTAGGTTGGTCGCATTGGAACCCCTTTTGGATGCAGTGGATCAAGAGGTAAAGTATGCCGAAGAAGCTTTGTGCCTGGTCAAACTGAAGCGCGAGAGACTCCTGATCGAACGTACACAAGTGAAAATGAGGCTGGAGGTTTCTATTAACACCCAACAGTCTTTCACAGCAGCTTCTTCGGGCCTTCCTGGAGATTTTTTCTCTTCCTCATATTTATCGTTTCTTTTAGACTAGTTGCCTCTTGTGTACAAATCCTCCATCTATGTAATTCTTGGGCGATACCTCCCAAAACAAATTTTTTTGTAATGCTCTATTGTTTATGAATGAAGAATATGTTCTTTCCAATCCATCCATGTGTTGTGACTGTTGTCGTATGCTATAGAGTTCTATGTTTGTGCAATTATTTCATGATCTTCCAAATTGTAAACAAAACTTGTATATTCATAATAACGGCTAGTTATAACATTGGTTCAAACCTGATTGTTTACACATGATAAACCTTCAGCCACTTATTGTTAATCTTAAATGGCTTATCCTCCTCTAACTTCGAAATTAAACAATAACCTGAGTCATAGGCTTCCTAGACAACAAAAGGTCCCTCCCAATTAGCTGCAAACTTTGGTAGAGGAAGCCCTCTGATGTGTTTAACTGCCGCTTTCAATACGAGGTCTCCCTTCACGAATTTCCTTGGTCTCACCAAGCTATCATACGCCCTTGAAAGTTGCTTCGTATATATTTGGAAGTTCTGCATCGAATTATCTCTGTGTTCATCCAACGCTTCCAACTGTACATGTCTACTTTGAGGAAGCATGCTACTTCGCAAAGCATAACGAGCAGAGGGAACTTCCAATTCTACGGGGAGGATTGCTTCGGCCCCATAAACAAGAGAGAACGGCGTGTATCCCGTGGGTTTTCGCTTGCTCGTTCGATAGGCCCACAAGACAGCTGGTATCTTGTCATCCCACGCCCCTGGAAAGTCTTCCATCATTTTGGCCAAAATGTTAACCAAGGTCTTGTTAGTTGCTTCGGCCTGACCATTTCCCTTTAGGTATGCCACCGTTGAAGTGTGATGAACAATGGAGTACTTGTCCGTGAGCATTGTTACTTCGAAATTGACGAAGGGGGTCCCGTTATCCGAGAGAATAACTTTTGGGATCCCAAAACGACAAATGATGTATTCTATGATGAAGTTGCTCACCACCCCAGCCGTTGCTCGTCTGAGTGGTATCGCCTCGGCTCATTTTGTGAAACATTCTGTTGCTACTAGTGTCCATATCTTGCCTCTCGAAGAGGGGTGTATTGCCCCCACTAGTTCGAACGCCCAAGTATGAAATGGATAGGGTGTTGATAGAGAGTGTAAGTCTACCGATGGGGCATGGATCATATTCCCATGAAGTTGGCAAGCTTTGCATTTTCAAACGAACTCCGCAGAATCTTTCTCCATCATTGGCCAATAATACCCCAATGTCATCAACTGATCATACAGCTTGGCTCCTCCTATATGTGCTGGATCGTGCGCTTATTTGAGGACCTCCACTGCTTCCTCCTTCGTGACACATCGCAAGGGCCTGTTAAAGTACCCCTTTCGATAAAGTTTCCCCCCTGGATTTAGAACCTTGGAGCCCTTCGCCTCAGACCCATTGCATCTATTTTCTCCGTTGGGATAACCCCCTCCTGAATGAAGTCGATGTAGGGCTGCCTCCAGTCCGTTTGAGCTTCAATGAAATGGCACTCAGCTGCCTCAAAGAATAGCTAACACTTATTGCAATTTCATTGTAGCTCTGCCGCATCTTGCTTCATTCTAGGCCAAAAATACCCCTCCCTTTGAATTCTCCTATATAGAGGTATCTCAGTCGTTTCGCAGTGTTCCTCATGCGTTTTCCTCAATATTTTCTCGGCCTCCTCTGGGCTGACGCATCTTGACAACCATCCTCCTGTATTTCTAAAATAGAGATTTCCTTGGCATGTAAAATATTGGGCCAACTCTCTTAGCCCCATCTCCCCCTCACCAGACTCCAGCTGCTTCTTAATATCTCTTCTCCAGCCCACCTCTTCCTCCATCGGTAGTATTGACTATACTACCGAAGGAGCTGTTCTTCGTTGGATCACAACTGTAGTATCATTGGTTTTTATTATCATCTTCTGGGCAATAGTGGCATAGGCGTCTGGATGGCGGTTCATCGTTCTGGGATGTCTCCTGATCTTGGTCCGATGGAACTGGTTGAGGAGCCTTTGAATGATTGTTCTATAGGGTGCCAGGATCATGTGTTTCAATGCATATTCTCCGTTTACCTGCTTAATTACTAAGTTCGAGTCACCCTTAATGCAGAGTGAACGAATTCCCCTCCGAAGAGCCTCTAGAAGCCCTGGTACCAACGCCTCGTATTCTGCCTCGTTATTAGAGCAATGGAAACCTAGTTTGTAGGAAAGGCAAATCTCTTCCATCCCTTTTGAAAGAACAACCCTTGCTCCTCCCTTCCTTTCTGCGAAAGATCCATCGAACTGCATCGTCCATTCCTCCTCAGTTGTATCCAGGTAATTGGCCTGCAAATCATCTCTTGGAATGTCTTCCCTAGGCGTCTCGAAGGTTCCTGACGGGAAGATGAACAATAGGTCAGCATACGCCTGGATTTTGATTGTGCGAGGGACCACACATTTTAAGTCATATTCAGAGAGAATAAGGAACCATCTAGCTGCCCTGCCAATCAATATAGTCTTTACGAGCAAATACCTAATTGGGTCGCATCTAGTTACAATATGAATGGTAAAAGACAGCATATAATGCCTAAGCTTTTGTGCTACAAAGACCAAGGCCAAACAATGCCTTTCTAAGCTACTATATCTAATTTCTGGCCCATGTATAATTCTGCTGAGGTAGTAAACCGTCCGTTCTTGCCCGTCCACTTTTTGTGCTAGCAGAGCCCCAACGGACCTCGTGGTGAATGTAAGGTATAGCTGCAATGGAGCTCCTACCTGGGGAGGAACCATGATTTGTGGTGATACGAGCAGCTTCTTCAACCCAACAAGGGACTTCTGGTGAACCTCTTCCCACCTGAATTTCGTGTTCCTTCGTAGCAGCAGCATCAGTGGGTGTGTTATTTCGGCCAATCCAGGCACAAATCTCCTAAGGTATGAGACTTTACCGAGAAAACTTTTCAGCTCCTTCGCCATTCTTGGACATGGCATCTCCAAGATTCCCCGCTATCTATCCTGGTCCATCTGTACCCCTTGTTGATTAACCACGAAGCCTAAAAACTTACCACTTGTTACTCCGAAGACACACTTTAACGGGTTCATCCTCAACTTGTACCTCCTGCACCGAGCAAACACCTTCCTTAAATCGTTCAGATGGGACTCCTCCTTCTTTGATTTGATGACCAAGTCGTCTACGTAGAATTCCACAAATTTGTGGAAGAAATCATGAAAAATGGCCATCATTGTTCTTTGGTACGTAGCCTCGGCGTTCTTGAGTCCAAACGGCATTACCTTGTACATGAAGTTGCCCAACGACGTTCTGAATGTTGTTTTCTCTGCGTCAGAAGGGTCCATCTTGATCTGGTTGTATCCCACATATCCATCCATGAAGCTATACATCTCATGACCAGCCATGGCATCTATCAAACTGTCAATTGAGGGTAGGGGAAACTCATCCTTGGGGCAAGCCCTATTCAAGTCTTTGAAGTCCATGCAGATCCTTATTTGGTTTTTGTCTTTCTTCCCCACTGGCACAATGCTGGATAGCCAGAGGGGATGTTGTATTGTCTTGATAAATCCTGCTGCCAATAAGCGTTGGACCTCTTATTTAATATTTAAATCTAGTTCAGGCTTGTAAGTTCTTGTTGCCTGCTTCACCGGAATAGCTGAAGGCATCACGTTCAGCTTGTGGCAGCTCACTTCCTCATCCAGCCCTTCCATTTCAGTGTACTTCCATGCGAAGACATCTATGAATTCCCGAATCAGGTCAACGAAGGCTTCTCGTTTCTCCTTACCAAGATCTTTCGAGATAAAGATAGGCCTTGGATCTTCTCCTTCTCTTGCTAGGTTTAGCTGCTCCAACTCTTGTGCCTGGGGCCTTGGTTGGTCTGCCATGTAGTCTAGTTCTTCGGCGACATCTTCTTCAAACTCTTGTATGTTGGAGTTGTCTATCACCATACACTGCTCCTGTTGATCTACTAAAAAACACTCATATATCGGGTCAACCTCATTATTAGTCTTTTCGGCCGCCCGCCCACACCGTTATAAGCGGTACACCACTTTTCCCTCTTCAGTGATAATTTTCTTGCATTGCCTGCTGGTGGCAATTGCCACGACCTTTCTCTTCCTCTCCCTGGAAGCCTCAGTGATTCTTTCCCTTGAAAAATGACTCAACACGCTTTGTCGTTGGACCTCATGCTCCCCTGGGTCTGTCCTAGGCCTCATCTTGTCTTTGAGCTACTTCGAGATGTTTTGGGGCCGAGGGACCGCCCGATATGTCTCCTCGATCCTCTCCCCATCGCCACTCTCATTTAAAGGTCCCATTCTTTCTCTAATCGAGGGGACCCATGCCCCCTCCATTCTCCTCGTTAGAACTCGCACGTCCTCTTCGATCTCTGTATAAAAGGCTGCATCCACCAAGTGTGCTTCTTCGATAGCGAAAGGCCTCTTATTTGCCCTAATAGTCACTTTTGTCCCCTTGATATTCGCCTTAGCACATTGATGGTAAGTTGAGGGAACTAACCCTTGGTTGTGCATCCATACTCTCCCTATTAACAAATGATAGGAAGTTGCGCTTTCTATTACATGGAACTTGATATGGGAACTCAGATTTCCCATTACTATCCCCACGTTCACATACCCGATGGACTTGGAAGATTGATTATCGTAGCCCGAGATTACCAAGGGCATGGGAAACAACCTTTCCTCCAGAATATTAGCCGCGTGGAAGGAGTTTATTGGCATAATGTTGATGGAAGCACCCCCATCCATAAGAGTCCTTGCAAAGCTAACCCCGTTAACACTAGCGGTTACATGCAGAGGCCTATTATGGGGGAACCTTACAGCTCTATCCGCATCGCTGAAAGTTACCTCTGATAGGAACTTCTTTACCATCCTATCCATGGGTCCCCTCCATCTTAGCGAGGGGACTGCATTTCTCTTTGCAATATCTAAGATCGCCTGAGTTATCTCCATTCTGCTCTCTTTTGGGATTCCCACTTGGTCGAAGAACCAAGTAAACTTTGGAGATTTTGAAACTGCGCTATATTCTACGACTGGGTCCGTTTCCTCACCCTAAACACTCTAGGCGTCTTCTACGTCCCTAGCACTTGCTTCATCATAAGCTAGAACTACGTTAGCCATTACCTTGATGCAATGCTCCAGTGCCTCATCTAACACCTTCATCGTTGCCCTTCCCCCCTCCCATTCTGCCTCCTTATCATAGGTCGTTACCATATTGACCCCATGCGCCGGGAGTGGGTTATTGTTAATGTTCTGCATGGGGATTTGTAATGTCCCCGCCTTCATGTACTTATCGATGATTCTTCGCAGCGTGAAGCAGCTTTCTATTGGATGCTGGACCTTTCGATGAACCTGACAATATTTGGGATCAGCCCTAGTTGTCGCGTCGGGCTCTTCCGTTGGAACACCCTTTGGTTCATAAACCGTTCCGCCTTGGACCATTGCGTTATAGAAACTCACAGCCTCCTCCACTGTACAAGGTAACAGTGGCGGGTCTTCTCTATCTCTTCCGAACTTTCTTTTGTTGTCCTTCCTCGGCGCCTTGCCCCCATCTTCTCTCTCGACATATCCCACCCGTGGGGCCTGAGGCCTTCCTCCCAGGGGTTGTATCGACTATCTGAACACCATGGGAGCCACTACCGAGCTAGGTCGCACCACCAAAGAGATGTTTCTTGCGAATTTTAAGAATGCTGAAAATGTTCCCTCGCGTGTCTCATTGATTAGGTGGCAGATATACTCAGGAAGTAGTCCCTCAGCACAAATCTGCAATAACCTGGCCTCCTTAGCCTCTTCCCTTACATCGAGGGACCTTTCCCTAAACCTTTGAATATAGGCCACTACCTCTTCTCCTGGCCTCTGCCTCTCCCTGCCAAGTTGGGTTAGGGTGAACTCATCTTCTGCCAAGAAGAACTTTTGGACAAACAATACATGCATCTCCTCCAACGTAAAGACACTATTGGGAGGCAGATGAGAGTACCAAGTGTATGCCTTATCAGTCAGGGATTTGGAGAACTCCCTCAATCTAAGCTTTTTGTCATTTCAGTGCACTCCTAAATGTTCAACGAAACGCTTAATGTGTTCCTTCGGGTTCTTGCCCTTCCCTGAGTATTTTTCAAAGGTAGGGGGAATACAGTCCTTCGGGTAGGGCTCTTCGTTGTATTCCTGGGGTTAAGGTGTTCGGAAGTCATCGTAGACCGACGCCACCTCACCCACAGCCTGCGAGGAAGCCTGCATGTACTTCAGCATTTCCTTCTGCATCCCTTTTCTCATTTCTTCCATGGGCGAGGCCACTGGGGCCACCTGCAGTGGGGTAGAGGGCTGAGCGCTCGTTGCAACCGAAACGAACGTTACCGGTGGTGCCGCTGAACCTCCTGAGGTGCCCACTTTCGGGTTCACCCAAGAGGATACACCCGCTGGGATCGTTCCTACAATGCCTGTCCCTAGTGGGACCGTTGGGGCTACTCCTGGTGTTACGAAAGTGTTAGCCTTTAACCCTCCCAGCATAGTTGAAGCCACTCGAGTTTGCAAGAACTCATGAAATTTGCTCATGAGGAGGGCAATCTGAGCGGGTACCAACCCCGTGATCGGGGGAGGTTGGGCCGCCCCTGGGATGCCTAACGTTGCTGGCACCAGAGGTACCTCTATTCGAAGAGCCCCATCTCTTACGGCCTCTTCCTCTCTCGCAGCATGTTCTTCATTATGCTGGATGTCATCAAAATTGAGTCTTCGAGTAGCATTATCTTGCGCCATACTCCTTATCTAGAAGGATGCCTCCCCAGCGGAGTCGCCAAATGTAGGAGGGTACTTTAGATTATATATATGGAGGCGTCACCCCTATTGAGTATGGAAATGACAAGTTAATTTGCCCAAGACCACTAGATTAATGAGAGGACACATAGACACAGGCAAAATGAATTTATACCCAGTTTAAACTCACAAAACCTCTCGTGTATAATTCAGGGAATAATAATGAACTTTAGAAGTGGCTTAGCTAGAGGGAGAGAGAAGTAAGCACCCTAGATACACCTTGGTAGGCAGGTAAGACCACACCAAAATACCCTCAAGGATCCCTGTCAGGTATTAAAAGCTTCGTAATAAATGACAAATGGTGGGTGAGTAAGACTTCTCTGGTTTTGCTAATAACTCTTTTCAACTCTCAAAAGGATCATCCCTCCTCAGAGGTGGTTGGGTCCTTAAATAGGCCCCCCACACCATCCCCGAGGCAACTCAGTCATTAAAGACTATGAAAAGACATCCCTCATACCTTATGTCACAACATTAAATGCCTGATGCACTAGTTGTCTCCACGTCATAAACATTAAATGCCAAGACATGCCTTTTGCCTAACCACTGTGTGTCAGGGGGCTGTTGTCGCAGAGGTGGCTCACCAACTGCCTGACAGCCCCAAATACCACGGTGGTTTACTCAAGTGCAGGTCTGACATTGTTTAGCTGGCTAGTGACATCACCTACAGTAGATGTGACATTAAGTAGAGGGCTACTTGGTTCATAGCTCAATGCCCGATGGAACTCCAAGCTGCTCCGCTTGGGGTTCCACGGTCAGGGTCCTTCGGTGTTTTACCAGGTGTATCTAAGATGGTCAGGGCCAGCCCCAACGGTGCCTTACTTCTCAATCCTCCAAACCAAATCCCTCTAAAGTTCCCATGGTGAGGTCATTCGATAGAGCATGAAAGCTCTCCCAGGCCCTGCCAGGCCTGGTCTCTCGTGAGTACCGTTTGACCTCACCCAAACTGATTTATTATTATTGTTATGTCATTACAACCGTTATAGCTTAAAGTAAATGTAATCAAAGATACAATATGACTAACACAACAAGCTGAAGTATGAGTTGCCACGATTGAGTTGCCACGCTAAGCTACCTCACCAAGCTGCCACGCTTGAGTTGCTACATTAAGCTGCCTCACCAAGCTGCCACGCTTGAGTTACCACGCTAAGCTAACACTCTTGAGTTGCTTCTTATTGTGTTAGTCCTCAAACACTTTTGCTAATTAGGGAATTATCCCTAATCTCAGGATTACCTTCAAGCCCCCCCTACAAAGTCTGATTCTTAAGAGAACTAGTGGAAGAGGAAAATGTTTGTGTTTATGATGGAAAACAGCAAATTCAAGAGAAGTACAACCAAATACAAGAGTTATACCTTGGAACAGAGAAGGTATAGTCGAATTACTGAAAAGCTAAAAAATGTGTGAGAAATAGATAAGTGACCTAAAGGAGAATGAGTCACTCGTGGAAAAGTTGAATGCCTGATAAACTATTCTCATTTAGGATTTAAAAGTGGGGAGAAAGACATTGAGCACTTGCATGAATAGGTCGTTACCTTGAAGATGGAACTCCTCGAGTCATCACATGCACATGAGGTGCTAGAGGCGCATAATGAGAATCTTAATAAAGACTTAAAAGAGTCCAAAAACGATAACATAAACTTAGAAGTACGTCTCGAAAAATTATAGAAGATTCCCCTTGCACTATCTCAATCCTCGTTGGATAAAATGGGTATTGGCTATGACGTGATATACGAATATAAGACAAAGAAATATAAGAAGTTTATAAAAGGGTTAAGTAGAACACTTCCTCACCCCCTCCAAGAGTTTCTCCCAAGAAGAATAAGGTGTATCCTCCATAATTGTACTTTCTCACTTATTGCAAAAAGTAGGGTCACCTTCTAGACTGTTGGACTTGGCTGGTGAAAAGTGGGTATGCTCCTCCACATTTTAACAAAGACTTTTAGAAGATTCAAAACATGTTGAGTACATGGATTGAACATCTCAAATGCTCATGGTAGAATTTAAGAGGATGACCACTTCCCTTCCTAGTGTTCAATAAAAGATTAATAATAAAATAAAGAGGAAGAAAAATAAGGTTGTTATCAGGTAAACGGGAGTTTTGACACTCGCCCTTCTCACCTTTTCAAGTGATTCATGTGCAGGATCTCTATGTTAGGATTTTTTTCTTCATATTCACTATGTTTAGTCCTTCATAAAGTGTACCAATATTTTTAAGCTTACATATTTTTTCTTAAAATACAAAAAGAATTTTGTTTTTTGGAATTATTTTTTCAGAAAGACAAAATTAATTTTTATATGTGATTTTTATGGATAGTTGTTTGCTCGATGATAGATATAGGAACAACATAGTATGGCATATTTCCCTATTTATCTTTTTAGAATTTTGGAAGATAGTGTAACCTCCTTATAGTTAGACTTCACTTTATCATTACTTTGGATTTCTCATTAGAACAACCGATAAAAATCGTGTCGTAGTCTTTACCATATCGCACACACATGTAAATGAGCTGTAATAGGGTTTATCACCAATTGTGATCCGATGAGGTTGCCAGCCATGCGTTTTCACTCAATCTGATCATATTTTCTTCGTTAGATATTTGAGGTTTTCTTTTGCATGGGGTATAATAGAAGAAAGCAATGAGTGAATATACGGTAAGAGCTACCTAAAGAAGGTGATAGCTACTCTTGGGAAAAGACTTAAAACATTTTTCTAATCAGAAAATAAAAGTAAATAAATATCTTTGGAGGTGAATATTCTTATGGAAAATATGAAAAATAAAATATAACACAATTTCAAGGGAGGCATAAGTTGAAGATCAACGGGTTTTCACACTCTCATCTAGACTATAATTTTACTTTAGTACTTATTAGACTTCTTAACACACGTGGTTAGATTTAGGTCATTATTAACTTAAACTTGAAGTAATAACTCAACCTAATTTAGTATGGTTAGCTAATATCATTGATTGGTCTTTGGTTTAGTTTAGAGGTTGTGTAGTTTTTTTTATAGGATTCATAATTTTTTCGGATTGTTAAGACTATTCCCATTCCTTTTATGTTGGATGATTGGGTTTTTCGTGATTATCATAGTTCGGTGCCAAGTGTAACTTGTACTTTAGTTTTGTTTTATTTTTATTTTTTTTGTTTTGTTTAGGGTTCTATGTGTTGGTTTCAATTTTGTTTTAGTTGTGGAAGATAAATTATTTCCCTCGTTCGAATGATGTCCCTATGGTTCGAACGAGATCTCGATTTTAAAGGAAATAATATCTTTTTAGCACTATAGTTTCATCCTAAATTCATTTCAGCCACATTTGTGTTAATTAAGGCCTCGGATTGTGAGTTTGAAGCATATAGATTGTGTTTATAGCATCTTTTCTAGGTTTTATAGTTTATTTGGTAATATTACTCTCCCTACCTTTTCCCTTCATTATGTGTATGTGTGTATGTGAGATGATTAAGGGCCTTTTAGATATACAAATATCATTTTTTAATATTACACATATTTATTATTTTTAAAATCATATTTTTTTTTTATTTTTTCTTTATATGTATGTATGTGATTCAAAATTAAAAATCACAAAATATTAAAACTGCTTAACTAACATAGATTCCCATCTTATGTATCATTTATATACGTGTTTCGCCTATTGGACCTGCCACTTTTTTTTCATTGGTGGTTGGGATTATTGTTATATTCTGGTGGTTTATTGCGGTGGTTGGGTTTCAGTGGATGGTAGTTATTTTAGTTTATTCCTTTTTAAATTCCTAGACCACTTGTAGTTCTATTTTTCGGTGATACCCTTAGGTTCTTAGTTTACACCTTAGAGCCTTTTATTTAGGAGTTTTTAGTTTATTTGTCTTACCATGGGAAAAAAAATCCAAAATAGCATATCGTCCATCACATTCATGATATAACTCATTACGTTATGTAAAACACGAGGACTGTGAGATGTATACTCCCATGTGATATGTTTGTATGATGATAGTCATTGAGAGACTATCCTTTTATTTTGACATTGAGGGCACCCTATTGATGGATTGGTTCGAGGGTAAGGGTTTGGAGACTATGCTCACTATGACTGTAGATGTATATGTTTGTCCATCCAGAGTAGATGAGGAAGATGATACCTTCTGGGCCAACTCACATAACTCCTCAATAGCTCAAACAACATTTTTAGAACCATGCTTTATGAAATTCATTATTTATTTATGAATGATTGTATAAGATCATTTGAAATATAAATCACATTTGTGGGGATGACTTATATTTATTTATAAATATATTATATATGTTAATCATTTATACTTAGTAGGAATTATAGTGAGATGGGTTTGACTCGGTCATATAAGATAAGAATTACAGTTTCAATATGGTTGAATAGTTCACAACCTAAATAAGGAGTTAATATCACATGGGTAAAGATGCGTGTACAACATTTTAATATTATATTAATTATGTGACCATGTCAAATAGTTTATAAACTTGTCTGATAGTTCAAAGAAGATTGTATCGCTACATCAGGAATTTGTTAAATAGGTTCAAGGGTGTTATTCGAGTCTAGGTGCTGACTATATTATATTTTCACAATCACATAGTTTACAAATGGTGTATATCTTCTTAAACCCGAGGGATATGAAGATTGAAATATTCGCATAATTAGTTTTTCGATTTACTATGGGTGAGTTCAATTTATTGCGTAAATAATCTCTATAGGTTAGATAATAATATATGAATAAGTATGAGATCATATTTTGGAGGAATCAACATTCAGGAGATATTCTGGATTGTGATACCCCCTTCATTAGCTTATAATTTTTTATTCAGTAAGTAAGCCCGACCAATGGATTTTATAATTCGATAGAGTATAAAATAAATTAGCTTGTAGATAAAGGAATAAATAAGATGTTGGTGAAAATCGATTCTCACAGAATTAAATTTTACTGAGTGGGTATTGAATGCTTAATGTGAGGAATCATATTATGTGCTATATAACTTTACAAACAAGGCCTCTCTATTAGAGTAATTTCGAGATAATTAAATTGGAGTGTAGTTGTAATTATTTAGAGATATCAATTAAAATTATAAGGAAAAAAAATTACAAAGGATTTTAGAATTTAGATATTATTATTTGAAAGACAATTTAATTATTTTCCTTGGGTCCCTAGTATAGTACATATACCAAGTAGGAAGCCCATAACTCTATGAAAACCTTATTTTTCCTAAGCCCACTTCATGTATCTAAATATATATGGGTTAATGGGAGGGGGTTATTATAGATGAGGTATTTCTTAGGGTTAGAGAGGGTGAAATAAAATACTATTCATGTTGTTGTGAGGGGACGAGGAGACAAAAAATGTTTTTCTCATATTTCACCAACTTTTCATCTCAAGGAGTCCTCACACACATAACTTGCTTTGGGTGGATTATATACTTGCAGATCAAAAATGTTTTCCTGATCTACAAAATGATATACTATGGTGAATCTTCAATAATATTATCTTCCTCATCTCTGTGTCCTATATTGGATCACATGCAAGATTCATAAATGTATGGTAATCTAAACTATAAATATAATTAAATACATATAGTTTATGTTTTTTTATATTTTGAAATATGATGAATTATATTTTTTAGGTCAGATTTTTTTATTGTCACTCGATCACTTGGTATGAGAGTCCAGGATTAAGGATTCATCATATTTTAGAAGATGCATATTGTCCAACGTGAAACTCTAGTTTAGCATGTTTATAGTTGGTATCGTAATAATAGGATTTTGTAGGATTTTAATGATTATGTTTCTTCCATCATGGTCATAGGAATGTTGTTTGTGTGAATTAATCTTATGGTGGTCTACCCGTAGTTATTTTTCTTTGATTTGGTTGTATAATTTTTTTTTGTAAATTATGTATTCATATGAGTTTTTGAGGGGATGTAATTATTTTTTTCTAGTTACAATCCTTTATTTATATGGGGTTTTGTCATGGGTGAAGTTTGATGTATTGTGGTGAATTTATACTAAGTTTGGAGTCTATTTTTGTGGTTTTTGCAAAGTGGATATCCAAATCTAAATGACATACGTTTGCAGAATTCCATACCTGACTTAATCCGTTCCTCAACCTGGATGGACCTGAAAACTGACTTTATTCGATCCTAGACCCGATTAGATTTGACCTTGGTATCTTTCCCTATTTTGCTTTTTTGACGATAGTTTTCATGGATTCACTCGATTTCTTCATTCTAATCCTTTCTGAAAATGCATATGAGTAATTCTAGAGGCCCAAGTCGTAAAGAAGTCCATTACATAGAGAACTATTTTTCATGGAGAAATGTACTTCAATTGGGATTCTTTTTCTTGAAGAGTTCAACTTCAAGAGGAGCTCTAGGATATAATTGCGTATGTCCAACATAATTAAATATCTTTTTATTGGAAAGGAAATTTATTTCATGTTTGATATATAATTGCATGTATTTTTTTTATTATGATTCTACAATCTATAAAAATGTTGATCATTATCATGTGCTAATTAATCAGTTGGACCCCATTATTATTGACAACGTGAATTATTTTTGTAACTCTCCTAGATCATAAGTTTTCTAAAAAATAAAATTTATTTATTATTTTCTAAATTGAATTAAATCATATAATAAATTTAGTATGCATATTAAATTATGATCTTAGGTTTTTTAATTAATTAAATTATTTTTTGAACGTAAAATAGTGACAGTCGGTAATTTAATTTGTACAAGAAATTAGAATATTGTCATTGATTTAATTCAGTAAATTAGAATCAAATAATTTTTATAATAATATCCTCAAGTTCAAAATACTAAGTGGGACAGGGGTTTCCAAATAAACGTTGATATCTCTATCGGTATTTTAAAAGATGATGCGATTAATTCCTCATATTAGCTTTACAATCCTGACTAACAGAGGGAATCAATCCTGATAACATATGATTCGAAAATTCTTAATTGAATTTTTTTGAAATTAAATGTGAGTAGGTTTGCTCACCCCAAATAGGAAATTCAATAAGAGCGGACCTAATTTTAAACAAAAGGGATGATATCCTCCCAATGGAGTCAGTGCCATTAATTATGGGGTCAAATATAACCGATATTTGATTATGGTGGACATAAATTTCTTAGACTATTTGGATAGGATAATTCAAATGTGTAAAGTTTTCTTAATTTAGTGTGAAATGATTTAAGATCCTAGTGAAAAGTTTCATTTAACAAGAGAATTAGGATTCTCGATGGGATTAATTTTAGCGGCGTATGGAAGGTAATTTACATTTAATCAAATCTTAATTAGCACATATATAATTGATAATATTTTTCGTTGATGATTCTAAGATTTCAAAAATGCACTCAATTTTTATCCCACTTTTTTTAGTCTTTAAAGGAATTTTTTTTATTGGAATAAATTTCAAGGACTCAAAATTATATTGGACGGTGTTCTAACTATGGAGGGTCATAAAATTATTTAACCCACGATTCCCATGGGTATATTAAAAGGCGTTGTCATGTATTCCTCTCGTTAGCTTGACATTTCTCCCCAACGAAGTGAATTAATCGTGGTACCACATAACTGCAAAATTCTTAATTGATAATTCTATGAAATAAATGCAAGTATGTTCAATCCCCCAATAGGGAAGTTCTACATGAACACATTTAATGTTAAAGAACCGATGGATGGGAGTTATTAAGTAGCAATGTTGTTTAGGAGACATGTTTTTAAGATGGTTTTCATATTAGGTGAACTAGAGATCCCTTGGATTTGATATTGATGGGTAAACCTCGTTCAGTTTCGTGATCAACCAACTACCTCAATCCTTTCAGCATTTCCACCTGAAATAAACTATTGCATAGTTGAATTAATTCGATGGTGGAATTTATTGATAGGATTCACATGACAATGATCATCATCAAAAGACGAGGCATGGTATTAATTGTAGAGACGCACTCGATTTTTTTTCTCGAAAAGGAGGAAAAATAATTAGGCTAAGTCTCGGTTGCAATAGGATGTGGTTATGTAAGTTTATAATCCTTAAGGAAAAGAGAAAATATGAAACACAAGTGTTTTCACTACGAATAATCAGAACATTGATAGAAAAAATGTACATTCTATACAAGTATTATAAGGAAATGACAAGATGATGGATTTTTCTCCATCAAAATAGAAGCACGACTTGTGGTATGATCTATTGGAATTCAGTGTGTAGATTTGAGAACCAAAAATCGGGTTGATGACTGTTTGCAAGGGTTGTAGGTAACCAAGCAACTACTTAGATAAGAAATGTTCCTAATAATGGGAAATTAGAATAAGGAGACAGTAATGGCACTATGTTATCTAGTTTTGGATTTTGGTGGAGATAAAAAGATAGTATTGGGAAATTATTTATTAACTAGGGTTTAGAAGAAATGTTTTTGGTTTCTAAGTTGGTTTTGAATATATATTCAACTATTTTAATAAAATTAGTTTTGATCAAAATTGGAAAATATTTTAATTTTTCTGGTACATTGAAAAATAATTTATACATTACAAGGGTTGTCTCATTAATAGTGTTAAATACTAGAATGAAAAATTATAATGGACAATCATTAAAGAGAAAGGTTCCTTCTTAATTGAACCAAATGAAATTTTGGTACTTTTCAGGCCATTTTAATCTAGAAAGAACTAAAAAAATTGGATAAAATGGACAATTGAGTCAATTATAAGTGGAGGCACTTCTAATCTATGAATCATGCTTAGAAATTAAAATGATCAAGAGACCTTTCATGGCCAAAGGCTATATGGCCAAAAATGTATTACAATTTATTCATTCTAATTTATTTGTTCTTATGGTAATCCAGGAAATAGGTGGTTATGGTACTCTATCACTTTCATTGATGATTACTCGAAGTGTGGATACTCTCACCTTATATACCACAAGTCTAAATCCTTTGATTTGTTTGAAGTATACAAGCCTAAGGTGGAGCGTAATCATGAAAAACTAATCCAAATTCTACAGTTTGATCGTGTGAGTGTGTACCTCTTAGGAGAGTTTAAGAAATATTTATTAGAGATTGGGATTATATCTCAGTTGTCGGCAGTGATCACTCCACTTCAGAATGATTTAGCTAAAAGAAGGAATGTGACTCTTTTAATGATCTTTCCTTATCAACAATTATATACATTATTAACTAAGTTCCACATGAATTGATCTCTTTAACCCCATTTCACTATAGAAAGGGCTTAAGCTCATTCTAGGGCATGTTCGAATACGACGGTGCCTAGAACATATGCTTTGGAAGGAGCTAAGAAATTTGAAATCAAAGATAAAAGTATGTTTCTTTGGTAGTTATCCGAAATGTGGTTTATCTTATAATCCTAAGCAAAAGAAAGTCATTGATTGAATCAATGTACGATTCTTGAAAGAGGATTATGTAAAGGACCACATGCCAAGGAGTGAGATAGTATTACATGATTATATAAGGGAACATCATATTATCGGTGTTGCTAGACCACTTTGTAACACTCCGTATTTTTAATAATTTGTATATTGGATTAATTAAATTAAATATGGGAAACAAATTGATAATTAATCTGGATTAAAATAAATATTAACTAGCGAGATAAGGGTTGGTATTTATTGACAAGAATTATATTGAATATTACTGAGTGAAAAAGTAATATATGAATGCGAATATGATTGAGAATTTATGAAAATTTCCACAAGTGAGAAATACGACAGTTACACTAAATTTAAGTCGTGTCGGGACTAAATTAATGAAATAAAATTGAATTATTTATAAGTAATCTGAATGGTCATTTCAAGTGTGCCATCGAGTCCAGAAGGGTCAAAATAATCATAAATGTCTACCCAAGGGTTTAGTTTGGATCTTGGGACAGTTTTAGACCAAACCAGTATCCTAAGAGGGTGTTTTGGTAATTTCCATTTTTGGTCAACTAATATTCACGAAAATGAGAGATAGAATATGTCTACTACGTGACTCCAATTAGGGTTTCCATTCACAAGTTTCAAGGGAGAGCCACAAGGGTGAGGGAGAAACAAACCCAAGGAGATAAGACCTAGAACCACCACCTTGTAGATCGGAGAATGAGGTACACACCCATACCACCTACATCAGCAGATAAGACCATCATAATCCAGGTAAGTGTTCTTTTAGCAATAATCGTGTTCATGTTGGTGTATGGTAGAATGTTATGTATTGTTCATAATTCTTTAATGATATTGGAGATTTGGAACAACTAATTTGAATTTGAGAATTAAGCAGGTTAAACCCTTTATGTATGTAGATTAGAAATCACAAACTGAGGACTTATTGTGATGAAGGAAGCTGGGATTATGGTAGTTTTGAATGCGAATATGAAAAATTAGGGTTTAATAAATTAATTTGGGGACTTCAAACTTTACTAAGAGTTATGCATGACTTAATGATTCGAGGTTGGTAGGAATCATATATATATATATATATGTTAGATAATTGATTAGAATTGATTGATTGGTGGTTGGGATGAATCTATAGAAGTTTCTAGGGTCAATAATGGTGAAAAATGAAGTTTCAAGAGGTAGGGGATGAAGCAGGTCAATCTTGTTCGAATGACCTGAGGAATTCGTTCGAACGACATCATTTAAATGAGAATGCCAAGGAAACTTCTAACGAGATATCTAACGAGAATTCAAATATTAGTTCATTCGAAGTTCGTTCGAACGACCTAGTTTGAATGACATTTCGAACGAGATTTCAGAACTTTGGAAATTTGCAGTTTGAGGTTTAAATTTCGCAACATAGTTAAATTAAGATAGATGAATTGGTATACGTGAATCCTTATTATAAATTAGTAGTATAAGAGTTGGGTAACTACTATAAAATATACTTGGGTTTAGGAAATTCCTTACATGCCACACGATAAAGAAGATAGTCGTAATTAAAGGATATCGGGAGTATAGTGAGAAGTATACCCCTCATGAATATATATTTAAATTATGACATCTACTAATTGGAATAGGTTACGTGAATACTTATATGATTGATTTGCTATGTGTATAATATATCTACCATACTTGCTATCAGGAAGGTTGTGAAGGGGACAATCTTATCTTGAAGAGCCTTCGGGGGGATATTTGACTTGTGCGTCAGAACATAGGACTTGGTTTGGATTGTCATTTGTGTGAACAATGGTATTGAACGGTCATATTTCGGTGCATATGTATGTGG
The DNA here is from genome assembly GCA_949130495.1 of Sambucus nigra. Taxonomy (NCBI): domain Eukaryota; kingdom Viridiplantae; phylum Streptophyta; class Magnoliopsida; order Dipsacales; family Adoxaceae; genus Sambucus; species Sambucus nigra. The sequence continues at coordinate 51,393,501 of OX422214.1, forward strand.
GTAACCCAAAGACTTAGGACTATGTTCACCTCCAATGAATGTGATTTCAAATTTATGGTGCGTGGGAGATTCTGAACCCATTGTCCTTATTTAGTATGAGATGTATCGGGACTTGATATCAGAGTATACATCCGCTGCATCTGAGTCAAGGGGTGTCGTATTAGTATATATATATATATATATATATAGAGAGAGAGAGAGAGAGAGAGAGATAATATTGTGATGATTATGTATATGGTTTTTTAATAATATCTACTGTGTGAGACTAGTAGATAAAGAAGATAATTAATCTTTAAATAATTTAAGTACGTGAACACTTTACAGTTTTGTGAACCTTATATTGGGGATAGCAAATACAAGAGCAACGTATAGTAATAGTACGTGGGGAAATATGAGATATTATTACGGATGATAGTTAGATAGTTTAAATCTATAATCTAGTTAGGTGATAACTATGATTAGAACGGTTTAGAAGTATGTTAGGCGTGCACAATAGTTGAGAGGTGAGAATCTCAAGTGAGTGCTCGAAAAGCTAACATGCACTTAATATTTGCTTACTGCAATTTTTAAATGCTCGCAAAACATTTTAAAACCTTTTACACTCGGGATCTGGCCCGTCTCTTGCAAAATCTCTTTTTCGTTGTGCATTATTTTAGGTTCCCATCCACAGGGACGCAACGATTAGACCATTGGATCCTTTGTTGTGCTGCAATGATTGTAAAAGTTGCAGGTCCACGCATATAGACGCCTCCATATTTATCATTTCTATTTCTATTATCTAGTCTTCTAAGTTAGGACATGTGTATCGCATTCTCAGTTTATTTATGTCAGAGATACATTGTACTTTTAATTCTAGTTTTTCGTTTTTAGTTGGACTTATTGTTGTTGGTTTGGATTTCTTTTAACAAGGACGATTATTCCATTTTATTATATTCAATTGGATGATGTTTTATTATTTAATTACTAACTTGTCAGAATAGTGAATGTTTAAATGGTTTAATTGGATTAATATTTATCAAGTGGATTAAACGTTTCGACACTGGCTTAATTAATTATTAGGTGGTTAGCAAGAAAATTGGGTTTCGACAGTGATGTCAAGAATGAACCAATCGGATATTCTGCTTTAAATTTTATAAAGGACTGTCCACCATGTATTTAATTAGGCGGGGTGTTACAGGTGGTATCAGAGCATCAAGGTCTTGAGTCTTTTAGGATTTGTGCGGCTTTTCACGTTTTGGCGTAGTGTTCTTTGATGTAGAGCCTTATCATAGGATTGTTGTACTCCTCTACGAATGCGACTTACGTTCTCCTACAATAAAACATATTTGATACAATTCATATACGAGTTTGGATGGGCGTGGCAAAGCGGACAACATGAGACGACCAGTAAAGGGCCGTTAGAAGGACTACGGGAAAAGAGGTACACTAGGAGCTATGGAGTATTCAAAGAATGGTGATCTTGATAGGAGGCATTGAAATCATTATCTATGAAGATGATAAAAAAGGACAAGCGCTCGAAAGAAATCACTTCCCAAGCATCGTTGTAGATAACAGTTGTACAAATTTAGACTCATGTGTCATAGACGACTAAGAGGAGATTCAAAGGAACTCCTTTGAAGAATCGCCTATAAGGACTTGAAGAAAAATGGGAGTGTGACAGGCCAATCGAAAGGGGATAATTCAAATGTAATACACCGTAATTATGCATAGTTAGGAAAATACATTTTTAAATTACGTGAGTAGAGTAATTTAATGTGATGTAATGTTAATAAAGATTAATATTATGATTAAAAATTTACTTAATGTGAGTAGTAAATTTTAAATGTTGATATGTACGGCCTAGCGATTTATAGGCACGCACCTGAGTTATCTTAACCGAGTGTCGCGCGTAGACAAAAATTGAAGATGAGATGAGAAACATATTTTAAGAAACTCAAAAGAAAATTTAGAGTCCATAGATGATTCCGAAAGGGTCGAATTAGTCAAAATAGTGTACCCGGGGATACTAGTTGAGTGTCGGGTCATTTTTGGGCTAAACCGGGACCATTCGAGGGCATTTTGGTCTCTTTACATTTATGGGTGAGGAGACCTACGAATTTTGGAACCCTAAGTCATATTATAAGAGTTTTAGGCTAGGATTAGAAAGGAAGGAAATACACCATAGCCATTAGAGCGAAGAGAGAAACAATTTCCTAAGGCAAAAGAAGGAAGGAGGGAAAGTTCTAAGGAGATTTCACCACCAACTTGTTGGGAAGGAGGATTGAAGGATAAAAATCATCAATCATCAACAACAACCACGAAATCAGACCCTACAAATCATAAGAAAAGTGGTTATTTGCAAAATAAATTAAGTTATAATACCCATATATAAGCTTTAAGAAGAACATGGTTTTTATGATATTTTTAGGAGTAAAACACTTGATTATGATCCATGATTGATAGGGATTTCATATAGAACGTTTTTAATCTCCAAATATTGTGATATCATAGAAAACCTGATGATTAAATCGAACTAAAAATCTGGACTTATGAGGAAAAGATGGAAAGATTGTATTTTTAGGGTTCTTAAATAATAAGAAGATTTTTAGCTAATTTGGACAAAATTTATAATGATATTGATGTTTTAAATCGTTAGTAATCATCCCAGAATATGTAGGAATGATTAAAAATTACTAGTTGTAACTATGGTGAATTATCATGGGAGATAGATAAACAAAAATGGTGAAACCCGCATGAAGAAGACGATCTGGGTCTGTCACTGCTTGATCGATCGATCGACCCTTGAATGTCGATCGATCGACCAAATCCCATCGATCGATCGACCCTGGCTGTAGTTTAGAAAATTTTGTGGATAAATTTCCTTTTAATTACCATCGCTTAATGGGAACCTTATTGATGATATTTTACCTATGAGGAGACTTAATAAATACCAGTAGGTGTACCGTTAGATTTCTTCATAAATGATTGAGTGGGAAATTTGGAGAAATGGACCGACGGGAGGTTAATCGATTGAGTCGTAGGTTAGGAATTTGAGAATTTAGTTACGGAAAGAGTGAGATTAAATTCCGGAAAAATACCAGTAGGTTAAATATAACTTAACTACTGAATCAAGGGAGGGGTAACTAGGACCCTTAGAGTTGCGTGAATACTCGAATAAATGCAATAGTGAAATAAATCATAAATTAATGAGTATGGTGAATATAAGTAAAATATATTACGTACGGGCATGATTTGATAGGTCGGGTGTGTACCTACTAAATTATATGAAATTTTGGGTTAAGAGGATTTTACCTAAATTAATTATGTTAGGGTCGATGAGACATTTCAAACTAACATAAAGTTATTATATGTTTGGGGTCGATGTGAAATGCCGAACCAAACCTTAAAATGGTGTCGCGATGAAAGAGTACCGAACCAGAATATGTGTATATATATATATATATAGAAATAGTTGGGGTCGATGGATCATTCCGAACCAACTCCCACTTGGGGTCGATGAATCATTCCTAACCAAGAGTCCTTTATGTGTGTCAAAAGGATATGTTAGTGATAACTAATATTTAATATATGATTGCATGATAAAATGTGTTCCATATGTATAATCTACTCACTTAGAATAGTAGATAGTGAGATGGATTGTAAATATCTTAGTAATAATTAAATAGCGTGATGTAATTATTACAAGGATAAGGATAATAAGAAGTGAATAAGTTATCTACGTTTATGGAACATGAAATATGGATTATTAAAATACTGTGAGTAGGTCATGGGGACTTAGTGAGGGGGTACATATAGGGGTATTCTAATCTAGTTAACTAGGATAATACAACTAGGTGAACTAAGTACCCTCGTTAGACATGCACTCTAAAAGATAGGTGAGGAAGTTCAAGGGAGTGTGCGAAACCTTAATATGTGTAATCAATAACTCAATTGTGATAAATGCTTTCAAAATATTTTCAAATGTTTTGAGTACTAACTCTTGCTATGTAAATTTTTTAAAAACCTTTTAGGTGCCCAATAGGGACACCCAGCATGATTTCATTCCAGGGATTTGGGAGCTGCATCACGTGTGGATGTTGCAGGGATTGTTTAGACGTTTCCTCTTTTTCAGTTCTAGTGCAGGATCTCAGTTTTAGTAATCTTAATTGGGACATGTTGTCCAATATTTACTTTTACAGTTATTCTGATTCTGGATTTTGAGTTGGTTTTCTTGGTCGTGATTTTCGGTAAGACTTTATCTGTATTCAGTTATTTATGCGAATTGTTTTATTATTACTGGAATTGTATCGTTTTGTATGAGTTCTTTATTATGCTTAAGAAAGATAAAATTTGGCACTAGCTTAATTTCACGTAGGTGGTTAGTAACTTAAAAAGCTTTCGGCAATGATGCTAAGAATGAACCATTTAAGAAACTTGTTTAAATTAAATTAAGGCTTGATCACCCAAGGTTTAATTAGGCGGGGTATCACATCAAAGGCAAAGATGTAGAGAGGAGTGCAGTGACACTTCAAATTAAATTTAGGAATTTTTTTAGCTCATTGGAGCTGCATAGAGTGTATAGTCAATCACCACTTATAGAGCAGCATATGTATAAAATTAAACAAAAGGTTGGGTGCGGTTTGACCGTAAGACCTTCCATCCACTGTGCAGACAGGAATGCGAATGAAATTATGAACTTATCAAAGTAAATAAGGTAAAGACCGACTATGAGAGATAAGCTAATCTATTTAACGAAATTCGTAACCGAAGAAAGGGGAAATAGAGAATAAAAAGAGTCCGTAAGTTGAAAATGAACTCGTGGGTAAAACATCCAGGCATGAAGAGGAGATGCGACTAAGGTGACCAGGGTCGGTGTCATCAACGCCATTCATTTACAAGTGTATATCAGCGCTTTCAGGAAGAGGAAGCCAAGTGGATTGCGAAATATAAACAAAGAGAGATACTGAATTTAACAGTACCAGTGAGGCACCACAAGAGGGTATACCCAATAAGGTACCCATGAAAATGCTTTAGATCATTTAAATTCTTACCAAGTGAAGGTAGATTAAGTGAGGGTTGTCAAGACTAGCAACATGTTCCATAGGGCAAGTGGAGCCAAAGGGACAACAAGAGTAGCAATTGGGGCTAAGACTATCAAGTTCAAGAGAACACCACATCGACACGTCTCGTGGGCCTGGGATAGATTATAGATCCATGAAAGTGTCCTATAAATGGAGAGTAGGACCACCGATATTAAACAAATCCACAGCGAAAAAGTGAGAGCAGTTGGACTGGGAAAGTGAAGGTAAACAACGCCACTGGGGCATAATAGCAGCATGCGAGAGATTCTTCGCAACAGAATCGAGCTAAGAGATTTAGGACCAAAAGTTATCAACTTGAGGAATCATTGGGTTCCGATAGGACTAGCAAGGTTCTCAACGGTAACAACAACATCTACATTCCTCAAAACCATCGGGGCTGAGAAGATGGTGAGGGAGGCTAGTAGGGCCCGGGCCAGAAGCGAGAGAGTTTCTCTGACAAGTTGTTATGATTATGGAATAACGGATCGCATAAAGAAGGTTTGCCCAAAGAAGGACATCGGGCATCCACATGATGAGATCTTGGATAGACAACCATTATCGCTGACCAATGGGTCAGTTCTCGTACGAGAGTTAGGCTCAGGAACCCATTAACAGAGTAAGGAAAATGACAAATGGGGATATAATAATTGTCTTTCCCTTACAAGTAAGTGATGATGCTTCAGGTGACATTGAGAAGTCACAATAATTGACTGGTTACACTATAATTCGAGTGTGGATCGAATTAGTGGGCTCACTGGCGATAGTAGTCTTATTATGTACATGACTATCTTTAGGTAGTCAAACTTTTGTGTCAACTATAGGGAGGAGCAGGTGTGGACACTAATAGAATTTGTATATATATTACATAGAGATTTTTTTATCCTTTTTGGGTGTTATTATAGTAGAGTGCGTTATTATTATATTGTGTAATGACTGATAGTAAATCGCGTGCTAAGACTATCAAACTCATTATTGCAGGGTAATATATTTTGGTTTATGAGGCATCACGTGAAAGAGGGTTGAGCTTACATATATATAGTATTGTATTATAGACTTATGTGAGTATATTGTATTGTTATATTCGATCCCAATGAGTATGGACTTTTACTGATGTGATTCATGGTGTATTAATATATTGTCGAGTGGAGGGATATAGCTCGTTAAATTATTTATCACTAAGAACTTAGTAATAGTAAGAATGTCGTGTAAAGGACATCTCAGAGACATGAGAGTGGAGGAGTAGACTTTTTTGTCCACAGACAAAAATTCAAGGGTACATATTATGGACTAAGGACTTGACAGACCTCGACGACTATATTATTAGATAATAGTGTATCGGGGGATTCCTTGTTTGGATTTTCCTTGCGATACATTCCACGCATGAAACTTAAAGAATGTTGGGAGTTGGGAGATATTTTGTCTGTAGTACATGGGTTTTGTACAATATTTTTATAGGTATTTGTAATTATAACTTTTAGATAATAGTTATATTACAAATTAAGGTCGGTAGAGACGTATAATGTTAAAATGCAAAAATATTAATTCGTTGACACCACGAGCAGATCGGTGGGATGAACTACGTTATAATTAAGTGGAAAATGTAAGGTGGTCGAGTATGACCTCATTATGTAGCCATGACAAGTGTGTGAGGCGTAGCTCAAGATAATATATCAAGTTTAGTATCGGTGTGCATAAATGCACGGGGTATAGGGTGTATGGGCGCCCTAGTCAATCATGCCTTTGAAAACAATTGCGGGGAGAAAAAGTGAAAACACAGGAATACACGTAGACGTATGATTAGAATTTAGGTAGAATTAGAATGAGATAAATAAGTAATAAAATTTCTTAAGTGAGAAAGGGCATCACCAGAGACCGAAGAGTAGTAGGATAAGGAATGGTATTGTGGTGTAAAGTGCGAGGAATATACAATGTAAATTCTCGACAATAATAAATAGTCTCTCGGTACAAAGGAGAAATATGACGAGGGCAACGTCATAACAAATTTAGAATATGTTGAAGTCTATCTAGTAGGCGAGTATTATCGCTAATATCTCCCATGAGCTGATGGATCACTAGTCGAATGGTAGTGCATAAATCGACAGATTAAAAAGTACCATTAATGAAGGGACACGAGGAACAGTGTAATGTTCCAAAAATATTAAAGAGATGGAAATGTATGTGTGAAGAAAACTACTGATTAGAGGAATTAACATATGGGGGAATGTTAGAAAATTTTCCAGTAGAGGAAATATTTTAGCTATGCATAGGAAAGCTCATATTGGTGATAAAACGGAAACAAAATTTTAACAGATTGTAAAAGTACCAAGGTGAATTGTTAGATTAAATGATAGAATGTATTAATAGGTGGTGACGAGAGCGAGTTAGTCACTAGAATGGAGCGGTAAGGAAAACCGTGCAACTTCAAGATGTCGTTGGTCGATATAAAGTAAGAATAACAAAAGGACGCTGAGATAGTGAAATTTCATGGGGTACCAGTTGATATTATGTCTAACCGGGACAAGGATTCATGCCTTGATATTTGGGAGAGTTTGTAAGAGGCTATGGGTACGGAGTTGCCGTTAAGTAGGCGTATCACTCGCAGACGAATGGGCAGACTGACCAGATATTAAAGGATATGTTGCGTATTTATGCCCTTGAATTGAGGGGAAGTTGTAGAAGTACCTTCCACTGGTGGATTTTGCATATAATAACTCCTACCAGCTTATAATTTGGTATAGCCCCATTTGAGACATTGCATGGTAGACCTCGTAAGGCCATAGTTGATACAAGACACTACGACCAGGATTGAGATAATTAGGAGTTGTATACGGGTTGCTCAGGATAGACAGAAGAGCTACGTCGATGCCAAAAAATTCTTTCATGAGTTTGTTGTTGGGGAGTCATGTTTTACTATGAGTATCTCCTATGAAGGAATAATACGATTTGGAAAAATAAAGGATTTTGGCACCAAGGTACCTGGGGCCGATTCTCACCATAGAGAGGATTAGAATGGTAGCATACAAATAAAAATTGTCGAATATGATTTGTTCCATATGCTGAGAACGCGATAAGCCCCAATTTTTAGATCTTATAATCAAAAAGAGTAATTTCCTTTTAAACGATATGCGGAAGCGAGATGGTTCAAATAAACAAATTAATAAATTTTAATTTCTTTTCAAATTAAAATTAAACACAACTTAAAGTGAAATTAATTTAATTAACAAAGTAATTTTTCACTTTAACATATTAACTCAACCCAAGGATCATAAATTTGCCTAAGTCATATTTTCAATATTCCCAAAAATAGGCCAAACCAATTTTACCAAATTAATTGAAGACTTGAATTCAATTAAATTTTACCCAAATTTAAATTAGCACCAAATTAAATAAGTAGCGATATAAACCAAATTTTATATTTTTACCTAAGCATGCGTTCGAGGTGAATTTTGCAAAAGATAAAATAAACAAATAAATCACTACGTCACGATGTATGAGGAAAAATCCACAATGGAAAAAATCTCGGACGACCCTAGCCTTAAGTCCACTAATTACGGAATTAAAATTACAAGAAAGATGACTTACAACACTCGACTCAACTCCTTCAAGCCCCGACGCGTCTTCTTGTAACTACCTCTGCCTAACCGGCAATCCCGGACTCCACCGGAACCTTGAAAACCACCAATGAGGCTGTAGGAACCACCGTCAACCACACATGGTGCCTTTCACCATGTGAGAATACCACAGCAAAATAGGAGACTTCTTCTTTGAGGGATGTAGAAGTAAACTCGAACTTCTCTTCTTCAAGGTGTAGAGATAAATCGGTGCGAAACAAACTCTCTAAGAAAGATGTATATATATATAGAAAGAAACTTGGATTAAAACAATGTTTATTGGGTGTAAACTTGGTTTTGTTCTTTGAATATATCAATTTGGATAATAAACACCAAGGGAACTTTTTATGAAAGAATTAAGCTCTCAAACACTCTTAAGGAGATGAAAAAAGTTCTTAGAAAAATTTTGTTCCCGAAGTCATTGAATTCTGTTTGGAGAATAGTGGGACAAAGTAGTGGGAAAGGGAAAAAAAAATTGGCCAAAAACTGTTCCCTCTGAAATCTCGTTCGAATGATATTTTCAGTCGAACGACATTTTGTTTGAATGAACTATCTAACGAGTTTCCAGTGGCAAGTCATTGGCAAACCTCGTCCGAACGAAAAACTCGTTCGAACGACAACTTCGAACGAAAAACCAGAAAGCTTAAAAATTCTATTTTAGCCCAGAAACTTTATTTTTAAAGTTTTGAAGAAACCTTCTGAAAACAAAACTTAGTTTAAAATAAAATACACCCACTACAAAATTTATTCCAAGTCTCCCTATATTTATATAGAAATGAATTCATACCTTTTGGAGACTATGGAATATGATATTGATGACGTAGAAACATGACACTTGAAACTCGACAAATGATGAAGATTTATGAACTTGGCCGCTACGTCTTCAACTCTTACATGTCATAGGCTTGAAGGATTGTCAAGTATCTATCCTATGACTCAAACGTTTTTGTCCGAAATTGAGCCAAAACAACAAGGGACTCAATTGGAAATTTGTGTCCTTACAAATCTCCTCCTTTGGCTATTCCGGGACAAAAACTAAACAAAAATCCTAAAGGGCCGTCAAGCTCTACTAAACTAAAAACAAATCCCAACGAAAATAAAAAAAATACATAGCTTAACTCAAAACAACCCAAAGAGCAATATCTTTGTCGACGATGATGAAAGTTACCACTAAGAAGAATTCCTGCACACTTAAGCAAACTATCAAACGCATAGGGAATATCAAGAATATTAAATGCATAAAATAAATACTCACCCTAAATTAATTCTCCCCTTTATCAAATAAATGACCAACTTAGAAAGACGTCTCCCCCTAAGATAAATCTCCCCCAAACTAAGATACGAATATAATAGGAATATATACTATTTCTCCCCCTATCATTCTCCCCCTTTTTGTTCAGGAATAGACAAAGAATAAAATTAGTTTAAACATGAAGCTTAAAGTTACAAGAAAATGAAATTATATAGGCAACAATAACATAACTAATCCATACAAATGAGTACCAACAATGATGCGAAAAGAAATGATACCAAATTGATAAATAAGATTCTAAGCATGTGATATCAAACAAACTTCGCAATAAACAAGGTACCAATTATGAATTGAAGAATAAATGGACTAGATAACAAGGAAAAGACCAACAAAAACAATATCAAATATATGTATACATAATATATAACAAAGAGACACGAGTACACATATATAGATATAAACAACACAATGACACACACAAAATATAATATGAGTCTTCCACACTCTTATAGCATAAATGTGTCATATGGAAACGGAAGTGTTGGGGTGTGAACAAGATACCAATGAATTAAAACCCAATCACTTAAACGTGTTCACGTAGTTCGCATTTGATTTCAAAACTTTATCAACTAGAATTCAGCCTTTATGTGACAGGATAAAGTGAACTAATGAACAAACAAACACAATGCATACAAGCCTAGCATGTTGATGATTCTACAAACCAATAGAGTCATGACATTGAAAGCGCAACTAGGGTAAACAGACATTGTGCAAACCATTGATATATCATCCAAAATCCCTCAATAAGCATATATATATTATTCTTTTGAATGAATAAATCAACTAAACAAATTAGGCCTTGGCAAATTATTTTTCTTTTAATGCCATATTTTATTTTAGGCCATTGGACCACGTATTTCTTTTAGGTCCAATCCAAACGGTGTCTTACTCGTAAAGGATAATATTTTACCTTTCGGATCCCTTCCCCGTGCACATTTATACATATTATTTTTTATATCTCACAAATCTCACATGCAACGGATTTTGACATGCACTAGTCCTCTTAAGTCACATAACATGTAGATGACAAGATTGGTAGGAGAACACCTCACAAGGCTAAAATATAACATTCCAGTGGCAAACCTCGTTTGAACAAAATTCTCATTCGAAGGAAAAACTCGTTCCAACGACAACTTCAAACGAAAAATAGAAAGCTTAAAAATTCCATTTTTAGCCCAGAAACTTTATTTTAAAAGTTTTAAAGAAACCTTTTGAAAACAAACCTTAGTTTAAAATAAAATACACCCAATATAAAATTTATTCCAAGTCTCCCTATATTTATATAGAAATGCATTATTACCTTTTGGAGACTATGGAATATGATGTTGCTGACGCAGAAACATGACACTTGAAACTTGACAAATGGTGAATTTTTATGAACTTGGTCACTACGTCTTCAACTCTTGCATGTCATAGGCTTAAAGGATGGCCAAGTATTCTATCCTATGACTCAAACGTTTTTGTCCAGAATTGAGCCAAAACAATAAAGAAATCAATTGGAAATTTGTGTCCTTACACCATATTTCTTCGCTTAGACGGTATCTCCGGAATGAGTAGACTCATACTCAAATTGCGCTAGAGCAGATTAATTTACAGCCTGATGCGTTTATATGAGGAGATATAGATGGCTATCCTAGACTATAACGAGAGGAGATTAAGGTCGAAAGTAGTTCCACTTGTGCGTGTTTAGTAAAAGTTGCATAATGTCGAGGAGTCTACTTGGGAACGCGAGGGTGAAATGCGCGTGAAATATCCAGGGTTGGTTTTACCAGGGATACTTTTATTTTTCGAATTTTGGGACGAAATTCCGTCGTAAGGGGGGAAGTATGTAACACCATGTATTTTTAATAATTTTTCTATTGGATTAATTAAATTAAATATGGGAAATAAATTGATAATTAATCCGGATTAAAAAAAAAATATTAACTAGCAATATAAGGGTTGGTATTTATTGACAAGAATTATATTGAATATTACCAAGTGAATAAAGTAATATATGAATGTGAATATGAATATGATTGAGAATTTATGAAAATTACCACGAGTGATAAATACGACAGTTATAGTATTTAAGTCAGGACGCGCGTGTCAGTCGTGTAGGGACTAAATTAATGAAATAAAAGTGAATTATTTATAAGTAATCCGAATGGTCATTTAAAGTGCGCCATTGAGTCAGGAACGGTCAAAATAGTCTGAAAAGTCTACCCAAGGTTTAGTTTGGATCCCGGGACAATTTTAGGCCAAACCAACATCCTGAGATGGCATTTTGGTAATTGCCATTTTTGGTCAATTAATATTCACGAAAATGAGAGTTAGAATATATCGTCTATGTGTATCCAATTAGGGTTTTCATTCACAAGTTTCAAGGGAGAGCCACAAAGGGGGAGGGAGAAACAAACCCAAGGAGCTAAGGCCTAGAACCACCACCTTGCAACACCAGGACCACCACCGTATAGGTAAGAGAATGAGGAACACACCCATACCACCTACATTAGCAGATCAGACTATCATAATCAAGATAGGTGTTTAGACCTTTCTTTCTTTTAGCAATAATCGTGTTCATGCTGGTTTAGGGTAGAATGTTATGTATTGTTCATAATTCTTGAATGAAATTGGAGGTTTGGAACAACAAATTTGAATCTGAGAATTAAGTAGGTTAAACCCTTCATGTATGTAGATTAGAAATCACGAACTGAGTACTTTTTGTGATGAAGGAAGCTGGAATTATGGTAGTTTTGAATGCGAGTTTGAAAAACTAGGTTTTAATAAATTAATTTGGGGATTTCGAAATTTACTAAGAGTTCTGCATGATTTAATGATTCTAGGTTGGTAGTAATCATATATATATATGTTATATCATTGATTATAATTGATTGATGGATGGTTGGGATGAATCTGTAGGGGTTTCAAGGGCCAATAATGGTGAAAGCAAAGTTTCAAGAGGTAGGGGACAAAGCAGGTCAATCTCGTTCGAATGACTTGGGAAATTCGTTCGAATGAGATTGCCAATGAAACTTATAATGAGATATCGAATGATAATTCAGGTATTAGTTCGTTCAAATGTCCTCGTTCTAAAGGCCTAGTTTGAAACGACATTTCGAACGAGATTTCAAAACTTTGGAAATTTACAGTTTGAGGTTTAAACCTCGCAACATAGTTAAATTGAGAGAGATGAATTAGTATACGTGAATCATTATTATAGATTAGTAGTACAAGAGTTGGGTAACTACTATAAAATATTCTTGGGTTTAGGAAATGCCTCACAGGAAACACGATAGAGAAGATAGTCCTAATTAAATGATATCGGGAGTATAGTGAGAAGTATACCCCTTATGAATATATACTTAGGTTGTGACACCTACTAATTGGAATAGGTTACATGAATACCTATATGATTGATTTGATATGTTTATAACATACCTACCATACTTTCTATCAGGGAGGTTGTGAAGGGGACAATCTTATCTTGAGGAGCCTTCGGAGGGATATTTGACTTGTACCTCAAAACATAGGACTTAGGTTGGATTGCCATTTGTGTGAACAATGGTATTGAACAATCATTTGGGGGCGTAGGTGTGTGGGCAACCCAAAAACTTAGCACTATGTTCACTTTCAATATATGTGATTTGAAATTTATGGTTCATGGGAGATTCTGAACCCATTGTCCTTATTTAGTACGAGATGCATCGGGACTTGATATCAGAGTATGCATTCACCGCGGCTGAGTTTTGGGGTTCCGTATTAGTATATATATAATATTGTGATGATTATGTATATTCTTTTGTAATACTATCTACTGTGTGAGACTTGTAGATAAAGAAGATAATTAATCTTTAAATAATTTAAGTACGTGAACACTTATCAATTTTGTGAACCTTATATTTGGGATAGCAAATACAAGAACAATGTATAGTAATAGTATGCGGGGAAATACGAGACATTACTACGGATGTTAGTTAGATAGTTTAAATCTATAATCTAGTTAGGTGATAACTATGATTAGACGATTTAGAAGTACGTTAGGCGTTCACAATAGATGAGAGGTGAGAATCTCAAGTGAGTGCTCAAAAAGCTAACAGGCACTTAATATTGCTTACTGCAATTTTTAAATACTTGCTAAATATTTTAAAATCTTTTGCACTCGGGCTCTGACCCGTCTTTTGAAAAATCTCTTTTTCCTCGTGTATTATTTTAGGTGCCCATCCACAGGGACGCCACGGTTAGACCATTGAATCTTTTGACGTGCTGCAACGATTGTGAAAGTTGCAGGTCCTCGCATATAGACGCCTCCACATTTATCATTTCCATTTCTAGTATCTAGTCTTCTCATTTTGGGCATGCGTAGCCTATTATCAGTTTATTCATGTCAGAGATACATTGTACTTTTATTTCTAGTTTTCCATTTGTAGTTGGACTTACTATTGTTGGTTTGGATTTCTTTTAACTGGGACGATTATTCTAGTTTATAATATTCAATTGGATGATGTTTTATTCTTTAATTACTAAATTGTGATAATCGTGAATGTTTAAATGGTTTAATTGGATTAATATTTATCAAGGGGATTAAATGTTTTGACACTGGCTTAATCAATTATTAGGTGGTTAACAAGAAAATTGTGTTTCGACAGTGATGCTATGAATGAACCAACTGGATATTCTGTTTTAATTTTTATAAAGGACTCGCCACCCGATATTTAATTGGGAGGGGTGTCACACATTTGTGCAAGAGATAATACAAAACTAATATTGCTAATACAATACCTAGTGGTTGTATTATTGATGATCATGTAACACTTTTCAGTTATACCAGATAAAAAATGCAGCCACGTTATAGTGGGAGGGTAAAAAGAAATCCTAAAGGGTTAGTCTATTTGAGTGAAAATTTAGATGTGATCCCAAGGAATCACTAAACCAAAATCCCGAAATTATCTCACTTTTTGGAGAGGTTTTATCACGATCATTAACCGTGATAAAAAAAACATGCTTTTTTTTTATCACAGTCAATGACTATGACAAAACCCTGTCAAGACTTATCACAATCATTGTAAAGATCCTCATCATGGTCAAGGATCATGATAAGGACGTAACGATTCTGACATTACTCATAACCCAATAAAACCTCATTTTCATCTTCCTTTTCTCTTTTTCTCTTATCAATCTATAACCCGTGTATCTCACTCTCCCAAGTCAATGACCTCCATTTTCTTACAACCATAAGGTATGATATATCTCTCTCTCCTAGGTTTGGAGATATATCACAGTCGTTGTATATATGTTTGTGTAGTTCTTCAATATGGGTTGTAAACTACTTGTATATACATGTATGATCTTGATATTGGTTAGAAATTTTTTATGCAAAAACTAGATTTGAACATTCAAACCATTCTTCATTAGAATGTGAATATTTGACTTTGATATCTGATAAGGCTTCATTATAATGTGTTTGTTTATTATAAACTAGTTGAATATACATGTATGACTTTGATATTGGTTGGAAACAATTTGCACAAAAACTAGGTTTGAGCATATAAACCATTCTTTATTAGAATGTGAATATTTGATGTTGATATTTGTTTGGAGTTAATTATATTGTGTTTGTTTGTTGAAAACTAATTGTATATACATGTATGGTATTGATATTGGTTAGAAACGATTTGTACAAAAACTAGTTTGAACATATTCTTCGTTACAATGAGAATATTTGACTTTGATATTTATTTGAACTTCATTACAATGTGCTTGACTATTGTAAACTAGTTGTAGATATTTATTTGACCTTCATTACAATGTGTTTGACGGTTGAAAACTAGTTGTATGCTTATAAACTAGGTTCGAATATTCAAACCATTCTTCATTACAATATGAATATTTGACTTTGATATTTGTTTGACCTTCATTATAGACTGTTTGACTCTTGTAATGTCATCATTTTTGTTAAATTATGTAATTTATGGATTTATTTAAAAATATACAGGATTTTAGCATTTGGGGTGAAAATGGAAAAGAACACAATGAACTTTCTTGAATATTTTTTTACCATTATTCAATTAAGAGTTCCGATATATGAGAAATAATAAGGGGAGGGTGAAGGAGAAAGGAAAGGTTAAGGAGAAGGTTGGTGTTGAGACCATTACTTTATCCCCCTCACCGATGGTCGACACATAATCAACTTTTTTCTCATTTGCTACCTGACCCTAGTATCTTGATGAGATTCATGTCAGTTGGGAACAGAGTCTTTATTCATGACACATGTGGAGGAACAAAGATTGCATATGGAAAGAAGGACCTGGGTGACAATCCGGGGACCTTGGTGCACACTCGCCCATTATAGACTTATGAATCTCGACTCAAAGTAATTAAGGAGTTTTGGGGAAGAAGGATAAGGTCTTGTGGATGAACGTATTGACAACATGGTGGGGTCATATATCGTTTGGCATATTTACCTTCTTGAGCTATTTTGAGTTCTTATACTTTATTGGCATTAAATTATGTGATACACATTATTTTAAACTTATGTAACATTAATTTAATTGGTTTTATTAATTCTGAGTTGTAATATTTGGTTTGATTAATTTATTTTCTCATGTAATTTTAAATTTAATTGTTATGGATGTTGCTGTTTTGTTGTGGATGAAGCTGGTTTATTTTGGTACATTTGAAGCAAGTTTTTTGTGGGTAGTAAAAGTTGCCCAATAATTATATTTTTTAGTAATAGGGTTATCACAGTCAAGAACCATGATAAGTCTTCAACAAATGATTTTATATCTTGTTAGGGTCAAGGACCATGACAATACCCTGATATTATGAAGGGTTCTATCACCGTCTTTGACTATGACAGGATCATGACTAGCCACTTATTTCCATAGTCATATAATGTGCCAAGGTTCTTGTCACCCTTGATTTTGATTAAAAATCCATTCTAAAAAGAGTGTGACAATAAGGGCCTGTCCTTCCCCAGGGTGTCATGGTTAAGGACCATGACAAGTCGGCTGTTTTGGTGTAATAAATAAGAACTACAATGAGGCACCCCAAGACAAGGACTCTGAGTTTTGGCTTAAGACAATGGATATGGTGATGGATTTTAATCTGGTCTGAGAGCTTTTAAATTTGCTGATGGGATAAAACCCATCGGGTGCAAGTGAATCAAAAAAAAGAAAAAAAATTGATAGATAGATGAGAAGGTGAAAATCTTTGAGGAAAAGGCTGTGGAAAAAAGGTTTACACATAGAAAACAATTAACTATGAGAAAACCTTAAGGTGATAGCCATGCTAAAGTCTATTAGGATTCTTTTAATGTTAGGATTTCATTTTTTAATGGCAGATTTATTGCGTGCATATATATGGTGCAACCTAAGGGATTCATAGTGAAAATCCACGAAAGGAAAATGTGCAGGATTAAGAGGTCTATTTATGGACTTAAGGTAATGTCAAATACTGGGAACATTCGGTTTAATAAGGAAATCAAAATAGTTATTTTCATACAAGTCTAAGTACTTCTTTTTATAAGAAGCACGAATGAAACATATTGGTAATTCTACTACATTATGTGGGTGGTATTATCCTAATTGAAAACAAGTTGGGTATAGTATCTTACATAAGAGTGTGGTTTTTTAGGTAGATCGATATAACTAACTTAAGACAGTCCATTCACATCCTTGAGATCAAGCTTTCTCTAGATATGATAAATAGGATGTCGAGCTTATCCTAAGACAATTATATTGGTGATTTGCTCATAAATTTTATCACGTAAGAGTTAAAAAAAAGTATTTGTTCCTTTAGGCATGGAATCACTCTATCTAATTATTAGTGTCCTTCGAAACCATATTAGATAAAGGGAATAAGGAATATAATTTAATATTCGAAGGTAGGTAGACTTATTTATACTATAATGTGTATAATATCGGACATCATCTTTGTCGTTGACTTGATCAGCAGTCTAATCCAAGTAAGGATAATTAGACATATGTCAAGCACATTCTCAAGTGTATTATAAGAACAAGATATTATTTTGTTGGTTTACTCAACGAATAATTTTGTACCTTTATGGTACAAAGACTCGAGTTTTCAGTTATATAAGGATTACTAAACATCTACCTTAAGATATGTGTTTACTCTAGGAGATGGAACTATTAGTTAGAGGATTATGAAGTAATCATGTAATAATGACTCCACTATAGAGTCATAAGTTGTTGCCACTATGGAGGTAACTAAAGAGGATATATGGCTCGAGAACTCCCTAAGTGACTTGGGTGAGATTCCTTCAGTGAAACTGGCCATTACACTCTATTGTGATAGTATCAGAGTGATTGCAATCCTTAGATAACATAAGACTCGTAAAGATCTTAACATATTATGTGTGGGTAGTACTTGGTTCAAGGGATCAGGTAAGAGAAGAGATAACACTGTAATCAAATTTTCATCAAATAAAAACTTGGTTAATATTTATACATATAGAATTATTGACTATCACGTGGATGAATTAGGAGTTAAATGCATGCCAATAAGGATGTAAGAGAAAGTGTGAGATTGTTGGATTATTATTCTTAAAACTATGATTTATGACATTTATTATTTATAATAAAAAAAACTTATTTCTAATTTTTTGTGATGAAGATGAAACCAACTCATAAGAATTTATACTAAGTATAATTGATCGATCTATACAATATATTTATAAAAAAATATAAGAAAACCTGACAAACATGATTCATATTTCAAATTATCTTAGACAATCTTATATTTTATCTTGACTACAGGAACCCATTTGATGTTTAGTGAACTAGCCTTATAGTTCAAAGACGATTTTACCAGTACATTAAGAACGTATTAATTAGGACCAAGATTTTACAGAGAAAACCTAATGAAAGACAAAATACTAACAAGAAGGAAAACGCCATATGTAAAGATATATCTCCAATCAAACAACATCTCTCTACGAAAACAGATAAAAATAATAATATTTAGTATTATTTTAGTAAATATACCAAGAAAACTCAAATTAAAGTCCAAAAAAAAAACAATCACCCTTACAAATCCTAGCGACTAAATATAATGAAACTATTATAGAGGTTCTACCCACCATAGGGATCATAAATTCGATTCTAGATCGCACGTGCATGGAGAAGCATGAAATATTTTATATAATGTAGAGATCGCTTCAAGAGAAAATCATTATTAAAGGTTAAAGTCCAAGTCATTAAAACACCAAAAAGGTTTATCTGAACGATATTTATAAGTTTTGGGAGTAACTGTGAAGATAAACCAATTTAATAGAGTGGACAACTAATTTCAACGAAATACTATTGACATACGTTGCATTAATAAAGTTGATACAAAAACACTACGCTATTTGGATGACTACTAGCTCATTCGAATAAGAACTTACAAAAATGAAATATTATAATTACTAATTGTGACCCATAACAAAGATCTAAGAGTCCAAAAATAGGCAAAAAATTGTAGAAAATGCCCCCAACGAGGAATGGAAAAGGAATCTAATCCAGACTTATAACTAGGGTCATTATATATTATTGGGAAACAATTCCCCCAATTTTAAATTTCTTCCTTTTTAACTATTAAAATTTCAAGTGCGGAAGGATGGTTCAATAATAAACAAATTTTAAAAAAATAATTATCTTTTCAAAATTCACAATTAAAATATTAAATTTTAATTTCTTCAAAATTAAAATTAAACTTGAACAAATATGTGAATTTTTCTGAACTACAAATTTAATTCAACCCAAGTCCGAAAATTTTTCTTACAATAATTAATTCATTTTCGATATAGGCCAAACCAAATTTTATAGAATTAAATTGTGCCGACTTGAATTAAATTAAAATTGCCCAAATATATTTTTACACCAAATTAAACGAGCTTGTGAATAAGACCAAATTTTGTCTTGATTAAACCTAAGCATGCATTGTAAGTGAGTTTTACAAGATAAAATAAATCATAATCACACAAGAGGCGCGATGTACGAGGAAAACCCACGACGGGAAAAACCTCAAACGACCCTGGCCTAACAAATCCATTAGGTATGGATTTACAATTACAAGACAACAGACTTACACAACTGACTTGACTCCGTGCTAGCCTTGATGCTCCTTCTAGTAAACACCTCCACCTAGTTGATAACCACAGACTCCACCACAGTCTCGAAATCTACAGATGGGGCTATGGTCACCGTCAACCCGCTCGCGAAGCTTTTCTCCGAGTGGGAACACCGCAACACAAGCTTTTCTCCTTTTGGGGGTAGAGAAGAACCCAAACTGTCTTCTCTATGGGTAGAGAAGTAAAACATGTGCCAAATAAACTCTCTAAGAAACATATATATGTGTGTATATGTGTGTATGTGTGTGTGTGTGTGTGTGTGTGTGTGTGTGTGTGTGTATGTGTGTGTGTGTGTGTGTGTGTGAAGGAACTTGGATTTAAACTAAACAAACATATTTGGGTGTATAGCTTGGTTTTGTTCTTAAGATAATCAAATTGATAAACAAACACCAAGGAGGTTTTTTGTGAAAGGATTTTTCTCTCAAAGAGCCTTTGGAAGTTGTGTAAAGTCTACTTAAGATGTTGGTTTCTACACAAAATATATCAGGTACAAATTAGTGGACAAGTGGGGAAAGTGGGAAAAATCTGGCAAAATAACCCCGCTAAAATATCATCCGAACGACTTTTTGATGTAGTTCAAACGAGCATGTTTTAATGAATATGTTCAAACGAAACTTCGAACGAAAAAGCAGAGAACAAGTCGTTGGATAAATCGTTCGAACGAAACTTCTAACGAAAATTCAAAAAATATGTCGTTAGAATTATCATTCGAACGAGGTCATTCGAATGAGAAAAATATTGTTCAAACGACTTTTCAGAAATCTGAATTTTGTAATTTAAGCCCAAAAACTTTTATGTAAAGTTTTAAAAAGATTTTCTAAAAAATAAAAAGTCGTTATATAAAAAATGTTTGCATCTAAATAAAATATACAATGTCCTAAATATATTTAGTTTGCATTCATACCTTTGGAGTGCTTGGAATGATATAATGTTGATGACGCAAAACATGGCACATGAAACACAACAATAATGAAAATTTAAATATTGGCCGTTACGTCTTCAAATTCTTCAAACATCATAGGCTTGATAGGAACAAACTTCTATCATATGACTCAAATGGTTTTGTCGAGATTTAAGCCAAAACTACATATGGACTCAACTCGAAATTTGTGTCATTACATATATTCTTGTAGTATCAACAAGATGGATAAGGGGAGAAAAGAAGGGGATCAAATGTGTTGTATTGAGACATTCCACGACAAATATTTGTGGACTATTTTTGTTTAATGGTAGATGTTATGCAAAAAAAAAATTCTTAGTCTGACATTCATGATCTTGTGCCTCTTGATTCTATGTTTTTTAATGACACTATTTTAGCATGTCTTATATATAATGGTTATCTCAAGATTGTAGTTTTGTATGGTTCATAGGTCGATCCTGAGAATTTTGGGCCCCAATATGGATAAATACTTGGGGCCCATGTATATGCGCAGTGTTGGTTTTGGCTCTCCTATTTTTTCGGTTTTGGTTTATTTATAAATTTGCCATTTTGGCTCAAATCTATAAATACAAGTGTTATTTCAAGGTTTTGGGAGATGACAAGTTTGAGTGTTATTTTGAGAGTTATCAAAGCTAAAGAGAGGTAGAGCTCCATTTGAGAGGTGAGTTCTTAAGAGGTTGTGAGTGACTTTCTAAGAGAGATAAATTGTGTGTGTGTATAACCTTTGGGTTCCTCCATTTATCTATAGAAAGAATAAATCCAACTTGGTGGATGTAGACTAAATTTGGGTGAACCACCGTATATCGTTGTTGTTTTGCTTTGATTGTTTGTTGCTTTGATCGTTGTTGTCTCTTCATTGATGCTTAGTTGAATTGATTAGGAGTTTGCGCACTAGTTCATTTACGGAACAAGGTTTTGGGTGTTTTTCGCACACCAAGTGTTTGATAAAATTTCCAAGTGAGGTTTATCATCTTGGTCGCTAGAGATAGTCTTGCTTTAGTGCAATAAGTGGGATCAAAGCTTTGATTGCATTGTTTGCTCAGTATTTTGGTTCGTGGTTGAATCAATTTTGGCAATTTTGGCATAGCTTTTGTTTTTATTCCAAATGATGGAAAATGTGGAGAGTACTCGAGAATTAACCTCTACGAGCGGAGGCTTTAAGAGATGGGATCCGAGTTATGGATCGAGTGACTCAATAAGATGGATATGAAGACTTTTGATGAGAAGATCAATTTTAGGTTATGGCAAAGGCGAATGCAAGGCGTTCTTGTACAACAGGGGTTGCAATTAGCATTGATGGGGATAGAGGGATGACTAGTAGACATGACCAATATCGAGTGGATTAACATTGATCAAAGACCGGCCTCGTGTATTGATATTCTAATCACGGATGATGTGTTGAATAACGTGACAGTGTAGACCACGGCTAAAGGCATGTGGGATAAGCTATAAGTGATTTATTTGTAAAAATCGTTGTCAAATAAATTATTTCTCAAGAAGAAACTCTTCAACCTTGAGATGAAGGAAGGTGAGGATATGATGAAACATATTAATATTTTTAATGCCTTGAATCGGATAGATGTTCAATTCATTGATGAGGATCGAGCATTGTTGTTGCTTGCATCATTAATCGATTTATATGAGCATTTTGTGACCACTATCATGTTTGGGAAGTCTACACTCCGGTGCAACGAGGTTGTGTAAGATATTCAATCTCATGTCACGATGAGAAAGAAGGAAGGTGGAGGTGACGGATATTCCCATAATGAAGGCCTTACGGCGAGAGACAGAGGTGGGCAAAATGGCGGGAGAAACTCCAATCGGGGTTTTAATGACAGTATCAGGTCTAGATTAAGGGGTATTTGTGGTGAAGGGCCAAAATGCTATAAGTTTCGGTAATGGGGTCATATAATCTGAGAATGTCCTTTGTGGAATGACAAGGTTAAGGGCAAGGTTGATTCCGAGAGGGAAATGGTAGCGAGTGCAGATTATGAAGATGAACTTGGAGAACTTATCACGATCTCCAAGATTAACTCTCCTTCCCAAGATGAGTGGATATTAGATTCAGGATCGTCAGATCACGTTTGCTCCAAGAGAGAATATTTTGAGACTTTCACGAAAAATGGAAAAGGTTCCATGTCTTTTGCTAAAGGAGAGAAGGTTATCGTTGAGGGTGTCGGGATGGTGAAACTCAAGATGTTCAATGGGCTGGAGCGCACTTTGGGTGGTGTAACCTATGTCCCAAAGTTGCGAAAGAATTTGATATCCATTAGCCGTTTGGATTCTAAGTGTTGTCGAGTGTCGGTGGCGGGTGGAGTCTTGAAAGTCACACGCGTTGTATGTTCCTAGCGAGAGGAGAGAGAGGGGTTGTATCGTCTAAAGCAGACTTCGAGGAAGACGGGGAAGCGGTGTGCACAAGTGATCGAACGTTCAAGGCTTGTCTCGTTTGTGAACAAAATAGAGACATTACATTCTAGCTTTCCGAGAGTAGATGGTAGTGATGGGAGAATACCTACTAGTGGAGGGGATGGATCGAAGTCCCCCTCCGGGGCCAACGGATGATGTTGACTCGGTTTAGTTACACACATGCATTGGTCGATTGAAATCGAGGAGGTGTAGGACCGTGATGGATTTGAGGTGTGTGTATCTAGTTCAAGGAAGGCGGATCAGTTATTTTTTGTGAGCTTTGGCAAACGGGTTTGCGAGCATTGGCAATCCAGAGTCTTTCGTGACAATGACTTGGTACATCTTTTGAGGGTGAGATTTGGAGGGTGTGAGAGGTGAGGAATTTTTCCTCTCATCTATGGTTATTTCTTAAGGAGTGAGATGGTGTTGATGTGTTTGAATGTTTTGTGTAAAGAGGGTGTACACTATATGTATTGTGTGGGGGTGTACTTACCTGGCTACATAAGGAGCGAGATTCACCGTATGGTTACATGGGAAGCATTCAGATGCATGAGATGGAGAGTTCTGAGTTTAGAACTTGATTCCTCGGTGGGTGGAGACGTTTGGAGTCTTGGAGTGAAGATTTGCGGTATCTCACTTCATGGTTGAAGTTTGAGGTGGCTTAACGTCAGGTGGAGCGTATTGGCTTGTTAGACGTAGGGATGATCTTCGAGCGAATTCGATGTTTATATTCCGAGTTTTGGATCGTGAGGATCGCTTAGGGGAATCACATTAGCTTAGTAGATGGTGGGACGGTCTTCAAGCGAGTTCAGTTTCAACATTCTAGAGATTGGTTGGATCGTTAGGATCGCCAAGGTAGAGTTTGTTGGTTTTGGCTCTCCTATTTTTTCTGTTTTGATTTATTTACAAATTTTTCATTTTGGCTCAAATCTATAAATACAAGTGTTATTTCTAGGTTTTGGGAAAGGACAAGTTTGAGAGATATTTTGAGAGTTATCAAAGCTAAAGAGAGGTAGGGCTCCATTTGAGAGGTGAGTTCTTGTGAGGTTGTGAGTGACTTTCTAAGAGTGATAAATTGTGTGTGTGCATAACCTTTGGGTTCCTCCATTTATCTATAGAAAGAAGAAATCCTCCTTGGTGGATGTAGCCCAAATTTGGGTGAACCACGGTATATCGTTGTTGTTTTGCTTTGATTATTTGTTGCTTGTATGTTCTTATTCTCTCTTCATTGATGTTTGGTTGAATTGATTGGGAGTTTGCACACTAGTTCATTTACGGAACAAGGTCTTGGGTGTTTTTCGCACACCAAGTGTTTGATAAAATTCTCAAGTGAGTTTTATCGTCTTGGTCGCTAGAGATAGTCTTGCTTTAGCGCAACACGTAGATTATAATCAAACTCTATAAAATATGAAGATGATAAATGGTAATAAATTGTCAAAATCAATTGTAGAATAAAAAATAATTATTTTGAATTTTAAAAAAGCCCCAAAATGTATAACCATAACGTCTAATAAGAGCCCGAAATGTATAAAAAAAGTCTAAAATTTTATTGTGATCATTCAAATTATGTGTGTGTGTTGTGTGTGGGGGGGGGGGGGGGGGGGGAGGTATAATTTGCGCCCTGTAAAATTTTATACGTTTGGGACTTAACTAATAGTCTCTTTAATATATTTTTTCTAATACCATAAAAATATTTTTATAAAATTTTGAGGGCCCTCCCCATTTGGGGGCCCAAGGCGTCCTCCTTATTTTCCTTAGTTCAGGCCTGCTACTATATGGCGGAGTACAATGCTGGAAATGTTATTGACAATTATAGATATTAGTATGCCACAAACACCTTAATCATACTATGTAGCACACACACACTCAACTAGTAGGACATGTTAGGTGAATGCTTTCGATACTTTACATGGTGTACATTTTGTGTTTTGATTCATAATTATGTTATTATGCTTGTCTTCCTTTTCTTCAAACATGTGTTGCACCCAGGGTTGAAAATAGTGATCCTCGTGCTTTGTTTTTATGTTGACCGTGAATGGCATGGTTGGGTCTCGATGGGAAATGACATCACCAAAAGCTTCTTCTGGTACGAGGGGAGACTAGGTCCTAATCTATCCTTTACATCGAATCCTTAATAATACACTATGGTTTACCAACACGCTCGTGTCGCTAGGGGATAATGGTTTACATATCTACATTCAATCATAGGTCCTCCGACTAATGGGAATATATGCTACAAATGAGAATAGGAAAGGAGTCTCCATCAAAATTACCGATAACATCATGCTCGAGATGGTCCAAAGCACCAACGTAGGGGCTGCGACGATGGATGTCAAATGTAATTAAGATCGATGAATGTGTTGTTCTAGCAAAATGCCAAATTTACCAAATAAAAAAAGCATTAATTACAACAGGAGGTTTTGGATACGGACACCCCCAATATGTCATCTTCGTTGCAAGACTATTACGAGAAGAGGAAGGTGGAAAAATTAGAGAAGTGTTAGGAAGACCTAGATCCAAAAGCGAAGAGCGAACATCGAGTTATATTTTGCCTCCGGTTCTAAATTATGGCCTTTCCCTTAAATTATGTCCATGTTTATTTTTTTTGTTTAATTATGCTATAGTCTTGTCCCCTTGATTTATGTAATGTTTCAAATTTTTGTTTAGACATTTATTTCAATATTATTTGGCTCATTAAATAATTGTGAAATGTTGACAGATTTTGTTGCATTTAAATTATCTAAAAAATACATAAAACCCATACGTGACAAAGTATAGGGAGAATGCAAAATGAATTAACAAATACCTCAAACTTATAGAATTCAAAATTGATTAAAGAGAAGATTTGTTATTTCTAACTTGCAAAATAAGTTAAAACCGACTTTGCAACAATTTAATGATGACAAGATTGATGAATAGTTTGAAGCAGCACTCAATCAGCATCATAAAACGTTTATTCGTTGTTTCGGTTGGTTACGCTATCAATAGTATATATACCTGTGGAAAATTATTAGTTTTTAGAAAGGTTTTGATTCTCTTCATTGCATGTTATCAAGATGACTAATGACTCCGACAGACCATAATCTTCTAGAAGATCTGCTAAAAAATCTAAATGCCAAGCCAAAGACAGACCTCCCATATTTGTTTTATTAAAAGGATAAATATATGTGTACCCATTTTGGTACACATATTCCATACTCAATGCTGTAAATGTTTATACCTTAGTGTTGTGGGTCCCGTCAAGACAGCAAATACAATCATCTATTGTTTTGTATTGCTTTGTCTTATTAGGCAGGTATGGAAAATGGGTAGAAAAGTGTGTATGTGTAGTGATGTTCTTATTAAAATCAGTCATCTAAAAAATGCGTTTAGGCGGCGTCAAGACGCAATTTTTTTTAAATACGTCAAGTTTTTATTTTAGTCGTGGATTAAGACGTGATCAACGATGGTTAATATTTTTTAGGACAAGGCGTGAAAAAACATGTATTTTTTTAGAGTAAAGCGTGAAAAAGCGCGAATTTTTTGAAAGTAAGACGTGAAAAATACGATTTTTTTTAATATTTTAAAAAAATAGTATTTTAATTTACAAATATTCATGCATATTTTTAAGGTATGTACCATTTTAATATTTTTAATAGCGTTGTCATAGTTAAAAAATATTAAAATATATTAAAAAAATGCCTAAACGTCTTTTCACGCCTAAGGTCCGCCTACGCTTTTAAGAGACAAGACTTACCCTCCACGCTTCGATTACGCCTCACGTTTTTAAGAACCTTTAGTAAAATTAATATTTCAAATTTTTGATCAAATAATTGATAAATTTATGAGTATTATGCTATTGATTGGTTATTTGTGACGGTTTAAAAAAAACGTCATAAAAGGACACTAGCAACTTTTTCTATTCGGATCCTCATTTTTTAGTTTGAATGGGAGGGCTACCCCTATTGTGCAGCCCAACTTAAAAAATTTAAAAAGTAAATAAATAATAATTCACCATTAATTTTTAAGAGTATTATATCACAATCTTAATATGTAATCTGGGTTTTACCTCAATTTAGTTATTCAGCTCTCATAATAAACCAACTATATATAAAACATGTTCAAAACAAGAAAATAACATTTATTTATTTATCTTAAACTATGCCCAATATTGGCTTTGCTTAATTTTGACCCTTTACTTTAATAAAGAAGTTGTAGTCGTCAAACTATTCCCTTCACTAGCTGTTTTTCATCTTTTTTATATAAAAAAAATAACATTTAGGCCTAAAATTGACTAAAGTCACGAAAAAAAAAATCTGCCTCTTTTTGTGCCAACTTCTCCAATCCTCACATGGCCATTATGGGATTGCCAAAATTTGCCGTATTTGACAATAAATTAACCTGGTAGCAAATCAGTTTTCTCAGAGTTGGTGGGCTAAAGCTAAAAATAATAACATGGACAATATATATATATATATATTATAAATTAAAAAAAAATTAAAAAAAATTAAAAATATAAATTAAAAAAATTAAAACTGGAAAAAAATATTTAATAAAAAAAATTTAAATTTACACGTATTTAAAAAAAATACATGTATTTATAATAGTATAAGAGTATATAATGGTATATATAACACAAAAAAAAAAGGAAAAAGAAAAAAAATAACTTTTAGCATGACATTCATGTATGGGCATGAAAGATAAAATTGTCATGCATGTCAAAGTGGAGATATTTTGGCCAAAATTTTCAAAAACCATGCTCCTTTATTATATATATATATGAGGCAGGGTTCTGTGCACACTAAGTTTGCACATTACTTTTTTAAAGTAGTAAAACAAATATTTTTGAGTGCTGGCGCACACCAATTTTTTATGTGATATTTTAACATTTCAACGGACTCACATAAAAAAAATTTGCTGAAAAAAACTTTTTTTGCTATTTTTAAAAAATCGGTCAAACTTTCGCAGTTTTTAAAGGGCTTAAAAGCATAGAAAGTTTGACCGATTTTTTAAAACTAGCAAAAAAAAAATTTTTGACCTGATTTTTTTTATATGGGTTCCTTGAAATGTTTAAATATCACACAAAAAAAATCAACTCAAAAATATTTTTTTGACTACTTTAAAAAAGTAATGTGCAAACTTAGTGTGCACAAGAGCCTGTGCACACTAAGTTTGCACATTACCTTTTTAAAGTAGTAAAAAAAATGTTTTTGAGTGCTGGCGCACACCAATTTTTTTATGTGATATTTTAACATTTCAACGGACTCACATAAAAAAAATTAGCTTAAAAAAACTTTTTTTGCTATTTTTAAAAAATCGGTCAAACTTTCGCAGTTTTTAAAGGGCTTAAAAGCATAGAAAGTTTGACCGATTTTTTAAAACTAGCAAAAAAAGTTTTTTTTAGCTGATTTTTTTTATATGGGTTCCTTGAAATGTTTAAATATCACACAAAAAAAATCAACTCAAAAATATTTTTTTTACTACTTCAAAAAGGTAGTGTGCAAACTTAGTCTGCACAGGAGCCTCTCTCTCTCTCTCTCTCTCTCTCTCTCTCTCTCTCTCTCTCTCTCTCTCTCTCTCTCTCTCTCTCTCTCTCTCTCTCTCTCTCTATATATATATATATATATATATATATATATATATTTATCATATCACGTGCACCTTGATTAATTTACATTCGCGATTCCTGAACTTTGCCTCCAAATATTATTTTGACTGTGCCGAGAATCGAACTAAGATCAAACATAATTCATCTCCAAATCTATCCTACTAGTAACAATGTTATACCGCTTGTTTAAGAGACTTGATTATAACAAGGACAATATTAAACCGACTCCATTGCCACACGGACACCATTTGTCTTTTCAAGAATGCAACCGCCAAGAAGAACTTAGGGCATATACGAATATCACATGATCTTCATTTTTGGAGTATAATGGCACCATCAAATCAAATCCTATACTTAAACTAATTTTTAATAATAATTATTTCACATAAACACACCTACTACTTTCCACTCTCCACCGCATGCACCCACAAACCTAAGAGCATGGGACACGCACGTTGCATTCTCCAACTCCACACTCTACCCATTTTAGGTGTGTATAACACCATTGTTCATCTTTGGTTGAACAAGGCTTAAGAAATAGTGAGGGTAAGTTTGATTATGTTTTAAAAAAAAATGGTTTAAAACCTGCTTTTGAGAATAATTTTTAGAATCAAGTTTTATGTGTTTTAATATTTTTTCAAAGGAGTTAACAATTGGTCCCGTTTAATAGTTATATACTCAAATACTTCATACAATTTTTTTTATCATTTAACAAGTTCCATTAAAACATATTTTTCCTCCATTAGGTCGTATTAGAAAATACGTAGTAAATATCCACTACATGTATGAATATTTTAATATTAAAAAGGAATCACAAGTATTTAATTTTAATTTTAAAGATTCATTTGTAGTCACTCCTTTATTTTTATTTTTTTTTAGTGGTTGGTCATGTTGTAATAACTATGAGACTGTAGGGTTAAGAACGCTGACATGTGTTCGGTCATGTGTGCTAAGGCAACGTGAGCTTATAATTCATAAGGATTCCAAGTCCGAATGGACTCCTTCAAGTTAATCAAATTGCAACGACTGATCAAGATATATTATAAGTCCGAGGTATTAGGGATAGCTATTAACGGGACTTAGGACTCTCCTAAGCCGCCTTATAAATATAAATCAACTCCACATGAGAAGATGTGTATCATTGTAACGTGGAGCGATATTACTGTTCTGCCAACCTGAATTCTTAAGCAATAAAGAACAACTCAAGCGCTCCGTAGACATAGGCACATTGCCGATAAAACACCCTATACAATTGACTTTCTAGGTTTGTTTTGAGTCTACATTGCATATGTCTTTCAACTAGTTTGGATATGTAGACAACATGTTTCTTTTTAAATATGAGCACCTCATAGGGTTTTATTTGAAGATTAAAAACGAATCAAGACTATATCATCAACGATCAATTTCAGCATTAAGAATGGTAAAAAGGTAAATATGCCACACAATTAGGCCACATATTAGATTTCATACTAAAATAATTGTTATATATTCTTCTACATTTTAATTGGTTTTTAAAATAATTTTTAGAATTTATTTTGGGTTAAAAATTATTTTTCTACATTAATTAAACCTTTTAAAATGAATTTATTAAACTTGTTTAATAAGCTGATTAATTGCTTTATTAAGCTTAATCTGGTTATATGATTTATCAGTTAGTGGATTATAGTCGGGCTTCATGTAGTTTGTTGGGTATGTGTTTCTTTATTCTCACATTTTTTAGGTTTGTTATACACCGTTGGATCATTTTTATCTATGGCTTAGGAGAAGCGGTGCTCGATCCCCGTGACAACTTATTTGAACAATATAAAGCCTCAATCGTTTACCTTTTATACCCCGCCAAGCTTAGTTCAGAAGGTTCAGTTTCAACCATTAGATCCAATCTCAATTGGTAGATTTAATCTCAATCGTTGATATCAATTTAAGTCTCCAAAAGCTTCCTCCTCTTGTATTTAAACCATCGTCGTTATTTCACCTTAGCTTTTTAGCTGAGCCTAGAGAGAGAAGGGAATAGAGTTCGAGAGAAACTCCAGAGAAAAAATAAAGAAGAGAGAGAAAAAAGAAAACAAATGGTTTTATAAAGTTTCATCTTGAATCCTTGAGTGTGAGGGAGTTAGGAAGATTCAAAGGTGGGGGGGGGGAGTGTTTGATAAGTCTAAGTTTTGAATCTCACTCCTAGGTTTTTGATTTTCCAAATACCAACCCTTCTCATGTTTTTAACACTTGATTTTTCTTTATAAAATCGAGTTTTAAAAATAGGAAAAACAACTCACACACTAGTTAAGGTTTCTCTGTTGAAATATCTTTCCACATAATTTTTCTATTGAAATCTTTTCATATTTTTTCGTGTTGGATCTTATATTGCATGTTTTATTTTTTGAGATCCAAGAAATCAGAATATATTCAAAATATTTTGAAAGTGTTTAGATCTTAATAAACTTTAATAATTGATTTTATTACTTTTGAAATCTCTTCTTTAGTACATATCCTTTTAGATTTATATTTGTGCTAATCTCTGAGATCAAAACCCTTAAAGAAACATTTGACATATTTTGATTTAGAATCTTTCATACAGAAGACTATTATAATTTGATAGGATTCTTTATAGTATTAAGTCAACGTGTGTGACTTGCATGTGCATATGGACTAAGTCACTTTTACACAAACACTTTTTCACACACAAACACATAGTCTGCGTGGTTGATACTGAAGGATTGAATTTCTAGTCGACGTAAAGCTCGATGGAATACCGTTACATCATATTTGAAGATCGAACAAGGAACAGATGCGGTGGTGCTCTATTTAGGTAATTTTCTTTTTATTTGATCTGTTTCATGTTTGTATTTGTAACCCTATTCTTTATTTAATGGATTTGTTTTATTTTTCTCCGTAGAGGGAGCCGTGAATGCTTCCCCGTGTTTAGGGGTTTTACCATGTTAAATATGTTATTGTGCCCACTTTACATTTCTTAGAATTATTTGTTTCTTTATTTAGTTCTATTTTAGTATAAGAAAAACTATTTAACTTGTTTCTTTAAACCAAGTATTTCAAAACTTAAGTTTGTTTTAGTGTTTTTTGTTCCTACACATCTTGTTTGACTTTTCAACATTAGACTTTTAACTTTTTTTTTAAACATACTGTTGATCTTTTTCTAGTGGTATCAGAGCGGTTTTAATTTTTTTTTATGTTGAGCTTCTAAAATTATTCTTGTGTTCAAAATGGACGAGAAGTTTAAAAGACCTGGTAACCTTTCCCGACCTCATGTCTTTGATGGACACATTTTTTCTTACTGGAAAGTAAGGATGATTGCTTTCATCCAGGGCACCTTAGGTGATGAGGTATGGAAAATAATTGAAAATGGGTATTCTCACCGTACTAGACCAATTAGTGAGACAAACACTATAAGAATTAAGAAAATGTTTAGTGAATTCACTAAAGAAGAAAAGCAATTGTCTTTATATAATAATAAGGGGAAAATTGCATTTTTATGTATGTGAATGAGCATAAATACAAAAGAATACCAATATGTACTACTTCAAAAGAAGCCTGGGACAAGCTGGTCACCCATTTAAAAGTGATCAGCATGTCAAGCAAGAAAAAATGTAGATGCTCATTCCACAATACAACACCCTTATAATGAATTATACTGAAACATTTGATGACTTCAACATCAAATTTACTGATATAATCAGAGAGTTGCATACAAACAGAATCATGTGTGATGTGAGAGATATAGTCTAGAAAATCCTTAGGTCTTTGACTTTTAAGTTTGATAATAAGCATTATGCCATTTAAGAAATTGATGACCCTAATTTGACCCCGAAATTATTGAGCAGCAAGTTGAGAATTTATGAAATAGAACTCGAGTATAAATGACACATGATCTTTATTGCTAAAAGAACCAATGCATCAAATTTATTTTTCTCCTCTCAAATGTTTAGACCTAACTTTACCGTCCCAAACCTTGACATAGACATAGACAATGACCCTGATCTTGAGAGTATGTATAACCAAATAGCCCTTGTGAGCAAACAGTTTATAAAGATAACCAAGTTTAGAAATGCTATGGATACTAAATAAGGGACAAATGGTTATCAAAATTTCTAAGGTTCAAGATCTCATGACCAAAATTTTGACAAATATAATAACACTAATGACAATCGAAAGCCCAAGAAATACCTTAGCAATAGTTAGTGTCATAGGTGTGGTAATATGGGTCATTATACAAATAGGTGTAAGTTTAAAGACAAAACCACATCAAGGCCCATATATGCAAAACTTAGGATGACTCAAGTGACTCAGAAGATGATGAGTCAAGGACTTCCAATATTAGTGAATCGTGCGTGTCTTTCTATGCCAAAATTGTATATAAGGATGATAAAGCATGCATGCCCTCTTAATTATGTGATTAATGTTTTGCCTACTAATATGCCCGAGGTTGATTATTTACCCAATATTATGGTTATAAGTACTGAAAATGAGTCAAGTGTATGCATGATTCAATGTGATAATCTATCTGACGAATTTAATGGGCACGTGAGTTCAAAATTTCTAAATGAATCATTAGGGGACAATTCATAAATTACACTTGGTGAGTCCGATGATGGTGATTTTCCCAATTTTCAAGATTTATATGCTAAAACCTTAAGAAATATTCTAAACTTTAAAAAATGGTGAAAACTTGAGTAAAAAAGTGAGAGGTTTGACTAGGATTGTTAGGCAGAATGCAAAAGATTCCACTAGTCAATGTGTATCCCATTAGATTGAAATAAAAAAAATTCAAATTTAAAATAAGTGAGGTTTTCGAGAAAAAAAAATATTTTATTGGAAGGATACAAAGCTACATTGATTGATCTAGAAGAGTATATAGAAAAAGTTTCAAATATTTTCAAGAAATGTCTTCATTTTGGAACAAATGCAAAAAACTACGATAAAATCATAAATCTAGCAAAATAAATGCAGAAGATAGCCTAGGTTTTGAAAAACATCAAAAGGAAATAATTTAATGATAAAAATGCGACTAAAATATGTTTGTATCATTTGAAAACTTATGAAATTCACCAAGTCAAACTTTCCTAAATTCTCAAAAAGCTATTCCAGAATAATCAATCTTATGAGTAATTGAAAATGTGTGTAGTCCAAAGTTAAAGCTCGATAATAAATCTAAATATGTATTCCACATATCAGAAACTTTAGAAAAATACAAATTTATTGCATTCGGACGTCAAGTTCAAAACAATACTCAACCTATTTTTAAGGGTTTAATAAACAATGTCAAGTTTCCCTCATCACTTTACTACAAATACCGTGATGTTTATCGATACACTTTTACTGAATGTTTCCAAAAATGTGAATATACACCTGTGTATAATAACTTTAACTATTCTAGAGTGAGATCCCACATTTAGTCTCTCCTCAAGCAAACTAATAAAAACTTAACTTGAGAAAAATGAGAATAACTCTCACACCCAAAAAAATCTATTACGGTGAACCCCTCAATCAGTTTCTAAGTGAAAGGCTTAAAAATCTTTTGAAACAAGGGACATTTGGATTAGAAAAGAAGACTTTATACCCTAACTCAAGTGCAACATTGTTATAACTGCATTAAAAACCATAAGGGCAAATTTCCAACTGAGTCAATTTGTTCGTAATTGGCATAATTTCGAACAAAAGTATTCGAGTCGTAGGTGAGAGTTTGAGTTGTGATTCCATAAAGCCTATGACTTGTTGGGTTGAAGATATTACGCTAAAACTTCAAAGATGATATCATGCCATGTTTTGTGCCAAGTTTATCTTCATAACACTTGCTTTTATCAAAGATCTCTCAGGTATGAATGTTAATGAATTGTGAGATTTTTGGATTTTATTTAAGGATGTATTTTTTATCTTAAAATAATTTTATGACTTTGAAAATTATTTTAAAACTTCTTTTTAATGTTTTATCTGAGTGTTTTTCGTTCAAATGAATTTTAAGTTAGTTAGAACAAAATTTAGATTTCGTTCGAATGGACTTTGTAAAACCCGAATGACGGCGGTGTCATAATTGATTTAAATTAAATTCACAAGTTTTCAAGTAACCCTTATTTAATTAGAGTCTACTTTTAAATCAAATAAATACAGCCCCTAAGCATGCATCTAAATCAACCAATCACAAATAAAGCATGCAACACAGTAAATATGCTGAGACACAGATTTGAGGAAAAAAAACCTTTCGGGTAAAACCTTTATTTCACTATGAATATATAAATTGCAACTTACAATTACATAGAGAAATCTGCAATGGATCAACGTACAACCAACCAATAAAGACACCTAGTCTTGAACTCTGCAAGAGAATACACGCAGTACCCTCCAAGGACTCGCAGCCCAAACAACAAAGGAAGAACCGCAGCTCTCCTCAATGACACGCAGCCATAACACTTTGTAGAAACTCACTCGGCAATGACACGTAGCCCTCGGTTGCAAAGATCTCCCCACAAAGGTTGAACAATAGCAAAGCTTGTGTTCTAGGGTTCCAAAAGATTCACAAAAGTAATTGGGATTTTTGTGTGTGAATAAAAAAGATGTTTGGCACATCAAAAAATCGAAGTCTTGTTGCGTTTGAACTCTTAGAAACGTTTTTCAAAGACTTGAAAAATACACCACCGAAATAGGTATATTTATAGGAAACTTGAATTGGTGGATAAAACTCTCAAAGATCTGTTCGAGTTTATCAAAAGCGGAACGATCCGTTTTTGGAGGCGGATCGGTCCGTGGTCGGATCGGTTCGTTTTTAAATTGACCTTCTTCGGTTTGGCTTCGATCCGGGGTTTACTGGTTTTGGTGCACAGCGGATCGGTCCGATTTGGATGCTGATCGATCCGGTGGTGGATCGGTTCGTTTGTAATTTGGCCGGACCGGTCCGGTTTACCCGAAAATAAAAAATCTTTATAAAATTTTTATAAAAATCATTTTTATAAAAATTTCCCAATACTAAGTATGAAACTTCAAAGGGACTTAAAAATAAAACTTTACCAGGTTCATTATCGCAGAGGTTATGATGTTGAAGACGCTTTAATATTCGGATCCGTTGATGTAGATGGGATCTTGAATTTCTTCAACGGTGTAACGGCGTACGACATACATATTGACAATGGACAAAAATTTCCTTACAGACTTTAGACTCGTTAGAACGACAATACATTTTCGTTTGAATACGTATCGACCTTGCAGTTCGTGTACAACTATAAAAGGTGTTTTAGACTTAGAAAACACAAAAACTGTTGACAAAAAAATGTTTCTGCATCTATTTACAAAAGTTCCCACACATTCAAACATCCTTCCAAATCACTTAATTCATATGCTATTGTGATCTTGATTTTGGCAACAAGTTTACTTCTTCCATTCAGAAGATTTGTTTTCGTATGGTGGACTCCGTGCATGCTGATTACAGTGAAGAAATAGTGGACTCCGTGTTCAAAATTGTTGACGGTTATTTACGTTGTATAGGTAGGGACTGAGGTGCATGTGGACTCGTGTATTGTGGACACTTGCATGCGTGGTTGCTATGGAGGAGCGGTAGAAGAGAGAAGAGTGCCAAGGCTTATCGGTTATCGAGTCATTGAGTAAGTCCTATCTACTCTTTTATAAAATTGTGTCATAGTTGATTGTTTGTGTTGGTCGTTCGATTTTTTTTTCTCCCTTAGTGGAATTGGTTTAAATGATCATATTTCTCCCATTCTTAAATCCAAAACCATGCATTTCAGAGAGTCGACTAGGAACGTTAGGAAATATCAACCTCTAG
Organism: Sambucus nigra; assembly: GCA_949130495.1. Classification (NCBI taxonomy): domain Eukaryota; kingdom Viridiplantae; phylum Streptophyta; class Magnoliopsida; order Dipsacales; family Adoxaceae; genus Sambucus; species Sambucus nigra. The sequence goes on from OX422214.1 coordinate 51,430,308, forward strand.
GTAACACTCGATGTCGTGTTTACACTCACACTCATTAAAGGGTCACCTTAGACATTTTTGCTACGATCTTAAGAACGCTCCTAGGAAGTCTAAGAATAGATTCACTTCGCTTTCCAAAACTCCTATTCGCCATTTGACACCTACTTGAGTTAGGAAATCGGATTTAGAGGCTTTAGGCATTAAACTTATCGATTTTTGTTTGCTTGCATGTGATTCTCCCCATGTTAGATCTTATGCTTGATTGTGTTAGCCATGTTTATCATACTCTAGTTGCGCTTTTTGATATATCCTTTCTAGGGTTATGACTTTTGTATATTTTGTATTTTGTATTTTTTCTTTCTTGAAGTCATATTAAAATACACAAAGATTTTGTTTTTGACATATTTTTTTGAAAAATACAAAAAAATTTATTCATGGGTCCAATTTTTTTTTAAACTCATAATTTTTTTTGGTTTTTTACATCTTGAGCTTTACACTTATGGTATGGCATATTGGTGTGCTTGAATCCCCTGCACTTCGCAACTTCCATGTGGCTAGGACATTTGGTTATGATTTTAGATACTTTGGTTGATCTTAACCATGATTTTCGTTGAGTTGTTCCGAACTTGACTTGCATTATGGATTCGACTGTGTATATGCCTCTGCACAAATATGCACGAGCTATTTTGAACGTTTAACTTCTCATGTACATTTGAGTTTGGTGAGATGTTCTCCTTTTAATGTTGTTCTCTACACGTATTAATGACTTAGGTGGAGTTGTGCATGTAAGAATCGTTGCCCGTGAGAATATTTATTTAGTATTGAAAAAATATAAGTGTACACGTGAAAGGGCTACGAAAAACAGGTTGACTTTGTGCGAAATACACCGTTAAAAAGAGGCTAAGAAAAAATAAAGGCAATAAAACAACAAAATTTGCTAAAAGGGGCCAACTTAGAATTTAATAAATGAAAAGAAAATAAAGTACTTCAAAAGAATCATGAAAATAAAAGGATAGAAAGATATGAGTGTTTATCTTTTTAGGGAGTTTAGTTGAAGAAGAACATGTTTGCACAATAAATCTTATGTTTAACGGTCGTGTCATGACGCTATTGATTTGTATAATCATTAAAATTTAGACTCGTGTGCATTGTGTATGTTTGTTCAGTAGGTTCAAATTATTATTGTCACATGAGGCTAAACCATAGCTTTTATAATATTTTTCGGTCAATTAGAATTTCTTGAACGTATATAAGTGTTTGGATCATGATTCATTTGTTTTAGTTCATTCCCATTGAACATCGATACCATGATACAGTGTTAAACTTATTTTTTTATGTCATATTTTCTTCGAGTTTTGGTCACATTTTTATGTGAATTTTGGGTTTACCTCTGCCAGGGTTGCTGGTAAATTTTATTCAAAGGAATTTGAATTTGCAGTGGTCGTTTGAACGAAATTAGGTCTTGTTCGAACAAGAAATAGATCTCGTTCGAACTTAGCATCAAACGAGCTTCCAACGATGGTCCACTATTTGCCATTGTTAGATGGTTGTTCGAAGGGTGATCAAACGACATATCCCCGTCGTTCGAACGATTCCAGGTTTCATTCGCACGAGTGGTGTTTCTCGTTTGAACGAATACAGTCTTCATTTGAACGATTTGGAATTAGCATTTTTAGTTTTTATACCTGTTTCTTCCGTCGAATTTGTCACTTCATTTTCTATCTTTTTCGGCGAATTCAGTGTTGATTTCTCCATTGCTATTCGTCAAGGCTTGTTGAAAGCTTTTATTCGTAGATTTTCTTCCCGTTTCAATTTCCAGCATTGTTATTCATGTATAATCCGAGTTTCACCATGTCTATGTTATTTTTTTTATTGTTTTATAAATTTTTGACACAAAATAAAAGGTTAAATTTTTTTACTTGTCTTCATTTTTTTGTGTTGTATTGTAAAGGCATGCGATTTAATGTTTACCCTTTCTTTTTGAGTTGATAATTAATTTTTTTAGTGATTTCGCTGACTTTTTATTTTTATGTTATTTAGTTCAAAGTTGTTTTGCCCCTTTGTGTAATGTGAGTCACAAAAATTCAAAAATTACATTTTTTTTGGAATTTTTTTGTTTACTTTTTGGATATTTGTAACATATATACTTTCTTGGTTTGCGCATTTTTTTGTATTATTGATTCCTTGCTGATTATATATCTTGTTCTTATTGTTGGTTTGTGACATGGATTTCGGGGGAATCGATTAGATCATGTACGAAGATAGGTTGTTATGTTTTTCCTGTTGTCGGAGTTACGTTTCCCCTACACTTTTTCTCGTAACTCATTTTTATCTTTTTTGTTTTGAAGGCTAGAGGGCCTCACCATCCCACTATTCACTCTCGTGCTGTTAAGAAGCCATCCTCAACGTCTAGGGCTAGGGTCCCTCAGGCCAATAGGATACTATAGGATTCTTAATTGGTTTACGTCATCGTCCGCATATCCTTGGGCGAATCATATTCAGATTTCTATAGATATAGTCCTCTTCATGTATGAAGTCCGTCGAGGCTGGCGTACTGATTTACCTGCTCTTATGCTCCAAGTTACGGCCTCAGTGCCTAACACCGGGACTAATCCTATTCTCACAGCTTTACCATATTGGTTTCATTTATTTATTTGTTATCTATTCAGTGCTTCATATCTCTACTACTGCTATAATGTTGGTCTCCATTTTATTCCATTAGGTTTCTCAATTTATTATAGGTTGCTCCCTACGATTATGTTATTTCTGTGACAGTAATCTAGTCATGCTATTCACTCCTATATTTGTGCTAGATATGTTGATTATTATTTATCTGTTCCACTCTTTGTCTATTCCAGGCGAAAAAGGGGAGAGGCATGTGATGTAGGGGGAGTTTTGTTTTATACTGTCACTATTTATATACACTTTTATTCCTCCATATATCATGTGATATTTGTTATTTTTTGTGTGTAGGATATTTTTTCGGTTGCACATTATTTGGACTACACTGAGATGATTTGTTGAGATGCTACTGGATCGTTGTTTTCGTGTCCTGCACTTTATTTTTTGGGATTTATGGAATGGTGATAGGATTGGCTTGACGTCCTGGCTAGTGATTCACATTTTTTGGGTTTTGTCCCGGAATTATCAAAGGGGGATATTTGTAAGGGTAAATTTTCAATCGAATCAACTTGTTTGTAATTGGCATAATTCCAGACAAAATTGTTTTGAGTCGTAGGTTAGACTTTGAGTTGTGATCCCATAAAGCCTATGACGTGTTGTGGTGAAGATATTGCAGTAAAACATTAAAGATGATATCATGCCGTATTTTCGTGCCAAGTTTATCTTCATAATACTTTCTTTTATAAAAACATCTCCTAGGTATGAATGCTAATGAATTCTGAGATTTTGGATTTTATTTAAGGATGTATTTTTTATCTTAAAATATCTCTAGGACTTTGAAAATTATTTTAAAATGTCTTTTTAATGTTTTATCTGAGTGTTTTTCGTTCAAAGGAATTTTAAGTTAGTTAGAACAAAATTTAAATTTTGTTCAAATGACCTTAAGACTCGTTAGAATGACAATACCTTTTCATTTGAACAAGTAGCCTCATTTTTCGTGTACGACTATAAAAGGTGTTTAGACTTAGTAAACACAAGAACTTTTGACGAAAAATGTTTCTGCATCTATTTAGAAAAATTCCCACACATTCAAACATCCTTTTCATTATTAAAATCGAAGTCACATGATTCATATGCTATTGTGATCTTGATTTTGTCACCAAGTTTACTTCTTCCATTCAAAAGATTTGTTTTCGTTTGGTGGACTCCGTGTGCGCTGATTACGGTGAAGAAATGATAGACTCCATGTTCCAAATAATATACGATTAATGTGGTTGTATCAGTGGATACTGAGGAGCACGTGGACACGGTACTGTGCACACTTGCGTGGGTGGATTCCTGCATTACTGTTGTGGAGGAGCGATAGAAGAGAGAAGAGTGTCAAGGCTTATGGGTGATCGAGTCATTAAGTAAGTCATGTCTACTCTTTTGTAAAACCGTATCAAAGTGGATTGTCTAGCATAGTTGTCCGAGTTTTTTCCCTTAGTGGTTTTCTCGTACATCGCCATCTTGTGAAGTGTTTGATTTATTTACTTTATCTTCTTAATCACCTTAGCTGCATGTTATAGGATTGATAAGATAAAATTTGGTAAATCAAATTATTTTCACAAGATAAGTTTAATTGGCATTAAGTTAAAATTGAGAAAATTTTAAAAATATTATGTTTGCGTAAAGAACACTACTTAAGGGTTTTCTCAAAAACCGAGCGCGCCTCTATTGGATGGTATCTCGACTCCGTGTGTTTAAAACAAATGACCAGGGATGAGACCACACTAATAAAATTGACTAACTTCTTAGGAGGTAATGTCTTGGTTGGCGATAGAGTCCCATCCCAGATCATTGTTCAAGGATCACTTTAAGAAAAAGGGTTTACCTATCTTAAATTATGTTCTCTTAGTGAAATACTTAAAATCCAATCTAGTGAGTATCTCCTAATTTTGTGATTATGATCATACTGTTACCTTTTCAAAAACTGAGTGCAAGATTTTAAATAAAGATGGTTGTTATATCCTCGCAGGAAACATAACTCGAGATAATTATAATAGAATTGTTCAAAGTTAAGTCATACTAACTTTGATAACTTAAGCGAACTGAACTCTCTATAATTTTAGAGGTTTACAAAAAATCAAACCGTCTCAAAATATTGTGTGTGGCCCTTCCTAAGTTGTGAAAAAAAGTAAGGCTCCCCATAAAAAGGTTAAATATATTATGACTTCTAAGCCCCTGGAACTTCTCCACGTGGACCTCATGGGTTCATCTCGTACTGTTAGCCATTGTGGCAATAGCTATATCTTTGTTACCATGGATGACATCACACGTTTTACTTGGGTAGATTTTATGAAAAACAAATCAGATACTTTAAAAGAATACCCAAGTATTATATATTTGAAGTGATAGGGGTGGAGAATTCAAATATACTAGTGTTGTGGAATATTTCTTCGAAAATGGTTATCAACATGCGTTTGTTCTTCCTAAAACTCCACGAAAAAATGGTATTACTGAAAGGAAAAACTGAACAATCCAAGAAATGGCTCGACTGATGTCACATGCTAAGGACCTGCTAAAATACTTTGGGGGTTGAGGAAATCGAAATAGCATGTCACACTATAAATCATATCTACCTTATAAAAAATACCAGATAGACTTTATCAAAACTTGGGTATAATAAAAGCCCCAACGTAAAATACTTTATAACCTCTGGGAGTGTTTTCTATATTTGTAAAGATCGAGTGTAAAGATCGAAAAAACATTTCAAACTTTGACTCCAAAGGTGATAAGGGTATTTTAATTGGTTATTCCAAAAATAAAAGGGAATATCGTGTCTATAATCTTCATACCAAAGCTCTTATGGAATGAATAAATGTAGTTGTAAATGACACTGTCACCCAAAATGTTCGCATTGAACCAGTTATTAAGCCTGAGTTAGAAAATATTTTTAAAGTTGACTCACTTCAAGAAACCGATTCATTGCCGACTGAAACCTCTGATGTACCAACTTGGGTTTCTAAAGATTATCCCCTTGAAAAAGTTGTTTGTAACCTCCAAGACCTATGTGAACAAGATCAAAACTTCAAAGTTTGTCTAACTTTTCATTCTTTACTTCTCTCATAGAACCCAAGAATGTAAATGATGCCCCTAATGACTCTTACTGGATTGATTCCATGTAAGAAGAATTGGCCACGTTTAAGAGTCATGATATTTGGTATCTTATTCCACGACTAAATAATAAAAAGACTATCAGTACTCAATGGGTTATAAAAAATAAAAATGATGAATCAGGGGTAATTATTGTAAATAAGTCCAAGTTGGTCGCAACACTCAAATTAAGGGAATTGATTTTGAAGGGACTTTTTCTCTGGTCACGAGGCTTGAGCTTGTTCATTTACTCCTCGCGGTAGCTTATTATTTACAATTCAAACTTCATCAAATGGACGCTAAATCCACTTTTTTAAATGACATTCTAGCTAAGGAAGTCTACGTAAAATAGCCCAAGGGCTTTATTCATCCCTATCACTCGAACTCCATCTTTCGATTGAAAAAGGCTTTATACGAGTTAAATAAAGCCCCTAGGGCGTGGTATGAACTTCTCTTAACTTTTTTAGTCGATAAAGAGTTTGAGCGTGGTAGAAATGACCAGGCGTTATTTGTTCACAAAATTTACAAAGAGGATCTTATTGCACAAGTTTATGTAGACGACATTGCTTTTGGTTCTACCTCTGAGCAACAAGATAACTATTTTTCAAATATTATGCACGGACAGTTCCAAATGTCACTTATAAGGGAGTTACAATATTTCCTGGGTTTACAAGTTAAGCAAATGAATGATGGACTTTTCGTATCATAAGATAAATATGAAAATGATTTGATTAAAATATTTAGTTTAGACAATTCTAAAATAGCTTGAACACCTATGAGTACTACACCGAAAATATCAAAAGATGAAAATGGGAAAAACATTCATCCTATTTTATATAGAAGCATGATACAAAGTTTGTTAAATTTAATAACTTCTAGACCTAATATAATTTATGGTGTTTGTGTTTGTGCATGATATCAAAGTACACCTAAAGATTCTCACCTTCAATGTGTACAACACATAATCAAATATGTTAAGGGAACTCTTGAGTATGGAATTTGGTGCACTAAATATATAACTAAGACCATCGTTGGACATAATGATGTTGACATGGTAGGTTATTCCGACTATAGTAAAAGAACCTCTGGTGCTTGCTATTAAGTGGGTAACAATCTGGTTGGTTGGAGTAGTTAAAAATAAAACTTTATATCTTTGTCTACTGCCGGGGCAGAATATATTATTATTGATAGTTGTTGTGCATAATTGATGTAGATAAACCAAATGATTTGTGACTATGGAATTATTGAATATCAATTAACTTTGCTTTGTAATAACCAGAATGTAATAAACATTTTGAAAAATCATGTATAACACTGTAGGACGAAAAACATAAAAATCAGACATCATTTTATTCGTGATTTAGTTGAATCGAAATAGCTACTTATTGAATATTTTCACACAGATAAACAATTGATAGAAATCTTTACAAAACCCCTTGATAACATTAGATTTGAATCTTAAGAAATTATATTAGGATGATTGTTCTTGATTAATAGGTTACCTTAGTTTAATATATATATTCCTGCCAATAACTTATTAATAATTTGTCTTTTGGGATTTTGGTCTTGGATGTTTGATAAATGACAATAGACTCCCCTTTTTTGTCTAGTCATTGTCTATTTGAGAAAAAAACAGGGGAGAAGAAATACATCCCAGCGCTTGAAAACTTAACTTCAAATTTCACATGATTCTAACTCTATCTTCACTACACAAAAAATAGCAATCTAGCACGGTTTAAAACTGTGCCAGATCAAATCTGGCACGGTTGTGAACTGTGCCAGAAACAGGTGTTCCAAATGGCCATTTTTTCTAGCACAGTTTAAAAGTATGCCTGATTTGACCAAAAGGAACACTTCTGACACACTTTAAAACTGTGCCAGAATTTGATATTTCTGGCACACTTTATAACTGTGCCAAATCGAGTACATTTTTGTCCTCTTTTGGCACAGTTCAAAATTGTGCCCAAAATTGATACACTTTTGGCATGGTTTTGAACTGTGCCAAATTTTTTGGATCAAAAAAAAAAATTAATTGTTTGAAAACAATAAAATTCACAAATTGCAAATCTCGAAAGTTGTTGATAAACTAATGTACATACAAATTTTAAAATATTACAAGTATTAATCGTTCACAAACCAAAAAAATTGGACAGAGTTTCCTCTATTTTCTAGACATTCTAAAACCTTCTAATATAATACCTGCGTAATGTAAAGGCCACACGATCATAAAATATAACAGGAAAATTAAAAAAAGCCCGCACGGCCATAACACAAAAAAAATAGAATCCTGAATATTAATGACATTAAATAAATAATCCCCTTGTTGTAGACCACTGACTTCATGTGTTCCACGTGGATAAAAGCTAATGATAAAATGTTATCCTGCAAAAAAATAAGATACAAAAAGGAGATGATATTAGTAACCGAGTAATTGTAAAAAAAAATCTTATTCAAGCTGAAAATTTACATATACGAATTAAAATTATTATTGTATTCTCAAATTGAAATTCTTGTGACTACGTGGTCAGCTCTTACGAGTTACATTAGTCCCATGCGAGGTGTTAGTGCCTCTTACGGGGCCGTTTGAGGACTGGTTTAAGTTTTCACCCTTTAACGTCTTATTTTTAAGCCTAATCTAAATATTTTCAAATTATCATCATATTCTCAAACCGAGAGACCCGTGACTACGCGGTCAATTCCTACGAGTTGTAGTGGTCACGTGTGAGGTGTTCCTGCCTCTTACGGGGCCATTCTGGGGCTGGTTTGGATTTTCACCCTTTAACGGCTTATTTTTAAGCCTAATCTAGATATTTTTAAATTATCGTCATATTCTCAAACCGAGAGATCCGCGACTACGCGATCAATTCCTATGAGTTACATTGGCCCCGTGCGAGGTGTTCGTTCCTCTTACGGGGCCATTTGGTGTCTAGTTTGGATTTTCACCCACTAACGGCATGTTTTTAAGACAAAGTCTAGATATTTTTAAAGTATCATCCTATTCTCAAACGGGGAGACCCGTGACTACACGTTCAGTTTCTACAAGTTATATTTTCCCCGTGCGTGGTTTTCGTACCTCTTATGGAGCCGTTTGGGAGCTGGTTTGGGTTTTCACTCTTTAATGGCTTGTTTTTAAGCCTAATATTTCTAGCTCCTTTAATGAGACAACTCTAACTAACCACAAGATGAATCAATCGAACATGAACATAAAGAAATTTACAAACCTTTGGAACTGGTGTGTCGATTTCAATAAAGCCTACAGATTCCATCGCCTGCGTATCTCCGATACAATCTACATAAGGAAAACATAAAATTACAAATAGTAGGGGCGAGTGCTTGTATATCACAATGAATCCAAATCATATCAATTTGAATTATAGTCATTGAACTTAGCAAGAAAAATAACACACGTATATTTTATTTGTCATCAAGCACGATGAAAATTACTCTTACTTAAAATCCATTAACAAAATTTATGTTATAATGTGTTTTAACTTTTACTATGTCATAATAGATCATAGCTTACCACTGTTGTTGTGACTATCATTGTATAGTCAGCCCACCTGAGATACTTCCTCGCTTTTCCCCTAGAAGCATGGTACAAACTTGAGGCAACACCAACTCCAATTAACGAATTAGCATAAAGCTTACAGTCAGATTCTTTCTGCATCATCAGAAAAGCAAGTGGTGAGACATGAAAATTATATACATTGGGTAGTTATTATGAAAATAAAATAAGATAGCTTGCCTTGGGGCCTTGATTCCAAGAACAATAAAAGGAATGGAAGTAAGCACATTAGCAATTATTTCCGCAAGATTTTTAGGGCTCGTTTGGTTCTCCACTCAGAAAACTCGATTTAAACGATGTTTTTAAATACGGTTTTAAAATTCAATTTTTTGTATCTATAATTATTGATGTGTGTTTGGTAAAATTGTTTTTAAATACAATTTTTTGAAAAATTGACAAAATTGGAAATCATGTATATATATATATATATATATATATATATATATATATATATATATAGTGTGTGTGTGTGTGTGTGTGTGTGTGTGTGTGTATATGTATACATTCATGTATTAGTATATATATATATATATATATATATATATATATATATATATATATATATATATATATATATATATATATATATATATACTAATACATGAATGTATTAGTGTGTGTGTGTGTGTGTGTGTGTGTGTGTGTATATACACACACATATGTATGTGTGTGTGTATACATATATATATATATATATATATACTAATACATGAATGTATACATATACACACACACACACACACACACACACACATATAAATATACATATAACACACACACACATAAATATAGTGTGTGTGTGTGTGTGTGTGCGCGCATGCGCGTGTGTGTGTATACACTCTGTTATATACACTCTGTGTGTGTGTGTATATACACACACACGCACACACACACACATATAAATATACATATATAACACACACACACACACACACATAAATATAGTGTGTGTGTGTGTGTGTGTGTGTGTGTGTGTGTGTGTGTTATATGTATATTTATATGTGTGTGTGTGTGTGTGTGTATATAACTTTAATACATGTATTAATATGTATTAAAGTTATATACACACACACACACACACACACACTGTGTGTGTGTGTGTGTGTGTGTGTATATATATAACTTTAATACATACTAATACATGAATGTATACATATATGCATACATACATACATACATAGATACATCATAAATTATATACATGTACATTTAATATCATGTACTTTTAGGTATATTTAATGAGGTATGTTGGGGAGTTTAACTATATATAATGATAGTGCATGTATAATTCACTATAAAATTATATGAATACATGAATTTATAATATTTTTAATGCATATGTACTATATGTATATTTTATATTATTCCATACATTAATAATACATGTATAAAACTATATATAAGTATCATGTATCTATTGATAATATTATTTAACTTTATATTATTCCATACGTAATTTTGTGTACAAGTACATATATATTTTTTATTTGCAAGAATTACACACACATTAATGTATTGTGTATGTATATTATATATTAAGGTAGAACTGCATTAAAATATTAAGAATGAATGATTCTGAGTTGAAAAATAAAAAAAGCAGAAGTTATAAAACACCATAAACCCATTTTTCAAAAAACTTGATTATAACACAAAAATATTATAATTCTATGTTTAAAAACAGGTTGCTAAACGCAAATTTTTATTAGAATTGTATTTAAACACAGAAAACAGAATTATAGTTGAAAACCAAACAATCCCTTATCGCCTAGTAGAAATCAAATATCTTTTAGCAAACATGTAGAGTTTTTAATAACTGATAAGAAAGCATTCCATGCGCACACAGAACATATGAACTCAAAAAACTTTAATTTATATTACCATGTCACTACACCAAAATGGGCAAATTGTCACCTTTCAGCCGGCCAGCCTTGTCAAGGTCATTGACCGTGACAAAAAAACACGCGTTTTATGTCACGGTCATTAACCTTGACACGACCGTGACAACGACTTGTCACGGTCTTTGACCATGACAAGTCCGTGACAAGTAAATTTGTCACGGACTTGTCACGGTCAATGACCTTGACACGACCGTGACAATGTTCGCAGCAAAAACCCTATCCCCCTTCTTTTTTCCCTCCCGCGTCGTTCCCTCCATCTCTCTCTCTCTCTCGATGCTGCTCTCTCTCTCTCTCTCTCTCTCTCTACTTTCAGGTCCATTTTCTCTCTCTCTCTCTCTCTCTTCCATTTATATATATATTTGTGTGTATATTTATGTGTGTATGTGCATATATATATGTGTGTATGTGTGTGCGTGGAGGGGGGCAGGGGGTGGGGGGTGGGGCGGGGTGGGGCTGGGTGGTGGAGGGGGGCAGGGGGTGGGGCAGGGTGGGGCGGGGTGGGGCAGGGTGGGGGAGGGGGTGGTGGAGGGTGGCTCTTCGGACGAAGAAGGGGAAGGACAAGGAGGTGTCCCCGAGCATCGCGGCCACGATTGTAAGTAATCCGACAGTTTAATTATTGTTAATTACGTTATAATTTTTTAGTTTACTTATTTTACTAATCATGTGCTTTTTGTCGTTTCAGGCAAAGCTTAAGGAAGAGCATGAGTCGCAGTCTGATGCCGACAAGGCATCTTTGTCCACAGACGCACTCAGCCAAGTGCTTGGCTCTGATCGCAAGGGGAGGACAAGGAGAGTGAGCTCGCGGGTGGCCAAATCTAGGATCATCGGATTGGAGACGAGCGACACCGGGTTGGCTCGAACGGTGGATTCACACGACGCGAAGCTGTCCCGTTTGGAGGCGACGGTCCAAGATATGTACGCATTCATGAAGCGTACGTTGGGTGGAGACCGTAAAGAGAAAGGTAAAGGGAAAGGGAAGGAGAAGGCGGTGGAGGAGGAGGTGCGGGAGGACGAGGCGCAGGATGACGAGGATGTGGACCTCGCTACTTCATCACCGACACGTTCGTACTTCAACGATCCACTTCCCTATTTGACGCCCTCCAACAGACCATTATCGACAATTAGTTGGCCGAGCGTGTTCATATTGGACATATTTGATGGCCAGCGGATAGGGCGGGGGTTGAGGGACCCAAACATCGTAGAGGGTGGAATAGTCCATGGACGTGTGCTTCAAGAGATGGAGTCCAGGGTGCTCGTCACGCATGTCATACCCGGGAAGGAGAACTCCCTATTGTGGTTGCGCGAACAATGCGGCACGACGTATATTAGTGGGTGCGTCAATTCGTATGTCGTGTGGCCTACTCACCTCCTCAGTTTTATCTAAGACATGTAGTAACATTATTTTTAAGTTTGTCCATTTTAATTATATTTGGATTATATCGTCATGTATATTATTTTTACTTTGAAGATTTGGATTATACTGTCATGAATATATATTTGCATTATCTTTAGTTTGTGTTGGATATATGATGTTTGGAACAGGTACAACGTTGCTATAACATGTACAAATATACTGCTGGGCAGTGGCGGTGGCCATACTGCCCAGCAGATTTTTTTTTAAATTCTGCCCAGAATTGTCACGGTCAATGACCGTGACAATTTTTTAAAAAAGGTTCACGACTTTGTCACGGTTTATAACCGTGACAAACGTGTCACGGTCATTGGCCTTGACACGAACGTGACACAAAACGCGAGTTTTGTGTCAAGGTCAATGATCGTGACACGACCGTGACAAAAAAAGTTGTCTCGCCTCGAAATGTCACGGTCATTGACCTTGACAAGGTGAATTTGTCAAGGTCAATGACCTTGACAAATGGGCAGATTTGGTGTAGTGATGTAGACAACACTGGATGGGCCTCAGACATGCAGGCCTTTGCTGCCATACTCTACCGGGAAAACATTTATAATAGGATGTTAGTAGGAGGCATACAATAATATAAAGGACTACCTGATTATCTGAGTAGGCAGCCAGTTATCAAAATTAATCACATATAGTTGTTTTAATATATGTCAAAAGTTACATTAATTTGTTTTTCACTCACTGCACTATTAACTTATGACTAGCTCCAAAGGCTGAACTTTTGTAAGTTGATTGATTAAAGTCCCTATGTCGATTTATCTCTTCCAATTGAAATGGTGAATGAGGCACTAGATGCACTCTATGCACACCCTCGAGGGACCTATTTGTTTTAACACACTCTGTGGACTCATAAAAGCTAATTGGAAATCAGTCAAATTGGACTGATTGCCAAGAAGATCATTCAGGTCAAAGTATAGTCCACAACTATGAAGACCTGTCACACAATAAGTATACAATAAGTGTTAAGAAAATAAGAAGGGTCGACCACTCTAGACAACGTATATGAATTGTAAACAGTTGAAAAAAGGTTGAAACAACAGTGCTCTTATAGTAACTGTTGGAACAAAGGAAAATATCATCAATTTTTATGAGGGGAGAATTAATAATTAGTGAAATTCAATATCTAAAATTGTACAGTATATAAATTGGTGATGCACTAAAAAAATACACAAGGAAGTGAGACAAGTTAAATACAAATCATTGAAGAAAATGAAATAGGGGAAAAGATGAACACAACTGATAAAAATCATCTTATAGAACCCCGGCAGCCTCATGGCATTCTAGATATAGGGGAGATTAGTGCAGCAGACTATATAACTATCTAAGGAAAACTCCAAAGCAATGGAAAGTGGAGGCCAGCGGTGTATGTATCTAGGGAGAGAAGTCAAATTCAAACCAATAAAGATAATGAAACAGGGGAACAAATTATCACAAATCAGTTAATGGAAACCCCACCTTATTGAAGCCCAACTTTATCTAGAAACAGGGGAGACCAGAGCTACAAACTCTAGAGCTAATGATAAAATCCAAAGCATTGTGGAAAGGAATCTAGCCATGGAAGTAGCCAGTGCTCAAGAGTATAAAGAAGATAAAGAATTTGGCCCTATGCATGAAAAAGGAGAAATTTAGGAAGAAACAGTGGATATCAAATAGGTGGAAAATAGACTCAACTTATCTCTTAGGCCTATTTTATCTCATATTTTATACATAATGGAACTTTTTATAGTAGTTCAGTACAAGAAGAAGAAAATAAATAGCTACAGTGGAGACAAGAGGATTCTTAGATCCAATATAAAAACTTTAGATTCCCAAATATTGCAATGATTAATTGGCTCATATGGAATGTTATGGGTATGTCGAAGAAAGGAGCAGTCAATAAACTTAATAATCTTAAAAGAATTCAAAATTTGTCCAAGTTAATGATTATTAAGCCCAAGGTTGTTAAACAGAAACTTGATGGCTTTTTTATAAAGATTAGCCTTTAGCTTGGAATGGCTACTAATCTTAACTCTATTTGGATTATTGCCAATCATATTATTAATTACTTTATCTCTTCTCAAATGGACCAATGTATTACTATGAAAGTGAAGCATCCTTAACTTCCCTATCAAGTTCAAATTTCTTTCATTTATGCCAAGTGTACTAAGAGATAAAGGTTTCCCCTATAGGAATACCTCAATTTTTTTAGCATTTTCTTCCCCTTAGACATTGGGTACTCAGGATCTATATTCACCTAATTTGATAAAACGGATGGCAGCAGCAAAATATAGCTTCGACTTGATAGAGTTTTGGTGAATTATTAATGGCAGACTCACCTATTAATAGATAAGGTGACTCATCTCAATAGGGCAGACTCTGATAACTCCTTGCTTCTTATTGTAGACACCCCATTCTAATACTCCCTAACATCTCCTTAGGTCCCTAGCACCTCCTTTCATCATTAACAACCCAAGTCATACCCCGGGTACTGACCTAAAGGCCATCGGGCACTCTCAGGCCCCGTTTGACCAAAAGTCAAACTCTTCAACTCGATCGAGACTAAATGAATCTTAGAAGGGCACTGAATCCCCTTTCCAATGGTCCATCCCGTGCATGATTCTGACTTACCATACGAACGAACGACCCATATCCCCCGAAACTCGATCAAGGGGCTACCATGCTCTTTCGGACTCCGTTTGACCAAAGTTAACCCTTAAGCTTGACCGAGGCTAAAAGAATCTTCAAAGGGAACTGAAACTCCTTTCCAATGGTCCATCCCGTGGGTGATTCCAACTTACGGTACGGACGAATGATCCGTTTCACTTCGAGAGGTCACCGAGTGCTTCCAGGGCTCGGTTGACCAAAGTTAACTCCCCAAATCGAATCAAACTCTTTGGAATATCGAATTACATCTCCTAAACTTTCTAACGGTACACCCCATGCACGATTCTGACTTACCATGCGGATGAACGATCCGTTTGCGTCCGACAATTCTCCGTCCGAAGGACCAATGAGCGCTTTCAAGCCACATTTGATGCAAAGTCAACTCCCGGACCTGAGAGTAGTCCAAGGGACTTTCGAAGGTCTCTGAATTACCTTTCCAATGGTTTACCCCATGCACGATTTGGATTAATGATTTTTGCTCTGTGACTAACTTTCCGAAAGGGCCTAAAAGGCACTACCAAACGACAGGTTCCCGACCCTGCCTATCGGCAGTGTGCCTAAACACACCTGTCGATTGGCAGGACCAGGGTTATTCCTATTGGAAATACCCTGGGCCTATAAAAAGGAAGGCCTAAACCTCATTTTAGGGGGCCAAAAATCTAAAATACATCACTCTCAGCGAATCCAAAAATCCTCTCTCGAAGTCAGCGTGATTTCCACATCCAAATCCCTTTCCAACCTTCACTTTTCATCACCCTTTCCATAAAACTTGGTGAATTAACTATCCTCCATCATCATCCAAGTGCAAGGGCTTGCTCTCCAACATTCAAGATCAAGCTCAAGATCTTCAAGAAGGTCCAATTTTCTCAATTCTCTCCTTAAATTCTCATAAATTCGCATTAACTTGTTTTATTACTTAGCGTTTCTATTCTCCCATCTCACATATCCTAATATACTTTTTATTTAGTATTATTGCACATCTTTTATTTTCCTATAAATCAAATACCAAAAAACCAAAAAAATAAGAAAAAGAGGGTTTGCTCATAAATTCCAAATGGGAATTCTCACACTTTTATTACACTTTTCTCACAACTAAAACACTTTTTTTACACACATTCACACATAAGAGAAGTCGCCAATTGGATATATGGGATAAACCCCACCCCTCATTTTGCATGCGAACTACGTGGACTTTGATGCCTCTATAGGCTACGTAGGCGTCTCGGGGTAAAACCCGAGATTCGAGTCATATTCTTACTTCTTCTCTCATTTTCTATTTCCTATAAACTCAATTCTCTTATATCCTATATATTTGGTCTTAGTAGCATATTAATCCACATACGTTATCGTTCCGTTATAACGATCAACGCAAGGATAATCGCGTAAATTCTATTTTCTAATATTATTCTTAATAACATTCCTATGGATGATTCTCCTTATCTCTTCCACTATATAAGTCGATGATTACTGTCTCCATTATATATACACATGCACACATATCATGGGGAAATAAAGAAAAATAGCAAAAAACCCATAGGAGACCGTAATGGCAGAATGAGTGCCTAACACCTTCCCATTTCGTAACTTAGCCTCCGGACCCTTTTCGAATCATTGTGGTTTCATATGTATCAGTATGTCTTTGGATGATGTCCCTCAGGATGGCCCCCTTTTCTTTTGTCTATTTTGAGTAAAGTAGACTGGCAACTCCATCTTTCTACATTTTCACCTCATCAATGACGTCGGCCGAAGCGCTCCCGAGAGGGACGTGTGGGACCTAGGATCCTCTCTCTCCCACCCACTGTGAGGATCGGGGATGGCCACAGTGGCGACTCCACTGGGGATTATTTATTTTGAGGGATAGACTCTATTTACATGGGTGTTATGCTTGTTTATATTTTCCCCCATTTTTGTATGTCTCCCTTTTCTATGTGTACCCCATACTTATGTTTCTATTCACACACTTATAGAAAATTCTCCATTTACACTTCGCACCACGTGCACCTAGGATCATATATATCCACATATTGCACGCATCACCCATCCATACTTGGTGTACCATTAGTACTTGTACTTCGTTCCCTATTTGGCATAATCAAGAAAGACATTCTCATCATAAGATATTAATAAGAGAATCATGCATGATTCACTCGACATCACCAAAGAGCATTATTATTGACTAAATTCTACCCAGTAACTGGAGGGTAACTTTGTGATGGGCGCTAGTCCGACAGGGCACAGTTAGCCTAAGTGATATGACTCTCACCTTCCATTGGCCAAGTACCTTCGATGTATATCGAACGGTTCCCCCGCGTCATATCACTTGACCGAAGTCATGACGGGAGGTATATCGTAGGAAATTCATTCATATACGCCGAGTATATCGAATTCACTCTCACACGTACCGTCCCCATGAGGTATATTGTGAGGCAATTCACGTACACTCATGTATATCAAATGGCTTGTCCACACATACCGATTGCCCGCAAGAGCAAGACGTATATCGTAGAAGTCATGCCAAAGGGGGGAACACTTTTCGATTCACCCAACCAACTGCATACCCGCATATATGTGTCAAGCCTAGGACACACATGTTAGATTGCCGATTTCTACCCGAAACTCTGCAAAAATTCTGGGTCGGCCTGTCGCCAAAATATTTTGCACATTTCTAAAACGAGACCCTATTGGTGAGCCTGGTTACAAGTCTAGCCATAGCTTTACATATATTACAAGCCCAACCATTCTAGGCTCGGATCCCGTCCGGCATTTCATTTTGCATTTAGAAAAATTTAATACAAGTGAGAACATAATAATTATAATAATCATGCTGAGTTTTGTCTCCCCAAAACACTTTTCCTCCCTTTATCAAAAATCCAAAAATATTTCCATCCTTTATCAAAAATCCAAAAACATTTCTTCCGTTCTTTATCAAAAATCCAAAAATATTTTGTCGTCCCATCTAAAAAAAAATGTCAAAAATATTTTCATTCTTTTTCTCAAAAATAAATCCCATTTTACGCCTTCTCAGGTCGATCGCACGCGTTTGGCTTGGCTCCCTATTTGCTTCGGTCTTCAGTCAAATCACCCTGGAGTTTCGTCCGTTCCCTTGTCACTTCTTTCGAGTTCGGAATCCATCCTCTTTCCATGGAGAACACAGATCAAGTACCCGTTGTGCAGTCGGATATGACGGTAGTCCTAGCTCACCTTGTGTTCATGATTGACAACCTTCAAACTGAGGTTCGAGAAATGCAATGAAACCAGGTTCCCTTTCCTCAAGAGCCCGAGGCCCTATTCCCTCGCACTATGGGTCCACCCTAGCCTATTTGGGTCCCCAAAGAATATCAGCACGCTCCCCGTGTCCCTCCTATTAATGGGTCGCCTCATGCCCAGCTTCCTATGCCAAACCTTGCCCAACTTGGGGCTAACTTGCATGTGATCGTTGATCCGAAAGAGGAAGAGTTGAAGAAGGTCAAAGAAGATCTCAAGATGCTGACTAAGAAGTTCGACCAAGTCAGAATCTTCAAAAATTACATGGACTACACCCACACGTCTCCTTATCCCAAGGCAAGGTTACTTGAGAAGTTCAAGATGTCGAATATTGAGAAATTCGGAGGAAAAGAACCCCTAATTGTCCATCTTCACAGTTATCACTGTGCCATGACTCTCCTAGGGGCTTCTGAAGAAGTTATGGCCTAATTATTTCAGCAAACTTTGAAGGATAGCGCCCTCTGATGGGTTTTATCTCTCGATGAGTCCAGGATCCATAGCAGGGAGGATGTGGCCCAAGAATTCATGTCACAGTACAAATACAACGAAGAGCTTGAGGTCACCCGCCATGATTTAGAGTTGCTCAAACAGAACTCTAGGGAACCAGTCAGTAACTTCATAGCCCTATGGAGGGAAAAAGCAGCTACCATGACCAATCGGCCTTCCGAGGAAGAACAAGTCACCATAGTGAAGAAGAACTTCTTGACCCATGTCCGAGCAACCATGGGAGGACAATATATCCCCACTTCCGAGCTCTCAGGGAAGCAGGAGTAAAAATTGAGGAGGGTATGACTAAAACAGATGTTGAGCCAAAGAAGGTGTCCCGACAGTTCACCCCAGAAAATATGACAAACCTGCCAGTACTATAGTCTCAACCACCGATAACATCTCTCAATCGACCACATCATGGGCACCAGAGAATCGCCATGTCCCAGTCCGAAAAGAGTACATCGATCTCTATGATCCCCTCTCCAAAGTTTATCAAGCCCTATTAAGCTGAAACTTTATCAAACCCCTGGATCCCCGTTCATTGCCAAGAAAGATGCCCACTACGCCTTTCACCAAACCGTTGGCCATACCACCGACCAATGCTTTCACCTCCGAAACATAATCCAAGGTCTAATTAACCGGGGTACCATTGCCCCACCAGTCAATCCTAAGCCAAACACTACTCACAACCCACTCCTAAATCATGCCAATGCCATCTTCTTAGAAGGGAACCTAGAATTTGATCCCTCAACTCAAATTACACCTATATACTCTCCTAAACCTCTCCAAACTTGCCCATATTTCCTCTTACACCCTACTAGCCTCGCTGATCAGGCACTGTCACTCCTTACCAGAGAATGCATCGTTGTTCGCACCTATTCTGAAAATGGAGGTATGGAATTATCAGAAGTGTTAAATCAACTCCTAGAGTTCGGGCTGAAATTACACTCACAGATGATCATTGATTACCAGAGGTTCAGTACGTTATTCTTAGAAACACGAAAATGGGCTCGAGAGTCAGACCGTTGGGTAGTACCGACCGACGAAGTCAGCCTGGATGATATTGTCCAAATTATGGCAGAAATATTCAGGCGAACCAATAATGTTCACAGTATGACCGAGTTACTTGATACTCTGAAGCTACAAGGGAGCCTCGTCCCTTCACCCCTACATATCCCCACAGATTGGGAAGACCTTTATGAAGAAGCCGTTGAAGTTGTGGAATGCATTGACTTTTTATGAAAAGATAGAATTGTTGCCACCGGATGGGGGGAAGAATTCAGAGATTAGAATGAAGAGAAAGCTTGAGAGAAAACTAGCCCGGTAGCCGACCTGTGTGGAATGATATCATTTGAAAAACTCTTCGGAGAAATAAATAAAGTGGCAGAATAACTCGAGATTGATGAGGAAACAGGATTCATGTTATTCCCTTCTTCAGTAAATCACATGACTAGATCAGGGAGGCATTACCATATCCCAAGCTCACTACCAGCCAATGACAAGGGGAAGGGCGTTAAAACCTTCCTATGCCAGAAATGACCCTCGAGGAGAGCAAGATCCTCGATCAACTAAAGAAAACTCAAGCTAACATCACTCTACGAGGACTTTTCATGTCTTCTCAGCTGCATAAAAATGCTTTGATCAAGCTGCTCATTGGACCCGCAGTTACTCCTTTTACCACACCAGAAGAGGTGGTAAATTTGGTCGGATCCTTGAACTCTACCCGAATGCTATCATTTTTCAAATAATAAATCCCCAAAATTGGGCCAAACGACAATCATGCACTTAACATCTTCATCGAAGTTATGGGGATGGTCGTTCCACTCTCTCCTATCGATAATGGATCCGCCTTGAATGTTTGCCCACTAAGAACCTTCAAATGCTTAGGACTGAAGGAAAGTGACCTCGCTCCAACCTTAGCTATTGTACGTGCCTACCATAATACCCATCAGGAGGTGATGGGATCCATAAAGCTTGTAATAGGGGCTGTCCCGATAAACCATGTCGTTGAATTCCAAGTTATCGACATCCAAGCTTGTTTTAGCCTGTTACTCGGACGACCTTGGCTCCACAGTATCAAGGGTGTGTCTTCCTCACTCTATCAGAAATTAAAGTTCTTCGTCGACGGATGGGTCATCACCATCTTGGGCGATGACGACAACACCGAGGGTGCAAGTACTAGCAGTCCAATCCTTGAGATACTACATGGGTCAAGTGATATTATCCTATCTGGATTTCGAGTTGAGCCAACTCTACTCTCGATAGAAGACGACTTCAAAGAAAGGGTTTGTCCAGAATACGACCCTCATGGCAATGTCAATGTGATTCAAATGTTCAGAAACATGTACTTCATGCACGTACTGGGGCTAGGATATAAACAACCAGGGATATTTAAGCCTATTGAAATGAAGAAAGCTTTCCCTCCTTGTGGTTTGGGGTATCAACCATTAGAACAAGAGCTGAGAATGATCCGACAATCTCGACCAAATAGAAGACTAGACTGCCTCCAAACTATCCCAGGTGACTCCTTGAATGGACAATTCATTAAAGAGGGTAAGTCCTCCCCTTTTGCGGCTTTTTAGAACCATGGTATGACCATACAGATAAGAAGATGAAGCCTGGAATGGATATCTTTTTCCAAGACAGTTACTTATAGGTCGAAAGTTCCCAACACCATGTACAACCGCTCATCAAAGATACCGAAGAGATTGAGGAAAGTGACTCTGAGGATTCGTTCAACTTACAAACACTGGGGCTGACACTCTGCATAATTTATTTAAGCACTACGTTACTAGATCCATCCCACCTGATTAAAGTTGCTGATACACCTCTCCTCAACTAGCATGCTGCACCAGTTCTACCTGTTGAAATCCCCCATAATCCCAATGTTTACCCTATTTCTTCTTCTGATGACTATCCTTGCTTAAATGTAATCGAGACTTCCTTTGATGAGGTTCTCAATGCTATTTTTCCTATCAATGAAATAAATGAAGATTTTGAGTACCTTGTCGTGCCTTACATTAATTATTTACACTCTAATCAAACTTTTGATGATGATGATTTTACAAATGAACAATTCTTAACTGATCTAAATAAGGTTAATAACAAATAAAATAATCACGTTTAAGTTAATGAAGAAGAGACTGTTATTATTAACCTCGGTTCTAGTAGTCAACTGCGCGAGATTAGGATAGGGGCTACCCTCGACAAGCATGAGCGCGCACAATTCGAAGAATTATTGAAGGAATTCGTGGATGTCTTCGCATGGTCCTATGACGATATGCACGACATTGATCCTGAAATAGGTCAATATGAGATCCCCACTCTTCCAGATTACAAGACGGTTAAGCAAAAGTTGAGAAAGCTTCGCATCGAATGGTCGCTTAAAGTCAAAGAATAGGTGGTCAAACAACTGAACGTGGGTTTCATTCGTGTGATCGAATATCCCACATGGCTAGCCAATATAGTGCATGTACCGAAATCAGGAGGGAAGGTTCGGATGTGTGTAGACTACCGGGACTTAAATAAAGCCTCTCCCAAGGATGATTATCCATTACCCAATATCAACAAGATCATGGACAACACAGCCAGTCATGCTCTTAAGTCATTCGTCGACGGGTTTGTTGGATACAACCAAATCAAAATGCACTCAGACCACCAAGAAAAGATCGCGTTCATCACCCCATAGGGAACCTTTTGCTACACTGTTATGCCATTTGGTCTCAAGAATGCTGGGGCTACCTACTAGAGGGCTGCCATGACCATCCTGCACAATTTGATCCATAAAGAAGTTGAGGTCTATGTGGATGATATGATTATCAAATCCAAAACTAGAGAAGGACATGTTCCCGCTCTCCGAAAGTTCTTCAAACGACTGCGATAGTATCAGATGAGACTCGATCCACAAAAATGCATCTTCGACATTGCAAAGGGAAAACTCTTGGGATTTATGGTCAGTGAGAAAGGGATAAAAGCAGATCCCTACCAAGCTAAAGGCCATACTTGAGATGCCACCTCCCCGAACAGAGAAAGAAGTCCGAGGTTTCCTTGGGAAATTACAATAGATCAGCCAGTTCATCATCCAGTTAACCTCCATCTACGAACCCATTTTCAAACTACTCCAAAAGAATTAAACCAAGGTTTAGAACGAGGCCTACCAAGAAGATTTTGACCAAATCAAGCAATATCTGACCCAACCCCCGATACTCATGCCACCACAGCCTGGTCTCCCTTTGCTCCTCTACCTAACCATAACTGACACTGCAACTGGGGCTTTGCTAGCCCAATACCTTGAAGATTTCCGCAAAGAAAGAGCCATCTATTATGCGAGTCGCAAATTGGCTGGATACGAAGTCAACTACACTGCTTTGTAAAAGCATTGTGTCGCGCTTGTCTGGGTCACCCAAAAGTTGCGACACTACATGGTCGTCTTCCCCATCAAACTTGTATCCCGAATGGACCCCATCAAATACCTGTTTGAGAAACCTGCCTTATCCAGCCGGATGGACCAGTGGTTGATGCTCCTAGCCGAGTTTGATATTGTGTACGTCACACAGAAAGCCATGAAAGGAAGGGGCATCTCTCACTACCTCGCTGACTACCTCGTGGAAGAGGCTGATGTCTGGGTCTCTGAATTCCAAGATGAAAACATCCTCTGCGCTGCTCAAGATGACCTTTGATGGAAAATTTTCTTTGACGGTGCTACCAACAAAAAGGGATATGGCATTGGTATACTTCTAATCGCCCCAGATGACTCCCACACTCCCCTCACCATCAAACTGAATTTCCCTTGTACCAACAACATGACTAAATACGAGGCATGCACAGTAGGCCTCCAGGTTGATCTTAAGAAAGGTATTCAATACCTAAATGTCTACGATGATTTCGCCCTTATCATCGATCAAGTGCTTAGAAAATGGAGAGTCAAGGACGAGAATCTCCAACCCTTTTATGCCCACTTAGAAGAACTAGCCTCATAATTCTAAGATATCACCTTCCATTACCTACCTCGAGCAAAGAATAACCTAGCTGATGCCCTTGCTACCTTGGCCTCCATGGTCGACATGCCCGAAGGAATAACAATAACCCCCTTCCTGGTTCAAAAATAAGACAAACCAACCCACTGCTACCACATTGAGCTCGTCACCACAGAAGATCCCGAGCTAGCCAATTACTGGTACTATGATATCTGGCACCTCCTCAAGTATGGTAGGTATCCTGAGGGTTCCAATAAGAAAGACCGAGCAACCTTTCGAAGATTGGCCGCCCAATACATCATCTGTCATAAAGCACTGTTTAAAAAGAACTTCGATGGAACTCATCTGCACTGTATCACAGGGGATGACATTGAAAAAGTAATGCAGAAAATCCATAGTGGAGAATGCGGGCCCCACATGAAAGGTTACATGCTTGCCAAGAAGATAATCCGATAAGGTTACTACTGGACTACCATGACCCAGGATTGCACCGCCTATGTCCGGAGATGCCTCAAATACTAACAGTTCTCCAACCTTCAGCATCTACCTTCGCGATAATTATACAACATGACTTTTCCCTGGCCGTTCTCCACCAGTGGCATCGACATCATAGGGAGGGTTACACCAAAGGCTTCCAACGGGCATGAGTTCATCCTAGTTGTTATTGATTACTTCACCAAATGGGTCGAAGCTGAGTCATACGCAGTACTGAACGCCAAGAAAGTGACCAAATTCATCAAGAAAAATATCATCTGCCGATATGGGGTCCCGCACGAGCTATAGTATCAGATAACGGGTTGAATTTTAAGTCATAAGTCACATAAGTGGTCAATGAGTATGGGATCTAGAGACACAAATCTTCTCCCTACCGACCTCAGACCAGTGGTGCAATCGAAGCCGCCAACAAGAACCTCAAGTCCATTATCAGTAAGATGACTGAAAGCTGTCGAGATTGGGCCGACCGAATCCCTTACGCCCTCTGGGGCTACCGAACCTCTACTGGGGATACCCCTTACTCTCTAGTCTATGGCATGGAAGCAGTCCTACCCGTGGAGATGGAAATACACTCACTGCGCATCATGCTAGAAAGCAAGGTCAGCGAAGAAGACCGGTGTCGAAGCCGTATTGACAAGCTGACCCTCCTAAATGAAAGGAGACTAAAAGCGCTATATTACATACAAGGGTACCATCGCTGAATAGCGCGATCATTCAATAAGAGAGTCAAGGACCGCGATGTTCGAGAGGGGGATTTAGCCCTCAAAGAAATAGTGGAACCTATCTGGGACCCCAGAGGGAAATTCAAGTCAAATTATAGCGGCCCATACATTGTCAAGAAGATTCCGTTCGGTGGTGCCGCCCTGCTCACTGACTTAGATAGGGAGGAGAAAGCTCGTCCATTCAACCTGGACCGTCTCAAGAAATTCAACCCCTAGTCTAAAATTTTGACGCGCTATGACTCTTCTCATCTCCCTTCTATTCTAAAAAAATCACTTCATTTCCCTCTACCCAAAACTACGTTGGCCCGATCCTCTGCAAAAACCATTTTTAAACAAATTAAAAAAAATTTAAAAACCCCAGAGGTACGTAGGCAACTCATACATTTTACATGAGCACGACTCTTTTTTTTTCACAAAAAACTATTCTCTTCTCATCCCCGAGAATGACAGTTCACTTTAACATATACTTGAACAAATAGATTATGCATGACTTAGCGATCGGTATAGATAAATTCAAAATACAAATTTCATCAAAAGGCACAACTAGATGATCAAAAACTTGTTTATTTCATTAATAAGAAATTACAGTGCAATTACATGAGAAAAGGAATGGATAATTCCCTCCCCCTACATTCCTAAAAAGCCAAATAAAAACCCCACACTTATCCTCCATTATAAAATAAACTCTCCAGGAGTCCTATCCATAGCTACCAGAGGAGCATGCTCCCTCATCATCATCTACATCCTAGGGTCTCCAAGATTCTCCTGCCTGAATAGAGTGCCGTAGACGCTCCATGGACCGTTAACTCAAACCAGATTCGGAAAAACCACAACGCCCCCTTTCATGGTATTAAATAAGACAAGCCACCTTTGTCCAGTCTCCACTGCCAACATCTTGTTGACTACTCTCCTCCACAACCACTTCATATAATCCCCATGGATGTGACAAACTCTCCCAACAGACTGAGAGGGACAGGTCGACGGACGCCGACTCTCCCACAAAGAGCCAAGACGAATGCATAGACATTTAGTCTAATTTTCTATCGGAAATAAATCTAGTGTCCAAGGTGGCACGACCTGCTCCCAGCCAAATTGGCTCAGAAATCGCCAAGAGAAATAAAAAGAGGTATATCGAAGGCCATCCAGCCGAACATACGGATATTCTTCCAGTTCCAGAATAGGCAGCAACTGTCCCCACCAAGGAACTGACCAGTACAGATTTAAAGCCCCATGCTCCACGAGCTAGTTCTCCCAGCTCTCAATATCCAGGCCAACACTGATGAAATGGCATGAAAATAAATTGGGTACAGTGGACAAAGGGTATTCCGGAGGAGTCACCAGGCGAAGTCTTTTAGACAACCACATGAACAACATCACGAGGCTACCCCTCAGAAAGTCAGAACGACCTTCTCGCCAGGCATCCAGGCCGTTTAAAGTCTCTGCCAGTATCACCGTCGTAGGATTACGATGGTATGCCATCCATGAAGTAATGGATACAAGTTGTGGGTCCACCAACAGTTCCCCAGTCACTAGCAGTAATTTCCAAACCATGCCCAGAACAACGGCTCCAGCATATCCAGCATCGCCAACCTCCTGCAAATGCACGGATTGTAACACCGCCGAAAGGGAGATCAATCCTCCAGCAACCAGTGATCTAGATGTCGAAGGCGAAATACGAAGAGCCCGACCAAAAAATCCCTAGGAGAACGGGAAAACTCAAGTAGAACCGCAGTAATGCTTGGATTTATCCCCAATATGGCAGAAAATTCCTCGTAGGTAGGACAAACCTCATCCAACCCAAAGCGGAATACATGATCTTCGGGGTACCAAAATTGTACCGCCGCCATCAGCATATTCCACTCAATGGGTCGATTGCGCCACAAAGAAACTCAACACATCTTGAAAGCATCGTAATCGGCATTATAAGATCACATTGCCTCCAGGGCTTCGAGGTAGTTAGCAAACTCAATACTACCAGGGAGAGCCATATTATAAGACTAAGAGATAGTAAGCAATTAAGTAAGAATATGAAGGTGTGATGAAAACACTCCACCCTTACTCCTTTTTATACTTGAAAACCCTCATAAAAGACACAATCCTTGCAGAAATCAGAGGGAATCCTTCCCCCATAAGGTACCAAAGACTGAAGAGGGCACTAATCAAAGCTTTGAATTGATGGGACTGGACTGACCTGCTGATAGGTAGGACAAGGTGCTTGTCTATCGGTAACCCACTACTTTTGAAAATTTTCCTTTTTCCTCTTTTGCCAAAATTCAGAAAAACTCAAAATAAATTGACATTCTCAACAGAATTTCAAAAATCCCCTTTCACCCTTGTATAATTTCTCATTTTTAAAACTTTCCTCCAAAATCCCAAAAATATCTCTTTTTATGGTCTCAGCAGTGAAGTAAAAAGCATATGTGCAAGCATTCATTCACCATTAACGGAAGATAATAAAAAAACTCCGTTGCATTGCATATATATGTTTTCTGTGTTACATCAAAGTTTGTAGGAAATAGATAAAAGACAAAATAATGGGACACAGCTCGAACCCACATTCTCTCTCTCTCTCTCTCTCTCTCCCTCCCTCCCTCCCTCCCTCTAACCTAAACTTCACCCCTGTGACGCGCTCTCTTTCCCCAGTGACGAGATGACGCACCACCGCTACACAAGCCAGACTCTTCCCCAGACGAAGCAGACGACACCAAGTAAGAAGGAGCAGGAACCGTGGCTCGAATATAGGCAGTCTCCAAAGATATACAGTCCCTGATGTCCCTCATCCAAGTGGTCGACACCCGGACTCACTGCAAGAAACTGCAAATCAGTATCAAAGCAAAAAAGAGATCAAAAAGAAAGAAAGAGAGGAACAAAAAGGTATACAGCAGGATGAAGGACATCCTCTGTCAAGCCCAATTCCTCCAGATCCATCGCATGAGGATGATGCAACATAGGCACCATTCCTCCATCAGCCCCCCGGATGTTATATGGAGGAGTATGCAACCGCATAAATGGAACCTCCGAAGTCGCCACCGCCTCAGACATCGACGGACTGCCACCGCTGTGGGAGCACCCCACCAGTCGACTCGAACCCTCAGGAGGGAAAGGCAGTGCATCATATATACTGGGCGGGATCAGCCAACTCATCACAAAGTCCATATAGTCATACGGTGAAGCCCTATCAGTGTACAATAGGTAGGACTCGCCGATCATCACAGCGATCCTCGAATCCTTCGGCAGTAGCCGCTCCCGCCTTATAGACATAGGAGGCCACGCAGGTGGCAATACCACCTCCTCCTAAGAAATATGTCGAACTACCCTCTCCTCGAGGTACCATGAGTGGCCAAACTCATGCGCCAGTAAGCGCCGCAGCTGTGCGTTCACCCCAGTCAACCCCGTGTCCTAAATAGCAATCCCCAAGGGTAAAAGGTCACTTGAAAATCCCCAACAGGTATAAGTCAATACAGAATCAGAACATACAAAGACCAAGACTGGAAAGGAAAAAGTCTTACCCTATCACTGGTCAGGCCATTCAATACCTGATGCACCGCCTCCAGAGAAAGAGATATCTTCGACTGACGATTGGCTTTGCGCTATCGTTACAACCGATAGAAGTCCCCAAGAGTCTCATCCTTTAAAGACACCAGCTGGATATTACACCCGATCACCTTATAGAACCATGTCTGCCAAAGACTAGAATTGGCAATAAAAAATGAGACGCATAAGGAAAGTCTGAATGCATGAAATGCGCAAAATAAATAATACCTCAAGAAGATACATGGCTCCAGTAAAAGTCTGCCGGCAGCACCGGCTGAATGCATCCAGAGAAAACTAGAAGGTCGCCAAAGTCAAGCTCCCCCAATCATAAAAAGGGGTGTTCGAAAACACCCTCAAGTACGGCAAGAACCACAAGTGGACGACGTCGCCGCTCGACGTCCCCATAAAGCCCCCAACACCAATAAGATGAACAATCGGGCCATCTGTCTCACCTGTAGCCCATCCTCCACATCAACCACCCTACCCAGCAAGACATTCTTCAGTAGGGACAACCGAATGGAATCCCCAGATATTATCCACCCCACATCACCGAGCACCACTCGCACAGCCTCCGGCCTCACCCGTAGGGAGTGATCCACCTCTATATGCTCCCCATCACAATCCATCCCTAGTAGCTGCTACACATCTATATGAGTCACGATCATATCCCTGAAGCCAAAAT
Organism: Sambucus nigra; assembly: GCA_949130495.1. Lineage (NCBI taxonomy): Eukaryota > Viridiplantae > Streptophyta > Magnoliopsida > Dipsacales > Adoxaceae > Sambucus > Sambucus nigra. Next base: position 51,459,732 of record OX422214.1, read on the forward strand.
GAAAAGTGTGGGTAGTGTCCCACCACCTCTCCCCCAACGAGCACAAGACCGCTATCGAACGAGGTGTCTCATCCAGCGCAAACTCCAATCTCCCAAAACCCGCTGATGATACCACCCAACGCACCACAGGTGGAAGATGCTCCCAGACATCCTTAAGCCCCGTCGTCCCACGGGCGCGCATGTTCGACAGAGAGACATCAGACTGTCAAAGAAAAATCTTATCAAAATTTAAGAAAAAAAAAAGAAGAACAAAATTACAAAAAATAGAATGCCAAAAGTCATTTTACTCACATAGCTGCCAGGGTTCACCACCCTCGAAGAGCGATGACGGGACAGCTCCCGCAGCAAGGTCCGCTCATCCGTAACCGACTCGAATGCGTCAAAGGAGTTCTCGCTCCCCAAAGAAAGAGGCGCCCTAGCCCCCCATTCCACGTTCCCCCAGTCATCAACAGTCAACCATTCCCTGTGTGTTGCAGTGCTCATAAAAGCGGCCATTTTTTAGAGATTGGAATGCTAGAACGATTCGCAAGAGAAAATCGCAGAAAGAGAAAAGGCAAGAAGCTGTGAAAAAGAGGGGAATTCGCCCCCTTTATATAGGATGCCTAGGTTCATGCCGATCGGCACTTCACCCCCACCTACCGATCGACACTGCCCCTTTGCCTTCCCGAGGAAGTCCAAAAGTCCGTGCCACTGCTGAATGGCACCCTCTGCATTATGCCGACCGACACCCCCTTAAAAATTTGTACAAAAAGTCCCAAAAAATACCAGAAAACCCTGAAAAATCCTCAGAAAATTGCTAAAAATCCCAAGAGGAATTGAGAACGTTTTCACCAAGAGAATTCCACACTCCCTCAAGCGAAACCCCTATTTCCCCAGTGGAACTCTAAAAAGCCAAGTGAATTTCCTCCCGGCAACGTCTCCGGAGGATCTCTAAGGATCACCTCCTATCCCCCAAAGGTCTCAATTTTCCCCGAGCCATACGTCCAATGCCTGGACCACCTAATACCCTCCCCAGTGGAGTTTACAACATCAAAATTAGTTGTTTCCCCGGTAAAGTCTCCAAAAGACACGAGAATTTCCCCAGCAATCAGCTCCCCAACTCGAATCAAAATCACGAGGTAATTTCCCCAGCAGAGTTCCCTGAGAACATCTCCACTTAAGCCCGCAGAATTGGCTTCAATCCATAGAATTAGTCATCTCACTTAAGCCCGCAGAATTGGCTTCGACCCGCAGAATTGGTCATTTCACCTAAAGCCCGCAGAATTGGCTTCGACCCGCAAGAATTGGTCATCTCACCTAAAGCCCGCAGAATTGGTCATCTCATCCTTAAGCCCATAGAATTGTTCATCTCACCTAAAGCCCGCAGAATTGGCTTCGACCCACAGAATTGGTCATCTCAACATAAGCCCGCAGAATCAGTCATCTCAACATAAGCCCGCAGAATTGGCATCGATCCACAGAATTGGCTTCGATCCGCAGAATTAGTCGTCTCAATATAAGCCCGCAGAATTGGCTTCGACCCACAGAATTTGTCATCTCACCTAAAGCCCGTAGAATTGGCTTTGACTCGCAGAATTGGTCATCTCACCTAAAGCCCGCAGAATTGGCTTCGACCCGCAGAATTGGTCATCCCCACTTAAGCCCGCAAAATTGACTTTGACCCGCAAAATTGGTCATTGATCAACGCGCGAAAAGGGGCGCGTGTCAAACACTGATCGTTGTTTTAGTTTCACCACGATAATACAAAAGAAACCTAAATTACGACTACACTCAACTAGTGAGTATAGCGGTAAGTCGGGTATCGAATCCACATAGAAAGTTTGATAGATCGTAATAGATTATTAATCCAGGAATAAAAGTGTAAAGAGGTAATGCGTGCTAGGAAATAAAAAAAGAATAAGTTAAGTCTAAATAAAAGTAAAGCGAGGATCGGGATATCATCCAACCATACGGCTCGAAACAACTAATAATCAGAATTTCGGCTCGAGATCAATTTAATCGAGCATTATCAATTAATCATAAACATCACACAATAAGGAATTAAATCCAAAGTTGCGAGATTAAATATTTAACCGAAAATTGGTCGCACGCGGGTTAAATTCGGATTATCTCTTTAAACACTAACGTTGCATGATAAAGAAAGTTAAACGCATAATAATCCGACTTTAATTCACGCGGGTTCAATTAAACGCAATTTTGCACGAAACCTAATTTTCGAAGCTCGGGGCTGGTTAATGGAGGAACGAAACCCCGACCCTATTTATCTAAAGGAAATACATGAATTAAACTAAATTATGTTAATTTAACTAGGAAAGAAAGAGTTAAAGCAATTAAACTAACTAAAAATCATGGAAACTAAATTACAAAGCAAGGAAAAATGAAGAACAAACCTATATTATCAATCTTACAAAACTAATTGGTTGTCACCCCAAGAACAAAAGAAAATGAGCTCTCCAAACCAAAACCTAACCTAAAATGTATTCTAAAACTAAGTATATCTGATATTACAACAAAATTGGCTTATATAGTAAGTTGGTATAAAAGAAAAGAAGAAAGAAAAGAAAGCAAAATATCTCAAGAAAACAGTCGATCGATCGATCGACCCCTTTAGTCGATTGTCGATCATTGAAATCGTGGCAAAATACTGAAGGATCGATCGATCAAGCAGGGCAGAACCTAGGCAGCCTTCTACAATTCCATTTCTTCCTCTTCTCCCCTCTTTTGGTTTCATTATATTTCCTTCCGCTAGAAACGTCGTAACTTCTTCGTTATAAATTGGAATCGAGCACCGTTCATGGCCACGCGAAGCTTGCAAGGAGGGCTACAACTTTCATGAGATTAAATATAGAGATTAAGGCACCCGAGGGGGCTAAAATGCGTAGGTTTGACGGATGAAATACGTAATATTTACGTATTATCACACCCCCTAACTTACACATTGCTAGTCCCTAGCAATGAAATAGGATGCAACAAGAACAACAAGTAAACCAAAACAGGAGATAGTGCAAAATTAGGATAAGAAATCAATAAAAAGATAAGGCCACTTTCGCAGGCGAACAATTGCATTTAGCATATGCAATAAGCCGTTAAACCCCTAGGCTACCCTAATGGACGAGTGTCATCTCGTGAGAGTTTTCAGGGATGATACCCACAAACATCAAACAATTTCCTCAAAATATGCCCAATCATATGCGACAAACTCAACAATATGGACAAGATTTCAACATGTTATTAGCAATGCAAATGAATTCACGTGAAAAGTCCATAGTTATTAACATTATGGAATGCACCTCAATGGATTAAAACTTTAAAATGTTGGATGGGAGTGAGCACATGCGAAGTGTGATTTGGCAAAAACTTATATAAATCGGATACTAAAAATTAAAGCATGAATAAAAGTCAATCCTCACGGGCATTACACTCATCAAATGAATTCACTTGAAATAGGGAGGTAACACACAGGACATGCGGGCTTAAGGAGTAAATGTAAAGGGAAACTACGCCGCACACATGTCACAAATGAACAACGCTATATAGAAAATAAAAATTGTAATCTCAGTTAAAGATAACGCACATTGAAGGAGGCAAAATGCATTTTCACAGATTATCAAAACTATTATGACTTTTAAATTACATCAACCTAAGATCACATAGGACTTTAATAGGGTTATAATGTAGGTTAGGCTAGGGTACGAAATGAAGATATGTATGTACGGATTCAAAAGTGTTTGGGGATGAAACTAGGGATAATGGAAAAAAGTGGGCAATTTCAAAATTGGACAAATGATTTCCAAACAAGCATTAAATATAACAATCGAGAGTAATCAAAGATTATTGAACCATTACAAACAATATATACAACTTTCTCTTTCTTTTTCTTTTCTTTTTTTTCTCACCTTTTTCTTTTGTTTTCTTTTGTTTTCAACTTTTTCTTTTTGTTCTCTTTTTCACTACACTTTCTTCTTTTCTCTCTCTTTTCATGCTCAAATTGCAACCACAATACACAACAATATCATTCAATCCCAAGAAACAATCCAAAAAAGGGTATGTAAGGTAATATGTATGGTATAAAACTCCAATTTGGAGTTGGTTATGGAATTTTGGGTAATGAAACAAAAGGCTAGTATTTAGGCTCAAATGGGTTGACTAGGGAACATATAAAAGGTGAGGTCAAGGTCATATGGGTGATATACAAAGATGGCCTATGATCATTTCAAAAAGTTTATTCAATTCTCGATTCAAAATAATATATGAAAATCATGCTCAAGTAACACATTTCAAGTATGAACTCAATTAATGAACGATCAATGAAAGAATAAATAGATTACCAACGACTGTAACGTTTTTAAAGAGGAAAGAATGGTGTATACACTCACAAATGAAGATAAGTCTTTAAACTCATATGGTGTAAGTATATACAATGCAACAAAAGCTTACCGAGTTATAAAAATCTTAACCCAAATCAATATAACAAGAAAAATGCATGTGCTTAAGGGATAAAGTATTATTCATGAAGTTATTCATAATAATAATGATTCAAGGACTAAAGACTAATAACTTCTAAAATCGAGAACATGCATCGTTGAATTGTCTAATGTATCGGGCAATTATTAAAGTTTATCATCGAAAACAAGGGCAAAATCCCCCAAAAAGGAGAAAAAAGAAAGAAAATATTTTTGAAAATTTTCAAATTTTTAACAAAAACATGCTTTGTAACTAAATTGTAGCCAAATTCAAGGACTAAATAATGAAATGGATAGAATATCCAACACCCCTAACTTAAATGTTGCATTGTCCCCAATGCGTCCATTAAAGAACAAAACACAAAGATAGGAAAAAAATGATATTACCCACATTTGGAGCGATCTCCATAAGTACAAGTCCAAATGAATCTGCAAAACAAGTTAGTACAAAGCACAGGAAGAATATATACCGATGTATTAAGTGAAAAGAAGCTATGTCACAAGTCACAATAATATAGAGGGGCTGAAGTGTAAATATTAGATAAATTGATGGTGAACTTTTTGATTTTATAAAATGGAAGGTCACACACATCAAAATCCAATAAACAACTGCAAACTACATTTTCATTTCTCATTCCATAAGTTCCATACAAAATAACTTAATACAATACAACTAAAATAGAAAGAAATAAAAATAAAATAAAAAATACAACATACTATCCGACCCAGAAATGCCAAAAATGACCCAGTACAACAGTAGCCTAGTGGTCAGAACCACTAGGATCAGAAGGGTCCAGAAAACGAGGAGGTAGTGTTGTGTCCGAATCATGCCTTTGCAAATAAAGATCTCTCATCATCCGCTGTATCATCCGGTATTCATGCTTGTGCTGTGCTCTAGACTGCCTCTGCTCGGCCCACTCCTACCATTGCTCAGCCTAATACTGCCGTTGTTCGGCCTGATAATACCGCTGCTTGGCCTGCTGCTAGTCCAGGCGGGACTCCCTTGTAGACCACCTAAGTTGGGTCTCCTCCCAGCATTGGTCCTGCACGGCCTGAAATGCCGTAAAGCGGTCATCATAATCTGTGTGTGGCACGTGAAAACCCTCACCCTACTCTATCCCTCTAATCTCTGCCTCCTCCGCTGCCCTGTCAGTCGCATCTGCCCTCTATCTCTTATTCCTCGTCTCCCCCCAAGCATGAGTCAACATCTTCGAGATATTGTCCTTTTTGAGAAGCCCTAGTGGCTCACGCTTGCGATCAGCATCGTACTCTGGGGAACCGTGAGAAGTGCAGATCCTCGTGATAAGGCCAGGAAAAGGAAGTAAAAATCTCCAGGCAATCTCCTTTGCAATCGCGAGCATCGCCTCTAAAAATATTTTGGGCAAACTGATATGGCCCAAATCATGAAGCATGGTGTGGATGAATGTTGCGTGCTTATGACGAACCTCTGATCAGTTGTTTATCACCATAAATGAGTGGACGTTGATGTAGAGTAGAAGTCTTGGTAAGTCTTCCATTGCCACCGAACGGAATGCACCCTTCTTCCAAACGTCACCCGGCGCAAGGGCCTCTATCAACGTCGCATGCCCGAAAAGATCACTATCCATGAAACTGATAGGATCCGCGGGGTCTGGCACATCCATAAAAGCTTCCAAATCAGAACGGAGGAGAGGTATCCGCACCCCACGGACTATGGCCTCATAAGTAGTAGGCCCCTGCCCCTTTACCTCTACCAATGTCGCATAAAACATCTGGACAAGCTCTTCATTAAAGCGCCCATTGGTAGTGAGAAAAGGGCTCCCATCCCTGTCGGCGCAACAAAGCACGCGCCTCCTGCGGTATGTGATCAAGTTTCCAGGAAAAATGAAAACCCAAAGGTCTCTCAGATGTTTGAAAATAGGCCTGGTAACAATCTCGCTCCTGTTCACAGCGAAACCCCTCGACGCCCTAATGGGGCATGCACCTAGTGAATTTGTATTTTTTTAGCTGTGCCATTTCAACCTACAAAATAATAATTAAGAAATACAAAAAAGATTGTAAGAACAATTAATGGTTAGTTAGTGTACAAGTTGAAATGGTGGGTGCACGTGCGCAAAACCGAGGGAAAAAATTCAACATTGCGATAAAAGTTGTCGCCGTGCGACAACGAGTGAAAATCACCCAAGTGTGCGCCAAAAATTGGATTGAAAACTTTTTGTGGCATTTCAGCGAACACTTGGTGTGCGCAATGTGCGACGAGGGTGAAAAATACCACTTTGAACCAACAAAAAAGCCCCATTCATGAACACAACAGCAAGGCAACAGTATACAAATGTTCATGAATGGATATTCATCAAGTATCAAAAGTTAAAACAGTTGGAACAACCAAAACAGGGAGAAAATCTACACACATAAAAACATGTCAAAAATTGGATAAAACAGTGAAAACATGACAAATATGCACCAAAATCTACAAATACATGATTAAGTAGGACGAATTATACCTTGGAAGTGTAGAGAATGGATGGAAATTAAGGAAATGTAGTGGGGGAAATATTAGTGCTCGAAAATAGGAGAACAGAGATAAGAGAAACGAGGAAAGGGGGAAAAAACATAGCAGATCTCGGCCTTTTACTGGTCGATCGATCGATCGATCGACCCTTGGGCTTCGATCAATCAATCAAGCAGCAAAAGGCCTACTGCATTAAGTTTTTAAATGGGGGGGGGGATGCAATTCTGAGGGTATGGGGGGGTATAAGTATATATATATATATATATATATATATATATATATATATATATATATATATATATATACTTATAAGCATATCAACATAAAAATACAAATAAAAATAAAAAAAATAAACAAATAAAAATAAAAATGAAAAATAAAATAAAATAATCAAAGAATTAGACTAAGTATGCACATATATAGACATATGTAACCAAAAATAGAAAAATATGTACACGATCGACACACACACATGTTCATAAAGAAATGAGAACAAAAATAACAAGAAAAACAAAAACAAATGCAAATGTGTGAGAATGAGTGTGTGTAAAATAAGGAAAAATTATTTTTGTGATTTTTTTTTCATTATTTTCTTAACAAGTGTGTGCCGGGGCGCATAATCTCCGCAAATTCAAGTCCATTGAACCTGCAAAAGAGTTAAAACCCAGCATACAAAAAAAAGTAAAAAGAGGTTAACTAATTACACTAGACTAAATTAAGAGAAAATAAAAATGAAGAAGTTAGTATATACAACCTACACATAGGATGTCCAATCAGCTATATATATATACTAAAAGTTGAAGTTTTTGAGGGTCCATCCAAAACACAATTTCACTTTGACGGATCGACGGTGGACCCTCCCGAACATGCATGCCTCCCGGAACATAGTAATTTCGTTCAAACGACGGAAGGCATGTGTAAGGCGATAAAAGTGAACCATCCCCGATTGAAACTTTGGGAGGGAGGATGGGGGATTTGGATAGGAGGGGCAACAAATACATGTGTGGGACGAGAAAAATTGAATCATCTCCCAAGTATTTTAAAGTTGGAATGGGAGGCGGCGCACACGAGGGCAAAGATGCCTTTATGGAAAGCAACTCAAGTAAGTACTCATCGTCGGTGAAAGGGTTGAAGTTTTAAAGTTTGGTACCGATTCATCGAGCACTTGAATTGGTGTGACAGTATAGAATAAATACGGGGATGAAAGAAATTCAATCTCATGCGATGAGTGATCATCGCATGAAAATTGAATTTAAGAAGAAATATGATCGTTTATAATGAAACTTTCTTCTTTGAAAATCAAAGAAGAAACGAATTCATTGTAAATGGACACTATACCCTTTTTATCCTCATTTTCATTCTCTACTACACCATGGGTCAAGTCAAGTATGATTTGTTCCAAAGTAGGAGAAGTCCTCATTTGGTTCAAAACGATCCTCGACTTCGGCAGTCTCGGAAAGAAAGTCGTCGTCGGATTCAAATTGTAAATCCAGCTCGTGTTCCCAAAAATGATTTTCTTCTCGATAACGGTTTACAATCCTCTCATTTTCAAGCATGCGCAGTCCCTCACCGAAAGTCATAGGGCGAGTAGCGGATTCTTGGAATTGAGAGGGTTGGAAATTGTTCTCGGGACTACACTCAAAATCATTAACATAAGAATTTTGAAAGTGATTACAATTTGTTTCAAAATTCTTATCATAAGGATCTTGCGAACCAGAATCAAAATGATCACGCCCAAAATTGATGTAATCCAAACTTTGACTTTTGTAATACTCACCCAATGTCATTTTAGATGTTGCAACTTTTTGGGATTGCAAGTATTGACCAAAAGTCATAGGTTTATCGGGATTTTGGGAGTTATCATTAGGAATCCCAAAAAAGTTAGAATAAGACATGTTTACCCCAACAAAGGCTAGAGAAGGCGAATTCCACAAAGAAGATGTGCTTGCGGGATAATTCAAGCATTTCTAGGTGCTTAAATGTAGAAGTCCTGCAAAAAAGGTTAAAAGAAAGAATACAAATACAAAAGAAAGAATACTACAAACTAATAAGACAATTACAATCTATAACAAAACAGTCCCCGGCAACGGCGCCATTTTGATCAACGCGTAAAAAGCAGGGCGTGTCAAATGTCGATCATTGTTTTAGTTTCACCGCGATAATACAAAAGAAACCTAAATTATGACTACACTCAACTGGTGAGTATAGCGGTAAGTCGGGTATCGAATCCACAGAGAAAGTTTGATAGATCGTAACAAATTATTAATCCAGGAATAAAAGTGTAAACAGGTGTTGTGTGCTAGGAAATAAAAGAAAGGAATAAGTTAAGTCTAAATAAAAGTAAAGAGAGGATCGGGATATCATCCAACCATACGACTCGAAACAACTAATAATCAGAATTTCGGTTAGAGAGCAATTTAATCGAGCATTATCAATTAATCATAAATATCACACAATAAGGAATTAAATCCAAAGTTGCGAGATTAAACATTTAACCGAAAATTGGTCGCACGCGGATTAAATTCGGATTATCTCTTTAAACACTAACGTTGCAAGAAAAATAAAGTTAAATGCATAATAATCCGACTTTAATTCACACGGGTTCAATTAAACGCTATTTTTCACGAAACCTAATTTTCGGAGCTCGGGGACCATTAATGGCGGAACGAAATCCCGACCCTATTTATCTAAGGGAAATACATGAATTAAACTAAATTATGTTAATTAAACTAGGAAAGCAATAGTTAAAGGAATTAAACTAACTACAAATCATGGAAACTAAATTACAAAGCAAGGAAAAATGAAGAACAAAGCTATATTAATGGTAAATGAGATGGAAAGTTCAATCTTACAAAACCAATTGGTTGTCACCCCAAGAAGAAAAGAAAATGGGCTCTCCAAACCAAAACCTAACCTAAAATGTATTCTAAAACTAAGTATATCTGATATTACAACAAAATTGGCTTATATATTAAGTTGGTATAAAAGAAAAGAAGAAAGAAAAGAAAGCAAAATATCTGCAGAAAACAGGGGATCGATCGATCGACCCCTTTGGTCGATCGATCGATCATTAAAATCATGGCAAAATATTGAAGGATCGATGGATCGATCGATCAAGTAGGGAAGAACCTAAGCAGCCTTCTGCAATTCTATTTCTTCCACTTCTCCCCTCTTTTGGTTTCATTGTTTTTCCTTCCACTAGAAATGCCGTAACTTCTTCGTTATGAATCGAAATCGCGCACCGTTCATGGCCACGCAAAGCTTGCGAGGAAGGCTACAACTTTTGTGAGATGTCAGGTCAGGTGCCCAACTGTGAAATGACCAGATTGCCCTTGAACATGTGATTGCATACGAAACTTCACCGGAATGCGTCCGAACTCCATACTTGGTACCTAAATACCTACAAAAGCCCAATTATACCTCATATAGCATGGTAACAATATAAACCGAGGTTTTATGGATAACGGTATTAAATATAGAGATTAAGGCACCCGAGGGGGCTAAAATGCATAGGTTCGACGGATGAAATACGCAATATTTGTGTATTATCAGTCATCCCACCTTAAGCCCGCAGAATTGGCTTCGACCCGCAGAATTGGTTATCTCACCTAAAGCCCGCAGAATTGGCTTCGACCCGCAGAATTGATCATCTCAACATAAGCTCGCAGAATTGGTCGTCTCAACATAATCTCGCAGAATTGGCTTCGACCCGCATAATTGGTCATCTCACCTAAAGATCACAGAATTGGCTTCGACTCGAAGAATTGGTTATCTCACCTAAAGCCCGCAGAATTGGCTTCAACCCGCAGAATTGGTCATCTCATCCTTAAGCCCACATAATTAGCTTCAACCCACATAATTGGTTATCTCAACATAAGCCCGCAGAATTGGTTTCGACCCGCAGAATTGGTCGTCTAAACATTAAACTCACGAAATTGGCTTCGACCCGTAGAATCGGTCATCACAACTTAAGATCGCAGAATTTCTTCGACCCGCAGAATTGGTCATATCATCCTTAAATCCCTTAGAATCGGTCATCACAACCTAAGCCCTCAGAATTGGCTTCAACCCGCAGAATTGGTCACCCCCATTATTATTTTGGTCATCACTTACTTTAAGACCATCCCAGCATGTTCCTTCAAACCTGCAGAATTGGTCATCTCATCCTTAAAGCCCGCAGAATTATCTTCGACCCGCAGAATCGGTCATCACAACCTAATCCCTTAAAATTGGATTCGACTCGCAGATAGGGGTGGCAATTTGGGTTAGTCGTGTCATTTTTGGGTCGCGTTGATTATTATTCTAGTATAAGTTTTGGGTACTCTTAAATCTATACAAGCTCGGGTCATTTCGGGTTATTACCGTAAACGGGTTGTCTGGTAAAAAATTGCCAGCTCTACCCGCAGAATTGGTCACACTCATCATTGCTTTGGTCATCACTTCCTTTAAGACCATCCCCAGCATGTTTCTTCAAACTCGTAGAATTGGCTTCGACCCGCAGAATCGATCACCCTCATCTTTAAGCCCTCAGAATCGGCTTCGAAATCGATCGTCATCATCCTTAGGTCCTCAGAATCGACCTCGACCCTCTGGTCATCCTCTTTCAAAGGCATCATGTGGTGTCTATTCGACGGTTATCTGTTGTTCTAAACTCACCCGTCGAGGGGCTCTGTAGACACCCCATTCTAATACCCCTAACCTCTCCTGAGGTCCCTAGCACCTCCCTTCATCATTGCAAACCCAAGTCATACCCCGAGTACTGACCTAAAGGCCATCAGACACTCTCAGGCCCCATTTGACCAAAATTCAAACTCTTCAGCTCGATCAAGACTGAATGAATCTTCGAAGGGAACTGAACCCCTTTCTAACAGTCTGTCCCGTGCGCGATTCTGACTTACCATACGAATGAACAACCTATTTTCCCCCAAAACTTGATCAGGAGGCCACCGGGTGCTCCCGAGCTTCGTTGGACCAAAGTCAATCCTTCAGCTCGATCGAGGCTGAATGAATCTTCAAAGGGCACTAAAACCCCTTTCCAACGGTCCATCCCATGCGCGATTCTGACTTACGATACGGACGAACGATCTGTTTCACTCCGAGAGGTCACCGAGTTCTTTAAGGGCCCCGTTGACCAAAGTCAACTCCCCAAACCATATTAAACTCTTTGGAATGTTGAAGTTTATATCCTAACATTTCTAAGGGTCTGCCCCGTGCGCAATTTTGACTTACCATACGGACAAACAACCTATTTTCCACCGAAACTCGATTAGGAGGCCATCGGGCCCTCCCGAACTCCGTTTGACCGAAGTCAACTCTTTAGCTCGATTGAGGCTGAATAAATATTCAAAGGTCACTGAACCCCCTTTCCAACAGTCCATCCCGTGCGTGATTCCGACTTACGGTACGGACGAACGATCTGTTTCACTCTGAGAGGTCATCGAGTTCTTCAAGGGCCCGGTTGACCAAAGTCAACTCCCCAAACCAGATCAAACTCTTTGGAATGTCAAAGTACATCTCCAAACCTTTCTAATGGTCTACCCCATGTGCAATTCTGACTTACCATGCGGACGAACGATTCGTTTGCGTCCGATAATTCCCCGTCCGAAAGACCAACGAGCGCTTCCAAGCTACATTTGACTTAAAGTCAACTCCTGGACCCGGGAGATATCCAAGGGACTTTCGAAGGTCTATGAATTACCTTTCCAATGGTTTGCCCCATGAGCGATTCGGATCAACGATTTACGCTCTGCGGCCGATTTTCTGAACGGGACTAAAAGACACTGCCAAACGGTAGGTTCCAGACCCTACCTATCGGCAGTGTGCCTAAACACACCTATTGATTGGCAGGACCAAGGCTATGCTGATTGGCAATGCCCTGGGCCTATATGAAGGAGGGCCTAAACCTTATTTCAGGGGGCCAAAAATCTAAAATACATCACTTTTCATCACCCTTTCCATCAAATTTGGTGAATTAACTATCCTCTATCATCATCCAAGTGCAAGGGCTTTCTTTCCAACATTCAAGATCAAGATCAAGATCTTCAAGAAGGTCCAATTTTCTCAACTCTCTTCTTAAATTCTCATAAATACGCATTAACTCGTTTTATTACTTAGCATTTCTATTCTCACATCTCACATATCCTAATGTACTTTTTATTTAGATTTATTGCACATTTTTTATTTTCCTATAAATAAAAAACCCAATAAATAAGAAAAGAGGGTTTGCTCATAAATTTCAAACGGGAATTCTCACACTTTTCTCGCAACTAAAACACTTTTTTTACACACACACGCACACATAAAATACGTCCCCGGTTGGATATATGGGATAAACCCCAGCCCTTGTTTTGCATGAGAACTACATGGACTTTGATGCTTTTATAGGCTACGTAGGCGTCTCGGGGTAAAACCCGAGAATCGAGTCCTATTCTTACTTCTTCTCTCATTTTTAATTTCCTATAAACTCAATTCTCTTATATCCTATATATTTGGTCTTAGTAGCGTATTATTCCACAGACGTTATCGTTCCGTTATAACGATCAACGTAAGGATAATCGCGTAAATCCTATTTTCTAATATTGTTCTTAAGAACATTCCTATGGATTATTAGCTTTATCTCTTCCATGATGTAAGTCGATGATTCCTATCTCCACTATATATACACATGCACACATATCACGGGGAAATAAAGGAAAATAGCAAAAAACCCATGAGAGATCGTAAGGGCGGAATGGGTGCCTAACACCTTCCCATTTCATAACTTAGCCTCCGGACCCTTTTCGAATCATTTTATTTTCATATGTATCACTATGTCTTTGGATGTTGTCCCTCGGGATGGATCCCTTTTCTTTTGTCTGTTTTGAGTAAAATAGACTGGCGACTCCATCTCTCTAAATTTGTTGCCTCATCAATGACGCCGACCGAAGTTCTCTAGAGAGGGACGCGCGGGACTTAGGATCCTCTCTCTCCCACCCGTCGCAAGGATCGGGGATGGCCACACTTATGTCCATTCATTATGGCATAAGTAGAGACCATGATGAATTTGGAAATCGTGCTTTACATTTGGCAACACGAGCAACATTAATGCTTGCGGGAATGTCAGATATAAAGAAAGGGGGTGCCTATACAAGAGAAGCTTCATAGCAGATTAAGAATAAAAATTCAATCTTGGGGTCCAACACCCCTTTGGCATCCATTCAACTTTACCACTAACTTTAGAGGCAAAGTCCCTATTTTCTTCTAATTGTTATGTTTGTGATGTAATGGATCTTTACAGTTTTATTGGTGAATGCAAAAAGGTTTTACTATTACAAGCCCATCAAAGTGGTTTAAATCCATAAAAATCCTATAACATGTTCTCAGATTTATTTGTTTGATTCTCATCATTTTCTCGGTTTAACCTTTACACTTCAGTAGAAACTATGATTAGGATTTATGGTAAGATGAAATCGTGTAGAAGAAGGTATTTTAGTCTTTAAAATATGTGGGGGTTAAGTAAATTAGAGATTTTATATTTAACAAATGTGTAACAGTGTTTTTCATCTTTAGGGAATTATGTGGGATTAACTAAAATAACCTGCCAAAAACTATAGTGCCTCTTATTATTAATGTCCGCAATCATTAAGAATGATAAATGATATCTTTAGTACCTAAAATTGTTAAGAATAAGTAATTGGGTGATCTACTTGAAAAGTTCTTCATTAAGAGAGGAAAACTCCTTTAGATCCTTCACAAGAATCTCAACCGCTTTTGCTCGGTCAAGACTTAGAAATACAATAAATAGAAGAAATTAGTGACAGAGATTATTTCCAAATAGGGGATGCAACAAAATGATAACACAAATGAACCTACCAAAAGATTCACTTATCAAGAACTTCGAGATACTTCTGTTATATTCAATAAAAAATAGCCATTGAAAAAGAAAATGAAAGTTTCAAGAAGTTAGGGGAATTAATACTTAACTGTAGCTAGAGCTTTGTCATGGAGAAGAGCATGAGAACCACAAATACCACGACTGGCATCTATGGAATTCTTATATTTGAATCAGTTGAAGGCAGATCCCCAAAATGATGCTCCTTGGCGACTGTAAGGATCTGATTGGCAAAACATCATGTGTTCTCTCTAGAGTCGGGCAAAACATCATCAACCATATCACGAGTGAATGAGTCAGTTGATATTGGACTCACTTTTCTTAGAGCTTCTCCCTTTCCATAATTTCTTCCAAGAATAATTACCCTTATTTTGTTTAAAAGTATATCCTCACAAAGTCAAAAGCTACTCTTTATTGACTCCACACTTCCATCATCAATGATTAAAACCTGTTCAGAAAATCATTGATTTAAGAAAGGTAAAAAGCCACAAAACTGCTAGATATAAATAACTCATAACACTTAATAATAGAATACATTCAATGACAATATCACAGATCTTTGCAACAGTGCCAAACGAGTTCCAAGTTGAATAATTTATCGCATGGCTTTAAGATATTTCAATAACTATAAAAATCATTATAAAAATTAAATTACCAACTCAACATAACTAGTTAATCTATTAGTAAATGCGACAACGTTGTCATAAGCTTCAAAGTTTTACCAAGTTCCAGAGAAATTGCCACACAAAAGCTTCTCAGTTTTTGGGGAAATTCAAATGAGGAATTATGAACATTGACATAGAAATAAACATAAGGGAGGTGATGAGTTGAGATATAATAACCAAAGATAGAACTTAGACCATTGCTCTGTTTGGTGTAGTTCCTAGAACAAAAATGTAAAGATGCTAAACTTAACTAAATTGAAATAAAACTTAATTCAGTACTCAATTTATCATAAAGGTGACATCAAAGATTAACATTATATATAGGGTACATAAACCTAATTCTACTAGTATTAAAATACCTAACTTAAGATAAATACTAGAGATAATTAATAATAAATATCCTAACAATTTCTAATTCAATTAATAACTGAACAATTATCCAGATAAGAAAAACAAATTAATGTCTAAATATAAAATTCCATCATCGAAGTAAGTTACTTATAGGCTATATGGGAATTATATATTTAGACATGTAGCCTATAAATAATTTATCTGGATACTATAGATTCTTGAGTTTTCAACAAAATAAAATCTGAAGTAAGAAAAAATTTAAAACATTCTAAAAAACCTACACAATCCATATCTGAATCAACAAATTCTAAAAACAACTATCAAATCAGTGGCGGGCATGGTACTCATCAACTAAACAACTTTAAGTTGAACCCTACATAACTCAATTCCCGAGACTACCTTCGAATAAACCTGAATAGAAATAGTACAAAACATTTTAAATATGAAAGTAACAAAAGTTAAAACCATTAAAATTAATGAAAAGAAATTGTAACTTGAAAGAAATATACTCGTTGCACCAAGCATTGTAATTCCTTTATGAATATTCAAGTTTTGGAAAGAAATGTACTTATTGCACCATCTCCCTACGAGAGTGTAGAGCATACGAAATTGTCACGATGACTGACTCCTCATAAAGTGAACTCAATGGGGGTATCTATATAATGAAATGTGTTACGTAAATAATAACCTTAGTAAGGTTTATAATTATGTAAGAAAAAATCATAATAAATAGAGTAGGTGTACAAGACCGTATGTTAAATAGGTGCATCAACAACTACCTTGACATTAATAATCCGTTTTTTTAGATTTACCTTGAATCTGCAAATCAAATAACAAACTCTAAGCGCTCGATCAGTAAAGATTTTATTACTATAATGCATGCAAGTACATATTTGATCCTACTATGCAGCGAAAATTTGGAACAACCTTGTTCCTCTTATCAACATGTTGAAGCTAATTTTTAGATTTTGTATCGAAACTCCTTTTAATAAAGTATAAAGAGTGATGTCTTTTGCACTATTAAGTGAGAAAAATCTTGTTAGTAAAGTTAGGCTTTCCTATTCCCCTACAGATCAAGCCGGCCTCCATTTAATCTCAAGGATCTGTCAAGCAGAAAAAAAACAAAAAGCACATACACATTCATCATCTTCAGGGTAGCAAGGAGCAAGCTTAAAATCGAGTATCAACTTCCCAAGTTTCTTATTATCCACATCCTTATGCTGATACAAACCCTGAGGCCTGGTGCATTTTTAATCCACTGCTTGTCTCCTCATACTCAATTTATTCCCCATCAAACCCTATTTTATTAACCTCAGAACAAAATAACACAACATGAAAATCAACAACAAAGGGAAACAAATGTACAAAAGAAAAAATGAAAGAGATAAATAACTGAGTAAAAATAAAAAGCAACGAGCGTACCTCTGTTATAGGGCTGTGAGTTGCAGAGATAGAGATCAAGAGAATGTATCACCTATTTGAGGAGGAAGTGGTAAAAGCTAGATGGGATTTGCTTGAGAGAGAGAGATAGAGAGACTGCTAATGAGGGAGGAGAGTGAGCGGGAGACCCAAAAAAGTTAGAGGGATTAATTTTTTTAAAGATATTTATATTTTAGTGAGGTTTCCTCAATTTTGGCACACTTTGAAACAGTGCCAAATTTTGGTACTGTTTTAAAGTTTGCCAGATTATCATTAAACCGTGCCAGAATTTGGCACAGTTTTAAACTATGTTAGATTCTTAATATCAATGTGTGCCAAATATCTATTTTTGGTGTAGTGCTTGTGAAAATGGTATATATATTTTATGTAGGTATTCATAAGATGTTTAGGGTATTGGTCTGTACATAGTTGAGTGACGTATTTTATATCCTTATTTTCGATTCTTGGATGGAAAAGGGTAGATAGTATTTTGTATAGGACTAGTTTTTTTTACCTACGAGTATCCATGATGTACTCAAAGAATTTTGTCTCCAATATCCAAAGAGGGAGATTAAAACACCATATGCAATTGATTTTCTAGGTTTGTTTTGAGTCCACACTGCATATTCCTTTCAACTAGTTTGGATACGTAAACAACATGTTTATGTTTAAACATGAGAACCTCATAAGGTTATATTTGAGGATTTGAGAAGAATTAATACTACATCATCAGTGATCAATTTTAGCATTGGGAATGATTTTTTTAGTAGCATACCATGAGGTGTCTGAGCCAGCTTACGCGCACCTCGACTAATCCCCTTTCGCGGTTCGTGGCTTTCACTGGCCAAGAATTATTTTGACAGTGTTGGGGATCCAACTGGGGACCCAACCCAATCCACCCTCAAGACTGTCCCAGTGGCGGACTTATACCACTGGGCCAAGAGGCTTGGTTCGCACTGGGAATGATAAGAAGGTAAATACACCACACAATTAGGAGGCATATTGCATTTCATGCTAAAATAATTGTTCTATATTTTTCTGTATTTTAATTGGTTTTAAAATAATATTTAGAACTTATTTTTGGTTGAAAATCATTTTTCTACAGCAATTAAACCTTTTTAAATAATTTTCTTAAACTTGTTTAATAATCTGATTAATTGTTTAACTACGCTTAATCCGGTTATATGAGTTATCAGTTAGTGGCTTAGAGTTGGCTGAGCATGGTTGGTTAGGTTTGTGTTTCTTTACTCTCATATTTTAGAGGTTTGTTTAACACTGTTGGATCACTTTTATCTATGGCTTAGGAGAAGCGATGCTTGATCCTTGTGACAACTTGTTTGACCAATCTAAAGCCTCAATAGTTTACCTGTTATACCTGGTCAAGCTTACTTGAGAAGTTTCAGTCCCAACTGTTAGATCCAATCACAATCGGTAGACTTAGTATCAATCATTGATTTCAATCCAAGTCTCAAGAACCTTCCTCCTCTTGTATTAAAACCCTCTTCGTTATTTCACCTTTGTTTTTTGGCTGAGTCTAGAGATAGAAGAGAAAAAAAGAATATATTTAGAGAAACTCCAAAGAAAAGAAAGAAGATAGGGAAAAAACTGAGGGTTTTCTAGGATTTCATCTCAAATCCTTAACTATGATGGAGTTAGGAGGATTCGAATGGGTTTTTGAGTGTTTAAGAATCCTGAGTTTTGAATATCCCCCCTAGGTTTGTGGTTTTCCAAATATCAACCATTATCACAGTTTTAACACTTGATTTATCTTTATAAAATCGTGTTTTAAAAACAAGAAAAAATCTCACACACTAGTTAGGGTTTCGCTGTTGAAATATTTGTTCATATTTATGATATTTCGTGTTGGATCTTGTATTACATGTTTTATTTTTTGAGATCCAAGAAATCATAATAAATTCGAAATATTCTGAAAGTGTGTTTAAATCTTAATAAACTTTTATAATTGATTTTATAACTTATGAATTCTTTTCTTCAGTACATACCCTTTTAGTTCCATATTTTTATTGATCTATGAGATCTAAACCCTTAAAGTAACTTTCGACATAATTTAGTTTAGAATCTTGTATATAGAATACTCTTGTAATTTGATAGGATTATTTATAGTATTAAGTGTGTGTGTGTGTGTGTGTGTGTGTGTGTGTGTGATATATTGGAGGATTGGATTTCTTGTCGACGTAAAGCTTGGTAGAATACCGTTAAAAGGAACTGATGAGGCGCTGCTCTATTTAGGTATTTTGTATTCGATATGTTTTATGCTTGTATTTGTAACCCTATTCTTTGTTTAGTGGATATGTTTTGTTTTTATCCATAGAGCCGTGGATGTTTCATGTGTCTAGGGGTTACACCACGTCAAATCTATTATTGTGCCCACTTTACATATTCTTAAACTTATTTTCTTCTCTGTTTAGTTCTGGTTTTGTATAAGAAAAATTATTTGACCTGTTTCTTTAAACCAAGTATTTCAAATCTTAATTCTGTTTTAGTGTTTCTTGTTCCTACACATCTCGTGTTAACTATTTTGTATAGACAATAAGAGTTTCTTCAGAAATTTGTTTTGGATTTTCAACATTATCCTTTTAACTTTGTTAAAAACATAATGTTAGTCTTTTTTAGCCAAACCACATTCATCTTATGTTGTGTGTGTGATCTCGTTATTTACTATCGGCATTATTCGTGTTTGTCTTATGTTCATTGAGTATCATCTCCTGTAGGAAATTACCACCTAAAATTGGCATCATCTGTGGAAATGATCTAAGTTTTTTTCCATTAGCCAGCTTCCGAAGATGTCTTAATCACTAGAATCTTGATGACTAGGAGGGTCATCACTAACATAATCATGGCATCCATAGGGTTGCCATCTAGACTATGACATTCATGATGACTGAAAGTTGTATAGTTTAGCCTAGAGGATTAGATCAGATATTGGCAACTATTACCAATCTCTTGATGAACACTGTTATCATGAGGAGGAGAGGATTGTCCGTAGTCATAAGCTTGAGCGATCTAATCAGATATCAAGGCTCACTCATAGCTTTAAAAAATGTGTGTAAGACAAATTGGTTACCAACATGCACCAATAATAAAAGAATGATGCACTCCAACGATCACTAAATAAGTTAGAAAGAGAGGCCCAGAGGCAGAAGTGCAAGCGTGATCGAAGATCATGAACTCCTAATCCTCAGGAAAGCAAGGCTAACAATCAAGGAAAAATCAATCAACGAAAAAAGGAGTCTCCTCCTCATGAGAAGTATCATAGAAGAATACCACACTCTGAATACGGTAAGGAGACAAAGAGATTCGTGATTTTATCAGGGTAGAGGTGGATAGTCACCCAGATCATCAAGGAGAACGAATGACCAAAGAGATCATAAGGAGAGACCTTAGCAATCAAATAAAATCGTCTTTCTGCCAGGTTATAAAAGAGTTTGAAATTCTAAAAAAATTTGGGGCTCCACGACTCAAGATATATGATGGCGAGATGAATCCCATTGATAATGTCAGGAAGTACCGCCTGACGATGACAATATGGAACACTAATGAGGGCTTGATGTGATGAATATTTCCCTCCATCCTCAGACATATTCCTCAAAAGGGGTTCGAGAAGTTACCACACTTTTCGATCGTATCCTTTAAATAGCTCATCGAGGCCTTTATTACTAGGTTCATCACAAGAAGTAACCATCGTAAGAGGATGGACTCTTTTCTCATAATAAAGAGAATGCCTCAGAAGATGCTCTGCGGGTATAAGAGAAAGTACTGGGAGTTGTATAACAAGGTGGATAATTTTAGCAACCAGGTTGCAATAACTCCCTTTAAGATTGGACTTCTGATCATCTCCATGCTTAATCAGTCTCTCACTAAAAAAGAGGCTATCATGATTGACATGTTCGGAGACATAGTGGTTGGAGTTAGTCACAAAGGTAATTGACCAAAACGGTCCAAGAAATAAGGGCAAAGCATAACAAAATTCAAAAAGGGATCGAGAGGAAAGACCCTGAGAAGGTATTCAAGGCCATCAACATGCTCTTCTCTAAATCGATTTATAAGATCTTTTATAAAATCACGGGTCGACAATATTTCAAGTGGCTAGTGAAGATGATAAACAATCCAAAGTAGACGAATACAACACTAAGGTGTGCGCACCACTAGGATTATGTCCACAAGATAGAAAACTATAAGGCCTTGAAATCCCATCTCAAGGAAATGGCCTAAGTCGGGCACATAAATGAGTTCATTTATAAGAAGGAGGGTTAAGCACAACGTGTGCATAACCAGAAATCACATAACGTCCTGGATAAAGACTTGGATTATGAATTCGCAGTAATGCATGATACCAGTCCATCATTATAATAAACATACTTTCATTCAATCCCATGACCTTAAATCATAAGTGATTAACACCACATATATCCATTTCCTAAGTCCTCTACATTAGTCTAATGACATAATAATGAATCATGTTCCAAGGAAGAGGTTGAGCTAGAATTACCAAGAGAGCTTTGAAGTAACAATCATCGGTAAACTTGTTACCTATGCCAACAGTCCTTATAAAAGGGATCTCTCATCACAATAGACACTAGGAGTTGGACACCAACAAACTGAAAACAAGGGTCTTTAATTAAAAAATTAATTCCTAGAGAATGACAATATAAATAGCTTTCCTTCACCTATCAAGGGGCTAGATTTTTACTCTAAGGAAATTATTATGTTCAAGCCTAAAAAAATAGGAAAAAGATTATAGCTTCGTTAGATGACCCTTAACCTTTCTATCAAAAATGAATATTTTGTGGACTTTTTAGGACATTTGATGCTTCCCTTCATACCTAAGTCCTCCTCGAGTCCCTAAATCCTCCTTGAGTCATTTTAAGTCGTTATTTTGCTTATCTTTCTTCAACATTACATTTCCAATTGCGTATTGACTTTGAGTATCCATTTTTTCTTATTAATGTGGAATTAAACCTAACATTACCTGATGCCGAGTCATTGAAAAAGGATTTTAATGAGAAATGAAGGAAAGTTGTTATACTGGGATCTATACATAATGATTAATAGATAGGTGTGACCCGTGCTTATGAAAGACTTTGTTAAGGTAATAATAAATGGGTGCCTGAAATGAAGAAAATAAACTTTCTATTAAAATAAATTGAATCTTTTACAACAAAAGGATAATAACGATTGATAAATAAATACAATGCTCTGAACCTATCATAGGCCTAAAAAATAATAAAGGCTAACCATGATCTTTGGGAGTAATGATTCTTTGAGAGAGGAGAAGTAATCACTTCAATAACTATGAGGGATAAGCATGGAGAGAGTATTATTATTGTTGTGAGATTTGTGAGTATAAGAACTCTTAGCTATACGATCCATTTTTAGTGTGTAAGTGAGGTTCTATTTATAGGCATATACTAGGGCTTACATGTTCTCACGCACACCCAAAATTCATTGTACTGTATTTGGTGAAATAAATTCATGTGGACGCTTTTTCCCCCAAATTTTTCGATCATGGTTAGACCACTCTTGCCTTTGAGATGTGAGACATTCGTTGTAATGGTAAGAAATAGTAATTTATCATACAATAACCTGAAAAGTGCCTTTTGTACCTTGTACTTTAGTATTGTGGAAAGACTAGGCACATATATCAAGGTTAATATGAAAATTGTTGTGCAAGTATAGAATCTTACAAGTGACCATGTGGATGCTCACTGCTATAGACTTGTGCAAGTGGAAACTTGCGAATAACTATGATGATTGCTTATTACTTCTTAAGTTATGAAATTAACTGTGTTCATGCGAGTTTATGGTCTCTTGCTTGTTTACTTATTCTTTAATACAAGTGACCCAAATAATTACTCTATATGTGCCTATGCAGGTGACCCTAAGGTCTCTCGCACTAATACTTTATATATCTTAAGTTATTAAAGTGGTTGACTTTTATCCTTATCAGCA
The DNA here is from genome assembly GCA_949130495.1 of Sambucus nigra. NCBI lineage: Eukaryota > Viridiplantae > Streptophyta > Magnoliopsida > Dipsacales > Adoxaceae > Sambucus > Sambucus nigra. The sequence goes on from OX422214.1 coordinate 51,482,961, forward strand.
AGACTTACCTCTCAGCCTCCAAATCAAAACTCTCAAAAGCTCCCATATGACTGCCTTGGTAACTTTCAGTTATTCGTCCCTTGCTTGCTTGACCAAGCCATCTATTAACTTAACCTGTGATAAAATAAAAATAACTATGCTATAAATAAAGGATTACTCATGTACCCCTCTACATAGCCCCCTCGTATATAAGTCTCTCATTTTTATGTAGAGAGATTTTGTACGAAACAATATAAATGACTTTTTGAAATGATATTTGTCATCATTACTTCTGCAAAACATTAAATGTCTCAGCATGCGATCTCCCTTAAACAAATGATCCACAATATAGTAAAATATATTTGGCCAAAACCCACGATGTTAAGTATAAATTAGGCTTCACATTAACCCCATTAAAGAAAAAACAAACCTTCAACTCTCAACTAGAACTTTCACTTCCACCCATTTTTCAACTTTTCAAAATTAATTCATCACTTGGTTCTCCAAAACTTGATATCTAAAAACATGGATATGGACTCTACACGCTCGTTTTCCCCCTGTCATCTTAGAGTTTCTTGCTTCGGGTTTCACTAAAAAAAATGAAACCTTATGTGGAACTTAATGGGTAGGGGTCAATAAACTTGTAGAAGGTTAAGGATGGAAATGGGATAAGTATGAGCTTAAAGAAATTTGACGTTGAAGACAACCAATGACTTATTTTTGGAATTCGTTGGTGAATAGGGTGTAAGGTTCACATATAACGAATAGAGGTGAGAGTATTCTGGGGAAAAGTTAAAAGGAACTCGTGACATGATAACAAAGTTAGTGATACTGGTTTCATAACTGATATATGAACCAAATTGAGGTTAAGACTAATATTGTATTATCAATATGAGTTTTCGTCTAGAAGACCCTTTCTTTAAATGGAAAGATGCATTATAACCTAAAATGGTACGTACTTTAATTTAAATTAAGTATTTCCCTCCAATATAAGCCAAATGTTAGTATCAACTGATGGAAAAGGATCATTGGGAAAATATCTCATTTTGTTAATGAGTTTAGCTTTCATGTAGATGTCGAAAGAAGTACTCAATCCTGTATTTAAAATCTTAAATCTAGCGATCTTCATTCGATATGGTATGTTTTTCTTCGGATTTAAGGTGAGATAGGTGAGAGTCTTTTCCTAAATTGAAAGATTGGGCTTCAGAGTACTTATTTTTATTTTTGTTTTCAATTAGGTTCCTCTTATTATGTTATACCTCAATTAAATAAATAAATCTCGATATTTCACAAATTTTCATTTATTCTCTTATAAACTCATATAATCTACAAGAAATCTTAAATAAATCTCCATATTTCAATAGTAATTCCAATGTTATCGTCTAAAAATGGTATATGGGTTTATGGCCTTAGTTTGAATATACAAATAATAAACAGTAGGAGGAAAATAATTAATCATTACCAACTTATCAATTTGGGATGAATAGAGAGAGATAAGAGACATAGAAATGAATAGGGGATTAACGTGGTTCGACCAAATTTGGTGCCTACATCCACACGTGTAGTGCATATTGTATGCACTTCAATGGGTAATATCCATGAAAGGAACGATTACAAACTCTTTAAGTTCTCTCCAGGGTTTTGCCTATGGCCATTAGGTAGAATCTTTTTCAGATTCCTTGCTATGTAGGATTACATGCAATTTATAGGTTAATTTAAATGAGAGATAGAAGTGGAAGGCATGGAATGACTTTATATATTAGGCAGTTACAACTTACTATATTTTAAGAGGAGGATAATGATGAGTTTGTTACGACACAATAAAGGTGGAATATTATATAACTTCTTCACATGTGCAGGCGGGATAAACATGATTACAGGTATTCCGTCATTTGACTGGATAAACGATGGCACTGACGGAATTAATAAACGTTGTTAACTAATACCATGTTAACAGTAATGAGACAGTCAGTTATATTGATGGTCTGAGCACATTAATACTTGAGCTGACTACATTGCTAATAGCCGAGAAGATTCTTTGTCCCTAATGGGCACACATGTCACCTTTTTAGAGGCCAATAAGGTATTCCATATTTTGGGTATAATAAAATCCCCCAAGATTTTACTCATAGATGGAAGCTTGTAGAAGATTCTTCGAAGTGTGGGATCTTTCAAGCATTTCCTAAGTGACTTGAATTAGTGAAGTGTTAAATTTAAGAATGTTATTGACCTTCTGAATTCTGGTCACCTTGAATTCTTCTCAACGTGCACCGAGCAGAAATACATGTAACATTTTCATTTCCTTATTTTATGTTTTAATTAATACATTCACTTATGTTTGCTTTGATATTTGAAGTCAAATATGGTTCCATTTCTTGTCTTCATGCATGCATGTGATCATCTATTTATATTTCCTGCCCATTATTTTGCTCGGATAAATTTTTAGCCACCACCTCTGATTAGTAGTCAGATTATGTTGACCTCTCAGTTAATTCTAGTCTTATGGGCTCACGGTAGGATCTTGTCTACCTTTCATGTCAACTTACTAGATATTTGGCATTGAGATAGGCCGACTAGTAGTGTATTCTTATGATTATATGGTAGGCTTTTACTGACTAAGCTTACCTTACTAGCTACCAGTTTTAGACGAACCTGAGTTGTCCCGACTTAAGTTTTACTAATGCTTATGTCAGCTTACTGGTCGTGCGGACAAATCTTTTTATCATGACCATGTATCTACATTAGTTACTATAGTCGATCAAATGTACGAGTATCTATCCATGCATTAGTCAGTATGGTCGGATCTTGTCGTCTATACGACAGTGACAGATTTCTCAAATTTTGTAAACTTCTTATTCGTGGCATGTCGAAGTCGAGGTCATACATGAAGTGAAATTAACTTCTTGATCTTGGTCTTCCCTAAAGGAGAGATCATACATGAATTTAAAGTAACTTTTTCTTCTTGATCTTCCATAAAGGCGAGATCATGCATAAAGTGAAAATAACTTCTTCTTCTTGATATTCCCTAAAGGAGAGATCATACATGAAGTTTTGTGGTTGCAGTATGTTACATATTTAGTTATTGAGTTGCTGAGATGTCTTCAACATTGACTCTTAGTAAGATTTTTACCAAATATCTCCACAACGATTAAAAAACATAAATAAAGTGGCAACATTCCATAATAGAATAAATTATATTTATCACTGGAAGAGAGTTACAGGAAATGAAAGAGCTTGAAATGAAAAGACATTACATGTTTATTGATAATATTTGCTTAGGTGTTAGGCATTCCAAGGGTTCTTGAACTTCTCTCCTTCCAAGGTTTTAGTTCTATAAGTCTGTGGTCAGAAAATAGTAGAAATTATGTACGGACCATGCCAGCTAGGCTTCAACTTGTTCCCTTTCTGAATGACTTTCTTCAGTATGTAGTCTCCCTCCTTTAGAGTGCTCGATTTTACTACATTATTGTAAAACCGAGTAGCACACTGATGGTATACGATGACCCAAAGTGATGCATGTTCTCTTACTATTTCAACGAGGTCCAGATTTAGTCTTCTCATCGTGCTACTTTTCGAATAGTCAAAATTAAAAATGAAGTGACTGGGTAGACCAATTTCTATTGAGGCCACTGCTTCTGTTCCAAAGTCATCGTATAGAGGACACTTTGGCGTTTATTAATAAAACCTCTCTTGGCATCATGTAGTGTTTTCTTAATACCATCCAACAGAGTTGTATTTGTCACATTTGTCTACCCGTTTCACTATAGGTGATCGGGTGCTGCATTTAGTTTCTAGATCTTCGAACGTATACAGTAATCTTCAAACCCTTTGTTGTTAAATTGAGTTCCCTGGTCCATAATGAACGCATATGGCATTCAAAATCGACAAATGATGTTCTTCCAGATGAAGTGGAAGACCATTTCATATGGCATTTCCACCAAGGGCTCACCTTATACCCACTTGGTAAAATAGTCCACTCCAATGACTGGATATTTGAACCGTACTCTTATTTTTGGTAGAGGGATGATTAGGTCTATACCTCATATGGAAAATGATCGAGGGGACGTGATCGTCATGATAGAAGCCCTTGGTCTCATATAGATTATGGCGTATTTTTGTCAATAATCACATCTTCATTCATAATCCGTGTAGTCTGCATTCATGATAGGCCAGTAGTAACCCTAAGTGGCTACTCGTTGTACCAATGATCGACCAGCTGAATTTGCTCTATAAGACTTCATGTGCTTCTTTAATTAAGCTATGGACTTCGGCTAGAAGAACACATCTGAGTAAAGAAATGATGAACCATCTTATGAATTGGATTCCCCTATCAAGAACATATCTCCTTTCTCTATATCTGAGTCTCGTGGTTTCTTTAGGGTCTGTTTGGAAAGTGTCGATCTCTAGGTATGCTCATATTGGATCCATCCATTAGGGCCCCAAGTCTATCTCTATTAAACTCAACATATTTTCGTTTATAATTTGGTGCATGAGTATCTTTATTAGAATCATTCTTCTCAACTATGTCAGTGTAATGGATGCCAATCTTACAAGTTCGTCTGCTCAGGCATTTTTTTACCTTGGAATTCTGACCATCTTAATCGCTGGGAAATTTGCTAACCATTCCTTAGCTTTGGCTAAGTATTTTTCCATAGAATATTCTCACGTCTTATATATTCCTACAAATTTATTTATTATGAGTTTAGAACCACATTGTGTAATTATTTGTTTGGCGCCAAGAGATGATGCCAATTTAAACCTCGCTATGAGCTCTTCATACTCTGCCTCATTATTGGAGGCTTCAAATTAGAATCTGATGGCATATTCTACATCAATGTCATATGTCATCGTAATCATTAAGCTTGTTCCACTGCCGGTTGTACAAGATGAACCATCTACAAATATTAGCCAGGTGGGAGGGTCTTTCTTAAAATCTCTTTCAATTAAGTTCCCGTAATTAAATAATTTTTTCATTTTCTTTAAGTCGGGAGCAATTTCTTCGTGCTTAACCGATGACCCTGGGACCTCAGTACCCTGGTCAGCTGGGTTAATGGTTGGGCTCTTTCCCATAGGAGTTTGATCATTTGATTAGACCGGTGAGTAATTTTTTAAATAAATTTGCTCGATCTGTTTTGGGGCTGAACTTACTTTCATGGAAGTCTATTTTGCCAATTTTGCCAGTGAGTTTTCTTCGAGTGAAGTCTGTTGGTCTAGTTTTTCTTCGTTCCTGAATTTAGATATAAAATTTATTGCGGCTTGACCATTGATAGTTATTCTAAGTTCATATTTGATGTTAGACTCTCCTAGTTTTATAGCCCAATCCATTCGCTTGCCTGATTTCTCAAGTTTACGAACAACTTAATGTTGAGACCGGTCTGTATAGACAATAATAGTATGGTCTTGAAAATATGGCTTCATCCTCTGCGAAGCCTCAATGAGGGCCAGTACCAATCTTTACAGTCTCGAATATTAGATCTCTATTCCTTGGTATGCTTTGTCGGTACAGTAAACTATCTTTTGTACCCTATTTTCTTATTGGATCAATGCCGAGCTGACTACTGATTCAGATTCAAACAAGTACAAGTAAAGTTCTCCCATGACAGGCCTTGAAAGTAGAGGTCGATATCTCAAATACTTATTCAAATCGAAGAACATTGTCTCACATTCATCATCCCATTAATGTCTTTCGTAATACTTTGAAGAAGGGTAGGCATTTGTCAGTAGCTCGCGAAACAAACCAGTTTGATATAACCACGCACCCCATTAATCTTTGCACTTCCTTTTTGTTCACCGGAGATTGCATAATAATTAATGCCTGAATTTTATCTGGATTGGCCTCAATGATTTTTTGATTGACTATGAAGTCTAAGAACATCTCTTCTCATACTCCGAAAGACACATTTTATTGGGTTGATCTTCATTCTATGTTTTTCTAATTGGTCGAATGTTTTTCCAAGATATCTACTGTGGTCGGTGGTTATTTTTCTCTTGAAGAGCATGTCATCAATGTACACCTCCATATTTTTATCAATTTATTCTTCAAATACTTTATTTACTAGCCTTTGGTACGTCGCTCTAGCATTTTTGAGCCTAAAGGCTATAACACTATAACAATATGTACCTCAGCTTCTGATCAACAATGTATTTTCTCGATCTTCTAATTTTATCTTGATCTAGTTCTATCTTGAATAAGTGTCCATGAAATTGAGGAGCTCGTTCCCTGATATGTAGCATCGACCAACTAGTCAATCCTGGGCAAGAGATAGTGATCTTTCGGACACATTTTGTTCAGGTCGGTGAAATCGACACACATTCACCACTTATTCTTCTTCTTTCTGACCGTCAACACGTTGGAGATCCATTCCAGATACTTAACATCCTCTATGAAATTTTCTTTCTGCAATTTCTCCACTTCTTCTTGCACAACGATGTTCTTCTCCTGGCTGAAATCACGGCGTGTTATTTGACCGGCTTAACATATTTGACTATTCTTAAAACTTGATAAATAAAATTCGGATCAATTCCTGGTATGTCTTCACGACTCCAAGCAAACACACTTTTTTACTGCCTCGGAAAGTCAATCAAATCTCTTTTGAGGTCGGGATCAAGTGATGAGACGATTTGAGATGTTCTCTCCGGTCACTCGTAATCTAATTTAATTTACTCAATTTCTTCAACAACCTGCCCCTTGACAAGTTGTGTTTTGTCTCGCGAATCTATCATTTGAATTTAGTAGGTCATTGTCAGTTTCTTTTGCTCCTTCTAGTCAGCTAAGGTATACTAATGTTCCCTGTCTTCCACCTGACTTCCTTTTATTACACCGACCCCATATAAGTTGGGAACTTCATGCATTAGTGCGCGATGGAGGGAACCTCTTTAAATTTCTTTACCCTTGCCTCGCAAAAGATCGGGTTATATATCGAGTCGAAATTCTTATCTAGGACAAAGAATCAGACCTTCTCCGTTCTATAGACGGGCCACATGACAATCACAACATCTAACTCAATTGTGCTTAACGTATATAAATGGACGGTGATAATCTGAACTTTTTGGTATGCTTGTTGTGTAAAAGCTCCTTTAATCAAAAATCTCAATTACCTACAAAAATATATAACAAAACTAGAGAATAGTGGTAAGTGAGGTATCAATCCAAATCAAAGGAGTGAAACGAGAGGAAAACTAATGTAACACATTTTTTATTTAATTTCTTTTTGGATTTTTTACATTTTCTATTTTTTAGATTTTTCAATATTAAAAATATTTTGATATGAATGTGAATTCAGAAATAACTAAACTAAAATCAAATATCTGAAGACTAACTAAAAAGTATAATGAAAATGAAGTGAACTCTAACTAAATGAACATGTAAAATATGAGATAGTGAGAAAATTAAAGCGACGACTAACAAGGGATAGGATGACACTAAATATTCTAGTCAATCAAAATTAATTAATTCATTAAAAATAATTATCCCAAGTTAATATCAAAATCACAAATCAACTCTCATTGCAAATGTAATTTTAATAATAACATTTTAGAAAATTAAATTCAACACTCCTATAAATCTTGAAAAGTAGATCCAAATATCATTTGACAAACCACCCGCTAGGATCGATTTACTGAATTAGTTTAAATCATAAAAATAAGCTTAGAGTTGAAATTAAAAGAAACAATTTCACATTTTTGAAAAACCTATCTCTAGTTCGATTCTAAAATGGAAACTAGGACTAGAATCTCGATTTTCTCTCGAAAATCATTTATCCTCTCTCGAGGCGTAAATCAAAATGTAAAAGTGAAAAATTAATCATCAAAGGGATATTTAATTTAAATAAACTAATTAAAATGGGATTAACATCAAATAATGGGATCACCACCCCACCCCTTGAAAGGGGTTTCTAGCCTAATATGGTGATAAAACACAACAAATGTAATATTATCAACAAAATAAGCAGGAAATTAAAAAATAGTAGAGATAAGAGAACAAATTTTAAAACCAAGTCTCCTTGAATTGCAAGTTGAACTCCAAACTCTTCAATACAATCAAAACTCTCACACTTTAATCCTCACAAAATCTCTAAAGAAAAATAAAAGAAATAAAAAATTTACTTACAAAGATGTTTCTCTTCTTATTCTTCTCTCTCAAAACCCTCTTAGGGTTTCTAGGTGATGTCTCCTTTTATGGGCCTTGGGTCTTTTTTTTAAATAGTAGGCAAGTGGCTAGGGGTATTGGGTAGAGATAACAGTGAGCATGGGGTGAGCACATGTGCATAGAGTGTATGAGGTGGAGAAAAAATCAGATTTGTTATGAGGGTAATTTGGGTATTGGGGTAAAAGGTTTTAGTTGGGGTTAATTTGGGAAAAGGGGTAATGGGTGGCTTAAAAGACATGTGGGTATTGTTATTTGGCTTTGGGTCTTTTAGGAGGTGAAAAATAGAGAAGGGTTCTTTTGAAATGGGATTTTCTTGATTGGACACGGGTTACGGGTTTGAATGGAAATGGAGGTTGGGGGTTTCGGGTTTGGGTCACGCCGGGTTTGGGATAAAACTGGAATGAGGCAGATCCGGGTTCATGGAGGTTCGACTCGGGTTGGATGGTAGAGCTTTCGAGTTTTGACCGATTTGTGAGCGGGATGGCTGTGTCGTGGGTTAGTGGTTGGGAAGGCGGGCTAGAAGCAGGTTGGAGCCGGAGCAGGTCGCGATTTGGGAATCTCGACTAAAGATGGGTTCCGTAATAAGACAGTGGGAGTTCGGGTTAGACATGGGAGTAGTTGGTTTGGGTTGGTGGGTTTATGGGTCTGACTCCGGGTTGGTAAGTGAAATGGGTAGTTAGTTAATGGAGGTGATGGGGTTTTTTTTTTTGTTATGAAGGTTTATGCGAGAGAGGATGGGTTTGTTGGAGAATAAAGTGAATAGTAGATGAGGGGTGATTTGGTGTGGTAGGGAGTAGGGAATTAGGGTGTGTGTGAGTGTGTAGGCTAGGTAGTGTGTGAGTGTGTGTTGATTTGTACCTTTAAAAGAAAATGGAAATTAAAAATAAAAAAGGTAATAAAACTACAAATAAATAAAATTAAATCTATTAAAATTAAATTCCTAATCTATAAAATAAAACTCAAATAAAGAAATAAAAATAAAAAATAAAAATCTAATAAAAATAAAAATAAAAATTAAAGTCCTAAAAAAACATAAAATCTAAAAATGAACTCGAAAATACTAACCTTAATAAAAAAAATCAATATCAAAATAAAATACACAAATAAAAATAGAAAATAAATCATAGAAAATGCTTAATAAATCTAACAATAAGATAACTCAAAATAAATAAAAAAAATTAAAAATAATAAAAGAACAAACACAACACACACACGGGGTTCGGTGTGGGATTAGGATAGGCCACGGGATATGTTAGGGTTACGAAATAGGTTTTTTAGCCACTTCTAACGCGCATTTGCCTTGAAATAAGGATTTGAACTCTGCAAACAACGATTGACCTACAAAATGAACAATAAAGCGCATAAGACCCAATTTTACCGAGCATTAGCAATTAAAATACTTCTATTTGGGGAATAAAATGTACAGTTTTGGGTACTTATCACACTACCCCCAAAAAAAACATTGCTAGTCCTCGAGCAAAATATAGAGAGAAAGACAGATAAGAAATAAAAAGTGTACCTGTTGCCATCCCCAATCCTCGCCTGCGGGCGTGAACGCGAAGGAAAGGATCTTCGGGTCCCGCGCATCCCTCTCGGGAGCGCTTCGGCCGGCGTCATTTGAGATGAGGTGTAAAAATGTAGAGAGATTCAGAGTCGCCAGTCTATTTTACTCAAAACAGACAAAAAAAAAGGGGAAGCCATCCCGAAGGATGGCATCCAAAGACATACTGGTGCATACGAAACCAAAATGATTCGAGAAGGGTTCAGAGGCTAAGTTATGAAATGGGAAGGTGTTAGGCACCCATTTCGTCCTTTCGGTCTCTCATGGATATTTGTTATTTTCCTTTATTTTTCCCCGTGATATGTGTGCATGTGTATATATATAGTGGAGATAGGAATCCTCGACTTGTATCATAGAGGAGATAAAGCGAGTCATTCGTAGGAAGGTATAAAAATAATATTAGAAAAATAAGATTTACGCGATTACCCCTACGTTGATCATTATAATGGAACGATAACGCATATGGAGTCATACGTCACTAAGACCAAGTATATAGAATATAAGAAGATTAGATTTAGAGAAGACAGAAAATGAGAGAAAAATGAGAAAAAGGACTTGAGTCTCGGGTTTTACCCCGAGATGCATACATAGCCTATAAAGGCATCAAAGTCCACCTAGTTCGCATACAGAACGAGGGGTGGGGTTTACCCCATAAATCCAAATGGGGGATCTTTTATTTGTGAGTGTGAGTGTCTGTGTGTGTGTGTGTGTGTAGAAAAAGTGTTTTAGTTGTGAGAAAAGTATGAGAATCCTTATTTGGAATTTATGAGCAAACCCTCTTTTTCTTTTCTTTTTTTGGGTTTTATTTATATGAAAATAGGAGGTGTGCAATAATACTAAATAAAAATTATATTAGGATGTATGAGATGAGATAATAAAAGTGCTAAATAATAAAACAAGTTATTGTGAATTTAAGAGAATTTGAAGAGAAAGTTGAGAAAATTGGACCTTCTTGAAGATCTTGAGCTTGAGCTTGATCTTGAATGTTGGAGAGCAGCCCTTGCACTTGGATGATGATGGAGAGTGGCTAATTCACCAAGTTTGATGAAAAGGATGATGAAAAGTGGAAGTTAAGAAGGGATTTGGATGTTGAAACCGCGCTACCTTCGAGAGAGGTTTTTGGGATTCGCTGAGAGCGATTATTATCAGATCTGGGCTCTCTTTGCAAATGAGGTGAAGCCCTTCTTTTATAGGTCCATGTCACTACCGATTGGCATAGACCTGGTCCTGTCTATCGGCACCTGCCGATAGGCAGGGTCTGGAACCTGCCATTTGGCAGTGTATTTCAGGCCTGTTCGGAAAATTGGCTGTCGAGGGCAAACCGTTGGTCAGAATTGCGCACGGGGTAGACCGTTGGAAAGGTAATTTAGAGATATTTGAAAGTCCTTTAGACCGCTACTGGGTTCGGGAGTTGACTTGGGTCAAATATGGCTCGGAAGCATTTGTCGGTCCATTGGACGGGGAATCGTTCGGACACAAACGGATCGTTCGTTCGCATGGTAAGTCTGAATCGCGCACGGAATGGACCGTTAGAAAGGCTAGGAGATGTACTTAGACATTCCAAAGAGTTTGACCCGGTTTGGGGAGTTGACTTTGGTCAACTGGGTCCTAGAAGCATTCAGTGACCTCTTGGAGTCAAACGGATCGTTCGTCCGCATGGTAAGTCGGAATCGCGTACGGAGCAGACCATTGGAAAGGGGTTTCAGTGCCCTTAGAAGATTAATTCAGTCTCGATCGAGGTGAAGAGTTGACTTAGGTCAAATAAAGCCCAGGAGCGCCTGGTGGCCTCCGGATCAAGTTTCGGACGCAAACGGATCGTTCGTCCGTACGGTAAGTCAGAATCGCGCACAGAGTGAACCATTGAAAAGGGGTTTCAGTGCCCTTAGAATATTCATTCAGCTTTGGTCGAGCTGAAGAGTTTGACTTTTTGGTCAAACGGAGCCTAGGAGTGCCCGATGGCTTCTAAGTCAGTACTCGGGGTAGGACCTGGGTTTGTAGTGATGTAGGGAGGTACTAGGGACCTAAGGAGAGTTAGGGGTAACAAAATGGGGTGTCTACAATACCACTTTCGCGGGAACTTACGATTGCACTTAGCATGTGCAACAAACCTTTAAACCTAAGGTTGCCCTACATGATGAGTTTTGTCTCGTGAGGGTTTGCAGGAAATATACCCACAAAATTCTTTATTTGAAAACGATAGTCAATCTCTTATTAGACATAGAATAATTGCACAATCCATCATAAGATAAATATTTTGAGAAATACAAGCTAAAAGTGTTGAAAAGGTTAGCTAAGTAAATACTCAAGGCACATCCTTCCTAGAACTCAACATGTGTGGTGTGAATCAATCAAAACGGGTCGAGTATCATAAGAGTAATTCCTAGATTAATTTTTCAAAATCAACGTTTCAACTTCAAAATCTCACTGGACATATCTCACCCAAACAAACTTTCGAGATTTGGGTAAGTGTATCGCTCTTGTGTGTGAGGAGGTGAGTAAATGTAAGCAACTTTAAACATATCACACACATATAAGAAAGAACGAACATATAGAAAGAAAATGATATCATGAAAAAATGTTAATCACTATAGTGAGAACATCGAGTTATTCACCACGTTGACTTTCATTTGCCCGAAAACCTAGTGGAAACGTGGATGCTTATGGGTGAGGGGGAAATAAAATGAGAAGGATATGAAGAGATAAGGTAGGATGGTGATACAATGGATGTTTGATTGTTGTTTGAGAAGAGTGTATTACACTTGGAACAAATGTCTTTATTTCACAAGATCCTGATTGCAACTTTCTCTTTTTTCTTTTCTTTTCTTTTTTTTTTCTCTTTTTTTGTTTTTCTATCTGTCTTTTTTTTAAATACTAATAAATGTATGAGATAAATCTTCTAAAAATAAAAATAATCCCAACATAAATTTGTATCCAAGTTTTTCTCCATCTAAATCGAACTCTGGGACAGATATTCGCTAAAAATGCAAACACTCTCTAGGATGGATCTTCTCTTCTTTTACTTTCAACACTCTTCATGGTGGGTGAAAAATGGAATTGATATAGAAATGGGTGGTATGATATATGGTGATGATTTGTAAAATGGAAGGTGTATGGATGAGGATAAATGAAATTTGATTGGTGTACGGGTGAAAACCTAGTGATCGGGACAAATTTCAAGACACGTGTTTCTTACAACTCGAAAGTGATGTCGTTCTCAGTGATAAATCCAAAAATTTAATGAAGAATAATGAGATCATACCATGATTAAAGTACGGACCCAAAGAAAATTGAATCAGATTGTGACTGAGAGATTGCGTAAAACACTCTGAAAGGGTGAAATGCTCAAATCTCACAAGATAAAGTCTCTCCTAGTCAGTGGCGGATCTAGGAATTTCCAATGGGTGGGGCACATCAAAGAAAAAGATGGGGGTTCGGGGGCGGGAGACCCCGAAATTTTTTTTAGAACTATTAAAATATCTAAATAAAGATAAATATTCACACTTTAATAGTAATAAAATAGAACAAAGAAAATCATAATACTTCCAACCCATAATTCACACAATAATATTAGAAAATTAGACTAGCAATCAATAATTTCTTAGAAATATAAAAATCTAATTGCAACCCATCTTCAAAAAAATAATTGCAACCCATCTTCAAAAAATTGCTCACCATGTGAGGAAGAGGAACCCATTTTCAAAAAAATGGATGAAACCCATCTTCAAAAAATCACGGAGGATACCTTCATCACATCACAAGCATTGAAGAAATCACATAAAAAATCACACAACAATTTCAAATAAATGAATAAAACAACAACTTCAACAACACAAAAATTAAAGAAATCAGAAATCACACAAAATACCTTCATCTCACAAGTAGGGGACGGAGGCCAGAACAGGGGAGGACGGAATCTGGCCTGTGGAGGCTGGAGAGGAGAGGACGGAGAGCAAGCCGACGGCAAAGACAGTGGCGTTTTATTTTTTGGGTTTTGTTGTTTAGGTCTGTTTCGTGGGTTATATTTAACTTTTTTTTTTTTTTTTTTGAAAATCCTGGGAGGTGCACGTGCACCCCCCAACAACATACTATGTCCGCCCCTGCTCCTAGTGATCCTTAAGGCTCTCTTTGAGAATTATAGTACTCTTCAACTCTAAACCGTAATGACTTGATAAGTGCGCAAATTTTATTGAGTCTAGAAATTCATGGGGCATAAATGCCTTGTTATGTATACATAAGCTATTTAGAAAATAAATTATCTTGCTTGATTCTTAGACTTAAAAAGATGGATGATAGAACATTCACGTCAATGAGTGAGATGAAAGAAACTGCACGAAATTTAAAAAAATTAGGTTTTGAAAATCAAAAGTTTTCAAAAGAGGTACGATTTTGATAAAATTCCCCACCCTCAAGCAAAACGGAACATCGTCCTCGATGTTAGGTAAAATGATTTTTAAAATTGAGAGCAGAAGGGAGGAAAGTGATTACCTTAATGAACCGCTAATGAAGTGGACAGATGAATCCAAGAAGAAACCTGAATAAGTGATAAAAAATGTGTACAAGTCTATAAACATGATAAAGCATTGGGTGGTGTAATACACCCCCCCCCCCCAAATAGGATGAGACTCATACTAGAAACTACGGGCTACCTCCCGGTAGCGCTAAGTTTAATGTCTTCAGCCAGACCGAAGGTAACTCACCCTAAGGATAAGATCTAGGAATGTGCAGGGCGACAGAAAAATTGGGTGATGATAATCACCCCTAAACGAGACTAAAGTGCCCGTCTTGTTGGATAAAGGCTAAATGGGTCAATGCACTTGTATGGCAAAGTGAATACCATGATGCAAAGCATCGGTGGACCATGGGCGGGTGGGTATTAGTGTAAGGGAGAAAAGGCATCGGTCGCGGTCCTTATTGAGACGGAAGGTGAGGGAAACAAGGGCCCTATAAGCATGATGATCTAGTTAGTGAGGAAAGCAATATGGTTTGGCAAGTGGAATAGGGTGAGCCTCATAGAAATTGTACGACCGTTCTATAAATGGACGATAACAAAGGTCGAGTCGTGACACTCCAGGGAGCTGTTGATGGGAAAAATAAACACCGCAAGAGAGTGGCGGGCATGGGGTAACAAGATCGAGGTCACGTAAGTGGAGAGTATCACCACATATAGATGGTGGATGATGGTTTAAGGTGAGGATCTAAAAAGGTAGATAGAAATTTGAAAGGTGTAAAATCAAGATCCAAACCAGGTGGTGGGATGGAAGGGATAATGAGTGGGTTAGGTGGGATAAACGGTTGGGGAAGATGATCTAACTCAAGCGTAGGGGACACGCACTCCTCATGAGGCTCGAAGTGATCCGCAAAGGTATTCGGAGGAGTAAAGGAATACTCACAAGGGAGTATGGTTAGCAGGGTCAAGTTCATCATACACGAAAGAAGAGCCTTCGTGATGGGAAAATGGGTGATAATTATGTGGTGTGTAGTGATAGGACTGATCGGGATGTTGTGCACTAAGTTTCCATGAGGACTGGTGGAACTCGCGCGGATCCGCAACAAAGGGGTTGGGATTCGTATTGCATGGGAGGGTGATCAATCAGCCATGAATATCTTGGTTGCTCACATTATTTGGTATTAGATATGTCAGGATAATAAGTCGAAGTGGTTTCCGAAACAGTGTCGGATGGATACACATGTTCTATGGTGGGTTCAGATGGATAAGGAAGGTACGGGGCCGCATGGGACAAGTGATTGGCGTGATAAAATAGGTGCACGATGAATATGGGAAATGGTTAAAGTCATCCCATAAGGGATGTTCTTCGGCCATGACCGAATGGATAGGGGAGAAAAAGGTTTCTCCAAATATATTTTTATCTTTTTAATTTTTTGAAAAAGAATGAAAACTTTTTTGGATTTTTTTTGGAAGCAAAAAGTGGGAAAAATATTTGGACTCTTTGAATTTGGGCGAACGCATTAAAACCCGACTACCTAAGGATGTAATTGGACACACACAAGTCAAGGATAAATCCTAACTAGCACATAGCCAATTTTTATCTTGAAACTTAGTGAAATGGGTAGTCAAATTTTAATCAAGTCCGCGGGCGATAAAAATCACGAAAATTATCTTAGTGATTGCCTTTACAAAAATGTTCTCCTAGTGGGCTAGCTAGTTGATTGATTTTAAATTTAATGATAGCTAAGGTAGCACACAAATGGTAAGCGAGTGAGTCAGGTGATGAAATCCCTTCTCATGAATGACCGAGTGTAGGTCTTAATTGATTAATTCATCACACACATTCAAAAATAAATGCGAGAAATAAAATCAAATAAGATCCCGTAATCACAAAAAAAAAATTGACTCGCTGACAGGAGAGGCGCGAGGGTTTAGAAATGTACCTCCCACGATTTTTAAACTGTTGGGTGATGAATAATTTGAGTCGATCGGGGGAAGATATCGCCTATCTCAGTTGGCCCCGGGAGTCCTACCGACCCAAGGTAGAGAGGCTTCTTTCCCTCACCTTGTACGCTCTCTCTCTACCTTGTCCGGTTTCCCTATCACGCTTTTCTTCTTTTTTATTACAAATTTAAATGAGAAATAAATGGTGTCTTTAAGCACCGCAGTACAAGCCAAATAATAAAGTCCTAATACAATACTTCTAAACTAATGAAAAATTGTACGAAAATAAAAAATATAAATGAATCACAAATTGGATCCTCTCAAGTGCTTCGAGCTGCAAAGATTGGCAGTGGTGCCATTTTATAGAAATGCTTTTTGTATGTCGTTGTGTAAAGGCTCCTATAGTCAAAAATCTCAATTACCTAGAAAAATATATAACAAAACTAGAGAATAGTGAAAAGTGAGGTATCAATCCAAATCAAAGGAGTGAAATGAGAGGTAAACTAATGTAACTCATTTTTTATTTAATTTCTTTTTTGACTTTTTGCATTTTCTATTTTTTTAGCTTTTTCAATATTAAAACAATTTTGATATGAATGTGAATTGAGAAATAACTAAACTAAAATCAAATATCTAAAGACTAACTAAAGAGTATGATGAAAATGAAGTGAACTCTAACTAAATGAACATGTAAAATATGAGATAGTGAGAAAATTAAAGTGAGGACTAACAAGGGATAGGATGACACCAAATATTCTAGTCAATCAAAATTAATTAATTCATTAAAAATAATTGTCCTAATTTAGTATCAAAATCACAAATCAACTCTCGTTGCAAATGTAATTTTAATAATAACATTTTAGAAAATTAAATTCAACACTCTTACAACTCTTGAAAAGTAGATCCAAACATCATTTGACAAATCACTGGCTAGGATCGATTTACTAAATTAGTTTAAATTATAAAAATAAGCTTAGAGTTGAAATTCAAAAAAATAATTTCACATTTTAGAAAAACCTATCTTTAGTTCGATTCTAAAATGGAAACTAAGACTAGAATCTTGATTTTCTCGCGAAAATCATTTACCCTCTCTCTAGGCGTAAATCAAAATATAAGAGTGTAAAATTAATCATCAAATGGATATTTAATTTAAATAAACTAATTAAAATGGGATTAAGATAAAATAATGGGATCACCCCACCCCTTGAAAGGAGTTTCTAGCCTAACATGGTGATAAAACATAACAAATATAATATTATCAATAAACTAAGCATAAATTTAAAAAAATTAGAGATAAGAGAACAAATCTTAAAACCAAGTCTCCTTGAATTGCAAGTTGAACTCCAAACTCTTCAATACAATCCAGACTCTCACACTTTAATCCTCACAAAATCTCTAAAGAAAAATATAAGAAATAAAAAAATTATTTACAAAGATGTTTCTCTTCTTATTCTTCTCTCTCAAAACCATATTAGGGTTTCTAGGTGATGTCTGCTTTTATGGGCCTTGAGTCTTCTTCTTAAATAGTAGGCAAGTGGCTAAGGGTATATTGGGTAGAGATAAGAGTGGGCATGGGGTGAGCACATGTGCATAGAGTGTATGAGGTGGAGAAAAAAATCAGATTTGTTATGAGGGTAATTTGGGTATTGGGGTAAAAGGTTTTAGTTGGGGTTAATTTGGGAAAATGGGTAATGGGTGGCATAAAAGACATGGGGGTATTGTTATTGGGATTTGGATCTTTTAGCGGGTGAAAAATCGAGATGGGTTCTATTAAAATGGGATTTTCCCGATTGGACACGGGTTGCGAGTTTGAATGGAAATAGAGGTTGGGGTTTCGGGTTTGGGTCGCGTCGGGTTTGGGATAAAAATAGGATGAGGCAAATCCGGGTTCATGGAGGTTCGACTCGGGTTGGATGGGAGAGCTTTCGAGTTTGGACCGGTTTGGGAGCAGGATGGTTGTGTCGTGGGTTAGTGGTTGGGAAGGTTTGCTAGAAGCATGTTGGAGCCGTAGCAGGTCGCGATTTGGGAATCTCGGGTAAAGATGTGTTCCGTAATGAGCAGGTGCTCAACTTTGGGGTTGTCCGGGTCGGAGGTGAGTTGACAGCGGGTATGGAAGGTTGTGGTTTGGGTTAGACATGGGAGTAGTAGGTCTAGGTTAGTTGGTTTACAGGTCTGACTCCGGGTTGGTAGGTGAAATGGGTAGTTAGTTAATAGAGGTGATGGGTGTTTTTTTTTGTTATGGAGGTTTATGAGAAAGAGGATGGGTTTGTTGGGGAAGAAAGTGAATATTAGATGAGGGATGATTTGGTGTGGTAGGGAGTAGGGAACTAAGGTGGGTGTGTGAGTGTGTAGGTTAGGTAGTGTGTGAGTGTGTGTTGATTTGTAACTTTAAAAGAAAATGAAAATTAAAAATAAAAAAAAGGCAATAAAACTAAAAATAAATAAAATTAAATCTATTAAAATTAAATTCCTAATCTATAAAATAAAACTCAAATAAGGAAATAAAAATAAAAACTAAATATCTAATAAAAATTAAAATTAAAATTAAAGTCCTACAAAAACATAAAATCTAAAAATAAACATCAAAAAACTAACCTTAATAAAATAAAATCAAATCAAAATAAAATAAACTAATAAAAATAGAAAATAAATTGTAGAAAATTCTTAATAAATCTAAAAATAAAACAACTCAAAATTAAAAATAATAAAAGCACAAACACAACACACACACGGGGTTCGGTATGGGATTAGGCTAGGCCACGGGATAAGTTAGGGTTACGAAATAGGTTATTTAGCCACTTCTAACGCGCATTTGCCTTGAAATAAGCATTTGAACTCCGCAAATGGCGATTGACCTACAAAATAAATAATCAAGCGAATAAGACCCAATTTTGCCGAGCATTAACAATTAAAATACATCTATTTGGGGCATAAAATGTACAATTTTTGGTGCTTATCAGTCGGTGATAGGCTTCAAGTTCGTTATCCCTCAACCTCAAACTTTTGAAGCAGTTACAAAATAGAACATCAGCGAAACTACCATTGTGGACCAGAAGTCTCCCCACCTTGCCTGCATATACCATCATAGAAATGACCAGGGGATCGTTGTGTGGATTTAACACAACGGGCAAGTCATCTTTGGAGAAGACGACCACAAAGCGATCTTTTTTTACATTTCTAAGACGAGTGTCCATGATGAACGTCAGGTTAATCGGTCTGATGTGAGCGCAAGACTTTGCCTCATTGAGATAGGATTTTCTTTTTGCGGGTGCGTCGCCTCATCTAGCATTCCCTCTGCAATGATGTTACATCCAAAAGACATCATCTTTACCTCATTTAATGGCTCCTTAGGCCTTTTGGGAAGATCTGGGTCATCCCTGGAATCATAATCTCTGCCTCTTTTCATTTAATTATGTCCTCATCATGGAGATTTTGATCATCTTCTGGACTTCTGCTAGTCCTTTTGATATGTTCAGCCACCATTGTCCATAAATTTCAGCAGTTTTCCCATTTTGCTTAAATTTTTTACCTCGTTCTTCAGGGTTATGCAATTATCATTATTATGATCGTGATCTATGTGGAACTTACAGTCTTTACTCATGTGCATTCTATTGGCTAGGGATTTTAGTTTATCGGTCCACTCAAAGTCTTTTCTTCCTTGGATTTCTTTAAGGATATGTTGGATGCCGACAGTTAAAGGGGTATATTCTTCGTATATATTTAGTTTTTCATCCTTTTCATCCTTTTGCTCTTTCTTCTCCGAGCTTTTGCTGGTGTTATCTTTGGAGCTACTAACTTATTTGGCAGCCATAGCTTCTTCAATATTCATGATATTCCCAATTTTGGATAATAACTCCTTCAGAGTCTTGGGTGGTTCTTTAACTAATGCCAGTATATCTTACCCGACAGTAGACCACTCATTGGGGCCGTGATGGTTGTTTTCCCATTTGTAATCGATCATATTTAGCTTCTCGTTATTGAAACGGATGATGAAGTCTCAAGTCATCTCGTCAGCCTTCTGTCGAACATTTAACAGATGAGTTACCCTCTTTTCGGGTTTGGTTCCAAAGTATAAGTTTCTAACGAAAAGATCGGCCAACGGTTGGAAGCCTAAAATCTTCCCTCACGATAAGCCAATATACCAGATTTGTGTTGATTCAGTGATTGTACTTGAGAATGCTCGGAAGTGCATCTCATCTGGGATAGAATAAATACCAAAGGCTACTTGATATTATTCTACATGCAACACCAAATCAGTGTTGCCCTCGTACTTCAGGGTTACTACAGGCAGTTAGAATTTTGCAGGTTTAGGATAATCCACAATTGACAGGGTGAGTGGATATCCTTTCACAAACCCTTTATGCAAAGGGTCCTTTGATTAAGAAATCTCCCCCAGGAGATCTTCCAAATGATGAACTGATCCTTTCTAAGGTTGGTCATCATGTTTGGCCACCGCTACGATAGTGCCTGGTCGACCGTAACTTTCTGTCAAACTTTCTTTCTGAAAAGTTTGTTCGGTCTGTACCGACCTACGTGCTGCAGCCCTAGGTCTGGTCGAACATTTTTTTCTCTTGCCATTGGACATTGAGTGTTCCTCATGCTTTCTAGATCCAACGGGATCTTTAAGATGTTACCTTCTCACCGCTAGTGGACCTAGAAGATCAAATGAGAAACCTATGCTCAACCTTTCCAGTACGCTAGAATTTTCTTCAGAGAAGGTTTATTCGTCATCAAAACTAGTTGTTCTGAGAGACGAAGTAGTTTCGGGGCGGTATGACCTGTCCCTTCAAGATCTAGAATATCTTGACCTGCTTTTCGCTTCTTGTGATACCCCACTTATCCTTATTGGGTTCTCTGATTCTTGAGTGAGATATGTATACCGTCCTCCTCGGTGAGGAGTTGGGGGTGGATTTTCCACCTTTTTACCTAAACATTCACCTCTTATCGGGTTGGCAGACTCCCCTCTAGGTCTGCCTTATCTAGACTGGAGTGTCTGTGTCAACTGCTTAACACTTTCTTACATTGCCTCTTTACCTTTAGCCAAGCTCATCAGAATTCCTTGTATGTCCCCCATTCCAACAGGGCTTAAAAGCGTAATTACTTCATTTACGTGACTTCCCTCCGGATCTTTCTAAAGAATAAAAATAGTACATGAACAGTCACGGTCCGAGGGTTTATGAATATAAGGTGGTAGGAAATAATAATTGTCTTCTTATGTTCCCACAGACGGCATCAATCCGTTATCGTCTAAAGATGGTATATGAATGTATGGCCTTAACTTTGATATAGCAATAATAAACATTAATAGATAAAGAAATAATCACTACCAACTTGCCAATTTGGGATAAATAGAGAGATATGAGAGATAAAGAAAGGAAGAGAGGATTAATGTGGTTCGGCTCAATGTGGTGCCTACATCCATAGGTGCGGTGCTGATTATATGTACTTTAATGGGCAATAGACATGAAACGAACGATTACAAGCTCTAGAAGTTCTCTTTAGGGTTTTGCCTATGACTGTTAGGTATAGTCATTTTGACATTCCTTGTTATGTGGGATTGGAGGCTATTTATAGGTCAATTTAAGAGAGAGAGAGAGGGAGAGAGAGAGAGAGAGAGAGAAAAGTGAAAGGAGTGGAATGCCTTTATAAATTAGGCAGTTACACCTTTATACATTCCAAGAGTCGGCTAATGATGAGTTTTTTATGGCAGGATAAAGGTGGAATATTATTTAACTTCTTCACGTGTGGAGGCGAGATAGGCACTACTGTTGGTATTCCATCACGTGATGTAACTGGAGCAAGGCTGATATTAACGGGATTAATAAATGTTGTTAACTAACAGAGTGTTGACAATAATGAGACAGTCAGTTATACTGATGGACCGAGCACATTTATACCAGAGATGACTACATTGTCTATAGCCAGGCAAATTCTTTATCCCTAATGGGAACACGTGTCACCTCCTTAGAGGCCAACAAGGTATCCCATATTGGGGTATAACAATTACTAACCAAAATCACAATTTCAAGTATATCTTTTTGATTAATTTATGATATTGACTTATGAAAAAGCTTTAGTAAAATTTTCAAAATACTCCATTATTTCGCATGTTAATCTAAAATTCTTGCATAAACTCTAATGTTCCCATTTCAATTATAATAATAGGCCCCATTGTAAATCCTCACTTTTCAAACTAAATTGACATTTAACTAAATTTCTTTCTTGAATTACTTGTTAAACTTTAGCTTTCTTATATTGTTGACATTTGGTGAGTAATTCTGATAATATTTCGGTATTAATTATCCCATTGAATTATCATTCAATCGAGTCATAATAATTTATCATATGTAAAGTACTATTTTTTTATTAAACATTCGAAAATTCTCAATTTTTGGCACGAGTCATTACAAAAGTATGCCCAGACACCTCATGGTATGAAAAATACCTTACCAAAAAAAAATTACAAAAGTATGGAAGCCATTAACATTGGAGGTATTATAGGGTTACCCGAAATACACCTGAAGCACTTCACAGACTTGTTGAGGAAATGTAAGACAAATAAGAAAGATAAGGGACAAATTAGACTCAAAGAGCTCTCCCCGTGTGTCCCACGCGAGACCAACCTATTTTTTGCTTCGAATATTGAGTCATGCATTCCTGTTAGCCCATGGTTTACTTGGCATTGGGGGACAATGTCTATCTTGGCCTTATTTAATCTAAGATCATCAAACTAATGTGAAGAAATGAGAAGACAGTGTATTCTTAGATTCCAAACAATTCACATAAACTATTGGGATCTTGTGATTTGAAAACAAAAGGGATTAAAGCCCTAAAAATGAGAAGACAGTGTATTATGCCAAAGCAGTTTCGTCTATTGAAAATTCTCAGATCTTCTGAATAAAAATGAAACTGAAAAAATCCATTTATAGAAAATCTAAGGCGGTGCGTTGCACGAACGAGATAACAGTGTCACTCGAATGATGACACGTGTCGTTCAAACGACTTTGCACGACATAGGGATGTCGCTCGAACGACTGGAGCGTAAAATAATTTTTTAGTCCATTCCGCCTCAACACATAGAAAAAATGTTTTTACAAAAAATTCCGCTACAACACTTAGAAAATATCTTATAAAAAATATCTCAATACTCTAAGTGAAATGCTAATGAATTAAAACACAACCTTTACCAAATTTATCTCGCGGAGGCTTGAATGTTGAAATTTTTTTATATTCAGATCAGTCTTGTTGCATATGTGATCTTGAATATTCTTCGACAGTTGTAAAAGTATACGACATACTCAATTGATAACAGACAATAAAAATAATGTCCTTGCAGTTTCTATAACTTTTTAAAAATAATTTTTTATAAACATTTTAAAAATTATTAAAGTATTTAAAAATAAAACTGTTTAAAAAAAAATTTCATCATAACCAAATTTTTTCCACCCAAAATAAAAAATAAATTTCCGCATAAAAAAAAAACTAATATCAGTTAAAAATATTGTTTGCAGAAAAAAAGTTTTCTACCCAAAAAAATGACTCAATTATGAAAGAAAAAAATCTACCCAAGAAAAAAATAATTTCAGTTAAAAAAATATATTCCCAATAAAAAATAAATTCCATCTATAAAAAAAAATAGATTTTCAACAAAAGAAAATATATTTCCAAAAAAAAACGTTTCCCACCAAAAAATGATTTTCAACAAAAGAAATTTGTTTTTCACCCAAAAAATAATTTCCAACTAAAACAAAAATTCCAGTAAAAAAAATATGAATATAAACCCTTTTTTTCCAGATTGAGCCAAACGAAGAACCATACACCCTTCAAAATTAGAAGAAAGATCTTCATATCAACAAGAACGGGTGGTCGGCTAAACTTTGATGGACAGACAGCAAACAAAAAAATGGCGACAATTTGGGTGAACCACTGCTCGCTTCCATATAAATCTCATCCTCGAACTCTTTTCTGGTACACTAAGCAACAAATTGGAGGGCTGATCATCACCAGCTAAAGACATCTCTCATCTCCGATCTGTTTTTGAGTTAGGACGATTGTGATTATGATGTCGATGCAAATCTGTTATATCATCAACATCGGTCGAATGAAAATGATTTCAAAAACATTAACATCCTTATTAAATTTATCATTATATGAACTTTGGTTGATCGATCATAGGTCTTCACCATCACACGACTTTAATTTCTAACCCACCATCATACAATCCACACATCCACCATAATTGGCAAGCTCTCCGATTGGAATATATAGTCGAGATAATTAAGGATTGATATCAAGGAGAAGAAAGACAAGAGAATGAGAAGAGAGAGAACGATGAGCGAGAGAGAGAGAGAGGATTTTAGGATTTTATAAATAGATATCAAGTTATTTTAGGTAGTTGAGAAAAAAAGATATTGTTAAGCGTTTGTTTGCTCAAACCGTTAAAATAACATTCATGCAACTATAATAAGAACTAGTGTATCCCAAGCTCCAATTATTATAAATAAATGTACCATAAACAGTAAATTTAAATATTGACTAATTTTGTTGCATTTAAGTCATTAAAAAATAAATTGAAAATCCTGACGCGTCAAATTAACTATGCAAACTGGTAAGATTATAAACAAAATGACCATGAAAAAGGGTTAAAAAGATAACTCAACATTAAAATGAAAAATGTATTAAAAAGAATTTGTCATTTGTATATTGCAAAATAAGAAAAAACCGAATTTGTGGAGTGTAGTTGGAGATGTGTGGGACTGTGGGAGAATGTCGAATTGGTTTAAATCATCTTCAATAGAATCCCTTCACATATGTAGATTTTTTAAATCATTTTTTAAGCATTACATGTCCATAACATGATTAGTTTATAAAGTTTTGATGTTTTCAAAGAGAACCATGGTGATTAATTAGTGTGTAGTCCATAGTTGGTAAGTATATTTTTGCAATTAAACCATCTTTGCCCTTGTCTATTTTCAAACAATTTTATTATTATTATTATTATTATTATTATTATTATGCAAAGTTTATGATTTAGGGGTTTGAAGAGTGTTTATGAGGAGCTTTTCATAATTAAAAAAGAGGGTGAAACTAAAGGTTAAATAAAAAAATATTTATTGAGGTACATTTTTCAAATGACTCTTTTCTAAAATATTAAACATTGATTTACCATTAACCTTTAAGAGGGTTAAGATAAGGGTTGGACTCAATTAAGTCAATTAGCTCCATCTCGAGCTATGGCTGCTATGCCTAATATGCCTAATATTGGCGTTGCTAAATTTTGTTTTCCTTTTATTAAAATAAAGAAGCTGTAGTTGTCAAATTATTCCCTTCACTAGCTGTTTTTCTTCCTTTTCATTAAAAAAAATCACACTTAAGCCTAAAATTGACTAAAGTCAAGAAAAGAAATAAAGACATTCTCTGCCAACTCATTTCAGTCCTCACATGGCCATTACGGGATTGTGATATTTTTGGCCTATTTGACAATAACTTAACCTGGTAGCAAATAAGTTTTTCAGAGTTGGTGGGCTACAAACTTAAAGTATTAACACGGACAGTATTAAACCGTCCCCTTTCCCACACGAACGGCATTTGTCTTTTCAATAATGCAATGGTCAAGCAAGACATCACTTTTTTTAATTAGTGAATTAAGAGGAAGGTGATATTTTATTTTACATTTAAATTTATAAAACACTTTTTTCAAGTTTATAAATATAATTTTTGTGGCATGATGATATTTATTTTTATAGTTTCTTTAAAGTTAAAAATATACAAAATATGTAATTTTATTTATTTTAATTAAAACGATATTTATATCCTTACTCATGCTTATTTAAAACTCATTTTAAAAATAAATGCAACTCCCCCTCCACCCCACCCACTGAAATCCTTGTCGGAACGCCGTAATCCTCGTCATATTGTTTCTCTCTAACTTTTTGTCTATTTATTTTATTTTTTTGGTTCGTGCCAACGGCACCATTGCCAGTGCTGGAGAAGAATATTTTCACTGAAAAAATTCAGTTTTTGGCAAAAAAAAAGAAGAAGAATTTTCATCGGGAAAAATGGAGGTTTTAGTGAAATAGTAAATTTATTTGTTCCGATTTATTTGTCAAAAAATATCAAATATGAGTGTTTTTTTTATATGTCTCGACGAATAGATATCAAATATATAAATTTTGTGAATTTTGGATTTGTGGATTTTGAAGTTATGGATTTTTAAAAATTTGATCGATTTTTTTTATTTGGGTTGTCAAATGGTATATTGATAATTTTTTACAGCTTTTTTTAGTATATGAACTAAATTTATAAATTCAACTGTGTGTCTTATTTTTACACATTTTTGGATTTGGTTAGACATTTTCCCAAAAGCTCCTTTTTTAAAATAGTTAAAAAAATTAAATTGATTTTTATTTTCCGATTTAAATATTTTATGGAACTTCCAATGTAAATAGTTTAAATAATTTTTTTTATTATTTTAAAGATATTGATCAAAATATGTGACTCTTAAACTACTTTAAATTGACATATTTTAATCAATTTTTTAAAATAGAAAAAAAATCATTATTAGTTGAATTTTTTGGGCGGAAAGTTTCTGAAATATTTAAATATCATATAAAAAACTCGATTCATTTTTTTTTACTTATTTTAAAAAATTGGTCGGTATATTTGGTTTGGTTCGCACAGGAGTTTGCCTATATATATAAGCCTTACTTGACAGGTGGAAAAAGCGGGTGAAGGAAAAAGAGAAAAAAAAAAAGGCACGTAGCTATAGAGGGGTGGAAGGGTTGAAAAAAGAGCCCTTTAACCCTCCACTACACCAAATTAGGTGAATGGTCGTGGACTTAGGCCGTGACCAGGCATGTAGGTCGCGAATCTTGCATGTAACCAAATCAAGCGTGACCAAATCCATGGGTCACGGACCCAAATTCCTGACCGAAGAAAGTGGTCATGGACACTGTCATCACAAAGCATGATCGCGGACATGGGTTATGACCCATGCGTGACTAGGCTTCCAACTGGTCACGGACAATGGCCCTGAGATACCTCTAATTGGTCACTGACTCAAGTTGTGACTCAGTACAACGATGTAAATGGTCACGCAAATGGTCGCATCCAACAGTCGTGACCAATTATAATATCTTTGGAGTATGGTCACGTCCATGAATCGAAATAAAAAAAAAATCACGAACAAATAGTCACGGCTCTTGGCCGTGACTATATTTAACTGGCAAAAAAGTACGTGTTCTTTGGGTCCTATTCTCAAATCGAGAGCCTCACGACTACGCAGACGATTGCTACATGTTACGTTAGATGCGTATGGGGTATCTGTTCCACTCGTGGTGCCGTTTAGGGTTCGTTGGTGGTCTCGACCCGCTCACGTTACATTTTTAAGCCTAAGTGTGTTTGTGTTTAAATTCAGGTAATATTCTCAAACTAGGAGTTCCGCGACTACACGACCGGTTGCTATGTATTACGATGGACGCGCACAAGGTGTCCATTCCATTCACGGTATCATTTGGGGTCCGTTAGAGGCATTGCTTGCTCACAACATATTTTCAAACCTAAGGGTGCATGTGTTCAAATTCGAATCTTATTCTCAACTCGGGAGTCGCGCGGCTGCGCGACCAGTTGCTACGTGTTACGTTTGGACGTGTAGGAAATGTTCATGCCACTCGCGGTGGCATTGGTGGTCGTGGTCCGTTCGCGGAATGTTTTCAAGCCTAAGTGTGTCTGTGTTCAAATTCGAGTCTTATTCCCACAACTACGCGGTCGGTTGCTATGTGTTGCGTTGGACGCGCACGAGGTGTCCATGCCACTCGAGGTGCCATTTGGGGTCCGTTGGTGGTCTCGACCCCCTCGGGGCACATTTTCGAGTCCAACTGTGCATGTGTTCAATATTAGACCCTATTCTCAAATCGGGAGTCTCGCGACTACACGGCTCATTGCTACATGTTATGTTGGTCGCGAACGAGGCATTCGTGCCACTCGCGTTACCGTTTGGGGGCCGCTTGGGGTTCCCGCCAACGTCACGTTTTCAATATTAAGTGTGTCTATTTTCAAATTTGGATTCTATTCTCGTACTGTGAGTCCTGTGACTGTGCGACCACTTGCTACCTGTAACATTGGACGCGCACAAGGGGTTCGTGCCACTCGCAGTGGCGTTTGGTATCGTTGGTGGTCTCAACCCACTCACGGCACATTTTCAAGCCTAAGTGTGTCTGTTTTCAAATTCATGTCCTATATCCAAAATGGGAGTCCCGCAATTGCGCGATCGGTTGCTATGTATTTCGTTGGACGCGTACGAGGTGTTCGTGCCACTCGCAGTGTCGTTTGGGATCTGTTGGTGGTCTCTCGGCCTGCTCGTGGCATGTTTTCAAGCCTAAGTGTGCATGTGTTCAATATCAGATTCTATTCCCAAATCGGGAGGCCTAGGACTATGTGGCGGGTTGCTACGTATTACGTCGGACGCACACGAGTTTTTTATGCCACTTACGTTACCGTTTATGTTACCGTTTGGGGGGAGCTGGGTTGCACACCTCCTGGCACGTTTTCAAGCCTAAATGGGCCTATTTTCAAATTAGGATCCTTTTCTCAAATAGGGAGTCCCACGACTGCGCGTCTGGTTTCTACATGTTACGTTAGATGCGCACAAAGTGTTCGTGCCACTAACAGTGCCATTTGGAGCTATTTGTGGTCTCGACACACTCGCGGCATGTTTTCAAGCCTAAGTGTTCCCATTTTTAACTTCATGTCCTACCCTCAAATCGGGAGTCCCGCGACTGTGCAACCAGTTTCTATGTGTTACATTGGACGCAAATAATGTGTTTGTGCCACTCGCAGTTCCATTTGAGAGCTGCTGGTGGTGCCCTCCCCCCTCGACACATTTTCAAGCCTAAGTGTGCCTGTTTTTAAATCCGTGTCCTATCCTCAAGTCGGGAGTCCTCCGACTGGATGGCCAGTTTCTACGTGTTATGTTGAACATGCACGAGATGTTCATGCCACTTGTTGTACTGTTTGGGTGCCGATGGGGGTGACCGCCCCCCTCGCAGCACATTTCAAGCCTAAGTGTGCGTGTCTTCAAATTAGGTCCTATTCTCAAACTGGAGAGTCCAACAAGTGTGCGACCGGTTGCTATGTGTACGTTGGTCATGCACAAAATGTTTGTGCTACTCGGAGTGCCGTTTGGGGGGTGTTGGGTGCCCGTGCCCCGCGGCATGTTTTCATGCCTAAGTGTGCCTATTTTCAAATCCGTGTTCTATCCTCAAACTGGGAGTCCCGCGAATGCGCGGACGGTTGCTTTGTATTACATTAGACGCGCATGAGGTATATGTGCCACTCGCGGTGCCATTTAGGGGTTGCTGAGGGTGTCCACCCCCTAGCAGTTTTCAAGCCAAAGTGTGCCTGTGTTCAAATTTATTTTCTATTATCAAATCAGGAGTCCCACGACTGCCCGACTAGTTGTTGTGTGTTACCTTGGACGTGCACGAAGTGTTCGTACCACTCGCGGATTCGTTTGGGGACCGCTAGAGGTGTCCGTCCCCCACAATATGTTTTCAAGCCTAGATGTGCCTGTTTTAAAATTAGGATCTTATCCTCAAACTAGGAGTCCCACAACTACACGACCGGTATTTATGTGTTAGTTGAACATGCACAAAGTGTTCGTGCCACTCGCAATGCCGTTTGCGGGCCGCCAGGGGTGCCCCCCCCCCCCCCCCGGGGGCACATTTTCAAGACAAAGTGTTTCTATTTTAAAATTTATTTCTTATCCTCAAATCAGGAGTCCTGCGATTGAGCGGTCAGTTATTACGTGTTACGTTGAACGAGCACGAGGTGTTCATGCCACTCACGGTGACGGTTGGGGGTGCGCGACCCCGCGACATGTTTTTATGCCTAATTAGGCATGTGCTCAAATTTGGGTCCTATTATCAAATAGGGAGTTCTATGACTGTGCGGACGGTTGCTACGTGTTACATTGTACGGACACGAGGTGCTCGCTCCACTCGTTGTGCCATTTAGGGGCGGCTGGGGCTGCTCTTCACCTCGGAACGTTTTCAAGTCTAAGTGTGCCTGTTTTCAAAATCGGGTCCTATCCTCAAATCGAGAGTCTTGCGAATGCACTGACGGTATGCACGTGTAATGTTGGATGTGTATGAGGTGTTCTTGTCACTCGCGGTACCATCTGGGGGCCGCTGGGTGTGCCCGCTCCCCCGCGACACGTTTTTAAGCCTAAGTGTGCCTTTTTTAAAATGAATGTCCTATCCTCAAAGTGGGAGTCCCACGACTGCTCGAACGATTACTACGTGTTACGTTGGACACGCGCGAGGTTTTCATGCCACTTGCGGTGCCGTTTGGCGGGCACTGGGGGTGCCCTTGCCCTCGCGGTACGTTTTCAAGCTTAAGTGTGAGTCTTTTAAATGCGTGTCCTATCCTCAAACCGGGAGTCTTTCGACTACGCAATTGATTGATATATTTATGTTGGATGCGTACGAGGTGTTTGTACCACTCACAGTGTCGTTTTTGGGTCGTATGGGTTGCTCCCCCCCCCCCCCCTCCCGCAGCACGTTTCTAAGCCTAAGTGTGCCCTTTTCAATTCGTGTCCTATCCCCAAATTTAGAATCCCGCGACTACGTCTTCGGTTGGTACGTGCTATGTTGGATACGCATGAGGTATTCGTGTCACTTGCAGTTACATTTGGAGGCCTTCCCCGCCCCTAGCACATTTTCAAGCCTAAACATGCCTATTTTCAAATTCAGGCCCTCTACTCAAATAGAGAATCCCGCGACTGTGCGGTCGGTTACTATGTGTTAAGTTGGAGGCGCATGAGGTCTACCTTCCACTCGTGGTTCCATTTGGGGACCGTTGGTGGTGTATGCCCCTCACGGCACGTTTTCAACCCTAAGCGTATATGTGTTTAAATTCGGGTCATATCCTCAAACCGGTAGTCTTGCGACTGTAGGAGAGATTGCTTTATGTTATGATCAACGCGCACGAGGTGTTCGTGTCACTCAAAGTACCGTTGGGTGTGCCTCCCCCCCACCTCACGACATATTTTCAAGGCTAATGTGCTTGTTTTCAAATTTATCCTCAAATCGTGAGACCCACGGCTGTGAGGCCAGTTGATACTTGTTCCGTTAGACGCGCACGAGGTGTTCATCCCATGCGTGATGCTATTTTGGGGCGGCTGGGGGTACCCGCCCCCCATGGCATGCTTTCAAGCCTAAGTGTTCATGCTTTCAAATTTAGATCCTCTCCTTAAATTAGGAGTCTCGCGACTGCACGACCGGTTGCTACGTATTACGTTGGATGCGTACGAGGTGTTCGTTCCACTCGCAATGCCGTTTGGTGACTATTGGGGGTGCCCACCCCCTCGAAGCATGTTTTTAAGCCTAACTGTGCCTATTTTCAAATTTTGTTGTATTTCACACACACACACCCCATGCAACTCTAGATATACACTACACTAGATTTGACACTTTCCTAAGTTTCCAACGTCATACAGAGCCTAAGATAGTGAATCCTGAATATGAGGTGGAGTACAAATCCACCGACGACGATGCCTGGTACACCTCTCGACTGATTATCCATGATCAATATTTGACAGTAAAGCTCTTAGACTTCCTCGAATCTTGCAAGGAAAAATTAAGTGCCCACCATTTTTGTACCCTACAAGTCGTGGACGAGTTTTGACAGAGGTTCAAGCCTATATCCAGAAAAGTACAAGACAACCACAGATCCAAAATAATCAAAGCCATCAATGTTTGTGCCTCTAGTACCTCCAAAATAATCAAAGACATATAATGATGCCTTTGATTATTTTGTAGCAGTGGTTGTCTACTTGTCCAGATACAGGTCTAAACCTCTCGTAAAACTCGTCCACAGCTTGCGGGGTTTTGAATTGGTGGGAACTGAATTTCTCATCGACAGATATTGATCATGGACAATTAGTCGAGATGTGTACTAGGCATCGACGACAGTGGATTTGTACTCCACCTCATATTCGGGATTCGCCATCTTAAGCTCTGTATGGCATTGGAAACTTGGAAAAGTGTCAAAGATAGTGTAGTGTCTGTACAGAGTATCATAGTGTGCGTGTGTGAAATATAACAAAATTCAAAAACAGGCACACTTAGGCCTAAAAATGTGTCGCAGGGGGCAGTCACCCCCAACGGCCCCCAAATGGCACCGCGAGTGGCACGAACACCTCATGCGTATCCAACATAACACGTAGCAATCGATCGCACAGTCACGAGACTTTCTATTTGTGGAGAGAGCCTGAATTTGAAAACAGGCAAGGTTACGCCTGAAAATGTGTCGCGCGAGGGGGAAGGTGGAGCATCCCCAGCGGCCCCTAAAGGACACCACAAGTGGCACAAACAATTCATTCGCGTCCAACGTAACACGTAGCAATCGGTCGCGCATTCGCGGGACTCCCAGTTTGAGGATAGGACTCGAATTTGAAAACAAACACACTTCGTCTTGAAAACGTGTCACGAAGGGGAGGACACCCCCAATAACACCAAGCGGCACCACGAATGGCACGAACACCTTGTGCAAAAATATTTAGAGCTCAAGAGTCTTGAAACTTTTTAGAGCTCAAGGTTTTTGGAAACATGACATTAATTGAAGGGAGATGGCGGGAGAAATTGGTAAGACTACGTACTACGACAACCAATAATTATTGTACATATTATCCAAAAACCAACCAATAATTATCCCGTACTCCTTATAACATACTATCCAACAACCAATAATTTTCCTACAACTAAATAAATAAAGCCAATAATTATCCCGTACTCTTTCTAACATATTATCCAACAATAAACTAATAATCATCTAAAAGATAATGCAATCAATTTAATAACTACTTTAATTAAAGTAAAGAACACCTAGTTCTTGCGATCCAAGAAGACCATTAAATAGAGTCTTCTGAATGTGTGATTAGGCCGAATTGATCCTAGAGCCCGCAGCATATTCTTGAACACGTACATTTGCTGATTAGTTTCTTTGATATAATTTTTATAAAATAAAGCTAATTTAACTTCATTTTATGAAGACTATATCATTGAAACTGATCAACAAATGTATATGTACGGGAACATGTGGAAATTGAGCTGGGTCAATTGATCTAATCACAAACTAAAATGACTTTATTCTTAAATCGAGCGTTTTGTGAAAGGTGTTAGTGCCCATTGCATTCGATCGAACATAACATATTATCAAAAGTTAACTTACATGACTCCAAACCAATATTTGGAGGTAGGAAAATGGAAATTGTTCCTTAAATATTATTATGGACTCTCCATAATTAGCATGTACAATAGTGAAGAATTAACCATTAATTCTTCACTATTGTACATGCTAATGATGGAGAGTCCCAATATTATTTAAGGAACAATTTTCATTTTCCTGCTAATAAATACTAATTTGGATTCATCCAAGTTAACTTCGATAATATGTTCTCTTCAAGCATAAAGTGTCCAGAAGCTACTTCTGCAAATGAATAAGGTAAAATTGGTATATGTTACTGTAATTTTATTACACACCACACATGCAATAAATAAGCAAATTTTTTAATGTCACAACTAAACACATATAAATCATATTAAACATTCATAAATCTAACTAAACATTCATACATCAAAGTAAAGCGCTAATACAATGTCAATATCATAATCAGGTATAAATAAAATTAAAAAGGATAATATAATGTTCTGATACTCAAATTTTCTCTAAATCAACTAAAAGATACTTTAAATTAGGTATGTTATCAAGAGCTAACGGAGAACTCTTTTGGAGCCTTTAATGCGCCTACTTAAGTAGTCATACCCTTTCATGCGTGAACAAAAATAGACTAATTTCCATAGTTAATACACTTTGAGTAGAATACCTTCTTTACATTCTGAAAGCGTAAATAAAAGGCTCGTCGACTAGGCCATATGTACTCTTCAATTTTGATACATCGACCATAATAAGTTTGGAGTCAGGATCAACTTTACAAACATTCTTAGTATCCTCCACCTTTACCCAATCACAATAGAATAATATTTCTATAAAATTTGAGTAATCAAGTTCTAGGATTTGTTGGATCATCCCATAATAGGTTAGCACCGTATCATTTGGATTTTTATCATTTTTGAAGCGATACAGGTGATCAAGGCAATAATTTATATAGCATTATTTTGCGTCAAGATCTTTTTCTCATATAGATATGAAATGAAACAAAAAGCATTGGTGCAAAATTTCTTAAACTCATTCGCACGAAAACTAAGACCTTTTACTAAGCATGCAAGCCTGGAAGAGACATCACCTCTTTTTAGAAGCTATATTTATTAATGAATTGGTATTGGGGTGTCTTTTTACCACACATGAATAAATAACCGCGAGCATAAGATGTGAAAATTACCTCTTTTGATACCCATGCCCTAAAAAAAGTTATTGTGAAATTTCTCTTTTAATTTTAGGCAATTTCGTTCTCGTACTTCTTATTGATAAATTGCAGAGTTTAGATCATAAAATATAAAATACATATAATCAAAGAAGAAGAATTAAATAGATACTCACTCTCTCCAGTCTTCGACTTTATCTCGTGATTCAAAGACATAACGAGCGGCTTGCTCGTCTTATAGATTTGTGAGTTTCACCTCTTTAGGGTTTCCAAACAGAACTTCATCCTCAAACTCATTAGGTTCCTCGATCACTCATTATCAATAAGGATTGATCCTCCTCATCTCTTATTCTGGCATATTTTTCATAGCATAGAGCGATGATTCCATAATTATGTATTCTTTAGCAATGAACCCTCCAATATACCATGTATTCTTACGTAATCTTTGAAGGTTCATCAAGAGCTCAAAAGGATAATCCAATGATACCTAACATGACCACATAATAAAGCTTCACCACATAAATGCACAAGCAGGTGGATGCTGATATCGAAGAACGACGAAGGAAAATATATCTCTAATACACTAACTGCCTTAGCTAAAGTTGATTTCCCGACTTTAATATGGCTTACGTTTACCACTTTTGCACAAAGTAGGGTAAAACACAAATTAATTTGCATATATGACCGATGGATATCTTTGTGTTCAGAGAAGTAATACCAAAATAACAGAGGAATTAATTCGATGATTACATGCCAGTCGTGAGACTTGCACTGTGTCAAGTCATTTTCTTGGTAGCTTACTACCCTACGTAAATTACCAGAATAATCGGCAGAAATCTAGGATGACCAGTGTAACTCATCGTATTACAATGTTGTAACCAAGTAGCTTTAGTTTCTAACCCATATATAGGAGATCTATAATAACCCTGAACATTACAATCTGACAAAGTCTTATAAGCAGGGAGGTCGTGGATCGCCCACATCACCGTTATTTTAAGTGTGAATTCTTCACCCTTATGAGAGTCGAATGTCGTCATTCCTTTATCCCATAATACTTTAAGTTCTATGAACTCCTTTCTCATGCACAGTGTCGGAGGGAGACTTAAATTTGCCATGAGAATTGTCCAATAACTCTGACTAGTACTTAAATTATCAAAAGGGTTAAACCCACCGATTGAAATTTCAAGACAAATGTTGCGCGATTTTTTACAAATTCATGATGTTATACATTTGAAATTTGTCAGATGAGTGAATCAATCAAATAACGCATAAGATTCCTACCAACCTCGCATCGAGCATGCCATGTCACTGCCTCCGCTATCAATGGTACAGTAAAAAACCATTTTAACCACGACCCAAGTGGAAAATACTTCAAAACCTTTTATGGGACTCTCGAACACTTGTGATATTTTGTAGCTTTGTCCTTTTCATTCTCACAAACCACGTATCTAGGATCACTGCATACAGGACATATAACTTTCTCTTCGTTCTCATGGAGGTACAACATAAAATCATACTTACATGTATGAATACATTTGTATTTGAAATCTAAATCCTTTAAGCTCTTATTCATGATAGGATAATTGTTTGGTAATGTGTTTTCTTATGGAATAATTTATTTAACCCACTTAAGAATTCTGATTACGCAGTTCTCAGATAAACCGAATTGACTATTCAAATTAGGCAAACCAATCATTGCATATAATACCGATTGATCTTCATCTCAATCTTTACATAACAGTTTGGACGAATCGGCTTTCAATCGTATGTATTATCTATCTCTTAGTAGTTCAACATCAAATTATCATTTACTTGGTTATAATGCGCATTATACGTATCCATAGGCTGGTGGTTTTTATGGTTGTGGACTCTGTAAGCATCATCAATTAAGTCGGTCAATGGACGATATGTTTGTGAATCATATACCACTTGTGAAACTTGTATGTGTGATACTGATTTAAAACACAAATTCACAAACTTCCAAGTAAATACTTATTTAATCAAAAGTCAATTTTTAATCCAAATTAATTAAGTTCAATTTTATTTCAGACCAAAACAAACATCTAGGTGTAGTGGATCATGCCATCACAAATAAAATTACTGATTCACAGATTGTAGGAAAAATCCCTTTCGGGCAAAACCTTTATTTCACTAAACTCTCAAGAACCTTAGTCATGAATCAGTAATGGATGAATCGCAGAAGATCCATAAAGACGCGCAGTCTTGAATCACCCCAGGAACACCCACAAGCACTTCCTTTGAAATGCATTTAATGTCAGCCAGCACCTCCCTCAAGCGGCACCTAGATCAGCAGTAGAGATCCTCTCTATAAGAAAAACTTGACACAAGATGCGTTCTTGCGTTCCAAAACAATTCACATAAACTATTGGGATGAATTGTGTATTGAAAACAAGGATTAAAACCTTTAAAATGAGAAGAAAAACGTTTCTGCAGTGGCAACTTTCATAAAATAGTAATCTCATGTCTTCTCCCCAAAAACGAAACTCGAAAAGCCAATTTATAAAAAATATTAAGGCGGCAGCTTTCTCGAACAATATCAGTGTCTCGCTCGAACGAAAAATGTGTCGTTTGAACGACACTTCGCGCGATAAGGGATGTCGGTTGAACGACCCCTGTATGTCGCTCGAACGAGGGAAGCGAAATATTATTTTTTAGTCACGTGCACCTCAATACTTAAAAATTCTTTTTGACGAAAAACACCACTCCAACACTTAGAAAAACTTTCACAAATGTTATCCCAATACTCTGAGTGAACCATTAAGGACTTAAAACACAACCTTACCAAAGTTAAACATGTGGAGGCTTGAATGTTGAAGAACTTCGATATTCGGATCCGTCTCGATGTTTGAATGATGTTGAATATTTCTTCGATGGATGTAGCGGTATACAACATACTCAATTATTAACGGACAATAAAATAATTTCCTTACACCACTTCAACTCATTGGGGTCCCATTATGCGGTCTAGTATCGAAAATCCTTCCGGAACATAAGGTATATTTTTTTCACCATGATATGTACATATTTTAAATCTTGACAGATTCCCCATTTTATTAAATGCAACTCAACGTCTTCCAATGACTTATAATTTATGTTCATACAACGGGTGTACAAATACGGAATCTTATCACTTTTAAGGTTTTTGGAAGCATATTTGACAAATTCTTAAAATCCTTTTATATGATTATTTATTATTCAGTTAGTCTCTCCCATCCACTCTTTGTATTGTGGGAAATCCACTTAATAATCTTCAAATTTCAGTCATGTGTCAATAAGTTAAAATAAATGTCATGTTGTATACAAGAAAATAATATGATTACGAAAATATTATTAAAATTGAAACCAAAAAAAAAATCTTATTACAACTAAAATAAAAAAAAATATTATTACGACTGCAACAAAGAAAAGATTATTACAACTGAAGGAAAAAAATATTATTACAATTAAAATAAATATTTTTTATTAAAACTTAACCAACAGATAAACTGGCCAAGTAATAAAAGAATCTTTATAATTCCTCAATTCCCTCCTACCCCCGTTATCAATGTACACAGGTACATCTTCGGAGCCATTTTGTATTTCATCGACCATTATTTGAGCATCACCCTTATGCAAAGCTTGACCGTGTACTGGAGTTACAACAACTATGGAGATGAGTGTGCACACACCAACAATCCTCGTATTAGTCACGTCCTTGAAATAGTACTGTTGGCCATAGTCATCGTGAGTTATTGATGATGATCCAAGTCCCATGACATACGAAGGTATAGGGAAGGAGAATGTTGGAAGATGTGGAATTTGGGAGGCATATGTTGAAGGAAGTGGCATTTGGGAGAGGAATGTTGATGGAGGCGACATTTGGGAAGGGAGACTTGAAGGGGGAGGATAGGGGAAACCTTGGGGAGGAGGGTAATGGAAACCTTGAGGAGGCATTGGGGGCCTATATCCTTAATCTCGGGTTATTTTTAATCTCCTGGACTACTGATAACCTCTATTGATTCCACCGTCTTAGCCAAGTGTGACGAAAATGTAGTATATTTTTCCCATCGAGCATGAATATATAAGTTGGTTCAATTTTGTTGTTTATCGACATCTGGATCATCCTTTGTCCTACTCGCCCATTCATTCAACAAATCCTCATATGATTTGGAGCCCAACCTGTAGATATTAGCTTTTATGGCCCTATTTTGTTTGTTTTTCTCCCTTTGGACCAACTTTTTCTCCTTCGCCTCATTCTCCAAAAAATTATTATACTATTCCATCGACATTTCAACATTAGGAGGCACTCTGCCTTTCAGAGCCAAAATATCAAAACTCGCTGCCTCTCTCTCGAGAAATGTCTCTCCAAAGGTTTCTCCTGTATGACCTTAATTGTTCAGCAACTCGAGAAAGAACCTTATTCTTGGAACGGTTGGAAAATGAGAAACTCTTGCAAAATTGATCATATATTTCATCTTTGATGGCTTGATAAATGAGGTTCCAGTTGTTTGGTTTTGTGACTCTCGCGTTCATTTTTACCAGCGATAAACAATGGGCTTGAAAGTTCAGGACGCCATTAATATCACCGATCGGGTTATTCCCTAGAAGGTATAACCCAATGGGCTTCTTTTTATTTGAGCGAGAGGTGTATAGAGCGCCTGGTGGGGGTGTTAGAGCAATAGGAGTGCTGGATGGGGGCATTGGAGCATTTGGAGTTGGACTTGGGATGGAGTGAACCATTGGTGGAGTTGTGAATTTCTTGGCCATTGGTGTTGAGAAGTTGGGTTGTTCACGAGATGAGGAACCTCGTTGGGGTGTCACCTCACCACTTGGTACATTTTGGTTGTTTCCTCCCGACATTATCTATAAAAATGAAAAATCATAAGCGACAAAATAATTATAATAATATGAAATTATAACTAATTAATCAAGCTTATATATATATATATACCTTTTCAGAGTAAGACTTTAGAATATGTTCAATGTGTCTAATCTCCATCCATTCGGTATTAGTTTTTAAAAACCTATGAATTTTTGTACGTGGCAACCTAGGAGGAAGGGTATTTATGATTGATGTTTAGAAATCCGTGATATGAACTCAGAATCCCACTTTTTTAACTTGTTGGCAATATTCAATTTTACCTGCATTTGGCGCGAGACATCACAGTCTATGTCAATGCTCTTTATACGCAATTGTATCCATAACGGGTGAGTTTTTTCTGCCTTCTCTAACAACATAAGCAAGGTTAGGGCTACATTGGGATTATGTGTGTGAAATATATTATGTATAGAGTTATCCCATCTTTTTAGTAGGTAAAATAGAATATGACTGAACATGTACTCTTGTTGGAGATCAACTCCACAATTTACACGGTTGTCAAATTGTTCGATCTTTTTATTTTCATACCTATAAATGGGAGTACCCTCTAGATGGAGCCCACTAATAAAATATTTATATGTGCGATCAAATTGCAACCTCTCGCACTCTTTTGTCAGTGATTATCATCGTGCCTCATTTTTCCTGAGAAAAGTATACATGGGCATGAATATAAGTCCTAAAATTAAGGGGATCTAATTAATTAATAGCTATTAATTTAAATATATGAGGTATAAGGGTATATTAGTTTGTGAGATTGTGCCAGCAATCAATGTCAAACTTATTTAATTAAATTCCAATTTCAGTCCCAATAAGTCTTAACTCTTATAAAAAAACGTGATTGACTAAAAGAACAACCTAAGCATGTAAGACAACCACAAATGAGAAAAAATCCCCCACAGAGGCTAAACCATCTTATTTCCACTATAATTTATAAATATCAGTTTCACGGATTATAATGAAAATACAAGTGACATACGAATTACCCGTCGGTGTCAGTTCGATGTCGTCAGCAAGAGATCCCGTAAGAGCTCCAATTGGTTAGTAATGGAAAAGCATCTTCTTCGCCACAAGAGTACTCCAGATGAGTAGAACAATGTTCTTTGGGGTTTATAGGATTCACATAAAGGATTGAAAATTGTTTGTGAATCAAAACGGTATATAAACCTTAAAAAACAAACTCTGAAAACTACTACTGTTATGCAGAAGACGAGGGTGTGCAGACTTAGGAAAAATTAAATAAGCAGTTTGAGGTGGTGGTCATTCGAACGTCATACGATGTCATTTGAATGAAAACAGGCCTCGTTCGAATGACATGCGTTGTCGTTTGAACGACATTAGTGACATGTCTAATTCCGCCTTCTTTTTCCAAAAAGATATTACGTGATAAACATTTTTCAGACTTCAAAATTTATTTTAAAATATTCCCAACTATTTA
Source organism: Sambucus nigra (assembly GCA_949130495.1). Lineage (NCBI taxonomy): Eukaryota > Viridiplantae > Streptophyta > Magnoliopsida > Dipsacales > Adoxaceae > Sambucus > Sambucus nigra. The sequence continues at coordinate 51,523,737 of OX422214.1, forward strand.
TGTAGATAATAAAAACTCCAATTAAAATTATTTTACTATAAAAACGTGCAGTAGTGGGAATGGTTGAAGAGCACGATGCACGTACGAAGATGATGGATGCATTAATTCGGATCAAGGTCGTCGAGGATGATCGTGGAGACGTGCCAAATGTAGAGGTATCAAACATACTAAATTGTGATCTATGACACTTAGAAAATTCCTAGATTCTACCCTGGACATTTATAAATCATGTCCTTACAGTTCGATTAAGGTTTTGAATCATCAGTACCCTTCTCTTAACTCTTGCATTTTGGATCTCGCCAATGTGAAATCTAAACAACAACTCGTCATAAATGTTAAGACACATTTTCTAAGGGTTTATCATGAGTGTGTCTAAAAGTATATATGTAGATTTATCATGAGTGTGTCTAAAAGTATATGTGTACATCAATCCAAGAAATCCAACATAGTATCCAACAACCAAACCAATAACTACAAATTATCTTGTACTCCTTTTATCATCTACATGATAAAAATACATACTCATAATCACAATATCTCACTATAGTAGGGTCATTTCTCATTAAACATATACATTAAGATTAGGGTTTCAAATTTATACATGATAAATACATAAACGACACAGTTATTAATGTGCACACGTGTTTGCGATTCATATTTAAAGTAAAGAATTGTTTAAATTTATTGATAATTTATAGGTTTAGAATTGCTAAAAGAATTAAAGAATTGCTAATGTACAAACCATTTTCACCAATAATATATACCTGAAAAACTGTCATATTAAGTTAACTAATGTATAAGTTTGGCATTGTAAAATGAAAATAACAGAAGAAAAATTCTTTGGTATCCTACAAAATAAAATTTCCTAAATATCCAATTTTAACCCTATATCTAATTTGAAATCTCTTAGTTTGTAACAAATCAAATACACACAAATATATCTAATTTGAAATAAAACAAATCAAATACATACATATATACCCAAAATAAAATTTTCTATTTACCCAATATCTTATATCTAGTTTGAAACTAGTCAAACACACACACACATAAGTACATTCATAACCAAATACACACACACACACAATACACATGCAGTACACACGTAATACACAGATACACACAAAAAATACATAATATACACACACATACAAATAGAAATACACATATACACACAGAAATACACAAATATATACAAATGCACAAATACTCAAATGCAAAATATTAGGGTTTAAGTGTTACATTTGAGATTGAGATTGATAAACTTGAGATTGAAAATGAAGGTGGTTAAAAATCGCTGAATCTCCAGAGAGAGGGAAATGTTTAGGGGTTTGGAAATTTTCGAGTGAAAAAAATGAAAAGTGGTTCAACCTTTTAGTATAAAGACACTGGTCATGGATATGGGCCATGACCAACCCGCGTGACCTTAATTTTTTACACGTCAACAGCCGTGACTAGGTGTCGATATGGAGATGGTCGCGCCCTCAGTCCGTGACCAATGCGATTCACTAATTTGGAATGGCCACGATGCAAAATCGTGACCCTATTGTGTGTGTATTGCGGCCTTAGTCACGGAGCTAGTCAGGGCCTTAGTCCATGACCACACATGGAGGGAAATTTGGTGCAAATTTTACGCCATGATGGTCATACCATGATCATGGCTATGGTCCGTGACCCATAGTGGTTAGGGATTTGGTCAATTACCACCTCCAAGAGCATCCATGACCACACTCGATTATGGAGTTAGTCACGCCAAAGTTTGATATGGTCATGGTTTTAGGTCATGACTAGCTAGTCACATATTTGGTCCGTGACCCCCAGGCCGTGACCAAACGCAGGATCTGGTGTAGTGCTCTTTCTCACTCATTATGTGTACGTTATTCCCCATACATACGGTCAACTTGCTCCTCTCATTCCCCATTTTCTCCCTCTTATGCTTAACGTTTCTTTTTTTAATTACCTTACAAGTTTTATTTTTTTCCTAAAAAAAGTTAAATCTTTTTTTTATTATTCAGATAATCAATTTACCATATGTTCCCTTAGTAAAAAAAACAATTGATTCAATTTTGTATCCTAAATATGTAGAATCTTTTTCGATATATTGTTCAATTTTTTAATTATATTTAGGTTTATCAAAGTAACACAACACGACATGACACGATAAATAAATTTTTTTATTAGTAAACACGAATATGAGTAAATTAAAATGCCACACAACCCTAGTAAAAGCGACACGACATGAATATTATTTTGTTCTTTTTTCATCCAAGTTTTTATTTATTCACAATATAAATATATTTGTTCTTTTTCTTGTACAAATTTTTATTATAAAAAAATTGTTTTGTGTTCTATTTTCGTCACATTTGTATTTACTAAAAACACAAAAAAAATCTTATTGTCTTTTTCCTCACAATTTTCTTAGTAAATAGTTTTTTTTATTTTATGAAAATATAAAATGTGACGAAAAGAGCACACAAGAACATTGAAAAAATATAAACTGGTAAAAAAATGAACAAAATAATATTTTGTGTCTTGTGCTTTTATTTGGGTTGTGTCGCATTTTAATTCAGTCATGTTCGTGTTTGGTAATAAAAAATCATTTCGTGTTATGTCAATTTTATTTAGTATGCATTGGTGTTTAATCAAAAAAATTAAATTTTGTGTCATGCCGTATTTAATTGATCGTGTACGTATTTGGTAGAAAAAGAAAAAATTTCAATGCTAACTAATTGGTAAGTAACCTATATATTTTTCATTCATTTAATTAGTTATAATTGAAATGTCCAGGAAATGTTTGTAGGTATTCATCGCGTCAAGAAGACACTGATGAAGGCCTAGTTGATGGTAGTTATTGATTTGAAGGTGATTAAATTATTTGAAAAGATGAAAATGATTTATTTTCATGTGATTATCTAACTCTTTTGTCTTCCATTTCCGGAATATCTTTGTAATTTGGATGCATTTTGGAGTTGGATGCTTTCTTTTTGGAGTTGCATAAGTCTTTATTTTATTTAGATTAATGTATTTGTATTTTGACAAATGTAGTTGGATGAATTGTTTTATTTTATTCGAGTTATGCGTCAAACAACAAATTGTACTTCCATAATTCCATTAAATTTTGCCACAAATGCAAGTAACATCTCAAAACGCGCTATTTTGAATCAAACCACAAATTGTAGTTTCGTAAATCCATTAAATTGCCCCAAATTCTAGTCATTATAAATCTAGACAACAATATAAACCTAAATATAATTAAAAAAAATGAACAATATATCGAAAAAAACAAGTTCTACTTATTCAGGAAACAAAACTGCATCAATTTTTTTAGACAGCACAATGGTAAACCGATTATTTGAACAATAATAAAAAACAGATCCAACTTTCTAGAAAAAAAATAATAAACTTCTAAGGTAATTAAAAAAAGAAATTTTAAACATAAGAGGGAGCAAATCAAAAGTGATATGATCGAGTGGATTGAAGGATTGGGAAGCAATGCACACGTAAGGAGTAAGAAAGAGGGCTAAGGGCTCTTTTAACTTTTTTCAATCCTTCCTTCCTTCTATAGGCACACTTCTCTCTCTCTCTCTCTCTCTCTCTCTCTCTCTCTCTCTCTCTCTCTCTCTCTCTCTCGTCTAACGGTTTAGATCAAGTCGTTTCGAATTTTAAACCCTTTGATCAAATCGTTGAATCACAACCGTTGATCTGTTTTACCTCATCAAAATTTTAGGCTCGTGCCAAGTGCGCGTTAAAGCGCGCAATGCGCCCTAAGTCCCCCAATCTCCCTTTCACGTGCCGCGTGTCGCGTGTCGCGATTAGTGGTGCTTAAGCACCAGTGCGTTGCGTAGGATCATAGCCTCTTATTTGACTTGTCAACTAAGAATCTTAGTTGTCCTTTAGTTGATATATCACTATTTTTTGTAGTATTATTCCAATGTGGGACAATATGGAATTTTGAGCACTCCCATATCTTTCACACCCATTTGCTCATGTTTCTACCTTCTACAATAAAACCTAAACTATGTTTAAAATACAACACCAATAATATAATAAAATATTAACAACTAAAGATTAAAATAAAACATCAATTAATATAATAAAGATATTATATTATATTGAAATTTATCCAACATTCCCCCGCCAATTTCAATATACACAAGAGAGCAAAATAAAGAGACAATAAATAACTTTTGGCACTATCGCTAAAATCTAGTACATAAATGAGAAGTGTCTTTCGGACTTGAACTTCCATATAGTGAAAATAATTCAGAGATTCATGAAGGTGCTGTGGTGAACGTATCTTGAACCAAGGACCTTTTGAGACTAGCCAGAACTATCAGACATATCGATTTCAGAGTTTATAAGTATTGTTTTAGCATGTACTTTTATGGCCTTGTGCTAATCCTGATTTCATGAGCGCTTTAGGATCGGTCTTGATTCCATAGAAAGTGGCCACACTTTCGACACTCATATAGGTAAATCAACTTTAGTGATTCTGCAAGTCACACTTATATGATTTATTAAGAAGTAACCTTCATCCTCTAACATGCAGAAAACCAACACTAGGCACATAGGAATGGAACTTTTTGTATAAAATTCCTAGTGTTCCATAACTATAATTTACTTGTTTGTACCACATTGAACTCTATCTATATTTTCAAGATATGAGTTAGGTTCCCATTAAATATAGTTGTGTTATTTAATAGACCTTAGTCCCATTCCTTTTGAGGTGATATATATAATCTCCCTAATAAGACCTTTAGTCAGAGGATCTGCTAAATTCTTGTTCATTTTAATATAGTCGACTGTAATTACTCCTTCCTTGAGTAATTTTCTTATAATTTGATGCCTCAGACTAATGTGTCTAGATTTTTCGTTGTAAATTTTATTCGAAACTTTATAAATTGTGGCTTGGTTATCACAACTTATCATAATAGAAGGTGATGGCTTTTTCCATAAAGGAATATCAAACAACACATTTCTAAGCCATTCTTCTTCTTTACATGCATCTGCTAGGGCTATAAATTCATATTGCATTGTTGAATTTGATACATATGTTTGTTTCTTGGATCCCCAAGAGATAGTTGTTCCTCCAAGCGTAAAAATCCAACCAGTAGTTGACTTGGATTTTGATTCAATATTATTCCAACTTGAATCACTATATCCTTCTAAAACAGAAGGATATCCTACGTAATGTAAGTCATAATCCAAAGTCCTCTTCAGGTATCTAAGCACCCTAAAAATTGCATTCCAGCGCTCTTGTCCTGGATTGCTTGAAAATCTACACAATACACTCACTGCATAAGCAATGTCTGGTCTAGTGCAATGCATAGCATACATTAGACTCCCAATAATACTAGCATATTTAAGTTGGTCCATAGCATGCCCAGTATCTTTCATTCATTTGATACTAGGATCCACTGGTGTAGCAGCTGGCTTAAGTTCAAAATGATTATATCTTTTAAGAATTTTTTCTATATAATGAGATTGAGATAACGCTAAAGAATTATCCTTCCTCACAATTTTGATTCCTAAAATCACATAAACTTCTCCAAGATCTTTCATATCAAATTTTAATGAAAGAAACCTTTTAGTTTCTTCAACATATTTGAGATTAGACCCAAATATTAGCATGTCATCTACATATAAGCAAATAATAACACCAACACCATTTTCAAATTTACTATATATACATTTGTCGGCATCATTAACTTTATATCCATGGGATATAACAATATTATTAAACTTCTCATGCCATTGCATAGGAGCTTGTTTAAGGCCATAAAGAGATTTAGCCAGTTTACACACTTTCTTTTCTTGGTCAGGCAAGACAAATCCTTCGGGTTGTTCCATGTAAATCTCTTCTTCTAAATCACCATTTAAAAATGCAGTTTTAACATCCATTTGATGAATAACTAAATTGTGAATAGAAGCAAGAGATATTAATATCCTAATGGAAGTGATTCGAACAACAGGAGCATATGTATCAAAGTAATCAATTCCATGTTTTTGCTTATAGCCTTTAGCAACTAGTCTTGCCTTAAATTTATTTATAGAACTATCCGGATTTAATATTCTTTTAAATATCCATTTGCACCCAGTAGGTTTAGCCCCGTAGGGAAGATCGAAAATAACCCAAGTTTGATTTGATAAACTTGAGTTCATTTCATCATTTATTGCTTCTTTCCAAAAGACAGCATCCCTAGATGTTACTACTTCATGAAATGTGGTCGGTTCATCTTCTACATTAAGAACAAATTTAGTTTTGTTCTTAGTCTCATTTAAATCCCCTTCAACTAAATAAATAACAAAGTCAGGCCCAAATATTTTTCTAGTTCTTTGTCTTTTACTCCTTCGGGGTTCAACGTCATTCGTTGTTTCTGAAGAAGATATTGATTGTGAATTTTCTTCTAAAGTTGAGGAGTCAACAGTTGAATTATTATTTTCTAAACCTTGATTCAAAGTACTAAACTTTGTTAGATGTTCAAAGAATTTCACATCTACCGACTCAATGATTCCTTGAGTTTCAAGATTTAAAAATCGATAAGTCGTATTGTTATTAGAGTATCCAATAAAAATATATTTGTAAGTTCTATTTCCCAGTTTAGGTCTTTTAGGTTCGGGTTTTCTTACATAATCAAGATATCCCCAAGCTTTAATACGTCTAAGATTAGGCTTACGATTAAACCATAATTCGTGTGGTGTAATATCCTTGTTTTTCAATGAAACTCTATTTAAAATATAATATGCGGATAAAACCACTTCTCCCCGCATTGACAAAGGTAAACCAGAACTGATTAACATTGAATTTATCATTTCAACTAAAGTCCTATTTTTCCTTTCCTCCGTTCCATTTAGTTACGGCGTATAAGGCGTCGTAACTTGATGGATTATCCCATGAGTATTACCAAATTGTATAAACTCACTCGGGTAATATTCACCACCCCTATCGGATCATAGGACTTTAATTTTTCGATTTTGTTGAGTTTCAACTTCTTCTTTAAAAATTAGAAATTTCTCGAAAACTTTATCTTTACTTTTAAGTAAATATATATATGCATACTTAGAGTAATCATAAATAAAAGTTAAGAAATATTTATTTCCACCAAGAGTCATATTACTCTTCATATCACATACATCACTATGAATAAGATCAAGCATTTCGGATGTCCTCTCAACAGATTTGAACGACTTTCTAGTTATCTTCGATTGAGCACAAATTTCACATTTAGAAAGGTTATCAAATTTACAATCCGAGATTAAGTCGAGATTAGTCATATTTTTTATACTTTTATGATTCACATAACCTAATCTACTATGCCATAAAGAAATAGACTCAACTATATAATCATAACTAATATCATTGATAACATTAATTTTGATCATGCCGTTACAAGAGTACCCTTTGTCAATAAATTAGCCATTCTTAGACAAGACAAACTTATTAGACTCATACACTAGTTTGAAACCTCTCTTATTGAGAAGGTCCCCAAACACAAGATTTTTACACATATCAGGTACATGAAGTACATCAATTAGAGTAAGTGTCTTTCCAGAAGTTAGCTTTAATTCCACTGTGCCTTTTCTAACTACATTGGTGCGAAGATTATTTGCCATCTTCACTTCTTTTCCATCAATTTCTTGATATGTTTTGAATGGAGAGCCGTCTTTGCATATGTGGACCGTTGCGCCGGTATCTAGACACCATCCACTTTCATTATTAATTAAATTTGCTTCGCATACAGTAGCAATAAGATCTTCAACACTGTTGGTTTCCTTTGACCCTTGTTTTTCCTTAAATGCCTTCTTTTTAAGACGACATTCTCGAGAATAATGGTCCGGTTTGTCAAAGAAGAAACATTTTCCCTTATTTTTCTTATTTGCACCTTAGTTCTTGAATTTTGAATCATTCTTTGCTTTAAATTTTAAATCTTTGGTAACCTTGGATTTTTTATCCTCAACCATATTGGCTTTTGAATGACCCTCACCTTTTTCATCCTTATTTTCTCGAATACGAGTATCATCTTCAATACGAAGGTGACGAAGAAGGGATTCCACAGTATAAGTCTTTTCATCATGATTAATTTTCTTCTTAAAGCGATTCCAAGAGATGGAAGTTTTGAAATAATCACCCCTACTTGAAATTCATCTTGAAGATTAATTCCAGCGGCTTTAAGGTCATCAATAATTTGTTGGGGTTCATGTGCTTGTGTAACGACAGATTTGTCATTACTCATTCTAAAATTCATATAGTTTGACATCAGAAACTTACGGTCGCTCGCTTCCTCATTTTCATACTTTGTCTCCAAAGCCTTCCATAATTCCTTTACTGTCGGAATCATTCGATGAGCGCTATAAACAGTTTGAGACAAAGCATTGAGGATATTTCCTCGACACATAAATTCATCTTCTTTCCTCTTCACACGTTTTTGCTTTATTTCTTCGGTGTCTTCGGGTGTGGGCTCCAAAATTTGTTCAAGGTTATCATCTAGAATGTATGAAAGTTTTAGTGATGTGAGGAAGAACATAACTTTCTCTTGCCAACGGGTGAAATTTCTGCCATCAAAACGGTCGAGATGGATTAAGTCTTAAGTCATGACTTGGATAGATTGTGCCACAGTTCCTTCTATTTGAGTGGAGTAATAAGAAATTTTTGCCTAAAATTGTTGGAGTTTTGTTATGGAAAGAACTAAATATATTAATTAATTTCTTCAAGGCACGTTCTTGGAACGCTTTCTTTTAGGCAAAATTTATCCCAATCCAGTTCAGACTGAACCGCGAGTACACTATGGGTTTTATAAAATCTACCTTCAGGATACAATGCAGTGTATGAACAGTTGTTTGATTCAAACTGTGTACTATTTGATCAAACCGAGAACACTCTGAATTTATAACTTGATAATTCCAAAATATAGAGGACGGAGAGAGGAGAAATTAACAATTTTTGGTGTCCAAAACAGAGTCCTGGAACTCATTTTATATCCATTTCTGTGATTGTTCTTCAATAGTCACAGCTCTTCATGTAGCGACTCAGCAACTGTTGGATTGTGCCTGTTTGGAACAGCTTCGATGTAACGGTTTAGATTAGTCATCCCATCTTGTTCATACCTTGAATGTTTTAATAGAAGGGTTCCAGATACTTTTTAATCCTCGTGGGAAATTATTCAAATCAAAAGCTAGGAACAACAACAAAAAGAGCAAAAGGAAGATAATGTTCACATGTTATACTCCTACTTAGGTTGTGAAAGAGAATGACATTAAAGATCTTATTGTCTATATTTCTCTAAAATCTCAGAATACCTCCCAATGGTATTTTGATAGTGGTTGCTCAAGACATATGACGGTGAGAAATCGCTTTTTACCAAACTTGAGGATCATATGGAAGGTAAAGTGACTATTGCTGATATGAGTAGGCCTAGCGTGTTAGGATGGGTCACTATAGAGATTTTAGGATTACCAAGGCTATCCAAACTTGATACGTATTAGCTAATTGTGTGACGAAAACCTTGCGGTTAAATTTAATCAATCGGAATGTTGTATTTATAATGGCTCTGGTAAGATTGTATTACAAGTTGTAAGGACATCCGATAACTATTGCGGTATTATTCCTAAATCCCCATTTTTCTGTAATAGTGCTAGGCCCCCCTATCGACCTTTGGCACCAAAGACTAGGTCATGTGAACTGTAGGGATATTGTTTGTCTTGTAGGAAAAGACCTAGTCAGGGGCTTACCATCTCAAGGAAAATCAACTTTTTTAGTATATGGTTCATGCCAACATGGAAAGATAATCAAAAGTATACATAAAAAGTTAAATACTATTACTACCTATCTTGTATTAGAATTAATGCATATGGATCTTATGGGTCCAATGCGCATGGAGAGTCTAGGTGGTAAATGGTATATCCTAGTGATGGTCGACGATTTTTTAAGTTATTCAATTATGGGATTCCTTAGGGAAAATCGAATGTTGTTGAGTTTCTTATGACAAAATGTTGTGTCTTATGAAATCAACATAGTATCACTATTAATCCAATTAGAAGTCATAAGGTCACGAAATTCATTGATGTCAGTGTTGCAGAGTTTTGCGATGGTTTAGGCATCAAACATGAATTGTCAGCGGTAGGCACACTTCAACAAAATGACGTTGTTGAGATAAAGAATAGGACAATTCAGGATATGGCAAGATCTATACTACTTAGTCGAAGTGTTCCTAGACAGTTTTAGGCTGAGGCTGTGAACATCGCTTGTCATGCGGTGGACTGGTTTATCTATGTCCAAATACTACTAAAACTCTATATGAATTGTTGCTTAGGAAAAAACCTAACATATCTTATTTCCTTGTCTTCAGGAGTCCTTGCTACATTATTCTAGATAAAGAGCACTTAGGAATGTTTGAATCTAGGAGTGGGGAGGGAATATTTTTAGTCTATTCATCATGTAGTCGGGCTTATAGGGTTTACAACCTTAAAATCTCAAAGTTCATGAAATCGATAAATGTCATTATTAAAGATGATGCTCCTGTAAAATTTATCGGTGACGATCTTGATTGTGATATTGATGCACCCCTAGTGATGATCCCATTATTTCTCACAATGATATAGTCGACCCCACTCTAAATAAAGAGGATCGACCATCTTGGGATCGAAAGAGTCATGACTCCATAAACATTCTCTATAAGCTTTCTTTTTTCCCCTTTCATTTATCTTTCTATCTTTCATTTACTATAGCCATGGTTTATATCGTGCATGGGGAATCCTTAGAGGAAATTAGGAAGGAAAAGAATATTCTTGATTGGGTTAACTTAAAAATGCCCATAATGTTGAATTAGTGCCATTGCCTAAGGGTCACTGGATTCCCTCTCTCTTCATTACTGAGTGTGGCTTCATATTTTCCCCTAATAGGTTTTGTTTAAAATTTTACCAATATTTTGATGTCTTCCCAACTAACGTAGCCCCCAATACTTGGAGAGTGGTCAATGGCATTCATAAGTTGAATCAGATACATGGAACCCACATTGGTATCCCAGAGATGATGTTCTGTTACAAGTGGGTTACCAGTGATAGTACATACTATATAAAAATAGGGTTTGCTAACATGGTTTTAGTTGTCAATTTTCCAGACTCCAATAAAGATTACTATGATTATGGAGTCATTACTAAGAATTGGCAACATGCTCTTTTACAAACAAGAGAAGTATATGATGGGCGTAGGTGCCCTTAAGTGGGTCATGGCATAGGTTGTTTAGTTTACTGCTATACTCCTCTATTTTTATTTATTATTTTTTTGATGATATTTTAATCCATAATTTCGTGTCTTGTTTCTGTTTTTCCATAGTTAAGAGAAAGAATAAGTGTCCTAAAGAAGAGGACTTAAATATTCATGAATTAAAATTCCTTTGGATCATCCATCAAAGAATTGGCGAGGAATACCCCAGAGATGTCTCTTATTAGCTGCAGTACAGGAGCTCTATAACTTCATTTGTTGATTGGCCCACCATTTCTAGAGCTGTTGATCCCATCAACCTTGAGGAAGAACCAATCCCTACTTCCTTTATCGAAGAATATGCTAGTGTAGAAAAGGATCTTAGAACATCTTCCTCTTTTGAGTCGTTAGATATTTCAACTATTCCCTCTTCTCCACTTGCTGCTATGGGAAAGAGAAAATCCCTAACTTTATTACTGAAGACTTGTCTCCACCTGCTAAGAAAGCTATTGGGTATGCTAAGAAGCTAAAAAAATTGTCCAAGGCTTTTGAGAAGGATAAGGTTCCTCGGGTCATTGCTTCTGAGGGAGTAAATGTTACTGCTCCTCAATTTAGGAGGTTAAAGAAAGGTTTGCCCGAGAAATAAATTGAGAGAAGCTCTGCCGACCAGGAGTTGGTCGAGAAAATTCAAGAGGACTTGACTGTTGCTGAGTCATTTTCCATTGTTATTTATCCTGGTGTTATCGGAAATTAATCAAGACTGATACTCTCTTTGCTAACAACGTAACTCTTACCCCTTTTCCAAGACTGAAATTAGCAGAAAAGGCTTGCCAAAGTTTGGTAATGGTAATCCTTTCTTCTTTGTTAATTGCCTCTTGATGTTCCTTCTAATCTGATACTGGTCTGTGTGCAGTTTTTGGCAAACTTTAATCAAATGCTTGAGAAGGACGAGTAGTTTCGTTCTTCTAGGGGAGAAGTTAAAGAGTCCCTTGAACGTCTGAGGAAGTTTGTTGAGGCTTCTTGGTAATTATTAGAGTCCAAACATAAGGCTTGGGATGATGAGATGTAGAAGGCTATTAATAGGGACACTCTTACTGAGAGAAAGGTGGTCACTGTTGAGACCAGTTTGACAGTTGATGAAGGATAGATGGCTACTGCTAAAACCAATATATCTTTTGTTAAGAATAAGGCAAAGTTGGCTGAGGAAAAATTGGCAGCAAATTAAGATCTCCTGAAGTTTGTCGAGGAGAAAGCTTTTGGTCTATCTTCTAAGTTGGTCGCAGATAAGGCCAAATATAAGAAGCTTAGGGAGGATTCCTTCAATAAGGGATATGACAAATAATTTCAAGCGGACTCTTCTCAGATTGAGTTCGCGAGGAAGAATTTTTTCAAGGATGGATGGTCGGAGGCACTTAAGGAGGTTGGCACCCTAGCTGAATCTGAACTATTTTTTTGTCATGATCTAGGATCTCCTCCCAACTTGGAGGAAGCGTTTGATGATCAAGAGGGATCTGGGGAGTCTTCTCTTCAACCTGTTGGGTCTATTTTAAATACCATTGATGAAGTTGCCCCTTCTGTCGACTAGCCTTCTAGAAGAAATTTCCAGGAGAAGGAGAAGGTTTAACTTCTTGTTCTTTTCTTTTTATGTTTATCTATTTTATAATGGGACCAACAGTTTCAATAAGGTGTAACACCTTTTTGGTTATCAATGAAATCATTTCATCTTTCCTGCTATATGTGTTGTGCTCAACATACTTTTTATTTTTCTTGTTTGGTTGAATGGATTCTTATATTATATATTATTTTTGCTCAGTAGTCATACTAGTTTACTTACCCTTGCAATTTTCAAATTGATGCTAGAAAGAAGGCAATAGTTTCTACTAAATCGGACCTACTCAAGTAGCGTAGAAGTCTTTTGGAAGCTGGACATATTACTTTAACTGAAGAAGACTTGGTTGGCTTTCTTGGACCAAAGGCATCCACTCAAATTAAAGAGTCATACATTCATCTCCATTGTTTACTGGATATGGCTATAGTAAATAATGCAGCTTATTACAAGATAATTGAATATTTGCTGGAAGGACACAAATTTTCTTTGGCTTTACTCCACTTTGACTATGAAACTAAATACAAAGCTTTGATTGAAGGGTGGGGCTTTGAGAAGAAGTTGGAAGAATATGCCTTCATGTACAAAAGAAAATAGTTCGTGTTAAACCAAGAAATAGATGAGGCTAGGGAAATTTTCAAGCTCCTATAGGAGGAGAATAATAAACTCGGGAATGAGTTGGATACTTTGAACCAATCTTCTGCTAGTGGTATAGAGGAAGGAGCATATTTTTTGGAGAATGAAAATTCCAGGCTGATACAAAAAATTAAAGCTCTGAAGAAATCCAAGCCTGGACAAACTTCCAGACAACAAAGGATAAGCCGATCAACTATTGATGAGGTAAGGACTAAGAAAACCTTAGCCAACCAAGCTTCTCAATTGAAAGCAAATAGTCTGGCTATTGCCAATCTATCTAAGAAGTTAAAAGTTAAGGATAAGTCCATTGCCAGCCAATCTATACAGTTGAAGGTGAAGATTGATGTTTTGAAGAAGCTTCAACATCAAGTTTAAAGGTTAACCTTTCAATTTCACAATTAACCCATAGAGGTATGGATGGAAGGATACAATGAAGCACTTGGCTATGTCTATGATCACCTTGCTCAGACCCATCGTGAAGGCTATAAGTGGGGATGGACCAACTGCTTGACATTGTTGAAACATGATCTTAACAACGAGTTATGGTACTGGAATGAGGTTGGTCTGTTAGATTGTGAGGATCCTCCTTTCAAGTTGAACGTATCATAGATTCCTATTGACACTAGTCCTCAGTTCTTAATCATCGAGTATTTGGGAGACTATGGTTTGCATGACGTTCATGAAATAGTTTGTCCACGTCATCTAATTAATGCAACGAGTAGCAGTAACAGGAGAATGCTAAGATATTTCAACTTCATTAATTTTCCTTATACTTTAAATGATCCTCCTACTGGAATGGAGAGAGTGCAACCAGCTCAGCCGACTTCCAAAGCTCAAGGAAAATGTCATGTTGAATAGCTTATTTGTTTTTTGATTATTCATTAGACCTTGAATATTAGACAGTTAATATACGAATACAAATTCATATCTTTGTGTTGTCAACTCTTGATTATTTAATCAATCAGTCAACTGAGTTATTGTCTAATAATGAATTATTAGACTGTACTTGTAAGGCCATATATTTTACTAATGCACTTAGATTTATTGATACAAGTTTAGCATTTGTTATCAGTGGTGACCAAGTGTATGAGGAATATATGTGTGTATTCCAATGATCAGGAATGTTTACATGTCTTCCTGCATTTAACTTAGTCGGGTAAAACTTGTTTGTAACTGTTTTAGTTGTATACTAAGTTTTACAGACTTCATGTTCTTACCTTGTCAATGACGAAGTCATACATTAAGTAAACTATTATGTCCGACCAAGTGTTTAGGATTATATTCCTATAATTAACTTTGTCGAATAATACTTGTTGTTTGTGACTTGTTAATACAGAGTCATACATTAAGTAATGATTACTTCTCGTTCGTGACTTTTATATATAAAGTCATACATGAAGTTTCATCTTGGGCGAACAACGATTGTGCCTTAAGCTATTGGTTCATCTAGAATTTGATAAATTCAACCCGATTAAGTATTAGTTGCTGATTGGTAGATAAGTTCAACCTGATTAAGTATGTGTGACACCCCGCCTAATTAAATACCGGGTGATCAGTCGTTTACTAAATTAAATCAGAATATTCAGTTGGTTCAGAATGTGCATCACTGTCGCAAACTTATTATTAACACTAACCACCTAATATTCGAAAGGGTTGATGTCAAAATTTTATCTTTTAATTAATATAAACCAAATTAACGAATAACAAAAAATTCACCATTCAAAACAATATGATATGAAATAAAATAAATGGAATAATCAATGTGACTGGAGTGAACACTTCTAGCCTAAATACTAAATACAATAATCCAACGAAATAATCCAACAACTGAAGTGAGTAAAATGACTAAATCCACAATCTTTGAATGTCTAAATAGAAAAGGGGCAACATGCCCTAACTGCAATAAATACTCAAGATGAAGAAATGATAATCATGGAGGCGTCCACAATCGAGTCCCTATAACTTCCATAGCATTTATAGCACATCAAATGAATGGAAATCCAATGCTTGGTGTCCCCGTGGCTGGCCACCTAAATAATTTGACAAAAGGAAAGAGATTTGCAATAAATGAGTCAGAGCCTGAGTGTAAAGTATTTAAAAAAATTAGCAAGGATTTAAATATTGCAGTAAGGCAAAATATTATGTGCATGTTAGCTTTTCGAGCACTCACTTGAGATTCTCACCTCTAAACTAATGTGCACGCCTAACGCACCTCTCAACCCATTATAATTACTCTATTACACTTAACTAGACTGTAGACATAATCCTTCCAATTACTCCCGCAATACCAACCCGTATTTCCCACACAATACCATGTTAAATATTTCTACAACTCTTATCTCAATTTGGGAAGTATTCATAAATCAAGTTAAGTATTAATCTACTTAAGTTATTCAGGAATTTTCATTATATTTCTTATCCACATACTATCACACAATAAGTAATATTACAAGTATATATATATATATATATATATATATATATATACTAAAAAGGCATCTCTAGGCTCGTCTATTGTGCCCTCATACTCCACTATTAAGTCCCCGTACATCTCGCACTGAATAAGGACAATGAATTCAAAATCTCCCTTGAACCATAAATTACAAAACACACATATTGGAGGCGAACATTGTTCCAAGCCTATGGACTACGCACATACCTACGCACCCATATGACCGTCATCACTATCATTCTCATAGATAGCCTATACCTAGGTTCTATTCTCTGAGGAACAAGTCAAATATCCCCCCGAAGGGTCCTCGAGATAGGACTGTCCCCTTTTTAAAACCTCCCGTAATAGCAAGTATGATAGGTATGTTATACGCACAATAAATATCACTACAGGCATCCACACAACCGAATAAGTTCATTAGGTATACACACAAGTCAAATATTTAATTTATACGTAGTATTACTCTCGTTACTACTTACATTATACTTACTAAATTATGAATACTCTCTCGCTCGTAATTTCTAGGAATAGCTCGTCGCTCCAATTATCATAATGTATTACACCCAATTTATTTCCCAATAATCTTGCACCACTATGAAATCCAGTTTATACTGCTAATCATCAATCTAGATAAATATGCCACCCAGATTTGAAACAAAAGAAATTTCCCAGAAATTTAGAATGTCGTTTGAACTAGAAGATATCTCGTTTGAACGAAATAGCACGTCATTAGAGCGATGTCATCGCGCGACAGGATTCCTCGTTCGAGCGAGACCCAATCTCGTTTGAACGAGAATACACTGTTTCATCCCCAACCTCTAACTGATGCGTTTTCCATCCATTAACAACCTAAAAACCTCTATAGTTCAGTCCAAAATTCCCCTCATTCAGTTCCAATCTATATTTCCACAAGAAGGAATGATTTCTAATATCCTAAAAGTATTAAATCTTGAATAATTTACCCTAAATTCCAAAATCCCCAAATTCAGATTCATAGAACCCCAATTCATAAACTTTCAAATTAAACCTTCTAATCCAAGATTTAATCATCAATAATCATCACAAATTCGAGGTTATTCTATTCACTACATGAATAATTAATCTCTATGTCAAATCAGTCCTAATATATCCTTTAATCATAAATGTTTTATCAATTTATATGTAATTCAAGGGGGTTCACTACCTACACTAACATGAAAATATTTAATGCTAAAAGAAAGAAAGATTTAAACACTTTCCTTATGAAAGACGCTCTGATCCCTTAGTGCTGTTGGTATGGTTGCGACCCTCGTTCTCCGATCTACACGATGGAGGTCTCAATGGTGGAAAAGGTGCACTTGTGGTGGCTCTTTCCTAGAATTTCTCTTCCTCATCTCCCCTTTTTGGTGTCTCTGTGTCTCACGATTGATAAATTATTCTAACCCATGTAAGAGGCCTTTTATTTCTCTAAATTGCGTCCTTTATTTTACTCTAAAAAATACAAATTACCAAAATGCCCTCCCGGGATGCCAGTTCGGCCTAAAATTGCCCGAAACCCAAACTAAACCCCCGAGTAAACTTTTCTGCCTATCTCGGCCCCTCCGGACACAATGGCACACTCTAAATGACTGATACATAAGTCCCAATTTAATTTCCATGACTATTGTATTTTTCACTCACGATAACTTTAATATTTTCATAATCATATATTACTTTACTCACTAAGTAATATTCGACATAATTCTCACCAATAAATACTAACTCTCATCACGCTAGTAATTATTTAATTAAATCCAAATTAATTACAAATAAGTTTCCCCATTTAAATTAATTAATCCCATAAATAAAATAAAATCTTTCAAAAATATGGGGTATTACAGTATGTGTGTGTTGTTGATCGATAAGACATGAAGACCAAGAGACAGTTTTACTTGTTGTTTCTCGACTTGATTAAGTATGTTCTGATGATCGATAGATTGGTAGATAAGTTCAAACTGATTAAGTATGCATGTGCAGTTGATCGGCAAGAGCTGAAGACCAAGAGACATTTTTACTTGTTGTTTCGGGGGGATATATATCATCATACTCCGAAAAAAATCGAAAGAAAATTGATAGGACTGAAATTAAAATTTTATTAAAACTTGACTATGGTTATTTTTAACATAAGGCAAAATAAATACAATTATTGCAATCCCTTGAATCATTGATAATACTTTTGGAGGTGTTCGGCATTCTAGGGTTTTTTTAAATTCTTCCCCTTCCAAGGTTTCAAGTCGATAGGTTCCTGGTCTAATGACTGCAGAAATGCGATTTGGGCCATGCATTTTGTCGCTCTTATGAATAACCTTCTGAAGGACATAGTCGCCTTCTTTTAAGTTGGTTGGCTTGACCCTTTTATTGTAGAAGTGAGTTGTCATGTGTTGGTATGCAGCATTTCGCATAGCAACATCTTCTCGAACTTCCTCCAATATATCTAGATCTAATTATCTCACAAAGTCACTTATTGGGGAATCAAAATTCAGATCCCTATTAGTTCGTAGGCCTATTTCAGCTGGTACAATGGCTTTAGTCACAAATACAAGCTTGTAAGGTGTCTCACCAGTTACTATTCTCGGCGTTGTTCTGTAAGCCTAAAGAACATAATGAAATTCATTAATCCAGTTTCCCATAGCAGCATCAAGCCTCTTCTTCAGTCCATTAAGAAAAATTCTATTGGTTACTTTTGTTTGACACTTACTTTGAGGATAGCCTGGTGCAGAATGGAGTTTCTAGATCTTGGACTGTACACAATATGCTTCAAACTCATCGTTATCAAATTGGGTGCCATGGTCTATAATAAAGGCATAGGGCGTCCCGTACCTACATATGATGTTCTTCAGATGAACTGATAGACCTTTTCATAAGACATCTCAATCAAGGGCTTTATTTTCACCCATTTTGTGATGTAATCAACAGCAACGACCAAATACTTGAACCTGCCTTTGGTGGTCGGCAGTGGGCCGACTAGGTCAATTCCCCAAATAGCAAAGGGCCAAAGCAAAGTTATTAGTGCTAGAGCAAAATTGGATGCTTTGTGAATTGCAGATAACTTTTAGCACTTGTTACATTTTCTCATAAAGGCTTTACAATCTGATCGCATAGTCGACCAGTATTATCCCCGAGTGTTGATTCTTTGGAGTAGAGATCGACCAGCTGAGTGAGCTCCACATGGACCTTCACGCACCTCTTTTATCAACTCTTCTACCTTCATTGGAAGAACACATTGTAGCAAGGAGATCGTTAATCCCTTTTTGTATAAAACCCCTTTGTCCAACACATATCTTGTTGCTTTATATCGGAGCTTTTTAGCCTTTTGGGGATCAGGTGGTAGGATTCCATCTTTAATATAGGCTTTGATTCGGTCCATCCAGGTAGGTTCCAAATCTACAGCAATGAAATTAATCGTTAAGTCCTCATCAATGCTTCGATTAGCCAAGATTTTTATTGGAATTATTCTCCTGAGCTCAATTCTTATTGCAGACGCTAGGCGAGCAAGGGCATCAGCTCGACCATTTGCTATTATGGGGATCATGTTTATTTGTACGACTGAAAACTTGGAAATAACTTCCATGGTTTTGGCAAAGTATCTAGTCATCAATTCTCCCTTGACTTCATGCAAATGAAGCACTTGGTTGACAACTAGCTACGAATCACCGTGCACCACTACCTGCTCGGCGCCTAATGAGTGAACAAAATCCAGCCCGATTATTAAAGATTCATACTCCTTTTCATTATTTTACTCCTTTAATTAAAACCTGAGTGCATATTCAATGTTAATATCATCAAGAGTTTTGAGTATTATACCTACTCCACTTCCAGTCGCACATGAAGATCCATCCACGTATAAATTCCATAACATGATATCACTATTGAAGCTTTCTTCAGATAGAACTCCGTGGTGGAATACTTTCTTACTCTCCTTTGCATACTTTTGAGCCATTTCTTGAGTTTTGGATGATTCAAGTTGATCGGTTGCAACTTCAACTTGCTTTTGAGCTGAGCTATCTTCCTTAGAAGTTTACTCAGTAGGCAAGTGTTATTGGTTGGGAACCTCTGGATAGGTGAACTCAGCGATGAAATCCTCTAAATCTTGGCCTTTTAATGAAGATATTGGTTCATAGATAATGTCATACTCCCCCAATTCCATAGACCAGTACATCAATCTTCCTAACTTTTTAGGCTTATGGAGCGCTTACCGAAGAGGTATGTCAGTATACATAATTATAGTATATGCTTGGAAATAGGGCTTCATGTGCCTGGAGACTTCAATGAGTGCTAAAGCCAACTTTTCCAAGAGTGGGTATCTGATCTCGGATCCCCTGAATGCTTTGCTGGTGTAGGAAACAGGTTTTTGGATTCCATTATCCAAGTGAACCAAGGCCGAGCTAACTGCAGACTCAGAAACAGCTAAGTATAAGTATAATTTTTCTCCCAAAACAGGTTGCGATAATAAAGGTGGTGATCCTAGGTACTTCTTCAATTCTTGAAACGCTTCTTCATATTCTGCATTTGATTCAAAACTCTTCCTCAGCACCTTGAAAATGGTTAAAAGATATCTGTTGCCCGAGAAACAAATCTGTTTAAAGTTGTCACTCTGCCAGTGAGCCTTTGTACATCTTTCGTACAAATCGACGACTGTACTTCTCTCAAAGCTTTAATCTTTGCTGGATTAGCTTCAATTCCCCTTTGAATGATGATTAGGTATAAATTCTTCACCTTTATCCCCTTAATTTCGGCATTTTTATGTTCCCGTGCATTGTAATTTATATGAATTTATCTCATATTTATTCTACTAACCATTTTTGGTAAGTATTTCATGTTTTGTATATCTCTTATGTGTTTTACGGATATTTCATACAAGTTAGTGTGAAAGAGAACTCTAAAGAACAAAGAAAACCTAAGAAATGGAGTGTTCAAGGGCATTTTGGTAATTCTTCAGCCTGAGTCTGGAGGTGGGGCCTTATCTTTAGTCATTAGAACTTATCTTTTAGTCATTAGGACTTATCTTTTTATTTTGTCTTTATCATTTAGCCAAAAGAGTTTTATGTTTTGGGGACTCTTCTAAACGTCCTCCACTCTATATACTTAGTCATTAGGACTCTTTTCGTTCAGATTTCATTCATGTAAAAGCTCATAATCAAGGAGGAACATCTAGGAGAATAATTTACATATTTTGCACCTTTAATTCAAGAGCTTTTCCAGTTTTTCTTCAAGATTCGATTTCTTCTTGCATGTTCGTGTTCTTTAATCTTGGTAATCTTTATTTCTATCACTTTGATTATTATTTCATTATTTTTTCATGCATATTAATGTTTTTTTACATAGAGATTTATAATACCATGCTAGGCTAGATTTCTAAGGGTTGGGGTGCATGAACCCAACCCGATGTTGTTTCATGACTATAAAATTAGTCCTCTAAATTCAATAAATGATTGAATCATGTTGATTGGTTGTCACAACTATCGTAGGAATTTTTACCTCGTTTGCTCTAGTTAACCGGGGTGTTTAAGAGTGTGACGCAAATGTTAGCTATGTCGACGCTGCTTTATTCTTACTCTTGATTATGTATGATGCGGGCTTGTACCCTCATATATGTAATGCTTGAGATGAATAAAGACTGGGTTTAATATGACTTATTTTATATTTGGTAAACATATTAGGGTTTGGGGAATTGTACTCCAACATATTTTCTCATTCATTTTACTTAGTTCTTAATTAATTTAGTCTTGCATGCTTAGTTCAATTAATTTGGATTTAGTTGTCAGATAGTTTTCAAATCAAAATCATTTTTCTTTCTTTTCTTTTAGATTCAACCTTAGGATTAGTCTTCCTTTCCTATGTCATCCCGAGCGATCGTCATATTCCCTAAGGATTCGACCCCGACTTACTAGGATTATTACATGAGTGATTGGTTTGTACTTAAACCGTAATTGATACGCACTAGAGACACAATTGTAATCGCGTCAAGTTTTTGGCGTTGTTGCCGTGGAATTAGGTAGACTATTAGGTTAGGTCGGTCAATCTCTAGTTTGACTCTAATTCAAAAAAAATTATAAAAATAAAAAAGGTAAAAAAAAATGCGTGTCACGTTTTTGAACTGCCTACTTTGAAATGTTTTATTTTAACTCGTTCAATGGCTTTAATTGCTATGATAATAGTGGGAATAAGGAAGTTGAGATTTATGAAGAGTGGATCAATAAAACTAAAAATAAGTCTCAAATTACACTCCCAAGACTATAGGTAAAGCCATTCAAATCCTTGAAAATCAAAGGCATAAAAAGAAAGGATTGAAAGTAAATATCGAGAAGAAAATAGTTTTCAAACTTTTTATTTTCAAGAATCTACGCCTCGACCTATTACCATTGGTTAGAGCCTCCTAATGCTTGAGTATAAAAGGCTTAAAAACAAATATCGGAAAAAAAATCGTTTTGGGGAGCAAGAGTTGGATGCATTATTCGAATCCAATGATGACTTTTCTTCCGATATTTTTGAAGCTGAAGAACATTTTCAACCAAATGAGGAATCCGCGGTTATAGGGCCATGGAAGCCTAATTTTGAAAAAAAAAGGCTTTTTCTAATCAAAATCATACTTAATTTTCTTTCCAGCCAAAGCACGACGAATATCGATATTGGTCTTGTTAAGAAAATTATCGCACTTTGCAATGAGATGTGTTATTATTTGAAAAACAAAGAGGAGGTTGAGACTTGCGTGAATTTCTATCCATTATATTTTATCTTTATATCACGCATACCGAGAGAAATAGACACAATCCGAGTTATTCGTTTGTAAGAATATCCCGTGTGATTTTGAAATCAAAGCGAATTTTCGAAAAGTAACGTAATGATCAATCGGTGGAAGTTAGTGGTTTAATTTTTGGCTTCGCACACAAACACAACAAATTGAGACTATGGAATATAAATTTGTGGTGATTATTTTTAGAAAAGTTTAAATTGGGCAGTTTTTAAGTATTTTGAGTTTTCCTTGAGTCAAAAATGAATTTTGTCAATATATTCACTGCAAACCCTCCCGAGACAATACTCCTCCTACTAGAATAACCAAGGGATTTAACGAGCATGTTCTAAATGAAATCGCTTGCTCGCAAAAAAGATATTCTATCCTAATAAAGTTTTTGAAGAGTCCTTAACTCATTCTCTTAAGCTTTTGCATTGCTCAGGACGCACAAAGTTCTAAGTTAGGAGAATTTTATTAAGCATAAATTCTTCACCTTTATCCCTTTAATTTTGGTATTTTTATGTTCCCGTGCATTGTAATTTATATGGATTTATCTCATATTTATGATACTAACCCTTTTTGGCAAGTATTTTGTGTTTTGCGTATCTCTTATGTGTTTTACAAATTTTTCATGCAAGTTAGTGCGAAAGAGAACTCTAAAGAACAAAGAAAACCCAAGAAATGGAGTGTTCAAGGGAATTCTAGTAATTCTTCAGCCTAATTCTGGAGGTGGGGCCTAATGTAAAGTTGAAGATCTCAAAATTATAAGAACACTAGAAAAAATGGCACCTCAATCAGAGCTACGGTGAAAGAGTTATGCCATTTTGAAGATCGAGAAAAAATCATAAAAGAAGAAAGAAAGAAAGAACTGGTCTGGTGTGATCAAGTTTTCTACATAAGCTGAAGCAAATCGATGGACCAGAGCCGAACCGGTCCTAGCATTAGTCATGTTCCAAAACCGTTGCAAAATTAGTACGCTTTCTATGTGTGACAAATTGCCAGAAACGAAATTTTTATCTTGTACTTATCTTTTAGCCAAAAGAGTTTTATGTTTTGGGGACTCTTCTAAACATCCTCTACCCTATATAGTTGGTCATTAGGACTCTTTTTTTCAGATTTCATTCATGTAAAAGCTCCTAGTCAAGGAGGAATGTCTAAGAGAATAATTTACATATTTTACACCTTTAATTTACATATTTTGCACCTTTATTTTTTTCATGCATGTTAATGTGTTTTTACGTAGAGATTTATAATACCATGCTCGGCTAGATTTCTAAGGGTTGGGGTACATGAACCCAACCCGATGTGGTTTGCATGACTATAAAATTAGTCCTCTAAATTTAATAAATGATTGAATCGTGTTGATTGGTTGTCACAACAGTCGTAGGACTTTTTGCCTAATTTGCTCTAGGTAACCGGGGTGTTTAAGAGTGTGACGCGCGTGTTAGCTATGTCGACGTTGATTTATTCTTACTCTTGATTATGTATGATAAGATGTTTGTACCCTCATATATGTAATGCTTGAGATTAATAAAGACTGGGTTTAATCAATTATCTAATTTACGACGTTTTTTATATATGGTAAACATACTAGGTTTTGGGGGATTGTATTCTAACCTATTTTCTCATTCATTTTACTTAGTTCTTAATTAATTTAGTCTTATATGCTTAGCTCAATTTTTAGTTCAATTGATTTGTGTTTAGTTGTTAGATAATTTTCAAATCAAAATCATTTTTCTTTCTTTTCTTTTAGAGTCAACCTCGGGATTAGTCTTCCTTTCCTACGTCGTTACGAGCGATCGTCCTATTCCGTGAGGATTCGACCCCGACTTAGCGGGATTATTACTTGAGCAATTGGTTTGCACTTAAACCGTAATTAATATTCACTAAAGACACATTTTTAGTCACATCAATTGACTATGAATCCCTTAAACATTCCTTCATGTACTCCGAACACACACTTGGTCGGATTTAACTTCATCTGATGCTTTTCTACCTAGTCAAAAGTTTGACTGACGTCGCTGATGTGATCTGAATCCCTCTTTCTTTTTGTTAATATATCATGCACATAAACTTCTAGATGCTTTCTTATTTTCTCTTCAAACACCTTGTTCACCAACCTCTGGTATGTCGTTCCAGGGTTTTTTAGACCAAATGGCATTACGTTGTAGCAATAGGTTCCTCGGTTGGTGATAAAAGTTGTGCTTTCCCTGTATTTTGGTTTTATTTTTATTTGGTTATACCCAGAATAAGCATCCATGAAGCTCAAAAGCTCATGTCTTGATGTAGCATCCATGAATCGATCGATTCTAGGAAAGGGAAAGTGGTCTTTTGGACAGACTTTATTTATATCGATAAAATCCACACACATCCTCCACTTATCATTTTTCTTTTTGACCATTACAATGTTTGCCAACTAGGATGGATATTTAACATCCTCAATAAATTGGGTCTTTTGAAGTTTCTTCACTTCTTCCTGAATAGCTTGATTTTTCTCCGGATTGAAAACCCTATGCCTCTGCTTGATCGGCTTGGCATCCTTATTGATGTTAAGCTCATGACAGAGGAAATTCGGGTCAATCCCAAGTATATTCTCAAGGCTCCAAGCAAATACATTTCTTCACTGTCTCAAAAACATAATCAATTCCTTTTTAGGGATTGGATCCAATGTTGAGTCAATTTGTGTAGTCCTCTCTGGTTGGTCGTCATCCTGGATAATACTTTCAGTAGCTTCCACAATCTACCCTTTGACTAACTCTGTTTCATCTTGGGGATCTAAAGTTTCAACTTCAGAATCACTATTGGGCTCAGTGGTATCTACTCGATAAGTGGTGGTCTTTTTAACTCAATCAAGTCTTCTTGCTCGGTTGAGGAGTAATAACACTCTTTGTCTACCTTTTAGTCACCTTTAACAACCCCAACCCTAAAGTGAGTTGGGAACTTCAAGCATTGATGGACTGTTGACGCTACAGATTCAAACTTCTTTAATTCTACACTGTTAAGGATCAAATTATAGGCCAATTGAACATTTTTATGCATCACCAAAAAGAGTATTTTTTTAGTATGGTCTGTCGATCAGGTGCCGAACAATACTTCTAGCTTAACTGTCCCAAGAGGATAGACTTTTTCTTCTGAAAAAACTATTAATGGCGTGTGGTAAGTTCCCAGTTGGCTGAGTTTCAAATCTAAACTATAAAATCATAGGTAAAACATAATATCCACCGAATTCCCATTATCAATCAAAACCAAGGCGATGATGGCATCCGGGATTCTGAACTTGACGACCAATGGATCATCATAGGGGTAAAGTACCACTAAGAGAAAATTTTTAGAAAAGTCGATTACCAGTTTGTCTTTATTGACCTTCCTGGTTCGATCATCTTCATTTAGATTGATTCTCTGGATATAAGTATAGTCATGTGCCTTATTTAAGTAGGCCTTTCTCTCGATAGTGTGATCTCCTCCACCAGCATCACCACCTGTAATTACATGATAATAAAATGAGCCAAAACTTATCATAGCTACCTTATTCTCTAGTTACTTAAGCTTCTTCGGCAGGTCAGGACCATCTTCATAACCATCTCCATGGTTTCTCTTCATGTCATCTCTGGGCTTGGGTGGAGAATTTGACCTTCCTCTTACTTCTTTACCTTCTCGTTGATCAACAAATTTGTTCAGTTTTCCTCGACGAATAAGATATTCCACTTCATTCTTCAAAGAGATATAGTTATCTACTGTATGGCCATGATCCTTATGAAATTCACAATATTTAAATTTGTCACTCATGTTAGGAGGTTCCCTCAACATCCCAAGCCATAAAAAATCCTTGTTGTGTTTGATTTCCTCTAGGATATGGTGAATGCTAACAGCCAATGGAGTATAAGTTCCATACCTTTTGATCATGTCAACCTTCTTTGGCTTATACTCTTTTGGACCTTCTTATCAGGCTTAGTGGATAGACTTTATTTTTCGATCAATGATTCCTCAGCGTTTATTATCTTTCTTGCTTTAGCCATGAGCTCAGTCATAGTTTTAAGAGGGTCTTTGGCCAGAGCATAATATATTTTCTTGAGAAGCAATCCATTCATGAGAGCGATAATGTCTATTTTTTCTTCGTAGTCGACCACTTACAACTTCTCGTTATGAAAACGAGTGATGTACTCCCTGGTTATTTCCCCTACTCGCTTCCTTACACTTAACAGATGGGCTATTCTTCACCGGCTTAGCCCCAAAACAAAAATTGCTAATAAACAGCTCGACAAGCTGGTTAAAGTGGGTAATTTATCCTCGGTGCATCTTCTTGTACCATATTTGGACTGAACTCTTAATGGTACTTGAAAGTGCCCTACATCTCATTTCATCAGGGACTAAATAAATGTCAGCTGCATATTGATATTGCTCGGATTATAAAATTGGATCAGTTTTGCCATTATATTTGGGGGTGACCACGGGAGTTTTCAACGTAGATGGAGTTCAAAAATCCGCAATCGCCTGAATAAAGCGGAATCCTTTAAATAAATTTATCTATAAGGGATTCTTTGCTTTTTCCATTTCTCCCATTTGACCTTCCAATCGTTGGATTGATCCTTTCTAAGATGAATTGCTTGGGTCAGATTTATGCGAAGCAGCTCGGCTGTCTCGACCATGTTTCTGCGCTTAGATCTCTTCCTGAAAAGTCTGCTCGTTGCGTACAGATCGTAAAATGCTTCATCTCGACCTGACTGAGGCTTCACAATGGTCGGTTGGATATTGAGTGTTTCTAGATAACGCTCTAGGAGGGTTTCTATTTTCTCGAGGTCCCAAACAGTAAAAAGGTAAAGCTCTACTCAATATTTTCAGGATGCTTGGTCTTTTACGAGAGAAAGAATAGAAATCATAGAACTTTGAGGGTCTAATTGATGAACTAACTCCTGGGTGATAAGTCCTATCATAAGATGATCTAGAATAACTCTATCAGTTATGCTTAGGAGGCGAGGGCATAATTTTTCTCCTTGGCAAAGGGATTGTTTACTGCCTTAACACGACTGGAGATATAACTTATAATGACTGCGCCAATTATCTCATTGATTCCTGCATAGCATCTTGACCCCTAGCAATACTGGCAAGAATCCCATTTAGGTCGGCTATTGTAGGTAGAGCAGATGGAATAGTTAGGTTGCCTTCGTTCCTAGGACTAGACTCTGGATCATTTATTTTTCCTTAAACAAGGATGTATGAGATTGAGAATGGTAATTAGAAACACCTTCCCACAGACGGTGCCAATCTGTTGATGTCAAAAAATGGACTTGATCCAACTTTATAATCACAGATAAATTATAGAATTGTAATGACATAATTAAATGATAAACACAGAGTTTTAATGTGGTTCGGTTATGTAAGAAAGCCTACGTCCACTGTTATGATATTATTTTCAGAGATTACAGAAAACTAGGTACTCTTATAAATAATAATATCCTAGAACCCATTATATCTTGACTTTGATAAAAGTAATACAATGTATTTATAGTGACCCGAAGATCAAGGGTTGGAATGCATTTATACATTTAAGAATTTACACCCGTACATAATGAATGTGATGGTTGGTTGTATGAACCACGTGCGATAAGACCTTTGGTTGTACTTTTCGTGTGGTGGCTTTTCATTTATATGGATAGTCTGCATTCTTCAGGTTGGTCAGCATACCTGCCGAGAAACAATCTGCTAACTAGGATTCAGGCCATGTAGGGAAACACTTGTCCACTTCTGATTAGTCCATGTAGGTGGGTAATTTTTAGTATCAACATCTCCTATTGCAGTTCTTGGTGTACTTCTATAAGCCCAAAGAATTTTATGCAGTTCATTGATCCAATTTCTCTTGGCATCATCCAAGCTCTTCTTTAATCCATCGAGCAAAGTTTTATTAGTGATTTCTATTTTACCATTGCATTATGGATGTCCTGGTGCTGAATGTAGCTTCTGTATTTTGGATCTGATGCAATACTCCTTAAGCTCTTCATTATCAAACTGAGTACCATGATCGGTGATAAAAGCATAGGGCATTCCATAACGACATATGATCTGCTTATATATGAACTGAAACACTCTTTGATAGGGTATATCAATCAAGGGCTCAGCCTCCACCCATTTAGTGAAGTAATCTACTAGGATGACTAAATACTTGAATCTTCCTTTGGTGGTCGGCAATGGTCCGACCAAGTTTATTCCCCAAATGGAAAAAGGATAATGAGAAGTAATAGGAGTTAGGGAAGCACCTGTATTTTTGTGAATATTAGAAAACCTTTGGCATTTGTAACGCCTCTTGGCGCATAAAAGATAGTTTATCTTCATTGTTGGTCAGTAATAGCCTTGCCTGGATACCCTTTGTACTAAAGATCTTCCAGCTGAATGGGCACCACATAAGGCTTCATGAACATCTTTAATCAAATCATTTACCTCAGTTGGATGAACACAACGAAGTAACAAGATTGTATAGCCCCTTCTATACAAAATACATTTCTTCAGGACGTAGTTAACTGTCATATATCTCAATTTCCTTATTTTATTTTGGTCAGCTGATAATAGTCCCTTCTCAATGTAGCCCATGATTAGATCCATCTAAGAAGAGCCCAATTCTATAGAAATAATATTGACCATTTCCTTATCAATGCTCCTACTGGTGAGAATATTCACCAGAATAGTTCTTCTAATTTCCATTGGAGTAGTGGAGGCTAGCCAAGAAAGAGCGTCTGCTCGGACATTATCCACTCTTGGAATATGGACCATCATGACTATAGGAAATAAGGAAATAACTTACTTTGTATTATCCAAGTATATCCCCATTGTTTCCCCTTTAACTCTATATATTTCAAGTAACTGATAAACGATAAGTTGAGAATCACTATGCGCTATCACTTGCTCAGCACGCAGTGATGAGGCTAACTCCAAACCAGTTATCAATGCTTTGTATTCGTCTTCATTGTTGGAAGCCTGAAATTAAAATCTCAATGCATACACTACTTCCAGTCGTGCACGAAGAGACATCTATGAATAATTTCCAAATTGCGACATCACTATTGAATTCTTCGTCCATCAATACTCTATATTTAAAAACCTTCTTGCTTTGATAAGCTAGTCAGAGGGCTCTTTCTTGAACAGTTGATGATTCTGGTTGGACAAAAACCATCTCAATTTGCGTTTGAGCTGAGATGTCTTCTGAATAATTCTGCTTGGTATTCAAACTTAGTGCACTGGGTACCTTTGTATAAGTGAATTCAACTATGAAATCTGCCATTATTTGCCCTTTCAATTGAGTTTTTAACTAGTATACAATTTCATACTCTCCCAGTTCAACCACCCAAGACATTAGCCTTACTGACTTTTCAAGCTTATGCAGGCTTGTCGCAGAGGTAGGTCACTACAATGGTATGGGCCTAAAGGTAAGGTCTCATTCTTCTAAACGCTTCAATGAGTGCCAATGATAATTTCTACAAGCGTGGGTATCTGATCGCTCCTCAAAATGTTTTACAGGTGTAATATATTGGCTTTTGAACACCTTCCTCTAATAGGATCAAGGCTGAACTTACAACAGACTCTGAAACAGCCAAATATAAGTACAACTTCTCGCCCAAAACTGTTCGGGAGAGTAGTGGGTAAGATCGCAAATATTTGTTTAAATCTAAAAAAGATTTCTCACATTCATTTTTCCATATAAAGGACTTTTAAATTACCTTGAATAATAAAAGAAATTTTTTTATAGCCCGAGATACGAAATAATTTAAGGCTACTACTCTTCCTCTCAGCTTTTGTACATCCTTCTTACTGGTTAAGGATTGCACCTCTAGTAAAGCCTTTATTTCATCAGGGTTGGCTTCAATTCCTCTTAGATTCATAATGTATCCCAAAAATGTACTTGCATATATTCCGAATATACATTTGGTCGGATAAAGCTTCATTTGATGTTTTTCAAATTCGTCAAATGTTTGGGCCAGAACAGCAATGTGGTCGGCGGCGAACTTACTTTTAGTGAGCATATCATCTATATACACCTATGTACTTGCCAATTTGGGCTTTAAAGACTTTGTTTACCAACCTCTGATATGTTACTCCAGCGTTTTTAAGCCCAAAGGGCATTAGATTGTAGCAATAAGTTCCTCGACTGATGATAAATGATGTTCTCTCCTTATCCTCCCTCTTCATCTTAATCTAATTATAACCATAATAAGCATCCATGAAGCTGAGCAGTTCACGGCCTACTGCAGCATCTACCAATTGATCAATCCTTGGTAAATAAAAATGATATTTTGGGCATGCTTTGTTAAGATCAGTAAAATCCACACACATTCACCATTTGTTGTAATTCTTCTTGACCATTACTACATTGTCCAACCAAGTTATATATTTAACATTCTTAATAAATTGTTCTTTATGTAGTTTTCCACTTCTTCTGAAATTGCCATATTCTTTTCGAGGTTGAAAACTGAATGTTTCTATTTGATCGATCTAGCATCTTTGTAAATATTGAGTTCATGACAGATGAAGTTGGGATCACTTCCTAGCATATCCTCATGATTCCAAGAGAACAATTTCTTCTTATCTCTAAGGAATGTAATTAATTCCTATTTGATAGAAGGTGTTAGTCTTGATCCAATCTGGGTAGTCCTTTTGGGTTTCTCATTGTCTAGCACAATAATTTTCGTTTCTTCCATGACCTACCCTTTCACCAAGTACTTTTCTTCGTAAGTATCCAAAGTATCAATGTGGAAAGTAGTTGTGCCCTTATTTATTTCATGTTGGTCGACTGAGGTATAATAGCATTCTCGTGCTTCTATCTGGTGACTGTTTACTATGCTGACTCCATAGTTGGTAGGGAACTTCATGCATTGATGCACAATAGATGGAACAGTTTCTATTGCTTTAACCCTACCCGACCAAGGATTATGTTGTAGGCTGAAGGTACATTTTTATTCAGTATAAAAAAGCGAATTCGTTCCATTATGTTCATTGGACAAGTGTCGACAATTACATCCAACTTGATAGTTCCCAGGGGATATACCCTTTCTCCTGAAAATCCTATAAGAGG
Organism: Sambucus nigra; assembly: GCA_949130495.1. NCBI lineage: Eukaryota > Viridiplantae > Streptophyta > Magnoliopsida > Dipsacales > Adoxaceae > Sambucus > Sambucus nigra. The sequence continues at coordinate 51,555,440 of OX422214.1, forward strand.
TCTGTGATACGGTTTTAGCTTACTGCCTCGTATCCCTAAGCTTTGAAAACGGTTATAGAACATTACATGAGTTAAACTCCCTTTGTTGACAAAAACTCTAGCCACTCTGCCATGATGAACTCTACACATAATGACTAATAGATCATCGTGAGGATAAAGTACCCCACTCAGACCGTTTTTAGAGAAGATGATCACCAATTTATCTTTACTGATTTTTCTAGGTAGACCATCTCTATTCTCAGACATATCAATCTGCTTAATAGTGGGATAAGATTTGGCTTCATTTAAGTAAGCCTTTCTTTCAGGAAGTCCATCTCCTCCACTTGCGTCTCCTCCTGTGATAAAATGACAACCAAAGGAAATCATACCTACATCCATTTTTGTCTCTTCAGGCTTTTTCAAAAAGTCGGGGTCATCTTCATAGTCATTATTGCGTGCCCTTTTGGTGTCATTTTTTCTTCGACTGGGTGATTCTGATCTTCTCCCGGTATCTCGGCTACCATTTCGATCAACAAATTTTGCCAACTTTTCTTGTTGAATAAGATTTTCAACTTCATTCTTGAGGGCTATCCAACTATCAGTGGTGTGTCCATGATCACGATGAAAATCACAGTACTTGGACTTGTCTCTCTTATTGGGAGGCATCCTCAATTTCCCTAGCCAGTTCAGATCTTTGTTACCCCTAATTTTCTTCAGGATGTGGTGAACACCCTTAGTGAGTGGAGTATAATCATCGAACTTCTTGATCCTGTCAGACTTCTTATCTTTTAGTCCCTATTTTTTAATAAAGTCGTTGGCCATATCCATAAAACGTCAGGCAATCATAGCAGGCCACGTAAGCCAATAATTTGAGAATAAGGACTAAAAATGGAAACAAAATGTTTGTTGTCCTATATCCATAACCAATATTATTTTAAGTCCTAAATGTGCATAATCTATAAAATTAAACTCATTTTCCTTTTTCTCATTTAATCCCAAACGGTTAAAAGTGGTCCTTTGTGTGGTATGTATTAAGCTACCAGTGAAGCCTTAATACATTGAAAGAGAAAGATTTGTCTTGTCAATTATGATGACAGAGAGCATATTTATTTATTTATTTTCCAGCAACATTACAACTATGCAATTGGGTATCAAGAGTTTTGCAATATCCTCATTAGTTCAATTCAAATAAGACTAAACTTAGCAAAAGAAGAGGTGGAGGTTAAAAAATGAACGTTTTTAATAGGGTCGAAGGAATCATGGCAGAAACAGCAGTTTTGACGGAGGTGGTTATTCTCACGAATTGTTCTTCTGTTCCTCAGCTCTGCTTTCTCGTTCTTCTTTTACTGTCATGGCTTCCTCAGCATTCATGATTTTCCATCTTTAACCATCAACTCTGTCATAGTCTTGGGTGGGTTTTTTGCCAAAGTGCAGTAAAGATCTTTTTCTAGTAACCCACTCATTAAAGATGCAATGGTTGTTTTTTCTTCATTATTCATCACTTCTAGATTCTAATTATTAAATCGTGTGATATAATCATGAGTACTCTCTCTGGGTTTTTGGCGCACAATCAAGAGATGAGTAACACTCTTGATCGTCTTGGCCCCAAAGAAAAAGTTATCAATGAATAATTCAACTAATTGGTGAAAACTAGAAATTTTACCTCTAGGAAGAATGTTGTACCATATTTGGATTGGACTTGTGATGGAACTCGAGAAAGCCCTGCACCTCATTTTCTTGGGGACATAATAAATATCAGCAGCAGTATGATACTGCTCAATGTGTAAAACTGGATCAATTTTTCCATCATATTTAGGAGTGACAATCGGTGGCTTGAATTTAAAAGGTGTGGTGTAGGGCACTATGGCCTAGACAAAAGGTGAGCCTTTAACAAAGCTCATTTGTAAAGGATTTTTTGTTTTGGCCATTTCACCCATCTAATCTTCCAGTTGCTGCATGGATCCTTTCCAGGAGTGCTCTTCTTGTTTGGATTTTACAGAAGCAGATTTTGTGGATTTATTATGCCTATGTGATGAACTCTCCTCCTGGGAAGTCAGGTCGACACTCACAAAGCCCCTCATACTAACTATTAACCTCACAGATTCTTTTATATGCTCACGACGATGTTCTTGCTTCCTGTGATGACCTTTGGTTACCCAGGGATATAGACGGTCAAAAGAAGATTCCCTACTTAGCCTCTCCAATACACTTGGCCTTTCTTTGTAAAAATATCAACCATCATAATAATCCATTGACCAAAATGAAGAAGTTGCGCTAGGATGGTATGACCTGTTATGAGAAGACCAGGAATGGTAACTCCTTTAATTCCTAGTTGAAGGAGGTAGTATATCTCTCCTAAAATTAGAGGATTTATCTTGCATTATACGAGCTAATTATCTGACTGAATCATGCATAGCCTCCTATCCTTTATCCTGATTGAATAGGATCCTCTGGAGGTCTATCTCACCACGGGGAGTGGACATATCTCGATTATTTCCTGCAGTTGCCAAGCTTCTTTCATGAACTGTAGTCATTCTTCAAGCCAAAGAATGAACAAATAACTATATGAGGTAGAGAAAGATGACCAGTAGTCGTTCCCACAGACGGTATCAATATGTTGATGTTTAAAAATGGAGTGATCCAATTTTATAATCACAGATAAATAATAAGAGAAATCTCATCAAACACGCAAGAGACAAATATTTTTAAAGTGGTTCGGCTATGAAGAAAGCATACGCCCACGGTTAATTTTATTTATGCTAATTATAATAGCTCAATATGGTATTTTTGATAATGATTGAATTGTCCCTTGAGCTGAGGGAGTATAATATTTTTATAATGGTGTGAAACCCTAGAGATGGAATCCATTTATATTTTCAGGCATTTTCACCTGTATTACAGTAAATAAGACTTGACATTCAGTGTTGGTCACCGTAATATTCCATCCGAGTAACCTTTGTCACTCCTGATGGTTCACATTCTGGAATTGGTCGGCATTCTAGCAGACTAGGTGTCTCTAATGCTAATTAAGATAGATGGATGGCCACGTAGGGGGACAGGTGTATATTTGTCATTGGTCCACGTAAGAGAGTATTTTTTATATACAATAACCATTATTTGTAACAAAACCAAGGTTACACTCAAATTGAGGGTGTTGACTTTGAGGATACATTTTCTCCTATTGCTAGGCTAGAGTCTGCTCACCTTTTGCTAGCTATTACAAGCCATCTAAAATTCAAGATGTATCAAATGGATATCAAGAGTTCATTTTTAATGGCATTCTACAGGAGGAGGAATTTATGGAATAACTTAACGGTTTAAAGAATCAAAATTCCCCAATCATGTATTTTACCTTAAGATGGCCATATATGGGTTGAAACAAGATCCTTGATCTTGGTATAAGAGGCTTACTTCCTATCTCCTGGACCAAGATTTTTGTGCATTGAGAGAAAGGGGATATTTTGGTCACTCAAGTCGACGATATAATTTTTAGTTCCACTTGTGACCTACATACTCATCATTATACGGAGGAGATGCCTAGTGAGTTTGAGATGAGTATGGTAGTCGATCTTAACTTTTTCTTAGGTCTTCAGGTTCGTCAATTAGAGCATGGGATTTCAATATCCCAAACCAAATATGTAAGAGATCTAGTGAAGAAGTTTATTTTAGACACTGCTAAGCATGCACGTACACCGATGAGTTCTACGAACAAGATTAGAAAAGATGCTTCGGGAAAGGACGCTGGGAAAACACTTTTAAGAGCATAATAGGTAGTCTTCTATACCTTACCGCTAATCGTCCTGACATTTCCTTCAGTGTTGGATTGTGTGCACATTATCAAGCATCCCTAAAAGATTCCCATTTGCTCGCTCTTAAATGTATCATCAAATACATGAGTGGCACTTTTTTCTACGATAGTTGGTACTCCAGTGATACCGATGATCATTTCTCTGCCTATTCGGATGCCTATTAGGCCGGGGATATTGATGGTTGTAGGAGCACCTCGGGCGGGTGTTTTTACATTGGGAGTGCTCTTGTCTCTTGTTTAATCAAGAAGTAAAACTCTCTTATCTATGATAGAGACCGAGTACATAGCCATTGGGAGTTATTGTACTCAACTCTCGTGGATGAAACAAATGTGAGAAGATTATGGGATCTCCCAAGGCACAATGACTATTTTCTGTAATAATACGAGTGAAATTCACATATCTAATAATCCTACCAAACACCTTCGTATGAATCACATTAGGATACGTGAGCATTTCATACGTGATTTTGTTGAGGAAAAAGTCATATCCTTGAACTTTGTTAGCATTGGACATAAATTAGCCGATATCTTCACTAAACCTCTAGATGACCTTAGGTTTGAAAATCTTAAGAAATATGTTGGTGTTTTTTCTATCGATTGATTTCTAGTTTTGGTATAGTTTAGGGTGTACATGTATTGCTATTCCTTATCTCCCTAAATTAGATTGTATATATTTTTATATAAAAATTCCCAAAATATATTGTCTTTTTTTTATTTATAAAAATCATGAAAAGATTTTTCATTTGCTTTTGTGTTTTTGTGTGACATGAATATGCTCTTTGAAGAACCCTTTCACTTCATTTCCCCTGTGTCCTATCATGGTGTGCTAGATTTGTTTTTCCCTATATTACTTAAATATGCTTTCTCGGGCATCGAAATGTTTATAAGTGATCATGTCCGATATGTTAGTCTCTTATCATCACCTTTTTAAGCACACAATTCTCACGGTCTCCCTTGAGTGTTAGTGTTCTTTTCATAGGCTAAATGAGATGTTATCCATCCAATATTGTTATTTCCATACTGTTCTATCTGAATTGGTGTGCATGTAAAGACCATTGTGTGATATGTATATATGTGATGCTTATGTTTGAGTGTGCAATGGCTCAAGCTGTGATCAAAGAAAATACTTTGTTGCATGAAAAACCATCATTGGCAAGAGCCCATTTATAAAGCAAAAAGAATTATAATTATAATTAGGGCCAAAATGGGATTTCATGATATATAAAGAGACAAAAAGAATCGTCCTCTCAAAAATCATTAAATGAGAAATTTCTTCTATATATAAAAAAAATTATGAGTGTTTGATGAAGTTTTAATGGGTTTGAACAACCATATTTATATTTCCCTCTTTCATTTCTTGACTATACTCGGGTGAGAATCATTTATACTTCAACATATATGTGTAAGTGTGTCGACCTCTTGTGAATACCACTTTACTTGTCACTAAGCTTGATTTGAGTACTTAACTTTTGGTATGTCCATTAGCTATCGTGCACTATCGTGTAGCTTTTAAACTGATGCTCTCGTGTTTTAGGTTCACATCCATTCCTTTCATTTCCATGTTTATTTAAGTAACGTCATATCACACGGTGTTTATGTGCATAATATTTTGGTTTTATTTTTGTTTCGTTTGTCTAGTGGTAATTTTTTATAAAAATTAAAAATTATTTTTTTGTTTGTTTCGTTAGAACGAGTGACGATACGAGAAATCGTCCACTTGTCATTCTCGTATCAGCAAATCAAGTGTATAGTATATAATAAGCAAATAAAGAAAGTAAAGAGAGATAAAAAACAAGATATATAGTGGTTCGGCTATAAAAATGAGCCTACATTCACTTTGGTGCCTAAAGAGGCGTATAAGCATGAGAATAGGATAGAATACATGTTTGTGAGGATTCCAGTGTACCGGAGCGATGGTTGCTATGCTAGAGAGAAGCCCCCAAGATGGACCGAGTAGTCTGGAGGGCGTCAAGGAGAGGATAATCAACTATGAGCTAAGTGTCGGTGTAGGAAAATGAATCTGGATCCCCGGATTAGGAATAATGAATCTCCACCCAATTTCGAGGTGTGAACCTTTATATATAGGTGTTTTCTGTACTGGTGCTGTGATGAGAGATAATGCGGCAAGCTGATTAATGAGCTTAGGGGTCGCGGCATATATATTATAATTGGGGCCGCAGTCTGTATGTTCTGGGCTGCGGCAGGTAGTGCAGCCTATATGTTAAAGACAGCAGCATGTATGCAAGGCATTTATGTATTCAATAGTAGGGTCGTGGCCGATAGATGAGAACACTGTGGTATTATTGGTCCGAGGCAGGTGGGGCAATATTTGTACTATCAATAAGCCCACAAGTCGTAGTGCCAAGAAATTGCGATTGGGGCTGCGGCTGAGTAGTCAAGTCTTGTAAAGATGCGGTGGTACTTCAAAGGTGACGCTTCATCTTCCTGCGCCCTCTTATATAAATAGAACCGGCTGTGGAATTTATTTAATTTCCCAAATTCTTGAGAGCATATCGAGAGTGAATTTCTGCGTGTTTGTCTCCTTGCATTTTCCAGCGATCTCTAGCAGCTGCGAGTGGTGGTTCTAAGGCGGTTGAAGATGGTTTCTTCATTTCCAGGTAATTTTTTCAATTAAAAACCTCTTTACTAGCTTTTTCAATTCACAATTCACAATTTATCAACTGAACTTCTGAATATCTGCCTTTGTTAATCACCCAATTTTGAATTATATCTGCTAAACTCATCATGAATTGAATGTGTTTAATTGAATTGCAATCATGTTTGCGCTTTCTGAACTTGTATTTCTGGGAAGTTCATGTTGTAACTGAACGATTCTTCGTCTATATTTATTTATGCTAATTTCCCAACTAATCGAGCCCATTTTGAATTCACATAGTTGTTTGTACTGAATCAATCTTCAATGTTGACCCAATAAATGACTTTTATTTGTCTGGGTTAGACTTTAGGGTTTTTGAACACCCATTATGTTCTTGACGTTCTTGAGAGGAACTCTTCGTATTCTAGGACTTTTGATCTTTGAATTTACCCAGAATACTAACCTATTTGAGTGAGTGGTCGTGGCGTGGTAATATCCCTTTAGTAAATTAAGGTTGTCCTGAATAAATGCAACCTTCAAATATTGATTTGTTTAAGAGACATCTGCAGCACACTAAATGTTGATGCGGCAGGCATAAAACATAATGTTGCGACATGCAGAAAGTATAGGCTGCGGCATATACATATTTCGTTGCGGCCTGTGGTAACTTGAATATTCCTTGGGTTCTTATATGAGAGTTTGCGGCATTTAGCTCGTAATATAATGACTACGGCGTGTGAGAAGATAATTCCTCTTACCCTCAAAATGATATGCCGCGGTGACATCAAACTTCTAGGGCTTTAGGACCCAACACTTGGCATATTTAGCCAATATTGCTAATCATTTATATTGTCTTTAATCTACATATCATTATTCCTACCGGGGCTTCTTAGAGGCTTTTTAGGACCATATTAGTTGTGGCGCCTAACTGCAGGCTCTCTACTTTTCAGGTACTACTGCAGCCATATGAACTTTGACCTAAATGAATTTTAAGATGATTTTAGAACAAATATTTTAGATCCCCTCCTCCCGAACTTCCCTTTGTACGCCCTTTGAAATCGGTTGGAACTTGCCAGTTGAGAAATTACCCCAACTGTGTGGTGCTGGATTCAGACTCAGATTATGCGACCATGGAGGAATAGGACAATTCTAGCAATCAATCAATGGACATAGATGAGAATATCACGGCAGGGGGTTCGTCTTAGGTTAGGGATATACCTGCTAGTATAGCTGGGAGAGCTGAGAGACCTCATGTTGCACTTAGTATCCGCAGTACTATGACCCAAGAATGGGTTGATCGAGTAGCTGAGGCCTTCGAGTTTCTTAAGGATTTGATGTGCTCAGCACCTGCCGCGGAAAAAAGGCCATGCACGACACTTGCTGACGATGGGGTATTCTTCCCCTTACACGCTTTCATTTATGGGATGTGACTGCCTGAACATATTCCTATTAGAATAATTTTCCAAAAAATGAGGTTAGCCCCTCCCAATTAGATCCTAATGGTTGGAGGACCATTCTTGCATGTAGCGTACTATGGGAGAATAAATTCAAGAGAGACATTACTCCTGCGTAGTTTTTCCACTTCTACCGCCCAAAGGAAAATTTCGTAAAGTTTGCGAGGTAATATTACTTTTTTATCGGCGACAGAGACAAGACCTTTTATTCTGGGAGGCCTACCAGTGTAAAGAACTGGAAGGGAATATATTTTTTCAATTCTGGAGAAGGGCGGGAGATCCACCCTGAAGAGACTGGGAGGGAGAGAATCTTTAGGATGCCGTGGAAATGGGGATGTCCCTCCAAACTTGGTACTTTTTCAATTATAGTCGCATCCCCTCTTTATAGTTATATATTATTCTCCACACTTTGCTTTTGTACTAACCTTTGTATGTTTCTACAGTTCTTGATAATTTACAGCTGAGTAAGGGATAAGAGAAGAGAGTTGGCAAGGTCGTGATAGTTTTTGCTGAGGAGAAAAAGTTCAGCACACGTGTAACCGCTGCATCCATTTTTGAAGCGGGCTACCTCACCAACAAATCTATTCCCAAAGGGATAGCTACATAAGGTAATAATCCCTTCACTTACTAATATCGCGGCAATTATTTTTTCACTTCAGATTTTTACTACTGCATTTCTTCTTTTGGGTGAGGAAGTTGATAGGGAGCTCTTGGCTGCCCAACTGGCAAAAATGGATGAGGATGCAACTGTCCTCAGCAACACTGCTAGGCAAAGGAATAGGAAGAGTACAAAGACCAAGGCTCCTGCCGCAGTCACTTCAAGTGACCTAAATCTTCCTGGCACGCCCCAAAATCGGGTTGTGGAACAAACTACCCCCATCGGCCTTAACTTCAAGTTAAGGAGTTGGCCCCTCACGAGAGGCCTGAGGGTACTTTTGATAATGATATTGGGGATAATTTGGCCGCGACAGGGCTAATGTCAATGTCTGAAGGTCCAGTCCATTCAAATTCACCACCACCCACAATTGTTGCCATTAATGCCAACCTGGTGCCTCCTCAGTGCCATGCCAGTATTACTCTTGATGGTCGTCCGCGGCCCCAGCATAGGCAACCCAACCCTGAATCCTCTTGGAACACAACTGCGAGGGCTGTCCATAGGATGAAGAGAGGTCCAGATGCTGCGAACCTTGATCGACTCGTAGATGAAGACCACGATGACTTGGAGGATTATGGTCTCCACAGTGTGTTGAGGGTAAGTGTTGGTATCTTCTCAGCCTCATTTTCACGTTTCATATCTTGCTTCTAACTTTAAATCTCTTTGCAGGCCGCGGACGTCATAATTTCACATAAGAGGAAGTACGAGGCCCTGTACAAGCTGAAAGAGGCTGCGGATAGTGTTTGCTCCACTGACTTGGAGAATGCCATGGCAACTTCCTTTGAAGCTGGAAAGAAGTCTTCTACTGCAACCCTTGAGTTAAGTAAGATGAATGTGAATGCCACCATTAAGGCTGCGAAACATGTCAAGCAAGATGCTGAGGAGAATTTTAAGTAGGCTGCGGAGTCCCTCAAGGTTGCCCAAGCTAAGGCCGCGGAGTTTGTAAACAAAAAGCTTGAACTGCTGCAGAAGAAGTACGAGGAATTGGAGGCCAAAGCTACCGATGATGCCAAGGACAATGCCGTGGTGGTCAAGAAGATGGGAGAAGGTCATGCTGCGGCCCTTCAATTGGCGATTGACAGCACTGTGGAGTCATTTAAGGGCTCCAAATACTTCTACCTCATCAACAATAGAGATTACCTCTGCGGCTACTAAGAGCTCAGGCATAGAGACATAAAAAACTTCCCCGACTCTAAAGAGACAGTTCTTACCTGGGGCCTTGGTGATGATGAGCATCATCAGTGCATGGTTGAGATAAAGTCTACAACAGAAGAAAGAGCCAGGTTAAGGGCAGAGGCCGAAGCAGCGGCATATGAGGAAGAGACCATGATGGCTGCAGAGGGAGAACGGGGAGATGAAGATAACGATGATGTAGCTTAGGTTTGCATCCCTATTTATCTTTTGTTGTGCATTTTAGAATGGCTGCGGACTTTGTTTGTATAACTTGAATACTTGAATTTTTTGCTTAGGCTTTAGCTTTCACACACTGGTATATCCTTATATATTTATGCTAACTGTACTCTCAAGGCTACGGCCAGACTCCTTCTAGTATGATAATTTTTTGAACTTCATTTGCACACCTCAATACTTATATGAATGAATGTTGCTTGATTGAATGATCTTGCCAGGATAACATGATAATTGCAACCAATATATAAATGTTTTATTCATATGGATTGCAACCTGTATAGCAAGTTGGTTGCAGCCCGCCGTGCTTTTTCCTTGGACTTTATCCTTGTCTTTTCTACGTAACCTTCACTAACTTCTTGAGTAGGTAGCGGTAATAGACCCAAAAATTCTTGACTTAAATGTTGCAGCTCATGTGATACTTCCGCGGCACTTTAATAACTTGAGTTAATTTTTAGATATCTGCATCCAGGAGTATAAGGCTAGCTTATTCTAAGCTTAGTCTTCTAAAGGTGAACCTTTGAATTTTTCCCTTGTATTCTTGTATCTTGCCTTGCAGGCTTCTAAACTTCACTTTGTAGTGCAATGATCCCCTAAGCCGTGGTGCCAATGGAATATGGCTTTGGGACTGCGTCTTATCTCTTTCCCTTCAATCTTAAAAGGACTAAATTTTAATTGCAATTTAGCATGTTGCAGCTGGTTTGTAATCTAGTCGCGACATGCTAAAAACTCCTTTGGTATATATGAATGGCTGCAGCCATATTGATAAGGCTACAGGATCTTTTAGGCCTTTGTCTTCTTAAAAACGGACTCCTATACATATATGGGATACTATCAAGCCATCCCAGGCTGGGTTATGTTATGAAGCCACCCACAGCTAATATACGGGATGCTATCAAGCCTCCTCAGGCTTGTTTATGTTATTAAGCCACCCACAGCTAATATACGGGATACTATCAAGCCTCTCCAGGATGGGTTATGTTATTAAGCCACCCACAACTAATATACGGGATACTATCAAGCATCCTCAGGACAGGTTATGTTATTAAGCCACCCACAGCTAATATGAGGGATACTATTAAGCCACCCACAACTAAGAACAGACACTGTAAGCCCCCGTGGCTAATAACGCTTTCTGATAAATGCTCTCCAGAATGCAACCATAATATGTAGGAATATAGTCTCTATAAGTGATGTCGCAGACCAATTCAGATAGTTGCTATCGATAGTTGCTTTCGTCATTTTCAATTGTCACTTGCTTTCGAACAATCAGGCGTCTTGCCGGGCATTGTGGGTCCATTTAGATATTATCATTCCCAATATAACATATTGTCTCGAATCGAGATCTGTTTAAGACAAAATGGTATTTTATAAGATAATATTTCATGTAAATGAGAATAAAAATCTGGCGCTATAAGAGTGAACTTGATTTCATATATTTATTTTTATATGTATGACCTTGTAAGGATAATACAGAATTTAATTTAAAACAACGTAAGAAGAGTTTCACTGTAAAATAGAAACAAAAGAAATATAAAACATAAGCATGAAAAATGAGCATGTGGCCTATTCAGCTAGGCTACACCTCTCAGGCATCCTTCAGGAATCGCTATAGCATCCCCTACCTTATGATCCTCTTAATTTAACCTTGCAGGGCATAGCATTGCTCACTGTCATAGTCATGGTCTAGATGGAATTTGCACCACTTGGCTTTATTCCTCTTGTGGGGTGGAGCTTTAAGCTTCTTTGGCTACTTTAGCAGCTTGTCCTCTTTTATGAACTCGAAGATGTCTTAAACTGAGAAGGCCAATAGGGTGTAGGACTCAAAGACCCTTTCTGCCTTCTCCACTTTCCTTTTCTGGTTCTTGCATGTTGCTTATGCGGATGGAACTTCTGGTACTGTCGCGGCAGTGAAGGTTGATGAGGAAATGATCCTGGGTGTCGCACCCGCATTGGGGGAGGTTGCAGCCTCTAGCATGAGGATCCTCTGGGTCAAATAGTTGACATGAGTTTGGAGTGAAGCATAAATGTCATAGAGATGGTTGAGGTGATTATACAGCTACACAATCTCATATTTGACTTTTGTGCTCTGGATGGATTCTCCTTCCATTTTCTTCTTTGTTAGTCTTTACAAAATATATAATGTGAGACAAAACTAGCAGAAGTGAATAATCACAGAAATATTGGATTAACTAAATAGGAAGTTGAGATGCAGCGTTTGCACTATTGCATGATACTACTGCTTAGGCCGCGATAAATAATTCACACAAGTGTATTTTCGTGGCCTTTGAATGATATTCACCAAGGTTGAGCTAAAGACCACCTGAGTCCATTCCTCGATGATTTGGAGCTGTTATAATACAACCGCACTAGCAAAGGTTACGGCAAGAAAAGCAGTTGAACTACCAGGCTGTATCCCCTACTAAGCAGTGAGATTGAAACCTAGAAACTGAGTTTTTCTCCCACAACATGTGGAGAGCATACTTACTAGGGTATATCCATGAGAGAATATCATCAGGGTGCACAAGACAACACGGTTTTAATGATAAACCCTAGATCATAGGCAAAGAACAGTAAAAAGGGAGTAAATACAATCCTTCCCTAATCACTCATCTTTTCGGGGCTAAAAGCCCATCGTGCTTTTCAGCATTATCTAGATGAAATGATATCACAAGGGTATGCAAAATAGATCTAAGGACATAAAATGAAGACCCAAGAGCAGATCTAAATATATAAAATACCCATTTAAGGGTGTAAATATAAAATATAGCTCAATAACCAAAATTTACTCATGAGATGATGATCCAAAGGATCCCCGTGAATAAAATAAGGTGTTTAAGAACTCAAAACATAGTGAAATAAAATTGAAATATCTCGATTCCCACAAACGGTGCCAAATTGATGATACGAGAAATTGTCCACTTGTCATTCTCATATTAGAAAATCAAGTGTATAGTAGTACATAATAAGCAAATAAAGCAAGTAAAGAGAGATAAAAGACAAGATATAGAGTGGTTCGGCTATAAAAATGAGCCTAAATCCACTTTGGTGCCACACTCTCATTATATATGTTGTTTGGTACATAGTAGTTATGCCTAAAGAGGCGTACAAGCATGAGAATAGAAGATAATACATGTTTGTGAGGATTTCGGCGTGTAGGAGTGATGCTAGAGAGAAGCCCCCAAGATAGACCGAGTAGTCCGGAGGGCGGCGAGGAGATAATAATCAACTCTGAGCTAAGTGTCGGTGTAGGAAAACGAATCCGGGTCCCCGGATTAGAAATAATGAATCTCCCCCAATTTCGAGGTGTGGACCTCTATATATAGGTGTGCTATATACTGCTGTTGTGATGAGGGATGATGCATCCAATTAATCAATGATCTTAGGGGCTGCGGCATATATATTATAATTGGAGCCGCAGTCTGTATGTTCTGGGCTGCGGCAGGTAGTGAATAAGTGGCTGCAACCTATATGTTAAAGACTGCAGCATGTATGCAAGGCATTTATGTATTCAATGGGAATTAGGGCCTGCGGTAGATAGATGATAACATTGTGGTATTATTGGTCCGCAACAGGTGGTGCAATATCTGTACTATCAACGAGACCTACCTCGTTTGAACGAGTTGAGGTTCTTGTTGAACCAGGATTCTAATAACCTTCCAACGAGGCTTCCTCTGTTTCTCAATACCATTTTTGTTGGAAGCTCATTTGATCTTTATTTGAACGACATTTATTTTTATTCCAACAAAATCCTTATGTCGTTCGAACAAACCTTTTATTTCGTTCAAACAAAGTCAAAATCGCATCCTAAGTTTAAAAGTCCTATTTTCATCCATTTGTCACTATTCTTCTTCTTCTTCTTCTTTCTTCCCTTCGCATGTTTCCTTTAAATTTTCTCTTCTCCCATTTCATGTGAAGATATGTTTGGACTTTGATTTGGATTTCCATTCCAATATTCAGGTAAATTCTCTTCTTTTTATTTCTTTTCTCCTTTGGTTTAATTATTGATTAATATAAGTATGTGGAATTTATATTTCTTGTATATATACACCATTATTGGATTTAAAATCTACATTTTTGTGTATATATACTTGTTTTTGTTGGATTCCTATATTTATATCTCTCAATGTTTTTTCGGGGGGCATTTTTGCTATTTTGTTTATTAAAAAAATTTATGTCCAAAAATATTTTGTTTGCCCCTCTTTTTCATGCATGCAATACTACCATTTTCCATTCTCTTTAATTTCCTAAAACTCTTTTTAACTGGTATTATGACAGTCATTTTCATGTTTGGTATAACTAATTTATTCTTACACTGATTATATATTTCCTTCTTGGTTATTGTTGTGTTAGTTTATTTAGTTTTTGCGGGGGTCGGTTGGAATTGTGTGTGAGATAGGATCTTAGGCGTGTTTTGGGGATTATTGGTCCTCTTCCTTTGTCATCCTACCATTGTTTCTCTGTCTCCATTTTTTTATCCACTTTAAATGTTGGGTGGTCGTAAACGACGCTCCATTCTAAATATGACTCCAAATGAGTCCTCTTCTTCTTTGTCTAGCGCACGAGTCACCCAATCGAATCGCCCCACATGTTTTTCTCTTCATTAGGTGAGTCGCGCTGATTATGAGAAGTTTTGTACGCTAGGGCTTCATATATGCATGGTTGTCCGTGATCTTTTCTCCTTGAGGAGTTTTCTCATACCAATATTCCTATTTGGTTTATTGGTCATGATTGGGAACCCTTATTCTAAATGTATAATATAATCCTCCCCGACCTTTTTCGGTAATTATGATCACATGTCTGGTTCCCCTTCTGCTCTTTTCTCCGCCATAAGAGGTGTCAATATTCTTGTGATGTCGAATACGGTGGTCGCTATGTTGGGTATTCCTAAGTCCACGATGCTACATATCACGAGCCACCAAAGGAGCGCCTTCCTATCAATACCATCATTCCGAACTTTTTTTTGAATACTCGGTAAACTCCCTCACTTTATATTACCCCAATCTTCTTCCCAATTACCGGATCCTTAATTGGGTCACCTGCTTGTATTTTCTCCTTCGCTCCAACTCCACCCATCTTTTTGAAGACATCATTTGCTTCATGTATGCCATTAGCCAGCTGAGGATCATCGACCTCCTCGGTATCATTGTCCTTTTTATGGCCTTTGTACTGAATATCGAGATGTCTCCTATTCGGCCCGCTCTTCCCTATGGGATCTTTGTCACGCACTCTATCTTACTATAGGGCTTCCTCTTATTTTAAATGAGGCTCAAATAAGCTCCATTTTCATTATTTATGCAAACTCAGTTCATCGTTTCGAGAGCCATCTCCCTTTTAGTGCTCGTCGAGGTTATTCATCTGCTCTTCCTTCTTCTTCATCTTGGTAAGACCCTACTTCTGAGTTCTCCAGTCCATTACATCCCTCTCATCCTTTCCATATGGGGATTCACCTATCGTCCAAGAGTTATCTAGAAAGGTTCAGTCAGTATCTACTCTGTAGTAGGAGGATCGAGAGGTGGGACGATACATTAAGGCCGAGTTTATAGAGTCACGCCTCCTACAAACCCAGCTTCATTCCCAGCTTACTAAGGAGAGTGAGTACTGTGGTGTATTTTGGCTCTCCGGTGGCCTCTCATTGGTTCACGGCTATTTTGGGAGAAAATAGATTTTTCTTGATATTTACAAAATTGCCACTTTGAGGAAAATCTATAAATTGAAGCCTATTTTCTATTTTTAAGGCAGTGTTGTTTTTCAGCTTTAGAATGAACATTTTATGAGTTTTCAAAGAGAAAAGTGAGTGAGAGCTTCTTGTTTAAAGATTAGTTCTTGTGCTTGGTTTGTGAGTGACTTTCTTGGAGAGATAAAGAGTGTGAGTGTGTAACCTTGTGGTTCCTCCATTTATCAAAGAAAGAAGAAATCCTACCATTGTGGATGTAACCCTTATTTGGGTGAACCACGTTATATTGTTGTCGTTTCTTTGCTTTGATTGCTTGTGTGTTCTTGTTATCCTACTTATTGATTGTTGATTGGATTCGTTTTGAGTTTGCACACTTAGTTTTCATTAGGAACAATGTCTTGGGTGTTTTCCGCACACCAAGTGTTTGGTAAAATTTCGAAGTGAGTTGTATGGTCTTGGTTGCTTAACATAGGACTGTTTTAGCACAACAAGTGGTATCAGAGCTTTGGCTGCTTGGTTTTCTCGGTATTTTGGTTCAGCTTGAACCAATTTGAGTGATATTGGCATAAGTTCTAGAATTTGTTCCAAATGGCGGAGGAGGTGTCGCGTACTTTCGAATCAACTTCTACAAGCAGAGGCTCTAAGAAATGGGATCCTAGTTATGGATCCAGAGGCTCAATGAAGTTTGAGATAAAACCTTTTGATGAGAAAATTAATTTTGGCTTATGGCAAAGAAGGATGCGGGGTGTTCTTGTTCAACAACGGTTGGTTATAGCATTGTTGGGTATAGAGAAGCGTCCAGTGGATATGACCGAAGTCGAATGGAGCGATATTGATCAAAGGGAGATTTCTTCAATTGAAATGTATATCACGAATGATGTGCTCAATCACGTGATATAGGAAACTACGGCTAAGGGCATGTGGGACTAATTGGAGGAGATTTATTTGGGCAAGTCTTTGTCAAATAAATTATTTCTAAAGAAGATGCTCTTTAAGTTAAAAATGAAGGAGGGCGGTGATATGATGAAGCATATAAATATCTTCAATGCTTTGATCAATGATTTGAACCGGATTGATGTTCAATTTAGCGAGGAGCATCGAGCGTTATTGTTGCTTTCTTCGTTGTCCAATTCATATGAGCACTTTGTCACCACACTTATGTTTGGGAAGACTACTCTCAAGTTCAATGATTTAATGTAGGACATCATTTCTCACGTGGCCATGTAGAAAAAAAATGGTAGCGGTGGAGGTATTTCATCTTCTCAAGGTGAAGGCTTGGTAGCCAAGGTTAGTGGTGGTGGACGAAGAGGAAGGTTGAAGTCTCGGAGTGCAAATAGCCGGGGCTTCCAAAGGTCTCAATCTCGAGACATTAGCACAGTTGAGTGTTTCAAGTGCCATAAAAAGGGTCACTTTAAAGAAATTATTCGTAGTGGAAGAAAGATGATAAGAAAGGAGACGCTAATAAGGATGTGGCCGGTGTTGCTACTTTAGAGGAAGGCGAAGAGGTTCTTACCTGTTTTTCCGCCGATCATGTTGATGGTAGGATTCTAGATTTCGGATGTTCATACCACATGTGTCCAAATCGGGAATGGTTTGAGGATTACAAGTCTAATACCGGTGGTGAGATTCTCATGGGAAATAATGCTACGTGCGAAGTAGTGGGAATCGGGTCGGTGCACATAAAGATGTGGGATGGGATTATCCAAACCTTAAGTGAAGTGAGGCACGTTCTGGCACTTAAAAAGAAATTTATTTCCTTAGGCGCACTCAATTCAAAGGGGTGTGTGATTCAAACCTAGGGTGGGGCTTTGAAGGTGAAAAAGGGATCGATGGTGATTTTGCACGGAACAAAGTTACCAAACAATCTTTATATATTAAAGGGAAATACGGTAGTGGGTGGAGCGGCAGTCTCCACGGGGCCAGAAATCGATGAGCTACAATTGTGGCACATGATACTTGGTCACATGAGCCAACGGGGCATGGAAGAACTTCATCGACGAAAGTTGTTGAAAGGGGTGCACGGATGCAAGCTTGGTTTTTGCAAGTATTGTGTGATGGGGAAGCAAACTCGAGTGCAATTCACTATATCTACGAACAAGAATAAAGGGACTCTTGACTATATTCATTCCGACGTGTGTGGGCCTTCGAATGTTGTTTCTATAGGCGGCTTTAGATACTTTGTGACTTTTATAGATGATTATTCACGAAAAATGTGGGTCTATTACTTGAAGGAAAAATCGAAGGTTTTCGGGAAGTTTAAGTAGTGGAAAGCCATAGTGGAGAATCAAACGGGGAAGAAGGTCAAGTATTTGAGGAGCGACAATGGGGGTGAGTATAGAGATGGTGGTTTTCTCAAGTATTGTAAAGATGCGGGCATCACAAGGAACTTTACCGTTAAGAAGACTCCACAACAAAATAGGGTGGCGGAGAGGATGAACCGCACCATTATGGAAAGGGCAAAGGTGCATGAGGTTTAATGTCGGGTTGCCAAAATCATTTTGGGCAGTATCTCTTGATCACGCCGTGTATTTGGTGAATTGGTCACCAAATTAGACTCTTGGTTTGAAGTGTCCGGAGGAAGTATGGTCAGGGCACGAGGTCGACTACTCTCCTTTGAGGGTGTTCGGATGTCCGGGGTATGCTCACATTCCTAGTGACGAGAGGACCAAAAATGACCCGAGAACTCATCGGTGTATTTTCCCAGGCTATGGAAAAGGGGTAAAGGGGTTCAAGCTTTGGGATCCGTCTACGAGGAAGCTAGTTGTTAGCCGGGATGTGAGGTTTGACGATACGTCCATATTGAAGGCCATGGAGTTCCTGGAAGTTGCCAATGACGGTGGTGTTAGAACCGTCGAGATTCCTTTGGCATTTTCGAGATCATCAACCACCGATAGTGATAGTGCATCTACTGGTGGTTCAAGTGATTCTCAATCGAGTGATGACACGGTTGAGGTGGAGCCGAATGAGGATGATTTATGAGAGGAGTCGATTGAGGTGGAGGACACTCAACGGGTGGATCAAGTGCCATCCATAGCACGTGATCGAGAGCGTAGGCAGATTAAGCCACCATCTAGGCTTGGTTGGGAAGAGGTCAATTACGCTATCATTTCTAGTGAGGGTGATCCAACGACATACAAATATGCCATTAATTATGATGTCAAGGCGAGTTGGATGGGTGCTATGTCGGAAGAGATGGAAGCTCTAGGAAATAACTCTGTGTGGGAGTTGGTTCCTAAACCCAAGGGGCGACACATTGTTGCCTCTAAGTGGGTGTATAGGAAGAAAGAGGCAATTAACAAAATAAAAGAACCAAGTACAAGGAAAGACTAGTAGAGAAGGGATTTTCACAAAAGGAGGGGATTGACTATGATGAGGTCTTTTCCCCGGTGGTGAGGCATACTTCGATACGGGTGTTGTTGGAAATGGTAGCTCAATTAGATCTGGAATTAGAGCAAATGGATGTGAAAACGTCTTTTCTTCACGGTGATTTGAAGGATCTTATTTACATGGTGCAACCAAAGGGGTTCAAGGAAGTGGGAAAGGAAGATCATATGTGTCGGCTTAAGAAGTCATTGTATGGGCTTAAACAGTCACCACGACAATGGTACCTACGGTTCGATACCTTCATGTTACGGGCTGGTTACACGAGATGTGATAATGACCATTGTGCATATTTTTGGGTTCTTGAGGATGGTTCGTTTATTTTGTTAATGCTCTATGTGGATGACATGCTCATTGCGTGTCGGGACATGTCACGGATAATAGAGCTCAAGGTGGAATTGAGCCGGGAGTTTGACATGAAGGATTTTGGTGCGGCACAAAAGATTCTTGGTATGGAGATTAGATGAGATAGAAAATTTGGCAAGTTGTGGTTATCTCAGAAAAATTATATTTCGCATGTCATCGGAAAATTTGGCATGTTGGATGCCAAGGCCACTTCTACCCCGTTAGCTTCACATTTTTCTTTGTCTGCAAAGCAATGTCCCTCTACAGATGATGAGTTGGAGGAGATGGCTTCAATGTTGTATGCTTGTGCCGTGGGGTGCCTTATGTATGCTATGGTTTGCACGAGGCCGAATATCGCCCAAGTCGTGGGTGTGGTTAGTAAGTACATGTCAAATCCGAGAAAAAAGCATTGGAAAGCAGTGAAATGGATTCTTCGGTATATAAAGGGAACCAAGTCCATGGGCATTGTGTTTGAGCGAAAGAAAGGGGCCGAGTTTGTTACGGGGTATGTGAATTTGGATTATGTGACGGATCTTGATAAGCAGAGATCTACATCGGGTATGTATTCACTAATTCTAGCGGGCCGGTATCTTGGAGATCCATGTTACAAGTGACAAGTGCTTTGTCTACCACAGAATCGGGATATATGGCACTTACGGAAGCATCAAAGGAGGCGGTTTGGTTAAAGAGTTTGGTGAGTGAATTGGGGATGAAGCAAGAGAGTGTTCATCTTCATTGTGATTGTCAAAGTGCTATGCATTTGTCTAAGAATCAAGTGTATCATGCCCCACAAAGCATATTGATGTGCGGTATCATAGAGTTCGAGATTGGGTTAATTTCGGCGAGGCTTTAATTGAGAAGGTGCACACGAATGAGAAAGAAGCAGATTTCCTCACCAAACCTGTGACTACAGAGAAGTTTAGGCATTGCCTAAAGCTTCTAAATCTCACTTCTTATTGAAGTTAGAGGAGAGGCTCCTCGGTTAGGTGGAGCCGCATCGCTCTTTGTAGATTATGGGGTGATCTTCAAGCGGGGTTTAATGGTTTTCATTTCGGGGTTTTGGTTGGATCATTCGGATCGCTAAGGTGGAGTTTGTGGTGTATTTTGGCTCTCCGGTGGCTTCTCGTTGGTTCACGGTTGTTTTGGGAGAAAAATAGATTTTTCTTGATATTTACAAAATTGCCACTTTGAGAAAAATCTATAAATATAAGCCTATTTTCTGTTTTTAAGGCAGTGTTGTTTTTCAGCTTTAGAGTGAACATTTTGTGAGTTTTCAAAGAGAAAAGTGAGTGAGAGCTTCTTATTTAAAGATTAGTTCTTGTGTTTAATTTGTGAGTGACTTTCTTGGAGAGATAAAGAGTGTGAGTGTGTAACCTTGTGGTTCCTCCATTTATCAAAGAAAGAAGAAATCCTACCATTGTGGATGTAACCCTTGTTTGGGTGAACCACGTTATATTGTTGTCGTTTCTTTGCTTTGATTGCTTGTGTGTTCTTGTTATCCTACTTGTTGATTGTTGATTGGATTCGTTTTGAGTTTGCACACTTAGTTTTCATTAGGAACAAGGTCTTG
This sequence comes from Sambucus nigra, assembly GCA_949130495.1. NCBI lineage: Eukaryota > Viridiplantae > Streptophyta > Magnoliopsida > Dipsacales > Adoxaceae > Sambucus > Sambucus nigra. The sequence goes on from OX422214.1 coordinate 51,576,312, forward strand.
GGTGTTTTTCGCACACCAAGTGTTTGGTAAAATTTCTAAGTGAGTTTTATGGTCTTGGTTGCTTAACATAGGACTGTTTTAGCGCAATAAGTATAGGATTATGATGGAGTCTCTTATGATGTGCCATATTAAGGAGATGAGATGTGTCGAGCAACGGCAAAGAGTTGGCTCATATGGAGCTGGCTAGGAGTAGAACACGATTGGAAATGACTTTCCTCCTCCCTCAGCGAGTTGATTTTTTATGACCCCTTCTCTTTTTATGTACTTGATGTAGTTTGTTGGATAGATTTGTATATTTTTGAGAAAGTTATATTTGTATTTCATGTATTGAGATTATGTTGTATGGGTATTATCTACTTCATGGTGGTTTATTTACTACTATGTATCACTTTATGTTTATATGGATCTTATGGTTTTCTCTCATATCTATCGATTCATATTCTATCATCCATTGTGGCCTTTATGCTTATGGTCACTCATCCTAGATAATTATCCGTCACTATGGTGCATGATTTTCTTGTCACTTTTATATATGCATACTGCGATCTTTTTTCTCTCTCTATCCATGTATGTGCTCTTATTTGCAGAATACTTTCTTACTTTATCCCTTTGTCTTTTTTGAACAAAAAGGGAAAGAAAGTTGTTAAATGTAGGGGGAGTTTTTATAGCCCAATTTTATTAATTTTTATTTTCCCATGCGTCACAGGTATTTGTTGTTTTGTGTGTGTAGGTTTCCACCTTCATGAATCTCATTAAGCTAAACAACAGAACATTGAGATGTTGAGTAGTTGTAAGGTTTTTTGTGTTTATTTTTTAGCAATTTTGGGATGAACATAGGTGGCTTGACGACCTGACTCAACATTTTTCACTTTGTCTAGTGTTTTTTCTTGGAATAGCCAGGGGGAGATTTGTGAGGGAAAATTTACAATTGAATCTTATGTATGTATTGGCTTATATCGTTGGTCTAAACACGTAGATTAGAGGATTGTTATATATTTGTTACTCAAGACTATGAATAAAAATGTGGTAGCAACAATAACGGGTGCTACATGATTGAACACTACACGTTTTTCGATATCGAAGGGTATATAACTTTTTATGATCAAAATAATCTTTATTGTATTTGGATATTTTTCTAAGGCAATTTATCATTTGAAAAAGGTTTTAAAGAAAATTGTTTACTTTCTATCGTTCTAACGAGATGGAATTCTCATTCCAACGAGAAGTAAATCTCATTCGAACTAGAGTCAAACAAGGAGATATTCTCGTTCGATCATACTTCCAACAACCTTCAAACAAGGGTTCCTCTGTTTAGCAAGACACATATGATGGAATCTCATTAGAAACGTGTTTTAATGAAAAGGCATTGTCATTTGAACATTTTTTCCCTCGTTCCAACGAGAAACACAAAGTCGTTCAAATAACCATGTTCTGGTTCGAACAAACAACACGAATGTCAAGAAAACAGTTATAACCTATTCAAAATGTCTATCCTCTAAAAAATTAGGTTAGCTATCCATTTAAGAGTAGCCTCTTTTTGCATTAACATTTTTGAGCCTCTAGATCTTTAAATCTATGTTCCAAACCTAATATCTAAATCGAAGATTGTTTATCTTGATTATTTTTTAAGATTAAACCCCAAAATTTCTCATTATACACACTTTTGTGTGGTGGATTCCACATAAGTGGGTGGCGGTTAAGGCTATCGGAAGAGTCTGAGGCATGGAGATGCTGTGAAGCTGACGTTGGATCGCACAATGTTATAGAGGAAGCTGTGAAGACATTCATCCGCATAGGCTTAAGGACTCAAGTGTTATAATTCATTTTATGTCTTTTGTAAAACCCTCTCTATAATGAATTTCATCTTGGCCTGGTTGTTCGAGATTTTTCCAAGTTGGATTTTTCTCGTACATCATCGTCTATCATGTGATTGTTCTTATTATTTATTAATGAACTTATCTTTCATGTCAACTTAGTAACTAGGTTAATCGATATTAAAATTGTTAATAATTTGACAAGCATGCTTAGAAAGGCTTAGACGGTTTATTTAACATTCTGGAATATCTTGGATTAATTGTTCCATTAATAGAAAATCAGACTTTCAAATATGATTTATCTTGTTAGTAGTTTGCCGCATAATTTTTTTCCAAGTAAGTTCCCTTACTTCTTTCCAATATACTCGAGTTCTATACTTTCTCTCAAACAAACCTTGATAAGGCGTCATACCGATGCTAGAATTATAGTTGTTATTATATGCAAATATATTCATGATAAGTCATCATCCCAACAGCATTTTAATTCTAATACACAAACTTATAACATGTCTTCCAATGTATAGATTGTTCTTTTTAATTTCCCATCAATTAGAAGATGAAAAGTTATATTAAATTTCAATTTAGTCCCCAAAGATTATTGTAACTAGGAGAAAAGTGATAAGTAAACTTAGGATCCCGATATAGAAATAATAAAATCATATGCACCATGCAATCTAATTATCTCATCCACATATATTTTAGCAATTTTATTTATGAAGTAGGTTGTCTTAATAATAAGAAAATGTGGAGATTTGGCTAAACTATCAACGATAACCCAAATAGAATCAAATTATCGTAATGATTTTGATAAACTTGCAACGAAATTTGTGATCATATATGTCCCCATTTCCACTCAAGAATAGTAAGTACTATAATAAACCACTAGGATTTTGATGTTCCATTTGCACATGTTGGTAAACTAGACATCTGGCAACAAAATCTGCAATGCCATTGTAAAAGATATCAAACTCACAATAATTGTAATATTATAATCCGTCCCCAGTAAATAAATGTGGTATGAAAATGTCCTACCTACATCCACGAGAAAGGGTGAGAGTTTTATTAATGGAGAAATGAGAAGACGGTGCTAGGGTTGCTAGTTGAGAGTACAAGTCATGATTACAAGAATGTGGTTAATTGTAATCCAAACCAAACCATTGTGGTACACATCTAAGTGTTTCTTATGGTGATTAATTATCATCTTTGATTTTATTTTTAAAGTAGTAGTATTACCAGTATTCTTATATTCGACCAAGTTTGATCGTCATCTCTCTTAATTATCTGTTAGCGGATCCATAATCTATGGGCGACTACACTGCCTTGCACTCTCATTGCCATATATCACATGCCATGCGGCATATTCAACTAACATTAATCCCTTCAGTCATGTTTTAATCCTGATCGCTAATAATATTTTTTTCAAATCTCGATAAAAATCTTAGCACTATATGGATGCATAGAATATAAAAAACAACGTGCATCATCATAAATTGTCTTCCTCAAATTTGGAACATTGGGCACACATAAACGATTATCACTTATAATAATGTTATCATTATGGATAGAATATTATTTAGCATTTCCCCTTTTAATATTCTTCTAACTTTCTATAATTTTATATTTTCTTGTTGTGACTCATATTCTATCTATCAACATAGTTATAACATGTAAATGTACTAATAACCCTAAAAAAACATTCAAAGTTAATTCCACCTCCATCAAAGTTAACTTTCTCAACAAGTCAACTCAAATGCAATAAATATAAGATACTAAACTTAGAGATGGTTCTATCTAAAATATCATTACACAGTATTGATAAAAATAGCATTTCGAAAAAAATATGACAAATTTTAGGAAATTATACTCTCTTATTTGTCACAACAAGTGTGGCAAACATGAGAGACATGTGGCAAACCAACCACCACGGGATCCCCTGCCGTGACGATTGGAATGTCACGATATCTCTACCGATCTTTATTTTAAAAATTTATTGAGAATATCAATTCAAATTAATAACAACTAATTTATTTGCCTCAAAGAGCATAGGAGAGCACACTCTAGTTGTTTAATCTTATAAAAATCATAATTAATTTAATAACGAGTATAATTAAAAATGATAGTGTAATATATGAACAAAACCATATGTTCGGTACACATCAACAATATATAAAATGAAGTAATCTAGGGTGTCGCCCTGACTACTGTGACCCCTACATCGATCATTGTGATATATACGCATTGCATGGAGATTATATATAATATGTCATATAGTGGTTTGATTTTGTAGGGTGTATTGATATAGACTCCACATGAAATCGTACATTCAGTTCGTGTGCGAGCCGAATATGATGACTCAATCGGCTTTGCGCCTTCTCTTATATGTTTGATATAAATTAATTAGTTTTTATAATTTTAATAAACTAGAGGATTTGTTATTTCTAACTTGCATAGTAAGTTAGAATTTACTACTATTTTGCAAGTGTAGTTGGAATTGTTTAGGAGATGTTTGATGTATGGAAGAATGTTGGATTAGCTTAGATCAGCTCCAGCTACTTGCAAAACTCCTCTAAATTCTTATCGCTTCAGTTATAGTTTAAAAATCAGACAACTGACTTCACTTACAAATGGCCTTAAGCAACACTAAATTGGCCTCTTAATATATTATTCATTGGTACACGTGGGCATCAATTGCTCTTCTTGTTATCTAGCTCATGAAATGAAATTGGTCTCCTTTATGAGTTATTGTATGTCTAAACCCAAAATTAGCGACACCCTAACATGTCACATCCACACTAACTCGTGTTCGGTTCAAACAATAGTTATATCCGGACACAAGTTAATTTGAGTAATACATGTTAAAATGTCACACCAAATAAAGAAAAAAAATTGTTTCGTATAAAGGTTTTGCTCTTTCATTGCACATCCATAACATGAGTAATGACTCTCATGAGAATTAATTATAAATAGACTAATGTTGAGGTATTCAACATTTAGTCCCTAATTTATATAAGAAAATTATTTAGCTCAATATATTTTAAAGTGATATTTGTTTTCTAAGGCGTAACAGTTAAACTATTTTCATATTATATTGGCATTTATTCAAATAAGTGATTTTAAACTTTTGAATATAATGATACATGTTTCGGCTGACGTGACAATGACATGCTATATGATACATTTATTATTGCTAATCTCACTATCTTGTAATATAATGTTAGTTTTTGATATATGGACTAAATTTTCGATAACGAGTTAAATTATACCCATTAAGATTTAAGTACAATTTGCGTTATTTATTTTATATTCCAAAAAATCCTTCTATTTTTGCTGACATGTTTTTTATTTAGGATTTTAGAGTTTAAAATTTAGGATTTCAGGCTTTTATAATGAAGGGTTCGTTTTATATGGTGAGGGAGAACAAATAAAGAAGGTTCGATTGAATGTCCAATAAACAAATGTTGTGGGACTTTTATGTCAAATGACCTTGTTCTTGATATTAAATATTAATTTAGCAAGAATCTTCAATAAAATTAATATGACAATCTGAATATGCCAAGCAGCTATCACTATTAATAAAACAATAAAACATGTTTCAAACTAGAAAATGTCAATTCTCTTTCTATCTTAAGCTATGCCCAACATGGGCCTTGCTTAATTTGCTCCTTTTACTTAAATAAAGAAGTTGTAGTCGTCAAATTATGTCCTTCAATAGCTTTTGTCTTCTTTTCAATTTTAAAAATAACATTTCAGCACATGTTATTTTTTTTTTTTTTTGTATACCATAAAGTGTTCGGATCAATTTACGCGCACCTCGATTAATTCTCATTCGCGATTCGTAACTTTCGCTGACCAAACATTATTTTGATAGTATCAAAAATCGAACTGAGAATCAAACTCAATCCACCATAAAACTGTCCCAATAACAAGACATGCTACTAAAAGGGAAATGAAATCAAATAAGACATTCTATGCCTCTTTCTCTGTCAACTACTCCAAATCCTCACATGGCCAATATGGTTTTGCGAAACTTTGCCCTATTTGATAATAAATTAACCTAGTAGCCAATCAGTTTTTCAGAGTTGGTGGGCTATAGCTATACCCTAAAACTAAGACTAATCACACGGAAAATATTAAACTAATCACCTTTTCTCACACGAACACCATTTGTCCTTTCAAGAATGCAATAGTCAAGAAGATATCGAGGCATATATGAATGTCACAAGATCTTTAAGCTTGAAATTAATGATGTTTGTCTAAATGAGTAGGCTCCATTTATTGGTGGGAAAAAGAGTTTCATACACGTAGAGGATTTGCTTGCATGTATTTAGACAAATGTTAATTTATATATATATATATACATTTATATATATATATATATATATATATATATATATATATATATATATATATATATATATATAAATGTTAATTTCAAGCAAATCCTAATTGAGGTGTATGAAACTAAATATTTTGAAAATGTAAATAAATAAACATTACTTGATACCATTTCAATTCAGTTTCGACAAAATAAGCATTTACATTTAGGGAATAATATATCCAAATATGGATACTTGATAATCTTCCAAGAGTGTCTTGAGAAGTTGGCCCTATTTTAGATTGTTAGGTGAGGTAAAATTCCTATTATTAAAATGGTACTAGGCATATTGGGTATATTTTCTAAATGATGTTTTTGGTGGCGAAGCGAATTTTGAAGAGCACTTCAATTACCACCTCACCACACGCCATGCTCGAGTTTGGAACACATACACGATTGTAAATATATGTCCCCATATTTCAAAAAATTTAAATTCACACTAATTTAGTATCATTGTACTCCATACATTTTTTTTTGCTCTGCTAATACGAGAAATATGTCTTCGATCGACAACATCGAGAATGTAATCCATAATGAACGTTTACAAGCAACGATATTTACAAAATTCTTCCCACAAATGGTGTTGCGATACTGATCATTTAATAAACTGAAAAACATAAATAATATAGTCGATGTCGAGGCTTTGTTCCCAATCCGCGTGTTATTGAGCGAAAGAATGAAATAAGACATTTCCAAGTTATGCAAGATTAATTATGTTGATTCAATCATATGAACCCTTCTCCATTTGATTGAGAGGTGGATGCTTTTCCAGAAGGAAAAAAAAAGACTACTATTTGGATGCTAGCATATGGCAGCTTGTTGATAGGGGTGATCACAATATGGTTTTTTATCATACCGCGCCGTTTTTCTCCAAAAAACCGTGATTTTTGTTTCCTACTATTCATTCTTGAAAAATGAAGTTATCGGAAACTTTGTGGTTAGTTTTGGTTTGGATATTAAGAAAATGGTTTGCCATAATTACACTAACAAAATTAAATACTGAAACTATTGTCCAAAATATCAATTTATTATGTTAAAAATATAAAAAAATATATTTATATTTTATAATTTATATCATTAATTGGACTCATTTAACATAAAGTTAATATCAAAAGTGGGTGGTGTTTTTTATTTTTACAAAGTATATGTAGTGGTTTATCAAGTAAAGAATATATGTAGTGATTTTTTATTTTTACAAAGTATATGCATCCAGGATTGTTTGGTGGCATTGATAGTATGAGAATTAACTATTTCATATCACAAACCGATTTAATCATGCGAGTTAAAAAAATTTAGCAACATATTATGATATTCTACCCCAAAACAATCATTTATACGATTTCATAAGCTTTAATGCATTATTGAGATCCATTTGTTTCTTAACATGCGATTCGATCCAATTCCGAATAATAACAAAGCCTAATACTCAAAGCATGCAAGATTTCAATTATTAAATCCAATTTTGTAAGCGCTTTGAAGCATTTTTTTTACTACTTTTTCATGTTAGCAACATGCAAAATGATACTTCAGTGGAAATACAAAATGAATACCACATTTGTTTAATTGTACAAGTAAATAACTCTTTGATCAAAGCAGTCGTTGAAATGTATATTTTTGGTGGAGTAACCCAAAATAAATTCAAGGAGCCAAAAAATATGAAAATCTATTTTTACATCTAAAGCTGTTGGGTTTTATAGTTTTTGAGCTAGTATAAAAGTAACCGAAATTTGATAATTGATATAAGTCGGTAGAGTTTAATTTCACATGGGCTGGGACGTGTTATTCAGTTATTTGGGCCCGTTTGAAATTCTTTGACAAGAAAATTATCAATGACATTGACAACTAATTCCACTTTAGGTATACCATTCTAAGAAAAAAAAATTGTTAATAAAACACATATATGAATTTTCTTTTCCATCTGCAGTGACAAATTCAATCTTTTAGTTATTGGTCACTAAAATAAGGGGTTCAAATGTACAAGTAAAATAGTACTAAAATTTGGTGCAAGTGTTATAATCGGAAGATGTCAAACATGTGCGGATAAAGTGGTGTTCGCGGTCCGGTCCGGTCCAATTCGGTTTTGAGGTTTTTTTTTACCGGACCGACTTGGTCGGTCCTCGAAAAAAATGGACCGAGACCGGACCGATAATGTCGGTTAACCGACTCTAGTCGGTTCGGTTTTTTATAAGGTCGGTCCGATCTAACCCGTCAGTACTCACATTAATGAATTACATCATTTATAATAATAAAAATATACCCAAGTTTATTTTTTCCAAACATTAAAAACTAAAAAATATCAAAATTTCAAATTAAAACAAACCTAGTATTGGATTAAACTATAATTTAAACTAATCAAATATCAAAATATATATTTTCATTATTTATTTATTTATCTTATATATATACATATATATGTAAAAATATATTATTTTATATAGAGTAGGTCTGGGTCAGTCCTAACAGGGTTTTTGAAACTGTAAACCGTGGACTGGACCGATTAGCTCTGTCCGCCAAAAAAAGTAAACTGAGACCGGACCGATTAAGAAAAAAGATCGGAAAAAAAGAGTCGATTTGGCTCGATTCAGTTCAGTCCATTTGTCCAGTCGATTTTTTGAACACCCCTAATATTCTCTAAAGGTAAAAACACGGCAATGCATGCTAGAAGCATTACATGTCAAGCATCTAAAGTTAGAATCAATATAATGCGATGCGAGAAGTATGAGGTGTTAAGCATGTAAAGGTAGAAGTACTTTAATACAAAGCTAAAAATATGAGGTGACAAACATACAAAAGTTAGAAGCATAATAAGTCAAAGCTAGTTGTTGACTCTAGTATCTTGTTTTCAACTATAAATACTCATACTTGTTTGTACTATGAAATATACAAGTAAAATAAATATAATAAAATCCTGAATATCCTGATTTATTATGTGTTCAAGTTCTATATTATTGAACACGTTATCATCATGATTTTGCTTATGTCAAATTAGTTGATCATCTAAGCCGCTACTAAATTTTTATTCAAGCTTCGTTTTTACTACATATGGTAATTGTTCTAAAATGTTACAAATTTATTAGCCTTTATTTACTTAACATTCAATGCGAAATATTTTATTAGTTCTACCATATCTGCATACCTAATAGATATAGATATATAATATTATTAAACAGAAACATATATGAACATGCTACAATTTTTTAATATGAACATGTTATATATTTTCCTTAATTGTAGACAAGTTTGCTATTCTAGTAAAAAATTATTGTTTTGTATGTTAAATAATTTATTGTTATGTCAAACTCACAAGTCTTGATTTCACTATGTTTAATATATCGGGAAACAATTATATTACATTAATCACAGATGTTAAAATTCCTCTTGATCGCATGAATTTGGAGATAATATTAAAGTCTAATATAATGTGTCCCTTAAAAAGTGAATAGCTCATAGCCAAGACCCACACCTCATTTAAAAGTATGAGAGAACGCTACAACCATTAGAAGACTATTATCCTCTTGAAAGCTCTCTATGAATTGTCACACTTGCAATTTCAAGATTTTAAATCTATATCTAAGTAGCTATAAAAAAAAATGATATCTAAGTACAACTCAACATTATATGGTATGACATCACGGATGAAATTGTGGTGCCATACGGGTTGTGAAGAGAATATGCATGAGAAAACATATTCAGTATTTCATAGCGATAATATTATTCTACAAGAACAATATCTTCAATGTCATTACCAAAAGTACCCATTGTTATGTTTGAACACACTACACCAAATCTGTCTAATTGTCACGGTCATTGACCTTGGCAAGTTCAACTTGTCAAGGTCAATGACCGTGCCAATTCGGGGCGAGACATCTTTTTTTGTCACAAACGTGTCACGGTCATTGACCGTGACAAGTTCGTTAGAATTGTCACAGGCCATGATCGTGACAAGTTTAGTCACGGTTAATAACCGTGACAAAGCCTTGACCATTTTTAAAAAAAATATCACGGTCAATGACCGTGACAATTCTGGGCAGAATTTAAAAAAAATCTGCTGGGCAGTGTGGCCATTGTCACTGCCCAGCAGTATATTTGTACCTGTTATAGCAACGTTGTACCTGTTCAAACATCATATATCCAAACAAACAAAAGATAATGCAAATATATATATTCAAAATAGGAACAATATACATGACGATATAATCCAAATATAATTCAAATGTACCAACTTAAAAATAATGTCACTACATGTCTGGGGTAAATGTGAAGAAGTGAGTAGGCCACACGATATACGAATTGACACACCCACTAATATACATCGTGCCGCATTGTTCGCGCAACCACAATAGGGAGTTCTTCTTCCCGGGTATCACATGCGTGACGAGCACTTTGGACTCGATCTCTTGAAGCGCACGTCCATGAACTATTCCACTCTGGACGATATTCGGGTCCCGCCCTATCCGCTGGCCATCAAATACGTCCAATATAAACATGCTCGGCCAACCAATTGTCGACATCGGTCTGGGGAAGGGAGCCAAATAAGGAAGTGGATCATCGAAGTACGCACGTGTCGGTGATGAAGCAGCGAGGTCCACATCCTAGTCATCCTGCGCCTCGTTCTCCCGCACCTCCTCCTCCTCCACCGCCTTCTCCTTCACTTTCCCCTTACGGTCTCCGCCCAACGTACGCTTCATGAATGAGTACATATCTTGGACCGTCACCTCCAAACGGGACAGCTTCGCGTTATGTGAATCCACCGTTCGAGCCAACCCAGTGTCGCTCGTATCCAATCCGATGATCCTAGATTTGGCCACTCGCGAGATCACCCCCCTTGTCCTCCCCTTGCGATCAGAGCCAAGCACTTGGATGAGTGCGTCTGTGGACAAAGACACCTTGTCGGCATCAGACTGCGACTCATGTACTTTCTTAAGCTTTGCCTGAAACGACAAAAAGCACATGATCAGTAAAATAAGTAAACTAAAAAATTATAACGTAATTAACAAAAATTAAACTGTCGGATTACTTACAATCGTGGCCGCGATGCTCGGGGACAACTCCTTGTCCTTCCCCTTCTTTGTCCGAAGAGCCACATAAGTATCGAGCCTATGTGGCTTACCCCCTGTGCCACTCCCTACCCCCTGAAATAAAATAAAGTAAAATTAGTATCGGCCCCGCAAAGTAAAATAATAAAGAATAATATATTTCTATAGTTATAGAAAAATTAAATCTTACCTTCATCCTATGCTCCACCTCGGCGTAAGACGTCCGGCCAGAGTAGTGCACGTCCGTCTTTTTTGCCCGATTTTTCCTCCCCGATTGGTGAGATGCCAATTGTCGCTCCTCGATCTCATTGTCAATGAACTTTTACCATTGTGTCAATGAGATCGGCTCCTTGGGCGGGATGGATTCACGCCATTGGATAATGGACTCTCGTGTTTTTCTAAAGTACTGTGTCCGCATATTTTTCTTCCACGTCTTGTGTTGCTCCCTCAACTGCTCCAAGACGGAATCGCATAGGTTTGGATCCAAGTTGAATTGTTCCTGTCCAACAAATACAATGTTAGTTGCGAATAAATTTAAATATAAATATAAAATGAAATTGAAATCGAAATCGAAATCGAAATTGAAATTGAAATTGAAATTGAAATTGAAATTGAAATTGAAATTGAAATATTCATATAAATATAAATATATTACCTGTAGTGCCGCCCAAACAGCTAACTTGAGCTCATATGGCACCTCCTTCCAACTCATAAATCCCGGGTCGATGACCGTCTTTAGTAGCTCGAGGGATCTCGCTAATAGCTCGGACTTATTCTCGATGGTAATCCCAAATTTGCCATATTTGGGGAGCTTAGGGGTCGAGGAGCCCTCGTCGCCTCCGCTACCACCGAGCCCAGACGACATCATCATAACCAGTATCATCATCCTCGCCTTAATACCTGAAGGAGACATTTGCTGTAAAAAATGTTATTAGTACAGATAAAAAAAAATTAGAAGAAGACATGTAAATATGTACAATTACTACAAACCACCCCCCACCCCCTCCCCCACCACACACACGCACACGTACACGTACACACACCACCCCCTGCCCCCCACCACACACACAATAATCCAATAATGATTAATAATTATATATACTATGTTTCATTTAATTATGTCTTATTTATATTCAAATTCAATTATTAATAATTATATATAGTATATATTAATTTACTAATTTACAATAAGGGGCAATCATATATTAATTTACTAAAAAAATTAATAATCAATCAATTCTTTACAAGGGACACTACGCGCACACACACATAGACACACACACAGCCCCCAACCCCTACCCTACCACCCACCCCCCATCCCTGCCCCCACCCCCTCATCCCACCCCCACCACACACAAGTAAATAATTATTTAATGGAGTTAATCAAGATTAAATAAAGAAAGTAAATAATTACGATAATTGTAATTGGAAATTTTGAGCGTTTAGTTAGAAGCCAATTTAATTAATAGACATGAGTCCCTAATATAGCCCAATACCCAAGTAGTATGGCCAAAACTCTCTAGAGTCTCAATTAAGGCTAAGCCCATGACTCATACCTATTTATATTTCTGTAAAGTAGGGCTTTAGGTTAGTGATCACATGAAGGGTTGGAGAGGGAGATGAAAATAATATTCACCTTTTTATGAAGGGGTGAGGGAAAAGAGGGTCATTTATCCCATATTTCACCATAGTGTCATCTTTAAGAGTTCTCACACACAAGACTTACTTTGGGTGAATCATATGCTAGAAGATTTGTATTTTAATATGGTTTTTAGAGACTTTGGAGGGAGACAATATCTTCATCTTATTTAACCTATTTCTCATACAAATCACAACATGATCTTCTCTTAATCCTTTTTGCATTTATTTAAATGAATTCGTCTCCATTTCATATGTTTAAAAGAGTTTAATGATTAATTTTTATTTACTATATGCGCAATTATTTAAAAATATATTTTACACAATATTGTGTTGAAGAGCAATATTGTAGTACCTTAACCACTACATTTTATATTTATTTGATCAATTCTCATTATCTATAATAAGAAAATTTTACTTCCATGTACTAATTGATGATTATTAACCCGAGATAGTAAAAACTTATCATATATTAGCTATTATGGACCTTTTGAACATATTCTAAAGCGTAATCTTATGAATAATTTCAGTGAGAATCGAAATCAAAACACACAGAGTTCTAAAGAATACATTATTTAATATTTTAAGTGAACCTTAAATGGATACACAAATTAACCAATGTGTGACTACTTCACCATTTGAATATTATTTTTAGTCTTCCATATAATCAAACCAATCATATTTACTATACTAGACATATATGTAATACTTCACCTTTTGATAAATTGATATATTTATATATACCTACAATTTTATAATTAATTCAATTTTTCAATGTAGATCCATGTTTCAACTTTAAATAAGCATGAGCGCTTCATATTTTTCTTGCAACCCACACACACGCACACGTACACCCATCCCCTCCCCCCATGCCCCCCCCCCCCCCCACCCACCCCCTCACCACACCCCCACCACAACTGCACACACACACAACCCACCACCCACCCCCTGCCCCCCTCCCCCACCACACACCACAACACACACACATACACACACATATACACATACATATACACACATATATATACACACATACATATACACACATATATATACACACATACACACACATATAGAAATGAAAGAGAAAGAGAGGAAAAAAATATACCTTAGAGAGAGAGAGAGAGCGCTAAAATCGCTTATAGAGAGAGAGAAAGAGGGAAACCAAAAAACGGTGGAAAAAAAAGAGCCTAGGGCTTTTTTTACTGAAGATATTGTCACGGTCGTGTCAAGGTCCTTGACCGTGACAATTATATTAAGATTTGTCACAGTCAATGACCGTGACAAGTCCGTGACAAATGTAGCTGTCACGGACTTGTCCCGGTCAATGACTGTGACAATTATTTGTCACGGTCAATGACCGTGACACCAAACGTGTGTTTTTTGTCACGATCAATGACCGTGACAAGGGTGGCCGGCTGAAACGTGACATTTTGGTCATTTTGGTGTAGTGACGTCATAGCAAACTTCTAATGAGAATTTCGTCTAACAGGATCTGTACAAGTGACCGAAACTCATGCAAATTTTTTCGGGAATTGTGGATGTAGCCACAGTGGTGGTGGTGGTGGTCATGGTTGGTAAAGCTATTATAACCCATAAAATTTTAAACAATAGAATTATGGTCATAAAAATGTTAGAAATACATTATACCACCAACAATGGAATGTTATTCGGCCAAATCAACACAAGGAAAATGCTATGCAAGAAAAAAATACGATAATATTTGTTATCAACGCATGAACATTCATTGGTCAAGAAAATGTCACACGCCAAAACTAATTGTGGTATTATATCAGACATTAATAAAAGATAAAGGAAAAGCTATTGAAGAAAATTTTAACGATATTTTTTACTATGATGGTCTGATTGATATTACTGGCCTTTAAGTGTCAGATTTCTTTTAACATCCACATGGTAAAATCATTCATCCAGATGGTGATGGGTCTGTTTGCACCAATTAGAATCGTTTTTAAGATTTGATGTATATGTATAAGTTATTTTTCCTTATGGCGTGTATTATTATAAATTTCTTATCATTCATATATATATATATATATATCATGTCATCTCAGGTGCAGACTTGAGATGGTACGGACTCCCATGCGGACCATTTTTTTTAAAATAGTAAAAAAAATTATTTTTTTATGAAGCATCTTAGATTTGATTTCCATAGTGAAGAGATCATCTGCAAATTTTTTCATCAAAAAGTGGGTGAGGTGATCATCAAAAGTTTCAACGGTAAAAAATGCATGTTTACACCATTTTTGCATATCATCGCATCTCACCCATTTTTTGACTGAATTGTTTTATGAAAAAATATGCAGATGATCTCCTCACTATGAAGATTATATCTAAGAAGTTTCAATAAAAAAAATCAATTTTTTACTATTTTAAAAAAATGTTACATATCAAAGCATGTAGATTAGAAGCACTTAAGGAGAATCCATGTATATATATAAGTGTTTAATGCTTTTCATTTAGGATAAACCAAATACGAAATTGGATTGTTTAAATTGGAAATAAATGGTGAAGATGAGTATCTCTAGCGATGCGAAACCTGTACAATCCTCGACATGAAAAATACTTTTCAAAATTAACATTATTTGAAACTAATGTTTAAACTATAATACGTTCTGTAAATTTGATAGAAGGCTTTAGAACACACAACATAATGTAATCATTATGAAAAATTACATACTAGTGATGCATATAATTACGAATAACTGGCTTCGGTATCAATTAATGAATCAGAAGATAATTTTATCGAATTATATGACATGTAATTCTTGTTATCGAGGAAAATTAATTCTTATTAGTAGTGGAGGGTATTTTTGTATTTGTACAAACCTTAATAATATAAAGTGCTAGTCCATTATTTTAGAGAATATGACATAATTGTTGATGCTCCAGTTTATACCTACTTTGTGTGACCTAAACTACACGTCAAAGGTTCAAAACAAAACATACACCAACTCAAGAGAGAGAAACTAAGAATTTCTTATATTCAAAATTGAAGGAATTCTTCTCAAATGTGGAGTACATGTGGTATTTATATGGGGGAAAGTAATTCCCTAAATATGACTAAAAATGACAATTACTAACAAAAATATACCTTAATAGTCCCAAACATGTTTGGAGACCAATTAAAA
The DNA here is from genome assembly GCA_949130495.1 of Sambucus nigra. Taxonomy (NCBI): domain Eukaryota; kingdom Viridiplantae; phylum Streptophyta; class Magnoliopsida; order Dipsacales; family Adoxaceae; genus Sambucus; species Sambucus nigra. Next base: position 51,592,324 of record OX422214.1, read on the forward strand.
GACATAAAATGAAATAAAAGAACTAAAATAAGAAAAACTAATAAGAAATATTAAAATGACAAATAAGCTTGTAAATAAAAGGAAATAAACCCATTCCTATCAAGAATCCTCCTCAAATGAGGATTACATGAGACATTTATATGGGGTGAATTACTTGTTAACCAAGTAATTACCTAAATGACTAAAAAAGACAATTACTAACAAAAATATACCTAATTAGTCTCAAACATGCTTAGAGACCATTTAAAAGACATAAAAGGAAATGAAATAACTAAAATAAAAGGAAACACTACACCAAAACTGGCGAATTGTTACGGTCAAAAACCTTGACAAATCAAACTTGTCATTGTTAAAAATCGTGACATGGTTGGGGTGACAACTTTTTTGTCACAGACGTGTCACGGTCAAGGTTCGTGAAAAGAAATCCTTGTCACGGTCGGCAATAAAAAAAATAATGGAGAGTATAACCACTATCACTGCCCAACAATATATTACAACCTGTTACAGCAAATAATGATATATTTTCTCAACCAGCATTCATTTATTCATAAGATTTAATCCGTATAAGATATATTTAATCATTATCAAATAATAAACAATAAACAACATTTAATAATCATATTCATAATAATCGAAAACTAAACTAATACTAATCAAATTGTTACAAATAATTGTTCATTCGTTATCAATTTGAAGGAGAAAGGTAACAACCATCAATAGTCCGAACGCCTCACTATTCGTTCAACCTCACGGTTTCATTCTTTTTTTTCCCACGAACACTTCTGTGACGCAGACCCGTGCCTCGTGTGGGTGCAACGGACATTTATGCACCATAGCACCTGGGCGTGTATCCGGGTCCCTCAATCCCTTAATTATTCTATAACCACCCCGTGTGTCTACTATATACACAATAGGCCAAACAATTATTGAAAATGGCCTTAGTACGATGGGGTATGGGTGGTGGTGACGAATATGTCATATGGAGACAAGGGGGTATCGGTGAGGGTGAGGGTATGAAAGACGGAGCAGTGGTCCCCTTATCCACCAATTTCTCCTTTCCCTTCTCTGAGCTGGACTCAACCTGGCTTTTAAGAGCACGCTTGACAAAATCAAACAATTTTGGCATTGTTCTCTCCAAGTTGTCAAAATTATCGACGTTGTTGGTCGCACACTCATCCACCTTGCGTTCCATCCTAGTATTGCTCGACGCAATCCCGGTGAGCCTTGACTTTCCCACCCGAGAGCTCACCTCCCGAGTACAGCCCTTGTGATCCCACCCGAGCATATGGATTAGTGCATCCGTAGCCAGAGATGCCTTGTCGGCATCACTCAACGAGTTACACACTTTTTTATGTTTTTCCTAAAACAACAAAAAAGTACACGATTAGATGAATTAATTAAAAAAAGTATGTGATTATATATTTTGTTTTTATAACATAATTAAAATTATAACTTATAATAGTGGTCGCCATCGTCGGATCCACCTCCTTATCCTTCTCTTTCTTCATTCGAATTGCCACATAAGCATCTAGCCTATGTGGCTTACCCCCAGGACCACTTTCCACCTCCTGAAATAAAATAATGCAAAATTAATAAATTAGTATATAATTATCACTAAAGAAAATAGAATGAAAGAACATTTAAAACTTACCATCCTATGCTCCCCCTCGACGTAAGACGTACACCCAGAGTAGTGCACATCGACCTTCTTGGCCTGATTTTCCCTCCCAGTTTCACGAGAGGACAATTGACTCTCCGAGACCTCATTATCGACAAACTGTTGACAGTTTGCCAATGAGATTGGCTCTTTCACGGGTATCGTGTCCCTAAGTCGTAAGACGGGCTTCCAGTCCAGGCCAAAGTATCGTACACTCATATTTTTCTTCCACATTTTATATTAATCTCTTAATTGTTCCAACGTGGAGTCAAGTAAATGTGGGGGCAAGCCGAATTGTTCATGTCAAACAAATACGAAACAAAAAGAAAGTGAGTTAGTAGTATCTAAATTATAAAATATAATAAACTATAAATTTAAATACAAAACAAAAAGAAAGTGTGCAAGTACATGTAATGCCCCCCAAGTGGCCATCTTAAGCTCGTATAGCACCCTCCTCCCATCCATGTACCCGGAGCCAATAATCGTCTTCAGCAATTCAAAGGCCTTGGCTTGTAAGGTCGTCTTGTTTTCCATTACGGTCCCCAACTTTCCCCACTTTGGGGGCCTAGTGTTAGACGAGCCTTCCTCGCCCCCGTTTCCCTGATGCCCCGATGTAGACATTTACACTAACAATTGTTATTAGTAAAAACATACATATGATAAAATGATCAAATCCAAATGAATAAAAGCATGAAACTATCATCCGATAATAACAAACCACTAGAAGAATACAAATTAACGACATTAAAAGAATACAAATCTATATCATGAACCAAACTAAGCATTGTTTCAAATATTAGAATACTTATTATTACAAATCTAAAAATTGTTTCAAATTCATGTTATGTCACGGACTTTGAGATAATGCTTAAACTGACTAAAAATCAAATTAACATATTCCCTAACCAACCAACCAATTTTGATTCGAATCCACAAAAACTCATCAAATCCAAATGAATAAAAGCATTAAACTGTCATCTGATAACAATAAAGCAATAAACAAATACAAATAAACGACACTAGAAGGATACAAAATCCATATCATAAACCAAACTAGGCATTGTTTCAAATAAATACTTGTTACAAATCTAAAAATTATGTCAAATTTGGGTTATCATCTAACATGGATTGATATTCGGTAGGAGCGACCAAGTCATCCACGCTATTGGTTAGACGCTTTGGCGCATGTAAGACGATTTACCATGATTTTTTATTGATATACTCTGAGTAAAACACTTGCTTGGCCTTTTGAAAAGTACAAACAAACGGCTCATCACTCACATGCTCTTTGCTCTTCAACTTGGACAAGTCAGCCATGATCAAATTGGTACCAGAATCAACTTTACAAGCATTTTTATCCTCAACTCTTACCCAATCACAGTAAAACACAATCTCTTTGAAGCTTATATATTCCAATTCAAATATACTTTGAATGACAACATAATAAGTCATTTCAGCTTCAACGAGATTTTTATCTTTCGCAGTAGCTCGAAAATAAGTAAGAGCCTTACAAAATGCTCGAGTTTTATACATTTGTATTTTCCTCATACACTCTTGCACCAAATACATTACCGTTCAATCGATACTTTTTGTACTCATGTTCCATGAATAAGGGTCGAGTGGCTAGACGAGAAAGCCATGATGTCACATCACCCATCTTTAAGAGCTGAGATTATAGATAAATTAATTAGGTTACTTTTAAAGCTTTCTTGTAATATGTCATTTAATAAGAGACATTCTCATTATAATTTCCTCATCTGACACCCAAAACCTAAATTCATTTTCTGATTGTGCCATCATTCTTCGTCTTTTATTGTTTCCGCATGCATCATATTTCCTACAGTGACCGTGACGAACGTATTACGAAATTGATCAAGTATAAAAGTTAAAATAACATAAACTTACTTTTTCCATTCTTCGACATCTTCATGCGTGTCAAATAGATAACTAGTTACTTATTCATGCTGTAAATTCGTTAATATCACTCGCATGCCCATCACCTGACCATCCTCATCGATGAATGCATCACTGTTATCCACGCTGCTTAGGTCAGGCATATATTCCCGCGTGTAGATTGATGACTCTATGATGATGTATTCCTCTGCTATTGATCCTTCAATGTATCATGTATTCTTGACATAATCTTTGAAAATTTTCATCAACCTTTTAAACGGGTACATCTACCGATATCTAACTGGGCCGCAAAGAAGTGCCTCGTCACATAAGTGTACTAACAAGTGTATACTATTGTCAAAAAATGATGGGGGAAATACTTTTACAACACACAGATCGCTTCGACTATAGTTACTTTGCGACCACTATGTGCTTTCGATTGACTACCTTCTCACATAAAAGTGTGAAGCATATGCTAATTTTCATAATGGTCCTCCACAAGTACTTGTGCTTAGAGAAACAGTGCTTAAACAACAAAAGAACCAATTGCACGATCAGATGTCAATTGTGAGACTTGCACTTATGTAAATCATTGGTAGCATAAGTTTTACTATTTAAGTTCTTTTCTTGCATTTTATTCATCCTTCGAATGACTCCCCCCCAAGGCATGTGCCCACAATATGTTCAGTGATGTTCTTATCCGTATGCATCACATCCAATACATGACGCATCGGGTTATTCTTTTAATAAGGCAAGTCAAATAAAATTGACCTCCTACACCGTGCCTTTCTTGTCTCAGTTCCATCCCTAGTTGGAGTCTTCTTATGCTTGACATTCTTCAATTTATAATTCTTACCTGGCATATTAGGGCCACGATTAGAAGATTTACTCTCAATTTCTGAACCTGAAAGTTTTCTCGAAGGTAGTCTATGTTCACCCCCACCCAGTAAAAAAATTGGAACCTTTCTCAAATCTAAAATTATAAGCGGGGGGTAAAAACCTCATATGGCAATGGTATATGTTTTGTGCACTAGCGATGAGATGCACAGATTTAATCTCCTCTCCATAAATAGGACACCCCAAAGAACCATGTACTACGCAACCGGATAATCTCCCATAAGCTGGAAAATCATGAATTGTCCACATCAAAATAGATTTCAGCGTAAACTCTTTTTTTTTAAAAGGAGTCAAATGCTTGCACACCCTCTTCCCACAACTCATTTAATTCTTTTACCAAAGGAGTCAAGTAAACATCGATGTCCTCGCTTCATGCCTTTGGCCCAGGTATCAACAAAGACATCATCAAAAAATCAAGTCTCATACACTGTGAAGGGGGGGTTGAGTGGTGCTAGGATCACTGTCCATGCACTCTGATTAGTACTTAGATTTCCAACTGGATTGAAACCATCTGTTGATATCGCCAAATGAATATTACGTTGTTCTCAAGCAAAATCGGGATACTCATAAGTCATCATCTTCCAAGTTGTATAATCAATAGGATGACGCATGAGATTATCCCTTAATTCTGTCCTAGCATGCTGAGTCATTGCCTTCGCTATCCATGGTATGGTGAAAAATCGCTTTAATTTAGGGCCAATGGAAAAATATTTCAACACTTTTTGAGGCACTTTTGAGCTTGTGCCTTCCTTGCCAGTAGATTGCACATATCTAGGTTCTTCACATACCGGACACCGATCGAGATTTTTATACTCCTTTCGGTATAGTATGCAATCATACACACAAGCATTAATTGATTTATACTTCATTCCCAAACCTTTCAAACTGTTCTTCACAGTAGGATAGCTATTTGGAAGCGTATTCTGTTTGGGTAGCAAGTCCTTTACCCAATTCAAAATTCTTGTCATGCTATTTCCAGACAAACCATATTGGGTCTTCAAACTATGCAAATCAACCATGGCATGTAAAAAAATTTATCTTTGTCACAGCCAGGATATAACGGTTGAGTCGCCTTAAATTTCAAACTTTGATAGTCATTGTTAAGGTTTATTATAATATCTTTATGAGCACCTGAACCTTGTACATCGTCAGTGACCACATTTTCTTCCACTTCATGAACTACATATGCATCATCAACTAAATCCTCTAGCATATTGTGATCTACATTATCCTCCTGCCCTTGTACATTTATCCTACTTGTTGATTGTTATGAAGGTTGCTCGGGGACAAAAGGAACATGCAATTTCTCATGAAAAACTCAAAACTGATAGCTATCTTGCATACCCCATCTTAACAAATGTAGTTCAAATGTTTTTCCCTCAAACACCTTACCATTCCTACACTTAGCACATGGACACAAAAACTTTTCATCATTACGACATCTTTTTGTGTATTTCACAAATTCATTAGCACCTCTATGAAACACATCCCCTAATCTATTTGTCTCACCCATCCACTCTTTTTATAGAGAATATCACATCACAGCTACTACAAACAATCACCTATTATGGGTAAGAAGCATATATTCATGGATTAGTATAAACAAAAGTCTGAAAAATTATTTTTCAGTAAATGTTTTACTTCAAGAATGACATTGCATCTTTCAGTGTTTTATTATAAAAAAATATATAAATTAGTTTCATTGTTAACACAAGATGCATTATGAATCCTATTTTCTTCATCTCCTCTAAAGGGTGAGTGGTCCTACCACATTCAAGATCGCATATTTTTGTAATACACTTAGTAGCTCATCCACATTGTTCCAATATGTGAAAAATTCAGCATCATCTCCCAATAGTTCTCCAAGTACACGATAAAAATTCACAAGCGTTCGTGCTATTTCAATTTATCAATTGAAATAACACTCAACACTGCATCATCTAGTATGTACCTAGAGAACATTAAGACGGCAATAGAACTTCTCCCAAAAGCAACAAGTGTAAGCCACTAAGTACATTATTATACAGAAACTATGTTGTCCCAAACTGTCCAAACAGGACAATTCGAGAGATCTCATTACAGGAAAAATGACTCTCGAACGGGTCTAAGGACTATTGAATGTGTATGCATAAGAACTAGAAGGCTTCTATCTATGAGCACTATCTGTAACTTAAGAAGGTTATAACTATGTATAATTTTACCCTATAGACTGTATTTGGTAATTGACGGTAACGTCGAAAACATGCATTGTTTTATGATTCAAATTTATAATAAATTAAATTTTACCCATGTGATACAATAATACGATGGGAAAGAATCATACACTTAAAAATATATACTTTTGAAATGAATAATGTTACACGCAATATTTAAAACCGTATTATTTTATCACGCGTGTAAAATCTAATTTATTGTAAATTTGAATCAATAAACAATGCATGTTTCCAACGTTAACGGAAATTATCAAATAAAGTCTATATTGTTGATTTATACGTTTTGAGTGTATGATTTGTGTTTTTGCTACTGATTATTTCTACTGATTTTCTGCAATTTCAACAAATATTTCAGCAAATCAAACAATAAAACAAATATTTAAGCCTCAATATTTCAGCAAATAAAAATTACCAAACAAATAATTCAGCCCTTAATATATCCATATCCATAATCCATCAAAATAATTTTATAAAATATTAAAAGAAAAACTACAAAAAATGAATTTATAATGTGTTGAGATTCCGAGACTCGAGAGAAAGACCTGTTGTGTTTGAGATGATTCCACCGAAATCAAGTTAATTCCACTTATATCGGATATGAGCCAAGTCAAACTTGGCCTAAATAAACAACAATTCACCAAATCAAAACAAAGCTAAGCTAAATCAAACTAATCCACAAAACAAAAGACAATATAATTTTAAATTTTATACAAATTTGTTAGTTAACAAATTTCAGCAACAATAAATTTCAATGAGGGGTTTATGAATCATGTGAGGTAATCAGGGCTTCCATACAAATTTGAGCAACAATAAATTTCATACAAATTTTAGCAATAAATTTCATAAAACAAGCTGAAAAAATTTACCTGCCAAAATGGAGAAAAATGAGAAGGTAGTGGGGGCGAGGCAGGGTCGGTGAGGCAGTGGACGACAAGATAGGGTATTAGGTATGGGGGTATTGGGTTATGGGGGTATTGGGGCAATGGGTTTTGAGTTTTATGTTCGCCAAAGAGAGAGAGAGAGAGAGAGAGAGAGAGAGAGAGAGAGAGAGATCGCCTGAGAAGAGAGAGTTTTGAGTTTGGGTTAAAACGGTTGTTGGCTGTCGATGTAGGGTTTTAATTTTATGTTGTTACAATCGTATCACGGATTTTGACCATGATAACATATAGAAGTTGTCATGGTCAAAACCCCTGACACGACTATGACAACAATGTTGTCGAGGTTATTGACCATGACATGACCGTGACCACAACTTGTTACGGTAGTGTTACGGTCAATAACCTTGACAAAAACTCCATATTTTTTAAGTGTTCTAAAAGGTGCACCTAGGTTTGAAGGTTGGGAGAAACGTTCCACCTTAAGCCTTTTACGCCTTATTCTTGGTAAAAAGCTTAAGGCGCAATTTTTTTTAAAACAAAAACCTTTAGTGAAAAGATATCGCCTTTTAAAGATTTTTTTTTTAAACGGACCAATATCTCATTCAAAACAATCAAAAGACAAATGGTATTTAAAACCTCTCTGCCTCTCGTCCAAAAAAATGCGCGTTTTTTCTTTTCTTTTTTTTCTTAGTATTTAAAAAAAAGTATTTTAGTTTGCACATATTCAGACATGTTTTAATGTATATACCATTTTAGTATTTTTTTTTAATAGCCTTGTTATAGTTAAAAATGGCAAAACATATTTAAAAAATACCTAAACACATTTTCACGCCTCAGGGCCGCCTAGGCTTCTAAAGTTTAAGGTTAGGCCTCCACGCCTCGGTCACGCCTCGCGTTTTTTAGAACTTTGATTTCTTTATCAAGGGTTTTGACCGTGACAACTCCTTAGACGTCAAAAGTGAACAAAATCATTTTTTGGTGTAATGAAAACTAATAAAAAAAATATTAAAATGAAAAATAATCCCTAAAATAAAAGGAAATAAGTTTATTCTCATCATTTCAAAAAAAAAGTTCGTCCTCGAACTTAAAATGACAAATTGGAGTAGCCCGGGTCACACCAACAATGCTTGCCAAAAAAGTGTCCAATCATACCTTTGAAAATATTTTGTTATGATTTATTAGGGGTAAAAAAGAATTTATTTTGAAAATTTTGGGACCCAAATAAAATGTTTTTCATCATATTAAAAATTGGGGGCTACCCAAATTTTTCTACACCAATAAAATTAATTTGTAGCTTATTACACTTCAACACAAGTGACTTGTCTTTTAAAACTGGGCCAAGACTAAACAAAGCCCACTTGGACAACCCACTCTCCTCAAAATACTTGCTCCACTTAAAACCCTAGCTTCCTCTTCTTCCTTTTATTCTTTCTTCTTCCTAAACACTCAACCTAAGGTCGTCGGAGGTCTAAGAGTGGTCGTAAATATGATCAGAGTTGATATGTTGGTCGGTCTGACCTGGATCTGGTCGGTAGTAGCTTGTTTAGGTCGGTAGGTTGTCACCCCTGCGCCTGGTCCAGATTCGGTTCAGATCTAGCCTTTGTCGTCTCGATCTGATGATCGGAGTTCTGTTCGACACCAGAGAAGGCAAACGGGTGGGTTCTGCTGCTAGAAATGTCAGATCTTGCTCGGATCGAGATTGAAATGGACTAATCTAGCTTAGATCTAGTTGAAAAGGTGTTTGGCACTACCGAAAGTTGGTCGAAGCTGCTGGGGGTAGATTGTTGGGCTTTTCAGATTTGAAATTTTTAGATCTAGGGTTTTGATAATAAGGTGATGGAGTTGGTGGTAGGATGGTGGCAAAAAAATGAGGGGAAAAAGGGGTTGTGGCATGAGGTGGTGCTCTCCCATAACGGTACTTTCTCGCCCTCGGGTCGAGGTCCATACACTGTATCAATTATTCGTCAAAAATTTGATCATTCACAGTGATAGGTGTTGAAATTTTGGAGGAGAGGAGGCAAAAGAGGGTATTAAATTGTTATTGTTGTTTTTGTACAAAATTTTCCAATTTTTTTGTTTAAATTCTTGATTAATCTTTTCTTGATATCGATTCGATTTCTTCGGGGCCATTGAGAACGTAGCTTACGATTTTTTTTATAATCTACATACCGATACACCAATACACCAGTGTTGGAGCAACAACTACTCTGATACCAATTTGACGTAAACTACACGTCAAAGGCACAAAACAAAACAAACACCAATTCTAGAGAAAGAAACTAAGAATTTCTTATATTCAAAATTGGAGGAATCCTCCTCAAATCACGAGTACATGGGGTATTTATATTGGTGGAATTACTTGTTAACCAAATAATTACCTAAATAATTAAAAAGAACAATTACTAACAAAAATATACTTATTTAGTCCCAAACATGTTTGAAGACCAATTAAAAGACATAAAAGAAAATAAAAGAACTAAAATAAAAGGAAAACTAATAAGAAATATTAAAATGACACATAAGCCCTAAAATGACAAACTAATTCAAGGCTAATCCTATTTATTGGATCAAAGATGCATCAAATTCCATTGGCTTTTTTCTAATGCACCAAGTCCTTTTTCATTATAGACTACATATATTTAAACAAATATACCCTCACATATACCCATTTTAAACCCACTTACTCTCTCTCTCTAAAAATAAACACATTATCTCACACTTTTTCTCTCTCTAATTGCTCCACCTTCACCTCTACCCCCACCCTCACCCCATCTGAAACTCACCGGAAACAATTCACCGGAAAATATCGTCGGATTTCTCGCCGGAGTGTTTTTCTCTCCTCGTTTCTCTCTCTCTCTTCGTCTATTTATTTATTTTTTCTGGTCCCGCCAGCAGCAGCATCCCCCGAGCTGGAGAAGAAGTGTTTTCACCGAAAAAATGGAGTTCTCGTCGAAAAAATGGAGGTTTTACGGAAATAGTAAATTTATATGTTTTAATTTTTTTGTCAAAAAATATCGAATATGAATGTTGTTTGATAGATCTTGACGAGTAAATTCCAAATATATAAATTTTGTGGATTTTGGATTTGTAGATTGAAAGTTATGGACTTTTAAAGATTTGGTGATTTTTTTTTTAAATGACGTGACAATTGATTGGATGTATTTTGAGGATATATTTGTCATTTTAATGTGTTGAATTGGCAAAATAGGACCTTTAACACAATTGACTCAGTCAAATAAAATCTTATCTCATTGACTAAGTGAATGGAACTTGAAAATAATTATCACTAAAAGAAAATAAACCCATTCCCATCATTGTATTTGTATAAATCTTGTGCGCGATTAGAAATATTTCCTTCCGTCAAATTAATTCAAAGCAGTAATCATGTTTATGAGACGACACAATGAAAAACAATGGCCAACTTTCGATCCGAAGATTCAAGCTTTGATAGTGGAGGAAACAAGGTCCCATGATAACCCATGTGGCTAGAAATCAGGAAAAAAAGTGGAGGAAATAAACATTGATAGTGTTCGTGACAACATCATTCCCAGTAGATATAGTAGAGCTTTGGTCGAGAAATGTAGGGGGAAAGGTGACGAACAACAAGAAACAGTCGAAAATGGAGAGCCATTGTTATCAAAAGTCTCGCCTCCATTTGTGCTGATAAAAACAAATATGACAACCAAGATGGAGTGCAAACATAGATGAGAACGAGGGTTCCAAATCTGGACATCCCACCGATAAATGTCATCGACTCCAATGTAGGCAGAACGAGTATAGTTGGAAACTGGATTGGCGACCAGCTGCCACTACGGTTTTTCTTTGTAGTAGAAGAAGAGGTGACAATTCGGGTTAGTCGTGTCATTTTCGGGTCACGTTGATTTTGATTTGAGTATAAGTTTTAGGTACTCTTTAATCTATACAAGATAATCGTGTTATGTTCGGGTTATTACTATAAACGGGTTATCGTGTCTAAAATTGCCAGCCAAGTTGATAGAGAATTTTCTCCAAGGGTGTGGGATGCAAAGCTGAGAAGTGGGTCAAATATTAGACTTCGGTCACATCAAAAATTAGCTGCGTCTTAAAATAGACTAGAGCTTATCTTGTGGGCTCAAGCCCATATAGATGTTGTTCTCACTTTACTGTTACTATTAAGGATGATGTGGAGTCCTCGGCAACAATGACATCCTTAGTTAGACAACGAGTGACTTGGAGTTTATCGAGCTTGAAGAATTTCATTTTTGAGCCCGATTTTATTGTCAAAGAATCTTTTGGAGCTGGGAACATTTACATTTTTTGTGGATTTGACACACACTTTTGCAATTCACACCTTGACATTCTAAAAAAAACAAGGATTTTTTACTTGGATATTTCGCTAATTTGCATTATTAAACTAGCCGTATATTTGTTTTAAAAAAAATGAGGTTTTCGTACTTTTTTGGTCACTAAATAGCCAAGTTTCCCCACTGAAATTAACAATCAGCGAAGAGAAAAAGTATCAAAATCGAAAAAAATTAAGTGTGTGTATATATATATATAGAGAGAGAGAGACGGGGGTTTTTAAGTGAACCTAAAAATCGAACTTTTTAATGAACCTAATAAAGCATTAAAAAATAACCCAATTGATTTTAATTCGTTGTTATTGGTCCGCGTCAGCGGCAACGGACACGTGTGTAATACGCGTATTTTTTAATACACACACCTTACCCTCCACCCCCACCCCACCAACTCCAACCCATCAAATCCCCATATTACCTCGCCCAAAAAACAACCAAATACCAGCTCAATTCCCCACCCACTGACCAACAAACCGACTCCAAACCAGTGACCCAGTTACCAAAGAATCTCAACAATCCAATCGGCGACCCATTTACCACCTAACCGTTAAACTTGCCAGACCCATGATCCGTAAACCTCCAACATGACGGTGCCACCGGAAAACCTCTAGACCCAGCCTAACGACCCATTTACCCTTGTGCATAAACCCATTAAAACCATCTACCCTCTAAACCACCTACTAATCCACCCCAACCAACAAAGCCCAGAAACCCCATCTCAAAACCCACCTACCCAATCTCCATACGTCATGCACAGTCCGGACCACCCAACCTCCATACATACTAACTCTTAAGCACGGGAGATTCTGATGGCAGATGGGGGGTAGGGTGGGGGGTAAGGGGTGTGCGTATGTTAAAAAAAAGCGTGTGTCACACGCGTGTCCGTTGTCACTGGCGTGGATCAAATACAACATAGGAACTAAAATTAATGGGTTATTTTTTAATGTTTTATCAAGTTCATTAAAAAGTTCGGTTTTTAGGTTCTTTTAGAATCTCTCTCTCTCTATATATATATAAGCACGGGAGCTTCTGATGGCAGATGGGGGGTAGGCTGGGGGGTAAGGGGTGTGCGTATGTTAAAAAAAAAGCGTGTGTCACACGCGTGTCCGTTGTCGCTGGCGCGGATCAAATACAACATAGGAACTAAAATTAATGAGTTATTTTTTAATGTTTTATCAAGTTCATTAACAAGTTCGGTTTTTAGGTTCTTTTAGAATCTCTCTCTCTCTCTCTCTCTCTCTCTCTCTCTCTCTCTCTCTCTATATATATATATATATATATATATATATATATATATATATATATAGTGATTGAAGTCTAATAATGCAAATTAACAAAGTACCAAAGTCAAGAAAAGAAGTCAAAAGGCCATAGAATACAATAAAAATTAACCTTCAAACTTGCAAGCTCCACACTATGCAGAAGTTTATCCAAAGAAAGCGGAAAGTTCTAAATGAATAACATCATTGTTCAAACATTACACATTACATACACAAGTCCAATCATGGTAACAAACAACACCCTCAAGTTAACATAAACACTGCAGTTCAAGCATGCTGATGAACAACCCCCTCCACAAGTTAAGGTTAACAGTAAAAGTAAAACTTCTACAGATAGGACGTAAAAATAAAAACTAGAGCCGCATTCTCTATAATATCAATTCAAGAGAATACATCAGAAAGATACCCTAAAAGGGTGTGATTTGGGCACACATTGTTATGGACTTACAATTGTTATGCCTCGGTAGCGTCGGAGTCTTCATGAATCATACGGACGACCTGTTCAATACCAGCTGCAAGTTCCTTCTGAATGGCCCAATCGGGCATGTCGAATGTTCTTCGTTTCATTGAAATGGACCTGGTCCCTTGAGACTGAGGCTGAGGCTGAGGCTGGGGGTCCACCACATCAAGCATTGCTTCCAGTTCATCCACCATCGACCTTTTTGCAGCTCGCACCATCAAATCAGCTCCCTAATACAAAGTGCAAAGCAATAATTATCAACATTACTCTCTGATTTCAAGGGCACAGATACAAAATGTGTAATAATATGATTTGCGTGAAGTCCTGGCTAAGGAAGTGAAATATAGGAAATTTGGGAAAATGTGGAATTCATATTGAGGGATTTATTTATTTGTATATGGCGAATTCATATGGGATTTCTTTATTTATCTGTATATAGGGAATTCATATGAGATTTATTTATTTGTATATGGGGTGATTGGTTAGTAATTGAGATATATATGATGTTCTGCATATATAGCTAAGGTGTTTTCTGCATCTGAGTATCTCACGCTATAAATAATTTCAAATTACTAAGACCTAATCAAACCAATTATTCATTGTCAATGACATACATAACAAATTACCATCCAAAAACATGAACAAACTCAACCAGCTAACAATCCAATACAGAAAACATGAGCATGCTACATTGTTTGCATCAATACAGCATAATAATCAACACTATCTGAGATGGTCGTTGTGAGCAATGACATTTAAAATTACGCAATGCCTAGTTAGTAATAGTACTACATGGAATTCAGTAAAAATGTACAAGTTAAATAAAGAGGAAGAGATCAGAATACCTCAATGGCATCAACAGTGAGAAGAAGAACAATGATCTTCTCGGAGAACCTCTGGCGCTCCTCAGCATCACGGGCGAGGCGCCTGCGGTAAGAGAAATTGTTGAACAAAGACCTGAGTTCCTTCAGCTTGGTTTTAGCCACGGCGAGGTTTCGAAGACCACGAAGAGCTTGCGACCTCCGGATCAGATAAGCCCTGAAGGTTATCTGTATCATTATCGCTGCATCTTGTGGCGACAAGTCCTTCTTCTTCCCCCTTTTCTTCTCCACTGCCCTTGTTCTCTTTGCAAAAGCCTGCTCATAGTGAGGGTCAAACTCAATATGGCAAAATAAACACAGGCAAATTCCTTCAACAAATTTTATGAATGTGCCTTATATCTCAATAATTGGTCAAACATTTATACTAACACACCATGAAGAAAATTGATGTGAATCGAGGAATAATTGCCATTTTTGGATTATTTTGGGGCATAATAGTATTTTACTTTCATTTATTATTTTTTTTTATCTTTATTAAAGCATTTTATTTGTTTTGTTAAGACTAGGAGTAGTAATGACATTTTTTGTAATTAGTGTCTTAGCTTGGAGCCTAAGCTACTCCTCCCTTTAAATACCCCATTGTAACCTCATTTGAGGTAGACCTTCGTTTTGAATATAGAAAAGAATATCTCTCTCTAAGTTGGTGGTTAGATATTTTAAGGAGCCTTTTGATGGGTGGTCTACATCAAATGAAACTCTACATTGGTGCTAGTGTAGAGGTGATTTTTTTTTCTTTCTCCACAAAAAAACAAAAATATCGTTCTCTACTCTCCAACGGCTCCCAAGAAATTCAAACAACCACAACAAGATGAAAACCTCGATTTGAGGCAACAAATGGAAGAGGTGAAGACTCAAATGGCCTAACTCATGATTCAAATGGCTCGACTTACACCCAAAACCCTAGCCACCATGCCACAAAACCCTAGTTCTGCCCTAACCACAACCCTACCATGTTCCGACCATCCCCAACCCAGCCACCCCACGTCTGCCCCTCCCTCCAGCTCCCCCCCCCCCCCCGCCCCATAACCCCACCCCACCCCAAACACCACCAACATCCCCGCCGAACCAAAAACTCCCCTGCCCCGACCCTTTTCTAACCTAGGGCAGCCCCCCACGAACCCCCTACACCCCGCGTCCTATCCCTTGCTCTCCCAACCCATTTCCGCTCACAACCCGACCCACCCCAGCCCTGCAAACCCTTGCCCGCTCATCGCAGTCCCCCCCGAGCCCCTTACCAACCCTGGGCGGCACCCCGACCACCCTCTACACCATTCCAGTCTTCACCCGCCACAAGTCCTTGACCCATCTACCTCCTACCAAGCCCGATTGACTCCCACCAACCCTTTGTTCCCCCACCACGATGTCGAAAACCTTCCCAGGCTTTGCCCACACCCACCCGATCCCCATCATGACCCTCACCCTTTTCCAGGTCTCTTGCCTACCTTACACCCCCATCCTACCACCTATCTACACCCTCCGAACCCACTTCACACCACCATAGCATTTCCCCACCCCATTTTTAACCAAAACCCTCGACCCGATTTATACCCCAATCCCCATGGTACATTTGATTACCCTAGAGCCCTCAACCACCTTGGTGGGACTCCTAATCACCCCTTACCCCCACCTTCCCACCATGCCCCTTCCCACCACACCCTCTCCCTATTACAGCCGGGTTCTTCCTCATCCTCCTCCGAGTTTGGGGATAGCCACCCTAATATTTTGGATTGGATACCTCCACCCCCACCCAGTGCTCCCAAACACGCTCCACTTCGAGATTTGCGATGTTTCGATTGTGGCGAGTTTGGCCATTTGATAAGAGCTTGCCCTCATTATCCCCAGTACGGACAACCTCTTCTTCATCCACCGCCTGCACAGATACCTCCCCCTCCTGTTGGTGTTGTTCCACCTGTGTCAAGCGACGTGATGGGTCTCGATGCTCATCAGGACGAGGGCCCCTATCTATGGACCTTCAGTTGCTCTCCAGGAACCTCCACGGGGACATCCGCATTGACGTGCCCATGTTTGATGGACGGTTCTCTCCAGATGCCATGGTCGACTGGTTAGCTTCGATGGAGACTGTTTTTTAGTACAAGCGGGTCCAAGCCCGCTCATGTGTCCTCCTTGCAACCACCAAGTTCCAGGGGTTTGCCCAAGTTTGGTGGAACGATCTCTGCTATCGCTGCAAGGTAGCCGGATTGCCTCCTATTAAGACTTAGCCGGAGTTGAAGGCTTCTCTTCAGGCGTCCTTCATTCCACCTACCTACGAGCGTGACCTCTTTGCTTATGTTCAATCTCAGGCAGGACACCTTATCAGTCGTGGACTACACTGAGCAGTTTCAGCTTTAATGCACCAGAGCGCGCCTACTCGAGACAGCGGATAAGCCGCTATATATTGGGTTTGCAGCCGCATATTCAGCACTAGGCCTGACAATAGATCGGATTTTATCCGAATCCGATCCATTTAAGCGGATATGGATCATTCCTAAAATCCAATTATCCGTTTATTAAATGGAGCGGATTTGGATTTATATACTCTGATCCGTTAATAATCCGATCCGATTAATATTTTTAATACATATATAAATTATATGTAATATATTTTTAATTAATATATATTGTATTTAATAATATTTTGAATATATATTATAATAGTTATTTATTTCATTATCTATTTTTTAGGAACATTTGCAAAATAAATTTATGAAATAAGAATTGAAAATAAAAATGTTGCAAATCAAGTTTAACATCAACGGATAATCAGATAATCGATTTGGATTTGCCTGATCCGATCTGATTAATAAACGGATCGGATCCGAATCCGTTTAACATAAACGGATATGGATTTGGATTTGTCTGATCCGGTCCGAATCCGATCCGTTTACAGGCCTATTCAGCACGATCTGGGTCTGAGAGAGATATCGACCTTCTTGAAGGCGGTCGAGTACACGGCCAAGGTCGAGACTTACCACACAGCACCCGCAACTCTCTCGACCTCTCGGACTCTACCTACTCAGATTTCTGTCTCAGCTCCTCCTGCAGCGGCACCTTCAGCTCCTCCTACTGCCCCTCCCCTAAGGCCTCCTGCCTTCCGGTGCTACAACTGTGGCAATGTTGGGCACCGAGCTTTTGATTGCTCTCTCTCGCGACGCCGCGCATTATTGGCGATGGATCATCACTAGACTATTTGGACGCGTCCGAGGAGCTTCCTCAACATGCCTTGATTACAGTTTTGGAGGGTGATTCAGTTGGTCTTCCCTTTGAGTTCGAGGACAAACTCTTTTTCAAGGAGGGGAGATTGATGTGAATCAAGGGCATAATTGCCATTTTTGGACTATTTTTGTGCGTAATAGTATTTTAGTTTCTTTTTTTATTATTAAAGCATTTTCTCTTGCTTCGTTTTAGTATTTAAAGGCTAAGAGTGGTAATGGCATTTTTGTAATTAGCCCCTTAGCTTGGAGCCTAAGCTACTCCCCCCTTTAAATACCCCTTGTAACCTCATTTGAGGTAAACCTTGATTTTGAATATAGAAAAGAATATTTCTCTCTCTAAGTTGGTGTTCACATATTTTTTAGGAGCCTTTTGACGGGTGGTCTATGTTAAAAATTATTATTTATTTCATTCTAGTTTGGTACTTCATTATTTTTAGTTTAATGCGTGGTTATTTTTTAAAACTTTAATACCTTTTTTGTTTCCAATTGTTACTTTTAAGTAGAAAAACTTGGCCATTGAGTGCAAAATGTACCAAAGTCGAGATTTTTAAAACAAATGTACCAAAGAATAATAATATACCTAATGAGTGAAGTATCATCATGCCAGTGTTTTAAATCGCGGTCGCGTAGGTGTCGCATTTTGGTTCTGAAATCGCGTCCCGCATCGCGCAAGCAATTCGTGCATTCCAGATTTTTAATTTGAAAAACATGTAAAAAATATAATTAAATAAATAAGCTCAATGAGTAACTCCAAATCATTTCAAATATAGTTACGAAGACATAAAGTACTACAACATTCAAAATTAAACACAGTAATAGGACCAAATTGTTCCAAACATAGGACCATCAAAGATCAAAAGTACTACTACAACATTCATAAATAAATTACCAATTGAAATTTCAAAAACAATTAAAAAAAAGCAGTTGAGCTAAAAAAAAAATTTAAAAATTTGACAAACATAAAAAATAAAATAAAAAACAGTAAAGCAGTGATGTTTAACATCAAAAACAGTACTAACCAAAGTAAATCAGTAAAGCAGTGAAGATTTCGAGGCTACCAAAGAGGGGAATGAAGATTCCGGAGCTGCCAAAGTGGGAAATGATAGCTGCCGAAGTGCCAAAGTGGAAGGAAGCAGTAAAGGAGTGAAGAGGTAGGGTTTTTTCAATAGATCGGGGCTTGGAATTGAAAGGGATGCATTTTTTTGTTTTTTTTAAACCTATGTACTTACCAAAATAGCGTCGTTTTGGTAAGTCATAAGGTTTTAAAAAAAATGCCCTGATTGCGTTCCTGTTGCGTCATTTTGCGCACTTTTGCGCAATTTCGTGCACTTTCGCGCCAAATAGCGCTCAATTGCGCACGCTATTGAAGCATCCTAGATAGCAGACCTGATTTCGTTGCGTGTCTCCTTCGCAAATGGCAATAGCGCGCTATTGCATTCGCAATAGCGCGCTTTTAAAAACACTGCATCATGCACACACCAATGAGTGTGCCATGAATTCTAATCTCTAATAATGTGATAGCTTCTCAATTATATTGCCGTTCAAAGAACACAAAATATGGGTCCAAAATGCAACTAGTAAATGAATAACAGTACCACATTTGTACAAATGCGGTGCACAAGGTTTCAAAATATTAAGGGTTTATTTTGCTGTTTGTAAAATAAATGAGAAACATATGAAGTTTGGTGAAATTTGTGGCGAAACATTAACATTAAACGACAAAGAAAATACCAAAGTCTACAATATAGCCATTACTGATATACCAAAAGTCAAAATCACTCGAATATTAATCTCTTTCCTCAAACTCCTATTTTGTATACTTGAATTAGTTGGCAATGTCCATAAAACCGTTATAATAAACCATATAGAACACATACATGTGATCTATGAAGCACGGACTCAACACGTAATACGTGTTTCGACACGACAGGCAACACGTGATTTTTCCAAAAACTAGGATACAACACGCTAGGATACGTATAATATAAAGTTGAATAAATAAAGCAGAATCACCATCACATAAGAAAAAAAAATAAAATTATTAAAAATAAAAAATAAAAAAAA
Source organism: Sambucus nigra (assembly GCA_949130495.1). Taxonomy (NCBI): domain Eukaryota; kingdom Viridiplantae; phylum Streptophyta; class Magnoliopsida; order Dipsacales; family Adoxaceae; genus Sambucus; species Sambucus nigra. The sequence continues at coordinate 51,612,096 of OX422214.1, forward strand.
ACGTTCCTTGTACGTGTCCCATCATGTCGGAGCGTGTCGCGTGACAAGCTCGTGACTTCCGGAGGAGTGTCTATGCTTCATAGCCTGTTATCCTTTACTATTCTCTTCCATACACGTTCTGTGTTTGTTGCTGGATTGTTCGTTGGAAGTTTGTTGGAAGAAAATTTCTAAAAGAGGATTTTCTAGAGGGTCTCGCGATCAACGAGCATTGTGTTGCTTCATCGAAGATGGGATTCACTGTAGCAAGGGCTCTTCGATTCAGCGAAGTTTTGTGTGGAAATTCTCTGAAAGATTGCTCGACCAGCGAAGGTGGCCCTTCGCTGCAGCGACAGTCTCGCGACTAGCGAAGGTCGTTCCGCTCCTGCGAATGGGTTTGGCAGCAGGATTTTTTGAAGACTCAGTGTTGGTGTTTGGTTGATCTCGCCAAGGTGGAGATTTGTAAATTGGAGTCTTAAACTCCACAGCAAAGTGGTCTCCTAAGTTTGCGAGCACGATTTATTCTCTGTCTCTCTCTCTTTCGTGGATTATTGGGATGACTTGGAGACTTAGGATGCTTGGACTCCAGGTTTTGTCTCCTTATTTAAGGAGTGTTTTCCCCACTGAAAATTGGATATGAGAGATTTGGGCACTCTCATCTTGTGTTCCAAAATAGAGAATTATTGTGAATGAAAATTAAAGTTCACTTTTGCGTAAGATTGGTTAATTTGGCAACCAATTTTAGGTATTCTCTAATGAAGATTTTGGGTAGAATTTTAAGAGCATTTTTTGTGGTGAGATTAATATTTGTGAGTCTTCAAATATTGTACCGGGGTTATTTTAAGAGAAGAGAGATTATTTGTGTGAGAAATGTTGGAATTTCAAAATAATATAATTTATAAATTAAATTGTATTATTGAGTTTTATTTTTGAAATATAATTTAGTATTTATATTGTGTAAGTGAGTTTTTATTTATTAGATAGATTTTTATATTGGGTCTTCTAGTAGAGAGAGAGCTGAAGCAAAATGGGTGTAAATGAGGTTAGTATGATTTTAGTGTTCCACATAGAATCTGTACAAGAAGCTGGAAGGGTATATAACTAAAAAAACAAAAGATGACTATTAGTCTTTTAGTCAAAGATGCTATGCTATGGTGCTTTGCGGTGGTGCAAAGCACCAACAATCGTGACCGCGGCACGTGCTCGTGCGATTGGGAGACTTACGGAGCATTGGGCGCTTTGATGGCGTACTTGACACTTCGCACGTGCGCCTCATCGCTCGGAGCGAAGGAGACTAAAGTTTTGTCAAAATCAAAGATGAGACGCCAAATCTAGACTGTGCGATCAAAGGAATTCCGAAAAGACTTGATCCAACGGTTGAATCGCGGGCTTGAAAGGAGGTGACTGTTCATGAACAGCCACCAAAATGGCTATAAAATGAGTTCTAGGCCTCTGTTTTGGATACCGAAAATTCCCTGTTCTCCTCTCTTCGTCCTCTACCTTCTGGCATTATCAGGTTACCTTCGTCCTCTATCTTGGTTTGATCAAACCGTACATAGTTTGAATCAAATAAGAAACATCACTGCATTGTATCCTGAAGGCTAATTTCTACTTCAACTCCATTGTGTACTCACGGTTTTCATCCGGATGGGGAGAAATACTGCCTAAAAGATAGCGTTCCTAGAACGTGCCTTACAATAACTTGAATTCATAATAATTATAATTCCTTCATAAATTTCCAAAAGTTTTATGCAATAATACTTCTAAAAAAATGGAAGGAACGGTAGCACAATCCATCCATGTTATGAGTCAAGATTTGGTTCAACTGGATCGTTGTTATGGCGAAAATTTCACCCGTTGGCAAGAGAAAATCATGTTCTTTCTTACAACTCTTAAACTGGCGTATATTCTTGATGACAGGCTTAAACCTATTTTCGAACCCACACCCGAAGACACTGAAGATATCAAGCAAAAACGTGTAACGAGGAAAGAAGATTAATTCATGTGTCGATAACACATTCTTAATGCATTATCTCAAACTGTCTATAGTGTACATCGGATGATTCCTACGACAAAGGAATTATGGAAGGCATTGGAGATCAAATATCACAATGAGGAAGCGGGTAACTTTAAGAAGAAAATTAACCATGACGAAAAGACATACACAGTTGAATCCCTTTTTCGCCATCTTCGTACTGAAGAAGATTCTCGTATTCGGAAAAAGAAGATCAAAGTGATAATCAATCCAAAGCAAATATGGTTGAGGATCAAACATCCAGAAGTACCAAAGATTCCAAACTCAAAGCAAAGAATGATTCAAATTTCAAGAAACAAAGTGCAAATAAAAAGAAGAAAGATAAATGTTTCTTTTGTGACAAATCGGGTCACTTTGCTCGAGAATGTCAACTTAAAAAGAAGACATTTAAGGGAAAACAAGTGGCAAAGGAAACCGACAATGTTGAAGAACTTATTGCAATGATGTGCGAAGCAAATTCTGTGGATAATGAAAGTGGGTGGTGGTTAGATACCGGCGCAACCATTCATATCTGCAAAGATCGTTCTCTTTTCAAAACATATCAAGAGATCAATGGAAAGGAAGTAAAAATGGCAAATAACCTCCACACCAAAGTAATTGGAAAGGGCAAAGTGGAATTGAAATTATCATCTGGGAAGGTTCTTACTTTGATTGATGTACTTCAAGTACCGGAAATGTGTAAAAATTTTGTGTACAGAGACCATCTCAATAAGAGAGGTTTCAAACTTATGTACGAGTCGGATGAGCTTGTCTTATCCAAGAATAGTCAGTTTATTAGTAAAGGGTACTCTTGTAACGGCGTGATCAAATTTAATATAATAAATTATATTAGTTTCGTTTATATGGTTGATTATATTTCTTTATGGCATAATAGATTAAGTCATGTTAATTATAAAAGTATAAAGAATATGACTAATCTAGGATTAATTTCTTATTGTAAAATTGACCATTACGATAAATGTGAAATTTGTGCTCAATCTAAGATGACTAGAAAGTCATTTAAATCTGTTGAGAGGACATCCGAAATGCTTGATCTTATACATAGTGATATATGTGATATTAAGAGTAATGTCACTCGTGGAGGAAATAAATATTTTTTAACTGTTATCATGATTACTCCAAATAAATATATATATATATATATACTTAAAAGTAAAGCTGAAGTATTAGATAAATTTCTTATTTTTAAAGCAGAAGTTGAAACTCAACAAAATCGAAAAATCAAAGTCCTACAATTCGATAGAGGTGGTGAATACTATCCAAATGAATTTATTGTAATACTCATGAAATAATTTATCAAGTTACAGCACCATACACATCGCAACAAAATGGAACTGCGGAAAGGAAAAATAAGACTTTGGTTGAAATGATAAATGCAATGCTAATCAGTTTTGGGTCCTTTGTCTATGTGGGGAGCACTTTTATCTGCATGTTATAATTTAAATAGAGTTCCATTGAAAAATTAGGATATTACACCATATCAATTATGGTTTGATCGTAAACCTAATCTTAACCGTCTCAAAGTTTGAGATGCCTTGCTTATATAAGAAAACCCGAACCTAAAAGACCCAAATTAGGAAATATAAATTACAAATGTGTTTTTATTGGATACCCTAACAATAGTATGACTTATAGATTTCTGAATCTTGAAACTCAAGAAATTATTGGGTCGGTGGATGTGCAATTTTTTTAACATCTAATGAAGTCAAGTACTTTGAATCAAGGATTGGAAAATAACAATTCGACTATTGATGCCTCACCTTCTAATGCTTCACAACCAATATCACCTTTGGAATCAACGGATGATGTCGAACCAAGAAGAAGTAAGAGACAAAGAACTGAGAAAACCTTTGGACCTGACTTTGTAATTTATCTTATAGAGGGAGATGTAAATGAAACTAAGAACAAAGCCAATTTTGTTCTTAATGTGGAAGATGAACCGACTACATTTCATGAAGCGGTAACATCTAGGGATGCTATCCTTTAGAAAGAAGCAATCAATGATGAAATGAACTCAATTTTGTCGAATCAAACTTGGGTTATAACAGATCTTCTCCCTGGAGCAAAACCAATTGGTGCAAATGGATATTTAAAAGGAAATTAAATCTGGATGGTTCAATTAATAAATTTAAAGCGAGAATAGTTGCTAAAGGTTATAAACAAAAACGTGGAATGCACGCATAACTTCCATTAGACTATTAATATCTCTTGCTTCTATTCATAACTTAGTGATTCATCAAATGGATGTAAAAACAGCCTTTCTAAATAGTGATCTAGAAAAAGAGATTTATATGGAACAACCTGAAGGGTTTGTTTTGACTGGCCAAGAAAAGAAAGTGTTTAAACTAGTTAAATCTCTTATGGCCTTAAATAAGCTCATATGCAATGGCATGAAAAGTTTGATAAAATAATATGATCCCGTAGTTTTAAAGTAAATGATGCCGACAAATGCATTTATAGTCATTTTAATAATGGTATTGGAGTCATTATTCCCTTGTATGTGGATGACATGCTTATATTTGGGTTCAGTCTCAAGAATGTGGAAGAAACTAAGAGGTTTCGATCATCAAACTTCGGTATGAAAGATTTATGGGAAGCTAATGTGATTCTAGGAATCAAAATAGTAAGAAAAGATAATACATTAGCATTATCTCAATCTCACTATATTGAAAAGGTTCTTAAGAAATATAATCATTTTGAACTTAAGCCGGTAACCACACCTATTGATCCCAGTATCAAATTATTGAAAAATACTGGACGTACAATGGATCAACCTAAATATGCCAGTGTCATTGGAAGTCTCATGTATGCAATGCATTGCATTAGACCAGACATTGCCTATGCGGTAGGAATGTTATGTAGGCTTACAAGTAATCCAGGACAAGAACATTGGAATGCAATTTCTAGATTACTTAGATACCTAAAGAGGACTATGGATTAAGGCTATATAGGGTATCCATCAGTACTAGAAGGATATAGTGATTCCAGTTGGAATAACCTCGAATCAAAATCCAAGTTCACAGCTGGTTGGATATTTACGCTCCACGAAACAAACACGTGTATCTGATTCAACAATGCAATCAGAATATATAGCCCTAGCAGATGCAAGTAAAGAAGCGGAATGGCTTAAAAACTTATTATTTAATATTCCGTTATGGAAAAATCCATCTCCTGCTATTATGATTAAATGTGATAACCAGACTACAATACACAAGGCTTCATGCAAAACGTATAATGAAAAATCTAGACATATTAGTCTAAGACATCAAATTTTGAGGCAATTACTCAAAAAAGGAGTAATTACAGTTGACTGTGTCAAAACAAACAAGAATGTAGCAAATCCCCTGACTAAAGGTCTTGTTAGAGAAATGATATATATCACTTCAAAAGGAATGGGACTAAGGTCTATAAAATAAATCAACTATATTTAATGGGAACCCAACTTATGTCTTGAAAATATAGACAAAGTTCAATGTGGTACTAACAAGTTCAATAATAGTTATGGAACAGTAGGAACTTATAGGTAAAAGTCAATTCCTATGTGCCTAGTGTTGGTATTCTGCATAGTGTTGGTATTCTGCATGATAGAGATGAAGTTTACTTCTTAATAAATCATATAAATGTGACTCTCAGAATCACTGAAGTTGATTTACCGATATGAGTGATGAAAGTGTGTTCGCTTTCTATGGAACTAAGACCACTCCTAAGACACTCATGAAATCAGGATAAGCACAGTGCCGTAAATGTTCGTGCTAACAGAACACTTCAACACAGAGATCAATATGTATAATGGTTCTGGTTAGTCTCAAAGGGTCCTTGGTTCAAGATACGTTCACCACGGCACCTTGATGAAGCTTTGAATTATTTTCACTAAATAGAATTTAAAGTCCGAAAGACACTTCTTATTTATGTACTGGATTTCAGCGATAATGCCAGAAGCTATGTTATCGTCTATATACTCTTATATCTTCAATTCCTTATTTATGAGTATTTTGAAATGGTGGGGGAATGTTAGAACTTCAAAATAATATAATTTATTAATTAAATTGTACTATTGAGTTTTATTTTTGAAATATAATTTAGTATTTATATTGTGTAAGTGAGTTTTTATTTATTGGATTTTTATACTGGGGCTTCAAGTAGAGAGAGATCTCTAAAGAAAAATGGGTGTAAATGAGGTGGGTATGGTTTTAGTGTCCCACATAGAAACTTTACAAGAAAGTGGAAGGATATATAACTAAAAGACAAAAGATAACTATTAGTCTTCTAGTCAAAGAGGTTATGGTATGGTGCTTTGCTGTACTACGAAGCACCACCAATCGCGACTTAGGGAGCATTGGCCGCTTTGATGGCGCACATGATCATCGTCGCTCGGAGCGTGGGGGCCTAAAATTTTGTCAAAGTCAACCAGATCGACGGCCGTAGTTAATCAATCTGATCAATGGATATTATAACTCAAGCGGGATTATCTGAACTGTTAGATTGACTCGGGTGATTCGTACAAGGGTGCGTCCATTCGCTTACGATGAGACGCCAAATCTAGACCGTGCGATCAAAGGAATTCCGAAAAGATTTGATCCAACGATTGCTGAATCACAGGCCGAAAAGGAGGTGATTGTTTATGAACAGCCACCAAAATGGTTATAAAGAGTTTCAGGCCTCTGTTTTGGACACCGAAAATTGCTCTGTTCTCCTCTCTCCGTCCTTTACCTTCTGGCATTATCAGGTTAACATCTCAGAGTGTTCTTGGTTTGATCAAACCGTACATAGTTTGAATCAAACAAGAAACATCACTTCATTGTATCCTGAAGGCGAATTTCTACTTTAACTCCATTGTGTACTCGCGGTTTTTATCCGGAAGGGGAGAAATATTGCCTAAAAGACAGCTTCCTAGAACGCGCCTTGCAGTAACTTGGATTCATAATTATTATAATTCCTTCATAAATTTCCAACAAGAAAGGAACAAAAAGATCCTTTCATTTGTAATTCTCTTCAATTTAGTGACATGGATCGTCCCTGGACGTAGCCAAATTGGTGAACCACGTCTATTTTGTTTTCTTGCATCTATTTTCTATTTGCTTTATTTGGATTACCAATGTTTAAAAAGGCGAAAGGCGAGGCAAGACGAGGCGTAAGCCTCACCGAAAAGGAAAAAAAAAAGAGCAAAATAATATTTAAAAAATACTAATAAAACCATAAAAATAAAATAACAAAGAAATATAAAATAAAACTACAAAAAAAACATCCTTGATCTCACATAGTTTGACATTTTTTAGTTCCCCCGATATAACTTTTTAGAAAAAGAAAATCAATTTTAACATATTGGTTATTTTACAATATGACAATAAATTAATCAATGCAAAATCGTATTGGCAAAATCATTTTTTTAGCTTTATTCACACATTGGTTATTTTATAATATGACAATAAATTAATCAATGCAACTTAACAAGCAAATTTGTTAAAAAAAACATTGATTTTCAAGGTAAGATTAAAAAAATAGCAACTTTATTAAAAAAATAATAAAACATATCAACCTAAGTTTATTAAAAAAACAACAACCTTTAAAATATATTAGTATAAGTTAAAAAAAACATATTAATCTAAGTTGAAAACAAAAAAATAGAAACCTTTTAAACAAACAAAAAACTTTTTTAAAAAGTCATATTGAAGTTAATTTAGTACATTTATTTCAAACAAACTATATATTTATAACAAAATATAGTTTCAAACAAATTAGTAAAGAAAATCTAAATAAAGTGCTATTTTAAAACTAAAATAAAATAAAAAAAGAATAAGAATTAGTAGATTAAAACAACATTTTTTTAAGTTAAGTGCAATTTTTAAAAAATGAAGAACTTTAACCTTTAAAAAAACGACTTTGTGATGAAAGAAGAAAAAGATTTTTTTTTTTTTTCGCGCCTCAGCAAAAAGGCGTGAGGCGCATCGAGGCGTAAATTATACAAGAGATTAATGAGACATTATACAAAACCTGTCTTAAAACAATAGTGCCGTGATCCGAACCCGAACCCGTACCCGACTCTTGAATCTCAACCACACGATGTTTCCCCTCTTTTTTCTCAACCTTGTTGGATTTTTTATCATCCTTAAACTTTATATTAGTTTTCTTCTCAATTCCGCTACAATCACCTGCATTCCCACTTGACGCTTTTACCGTGAACCTCCGCAAGATCGGAGATTTCTCTCCCTTCCCCTTAATCTCAGCCGTCCAATTATAGTTCCTGTCCTTGTTGGTCTTCCCCCCTCCTTTAATCTCCGCCGTCCATTTGTACTTCCGATCCAACCCGTCTTTGTCGGAACTAAAAATCTCCTCCGTCCACGTGTACTTCCGGTCAGAGTTTTTGGACAAAGTTTGTGAATAAAGATGGGATTTTTTAAGGTTTGGAGTAGAGGTGAGTTGGATTAGATCTGTGATGGTATTGAATTCAGTTAATGGTGAAATGAAATGAAGGTCCAAATATTGGTTTAGACTGAAAATGGAGGCTTCTAAACCTGAAGACTCTATGATTTCGAATCTCCTTATTCCACTCATTGTTTAACTCTTTCTTTGTGATGATACACTGGGATTGAACATAGATATGTGTATATATGTAGGGAGGGAATGTGGATGAGGTTGACAGGGGTAAAACTGGAATTCAAGAAATAGCTGAGACAGTGACTAGGTGGTTTGGTTTGGTAAAAGTGGATTAGGATAGTCACCGTCGCATACAACAGAGAACAATTATGTGAGTGAATGCCCTTTGTCGTTATTTTAAATCAGCTAGGACAAATAAACAAAACTTTTTTTTTTTTTTTAACATTCCAAAGGATTTCATTAAATAAACGGCAATTACAACAAATCAATAAACACTTAATCCAAACAGGCTCAGATTAAGCTAGGGAGAGAGAAGAGAGAAGAGAGAAGAGAGAAAACATAAAATAAAAGAAAGAAAACTAGAACAAAAGCCTAGAGATAAACTTTTAACACGCCTGACAGGTTTGGAGTTTCGGTCACAACACATCTCAGACACCAGAGGGTGAGCTGCCCATAACAAAATCTGTGCACAAGGCAAACAGAAGGTGGAATAATGCAAGACAACATGTCAAATGCACCAGCGTCAAAGAGTAAGACTCCACCAAGGGACCTAAGAATAGATACACCTTAGTAAAAGTGGGGAAAACCCAAAAAAGACCAAAGTCCATTTGGGTCCAAACCCGAAAGGAACACCCACTAGAACAGCTGAACCAAAACCCCCAAAACATGACAGGCATATTAAAAAGAGATAGATCGCTCACAAAGGAGACGAGAAAAAAGACTCCAAACGGAGACTTCAGATAACAACAAAAGCCAAAAACATAGTCAAACAACATATCTTCAAAATCACAAGCCCGATCTACCACCAGAATGGTATTTCTTATCGCAACTTTTTTGATCTGTTCCATAAGCGGATATTTCGCAGCCGAGTAGCGCGAAAGACTCGAGACACCACTACGACTGACTAAATCGGGGAAGACCCACGAGACGGGCTTGGTTCTCCCCCACTCTCACCGGAAGTGAGAGGGGGGAGGGATGGCCGGAGGAAAGGGTATAAAATTTAAGGTCGGCTGGGATTTTTTTTGTTTTGTTTTTTAGAGAGAGGTGAGAGCGTTTTGACCGGATTATGCGCTTTGCTTGAAAGCTCACATTGGGTAATAATAAACAAAACTTGGCATCCACAAAAAACAAGGAAAAGTCTATTTCTATGGAAGATTAGTACGAATCATGTATATATTGATTCGTGTTTTGAGTGGATTCAAAAAACGAATTAATATAAATATGATATATCTGTATGTATAGACGATTATTTATGAATTTTCTATATGTATAGAACTACTCCAAAAATAATCTATGTAGATGAAAGAATTTTTAAATGATTGATGAATTATGCAAAGCGTGCCCTTTTCTGGGTTTTTTTTTTTTTTTAATTTGGACTCCACTTTAATTTTCATAACACTTTTTTACATAAAAATTTAAAATTTGTGTAGGGTGTTTAAAAAGAAAGGGCGCTAAAGACACCTCAATAATTGTTCTATAATATTGGTTGCAATATGAACATCAATTAAATAAATGTGGGCTAATGTGAGCACCCATATAAAATCTCTTTTTACTAAATCCCAACTTCACACGTAGTTCACTTGGAAACAACGACCTTAATCTTCTCTCTCTAAAGGCCAGCCAACCCCCTCTTTCTCTCGGGTAATTCTACAGCGACGCACGAATTCGACTCATTTTGTACGACACACTGAAGTATCGTGTATGTAATAGTGTCACACTCCACCTAATTCTGGCGTCGGCCACTACCAAAACTGAGTCGGGCGTGAGTAAATAAATATCATTCTTAGCATGAGACAGATATGAGACATATAAAATTAATCCATAAGATAAATGATAATCAATCCCAAAAGATAAACCATCCGACTAAGCAATGAAAGATCCATCTTCATGCTAAACTCAAAGTAAATCCAATCTCTAATAATATAAAACTGAATAATCACCAACTGAATACAGTGAAAATAACTGAATAAAACCTATATGACTTTGGAACCGAATGCCCAATCACAACCATAAACTGAGTCTCAATACAAGTGCGAAGGAATAGAAAACTAAATTAAATCAATACGCATAAAGTAGAGCAACTCCAACTGGACCTCCAAGCAATTCTCCAAATAATTATATGCAGTTTCTCCACATACTAATCCTGAAAAAGTTAGTCAACGCATGAGGTCAGAGCCTCATGCATGAATACACACTACTCCCCTCAAATAGGATTCTTGAATCCAGACGGTGGCATTATACGCAATAAATATCATAATAGAATATTTTAATTAAACGAGATAGTTAAACGCGATAAATAAAAATCACTAACTATCCGTAGAGATCCCCATTTAAAAAGGCACACCGATATTATTTTTATTTCCCCAAGTCCCACGATGCTAATTTTATTAATTAACTCAATTTACCAAATTTCTCAAATAATTATGTTCTTACTTTAATAATTATTAGGTATAGAGGTCCTCCCGCCTCGGGTGATAATTCACCAAAATTTATTATAACGGTCCTCCTACCACGGGTAATAATTCACCAAAAATGTCACACTTTCCCTTGTCAATAGTCAGTCGAATCCATTTAAACTATCGATCCCCCGCAATATGACAAGGTTCCAACCCACGACACGACATAAATCGTCCAAGCTGACCCGTTTAAACTGTCGATCCCTGACACATTATGTCGCCACAAATTTTAATACTCATTTTTATCTTAGGCAATAATTCTCAAATTTCTTAATTTCACAATTAACAAATTACCCCACCATATTAATCGATGTGAGATCCTCAAAATATCCCTTAGTCCCATACATAAGGGTCCCCAAGTTATCCATACGTCCTACCCTATGTATAAGATGAATTTCTAACATAAACTTCAACCTAGTCTCATGCCTAAGCTAGTGTAACGACGATAAAGTACCAAAAATCAGTCCACCCCCGATATGATAAACTCGTGATAATCTACCCTCACTAGTCCCATACCTAGAATAGGTAAATCATTTAAAGGCCTACCCACTAGTCTCATACCTAGAAAGCATCCTAAAATATCGGGAGAGCATAAAATACCCCACAACCCGTCGTCACAATGACAATTTAATAAAACCAACAAGTCACATAAATAAGCACAATTAATCGATGTACCAAACTACGCATGATAGTCCAATTTAATTAAATCTTAATTTAATTTTCACATTGTCATAAACACCCGATTAGTCCCATTTAATAATTTTAAATTAATACATCAATATTTCATCCTTAATACAACAATATTCCAAATTTCATTATATTAACACAAATTACATGAGTTATACGCCATCAAATTCATTTAATTCAAAACCAATGTTTTTCTACATGCAACCTACACCAATAAAATCCAAAATCCACTCATAAATTCTACGTACCCAAGAGTTATGAATATTAATAATATTAAAGGATCTTATAAAAATAGCCCCAAGTTTTATGTGTCCACTTTCTCTAATTAGGTTGCTAATTGATTTTAAAAAAATATGTAATTAAAGTTTAGGCAACACTTAAAACGCATAATACTAAAGGAAAGGAATAGAGCATTCATACTTGAAATTGGTTGGACAAAAATCTGAGTAGAAGGTTGAACTCCTATTGAGAAAACGCCAATTGAATCTTCAAAACTTGTGAAAAGTAGGGGTTAGGGGTTGAAGATGAGAGAAATATGTTTTGGAAAAGCTTCCTGGAGAAAGTTTGAGATAAAAGTGATTTTCGAAGTCCCAGCCCCGTATTAGTTTAGTATATAAAGAATTTAAGAGTTGAAAAATAATTAGGAGTCTCAACTAAGCCACAACCTCTGCATCATTCGAACGACGTACGCTGTCGTTCAAACAAGATGCTACGTCGTTCGAACGACAAGAGCTATCGTTTGAACGACCCCAGCAACAAAAACTAAATCTTTTAAAATCCGACTTTTTAATCTAATAACTATACTTAAAAACGTACCTGCCAGTTTAAATGATAAAAATCCTTATAAATTTTTATAAAAGACCCGAATTAATTCCTGCTTGAAAAATCACTAACAAAACCAAGTTAAATTCTTAAAGGCCATTAAATCTAAAATTTTATTTTTCTCCAAATTAATTAAAGTCAATTAATTAAAACACAGGTTATTACAAATAGTTCATTTCTGGAGTCCGTATAGGATACTCTTAAAACGAACCAATATAGACATGACACGTCAGTGAATCGGACAAAACGAATCGAATTCGTGAGTCGGTCTAGAATTACTACTTTCTTTCTCTCTTGGTTGATGCTCCATCTCATGGTCGACGCAACATCTATATGTAAATTCATTTGTTTAGCTATTTATTTAAGTTCAAAAATCATTTTAATAGACTATTTAATTCAGAGACAAATAGCAAGTTTGTTTTATTTAATTTGATTCAAATTATTGGTGTCGAAATAGTTATATCAGATTATCTATGTAAATTTTTTGAATGTTTGATTTCATATGTTTAATCAAATTATTATGTTATTTAATCAGATTATTATGTATAAAAACATTTGGTTATATATGTTTAGTTAGATTATTATGTAATTTAACTCTTATGTGTGTAATTTGATCAGTCATGTATAAAAATACTAGGTTTTTGAATATTTAATCAGAATATTATATATTTTTTTGTTGAATATTTGATTATGTGTGATGTTATGAGTTGGTATTTCCATAAACAAAGAATATAATTATTGAATATACATTTTGTTAAAGGATGTTTTATGTCTGATATGTGGATATATAATGCCAATATGGATATTTGTCCCTTACAACTCATTACGCGATTGAGAATTAGGTATTGTAAAAATGGATATTGAATTTTTGTTATGTCCCCCCTCCACACAGTGACCCTATATAGGCACAACAGATTATCCATTTGTTGAAATATTGGGGAATTGATCAGATAATGATGTGTTGGTGGAAACTTTAAAATGTCATCAACGTTTTACTAACTCATCAATATGTTATGGAATTTTTTTTATATTCGTTGTGTTGCACATGTTTTAAATCAAATTATGCAAGCTGGCTTGAAAGTTATTATTGAATCCACACACAAGGTTTGAGAATCTGTAAAGTATGTGAGAGGAATCGAAAGAAGGAAAATAATATGTTTAGAGTTCATACATAGTCTTTAGTTGGATTGTTAAAATAATGTATGACAATATGTACAAACTAGATATAATTCTACGTATCTGATGCTTAAAAATGCACTAGTGTATCGTTATGTGTTAGGTCGCTTACAAGCAATTGATCCCCAATTTAAGGCATACCTAATTGATGAAGAGTGGAATAAGATTAACCAAACCACTAAATTGTTGAAATATTTCTATAATATCACCACTCTTTTTCCTAGAACTAAGTATCTAATAACGAATTTTTATTTCCATATCGTTTGGAGGATAAAATTACTTCTAGCCAAGGAGATGGGTACTCCAGGTGAAGTTATAAGTTCTACGGCTCAGCAAATGAAAGTCAAATATGAAAAATATTGGGAACTTTTACTTCATGGTTTTATTTTTTGCTATTATTTTGGATCCTCAATACAAGCTGCAATATGTTGAATTTTGTTTTAACAAATTGTCTCGGGACTAGTGTGGTGAATAAGCAGGTTGCTCGTGACATTTTTTATATGTTATTCGAAGAGTGCATTCATCTCCCCCGTCCTGCTTCCACACATGACCATAACTCAATTTCAAGTTCCAGTAGTGTAATCGGGGGTATAACTGATGAAATGGATGTTTAGATTATTCCTTTTATCTTAATATTTTTATAATTTACTTTTTATTCAATTATATTAAGTTTCAATGTCACTTAGGAGTTTGAATCCTTTGAAATCCAACATTATGGCTGGAGTAGAGTTAAATCCCAATTAGACACTTATCTTGAAGAGAACGGACTTTATCGAAAGCAACAAGCTAAGTTAAACATTCTTAATTATTGGAAAGAAGGCAAAATTCATTTCCCGAAACTTTCCCAATTAGCACGTGATGTTTTAAGCATTCATATTACAAGTGTCTCGTATGAATCTGCATTTAGCACTGGTGGGTGTATAATTAGTAAATACCGAAGTTCAATTTTACCAAGTAATGCAGAAGCCTTGGTTTGCATGAGAGACTGGTTATATGGTGTACCGCGTAAATTTATATTTATGTAATTTTTTATTATGTGGTATTATTTAATATATATTAAATAATGTTGTTTATATTGAATGCAGCTCTAGAAAATTCAGATGAAGATTTAATTGAAGATTTTCATCTCTCGTTGAAAGAGTTTCCCAAGACCAAGGACATTAGTGAGAAAATTTATTAATTTATCCAGCTTATTTGAACGGATGACGTTGAGCTAATTAATAAAAAAATCAAGGATAAATATCCATTGATTTATTTATTGTTGATAGAGTTTTCCAAGGCCAAAGACATAGGTGTGTGTTTATGTTAATTTGATACAACTTTGGTTTGATTTTGAGGCTATATCTCGTAGAGTTGTAATAGTTTTAGGTGAAAAAGCATTGTTTTGAATTTTGAGACTTTATCTCATATTGGAATTATAATACCATTAGGTTTTATATATTGGATTTGTAATAGACATTTTTTTATTTGGGAGTTGTATTCCTTATCTTTTAATATGGTGGACTCTCATTAGACAAATTTTATTTGATAGTTATATTCTTTTATATTTTTATATGGTGGGCTTACATTAGGCAAATTTTTATTTGGTAGTTATATTTTTTTATCTTTTTATATGGTCGACTTATATTAGACAATTATTTATTTGGTACTTTTATTATTAATGTTTTTATAAGTGCAATTACATTACACAATTCTTATTTTAATTGGAATTGTAATAGACATTTCAAAGCAATATTTACTAAACAAATGGGTAGGCTCGGCCCACAACCCAACCCATATTTTACCCAACTCAAATCCGACCCGACCCATATTAGGTCCAGTCTGCATTATTTCCACTACTACTCCATTATACCACATAATTTTTTCATATTTTTTTTACTAAGATCCACCACATGGTATAAACAAAATTTGCACACTCAAAGTGGACCCCACCACCAATTTCTCTCAAGCCTTTTCACCCTCAAACTATTTTATCTCTTAAACCCTTTTCTCTTTCAAACCCTACACAAACTTCACTATAAAGTAATCTCGAATCTCAAAGCAACCATCACATAAATACATTGAAATCATTTTCATACATTATTATTACCATAACAACCATATCAAAGTTACAACACACCATGGAAAGTCAAGTTGGCGTTTGCAATGATTGTGGACATCCTAAAATTAATGAAAAGAGCAAAAATAATCAGTTGGAGGTAATTTTGTGCGAATGTATACATTTTTTTAAACCTTGAAAAGAGTAACCCTAAAAAATGGAGTTTTACAATAGTTCGGTATGGCTCCCCAGGAAGACGGTCATTTTCGGGGATAAAATACTGAAAGAATGGTTAATTTTATAATCATATTGAGTCAAAGTTTAGTAGTTCGATATGATTATACCGAACAGGTGAAACACCCCGTAATTTTGAGCACTTGGAATTAAATTATTTTAATGAAATCGAACTTATTTAATTTGGAGAAATTTAATTTTATGATTTGGAGAATTTATTTAAATTGGAGGGTTTATTTAATTTGGTGAATTGAGATTTAAATGATTCGGAATATTTTTAGATTTCGCATGTGTCACATTTTGAGGTGAAATTGAAGAATGATATAAAGTAATTAGGATGACAATTTTGAGTGCACGATTGATTTCGGCTAGGTCGAGATAGTCGAAAAAGAGTACCCAGGGGTAGTAATTGGGTCTCGATGCATTTTTAGGCATAACCGAGCTCACACGGGGGTGTTTGGGCCATTTTAATTTAGCGTACAAGTCAAATTTCGGGATTAGCAATTGAAAATCTAAATTTAAGAGTTTGGGGTGGACACAACTCTAGAAGAAATATATAAAAACTCAAATTAGAGAAGTTGGGTCAAACCCAACTCAAAGAGGAAAACTTAGGCTTGCAGAGAATAAAAGAGGGAGAACCTTGGAACCTTTTGGGAGTCAAATCCATTATCTTCATCAAAGAAAAATCAGACCCTACGAATTTATCAAGCAAGTAGTTAAACTTTCTTTCACTTAAATTGCGGTATTGCGATTCATATCATAGTGGGTGTAAACCACATTCTTTTGGGTGGGTTATTTCATTAACATGGGTTTTGAGGATTTATATGTGATATATAAAATTAACATGGAGTAGATGATGAGGAATCATGTACTAATGTTTGAAATAGGGTTCTAATTCGGAAGTCATTAGTAATTACATTTACGAAAATGGGTAGAATCAAATTGAGATGTAAGAATGATTGAATCGAGGGAAAAAACCAAATCGTAAATAAATTATTGAAGGTAGAAAATTTATTGGTTTTTAATAAGGGTTGAAGATGTGATTCGTGACTCAAATCTGTTGGTGGATAGATGTGTTTGGGTAAATTCTGGTTGAAATTATAAGCTTGGAAGAACTCCTCCATATCAGAAATCCATGACCAGGAAGCCAATTTGAGCGACCAAGGAAGTAGTGCAAACGACATTGCAAGCCGTTGGAACGACAGCAAAAGTCGTTCAAACGAGATTAGTATCTTGTTCGAGTTCAAACAACACTAGGCTTTGGACATGGAGATAGATATTTTCATCACGAACGCGTGGCCTCCAGTTTCGTATTTTTTTGGTTTTTTTAATTAGTTATGAATGTATTACGGAATGGTGTCTGAAACCACAATTCTTTGGGAGAAATCAAATCTAGATTATTTAGGGATGTTCGTAGATGAGTGTAGGACTCTGGAAAATATTAAGAAACATTACTTTTACCTTAGAATTAGATGGGAATGAATTTCGGGTATGGATTTAGAGTGTTTAGAATGAATAACACTTGAAAATATATGAACGGATTCGAATGAAAATTTCGAATGAAATTTTGATACGGGATGGATTGAGATGTGCTTAGTATTTTAAATAAAAATATGATTGTAAGTTAATACTTATGGAATTAAGAATCGGGGTTGTGACTCGGATATTTTTAGGCGAAGTGCTACGGGATTTGGGCACAGAGTGGCCGGTTTAATTTATTATTGGATATGTGTAATAAATTATCGAATATTGAATTTAACGATAAGTGTTAAACTAACTAGTGGGATTTTTTGTAACATATACTAAGAGATAAAGTTACAAACCGACTGAGTGAGTCGGGGTATTATAGTTGGGTGACACAACTTAAATGACAAATTAATTAATGTGTGATTAATTAAGTTACAAGTCGGGATATAGACTTGGGTATTCTTAGGCTAGTGCTACGGGTGTTAGGCACGGATTAGCTGGACTATTATTAAATATATGTATACGGTAGCGTGATAGTACTTATATATGTGTGTGCTTTATAGATATCGGCGTGAATGATATTTATAGGAATACATACCCCTTTAGTGCTATCACAGGAGGTTGCGCGATGTGAGTGAATCTCCTGGCTAGTGAATGCAGAACATCCGGTGAGTCCTTACTCGGGAGGATGGATATATACCTGATATGTGTGTGAATGTTGTAGTATACGAGTACGTATATAATATGAGTAGATAATTATATACGGGATTAATACATAAGTGTGAATATATTTCTTATATAACTAGTGTAAAATTTATATGATTTAATAAGGTGATTTCTTATATAACTAGTGTGAACGTTATATGAATCGATATAGTTGAACCGATTAATAAGTTGAGGAGAAAATAACTTAATAATCAAAGTAAGAATACTCGGGTTAGAGTAGTGCGGTAGAAAGAGGTGTGATGCGGTTAGTCGCGTGGGGTAGCTTAACTAGGAAGGTTGGCAGGCAAGCGTTAAGTGTGCACATTAGATGATGGGTGAGCTACACCTCAAGTGAGTGTGACAATAGCTTAAATATGAAGAGTGTGCGTGCATATTTAATTATTGCAATTTAACTGCTTGCTAAATATTTTACTTAGGCTCTGACCCGTGTCAAAATCTTTTCCAAAACCTTTTAGGTGTCCAACCACATGGACGACTAGTTTAAGAATTCTATCCAGGGATGCGCAACTGCAGCTCATGTGGAAGTTGCAGGAACTTGCTATAGAGGCTTCATACATTCATTCATTCACTCATAGTGTAGGGGCTCTACTTCAATATTCATTTGGGCATGTCGCCCTCATATTTAGTGTTAAGTTATTTATTGGACTTTGTATATCGAGGTTATGTTTTCAGTTTATTGTTGGTATTTATTGTTAAACTAATAGTTGATTCGGTCATCTCGCTTATATCATTCAATGTTGTTGGATTCAGTTATCACTTGTGTTAATGGTTTAAATTATTATTATTTTCACGTGTTGATTATTAATGAAAGATCAAATTTGGCACTAGTCTAATTAAATTACTAGGCGGTTAGTAACTAAAAAAAATTCGGCAGTGATGCTGAGAATGAACAATATGAGACCAACATTATATTTTGATCATGCGCTAGCCACCTGGTATTTTAGTTAGTGGGGTGTCACAATAGGGAGCAAATTTTTTTTAAATGCTCAAACTCCATTCGGTATAGTCATCCCGAGTTAATACTCTTATTTTGTTATAATCACCTCGGGGTTTATCTTCTTATTTGTTATGAAGAGGTTGCATCACTGTATTTTTTATCTTGTTATCTTATAGTTCTTAATTTTAAGTTATTTGGTGATAATAAATAATAAATTACACATGGTTTTACTTATATGGGATGTTTTTATGGATTTAAACTCCATTTTATTTGACAATTCATTATTTGGTGGGGATGGCAAGAACAAAATTGACGATGGAGATTTAAGAGTCGATGTTAGCACAACTTTTTTTACCAATTAGATATTTTGATTATTTCAACTTAACACACGTTCAATATTATTGTGGATTAAACTACAACTTGTAAAAATGTATCAACTAATTGATGCCTATATTCTTAGGTATTTGCCACATGTCATGAGTTGGTGTATAGTTCTCAAAATCAGGCACGATCAATTAGAACAATTATCGCAACCACCAAGTTTGACCACCTTCAGTGACGTGGAATGTACATGTACATTTGGGTTGTGACAGGGGATGGGAGTATATATACCATCATAAAAAGAAAAGTAAGAACGAATCAGAAAGTCAGGATGAAAAAAAGCGGAAGAGAGATATGGCCACTTAAAAGAGTAATTACCCGTTTATGTTGAAAGTAATCCCACCCGATGATGGTCGTTGGATGTTACAATTTGTGAATGGAGTTCACAACTACCATTTGCCCAAAACATTATTTGGACATCCATACGTCGTGCGTCCTACTCTAGAGGGAAGAAAAAATATTGAAGAGATGTCATTGAGTGTTAACCTATTAATTTACATTTCATAGGTTTGATAATCCAAAACCATATATTTCAAAGTTTTAACATTTATATTATATATGTTTTTGTGTAATGAACAATAAACTTTAGCAATATATATTTTATAAATTTTGGTGGGTATCAACCTGTTAGTATGCAGTTGATGATGATTTGATTTTAGTCTTTGAAGCTTTTGAGGTTTAGATTTTTAAAGGTTTAATGAGAATGATGAAAAATTTACAAATGAAAAATTTTAACTTTAAGTTGTTAGGTACTCTTTAGTGATATTATAATGTATGAAATGAATTTTTGTTGTATTTTGAAGTTATTTTATCTTAGTGGTATTATAGAGTAATTACTGGGGTGTCCTTAGCCACAACTTGAAAACTTGGGTAGAAATAATCATATACTTTCTCCGTCCCAAATTAAGAGTCTATTAGTTTTTCATATTGATTAATGATACACTCAATCAATGACTAACATCAACACTTATTCTTTACCATGCATTTGGGTTCACTGATTATGTATAAGAAAAAAAGTGAGCTCGTAATTTGGAACAACCCAAAAATAGTGGGCTCTTAATTTTGGACAAAGGAGTACTTCACAATAATCATATATATTTTCATTAATTCACAACATGCTTAATTTTTTACCACTAATTCTTGGCAATGACATTTGAAAATAGTACGTAAAATTATCTGAATCAATCTAATATCGTGGATCAAATTCATATGTTTTTTGGTATTGATTTTTTTTAGTAAAATTATGTTGTGTAATGATGATTTTCACACTAGTCACTTTTATAGGGTTTCTTCACTTTACCTCTTAAGGATAATAAAAATGGTATGGTTAAATGTACTCAAAGTGTGTACTATAACACTCCAAAAAATGTAATCAAAATTAAAAAGTGTAACAAAGATGCTATAAAATGTATATATAAATCATTTTCAAGTGTTACAGTACTCATTTCAAGAGAAGTGCAATTAGACATATCCTAATGAAAAATTGATGTTTAAACTCTCGAAGATAAGTACAATTTACACTTAGGTCATAAAAAATCTCTCAACAATTTTTGTGATAATTTTTTTATTTAGGGAAAATGTTTTAGGGTAAAGACTTATAGTTTAGAGATTACGATTTAGATAGCAAAGAGTGTTTGTGAGTGTTGATATAGTGAGACACTTTTCAAAGTCTTCAAAAAGTTTGGATTGAACATTAAATATGTTACTCTTAAAGATGTTTTTGTCAAGTAACCCCTTAAAGAGGCAAACTCCTATACATACCATCCGTGTATATCATTTGTTTTTAAATAGTACAAAAATATTTTCGAGTTGATTTTTTCCCATGATATTTTAACATTTCAGGGAAGCCCCATAAAACAAATCAGCTTGAAATAATTTTTTTCTATTTTTAAAAATCAGTTAAAATATGTAAGCTTTAAAAGCATCTTGAAAATGATATAGTTTGACTGATTTTTTTTAAATAACAGAAAAAACTATTTTGAGTTGTGATTTTTTGAAGTGGTTCCTGAAATATTTCGATATCATGTAAAATCATATTTAAAGATATATTTAAAGCCGTATTTAAAGACTTTCTACCACTTAGATAAGTTTAATAATTAATGTTATCAAAAATGGGTTGGTACGCATGTGCATGGCTATTTTTAATTATCAAAACTTTAATGCATATCTTTAGAAATCGCATGGTATAATTTTTTTAAAAAAAAAGCACTTTTTAAAAGATTGATTGAGTTGTACCTTAGATGTGAGGCCAACCATTTTACATACCTACATTTTGGGTACTGCTATTACTTTTGTGAGGTTATTTTTATTTCAAAAGATAAATAGTGACCTCGAATTGTGAAGATCTAAATCCTTGGACAAATATTAAAATACATATATTTATTATATCTTAAATTGCAAATAACGCTCTAAAAAAATATAGTGCGAAAACGTTGAGAACATTTCCAATAATTTAATAAATTAGTGAATAACTCATTATATTAGTTCTTGATTAGTTTTTAAATTAACAATTATGTTAATTTGCTATTAAAGTAAAGAGCGGTTGTTTAATAACTGTTGGGTTAAATTATTTAATTAAAATATTCTAAGCTCCTTTTACTAAATCAATCTTGAGCATACACTAATAACTAAAATAATATTAAGAACAGATGAACTTTAAACTCTTTTCTTTGCAAAAGCCACAGCAAATCATGGTTTTATCTTACAACGAAAACTTTAAGCGTGAGCATGTAATACACATGACTTAATTTTTCTTCTTGTAAAAGGTTGTCTACCTCAAAAAAAAATTAGTTGGCAATATTGAGAAGAAACCCACCTAGGTTCCGACAGAAACTCATATTGAGTAGGAACCCCCTAGGGTCCCAACAGAAACTCATATTGAGAAGAAAACCCCCAGGGTCCCGGTAGAAACTCATATTGAGAAGGAACCACCCTAGGGTCCCGACAGAAACTCATATTGAGAAGGAACCACCCCAGGGTCCCCGCAGAAACTCATATTGAGAAGGAACCCCACCCAGGGTCCCGACAGGAACTCATATTGAGCAAGAACTCCCAGGGTCCTGGAAAAAACTCATATTGAGAAGGAACCACCCCAGCGTCCCGGCAAAAACTCATATTGAGAAGGAACCCCACCCATGGTCCCGGTAGAAATTCATATTGAGAAGGAACCCCCAGGGTCCCGGCAGAAACTCATATTGAGCAGGAACCCCCCAGGGTCCCGGCAGAAACTCATATTGAGAAGGAACCACCTCAGGGTCCCGGCAGACACTCATATTGATAAGGAACCCCACCCATGGTCCCATTAGAAATCCATATTGAGAAGGAACCACCCTAGGGTCCCGACAGAAACTCATATTGAGAAGGAACCCCACCCAGGGTCCCGAAAGAAACTCATATTGAGCAAGAACCCCCAGGGTCCCGGCAGAAACTCATATTGAGAAGGAATCACCCCAGGATCCCAGTAGAAACTCATATTGAGAAGGAACCCCACGCATGGTATCGGTAGAAACCCATATTGAGAAGGAACCCCCAGCGTCCCGACAGAAACTCATATTGAGCAGGAACCCCCCAGGGTCTCGGTAGAAACTCATATTGAGAAGGAACCACCCCAGGGTCCTGACAGAAATTCAGATTGAGAAAGAACCTCACCCAGGATCCCTACAGAAACTCATATTGAGAAGGAACCCTCAAGGTCTCTTAACAATATAAAATGTCAGGGCGGGGAGCAGTCAAGGTCCTCCCCTTCAGCTTCCAAAAAAATAGGCCAGGATGAGGGAGTGGCTACCATGAGCAACTCCTCATCATGAAACATCATTCTTTAAAAGAACAATAATATTAACACTTTTCTTTCTTGTACAGGTAGCCTAGTTGAGCAGGCAGGGCTCAAATAGGCCAGTTGGGACCCCCTAGGAGTTTTGGCTTGGCAACTGAAGGATAAGGTATGTTGGGCAAGCCCAACCACTTAGCACTATAGGACTGAGAGAATACTAGTAGGAAGACCCAGAAGTCACTCAAGACTACACACACCTCACTTTTAGTCACAAGTGAAGTGAGCAGCCAAAGGGTTATCTGCTCACAAGAAAAGAACTCTTTATAAAATGATTTTAAATGAGAGGGACCTCTAGACCCCTATCAAGAAAAATGATTTTAGAAGGGGGTCCTTAAGATCCCCCTCAAGCTTACAAAGATTTTAGAGGAGGTGGTCCTCGAGACCCCCCTCAAGTTTACAAAGTTTGTACCAAAAGTTACCGTTTCAAAAGATATTTAGCAAATCAGATATTCTGTCTCCATTAGAAAACATATTTCCTTTTGAACTTTGGTTGGCAGCAGGGGCATCTTCTAGAGGGGATAGGCAGAGATGCCTGCAGGTAGGGACAAATAGTACATGAAGACTTTGTCCCTCACCAACCCTCTAAGTTTTGGCGCCAAAAGTGCCAAACCAGCCCTAGTGCCCAAGTATAAATAGGACCCCTGGTCAAGGTCAAGATATAATATGAAGATAAAAAACTCAATAGCACTGTTACTCTGTAAAAAAAATCACACCAGACTTCCTAGTATTCTCTCCCTGCTCTTTCTCTAGTGCTAAGTGCCTTGTTCTTTCACTCCCCACTCACAACCATCATTCTCAGGAGCTCCTCTTGAGAAAATTACTATTATTGTTGTGGAAGTTCATCTTCTTGCAGGGAGGGAGTTCCATTTTGAGCTCCATTTTTACCAAAAGGAGAATGTTTCATCAAAAACTGCACTAGAAGACCTTGAAGGAAGTGTCCATTGGAGTGGGTCACGCCTCACCTTTTTCCAGTTATTCAGAGACCCCAGTCTCACTACCCTCCTACATTTGGCAACTCCGCTGTGGAGGTATCCTCACTTCCATAGACAAAAAAGGTTTTAATGTTTCTAAGCAGTTTGTGTTTGAAGACATTCCATCTGGGAATGGAGCTCAAAGAGACCAGGCCACTCAGGTGGATGTGGTGGTGACCGGAGCAAAGGTACCTGCTCCTCCTGGAGGGCAGACCAGCTCACCGACAGTAGCTCCAGTGGCAGAGGCTTATGAGTATGTTTTTTGAGACTTGGTAAGTTTGGGTCAAGATTGTGTAACACCAGCAGCAGCCCCCTCTAGAGGGGCAGCCATTTCGACGGCGATTCTGACTGAAGTAACTCAACCGCGGAGGACGGCACTGGAGCAAATTGTGATAATCGTCAAGTTTACTGGTAGAACCCCCAGAACCCTAAGTGTTTGGCGAGGAATTCGGTATGGTTGAGGAACTCCTCTCGCTCAATGATAGTGGTGAGGAACCCTCAAGAAAATAACCCATCGTGGTAGAAATTCCAAGTGAGGTACTCTCAGTAGCAGCATCCACTCTAGAAACACCAACTAGCGAGGAACCCATATATGAGAAACCCTGGGTGTCCCTCGTCGTAAAAAAAAGGGAAGTAGCAGTAGCAACCCTTATAGAAATATCAACTCGTGAGGAACCCTGGGTGTCCCTCGTCGCCAACAAAGAAGTCGTGGCAGTAGTCTCTACGAAGCATGAGGTCGAGACACCCCCGGATGGGAAGTCGAGGCACGAGAAACCCATGGGCGGGGAACCCTGGGTGTTCCTCGTCGCCAACAAAGAAGTCGTGGCAGCAGTCTCGACGAAGCATGAGGTCGGGACACCCTCGGATATGGGGACAGCTCACGAGGAACCCTCAGTTAAATGGGTACTCTGTGAGGAGCCCACGGTTAGTGGGTCCACCCGCGACAAACCTTCAGTAGCAGATACCCCAAGTGTAAAACCCAAGGATGCGTGGAAATCGGACGAGACCCCCAATTCCACACATCCACTGCTCGAGACCCCCAGTTCCCCACATCCACTGCTCGAGACCCCCATCTCCATAAACCCACTGTTCGAGACACCCAAAGTCGTATGGGAAGCAGACGAGACTCCCATATCCACACACCCACTAGTCGAGACACCCAAGGTCGCGGGGGAACCAGTCGAGACCCCCTCTCTCTAAACAAAATTCCCGTCGTCGAGACCCCCCTCTCCAAACAAAGCTTCACCAGGCAAGGAACCCTTGGGTCAGTGCCTCGTACGAGGAACCCATAAATAAAGAAGTCTTAAATTTTGAGGAACCCAGATTGGCGCCAGCAGCAGCCTCTTGCGAGGGACCCTCGCCCATTAAGACCCTTGACGAGGAACCCACCAACAGTAGCTCGTACACGGTGGGGGTAGAAAACCCACTTATCCAAATGAGATACCCGCGGTCGAGGAACCCGCGGTCATCCTTACATGTTGCGAGGAATCCCTAAAAACTAAGGGGGCGAATGAAGTACCCCTCAAGTTCAAACCTATAGAGAAAGAATCCACAGTAGCAAAGAGATCCGGCGAGGAATCCCCAGATTCTAAACCCTTGGATGCGATATTGGCACATGAGGAACCCGCGAATGGCGAGGGACCTCATCGGCAATGACCATAGACGAAATGGTTACAGAAAACGATGAGGAACCCTTGACGTCGAGTAAAAAAATGAGGAACTCTCTCCAGCTAATGAGGCCACCTTCGAGGAACCCATGTGCGATAGACCCATGACAGTCCTTTGGGGCTCGCGAAGAACTCAGTCGCGAGGAACCCATGTCAGCTACTAGAGGTCGTAAAGAACAAAATGGGGAAGAACTCAACTGAGAGGAACCCGCAGTATGCGAGTAACCCCTCGTGACCTCGATAACAGGTGATGAAATCTTTGACGAACAAAACACAAAGCGAGACACACCTCGTAAAGCCAACGGTCGAGGAACCCGCGGCAAGATATGACCCAACAAGGTGTGAGGGACCAAGCTCAAAATAAAATGCCTCATCAATGGCAGTGTGCGAGGAACCCTCCTCTACGTCAGCAGCTTCGGTGCAGTTGAGGAACCTTTTATGGTTGGAGCACTAAACAAGAACCCCCTTATGGTCAAGTAACCCGTCAGGGGTACCACATCATTGGATAAAGAATCCCTCGCAATTGTCTCAGTGGTCGAGGAACCCATGGAAGGAGTCACCCAGACGAGGGACCCCTATGCAAGGAGTCACTCCTATTCCAGCCAGTGGCGAGGAACCCTCAGAGGTCCTTGCCCCAAATGCCAAATCTCTAACAGTCATAATCCCCTCCTCCAACTCAAGGACAAATGAAGACGCGATGTGCGAGGAACTCATAATCCCAAAGCCAAGCTCCCCACTAAACTGTTGCGCACGAGGAACCCTTATTTGAAAAAAAAAAATCCTCAGATGAGGAACCCAGGGGCACAATCTCCAGTTGAAGAAACCCCCATGGGTAGCACCTCGCATGAGGAACTACCAGTAGCTTTATGTTCCAACGAGGAACCCAATGAAGAAGGGGATTGGGGACTTCAAGAGGGGAACTCTCATCAGTAAACAGCCCCCTACCAGCTTACCACTATGGTTGAAGAGGTCCTATGCCTAACTCTTGCCAAGTTCATTTTCTTAAAAGATTGAACGACCCACTCTAAGTGCAGATAAGTTTTATTTTTATTTTTTTGTAAAAAAAAAATCAATTTTATGAGCAAACTCTTTGTAAGAAATACGAAGAGTGACTACAATGCAGAAATGAATACTAGTTATTTTTGTTGGCACTTGAAATTTTGTGCATGACTCATTTACCTACATTGTGCGGTGGGTACACCAGATTTATGTGTTCTTTTCTTAAAGAAGGGTAGAACCTCTACTAGATTAGAAGAGGGCCCATAATATAAGGAACTTTCCTCATCATACTTGGGGGATATCCAACCCAAAAGTAAAAGTATAGTGAGTAAAGTCCCTACAGACACGACAGGACCAGTAGGAGGTTATCCTCCTAGTAATAATAAAAAAAAAATCACTATATTTTTATTATTATTATTATTATTCCATACACTAGAGAGCAAGTCCTAACCTTTGTTCTCAAGAAAAAAAATGTAATTGACCAGTTTTCAGAAAATAGGGAGAAGCGGGTCTACCCCCCTCTCTAAACTTGTTATTTTTCTAAGACAAAAATGTTCTTAAGAAAAGTTTGGAACAAGGGCCCTGCAGACCAAGGGAAATTTTCAGTGTAAAGAAATGATTATTTATTTACTTATGATATATGCAAAATTTTGTTCAAAATTTTGTGGGAAGGAGAAGGACTAACCCCATCTCCTAGTTACTCCCTAAGAAATGAATGTGCATAACGAAATACCCCACAGTCACACGGGGTTGCACTAAAACGTACCCCACAGTCACATGGGGCTACGCTAAATAATTATAACTTGCTCAGCCAATATGAAAGTACCTTGCAGTTAGAGGGGAAGTTTCAACATTTAACTTGCTCAGTTATATGCAAGTACCCCGCAGTTAGAGGGGCAGTTTCAAAATTTTAACCTGCTCAGTTATATGCAAGTACCCCGCAGTTAGAGGGGCAACTCCCAAATTTTAACTTGCTCATCTCATATGCAAGTACCCCACAGCTAGAGGGGCAGCTTCTAAATTTTAACTTGCTCAGTTATATGCAAGTACCCCGCGGCTAGAGGGGGAGCTTCAAAATTTTAACCTGCTAAGCCAGTATGCAAGAACCCCACCGTTAGAGGGGGAACTTCAAAGTCTTAACTTGCTCAGATCATAGGCAAATTACCCCATAAACTATGGGCCAATTCCATCTTGAAGTTCTCACAGAAAATAGAGAAACTCACAATTTTGAGCAAGTGTTAAGTATAAGTATATGTGCGACAGTTTCGCGCCTAAGGCTCCCAGGGCGCCGGAGCGCTCACAGTCTTGAGCAAAGGCCAAATATAAACATAAGGTGCAACAATTTAGTACCTAAGTCTCCAAGGGAAACGGATCACTCATCATATTGAGCAACTGCCAAATATAAATATAAGGTACAACAATTTAGTACCTAAGGCTCCAAGGGCACAGGAGCGCTCACAGTATAGAGCAAGTGTCAAGTATAAATATAAGGTACAACTATTTAGTACCTAAGGTTCCAAGGGCACCGGAGCGCTCACAGTCTTGAGCAAGTGCCAAGTATAAACATAAGGTGCTCCAGATGAGCACCTAAGGCTCCAAGGGCACCGGAGCGCTCATAATCTTGAGTAAGTGCCAAGCATAAATATAAGGTACAACAGTTTAGTACCTTAGTCTCCAAGGGCAACAGAGCGCTCATCATATTTAGCAACTGCCAAATATAAATATAAGGTACAATAGTTTAGTACATAAGATTCCAAGGGTACTGGAGGGCTCACAGTATAGAGCAAGTGTCAAGTATAAATATAAGGTACAACTATTTAGTACCTAAGGCTATAAGGGCACCGGAGCGCTCACAGTCTTGAGCAAGTGCCAAGTATAAACATAAGGTGCTCCAGATGAGCACCTAAGGTCCCAAGCGCACTGGAGCGCTCACAGTCTTGAGCAAGTTCCAAGTATAAATATAAGGTGCGCTAGTTGAGCACCTAAGGCTCCAAGGGCATCCGAGCGCTCACTGTCTTGAGCAAGTGCCAAGTATAAACGTAAGGTCTTCCAGATGAGCACCTAAGGCTCCTAGGGTACCGGAGCGCTCACAGTCTTGAGCAAGTGCCAAGTATAAATATAAGGTGCGGCAGTTGAGCACCTAAGGCTCCAAGGGCACCGGAGCGCTTGCAGTCTTGAGCAAGTGTCAAGTATAAATATAAGGTGCGCCAGTTGAGCACCTAAGGCTCCAAGGGCACTGGAGCGCTCGCAGTTTTGAGCAAGTGTTAAGTATAAATATAAGGTGCGCCAGTTGAGCACCTCAGGCTCCAAAGGCACCTGAGTGCTCGCAGTCTTAAGCAAGTATCAAGTATAAATATAAGGTGCGACTGTTTAGCACCTAAGGCCCCAAGGGCACCGGAGCACTCACAGTCTTGAGAAAGTGTCAAGTATAAACATAAGGTGCTCCAGATGAGCACCTAAGGCTCCAAGGGAACCGTAGCGCTCACAGTCTTGAGTAAGTGCCAAGTATAAATATAAGGTGTGCCAGTTGAGCACCTAAGGCTCCAAGGGCATCAGAGCGCTCACAGTCTTGAGCAAGTGCCAAGTATAAACGTAAGGTGCTCCAGATGAGCACCTAAGGATCCTAAGGCACCGAAGCGCTTACAGCCTTGAGCAAGTGCCAAGTATAAATATAAGGTGCGCCAATTGAGCACCTAAGGCTCCAAGGGCACTGGATCGCTCGCAGTCTTGAGCAAGTGTCAAGGATAAATATAAGGTGTGACAGTTTAGCACCTAAGGCTCCAAGGGAACCGGAGCTCTCACAGTTTTGAGCAACTGCCAAGTATAAATAAAAGGTACGACAGCTTCGTGCATAAGTCTCTCGACATTGCAAGACACTTCTGCACGAGGGGGCTAATATTGAGAAGTCCTCAAGCAAGTGAACAAATAATAAAATAGCTTGGAGTCTGGGGATCCACTTAGAGTGGCTCCACCTTCCCAAGATTACAAGTTTGACAGAAAATAGCCTAGGGCGAGGGGATCCACCTTGAGTGACCCCTCTTCCCAAAATTGATGCTAATGAAAAGAACTTAGGGTGAGGGGCTCACCGCGAGCAACCCCTCTACCCAAGGTGAAAGTCCACATAAGAAGGCCAAGGGAGAAGGGCTCACCGTGAGTAACCCCTCCGCCCAAGATAGAAGGCCATAGAAGAAGCCCAAGGGTGAGGAGCTCACCGCGAGTAACCCCACCGCCCAAGATAGAAGGCCACAGAAGAAGGCCAAGGGCGAGGGGCCCACCGCTAGTAACCCCTCCGCCCAAGATGAAAGTCCGCAGTAGAAGGCCAAGGGCGAGGGGCTCACCTCGAGTAACCTCTCCGCCCAAGATAGAAAGTCACAGAAGAAGTCCAAGGGCGAGGGGCTTACCGCGAGTAACCCCTCCGCTCAAGATAGAAGGCCACAAAAGAAAGCCAAGGGCGAGGGGCCCACCACGACTAACCCCTTTGCCTAAGATAAAAGGCTACAAAAGAAGGCCAAGGACGAGGGGCTCACCGCGAGTAACCCCTCTGCCCAAGATAGAAGGCCACAGAAGAAGGCCAAGGGTGAGGGGCCCATCGCGAGTAACCCCTCCGCCTAAGATGAAAGGCCACAGAAGAAGGCCAAGGGAGAGGGGCTCACCGCGAGTAACCCCTCCGCCCAAGATGAAGGGACACAGAAGAAGGCCAAGGGAGAGGGGCTCACCGTGAGTAACCCCTCCTCCTAAGACAGAAGGCCACAGAGGAAGGCCAAGGGCGAGGGGTCCATCGCGAGTAACCCCTCCGCCTAAGAGGAAAGGCCAATAGAAGAAGGCCAAGGGTGAGGGGCTCACCGCGAGTAACCCCTTCGCCCAAGATGAAAGGCCATAGAAGAAGGTCAAGGGCGAGGGGCTCACCGCGAGTAACCCCTCTGCCTAAGATAAAAGGCCACAGAAGAAGGCCAAAAGCGAGGGGCCCACCGTGATAACCCCTCCGCCTAAGATAGAAGGCACAGAAGAAGGCCAAGGGCGAGGGGCTCACCGCGAGCAATCCCTCTGCCCAAGAAAGAAGGCCACAGAAGAAGGCCAAGGGAGAGGGGCTCACTTTGAGCAACCCCTCTACCCAAGATAGAAGGCCACAGAAAAAAGGCCAAGGGCGAGGGCTCACCATGAGCAACCCCTTTAAACAAAGTAGAAGACCATAGAAGAAGGATAAAAATGAGGGGCTCACCACGAGTAACCCCTTCGCCCAAGTTTATACCCAGATAAGGAGGTCCACTATAAGTGGACTCATTTACAAAACTTGGGATGAAGTGACATAACATTTAATGACCCTACGAGGAATGATGAAGAAACCCTAGGGTCCCTGAAAAAAAATAGAATTTATGGCGTACAAAGCCTTTTGGTCTACCTAACACAAAAGACTTTGCACGAAGGGCAAATGTAGAAGGGTGTCTACCTACAAAAAAAAATATATTTTTTTAGTTGGAAATATTGAGAAGAAACCGACCTAGGTCCCGGCAGAAACTCATATTGAGCAGGAACCCCCTAGGGTCCCGGTAGAAACTCATATTGAGAAAGAAACCCCCCAAGGTCCCGACAGAAACTCATATTGAGAAGGAACCACCCTAGGGTCCCGACAGAAACTCATATTGAGAAAGAACCCCCAGGGTCCTGGCAGAAACTCATATTGAGAAGGAACCCCCCAGGGTCCCGACAGAAACTCATATTGAGAAGGAACCCCCAGGGTCCCGACAGAAACTCATATTGAGAAGGAACCCCCAGGGTCCCGGTAGAAACTCATATTGAGAAGGAACCCCTCCCAGGGTCCCGACATAAACTCATATTGAGCAGGAACCCCCAAGGTCCCGCCAGAAACTCGTATTGAGAAGGAACCACCCCAGGGTCCCGGCAGAAACTCATATTGAGAAGGAACCCCACCCATGGTCCCGGTAGAAACCCATAATGAGAAGGAACCTCCCAGAGTCCCGGCAGATACTCATATTGAGCAGGAACGCCCCAGGGTCCCGGCAGAAACTCATATTAAGAAGGAACCACCCCAAAGTCTCGACAGAAACTCATATTGAGAAGGAACCCCACCTATGGTCCCGATAGAAACCCATATTGAGCAGGCACCCCCAGGGTCCCGGCAGAAACTCATATTGAGAAGGAACCATCCCAGGGTCCCGGTAGAAACTCATGTTGAGAAGGAACCCCACTCATGGTCCCGGTAGAAACCCATAATGAGAAGGAACCCCCAGGGTCCCGACAGATACTCATATTGAGTAGGAACGCCCCAGGGTCCCGGCAGAAACTCATATTAAGAGGGAACCACCCCAGGGTCTCGACAGAAACTCATATTGAGAAGGAACCACACCTATGGTTCCGGTAGAAACCCATATTGAGAAGGAACCACCCTAGGGTCCCGACAAATACTTATATTGAGAAGGAACCCCACTCAGGGTCCCGATAGGAACTCATATTGAGCAGGAACCCCTAGGGTCCCGATAAAAACTCATATTGAGAAGGAACCATGCCAGGGTCCCGGCAGAAACTCATATTGAGAAGGAACCCCACCCATTGTCCCGGTAGAAACCCATATTGAGAAGGAACCTCTCATGATCCCGACAGAAACTCATATTGAGCAGGAACCCCCCATGGTCCCGGCAGAAACTCATATTGAGAAGGAACCACCCTAGGGTCTAGACAGAAACTCATATTGAGAAGGAAACCCCTAGGGTCCCGGCAGAAATTCATATTGAGAAAGAATCTCACTCAGGGTCCCTACAGAAACTCATATTGAGAAGGAACCCTCAAGGCAGTCAGGTCCTCCCCCTCAGATTCTAGAAAAATAGGCCAGGATGAGGGAGTGGCTACCATGAGCAACTCCTCATCACGAAATGTCATTCTTTAAAAGTACAATAATATTAACACTTTGCTTTCTTGTACAGGTAGCCTAGTTGAACAGGCAGGGCTCAAATAGGCCAGTTGGGACCCCCTGAGAGTTTTGGCTTGGCGGCTGAAGGACAAGGTATGTTTGGCAAGACCAATCACTTAGTACTGTAGGATTGAGAGAATACTAGTAGGAAGACCCAGAAGTCACCCTAGACTACACACACCTCACTTTTAGTCACAAGTGAAGTGAGCAGCCAAAGGGCTGGCTGCTCGCAAGAAAAGAACTGTTTATAAAATGATTTTAAAGGAGAGGGACCTCTAGACCCCTCTCAAGAAAAATAATTTTAGAAGGGGGTCCTCAAGATCCCCCTCAAGCTTACAAAGATTTTAGAGGAGGTGGTCCTCGAGACCCCCTCAAGTTTACAAAGTTTGTACCAAAAGTTACCGTTTCAAACGATATTTAGCAAATCAGATATTCTGTCTCCATTAGAAGACATATTTCCTTTTGAACTTTGGTTGGTAGTAGGGGGCATCTTCCAGAGGGGACAGGCAGAGCTGCCTATAGGTAGGGATAAAAAGTACATTGCAGACTTTGTCCCTCACCAACCCTATAAGTTTTGCTGCCAAACCAGCCCTAGTGCCCAAGTATAAATAGGACCCCTGGGCAAGGTCAAGATATAATATGAAGAGAAAAAACTCAATAGCACTGTTACTCTGTAAAAAAAAATTACACCAGACTTCCTAGTATTCTCTCCCTGCTCTCTCTCTAGTGCTAAGTGCCTTGTTCTTTCACTCCCCACTGACAACTATCATTCTTAGGAGCTCCTCTTGAGAAAATTACTATTATTGTTGTGGAAGTTCATCTTCTTGTAGGGAGGGAATTCCAGCTTGAGCTCCATTTTTACCAAAAGGAGAAGGTTTCATCAGAAGGTGTACCCGAAGACCTTGAAGACCTTGCAGGAAGTGTCCATTGGAGTGGGTCACGCCTCACCCTTTTCCAGTTATTCATAGACCCCAGTCTCACTACCCTCCTACACTTCTTTAATTAAGTTTCCAGTTCCTATTAACGACTTCATATCCGGAAAAGATATGAAAAGAAGAGTTCTACTAATTGAGTGACCGTGTTTATCTTTGACTAAGTTGAAAAGAAATAGCCCGTTTCAAATTTTATAACCAGTATATCTGAGTAATTTTAAGATTTTCTTTTGACCTATTAATTTCTTTTTAAACTTGAAAACTAAATAGTTTTTTGAGAGCTATTTGAATAGATTTTTCTTTTAGTTTTTTTGAATTTAGTCTAATCTCCTCAGATTTATTAGGCTCCCATGCCAGGTATTTTTAAAATTATAATAAGTCATATAACTATCTAAAATTGTCCATAACTACTCTGTAACCATCACTCTCTTTTTCCACAAAGAATAACACTTGCTCCATAATGGTTAAAATAAAACCAACAACTAAAAAATAAAAATATGAAAGCGGTTTCATATGAATCTTATAAAATGAGATTAAATACTTAAGATCCCTTTTTATTTTATAAGTCTTGACCATCCCTACCATTAAATAAGTCATATAAATGTCAAGTAAGAAAAAAATAAAATTTAGACACCTCAAAATGATAAATAAATACCACCACCCCCTAATTCACCCGATCTCTACCCCACCATAACCATCTGCTCTCGCCACCACCAACATTGTCAATCACTTTCACTATAAGGCTATATAATAACCACCGACCAACCCCTCGAAATGCAAATCGTATGTATTGGCAATGATCTTTGTGTATATACATAGATCGCTACTGAAAAGATCTTAATATATACATATATAGATATAAACACTTGATAAGAAAAAGAATTATTTCTAATTTTAGAGTAATTCTAAAAGCAACTATTTACTTTTATATTAAATATTTGCTTTCAGGATAACTTTAAAAGTAAATAATTGTCAAAGGAGTAAATGTTTACTATATGAGTAAACATGATAATAATAATAATTACTATTTAATAAATATTTACTATTTAATAATAATAATAATAATAATAAGGGTTATTTGGGGTTTGACCCTCAATAATTATTTATACTTGAGTTTAATCACCATAATTTTTATTTCTTCAGGCTTGGCCCCCAAAATGACTTTTAATGACATAAAAAATGTCACAAAAACTTTAAAAAATCATATTTTATGGCACTTTTTTCATTGCTATAAACCATTTTGGGTGTTAAGCCCCAAGAAATATAAATGTTGGAGGGCAATATCAATATCAAATAATTAATGGAGGTCAAAACCTAAATAATCATAGTAGTAATAGTAATAATATGGCACAATTCTTTCGTGTGAATTTCGTATAGGTTGTATGGCACAATTCTTTCCACGATGGGGGGATCGGTTCAAATTTTCTGATGGTGTTAGGCCTACGTTGGTTTCGGAAGGGATGGGTCTCTCAAATTCTTGAGGGATTACCTAGTTGATGAAGGATTACAGAAGGGTTCAACTTGGGGCAGATATGTCCTACTTCCTGACATTTATGACAATGAATTAAAAGAAAGGTGGTACTATGACTGATTTGGGAATGAACTTGCCCACTGGGATTGGGGTAAGTCTTAGGTCGAGGTCGAGGTAAAGTTCTAACAGCATGATTGTTCCTATTAATAAAGTGAGGTGAATGCACATATCCTCCTGATGGGGAATTTCGCTCGACAATTAAGGCGACATCGATGAGTTGAGAAAAATATCGAATCTCCAAAGTGGTGATGAAAGTTTTAATCCTTGGGTGTAGTCCTCTCTCAAATTGCTTATATTTCTTTGTCTTAGTATCCACATACTCAGTTGCATAATGGGACAATTCAGTAAATTTGGCTTCGTACTGAGCCACAAACAGATTTTCTTATTACAACCTCAAGAAATCTACAGTCAACTAATCTCTTTTGGTCTCAAAAAGTACTTTTTAAAGAATATTTCTTCGAATTCTTTCTAAGTCAGGGTGGATATATTGCTACTTCGGGCTACAGCATACCACCAGAAATTGACTTCACCTTCAAACATGTATGATGCCAAGATTTCTTGGAGATTGGCAATAATTCTTACCCCATTAAATATTTTCATAATCTGATGCATCCACTTTTCAGCTTCACTGGCGCCTAGATTTTCAAGAAATGGAGGGGTCGTTGTCTAAAAAATTCCTTGAGAGCATTCATTTGATGTGTTTCATCTAAAATTTCTTCTGGAACTGGGTGTGGAACCTTCTATTATCGAGCTAGTGATGTCCGTTTGTGAAGTCATTTCATAATTCCTTCAGTATGGGTCTGCTCAGTTTGAGTTTCAGTAGATAGAGTTCGAATGCAAACCATCCTAAAGCATAATATAACAGTTGCATAAAACGTGTAAGAACAATTATTAAAAAAGGATATAAAAACAACCTTAGATATATTATATAAGGGAGTTAAGGTAGTATTTTATAACCTACATAATAAATTTCACATAGTCACAGTTAGTCATCCTCCTAATCTAGTAGTCCAGGCACAACATGCACAACTACTTTATTCACCATTTTACACTAGGAGGGACAATTTCTTTGGATTTTCCTAATTTGATCCTATGATATTCATCTCGAATGGATCAGTATCAGGAACAACATAAAAATCATCTATTTCAAAACGATCTCCACTTGTAAAGTCATTAGAAGAGTCTAAGGAAATCCCGATGAGTTCACCATTTGAAGTAGATTTAGGGTAAAGTGGAGGAGACGATTGAGCATTATTGAAGGCAAGATTAATTGCTTCTTGTAAGATAATCGGGTCATTAACGTAGTTACGCATCTTCCTCAAGACTTGAGCTTCTCCCGAAACATAATTTGTCAATACTATTCGTTTCACATAACTGCTAGAATCAATCCATTCCCCATCGAATTTCCTAATCATTGTACTAAGTCGTATAAAGGCTTCTTCTCAGATTGTGGTTTCCCACCTATTGTTCGGTATGATGTCTAAACTAAAAAGTAGTGAATCCCACATATTCATGTTGAAAAATGGATTTATTATATAATAAAGGTAAAAAAGTTATGAGAAGTGTAAATAACTAATATGCTATGAAAATTTCCCCATATAGGAATCTAACCTGGCATATTTTTCTAAAACACGCTCTGATACCAACTTATCTCACACTGTTTTTGGTATGAATGTACAAGAGGGTAATAAAGCAATGAATTAAAGTTAATGCGAAAAATAAAACTTTATTCATTAGATAACATCATATATTTATCGTACAACCAACACAGGGATGAATTTATAATATTACATCTTATTCTCAAACTAAAAAATAAAGTAGGTCATAAAAAATTGCCACTCCTTGCTCCAATATTGTTTAATCTCCCTCCATATAGTTAAATAAGCAAACATTTAGTCCGGGTATATCTCAAAAGGGGAGGGGGATTATCCTCTTTTTTTCTTGAACTTCTGGAGGAAAAAGGAATTAGCATAAATATGATAAGCAGATCTTACCAATTTATAACAAATTATATGTAGATAGAAGCTTGGAGAGTGTATAGAGTTGACTGTTTGTTACAATAACACGGTACAAAATATATAATAAGAAAGTCAATGAATTTAAACATATAATCCCATGCTTACCAACTTACAAATGGTTATAGAAATAAATGAAATGTCATTAATATAACAAAATTTTAATTGACCCAAAACCTTTGGGGAAAAGTAACAAGCTAGTCACACTATTAAATTGGCACTCATACGTATGTAGCTAAAATCCAGGCTCTCAAACATCTGAGACATTATGCCAAGTAGAAAAATTTCGTGGGACAACACGGCAGTCTACTTCCTAGTTAATAATGATGCTTTTGCAAGAATAATTTACACAGAGGTGTAGGGTGAACTCATTCAATCATTACAATGATTTTCATGATATCAGTTACTAGATGAGAGAGGTAAAAATTAATCCAATTGATCATAATGAAATGTAATAGAGGTATATCAATATAATAGTATGGTAACATTATACACATACTAGGAATCAAATAAAGCTATCACATAGTGATATCAAAAGCAGTAAAGCAAGTACGTCGAAAATTACCATTAAAAGGGTAAAACCTACTTGTACATTGTATCAGATTAGCTTAATTATGATTGAAGAGGGGATCGGGAGGAATTGGTACTTAATTATCTGTACACAAACACCTTTGTAAGTAATTGTAATTGATGAAAATGTTGGTTTGTGAAAATAACTGGCAATACTGTGTTTATTAAAGTTTAGGTGTTAATTTGTAATTATTTTAGGGGCTTTAAAATATATGCCTTAGAGTCAAATTTGAAACATGGTGTTGAAGACTTTTTGATCCAAAATTTATGAAAGTAGGTGCAGGAAAAAGTTGGGATTAAAATTCATAACTTGAAAAAGTTAGGAGGGTTAAATTATAAATATTTGAAAATATGTATAACCTTAAACCCTAATTTTCTGTAACTTGAGTTAGGGATGGCCAAACACTGCCTTACCTTATACTATTTTGACCAAAAAATTTTAATTAAAAAATAGGGGGGAAATCCGAATTTTTTTATTGGCCATGCACCTTCACGCGCTTGGTCAAGGTTTCTAGTTGAAAAGTTCATCTTCAACCCCTGGACAGTTGACTTAGATTTTGGAAAAACTTTGACGTTGAATAAATTATAATTTTCTAAACCATTTTATATGATTCCAAAACCAATCCAACCTAATTTTTCACAAGGAATCCAAATATATAC
This sequence comes from Sambucus nigra, assembly GCA_949130495.1. NCBI lineage: Eukaryota > Viridiplantae > Streptophyta > Magnoliopsida > Dipsacales > Adoxaceae > Sambucus > Sambucus nigra. The sequence goes on from OX422214.1 coordinate 51,650,725, forward strand.
ATTTTACGAATTGAAGTTCAATATTTATCGAGTTACAACAACGATATGTTTTTTAGAAATTTTGACCAAACATTCGAAGCTCTACTGAATATGGCAATGGTTTCTATGCATATGGTTAGGTTTTTTGCTATATTAAAGAAGATTATGGTTTAAAGGATTGAGGTGGTCTGGTTAAGGGGAATTTGAAATTTCCAGTTTTTTGAAACAGAAAACACCTTTAAGAAATTGAAGTTAAAAATTATGAATTTTTGAAAACGACCATTGGACTTGTGCTTCTGGACTACTAAGAAACCTATTCCTCACTTTGAAATTAGTTCAAAGTCAAGGAATCGAGTTTCCTCATTAAAGGTCAAGCTCTAATGGAGTTTTTGAAGGTTCTTTTAACAGGGACTGTTTCAAACGTAAAGACTTGTTTTTTTTTATTGGTATGGTCATAATAACAATGCAAAAAATAATGGAATTAAAAGAACAGAGATTAACACATAAAATGGCAGTGTACCAGAACTTTGGACAGGCTCAAGGGGTGGGTTTTGTTGCTTGTGATCGTGAGAATTTTATAATAGAAGGTAAGGAGAGATAATTTGGGTAGAAGGGAGGTGGATTCTCCCGGGAATTAAGAAGATAAGTTTATGGGAACTTGAAGCACACATGGTTACATGGTGTAACCATGTGATTTTGGCTTGTTCTGCCTATGTGGAAGTTAATGTAGCAAGGGGCAATGTATAAATATGATTTTGAATTTTAGACCTTGGTGGGAAAGTTTTAGATTTATTTAGTATTAAATATGGGATATTTTCAAATTTTAGGGGTATTTTTGTTAATTCATGGAAGTTTAAGGGTTAGGATTGTAAATTATCATTAATCAAAGTCTAGATATTTAATTTGATATAAAGTTTGGGTCTAGGGGTTAGGTTTAGGTTAAGTAATGCCTCTTTCAAAAGTTCACAGGGGTATTTTGATAAATTTAAATTTTCAAATAGAGCTTAGGTAATTATGCAAAGTTATAGGTTCACTGATGTAGTTGCAACTTTATTAGAATGTTTTTGGATTAGGGTATTCTATAAGGGACATAAAGGTTAATGATTGTATTTGTTAATTCAATTAGCTCGGTTGAAATGTACGGGTGTTACGAGTTCCTCACCTCAAAAGGGATATCCATAATGACCACGAGCATTCCAATCGAATAAGATTCAATAGGCAAGAATGTCTTGGATTAACCACATAACCATTAATTTAATTGTGAACCTTTTATCCTTCTGTGCATCAAACGCCCTCACGCCTTCATCCCACAACTTTTTTAAGTTATTTGATTAACGGGACTAAGAAAATATTAATATCATCGTCGGGAGCCTTTGGCCCAGGTATTAATAACGATAATAATGTGAAGAATTTTCTCATGCACAGTTTTGGAGGGAAACTCAAAGGTGACATAAGAGCTGACCAATAACTCTGATTAATGCTTAAATTATCAAAAGGTTTAAGCCTATCGACTGATAATGCAAGACAAACATTGCGTAATTCTTTTGCAATTTCAAGGTGTTGTGTTTTTAAAAGTTATCAGATGAGCGAGTCAACCGGGTGATGAATGAGATTCCTACCCACCTTGGCTCAATTGTTCCATGTCATGGCCTCTGTCATCCACGTTACATTGAATTTTTTTTTAACCGTATTCCGAGGGGAAAATACTTTAATACCTTCAATGGAACTTAAGACCACTTGCGAAATTTTATTGCACCGTCTTTCCGAATCTTATAAACTATATATCTTGGCTTCTTTGACATTCGTTCTTCAGTTCGTATTTGCTATGGTACAATATGCAATCATATTTTCATTCATTAATAGATTTGTGCTTCAAACCCAAACCCTTCAACCTCTTTTTCATACTCGAATAACTATCTGGTAGCGCATTCTTTTTTGAGAGAATGTCTTTAGCCCACTTGAGAATTGCAGTTACAGTATTTCCTGAAAACCCAAATTGACTATTTAAATTATGCAAACCAATCAATGCGTATAATACTGAGTGATCTTCTTTATAATTTTTATAAAAAGGTCCTTCCGTATCGGCTTTCAACCGTATGTATTCCCGATCTTCGGGTAGTTCAACATCAATCTGTTCATTGACTTGGCTATAATGAAAATTATCCATATCCATAGGATGACAATTTTGATGATGGCGGAATCCGTAAGCATTATCAATTAAGTTGGCCAAAGGATTATGTGTTGGCCAATCATTCACTACTTCCACCCAGTGGGTTATGTCACGCGGTCAAGTACTTGTAATTCTTTCGAAACATATGGTACATTCTTTTCCTAATGTAATCTCCATATCTTATAGTCTTGCACCACCCCACATTAGTAAATGAAATTTAACGTCTTTCAAAGACATAAATTTCCCGTTTATATAACGGTTGCACGAACACGAAATCTTATCACTGTTATGATTTTTATCTGCATATTTAATAAATTCCCAATTGCCCTTTACATGATTATGATATACTCTATGACTCTCTCCCATAAACTTTTTGTATTGTGGGAAAGCCATTAAATAGTCTTCAAAATTCAATTTACCTATATAAATACTTTGAAACGAAGGTCACGTTGGATAAAAGAACTCGCAGCTTACAATTCAAGTAAATTCATTTAACCCACACAAATTAAAATAAAAACTCAAAGATAATCCATTCGACTCGATCATTTAGTAAATATGGAATAAAATCAAACAGTTTTCCCTAGTAATTAAAATATTACAAATTTGTTCAAAAAGAAAACATTGTTCCACTCCTAGACTTGTCCAATAAATAAACTGACCAGGTAGTAAAATAATTTTGATAGTTTCTTGATAGAGGCTCTCCCTCGTGGTTAAAGTACACTAACTCATATTCGCAACCATAGCATAGTGTATCAACCAATATGTGAGCCTTACCCATCACCAAAGGGAGATTGTAGACATGTGGTCTGACAATCATGGAAATGAGAGTGCACACGCCAATAACCCTGCTATTAGACAAGTTCCTTATATAATACGACTCGCCAAAGTCACCTTGTGTGGATGACAATGATCCACGGAATATTAAAGGAGGAATTTAGGAGGGGAATGTTCCAGGAGGAGGCATTTGGAAAGGGAAACCTTTAGGCATAGGATATAGGAATTTTTTAGGAGGCATTTGAGAGGGGGGGGGGGGGGGGGGGTTAACCCTGTTTTTGAGTGAAGAATTGAATTAGCCCTAGAATTTCATTCATCAGGATTGTCATGTTGTTCCTAACATTGTCCACCGCCCTCCAAAATTCCAACACCTTTCCCTTATTATTGGCTTGGTCTTCCACATCTCTCAGTATGTGACTCCTCACCGAAGAGATCTTGTCCAATAGAGGTGCACTATGTTGTATTTTGATACTTGGCATATGTGAGGCCATACCTCTTATCCTCCCCTATTATCCCTCCCAAGTACCTTAGTTAGGGCATCTGTTTCAATTCCATAGGGGATTCACTTGGACTAATTGTTCGACATGCCTTCTATCATTTCCTGTAACACAATCTTATATTTAGGACTATGATTTTAACAATATTTTTTATAACGTGTATTATATATATGATAACTAAATTCAAGACAATTTGTTTGAGAATTTATTGGTCCCTTTTTCCCATTACGCATGCAAGTACAATTTGACCCAATTAGATTTTAACCTTCTTCCGGAGTCCCCTTAGTCCGTCTCATCCATTCATGCTTCATATCATCAGAAGATTTTCTCCCAAGTTTGTGGACATCAACTTTCTTTAACTTGTAGTTTATTTCTCTCATTCTTAGTCAGTTTTCCTCTCTGGCCTCATTCTCTAATAATTAGTTCAATTTGTTAATGGGTATTTTAACATTTTGGGGAACTCTATCTTTCAAGCTAAAATATTATAATTTGGCCCCTTTCGGGAAAAAAATATTCCGAAGGATCTTTCGATAGATTTTAAACTGATAAAAGAACCTTTGCCTTCGAACAGATTAGTAATGAAAAATTCTTATTAAGTTTCTACCACATGTCATCCTTTATGGAAGGATCAACCTTCTTCCAGTTGTCTGTGCCCACAATTTTCTTTACGCGAGACAGACAACGGTTTTTTAAAATCTGAAGTTTGACTTTGTTACGGATTAGATGATTCCTGACGAATTTGACGAATGGCTTGGGATTCCTCGGTAGTAGGAGGTGGGGGTGGGGTGAATTAATAGGGGGTTCTTGAGTTTGATGACCCTAAGATGGAGTGTTAGGTTGAATCTCTCACGGCGTAGAGTATTGATAACCGAGAGAAAATAAGAATTAAAGTTGTGCGGGGGGGAGGGAGGGGGGTAAGAGAGCACCCAATTGGCGATGTTCCTCTAATTGTCTGACTATTTCTGTTTATGATCGACATTTACTAGAATTTAAAAATTAATTAGCGACATATGTTACATGTATGATTTACGACTATATATATATATGTGTATATACCTTTTCAACAACTTTTAAAACATGCCCGATGTGTCAGATTTCCATCCAATCGGTATTAATTTTTAAAAATCTATGAAAATTTTCACGCGAACAACTGGGCGGAAGAGTATCTATGAGTAACGTATAAAGGTTCGTGACATAAACTCGGAATCCTTTCTTCTTCAACTTATTTTCAAGCTCATTTTTAATGTGCATATGTTGGGTGACGTCATATTCTGGGTGAATGCTCTCTTTATAAAGTTGTATCTACAATGGACAAATATTTTTTAGCATTTTCTAACAGTGCCACCAATGTCAATGCCCTATCAGGATGACGCAGGCGAAATATATTCCATACTACCTCATCCTCGAATTCTCGCAAGGAAAATAGAATATGATCGAATAGGTACTCTTGCGAGAGATGAACTCCATGATTTGCAAGGTAATTAAAAATTTCAATTTTTCTTTTACCAAACATGCAAATAAGAGTTCCATTTATACGGTGCGCACTAATGAAAGATATTTTAGTGCAGTCAGATTGCACCTTCTCATACGCTTATTGAAAGTAATTACTATTGTGACTCATTTTTTTCTGAGAAAATATATAGAAGGGTGTGAATATGAGTCATAGAGATAATGAATCTAATTAATCTTAAAGTAATTATAGTTTTACATTTGATCAATCATACACAACAAGCCCAATTTAAGTTCATTTTAATTTTATTAAACCTAAAATTACTATTTGTCCACCAATTGTACAAGCCTTTCCACCAATTTATGTTCACCTAAACCACAACCATTTAATGAATGGGTGAACATGGCCACAACAAATTAACCAAATGAATTTATTCTAAATATTTAATGTATATATATGTGCTTGTGAGTTTGTGTCTATGTGTATGTGTGTATAAGTGTGTATGTATATGTATACACGTGAGTATTTATGTGTATCTATATGTGCAGTCGTTAAGATAGGGTAGTCGTTAATACAAATAATTAGTTAAAGATTTGTTATGAAGAATTAATTGAGTGAGAATTTTAAGTATTCATAATTCATATCCAACCATGATCATTCAACACAAGCCACAACAACCATCAACCCACCAATCCAACACAAGTTTATCCCGAACTCCTTCTAAATCGTCTACTTGATTGATTCCCTTAAGGAATAAAATGCCTTACATAGTTAATCCATTTCTCAATTTCAAGAACATAATATCATAAATTCAAGAACATTATTTAACAAGAACATAATTCCAACTACAAAATTCCAAGAAGATGATATCACGAGGTATTCAAACATAAAATCTTCTAATGGAAATAATTTTCCATTTTATAGTTAGAGCTTCATAAATCAAGTATTTGATATCAAGGGTATTACTTATGGACTTATTGAAATAACTATACCTAACATGAAATTTCTAATATTTTAATTAAGCTTTTAACTATATCTCAATTACTTAATTTCTAAGGATAAGTCAAAAACCTTAATAAATCAATTCTACATCAAGGGCGTTATAAATATGGCCATATTTTAATATAAAACCTGCCATAATAATCACACACACACACACACACACACACACATATATATATATATATATATATAGGGAGAAGATCACAAGTGAACCTAAAAGGTTGACTTTTTAATGGACCTTAACAAAAAACACCTAAGAACTCATTAATTTTAATTTCTATGTTATAATTGGTCCGCGCCAGTGATAACGGTCACGTGTTTCGATCGAATATTTTTTTTTACACTTCACCCCCTCCCCCATTAAACCCGTCGAAAACCTCCACACCCACTGTAATATATAGCTCCTGTATGAAACCAAATATATAAATAAAACTATCTCACCCAACAAAATTACCGGGATCTAAATAGGAGGACATACTCTTGGCAGAATCAAGGTACCAAAATGGGTTTCCAACAGAGATATATCAATTGAATAAAGTGAATACAATAAGATAGAAAAATAATACACGTCTAGTGAGTTTCAGAATGAATCTAAGTAATTTCAACTCGAGCAAACCTCCACGCTGTAATACCCCATAATTTTATTGATTTTTATTTAATGGATTAATTGAATTAAATGAGAATTAATTTGAAAATTAATTCGGAGGTAAATACTAGCAAGATGTGAGTTGGTATTTGATTATGAGGTTAGAATAAACATTTCTGAGAATATATGGTAATATATGAGTATTGAAAATATTAAAATTGTCAAGAGGTAGAAATACGACAATTTGGAAAATTTAGTTTGGACGCACGTGTCAGCCGCGTTTGGAATGAATTTATTTAGATAAAAAATAAATTATAGTTTTATCAACCGAATGGTCATTTTGTGTGCGCCAACGTGTCCGAAAGGGTCGAAATAGTCAGAAAACACTATCCGAGAGTTTAGTTTGAGTCCCGGGACACTTTTAGGACAAATCGGCAACCCAGAAGGGTATTTAGGTAATTTTAAAAATTGAGGAATTAAAACCCACGAATTTTAGAGCTAAATTAGATATTATTAGAGTGGCCACTAAGGCCATTATCAGCCAAAAGCAAGAGAGTGGGCTACGGGGTTTTTTGAGAGAAGTTAGAGAGAGGTTAACAGAGGTTCCAAACCAAACCATCTCCCAACACCATCATTTTGGAAGGAATTGTGACCAGAAATAGGAGAGAATCATCCTATAATCACCGATAACAAATCTGAAGAACAAATCTAAGGCAAGTGATTTGATGTTATTAAGTTCAATGAATATTTCTTCCATGTTTAGTGTAGAAACTGTATTTGCCTCGAAAGTTTTGATGAAAAACCCAATAGGATTGTTGTGAAACTCATGCTTTTGGATAGGGATTGCATGTAGAATGGTTATAGACTAAATAAATACCCAAAAATGTAACTTTTGACGATTTGAAAACGGATTAATAAGGAGTATTTGTAGTCAATTAAATTATGAGTTCATGTTCATAGGGTTTGGGGCAAGAATTGGGGATTTATGATTATTGCATGTTGATTAGTAAGATTTGACCTCAAAAATATGTTAAGGAGTGACCTAGGGTGACTTAGAATAGTTTAAAAATATTAAAACGTAATTGGGATGATCTTAGGATGGATTTAGAGAAGAGAAAAATGAAGAAAAACGAAGTTGGGAAATTCTGGGCGTTTTGTGCCATCTCATTAGAAGACCAACCCAGGTCATTCGAACGAGCTTCTAACGAGATTCCAGTGCCACTTCTAACAAGTTCATAGTTCGTTCGAAGACATTCATTCGAACGATACTCGTTCGAACGACCTCGTTCGAACGAGATTTCTGTAACTTCTAACGAGTTCACATAATGGTCTTTTTAGGCCCAATTTTGGTTTCGAGTTTTCCGTAGGCTTATTTAATTGAGTGTTATTCTTACTTTGTGATTAGTGGGTATAGTTGTGAGACTTGATTATGTTGAGGATTAAAACTTAGAATTTTATAATAAACCGGGTGACTTCTATAGGTTAGGTTGTAAGTACTTGAATTTGCGACTTGAGATGGGTTGACAACTTTTAATGTATATTATTCGGGGACTTGTAAACGTGCAACATTTAATGACGGTATAGGAATGAGGAATATATCTCTATTAATATTATAAGATATCTAAGATGTGTGAATGCTTAGTATATGTGATTATCTGTGTATAACATACATACCATACTTGCTATCACGGGAGGTCGGCGTTCGATCAGGGCCATCTAATCTTTGTGTGCCTACGGGAGGGATTTAGATTGGTACCTCGAGGACATAGGTCAGAGAATGACTTATTGGTAGGGGTGTGCAAAAAAACTGACCAAACCGACAAACCGACAAAACCGAGCCGAACCAAAAATTTTCGGGCCGGGTTTTTTTAAGGGCCGGTTCGGTTCGGTTTGATAGGGTATAAAACCGACAGGGTCGGTTCGGTTTTCGGTTTTGGCATAAAAAAACCGATTTTGAACCGAACCGAACCGAATTAATTTTAATACTTTTTAATTTTAAATTTTATATTATATTTATATTAATGTTGGCATATTATATTATATTTTTTAATTTTATATTTATATTAGGTATTAAAAAAATATTTTTTTATTAAAATAAATGAAAAAACCGAACTGGCCCTGTCAAAAACCGGCCCTGTCAAAAACCGCTGGGAAAACCGAACCGGCCCTGTCAAAAACCGACCCTGTTCGGTTCGGTTCGGTTCGGTTTTTCATCAGATTCGGTTCGGTTCGGTTTTTCTCCTCCAAAAACCGACATGGTCGGTTCGGCTCAAAAAACCCGACCAAAACCGAACCGACCGAACCGTGAACACCCCTACTTATTGGGAGTTAATAAGTCTGCTGAACATGGGAGCGTAGGTATGTGCGTGACCCATGCGATGTGAAGTATGTTTGCCTCCATTTTGTGTGATTGTTACTTATTGAAACAGTTCTTGAGTGATTTGGAATACGTGATCCTAATGTACGTGATGTACCGGGATTTGATAGCAAAGTATGTGTGCATCGCAGCTTAGTCTCGGGGTACCATTAGTGTATATTTATGATGAGATTAATATACTGATAATTGAAAAGAACTGTTATTATAAATGTAAGTGTGAATGATCGTAACATTTTAGTAGAGTTAAAGATGGAAAATTCTTAGTAATTATTATAATTAATCCTGAGAAATAAAAAGTAAAACTCCCTGTTTATATTAAGATGTCTGGAATTGAACCTTGAATAGTATGGTAAAGTTAGGTTGTGAATTGGACTAGTTAAATATTGAAATAACTACAACGGGTACGGGGACGTTAGGAGTGCACAATTAGTTGAGAGGTGAAGAACTCATGTGAGTGAACGCACTATCATGTATTTTATATTCACTGTTTAATGATATTAAACACTTGTTGTATTTTAAACTGTTTTCACAATCGGGATCTAACCCGTTTGCTTTCAAACCTATTTTCTGGTAAAACCTTTTAGGTGCGCAGCCACAAGGACACAAAGCTTAGGAGTTCCATCCCAGGGACGTGATGTAGCTGCTGTGGAAGTTACAGGACCTCGATTATAGACGCCTCCACTTTTCATTTTGATTCCATTTCAGGCTTGATTATTTGTAGGGCATGTCGCCCATTTTATCGTAGAGACATCTTATTTATTCAGTTTTATTTCAGTTTTGGATTTAATTAATTAGTGATTCAGACTTTGTATTTGGTTGTATTTAGTATTCGGATTATTGAGAGGAGTATTCCTACAGATTCATTATTATTCCATGGTTATTCTATCATGACTTTGATGTGGTTGTGGTATTAGTATTACATAATTTAAATTGGTTGTATGTTAATCTGTTTTAATTAAAATTGACAACTTACTTTTTAAATATTAGGTGGCTAGAAATTGTTAAAACGTTTTTCGACAGTGATGCTATGAACTGAACCAACTTGACATTTTGTATTAATTTGAATAAAGGAGTAGCTACCCGGTATTTAATTAGTCGGGGTGTCACACACGCACCAGCTTCTTTCCCTACACCTGACCTTGCCGGATATTTTGGAACTAGCCGGAGTTTAGGTATTGGATTAATGGGTTGTCGGAGGTGGGTTTTTGATCGGCTTAAGGAAGCAGCGGGTTCGGGAATATGGGTATTGAAAAGGAAAGTAGCAGGTATGGTTGCCATGGTTGGGTGGGTTGGGGGGGGGGGTAGGGGGTAGGGTGGGTAAGGGGGTCTCGTGTCACCCGTATATCCGTTATTGCTGGCGCATACCAATTACACCATAGGAATTAAAATTAATGAATTGTTAGGTGTTTTTTTGTTAAGGTCCATTAAAAAGTTCACTTTCTAGGTCCACTTGTGATCCTCTCCCTATATATATATGTGTGTGTGTGTGTGTGTGCATGTATGTATATATATATTTGAAAATTTGGTAAATATATCGATAAGGATTTCTATACTTACAAATTTGATGGTTAATTGTGTATATATAATATTTTTAACTCACTTGAGGTTTTTTAAAAATGTTTTTTTATGCATTTCAAACTTCGACTCAATTTGAGTTTATTATATTTGATGAAATATTTTTAAAAATATCTTGAGCTCCAAATAATTTCGTGCATTTCAAACAATTTTCAAGCATTTCAAATTTTGACTCAATTTGAGCCCCAAACAATTTCATGCATTTTGAAATTGTTCAAACTGTGGAGAGAGAAAGAGAGAGAAAGGTGGAGAGATAGGGATGACAATACTCCTCGTGGATACCCGACCCTATTATGTAGGTTGTGGGGATTAAATTTCGGGGATCAGGGTGGGTTTGGGGAGTTGAAAAAATCCCCAAAAAATTTCGAGTCAGTTTTGTGTATAGCCTCGGGTCCCCATGGGGATACCTGATTTGTTAATATATAATAAAATATGTATGTATTTATTATAATAAATATATAAAAATAAAGAAATGGAGAAAAGGGAAGAGAATATTATTTCTTCCTCCTCCCACTCTCAAAATCTGCCTCCCTCATCTCAAAAACCTCCCATGAAAAAACCCTCATTTCACATTATGCCTTCTCTTCCTTCTTCTTCTTCTTCTTCTTCTTCTTCTTCTTCTTCTTCTTCTTCTTTAGATAACTCCATCCCGAGAGTAAAAGCGATACACAGACATATAAGAATGGATGATATAACAGGATTTAAAGCTTTGAAAAAGATTCAAATTGGTAAAAGGGTGGAGAAGAAAAGAGGGCTAATGGTGAGGAAGATCCATCGAGTCTAGTGGCTCGTTTATTTCATGAATCTGGTTCTAACATTTATTTCATAAATTTTTTTATATTAAAAAAAAAGAAACGGGTTCCCACGGAGAAATCGATACCCGTGTTAAACAGGACGGGGATCCCCAAACCCGTTATAACGGGGAACGGGGCGGGGATGGATAATGATATTTTTAATGGGGACAAGGATGTGGATACTTTACCCGACCCCGAACCAACCCGTTACCATCCCTATGGAGAGAGGTAGAGGCTGGTGGGGAGAGAGATGGGGTCTTGTAAAGAGAGGTGGAGGTAGTGGGTGGATAAAGGGATAAAGGTTAAGATATTGTTGGGGTTTTATTCTTAAACCATATATTACGGTCACTTTTATGTAAAAGTGTGTCAATTCTTTTTGAAATAAGAATCATGGTTACGACAATAACTTATATTTGGTTTAAATATATTATAGACATGTCGGTGAATAGATCTTAGTAGGAATTCTAGTGATATGACTTCGGATTAATCACAAGGAGATTAGAATTATGGTTCTAGCCCTATTGAAATGTTCACATCCTATATTGGGAGTTGACACCCTATTGAAATGGTTGCGATCCAATCTTAGTAGTTCGTCTCAAACTATGGGAACTTATTTGATGGTTCAAGAACTTATTCGATAGTTCGATAGAGGATTGTGATCGGTACATCCTAGGAATGTATTGCATAGGCCACCCATGAGATTTGAGTCTAAGGTCTATCTTGATTAGACTAACATAATCTCAGACCATTTGCAAAGGGTACATATATTTTTAATCCTGAGAATTATGAGGATTATAATGCTTACGCAAATGGTACTTTCATTGCTATGGGTGCGATCTGATTTATATCGGGTCAAATGATCTCCACATATTGGGTGGGAGTTGTTTAAGTTGGTATGAGATCGTAATTCAGAGGATCCATGTCCAGGGTTATTCTACATTGTGATACCCCCATGATAGACTTATATATTTTGTTTTCACCAAGTAAAATCCGGCCGGTGAATTATTTAATAATCCTGGTAGAGTAGCAAATAAGTTAAGTTTAAGAATCAATGAATAAATTAAATATTGGTTTAAATCGATTAACGGTAAATTAATCTGACCAAGCGGGTGTCAAACTCTTAAAGTGGGGAGTCATACTGTATACCATAATCAACTTTGCAAATAAGACCTCATTATATCCAAGTGATTTCTGAGATAATTAAATTCGAGTATGGTCGTGATTATTTAGTGGAGTTAATTCACAATTAAATAAGGAAAGGAAATAACTACGGTAATGTAATTGGTATTTTCGAGTATTAATTTGGAGATAATTTAATTATTTATGTTGGGTCCCTAGTGTAGTCCATATACCCATGTTGTTAGGCCCAGACTCTCAAGAAACCCACTTTATCCCAAGCCCACCTTTTGTACTTGTATATAAAGGTGTGAGAAAAGGGTTTTTATTAATATAATGGTTCATTAGGGTTTGAGAGTGGTAAGAGAAAATACTATTCACATTTTTATGAATAGGCCTAGAGGGAGAGGACCATATCTCACTCATAAGGAAGGATTTTTTTTTCTCAAAAGGTACCCACACACTTAACGTTAGGGAGGATCATACACTAAAAGATCCAAGATTTACAAAATATTAATCAAGATTATGGAGATCCAAAACAAGGAATTCCCATCATTAACAAATACTTTTCTCCACATTGGATCATAATCGGATCCGTAAAGGCATTGTAATCTAAAACATAGGTTTGTTCTTCAAACCTAGTTCTTGTTTTCCTTTCAATACATGATTAATCAAAGATCCATAATGCTGGTTTTTTTCGCATTTAAAATGTTAATACCAAGTTGTTTTTCTCAACAGATGTATGCCGATGAAGAGAGTTTAAACAGGGAGAAAGAGAAATAAAATCGATGGGGGCGCAATCTGAGACCAAATTTCTCCGATTTATATCTTTAAAATGGCCACGATTTAAAACCGTGATCCATACTGTGACCAATGGAACACCGAAACTTGGTCACAGTTTTGAACCGTAACCCCCGATGTAACCAATTAAATATATCGAAATGACTCCCATTTTGAACTAGGATTGGAGGTCACAAGTTCATAATCGTGACCTTAATTTACTAGTATTGGTCATTCGTGAGTTATGGTCCAAAACCGTAACAATCATGGTAATAATTTTAGCCATAAATTTAGTGACTAAAGGGGTCACGGATTAGTCATGGTCTGGAATTATAACTGGCGTTATCACAGTCCAGAACTATGACCAATCACCTGCTGGTGTCACTATTTGTTTTGGTCACGTGGTTGGTTAGGGTTTTAGTTGTAGGTGATGATTTTGGACCGTAATCACCTGATGAGTGCTCCGGGCAGTGACCAATTAACTGTGACAATTGCCTACTTTAGTTTAGTGATTGTTAAACAATATGTTATAGATATTAGGTTATTTTATTATGCGTGGGTGGTTCCACAAAAATTAATTGGTCTTTCTTGTGAAACCAAATATATTTTAACCATTTTTTTTATGATGTCAATACAATTAATATAAGATCACACTTCACTATCTTCTCTCGAACGTACTTGAGATTAAAACAAGTGATCAATATATAATGAGATATATTACAAGGAACCTACCATCTATGCGACCAAGCAAATATACCCAAGAAACACAATAAAGATGATAAGAAATACAAAGAAGATCCCATACATTACAATGAAGCAATCATCAAACCCTAACATAGTTCATTTATCAGGCAACAAGATAAGTTTAAAGCTCAACCATACTACCAATAAAGTTTATTATAATCTCAAAACATCACACAACCATGCAATCATTCTCTCAACATCACATAAGAAAACACTTCTTAACTCAAGCAATCTTGAAGAATGTTCAAAAGATAAGGAGATCATTGGCTAGTTTCTTGTTGTACTAGAAACTACTGTAAAAAATCAAAGTAACATGATTGACATTGTATATGCTCAAAACACACTCACCTAAACCTATCTTAAAGTTCCATAAACCTTCCCTAAATCATGGACCTAAACCCAATATCCTATTACCTAAAATCTGGTACGTTTAGTCGACTAAACCTTAGTTTTAGTCAATTAAAAGAAGTTTATTCAGTTAAACCTTTTGTGATAACCGGCTAAAATAGGGCAACCTGAAGAGTTTTAGTCGACTAAACTTGACTTTTAGTCGACTAAAAATGCTAGAATTTCAAATGTGTATTTGGTACATTTTCCCAATCTTTTATGCTAATAATCCATCCCGTACCAACCTTATTACGAATCTATTATCAATATTTTTTTGCATACTAACAATATAAATATACCCCCTAACTACCATTTCAAAACACACAAGCTTACAACACCAGTCCTCTTGAGTGAACTTCCATCTTGTAGCTTGTGTCATTCCATCATTGAATTTTTAGACAGAGAAATGAAGAAAACCCATTTGAGAGTTTTAAACCTAAAAACTTTATTAATTCCAAAGCTTCAAGAAAACCCATTTGAATAAAAGCTCCAACGCCAATCCCTCATTAGCAAAAATTATAATCCCAATACCCACTTATGTTAAAGCTTCTCCCAAAAAATCATTTGAGCATTATACGTGTGATTCTTGCTTGTTTACTTTTCTAGAAAGAGAAACTAAACCCATTTCACCACTATATTTAGTAAATATATTTCCTTTACATCTTGGTTATGAAAATCATTATTGTTGATTTTACGAATAAACTTCATTTTATCTTATCGGTCGGTAGTGTTGTTGTTATGGGTAGTTAAGGCATTTAAAGTTGGGCTATTGCATGGGTACCGTTTGGGCAAGGACAAAGGTATTGTCTTTTTGGTTGCGTATTACAAGGTGGTGTTCCTTGTAAGGTGTTGGCTCCATCGTAAGCGAATCGAAGATAGTGAAGTTCTTGAGTACCATCTCGAGCATGGACGTAGGTAATGGCCAAACTACGTCCAAATCTCGATTTGCAATGTTTCATTAATCTCTTATATTTATTATTCATTAATTTCTTACTCGTAAATTTATTCATTGTATTGCAATTAATCTTACACAAAGTTAAGAAGGTTTTAAATTTGCTAATAAACCCATATACCCAATTCATCCTCCTCCCTCTTGATTATGTTTTCGGGCTAACAATTGTTATTAGGGCCTAACTCATAAATACTTATTTTGAAAAGTATATTTGAGTATAAATATAAAAAACAAATGGCAGACATTTCACAACAATTTTTGGGAAGATTTAAGACTTAAACTGAAACTCAATTTAGCAAATACAACTCAACCTCTTTCAAAGACTTAAAATTGTCGTTAATACAATAGGTGCACGGACATGGGACCTTGTCACTATTAATATTTCTATCTACATATTTAAAAAATTCATGAATCCCCTTAACATGCTTATCGTAGACCCTATTACTTCTTCCTATCCATTATTTGTATTGTGGGAAGTCCATTGAGGAATTATTTAAAATTCAATTCGCTTATATAAATAGGTTGAAAAGAAGGTCATATTGCATTCTAGAACTCTCAATTGATAATTCAAGAAAATTCTTTAAAATTTATTCCATCTAATAATTAAATCAATCAAAAATAAAACTAAATAAATTAATATGTTATTAAATCATGAAAAATTAATATGTAAACAAATTAAGATGTCATTTCATGTCCCAAGAAATTTGATATAATTACAAACATGGCCCACAATATTAAAACAAAACATTGTTCATTACACAATCTTCATTGATAAATAAATTGACTAGGCCATATATGCCTTCTTATAATCGATAAATGGAGCCTAGTCCCCCAAGTGGTAAACAAACACACCCTTGCTTTTGAAATGTGGCTAGACTCTTGCACCAATATCTTACCCTCACCTTTTCCGAAGAGTGATTGTGCACACTTATTTTGTAATCGTAAAAATGAGCATGTATCACCTAATGAACTTGGTATTGGTTAGATTGCTTAAATTATATTCCCTAGCATAGTATTTATGTGAAGAAGATAATTATGCTTAGAAATATGGTGCAATAGGTGTAGGTGCATGAGAGGGGATATTGGAGGAGTCATTTTGGAGGGGAAACCCTCAGGCATATGAGAGGAAAATTTTAGGCATAAATTGTGATTCAATTTTTATTTAACTACACATTTGAAAAATCCCATTATTTTATCCGCCACCCATCCCAAGGTATTGTTAATAGAGTTCATGTCCATTAGGTTTTATCCCCTTTTTCGGAGTCCCCTTAGTCCACTAGGTTCATGTCCATTAGGTTCAATTATTATTTTCTAATTATCTTTGTTTTCTAATTATTGATTGTTTTTTTGTTTCGTCAGGCATGCAAGTAGATTTTGACTCAATTAGGTTTTATCCCCTTTTTCGGAGTCCCCTTAGTCCTCTCTACCCATTCATCCTTCACATCATCATATGATTTGGAACCAAGGTTGTGGAAGTAATCTTTCATTACCCTATTAACTCTATTTTATCCCTCTGTTTAAGTTTTTCCTCCCAAATATCTTACTCTAAGGAGTCATCCCATTGGCCGCAGGGTAGCTCAATATTTTACAGAACTTTGTCTTTCAACGCCAAAATATCAGAACTCGATGTCCCCATCGGGAAGTGGTTCTTTTGGAGGTTCTTCCAACATCTTTTCAATTTCTCACCTATTTTGGAAAGAAAAAATAACTTCGAACCCACTGGGAACATAATTGTCTTGTAAAGTTAGTCCTATAACTCATCCTTTATAGAACGATCAATAGTTTTCAAGTTGTCTGTCCCCCCGATGCCCACGTTAATCTTTTCAAGATTCAAATAGGGGGCTTTAAAATTTTGGACAACATTCTTATCACCGATAGGATTCCTATTAGGGGTGAGCCCAATGTGCTTCTTTTTGTGTTTGAAATTCAATAGTGACGAGAGTTTGAGGAGTTGGATTAACAAGACTTTATGAAGTTTGAAGAGTGAGAGATAATATAGAGGGAATATAATTAACCCGTGATAGAGTAGAGTATTAAGAACTTGCCGTTGTTGAGAATCCAGGTGGTGTATTACGAGAGAATTGAAATGGAGTAGGAGTATCTTTATTTGGTTGATTATTTCTCTTCCTCCCCAACATTTCCTACAAATAAATAAATAAAATTAATTTAGCGAATAATGTACGACGATCACTTTTAAGACTATATATATAAACTTTTGCAAGAGCTTTTAATACATGCTCGATGTGTTTGATTTCAATCTACATGCTATTATTTTTTTAAAAATGGTGACAAGCTTCACGTGGCTAATTGGACGAAAGCATATCTACAATTATCATATAAACGTTTGTTGTAAGAGATAGATTTACAATTGCTCACTAAGTTTTTAAGTTTGGTGTATTCCGTTACACCTCTATATCATCATGTACATTCTCAAGTGCTTCAATCAAAGGCAAGTTAGTGATCGAATGCAATAATCAAAGATCTAAGAGTTGAGATCATCACAAACATCATCGGAGAAGGTATATGAGGTCGATTTAGTGTTTACTTCTATTTCGGGGTTATCTTTAAACTTGTTTGAATCCAACATATTTTTTCAAAATACTTTTAAATATATTTATGAAAAGTAGCGAAGTCCTTAGTATGACATTTGGTTGTCGTTCGAAAAATTGCTTGTACCAAGTTAGAAATGCTTCAAATGAACTTCTAACAAGATCGATTTCAGCAACTTTTGGCAAGTTTTATTTTCTCGTTAAATGTGTAATTAGAATTGGTTTGAAGAAAATCATGTACTTCGTTCGAATGAGATGTACCTCATTCAAATGAGTTGGAAAAATTTATTTTTTAGTTAATTTCAAATTCTATCTTTTCTAGTCTATCTCTTGGAGATTTTTCCCTCTATATAGAGATAAGAGATTGTAATTCTTTACTGGACATTTAGAACACTTTTTGTGATCAAACCCTTTAAGTTTTCAAATCCAAACCCCTTAGATGTTTTGCGATCATTTTATCAAACCTTGAAGAATACATCATATGTTTAGATCTCTATGGAGTTAAATCTTCACTGCCGGAGATAAAAAAGGAGTTTTTTGAGGTTGATCGGTGGAAATTGAGGTAAGTGGAGCTGATTATGGAGTGCTGCTGGATCTACACTGCTTTCTGTTATAAATAAGTAAAGAAACTGCAATACTTAGTGGAGTTAAGTTTCTAAGTCCGTCTGTCATTCTATATTAGGATAAATTTCTATTAGAGTTGAATTGTATGTATGTTTTCTTATTTTGTGGTTGGACAAAACCTTTGAGTCATATGTTAGAATTTGAGTGTACTAGCTTTTCAAGCCTGTGACGTGTTTGATTGAAGACGTAGAGATAAAGTTTCAGTGACTATATCATCGTGTCGTGTTTAATGCCACTTTTCGTCTTCATCATCTGAGGAATCCCCAAAAGATATGAATATCCTCGTGTGTTTATTTTATATATTTGAGACCATTTTTTCATAAAGAATTCTTTATAAAAAAAGTTTGTTTTTGAATTTTTTTATTCGAATGACGTTTTAGTCTTCGTTCAAACGAGATGTAGCTGTTCGTTCAAATGACCATCGAACGAACATCAAATGATATTTCTCTATTAGAGAGATAAATATCGTTCGAAGCTCGTTAGAATTGGTTTGAACGAGATGAGCTGTTCATTCGAATGAGTTTGGTTTTGGTTCGAACGAGATATGTTAATTCGTTCGAACGAAGTATTGTATTCATTCAAATGAGCTTCTACAGCCTCAAAAATTGGGTTTTCTATAAATAGGCGTGCTGGAAACTTCTTAAGTGGAAAATTTGATAAAAATCACTTGTTATCATAAACAAAAGCCTCTAAACCCTAGTTTCACCCAAACTCTTTGAGATTTAAGATTTAATATTTATGTTAGTGTCAGATCTCTATTTTATGGGCACAAGAAGGTTTTACTCATTATCATCTTTGTTGATTATGTTTCATATGCTAGATTCTGTGTTTGTTGTTTACACACGGTGAACTCCGTGTTTGTGGTGTTGCGGTGAAGAAATAGTGGACTCCATGCTTTAAATCCGTAGATAGTTTTTAATACTTATTTGTGGACATTGAGATATGTGCTGATTCATAAGCTGTAGTGGTTACGCGAGTGGACTCTTGCGTGTCAATATGCGAAGGTTGAGAAATGAAGAACATCAAGGCTAGTGAGGGCGTCGAGTCTGTATTATAAGTCTACTATTCTGTCATTGTAATTTCATATATAATGAATTTGCATGGCTGGACCGTCCGAGGTTTTTCTCATTGTGGGAGATCCTCGTACATCAGTGCGTTGTGCTATTGATCCATTTTATCATGCTATCACCTATATGCATATTTTAAGATAAAAATAAAATTGGTTAATCTATTTTAACACAACATCCGTTTAAAATTAGTGTAAGTGTAATTTGGGTTTATTTATGTTTAACTTTAATGTTTAAATTGAAAAACAATTAGCAATTGGTTTTTGTATTGACTACTCTCCGTATTATCCCCGATTAGCATACTTTCTTATTCTGTAATACCTTAGTTGCAACAGTGCTGAAAAAGTTTTTTTTTCAAAAGGGTTTTTTTCTTTTCTCGTGTCTCGTGTGTTTTGATTTGTTTTGATTCGATTCAAATTCCTTATCTTGCATGTTTAGGTTCACCTAACTGATCAAGATAAATTTGGATGAAATTTAATTTGGCTTGTTTGTGACTGACTATACGATTTCTACATTTGCCTATATTATCGGATCACTCTATAATGCGTTTCCCAAATTGGTATGATTGTGTGTATTTATATTCAGGGGTTTATTTTTAAACTTGTTTGAATCAGAAATATTTTTCAAAATATTTGTAAAATGTTTTTTGAAAATTCACA
Organism: Sambucus nigra; assembly: GCA_949130495.1. NCBI lineage: Eukaryota > Viridiplantae > Streptophyta > Magnoliopsida > Dipsacales > Adoxaceae > Sambucus > Sambucus nigra. The sequence goes on from OX422214.1 coordinate 51,670,807, forward strand.
AATTCATTAGAACGACATTTGGTTATCATTCGAATGCGTGAATGTATCTCATTAGAACAACTTCAAACGAACTTCAAACTAAATTAATTTTGAAATTTTTGGACCGTCTTGTTTTCTCTTTAGATATGTCATCAGAAGTGGTTCGAACGAGATCATGTGCTTTGTTCGAACGAGATGTACCTCGTTTGAACGAGACAACGAAAATTTATATTTTAGTTAATTTAAAATGCAATATTTTCAAGTCTATCTCTTGGAAAATTTTCTCCTTATATGTAGAGATACAAATTTGCAATTATGATCAAACACTTTGATATTTCAAATCTAGGCCCCTTGGATATTTTATGGTAAAATTATCAAACCTTGAAGAATACATCATATATTCATATCCATGAGGAGTTTATTTTTCACTGCTGAGGATAAGAAATGAGTTTCTTGAGGCTGATCGGTGGACACTAAGGCAAGTTGAGCTTGTCGTGGAGCGCTGCTGGATCTGCACTGCTTTTTGTTATCAACAATAAAGGAGACATAACTGTGATACATAGTAGAGTCTAAGTTTGTAAGTCTATTTGTGTCATTCTGTAATACCTTAAATCTAACAGTGTTAAAAAAGAATTTTTTGCAAGGGTTATCTCCTCATATCTCCTGTATTGTGGTTTGTTTTGATTTGATTTAGATTAATCTTAAATTTTTAGGTTCACCTAATTAATCAAGATAAAATTTAGATTAATTGAAATTGACTTATTTATGACCTACTCTACGATTTATAAATTTGATCACATAACCGGACCACTCTCTAATACATTTATCATCTGTGATAGGAACTCAAAATCCTTTATTCTTCATTTTTTTAGTAAGATCATATTTAGTGCGCATACGTTGTGACACATCGCAATCTGGTTGAATGTTTTATTTACGGAATTCTGTCCACAATGATTGAATATTTTTTTATTCATAATCTAACAGTGTCACTAACGACAATGCACAATCGGGTTATTAATACGAAATATATTCTCCATTGTCTCATCCCATCATTCTAGCAAGGAAAATAGAAGACGATCAAACATGTACCATTGTGAGATATCAACTCCACCATTTATTAGGTAATTAAACTATTCAATTTTTCTATTTCCATACTGGTAAATAGGAGTCCCCTCGATATGGCGCGGACTAGTGAAAATATTTTTTTATGCGGGTTAATTATAACCTCTCGATTTTTCGTTGATAGTAATTATTATTGTGACTCAAATTTTCCCTGAGAAGATATATAAAAGGAGGGGTGTGAACATGACTAGTATTTTGTAACGTGAATGAGAGATTAAAATGTATAAAAGGTTTTTTGCATACAAATACTAGGATTTAAACCTCCAAATAATCCTAAAATTACTATAAGTACAATAAGTAATTAATATTTTCAATAAATCAATCAAACACAAAAGTCCAATTTTAATTCATTTAATCCTAGAATTATTATTTGTCCACCAATTTATGTTCACCCAAACATCAACCACTTAAGGAAGGGGTGGACACGACCATGACAGTTAACTAAGAAGATATATGCACCAATGAGCAATAAAACAATACACAAACTCCCAATAAAATGAAGAATCATCCTTCAATTGAAGATATTTTTTATTTGTACAATCTCAACATCAAGTAATTATTGTTTTTCAATTAATTAATCAAACATAACAAGTCAATTTTTTTCAATTTTAATTTTAATCATAGAATTACTATTTGTTTACCAATGAAAAAACCCTTCCACAAATTTGTGTTCATCAAACACTTAAGAAATGGGTGAACACGACCACAACAGTTAATCAAGAAGTTATATATATATATATATATATATATAAAAGACTACTTTATATAAAAGAAAATATAAGTAAAATTACCTATATAAAGTTCGTGACAAGTTTTTCTTTGCCACGGACTTGTCACAGTCAAAGTCCGTAATAATACTAGGAAACATTTAAAAAAAACTGTTGGGCAGTTATAGCCACTGCCACTGCCCAGGAGTCTATTTTAACCGTATGACAGAAAAATACTTTAAAAAATCAAGCCCCCTAACTTTATGATAAAAGAATACTTAAAAAATTAACCCCCTTAATTACTATATAACACAACATGATGGGAGTAGTACTTGGCACTAATTACAAATATTAGTGCAAAAAAACAAAAAAGAGGGAAAAAAGAAAAATACATGAACTTGCTTGTGAGATGGAGGAAAAATACTCGTCGGAGTTGAAATCCAAAGCCCTACATGTTGAGATCCATAGCCCTAAGTGTTGAGATCCAAAGCCCTAGGTGTTGATACTCGCTGAAATCATTGGAGGGAGATGGAGGGAGCGGAGGAAGTGAGTAGATGGAGGAAATCGTCGGAGGGAGGAGGAGGAAATCATCACTGCCGAGGAGAAAAAAAAGAGAGAGAGATTTTTGGTGCTAGGTCTATTGAGCTGCTGGTGGGGTTTCATTAAAAAAGTTGTCACGATCCTATCAAGGTTCTTGACCATGACAACATTTCTAAATGTTATTACGGTAAAAAGCCTTGACAGGATCCGTGACAACTTAGTTGTCAAGATCATTGACCATGACACGACACGGTTAATGACCTTGACAAAAATGCGTATTTTGTTTTCATGATTTTTTACCATGACAATGCTAGCCCGGTGAAGAGTGACATTTTATGTATTATGGTGTAGTGGTCACGGTTATGGGTCGTGACCATATATTACACGCATACTGGTTAGGGTCCTTAATAAATGGTCATGGTTTTGGACCGTGACCAATAACGGGACCAACTTGGTCCCATTTTTCTAGCAAAAAGGGTCATGGTGTACTCACAGTTCATGACCGTGACTAATAGCGGTGACCAATAACGTGACCAACTTGGTTCCGTATTTCCCGTGAAAAGGGTCACGATGGAGTCACGGTTCATGATCGTAACCAATGTATGGCATAGAACACCCCTCGATGGGGTTACAGGCTGGGTCACGATCAAAATGCATAGTCACGATTTTAGACCGTAACCACCCTAACGTGATCATTTCCAATTTTTGACATAGTGTGCTAATAGCGACGAACATACGATTTAAAAAAAAAACAAAATCATTATGACGCAAAAGTGATTATACATAATATAAATTCATTGAATTCCAATGATGTTAATCTTGAGATGTTTCCAATAAGATATGACATAAAATGGAAACGACAAGACCATTAAGAAATCTAAATATTTTAACTTGTTTAAACCCAATTTAAATTTTAAAATTTTAGATCGTGTGAGTGCATCGTTCGTTATATTCTCCCTCACGTAGTAGTCTCGGACTAATAAATTGTTGACTATGTTCACATGCAACTGTGGATGAAATATCCCAAAGAAATCATGGAATCATATAATTGAAAGGAAAAAAATAATATCCGTGATTAACAAAGTTCACACCCCACATAAGTTAATATTTTCTCTCCTTTAAAAAAAGTTTAATATTTTCTTGTCTTACATGGATATCAGAGATCTAAGAAAAATCTAAGCACATTCATCAAGATATTGGTTCCAAATAGTTTTATAACATAATGCAAGACTTTTATAGATTATTGTACAAACTTATTTAAAAGCTTTTGATGAATAAACTCACATGTGAAGCAAACTATGTCAAAATACAAATAATATGAGTAGAGACTAGAAAGGGAATAACATAATATATTCTCTTTCTATAGGGACCGGGTTATATTTTAAGCTTGGAATGAAATTTTAGATTTGACCTCCCAAAGTTTTCCAAAGATGGATATCTAACACAAACTTTTATATATGAAGAGGTAATGACCAAGTCGGGAATTTTTTAGTGGCCAATATATATATATATATATATATAATAATGCTCCTGTGCGGACTAGTCCGCATTTTAAGAATGCGGACAGAACATGTGTCACCTAACGGTGCGCCTAGAAATTATCGCCTAAATTGGAGGCACACTTTCTCTCTCTTCTGGGCTCACCGCCAGATGACACATGTCCGGTCCACATTCTTAAAATGTGAACTAGTCCGCACAAGAGCAGGACTGTGTAAACGCCCCGAAGGCCCCCAATTTTAAAATCTTATTACAACAAGTAATTTCAATCTCCTTTTAAGTATATGCGTAAGCGATAAGATGATGGTTCAATTAAAACAACTTAACCAATTTTAATTTCTTCCAAAATTAAAATTAAACCAAAGTGAAATAAAATTTAAACACGCACTTATATAAATTTCACTTAAACACAATTAATTAACCCAAGTCCTAGAAAATTTTCCTAAGTCATATTTCTCAATTTTATCAAATTAGGCCAAACCAATTTTAACACATTAAATTGAAGACTTGAATTAACTACACATTACTTAATATTTAATTTAGCACAAAATTAAATATGTAGTGATTATAAACCAATTTTATCTTGAATTACCTAAGCATGCGTTCTAGGTGAGTATAGCAAGATAAAGTTAAACAATGAATTACTAAGCCGCAATGTACGAGGAAAAACTCACAACGGGAAAAAACCTCGAACGACCCTAACCTCAAATCCACTAAGTACGGAATTTATAAATACAAGCAAGATGACTTACAACACTCGAGTCGATCCCTCTCAAGCCCCGACGCGTCTTCTTGTATCAACCTATGCCTAGTGAATAACCACGGAGCTCCACCGCGGTCTCGGAATCCACCGTTCGGACTTTATGTGGTAACCGTCACCCGAACAAGGAGCCTTTCTCCAAGTGTGTAAATCAAAGCAAACATCTTCTTCTTTGTGGGATTTATAAGCAAACCCAAACGTCTCTTCAAAACGGTAGAGATGAAAAATCGGTGCCAAAACCCAAGCAATGTATATATATATAAAGAATACTTGGAATAAACAATATGGGTGTAAACTAAAGTGTAAATAAATTTTTCTTTGAAAAATAGACGCTTTAAAAATGAACTTTTTCTTTTTCTCTTTTGCTCTCAAACTCTCTCTTGGAGATAGATGTGTATGAAAAAGTTAACTTTCCAAAGTTGGTTCCCGCACTTAGATATTCACTCAAAAGTTAGTGGGGAAAGATAATAGAAAAGTGGGTGAAAACTATCAAAAACTGCCATTTAACTGTTCCCGCCAAATTTCGTTCGAACGACATTTTCCTTCGAACGAAGTGTCGTTCGAACGAAGTCTCGTTCGAACGAGGCTTCTAACGAAGTTTCAGTGTGAACTCGTTAGAAATCTCATTCGAACAGCCATCTCGTTCGAATGACATTTCGAACGAAGTTCCAGTGTCCAATATGGAAACTCGTTGGCAAACTCGTTCGAACGACATTTGATTCGAACGACATTTGATTCGAACGAAAAACTCGTTCGAACGACATGTCGAACGAACTTCCAGAAAGTTGAAAATTTTCATTTTTATCCCAGAAAACTTTATAGACTTTATTTAAAGTTTTAATTAAATTTTTCTAAAAATAAATAACAGTTTTAAATAAATGTTCACCCATTATACTGTTCCAAGCTCTTATATATATATGTAATGCATTCATACCTTGGGAGAATGGAACCACTGTTGATGACGTAGAAACGAGGCACTTAAACTCGGAATTTTGATGAAACTTTATACACTTGGCCGCTACGTCTTAAACACACTCATCATAGGCTTGAAATAGGATCAATGAACACTATCCTATGACACAAACGTTTTTGTCCGAAATTGAGCCAAAACTACAAAGGACTCAATTGGAAATTTGTGTCCTTACAGAATGTATATGTATATATATATATATATATATATATATATATATATATATATATATATATATATATATATATATATATATATATATATATATTTTATAAAAACAAAGATGATATTTGTACCGGAATTGTGCACCGGTTTTGCGCATCGGGTGCACAAAACAATTGTACAGTTGACTAAAAAAATAATATATATATGTACTTTTTAGTCAACTGTACAAGTGTTTTGTGCACTCGATGCACAAAATCGATGCATAATTCCGGTGCAAGTAACACTGCCCTTATAAAAATAATTTTTTTAATAACCTTGAACCTCCACATGAACAAACCCTTTGAACTTCCCCATACAAGGTAAACAGGAGGGGTATTGCGCAGGACCCACTTCCCACATGCACACCGTTTAAATACTGGCTTACCTGTGGGGAATCGAACCTAGCACCGTGCGCCTAACCACACAGTAGCAATTCCGCCCTTACTACTGGCTTACCAGCGGGGAATCATTTGACCTTTGTTTCTCAAAGTTTTGTTCAGTTAGCACATTTTGAATCTTGTGATCGAATTTCACTTTCATCGACATTTTTGTGAATGAAATATGTCGTAACAAATCTTAAAAGTGAAATTGGAGCTAGAAGTTCAAGAATTAACCTAACTATGGTCAATGTTTACAATAGAAAAATGGCAATTAAAAATTAAAGGGTTAATTATATTTGGGCCCCTGAACTATATCCTTACGAACACTTCACCCCCCATTCTTTCAATTTTTTCAAATACCACCCCATATTTTCATTGTCAGTGCAAATCGCACAAAAATGTGACGAATGTTAGTTTTTTTGGAGGGAAATGGTCACGTGTGTCTCACATGGGTTTTAAGTGAGGACAACTTGGTCATTTAAGTGAGGGTATATTTTATCTTTAAAAAAAAAAACTACTCTCTCTCTCTCTCTCTCTCTCTCTCTCTCACGCACACGCACACACACAATTTCTTCTTCCACTCTCTCTCTCTCCACACCCACGAACAGATCTGGGGGAAGAACCGCCGCTGGCGGGGGCGACAGGGTGGGGATAGGGCGGGGGGGGGGGGGGGGGGGAGGGGGTTTCATAATTATATATAAGAAAAAAAAATCTCTGCTGGTGGGGGCGGTTAGGTAGGGCTGGGGGCGTCTGGGCGGGGATGGCGCGGGGGGGGGGGGGGGGGGGGGCTGCTGTAGGGTTTCTGTTTCTTTTTCTTTTTTTTTTCCTAAAATTATTTTTTTATTTGCTTGAAAAAAATTATCTTGGGAAAACCATTATTTTATTTATGGAAACCATTTTTTGTTTGTTGGATTTAATTTTTTTAACACGAGAAATCATTTTTCTGCTGAATATAATTTTGTATTTGCTGGAAATAATTTTTTATATTGGAAAAACCATTTTTTTATTTACTGAAACCATTTTTTGTTTTTTAATAATAGTTTTTAACTATTGAAAATCATTTTTTTATTGTTTAAAGTTATTTTCTTATTGTTGGAAATCATTTTTTATTTGCTTAAAATAATTTTTTATTACTGAAAAAAAAATATCGCTGAAAATAAATTTTATTGTTGGAAATAAATTTTTATCACGGGAAAACTATTTGTGTGTTTATGGAAACCATTTTTTATATATTCGTATTTTTCAAATGTTTTAATTACTGAAAATAAATATATATTCATATTTTTGAAATGTTTTAAAAATTGATATTTTAAAAAAATGTTATTTTCTTAATTTTTAAATATTTTTGCTGTTATTTAAAGATTTTTTTTCAAAAACAATTAAGTTTGGACAAAAATACCCTTACTTAAGTTCATGTTCTATGCACATGACTAACAGTTTTTGCTAAAAATTAATAGAATAAGACGTCAAATGGCTACTTGTTGCAGTTTTCGAAATATGTGGTGGTATTTGAAACAATTGAAAGAATGAGAGGTTAAGTATTGATAAGAATATAGTTTAAGGGACCAAGTGTAATTAGCCCTTGAAATTAAGAAAACCACTCTCACTTTGTGCTCATATGTTTTTAGTTTTTTTTTTTTCAAACTCTAAAATTAACAGATATATAAAGTAAACAACATATTCAACTTGACTTTAAAGTATTCCTTTTTTAAAAGTCACACTTTATCCAAAAACGAAAACTTTAAGTATGAGAGTGTGAATGCTCAAACAGATTTCTTCTTCAATTAAGTTGCCAATTCCTGTTAATACCTCGAAATCTGGAAAAGGCACATAAAGTAAAGAATAATGCTTTGAGTCCCAAATAACTTTTTCAAATTTCCCCCAAATCTTATGTGGACGCCACGTCATTCTTCCACTTACGTGTCATCTATTGCCATGTGATGGGGTCCCGCCAGGGCACAAAGCACAAGTCATTTTGGGGGAGATTTGGGGGAATTATTTAGGACTCATACCACTACTCTAAAGTAAAATGGAAGTGTACGAATTGACGATGAATGGGGCCTAATAGTCGGTAATATTTGAATGGGATATTTATTAAAACGGTATAATCAGTAGGATTATTAATTCTACTTTGAACGGAAAATTATTCATAGAGTAATTTTGTCAATTTATATGAAGAGATAATTTAAAATTTCTAAAATATTTAAATGATAGAAAAACATGTTAAAACTCACAAGTACATTTTTTTTTTATGAAATCTGAAAATTAAAAAAAAAACATTAAAAAATCCTAAGTTAGTGAAAAAAATATTTAAAAAATTTTAACAATGAAAATCAAGAATCTATAGATTTTTTTTAAATCTCAAAACTACTGAATTTTTTTTAGGGAAATCTGGAAATTGTTAGATTTATTTTTAAAATAGTTCAATTTTTTTGAAAATATCGAAGGAATTAAAAAAATCATAAAAAATATATATAAAACATTAATCCAAAGGGATATTAATAATTTCACTTTTTATTATTATAGAGGTATACTTAAAATTTTGAAATATTACATTTTTCTGAAACATGTGATTAGTGCCACAAATATATTTTACTAATTTTAAAGAGATATATTAAGACATAACTACAATAATGCAATAAAAATCTTATGAAATAAAGCACATAGAAGATCTAAATATAACTCCATTTTTTACAAACAAATCCAAAAAACATGAGATCAATTCAAGCCACGCACCTCTTATTTCAAACCAAAATCAAAGAACGCGATGGAATTAAATTTTTAATCCAAAATCAAAGAGCACGGTGGACTTCATATTTAAATCCAAAATCAAATAATACCGTTGATCTAATTTTCAAACTAATTTCACCAGCATCAAGTGTGAAATATGCAGAAGAATAAAAAAACTCAAATTATGGACAATGACTTTATGACTTCACGAATTAAAAAAAGAAAGATAATTAATGGAGAGTGTTACATCATATTTGACATGGACCAGTGGTAGTGTGACCCTTGTCATAAAAAAATGCTCAACTTATTTACTGAACGTGGCCGACACGTCATCTCCTTGGTCGGCTCAGTATTATCCTTGGTCAGTTGGGTGGCCGACTAAGATGAAGTAAGGTTATTATTCACCAAACACACATGTGGGAATATGTACATCTCCCATTACCCATATGTGGGTTAGTCCTTTTAGCTAATCATGATTAGAGCATCATTTGCTGTCTCCTAGAATTTATAAAGGCATTTCACCCCTTCCACCTCTCTCTCTCTTAAATTAACTTATAAAAACACTCAATGGCACGCAACAAAGGCACCTGAAAAGATTCAACCTAACAGACATACATAAAACCTAGAGAGATTATTGATAAAACATATTCATTCTTTGATGACTGATACAAACAACATTGCACCTGTGGACGTAGGCACCTTATTGAGCTGTACCACATTAATCTCCTGTTTCTTTCTTTGTTTCCCATCTCTCTTAAATCTCAGCCGTTAATCTATTTATTTGTTAATAATCTAAGACCAATAAAATCCCTATACCACTTTTTAACGATAAGAGATTGGTGTCGTCTGTGCAAACGACAAGTCATTTGTTATTTCCTACTACCTCCTATCCATAAACTCTTGAGCCGTGACTAATCATGTATCATTTGCTTTTCTTGAAAATGGTAGAAGATTCGTAGGGAAGTTATGCAAATGAAACCATTCCAAGTTCAACCCTATTAAAATGAGGGATATACAAGGAATTCTGATGAGGCTAGAGGTTAAGAGGCATTGCAATGCAGACGCTCCGGGGTGGATAAGGCAGATCTAGAGGAGAATCTGCCAACCCAATAATAGTCGAACGTCTAGGTAGAAGAATGAAAATTCCACCTCCAACTCCTTGCCGAGGAGGACACACTCAAGCTTTAGAGAACCCAAACAAGTCCAAATATGTTGGATCTCAAAGTGATAGGTTATACCGCTAGAGAGCTACCTCATCCCTCAGAATAACTAGTTTTGACGATAAGAAAACCTTCCCCGAAGAAAGTCCTAGCGTAGAGAAAAAACTCGAAGAAGAAACACCAGAAATACAAAAAGGCTGACAAACCAAAGAGATACGGCGAATATACACCTTTGATCGTCAGTGTCCATTATATACTTGAAGAAATCCGTGAGAGCAAACATCTGAAGTGGCCTGATAAGTTGAAAGTTGTAACACCTCGTATTTTTTATGATTTAATAATTATGTGATTAATTATTATTGTTAGAATAATTATGTGATTGATTATTATTTTAAGATTAATTAAATTATAATGCGAGAAATTAATTGTTAATTAATCCGAGTTCAAAATAATTATTAACTAGCGTGACAAGGGTTAATACTTATTAATTGAATATTACTATGTGATATGTAATATGGAATTATACACTTTGATAAATTGTCGAGAGTGAAATATACGACAGTTTGGTATATTAAGTCGGAATACGCATGTGAGTCATGTCGGAACTAATTGAATGAAATATTAAGGTAAATTATTTTAAGTAACTCCTATGGCAATTTTGAGTACGCCGTTGAGTCCGGGAGGGTCGAGATAGTCAGAAAACACTACCCGGTTATTTTATTTAGACTCCGGGAGATTTTTAGGCCAAGCCGGGACCCGTAGGGGTAATTTTGTAATTTTGATTTTTGGAGAAATTAAATGGACAAAAATTGGGAGTTATTATATCATCCACAAGAGGTTTATTTGGGATGAGAATATACAAAAGTAAGGAACGGCCACAGAGTGTGTGAGGGAGAACAAATTCCAAGTAGGAAGGCGCAATTAGCACAACCTTGCACAACCACCACCGCCATCGTGTAGATCGAAACAAGAGGAGCACACCCATACCAACAACATCAAGAGATCAGATGGTTGATTCGAGGAAAGTGTTTATTACTTTCTTTCTTTTAGCAATAATCATGCTCATGTTAGTGTAGGTGAAATTAATCATGACTTACATGTGAATTGGGTGAAAATTGGAGATTTAAATTATGATTAAGGACTGGTTTAATTAGTAGTTTAAATTCCTTTATGTATGTATATGATTAATCTTGAAATTGGATTATATATTGATGAATGAATCTGGATTGATTAGGTTCTTTAATTGAAAATTTGGAAACTAGGGTTCTTATGAATTAATTTGGGGATTTCGTTTTTACCTTAGGATTTATAACGATTAAACGATCCTAGGATGTTAAAAATTATGTAAACATGTTGGGTTATTAATCAAAATAGTTACATTGAAGATTGGGTATGAACTATGAGGTTTTGGGTGCAAAACAAATAGTAAAAACGTAACTGTTGAAGACAGGTCTAACATGACATGATCGGTTCATTTTCTTCAAGAGGATAGGTTCATTTTCTAATAGGATCAGTTCGTTTTTCTCGAGGATCGATTAGTTCTTCTGGAGGATCGGTTCGATTCATTTTCTGTAGACTTCTAGTGCTGCTGCAGACCCTTGTAGAACCTTTCGAATCTTAAATTGTGAGGTTAAGGAAGAATGGTATCCTGGACTAGTAGAGTGTAGGGACCTTATCTACTGTCTTGATATTTAAATATAGTGGTACCCTTCGAGTGAGGAGAAATACTCATGAGCGCTCAGTAATGAACCTAGCTATGAATTACTATTACGTAGATTGATTGGGATAAAATAAATATACTATACGTAGTTATGAGAGAATAATACGTATATAAATATATGTTTGGGTTGGGTGGATAGCTATGAATTCTAATAAGATGTGTGTATGCCTGTTATGTGATATTATTGTTAAGTGCACTAACGGGATCACCCGGGAGTGCAAGAATCTTATTGATAGGCGCACTAATGAGTGATAACTCGGGGGTGCAGAAATTCTATTGTTAAGTGTACTAATGGTTGATAACCCGGGGGTACAAAGATATTATTGTTAAGTGTACTAATGGGTGATAACCCGGGGGTACAAATATGTTATTGTTAAGTGTACTAATGGGTGATAACCCGATTGTTAAGTGTACTAAGGGGTGATAATTTGGGGGTACAAAAATCTTATTGTTAAGTGCGCTAATGGGTGTTAGCCTGGGGGTGCAGGATTATTATGGTTAGGTGTGCTAATGGGTGTTAGCCCGGGGCTGCAGGATTTGTATATATATGTAAGGATGATGTGACTATATATATATATATATATATATATATATATATATATATATATATATAACTTGTGAATATTTCTACTGTGTGAAACTAGTAGATATGGAAATAATAATAAATGTTTTGCACCAAGTGGTCTTAACCTAAGGGTTCAAGATTAGTGAATAAATATATAGGGGATAGTGTGACTATATATATGTGAGTATACTTGATGAATTTTCTACTTGGTGAAACTAGTAAATATAATAATATTAATATATGAAATAAATTTTAACGTAGAACGGATTTATTATGAAAATTGAGAAACATGTTAATTAGCTATTCGAAATAGGCTAATTTAATAGAGTATTGTATGGGCGATACGGGAATACTACTCGTGAGTATAGTTAGTATTAGAATGGCTTCAGACTAGTCAGGTTGGGTAGCATAGCTAGGGGAGTTATATGTACGTTCGGTGTGCACAATAGATGAGAGGTGAGAATCTCATGTGAGAGTTCGATAACTAACATGCATATAATACTTGCTTTAGTGCAGTTTTAAATACTTGCTAAATATTTTTAAAATATCGGGCTCTGACTCGTCTCTTGCATCTCTTCTCTCTTTTGCTATACGTATGTATTATATCAGGTGGTTAGCCACATGGATACCAGAACTAGAGATTTGGATCGCTTTACGTGCTGCAGCTGTTGTAGAAGTTGTAGGTCCTTGCATTAGACGCATCCATCATTTCCATTAAGTTTTATCTAGATATCTCAGTTGGGGCATGTGTCGTACATTCATAGTTTTTATCAAAGTTATTATTCAGCTTACTTTTTTGTTCTTTTAGATGGATGGATTTGTACTATGAGTCTGTGAATTGGAGTTTTGAACTGGGAGGTTTTACCCAGTTTTATTTATTTCAGTATTTGATTCTTGTTCAGTATTTAGTATATTCTTGTGTATGATGAATGGTTTTATTTGGTTATATTTCATAAAGGAAAATGTTTTGACGCCTAGCTTAATTTTATATTAGGTGATTAATATGTTTATAAGTTTTTCGACAGTGATGCTAAGAATGAACCAACTGAACATTCTATTTTAAATTGATAAAGGACTGATCACCCTATATTTAATTGGGCGGGGTGTCACAAAGTCCTAGCCAATAGAAGGGACATAAGCAAATACCGTGAGTTTTACAAGGATCATGTCCATAATACTAATAATTGCATAGCCTTTAAGAACGAGATAGAAAATCTAATTAGGACTGAAGAATTGTTAAATTTTGTGGACAAAGGTGTCCGAACAGATCAAAGAAATGATCAGAAGCTCCATGCAGATCTAGACCTGATGGGAAGAAAAGAGGAAGAGACGATGATTCTAGGGATGACCCAGATCTACCCAAAAGGCTCAAAGATCCTGTACATGAGGTAAAAATGATCTCTTTTGGATGTAACTTCATTACAGAAGGAGATTTTAGTTGACATACACCACCACCTACACCAATAGACTCCTCTCAATAAATAATATAAAAACACCACACTACAACAGTAAAAATGTACCTCTCCACATTTAAAACCCAAAGCAAAGTTGAGCTAAATTGGTATTTCTATCATCTTACGTAAGAATTATATTTTTTTTTTCATTTGATTAAGTTTTTGTACATTCATAGCTTATATTTATGGTTTTACATTGAAGTTCTAACGTAAGTGTTGACGCCACTAAAATGGCCCGGAGCAGATAAATGATGAGGATGAGATTGAAGATGAAGATAAATATTCACATCAAACATATAAGAGACAAAGGTTTTTAAAGTGGTTCGGCTATGAATAAAGCCTACGTCCACTGTTATATTATTCCCAGGGGTTTACAATAGCACCATAAGGTGTAGAGAGAGAAAGGATGTGTATCTTGTGTAGGGTGTTTCTAGGTTTCCCCCGGATCCCTCATTTTAGCTAAGGGGATACATGTATTTATAGTGATAGAAGATAAAGAGATTCATTGTATGTAGACATTTATGTCTACATTCAACGAATCTAATTATTGAATTGCTTGGTATGCTATGTGTTGTCATCTATTAATACAGTATAAATGTACATTAAGGCTCATTAAATGCGCTGTCATTTTCATTAATGCACATTAAATGCATAGTTATCCTTTGATCTTCCTGGTTGGTATGCCGACCAACTCTCCTCGGGTGCCGACTAACTCTCCTCGGGTGCCAACCAACTCTCCTCGGGGGCCGACCAACTCTCCTCGAGTGTCGTCTAATTCTCCTCGGGTACTGACCAACTCTCCTCGGGTGCCGACTAACACTCCTCGGGTGCCGACCAACTCTCCTCGAATGCCGAACAACTCTCCTCGGGTGTCGAATATTACCACGTAGGATGACATGTGTCCTTTTCTGATTGGTCCTCGTAGATGGAGAATTTTTGCGTTAACAGAAGCCCCCAATGCTCCATGCTTGATGGTTTACTTGAAAGGATGGAGTATTTATTCTGCAGTGTTGCTCGGTGCTCGTGAAATTCTTGATCTACCTTCTTGATTTGTTCAACATAAAGTGCATTATCTCCTGGACGATATATGATGCAGGCTGATCGATGGTTGCTAATCTTTCTTTAGAGGAACTCCGTGTGCTATGTATCACCCCTGGGAATTTGGATGCAGCCATGCCATAGTATGCAGCTTGTAGCTTGTCATAATCTTCAAGTATGTTGATTGGTTTGCTAGCCGACCAACTGCCTCATGTGGCGAGCAACTGAGTGCTAACTTTACGTGCTTGATTCTTCTGATTTATGATCCTCTGAATACTTTGTCGAGTAACATACTAGCTTTTGAACCCAACTCTTCAATTTGATTAGTATCAAGCTAGTGGTGGACTTCGAAACATTTTCATACAACTTCTTCTTCAATGTTGGTCGGGACAGTAGTAGTAAAGATCTCAGTCTTGTAGATGCTGAATTTGACTTCTGAACTTCAATAGTATGTGCATAATAACTCCTGAATATGCCTCCTGAACTTCTGAATGCGCTTCCTGAACTTCTGAATACGCCTCCTGAACTTCAATATTCCTCCTGAACTTCAATATACCTCCTGAACTTCAATAGCCTCCTGAACTAATTCTCGAGCAAGAAAAACAACTTCTGAATGATAATTAGTCGGGGCCCCGACTATGTAAGTTTATGGAGTTGAATTTGGTGCTCGACTGTATGATGTTATGAGAATGTGCCACCGAATGAACAACTGAATTTTTAATAGAAGCCCCCAAGTGTGGAATGTGAACTTTGAATGCTTTTTGCTTGATCGCTTTCACATACTCATAAAATGTTTCCGACCAACTGTAGTTGATAGCTTCTTATTTCCGACCAACCTAAGTTGACATTTTTGGGAATAGATTTACTTCCCAACCAACCTTAGTTGGTATTTTTGGGAATAGATTTACTTCTTAACCAACCTTAGTTGGCATTTTTAGGAATAGATTTTCTTCCTAACCAACCTTAGTTGGCATTTTTAGGAATAGATTTACTTCCCAACCAACCTTAGTTGGCATTTTTGGGAATATATTTTTGATAATAAATGATAGAGACTTCCTCGGAGCTGACCAACAGATTGTTGGGAATAAGATATAATAAATGCTGGAGACCTCCTCGGACCTGACCAACAGATTGTTGGGAATAAGATATAATAAATGCTGGAGACCTCCTCGAAGCTGACCAACAGATTGTTGGGAATAAGATATAATAAATGCTGGAGACCTCCTCGGAGCTGACCAACAGATTGTTGGGAATAAGATATAATAAATGCTAGAGACCTCCTCGAAGCTGACCAACAGATTGTTGGAAATAAGATAATATAAATATGCATAGACATAAAGAATGATTTAGAATAATAATAAACTTTCTTGCTGATCTGTCGAGGCAACATTGCATAATGCCGAATAAGAATGATATTTTCCAGAATATAAGAAAATGGCCGAGTACTTTGCCGGGCCTGAATATAGATTAGAATTACCCCGACCAACCATCCGTTGGGGTGAAATATAATAAACGTTATAGTTCTTCTTCGGAGCTGAATATGATATAATAAGTATCTCGCCGAGTTTCATGTTGAGAAGAATATACAATATGAATCCCAAGGGATATAGAATAATTTGTGCTTGAGCCGATATCTCCGAGTGAAATGATAATAGTTTCCAGATTGTTTCCGAGCATTCGTCGGCGTTGAGTCTTGTACCTGTAAAAATTAATATCTTGCTCTACTATTTGTGTAGGCTGAATTGATTAGTCGTGAGAATAATTTAATCATTCAATAAATATATGATAGGTATATGTTTGAGAAATAAAAATATTAATTTCAAAAAATGAAATAATATATGTTGGCTGATATGTCGAGGCAAAATTGCCTGATGTCGAGCAATACTACTTTCTAGAGGTTTACGAGAGCATTCATCGGGATTGAATCTCGTCCCTAAGAAATTTTAATAAGCTTCCCGAGCACCTGTCGAGACTAGAGAAAATAATTATTATCACGAGAATAATTATTCAACCAAACAATATGTGATGTGTATCAGCATAAAATAATAAAAATTTCAAAATATGAAATAATATTTTTGTGCCAAATGTGTGTGAGATGGACAAATTTTTATCAGATATGCATCATAAATAAGACGTAGAGTTTTTTGTAAAGTTATTTAATCTCCAACAACTAATCAGGTATAAGTTGCTGATTGAAAATTATTTATCACTTAGTTTTAAAAATATTTTTGGGGTGATCACAAGTTAAAAAAGACTTAAGCCCCCTGTTTGTCCCCGAGCTGAAGTCGTGTTTAAAGAAATATCTGGAGTGCTTCGCATTTTTTAATACTTCAAGATTCTACTGCTGCCGACAAACGGCATGGATGTTGCCGACCAACATTTAAGGATAGCTCAAGTTATAGAATATATGGTGCCAACCAAGAAGCAAATGGTCCCCGACCAGCTGAGCAATTTTGCCGATCAACAAAAATGGTGCATTGACAGCACCGAACAATATTAAGTGTCACCGACCAAAAAGTGGATGGTTGGATAGTTGCCGACCAGTAAATTGAACCCTCCGAACAAGACTGAGATGTCGCCGATCAAGAAGTAGATGATCGTCGACCTGCAATTGGTTCCACCGAGCTACAATATGGGGCTCCGACCAATAATAAGATACCTCGTAGTTGGATAAAATTATTTCAACGTTGCTGATGGATCTTCACATCTTATCTCCGACAAACAAAAATGGTCTGGTTAAGCTTCTCTTTAATAAAATATGGCCCAAGATGATGCCGACCAACAATATGTATGGCTGACCAGAAATAGGGGCTGTAAGTGGACGATTCCAGACAGCCATATGAGCCGCGGTGAATAATTTTTTGTGAGATTGCTATGTCCCAAAATATCTCGAACCAATAGATCAAAAAACATAATATTCGATGTAAAATTTAAGTATTAAGAATGTTAATTAAATGAATAATTATCTAATCCGCTAGATCGTGTGATTTCGACAAAGAAACCCTGTGATGTTATGAACGAGGGGCTAACATATCAAATTTGTACCTAGAGTCTTGATATGGTCATGATTGTTTTACTGATCCTCTTTTACAAGAGGTGGGTAATGATTTTTTTTTGGTTACGTAAAATTATTTTTTATATTGATCCCTTCCTATTCCCCATTTGCATAGATAAAAATATGGTGAATGATCGAAATTATTACCAAATTTATATAAAAAATCAATCAATTTTGACTTTATTAACATAGATGGAAGATGAGCCAAATATAGTTCATAAAAATGAATGCAAAGAGACTCAAACTTAAAGAGAGAGAAAGTAGATCTGGGTCATGATTTCCATGAAAAACTTTTTATTGTCTTTAACCTTTTCCCATTCTCGGATTAAAAATGTAATGGGAATTTGAATATTCATAAAAAATCTTTCAAAAATTATTTCAAAATCAACAATGAAAATTATCAAATCTTATCATCGTCGTATATATTGGTATATGTAATCATTTAAAATATTGATTCCATGATAAAAAAATTGAAACTTGAGAATCAAGCAAAAAGTTATGATTTATGAAATCCACTATTTTTCAGATTTCTAAATAAGAATTAATCTAACAGTTACGATTTTAAAATCATGATATGCAATATTTTGCAGATAAAAATTGGACAATTAATTTATGTATATAAACATAAAAATCAGGATTGAATCAAAAGATGTATGTATAATATATAATTGATTATACATAGAGAAAATAAAAAAACTTAGCTTTTGATGGAGAACAATGCTTGTAACACGTTTCCCACAGACGGCGCCAATCTGTTGAAGACAGAAAATGGTCCAGGCCATTTTAGTGGTGTCAACAGCAGATAAATGGTGAGGATGAGATTGAAGATGAAGATAAACATTCACATCAAACATATAAGAGACAAAGGTTTTTAAAGTGGTTTGGCTATGAACAAAGCCTACGTCCACTGTTATTTTATTCACAGGGGTTTACAATAGCACCATAAGGCGTAGAGAGAGAAAGGATGTGTATCTTGTGTAGGATGTTTCTAGGTTTCCCTCGGATCCCTCATTTTGGCTAAGGGTATACATGTATTTATAGTGATGGGAGATAAAGAGATTCATTGTATGTAGACATTTATGTCTACATTCAACGAATCTAATTGTTGAATTGCTTTGTATGCTATGTGTTGTCATCTATTAATACAGTATAAATGTACATTAAGGCTCATTAAATGCACTGTCATCTTCATTAATGCACATTAAATGCATAGTTATCCTTTGATCTTCCTGGTTGGTATGCCGACCAACTCTCCTCGGGTGCCGACTAACTCTCCTCGGGTGCCAACCAACTCTCCTCGGGGGCCGACCAACTCTCCTTGGGTGCCGACTAATTCTCCTCGGGTACTGACCAACTCTCCTCGGGTGCCGACTAACACTCCTCGGGTGCCGACCAACTCTCCTCGGATGCCGACCAACTCTCCTTGGGTGTCGAATATTGCCACGTAGGATTACATGTGTCCTTTTCTGATTGATCCTCGTAGATGAAGAATTTTTGTGTTAGCAGTAGGAATGACACTGAAAAGGCTTGAATGCCAAAAATTTCCATTAAATCTTGAGATTCAATGGTTGAATCTGTAATCCTAACTTTGAACAGTTTCAAAGTGGGAAAACTCAAGCTCTGGGTCTAAGGAATCCAGGTGCATAGGTTAATTTGAGTTCAACGCACTTCAATGCCCCAAATTAAAGTTTTTTATCAACAAAACTCAAAATTTTAAAGATGAAATTATAGTTATAATGTATAAATTAAGACTTGAAACCCAAGCAATTCTCTTCCATTCTTACCCAGAAACGTCACCATAACCAAGATGTAGTTCAAATTTAACCAGAAATCCACTAAAAATCGTATTTTTCTTGTGTTGGCTCAATTTCTAGACAACCATTTTTATATATGTGTAATACCTCATAATTTTAATAACTTTTGAAATAGGATTAATTAAAAGTAAAATAGGGATTAATTGAAATTAATTATGAATAATAACTGGAATTAATCCTGATTGAATATTACTAGAGAATAAAGTAATATGTTATTGGTATTGAATAATGATTAAAAGTAATATATGATTATATGGTCGCGAGTGAATAATATGCGAATTATTGAAATTAAGTCGGAACGCGCGTGTGAGTCGTGTCGAAACTAAATTAAAAGGAAAAAAGGAAAATTATTTTTAACTCATCCATATGATCATTTCGACTGCGCCAATGAGTCCGGAAGGGTCGAAATAGGCAGAAAAGTCTACCCGGGGGTTTGATTTGGGTCTAGGGTCAATTGGGAACCAAAAGGATACCCCAGAGGGGTATTTTGGTCATTTTTTGGGGGAGTTGAATAATACCTGCGGGATTGGAGTTTTATTATTTAATATTAGAGTGTGTTAAACCAAGAGATCATTTACCCAAAGACTAAGGAGAGGAAGGGAGAGAATTCTAGGAAGAGGAGGGGTTTTGAGAGCAAACCAATGGTTGCACCACCACCAAAAAAGTGATTGGAAAGGAGGAGGAAGTATTCTACATATATCTGCACCAAAGGACCAGGTCTACACCTCAAGGCAAGTGTAATTATTGTTCCAATTAACGAGTATAATATCCATGTTAAATTAGAAGGGATAAGCATCCATGAAAACTATAAATCAAAGATGAAAATTTGATGATTTTGATGTAATTGTTGAAATGGAAATTATTTAGGATTATTACTTTGATGAAATTAGAATTAACACCATGAAATTTTGGGTTTAATTGTGAGGGAATTTGGGGTTTATATGTGTTCTTGAGAAAGAATTTTATCATGTAGATTTTCTTAAATTTAAAATAAGATTAGCATGATTCATCGAAATTCCATGATGATTTTGATATGATTTGATGTTATAAATCATTTACATCCTTGGGTATATCATTTTGGATGAATTATAAGGAGTTTGGGATCATTTGGTGGAGGTTTTGAGGATGAATTATGTTACAGCCCGTAGGTAGAAATATATAGAAAAAGGACTCACATTGTATGGTAATTTTAGAACTGTTTTAAGCGAAATTTGGTAGTGTGCATGCGAGTTTTTATATAAAATCACATTCTGCACAACTTTATAGTTTTAAGTTTTTTCAAAATCGGAGCAAAAAAGCCTCAAAATTGTAATTTTCTGGGCAGATTGTAACTTTCTCGAAAAAATAGGATTTGGTAATTAAAATATAATCCGGGGATTGTTATAATGAGTCTAGGTTTTGGACCAATTAGTATGAGTTGAAGGTAGATACTGGAATAATTAATTAAATCCTCTCGATTAATAATAAATGTTAGGAGTAATGGGTAATGTGAATAAAATATGAATTATTAGTTTATGGGATAAACTTGAAATATACTACGTGTGGGATTTGTATATGGGATGAGAGTATACCCATTTGTTGATATATATATACATAGGTGGAGCAAATACCTATAATATAATTGAGGTTTAAAATATCATGATACGTAGGATATTCAAGATATAAGTATAATACGCGTGAGACTTGTGATATGGGATGTGCTTATGCCCTATTGTTGATATATATATATATATATATATATATATATATAGGTTGAGTGTATACCTATATGATGATTTGTGTGTATGACATACCTAACCTACTTGCTATCGATGGGAGGTTTGTGCGTTGAGGACAGTCATATCCTGATGAGCCTTTGGGGGGATTTTTGACTTGTGCCTCAGAATATAGAACCTAGGTACGGGCTATCTGTGATAATGAAAGTGTTGACGGTCATATGGGTGCGTAGCCCATAGGCTTGGAACTATATTCGCTTCTAATATGTGTGATTTGTGATGATGGTTCGAGTGAGATACTGAACCAACAGTCCTTTATATAGTAACGAGATGTACTGGGACTAGATAGAAGAGTAGTACATGCAGCGCAACTGTCACTCGGGGTGCAGTATTGTATATATGTAATAGAGTGAATGTATATATTTACATGTGATATTGTCTACTGTGTGATTTATGTAGACGTGAAAGATAAAGAAAATCTAACATTAATTAAGTATGAGAACACTTAATTATATTGAGATTTGACTTAATATATTTATTTATTATATGTATCGTGAAGGAAATAGTAACTAGAATAAGTTGATACAATGAGATAATCTAATGAAAGTGGGAATAGTAACTAGAATAAATTGAGAATACGTTAGGCGTGCACATTAGTTGAGAGGTGAGAATCTCAAGTGAGAGTCCGAGGATTTAAAATGTATATAATAATTACTAATTGTAGCATTTATACACTTGTTATTTTTAAAATCTTTT
This sequence comes from Sambucus nigra, assembly GCA_949130495.1. Taxonomy (NCBI): domain Eukaryota; kingdom Viridiplantae; phylum Streptophyta; class Magnoliopsida; order Dipsacales; family Adoxaceae; genus Sambucus; species Sambucus nigra. Next base: position 51,692,973 of record OX422214.1, read on the forward strand.
ACAATCGGACTCTGACCCGTTTTCTCTTGCATATTCTCTTCTCTCTTGTATATTCTATATCATGTGTCCAGCCACAAGGACACCCAACTTAGAGGATCGCATATTTATTCGCTATGGATGCTTTGGAGGGTTGACCTTGCATTAGACGTATCATTTTATTAATTCATGTACTCTGTAGTCATTCTCGTATATGGCATGTTGCCAATGGATCCTTGTCATTTTCATTATATCTCAATCATTAGTTTTACTTATGTTGGTTTTGGGTGCATTTGGTTTGACTTGGTTTATTGTATTGAGATGTTATAAAATGGAAAGTTTATTCCAATTATATTGAATAAGTTGTGATGGTATTATTCATTGTTGTGGATTGGGTTATATGATAAATGATTGTTATTGTTAAAAATGAATTTTATTTAAAATTAAAAGTTTTAACACTAGCTTAGTTGATTACTAGGTGGTAAATAATGAAAAAAAAAAATTTATTTTTCAACGGTGATGCTAAGAATGAGCCAACTAAATAATTCGAATTAATTGGATAAATGATTGGATACCCGGTATTTAATTAAGCGGGTTGTTACAATATGCTCCTCCATTTTTTATGGTTAAATCTATTTTTTATAAGCCTAAAATCGTATTTCCTTATTTTGTATTTTTATACATAAAACTATTTTTTTTATAAAATACTTTGTTTGTAATTCTTTTTTAAATATTTTTGACTTTATAATATGTGAGTTATAGTATTCTTTTTATGGTTTGGAAAATTATATTTTATGATTTCTTATGGGTTAAAAATATTAATTAAACTTTAAGATTATGTTTAATTAATCCTGTTAAAACCCTAAAGAAAAAGTTGTAGCATTTCGGATATTAGAGCCGTTTTTTTTTTCTTTGTTGGTCTTGTGGTTTGTGGTATTCAGCTAGTATATATTTTTCACGATTTGGTTTGATGAGTTTGATTGAGTGGTTCGACAGGTCCGCCCCTTAGGTTTGTCTCTTTTACCCTTACTGTGTATGATGCATTTTACACATGTAGCCCTTGATGGTGGCTTTACCTTCTTGATCCCATCTACCCAAGGCTAGTTACGAGAGTACCCTCATATGTTGTGGTATTTTATTTACAGACTGTGCCACTTTATCCTTCCCATATATACCAGTTCATTCAATGTTTCTACTGAAGTACTGCCAAGCATTTCCCTCAAATTTCTCTCTCTATTTCATACGATTTATCCCCACCATTTCTGAGACTCGTGTGCTTGATTTTTTTACGTCCCTATACTACCGTAAATGTAGGGTTGTTTGAGAGGGTCATGTGGGTATTTTTTTACTGGCTTTGTGACTCGAAGTATCTGTTGAGTTAAGGGCGTTTTATAAGATCCAGGATTTGTTCTTGAGTTTGGATCTTTGCAAAGTCGAGGCCTGAGTTGGTTATCATTTGTGGAGTCTTTAAAGCTAATCTATTGGCTCTCACTATGAGATCTCTCTTCTCACTTTATATATACTAGTTGTGCCCTCGTGCGTTGCACGTGTGGCCGTTTTCAGATATTAATCTTCCACTGCAAATCTGTGAAGGACAAAGTAATAAAAATACTTGCAACATATTATGTAGAATCTGTTTTGTTAGAATATAACATAAGGTACCTAGTACGAAGCATCAATCATTACCCCAAAAACTAAACCTCCATTCAACTGTAAACTATAAAAGATATTCCTGTGAATACTCTAAATCTATCACAAACAAACTCAGAACTCCCTACTCAAAAGAAGGAAGAAATACACACAAACATGTATGTATATATAATCCGAATAAATATATCACAATGAAACTAGATTGGAATGATTTATAGGGAGATATCATTAAAAAAAAGAAATTAAAAAAGCTTCAGCAAGCAAATTCCAAATCGCAGTTATTGAAATATGACATTTGATAAAAACAGGGTGTAATCCTAAAAACTGAAAATTTAATGCTTAAATATGTTGTTTTTGACATTTGTTAGGATTCAAAGGTTCTTTATCCTCTTCAACTTTATGAGCGACGAACATGGATGACATTATCCGAAGAACCTTTGTATAACATTCTTGTTCCGTTATCTAATCCAATTGATGGATTTATATTGCGTAGAAGAATGATTGAACAATTATGTTTAAGTTTTAATGCGTGTGGTGGCAATCCATTCGGCATCAAAGAATTTAAAAATTCTTCTTAGTAATAGTTGTGCGTGTTATCCACAGCTTCATCAAAACTATTTAATGTCTTCAATTCTCCGGGGAACATATCAATCATCATATCATTGAGTGAGCCTACGTGCTCGTTTGTTGTTGCAAGAATTGCTCGATCTGTCAAGAAGTTTGGCTAGTTGGCATTTATATTTAATGATAGGAAGATAACGTCAATGTGAGACTATTCGGGGCCCTCATCATGTGTTGATGCTTACGTCCCATTGCCAATCCTTAGAAGGAAATCACTGAGTGAGGAATTGATACCCAAATGTTTAATTACTTAATCATCACTATGAAGTTAAACAGGGCATTAGTTCTTTTTAGTCATTACATTTACATAATATGATGGATGGATTATCAGTCTTAACGTATCAATACAACAACTTTCAAAGATAAATTACGTGAGACAGAGAAACTACATTCATGTTCATTGAATAGAAATTACAAAATAACAAAGAGAATCCATCTGGTTAATAAGTATGGCCAAACCTAAGTTTCAAAGAAATTAAAACAATTTACTCAACAATAAGATGAATTAAAAACAACAATTGTAAATTAATTTTAATTGAAAAAAATTATGGTACTTGAATAAGTGCAATGTATTCCATAAGTATCCATAAACCATGAACTATTAAGGTACATTTGTATTTTATAATTCGCAAATCGGATACCCAAAACAGAAAACGGAGATAGAAATGTTAAAAAAAGACATAGATGAATATTATCAAATACATGATATGCAATGGATTTCATTCATGCTAACAAAGTTTAATTGTCCGATACTAATAAAATAATAATACATAATTGGATCAAAGCAGATACTCTAACCATATATATAATCATTTATTTATTTTACAAAAAGGTATTTGAGATTAGAAAATTGTTAGGCAAACGTATGAATGATTATCATCACGGTTATGACGGACCTTACTCTTTCATTTTTGTCAACATAAGAGAATCTTATATACATCAGTTTCTAAATGATAAGTAAAATAACAATGATGCATTAATCAATTGCAATTACCTCGTAAACCAAAGTGAGATTCCTTCACTATAAGATGAACAATCCAAGCTTTGACCACAAATATTGACAATATCCTAAAAAGTTTCAAAGGAAATATATGACCATTTCGAATATAAATTATAGAAAATATTTTCAATGTGGTATTAACGGGTATAGCTAATCACGCTCCAAAAAATCTTAAAACACTCCAAATACTTTTTGAAAGATAAACTTGCCATTTGCTCTAAAGATCAAACAAATACTTTTTTATTTGTTAATTTTTTTCAATAAAGAATAGTATTTCAAACTGTTTTTTAAAATATTTTTTTATTTTTTTAAATTAAAAAATAACTATTTTTTTCATCAAAATTGTTATTATGGTTTTAAAAACCTTTTTTTATTTAAAAAGCTGTTATGATAGTTTTTAAAAAGTTTTTTTTAAGATAGATTTTAAAACTGTTTTTTTTTTCAAAAAAAATGTTTTTACATAAAATTGGTAAAAAAATTAACAAATAAAAAAACTGTTCTTTATATTGAAAACTTTTTTTTATATTGATTTTTTTTATATATTTTTTAAGTAACACGATCACAAACCAAATAAAACTCGACGTGACATGGAGTCGTATTTTTTTTATACCGATGGCGAGGACCATTATTTATTATTTCAAAAATAATCTTTTTACTATTTAAAAAAATGGTCCGCGCTTGCGGTACGCATAGGCGGGGACCATTTTTTTAGTATCATGGTACGCGCCAGCGGTATGTATAGGCGGTATTATAAAACATTTTAAATAAAATGTAAAAAAAAAAACAGTTTTAAGCAATTTTTTAAGTGCCTAAAGATTTTATTTAAAAAAAATGTTTTAAGTAAAATCCAAGCATGGGACTGTTTTAAGAAAATTGTTACAAAAATTCTAATAGTTACAAAAATTGTTTTGTCAAAATAAAAAGTCAGTAGTTCCAAAAGAGTAACTATTAGAATCTTAATTATTTTTAAATAAAATCTTTAGGCACTTAAAAAATGGTTTAAAACTGTTTATTTTAAACTGTTTTTTTTGTACATTTTATTTAAAATATTTTATAATATGCGATCAAAATAAAATTAACACGACATGGCACGACACACCTCAAAATCTTAATTTTACGTAAAATGAACATGACACGTACGAAAGTGACATGACACGACACAAAATCCCTGTTTTTACGAAATGCGAACACGGCCCACTTGTCGTATTGCATTTTAAGTGGGTTGTATTAGTATTTGGTACAAAATAAGATTTCGTGTTGTGTCATATTACTTTTATAGGTGAAAATAAGATTTTGAGGCGTGTCGTGTCATTTTTATTTTGGTTGGGTTCGTGTTTCGTTAAAAAAACAACATATATTGTGGGGTGACACTTTTACTTGGGTCGTGTTCGTATTTTGTAAAAAATAATATTTGATGTTGTGTCGTGTCACTTTTATTAGGATCGTGGTCATGTTTGGATAAAAAAAATTTGTCGTGTCGAGTTGCTTTTATTTGAGTCGTGTTCGGTTATAAAAATAAATTTCAATTTTAAAACCAGTTTTTTATTTGTTAATTTTTTTCACAATTTTATATAAAAAATATTTTTTTTGAAAAAAAAACAGTTTTTAAATCTATCTTAAAAAAAAATTCTATAAAAGTATCATAACAGTTTTTCTCAATAAAAAAGGGTTTTTAAAACTATAAAAAAAGTTTTTAATTGTTTTTTTTAATAAAAAATAGTTATTTTTTAATTTCAAAAAATAAAAAAATCTTTTAAAAAACTGTTTAAAATATTGTTTTTTATTGAAAAAAATTGACAAATAAAAAAAATATTTTTTGATCTTTAGAGCAAATGGTAAGTTTGTCTTTTAAAAAGTAATTGGAGTGTTTTAAGAATTTTTAGAATCTTTAAGAAATAAACATGAATACAAATATGTCCAATTGGGAAATACATATGAATGCATAAAAATAATAATCTAATAAGGTGTTAACTTGGTAATTCCTTAACTTAAAAAATATATATATATTTTTTGAAATTAATATCTAATTTAGAATTATTATAAAACATGAATAGAACAACAATAAAGTTGAAAATACAAAAATTGAGCACAAAAGAGAGACAATATTCATGAATGAGATAGATATAATTACAAAAATTATATATTTGCTTTCAAATTAGCTAATGCATACTTTTGATGGCAATTGAAAAAGGAGTAAAAAATTAGAAAGAAAATTAAGAGTATTGACCTTGTTTTTTGGACAAGAAATTGTGCAATATGAATTTGATGGGAATATGAAGGAACTTGGGCAGCTGACTTTTGATTTCTAAGGTTTCAAGATGAATGTATTTGGAAGTTTTGTTAGATGAATGTATTAGGAGAGAGAACGTATCAAATTAAGATTCATGGAATGATTTTAATTTAATGAATGTGTGAAACTAATATTAAGGGTATGATAGGAAATGTTAATTTAATGAGGGTACTTTAGTACTTTGAGATTTGAAGGGGAACTTCCCTCTTTTTAAGTAGTATATATATATATATATATATATATATATATATATATATATATATATATATATATATATATATATATAGTACGGACTGTCCCACATTTTAACAGTGCGGACTGGACATGTGTCACCTGGTGATGAGCCCAGAAAGAAAGAGAGAGAGAGAGAGAGAGAGAGACTATAATTTAGGCGATACTTTTTAGAGAGAGAGAGAGCGCCTATAATTTAAGCGATACTTTTTAGACTCACGGCCAGATGACACATGTCCGCTCCGCACTAAAATACGGAGCAATTCGTACAAGAGCATATATATATATATATATCATATAATTCTTATTATATTTATATATATATACGACTTTATTTTTTTGTTACATCTCTTGTGATTTTTTTTTTTTATAAATTAGTTTGGAAGTGGTTTGTGTATTTACTCAAAACCTTGGTCACTTAAGCTTGAACAAAACAAAATATGTTGATAATTTAATCCGGCCTATTATTTGTTTGTATAAACAAAATAGTGTTGGTAACTTGAAACTTGGTTTGTGGATTAATCAGATCTATAATATCTGCTAGTTGATGATTAAGTTCATACACCTGTTTTGAAGAGTTATAGATCTGTTTAAACAAGATCATTTCGGTTTAACTTAAACATGCCTAACACTTGTTTGTTTAAACAAATCCTTGTTGGTATCGTTATTTTTTTTATTTAAATAAAAGTCAGGCCTTGTTTTTGCTTGAGGAACCTTACTGCGTATGGTTCCCTTTTTGTTTGGATTTGAATCTGTGGTCTTTGTTGGACTCACATTTGTAATAAAGATAATCTTGACCTAAAACAAACTTTCACTATGTTGAACATTTTCAAACTGTTGTGAAGTTCATTTGTGTTCGGTTACACTTTTGGTTCCATCTTTAATCACAACTGTTAAATATTTTTTTTACTAAACAGAAAAACCTTGTGCGTGTTTAATCTTTTAGTAACCAATAATCTTTTATGTTCTTAAAAACAATCTCATTATATTAATTCTATTTGTGTATCACTACATGGATTCTCTTGTGTTGAGTATGTAGTGTGCGTGCGTTCCAAGGCCTGGGTGTGATTAGTGTTGTATTTCCGTTCGATTGTGGGGATATTTAACTTAATATTGGTGTACTAGTTGTACTGATTAAGTTAGTTCATTTACATTTATATCTCTGTAAGTTGTAACTAATCATTGGTAATAGTGGACTTCGGTGTGTGATTGGTCCTGGTACGAAGGGGCACGAAATTTTATATTTCGATGGTTTCCTCGTGATCAAATGCTGTGTGACAATGTGCTTTTCCTCATCCCATTCTAAATCTTTTTATTCGAGCAACATCATCACAAATCTGTTTTTACTTTTTTTGTGTGTGTACAACAGTTTCAATCAAACTTTTAAAACTAATTTTAAAAAGGAAAAAAGTTTCTTTAATAACTATTACACATTAGGGTGGTTGGGTTATTTCATCCCTGAATATTCAGGTCAAGATGTGGCCATTTTTACAAAAACTCAATACAAGGCTACAATTAACATATACTCTTAAAAGCTGCATGGTTGAATTCCTTGTGAAAAATCATGCAGTTTGACATTTGAATCAACTCAATACAAAGTTTTCAAAATTCTAAATTCCAATAGTCGAAGATTTAATATGTGTGGTATACGCGCGAGAGTGACGTCAAATCATGCGCATTTGGAATTTAACCCAACACTTGAGGGTGCATCCCTAGTCATAAAATTCTGATTTTTTTCTCAACAATTTTATTTTATTTTGTTAGAAAAATGGTATATAATAACAACCTGTTTGGATAACCAAAACTAGTTTGATCAGAAACCTTAGAAAATGAATTGTACTTTATAAAATTTCACTTTGCACATACACCCCCGGACTTTTCAACTTGTGAATTTGAACCCCCATTTTCAAATATTGGTTCTTTAACATAAATTAAACATAAAAGTCTCTTCAACAAAATTTCAATTAGGTATACAACCCCAGTAAATTTATACCTAATTATATTTTTAAATTAAACTCCAAAGTTTTGTTTGTTCTAAAACTTAACTGTCATATATTTTGAGATTTTGATAAAATGATGTTTTACTTCATCACATTACAGAAAACCCCGAAGTAAAGCCTACACAAGAAGTTTTTAGTTAACCAAACCCCCCAACATTAAAGTTAATGAATTCTATTTCAATATTATTTCGAGCTTATAACTTGATTATTGCAATTGTTTATATCACTATGTACTAGTTTTTGAACTATTGTTCTTAATTATGAACTCTTATGTGTAGTTCACACATCCCATTGAATATTGATTCAATCTTTATCAAAAAAAGACCTAACTTTATGATTTCATGCAACCGATGATTTCAATAAACCACTGATTTCATAGACACGAGATGATTTCATTAAACCATAGTAGTATACATTATAATTCAGGGATTGGACTATCGTTTTACCAACGGGAGTGTTATTTGTCCTATAGGCCTAGTTTTGCTTACCATACCGATGCCGCTTTTTGGAGTTGGGCTTAGCAATGTTACTTCATCTCTAAAGGTTTTGGATTGATAATTATACAAATGTTTTGGACGAATGTTATTATAAGGGTATTGCTCGCATATAAAGCCTCTATAGCCGATAATTATGGATTATCTGATTATAGAAAAGATTGAACCCTTATCTTTATGACTCGATAGCCCTCATTTAGTTATAATCACCATATTGTCCTCACAAATATCAACTAATTCCATTCTGCCACTGTTCATTACTAGTGATATTTCACATTATTCGATAATTCTTTAATTGCGATTTATTACCTGTGATTTATTTCATTATGTCGTCGAACCTCTGAATTATGAACTTGTTATAGAAGTATAATTATCTACTCGACAATCTTTTGCTTATTTTTTCCCTTCTATATTGAAAGTGAAATCGAAGAAGGAGAGATACCCCCGCACCCATGGACTTTTATTCTGTTTTACTAAGGAAAACCTTTTCAGTTACGTACAACATAAAATGAAATACATTCACTACTACTTATCATCTTATGTAATCTTAATAGTCCCACTTTATTTATGTTATATGGCCCCGAATAATAAAATAAGGTGCAATTGCATCATGTTTGAATAAAGTTTCATTTTCTCACCTGAAACTTTTTTTTATTACAATTATTATTCTTTTATTACTCTCATCATATGTAGAGTATCGGGTGTGACTATTATGTGACAACCCGCTTAAAATAATAACGGGCGACCAGTCCTATACTAAATTAAAACAGGAATCTCAAATGGATCATTCTTAGCATCAACGGACGATACTAAAATTAACATCTGCTAGAAACCCAAAACCAATAAAAGCGGATTCCAAATTTTTTAAAAACATATGAAAAATAACACGCCAACAATAAAGTAACTAACAAGTCAGACAAAAAGAAATTCACTCATGCACAACTATTAAAGGATTCACTCACATAAAATGTAACAAGTACAAATAAAAGAATTAAATCCGAATATGCTGCCGGGTAACAGATAATACAACATTCCAGAGGAGAGAAGTATAAAATGCTAAAAGTAACTTTAGAGTATAAATTCGATACACCAAAATGAATCCTATCTAGACTTACAAACGGTATGAAGCGACTATAACAAAATCCCGCAACAGTCCGCATCTTCTACGGCTCCCAAGATACTGGATGGAATAGCATCCTCGGTATCCTTGCGGTGGGACACCTGTAGTACAATATATATACATATATAGAAAGAGAGAGAAATAAACGGGTCAGAGCCCGAGGTGTAAATTTTTTTATAGCAAGTGCATAACAGTGCATAATAATTATAAATGCACAATTTCGTAAATAAATTGGAGTCGCACTCCTTTGGAACTCCCAAACTCACCCCTCAACTAAAGCGCGCACCTAAACGTATGTACATAAACTTAAGTGTATCTACCCGATTTCTTCTAAGGGTAATTCAAAATCCTTCAATCCTATCATACCTTAAGTTTACACCCAAACTATATGTATATATATAAATCACATATGCACCTTACTAGAGTTCATCCAATTTAATATATAACTTAGGCAAGTCCTTAACTGCAGAATAAGCACACATTACATCCTAATTTTATAAAACTTCTATCTCTAAACAACATACACACAAGTATTAAGGACTAAACTTCTCCCTACTCCCAACCTTGTGCGTAGGACGTCTCGCGAAACGAAATCCAAATAAGGAACCCCCTCGACACACTACTCCTTGACAATGTTGATCGTAGGGATCCATTATGTCCTCCACACATATCCTATAACTGCAACTACTTAAATATTGAATAATATCTCTAAGTACACAATTAGAATCTCTATTTTAATCCTTGGGGTTGATATATCAGCAATTATCTCTAATTACGATCGATCGACCCCGAGAAACTAGTACACCCCAAATCACACAAGATGTACATCTTAGAAAATTCATATCACCTTCACCTATATATATATATATATATATATATATATATATATATATATATATATATATATATATATATATATATATATATGCAATCATTCACTCCTATAACCACGTCTACATAACACACATAATGCACACTTTGCAATACTCATAATATAAACGGTTATAGGATACAAAATACTGCACCATGCTATCATCTTCCATGAATTACTCACTTTCTCCCGGGTTACCACATATCGGACTATTATCACACTACCATGGTAACAAAATCAAACCTAACGTATGGGAAGCGGTCATAGTTCCTAATCGAAAAGTGAGAACGAATCATGCCCAAGACTTCTCACCCCCAAAAATAAAATCACCCAAATAATAATGGACGACTATGATCTGGGGACTATACGCACCCTGCTCCTCAAGCCAGGGGCCTCACCCACATCACGCAACCTCCCATGATAGCATGTGCCGGGTATGCTCACATAATAAGTATATATATTCTTCACACCACAAATATATATACATGCAATCACGTCATATGTATAAATCATCACACAAGAGATACACATTCGCGCCATAAATATATACTCATTTAACATATATATATATATATATATATATATGCATACCCTGTCTCCAATCAACATTCATCAAGTAAAAGAAGCTGGTGATATATAATTAACTCTCGTGATAGTCACCCTTGTCATAACGTATACCTACTCAAAGCAATTTCCCTTATATAGTCCCTCACTTGAAACATATTTATCAAATTCATCTGTAATATGAATATTCTTTCATTATGTCCAACATTAAGGATACTATCTCAATATCGACCGTAGGTATTCATCCCTATTCTAACCATTTATACCCGGATGCCCACAGATATATATTAATTACTCTAACTACAGGTACACTCAACTAATAGTCGGAAATCTATTTAATCTTTTCGAACTAAGATCTCGATTCATTTACTCAATTGAACCCTTAACAATACCGCTCTTCTGATTTAATCCCCAAATTCATTGTCACTAAGGATATTCGACATGTCTCTCGTTGGTCTATCCGTATTATCTAAATAAAATCCTATCGCTTAAAGGATTCAACACAAAAGTCGGCATAACAATCTCTCGTCATATCTACGCAACTTCCTCGAAAAGACCTTACCTTACGCCCTATGTTAGCTCACTCTTTAAACTGTAAATGGGACTCCATCCCTAATGAAATTCCCACTATATCAATACAACAAACTCCAATCCATATATATGTTCCCAAACTGCTTCGATAAGTGCCCGCGATCATAACATGTGAGAGACCCTCAAATAAACTCCAAAACGTAACTCGTGCATCATATAAATAAGTACCAAATCGAGAACCCAACCGAAATGGAGTAAAACTCATTCTAGAAAAATCCATCAAAATAACCCTGTTTCCGAATCGATTCGGTCTGGTCCGAATCGATTCGGTCTTAAGGGCAAATCGATTCGCCCCTTATGCGAATCTATTCGATCCAAAGGACCTGTAAGTCTGTCTCAAGCGGAATCAATTCGGTCATAAAGACCTGAGTGGCTGCAACATTCCAAATCGATTCGAAAGGGGGCCGAATCGATTCGGCATGTTCAGCATGCTACGAAATGGTCATTTCTCTCGAAAACCTAAATTTCCCAAAATCAATTTAATCATCTTCTAAGCCTTAATCTTCAACCCCAACATGTTTTCTAACATAAAAATCATAATACAAATCATCCCTACACTTAATACAACCTCAAATCCCTTTATAAAACCCAAATGCAAGATTTATTCCACAAAATCTAGGTTTTGATATTTATATCCAAAATCCATATTTTTTTCCCACAATTCATGAAATCAAATACACATATGAATTATTTATCAAGATTAAACACTTGCCTCGAAATTGTAGGGGTTGATTCGTCCTCAAGATCGCGTATTGGCCGAAAATCTGATAGCTTTCTCCTCTCGCTTCTTCCTTTCTCCTTCTTTCTCTCTTTCTTTCTCTTTCTCACAAATGAGATAGGCTGATTCCTAAGCCTCTCAAGCCTTTAAAACATAAATCCCATTTTTAAATGATAATACACACTTTAAATGACTCATTTACTCCAATTCGAGTCAAACTAACTTAAAAATATTTTGAAACCGAAATAAATCTCAAGGACAGTCATTTTGACTATCTCGACCTATCTGAAATCAATCGCGCACTCAGAATCGTCATCCGGAATACTTTATAAAGTCCTCAATTTTCGGACCTCCATTTCCAAATTCCAAAATTCTCCAATTTAAATAAATTTTCTTTCTCCCAAAATTTTAATTTTTCAGTCCCAAAAATCGTGGGTTATTACATATAAGTTCCCATATATGTTCGATTCGGGTGTAGTACCCCATGTGTTTAGAATTTAAGGGTCCGTTTGGTTCTCTATTCAGAAAACTCGATTTAAACGATGTTTTTAAATATAATTTTAATATTCAATTTTTTGTGTTTATAATTATTGGTGTGCGTTTGGTAAACTTGTTTTTAAATACAGTTTTTTGACAAATTTGACAAAATTGACAAAATTGATAAACATGTATATTTATAACATATATATATATATATATATATATGTGTGTGTGTGTGTGTGTGTGTGTGTGTGTGTGTGTATATATACACACACACACACATAAATTTTTTATACATACATGATACGTGAATGTTTACATATATACACACATACATACATACATACATCATAAATTATATACACGTACATTTAATATAATGTATTTTTATGTCTATGTAATGAGGTATGTTGGAGATTTTAAATATATATATTGCATGTATAATTCACTATAAAAATATATACATACATGAATTGATAATATTTTTTTAATACATATGTACTATATGTATATTTATATTAATCCATACATTAATAATATATGTATAAAATTATATATAAGTATCATGTATCTATTGATAATATTATTTAATTTTAAATTAATCCATACGTAATTGTGTACATGTACATATATATTTTTTATTTATAAGAATTACACACATATTAATGTATTATGTATGTATATTTTATATTAAGGTATAACTGCTTTAAAATATGAAGAATGAATAATTGTGAGTTGAAAAATAAAAAACAGAAGTTATAAAACACCCTAAACCTGTTTTTTGAAAAACTTCATTATAACACGGAAATATTATAATTCTGTATTTAAAAATAGGCTGATAAACGAGGATTTTTATTAGAATTGTATTTAAACAAAGAAAACAGAATTATAGTTGCAAACCAAACAGACCCTAATTAATTTAGAATAACTTAATTAATTAAAAAGGGAAATCGTATTTAATATAGAGAAATCTAACCTATTTATGTGCCGTTATGATAAATTAAATTCATGAGATGAGTTTATGCAATTAATAGAAGTAAAACTAGAATTTGACTAATATTTTGTTTAATTAGTTAATAAAAGTGAAGTGCAAATGTTATTGCTAATTTTGATTATCAATTAGTTTTATGGGACCTAATTAACTTAAATTAGTTTAATGTATTTGTGTATTTAATGACCTTTGGGCTTAATTGGTTTAATAAAGTTATTTGGTCTGGTTTGTTCATTTGGCTTAGATTAATTTAATTGTTGAGATGTTAGGGGTTGAGTGCGCGTTATCTGTTAGTGGGCTTAGACCCTTTTATTAGTAGGGTATAGTTTTGCACGCATAGAAATTTGGGACCATTAATCTCGGCAGAAGTGTGATAGGGTCAATTTTGGGGACTTAACCATTAAAGAAATGATTAGTAAAGTAGTAGGTTTGGTGTAAGGTTAGGGCAGTAGGGCGGAGCTTGGTTAAAACAAGGAGTTGAGGGCTATTTGGAAAATGAGGAGATGTAGGATTATTTTTTTAGGATCGTTTTAGTTGGTAATAATTATTTTGGGGGACATAAATGCTAGGTCGATACAGAGTTTTGACACAGAATGGGGCGACACAGTGGCGTGTCGCACCGGGATTGGCTATTGCCTTATGAATGTAAGTCTGTGCCAGTGACACTAGCCAATACCGGTGCGACACGTCACCGTGTCGTACCAAATGTGTCGCAAAATTGTGTCAGTGTAGAAGGACTCTCGGGGGGAAATAGTGTTGGTGTTGGAACTGACTTTGAGGGTTTGAAAAGAGAGACTTCGGGAGAAAACAATAAAATAAAATAAAAGTGGCCTTTATGATTTCTGGCCGGTTAAACAGGGAAGGGTTCCCTTCCTCTATCATTCTGCCAAGTCCCAGGGGAAACACAAAAATGAGGTCTTATGTAGGAGCTGAAAGTGTGCGTGGAAGTTTTTTTTTTCTTTCCAAACAGTGAAGCTTTATTCAAACCAACAGTATTTTACAAGAGATGTGTGCTGTAACATACTAAGTACAGAACTACGACACATATCATGAGATAAAAAAGGGAAAACATAACTAGAAACTGACAGGAAAAGCACAAAAAAAAGAACGCATAACCAAAAAAGTAGCAAAAGCATCCGCACACATATTGGCTTCATGGAAACAAAACGACAGGACTACATGGTGAAAAAGCCTGAGTCCATCAAGTACGGGTTGCAGAATGTCTGAGTGGGTCTGATGGTGAGCCTCGTTCCTGGCATTCATTTGGAATGCAACTTGATAATCTGTTTCAATTTTAATACAATTTATACCTATTTGAAAAGATAAATCAAGCCCGGTTTTTAAAGCCCACAGTTTTGCCAGTAAAGATAACACATGTCCCATGTTTTTAGAAAATCCCTGGATAAACTCTCCTCTTTCATTTTGAAGCAATCCACCAATGGAAGCAAGACCCGTGATATGAGATTTCGCTTCATCAGTGTTACATTTAACAAACCCAAGCGAGGGAGGAATCCACGCAATGTGTAATGGAATCAACGGGTTTTGATTCTGCCAGTAATCTGTTTGTTATGGGAGTGGAGGAATTGGCTTACTTGGTCAGATATAGAATGAAGTAAAATGGATTTCACAATTTGTTTACGATTAAATAAAGCCTCATTCCGAGCAAGCCAGAGGTAGCAGAGAGCGAAAAAAGGTTTGATGCCATTAGTAGTGAGGTCCCTTGCCTGACTAGTGTCTCTTAGACGATGGAGAATAAATAAAGGATCCATATCAAGCATCAGTTCTAGCATGCGAATTTGATATGTGGCTGGGCAAATAGTGAAGATGTGAGCATTAGAGTTTGTGAGATTACATAGCGGATAGGTTGGAGCCTTAATTTTATTATAGTAGTAAAGGCGGTCTGCTGTAGGCAGCGCTTGATGAATAAGAAACCACATATAGAGTTTAACTTTCGATGGTAGGGTGATTTTCCATATCCACGTCCATGGTAAAGATAGAAGATGACATTTGATCCTTGTTGTGTTCAGCCAAAGGCAAGTGTCATTAATGGTGAATTTTATCCCTTGACTCGGCCACCAGAAAGGGGAGTCTTCTTTCACAGTGGGTGAAATGTATATGGATTGAATAAAGAGGAGAAAATAAAGTGGCAGATAATGAGACAGTAAGTCCAAATTCCACTGATAATTCTGAATGAAACGAGAAAGGGGTTCTAAGAGAACATTGGGCGGTATTTAGGGGAATCGTTGTTCCAGTGTTTCTTGGAGGAGCCAAATATGTTTTCCAAATGTTATTGTACCCGGTTCGATTTTCCATTTAATCGCGTGTTTGAAAACAGGAATTAATTTGGAGACCCGTGTTCAAAATCAGGAGGCATGAGAGGGAGCAGTTGCTTCAAGTAAAGAGGCATGGGGATAGTACTTTTTTTGGAGGACTCGTGACCAGATGTTACTCTGGTCCCAGTAGAGTTGCCATAAAAGCTTAAGCACGAATGCTTCGTTGAGAGTGTGCAGGTTTTTTATGCCTAGGCCTCCATAATTTTTGGGTAAAGTAATCACATCCCAATATATGGTTGGAGTTTTGTGAGTGTGTGCGTTAGCATTCCAAAATAAGTTCTTTACTTTAACAGTGAGGGAAGTAAGAATGGATTTCGGTAAAGGGTAGGCTAACAAATTGTAAACGGGCAGTGAGGTACAGACTGCATTAATAAGAGTAGCCCGACCCGCATAGGAAAGAAAATACGAATACCATGTGTGGAGATGATTGTCAAGGTCTGCTATGAGGTTCTTGAACAGACTCCGAGTGACCCTACCAGTAATAAGAGGGAGTCCTAAATACTTTTCATGTCCCATATTTCTCTGGAAGGCTAGCATTGATCTGGTTGCACACATAATGGTGCGAGGGGTGGAACGAACAAAGGTTATAAGATATTTTTCACGATTAATGGTTTCACCTGACACTTGTGAAAAAGTTTCCAAAATTGTGCAAAATCGGGTTATAGATTGGGTTATAGGTTGTAAAAAGAAAATCCAATCATCGGTAAACACTAAACCAGGGATTTTTGGACCATTCCTAGAGGGACGGAGCGCAGTTATGGTTTTGAGTTGACTTACCACATCAATCTGTCGTAAAAGGACATCTAAGCCAAGGATGAAGAGTAGAGGGGACAATGGATCACCCTTTCCTAGCCCTCTCGAGGGCCTAAAAATGGGACCCAGATGGCCATTAATCAAAGTTTGGAAGGAAGTGGTGGTCATGCAGGAGGTTAGGAAAGAGATCCACTGTTCTGGCATTTCGTGTTGACGCAGAACCTATTAAAGGTAAGGCCATTCAATTTGATCATAAGCTTTTGATAAGTCAATTTTGATCGCACAAGTTCTTTTTTTAGATTTGGATTTACAATTGTATGGAGAAGTTCATGGGCTATCAAAATATTATCCTGAATGTGGTGGCCCTTCACAAAAGCTGATTGAAAGGGTGAGACAATATATTTGATAATTGGACGTAATCGCTTCACCAAAATAATGGATATAAGTTTATAAATGACATTGCAAAGGCTAATAGGGAAACAATGAGAAACCTGGGTAGGGTTTTAGCGCTTAGGGATAAATATAAGGATTGTATGATTTATATTTTGCGAAATCCATCCTGAAGATAAAAAATCTCGCACCAGGTTACAAACAAGAGGGCCCATTTTATGCCAGTGGGTCAGGTAAAATTCTTCCGAGAGCCCATCTGGTCCAGGACTTTTATTACGTCCCATTCTAGTAATTGTGAACCAGATTTCACGTTCTGAGATAGGTTGAAGTAAATTAATTTTATTCGAATCCCGAATCTGAGTGAAAGATGGAGATAATCCGGCAACCTGTTCAAGAGGTGTTATTTGGAATAATGTGTCATAATAGTTTTTAAATTGAGTTTCCATCGCCAATTGAATCTTATGCCATCCAATTTTCGGGTTATATATTGCCTGAATGGTATTAGTACGTCGACGCTGCGTGACACAAGCGTGAAAAAATTTAGTATTGGAATCCCCATCAAGGGCCCAATTGAGTTTATATTTATTTTTCCATACAAATTTTCCTGATTAAGGTGATAGGCTAAAGATTCTTGTATTTATTTTTCCCGTAATAAGAGAGCAGAATTCGGGTCGATCTCAATAAGGGTTCGGGTGTAACTGAGATTACGTTGCAAATAGGCAATTTTAGTGGCCATGTTTCCATACACATTAGTTTTTCCAAGCTATCACAGCTCTTTTAAAGGAAAGCTATTTTTTATGGAAAATGGTGGCAAGCGGAACTTCCAAAGAAGGGGCCCAGGGGTTCCAAATTAGCTCACCAAATGACGAGTAAGAATGCCATTCTTTACAGTAAATGAAACGTTTAGGATTTCGCATCGCTTGAGGCATACTATCTAACATTATAGGACAATGGTCAGATCTTGCATTTGGGAGATGGGTGATTCTCGTGGAAGGGTAAAGATCCATCCAATCAGTATTAGCTAGACCCCTATCCAGTTGCGCACGTACATGATGACCAAAAGGGGTGTTCGCTTTCCAAGTAAAAGATGGGCCTTAAAATCCTAAATCATGGATATCATGTGTCATCATAAAATTATTTAAAGATTTGGCTCCATACGGTTTAAACTCTTGACCTCCTAGCTTTTCACGAGGGCCTAAAATTGTATTAAAATCCTCAAGTAAAATCCAGGGGTGGATAACAGAGGTTGAAAGTAAATGCAATTATTGCCATACCTGGTTTTGAGCTGCGGGATTAAGAGGCATATAGATTGTCGTTAATTCTGCAGGAACGACTGCTGGAGCATGTTCAATGAGGGCATGAATGAATCGCAGAGATACAATGACTTCAAGAGCCGTGATAGGTCCTTCCATCCATAGGATCCGGATACCTCCAGTTTGGCCAAGTGCAGGAGAAATGATGTGGTTACGAAAAGGTAAATGGGCAATCTTGTCCAATGAGCGACGTGCATCCATGCGCGTATCTAGAATGACGACTATGTGAGGTTGTTGGCGATGAATAATATTCAGATATTTCGGTAAAAAGGTTGGACAAGAAACCCCTCTAGCATTCCAAAGTAGAATTTTCATTAGGTGCAATAGATGGTAGGACCTCATTAGTATCGGCGCCGAAAGGATGTACACAAATTCGTTTGGATGCATTGGGTTTATCAATAGTTGTGCATCATTTGGAACTGGATGCGTATGGAATGTGAAGATGGACGCCGATTCTAGTTGGAGTCTGTCTTTGTGCTGGTCGACCTCTACGTGGATGCGGGGTTGAAGTAGCTGGTAATGGAAGACATGAGGTAGGGAGCAATTGTCTTGAATGAGAAGATCGTGAGGTCCTTTTTGAATTATTCTTTGAGTGCCTAGAGGTGATGGAGGTTCGATTTGGGGGTTTAGCATGCTGAAACTTCCTGGATGAAGGTGGCGAAGGCGGAGTGGGAGATTGCGAGACTGAAAATTCGTACCCAGGGGGTGCATTGGGTTCATCGTGTGAGCTGTCCTCATTTTTGGTCGTGGCGGAGGTCGCTGTAACATGTCCGAGGTCGGGGAATCTGGGGGGCTATTGGAAAAGGTCGGGAAGTCTGGACTCGGGCTCCGGCTCGTCATCTCCTTATTTGACTGTTTGGTTTTGCAGTGTAGCTGGGCGTTGTGTCGAGGTTGGCAAGAGTTAAGCACTTATATTTGGTTTGCATGGCGGTAATTTTTACATGAGGAGATCATCGATTTTTACAGTGGTGCCACGTACGTCATTAGAGGTTCCAATTGTGTTGTTTATCTCATGTTTAAAGGCGGTGGATTGAATGCTGTTGGTTTAAGATAAATTTTGATCCTTGTCGTTTTGAGGCTGTGGTCTGTTATCAATAACTGGGTCCCTCTGAGCCCTATGTACTTGAGTAAAATTGAGAGCTGAACGAGATGTTTGAATCTGATCCGGTTGTATGTTATCCTCTAATCCAAGTGTCCTAGAAGCAATGGACCTCGCCTTGACCTGTGGAAAAAGTTTACCCAGAACCCTAGTAAGCTGCGAATTATCATGCATTGAATGACTATACTGCCCCTCCTCTTTTTGCGCCTTCTGCTGGCTGCCCAGGTCCTCCATTGCGCGAGGACATTTTTCCTTATTCCCTGATCCAATGCCAAAATTGTCCTGACTCTGAGGCAGCAATGGTTTATTCCGACGAGGCGGACAACGGGTCACCACTTGCCATTGTTCAGTGGAGTCCTGATTGCTATTCGATTTTAGCGTTGTTGCTGAGCCATTGGGTTTGCAACTATCTTTTATATGTCCAATTAGGGATGGCAACGGGGCGGGTTTGGGGCGGGTTTTCAAAAATCCTAACCCGCCCCATTTAATAAACGGGGCGGGGCGGGGCGGGGCGGGTTAGGATTTTTGAAAATTAACTCCTAACCCGCCCCATTTAATAAACGGGGCGGGTCGGGGCTCCTACGGGTTGCGTTAATTTTAAAAATAGTAAAATTAAAAATATTACATTATAGTCTTAGAGGTATACAATGGCTCGTATTCCAATAAGTGAGACAATCCCCCAATTGTCAATTCATATTTTCACTTAAATCTTTTACAAAATTAACATACATATAAATATTTTTTTTTAGTGTGTGAGTGTGTGTATATATATATATATATAATTTAATTATAATTAACATACATATAAAGGATATTTATATAAGCATAAGTTAAACGGGGCGGGGCGGGGCGGGGCGGTTTTATTTCAGCTAACTCCTAACCCGCCCCATTTAATAAACGGATTTTTTTCTTAAACCCATACCCGCTCCTAATTCATTAATCGGGTTTTAAAACCCGCCCCATTAGGGGCGGGGCGGGGCGGGGCGGGACTCCTACGGTTCGGGTTAAATTGCCATCCCTATGTCCAATGAGACCACATGTAAAATAAATGTCCGTGTTCAGTTCGTACACAACATTGTGAAGAATGCGACCAATTTTAATTTTTGGTGGCAGGGGTTGTTCTATATTGAATTCAATACAGAGACGCGCATAACGTGCACATCCCCTGGACTCAGTGTAGAGATCAATTTTTAACGGTTTTCCAAGCGATGCCGCAATGTGATGTAAAAAATCCCGTTCATAGTATTCTATAGGTAGTTCATGTATTTGCACCCAAAGACTCATGTGTTTAATCGCGGCAACTGAGGGTTGAAAATTTTTTCACCATCTTTCCACCGGCAGATAATGGTCTTCCATGAACCACGGGCCTCCGGATAAAATTGAAAGGTAGTCATCCATGGGTCTTAAATTAACTAAATAATATTTGTAGCCTAGATCAGTGATAAAAAGCCCAGCCTTTAAGTTCCAGAGTCATGTTAATCGTAATGCAAGCCTTTGGAAGGATAGAAACTTTCCTAGTAATTTGATTATCAATGATTGTCACCGGCGTTTTTGAACTTTTTCAAATTCCCGTTTTTCAATTGGCACTTGCGAAATAGCGATCTCGGTGCTTCGTTTATCATCTTGTTCATTTTTCGAATCATAATCCTCTATGGTAATATTCATATCATTTGATGTGAAGAGCGTGTGGTTAGCAGAAGGTCCCTGGTGATGATATGAAAACTTAGTAGCTTCCATGTCTCTTATTCCACTCACTGTATTTGGCCTTAAAACTTTTTCCTTATACGATACCCTAGTTGGAGACGGAGTTGGTGCCTGTAGAACAAGTGGAGTAGCATGGTTGATATCCAAGGGGAGAGGAGTAGTTTCCAGTGAGGGCAACAGATTTGGTGGTTTGGGTGGAGGTAGGGCAGAAATACTGTTAAGGTTTTGTAGGGTTTCCCTAGAGAGAGAGTTTTCGTCCATTTGGAAAAGTCGAACCACGCAAGTGAAGCTCTCTTTTTTGAAGTTTTTTTTATCTATTTTCTTGCGTGGAAGTTATTGGGGTGTTTATGAAGGGCTGACTTTAGCCCTGAGCCACTAATAAACAGAGGGTTGAAATTTATGCCAATCATTGGCATTTAAACAAGGCAGTGAACATTTCGATTTAGAGATTGATTTCGAGGTGTTTTTTCAAGGGATCAATCTCATCAACTTGGGAAGAAATTTCGGAACATATTTTCGAGGAAAGTAACTTTCTACTCTCCTTTTATGCGTGCATTTGTTAAATTCATCAAAATTAAATCTTTAGAATAAAATTTATTAATGACCTTTAGAAAAATATGCAATTCTAATTTATATGATGTTGATACCAAAATTAATATGCTGATGTGGACGAATAAGACGAAGACATGTGTCAATCTACGTGGCACAATAGCATCGAGGAAGATCATTTCCCGACCAACCATGCTTCTTTCCGAGCAACGAGAATACGCCGAGGAACTCTATCACACCGAGGAACTCTAACACACCGAGGAACTCTATAGCACCGAGGTACTCTAATGTTCCGAGGAACTCCTGATCAGCGAACAGCTATGGCGGTCCGAGCTGCATCTCGGTCGTATCATTAATTGCCAGATAATCAACAGTTCAGATATTCATTGAATGCTTATATTCTTGGCACGCATTCTGCATTAAATGTATTACCCTTTCATATGTATGTCATTTAATGTATCGAACCTTTCATGTACAGCCTCAAGGCTATAAATACCTTGTATCATCCTCATTCAAGGGGACCGGAATTTCTTGAGAGAACTTGTAATCAAGAATTCCACAAACACTCAGCAATAACATAACAGTGGACGTAGGCTTTATTCCTAGCCGAACCACTTTAAAAATCTTTGTCTTATTTATTTATCTGTGATTGAAAAATTAGAGCGATCTAGTTTTTTACATCAACAGATTGGCGTCGTCTGTGGGAACCAATGGCAGATAATCCAGAATCCAGTAATCGAAATGTTGGAAATACTGGAAATCTTCCAAATCCATCTGCATCCCCAGATCTGGCTGGAATTATGACGAATCTGGCTCAAGGACAAACCGCCATGCAAGAATCTATGAGGCAACTCATTCAAACTCTTCAGGGCGGTGCACCTACCTATTCAGGGCAAAGGAGTGATCATAGGCAATCGCAATCTAGACGTACCGGGTCATATCGCAATGAGGAGTCTAATGATTCTTCTTATCAACCTGGGCGAACTTCATCGATACGGGCTACGGATACAGATCAACGTATCACTCTTTCTCCGGAGAGAACTAGCGCTTTGGAAAGATTAAGCAGGGTGTCTCCTTTCAGTCGGTTAGGACCAAGGAGGAACATGAGTCCACCTAGGGCTCCATCAAGAAGTTTTCGACCACCACCAGGTTTGAGAGAAGGATCTGCACAATCGCGACCAACTACTCGTCGAGATAAATCTCAGGAAGCTACGTCAGAGCAATCAGTTGCTCGGACTAAGCGGCCCGAGGAAGGGAATGAAGCATGGAAAGGTTCCATTCAACGGTTGGAAGATAGATTGGGAGAAATGGCTAAGGCAAGGAACCCCTTACAGAGAACTTTTGTTCAAGGAACACTTTTTGTGCAAGCCATTGTGGATTTCCCTACACCGTCAAAATTCAAAGCACCCGTGGTGACCCCCAAGTACGATGGAAAGACAGATCCCGTACTTCATATAGAACAATACCAAGCTGCTGCAGATATCTACGCTGTCCCTGACGAGATGAGGTGTAGAGCATTCTCAGGAACTCTTACCGGATCTGCACAGATATGGTACAATAATCTTCCTCGGGGTAAGATTTCAACCTTTGTTCAGTTAGCCGAATTGTTTATTGGCAATTTTTGTTTTGGAGCAAAGCCGGTAAAGCGAGTAGCACACTTGCTAAGTGTTAGACAAAAATCAGGTGAAAGTACTAGAGATTACATAACTCGTTTCAATAACGAGAAGTTGGAAGTCATAGATTATGAAGAAAAGACAGCAATCACTGCTCTGATGAGTGGTTTGCTGCCTAACAAGCTGTACTACACTTTGGCCAAAGATCCACCTAAAAATATGTCGGAGTTGATGGCAAAGGCGGCCAAAATCATGAATGCCGAGGAGGCTATGGCTGCGAAGAAGAATATGGACAAAGAAGTTAAAGTTGAGGTCGACAATTCTAAGAAGAAAGATCAGAAAGGTAATGGTGGTGATAAACATTCCAGGAATAACAGGATGAAGTTGGAAGTCCTAAAGAAGTATGATAATTATACTCCATTGAAAATGGGTATTAATCATGTTTTGGAAGAAATCAGGAATAACGAGGAAATCAAGTGGCCAGAGAAACTGAAGACAAATCCCGACCTGAGGAATAAAGACAAATATTGCGAGTTTCACAAAGATCATGGCCATATGACCAAAAATTGTATAGCCCTTCAGAACGAGATTGAAACACTCATCCGAAGAGGAAAATTATCAAAGTATGTAGATCGCAGAGGTGAAAGGAAGAATGATGATAGAACTAGAGAGAGATCTAGATCTCCTCGTCGTGCAGAGGATAAAAAGAAGAGGGACCATGAAGAGGATCCAGATGATGACCCCGATCTTCCCAAGAAACCAAGGAAACCTGAACGAGAGGTGTTTTCCATACGTTTTGGATCACTTGATTGTAATGTTATTACAGGAGGAGATGCAGGAGGAGGAGACCTTACTGCAGAAAGAAAAGCTTACCTCGGAGAGGCTCAAGCTTGTTCATACATTCAGCGAATAAACCTGGCCGAGGATGATCGTCCGAGGAAGGTAAACAAAGAGAAGCTAGTGATTGGTTTTTCAAAAAACGACCTGGCAGGTGTTCTTTACCCTCATGATGATCCTTTGGTGATCAAAATGAGGATGAAGGATGTGATCATTTCAAGGGTGTTAGTAGACAATGGTAGTTCGGCAGACATCATGTACTATTCATGCTTTGATAGCTTGAATTTAAAATTATCTCAATTGGAACCTTATCACAGACCCCTTCTGGGTTTTGCTGGCGAGAAAGTTTTTCCACTTGGGACGATCAAGTTGGATATACTCATTGGAACTTGGCCTGCTTGTCGAACAGAAAGAATACGCTTCTTTGTGATGGATAAGAATGTGCAGTCCGCCTACAACATCATCATGGGAAGAGTTGGATTGAAGAAGTTCGAAGTAGTTCCATCTACAGTACATCAATGTTTGAAATTCCCAACTAATTTTGGAGTAGGAATTATGAAAGGTGATCAAAAAGTAGCTCGGGAATGCTATTATTCGTCTGCCGAGCAAGAAGAACTTGAAGAATCAAGGAAAAAGACTACTACTTATCAAGTGGAGGAGAGCACAGAAATTGAAACTCTTGACCCTAGGGATGAATCTCAACTCGTAAAAGGGCAGGTTGTGGAATCTACAGAAATTGTTATCCTGGACGACGAGCATCCTGAACGAGTAACTCAGATAGGATCGTCGTTGGATGTTTCAATAAAACAAGATTTGATAACTTTCTTGAGAAATAGGAAGAATACTTTTGCTTGGAGTCATGAAGACATGCCAGGTATAGATCCAAACTTTTTATGTCATGAGCTCAACGTGAATAAGGAGATCAAGCCTGTGAAGCAAAGAAGAAGAGTGTTTAGTCCCGAGAAGAACCAGGCCATACAAGAGGAGGTCGAGAAACTCCAGAAAGCCCAATTCATTGAAGATGTGAAATATCCAGATTGGTTGGCAAATGTGGTGATGGTAAAGAAGAAGAACAACAAATGGAGAATGTGTGTTGATTTTACTGATCTCAACAAGGCATGTCCAAAAGATCATTTTCCATTGCCCAGAATTGATCAACTAGTGGATGCTACCTCGGGACACGAGCTACTCAGCTTCATGGATGCTTATTCTGGCTACAACCAGATCAAAATGAAACCTGAAGACAGGGAAAGTACTTCTTTTATTACCCCAAGGGGAACTTATTGTTATAATGTTATGCCTTTTGGTTTAAAAAATGCAGGTGCAACATATCAGCGGTTGATGAACAAGGTTTTTACCGAACAAATCAGCCGCAATATGGAGGTCTATGTCGACGACATGCTCACCAAAAGCAAGAGAGCTGCAGATCATTTGGTTGACTTGAGTCAAACTTTTGATCAACTGGATAAATACCAGATGAAGCTCAACCCGACGAAGTGTACCTTTGGAGTACGAGAAGGAATGTTCCTCGGATACATCGTCAACCAGCGAGGTATTGAGGCAAATCCAGAAAAGATCAAGGCTCTTTTAGGGCTGCGATCTCCGACGACGAAGAAAGAAGTGCAGAGTCTTACCGGACGGGTTGCAGCACTCAACAGATTTGTATCCCGAGCAACTGATAAATGCCTCCCATTCTTCAAAACACTGCGAAAAAGTTTTGAGTGGACTGATGAATGTGAGAAAGCCTTTCAAGATTTGAAGAAGTATTTGGGAGCCCCACCATTGTTGTCTAGGCCAATAACTGGAGAGACGCTGTACTTGTATTTGGCAGTATCAGAAAATGCAGTTAGCTCGGCGTTGATCAGATTGGAGAATGGAGTCTAGAAGCCAATTTATTACACAAGCAAGGCCTTCCGAGGTGCGGAAATCAGATACCCAAAGCTGGAAAAATTGGCACTGGCATTAATTGAAGCAAGTAGAAGAATGAGGCCATACTTCCAGGCCCATACCATCATTGTGTATACCGACATGCCGTTAAGACAAGCCCTTCACAAGCCAAAAAAATCAGGAAGATTGATGTACTGGGCAATAGAGCTCGGTGAATATGATATTGTGTATGAACCCAGATCATCGTTGAAGGGGCAAGCCGTGGCAGATTTTATAGCAGAGTTCACATACCCTGATACCCCCGAGGAGCAAAAGGTGCTTGCTGACCTACCTGTGGACGATACAGGATCAACAGACACAGATCCAGACCAACCAAGGTTGGTAAAAGGACTTGTGGATGTAGAAAAATCATCATATTCAAACCCCGACCAACTCCGGTTGGAAGAAGGGCGCGAACAAATGACCAACGAGGAACGAAGGATACCCGGGGATGATGAAAGAAAACAGATGATATTTCACCGAGGAACTCTAACAGATAAGAAATTTGAAGACAAGTTACATACATGGAGATTATATGTAGATGGATCATCTTGCACGACTGGTTGTGGAGCAGGGATTGTTTTAAACTCTCCAGACGATATTGACATGGAGTATGCCTTGAGATTCCAATTCAAAGCTTCCAATAATGAGGCTGAATATGAGGCTATGATAGCAGGTTTTCATTTGGCGAAAGTTATGGAGGCACGACAAGTAATTGTTTTCAGTGATTCTCAATTAATTGTGAATCAAATGATGGGAATATATGCAGTGAAGGGAGAGTTAATGGTGAAGTACCATGCAAAAGTGATGGAGTTATTAACAGAATTTGATGCTATTCAATTGGTAAGGATACCGAGAATGGAGAATGCTAGAGCAGACGCATTGGCCCGACTAGCGTCAGCTACGCGCACCGAGCTGCGAAGAACAATACCAATTGAAGTATTAGAAAGTCGAAGCATAGAAGAAGATCTGACGGTGAAGATTATTACCCTTGATTTAGGACCATCTTGGATGGATCCTATCAGAGCATACATTGAAGAAGGAGAATTGCCGGAGGACAAACTAGCTGCCAAGAAATTGAAGTATAAAGTTGCTCGGTATGTGTTAACTAATGGTGTTTTGTACAGACGAGGAATTATGGCAGGTTTGCAGAGATGTGTGCATCCATCAGAAGTCAAAGAATTGATTGAAGAAATTCATGAAGGATCTTGTGGAGCTCATGTCGCAGGTCGGACACTTTTGCAAAGGGTAATGACACATGGATACTATTGGCCGACGATGAGGGCTGATTGTATAGCCTATGCTAAGAGGTGTGACAAATGCCAACGTTTTTCCTCCATCCGAAGAACTCCACAGGCATTGTTGACACCCATAACATCACCTTGGCCATTTGCCATGTGGGGAATTGATCTGGTTGGACCACTGCCAACGACCCGAGGAAGGTTCAAGTATCTCGTCGTGGCAGTAGACTATTTTACTAAGTGGGTGGAAGCTGAACCACTAATTGAGATGACGTACGAGAAGGTGTATCAGTTCATATGGAAGAATATCATTTGTCGATATGGTCTCCCCCACGCTTTCATCACAGACCATGGAACGCAATTTGATAACGAAGAATTTGCTGCCTATTGTCATCAGTCAAACGTCTTGAAGTTTCATTCAGCACCAGGCCATCCCCAAAGCAATGGACAGACTGAAGTGACGAACAGAACATTACTAAATGGGTTGAAGAAGAGGTTAAGTGAGGCTAAAGAAAATTGGATTAATGAGCTACAGTCAGTTTTGTGGGCTTACTGAACAACTTCTCGAGCAGCAACAGGAGAATCACCATATATGCTAGCATTTGGAAGTGAGGTTGTGATACCTGCCGAGTTGGGCCTACCAACACACAGGGTGTTAAATTTCAATTCTCCGATCAGTGATCTGATGAGAAGGATGGATTTGGATATGCTCGAGGAAGTCAGAGAAGAGGCAGCCATTAGGAATGCTGCTTATCAACAACGAACAGCTCTGTTTTACAACAAAAGGGTAAAGAAATGTGATATAAAAGAGGGGGATTATGTGCTAAAGAAGGTCATTCAGAAGCAGAATAAACTGGAAGCAAACTGGCATGGACCTTACCGAGTTACAGAGGTTGTTCGACCAGGAACTTACAGAATAGCAACTCTAGAAGGAGAGGAATTTAAGAACGCATGGAATGCTGAACACCTGCGCAAGTATTATCAGTGATGTCAAATGTAAAGCATTTCTTTCATTATGAATAAAACGAGGATGTTTCGCCATTTTCTTTCTGGTTGAAAGTTTTTCGGGGAATACTAGTGTAATACACTACACAACAAAAGTGCTCTAAGGAGCCAACCTCCTTTGGTTAGGAGGACAGCTCTACGGAGCAAAAGTGCTATAAGTAGCCAACCTCCTTTGGTTAGGAGGACAGCTCTACGGAGCAAAAGTGCTATAAGTAGCCAACCTCCTTTGGTTAGGAGGACAGCTCTACGGAGCAAAAGTGCTATAAGTAGCCAACCTCCTTTGGTTAGGAGGACAGCTCTACGGAGCAAAAGTGCTATAAGTAGCCAACCTCCTTTGGTTAGGAGGACATGCTCTAAGGAGCCAAAAACTGCTCTAAGGAGCCAAAAGCTTCAAGGAGCCAAAAAGTGTACACCAGCATGATCAACTACGGTTGGTAAGATAAAAATATACTCTCATATTACAACTTATGTTGGTCGGGAGGTAATATTATTACAACGAGTTCTTTGAAGAACAAAATGTTCAAAACAAAAAATACACCAAGTATAGTTGGTCGGGGATAAAAACCCAATAACTGTAGTTGGTCGGCGAGGACAAATTATTGATCTTAGATGGTCGGACGCAATTTTATAATTAAACCAAGTATAGCTGGTCGGGGATAAAAAAAAAAAACCATCAGCTGTAATTGATCGACAAACATTATTCAACTAACTTGGTTGGTTGGAAACAGTTTTGAACAATTTACTTTATTGATCAACCTTGATACTTGTAAATTTTTAAGTTGGTTGATAAATAGCACGATATTTCCATCCTTTTAAATACATAGATACCTATGTACAAATATAAAGGTGTTTGATAAACACAAGACTAACAAAATTGGCAAACAGAAAATGAAAATCTTTTCATTAATCTAGAATAAATTACAAGTTACAAGAATGAACTAAATTGTTACATGGATATTACTATTCTATTGGTTTTTTGCCCTGTGCTTTAGAAACAGGTTCCTCGCCGGCAGGAGGGTCTTCTAGGCAAAGGGGAGAATTGATGAAATTAACATCTCTGAGCATTCTGACGTTCATAACAGAAGGTGTATCCAAAAGATGCTCAGGACGAGATAATTCAACTTGGGAGTGAAGGCTATAATCACCAAGGTATTTTGAAATTAGACTGCGAGGAATGGAACGAGCTGGGATCCATGCCATATCCAATTTGAAAGGTGGTACAGGCAAGTCTAATAATGATGGAGCATGATAGTCCCATAAAAAATGCCCTTGCTCCAACTTTAACACACCCAATGCATTTAACCATCCTTGCTTGTAACCTTCATTGTTAGCATGTTCAATGCGAGCATCCAGATGAACGAGAGCTTCATTGTATCCTGCCATCCAGAATTCCCTTGGCTGTTTATGGAATTGGAAGGTTAATCTATCCAATTGTTCATGAAGGCTTTTGGCAAAGAGATCCTTGTTATGCAAGGCAGATTTCGTCGATGCCAGCTGATCTTCCAGAGACAGATTTTTATTGGACATTTCAGTCAGAGCACGGTCTTTTACTTTCAACTGGAATGCTTGAGTTTCCAGAGTAGACTGAGTGCGAGCCTCTTCAACATTTTGGCTGAGGACTCTTCCTCGCCCCCGAGAACCTCTTCCTCGTCCTCGAGCAGTTCCAGAAATGGAAGATCTTCTTAAGTCCTCCAGCTCTTGCCTTAGTTTGGCATTTTTGACCTCTAAGAACGAGAAGCCTTCATCAGTAACTGGTATTAATGCAGTAGAAGATGAAGCAGCAGATTCATATTGAGCCAATTTTTTCTGCAAATTATTATTTTCTTGTTCGAGGATCTCGGCAATTTGTCTGCAGGCTTCAACTTCACCTTTTAGGGTCCTTTCCCTAATATCATATGCAGCGATGATCTTCTTATGGCCTGTTTCAGAAGAAAGTTGTTGGTATCTATTTTCATAATCTTTGTGTAACAAAGCCATTGATTCATTGTACTGACCTTGGAGATCCTCTAAGGAACAATGCAGTTCTTCGATTAGGTCATAATAAGCGACATTGCTGGCCACAGCTCGGTCGAGTAAATCTTTCAAGTACCGATAAGCCTCAATAGCCTGCTCTGAAGCACCATGACCAAGGATATCAGCAATTTCCGATGTACTAAGGTCTGTATGACCAGCCTTATAGTATTGATGACATTGTTGCATCAGCTCGGTATCATGTGAAGAGATCAATTCCATTCTAGCAACAAACTAAGGACGAGAAAAAGACAACAATCAACAAAAACAAGTTATCAACAACAGAGATGAGCAAAGATATGTTTTATTAGATCATCAAAAAGTTACATTGTTCGATTACAAGGAAATACAGAAATGCTACCGAACAACTTCACACCTTTTCCTTGTCTCCCAAGACTTTCTCGGGAGGCTGGGACGAGGAGCTCGGTTGCTCGGATGTAACAACAGCTTGATCGGTAGGAATCTTCTCGGGAGGAGGAGGCATGGAAGAAACGTCCTCGGTGGCAGAGGGTTGAGAGGCAGAAACTTGATCGCCCATAGCCATAGAAGACTCATCTGAGGCAGGTTCATCTTCTTCTTCTTCCACAATTGGTGGAGGAGGACCAGGGAGATGCTGTTGGAATAGCTCAGAATCGTCTTGGACCTTTAGCTCTTGCAGAGCAGCTACCCAGCCATCATGGAAGTATTTCAACTCCCCATATTGAACTTGGGATGTCATTGCAGCTATCCCTCTCTCCCATCCTTTCTCCCAACCAACACTGAAATGTTTCTTGATTGCAACTTTTCTCCTCGACTTCTCCGAGGAGAGCTTCACCTCCAATTCCTCTTTCTTAACCTTGATATCTCGCAGAGTAGATAATTCTTCCTCTGCCTTTTTCAACTTATCATCAGAATCCTGATGTTTAACCTCCAAAACTTTAACTTTCTCCTCCAAGTTCTTGAAGGTTTCGGCCATTTTCGCCTTCTCAGCCTCAGCCACAGCCAGCTTTTTCTCCCAAACAGTTTTCTCCTCGATGTACTGTTGGCGAGATTCCTTCACAGATTGGGCTAAACCCAACAAAGCATCGTCAACATCGGACGAGGAACTGGAAGCTTTAATAACTTGATCTTTCTTCACGATGGTATTGAAGCAGTTCACCAGCTGAAAGATAAGAAAAACAATAAAGTCAACACAAATACAAGAATTCAAGAAAAAGAAAGAAAGACCAAAGGTATGAGAAATTTACTGAAGAAAGATGTCGAGCAGCTAGGGATGTCAGTGTATCCCTAGGAATTTTTTCATCAACCCCGAGAACCTCGGGTATAACGGAACTCATTGAAGAACTCGGAAGAATGATGTTTGAAACACTACTACCACCAGCGGGTAGAGAAAATGCAGTTCCAGCAAGATTAACTGAGGATGATTTCCTCAATCTCTTCAAAGGACGGTCAGCAGCATCAACCAAGGAAGAAGTCTTGGTCGGAGAGATTGTAATTACATCAGCAGGAGCATTTTTCTTGCTCGGGGCCACTGGGGGCTTCTCGGCAACTTTGGAGGAACCAGCATCTACTTTTTTAGTCCCCTCTGGGACATCAATTTTGCCTTTCTGGGCTCCAACAGCAGAAGAAATTTCACCAAATAGAGCAGGAGGAGCTCTTTTCTTGCCCATTCTCTGAGATAGGGGGATATGAGAATCTGAAGATGAACTTTCTGGTGTTGAAGCTGGTTCAACAGGGCGAGCAGTATAAGAGGTTGTGTAACTCTTATACTGTAGTAAATATGAAGCAGATCTAATATGCTCGTCAGCAATGGTCTTATGCAAATTCCAGATAAGTTTCAAATGCTTGATATTCACTTCTGACTCTTTTGGAGTTTTTCTTTTGCTATCAACTGCAAATAAATACATAATGGAATATCAGTCATACATTTTGTCAAACATGATGAAAGCATAATTTCATAAGTAAAATAAAATGAAAAATAAACCTATCCCATTGCCGTATGGGGGGCATCTGGGACCGTTGTATACTTCATTCCCAGATAAAGGCGCATGTTGCCAATTTTTTATGACCAACCCATGCTCAAAATAATCCCTATTTGAGTCAGGGAGATTAACTACAAGAGCCCTATTCAAATACCTAGTTTTTAAATAATAAATATTATCTAGAACATCCCATTTATAACAAAACATAATTTCAGGGATCCCAATACGAGTCCCATGAGTTAGATTTAATTTGTGCACCCCGTTAATTATTCTCCATGAATTGGGGGCTATTTTTGCAGGAACAAGATCAAAATATTGACAAAACTCAAGACATAATGGGTTTGGTGGAAAGGAAAAACCGCATTCAGCAACAAAAAGACTGGGGAACCAATGTCCCTCAGCCAATCGAAAGTAATCTAAAGGCTCAGAAAGAACCTCTAGAGTTACCCACGAAGGAATGGAAAAATCAGAACGGAATTTCTCAATAGACTCCACAATATAAACCATATTGAATAAAAGAGATACAGAAGAAAGAAAGAAGATCTTACAGAAAGAAAGGAGATGTGTTGACAACGAACGGAAACAAGGATGAACGCACAAGAGAAGAAGAGAATAGAAAGCTTGAATGCAGAGAATGAAAAACGTAGACGACGGTATGGTTACCAAAGAAGTTTAAATACTTCGCATTGGGAAGCGGCGAAAGAAATGATTACCAAAAAGAAACTACTAAACTTCCGGCGGCTAAGAGGACAAAATTTGCACGAATATCAAAGCGCTTATAAAAAAGGCGGAAACTGCGAAATAAGAAGGAAATTTGAATACAATGTTCCTGAAACCCAGGAAGGACATTTAATATTGCCATATACCGAGAAAGAATGTTCCATACTCTTCAAAGTTCAAAATATGAAACATTGGGGGCTTCTGTTGATACCAAAATTAATATGCTGATGTGGACGAATAAGACGAAGACACGTGTCAATCTACGTGGCACAATAGCATCGAGGAAGATCATTTCCCGACCAACCATGCTTCTTTCCAAGCAACGAGAATACGCCGAGGAACTCTATCACACCGAGGAACTCTAACACACCGAGGAACTCTATAGCACCGAGGTACTCTAATGTTCCGAGGAACTCCTGATCAGCGAACAGCTATGGCGGTCCGAGCTGCATCTCGGTCGTATCATTAATTGCCAGATAATCAACAGTTCAGATATTCATTGAATGCTTATATTCTTGGCATGCATTCTGCATTAAATGTATTACCCTTTCATATGTATGTCATTTAATGTATCGAACCTTTCATGTACAGCCTCAAGGCTATAAATACCTTGTATCATCCTCATTCAAGGGGACCGGAATTTCTTGAGAGAACTTGTAATCAAGAATTCCACAAACACTCAGCAATAACATAACAGTGGACGTAGGCTTTATTCCTAGCCGAACCACTTTAAAAATCTTTGTCTTATTTATTTATCTGTGATTGAAAAATTAGAGCGATCTAGTTTTTTACATCAACATATGATATCAGGTGAATTTAAATGGTTGTATATATCTAAAATTTCATGTCGAGCATATTAGTTTGAGAAAATTAATTATTGACCCAATGCATGAAAATGACAATTTTATAGTTGGACCCCATATGTAGAAATTGATAATCTGAGATACGAGAATAAACGATGTAAATTTATTTTGAAGTAAAATATTCTGAAAGTTCAATTGCTCAGTAGGGTTGTATCTTACCCCTTAGGAGTATTACTTTTGATATGTATGCTGCAAATCGATGACAATTGTTGTGAGACTTTTATTCATATTATAATGACCAATATGAGAATATTGCAAATGACTTGGGACAATTGATACGCATTAATGGACCCCTTATGATGTAACATACCCATGTAAAATAATTATGTGTCCCTTTTATGTAAGAACTCAATATGAACCCATGTTCAAAACCATGTTATTGTTGAGTTGCGTTTTGTTATGTAGACGTTCGAAGGAGTACGGAAAATTATTATGATTGGTTTGGTTGTTGAGTAGTAATGTGGATTGATTTGGAGATTCCATGCGTAGACATTTAAATTCTTGCACTACTTTTGCATAACAAACCTTAATAAATTGTCTTAGCAACTACTCTATCTAAACATAAGTGTATCGGGAGGGTTCCTTGTTTGGATTTCACTTCGGTGAGATGTCCCACCCACGGAGTTTAGAGACGGGTTGTCGTGAGTCAACATTTAAATTCTTTCCATTCTCTTGTATAATAAACCTTAAATAAATTATCTTAGCAACTATTATAACTAAACGTAAGTGTATTGGGAGGGTTCTTTGTTTGAATTTTACTTCGGTAAGACGTCCCACGCACGGATTTTAGAGACAGGTTATTGTGACGGCTTAAATCATTAATAAAATTATGAACTCTCAACTTTATGCTTTGCATTAAGAAGAATCACTTGCGTAATGTTTGTCTGAAAAGAGTATGCGCTCGCGTTCAAATGAGGAAATTATATGTTAAACACCTTTTAACCCAAACAAACCTTAAACATGCAACAATATGTGATTGGATAAGATAATGAACTAAGCAAGAACATTCAAACACATGCTTGTGAGAAAAAATCCCCCAAAGGGGCAAAACCATTTATTTTCATTATAATATTGTAACTGTACAATTTCGGATTACAATGAAAATACAAGTGACTAAGAATTACCCTCAGGTATCGGATTCTGTAGTCGGCGGCTAAAAATATCCCTTTTCAGTAGGGTTGCAATGAAGAAGAAGAACGGTCTTCTCCACAATGGTATGAACAGCAAAAATGCGTTCCTGGGTTGCAAAGTGATTCATAAGTGTTTGGAAATTTGTGTGAATCAAAAAACCTAGAGTCTTGGTACTCAATAGGTGAAGACTTAGATTTTTTTGTACTCTGAAAATCGTGTATGGAAGTCTTAGAAAACCACTTCCCATAGTGAGTTTATAAAGGA
Organism: Sambucus nigra; assembly: GCA_949130495.1. Taxonomy (NCBI): domain Eukaryota; kingdom Viridiplantae; phylum Streptophyta; class Magnoliopsida; order Dipsacales; family Adoxaceae; genus Sambucus; species Sambucus nigra. The sequence continues at coordinate 51,728,282 of OX422214.1, forward strand.
AACGTTTAGCCTAGAAAATCTGACCACGATCTGCTGAAGATTATCCCAGGCGGACCGGTTCGGGTCTGAGGCGGATCGGCCCCAGGGGAGCGGATCGGTTCGTTTTTTATTTGGCATTTTCGGTTCTCTATCGATTCGGGGTATACTGGCTTTCAACAAGCGGACCGGTTCACAGGCGGATCGGTTCTTTTTCCAGGGCGGACCGGTCCGGGTTTGTCAGACTCTGATTCCTCTTCTTCTTTTGATATTCAGATCCGTTGTTGACTGTATGATTCTTGAATTTCTTCAACTGCGTAACGGCATATGACATATCCAATAAATGATGGACAAATTATCCTTACAAATCTCCCCCTATGTCTATGCCGGTACAAACATAAAAACATCCGAATTATCAAGTAAAAAGAATTGCCTATACAAATCTACCCTTCCATGAACCCAAAACTGAAAAGGTACAATTGAATAAGACTTCATCGTTTGTTCTTCAACTCTTCAGAAATCTTCAACGCTTTTCTCATCAGGGTGTGTATTTCACTGATCATCAATGTAGTATCTACACACATGAGACAAAGCAAATACCACGTGACGTATTGAGTTTGAAATGAGATAAACATAGATACCAATTTATGATAAAAGCATAAGCTAAATCTCAAAAACTCCCCCCAAAATTCAAACTCCCCCATAATATGATAATTCTTTCTCCCCCTTTTTATGATGTTCCCAAATAGACAGGTGAGAAGAATGAATCAAATAAGGACAATCGGGGTGTCACGAGGAAATACACAACTATTTTTGTTTTGAATTTTTCAAAAAAAAAAATTCAAACAAAATCACACCATGAATAAACATAGGACAACCAAGTTGATGATGACGGAAATGAATGGGTGTGATCAAATTCGATAGGAAAATCAATGCATACAAACATGACATATGTGCACGATGAATATCGGATACCCCTAACGAATGAATTCAAAGTCTTCCTTTGGTGTAAAAGAATGGTAATAAGTGATATTGACTCAATCATATCAACAAATCAAACCTCAAAGTGATTTTCACACCAATAACGTCCAAAATTTTTTATGTTTTTTCAGGACTTTCAAAGAAGTGCAAACCCGTTTATATTCTCCAACCAAACTCCCTCAGATATAATTTTGAATAGAGGCTTTCTAAATTCTCAAACTTTGGAGAATTGATGGTGAAACCTAAGTGGCCCATATTTGGCATGAATTGCTTGTTATTGCCTTTAAATTTTTTTCGGGCTCTTTTAACCTCTTTGGACCTCGGATATTAAAATTCCTCCATTTTTTAGGTCCTTTTTAACTGTGGCTTTTGCGCAAAGGATAGATGATTACCTTTCGCAGCCCCTCCCCGTTATACAAAAACACACAGTCTCACCAAAATGGTTTTTACATGTATTCCAATCTTGTCAAGTTTTATCGCATATTGTACATTGTATATACAGGATTGAGATGGAAATACTCAAGCCAACATGTGATAGACAAGTACAATAATCAAATACAGCCGTGCATGTGTGCAATAAAGGAGATATGAGTCAAACATGTAGGAAAATATCACTAATTACATCTCAAGGACTCCAATCAATGCAAAGCACATGGATGAAATGATGTAGCTTCTCAAATCTCTATCAAACAGTCACATGGATAAATGGAATGAATGTGTGACTTGGCTATCTTAAATGCTCATCCATAAAAGGAGAAAAAACAGAAATCTTTTTGGATTTTTCAAAAATTTTATCAAAATAAAATCTTTTTGTGTTTTAACGAAATAATAAATAAACAAAAATAAAACAAACTAAAGGTACATGCTAGCAATAGGCAAAAGAACCAACATGAAAATCAACCTATGCTAGCAACCAAGACAAGATCTCAACCGGGAGTAACGGTGGAGTTTTCTAAAGATGGTGACATCTTTTGAACAAACTCCACTAAATCATGTGTAGTCTTGATAAAAAACTTCACTTGCTCGCGAATGTGTGCAAACTCTCTATCATAATGTGCATGCAAAGTGTCATGAGTGGGTGTATGTGCATGAGTGTGTGAAGTGGAATGATATGGTACAAAACCCAATTTGGAACAAAACTCCCTAAGATGTCCTCGCTTCTTGCAGTGGGAGCAAACATAAATCGGTCTAGGATGTAATTTGTCAATAATTTTGGGATGAAAATTCCTAGACGGGCTCCCATGGGACTCACTCACCAAGGTGGATATAGGCTCGGGTGCATTAAAAATAGTGAATGTACCGTCATTACCTTTTCCAACATCATTCAAATCGGGATAGAGAACCATCTTATCAACCTTCTCAGATGTATTCTCTAATGTGACTTGGACCTCTCGTGCTTGTTTGAGATCATCCTCGAAATGAGATACACGTGTCGTCAGACTAGACACCGTGTTGGTCAAGTCACCTTTTTCCCTTTTTAGCTCAGCATTCTCTTCCTTCAACTCACAAATTCGAAGACGTAGAATTCTATTTGACCTTTTTTTTTCCATGGTCTCGATAAATAACTTTCGAAAAGCTTTTTGGATCACACAATCATCACCCTTCTCATCCTCACTATCACTTAGAGAAGTGGGCATGTCATCTTTCTTACGCTCTCTTCTAATTTTAGTGGGACACTCAAATTTCTTGTGCCCTATACCATCGCACTCAAAGGATCTTATCTTCTCAAATTCTTTCTTTCTTTCTTTTCCACTCTCATCACAACTCTCTCTTTCTCCAAACAATCTTGCATCTCTCTCTAAAGTAGTGATCCTTAGAACTAACGCTTTATAACGCTTCTTGGCTTCAAAAGACTCAGAATATAACTCGGCGTAAGCGCGTGGGAGATCACACTCGCTCTCACTTGCCTCATCCTCCCCCTCACTCTCATCGCTCTCACTGTCGAGGTGTCCTTGTGACGTAGCATCCTCATCGTTGTGAGAAGCATTGGAGGTACTCACATGACTTGCTATGAGTGCGGTGATGTTATGCTCATGCGGTGACTCATCTCCACAGTCCATCGACTCAACTTCACTGTCGTCACTAAGGGTAGCATTTAGGACAGCTTTCCTTTTCTCTCTGTTCAGACGTGTGGCACACTCAAAAACTCCATGACCCTTACCGCCGCATTCAAAGCATCTATCTCTGTCTGTCTTAGGAGGATCTTTAAAATCTTTTTCATTATTTTTCTCAAAATTCATTTTATCATTGAAATTTCCACTTTTCTTGAATTTGAGAATTCTTTTGAAATTTTTTGCAAACAGGGCCAAGTCATCTAAGTCCAAATCACACTCAGAATCGGACTCAAAATTTCTTTCTTTCTTTTTCTTAAAATGAGTCTTTAAAGCAATGCCATTATCCTTATTCTTAATGGTTTTGGGAAGCATGTCAATCTCATAGGTCTGAAGATCTCCTATAAGTTCTTCCAACTTAAGTGATTTCAAATTTCCCAAAGAGTTCAAAACAGTGACTTTAGGAATAAAGCATTTTGGGAGAGATCTCAAAATCTTTTTAACGACACGCGTGTTATCAATCACTTCACCCAAATTAAAACTTGTGTTAACGATGTCTGACAAACGAGCATAAAAATTATCAAAGCATTCAGACTCAGACATGGTAATAGTCTCAAATTGGGTGGCCAAATTTTGTAATGTTGATTCTTTAACCGCGTTCGTACCCTCATGTGTCAATTTCAGAACATCCCAAGCCTCTTTAAACATGGTGCACGTCATAATTCGGCGAAACTCATCAGGAGTTATGGATCCGGAAATAGCACTCAAACCTTTAGAGTTAAAAGAATACCATCTAAATTCATCTTCAGTCCAAGAGGTGACAGGTTTTAAATTAGTCATGTTTTCCACAGTGACGGAGGGAGGTGTCCACCCTCTTTCAACTAAAATCCAAACCCTTTCATCTATGGCTTTTAAAGCCGACCTCATTCGGGCTTTCCAATAAGCATAATTTGTCCTGTCAAAAACAGGTAATTTATTATATGATTTCTCCATTTGAACACGCACTTTTTCAAAAATCAAATTTAAAAAAAAAATTGATATCTTAGAGAGTATGCGCTCGCGTTCAAATGAGGAAATTATATATTAAACACCTTTTAACCCAAACAAACCTTAAACATGCAACAATATGTGATTGAATAAGATAATAAACTAAGCAAGAACTTTCAAACACATGCTTGTGAGGAAAAATCCCCCAAAGGGGCAAAACCATTTATTTTCATTATAATATTGTAACTGTACAATTTCGGATTACAATGAAAATACAAGTGACTAAGAATTATCCTCAGGTATCGGATTCTGTAGTCGGCGGCTGGAAATATCCCCTTCCAGTAGGGTTGCAATGAAGAAGAAGAACGGTCTTCTCCACAATGGTATGAACAGCAAAAATGCGTTCCTGGGTTACAAAGTGATTCACAAGTGTTTGGAAATTTGTGTGAATAAAAAAACCTAGAGTCTTGGTACTCAATAGGTGAAGACTTAGAGTTTTTTATACTATGAAAATCGTGTATGGAAGTCTTAGAAAACCACTTCCCGTAGTGGGTTTATAAAGGAAACGTTTAGCCTAGAAAATCTGACCACGATCTGCTGAAGATTATCCCAGGCGGACCGGTCCGGGTCTGAGGCGGATCGGTCCGAGGGGAGCAGATCGGTTCGTTTTTTATTTGGCATTTTCGGTTCTCTATCGATCAGGGGTATACTGGCTTTTAACAAGCGGACCGGTCCGGGTTTGAGGCGGACCAGTTCGCAGGCGGATCGGTTCTTTTTCCAGGGCGGACCGGTCCGGGTTTGTCAGACTCTGATTCCTCTTCTTCTTTTGATATTCGGATCCGTTGTTGACTATATGATTCTTGAATTTCTTCAACTGTGTAACGGCATATGACATATTCAATAAATAATGGACAAATTGTCCTTACATTGTCCCTTTAACTCTCTATTAAATCGTTTAACCTATAGGTAATGAATCCTAAATAATAGAGCCGAGTCGGGGTAACTGGGAATAATTGAGGTTTGAGTAGTTTCCTTGAAGTGAATAATTACGTGTTAAAATTTCAATATTAATTGAACTTGCTAGATGTAAATGAATGGGTGGGGTACCGTGGAGGGACACCCCGATGATATGATGTGTAAATTCTAGGCCATGTGAATACCAAGTGACGTCAGGACGTAATACGTGATGTTTATGCACTACAAGAAAATTTGGTTTTAGCAACGAATTTTTTAGCAAGGAAGTAACTTTCGTTGCTAAAAGTGTATTATTAGCAACGAAAATGAAAAAATCGTTGCTAAAAGTATAATCATGTTATAAACATTTTGCAAGGAATTATTTCCTTGCAAAATGTAACTTTTAGCAAGGAAATTTTAAAATCCTTGCTTAAAACACGACGTTAAAATTTCCCTCCTTTTTTTAGTATCTGAAATACTTTCTGCAACGATTTAATTGATTTCCTCGCAAATAATTAGACATACATTTAACACACAAAAAAAATATCCTAACCCTCCCAATTTTTTATCTTCCGCTCTCTCTCCTCTCCTCTCCCATCCCATTCTCAGGTATCCCTCTCTTTCTCTCTCTCTCTGTGCTCGTCTCTCCTCTCCTCTCCTTCTTTGGCTATCATTTGTAACTACTCTTTATTTATATGTGTGTATTCCAGATTATATTTGTTTGTATGTTTCAAAGAGAATGTATCTTTGTTTCAAATTACTCAGTGCTTCAACTTCTGATGGCTTACTAGAGGAATTTCTTCCCAATTTGTGCCTGACCTTTCTCTCCCTATTAGGGTTCATCATTTTGTGGTTAAACTATGTTTTAAAGCTTAATACTTAACCTTGAAGGCCTATTCGTGTATTTATCATTGTTGTTTAAGGCTTATTCGCGTGTTTATCTTTTTTAATTTGTTTTTTGTTAATCTTTCTTTTAACTGATTTATTGTTTATTAATCTTTCTTTCAGCTAATTTGTTTTTTAATCATTTTTGCAATTGGTTTATTGATGAATTTTAGATTCGTATAGTTTTGTAAGCTGAGTTTCGTTTTCCACCATTATAGTTGTAGTTTGGTAAGTTGGGTTCACTGGTAAGCTGGGTTCACTGATATGCTGTAGTTATAGTTTGCTCCTCAACTGTTCGACACAATGTACAAGTCACGATTCTAATCTCTTTACTTTAGTTTTGTGTACGAAGGGTTTTTCTTGGATGTATGATATGTCAAAAGATGATAATAGGATAGGTTTTGTGTACGAAGGGTTTTACTTTGTTCTTTGTTTTATCATATTATACTTACTTTATTCTCTGTTTTATCATATTTATTATGCTCCAATCTTGATTCTTTGTACCTATGTTGTGATTTTAAATTTATTATGGGATAATAACAATGTCTTTTACCTTAGTTGTGGTTCTATTTTGAAATTACAAGTCATTAGAAGTAATGATCCTATTGTTCTCCAATTTTCTTTGTGTTCATGCTTTAAGGTTTTCCAGTTTGTGTTTATGATTCTCAGCATTATATTGATGGAGACTGGAAGTTGAAGAAGAAGATTTTAAATTTTACAACGTTGGATTCTTCTCACACTCATGATATGCTTTCATAAGTTATTATAAAGGGTTTAATGGATTTGGATATTGATCGTAAGTTGTTTTCTATTGATAAATTAGGTCTCACTCTACTTATCAATTTATTTTTTATTAATATTTCTTTTCCGCCTATTTTTAGTATTGATGGTGCTTTTTCCTTTTATTTTTTATACTACTCATGCATGACTATGATTTTTCAACTGTTTGTTGAGTAGGTATATGAAGTGACAGTGCCTTTGTTGCCTAAATCTGAAATTTAGGCTCCTTCGATATGGTATTGTTGAGTCATCTCCCTAAAAAAAGTTGTACTGACCCAACGATGGTAGCATAGTTGGTCTTCACGTGGCAGTGCCTTTGTTGCTCTTAGTATTATGGCCTTCACATTGTTGGATGCTATTAATGTTTCTCTTATAGGTACTTTGAAGCGTCATTTTGAAACGCTCTCGTCTGATGTTTCTGAGCTTGCATCCAAATCCCCGAGGTATATTTATGCATCTCTTTGCCTGTTCATTTAATAAAAAATAACGTTTATGTACTTAGTGAATTGATGTTTTAATTATTGTGTACAAGTGAAAAAATCTTTTTCGCGTTCTTGGTCGGCAACGATTTTCAGTTTTAAGAAATGTCTTGAGATTCTACAACTTGTATCATTCTTGTATAAAAAAGAGTTCTTCAGATGAGAATTTTAATTCATTCCATGTATCAAAAGCATTGCCATACCAGTTATGCCTCAAATTGTTGTCATAAGAAAGATGCATCAGTCACCTTTTTATCATATTAACTAGTTTATCATTACTATTATTTTTTTGCATATGATGCTTTTATTCAATTTTCTTTGGTTGAAACAAAAACTTATACAACTTACTTGTCTGCAGGTGTATGGATTGGAGCTTTCTTGATACATTGACCTGGCCAGTTTGTAGTCCAATATCTAATGATCATAGGATACACAGTGGGACCTGAATGGAAATAATTTATATTAATGATCTAGAGAGGGATTATTTCCCTTCATCTACAGGTAGGAGGTTGATGGTTTTGCACTTGCTATGTGATGATTATTTAGATTCGATAGAGCTAAGAGTAAAAATAGATATGCATGAAGAATTAGAGGTAGGAATTGATTCTGATGGAGTTACAGTTGTTGCTCCCCAAAGTGGTCCTAGAAGGGTTCGTCCTAGATATATTCTAAAACTTCGGCATGTAAGGACCAAGAAATTGATATGCATGAAGAATTCCGTGCTAATGAGGGTTTTGGTGTCTATAAATTCTTGCAATGTCAGTATCATGTTCTTACAACACTTGTGTATATCCAGATTACACCAATCTAACCTTGCTTTAAGAAGGCCAAATATGAAGAATGTCACTACTTGCTTTACTGCCTTACATACTTAGTTTCATGATTTACTACTGTCTCTAATTTAGAATTGTATTCATTTTATCATATTCTCATCTATCAGCGTTGTTTTTAGAGCCGTACACGAAGCTCGATAAATCGAGGAAGTTGATGGATATGGACAAGGGACTCAGGTGTATATTGCCTTTGTTTTCCCTAGGATTGCTAAGGTACATGGGCACTACATCAAACATAATACATATTGTTCATTTTTACTGAAATTCTCAAAAAATAGAAAATAGAAATTTGTCCACTAGTGGTTTGCAAATTATATTCCTGTGAAATAACCCATCTGTTCGGCTGGTTATTCAGTAAAAAGGGGGTATAATTCATATTGTCCATTTTTTTCGTTGGATACTCCACAATTTATTCGTTAAATACTTGTTGAATAAGGGGGAGCTTTGTCGATGAAGAGACGTTAGTCGCATGGAAAACCAAGCTCCATAGTTGGGGCTACAAACCAATTTTCTGTAGTGTTGAATCGAAATATCAACTATATACTCTTCAGTACACCTTGAGAGATCAAACCTCTGTGACTGTGGGACCAAGTGGTGTCAGAAAGTCCAGTCTTATTAATGCTTTGAGAAGAAATTAACCTCTTCATGGTGTTACAGAAGAGGATAATTGGTCAGACCCTATACTAGGCAGCAGTGGCGGAGCCAGGATTTGCAGTTAGTGGGTGCGAAATTGTTTGACGTATCCCGGGGGTTCGGGGGCGGGATCCCCCGAGGCGATTTTTTTTGAGTTATTTGTACTATTTTGGGCATTAATCTAGTATTAAAATAAGATAGTTATTACAATGCAACTTTCCTAGACTTCATTTTCTAAAAAAATTGAATGATATGTTCAGTGTCAATATCATCCAACACGTCTCTTTCGATATATTAATCAAACAGATTTAATCTAACTTAAACAAGTTATTTAAAATTAATAGAATTAATGGAAAATGATTAATCTAACATAAAAATTAGAATTAATCTAACATAAAATTTGTTGGAAAAAGATTAACCCATTGATGTTGAAATTTATTATTGAATTTATTTAATAAATTAATTCAGTAAAATTTTAATCACTTTGTATGATTAATCATTTTGTAAATTTCAGTAATAATTTCAGTAATAAAATCAATATAATGGAGGAGAAAATTTTCAATAATAATTTTTATCTTGAACTAGGGTTCGTAATAATTTTCAGTAATAATTTCAGTAAACTAGGGCCGTTCACATTCAGGAATTTTTTATCTTGAACCCATTAATGTGTTGTAGACTAACAAATATGTAAATGGAGGAGAAAAATGAGACTTACCTTTTGTTTTGTTCTTGAATAGAGAGAGAAGACAAAACTTTGGTTGGGTTGAAAAATTAGAGTCGACTTCTGTTGTATATATATTGACTTAAGTTTCAAAAATTACCAATTTTAATCTTAATATTTAAGTTATTACACACATGCATAGAAAAAAAAAAAAAAAAAAAACGAAATCCAGTGCATGCGCCCGCACCCTCTCGGGTGTGTGTGGCTCCGCCCATGCTAGGCAGCAAGTGGTTAGAAGATCAAAGAGTTGAGGATAATTGGAGCAGACTTGTGGCTTATATAAGTCATGGATTGCTTGATCTGATTGTTTGAGGGGATTACGGATAACATTTTATTTTCCTCTTTAGAGTGTAGGGAGTGAATGCACTTATCAATAATATCCATGGAAGTCATCTGTTAAGTTTCATACAATTTGAAAAAATATTGAGTAATATGCTTCTGGAGATGATAAGGATCATTAACAAATTGGTTATAAATTTTAAAGGAAGAAATGAGGTTTCTGCCTTATACTTAGCATGCTTCTTATTGAATAAAGCAGTTCTTCTATCCCCATCACAAATCCATTTAATCCTAGATTTGTCCTACCAGAATTTACCTTTATCTTTTAAAAGATCTAAAGATATCTACCCGAGCCTTTTTTATCCAATATATCTGTCCCTGTATCTTCTGAACTTTTAGATTAAAATCTTTAGATCCTCTCTTTCGTTTCATTTCATAAAACCTAGCAGGGACCCATGATGAGCACTTACAAGATGAATATGAGTAGAGACCCAAAAAACTTATCTGATATTGATGTTGATTCTTGAAGTTTTTATGTAATCAAAGAAACAAACTATTGTGTTGCCAATTGATGTACCAAGGTTCTCGTAAAATTTCCCCTAGGAACATTTTCATTGTTAACAAGAGAATTACAATCAGAATTCAAATAATCATCTTCAACTAAGACTTTGCTTTCTTCAGCCGCTATGAACAAATCGAATATAGGCCCATATATTGCGTTGTGGTTTGTTCTATTAGGAGGTTGTGGGAAAGTTTTTAAGCTCTCCCTTATCCATTGACATTATTCCCCAATACTCAATGCTCCAGGAATAAAATAAAGCCCTGGACGTTTCTCCAAGCAAAATACATGATAATCAAATTCTCGTTCTACCACAAAAATTCTAGGAGGTAAATCACCATTTGTATTAAATGTATCTAGAACGGACTTGAAATCGATAACCTCGTATAAATCTACTGCTCTTGGTTTCTTTTTCTTCCTGGAAGATTTTTGTATGGTAATATAGTTAATATTTCTTCTCTGCTTTTCTGAAAGCGGTCCGCTATGAATTGTCGAAGACACTATCGGATTTGTACATTTGATCGTCTATGGTTAGCTTCTAACTCAACCCATCTGCCAGAGCCTACACTTCCTTATCATCCAGTAAATCACTATAACCGTTAAAATCCATCTCTAACTGAATAGACAACAGGTTCTCAGTGGTTTATCAGCTCTAGTATTGATATTACCATAGATATGAAGGTTCCAATTTTAATAATATATTTCATCTTATTAAACTTATCTTTCAATATGAATATTGGGTAGTCATGGAGAAGGGGATGATTCTAGATTTTTTTAAAAGATCAAAGAAATCGAGGTGATCCACCCATGGGGAGAGGAATTTCAAAGGCTTGGGGGTGGTAAAAAAATAGGAGGAGGCATTAATGAGAAGAGGAAAATGGTAAGAACTAGTTAGTGCTGGCAAATAACTCATCCCAAATAATCTTCTAACAGAGGAATAATCTCCCCCTATACTCATCCTAAATAATAGAGGAATAATATTCTGACAGAGGAACTAGTGAGTGCTGATAAAGAACTCATCCCCTGTGCTTGGTGTAGACTAGACAACTCATCCCAAATAATCTTCTTTGGACATAGTCAGTGCTGACAAAGAACAAAGAAATTCTAACTGAGGAATCGTTCTATTCAATGTCAATAGCTATCAGATGGGTAGAATTGTGAATGATTTTTTTTTTTTTTTTGGGGGGGGGGGCTGCATTCTTAGAGTGGAACATCCAGATATTGGGGTTTTTGGGTTATAGATACTTTCCACCTATATATTTAAGGTTCATATTAGTCCAGAAATAAGGAATAGAGTTAATATTGACCATTGGCTCATCTATACAAACATAGTGAGGATTATTATGATAAAGAAGATTCATTAAGTCTCTTTTAAGCTTAGTCAAAGATTTGAGTTTTTACACATCTTCTTAATTGTTTTTGTTCATCTTCTCTTTGAGTTTCAGTTTATTTTTCCGACTTTTAAGGATGATAGGAGTAAATTCTTCATTGTGATTATCATTGCTGGGATTATTCTACCCATCCTCAGTCACACAGTTGGCTTGGTTTTCCTCATTATATTCATTTACCACAGTTAAATTCATAGTGGGTTGCTCCACTATTTTCTCATTAATTTTCCCATCTTCTTCAATACAATCTTCCTAAGTAAGTTTATTATTTTGTTCCAAGTTCAGGCCATCATTCTCTTAACTTTGGTTGAGTAAAGCTAAGAACTTTAAACTTTAGTTGAGTTATACACTTTTGGAGCTAAATGAAATTTGCTGGAATGTATATGTTTGATTAAAAGGTAAGAAAATGAAGATTAAAATGAAGTTTAAGCAAATTTTGTACATGGTTGGATAAAAATGTTCGGTGAGAGCATGATTAAAATAAAGAATCTGGTCAAAATTCAGAATCTGCTCAAACCATTAGCATTCAAACCATGTTGTGTAGTATTAAGGTTTTGGATTGACTCATTTCGGACATCACATAATCAATGAAAACAAAACATGTTGTGTATTATTATTATGTACCTAAGTTGACTTATAGTCATAGTTCAAAGACTCAATTAAAATTGAATTGACTAATGCTTTGCATCTTCAATTATATTATGGGTTCGCTAATTGTTTACATCTTCTTCCTTGCAGAATTTCGAGTCGTTCTCGGTGTCCATAAATCGAGTATTGAGCTATGAGATACAGCAGCCCCAACTTTTTCTAATTCAACTTACACACTTTGAAGCATGGGGACGTGGGGGACACAGCACGGAGACACAACGACATGGTAAGGACATGCACTGGACATGTGTCTCCTTTTACATTTATTTATTTAGTTTCATTATATATAAATTATATTGATTGTGAACTTGTTAATCGAGTTTGTGAGATTTATCAAAGGCGGCCAATTTGGATTTCAGTTAATCATCTTTATTTATATGTGAAGTGCAACAACACTACCACTGGTGGGGCACCTAAGAAAGCTAGAGTTCAACCTTCATCAACACAAACCCACTTCAAGGTAATTTACATAAATCTCTCTCTCTCTCTCTCTCTCTATCTCTCTCTCTCTCTCTCGCACACACACACACACACACACACACACACACACATCTCTTTGGATGTTTACTGTTGTCTTTCTTGATTATCTATACAGGTGAGGAAGGAAAAATTATGTGACAGAATAACTGCTCTTCATCAGTTAGTTTCCCCGTTTGGAAAGGTAAGCCCAAACTTTGCAACTAATAATCTTCATGTTAAAGATTAATTAGCAAATAATCCTGAAATAACACATGCATATTCTTGTGTCCCGTATGTTTTGTCCATTATATATTAAGAAAAAAGAGGCTTAAAATTGGCACTTTATACTTTATGTTTTTTCCCGAGAGTTAGTTTATTCTGTCAACTGAATTCTTTATTTGAACTTATCTTATTCTGGGGATTTCCGTGATATTATGCATTTTCATTGTAATTTGAGCTTCTAGCTAATCTTTTGACCCTATACCCTGTCCTGTGAAATAAATACTTATGATACTTCTAAAAAGTTATTATGACTCCATTAGAGAGGACGTTTTGGTTCTTAAATGCTAATGAAACACGATCTCAAAACTTCATGTTCATGACATGCAAAAAGACTCTGTTGGTTGATTAGGTACTTTGTTAATAAGAAAAATAAGAAAATTCTAAAATGAGGGACTGTCACCCAATCTGATTTCATGATGAAATCAAAACTAATATGTACTGAGCAGCGTGACAACTTGTTGAAGAATGAAAATACAAAGGAAAGATTTGCTGAAATGGATGGACGGGTGTTGTTGGATTTTTTATTTGTCTCTACAGGTTGGATTTCATGAATAAATAGAGGAAAAATTTGGCGTTTTTTTTAAAATAAAGTGAAATCGATGGAAGGGACGCAATGATGATTTACTTGTATCTATAGTTGTTGGATTAGTGATTTATGTGTCACAATATGTTGGATTTCTTAAATAAACAAAGGAATCTTTGTCGATTTTGTTTTGTAAAGTTTAAAAAATATTCAAATCGATAGTATAACAAATTATTTTCTTTTTCTTTGTAGAAAGAGATGATTGAATTGCAAAAACGCTCAGAAGATTCTGATGAAGCATCAATCTGTCAAAAAGTTCTTGGAAAGAGGTCGGGATACGTAAAGGGTATAGGTACCCGACCTTTGAAATCATTATGCAGGCAAAATTTTGATTTCGAAAACAAAACGTTACAAACAGAGATCGTAGATTTAAAAATCCTATTCCAAGGTCGTGTGTCAGAGATGGATACAATGAAGGCTACCTTACTACTAGATAAGGACGTTTCTCCCGAAGAAGATGTTCTTGAAGGATCTTTTGTCCCTTCGAATCAAGTTGTACGATGACAAGTGTTAATTTATTATTTTATTTGTGATGAGAAAACTAGTTTAAACTCATATCTTAGTTATGAAGTATTATTTACTTTTGAGCTTCACTGTGCCATGTGACATGAACAGTAGTGCATTTATGTTTTGAATATAATATAACATCTTTTAATTTTGTGTGTTTACTTAATTTTCTTTTTATTTATTTCATTATATAATATAATCCTGCAACGAAATAAATGTTGCAACGAAAAAGAGTGTTACAAAAGACTATTAGCAACGAAGAATTGACATTTGGCAAGGAATTGTAATTCTCTTAAAATATATTTTGAGATGATTTATTAGTATCTTTTGCAACGAAATATTCATTGTAAAATATTTTTAGTCGAAATACGAGAACTTTTTTGCAACTAAAAAAAGTGTTACAAATGACTTTTAGCAATGTATAATTAACATTTGGCAAGTAATTGTAATTCTCTCAAAATATTTTTTGCATTTGTTTGTATCTTTTGCAACGAAATATTCGTTGTAAACGATTTTTTGTCAAAATACGCGAACTTTTTTGCAACGAAAAAGGGTATTACAAAAGACTTTTAGCAATGTAAAATTAACATTGAGCAAGGAATTTTAATTATCTCAAAATATTTTTTGCGAGGATTTATTAGTACTTTTTCCAACGAAATATTCATTGCAAAAGCTTTTTAATCAAGATATGAGAACTTTTTTGCAACGCAAATTATTGTTTTCCCCAACGAAAATTTTAATTACAAAATATTTTTAGCGACGATGACAAAATTTCGTTGCAAAAGATCTATAGCATGATGGTTAGTGCGAGGAACGCTGTAAGGAAAAATTTGGTTGCAAAAGGTGTTTTGCAACGAAAACATACCTTTTGCAACGATTTTTTTCCTTGCTAAAAGCCATAATTCTTGTAGTGATGGTTTATTATGATATGATAATTTCCAGCCATGCGAATACCAGGTAGCGGCCATACGAATACGAGGTGGCATCAGGGAGTGAAATGCAATTATTTAATTATGGTGTACTGCATGTTTGTGAGATGGCCGAAATGAAGGAGCGCATATCGATTACGTGGTAATTAATCAATGAGCATAATTGATTAATGAAAGTGATTGAGATTTATAAATGTGATTATTTAAATTCGGCGTACCACATGTTTATCAAATGGCCGAGTTGAAGGGGCGCATGTCGGTTACGTGTTAATGAACCATTGAACCTGTCGGTTACGTGTTAATGAATTACTAAACATGTCGATTACGTATTGATTAATTAATGAGAATGAATAATTAATGATATGAATGGAGATAATTCTAGCATATTGTGAGACTACGTTTATGGGTTGGGCGGTTCATTTAATTTATTAAAATGCGACTTTATCATCTATGCATATAACTGCTTTGAGTTGCGTAGCTAAGTTCTTTACTAGGGTTTCAACCCTTATTTGTGGAAACCAAGTACTAGGGATATACCTCACACTTAGATTGCCTTTCGATCTAGTCAACGCGTGATATACATCTCGCAAGGTATCGGCTCTAGAGACATTGTAGTTCTCAATTTCCTCACGCTATCATTTATCTTTTTAGTCTAGTTTGTTTTGAGATATCTAGTTGTAGGTTGTTACGTAGATGGCTTGTAACATTCATAGACTCTTTGGGGATTGTATTTTTGTATTATTGTTGAGACAACATTGTTTATATATTTTATTATTGGACATTATGAGTTATACTTGAGGATCCTCTCATCATTTCAAATTTTTTGTCCATTTATCATTTGATCTCTTGATGCTGAGAATGATATTACTTTATATTTTTTGTTATACCGTATGATTTTATATTTAGACTTGATCAACATAAGTGTTAAATTACATAGAGTATTATAATCTGGGTATTTTCTACACCGTTTAAATCAAGTATCGAGTTCCCCATGGGGAATCGTTTGGAAAAAAAATCAATTTTATCTATGATTAATCTAAACCAAAACAAAATTTATGCTATGATTTATCTAAAGAAATCACATACCCAAACCATAAAAATCTTAAATAAACAAAAGAAATCATATATATATACACATATGTGTGTGTGTGTGTGAGAGAGACAGAGCGAGCGAGCAAATGAGAGAGAGAGAGAGAGAGAGAGAGAGAGAGAGAGAGAGAGAAGTAACAGTCAAAAGGAATGGGGAGAAGTCATTGGAGGTGGGGGAAGAGTAGGCATGGGTAAGATAGAGGAGACGTGAGAGAGGGGAGTGAAGGAGAAAAGGATGGGGGAAATGCTTGGAAGGTTTATGAAATTGTAAGGAGTATGTAGGAATTAGGGTGGGAGGGAGTAAGTGGCCCGCTTATTTTTTTTAAGAGGGTCTTTAGGGTTTTGAATTATATATTATTAATATATAACATTATATATATAAAATATTGGGTAACCTCATGGGGACCCGAGGCTCTCCCGGAACCCAACTTGAAATTTTTTGGGGATTTTTCAATCCCCATACCGGACACGAATCGAAAATAGCACCCCATACCCTACCCGTTAGGGTCGGATCCCCACAGAGATCCAAACTCGTGGGGGAAAATAACACCCCCAACCATTTAAGGAAGAGGTGAACGCGGTTATAACAGTCAACCAAGAAAATATATTCACTTATAAAAAAATATATAAACTCTCAACGAAATGAAGGATCATCTCCAAGTGAAGATATCCTTCATTCGCACAATGCCAACAACAAGTAATTATTTATTTCTAATTAATCAATCAAACACGACAAGTCTAATTTTAGTTAAATTTTATTTCAGTTAATCCTAGAATTACTATGTGTCCACCAAATGACAAAGTCGTTCCACCAATTTGTGTTCATTGTGATCACGCTCTGGGATCGTGAACTACTGTTTAGTAAAGGAAGGTTATCACGATTTAGAATAATAACCCAATTGGTGTGACCATTTTGAATTATGAGATTGTCAGGGATGGTGCGAGACCCTCTTAATAAAATACCGGGTGATCAGTATCAGTCCTATACCAAATTAAATAGGAATCTCATCTGGTTCATTCTTAGCATCACTGTCGAAAAACATTTTAATTACTAATCACCTAGTCTTAAATTAAGCTGATGTCAAATTTTATCTTATCAATTAAATTAAACCCAACTAACATACTAGGAAACCAAATTAACTATTACAAGAAAGAAACTAAACATGCCACAAAATAAGTACAAGTGTTTGTGGAGCAACGTCGACTACAAGCAATCCACAAAGTGCAAGTATAAAAGAATACCGATACATGCCAATACTGAATATAGTAGTACAAACCCAATTGTATAACTAAAAAAGTCCCTATCTAAAGATAGAATGAGACAAGCGTCTGAACAAAGATCCCGCAGCAATCCACATAAGCTACAGCTATGCACCCTGCAGGAAGGATCAGGCCTGGCGCCCCTGTGGTAGGACACCTAAAAAGTTTTTGAAAATATTTTATAGCAAGGGTTATAACCCAAAACATTTGAAAATAATTAGCAAGTGTATTTAAATGCAAGAGATTAAAATGCAAATTCTCTTCATATTTAAGTTAGTGCCACGCACTCCCTTGAGTACACCTCACCCGTCAATTAATGTGCACACCTAACGAATTATATTTAATACACCTAGTCATTCTCCCCGTAACTAACCTTATCCCAAATATTATACTAATTGCCCTACTATTATACCCCAAGTGAATATAGTACATTTTTTTGAGTTATTATTCACATCAACTTTCATAAAGCATCATTTCTCACTTTAAATCATATATCATTCCCACAAGTTATATTATCTAGACATATCACACCATATATATATATATATATATATATATATATATATATATATATATATATATATATATATATATATATATATATATATATATATATAAATTCCCGTATAGAATTCTAAACTATATATACGTATCATATCTCAACATTCACACACATGTCGGATATAAATGCTATCACCGAATGCATAGGAGGCGACCATAGTTCCCCCTGAAAGTGTCCGCTCCATACCCTAACGGTCCCACCCCTAAATACGGACGCTATGGCCTGGGAAATATACTCACCCTGCATTCGCTAGCCATGGGACTCACCCACATTGCGCAACCTCCTATGATAACATTAATATTGGTATGGCTTTACTATATACATATTATTCACACAAATATATATATATATAAATCATACATATGTATTACAGATCAACATATATATAGAAATCGAGACTACCGGAGTATTATGCCCATACCCAAGCCTAAAACATTTAAGTTTATGGTCCGAATTCATTTTAATTAATCACACACTAATTAATTCCCATTATTTTGGTGCATCCCTTTCAAGTATACCCGGACTCTCTATCTCTCAAGTATACCTGGACTCTCTATCTCTCGGCCCGAAATTTAATAGTTTTAATCCGCCCTTTAATTTCATTCAATCAAGTCTAATCACTTAAACAACAAGATTACAATATACTAAATCATGAACTTACATCTCCAATTTCATGCAATTAAGTCTAATCACTTAAACAACAAGATTACAATATTCTAAATCATAAACTTACATCTCCAATTTCATGCAATCAAGTCTAATCACTTAAGCAACAAGATTACAATATGCTAAATCATGAACTTAAATCTCCAATTTCATGAAATCAATTCTAATTAATTTCAAGGTTATATATTCCCAAATTAAACCCTAATTCAATACTCAATTTCATAATTCAGTTAGGGCATGAACTGTAAATCTCCAACACAACATGTCTGAATCAGGAGAATTTTAAAAATCTGACAGACCTAACAGGTGGTTCAAATGAAGAGCCGTGTCATTCGAACGATAGTGGATCTCGTTTGAATGATATACCAGGTCGTTCGAACGACCCTGGCATTTCTCCTTCTCTCTCTTCAGCTAAAAACCCAGTCCGTCATTAATAAGTTTTCAACCTCTATTTTGAACAGGTTTCTGCATCAAAATGTCCCCGGATTCATCTTAACTCCTTACTTATATCATATTCAATCTAACCCTAACCATTTCATCAATTAGAACATCAATTACATCTAATCTTAGCCCCTCTACAGGTTCAAAACTTCAAATTTAAGAATCCCCAATTTCTAATGAATACAACCCCAACATTTTAATTGAGTCTCACCTCCTTTAATATGAATAAGTAAATACACATTGACAATTTGCAAATTAAACCACTTGCCTCAATGTAGATCAAGGTCTTGGATGAGGGAGATTGATTGAATCCCAGGGTTTCTTCTTGTTCTTGAAGTTCCTTCCAAAATCCCCAAATTCTTCTAATGGCTTTCCTCTCAAGCTCTCCACACTTAATCCTCTAAAATGACTTTAGGTTGTCTTGCCCTTACCTAATTAGGGTAAAAGGCTTAAATCCCGTTTTTGGGCCTATGGGCTTCCTAAAAAGGGTCCAAACTCACTATTTGGGGTTCAAACATGTCTAATTAAGACCTGAGACCCATTATATACATATGACCACTCATTTCAGACTATTTCTATCCTGACGGACTCAACTGCGCGCTCAAAATCACCATCCGTAATAAATTTCTAAAATTAACTTTCACCCGTTAACTTATTTGAATATATTCACTTCTAAATATTCCCATTAATTAATTCTCATTAATTTACGACACAAGTGAATCACTAATTACCGAATTAATTAATTAAAAATAATAACCCAAAAATTACAGGTGTTACAGATGGTGGTCACGGTCCTCAATTGTGGTCCGTTTCATGCATTATTATCATGGTTATTGATAAGGAGTCAAGGTTGTGAACCGTGGCCACCAACAAGGTCACAATCCACAACATTGACCAAGTTTTGGCAAATGTCACCCATATAAAGGGTTACGGTTCATATCACGATCATTAGTAAGTAGTCACGGTTATAAATCGTGACCAAATTATCGTCATTATTTTTAGTATTTGGTGTAGTAAAAACAGTCCAGAAGAAGCTGAGGGAACTCCATTTAGGGTGGTTTCTAAATTTCAATGAAGTAGTTGAGCATGGGGTTCCTTTGAATTTTTAAAACTCCCACCTAGCTTGCCAACATATCCCCTACCCCCAAAGTTGGAGGCAAATTTGAGTGTGTGGAGATTACCAATTTCTGAACAATACTTGTGTTAAAGATGATTATCCTTTTAAAAACATTGACATGATTATAGACAATACTATCAGTCATACCCTCAAGTACTTTTAAGGGTATGTTTTCCAAATTAAATCATATAAAATTCTTCTTGACCACCATAAGAAGACACCTTTAAATGCCCCTGGATGACATTTTCTTATGAAGTCTTGTTGTTTGGACTTTAGAAAGTAGGAGCAATAACAAGGTAGTTTATTCCATAACTATGAATCCGAAAGAGATTGAGCAACAATTTTGAAAATGTTTATTGTGATGTAAAATGTACAAATCGATTGCTCTCTAGCATTTGTGATGTACTATAACCCTTAAAAGACAGAAAGCATGGATGGTTCTCCATGTACTGTGGATTTAGGATGCATTTCTTTCAAATCTCTTAAGATGTGTCCCATGAAACCTTACTAAACAATATTTCATTTTGCTAATTGTTTTTTCCACCTACATTGGCACATGAGGACATTCTTGCTTACCTTATTTTTTTGTTATTAGTTTAGGACAAATGTGGCAATCGAATTTCTAAATCAAGAAGATATTCTTGAAACGATTGCTTTCCATTTGTCTTTAGGCTTAATCCTAGGCTAACCCTATCTTCAATCTGCCGAGTGATATCTGAATTGGTTAAAATAAGTTAAAAGTTGTATTTGAAGTAACTAATTAGCATTCAAGAGGCCATTACTAATCTAACAACATGGTGAAAATACTATGTCAAAGTAATAAAAGAGTCAATGGGCTTATGGGTTGGGCAAACTACAATAACCAAATTATTGTCGTAAAAAAATGCTTTCGCTAATAATATATTCCTTTCTATAATTAGTGACAAGCTTTAAAAAACTAAGTTTTTAATTATCATACTAGACGTTATATAATTTCTTACTGCAAAAAATTAAAATATAAGAAATATGTAATTATTAATAATTATGAAGTTAAAGTTTACCTCTAATTATGTACGTAATATGCAATACATTTAAAAACTATATCTTATCTGATAAATTTATAATAGGGGCTTTAATATTTTTTGATCTCTGACTTTTGTTAAAAAATTTATGTCATAGAAAACTGCGAAAACATAAACATTGAGTGATGTGGAATGAAAGATGGCAAGATTGTTTTCTTGCTTCGAAATAGGAACCAGAGTGTTAATTCAAAAATTAGGAAATGAATTACGCGTGATAAAATTTGGTTGAACTAAGTTGGTTTTATAATAAATTTTTGGCTATGGCACAATATGGTTGCCATCTCTTTGGTTTTATTTTCTTGGATTTAATAAATTCTAAATTTATAAAATAACACAAATTGGATCATTAATAACTTATGGTTATTTGGAGTTGGGCGCCCATTAATTATTTATAATTGAATTTAACCCCCGTGATATTTACTTTTTGAGGTTTGGCGTCCCAAATAAATCTTATATACATAAAAAGTTTTACCAAGATTTTTTTTCTACACTTTTTAGTCTTGGGGGCTGATGTCAATATTAAAGAATTAATGAGGGGTCAAACCCCCAAAAGCCTAAAAATTACTATATAATAATTCAACCTCGAAACTCACAATTCTAGGCATTGGACTCATATCCACATACATGATTGAAATAAAACATTGTCTACACTTTCAATGGAAGCAAGACAAATATACAAATAATAGTAATTGAGGCCACAAGTACCGGTGATTTAATTTACCATACATTTCATAAAACTGATATTGCCTTAAAAAAAGAGTACATGTGATTGAATTTTAATAAGTCCTCCAAGTCTTTGTAGAACGCCCTATATGTATTACAAACATTAAGGCTCAGTTTGATTGCACAAATTATTGAATTTTTTAAATTGGTTCATTGTGAATTCGTGAATTATAAATGAGTTTAAATTCATATTTAGGTAATGTTTGGCAACGAATTGAGAGAGAGAGAGAGAGAGAGTAGCAGTCGGATGATTTTTTCAAAATGCTCTAATTTCATATTTTACCCATGAGCTAAAATTGGACAATTAATTTATCATTTCATTAATGAAACCAAACATAATTAATGGGTCAATTTGTAATTGACCAATTTATAAATTAGTCAATTTATAATTTTGGGACAACCAAACGGAGCCTAAAATTATGTCGGGTCATATTAGCCTCTCATTCCATATGGCTCTACCCTTGACTTTAGAGTACACTGGAATATAAATGACATTTTGTCGCAACAAAAATAAAGAAATTTATATATAAGTTAAAAATGATAGTTGCTAACCACTTCTAGACGCCAGTTAATGTGCATTGTTAACATTAGGCGGATGAGGGATGATTGAACATAAATGAACACTTAAGAAAACACACTCGGGCTCAACGAAAATTATCTACCATACAAAGAACACAAAAATACTTTTTTTTTTTTATTATCAGTGTTATCTCCTATTAGAGCCTTTCTCGATCAAAGATTGGAGTCAATATTCATGCTAACCACCTCCTATACTGTAGGAGCTGTTAGCTACCAATAAAGGAGAAATTCAAATGCAGTAGCTGTTATGTATTCTACTGTAGAATAGGTTCACTAGACTAGTTCAAACATTTGTTGCATATAAATTCAATCGTATGAATGTATAGAAATGTCAATCAATAAAAGTAAATATAAAAATGTCAATCAATAAAAGTAAAGAAAACTCATTTATATTCCCACTGTTTACATTTCATTATGGTATCAGAGTAGATGATGAATTCCTCTTCAACTTCCAATCTTCTTTCTCACCAAAACTCTTCCCACCCTTCCATGTTCTCCTTCCCAAATTTTAATCATTCCATTTCTCTAAAACCTACGAATGAAAATTATCTGTATTGGCAAACTCAAATGACACCCTTATTTAAAGGGAGAATGAGGTAACACTGAACCTCAACCTAATCCTGATTTCCAGAATTGGATGGATCAAGACCAACCTATTCTTACTCTCTTATAACTTATCTCAATAGTGAAGTTATGCACCTTGGTGTGGGTTATAGAACCTCTAGGGATCTCTGGTGTACTCTTTGTGCAGTACTATTATCTTCATATAACACCCGTATACTCAACATTCATAATAATCTTCACGAACTTGCATAAAAAGATGACCCTGTGTCCACCTACCTAGCTCATGCCAAACGATATGCTGATGAATTAATTATTGCTGGACGACCTCTCTCGGTCGAAGATTTTAAGATCTTTGTATTTAGAGGCCTTCAGCCTGAATTTAAATACCTTGTAACCACTCTCTCTACTCACCTCAAACCAGTTGTGTACACTGAACTCCATGCCTTCTCCTCAGTTATGAATTTTTACTTAAAGACTCACTTGGCAACCTCTCGCTCACCTCTCCGCACTCTATTGAAACTGATTCTACCAGACACTCAAATACACCATATTCTCACTACTTTCATCGAGGTGGCAGTGGCGGTTAGCACTTCAACCGAGGCTCTTGTGGTGGTGGTGGCCGTACTTACTGTGGTGCCCGTGGTGGTTATGGTGGCCAAACTTCCTATTATTCCCACGACTCTTATAATAACCATCAACACCGACCTCATGCCAAATTTCAAATCTGTTATAGACCCACACACACTGCCACAACTTTTAGTGAAAGATACACTCCCACGAATTCTCAACCAACTGCACATTTTTCTACATTTAATCAACCACCTCTTCTTCCCCACCCCTACCCCCACACCATTATCAATGGTTTCATGTGACCCCAAATATTACAAATCTCACCCAATCTGATGCACATTTTTCTACATTTAATCAACTCCATGTTGGCAACGGTAAAGGTTAATCTATTTCTCACATGGGTTATTCTATTCTGCACACCCTCAATACTTATTTTCAACTCTTGAATATTCTACATGTTCCCTCTATTTCAAAGTCTTTACTATCTGTTCAAAAATTTGCCAAAGACAATAATGCTTACTTCAAATTTCACCCAACTTATTTTTGTGTCAAGGATTGAACGACTCATCGTAAGCTTCTTTCCGGGCCGAGTAATGGTGGACTATATTCCTTCTCTTCAGCTTCAATTCCTTCTCCAATCTCTCCCTCTACAGCAAGTGCTGAAAATATCAACTCTAATGGTTGGCACCACCATCTTGGACATCCACACCAACGTGTTCTCATTCATATTCTTCATTCAAATAAAATGCCATGTATTTCAAATTGTTCTAGTTCATTTTGTAATGCTTGCCAAATGGGTAAATCATCTCGGCTCACATTGAAGTATACCAAGACTCGTACTGATAATGTATTCTAATTAATTTTTAGTGATGTTTGGAGTCCTGCACCTATTATGTCTACTGAGGGACATCGTTATTTTGTGATTTTTGTGGATCATTTTTCCAAGTCTATTTAGTTTTATCTCATGAAACAAAAATCTTATGCATTTTCTATTTTTACTCGATGGCAAAAATTAGCCAAACGATAATTTGATTCCAAAATTAAATCGATTCAAAGAGACTGGGGTGGTGAATTTTGAAAATTAAATCCATTTTTTGAAATTGTGGTATCATCCATCATCTCGCATGGCCTAACACACATGAGCAAAATGGCACAGTAGAGGGACAAAATCGCCATATTGTTGATACTGGCTTAACGCTACTTGCTCAATCTTTTGTCCCACAAAAATGTTGGCATTATGCGTTTGACACTGTTGTTTATTCAATTAATATAATGTCATCTTCTATTTTATTTAATAAATCCCCATATACTCGCATTTTAAAAAAATATCCAAACTATTCCTTTAAAAAAATATTTGGTTGTCTTTGTTTTCCTTTTTATCGCCCATAAAATAATCACAAAATGTCATTTTGTTCAATCCCTTGTGTTTTTCTTAGATATAACCCCTCTTATGTCGGTTATCGATGCATGAATGT
Source organism: Sambucus nigra (assembly GCA_949130495.1). Taxonomy (NCBI): domain Eukaryota; kingdom Viridiplantae; phylum Streptophyta; class Magnoliopsida; order Dipsacales; family Adoxaceae; genus Sambucus; species Sambucus nigra. The sequence goes on from OX422214.1 coordinate 51,753,303, forward strand.
ACACACTCAACGTATATATATTGCTCATCACATCCGATTTAATGAGGAAAAAATTCCTTTTCAAAATTCTAATGCTCACCCATCCATTTTAGGATCTCCACCCAACTCTAACACTTCCATCCCATTTCTATCCGTCCCAACCATTTTGAATCAACACCAAACTTACTTAAAATCCGCTAACCTCCCAGGTCCTCCCATCATCATTACCCTCATTTAACCCATTACCAACTTAACCCTCTTCCCCTCAAAACCAGCCCACACTCGCCCCTCACTCCCAGCAGGGAGCCCTCCATCTTGCTACTCCCAGCGCACACATCCGTCCTCAACTAGCTCCACGTCTACCCTTTTCACTTACTCTCTCACATCCAACTCAGTCTCCCACCATCCCTCATGTCCACCAGTCCGGCATTAATATTGATGTTGATCTTGGCATTCCACGACCACAACAAACGCACTCGATGATCCTTCATCATATGTTTAAACCGCACTTGTCTCCTCCATACTCTCCACCGTCTACTTTTATCTCCACTTGCACACCCACAACTGAACCCACCTATTTTACCAACTTCTAATAAATCTAATGTATGGCGCCATCCAATGCAAGCAGAATTTAGTGCCATAGTTTGCAATCATATGTAATCGCTCATTACATTGAGCCCTGGCATGAATATTATTGGTTGTAAATGGGTATTTCGTGTTAAACATAGAGTTGATGGTACTGTTGAAAGCCACAAATGACGTCTGGTTGTCAAAGGGTTTCATCAACAACCTGATATTGATTATGATGAAATGTTTAGTCCAGTTATCAAACCCACGGCTATTCGACTTGTGCTCTCAATTACAATTACTCTTCAGTGGTCTATACGCCAAGTTGATGTCAATAATGCCTTCTTACACGAGAACCTTAATGAAGACGTGTATATGAAATAACCCCCTGGTTTTATTAATGAATCATGGCCTGAATTTGTGTGCAAACTACGTCGCTCCATTTATGGATTAAATAAAGCATTGCATGTGTGGTTCTCTTGTATTCATGGCTTCCTCACGTTAACCGAATTCTAACCATCATGTATTGATTCACCACTATTTATTTTTACATCTGGGATTGTTCTCATTTATGTTGATGACATTCTAATCACGAGAAACTTTTCTGAACAAATTCAGCACTTAGTTGATAAATTGGAAGCTACCTTTTCAATTAAGGATCTCAGACCTCTTCATTTCTTTTTGGGAATTGCAGCCATTCCAAAACCAAATGGCCTCTACTTACATCAACAATAATAAATCCAAGCACTTCTTGACAAATTTGGGATGATCTCATGCAAACCCATACTCACTCCCTTACTCCAGATTCAAATCTGTCCAAAGTTGGAGGAACATCGTTTTTGGATCCAACAAAATTTCACTAAATTGTGTGGGTACTTTAATATCTCACTTTAACTCGAACTGACCTGTCAACAAAATTTATCAATTCATGCATAGTCCTTCTGAAGAACATAGGTGCGCCGTTAAACGGATCTTTAGTTATTTAAAATATACCCTTACATATGTTTTTTTTAGTAAAGACTCCACGCTTACACTCCAAGCCTATTCTGACTCGAATTGGGCTGACTCAATTGATGGTAGAAAATATATGGGTGGTTATGCCATTTATCTTGATTCCAATGTAATCTCTTGGTCTTCTCGCAAACAACGCACCGTCGCTCTCTCCTCTACTAAATCTGAATACAAATCCCTCGCTAATGCCGCACCAGAAATAACTTGGTTGCAGTCACTCCTTTGGAAATTACACATAACCCTTCCAACCCCTCCCATTTTATAGCGTGATAACATTGGAGCTACCCATCTATCAGCAAATCTCATTTTTCATGCTGGCATGAAACACATTGAAATAGATTTTCATTTTGTCCATGACAAAGTAATTAATCATGATCTTTAAGTTCAATTCATTTCCACCCATAATCAAATAGCCAATGTCATGACCATTTCCACCCATGATCAAATAGCCGATGTCATGACCAAGGACCTCGCTTCCACTTGTTTTTAGTTTTTATGTGACAAGTTGAAAGTTCACTATCACTTACCATTAACTTGAGGGGGCATATCAGTGCTATCTCCTATTGGATCATTTCTTGGTCAAAGATTGGAGTCAATATTCACGCTAACTAACTCCTCTATTGTAGGAGCAATTAGTTGCTAACAAAGGAGAAATTCAAATACAATAACTTTTATGTATTCTACTATAGAATAGGTCCACTAGAGTAGTTCAAACATTTGTTGTATATAAATTCAATCGTATGGCTGTATAGAAATGTCAATTAATAACAATAAAGAAAACTCATTTCTATTCCCACTGTTTACATTTTATTATTTAGAAAGTTCGGAATCCTTACTTTTAACTATGTTTTGAACGATACAAGTTTTGGACTTATAGAAGTGGATTGAAACAACCCTTAGCTATAATTTATAGCCTATAAGTATTGCATGAACATAATAGAAATGGCTAAACAACAGTGCAGAATGTGGCCTCAGTTATCGCCTTTGTTGCGATCTATCTATTTAGATTTACAAGGTGAGACATATATAAAAAAAGATATCTAAAATTCAACCTTTCAAAAAAAAAAAAACTCTTTGATTGGACTCCGTAGAAAAGTTGTACTCACTAATAGGTATACATAAATTAAAAATAAAATTTTGAGATGGTTCACTAAACAATTGAATATTCATTGTGCTTTTTTGTGTGTGTGTGTGTTGGTGGGGGTGGGTGGGTGGGTGGGCGGGGGGGGGGGGAGGAGGAGGTATACATGGGAACTTTCACGAAACGGGTCAAATCGTGCCCCGTGGTATCAGACGCACGACTTATAGAGTGTGACCCAATAGGATTTGAATAATGTAAATGAGGAGCGACCGAGGGCGTTGAGAATCGATCCCCGACCAATGGCCATTTAGAGTCCTCCTACCCCTCCCCCTCCCATTCCCCCTCCTCCCACTTGGCTTTGGTGCCTTATGGGCCTTAAGGCGTCATTTTATATACTGAATGGAATAGAATTATCATATTTTACTTTCTTATCCTGCACATATCAAAATCAATTGGCAAGTCATTTTAGATATGAAAACGATCCATAATGGTTTGGATCCCATAAAGTTAGCTAATCGTAAACAGTGTCGTGTTATGTAAATCACAACCTTATAATTAAATGCAAGTACACAAATTTTCAATTGAGTCCATATGTAGTTTTGGCTTAATTCCAGACAAAATCATTTGAGTCATATAATAGAAATTTATCCCCATCAAGCCTATGACATTTGAAGAAGTTGAAGACGTAGCAGCCAAGAATTAAAGTTTCATCCTTATCAGGTTTCGTGCCACATGTTCCACGTCATCAACATTCGGGGATTCCATGTATCCAAAGGTATGAATGCACTATTATATATATAGGAGCTTGGAAAATATTTTATGGGTGTTAGTTTTATAAAGTTTTATCATAACGACTTTTAATTTTCTCTAAAAATCATTTTAGACATTTTAGACTTCTGTTATAAAAGTTTTGGGCTTAAAAATAAAAAAATTGGATATTCTTAAAAGTCGTTCGAACGAAACTGGGAACTCGTTCAAATTAGATTCCCAGGTCGTTTGAACCACATTACTCACAAGATTGAATTCCAATTCTTTGTTTTATCATTAGATGTTTTGTTTCGAACGAAGTCGTTCGAACGACCTAGGTAGTTTTTTGACAGTTTTTTTTATAAAAGTTTCCACTTGCCCACTTGTTTTCCCACTTGTTTTTCCTGATTAACTAAGTGCGGGAAACACTTTTTCTGATAACTTTTCATTCCTTCCAAGAGAAAAAGAGAGTAACATTCTTGAGAGAAAAAGTTTCATTTTGTGTTCATGATTTTCATGGATTAGAATTCTACAAAATAAACATACACCCATTTTTGTTTAATTCAAAGCTTATATATAAATATATATATATATATATATATATATATATATATATATATATATATATATCGTGCTTGGAGATCGTTTGGCACCTGTTTTCTTCTCAATTAGTTGAAGGAGATTGTTTATGCTTCTTCTCTACCCCAACAGGAAGATTGGTTTGTGCTGCGGTTTTCTCACATGGTGAAAGGTACCATATGTGGTTGTTGGTTGTTGTGACTCCATTAGGGGACTCTAAGATTCCGGTGGACTCCAGAGTTATCTATAAGACAGAGGTTGAAGATCAAAGGAAGCGTCGGGACTTGAAAGAGTCGAGTCGAATGTTGTAAGTCCTCTTATCGTTGTCTGTGTAAAATTTTCATACCTAGTGGATTTGTTAGGCAGGGCCGTCCGAGGTTTTTTCCATTTAGATTTTCCTCCTACATCGTGGCGTAGTGTGATATTGTTTATTTTATCTTGCAAAAATACACTTAGATGCATGCTTAGGTAAATCAAGATAAAATTGGGTTTAATTACACTTTAGTTTATTTTAGGTGCTAATCAAGATATAACTTAATTAATTTGGCAAAATTTATGTTTGTTTAGCTTAGCCATATTTGGACCGTGAATTGAATTAAATTATTGCTTAATTGAAAGATCAAATATTTAAATGAAATTCAAAAATGGTTGTGTAGTTTAATTTCACTTTTCGTTTAATTTAATTTTAATTTGGAGAAATTAAAATTTGAATTTTTAAGTGTTAAAATTTGAAAAGAAATTTTGGTTTAAAAGTGTTTGTATGTTGAACCATCCTATTCCGCATTTGGTAATTTAAGTTTAAATTTGGAGGCTTCCGCACTTTCATTAAACATATTAATTGAGATAAAACCATATTACTAGTATCGGTTAAAATATAATTATTCAAAAAAATCAAAAATATACTTTTCTTTTCAAAAAGATAATCACAACCTTACAATTACTATTTTGATAGTTCATGGATGTAAATTACTTAAATAACTAACTATTTTAATTACAAATCCAAAAATATATTCAATACAATATCTATATTTGAACAATAATCCTATTGTTTCAGGATAACCAAATCCATGGAAATAAAATAACATTCTTCTACAAAATGATTATGAGATGTGCTTCAACTGCAAATGTGAAACTCCATTCCAAAGGAACCGTTGGATATAAAGTTATACAGAAAAAACACTGAAGCTAACTGAAAACAAGTAATTCCCATTCAAGAAACCAACCACCAGATTTAACAATAAAACTACATAGGATTTTAAGGTACAAAAACTTTTGAAATCTATATAATATTATGAATAAACATTATAAAGGTTTATTAGTGGTGAATGGGTGATTTTCGATGAGGTGGCTCGTAATCCTTCTCCACTACACCTTCATCTAAATTGTAGATTTTGGCTGGAAATGTAGTCTTTTCTTCCTCATTGTGGGCTGACCATCTTGAACCCTACAAAGATATTAAAAGTAACATATATTATAATTTCAAGTCAATTTAATATTATCTAATAGTTTGTTCAACCAGTAAACAATATTTCTTTTTATAAGGATATTTTGGTGAAAATTCAATGTTTTTAAACTTAATTGATAAGTTATAGTGATATTATTTGCATTGTTATTTTATTGCATGAACTACTATTTTTACCGCCAGAGACTATATACTAATATTTAATCGCTAAAACTAAATTTTAAGGACCTTAGACCAAATCTCTATAAATCATAGTCAATCCTAATTATCTAAACGACTAGTGATATTATTACATAAGTATTTTCTAAATTCACTTGGAAGGACTTCTTGCAAATAATACGAATAATTTATCTAGTATTTAGTACAAATAATAACTTTAAAATTTAATATTTAAAACTCAACTCAACTCAGCAAAGTCTTTTCCCAATTATTTGGGATCGACTACATGAATCTTATTTTTCCATTCCATTCTGTCCAGCACATTATCATCGGTTAAACCGCGTGATATCATATCTTTTTTTATGATATCCCACTAAGTCAATTTTGGCCTAATTCTACCCCTTGTGTTACTATCATTACTAACTAAATCACTATTCTTTACAGGAGCATCCATTGGACTATGCTTGATATGTCCAAACCATCTAAGTCAATTTTCTATCAATTTATCTTCTATAAGAGCTACTTTTATCGTTTCACGAATTTGTTCATTTCTAATTCATCCTTTCGAGTTTTATCACAAATCAATCTCAGCATTCGCATCTCCGCCACACTCATTTTCTGCACATCTTGTTTCTTGATTTCCCAACACCCTGTCTCATATAACACTGCGGGTCTAATGGTCGTCCTATAAAATTTTCCTTTTAACTTTAAAGGTATACGTCTATCACATAATACGTCGATAGCACTTCTCAAATTAACCCAACCTGCTCTAATCCTATAAGTAACATTCTCACTAATATCTCCATCTTTTTGGATAATCGATCCTAAATAACAAAAATGTTCATTTCTAGGTATCTCTTGACCCTCCAATTTCACCAGATCTCCATTTGTCCTCCTATTACTACTAAAATTTCACTCCACATATTTTGTTTTTGCCATGCTTCTTTTAAATCCTCTTGTTTCTAGAGTTTCTCTCCACAATTTCAACCTAGCATTAATTTCCGTCTTAGTTTCATCCACTAAAATAATATCATTTGTAACTACACCATGACACTTCATCTTGTATTTGTCTAGTCAACTCATCCATAACAAAAGCAAAGAGATAAGGGCTTAATGCTACCTACAATAATTGAAAATTCATTATTTTCTCCGGCTGATGTTCTTACTGTAGCCATAGCCCCATCATTCAAATTCTTGATCACATCAATATATCCACGAGTCACTCTTTTTTATGTAGAACCCGCCATATTATATCTCTGGGTATCCTATCATACTCCTTTTCCAAATCTATAAAAATAATTTGTAGATCCTTATTTTTCTCCCTATACCTCTCTATTAATCTCCTCAATAAATAGATTGTTTCTATTATTGACCTCCCAGACATAAACCCAAATTCACTACACCAAATCTGCACTATTATCAAGGTCGTTGACCCTGACAAATCCAACTTGTCAAGGTCAATGACCGTGACATTTCGAGGCGAGACAAATTTTTTTGTCACGGTCATTGACCTTGACACAAAACTCACGTTTTGTGTCATGATCATGTCGCGGTCAATGACCGTGACACGTTTGTCATGGTTTATAACCTTGACAAAGCCGTTACCCTTTTTAAAAAAATTGTCACGGTCATTGACCGTGACAATTCTGGACAGAATTTAAAAAAAAATTGCTGGGCAGTATGGCCACTGCCACTGCCCAGCAGTATATTTGTACCTGTTATAGCAACGTTGTACCTGTTCCAAACATCATATATCCAAACAAACTAAAGATAATGCAAATATATTCAAATAGAGACAATATGCATCACGATATAATTCAAATGTAACAACTTAAAGCAATTTAATTCAAACTTATAACAATTCAATGCAAACTTAAAACAATGTCACTACATGTCTGGTGTATTGTTAAAACTGAGGAGGTGAGTAGGTCACACGACATACGAATTGACGCACCCACTAATATACGTCGTGCCGCATTGTTCGCGCAACCACAATAGGGAGTTCTTCTTCCCGGGTATGACATGCATGACGAGCACCCTGGACTCCATCTCTTGAAGCGCACGTCCATGAACTATTCCACCCTGGACAATATTCGGGTCCCTCAACCCCCGCCCTATCCGCTGGCCATCAAATACGTCCAATATAAACACACTCGGCCAACCAAGTGTCGACATTGGTCTGTTGAAGGGCGACAAATAGGGAAGTTGATCATCGAAGTACGAACGTATCGGTGATGAAGCAGCGAGGTCCACATCCTCGTCATCCTGTGCCTCGTCCTCCCGCACCTCCTCCACCGCCTTCTCCTTCCCTTTCCCTTTCCCTTTACGGTCTCCGCCCAACGTACGCTTCATGAATGCGTACATATATTGGACCGTCGCCTCCAAACGGGACAGCTTCGCGTCGTGTGAATCCACCGTTCGAGCCAACCCGGTGTCGCTCGTCTCCAATCCGATGATCCTAGATTTGGCCACCCGCGAGCTCACCCCCCTTGTCCTCCCCTTGCGATCAGAGCCAAGCACTTGGTTGAGTGCATCTGTGGACAAAGATGCCTTGTCGGCATCAGACTGCGACTCATGCACTTCCTTAAGCTTTGCCTGAAACGACAAAAAGCACATGATTAGTAAAATAAGTAAACTAAAAAATTATAACGTAATTAACAAAAATTAAACTGTCGGATTACTTACAATCGTGGCCGTGACGCTCGGGGACACCTCCTTGTCCTTCCCCTTCTTCGTCCGAAGAGCCACATAAGTATCGAGCCTATGTGACTTACCCCCTGGCCCACTCCCTACCCCCTGAAATAAAATAAAGTAAAGTAAAATTAGTATCGGCCCCGCAAAGTAAAATAATGAAGAATAATATATTTTTGTAATTATAGAAAAATTAAATCTTACCTGCATCCTATGCTCCACCTCGGCGTAAGAGGTCCGGCCGGAGTAGTGCACGTCCATCTTTTTTGCCCGATTTTCCCTCCCCGATTGGCGAGATGCCAATTGTCGATCCTCGATCTCATTGTCAATGAACTTCTGCCATTGTGCCAATGAGATCGGCTCCTTGGGGGGGACGGATTTACGCCATTGGATAATTGACTCTTGTGTTTTCCCAAAGTACTATGCCCGCATATTTTTTTTCCACGACTTGAGTTGCTCCCTAATCTGCTCCAACACGGGATCGCGTAGCTTTGGATCCAAGTTGAATTGTTCCTGTCCAACAAATAAAATGTTAGTTGCTAATAAATATAAATATAAATATAAATATAAATATAAATATAAATATAAATTGAAATTGAAATTGAAATTGAAATTGAAATTGAAATTGAAATTGAAATTGAAATTGAAATTGAAATTGAAATTGAAATTGAAATTGAAATATAAATATATTACCTGTAGTGCCGCCCAAACAGCTAACTTGAGCTCATATGGCACCTCCTTCCAACTCATAAACCCCGGGCCGATGACCATCTTTAGAAGAACGAGGGATCTCGCTAATATCTCCTATTTGTTCTCGACAGTAATCCCATATTTCCCATATTTGGGGAGCCTAGGGGCGGAAGAGCCCTCGTCGCCTCCACTACCACCGACCCCAGACGACATCATCATAAACAGCATCATCATCTTCGCCTTAATATCTGAAGGAGACATTTGCTGTAAAAAAATATTATTAGTACAGATATAATATTATAACAATATGCATATCTTATAAGAGAGTCGAGTTTGGCATTAATAAAGTGAGAATTACACACACACACATAAAACTCTTTAATAAAATTCTCATATCTTCTTTCAATTTAAACACACACACACAGTAGTGACTGTCTATTTAAAATAATCTCAATGTTAATTTCAGTTATTGAATTTCTACTATTGTTTTGTGCTTTTTATAAATCATACTCCACCCCAACATGTTTACGGGCTTTCATCACCCGTCATAAATTTTTCGATCCGTGACTTACTGGCCAGTTGTCTTGGTTCTTTTAGTCCCTTAACATTACTTTAAGAATTTTACCCAATCTAAATACCACATTTTCTTTCTTGTTATACACTTGAACATGTTTTGTTATTTAGTCCTTATTAATTTATCTTTGATGTATTACCAGCATCTTTACTTTTATAAACTTTATTTAATTTTCAATTTTAAGGACTATTTTCATCACTTAGTGTTCATCTAAGTTCTAATATAACAAGTTCCCATAAAAATCTTTAATAAAGTATTATCACAAATATAAACTGAGAGTGATAAAATAACTTTGAGGCATATAAACTAATTGTGACAAAGTAAGATTATGGAAACCCCACTTTTCTTTCTATAACTCCTATTTTATTGAACTTTAAATATAATTAGGGGTATATAGAAAGAAAAGTTAAATAGGAATAAAAACAACATTTTTAAAATATGAAGGGCTCACCAATTTGATCAAATTTTTCAACAACATAGACTAATTGATCTTTATTATAAGACAATTACTACAAATTTATGCGCATCGCCCGAATTCAAAAAGAAATTTAATGACTAAAGTAATACTTTTTTTAACTTTAGTTATTCACCACAAATCTTAAAAAATATTTTATTTTTCATGCTTTTAGCAACTTCGGATGCCATCTTAACCCTTATTGTAGTTTTTTAGTTTTCATGCTTTTATTTGATGGATATAAAGTCATGTGATTATTTCACCATATAAAGTCAACAAAAAATGCCATATATGATTTTTTTCTCCATTAGTATAAGTATATAGCGATTATTTCACACTTAAATCACATATTAAGCCGGCGTTCATTTTTTTATGAAATTTGTAGAAAATTACTTATTTATTTTGAATGAAAATAAATTGTTATCCAATATTTTTGGATATTATTTACATTTACATTTTTGGATATTATTTACATTTATATTTTTGGATATTATTTTTGGAAATTTATAGAAAATTACTTATTTATTTACATTTTTAACCCCCCACCCTGCCCCACCCCTACCCCCCCACCCTACCCCCACCCTGCCCCACCCCTACCCCACCCCCTACCCCCACCCTGCCCCACCCCCCACACACGCATACACACACGCACATATATACACACATACACACATATATATACACACAAACATATATATAAATGGAAGAGAGAGAGAGAGAGAGAGAGAGAATTAAACCTGAAAGTAGAGAGAGAGAGAGAGAGAGAGAGAGAGAGAGAGAGAGAGCAGCGTCGAGAGAGAGAGAGAGAGGGAGGGAACGGCGGGAGGGAAAAAAGAAGGGGGAAAGGGTTTTTGTTGAAAATATTGTCACGGTCGTGTCAAGGTCATTGACCGTGACAATTATTTAAAGAATTATCACGGTCAATGACCGTGACAAGTCCGTGACAAGTAAATTTGTCACGGCCTTGTCACGGTCGTGTCAAGGTCAATGACCGTGACATAAAACGCGTGTTTTTTGTCACGGTCAATGACCTTGACAAGGGTGGCCGGCTGAAAGGTGACATTTTGACCATTTTGGTGTAGTGATTGATTTTCAAATACTGTTGTTTTCAATCACTCTCTCCTCATTGTATGATTCATTAATTTAATACCACGATAGTTTGAACTAAAAAATTAATATTTAGTCTAACAATAATATTATCTCACAAAAATAGAGACTTTAAAAATTGATGTGTAACAATGTTAAATAAATAATAATAATAATTGACGTGTAATAATAATAATAATAATAATAATAATAATAATAATAATAATAATAATAATAATAATAATAATAATAATAATAATGTTAGATATATAGAAAGGAATACATTAGACCAAACACACAGTCACATATAGATATATTATTTTTAAAAACGGAGATGTGTCAAATAATAGGACACATGTGAACAAGGGTTAGCCTCGGGGACATTGTGGCACGACTTCATAATAATCTAGAAATCTTAAATAAAATAGAAAATATGAATTTTTTTATGTTTTTCTCAAAGGTCAAACGTTGGGTTTCCACAAACTTAAGACATGGTTGGTCAAACTAATGTGAGCCACTCATGGAGTGTAACCATGATCTCTGCTCACCCTTTGTATCAAAAAATTATAATAATGTTAAGAAACAAGACTACCAAAATTCTCAAATTTTGTGGATAGCGATTATAATGATGATAAGCAACGAATTAATTACAAAGAGAAATAGATTATTAGTATAAAATCATGATAAAAATAAAAATAAAATAATATTATTTTAAAGCACAATATTGTGTATGCTACAGGGGTCGAGTTTCACATCGGCTTTGCTGGCTATAGTCTCATCTATTTATGTACAAATTTATAGCCTCTCTCATTGTAATACACTGGATCATTTATCCCCATACTTTTATTTCTTTTCATAAAAGCACGAGATAATATTTTGTTATAAAAGTTGATTTAAATGTACTTTGGTGTTCATTTGTTGTGAGAATTATAAGGTGGGGCTCTAAAAGATTTCATACTATGCTATGGATATCCAAATTAATTGAATATTTTTTTTGTGATGTTTTCTGAGGATCTGATACGACTATTCTGAGTGTTACAGATATTTTGGACTCATACTAACATGGATGGAGCCACACTCGGCCCCACAAGATTCAAGAGGCGTGTGAAGATGGAACTCGGGTTTCGGTTGAGAAATTTCATTTGTATAGTAATCCAAGCACTACAACGGAGGCTGAATGGACAGTGATAAGGAAGTGTCCGTCCCCCGCTCGTTTGGGGCACTATTCTGCCAAAAGTGTGGTTGATCCGATGAATTTGTCGGCGAGTTACACCAATAAGGAAAGCGATGGGTCAACTCAGATGGGAAAGACCACCCCTTTAAGGGGTAACTCCACCTCTCATGGTATTACAATTAGGCCCAATGGAAGCTGGCAACCCGAACACATGAACACATCCCAACAGCAGCCTAGTAAGGCTAGTCTCTCTAATTATTTTAATCTTTTAACTAAACAATCCAATAACCCAACCCATCAACTTCCGGGCCTAGTTAGTAATAAACAACCTATATCTCAGCCTCAGGCCCGTTCTTCTACTTATTTACCTGACCAGCCAAAGTGCAATATCCACCCAATTTCTAGCCCACCTTCACACCTGTCTCACACTTCTACTCCTATATATAGCTGTCCCACTAACCCCCATGTGTCATGTCTGGGTCAAGCTGCTCCTGATAAGTGCCTTACACACTCTCAACCAGTCTACGAAAATAACCACGACTCTCAATATAACACCAATAAAAATTCTAGTTCTACTCCTATAACAACGATCGACCCTACTAACTCTTCAATCCTTTCTTCCCCTACAACTCACATTGCTCTTCCTATAATTACTACTCCTATTAACTATTCAAAAGATAATGGCTACCAACCCTCCACCCACTACACTAATAACACATGTTACCCATATGCCACTAAACGATGGGCCCATGAGGAGGAAAACCCTACCACTACAAATCAATCTGAACCTTCCTTTCCACTTGCACCAAGGTGCCCCTCACACCCCACATAAACCCCCGAATTTGAATCTACCAGCTCCCGTAACCCAACACCCAACACCCATAACCCCAACCACTACCCCCTAATCAACCTCCAATTGTAGGCCTATTTAACCCACTCTTTTCAACCCGAGACTAATTTTTTATTTAAGGACGAGAGACCTTTGTCTTTCACCCATTTCATGTTCAACCCCATGCCCTCACCTACCAAATGGGTCTTCACCGTCTGTTGATAAAACTCAAAAGCTTCGATGATCAGGAACAAGTGTACCGGTTTCAAGCAAGACAGGAGTTAAACGTGGTCCTTTAACAATTTATCTTCAATGGCCTAAAAAATTTTGCGATGCCATGGCTACCAGAGACTACATTGTAGGGCTTCACAAATCTATTCTCCATTCAATCCATGAAAATTATGTTATGGAATGCAAGGGAGCTTCTCGTCCCCTTTTTATGGTTGAATTTATGAATTTTTACAATCAATGTTACCTGGACCTTATGTTTGTAATAGACACTAGACTCAATGTTCCTAATTCTTAGCGATAATTTCGGAGATTTCCTTTGGCAAGTAACCACATTATATCGGTTGTTGGTCTATTGGGGGGCATGTGGATCCTGTGGAATCCTAATAATATGCATATCACTGTCGTATTTCAAGCAGACAGATGTAACACCCCGCTTAAAATAATAACGGGTGGCCAGCCCTATACTATATTAAATCAGGAATTTCAGATAGTCCAGTCTCAACATCAACTGCCGGTACTATATAACATAGGACTAACTACCCGATATCATATAAGCGAGATGTTAAATAAAGTAAAACATGCAACATAACACAACACAATACTATAACACTCAAAATAAAGGGAAGAAAGATGCGGGAAAGAACTATAATAAACGAAATGCTATAGTAAAAGGGAATAGATAACCACAACTGAATATACTACAGAAAGTAGACCCGAATAAGCTGTCGGGTCACAGCCAATACAATAACTGGAATGGAATAAATATAAACATGTATATAAATATCCCTTGGGTACAAACCTGATATACAACATGAATTTTACCTAGAATTTTAAAGAAGTAGGAAGCGGCTACCATCAAATTCCCGCAACAGTCCGCACCTGTCACGGCTCCCCAGACTCTAGATAGAAAGTCATCCGGCATCCATGCGGTAGGACACTTGTAGTAATATACATATGTACAGGCAGGAGAGAAAAATAAACGGGTCAGAGCCCCGATTGTGAAAATATTTAGCAAGTGTGTTAACCGTGCATACTAATTATCGGTGCACTTATTTCATAATTAAAGTGAGACCGCACTCTCGTGAAACCCCAACTCACCTCTCATCTAAAGGCGCGCATCTAATCGCGTCCTCAAGTTTTAGTTAAATTACCCCCATATTATTAGGACAACCTAACTTATCATAGGCCTAGCCTATACCCACGAGAAATGCCTTCCTAACTTAGCCCAAGAATCCACCCTTTCTAAACCCACTAGATTATGATTACAAACAATTATATCATAATAGGCTTTATGGATTCCGATATATAATTTAACCAATTATAATCTTAATAAAGTACCCATATGTATTTGGGTAGAACCATATGATTTAATTTAGAATTAATATGCATACAAGATTGTTATTGACAAAACTTCCCTCCAATTTCAACGCCGCGCTGCGTTTCGTGCGTGGGGTGTCTCGCAAAGCGAAATCCAAACAAGGAACCGCCCCGTTACACTACTCCATGTCAACGTCGATCCTGGAGATCCATTATGCCACACATAAATATTGACATAACTTCTCTCTAGTCTCAACAATGCACTACGTTTCGTGCGTGAGGTGTCTCGCAAAGCGAAATCCAAACAAGGACCACCTCGTTACACTACTCCTGGGCAATGTCAATCCTAGAGATCCATAATGCCATACATACCGTATAATACTATTTCTACTACTACTACTACTACTACAAAATTTCCAATAATATTCTTGGGATGATGTAACCGAAATATTCCTTAAATGCGATACATCAACCCCCATCAATCATCTAGTACACCATAATCATCTAAGATGTACTGCATACGAGTCCATATCCTCTCATCTATAGGATATATATAAATATATATATATGTATTTTATTCAAACCATATATATATATATATATACCATCATCATCCATCTCGTAGCCAAGTGTACATACTGCATATGATGTACAAGGCCATGCACATAATATACCCGGCTATATATATATATCGCCGATAAACTGCATCAATGCTATCATCTTCCCAGTGCCCGGCTCACATAGCAATACTGGGGCCACCATGGTGGGACTAAACGACACCCATCTCGTGGTAAACTCACGCACACGACGTCCCGAGAAGCGGTCATAGCTCCAAATCGGCAATGAGACGAAACATACCCACTACGTCTCATCCCAAAAATATAAAAATGTAAATCACATAATAACACACGGGACGACTATGACCTGGGGAATATCCACACCCTGCTTTTCTAGCCAGGATGCTCACCCTCTACGCGCGCAACTTCCCAATGATAGCATGAGCGGGGTATGCTTAACCAAATAAGTATATATATCATTCACATGCATAATATATATACATCCATGTGATCCAATCATATGATCAAATAATAAACCGTCATATCCGGTTTAAATATCCATACCATGTATGTTCACAACATAAATATATCCATACATTTATATGCATACAGATATATATATATATATATATATATATATATATATATATATATATATATATATATATATATATATATATATATATATATATATATATATATATATATATATTTACACATATTCACATATCCATATATCTATATATAAACTAGTTCTTATTCATATATATAAGACATACTAACCCGGCTATAAGTATACATAAATCCTCAATATACAAGCCGTCACCACAAACTCATATCATTTACCTTGATATGTGAATACAATCCCTCACTTGAAACATATTCAATCATCTTTCCTATGATGAATAGTCTCCCAAAGCCATATGTATATATCTATACATATATATTCCACATTAGGGTTATCACCCAAGATTTTGCGTAGGAATCCATCACTACACATTTCTTCCATAATCAAAAGTACATAGTTTCCTTTAGTACTATTTAACCATAGGCGCACACACGACTTAATAGTCTAAAACCTCAATTTATTCTAACCTCGTTTCAAGTATTGGAATCTCAATGGTCATATCCCCATAATTATGTGTAAACTATCCTAAATAGAATTTATGCTACCGCTCCCTCGTATTCTAGTTGATAGTACAATCCAATTATTCCCAAATCATGCCTAAGTTTCAATTGTTCTTATGAACCCTTACTCCTATCGCATTACCAATTGTTCCTTAATTTAAACATCTCTAAGGGTTCGTGACTCCTCTTTCTCATTAATCCCCAATTATAACTCAATAGAATCCTATCGCTATAAGGATTCAATATGCCTATCGGACTATAATTTCCTAACACACCTTCTTAACTCTCTCTCTAGGAGTTCTAAACCTCCTATCGTGTCTATAATTACTTTGGATATATAATTAGGATTCTCAACCTTAACGAGGTATCCCCCACAATTTCTATACACAACAAAAATCCATACGTGGATATATTTCTCCCAAATACCCTAAGGAGTCCCCAAAATCCTAATATGTGAGAAACTACTTCAATGTCTCCAAGAACATATCTCTTACATCATAAGAGAAGGCCCCCAAATCAATAAACTCAACCAAAAAGGGTTTGGAATCATTAACGAGAAAACACCTCAAAATGCCCTGTTTCCGAATCGATTTGGCCCTATTCCGAATCGATTCGGCCTAGCGAATCGATTAGGCCTCCAAGGCGAATCGATTCGGGTCCAAAGACCTGGGCTTCTGCCATAGGCCGAATCGATTCGGCTTGGGTCCGAATCGATTCGGTCAATGCAGACCTGCCAATTCCCCTAAACCGAATCGATTCGCATAAGGGGGCGAATCGATTCGGGCCTGCAAATTTTTAAGGGGTCTTCTTCTTCATCAAAACCCACGAATTCTAAACCCTAAATTTTTCATTCTAACCCCCAAACCTTTATCAAATCATGATTTTAAGCCCATTAATCAACCCAAAGTTGATCCCAACCATTTTTATTCCATTAAATCCATATTGAAACATTGATTTCAAGATTAAACCTAAAATCTAGGTTTTGACATTTATACCCAAAAATCCATTTCTTTAACCCATAAATTATGAAATGAAAATACACAAATAGTTATTTAGCAAGATTAAACACTTGCCTCAGATTTGTAGAGGTTGGATCGTCCTCGATGTCGCGGTTTGGCCGGAATTCTCCAAGCTTTTCTCCCTCTCTCCTTTCCTTTCTTCTTCTTCTCCCTCTAGGGCTTTTTCTCTCTTTCTCTCAAATGAGAAATGGCTTCATCCGTAAGCCACATAAACCTTTAAAACAAAATCCCAATTTTAAATGTTAATACACACTTTAAATGACTCGTTTACTCCAATTCGAGCCAAAATAACTTAAAAACATTCTGGAGCCGAAATAAAACCCAATGACAGTCATTTTGACTATCTCGAGCCTTCCGGGATCGATGGTACCCTAAAAAATATCATCCGGAATACTTTGAAATATTCTCTATTTTTTTGGGCCTCAATTCCCAAATTTTGAAATTCTCCCATTTAATTAAATTTTATTTTCCCAAAAATTTAATTTCCCAATCTCCAAAATCATGGGGTGTTACAATCTTCCCCCTTACAAAAATTTCGTCCGTGAAATTTAAGACATGCCTAGGACCTCAATATCATCTAGTCCTCACATCAATCCTTAGGATCACTATACTGATCCTTCCTAGTTCTCATGTCGAACCATATAATTTTAAAGCAACTACTACCTAGGGCGCCCATACACCCCGTACCCGAGTTTCCACTCGTAGAATTATAATCAGGCTCTATTAGCCTCAAATCATAATATAACCCTCAGCAATATGACCTATAACAACATATTAATTATATGGAAGTTTGAAAATTTCCACTGGTTGAACCCTCCTCAATTCCTGACGCTAGCCACCTTCGTGCGGGGGAGGTCTCGCAAGCGAAATCCAAACAAGGAACCCTCCCAATACACTACTGTGTAGCTAGGTCGGGGATTGAGATTAGTTGAACCAGGGTTAAGGTTTTATAAAAAGATTTTCTTCATATTTTTAGATATTGCCCGAGGGCCTAAATAATAATATAATATAAATATATTCCGCGTCTTTCGACACGCCAAACAAATACCTTATGTTTAGAACACAAGGTCTCAACAAATACAATACTCTAGCCAATACCTAGTTCTCAAAACTAGCACATCTATAAGCTAAATTACCCACTCAAAATAGAGCTACCAAACTTGAACTTCTCAAGTATAAAAATTCTTCCCTCATAGGAACACCGCAATTTCACGCCCTAACCCATCCATAAGACGAATAATCACGACTTAACAAACCTTATCATTCCGCACCTCCGGAATTCAATATTATAACTCTCGACGTTCCCGATATCGCACAAAGCATGACTTAAACCCCAAAGAAAGGTATTCTACCTTGTACTTCCATAATCTAATGGTTTCACCTCATCCATGGATCTCAGTTCAAGACCCTCTACTTCTTCCAAGACGATCATTACTCCTAAACCTATTTCTCTGCAAGAGAAACATTTTCCCCTAAATCCTTCCTAATACATTTTGAAGGATAAAACACGATGGCGACAACCGAAAACTCCCTCAGTCCTACACAACGAAACTGAGTCTCCAAATTTCTTACTCCCACTACCCAGAAGGCAATACTCCCAATATTGGGATAACTCCACACCTCACATCGGGGAAAAGTCACCAACACCAGGCTTCCTAACAAAGGTTAACGGGTTTCTCAACCTAAACCTCCCAAAGACTACACTATTTTTCTCTCCTCAGACTTATTTTACTAAGTCCAAGGTTCGCCCTTTGAGTGAATTTTCCTCTCTTACTCAACTGCCGAAAAATCAGCTCACACCACCGCTAGAAATCTCCTCAATATCTCCTCTGGAATTGGGGAAAACAAATACCCCCGATTAAAGCGTACCCAAAATATGCTATGGGTATTGTGCTTCTAATCCTATCCTTTCCTAGACGATAAAATCTAGGCGACGTCTGAAACGAAACAAGAGCAACCGTTATCAGAACGCCAATCAAGTGAATATACTTCACAGAAGAAAACAACGCAGTGAACACAACAGTCCTAATTGTAGGGCTTAATGTCAAGAACGTTAACGGAAGAATGCAGAAAACTCGCACAGATCCTAAGGACTCTAGAACCTGATGCTCTGATACCATCTGTAACACCCCGCTTAAAATAATAACGGGTGGCCAGCCCTATATTATATTAAATCAGGAATTTTAGATGGTCCAGTCTCAACATCAACTGCCGGTACTATATAACATAGGACTAACTACCCGATATCATATAAGCGAGATGTTAAATAAAGTAAAACATGCAACATAACACAACACAATACTATAACACTCAAAATAAAGGGAAGAAAGATGCGGGAAAGAACTATAATAAACGAAATGCTATAGTAAAAAGGAATAGATAACCACAACTGAATATACTACAGAAAGTAGACCCGAATAAGCTGTCGGGTCACAGCCAATACAATAACTGGAATGGAATAAATATAAACATGTATATAAATATCCCTTGGGTACAAACCTGATATACAACATGAATCCTACCTAGAATTTTAAAAAAGTAGGAAGAGGCTACCATCAAATTCCTGCAACAGTCCTCACCTGTCACGGCTCCCCAGACTCTAGATAGAAAGTCATCCGGCATCCATGCGGTAGGACACTTGTAGTAATATACATATGTACAGGCAGGAGAGAAAAATAAACGGGTCAGAGCCCCGATTGTGAAAATATTTAGCAAGTGTGTTAACCGTGCATAATAATTATCGGTGCACTTATTTCATAATTAAAGTGAGACCGCACTCTCGTGAAACCCCAACTCACCTCTCATCTAAAGGCGCGCATCTAATAGCGTCCTCAAGTTTTAGTTAAATTACCCCCATATTATTAGGACAACCTAACTTATCATAGGCCTAGCCTATACCCACGAGAAATGCCTTCCTAACTTAGCCCAAGAATCCACCCTTTCTAAACCCACTAGATTATGATTACAAACAATTATATCATAATAGGCTTTATGGATTCCGATATATAATTTAACCAATTATAATCTTAATAAAGTACCCATATGTATTTGGGTAGAACCATATGATTTAATTTAGAATTAATACGCATACAAGATTGTTATTGACAAAACTTCCCTCCAATTTCAACGCCGCGCTGCGTTTCGTGCGTGGGGTGTCTCGCAAAGAGAAATCCAAACAAGGAACCGCCCCGTTACACTACTCCATGTCAACGTCGATCCTGGAGATCCATTATGCCACACATAAATATTGACAGAACTTCTCTCTAATCTCAACAATGCACTACGTTTCGTGCGTGAGGTGTCTCGCAAAGCGAAATCCAAACAAGGAACCACCTCGTTACACTACTCCTGGGCAATGTCAATACTATTTCTACTACTACTACTACTACTACTACTACTACTAAATTTCTAATAATATTCTTGGGATGATGTAACCGAAATATTCCTTAAATGCGATACATCAACCCCCATCAATCATCTAGTACACCATAATCATCCAAGATGTACTCCATACGAGTCCATATCCTCTCATCTATAGGATATATATAAATATATATATAGGTATTTTATTCAAACCATATATATATATATATATATAGCATCACCATCCATCTCATAGCCAAGTGTACATACTGCATATGATGTATAAGGCCATGCACATAATATACCCGGCTATATATATATATATATATCGCCGATAAACTGCATCAATGCTATCATCTTCCCAGTGCCCGGCTCACGTAGCAATACTGGGGCCACCATGGTGGGACTAAACGACACCCATCTCGTGGTAAACTCACGCACACGACGTCCCGGGAAGCGGTCATAGCTCCAAACCGGCAATGAGACGAAACATACCCACTACGTCTCATCCCAAAAATATAAAAATGTAAATCACATAATAACACACGGGACGACTATGACCTGGGGAATATCCACACCCTGTTTTTCTAGCCAGGATGCTCACCCTCTACGCGCGCAACTTCCCAATGATAGCATGAGCGGGGTATGCTTAACCAAATAAGTATATATATCATTCACATGCATAATATATATACATCCATATGATCCAATCATATGATCAAATAATAAACCGTCATATCCGGTTTAAATATCCATACCATGTATGTTCACAACATAAATATATCCATACATTTATATGCATACAGATATATATATATATATATATATATATATATATATATATATATATATATATATATATATTTACACATATCCACATATCCATATATCTATATATAAACTAGTTCTTATTCATATATATAAGACATACTAACCCGGCTATAAGTATACATAAATCCTCAATATACAAGCCGTCACCACAAACTCATATCATTTACCTTGATATGTGAATACAA
Source organism: Sambucus nigra (assembly GCA_949130495.1). Classification (NCBI taxonomy): domain Eukaryota; kingdom Viridiplantae; phylum Streptophyta; class Magnoliopsida; order Dipsacales; family Adoxaceae; genus Sambucus; species Sambucus nigra. The sequence continues at coordinate 51,775,017 of OX422214.1, forward strand.
TCCCTCACTTGAAACATATTCAATCATCTTTCCTATGATGAATAGTCTCCCAAAGCCATATGTATATATCTATACATATATATTCCACATTAGGGTTATCACCCAAGAGTTTGCGTAGGAATGCATCACTACACATTTCTTCCATAATCAAAAGTACATAGTTTCCTTTAGTACTATTTAACCATAGGCGCACACACGACTTAATAGTCTAAAGCCTCAATTTATTCTAACCTCGTTTCAAGTATTGGAATCTCAATGGTCATATCCCCATAATTACCTGTAAACTATCCTAAATAGAATTTATGCTACCGCTCCCTCGTATTCTAGTTGATAGTACAATCCAATTATTCCCAAATCTTGCCTAAGGTTCAATTCTTCTTATGAACCCTTACTCCTATCGCATTACCAATTGTTCCTTAATTTAAACATCTCTAAGGGTTCGTGACTCCTCTTTCTCATTAATCCCCAATTATAACTTAATAGAATCCTATCGCTATAAGGATTCAATATGCCTATCGGACTATAATTTCCTAACATACCTTCTTAACTCTCTATCTAGGAGTTTTAAACCTCCTATCGTGTCTATAATTACTTTGGATATATAATTAGGATTCTCAACCTTAACGAGGTATCCCCCACAATTTCTATACACAACAAAAATCCATACATGGATATATTTCTCCCAAATACCCTAAGGAGTCCCCAAAATCCTAATATGTGAGAAACTACTTCAATGTCTCTAAGAACATATCTCTTACATCATAAGAGAAGGCCCCCAAATTAATAAACTCAACCAAAAAGGGTTTGGAATCATTAAGGAGAAAACACCTCAAAATGCCCTGTTTCCGAATCGATTCGGCCCTATTTCGAATCGATTCGGCCTAGCGAATCGATTCGGCCTCCAAGGCGAATCGATTCGGGTCCAAAGACCTGGGCTTCTGCCATAGGCCGAATCGATTCGGCTTGGGTTCGAATCGATTCGGTCAATGCAGACCTGCCAATTCCCCTAAACCGAATCGATTCGCATAAGGGGCGAATCGATTCGGGCCTGCAAATTTTTAAGGGGTCTTCTTCTTCATCAAAACCCACGAAGTCTAAACCCTAAATTTTTAATTCTAACCCCCAAACCTTCATCAAATCATGATTTTAAGCCCATTAATCAACCCAAAGTTGATCCCAACCATTTTTATTCCATTAAATCCATATTGAAACATTGATTTCAAGATTAAACCTAAAATCTAGGTTTTGACATTTATACCCAAAAATCCATTTCTTTAACCCACAAATTATGAAATAAAAATACACAAATAGCTATTTAGCAAGATTAAACACTTGCCTCAGATTTGTAGAGGTTGGATCGTCCTCGATGTCGCGGTTTGGCCGAAATTCTCCAAGCTTTTCTCCCTCTTTCCTTTCCTTTCTTCTTCTTCTCCCTCTAGGGCTTTTTCTCTCTTTCTCTCAAATGAGAAATGGCTTCATCCATAAGCCACATAAACCTTTAAAACAAAATCCCAATTTTAAATGTTAATACACACTTTAAATGACTCGTTTACTCCAATTCGAGCCAAAATAACTTAAAAACAATCCGGAGCCGAAATAAAACCCAATGACAGTCATTTTGACTATCTCGACCCTTCCGGGATCGATGGTACCCTCAAAAATATCATCCGGAATACTTTGAAATATTCTCTATTTTTTTGGGCCTCAATTCCCAAATTTTGAAATTCTCCCATTTAATTAAATTTTATTTTCCCAAAAATTTAATTTCCAAGTCTCCAAAATTATGGGGTGTTACAACAGATCAGTTCACTTGCTTGTGGAGATGGCCCCATCCTTGCCTACTCTTATGTTAACTCCAATTTATAATTACGCTCAACCCAATCGCAGAGGGCAGGTATGGGATATTCTTCGCTCGTTTAATAGTCATATGCCTTGGTTAGTTATAGGAGACTTTCACTCTATCTTATTGCTTTCGAAAAAAACGGGAGGGATGCAGTTTAACTTATCTAATATTAAACCTTTTAGCTCTTGCATGGAAGATTAAGGGTTGGGGGATTTGGGATTTAATGGTCCTACGCATACTTGGTCTAATAAACACGAAATCCATAGCCATATAAGAGAACGTCTGGATAGATGTCTCTCTAATGATAAATGGAGTCTTGTCTTCCCTTTAACCAAGGTTACTCACCTTTCTAATTCCACTTCTGATCACTGCCCTCTACTATTAGATTTTAACCCTATTACACCTTTTTAAAATTATCGTTATATTTACGATCATGCTTGGTACATTGACTCGTCTTATAAATCTCTCATCAGGAACTGTTAGACTTTATACATCTAAGGGTTAGCTGCCTACCAATTTGTTCAAAAATCTAAATATATTATGTATAAATCTAAAATTTGGAAAAAACTATACTTTTGGAATTTCGAAAACTTTTATTGTGCAAACTCAAGAACACTTAACTAATGTGAGATGTGCCTTAGATACTACTGTCTCAGCTAAACTAATTCAGGCTGAATTATGTCTTCAAAAGAAACTCGGGGATTTACTTTGCCGAGAAAACCTGTATTGGCAGCAAATAACTAAACTAGGAGTGGAAACGGTACGGGTTTTTACCGTACCGTACCATTTTGATCCAAAAAAAATGGTTTTTATTTTATATATTAAAATACCAGAAACTGGTCTTACCGAAACCAAAATTAGTGCAAAAAGTTGGGTGGTTTTGGTTTTAATATTTAAAAAACCGATTTACCGAAATTACTGTACCGAATTTACCAAAACCAGAAAAAATCATACCAAAATTACCGTACCATACCAAATTTATCGAAACCAGAAAAAATTGTCCCTTACCGAATTTACCAAAATTATCGTACCGAATTTATCGAAACTAGAAAAAAGTTTGTTTTGGTTTTGGTTTTAATATTTAAAAATTTTGGTTGGTTTTGTTTTTCGTTTTTTGGGGCTTTTAGTGATGTTTACCGAAACCAGAAAAAATCAAAACCAGAAAAAACCAGAATTTACCGAAACCAGAAAAATCCAAAATTATCGAAAAAATCAAAATACCGGCCGGTTTGGTTTTGGTATTGATTTTGGTGTACCGGGTGGTAAACTGGTACGATTTGGTTTTACCATCCAGATTTTGTTATTTGTTGCCAATACAGATTTGGTCGGTATGAGAAAAACTGTACGATTTGGTTTTACCATCCAGATTTACCGACCAAATCGTACATCTTACACCCCCTAAGCTAAACACAATTGGCTAAATGATGGGGATACTAATACCAAATATTTTCATTTGGTTGTAAATCATCGAAAAGTTCTGAATCGTACTTCTGCTATTTGTACGGATAATAATAAATGGCTAACTTCCCAATCTGAAATTGAAATGGAATTTCTTTCCTTTTCTAAAAATCTGTTTAAATCTACTAATCTTAGGATGGTAAATATTAATTTTGACCATTGTCCACCCTAGTTAACTAGTTAGGACTTAACTATTTTAAATAAATCAATTACCCCCTGGAAATTTAAGATATTGTGTGGAATATGCCTCATCATAAGTCATCAGGACCTGATGGCCTAACTGTTAAATTTTACAAGGACCACTGGAACGTGGTGGGCCCTTCAATTATTAACGTAGTCCAATCCTTTTTTCATTCGATTTTTCTGCTTAAAGAACTTAATAAAACTTTTCTTATTTTTCTACCCAAATGTGATAACCCTTCCAAAACCTCCCAATTTAGACCTATTAGCCTTTCTAATGTGAGTTACAAAATTATCTCTGTTATTCTACTAAATAGAATTCGACCTTTTTTTATCCAAAATTCTGAGTCCATTTCAAAATGCTTTTGTTCCTGGGAGACATATTCAGGATAATATTTTGATCACGGATGAAATGATTCACTCCATGAGAGGTTCACAATCTAAAAGTGGTAGTTTTGCTCTTAAAATGGATCTCTTTAAAGCCTATGATAAACTAGAATGGCCTTTCATTTAATGGGTATTGCAACAACATGGTTTTCTCGATTTTTGGGTTACTCGAATCATGACATGTGTTGCAAGTCCTTCTTTTTAAAAAATTATCAACTTTCAATCAGGTACCTATTTTAACCCTACAAGGGTTCTACGGCAAGGCGATCCTCTCTCTCCTTATCTTTTCATTCTGGCCCTGGATGTCTTTATTCGTTCCTTAACAAAAGCTAATCAGGATAAACGTATATCATCTTTCAAAGCCTCTATGTTTGGGCCTCATATTGCTATTTTGGCCTTTGCTGATGACTGCGTTATTTTCTTAAACGGTTCCATGCAAATGTGGTTAACTTTCAATTGATCCTGAATAAATTTTGCGCCGTATCTAGACAAAGTTTAAATACTGATAAATCGGCCATTTTATTCTCTGCTCATATGGCCCCATTAAATAAACGTAGGATTAAAGAGGAACTTAATGTCCCTTTTTTTGTATCCAATGAGAAATATTTGGGGTGCCGCTTATTAATCGGAGAATGACCAAAAATATTTTCGAGGAAATTATATTAAAATTAGATAAGAGAATTAACCTTTGGTATAACCAATACTTATCCTATTCTAGTAGGCTCCTTCTTATCAATTCAGACACGAAATCTCTTCTGCTATATAGTATGTCGTCTTTTCAATTGCCTAAAACTCTTCTCGACGAATTTCAGTTAAGATTAAATGGTTTTTCTGGAGGGCAACTCCGAATTCTATGAAAAAATCGACTATCCCATGGAGTTTACTAACGCGGCCTAAAATGTTGGGTGGGTTAGGAATTAAAAGTATGCCTACGCTCTCAAACTTTCATGCTAAAATTGGGATGGTCTCTACTTACTAATCCTAACTCTCTATGGGCATCAGTTATGAAGCATAAATATTACCAGCATAATACGTTTTTTACATCGAAACTCAAACATCGAAATTCTTGGGCCTGGCAAAATATTACAAAAGGAACCTTACTTATCAAAGAGGGAGTTCAATGGTCTCCACCCGAGGGCCATGTTAAATTCTGGACGGATAACTGGATTTCTTCTCATTCGTTACAATTAATTCTACAAAAAAATTAGTTATGATGACTCTATTATAGTGTCTCAATTTCGGCACGCTAACACTGACAATTGGAATATTACTGAATTACTGAAGTATATTCCATTACAGCTTATCCCTAAAATTATTAGTATTCCTTGGAATGACCATAATTCACCAAATATTACCTTTGGGAGCCTTAATAAAAAAGGGTTGTTAACTGTTAAAACCACTTATAATTATCTCACTAGTAAGGACATGAGAATAAGTAGGCCTTTATTTCCTTGGTTCAGATTATGGAAGTTACCTTGTACTAATAAAGTTAAACTTTTCTTCTGGTTTTGGTCTCATAATGGTCTTCCTACCATCGATGTTTTACATGCCAAACATATATTTCATTCGGATAATTGTTCCTTATTTCAAAAAATGGATTCCAATTGTCACTTCCTCACTAATTGTCCGACTTTCACTACACCAAAACAGGTGAATTGTAACGGGCAAAAAACCGTTATAAAAAATATTTGTAACGGATTAAATCCATTAGAAAATCGGCGTTATTTATTTTACTAACGAAATTTGTAACGGATAAACTCCGTTAGAAATTTAATATTTGTAATGGATTAAAACCGTTGCAATTTATTTTGTAACGAATTTGACGTTGGTACACATCACATATATATTTGTAACGGATTTACTAAATTGTAACGGTTTTAACCCATTACAGATATAGGAATTGTAACAGATAAAACCGTTAAAAAATACATTGTAATGGATTGGGAGTGTCATATTTGTAACGGATGTTTTTATTTGTAACGGTTAAAATCCATTAAAAATATCATTATATTTTTAAAAAAATATTAGTTTCTCATTAAACAAACAGATATGAATACACTAGTACGTGCTCAACCAATGGCAATGCAGAACTGATGCCCACAAATTTCACTCAAAACATAATTCCAAAACACACATGACAAAATGAATGACACTACATTTAGATGATATTAAAGCATTCTCAAACCATATTTCATTCATAACCATTCAAATTCCCATAACAAAATGTGGTACAAGATAAACCATGTAGCTTTTAACCACAAAATTGAAACGAAGTCTAACATCGTTAAAGTTCTACACATATTATTCTCCCAAAAGTAGTCTTTATTATATTCCTTGCAAAAGTAGACTTCATTCTCCCAAAATTAATCTTCATATTTTACAATAAGAACCTATTAAACAAAATTAACCTTAGTAAATGTGTAATCATAAATGAGTAAATAACACAAAAGACTAGTACATTCTCATGCCATTAACATACATGTAATCATAAATGTGTAATCTAAAGTGACTCGTCGTCTATTGGAGTACGTCGACCACTAAAATTTTATAGTGTAACAACATGGCAATAACCTCATTCCTAAATTATATACATAATGAAAATGCAAGACTGATATACTAAAACACCATGCATAATTAAAGATGGCACTATGAGAACATAAGTACATAATGCAGATTACACCTGTGATTCGTCTTCATCATCCTCCTATATAAAAGACAAGCCATTTATACTAGCATTGGCAATCGAGAAACACAACAACTACGTATTAAAATAAGTTATTACTGATCTTATTCTCTTATAATTTCTGGGGACACCCCATCCCCCCTCCCGTTGTACCATATTTTTCTCAATAAAATCCTGTTTATTATAAATAAAAAATAAAGACCAAGGAAAGAAAGTAAGAAACTAAAGCCATCCCACTTTCAGAACATATTGCAATCAGACAGAGAAAAAAATAACCCATTATTCTCTCTTGGATCTCTAATAATGCTTGGTCGAAAAATAAAGTGGGGGTGAGGACGGAGAAATGAGAAAAACGAAGTCGTATCTTATAATGATAGTAATAAAAATTACCCACCTTATTAAGGGATATGTTTTTTGTGAATTACACGGTAAGGTTCCATTCCCAAAGGTTTTCTAAATAACGAAGATACTGGTAACAAGCAGTAAACACCAATTGGATGGCAATATGTATATTAAAATTAACCAATAAATTGATTTGCACTCTCTAAAACACAGTAAAAACAACAATAAAAAAAATAAGAAGGCCAATATGGCAAGTCTAGAAGCTAACCAACCATGAAAGTATGTCAAGACGAAATTTTTCAATTATAATTTTCTTTTAAAAAAATGAAGAAGAGGATGAAATCTTAACCAAATAACTGAAGAGGGTACACTCAAATTACATAAAGGGGCCCGGGGCCCCATACGGGAGAGTCCACTTTTGATGGCTGGTATTCAATCTTACTGGCCACGAGTTTTGCTAATTTTTGCATTTCTTACACGGTAGAAGGATGAGCATAGAAGAACAAATAATCATACTTTATAGGGAGTTATTCCACATTTAAATGGTTTATATGCTCCCTAATTCGGCATGGTAACATACTCCATGTTTTTAAGCTTAGGTACCTTTCCATTCAAAACTTGTTAAAGTTATCAATGCAAAATGTTTAGGGTGTTCAGAATCCAAACAAAAACGATTAAACCGACCGATTTAATCGGATCCAATAAAAAGATGATATAAATTGGATTAGATTGGATCCCATTTTCAAATACCAATTATAATTGATTCGATTTCAGTTTTAGTATCCAAAACCGACCAAAAACCAAAAAGAACCGAACTATTTATTTATTATTAAAACTGTCACGGGTTATTAAGGTGGGCATGGTTTAAATCCCCTAGGTTTCACACCCCTTTGTAACTTATCTTCTTTCTTTAATAAAAATAATATCTCTAGTTGAGAACATCTTCATAACTAGAGATTCCTTAAAAAACATGTAAAGTTTGAGTTGTAGGAAATAAATTGACATCTTATTTAAAACTGTTGACATGAATATTTTTATATGCATGGTTTTGTTGGGTTGTACCTGGGCAACATATTGGGTTGTGCCACACAGTTGATCTTAGGTGGAGTGACATATAGCTACTAACAAACTCGCGACAGCTTCATCGATGCACCATGGTAAAGCTCAAAATTGGTGGATTGCAATTAAGACACGACAACACAGTTGATCTAAAGGTTAGCAGGAACTAGTAGATGCCAATAGACTCTTGGTGGATCCACTGGTGCACCATGGTGACATTCGTAATTAGATTTAAATTAAGATGACCATTTAGTTGATCGAAATTGAAGACAGTACAGGTACTGCCAACAGATTCTAGATGAGCAAGGGCTTTTAGACACCCTTTGAAATAGGGAATAGGTAGGGATATGTTCCTAAAAGATGAGCTTTCGAAGAATAAGAGACGGCGCATGAGATTCTAGCATGCTTTCCTTCCTATGTGTCCAAAGAAATAGCTATTGTGGTAGCAGATATAGTGAAAATGGTCAGCTATACCAATAAATTGGAATTTATATATGACAGATGTATGATTCATCGTCTCACCTCAACATCTTCATAGTACGCTACTGTCTATGTGAAATCTTTGGAATTTTATCTTTCATTTTTTAGGAAAGGAATAGGAGTCATTATACCTCTTCATCAGATCAAGAACAAGTGGGGAATTTTGTAAGGAGATCCGATGTACTTACTGGTGGATCTTAACCACATACTAGGAGATAATGCTTTCCTTAGAACATAAAGAAACTATGCAAAGGAGATCTGAGGTGTCAGTAATGGCCCTCCAGAACAAGGGATACCCTTACACTTTGCAACGTAAGGGGAATCCCGATGAAGGTTTTCTAAGGCTCAAAGACGAAATCTATGCTCATCCGGGTGGGGATATTGTGGAACCAAACCGTTCCTTAAGCATCGAGTCATATGAATCTTCAAACGAGTTCTACAAAAATTCCCCAGAACATCATGACTTTGGCTCATGGTCAACCTTCCCTCATGGTTATAATAAGGTACATAGATGTCCCAATTGAACGTGTTCGATAGATAAATGTACCCCTTTTCAGTGGATAACCGATTCCAGTATGCTCCATTCAATATGTTCAATCAGTGTCATGCTCATGAGTCCCAGTTTAAGGAATTTCATTATTTTATGGTCATTGAATTTTAGGCTACATGTGACAAATTGAAAAATCCTCACCCTCAAGAGATACTCGAGTTTCCATATGTAATAGTGAATTGCACGACTGGTCAACTGGAAGCTTGTTTTCAAACGTATGTGCGTCCTACGTGCAATCAGCTTCTGAGTGAGTTCTGCAAGAATTTGACTGGAATCCAGCAACTTCAGGTGGACAGAGGTGTTACTCTAATAGAATCGCTTCTTAAGCATGACGAATGGCTTGAAAAGAAGGGTATTAAGAACACCAACTTGGCTGTGGTTACATGATCAAATTGGGCTTATCGAGTGATGTTGGAATCAAAGCGTCGATACAAAAAAATCTGAAAGCCTCCTTATTTTAACAAATGGATCAACTTAAAAGTTCCTTTTCGTGAGGTTTTTAGTGGCGAGAGGTGCAATTTGAAGGAGGTGGTACAAATGGTAGGCCTAGCGTGGCAGGGCCGTGCTCATTGCGGCCTCAACGACGCAAAAATACTGCGCGTCTGCTCTCTCACCTCATGCGAAAGGGCTTTAAATTCTCAATCACCAACTCAATGATGTCTAACTCCATTGGCCATTCTTCACCATTGAAGTAGTCCCTAAAACACCTCCCATTTTCACCATTCTACCCCCACAAGGTTTTGATATTACAATTTCACCCCCATTGCTTTTGCGGGGTGAAGAGCAACAAAGGGATGGTTCGAAATCCCGACCTGAAACAAGAGAGCTACTTTTTTGGGTGTGGGAATTAGATCGCCGCTAGAGGGGCCCGCTGACAGTACTTTGAATGGGTTTCTTCTCCATAAACCTGAAAAATATATAAACTCTTATGTAAAAAAAAAAGAGTGAGAAAAGAGAGAGTAATCTCTTAGAAGAAGCAAATGTGGGTTTGGTTGGTGAGGTTTCTTTTCTTATTACAAAAGTAAATATGGATAGTTGAGACTTGAGAGACTAACTTCTTATTTGACAAAAGAGACTATATAAAGTGGGGAATATGTGAGGAACTTGGGTAGTTTTAGGAGGATATGAATTTCACATGCTAAGAGACATGATTTAATGATCTAAAATCATATGTGAAATAGAGACATTTGGTTTTCTATGAAAAAAAATAGGAGTCACTATCATGGATAAAGTTAGTTCAATTTTAGGCTCATTCCAAAAATCTTGTATCATATTAGAGTGTATTTTTAGGTATTTTGATAAAAGTTTTACATGCTAAAATTAGTAATCTTCCTCGTTCTCTCCGCTAGGTGTGTTAAACAGTACACAACTTATTCCTTTATTTCCATGATTTTCACCTTAAAGACAAAAGGGTTTGAAATTTCAACCAAGACTCTTGACTTTAAACTCATTGAATAAGCTTAGTGAAAAGGATAAATTATAGAATAAAGGGTTATCAATTAAATAGTTCACCAAGTTGATTGACTAACTCAATACCAAACTATTTGTTAAACTTTTTTACTCTTTAATTCACAATAACAAAACCCTAATCCATATTTCTTCATACTGAATTCAACCCAATATCAAATTGGGTTGGATGAACATTACCCCCATCTCATTAGACATAAATGTATCTTTTAACCAAATTCCAATATGCCATAATTTATCAAAAACAAAGAAAAAATTCAAGTTAAGGATAAGATCAGTTGTACCTAACCAAATAAAAATCAACCCATCTTAAAGATCTACTGTGGTAAAAATAAAGTTTATTTATTTTTTGAGTAAAGAAAACTTGAATAAATATAGGCAGAAGTTAATTACATAATTTCACATAATTTTAAACCACTTAAATAATTTACAATCAACCATATAATGAGAGTATCATGAAGGAAACTTTAGAAAGGAGAGTTCACACACAGAAATCGGTATTGATCATGAAGAACTCCATAAAAACCCAATCATGGTCGACATGATACCTATCTTCATGTACCAATCTAGGAACTTCATTTTTCAGTTTTCTATAACAAAAATAAAAAACAGTTGGGAGAGTTCAATAGCATGGCTGATAGATATATATATATATAAACAATTAAATATACATTAACCAAGCTCAAATATGTATCAGCGTAGATCGAAAGAGAGAGAGGGTTGGACCGCTGGACTAACCTACAATATCAAAGTGCTGAAAAATGGTAAAACAAAATCATGGCATTGACCATTAGAATACATATAGAAAATTAATGTACATAAATACACCCAACCTAGACATACCTTTACAATGGAATAAAAGAACCGCAACTCATACCTGAATCTTCAAATTTCAAACAAGAATTGTACGAGTTATGCTTTCTCACAGAAAAAACCTACATGTATAAGAGTAGAAAATTATGAAGAAGAATAAGAGGAAGATAAGAGAAAGAGAGATAGGGTTACACACTCTAAGTTGTACGGTGGGGTGCCGGTGATAATTTATGATGAGATTATAAAGTGTCGTTGAGGAGACCCAACAATGGGAGAGAGAAAGAGAGAACAGAGGAACCGCGACTGGGGGGAAAACTCCCGCTTCTCAACATTTGGGGTTTGTATCTTTTTTTTCCATAAATATATTAAATACAACGATTTATTGTTATTTGCAACGATTTTAATTAATTTGTAATGGTTTTTTAACGTTGCAATTTTGTAATGGAAAAAATCCGTTACAAAAGATGAAAATAATCCATTACAAAATGGGCTTTTGGTGTAGTGTTTTCACGACATCATTAACACTACTGGTTTACAATTTTCTACGGATGTCCATTTTCTACTCGCTATTGCTTCTAGCGATCGTCCTAAGAATACTTCGAAAAATTTGGCATCTATGAAAACTCTTTTCACCTGTGGCGTATCTGGAATTTACGTAATAATGCAATCTTTAACAATTGTCTAGTTCAATTACATCTTCTAAATCACCAAGTTAGGGAGGACATTGCCAATTACATTTCTTATAACAAATCAGTACCACCTCCAATCAAGATGGTTAGGCTAAATATCTCTTGGCATCCTTCAGAAAAAACTCTTTTCAAACTTAATACTGACGGCTCTTGCAATGGTAATGCTCTTTCGGCGAGAATTGGGGGAGTCCTTAGAGACGACAGAGGAAATTTTATTTGGGGCTTTGATAAAAATATAGGCTTTAATTCAAATGCAGTAGCTGAAATGTGGGCAATAAAAGAGGGTCTAAAATTTGCTATTTCTAAAGGTATTCGTAATATACATGTGGAAACGGATTCTATGTCTACATACCAACTAATTTTGTAGGGCACCATGTTCGAACCACCATATTCAGGAATTGCTCTAGGATTGCCGTAATGAGATTCAGAAGCTCGGCACTGTGTGGATATCCTTTTGTTATAGAGAGGCCAACTCAGTTGCTGACATAATGGCCAAGCTTGGAAATAGTTGTAATAATATGACTAGTTTTTTTGAAGTTGCACCTAAGTTTCTCCACAAACCACTTTTGGCTGATGTTTGTAGTACTATGGTTAGTAGGTTTGTGGATAAACCTATAGTTTGCAATGTTACCTTGATCTAATATATTGTTTATGTTTGTTAAAAATATATATGGTAGGGGTAAAATGGAATTTTAAAGAAGTGTGGGATAGATATTGGTAAAAGTCTTAGCAATAAATGCCATTTGTTTTCTCATATCAGACCTCTAATCCCAATTGCATGAAAAATAAATAAATAATTTCAATTTAAGGTTAATGTGTTGTGATTTATTTTTATTGTAAATAATTGAGTGTGTATTTATTGATATGTTGAATATTTGATTAATTATTTGCGATAAATTCATAAAAAATCTAAAAAAAATGGAAAATACTACAGCGACCGGAAAATGCAACTTAAAACCTGAACTTAATGATGTGGCATTTGTCACATCATTAAGATACACACCTTTTTTATTTTCTCACTTTATAAATTAATTTTTTTCCAAAATATAATTTTTAAGTTAAAAAAAAACTGTCCGATAAAAAATATATATATATATATATATATATATATATATATATATATATATATATATATATATATATATATATTAAAATACAACACGACAAGACACGAAATCGTATTTTTTTACTTATCACAAATCAATTAAAAAATTACACAATGCAATTATGAATCTTTTATTTTTTAACTAACAGGATCACGATCCAAAAAAATGCGATGTGGCATTGGAGTCATATTTTTTTTTTATACCGCTAGCGTGGATCATTTTTTACTACTTTAAAAATAATTTTACCATTTAAAAAACATGGTCTGCCCCCTATACATACCACTGGCGTGGACCAACATATTAGAAAAATGGTCCGCCTCAGCTGTATGTATAGGCGGTCTGACCGCGCCAGTGCCATGTATAGGCGGTCCGACCGCCTATACGTACCGCTGACGTGGACCATTTTTTACAATTTTAAAAATATTTTTTTTACCATTTAAAAAAATTAGTCCGCTCTAGCGATATGGATAGGGGATCCGACCACCTATACATACTGCTGGAACGGACCAACATATTAGAAAAAATGGTCCGCGCCAGTGGTATGTATAAGTGGTCGGACCGCCTATACATACTGCTGACGCAGACTATTTTTTCTAATATGTTGGTAAAAAAATATTTTTTAAATAGTAAAATATGGTCCGCGCCAGCGGTATGAAAAAAAATATGACTCTATGTCACGTCGAGTTTTTTTGGATTGTGATCCTGTTAGTTAAAAAATAAAAAATTTATAATCGTATTGTGGAATTTTTTAATTGATTTGTGGTAAGTAAAAAAATACAATTTTGTGTCTTATCTTGTGGCATTTTAACACAAATAATTTTAACATATATTTTTTTTTATTGGACTATTTTCTTTATAGCTTAAAAATTATATTTTGGAAAAAATCGATTTATAGAGTGAAAAAATAAAAAAAAAATGTGTATCTTAATGATGTGGGTTCAAGTTCTAAGTTGCATTTTCTAGTGGTGGTAATCTTACTAAAAAAATTTGGCACGTGGCTTCGCCCCCCCCCCCCCCCCCCCCCCCCGTGTTTACTACTAACTCTGCCCCCACTAACTACAATTACCAGCTTTGTCCATGCATACTAGGGTGGCCATGGGCCGGGCCTGGACAGGCTCGGTCGGGTCGAGCTTATAAAATAATGAGCTATCCCAAGCCCGTTTGGACTTGAATCGGGCCTTATTATGTAATCCCAAGCTCGTCCAAATTTGAAAGCTCTTTACCCAGGCTCGTTGGCCAAGCCCGGTTAATTATTTTTTTTAAATAAAAAAATATATTTTTTCTTAATCAAAGACCTATTTTTATAATTAAAAACATGTTTTAAACTTTATATATTACAAAGTCTATATATAAAATTCCCCACTCTACATAAAAAGACTTAGTATATGTTTTTATATTTATAAAAGTTACCCACTTTATATATTTATTTATAACTTTGTAGTCTTAAACTTTAATAATAAATTAATACACACACACACACACACACACATATATATATATATATATATATATATATATATATATATATATATATATATATATATATATATAATTCTCGGGCCTCGGGCGGGCCTCATCGGGCTTAAGAATTCATGCCCAAGCCCACCTGAAAAAAAAATCGGGCTTATGAAATTTTGCCAAGCCCGCTTTGCGGGCCTATTCACCTTACCCAAGCCCTATTTTTTTTATTGGGCGAGCTGGGCGGACTTGGCGAGCCTAGGGCCTATGGCCATTCCTAATGCATACTCATAAATATGAAAAATGGTATACCGCCAACTTTATAATCCGCATAACAAATGGACCTAGTGGAAGTGCAAATAACTCTAAAAAACAATTCATGTATCTTACACTATCTAGTCGTAACTTATAACTATATAGAAACAACACTTAGTACAATTAGGGTAAGAATTTCTTAACACTTGAGGGATATATTTAAGAAATTCCAAAAGTTCAAGGGCTTGCATTGAACAATAAATTATTTTACATTTTTTTTGGTAGCATACCATGATGTGTCCGGGCCTGCTTACACGCACCTCGACTAATCTCCATTTGCGATTCGTCGCTTTCGCTGACCAAGAATTATTTTGACAGTGCCGGGGATCGAACTGGGGACCAAACCCAATCCACCCCTAAGACTGTTCCAGTGACAGCCTTATACTATTGAGCCAAAAAGACTTGATTTAAATTATTTTACATTCACCACCAACAATAGAGTCAATTAAATTGGATTCTACACATAACAACCCTAATGCATTAGATCCATAAATGCAACAGTTTTCAGGAAACACATTCATGCAAATATCACAAGTGCATGAGGGTCCATTCTAGTATAAACACAAAACATGCACATACATAAATTCATGCAAACAAATAATTTGACTTTGTCATTCTTAGTGTCAACATTAAATTCCCCTCTAAAACTAGAAAAAGTTAGTACTGAACACTTTACCTTTATTTTTGTTGCTTTTAACAAACCCACGTCAAAAGCATACTCAACAACTTCATTTCCTTCATTTATCACCCCTGTCGATTGTAGCAACTGAATTAATAATGACAATGCAAAGATAATCAACTTATTTGTTATGTCTACTATTTATAAATAACAATTGTACAGAATTATGAACAATTAATATAATGACAGAATTAAAACAGAATTATAGAAATGAAATACTTATTAGAATTTGCAGAAATAATATTAGAATAGAAGAAATAATCCGAGCCCTGTTTAGAACAGTGTCCTTAAGACAAATTTATTCCCTCCACAAAGTGCCAAAGGTAATGAATAATTGTCTCCCAAGATAGAACAGATTTCCAAATTAATCAAGTAGCACAACAATGATTAATTTCTTCGAACACAATTCTATGTTTATACTCAACCAAACCAAAGAGATGATATGCAGGAATGTATGCAGTAGCAATAGAAAAAGGATTTATTTTTCTGAAAAAAGTGATAGCATAAATTCAGAATTATGGGAGGGCAAATTTTCAGTAGTTAATTCTGTAGGGGGAATGTTTAATTTATAGCTTTTGTGTTGACTGTTGGAACAGTCAACCGAAATTAACTATCAAAACAGTTAATCAGTTTAAACGAAATTAACTATTGACTGTTGGCAATAACTGCCAACAGTTTATTAATTAATTAATTAATTTCGTAATTAATTAATAATTAAAGCCCAGAAAGTTAAATAAATTCGGCCCAAAAATGTAGGAGATTTTTATAAGCCCAAGCCCAAGCCCGAACCGAACCGAGCCAAGCCGAGCCAACCGGACGAACGGACGCGCGGGCGCGCGCGTGTGGACTTTTGACCGAAAGTCAACCCGTGCATAGCTTAGGTCATCTCCCCTTCAAAGAGTTGGGATACCCCCAAGGCATCCAAGCCTTAGTCCATACTTGGGGTGTTATTAACTCATCAAAATTCCACTACTCTTCTAATGTGGGACAAGAGTTAAAACACACCCAATTCATTAACTTTCATTGCTTTGTGAGTCACTTTGGGGACATAATTATCATTCATAACTTATTGAAATTGGACATATGAATATACTACATTAATCTCCTTGCGGAGGTGAACGCGTTCGTATATGGTCCCACAATTTCCGTAGTGTGGGTCCCACCTAAATTTGATCTCAAAGTAGCTCAAAAATCTGTCCAGATTGACAGTTTTATAATACCCATTTAAGTCCAATTTTCCAACAATCCCCCACATGAATGATATATCGCTATAAATAAAACAAAACAGATGCTTATGCAGATGCAGACACAAGTTGAGTAAAACTGAAGACTTATTGCATCGGGAGAAGTAGCCTAGTGGCCTTGAACTTTTGTTAGTGATATACTATCGAATTTACTTGGTTAATCAGTACACTTCACGTCCTTGAACCTTAAACCATTTTTGTAAACCTAGACAACAGTATTCACACAACAATTCTTCAACACGGTTGGTTCTCACGTTTGTGTTCATTTTGGCCGTGAACACCACTTGGTTCCGTAAGTATTTTAGAGAATATGCCTTTCATTATTCTCATAGAAGTGGCCCCCTTCTTACTTACGTAGGTGACTTCCATAAAGAGTATTCTGCAATACCCCACTTAGACGTACTAAGATATAGATGTCATTAAAAGCATAACTTATCCTAATTTCGCGACAGATATGCACTGTCTCATCTTTGGAATGGATAGGATGATATATCCTCCAGTGCTTACTGAATACAACGTAGTTCGGTTTGCCCATTGAACCTAGATCTTGGGATCTCCAGTCAGCTAGGTTGGGTTGCCACTATATTGATTCTTATTTATTTATAGGCTTTAGACCCATTCCTCTCGATGATCTTTCAACTTGCTCTCGGTTTAAACCTTTCGTTAGTGGATCCGATATATTATCTTTTGAATTTACATAGTCAATTGAGATAATTCCGTTTGAGAGAAGTTGTCTAACGGTATTGTGTCTACGATGAATATGTCGTGACTTTCCGTTATACATGTGATTTTGTGCCCTTCCAATCGCTGATTGGCTATCACAATGTATACATATTGCGGGCACAGGTTTAGACCAATTTGGAACATCCTCTAAGAAATTTCGAAGCCATTTAGCTTCTTCTCCAGCTTTGTCTAGTGCAATGAATTCAGATTCCATTGTCGATCTAGCAATGCACGTTTGTTTTGAGGATTTCCAAGATACGGCTGCACCTCCGAGGGTAAACACATACCCACTCGTAGACTTAGAGTCTTTTGTATCAGATATCCAATTTGCATCGCAATGTCCTTCAAGAACAGCTGGATATTTTGAGTAACGCAATCCATAGTTTTGAGTATATTTTAAATAACCCAAAACTCTCAATATTGCTTTCCAGTGATCTCTTCCTAGATTACTCGTAAATCGACTTAGCTTACTTATTGAGTATGCTATGTCCGGTCGCATACAGTTCATGATATACATTAAACTGCCGATAATACGAGAATATTCTAGTTGAGATATGCTTTCACCATTATTTCTTGCTAGATGTAAATTTACATCTACAGGTGTCTTGGTAGGACTAATATCATACTTCTTGAATTTTTCAAGTACTTTATAAATGTAATGAGATTGAGATAATATAAGTCCATCCGATGTTCTAGAAATTTTAATTCCTAATATAACATCGGCGATTCCCATATCTTTCATGTCAAATCTACTACTCAACATTTGTTTTATAGTTTTGACAATTTCCAAGTTACTACCCATGATAAGCATATCATCAACATAGAGGCATACAATGACATATTCATTATGAATGTATTTAAAGTAAACACATTTATCGCATTCATTAATTTTGAAACCATTTGATAACATTGCATTATCAAATTTTTCATGCCATTGTTTAGGTGCTTGTTTTAATCCATATAGTGATTTAACAAGCTTACATACTTTTCCTTCTTGTCCGGGAGCTTTGAACCCTTCAGGTTGCTCCATATAAATTTCCTCGTCTAATTCACCATTTAAGAATGCAGTTTTTACATCCATTGATGTATTTCAAGTCCATTAATAGCAGCTATTGCTATTAACATCCGAATGGACGTTATTCTCGTTACCGGTGAATATGTGTCGAAGTAATCCAACCCTTCCTTTTGCCTATAGCCTTTAGCTACAAGTCTAGCTTTAAATTTATCAATTGATCCATCGGCCTTCAATTTCTTTTTGAAGATCCATTTATAACCTAACGGTTTTGAACCTGGTGGAAGATCCACTAGTTCCCATGTATGATTTTGTAATATGGATTCAATTTCACTATTAATTGCTTCTTTCCAATTGGAAGCATCGGGTAAGGATATAGCTTCTTTATACGATTGATGTTCATTTTCTAACAAATATGTTAGAAAATCCGGACCGAAAGAAGTCGAGGTTTTTGCTCTTTTACTACGTCTTGGTTCATCCTCTATTGATTCAATAGGTTGATGAGTACCACTTGTAGTAGCTTGATTTGTCCTTTTAGAAGGACCAGATTCTCGGGTCATGTTATACGGGAATTCATTTTCAAAAAATGAAGCATCCCTCGATTCAATAACCGTATTTACATGAATGTCCGAAATCTCAGATTTACAAACTAGAAATCGATATGCACTGCTATTAGTAGCATAACCGATGAATACACAATCCACGGTTTTTAGCCCTATTCTTACCTTTTTAGGTTTAGGAACCATCACTTTGGCTAAGCACCCCCACACTCGTAAATATTTTTAGGAAGGTTTTCGACCTTTCCATAATTCATAAGGTGTCTTGTGAGTCTTTTTGTGAGGTACTTTATTGAGAATGTAATTAGCAGAAAGTAAGGCTTCCCCCACAAATTTTGTGGAGCTCCTGAACTTAATAACATTGAGTTCATCATTTCTTTCAAAGTACGGTTTTTGCGTTCAGCAACACCATTCGATTGAGGAGAATAAGGAGCGGTTGTTTGATGAATAATCCCATTTTCAGAACAAAATTCCTCAAATGGATATTCATATTCACCTCCTCTATCACTTCTAATAGCCTTTATCGTTTTGCTTAATTGATTCTCAACTTTATTCTTATATTGTTTAAATGCATTAATAGCCTCATCTTTACTATGTAACAAATATACATAGCAATATTTTGTGCAATCGTCAATAAAAGTAATAAAATACTTTTTCCCACCTCTAGTTTGAATAAATTTTAAATCACAAATATCAGTGTGAATTAAATCTAAAGGTTCAGTTATCCTTTCAATAGAATGGAAAGGTAATCTAGCTAATTTAGATTCCACACAAATTTCACATTTATGATTTTTATCAATATTAAATTTTGGCAAAAATTCCAAGTTAATTAATCTACGCAATGTATCAAAATTAACATGTCCCAATCTAGCATGACAAATATTAGATGACTCAATCAAGTAAGAAGAACTAGCAATTTCATTCATTGAAACAGATATTTTAGGGGTTACAGTAAGAACATTCAGTTTAAAGAGCCCCTCATTTAGGTAGCCCTTTCCTACATACATGTCATTTTTAGACAACACAGAGCGATCAGACACAAACACAAGCTTGAAACCATTTTTAGTAAGGAGAGATCCAGAAATCAGATTCTTTCGGATATCAGGCACGTGAAGAACATTGTTGAGAGTAAGTTCCTTTCCAGAAGTCATTTTCAAAGCAATATTTCCTTGTCCCACCACCTTAGAAGTGGAAGAATTTCCCATAAAAAGGTTCTCCTCATTTTCCAAAGGCTTATAGGTGGAGAACATCCATTTGTTTGCACAAATGTGTCGTGTGGCTCCAGTGTCCACCCACCATTCCTTGGTATTTCCAACCAAGTTACATTCAGAGACAACGGCAGAAAGATTCATATCCGCCAAATCATTGGTGATATTCTCACCCTCAGTCACATTTGCTTGAGAGTTATTTTTATTTTGCTTCTTAGGCTTACGACACTCACTTGAGCGGTGTCCCGGTTTACCACAATTGTAGCATTTGCCTTTGAACTTTTTCTTGTTATGTTTGGAAGTGCCTTCCCCATCATACTTTCGTTTGTTCTTTTTAGGACCTTCAACGGCATGAACCTTTGTTTCCATCGGATTCTTCCCACTTTTCTTTTGAGACTCATGGTTGTCTTCTTTTATTCTTAGCCGGACCACCAACTCCTCCACATTCATCTCCTTACGCTTGTGCTTGAGATAGTTTTTGAACAAAGTCCAAGAAGGTGGCAACTTTTCAACAATTGCAGCAACTTGGAAAGTTTCACTAATTGACATTCCTTCAGCATGAATGTCGTGGAGGATCACTTGGAATTCTTGTACTTGCGAGATCACAGATTTAGAATCAACCATTTTGAAGTCCAGAAAATGCCCAACGATAAATTTCTTCATCCCAGCATCTTCAGTTTTATACTTCTTTTCCAAAGAATTCCATAATTCTTTGGATGTCTTGATAGTGCAGTAGACATGATACAGAGTTTTTTCCAAGTAAGCCAAAATATAATTTTGGCATAGGTAGTCTGAATGCTTCCAAGCATCGACAGCAGCAACCTTTTCAGCGTCATCTCCCTCTTGAATAGAGGGGCAATCTTCATATACAAACCTGCCCAATTGGCAGGTAGTGAGATAGAAGTACATTTGTCCTTGCCAACGGTTGAAGTCAGCCCCAATGAACTTTTTCGGTTTCTCCCCGTGTGGCATAGATGCGGGTGCAGTCACATTTGTGTTGGTGACAATCAGTTTCGTAGGAGTAGTGCTCGTACTTTGTGATTCCATTTCTGTTACAAAAACAGAATTTTTATCAATGATAAAATTCATATATAATGAATTAATCAAAACATAATACAAAATTCTGTGCACCAATTTCCTCCAAATATAATTCACAATAAATGAATTCCAAAAGAATTCAAATAATAATTCAGAATTAAAGTATAATATAAACAGAATTCCGTACAAAACAGAATTAAAATTTTAAAATATGTGTCACACTAATTTTTAATAATAAAAAGAATTCCGTACAAAACAGAATTATAATTTAAGATTAAAAAAAATATAGATAAACAGATTTTAACAAGAGTACACAAATAAAATTTTATTTTCTAAAACAGAATATAAAAACAGTATAGAAATTAATTTCTATATCAAAACTGTTTTACTAATTTCTACAATAAAGCAGTAAATTAATTCATTTTATTCTTTCAAAACAGATTTATTTTCAACAAATAAATTTCTGCAATAAAAAAACATTCTGTACACTAAAAACAGTAGAACTTAATAAATTTGTCTTAAGATTGTTATGTCTACTATTTATAAATAACAATTGTACAGAATTATGAACAATTACTATAATGACAGAATTTAAACAGAATTATAGAAATGAAATACTTACTAGAATTTGCAGAAATAATATTAGAATAGAAGAAATAATCCGAGTTATGTTTAGAACAGTGTCCTTAAGACAAATTTATTCCCTCCACAAAGTGCCAAAGGTAATGAATAATTGTCTCCCAAGATAGAACGGATTTCCAAATTAATCAAGTAGCACAACAATGATTAATTTCTTCGAACACAATTCTGTGTTTATACTCAACCAGACCAAAGAGATGATATGCAGGAATGTATGCAGTAGCAATAGAAAAAGGATTTATTTTTCTGGAAAAAGTGGCAGGATAAATTCGGAATTATGGGAGGGCAAATTTTCAGTAGTTAATTCTGTAGGGGGAATGTTTAATTTATAGCTTTTGTGTTGACTGTTGGAACAGTCAACCGAAATTAACTGTCAAAACAGTTAATCAGTTTAAACGAAATTAACTGTTGACTGTTGGCAATAACTGCCAACAGTTTATTAATTAATTAATTAATTTCGTAATTAATTAATAATTAAAGCCCAGAAAGTTAAATAAATTCGGCCCAAAAATGTAGGATATTTTTATAAGCCCAAACCGAGCCGAACCGAGCCGAGCCGAGCCGACCGGACGGACGCGCGCGCGCGCGCGCGTGTGGACTTTTGACCGAAAGTCAACCCGTGCATAGCTTAGGTCATCTCCCCTTCAAAGAGTTGGGATACCCCCAAGGCATCCAAGCCTTAGTCCATACTTGGGGTGTTATTAACTCATCAAAATTCCACTACTCTTCTAATGTGGGACAAGAGTTAAAACACACCCAATTCATTAACTTTCATTGCTTTGTGAGTCACTTTGGGGACATAATTATCATTCATAACTTATTGAAATTGGACATATGAATATATTACGTTAATCTCCTTGCGGAGGTGAACGCGTTCGTATATGGTCCCACAATTTCCGTAGTGTGGGTCCCACCTAAATTTGAGCTCAAAGTAGCTCAAAAATCTGTCCAGATTGACAGTTTTATAATACCCATTTAAGTCCAATTTTCCAACAATCCCCCACATGAATGATATATCGCTATAAATAAAACAAAATAGATGCTCATGCAGATGCAGACACAAGTTGAGTAAAACTGAAGACTTATTGCATCGGGAGAAGTAGCCTAGTGGCCTTGAACTTTCCTTAGTGATATACTATCGGATTTACTTGGTTAATCAGTAGACTTCACGTCCTTGAACCGTCAACCATTTTTGTAAACCTAGACAACAGTATTCACACAACAATTCTTCAACACGATTGGTTCTCACGTTTGTGTTCATTTTGGTCGTGAACACCACTTGGTTCCGTAAGTATTTTAGAGAATATGCCTTTCATTATTCTCATAGAAGTGGCCCCCTTCTTACTTACGTAGGTGACTTCCATAAAGAGTATTCTGCAATACCCCACTTAGACGTACTAAGATATAGATGTCATTAAAAGCATAACTTATCCTAATTTCGCGGCAGATATGCACTGTCTCATCTTTGGAATGGATAGGATGATATATCCTCCAGTGCTTACTGAATACAACGTAGTTCGGTTTGCCCATTGAACCTAGATCTTGGGATCTCCAGTCAGCTAGGTTGAGTTGCCACTATATTGATTCTTATTTATTTATAGGCTTTAGACCCATTCCTCTCGATGATCTTTCAACTTGCTCTCGGTTTAAACCTTTCGTTAGTGGATCCGATATATTATATTTTGACTTTACATAGTCAATTGAGATAATTCCGTTTGAGAGAAGTTGTCTAACGGTATTGTGTCTATGACGAATATGTCGTGACTTTCCGTTATACATGTGATTTTGTGCCCTTCCAATCGCTGATTGGCTATCACAATGTATACATATTGCAGGCACAGGTTTAGACCAATTTGGAACATCCTCTAAGAAATTTCGAAGCCATTCAGCTTCTTCTCCAGCTTTGTCTAGTGCAATGAATTCAGATTCCATTGTCGATCTAGCAATGCACGTTTGTTTTGAGGATTTCCAAGATACGGCTGCACCTCCGAGGGTAAACACATACCCACTCGTAGACTTAGAGTCTTTTGTATCAGATATCCAATTTGCATCGCAATGTCCTTCAAGAACAGCTGGATATTTTGAGTAATGCAATCCATAGTTTTGAGTATATTTTAAATAACCCAAAACTCTCAATATTTCTTTCCAGTGATCTCTTCCTGGATTACTCGTAAATCGACTTAGCTTACTTATTGAGTATGCTATGTCCGGTCGCGTACAGTTCATGATATACATTAAACTGCCGATAATACGAGAATATTCTAGTTGAGATATGCTTTCACCATTATTTCTTGCTAGATGTAAATTTACATCTACAGGTGTCTTGGTAGGACTAATATCATACTTCTTGAATTTTTCAAGTACTTTCTCAATGTAATGAGATTGAGATAATATAAGTCCATCCTATGTTCTAGAAATTTTAATTCCTAATATAACATCGGCGATTCCCATATCTTTCATGTCAAATCTACTACTCAACATTTGTTTTGTAGTTTTGACAATTTCCAAGTTACTACCCATGATAAGCATATCATCAACATAGAGGCATACAATGACATATTCATTATGAATGTATTTAAAGTAAACACATTTATCGCATTCATTAATTTTGAAACCATTTGATAACATTGCATTATCAAATTTTTCATGCCATTGTTTAGGTGCTTGTTTTAATCCATATAGTGATTTAACAAGCTTACATACTTTTCCTTCTTGTCCGGGAGCTTTGAACCCTTAAGGTTGCTCCATATAAATTTCCTCGTCTAGTTCACCGTTTAAGAATGCAGTTTTTACATCCATTTGATGTATTTCAAGTCCATTAATAGCAGCTATTGCTATTAACATCCGAATGGACGTTATTCTCGTTACCGGTGAATATGTGTCGAAGTAATCCAACCCTTCCTTTTGCCTATAGCCTTTAGCTACAAGTCTAGCTTTATATTTATCAATTGATCCATCGGCCTTCAATTTCTTTTCGAAGATCCATTTATAACCTAACGGTTTTGAACCTGGTGGAAGATCCACTAGTTCCCATGTATGATTTTGTAATATGGATTCAATTTCACTATTAATTGCTTCTTTCCAATTGGAAGCATCGGGTAAGGATATAGCTTCTTTATACGATTGATGTTCATTTTCTAACAAATATGTTAGAAAATCCGGACCGAAAGAAGTCGAGGTTTTTGCTCTTTTACTACGTCTTGGTTCATCCTCTATTGATTCAATAGGTTGATGAGTACCACTTGTAGTAGCTTGATTTGTCCTTTTAGAAGGACCAGATTCTCGGGTCATGTTATACGGGAATTCATTTTCAAAAAATGAAGCATCCCTCGATTCAATAACCGTATTTACATGAATGTCCGAAATCTCAGATTTACAAACTAGAAATCGATATGCACTGCTATTAGTAGCATAACCGATGAATACACAATCCACAGTTTTTAGCCCTATCCTTACCTTTTTAGGTTTAGGAACCATCACTTTGGCTAAGCACCCCCACACTCGTAAATATTTATAGGAAGGTTTTCGACCTTTCCATAATTCATAAGGTGTCTTGTGAGTCTTTTTGTGAGGTACTTTATTGAGAATGTAATTAGCAGAAAGTAAGGCTTCCCCCCACAAATTTTGTGGAGCTCCTGAACTTAATAACATTGAGTTCATCATTTCTTTCAAAGTAAGGTTTTTGCGTTCAGCAACACCATTCGATTGAGGAGAATAAGGAGCGGTTGTTTGATGAATAATCCCATTTTCAGAACAAAATTCCTCAAATGGATATTCATATTCACCTCCTCTATCACTTCTAATAGCCTTTATCGTTTTGCTTAATTGATTCTCAACTTCATTCTTATATTGTTTAAATGCATTAATAGCCTCATCTTTACTATGTAACAAATATACATAGCAATATTTTGTGCAATCGTCAATAAAAGTAATAAAATACTTTTTCCCACCTCTAGTTTGAACAAATTTTAAATCACAAATATCGGTGTGAATTAAATCTAAAGGTTCAGTTATCCTTTCAATAGAATGGAAAAGTAATCTAGCTAATTTAGATTCCACACAAATTTCACATTTATGATTTTTATCAATATTAAATTTTGGCAAAAATTCCAAGTTAATTAATCTACGCAATGTATCAAAATTAACATGTCCCAATCTAGCATGCCAAATATTAGATGACTCAATCAAGTAAGAAGAACTAGCAATTTCATTCATTGAAACAGATGTTTTAGGGGTTACAGTAAGAACATTCAGTTTAAAGAGCCCCTCATTTAGGTATCCCTTTCCTACATACATGTCATTTTTAGACAACACAAAGCGATCAGACACAAACACAAGCTTGAAACCATTTTTAGTAAGGAGAGATCCAGAAATCAGATTCTTTCGGATATCAGGCACGTGAAGAACATTATTGAGAGTAAGTTCCTTTCCAGAAGTCATTTTCAAAGCAATCTTTCCTTGTCCCACCATCTTAGAAGTGGAAGAATTTCCCATAAAAAGGTTCTCCTCATTTTCCAAAGGCTTATAGGTGGAGAACATCCATTTGTTTGCACAAATGTGTCGTGTGGCTCCAGTGTCCACCCACCATTCCTTGGTATTTCCAACCAAGTTACATTCAGAGATAACGGCAGTTTCGTAGGAGTAGCATAAATATAGGCATTGTTAACATGTAAGGGAGTTGAGTGTCTGATTTGATGGACGTGTGAAGGAAAATATAGTACAAGAAAAGGCCTATTCTTGTCTCCTACCAAACTTTTACTCCACCCTTAAAATTGGGATAGGGATGTCAATTTAGCTTGAACAATTGGAGATTTTTGCCTCTCAATTCTAATGGGATAAATTTAACAAATCGATTAATGAATTAGAAGCGAGTATGAATTTAAAAAAAATATTTATTAAATGGAGCGGATAAGGAGTTAAGTTAAATAAAATCGCTCCATTCCACCCCGTTCCGTTTAATTTATGCCAACTTAATTACCTTTTATATGTATCGTAATTACAACTAAACTATATATATATATACACACACACACACACACTAAAAAAAACCTTTAGTTGTATTCTAACTTTGCAAAAGATCTATGTGAAAACATAGATTGACAATTGGGGGATTATCTCACATATTGAAATACAAACCATTATAGACCTCTAAGACTATAACGTAATAATTTTAATTTTACTATATTTAAATTTAACCCCACCTGTAGGAGCCCCGCCCCGCCCCGTTTATTAAATGGAGCAGGTTATGAGTTAATTTAAATAAAAATCGTCTTACCCCGTCCTGCCCCGTTTATTAAATGGGGCGAGTTAGGGTTTTGAAAAAACCACCCCAAACCCGCCCCGTTGTCATCCCTAAATTGACCCCTCAAATACATGAGGGTATTCGGTTATTTTAATTATTTTTGAAAAATTTAGAATGATATAATATTATATTTGCATGTCACTCACGCGATATACGGGCAACTGTAATATTTCTTAAAATAACATCAAAAAATTTCAACAAATCAAATGAGAAAAAAACATAAAACAAACTTTTTTTTATACTAAGACTACTTGTTATGAGTGAATAATTTACAAATTTACAATTCATAGTTAGCAATTCTAATTCTTATAATAATATAGTTATACTTGTAAATTAGTATAACAAATAAAATGAATCATACACTTTATAAAATAAGTTGTGTAGGTAGGTATATATGAATAAAAAAGGAAATGGATGAAAAGGGTGAAATGAATTTGCACTCGTGGGAGTTTTTTTTTTTTTTTTGAAGTGATTTATGGACAATTTTCAAGATAATTATATTCATAACAATGTAAAATAATCAGAGGAATTTAAATGTATACTTGCATGTCTCAAAATGCTTCTAGAATGTAATAATATTAAGAAAAAAAATTAAATAAAAATTCTATGAAGGGTTTAGTAAGTTATGGGATAAAAGTCAAGTTACTGGAAATATGATTTTGCAAAATAAATGCAAATTGGAAATGTTAATTATATTAAGACAAAAAGTAATCTAGCTACTCCCATTAATATAATGAATCACATAGTTAGGATGATATTCTGGTCCTATAGCAAGTTTTATTGATTATGAAATAAAAAATCATAAGCAATTGGTGTAAATCTTTGATGTTTCGAAGACCCGAAAAACTAAGACATCAAAAGAAGCATTATTTGATGCAAAAACCATTAGAAACCACAATAGGTATTGATTTATTTTGGAGTTGCTGCTCATAGGCTAAGAGAATGAACAACTACTCGAAGACAATAAATAACATATAAAAATATATACATATATACAAAGCAAAACTAAGTTACTTTAATTCAACAAATCATAACAGCTTATTTTGGAAAATAAGACATAGTGAGAGACTCTAATATCCAAATTAAAAACCCAAAATCAGATTAAAAAAATTATCATAAAAAATTTGAAACCACAAAAATGTTGAAATTGCAATCTTGCATAGATCCTTAGCAAAATCCTCACTTAAGTTTTTAGCAATTCTATAATAGTTTAACATATCCTCAACTAAAATTAAACATGTTCCAATAAAATTTTAAAATGACAAGTTGTACAGAGGAAATAGGGAAAAATTATTTGTTGGAAGAAAAGTACCTAGATTTTCTTGTTTTTTTTAGTGATAACAAACAACATTTGCTCAACACTGAACAGTCAAATTGTCTTATCTCTTTACTCTCTGTTTGAGGCCAAAATGAGAACCCGAATGAGAAAATTTAAGCACCATGATGTCAACAGAAGTGATCAAACAAGATCCATAACAGAAGTTAAGATAGAGGGGTTTTATTAATTTAACTAAATAAATACATATAGAGAGAACTTGAAAAGCCCTGGTTTGGTCTTTCAAGTGATTAAAATAAGAAGCCAATTGATTTTCCTGTGGTGGAATACGAAGATAGAAAGACACAAATGAAAAAGAGAGAACACATTGAGCGAGAGAGGGAGGGATGAATGAAGGGGCATTCTGGTTGCTCAAAAGTTGAAAATAAGTGCACATATCATTTATGAATGTCGAAAAATTAAGCAAAAAAATTTAGATGTTAATGTATTAAATGTTGTTGACATGTGGTGCTTTTAGTAAGGATTTAAGGCTAGAGTTTTATATATATTCAGGGTGTGCAATTCTCTAATGGCTTAAACTTATTTAATTAGATGTAAATCCCACAAATAATTTTTAATTCTTATTAACCATTGAATCATGCAACTATGTTATTCAAATCAAGCATGTAAAGAAATCACAATTTCAGGAAAAATCTCCAAAGGGGAAAAACCTTTTATTTTAATATAGTATGCAAATCGCAACTTACAAATTAGAGAAATACATCTCAACGAATCTTCCACAGGTGATCTACATCATCTTCGGCAATACTTCCCGTGAGAACCACAGAGATCGCAATCTTCCTTCATCAATGATTCCCCCATGAATCACAAGAGCAGCAGTAGAAACTCCTTCTCTACAAGGTCAGCAGTGAAGACTCCTTCTTCACAAGAGTAACTTCAATATAGAAGTGTTTTTAGTTTCAAAGATGATTCACAAAAGCATACAGGAGAGATTGTGTGAATCAAAAAATATTTTGCCCTTTTAAAAGTGAAGACTTAAATCAGCAGTTCTGTAGTTTTTGTAAATGCAAAGTCTTAGCAAAAAACTATCGACAACAGGTATTTATAGGTAGACATAAAAATCGAGGCAGTGCAACCTTGTTCTAACGAGACTAAGACTTCGTTCTAACGACATGCTTATGTCGTTAAAACGACATAGACCTCACTTCTAACGAGATGAAAAAATCCAAGACAGCGAGCCCTTATTTGAACCTCGTTTAATAAATGCTTCAAACAACCTTATAACGAGATCCAAGATCGTTATAACGAAATTGCCATCTCGTTTGAATGAAACTGTCAAAAATAAAAATAATTTTAAGTTCAAAACGTGTTTGAAAAACTTCCTCGTTTTGTAAAAAAATCAGTTTATAAAAATCTCCCAATACTATGTAAAAAATCCACGAAAAACAAAACAACAACTATACCGAATATACATGACATCGTGAAGTATGTTGAAGTTGCTTGATAATCGGATCCGTCTTCATGAACGTGAAGTGCCATGATAGAAGTAACATGATATGCTATACTTGATGTAAGCTAGTATCTATGGACAAATCCTAGATACTAGGGGTAATTATTGAAAAAAATTCCTTACAAATCTCCCCCTGTAGCTATTCCGGTACAAAATAAGAAATCCAAACTATCCAACAAATCCTATACAAATCTAATATCCTCCCAGAAATCCATAAATGGAAAGATACTAGAATTGTAAAAGTTTTCCAAATCTTTAACTTTTAAAGTCTTCAATTTTTTGCTTTATCTTGATCTTCCTTTTGGGAGATTTGTCTTACGTGTACTTTTCATATGCTCATCAAATTGTACCTAGACACAATAGACAAAGAATTATACCTCGTGACGCGTCGAGTTTGAAATAAGATAAAACTCATAAATCAAATCATTTATCCCCAATAAATCAAACTCTCACTCCCCCATAATTCGTTCTCCACCTTTTTATTTGTTCGAAATAGATATGGAAAAGAAAAAAAAATCAGAGTGTGTCACAATAATAATAGAATATCATCACAAATATAGTGCAATAAGAAGCAAGTAATGATAGAATAAGCAACACCAATTGCTTTTTATTTTTCAAAATTTTCAAGCAAACTTTTTTTTTACCAAAATAATACACCGTGAACTAACACTAAGATAACCAAGTCATGAACGTTAATTGAATGGGTGTAAACAAATTCGATAGAAAAATAAACTCAAATAATCATAATATATGTGAAGGATGCATTTTGGATACTCCTTAAGAATGAACTCAAAGTCATCCTTAGGAGTAAAAATGTTGAATTCATATGATATCGACTCAATCTAATCAACAAGTCAAAGTCTAAAATAATTTTCACAACAATAACGTTCAAAACTATGTAATGCTTTTACGAGACTTTTTCAAGACATGCAAACCCATTGATCTCCGACTAAACACCCTCAAAACTCACATATAGAATATTTCTCTCAACTCTTTTGTTTTGAAGAAATAAATGCTCATATATGGCGAAGCATCAATCTTATATGAATTTGGCCTAGCATTTTACATTTTTTCTTTTATGTGCCTTTCATCTTTTAAGCTCTTTTCTTTTTGCTAATGGTGGTTGTCCACACAGAGATCTTGTCTTTCACAGCTCGATTCTATTTCTTTAATTTAACACATTTACCGAAGATATAAAATTTTTAATTTTTTCAATCTGGATAATGGTTCTTACAAGCACTACTTTCATTATCTCGTTTTATCGCATTTGATTCGTTTTAAAGGCAGGATTGAGATGAAAACACCTAGACCAACACGTGACAGACAATTATAGTTCTCAAATAAATTCGTGCATGTGTGCATTAAAGGAGACAACGAGTCAAATATGTAGAAAATAATCACTAATCACATCTCAATGACTCCAACACATTATAAAGCACATAGATGAAATGATGTTGTATCTCAAAATACTATCAAAAAGTCATGTGGATAATGGGATGATATTGCGACTTAACAATCATAAATGTCCATCCATATAAGGTATAAACAAACTACAAAATCTTTTTTTGTTTTTGAAATTTTTTATGAAAAATAAAATCTTTTTGGCCTTTTCACTTTTTTTAAAAAGAAA
The DNA here is from genome assembly GCA_949130495.1 of Sambucus nigra. Lineage (NCBI taxonomy): Eukaryota > Viridiplantae > Streptophyta > Magnoliopsida > Dipsacales > Adoxaceae > Sambucus > Sambucus nigra. The sequence continues at coordinate 51,806,665 of OX422214.1, forward strand.
ACGAAAATCTTTTTGTATTTTCCCAAAAAATTTCAAGAAAACAAAACACTTTTTGGATTTTTGAAAAAAAAAATATATCAAAATGGAATGATAAATACAAATATAATACAATGGTAGTACAGACTAGCAATATGCATGAATGATATAAACATGAAAAACATCATATGCTAGCAAACAAGTCTAAACCTCAATCATTAGGTCTAGAGGTATTCTCCAAAGGAGGTGACATCTTATGAAATACATCCATCAAATTGTTTGAAGTTTTGACCAAATACTCAACTTGCTCATGAAAATGCTCAAAATCTCTCATGTTATGTGTGACACCCCGCCTAATTACATACCAGGTGATCAGTCCTTTATTTAATTTAAAACAAAGTGTTTGGTTGGTTCATTCTTAGCATCACTGTCGAAAAACATTTAACATTATTAATCACCTAGTAAATATTAAGCTAGTTCCAAAATATTTAATTTTAAAATTATAACAAAATAATTTTTAGTTGTAATTTCCATACATTAATATATAAGTAATTTCATTCCACAATAATATAATAAATATCGAACAGGAATCAACTACTGAAATAAATAAGACTGAATAAAACATTCCAGTTCAAAATCTCAAGCAAACAAACCATAAAATCCTCAAATGCAACAGAAATAAACTACAGCAGTAAACTGAGTACAATCTCTCTGATAAAATGACTGAGAACGGGCGACACATGTCCTAAATGAAATGTCTAGGGGTGTTCAGAAAACCGAATGGACCGGCGAATCGGACCGAGGCGAACTGGACCGGCATAATTTTTTCGATTTTATTTTTTAATCGGTCCGGTCCAGTTTTTTTTTTTATACCGGTCTAACCGGTCCGGTCCTCGGTCTCCCTTAATAAAAACTTGGTCTGGACCGACCCGGATCGATTACTATAACATATATATGCATTTAATTATATTTATACATATATATTATTATCAACGAATAACACACGCACACATAGACATAACTTAAGGGGTACAATCGTCCCAAAAAAAAGTAAGGAAAAAAAGGAAACCCTGAAGGCTAAATAAACAACACAACACACACGCACAGCACACACCTTTTTTTCTCTCTCTTCTTCTTCTACAGCTTCTCTACACAGTCGTTCTTCTCTACACATCACACAAATCGGTTGCTCCCTCCTTCTCTTCCCGTGTGTGCGCCGCGGCTTGTCATCTCCTCAGCCGTCGCGGCTTGATCATCTTCTAAGCGTCGCGGCTTGTCATCTCTTCAGTCGTCGCGGCTTGTCATCTCCTCAGCCGATCGTGGGTAAGGCACAGTTAGTGTTAGTGTGTTACAGTTAAGAGTGTTTGGCCAAAACAAATTTGGCTGTAAATTAGTGTTAGTGTTAGTTAGTGTAAGTGTTAGTTATTGTTACAGTTAGTGTTTGGCTGTAAAAAAAATTAGTGTTACAGTTAGTGTTTGGCTAAAAAAAATTTGTTTGGCATATCAGTTATTGTTTGGCTAAAAAATATTTGTTTGGCTAAAAAAAATTTGCTTGACTTATCAGTTGTTGTTTGGCTAAAAAATATTTGTTTGGCTTATCAGTTATTGTTTGGGTATCTGCTCACTAAAAAAAATTAGTCTTACAGTTAGTGTTTGGCTAAAAAAAATTTGTTTGGCTTATCAGTTATTGTTTGGCTAAAAAATATTTGTTTGACTTATCAGTTATTGTTTGTATAAATTTGGGCAGTTTTTTGGTAACATTTGGGCAGTTTTAATTTAAAAAAATTATTTATTAGGACCGACAAATTTGACCGGACCGACCATACAAAAAACTGGACCGACTAAACCCGGAAAACCGGTTTAATCGGTCCGATCTTGGTCCATTTTTTTTAGGACCGGTTTAATCGGTCCGGTCCTTAAATTTATTAAAAAACGGATCGGAACAGACCGCAAACACCCCTAGAAATGTCTGAATAGAACTTAAGGAAATGATAAAAGGCATCTAAAATGCAAGGACCTGCAACTCCCACAACCACTGCAGCTCGCTAAACGATCCGCGCGTCTAAGTCTGGTAACCCTGTGGCTAGGCACCTGGTATCATACAAATATATATATATATATATATATATATATATATATATATATATATATATATATATATATATATATATATATATATATATAAAAGAATAGCAGGAGACGGGTCAGAACGAAAGTAGTAAAAATATTTGTTTTAGCAAGTATTTTAAACTGCACTAAAGCAAGTATTATGTGCATGTTAGTTTCGAACTCTCACATGATATTCTCACCTCTCCATTATTGTGCATGCCTAACGTATATCTATCATAACCTAGTTATCTATAAAGTTCCCAACTAGGTCATAGATTTATACTTCGAATTATATCTCGTAGGAGTATCCCGTATCGCCCATACAATGCGTTATTAAAATAGTTTATCCTAGATAACCACATTTCATATTCACCATTCTAATAATTAATCTTTTACCCACTGAGATTACTTTATTTATCAACATTACCCTATCTACTAACTTCACACAGTAGAATTTATCCACAAGCACACACACACACACACACACACATATATATATATAGCCACAACATCCCTATACATATCACCCTTAGGTTAAGACCACTTGTCGCAATGCATGATCTGCTATCATGTCCTGGTGCATCACTCACTGCATGGAGGACTACTGGTTCAATTTCTTATGAACCATAAATTGAAATCACAAAAATTAGAGGCGAGCATATTCCCCAGCCAAATGGGTCAGGCACATACCTATGCTCTCATTCAGCCACCGAAACTATCCTAAATCTCAGATATCACATAACCAAGTTCATATGCTCTGGGTACAAGTCAAATATCCACACAATAGGTCACAAAGGATAAGACTGTCCACCACGCGAAAACCTCCTCCTAATAGCAAGCAGCATAGGTATGCTATACACACAATAATAATCACATAATAGGCATTTCCACATCCTATTAAAATAAAGGTATTCACCCAACCCCTAAATATATTTTCTATACGTAGTATTCACTCATTACAACTTATAATATACCTGTTTCGATTATTCTCTCTCTCTCGAAATTTCCAAGGTTAACTCACCATTCCAAATATTTAAAGTATTTTCATACGAATACTTTCCAACAAATCTGCACTAGGCTAAAATCAGCAAATAACAGTTCTTCCTCATTGAAAATAACTGCGTAACTCGAATTGGACTGAACTGAAAATTTTCCAAATTTGGACTTGTCGCTCGAACTAGGTCTGATGCCGTTTGAACGACTTCATGCGATAATGGTTCTCGTTCGAACCAGGCTCAATCTCGTTCGAACGAAATTGAGCAGTTTCCTTTCCCAACGTACCTGCTCCGTTTTTCACCTTTAACTGCTGCATTTTCCACTATTTTCAAGCCTAAAAACCTCTAAGATTTCAACCCAAACACCAATCAATCAATTTTAAACAACTTCCTAACATCCATATATGATTTCTAAGAATATAATAGCATTAAATCATCACTAATCATCAATAAAGTTCGAAATCCCCAATTTGATTATCAAGAACCCTAGTTCCAAAATTTATATGTTTAACTCTAAATTAAAACTCATATTTAATCAGAATATTTTCATAAATTCGTGGACATTATCCAATCTTCTTGAGGGAATCAAACTTTTATCAAATCAGTTCTAATTTATGATTAATTCTCCCAAATTCAATTTTCATACAATAGGGTAATTACCTAGTCTAACATGAACACAAATATTGCTAAATAAAGCAAGCAATAAACACTTGCCTCAAATTGATGGTTTGATCCGCTGATGAAATTGGTACAGGCTTGTTCCTCGTCTTTCGATCTACGCTTTGGTGGGATTTGTGGTGTGAGTTCTTGAATTTTGCACTAAGAACACCTATGGGCTCTCTCCTTCTTCATCTTTGGTTCTCTCTCTTTCTCTCGTAGGTTTAGAAACTGACAAACACCCTCTCACCCACGTACACTCTATTTTATTTTTCTATTTTTTGTCCATATTATTCCGCCCAAAATCCAAAGGATAAAAATACCCCTACAGGGTGCCGATTAGGCCTAAAAATATTTCAGAGTCCAAATAAAATACTCGAGTAGAGTTTTCTATCTATATCGACCCTTTCGGATTCAATGGCGCACTCGAAATGACCATACAACTTAACTTAAAAATAATTTACTTCTTTAATCCATTAAATTAGTCCCAACACGACTCACACGCGCATCTTGAATCAATGTACCAAACTGTCGTATTTTCCACTCTTGATAATTTATAAAATTTCATAATTCCATATTACGTATTCACACAGTAATATTCAATAATTCTCAAGAATAAATATTAACCCTTGGCACGCTAGTTAATATTTATTTTTCATCCGAGTTAATTAATAATTAATTTCTCACATTTTTAATTTAATTAATCCAACAATAATAATTAATCCCATAATTATTTCATATCATAAAAATATGGGGTGTTACATACTTTCACCCTAATAACGGAATTTCGTACCGAAATTCGAAACGTAAAGCATACCTGGTAAGAATAAGTCTGGATATTTGTCGCGCATATCCTCTTCTCACTCCCAAATAGACTCCTCTACATTATGATGCTCCCACCGGACCCGCACAAGTGGAACTAGCTTTGACCTCAATCTCCTCTCGCTACGGTCTAGGATAGTCACAGGTCTCTCCTCATAGGAACTGTCAGGCTGCAAATCAATCTTCCTTATCGCAACGTGAATGTGGGCCAACTCATCTCTAATATACTGCCTCAATGGCGAAATGTGGAACACATCATGAATACGGTGCAAGACCCAAGTCTGTATGCCACCGATCCGATCCTCTCGATAATGGGAAATGGTTCTACATATCTCAGAGCCAATTTTCCTTTCTTTCTGAAACTCATTACTCCTTTCTCATAAGAGATATTCATAGCAACACCTGATCCCCCACACTAAATTCTCTGAAGAATCGCTTGGCATCGGCGTAGCTTTTCTACCTGTCCTGGGCTACCCGAATATGGATCCTGATCATCTCAGTCTCGACTGACGTGTCTTGAATCACCTTTGGTCCGAATAGCATATTGTCCCCCACCTCTAGCCAACAAGCGGGACAACGACAAGGTCTTCTATACAACGCCTCAAATGGGGCCATGTCAATCATTAACTGAAAGGAATTATTGTAGACGAAATCCACCAGTGGAAAGTACTGCTCCCAACACCCTCTAAAATCAAGGACACACATGCCCAACATATCCTCCAGCGTTTGATTAGTACACTCAATCTGCCCATTTGTCTGTGGGTGATAAGCCATACTCAACCGTAGCTCGGTACCCATAGCCTCCTTAAAGCTCTCCAGAAGTGTGACACAAAAATCTTATCTCTGTCAAACACGATATCCAGGTGCACCCCATGCAACCTCACTATTTCGATAATAAATAACTAGGAATAATGTCCCGTAGTGTAATCTGTCCGCACCAGCAGAAAATAAGCTACCTTGGTCAACCGATCCACCAGTACCCATATAGGATCGTGACCCCTCTGTGATGTAGGAAACCTAGTGATGAAATCCATTGAAAGGCTCTCCTATTTCCACATAGGGACCTCTAGTGGCTGAAGTAACCCTGATGGTTTCTGATGGTCCACCTTTACCAACTGACAGGTGGCACACTTGGACACGAACTCCGCAATGTACTTCTTCATTCCACTCCACCAGTGCTGTCGCCTCATATCCTGGTACATCTTATCCCCTCCAGTATGTACCATAAATCGAGATCCATGAGACTCTGTCATCACTGTATAATGTAAGTCCTCCCCCTCTGGGATCACTAATCTCCCATTAAATTTCAAACCCCCATCTGAACTCATTGAATAGGACTCTGCGCCCTCAGCTAGGAGTCGTACAATCTGATATTGGCAGAACGAATCGACAGCTTGGGCCTGGATCACTCTCGTGGAAAAATCTGGTGTGGCAGTCATGACGGGCATAGAGGATCAGGGCACTGCATCCTGATGTCCTAACTCTTTCCATTTTCCTTCCACACTTCTGCCACCTCACCTACTAGCCTAATGCTCAAGGCATCAGTAACTACGTTAGCCTACCCCGAGTGGTATTGTATCTCGAACTGGTAAAATTTCATAAATTCCAGCCACCTGCACTGACACATATTCAACTCCCGCTAAGTGATAAAGTATTGTAGTGACTTGTGGTTTGTGAACATGCAAAATTTCTCCCCTAACAAGTAGTGTCACCAAATCCATAGGGCAAACATGACTGCTGCTAACTCCAAGTCGTGGGTGGGGTAATTCCTTTCCTGAGGCTTGATCTTGCAGAAGGCATAAACTATAGCATGATCCTCCTGCTGAAGTACTCCACTATATCCATGTAGGGAAGCTTCAGTATACACCAGGTACTCCACTCCTAGCCTGGGTAAAGCAAGAACTGGCGTCGAAGTTGACTTATCCTTTAGCTCATCGAAAGCCAACTGACAAACATCATCTGATATGAATGGCACCCCCTTGAGAGTCAAATTTGTCAATGGGCCCGTGATCTCTGAAAACCCTCGGATGAACCGTCTGTAGTACCCGACTAACCCCAAGAAGCAACATACCTCCGTCGGTGTTTGGGCTATCCCTACTCCCTCACCGCTAACACTTATCTTGGGTCCCCTGATATCCTCAAATCTGACACAATGTGCCCCCAAAACTACACCTCTCGTAACCAGAATCCGCACTTCGCATACTTGACATACAACTGATGCTCTCTTAAAGTTTGAAAAACCCGTCTCAGGTGCTCGGCATGCTCCTCCTCAGTTTGGGAGTATATCAGGATGTCATCTATGAAGATAATGACAAACTGATCTAAGAACTCCCTGAACACCCGGTTCATCAAGTCCATAAATACAGCTGGAGCATTGGCCAGCCCAAACGGCATAACTCGAAACTCGTAGGACCCATATCTCATCAAGAAAGTAGTCTTCGACACATCGTGCTCCCTAATGCGTAGCTGATGATACTCGAATCTCAAGTCTATCTTTGATAAGTAGGTTGCTCCCCTCAGCTGGTCAAATAAGTCATCGATGTGAGGCAACATATATTTATTCCGTATCGTGACTTTATTAAGCTCTCGATAATCAACACAAAGTCGTAAGGATCCATCCCTCTTCTTCACATACAGAACTGGAGAACCCCAGGGCGAGGTACTCCTACGGATGAAACCATGTCCTAACAACTGCTCTCTCTGGTCCCGTAACTCCCTCATTTCTACCGGAGCCATTTGATAAGGCACACGTGCTATAGGACGGGTGTCCGGTGTCAAGTCCATCACAAACTCAATTTGCCTGCTCGACGGAAACCCCGGTATATCCTGAAACACATCAGCTTACTCGCAAACAACTGGAATCGAACTAGGTGGAATCACTACTACCGTAGAGGTCTCCTCCTCTATGTAATACAAATGGGTGGAGGACCCTCCCTCCGGTCGAGGCATCGCCATTATGAGCATTTCCTTACCCGGAATAGTGAACACAATACTCCTACTAAAGCAATCAATCATGGCCCTATAAGTGACTTGCCAATCCATCCCAATAATGGCGTCACACTCAGACATATCTAAGACTAGCATATATACAGGTAAAATTAGACTCCCAATCTCTATACCTCACAAGGTACCAAATTAACCAGTCTGGTGAATTCTTCCTCATATTCTGCGACTGTCTTTCCCTCCTGAGTGAGGTCCAATAATTTCGGCATCATCTCGGTTTAAAGGGGGGAAGGAAAGTACTTGCAATCGAACCGCACCCAGAAACTCTGAATCGTCATATTGTCCCTTTCCTCTAAAGTGGTAGTGGACTCCTACCACTGTAAGGCTTCCCCTACTAGCTTGAAGGTGGCCACTAAGTGTCTCTGAATGTCTGTGCACTCATACATGCGAAGATGTCACTGGATGTATTTCTTCCATTAGCTCATGATAACAACGTCAGAACTGCCCGAGAACTTTGGGGGATGTGCCTTCTGAAAGGCATCCCTGACTCTGTCCCATGCAGTGGGAAACTGAACTGAAACTAGTGCCACAGCCTGAACCTGGGGTGGAGGTTGTTGTACCACCGCTAAAACTGCATTCACCGCCTGAGCAACTACGGCAGCAACCTCGGTTGCATTCATTGTTCCCTGAGCCTGAGCTGCTAGATGCTCTGGTTGGGTCTGTCTATCTCGTGGTGCTCGTCGAGGAGGCATCTGAGACGATAAAGAATTTCTATTAGTCCACAGTTATTATTAAATCTCAAATAGTTGAAGACGTAATCGCACAAATAAGAGTACAACGGTCCTATAGATAGGGCTCTAAATCAAATGACACTAAGCTGAAAGCATAATAAACCGCATAGATCCTAAAGGACACTAGAACCTGATGCTCTGATACCACCTGTGACACCCCGCCTAATTAAATACCGGGTGATCAGTCCTTTATTCAATTTAAAATAAAGTGTCTGGTTGGTTCATTCTTAGCATCACTGTCAAAAAATATTGAACATTATTAATCACCTAGTAAATAATTAAGCTAGTGCCAAATTATTTAATTTTTAAATTATAACAAAAGAATTTTTATTTGTAATTTCCATACATTAAGACATAATCAATTTCATTCCACAATAATATAATAAATACTGAACAGGAATCAACTACTGAAATAAATAAGACTAGATAAAACATTCCAGTTCAAAATCTCAAGCAAACAAACCATAAAATACTCAAATGCAACAGAAATAAACTACAGCAGTAAACTGAGTACAATCTCTCTAATAAAATGATTGAGAACGGGCGACACATGTCCTAAATGAAATGTCTGAATAGAACTAAAGGAAATGATAAAAGGCGACTAAAATGCAAGGACCTACAACTCCCATAACCACTGCAACTCGCCAAACGATCTGCGCGTCTAAGTCTGGTAACCCTGTGGCTGGGCACCTGGTATCATACATATATATAGAAAAAGAGTGAAGAATAGAAGGAGACGGTTCAGAGCCCGGGTTCTAAAAACATTTGTTTTAGCAAGTATTTAAAACTGCACTAAAGCAAGTATTATGTGCATGTTAGTTTCGAACTCTCACACGAGATTCTCACCTCTCCACTATTGTGCACGCCTAACGTATATCTATAATAACCTAGTTATCTACAAAGTTCCCAACTAGGTCATAGATTTATACTTCTAATTATATCTCGTAGGAGTATCCCGTATCGCCCATACGATACGTTATTAAAATAGTTTATTCAAGATAACCACATTTTATTTTAACCATTCTAATACTTAATCTTTTACCCATTCAGATTACTTTATTTATCAACATTACCCTATCTACTAATTTCACACAATAGAATTTATCCACACACACACACACACACACACACACACACACACATATATATATATATATATATATATATATAGCCATAACATCCCTATACATATCACCCTTAGGTTAAGACCACTTGTCGCAATGCATGCTCTGCTATCATGTCCTGGTGCATCACTCACTGCATGGAGGACTACTGGTTCAATTTTTCATGAACCATAAATTCAAATCACAAAAATTAGAGGCAAGCATATTCCCCAGCCAAATGGGTCAGGCACATACCTACGCTCCCATTCAGCCGTCGAAACTATCCTACATCTCAAATAGCATATAACCAAGTTCATAAGCTCTGGGTATAAGTCAAATATCCACACAATAGGTCACAAAGGATAAGATCGTGCACCACGTGAAAACCTCCTCCTAATAGCCAGCAGCATAGGTATGCTATACACACAATAATAATCATATAATAGGCATTCCCACATCCTATTAAAATCAAGGTATTCACCCAACCCCTACATATATTTTCCATACGTAGTATTCACTCATTAAAACTCATAATATAACTGCTTCGATTATTCTCTCTCTCTCTCGAAATTTCCAAGGTTAACTCACCATTCCAAATATTTAAAGTATTTTCATACGAATACTTTCCAACAAATCTGCAGTAGGCTAAAATCATCAAATGACAGTTCTTCCTCACTCAAAATAACTGTGTAACTCGAATTGGACTGAACTGAAAATTCTCCAAATTTGGACCTGTCGCTCGAACTAGGTCTGATTCCGTTTGAACGATTTCTCGCGATAATGGTTCTCGTTCGAACCAGGCTCAATCTCATTTGAACGAAATTGGGCACTTTCCTTTCCCAACGTACCTGCTATGTTTTCCACCTTTAACTGCTGCATTTTCCACTATTTTCAAGCCTAAAAACCTCTAAGATTTCAACCCAAACACCAATCAATCAATTTTAAACAACTTCCTAACATCCATATATGATTTCTAAGAATATAACAGCATTAAATCATCACTAATCATCAATAAAGTTTGAAATCTCCAATTTGATTATCAAGAACCCTAGTTCCAAAATTTATATGTTTAACTCTAAATTAAAACTCATATTTAATCAGAATATTATCATAAATTCGTGGACATTATCCTATCTACTTGAGGGAATCAAACTTTTATCAAATCAGTTCTAATTTATGATTAATTCTCTCAAATTCAATTTTCATACTATAAGGTAATTACCTAGTCTAACATGAACACAAATAGTGCTAAATAAAGCAAACAATAAATACTTGCCTCAAATTGATGGTCTGATCCGCTGATGAAATTGGTACAGGCTTGTTCCTCGTCTTTCGATCTACGCTTTGGTGGGATTTGTGGTGTGAGTTCTTGAATTTTGCACCAAGAACACCTATGGGATCTCTCCTTCTTCCTCTGTGGTTCTCTCTCTTTCTCTCGTAGGTTTAGAAATTGATAGACACCCTCTCACCAACGTACACTCTATTTTATTTTTTTTATTTTTCGTCCTTATTATTCCCCCCAAAATCCAAAGGATAAAAATACCCCTATGGGGTGCCGGTTAGGCCTAAAAATATTCCAGAGTTCAAATAAAATACCCGAGTAGAGTTTTCTATCTATCTCGACCCTTTCGGATTCAATGGCGCACTCGAAATGACCATACAATTTACTTAAAAATAATTTACTTCTTTAATCCATTAAATTAGTCCTGACACGACTCACACACGCGTCTTGAATTAATGTACCAAACTGTCGTATTTCCCACTCTCGATAATTTATAAAATTTCATAATTCCATATTACGTATTCACACAGTAATATTCAATAATTCTCAAGAATAAATATTAACCCTTGGCACGCTAGTTAATATTTATTTTTCATCTGAATCAATTAATAATTAATTGCTCACATTTTTAATTTAATTAATCCAACAATAATAATTAATCCCATAATTATTTAATATCATAAAAATATGGGTTGTTACATACTTCCATCCTAATAGCGTAATTTCCTCTCGAAATTCGAAACGTAAAGCATACCTGGTAAGAATAAGTCTAGATATTTGTCGCGCATATCCTCATCTCACTCCCAAATAGACTCCTCTAAATTATGATGCTCCCACTAGACCCGCACAAGTGGAACTACCTTTGACCTCAATCTCCTTTCGCTACGGTCTAGGATAGCCACAGGTATCTCCTCATAGGAACAGTCAGACTGCAAATCAATCTTCCTTTTCGCAATGTGAGTGTGAGCCAACTCATCTCTAATATACCACCTCAATGGAGAAATGTGGAACACATTATGAATACGGTGCAAATGCTCCGGTAACCCAAGTCTGTATGCCACCGATCCGATCCTCTCGATAATGGGAAATGGTCCTACGTATCTCGGCGCTAATTTTCCTTTCTTTTCGAACCTCATTACTCCTTTCATAGGAGATATTCATAGCAACACCTTCTCCCCCATAATAAATTCTCTGAAGAATCGCTTGGCATCGGCTTAGATTTTTTACCTGTCCTGGGCTACCCGAATACGGATCCTAATCATCTCAGTCCTGACTAACGTGTCCTGAATCACCTCTGGCCCAAATAGCTTACTGTCCCCCACCTCTAGCCAACAAGCGGGAGAACGACAAGGTCTGCCATACAACGCCTCAAATGGGACCATGTCAATCGTTAACTGATTGGAGTTATTGTAGACGAACTCCACCAGTGGAAGGTACTGCTCCCAACCCCCTCTAAAATTAAGGACACACATGCGCAACATATCCCCCAGCATCTGATTAGTACACTCAATTTTTCCATCTGTCTGCGGGTGATAAGCCATACTCAATCGCAGCTCAGAACCCATAGCCTCCTGAAAGATTTCCAGAAGCATGACACAAAAATCTTATCTCTATCAGACACGATATCCAGGGGCACCCCATGCAACCTCACTACTTCGGTAAAAAATAACTGGGCATAATGTCCCGTAGTGTAGTCTGTCCGCACCGGAAGAAAATGAGCTACCTTGGTCAATCGATCCACCACTACCCATATAGAATTTTGACCCCTCTGTGTTGTCGAAAACCTAGTGATGAAATCCATTGAAAGGCTCTCCTATTTCCACATAGGGACCTCTAGCGGCTGAAGTAACCCCGATGATTTCTGATGGTTCACCTTTACCAACTGACAGGTGGCACACTTGGACATGAATTCCGTAATATCCTTCTTCATCCCATTCCACCAGTACTGTTGCCTCATATCCTGGTACACTTATCCCCTCCGAGATGTACCACAAATCGAGATCCATGAGACTCTGTCATCACTACATGATGTAAGTCCTCCCCCTCTGGGACCACTAATCTCCCATTAAATTGCAAACCATCATCTGAACTCACTGAATAGGACTTTGCGCCCTCAGCTAGGAGTCGTACAATCTAATCCTGGCAGAATGAATCAACGGCTTGGGCCTGGATCACTCTCGTGGCAAAATCTGGTGTGGCTATCATGACGGGCATAGAGGATCGGGCCAATTCATCCTGATATCCTAACTCTTTCCATATTCCTTCCACACTTCCGCCACCTCACCTATTAGCCTACGTCTCAATGCATCACCAACTACGTTATCCTACCCCGAGTGGTATTGTATCTCGAACTGGTAATATTTTACAAACTCCAGCCACCTGCACTGAAGCATATTCAACTCCCGCTGAGTGAACAAGTATTGTAGTGACTTGTGGTTTATGGACATGCGAAATTTCTCACCCAACAAGTAGTGTCTCCAAATTCGTAGGGCGAACATGACTGCTACTAACTCCAAGTCATGGGTGGGATAATTCCTCTCGTGAGGCTTGATCTTGCGGGAGGCATAAGCTATAGCCTGATCCTCCTACTGAAGTACTCCACTAAGTCCCTATAGGGAAGCTTCAGTATACACCAGGTACTGTACTCCTGTCCTGGGAAAGAAAGAACTGGCGTCGAAGTCAACTTATCCTTTAGCTCATTGAAAGCCAACTGACAAGCATCATCCTAGATAAATGGCACCCTCTTGAGAGTCAAATTTATCAATGGGCCCGTGATCTTTGAAAACCCTCGGATGAACCGTCTGTAGTACCCGACTAACTCTAAGAAGCTATGTACCTCCGTCGGTGTCGTGGGCTATCTCCATTCCCTCACCAATGACACTTTACTTGGGTCCCCTGATAGCTCCAAATCTGACACAATGTGCCCCAAAAACTACACCTCTCGTAACCAGAATCCGCACTTCGCATACTTGACATACAACCGATGCTCTCTTAAAGTCTGAAGAACCCGTCTCAGGTGCTCGACATGCTCCTCCTCAGTCTGGGATTATATCTGGATGTCATCTATGAAGATAATGACAAATTTATCTAAGAACTCCCTGAACACCCGGTTCATCAAGTCCATAAATACAGGTGGAGCATTGGTCAGCATAAACGGCATAACTCGAAACTCGTAGGACCCATATCTCATCAAGAAAGCAGTCTTCGACACATCCTGCTCCATATTGCGTAGCTGATGATACCCGGATCTCAAGTCTATCTTTGAGAAGTAGGTTTCTCCCCTCAGTTGGTCAAATAAGTCATCGATGCGAGGCAACATATATTTATTCCGTATCGTGACTATATTAAGCTCTCGATAATCAACACAAAGTCGTAAGGCTCCATCCCTCTTCTTCACATACAGAACTGGAGCACCCCAGGGCGAGGTACTCCTACGGATGAAACCATGTCCCAACAACTGCTCTATCTGGTCCCGTAACTCCCTCATTTATACCCGAGCCATTCGATAAGGCGCACGTGCTATAAGACGGGTGTCCGATGTCAAGTCTATCAAAAACTCAATTTCCCTGCTCGACGGTAACCCCGGTATGTCGTGAAACACATCAGCGTACTCGTAAACAACTGGAATCGAACTAGGTGGAATCGCTACTACCGTAGAGGTCTCCTCCTCTATGTAATACAAATGGGTGGAAGACCCACCCTCCGGGCGAGGCATCGCCACTATGAAAATTTCCTGACCTGGAATAGTGAACACAATACTCCTACTAAAGCAATCAATCATGGCCCTATAAGTGACTAGCCAATCCATCCCAATAATGGCGTCACACTCAGACATATCTAAGACTAGCATATATACTGGTAAAATTAGACTCCCAATCTCTATACCTCACTAGGTACCAAATTAACCAGTCTGGTGAATTCCTCCTCATATTCTGCGACTGTCTTTCCATCCTCAGTGAGGTCCAATAATTTTGGCATCATCTCGGTCTAAAGGGGGGAAGGAAAGTACTTGCAATCGAACCGCACCCAGAAACTCTGAATCATCATACTGTCCCTTTCCTCTAAAGTGGTAGTGGACTCCTACCACTATAAGGCTTCCCCTACTAGCTTGAAGGGGGCCACTAATTGTCTCTGAATATCTGTGCACTCATACATGCGAAGATGTCTCTGGATGTATTTCTTCCATTGGCTCACGATAACAACGTCAGAACTGCCCGAGAACTTTGGGGGATGTGCCTTTCAAAAGGCATCCCTGACTCTGTCCCGTGCAGTGGGAAACTGAACTGGAACTGGTGCCACAGCCTGAACCCAGGGTGGAGTTTGCTGTACCACCGCTAAAGCTGCATTCACTGCCTGAGAAACTATGGCGGTAACCTCGGTTGCGTTCATTATTCCCTGAGCCTGAGCTTCTAGATGCTCTGGTTGGGCTTGTCTATCTCGTGGTGCTCGTCAAGGAGGCATCTGAGACGATAAAGAATTTTTATTAGTCCACAATTATTATTAAATCTCAAATAGTTGAAGACGTAATCGCACAAATAAGTGTATAATAGTCCTATAGATAGGGCTCTAAATCAAATGACACTAAGCTGAAAGCATAATAAACCGCATAGATCCTAAAGGACACTAGAACCTGATGCTCTGATACCACCTGTGACACCCCGCCTAATTAAATACCGGGTGATTAGTCCTTTATTCAATTTAAAATAAAGTGTCTGGTTGGTTCATTCTTAGCATCACTGTCAAAAAATATTTAACATTATTAATCACCTAGTAAATAATTAAGCTAGTGCCAAATTATTTAATTTTTAAATTATTACAAAAGAATTTTTATTTGTAATTTCCATACATTAAGACATAATCAATTTCACTCCACAATAATATAATAAATACTGAACAGGAATCAACTACTGAAATAAATAAGACTGGATAAAACATTCCAGTTCAAAATCTCAAGCAAACAAACCATAAAATACTCAAATGCAACAGAAATAAACTACAGCAGTAAACTGAGTACAATCTCTCTAATAAAATGATTGAGAACGGGCGACACATGTCCTAAATGAAATGTCTGAATAGAACTAAAGGAAATGATAAAAGGCGACTAAAATGCAAGGACCTACAACTCCCATAACCACTGCAACTCGCCAAACGATCCGCGCGTCTAAGTCTGGTAACCCTGTGGCTGGGCACCTGGTATCATACATATATATAGAAAAAGAATGAAGAATAGAAGGAGACGGTTCAGAGCCCGGGTTCTAAAAATATTTGTTTTAGCAAGTATTTAAAACTGCACTAAAGCAAGTATTGTGTGCATGTTAGTTTCGAACTCTCACATGAGATTCTCACCTCTCAACTATTGCGCACGCCTAACGTATATCTATCATAACCTAGTTATCTACAAAGTTCCCAACTAGGTCATAGATTTATACTTCTAATTATATCTCATAGGAGTATCCCGTATCGCCCATACGATACGTTATTAAAATTATTTATCCCAGATAACCACATTTCATATTCACCGTTATAATAATTAATCTTTTACCCACTCAGATTACTTTATTTATCAACATTACCGTATCTACTAATTTCACACAGGATAATTTATCCACAAATACATACATACATAAATCTTGCACCCTTAAGTTAGGACCACTTGGCGCAATGCATACTCTGCTATCATGTCCTGGTGCATCACTCACTGCATGGAGGAGTACTGGTTCAATCTCTCACGAACTATAAATTCAAATCACATATATTGGAGGCGAGCATATTCCCCAGCCAAATGGGTAACGAACATACCTACGCTCCCTTTCAACTGTCGAAACTATCCTACATCTCAGATAGCACGTAACCAAGTTCATATACTTTAGGTACAAGTCAAATATCCCCCCAATGGGTCACACAAGATAAGACTATCCACTTCGCGAAAACCTCATCCTGATAGCCAGAAGCATAGGTATGTTATACACATAATAATAATCATATAATAGGCATTCCCACATCCTATTAAAACTAAGGTATTCACCCAACCCCTACATATATTTTCCATACGTAGTATTTGCTCATTACTACTTATAATATAATTATTTTGATCATTCTCTCTCTCGAAATTTCTAAGGTTAACTCATCGTTCCAAATATTTAAAGTATTTTCATACGAATACTTCCCAACAAATCTGCACTAGGCTAACATCATCAAATGACAGTTCTTCCTCACTCAAAATAACTGCATAACTTGAATTGGACTGAACTGAAATTTTTCGAAATTCGGACCTGTCGTTCGAACTAGGTCTGATGTCATTTGAATGATATCTCACGAGAATGGCTCTCGTTCGAACTAGGCTCAATCTCATTCGAACGAGATTGAGCAGTTTTCTTTCCTAACGTACCTGCTACGTTTTTCACTCTTAACAACTGCATTTTTGACCATTTGCAAGCCTAAAAACCTTATGATTTCAACCTAAACACCAATCAATCAATTTTAAACAACTTATTATCATCCATATATGATTTTAAACAATATAACATCATTAAATCATCACTATTCATCAAGAAAGCTCAAAATCCTCAATTTGATTATCAAGAACCCTAGTTCCCAAATTTATATATTTAACTCTAAATTAAAGCTCAGATTTAATTACAATATTATCATAAATTCGTGGACATTATCCTATCTACATGAGGGAATCAAACTTTATCAAATTAGTCCTAATTTATGATTAATTCTCCCAGATTTCCACCAAATTCAATTTTCATACAATGGGGTAATTACCTAGTCTAACATGAACACAAATATTGCTAAAGAAAGCAAGCAATAA
Organism: Sambucus nigra; assembly: GCA_949130495.1. Taxonomy (NCBI): domain Eukaryota; kingdom Viridiplantae; phylum Streptophyta; class Magnoliopsida; order Dipsacales; family Adoxaceae; genus Sambucus; species Sambucus nigra. The sequence continues at coordinate 51,824,160 of OX422214.1, forward strand.
ATACTTGCCTCGAATTGATGGTCTGATCCACTGATGAAATTGGTACAGGCTTGTTCCTCATCTTTCGATCTACGCTTTGGTGGGATTTGTGATGTGAGTTCTTGAATTTTGTACTAAGAACAACTCTGGGCTCTCTCCTTCATCCTCTGTGGTTCTCTCTCCTTCTCTCTTAGGTTTAGAAACTGATAGACACCCTTTCACCCACGTACACTCTATTTTATTTTCTAATTTTCATCCGTATTATTCCTCCAAAATCCAAAGGACAAAAATACCCCTACGGGGTGCCGGTTAAGCTTAAAAATATTTCGAAGTCCAAATAAAATACCCGAGTAGATTTTTCTGACTATCTCAACCCTTCTGGACTCAATGGCGCACTCGAAATGACCATACAAGTCACTTAAAAATAATTTACTTCTTTAATCCATTAAATTAGTTCCGACGCGATTCACACACGCGTCCTGACTTAATGTACTAAACTGTCGTATTTTCCATTCTCGACAATTTATAAAATTTCATAACTCCATATTACGTATTCACACAATAATATTTAATAAGTCTCAACAATAAGTATTAACCCTTGGCACGCTAGTTAATATTTATTTTTAATCCGAATTAATTAACAATTAATTTCTAAATTTTTTAATTTAATTATTCCAACAATAATAATCAATCCCATAATTATTCAATATCATAAAAATATGAGGTGTTACATTATGTGCTGGAGTATGCAGAGTAACATGTGTGGGAGTGCACGTGGAAAAATGTGAAGTAGCATATCGTGGAAGATACCTATGAGACACACTACCCATCTTAAAATAAAATTTCCTAAGGTGTTCTTTTTTATTGTAATGAGAACAAACATACACGGGCTTAGGAAAATCTCTCTTAAAATGTCTAGGACGCGTTCTCCTATAGGGAAATGGATGCCTAGGTCGGAGGTTGAAAACCATGAGTATCTATCACAAACTCGGGAACCGGCTCGGGTGTAATATGAAAAGTGGACGCAACGGCATAACCTATTCCTAGTCTCTCAATAATACCGAAAGCGAGATCGAGGAACATCTTTCTAACATTCCTAGATGTATCCTCTAAAGTGACTTTAACCTCTCGGGCACGTTCGAGATCTCTCTCGAGTTGGGATACACGGGCTTAACGTTTTGCACGAGTCTCCATTGAAGATTGAAGATCTCCCATAAGACTAGCCACAGTGTTGGTCAATTCACTATTTTCCTGGCCTAAGATGATCAACTTCTCATACAAAGAAACCTTAACCTTCTTTAGTTGACCCGCTGACACTTCACACAACCTCAAAACTTTCACTTCTCTCTCCAAATCTAACACCTTAAGACTCGAATCTTTATTCAACTTCTTGTTTTATCAATGTCTTGGAGTATAAATCACTAATGGTTTTTTGAATATCCCCTTCTCCGTCACTTGCAATCTCATCCTCACACTCACTGTCTCCTGAATGACTAAAACTTCATTGAGGATCTCACGTTTACATGTGTCCTTATCATCGTGGGACAAACTAGATGTGCTCATGTGACTAGCCATGAACGACCCGCACTTTTCATGTGGAGATTCTCCCACGGAATCAACCGACTCAATGTCACTATCACTAAGAGTGGATTTATTAGCAACATCTTTGCCCTTTCTCTTTAGCCTAGTGAGACACTCAGACGACTTATTCCTTTTTCCCTCGCACTTAAAACATCTTATCTCTTCCTCTTTCTCATTGTTATCCTTGACCTCATTTTTATTTTTATTTTTCTCAAAAATCTTTTTATTGGAATAATTATTTTTGGAAAATTTGAGAAATTTTCTAAATTTTTGCAAACAAGGCCAAGTCATAAACATCAAACTCTCCATTAGATTCAGACTCATAAATTTTCTCCTTTTTCTTTTTCTTAATTTGAGTTTTTAAAGCTACCCCTTTATCCTTAGGCTTAATGGTTTTGAGAAACACATCGATCTCATAAGTTTGAAAGTCTCCTACGGCTTCTTCTAACCTAAGAGAGTCTAATTCCCCTAAAGAGTTAAGCACGACGACCTTAGGAATAAATCGGGAAGAGAGTGACCTCAAAATATTTTTCACAACTCTCTACTCCTCAATTTTCTCATCCAAATTAAAACTCCTATTAACAATGTCCGACAACCTAGCATAAAATTCATCGAATGACTCTAATTCTAACACATTGATGGTCTCAAATTGGGTGGTCAAATTTTGAAGCTTAAATGCATTGACATCATTGGTACCCCCATGTGGTAACTAGAAGATATCCCATTCTTCCTTAGATGTAGTGCACATCATGATGCGACGAAACTCGTCAGGGGTGACGGCTTCAGAAATTGCACTAAGGCCGCGGGAGTTATTGGTACTCCACTTAAACTCATCATCAGTCGTGGAAAAAATAAGTTTGGGATTCATGACATTATCAATGGTGACAGTGGGAGGAGTCCACCCTCTTTCACAAACAAGACAAACTCTTTCATCAATTGCTTGTAAAGTGGATCTCATACGGGCTTTCTAATAAGCATAATTCGTTCCATAAAAAATTGGCATCCTATTATATAAGTTCTCCATCAAAAAAATTTGTGGTTTTTCAAAATAATTGACATCTCTAAACAATTTTGTGGAAAAAGGATTTCACGATAATTTGGTGAAAGTGGCTCTGATACTAATTTGAGAAATGGTATCAACGGGAAAAACTTTTTAAAAAATCAGAATCACATGATAACTTGGTGTAACCTGGTCTGACACCCATTTGAGAGTGCACAATTCTCTAATGGATTATATTTATTTAATTAGATGTCAATCCCATATTTTTTTTTAATATTCTAATTAACCCTAGAATCATGCAACTATGTGATTCAAATCAATCATGTAAAGAAATCAAAATTTCAGAAAATCCCTAAAAGGGCAAGACCTTTTATTTCACTATAGTTTGCAAATCGTAACTTAAAATACAATAGAGAAATACAGCTCAATGAATCTCCCGCAGGTGATTTACGTCTTCTTCAGTAATAGTTCCCACGAGGACCACAAACATCGCAATCGTTCTTCAACAATGATTCTCGAAATAATCACAAGAGCAGTGGTAGAGACTCCTTATCTACAAGGTCAGCATTGAAGGCTCCTTCTTCATAAGTGTAACTTTAATATATAAGTGTTTTGGGTTTAAATATGATTCACAAAAGCATATAAGAGATATTGTGTGAATCAAAAAGTGTTTTACCCTTTTAAATTTAAGACTTAAAGCAACAAGTATGCAGTTTTTGTAAATGCAAAGTCTTAACAAAAATAAATCGAAAATAGGTATCTATAGGCGAGCATAAAAATCGAGGCAGCACAACCTCATTCGAATGAGACTAAGACTTCGTTCTAATGACATTCTTATATCGTTCGAACGAAATAGACCTCGCTTTTAATGAGATGCAAAAATTTAAGACAACGAGCCTTTATTTGAACCTCGCTTGATAAATGCTTCAAACAACTTTCTAATGAGATCCAAGGACTATCTAACGAGATTGTCATCCCGTCTGAACGAAACTGTTGATAAATAAAAATATTTTTAAGTTAAAAAACTGTTCAGAAAACTGCCGTGTTTTGTAAAATAATCATTTATAAAAATCTTTCAATACTATGTAAAAAATCCACAAAAAACAAAACAACAACTATACCGAATATACATAATGTCGTGGAGTATGTAGAAGTTACTTGATAATCGGATCGATCTTTTTTAATGTGTGAACATGAAGTGCCATGATGGAAGTAATAGGATATGCCATACTTGATGTAAACTGGATTCTAAGGACAAGTCTTAGATACTAGGGGCAATGATAAAAAGGTTGCCCTTACATATATACGTTGATATGTGTAAAAAAAAATATTATTTATTTTGTAATTTCTTAAATATTAAGGAAGAAAAATATATAATGCAGGCATGCATTTGGATATTTAATAGGGTTCAAGTTATGATAGTTTGAGTCTTTAGACACATTAACATATATGAGTTACACGAACATTAAATAGACAACATGTATTACATACACAATTTACACGCAACATTAACTCTATTAAATAACTAAGACATAAAATAATTAATGTATTGGTTGTATATGTCAAAATAATATATATACAAATTAATTAATGTATTGGTTGGGAATCAATTTGTAGACATGGAGAGACCTAATCATAAACTCATTGTGTTAAGAATTGCATATCCTTCCCCCCCCCCCCCCCCCAAACATCCCCCAAGGTGAGGGAAAGATGATTCGTCCCGAATCATAGCACTTATCACCCTCGAAACTTATGCATTTTAGGTCCCTCGGGTACTTTAACTCCTATTATTATGCTCGATATCCAAACAACCTCCATTTTATATGCTAACATGTTATTTGAGATATTATTGAGCTTTTGTAGGAGTTACAATGCATAGTGTGAAGTTTAGTGCAATTTTGGTTAAGTTTCGTAGCAAATTGCACATTCAAGGGCATTGTCATAATTTTAAACTTTGGGATTTTTGCCCAAAGTCTTCACGAAAGTCGAGGTTCTCGGGCCAAGCTTCGTGTGGCTGCCAACGGAACGTGAATCCGAGTCTGAACGAAGAATCCACGAGCCTTTGATTGGAGAAGAATTATAGAAATTCATTTAAAACTGTCATTTTAATAAATGCCACATATGTCCCTTTTCTCTTTTGCAGCAAAGCAGGTCCAAAAATAGAAATGGCAATTTGGGTCATCCTCGGGTTTGTGCTCGGGTCTTGGTTTCGTTCAAAATTGGAGCATGGGTCTTGTGCAGATATAGTTGCGGGTCAGTTGGCTCGGGTTCTCGAGATCTTAGAGTACCCAATTTGTCATTTCCAAGCTTTGACCATTAATGGTGAGTTTTGGCATTTTCACGGACGTTTTGGCTTTTTGGCCACACATGCGCAACTTGGATTTGGTACTTTGATGGTCTCGGCTTATACTCATTTTCAGTAGGTCCATTTTTTTATAGTGGAGATGTGAGGGTTTTGGGCAATTACGCAACTGGTCTATAATTGAATTGGTGGCTTGCGGTCTTTGCTTGAAAGCCATGGCAGCTCTCAAAAGGAAAGACATGGAGATGCAGGTCTCCATGAGATCCATGCGGTGGCTGCATTTTTTTAGCAGCAAGGAAGAAGTACAGCAGGTCTGAGTTGGCCAGTCGACCGGCCCAACCCCACCGGCCGACTGGTGAATGGTTGTTTACCTTGTGTTACAACCAGTGTGTTCTCCCTTTTACACGCGGTGGACCACAATTTGGCCGCCGGTCGACCGGTCTGCTATCCTCTTTTTCTTTTTTTATTTACCTTTCCTTTTTCTTTTGTTAATTAATCTAGACTTATTCCTCTTTTTTAATTTCTTTTCCTTTTCCTTTTATTTCTTTTATGTAACTTAGAATAAATAGGGGCTTTAGTTTATTTGTAAAGAGAATTAAATTTATATCTAGTTTTCATTTCATGTCTTTAGTTTAGGTTAGATTTAGGGTTTGTAAACTTTGAGGGTTTTTGTTAGAGTCGCCGTTCTCCTCATTTTGTGTTGGGTTTTCACACATTAATGTAAGTCTTCCTCTATTCTTCTTCTCCATTGTTCATTTCCTTTATGTATATAAATTCCATGCCTAGATAAATTAGTTTAGCTTATTTATTTCTTGTTTTAATTATTAATTAGTTGTTTAATTAGTTTTATTCATGTTATGTGAGTAGTATACGGGTTGGGATTGCATTTTCGCCCTTAATGGGTGTTAAGCCCCGAAAGTTAGGTTTTGTGTAAAATCACGTTTAATTAAAACTTTGCGTATTAAAGTCGAATTTTTATGCATTTAGCTTTCTTTGTCATGCAACGTTAGTGTTTAAAGCGATAATCCGAATTTAATCCGCGTGTGATCATTTTATGTTATATGTTTAATCTCGCAACTTCGGATTGGATTCCTTATTGTGTAATGTTTATGCTTAATTGATTATGCCGATTAAATAGATTTCAAACCAAAATTCTAATTATTAGTTGTTTAGCCCATTGTGGGGATGTAAGTCTGACTCTCATTTTATTAATATTGTTTAGCGTCAACTCTTTTATTTTTCTGTGGATTCGAAGCGTCAACTCTGTCAAACATTTTCTGTGGATTCGATACCCGGATTGGCAGCTATGCTCCCTTAAAAGAATGTAGTCAATAGTCTAGGTTTTTGCATAGAAGAGGGAACCGATAACAACGATCGACGTATATCTTTATACACTTGCACCACGGTTTTTCATCGTTACCAAAAGACCAACTTGAGTTTGAAAAGTAAACCACAAAATTTTGCTAGTGGATGAGCATTGGTGAAAATATCAGGAGTCGATTTCTCAGTTGTGTTACAAAATAGAGAATTACTAACAATGATAACTTAAAGCAAAAATGAACTAAGGAAAAACTGCTTTATAACTAATTACTTAATAGTCTTTATATAGGCATTACATCAAACATGAAACGTGCAAAATAAAATGTCAACAAACTAACTCATAAGTACTAGGACAAAATCCAACTAAATCAACTTATAAAAAATAGGAAACTAAATAACTAAGAAGCCTGCTATAACAATATACTCCATTATTGAAGGACTCTTAAAGAATAGGACAAACATGAAACAATATATGAAAATTGCCAATAATCCATACCTTAAACTGATGGTTTGTAAACAATTATTTAAAGCACAACCTTCCCCGAAAATTGACTCCTCGAAGTAACTTCCCCAGCTTTTGAAAACTAACCAATTTGAGGGGTTTTGTTAAAATATCAACAACTTGATCTTCACTTATACAATAAATAAGATCAATGACTTCATTCCTACGTGAGATGGGGCAAGAAGTGGTATCTCGCATCTATGTGCTTGTATTTTCCATGAAAAATAGGATTCTTTGAAAGCTTAATTGATGAGCTATTATCACAAAAAATTTGAGTGGGACCTTATTGCTGGAAAATGTTATTCCTCAAGAATTTTCCATAACTAAATTGCTTGAGAAGTGCAAGAAGTTGCTGTAACTAACTCAACCTCGGTCGTTGATAAAGAAACAAATGGATGTTTCTTCGAAGACCATGAAATTGTAGTGAAATCCAATATAAAAGCATATCCGGACGTGATTTTCCTATCACCTAATCACCAACATAATCACTGTCTATAAATCCAAATAATTGTTAATTTATAACCCTTTTGTAGAAAAGCCAAAATGCCAAAGTACCTTCCAAGTACTGAAGTATTCTATTTGCAGCTAGAAGATGAGTCTCACTTGGGATCTCCATAAACCTGCTAATGAGACTTACTGTCTGCATTATATCAGGTCGTGTTGGTGTCAGATACATCGAACTTCCAACAAATTTCTTGAATAAGGTTGCATGAACCTTTTTTGCTATGCTAACTTCACATATATTTGAAAAATGTGCTATGAGTTCTGAGCAGCCAATGCCTTTACCAATTGGATTGTGTTATGCCTAGTAACAGGAGAAAAAACTTCTTATAGTCTACACAAACTCTTTCTTGTAGCCTTTAGCTACTAGACATGCCTTGTACTTATCAACTTCACCATTATCCTTTAACTTTATCTTCTAAACCCATTTAACGTTGATCATCTTCTGTCCTTTTGGAAGGTTAGTCAATTCCCAGGTGTTATTCCTTTCAATAGTATCAATTTCATCACCTATAGCCATTTGCAATTTTATATCTTTTACGACAGCTTCAAAACATATTTGATCACAATCCGAAAATAAAACAAAATGCATAAGTGGATCCTCTAAATCGTCGACTCTAGTTACCTCATAATCTGACATCTATGTTGGACACCTTCTAACACATTGAGGACATGAAACATGTACTGCAATTATTTGCTCATCATGTTTTGTTATTGCTAGTTGAGTTCCAGTGTCAATTGGCACTTGATTTTGAGGAGTATTAGGAACATATTGTTGTAAAGTTCGTTGCATTTTTCTTCATCTTCACAGCAAAAAACTGCTGAAAATTGTTGTTCAAGAGTGTTGCTCCCCCATGACTATGTATTTTCCTCATCAAGTACCACGTCGCTACTGATGACATGGTGGTAGGATTAATAATTTATAAACTTTTGAATGACCACTAACACCAAGGAAAATAAACTTCTCACATTTGTCATCTAACTTTCTTCTTTTTTGATATGGAATATAAGCATATGTAATGCATCCGAACACACTAAACATGATCGAAAACCAGTTTAACCCACTCCACGATTCTTCAGGAGTTATATTTTGAACAACTAGTGTAGGGCTTCTGTTTATAATTTAAAGGGTCCAATTTATTACTTCAGCCCAGTAATTTTTGGGAAGGCCGCTCCTATGTAAAAGGCTTCGCACCATGTTGAGAATCGTCCGATTTTTCCTCTCGCACTCCCCATTCTTTTGAGGTGTATAAGATGCAGTCAGTTGCCTTTTAACTCCATGCATGTCACAAAAAACTTTAAATTCTTGTGAGTTGTACTCTACACCACGGTCCGTGCGAAATATTTTAATTTGCATTCAATCTTTTTTTTCCACTAGTGCTTTAAAACTTTGAAAGATTTTAAAAGCTTTCGATTTTTCTTGCAAAAAATAATCCCAAGTTTTCCTACTAAAATTATCAATAAACGACATAAAGTATCGTTTACCTCCATTTGACATTGGTTTGATTGGCCCGCACAAGTCAAAATGCACTAGTTCCAATACTTTCTTTGCTCTCCATGACTTCCCTTTGGGGAAAGCATCTCGATGATGTTTATTAATAACATATTCTTCACATATCTATGAAGGAGTCTCAATTTATGGAATGCCTTCCACTATATTTTTACACTGCAAGGTCTTCAAGCCACAAAGACTTAGATGGCCATAGCGAAAGTTCCATAACTATGATGTATCTTTTTATTTTGCGGCAAGACATGAGTGAGTTGTATAATGGAGATACAAAGGAAACATCCGGTTTGATATCATGTTTACTTGAGCAATTAACCCCAAATTTTCATCTTCAATTCGACAAACTTCGTTCTGGATAGAGATCTCATATCCTTTTTCTAGTAACTGAACCAATACTAAGCAAGTTGGTTTTTAAATCTAGAATGGAAAAGACGTTAGAAATAAAGTGAGTTGAATTTCCCTTAGTTTGGAGCGTCCCCCTTCCTTTTCCCATGACACAATGGAGTTATCTCCAAACTTTACACTAATTCGGAATGATTCATCTATATCAGAAAAATATGCTTGTCTCCGCACATGTAATTGCTGCAAGAAGTATCTAAATACCATAGATTTGGCCGAGTTTCCTATAATGCCCCGCAAAATCTGGTATCGAGGTGGCCAGTCGTCGCCTCCAAACTACGCCGAGGGTCCCTAAATAATTTATCATTCTTAGCATGTGACAGATATATAAGATATTTAAAAATCATTCCACAAGATAGTAATAATAATCAGATTCATCCAATAAATATAACCATTCATGCCATATTAAAACCTATCATCGTGCTAGTCTCCAAAATAAATCCAACTCCAAATAAATATAAACTCAAATAAAATGATCCAAATACAAATATCTGACAGAAACTGGAAACAACTTTGGAACCGATTAGTGCACTAAATCCATAATGAAAGTCTCATAATAACTGCGATGAAATGGAAAAGCAATCCTAAACCAATAAAGCATCTAAAACAAAACTCCAGTTGCACCTTCAAAAATCTCCAATCACTCCTATGCAGCTACTTGAGTGTTATGCCTGAAATGTTAATCAATGCAATGGGTTAGAGCCCACCGCATAAATACTAGCTACTCTCCCTAATTACAGTCCTTGAACCCAGACAGTAGCATTATACATGATAAACACCACAATAGAGTATTTTAATTTAAACGAGATATAAATTAACATGCGAGTAAAATAAACTACGACCATTTATCCACATAACTAAGACACCCCAGAGTGCAAGTCCAATTGTTCCATTAGCACTATAATTTAAAGATTAGATCTTATCCTTTCTTAATTTAAATGTTCAATTATTTTTATTCATGCGACATCATTATAGTTAGTCGACCCCTTATTGGTTCGGCACACACTCTTGGCACTCTTAAAGTTCTACACATCACACCCATTCCCCTCACTATAACTAGTCAACCCAAATTCTGTCAATTCTGCACATACTCGTGAGGTTCCACGCACGACATGCCACTATTGCCAGTCGAATTTTATTCTATCATCCACGCACATACTCGTGATGTCAACACACACCCAAGTCGCTATAGCCATTCGATCCGTATTCTGTCAGCCCTACACATACTCGCGCCGCAAAACCATTTTAATACACGTTTATTTTCTTAGATATTAATTCCCAATTTCTCAATTTCTCATTATTTTATTCTAGTGCCACCCTATTATAGAGCATCAATCCTCAAACCTACCCTTAGTCCCATACCTAGAGGTCTCTAAAACACAAGTACGTCCTACTCTATTATATAGGATGAACCTCTACCATTAATCTCTTTCTAGTCTCGCGCCTAGGCTATCAAATCAATAGAACGACACAAAAATCAACCCCACCCCGAAATATCGCATCCGTAAAAATCTAGACTAAGTAGTCCCATACCATAGAAAGTGTTAATCACATTTAAGGCATACTCACTAGACCCATACCTAGCAAGTACTCCTAAAATTAAGGTGAGAGCATAACTACCCAAAATCCTGTCATCCCCGCAGTGATAAATATAATCAAAGCAATAATTCGCATACGACATATTATCAACAATTCTACAAATTTCTCGTACAATCATAAATAAATCTAATTTAATTCTTTCAATCCATCTTCATAATTAAAATAATTTATTGAATGCAACTAATATAATTTCACATCATGCAAGTCGATGGTGCACACAACAATAGTTTCTCCTTTTTCTTACCTATATAATTTTACGTGATATCACAAGTCCCTTTTTAATTTAATAACTCTACTATAATTTTCTACATACAAATCAACATCTATATAAACCAAAAAGCCAACCTCGACCTTAAGCACACAAGGGTTATAAGTCTTAATTTATATTGAGATTTTTCATAAAAACAGTCCCAAGATAGATTTCACTTTCCCTAATTAAGGTTGTTAGTTTATTTTAACAAAACATGTAAATTAAGGTTTAGGATATATTTAAAATGCAAAATATTAAGGGGAGAGAATAGAAGTATTGAAAATTCTGATTAAATGGTTGTGTCCCTCTCAAAAAATCAGTAAAGACTCATTCTTGAAAGATCATGAGAAAACACGGTTTAAACCTTCAAAACTTAGGTTAAATCTTGATTTAATTTGGGGTTAGAGTTTGTAGATGATAGGTGGTAAGGATGTGGAAGACTTATGGTTTAATGGTTGGTGAAAAAGTCTTTAGAAAAGTCTATCGCCGAGTTATTTTAATATCAAAAAAGATTAAGAGTTTTAATTAACTCAAACTCTCACAAATCCAACAAACTGCCAGGCCAAATCAATTTAAACTTGTCCAGGTAGTCAGTTTCCCCCCCCCCCAAATGTGTATATATTAAATAAAAACTAGATTTCTCCCCCGAATTCAATTCTGATTAAAAATCCTATTTTTCAAAAATAAAATCAAATATTTTATATTGCCAAAAATAATTAATTTTTTTTTTCGAATTCCAAAATAAATTAAATTATTATCGGTTCAAAATTACGGGGGGTTACATTTCCTCCCTAGTATGACACACCATGAGTAGAGAGACTTATTCTTCTTTTTCTACAAAGTTAGACCTTTTCAATGTTTTCCCCAATTTTTCTTTAAATTTGTAAGACATTCCAAGCAATAATGGCTATACTTGTGATAATGAAAACATTCAGTATTTGATTTGTCTACTGACCTCAGTTTATATGCGGTTGAATCTTGACCATCACAACCTCTTCCTTTTCCTTAAGATTCATCACCTTTATTATCTTATGGTTCCTGGTGCATATCCTTGCCTCTCCATCCTCCCTTTTTGTGTTCAATAGCTCTTGAATTTGATATTGCCTATAGTGCATGTTCTTCTCTGTCTTATTGGGATATCTTCTGCTTATGAACCAATAGCAAATTTCGCAGCTCATTTATTGAAAGAGTGTCAATATTTTTTACTCTTCAATAGAACAAACCACAAAATTAAACTTTGGTGTTAGTAAATGATGAATCTTTTTAACGATCGTAATATCCTCAAGCATATCTCCATGAATCCGTATCTTGTTTGCGATTGCCATCAACCTCGAAAAATATTCTGAAATGGACTCCCCCAATTTCATTTGAAGAGCCTCAAACTCGCTATGAAGAGCTTAGAGCTACACATGTCTGGCCTTTGCATTCCCTTGATACTTCTTCTTCATGGACTCCTACATTTGTTTAGAGGTGTTCTTTTGAAGAATTGTTTCCAAGATGGAACAACCAATAGCTCGGAATAAATAATTATTTGCCTTTAAATCTTTCAATTTTAGTGCCTCAACTTCTGTCGTTTGCGCATTTGTCAAGGGCACTCCATCTCTTAGTTTTGCTATGCAACCATAAAAAATCTGACAATATTCTTTAGATCTCAAGAAATTCTCCATCGACATAATCCATTGATCATAATGACCATCAAAACAAGGAATTGCAAGTTGAAAAAAATGTCAGTAACCATTTACGTCTACAACTACAACAAAAGTGAATAAAATAATGTAAACTGCAATTTTTTTAACTCTCTCAATCTCACTTTTCCTTTTTGTGGATTTGATACCACTGTTACAAAGCAGAGAATTATTAACAATGATAACTTAAAGAAAAAATGAACCAACGAAAAACTTCTTTATAAGTAATTACTTAGTAGCCTTTATATAAGCATTACATCAAAGATGAAATGTGTAAAATAAAAGGTCAACAAACTATCTCCTAAATTGTAGGACAAAACCCAACTGAATCACCTCACCAAAGATAGGAAACTAAGACTATCTCTAAATGTTATATCCAACAACCCCATTTTCCATCTAAGAAAACGGAGGTATGAAATAGCCTCCCCAACCCACTGTTTCTTATAGAGATGAATCTTACATGGCTGGTGAGTCATATGGAAACTTTCTACCAATATTTCTATTTATAGAAATGTAGTGACAGTTATTCCAAATGACATGGACACCCACGTTCCTTTTGACGGCATAAATTTTACCTATTTCCCTCAAAATATATCTTAATTAAAGCACTTCTCTTTTTTTGCAGCAACTTTTTAAAATAATCGGGGACTGTTGAAGCCACATGTGATAGAATAACCCGATTGTTGGAGATGTCAAATAAACCCGATGCCCTATAATTTTGGATATGTGCCATCTGTAAAGGGAATGGATTATAATTGTTATTTAGAAATGGGTATAGAAATAATATCATTGGAGATGGTCTAAATAACTAAAAAATAGAACAAACAAAAAATAGTAAATAAAAAATGCCACCAAGTTGTAGAGACGAAAAGAATACGAACAGTTCCTTAAAGTACATACTAATGCAAAAAATGACAATCCATTTTAAAGTATTTTTAGACTCATGGAAGACATCATTATAAGCAATTTGAATAACACTTTGATAATCATAGAAGATGATAGTGACAAGGTTTTATGGAGAACACATATCTGTAGGATTCTACCAATTCTAATGAAGTTCCTGTTGAAAATTAATAATTAAGTGCGGAATTAATTTTTAATTTTAATTTTATTAAATTCCGATATAATGAATTTTCCAATTATTTGGTCTTGATAAATATCATATTATTAATTAGGAACGTGATAAATACAAATAATAAAGGATTGGGTTAATTTTATCCGTTAGTCATATGATGGTTAGTGTCATTAGTGGAAGACTTAAAATAGAGTCCCATCTTGACTAGGATTTTGCCCCTCTTCCGCTTATAAATAGAGGAGCCCTACACCATCTGAGGTTATCTCATAACACACTATTTCTGAGGTGAAAGAGAAATTCTGAAATTCCAATTAAGTGCAATTTTTCCAAGAAGGGAGATTGATGGAGCAATTATTTAAGATGATTAAAAGATATTTCTACAACAAGATTGATCAATGCTTTGGATCAAGGTAAGTCTTATTTTCTATCGTTCAGACGTATTTTGTGAAAATATGAAGATCCAAGAACCTTTTATTAAGAACAATCGTATGCTAAAGTTTAATCATATTAATGTGTTCGTGATTAATATTAGGGTGTTCTTAAGAATGATTTTATATGTCGTATCTAAGCTAAAGTTTAAGATCTCATGATTTTCCTTATTGATGTTTGTCTATAATGAAATCTGTGCCAGAGACTTTCTGCGACGTTTTAATTTATGTCATTGAATCTGATTTTAAAGTATGCCTGAGACTTTCTATGATGTTTTTCTTCTGTCGCCAATACTTACTGGTTAGAATGAAAGGTCAAAATTTGCTTAGAATTTTACGACATTGACATAGTCGACTGAAAATGTCGAAATAAACAAAACCATTGTAAACAATGAGCACCACCTTACTTTTGCATTTTGACATCGTTAAGACCCTTAAAATTACACTTTTGTCGTTTTTGCTAATAATGTTGACATCAATATCTCACTCTAGAAAATTAATTTTCGAATTCCGCAAATTATTTTGAGATCCTGGAGTAATTATCTACATCCCTGTGACGCTAACTCAAATTTTCTATTTTTGACAAAAATTACGATTTTCCCAAATATTATGTATTTTTCACCACGGGGCTATTTTTTATGTTCATGGTTGTTCTAATATTCATGTTATGTATTATTTGGTATTGATGAAAAGTTTTAATATAAAATTTTGAATATTGGATGTATGATTATGTGTTTGATAATAACATTTCGATAAATTAGGTTATTGTGCATAATCTATATTTGATAGCCCAAATGTCCTAATGTAATTATGAATTGATATTTCGACAGTAATAATTATCTGATGTTGGACGGGGAAGACATGAAGGTGTCTTAATCTATAATTGTAAATATTAGATTATTGTGTATGCATCTATATTTGGACCATTAATTATACATTAAGTTTTGAGTATAATATTTTTTGGGTCATTGATTTTACATAAATAACGTTTACGACTTCCAGAAAAATTATTTTTGAATTTCAGCGAATGTTTTGAGATTTTGGAGTAATTTTCTACAGTTCCATGACGCCAACTCATTTTTTTAAAAAAATTAAATTTCTCCATATTTCATGTATGTTTTATCTAGAACTCTGATAAAACTTTGTTCTAATGATCCTATTATAATTGAATATTCATGCCAAACATAGGTCAATATATTTCATATGGTAGGATATTAGACTTGAGCTATTATTAATATTCATATTTGGTTGAGTTTCGTGCTAAACACAGGCCAATGATTCATACTGTTGAATATTATAATATTCGTGTTTTAATGAGTCACGTGCCGAACACATAGGCCAACGATTCATGTGATTGAAAATCAGATTTATTATTTATTCTAATGCTAATACTCCCATTAAGTTGAATTAAATGCCAAATAGAGGCTACAATTCATATGTGCGGATAGCAGATTTATGATTTCATTGCATGAATGCATATTTGAATGCATAACTTGCAAATTTTGAGACTCATAAGTAGGTATTCATTTAGTTTAATCAAATACCAAATACGGGACAAGATTACATGTGAAGATATTTTACTTGTAGTCATTTCAGATTATCCTAATGTTTGTTATAAGGTTAAATTGAAGCGCAACACATCTTGAAATTTTAATCAAATAAACATTGGAATGTTTGTAAATATTAAATAATTGACATCAATGTTATATAGTCATATTTACATATGTCACTAGTATGATAATTGTGATTATAACTGTATTGTGCATTAGTATGACCATGAATGATTTGGGTCAATATTTCAGATTTATTACTCATACATAAGTGATGAAGCAAAGTAAATGATTCATGTTTTTCATTTACTATTATTTGTGTAATATCTCATGCAAACTCCTTGTCTATTTGATTTTCACATTATGTCTAGTTTTTCATGAATTTAAAATTAAGGAAGAGACAATAACATACTTTATTCATTTACTACGGGTATTTTAACCATGTATGCGTATCTCCAATATTTATATAATATAAGGTTTGGTGTTCATTAATGTGCTCCATTTCAGAAGATATAAATATCGAACTAATGCATTAATATCATGCATATTTTGGTTGCCTACGGGTCCATGTATAATATTAAATGCTAGGATGATGATACTTTATGATGTTGCATACATATTATTATTTATTCAATCATTGTGATTCAGAAGCGTACATGTCCAATTACAATAATTGGACAAAATGTAAGTGGTGATATATATATTAGGAAGGTAATTATGGGCGTCAAACGCAGATACCACAGTTTCTTTCATCACGATATCACCAATTAAGTGTATGAAAAACATAAACATGAATAATTTAGTTTATTGCTCATGCGATATTTAATGAACATAAGTGAAAAACTTATTGACTTGTGTATGTAAGTCTTTACTTAATGTAATATTCATATTATGAAATGTTTGGTAGTCACCACAGTGACCCGACTAGAATGGAGATGAATATTAAATGTAAAAATGATGTTAGTAGTAACTGATGATGCTTATAATTTTAAAGATATTAATGAGGTATATTGAGTTTATTTCTTCAAGCAAGGTTATTCCTTACAGAGAATCGATTTTGTGTGATTGAATGAATATCATAAATTACACACATTATTATAGTATGTGAAAATAAGTTGTCCACAAATATCGTGTACTTCTAATGAAATAACATTGTACCCAATAAAGTAATCTAGAAGCATCATACAATCGATATTTCACGGTTACTACTGAAGAAAACTCATGGTTATGTACTGAATTTATTATTATGTTATCGATGGGCGTGTTGTTAAATCAAAGCATTAATGGAGTGTGCAATTTATCTCATTATCTTATCATATTATTGTATCACATTTTGTTGCTCTAAAAATTTCATATTTAATTTGGTTAAACAAATTAAGTTTGTTTACATGTTGCAGATTCAAACTAATAATGATAGAGATAATATGTATCTTTTATGATTTGAAATGAGTTTTTCATCTTAGTAGAGATTGCAAGTTATACTTACTGTGTTATAGAAAGTATTTACTTTTGATGCAAGGATTTCTTATAAAACAAACTAAAAATGCTAATAAGATTCTTTTCTTTTGTTCTTGGGGAATCAAATCGCCATTTATTTTTTTCATAAACCCTCAAATTTTAATTTTCTTTGGAAAATGTTTGTCTACACTTGATCGTGAGGGATATGTTCTAAAAGAATCTTTTGATGTATATTTTTTCGAAGGTTATGGTATGACTTTTGATGTTTTGTATAAAATACAGTTTGGACATATTTCTTTTAAGGATTGTTTTAATCCTGCATCATAATCGCAACCTTATTGATTAAACTCATTAATCTTGTACAAAATTAAATTTAGAATCCCTTTAATAATTTTCGTGGACAAGATTTTTATAATATCTCTTATAAATCTTAATAATCGAGTTGTGCTCTTAAGGTATTACGATGTCTAATATAAGGATGACTTATAGTGCCCAAGTGGGAGATTATGAGAAACTTTCCTTAAAGTGGACCTGCATAGATCATATAATTGTCATTGACACGTATTTATTGCATTAAAGAAAATCGAAATGTTAAATTCATTATGAATAGTGAAATTAGTGGTAGTAGAAAATCATGAAATATGGTTATAAAGAAAGGTATGGTACTTATCCCATTATCGATAACTTTCTTGAATACTTGTTCTTTTAATTGTTAGATTATCTAAACAACAAAGAACAAATAAATGATCAACCACTAAATGATAGTATTGTCACCGTGAGAGAAATGTTGATAAAATCATAAGATATAGTATTAAGAAGATCCTAAAAGGTCTACTATCCTAGATGAATATGTGGTGTATCTGCATGAACATGAATTTGGCGTAAGGATAGATAATGACCTGGTTTTATTTTCACAAGTCATAAGAAGTGAAACTAATGGACTACAACTAAGTTTAGATCTCGTTGAATTACATAATTGATGCACTAAAGTCGAGTATGAGGGGATCATCAAGACCAAACGCGACACTACCAATAATTAAACGAGATAAAGCTAAATTTTTGTAAAATATTTCACCATTAACGAAAAAAGGTTATAAATAAACCTTCTCAATTATACGTAAGGACATGGAATTCTTATGACATTAGTAGCTCATTATGATTGAGAGTTACATTAAGTAGATGTGGAAATTACTTTTGGGGTTTAATAAACCATGTGTATATGTTTAAGAGATCATTGTATAAACATAAGTTTCCCGCATGATGTATTTTACGAAATAATATCATTTTTTTAATCGTTGTATATTTGTATACACCTTAAGATCAACATGAGTAAGTTTATATATTTTATCTATATACAAGCACGGATTTAGAAAGTGGAGAATCAAAATAATTTTATATGGGTTTAAGAGGTCTTTATGAAGTAATGAGATACTTAAAAGAGTATATGCTCACATTTAGATGTATGTGTTCATTTAAATATGAACAATTATTGTGACTCAGATTTACTAGTTATACGGATGGTATGGAGTTCACTCTTGCTTAAGTATATTTCTTTTGGTTTATCAACCAATATAATGAAGGAGTGCAACACAACCCATCCCTTAACTATTGTGAAAGCGGAGTTTGTAGTATGCTTGATGCTGCAACTTATGTATTTTGGAAGAGTAACTTCATTTTGGGACTAGTTGTCGACACTATTATCAAGCTGCTGAAATATTATAATAATGTCGTTGCAATCTTCTTTATGAAGAAATATTAGGTATTCCTAAAGTAATTAAGCACATTGAATGAAATACCTATCACTGAAAGAAGAAATTCAGAAACAAAGAGTGTCAATTGATCACATTAGTGAAAATCTCATTCTTCGTGTGTTGGCTCAATTTTGAGACAATGATTTTTTTATGCTCGTGCATTTTTTTTATTTTTATTAAAATCTATTTTTAATACCTTAAATCATATTTTCATATATTGATTTAATTTTTGTGGAGTTTTCAATTTGTTTTTGTCAAAATACAATTTCTTTTGTACTTTTTGTCAACAATTTTTGTATTCTCATAATACGAGTCTAATATTTTTTTTGCTATTTATTTTATCCTATTTGACTCGTTAGATAAATTTTCTTAAAAAAAAATATATTCGGAATATTTTTTTTGAGTTACATATTTTTATAGTATCATTTGTTTTTTTTATTTGTACTTTTTATGAGTGTTGATTTTTCTTTTGTTTTAAATTATAATATTTAATTAAACATATGTTTTATTTAATTATCTAGTTTAACACAATATTAAAAGACATATTTTGATTTTTGTGCCCTTTTTAATTGTGAATATTTACCTTTGTACCTAGGTTTATTTTTGTACCCATATATGCTAAGGGGATTGGCTTCCATTTTGATTGATCTCTCTAAAAACAGCCGCCTAACTTTTTTTTGGCCCAACACTTTCACTTCTCTTTATCTTGAGAGCTTATCTTTAAGAGGGACTTGACACCATCCTTTTATTCCCATTTACATAACTAATAAAGGTACAAATTATTTAGGAGTTTTTGAAATTATTTTTCGGAGGTTGTGATTTCTGTGGCTATTCCGGCCTGTTTTTTTTTTGTCCGGTGGTGGTACGATTTTCCGGCGTGGAGGCCTTTTCCGGCAACGATTTCCGGTGTTTTTTTTTTGGGCTTTGGGTGTTTCCGGTGTGGTCCGTTTTTGGTGGTCCGGAGTTGCTATTTTCCGGCCTTTCTTTTTCGGCGGCGGACCCGATTCAGATCCGATGAGCTTTCCGGCGCTTTTTTTTTGTCTGGTTCAGATCCGGCTTGTTTTTCCGGCGGCTACTTGTCTTTCCGGCGTGTATCCTCGAGGTAACGTTTTTTTTCATATATATATATATATATATATATATATATATATATATATATATATTCATATATAGATTTATATATAGTATATATGTGTATAGCATATTTACTATATATACACAATATATACACATATATATAACTCTACTATACATATAGGGGAACCCTTATTCCCACTCCAAAAAATATTTCGCCCACTCCACCTTTTAACTCTAAATACAAAAATGACTAAAATGTCCTTCTATACATGTTACTTAGGTTGAACAATTTATTAATACATTTATTTATAAAAGAAAATTATTTTGAACAAATATAATATTTTATAAAAAAATCTATTATTTATTTTTAAATACATAATATTTTGAAAATAAAAAAAACATAATATTTTGAATATAAACAAATCTAATATTCTGAAAAATAATTTTAAATATTTTGGAAATAAAATTATTAATATTTTTTTATAGAAGTGGAAGTTAATCAAAAAACTCCGATATTATTTATTTAAAAAATTGAACATTCTTTTTCATACAAAAATACCAGACAACATTGTTTTTAAAAGAAAAAATGGTCGGAATTTTTATTATAAAATCTATTTTTTATAATTTCTTCTACTCAACTCAACTCAACAAAGCCTTTTCCCAATTATTTGGGGTCGGCTACATGAATCCTATTTTTCCATTCCATTCTGTCCAGTGCAATATCTTCGGTTACACCACATGATATCATGTCCTTTTTTATAATATCCCACCAAGTTAATTTAGGCCTACCTCTACCCCTTGGGTTACCATCAATACTAACTAAATCACTCTTCCTTACAGGAGTATCCATTGGTCTACGCTTGACGTGTCCAAACCATCGAAGTCGATTTTCTCTCAATTTATCTTCTATAGGAGCTACTTTCACCGTTTTACGAATTTGTTCATTTTTAATTTTATCCTTTCGAGTTTTACCACAAATCCATCTTAGCATTCGCATCTCCGCCACACTTATTTTCTGCACATTTTGTTTCTTGGTTGCCCAACACTCTGTCCCATATAACATGGCGGGTCTAATGGCCCTCCTATAAAATTTTCCTTTTAACTTCAAAGGTATACGCCTATCACACAGAACGCCGGTCGCACTTCTCCACTTAACCCAGCCTGCTCTAATCCTATGCGTAACATCATCATTAATATCTCCATCTTTTTGTATAATCGATCCTAAATAACGAAAATGATCATTTCTAGGTATTTCTTGACCCTCCAATTTCACCACATCTCCATTTGTCCTCCTATTACTACTAAAATTACACTCCACATATTCTGTTTTAGTTATGCTTATTTTAAATCCTCTTGTTTCTAAAGTTTCTCTCCACAATTCCAACCTAGCATTTATCCCCATCTTAGTCTCATCGACTAAAACAATATCATCTGCAAATAGCATACACCATGGCACCTCATCTTGTATTTGTCCAGTCAACTCATCCATAACAAGAGCAAAGTGATAAGGACTTAATGCTGAACCTTGGTGTAGCCCCACCGTAATTGAAAATTCACTACTTTCTCCAGCTGATGTTCTTACTTTAGTCATCGCACCATCATACATATCCTTGATCACGTCAATATATCTGCGAGTCACTCCTCTTTTATGTAGAACCCACCATATTATATCTCTGGGTATCCTATCATACGGCTTCTCCAAATTTATAAAAATCATATGAAGATCCTTCTTTTTCTCTCTATACCTCTCCATTAATCTCCTCAATAAAGAGATTGCTTCCATTGTTGACTGACACGACTCAGAATGTGTCTCTAAAGTGTGTACTCTCTAGGCTCAAGTGCAAGCCTGTCGTTCAAGTAATAATCCGACAAGTCGGGTATCGATCCTCAGGGAAAAAGGACAACGAGAGTTGTGACGACGGAATAAGACTGAGGAATCCTAACGATGACTCTAAAAAGAAAAGAAAAGATTGATTTTTGGTTTTTGGGATTGATTAAACTAAATGCAATTATGATGAAATATGCAACTACTAAATTATCTAAATGAGGAATGAAGATTTGAATCAAAATTTTTTTGGACCTAAATGATGAGAAAACAGGATGGGAGTACAATCCCCCAACCCTAGTGTAGTGTAGTGACAACGTCAATCATAAATTTATCCGATTAATTCAAACCCGGAATTTAGTACTCCCAAGCATTATGTATACGAGGTTCAAGCCCGCGTCATACCTAATCTGAGGATGAGTAAATCGGTATCGCGGTAATTACACTCAAATTGTACTCTAAATCATCACGAGTACCCCGGGGCAAACGAGATATAAAGATCCACAATTATTATGAAATTACGCGATACGATCAAAATTAATCATTAAATTCATCGGATTGACGTTAAACACATGCACTAACACATCAGGTTGGGTTCATGCATCCCAACCTTTAAAACCTAGCCGGACATGTTAAATGGACTAATGCATGAAATAATAACGTTGCATGTGTATGAATTCATGATGAAACTAGATTTAAACATGTAAATATATATTATGAACGCAGCAATGAATTGAATCAACTACGGAAAATACGCATGCAAGAACAATAACAAGAATCTTGAATTAAAACGTGAAAAACAAACCCGAAACAATGAAATCTTGAAGCAATATAATCCCTTGATGTTCCTAGATGTTATGGAGCTTTTACATCAATGAAATCTGAATAAAAAGAGTCCTAATGACTAAATATATAGGCTAAGGGTCGTTTAGAAGAGTCCCCAAAACATAAAACTCTTTTGGCTAAAAGATAAGCACAAAATAAAAATCCCGTATCTGCCAATTTGTCACACTTAGAAAGCGTGACTAATTTCGTAACGGATCTGTTGCGTGACTAATTTAGGAACGGATCTGTTGCGTGACTAATGGGCGGACCAGTTTTTTTCCTCAGCTTCGGTTCGGTTTGGGTATGACAGCTTTTTTCTTGAATTTCTTCTCAACTTCAAATGGGCATAACTTCTTCACCGTAACTCGGATTGAGGTGCCGTTTTTTCCAGTGTTCTTGTAATTGAAAGATCTTCAACTTTCCAGTTGGTCCCACCTCCGAACTAAGGCTACAAAATTACTAAAATGCCCCTCAACTCCCCGATTCTTGGTTTCTTTCACTATTTTGAGTTCTCTTTGGCACTAACTTGCATGAAATATCTGTAAAACACATAGGAGATACACAAAATACGAAATACTTGCCAAAAAGGGTTAGTAGCATAAATATGAGACAAATCCAATCTATTTACACCGCACGGGATCATAAAAATACCGAAATTAAGGGGATAAATATGAAGAATTTATGCCTAATCAAACCCCCCTAACTTAGAACTTTGCGCGTCCCGAGCAATGTAAAAGAATGAGAGTATGAGTTAAGGACCCTTCAAAAACTTTATTGGGATATAATACCTTTTTCGCGGGCAAGCGATTGCATTTAGCGTATGCAACAAGCCTTTAAACCCCTAGGTTACCCTAGTAGGACGAGTTGTGTCTCGTGAGGGTTTGCAGTGAATATACCCACAAAATTCGACTCAAAGAAAATTCAAAATATGCAAAAATTGTGCAATTCAATTTTTCCATAAAATAGTCATCATCAAGTCATATTTACAAGTCTCAAACCGTAGTGTGTGTGTGCGTAGCCAGAAATATAACCGTCAATTTCCACTGATTGATCATTACGTTACTTATTCGAAAGTTCGTTTTGATTTCAATTTCTCACGGAACGCTCTCACAAACGAATCTCTCGGTTTATGGCTATTCTCTCGGTATGCGTGATATAAAGAGTACATGTAATGGAAGCAAATTCACGCATACAATTAGAAAGACGGAAATTTTATGGTGAAAGGATCTCTTCAACGGATTACGATTTTCAAAACGGGAACATTGCCTCTATTTCGCGCACCTAACCTCTCATATTATCTTTTGGTGTCTTAACTCTCCACGCGGTAATCAATTTTTTTCAATTTGGACTCGGTTAGGACTTTTTCGGGTTGAAGGTTGCTTTGGGTAAAATGAAGGAGGTATGGAAGGTTGGAATTGGAAAAGTCATTCGTGATGTCCATTTGTGCATTTTCCGGGCTATTGCTCATTTTTTTTTTCTTTTTCTTTTTTTTTTTCTCATTTCTTTTCTTTTCTTGCTATATTTTTTTTTTCTTGCCCCTTTTTGTTGCACTTTTCGGACTTAAATGTTGATTTTTTTTTTTATTTTTCACAATTCCGGCTATTTTGGGTTTTTCGGGTTGTCAAACGAAAGGGAAAATTATTCGGCTCAATTTGGGTTGCAAAAGGGTAATTTTTCGCAACTTTTTCTGTCCAATATTTTTGGGGTGACAAACGATGGCCTACTTCATTGTCCAAAATACCAATTGCGTTACCATATGCGTTTCGAGGTGAATTTAAGTTTAGAGACTAATTTGGCACGATTTTCAAGGCAACATTGCACACATTTTTCAAAACCGATCAAATGAAAAAAAATTTGAGATCCTTGACAACTTATTAAGCGCTAAAAAGAACTTTGAGTTAACAATTAACTCGGATTGATTTAAAATCTCGCAAAACGTGATAGGCTCGAATGTCACCGGGTTTGTTAATCTCCACATTTATTCGTTAAGTCATCAATTTTCGCACAATTTCCATCTTTGGTCAATTTCGGCTTTGTGTATGTTGAATGTTTACAATTTGAGACTTTAAACCGACTTTTAATGATATTTTTGAAAAATTTGAATTCCAATTTTTATTTATTTTGAACAAAAATATTTTTGGCTTTTTCAAAATTTTATGAATTTTTTGGAATTTTTTGGGCATTTTTGAAAATTTGTGAAGTTTTAGAAATACGCACTTGTGACCCCCCCTAACTTAGACTTTTGCATTGTCCTCAAGCAAAAAGGACGAAAATCTAACTCAAGGCGAATGAAAAGTGCGGAAAAATAAAACAAACAAATATGAAAAATGCAACAAGACACTATATGACACTCATGCATGACTCAAAAATGCAACAACAATCACCCCATACGCGTCGGGGGTGCGACGACCTCTCATCTCTCCATAAACTCACCCGACCCCACTTATGGGGGTTGATGCTCTCCTTGTCACTCCCGTCCTAGGATCATATTCCAATAATCGAAACAAGTTGGGACCTCGCCCATAGATAAAGGATAGACCGGGAGACTCGTCGTGACTAATTGGAAAGGGATCCTCGTGATGCTGAATCAAAGCATGGTCAACGTGCACTGACTCGGAGGGGACACCTAGGTTTCTTTCAATTTTTAAGACGCATGGGTCGGGCTCTAAGTCAGATGAACCACAACTTTTCTCCTCACTCGCCTTCGGGGCCTCTAGTGTTGTGGGTGGATTGTCACAACGAAGGAATTCATCAATTTTTGCTTTTAATTCACTGTCGTCTAAGTGACTACATGAATCTAATAGGGATTGGTCTTCAATAGTAATACTTTCATCCACCTTCCCGAATTCTCTTTCAAAATCTTCCATGCTCATGTCGCCTAGTTCTCCCTCTCTAGTAGTGCCTACATCCTCTCTTACTTGCTCGATCTCCAACTCCACTAGTTTTCTCTCTTCTACCCCCTCTCTCTCTCTTTCAATTGCGGTCACAACACACCTCTCCCCCTCTTTGCTCTCATCGTCACATCTACCACTATTACCTGATGAAATAGGGCACACCCCTAACGGCTCTCTCTTGTGGGACCTCTCATTCTCATGGCTCGACACTAAGCAGGACCCCGAAGCATCTCCACAATCATTTTCCTCAAAGTACTCCCCTACAACCTCATCTATGAAGCTCACCGTGTGAAGGTCGTCTTCTTCTTCCGTATGTTGGGTGACATGGAAGATGTTGGTCTCTAAAGTCATGTTCCCAAAGGTGAGTTGCATTCGCCCATTTCGAGTATTGATGATTGCGTTAGCCGTCGCTAAGAAAGGGCGCCCAAGGATGATGGGAACATGGTTACTCCAGTTAAATGAGGGCTCCGTGTCCCAAATGACAAAGTCTACCGGGAAGTAGAAAGTGTCAACTTGGACGATCACGTCCTCGACTATGCCTCTTGGGATCTTCACGGTTCGATCCGCTAATTGGAGAGTGACCTTTGTGGGTTTGAGGTCGCCCAAGTCAAGTTGCCTATAAATGGAGTAAGGGAGGATATTGACACTTGCTCCCAAGTCAAGTAAGGCTTTTTCGATTTTGTTTTCTCCAATGATGCAGGAAATGGTGGGTGCACCGGGATCTTTGAATTTAGGCGGGAGATCATTTAGTAGAATGGAACTCACATTCTGTGCTAGAAAGACATTTTTCTTTACCTTCATCTTTCTCTTTACCGTCAACAAGTCTTTAATGACTTTTCCATAAGCTGGAATTTGTTTAATGGCATCGAGGAAAGGTAAATTCAGCTTAACTTGTTTTAGCACGTCTAGCACGTCATCACGTGGATTTCCTTTATGAGGAGGAATTAGCCTTTGAGGAAACGGTGCCGCGGAGGGTGGTTTCACTACTACCTCGGGCTCACTAGCGTCTTCTTTGTCACTCTCGTTCAAGGGGACATCTTCGGCCTCTTTCGTGCCGGGCGAAATCTCCTTGTCTTTAAGTACGTCTCGTGGGAGAGGTGACAAGTCAACTACTCTCCCACTACGTAGAGTGGTAATTGCGCTACATTGCTCTTGATGTTCAGTGGAGGTGGAGCTAACACTAGTTTGACCTTGGGGAGGTCGTTGCCCTTGGGCAGGAAATTTACCTTTCTCTTGAACACTCAATGAGGTTTGTATTTTTGACAGAGTCGCATTTATGTCGCCAATCTGACGATCATATTTGGCATTGTTTGCAGTCTGACTTGCAATGAATTGATTCATGGTATCCTCGAGGGTTCTCCGCTGTGGCGGGATATAATTTCCATGGGGTGGCGGTGCTTGCACATGTCCTTGCATGTGTGGAGCTTGTTGAAATTGGTGTGGTGGAGGAGGGGCAACATGCGAAGGAGGGTTCATTGCGGCATGTTGTTGCCCGTAGCTAAAACCGGGATGATTTTTCCACGAAGGGTTGTATGAATTCCCGTGCGGGGCATCGAAATTACCCTTATAGCCTCCTATACCACTAACTTGCTCTTGCAACATTACTTTGTAGGCGGGTATCGTCGGACATTCCTCAGTTGAATGTCCCGCCTCACAAATCGCACACACCTTCACGACAGGGTTTTGGATAGATCCAACTACCTCACATAAGTCTCACAATCCTTTCTCAATGGTGTCCAATCGACTGTCCGTCATAGAATTCTTATCTACGTGGAATAGGCCGGACGCCGATGGAGCAGTGGTGGGTTGTCGATTTCGATTTTGAGCGTTCGGGTCAGAGGTATCCCAGGATTGGGTAGTCTCGGCGACATACCTCATGTGAAGATCAGCATCGTGGGCATCTAGATCGACAAACGGGCCACTTCCCATAGTTTCAACAAGTTGTTTGGAGTTAAGATTTAACCCATTATAGATAAAGGAGATGATTTGCGATGGATCAAATCCATGATGGGGACATGAAGCCACTAACTCGTTGAAACGTTCATAACATCGATGGAATGGCTCATTTTCAAGTTGTCTAAACGCTTGAATTTGAGCCTTGATAGAGATTGTTCGATGTGTTGGGAAGAATTTCTTGAGAAATTTAGACTGTAGCTCATTCCAGGATGGAATCGAGCTTGGAGGTAAAGACCATAGCCAAGCTTTGGCTTTATCTTTAAGCGAGAAGGGGAAGAGTTTGAGGCGGATTACCTCTTGTGTGCAGGTTTGATCATTGAGAGTATCACACACGTCCTCAAATTCCCTTATGTGGAGGTATGGCTTTTCAGAATCCATACCGTGGTAATGTGGTAGCGTCTGGATCATCCCATTCTTGAAACGGAACTGCCCGGCATTATACGGGAGTATAATGCATCCCGGAGTGACAGTGCGCTCGGGATATAAGAATTCTCTCAACGGGCGGTACGGAGGCTCTTCCTCACCGGTAGATGCATTACTATGTTGCGACATCTCTCTCTCACTTGATGACTCGGCGATCTCACTGGGTGTGCTCGAAGTGTGTCCTACGAAGGAGAAGGGAGTGTTGCTAGAGATTGAGTGCGATGGTGTGGGAGGTGGGATCCAGAACTGTGGGGCGTTCGGAGTGTGGGGACTGTCAGGATTATACTCAACAAGTGGATTTTCGTGAATGCTGGTTGGAGTATTATGGGGCGTGGGAGTGGTTTCAGAATTTTGCATTAAGCTCAGGAGAGATGACAATTGTGAATCTTTTTGGATTTTTATTATTTTTTCGATTTTTTTTTTTTTGATTTTTTTTTTTTTTTTTGATTTTTGAATTTTTGGTCAAAGCTTTGGATTAACTCGATCTAATCCTAAGTCTACCTAATTCCCCGGCAACGGCGCCAAAAACTTGACACGACTCAGAATGTGTCTCTAAAGTGTGTACTCTCTAGGCTCAAGTGCAAGCCTGTCGTTCAAGTAATAATCCGACAAGTCGGGTATCGATCCTCAGGGAAAAAGGACAACGAGAGTTGTGACGACGGAATAAGACTGAGGAATACTAACGATGACTCTAAAAAGAAAAGAAAAGATTGATTTTTGGTTTTTGGGATTGATTAAACTAAATGCAATTATGATGAAATATGCAACTACTAAATTATCTAAATGAGGAATGAAGATTTGAATCAAAATTTTTTTGGACCTAAATGATGAGAAAACAGGATGGGAGTACAATCCCCCAACCCTAGTGTAGTGTAGTGACAACGTCAATCATAAATTTATCCGATTAATTCAAACCCGGAATTTAGTACTCCCAAGCATTATGTATACGAGGTTCAAGCCCGCGTCATACCTAATCTGAGGATGAGTAAATCGGTATCGCGGTAATTACACTCAAATTGTACTCTAAATCATCACGAGTACCCCGGGGCAAACGAGATATAAAGATCCACAATTATTATGAAATTACGCGATACGATCAAAATTAATCATTAAATTCATCGGATTGACGTTAAACACATGCACTAACACATCAGGTTGGGTTCATGCATCCCAACCTTTAAAACCTAGCCGGACATGTTAAATGGACTAATGCATGAAATAATAACGTTGCATGTGTATGAATTCATGATGAAACTAGATTTAAACATGTAAATATATATTATGAACGCAGCAATGAATTGAATCAACTACGGAAAATACGCATGCAAGAACAATAACAAGAATCTTGAATTAAAACGTGAAAAACAAACCCGAAACAATGAAATCTTGAAGCAATATAATCCCTTGATGTTCCTAGATGTTATGGAGCTTTTACATCAATGAAATCTGAATAAAAAGAGTCCTAATGACTAAATATATAGGCTAAGGATCGTTTAGAAGAGTCCCCAAAACATAAAACTCTTTTGGCTAAAAGATAAGCACAAAATAAAAATCCCGTATCTGCCAATTTGTCACACTTAGAAAGCGTGACTAATTTCGTAACGGATCTGGTGCGTGACTAATTTAGGAACGGATCTGGTGCGTGACTAATGGGCGGACCGGTTTTTTTCCTCAGCTTCGGTTCGGTTTGGGTATGACAGCTTTTTTCTTGAATTTCTTCTCAACGTCAAATGGGCATAACTTCTTCACCGTAACTCGGATTGAGGTGCCGTTTTTTCCAGTGTTCTTGTAATTGAAAGATCTTCAACTTTCCAGTTGGTCCCACCTCCGAACTAAGGCTACAAAATTACTAAAATGCCCCTCAACTCCCCGATTCTTGGTTTCTTTCACTATTTTGAGTTCTCTTTGGCACTAACTTGCATGAAATATCTGTAAAACACATAGGAGATACACAAAATACGAAATACTTGCCAAAAAGGGTTAGTAGCATAAATATGAGACAAATCCAATCTATTTACACCGCACGGGATCATAAAAATACCGAAATTAAGGGGATAAATATGAAAAATTTATGCCTAATCATTGACCTCCCAGGCATAAACCCAAATTGATTCTCAGATACTGTTGTCTTCAATCTCAACCTATATTCAATCACTCTCTCCCAAAGTTTCATTGTATGACTCATTAACTTAATACCACGATAATTTGAACAACTTTGTATGTCCTCTTTATTTTTATAAATAGGTACTAAAATACTTTTTCTCCATTCATCGGGCATCCTATTAGTCATTAAAATTCTATTAAATAATTTGGTAAGCCATGATACTCCATCCTCCTCTAAGCACTTCCAAACCTCAATAGGGATACCATCTAGTCCTAAAGCCTTCCCTGTTTTCATCTTTTTTAGAGCAATCCTGACCTCTGTTGTCCTAATTCTACGAAAAAATATATCTTCTCGAGTCTCCCTAAGTTCCTCTATATCTAATCTACTCCCATTATCTCCATTTAATAACCTCTCAAAGTATTTTTTCCATCTTTCCATAATTTCATCATCTTTGACTAGGACTCTCGAATCATCACTTTTGATGCACTTAACGTTATTGAAATCTTTTGTTTTCCTATCCCTAAGTTTAGCAAGCTTATAAATACTTTTTTCCCCTTATTTTGTTCCTAATTTTGTATAAAGATCATCATACGCTTTTAACTTAGCATCTCTTACCACTTTCTTAACTTCCTTTTTAGTCCATTTATATTTCTCAAAATTCTCTTCATTTCTATTTGTTTGCCATGTTTTAAAGCACTCCCTTTTAATTTTTACTATATTCTGTATTTCTTCATTTCACCACCAAGTTTCTTTAGACTGTGGCCCTTTGCCTTTTGATTCTCCAAGAATTTCTTTTGATATTTTCCTAATGCATGTGGCCATCTTATTCCACATTACGTTAGTTTCTTCTTCACAATTCCATGTTGCTTCATTTAATACTTTATCTTTAAATAGTTCTAATTTCTCTCCTTTTAAATTCCACCACCTAGTTCGTGGGTTAATCTTCACTTTTCGCATTCGTGATTGATTTTTAATATTTATATCCAACACCATTATCCTATGTTGTGAGGTTAAGCTCTCTCCCGGGATAACCTTACAATCTTTACACGTTAATCGGTCTCCTTTCCTAGTAATGAAAAAATCTATTTGGCTCTTATGTGTTCCACTTTTATAAGTTATTAAGTGTTCAAGCCTCTTTTTAAAACATGTATTTACTAGTACAAAATCATAAGCCATCGCAAAATCTAAGATAGACTCTCCCTCGTCGTTCCTATCTCCAAAACCATGTCCGCCATGCACTATCTCATATCCTACACGATCTTCTCCTACATGGACATTAAAATCTCCACCTATATAGATTTTCTCACCTAGGGGTATTTCTTGAATTAGTTCATCCATTTGTTCCCAAAATTGTACTTTAGTGTGCTCATCTAATCCTACTTGAGGTGCATAAGCACTAACAATATTAATTATGTTTTCACCTAATACCAATTTTACAAGTATAAGTCTATCACCTTTCCTAATAACGGTTACGATATCGTCCTTAAAGTTTTTATCTACTATTATTCCAACTCCGTTCTTATTTCTATGTTTTCCTGTATAATATAATTTAAATCCTGTATTTTCTATTTCTCTAGCTTTCTCACCGACCCATTTAGTTTCTTGTAAACAAGCTATGTGAACTTTTCTTCTTATCATGGTATCTACTTACTCCATCCCTTTTCCTGTCATAGTCCCTATGTTCCAAGTCGCTAACCTAAGTCTAGTATCTTGGACTAGCTTCTTTACCCGCACACGTCCAGCTTGTTGCAGGAACCCTTGCGTATTTATCGTCGCATCCGGGGGCCGATGCGACGCCCCTTGCCTATTTTTCGAGACACCCGGTGGCAGGCGCAACACCCCTTGCCTATTTTTCGAGACACCCGGTGGCAGGTGCAACGCATCGCTTAAGGGGAATGCCCTAGCATTAGCACGTATATTCATAGGATTCATGTTCATAAGGATCTGACAAAGTTTTACGCTGGCTGTCAGCTACCTAACGCAACCCTCCTCCTTTCTTCTAAAACATAATTTTTTAATAAAACTGTATTTTTTTTGTAAAAAATTAAGAAGTGACTTTGACACATTACTACTTTTGTATTTTATACTTTAACACGACATGAGATAAATAACAGGTTTTATAATTTTCACACCACATTAAATACAACATACCACAAATAACACGAGTAAACTAATTAATTTAATATTGTGTCATTGACACCAAATTATTCGTGATATATTATATTCAATTTGGTGTGAAAAATATAAATCACACTATTCGTGTTGTGTGTCGTACATTAAATTACAAAATGCAAAAGATATTAATTTATCAAAATCACAACTTAGTTTTTACAAAATGCACAAGATATTAATTTATCAAAATCACAACTTAGTTTTTACAAAATGCAATAAAAACAGTGTATTTTTTTTTGTAAAAAATTAAGTTGTGATTTTGATAAATTAATATTTTTTGCATTTTTTAATTTAATGTACGACACATAACACGAATAGTGTGATTTATAATTTTCACACCAAATTGATTATAATATATCACGAATAATTTGGTGTCAATGACACAATATTAAATTTATTAGTTTACTCGTGTTATTTGTGTTATGTTGTATTTAATGTGGTGTGAAGATTATAAAACCTGCTATTTATCTCATGTCGTGTTAAAGTATAAAATACAAAAGTAGTAATGTGTCAAAGTCACTTCTTAATTTTTTACCAAAAAAATACAGTTTTATTAAAAAAATATGTTTTATAAGAAATTATAAAAAATAGAGTTTTGAAAAAATATAGTTTATAGTAAAAGTTCTGACCATTTTTTCTTTTAAAAACAATGTTGTCCAGTATTTTTGTTTGAAAAAGAATGTTCATTTTTTTAAATAAATAATATCGCATTTTTTTGATTAACTTCCACTTCTATAAAAAATAATAATAAGTTTTTTTTCCAGAATATTTAAAATTATTTTTCAGAATATTAGATTTGTTTATATTCAAAATATTATGCTTTTTTATTTTCAGAATATTATGTATTTAAAAATAAATAATAGATTTTTTTATAAAATATTATATTTGTTCAAAATAAGTTTTTTTTTTTGATAAATAAGTTTATTAATAATTTGTTCAACCTAACTTATATATATATAGAAGGACATTTTGGTCATTTTAATGTTTAAAGTTAAAAGTGGAGTGGGGGAAATTTTGTTTGGAGTGGGAATAGTGGTTCCCTATATATATATATATATATATATATATATATATATATATAGACGTGCTATATATCTACCTATATATATATTTTTTTTATTAAATATGAATAAGATCTAAAAGCCTCTTTGTTGATTTATATTAAACCCTCAACCTGTTTAATAACTCACCATAGTGTTGAATCAATTTTTTGTTAAGATCAATTTTTTTTATTTATTTAATATCCGTATAACATAAGTTGTTGCTGGTATGTTTGGTGTTTAAGCTAGTTAACACATATTGGTTTGTTGGTCACTTGATTTATACTAATTTGTTGTGTTACCTGTTTGTGTTAAGGAGACTCAATATTTTTGTTGGTAAAATTGACCTTTTCTTTAGTTGTGTGTTTTCCCACACAGTTGGTTAAGATATTTAAATCTGATTTTTATTGAACCCTTCTGGTGTTGTGATATTTAAATTTTTGACTTAGTGGACTGAATTTTTAATTGGACTCTTTGGACCAAGTCTGAATTTATTTGAGTGTTGGATGATTGGTGTTGGACTATTTTACACCCAACTCAGTTTGTGTGTACACTTTTTATATTGGACTTAAATTTGACTTAAGTTTTTTTTGTGCCACATTTTTTATTATTTTTAAAATCTGATTTAATTTATTTGGGGATAAAAATAATTTGATTTTTGACTGTAACTAGTTACACCCTCTAAGCTGAATTTTTTTGTGTTGTTTAAATTTTATTTTAGTGAAACCCATCCTATTTTAGTGAGTCGAGTGCTACATTCTATATCTCGTCCTCATTTAATTTGGATTGGACCAATTGACTCATACACTTTTTATTATCTAAGTTGAATACTTTTCGTCGAATTCTTTTATACTTGGGTAGTGTTTGTGTGTGTATGAGTATTTGATCCAAATCTTGTCATAGTATTGGTTTAAACTAAAATTGGAATTTAATATTTGTAACCTTATTTTAATTAAGTCCTAATTTATATGAGCTAAGTGCTACACATATTTATCTTTTGCTCATTTTAGTTGAACTTAATAATTTAACATAACACTGGTTTAAATTAATTAATATTCTATTTGGTGTTAAGTTAATTTTTATTTTAGTTGCGCGACACAATTGTTAGAATTTGTTTCCTATTATATTTGTGGTCATTTGCGCCAACTAATTTGTTTTTTTAATTAATCTTTACTTGAATATTAATTATTAAGGAAGACTTTGTTTATGTCTTGTGACTTAATAATTAATCATTCTTTTTAGTATTGATTAACCCTTTCACTTAGTCACTGATTGGTAAGTTGTCTTATCAATTAAAATAGACTTAATCTTGGTTGTTTGGTCTATTTTACTCACTGTTCTAAAAAACCCGCCTAGGGTCCGCCTAGGCACGCCTAGGCTTAAGGTTTGGGATAAACGCCTCGCCTTACGCTTTTCACGCCTTATTCAGTGTTAAACCCTTAAGGCGCACTTTTTTCTAAAAACAACAATGATTTAGTGAAATGATGTCGCCTTTTAAAAAATTTGTTTACAAACAGAACCATTATCTCATCCAAAATAATCAAATAGTATTTTAATTTGCATATATTCAGACATATTTTTATGATTTGTGCAATTTTTGTATTTTAATTGCCTTGTTATGCTTAAAAAATATTAAAATATATTAAGAAGGCCTAAACGCCTTTTCACGCCTTATTATGCCTTGGCTCGCCTAGGCTTCTAAGGCTTAAGACTTGGCCTCCACGCTTCAATCACGCTCCGCGTTTTTTAGAACCTTGAAACTTAACAAGATTATTTTGTTATTTTCATTATAACAAACTTTATTATTATATCTGTTTTGCACATCTACACGGGGTCTCGAGTATGAGTGTGTAGTTGTGTGTGTGTCTCACGCTTTCACTACTTGAATTGTTTAGTTACATTTAGTATTGTGGGATTGATTAGTTTGTGCCTGGGTGTACTGGTATTGTATTGACCTAACTATTTTATTTACACTGGATTGCTGAATTCTTTATCTAAACATTGGTATTAGTGTTGCGTGTGTTGTGAGTGAGTGATAGTAAAAAAAAATATATATTCGGAATATTTTTTTTTGTAGTTTCGTTTTATTCTTTATTCTTTATTTTTTTTTGTTATTTTTCGATTTTATTTTTTGTGGGTTAAGTTTTGGGTTTTTGGAGAAGCCTTTAGGAAATGTTCCCTAAAGGCTTCTCCAAAAGCCCAAAACTTAACATACAAAAAATAAAATCCGAAAATAATAAAAAATAAAGAATAAAATGAAACTACAAAAAAATATTCCGAATATATATATTTTTTTAAGAAAATTTATTCAACGAGTCAAATAGGATAAAAAAAATACCAAAAAAATATTAGACTCAGATTATGAGAATACAAAAATTATTGACAAAAAGTACAAAAAAATTGTATTTTGACAAAAACAAATTGTACACTCTACACAAATTATTTTTATATAAAAAACAATTTATATACTAAATCAATATATGAAAATATGATTTAAGGTATAAAAAATAGATTTTAATAAAAATAAAAATTGGACGAGCATAAAAATTGATTGTCTTAAAATTGAGCTAACACACGAAGAATGAGATTTTTAATCTTCCCCTTTGGCCAATTTTGAGACAAACAAAATTGACACTCAAAAATAAGAAACGACACAAATTACATAATTCAACTATACACATGAGTCTTAAAAGCAAAAGATTACAAAACTCTACTAATCACAAGAGTCCTAATAAAAAATAGAAGAGTACATAACTCAACTAGTAACAAGGATTCCTAAAAGACCAAAAAAATTGTAGAAATAAAATACCAGAAAAAGTGTCAAAATTAGTTCGAGTGATAACATAGCAGATCCTCTTACGAAAGGACTATCTCCAAATACCTTATGGAACGTATCAAAGAGATAGGTCACGATTAGTAAGATTATGATTGCTATTTGGCTTAATTGTTTGACACTATTTCTTGAATTCAATAAAAGTGTTTCTGATTTTGATTATTTCTGTCTTTTGTGAATGCATGCATATGACGATGAATTAATGTTGACAGAAATAGTCCTTATTCAAAAAGACATTATGAGACTATTATGATACCCAATATTAAAGGCTTAATTAAATTAATAATTGGTGTTGTGGTACATGAAAAGAATCACGCTCTTGAACAACGTGAAACTGCCATGACTCGCATCAGTGGATCGTTTGATTTAAGCAAACTATATTTATCAGTTATTGTGAACCTTATGATACCTAATCTAATTATGAGGATTATTAAGACCAATTGGGAGACTGTTGGAAATTGATAATTAAGTTCGGAATTAATTTTTAATTTCAATTTTATTAAATTTCGATATTATGAATTTCCCAATTACGTGGTCTTGATAAATACCAGATAATTAATTAGGAACGTGATAAATATAAATAATAAAAGATTGGATTAATCTTATCCGTTAGTCACATGGTGGTTAGTGGCATTAGTGGGAGACTTGAAATATAGCCCCATCTTTAATCTCCCCCCTTTGGCCAATTTTGAGACAAATAAAATTGAGACTCAAAAATAAGAAACGATACAAATAACATAACTCAACTATACACATGTCCTAAAAACGAAAGATTACAAATCTCTACTAATCACAAGAGTCTTAATAAAAAATAGAAGAGTACATAACTCAACTAATAACAAGGATTCCTAAAAGACTAAAAAAATTGTAGAAATACAATAAAAAGAGTCTCAAAATTAATACGAGTGATAACATAGCAGATTCTCTTATGAAAGGATTATCTCCAAAGACCTTATGGAACGTGTCAAAGAGATGGGTCTTGATTAGTAAGATTATGATTGCTATTTGGCTTAGTTGTTTGACACTATTTATTGAATTCAATAAAAGTGTTTCTGATTTCAATTATTTCTGTCTTTTGTGAATGCATGCATTTGACTACGAATTAATGTTAAATAGTCCTTATTCAAAAGGGCAATATGAGACTATTATGATACCAAATATTAAAAGCTTAATTAAATGAATAATTGGTGTTGTGGTACATGGAAAGAATCATGCTCTTGAATATCATGAAATTGTCATGACTCGCATCAGTGGATTGTTTGATTTAAGCAAACTATATTTATCAGTTATTGTGAACCTTATGATACCTAATCTAATTATGAGGATTATTAAGACCAAGTGGGAGACTGTTGGAAATTAATAATTAAGTTCGGAAGTAATTTTTAATTTTAATTTTATTAAATTTCAATATTATGAATTTTCCAATTACGTGCTCTTGATAAATATCAGATAATTAATTAGGGACATGATAAATACAAATAATAAAGGATTGGGTTAATCTTATTCGTTAGTCATATGGTGGTTAGTGACATTAGTGGAAGACTTGAAATATAGTCCCATCTTGAGCAGGATTTTGGCCCTCTTCCTCTATAAATAGAGGAATGCTACACCATTTATGATTATCTCATAATACACTATTTCTGAGGTGGGAGAGAAATTCCAATTAAGCGCAATTTTTTCAAGAAGGGAGATTGATGGAGAAATTACTCAAGACGATTAAAAGAGATTTCTACAATAAGATTGATCAATGCATTGGATCAAAGTAAGTCTTATTTTCTATCGTTTAGACGTATATTGTGAAAACATGAAGATCTAAGATCGTTTTGTTAGGAACAATTATATGCTAAAGTTTAATTATATTAATATGTTCGTGATTAATATTATGATTTTCTTAAGAATGATTTTATAGTTCCTATGTGGTGTTTGCAAGCACCCAACTGAATAGTGAGATTATTTCTTGTTATGCCATGAAATAAGTGCATCGACAAGAAATAAACAATATTTAGGTACTAGAAAGTATGTCACTTAGCATTGGATAAGGCACATCAATTTGAAGATAATGAAAGACACTACCTTTAATGTAGTGTCCAATGTGAAGGATGACAACATAATTAGAAGACTGTTGGAGCAGACATGAATTGGTTACCCAAGGGAACCACATTGAAAAAGTCCGGATGAGTGACGATGAAATAAACTATACTTCCAACGAGTTGTTTGTATAATGTAGCATCAATGAGAAAGTAACCATTAATTGGGGTAAGCTTGACATTCATTTCTAACTGAGTAAGCGAAGTCTTGCAATCAGTTAGACTTGCTCGAAAAAGAAATTCATAAGAGTATTTGTCTCTTTGCAGTTAATAACTATTTGATCCCAAAGTAATCTCGATAATAAAGAATTAGCTATGACGATTAAGATCCTTCATTTCAAAATGGTGATTGAGACATTTGTTAAGACCAACTATGCAAGTAAGATTATCCCTGTAATGCTCATTTCATCTGCATAAACCACTAAAATAGTTACCTAAGACTTAATATCTCAATTAAATAAATTAGAATTGTTTTCACTTTAAGTAAATCTAAAAGTGCCAATGGTAAAGCATAACATTTTTATTATAAACATGTTTTAAGAGCTTGCTTAATTAAGAATGTGGATAACACGATGAAGTTTGCATACTTGATGGGGGGAATGATCGTACTCGGGAGGCGAGTTTATATAAATTTCCTCAATAAGATCATCATTTAAAAATTCATCTTTAATATGAATTTGGAAGAATCCCCACTTTCAAGTTGAAGTAATAGCTAGTAGGTTGCGAATAGAGGTCAAACACGCAACATGAGTAAAAGTGTCACACTAGTTGATGTCATGTTCCTCTATAACACTACGCCATAATTGCTATTTTGCAACCAGTCTAATATTTAATTTGCAAGTGCTTATAACACTTGTAAAATTAACAATGATTTTGGACACTTACAAAACTTGTAAGTGTTAGAAATCGTTACATACATGTGAATTTCTTATTATCAAACCTAAAAGTGTAACATATTTATTAAAAAGTTTTAGAATAAATTAAAGGTCACAATTTTCCCTCCACCGTCTTAATTCTCCCTCCCTCGAATTTTCACAAAATAAGAACTCCAAACCTTTGATCCGTTAGTTAGTCTTCAAAACCCTAGATATCCATCTTTCTTTCTCTTGTGTGCCTTCAGAAGATGCTCCGATCCCCAGGTTCATCTCGCTCGTTAAAAATATTCCTCAATTGTTTTCAAATCTGCATTAATTTATATTTATGTATGCTGATATATTCATATGTTTTGCTTTTAAATCTGATACCGAAAATTTATGTTTGTTCCATTTCGCCATGGCACCGTGAGTCAGTTTCAATCCTATTCATTTTTCAACATGTGTGTGTGTGTGTGTGTAATAGTACAAACACCAATATATGATCTAAAACGGTTAATATATATTATGATGTTTACTTTGTGAAGACCTTTTAATATGACTCTAATCAAATAATGGTATTAACTTCATTTGTGCTTTTTTGTGAAATCTAGATTTTCATGATGTGTTTTGTTTGGTTCTAGTTGTAATCAAATTGTTTTTGGTTTATTGTATTTTACTCTTTCTTGCAAATTTTGTTCAACCATTTGCCTTTGAATTTATTAATTGAAGTTTGTCTTGTCAAAGTTTCGGGGTTAAATCTTGAAAATTTCATGTACAATTTATATTAGGAGTTATTTGAACAAAATTTGTTTTTTTTCAAAAATAATTTTTATATTTTGATCATTCCATGTAACCCATAAGTTCATTTATATGTTTATTACCATATGATAGATAGCTTAGATGTTTTTTTTACCATAAGTTCATTTATATGTTTAAACTATTTCTCGGATGTTTTGGGGTTAGCAAGTTTAGTAGTGTCTGGATTCAATTGATTTAAAAATTGGCATATTATGAATAATCTCAAGATATGTGACTTTACGTAAAATTGAGATAATGGACAATATTGAAATTTATTGAACTTTTGTGTTATTTCATTATCAACTCTATATGAGGTTGTGCAACTATTATAACAAAGCTAATCTTTTGATGGTGAACATACATCAGACTTAAATGTGATCATAAAATACATCCCGGATTTTCGATTACCAACATGGCCTTTAATTTGTATGGGTATACATCGGTATGAAACAAGGAATCCCCCTCTAGCAATGTACTCATTTTAAGGTGTATGTGTATATCCTGGAGGAGGCCATCAGGACTGATACTCGAGAGGCGCAAATTCCATTCCGAGGTTAGCATCATATTACCTTTTCTTTTTATTTTTTTATTTATCATTTTTACATTGAGAAAATGCATCTGTAAAAGACCATAGCAGATATATATCAATAACAAAATTAAGGTTTCTAAGAGCAAATTTAGCAAAAGCTTGAAATTCGTGGAAAGTAAAATTTAGGGTATGCTTACGTGAAATCCTAAATGATTACTAATATATTGTTAATTTGTGTAGGTTATATGGATTGAGTACGTGGAAGTCACCGAATGTGAGTTGCAAGATGGTATTTACACTGGCATCATTAATTTAAATGTGACGTTATGTGCAAAGACTTGGATTAGTACACTCTTATGGGGGTTGAAGTGAAATTATTGCGAAAGATTAGTTACTGATAAGATGAATTCGATCAAGGAAGGTTTACTAGATTCCATTATAAATTGGGCCATACTGTTTAAAATGAGTAAGTTATGGTTTAGCTTACTACTTAATAAAGTCTATACTCCATTGGTATTTGGTATGAATGTAACAAATTTAGGAACTAATTTGGCACTTGTAAGAAAAATTACTATAAACTGAAAAGAAAATTAATTGATTACTACTTAATAAAGTCTATACTCCATTGGTATTTGGTATGAATGTAACGAATTTAAGAACTAATTTGGCACTTGTAAGAAAAATTACTATAAACTAAAAAGAAAATTAATTGATTCATTGGTTATTTATCTTTACTTGTTGATCTGCATTTTATTTATCTTTTATTGTTGAGGTACATTTGATTTGTTTTTTATCTTCGTCAATGGTATGCAATGTTGACAAGTTTGAAGTTTTTGTTTTATGGTTATTTTGAATTAATTTTAGATCTTTCGTCAATAATATGCCAAGAAAAAGATGGTGTCTTGGTAGTTACATGTTATAAAATTTAAGGATTAGTTCTTTACTTCCTCGAAGGTAACGTAAGTGGGTTTATTCAAATATTGATGTGTTTTTATTTACCTTAACAAACTTTTCGAAGGAGTTTGTACTTGGAACTCCAATCTCCATCGGTTTTGCATTTATAGGTATCGCCCACCCTTTTTGAACTCGGTTTAGATCACCAAGCCAATTCACCAAAGAAGTCAACACATTCATGTTGTGATCACTCATATTTACATTTTGTTTAACATTTAGGTTGCCTGATAAACCAGATTGTACTGACCAGACATCGATATCTTTATTACTCTTCCTAATAATATGTACTATTTTAAATATCGGGGAGTTTGATAGCTTACCATCGTGGAAATTAATGTCACCACTTAAACCACTGAAATTTCTAGATAAAATTCCTTTTTGTGACATCTTTGAAGGACCAGGACTATTACTGTCATTCTCTTTCACATTATGGGA
Organism: Sambucus nigra; assembly: GCA_949130495.1. Lineage (NCBI taxonomy): Eukaryota > Viridiplantae > Streptophyta > Magnoliopsida > Dipsacales > Adoxaceae > Sambucus > Sambucus nigra. Next base: position 51,865,853 of record OX422214.1, read on the forward strand.
AATTGTGGTGATGTTATCATATGCCCGTACATTATGAATACTTGGATCCAAATTATCATATTCAAGATATTCTACTTTGAGGCATTGTCAAAATCTAGCATTAAAGTCCATATAAGATCGACCAGCCGTAGAGTAATAGGTCTTAATTCCAAGATCTCCTTGTAGAATCGAGTATACTCAAAACAGAGTCCATGACTATCCATTCACGCCCCATTAGTCCTATTTTCTCCGCTACTCTAAATAGTTGAGTGACTAGTGATATCGATGACTTAAGTAAGTTGAAAACTCAAGATTGTCTTGTTAATAATTTTTCCATCTCCTCAAGAATAAATTTTTATGGGTCAGATAAAGAAGATATTAGTTAAAGGGCTAAACGATGCTCAATTTCTTAATCAATAATTTAAAGTGCCTCAAATAATAAAGATAACATTCCATATTAATTGCCACTTGGGTTATCTTCATAGATAGTTGTAACCATTTTCCAATTATTGTTATGAACAATAGAAGTTGGTTTGCATTATAATAGAGAACTGAAGTGTTTTCATTCAAATACAAAGTATGTTGGTTTTCATTATATGTTGGTTTGCGTACACTGAGTATGATGGTTTGCATTATCTAAGTATGTTGGTTTTCATTATCTAATTATCATGTTGTTTCAATTTCCATTTAAGTCGGTCAATAGCCCTGTTTAAAAGGGAAAACAGTTAGAGTATAACACAACTTACTCTAACTCACAACGGTTAGAGTAAATTTTGACAACAATTATAGTATATCAGTGCACGCTTAGAGTATAACACATTGTATTTGCCATATGCATACTTATATAGATACATCAGCATACTTAAGAGTATAAAGCACCAGCATGCTTATATAGAGACACCATTCATGCTCAATTTATTCATGATCATGTATAGTTCATTTTTAAATTATTATTTTGATAAATAATAATTCAAAAGATAATTTCCTTTATAAAACAACAAAGGGTGTATTCAATTCATTTGTCATTTATCCTTACTTTTGATGTACATTTGATTTATATTTTATTGTTGAGGTACATTTGATTTTGTTTTGATTTTCTGTCAATGATATGCAATGTTGACAATTGTCTGGATATAAATATATACACAATCCTCTAAACATTCAAATATTAAGATCCCAAACGGGGGGATAAGTGCATAAGTGTTCTAAAACACTATAATATGTTTTGATTCCCATTCAAAATCCCGATTTGGGACGTGCATCCTTAACCCAATGCACATTACCTGAAGTGCTTATCATGTGGTTTGATAAGGTTAAACAATCTGCACCATGTGTCCTCTTTTTTGATGAGCTCGACTCCATTGTCGCGAAGGTGGGTTCTTCATATTAAGTGGATTTTTTTGTTCATAGTACTGAAATTTGAAACTTTGTATTTTTTATGAATTGTTTGGTCTTCCACAGGGTGAATATTTTGGTGTGTCATAGCATGTATTTATATGTGTATTTTATGGGGGTTCTTATGTTATCGTGTGAATTTTTTAGTTTGACATATATCTGGCATTTCATTAAATTTATATTTTGTACTTTCTGTTGCTGATTCTAAATTAAACTGTAGTCATTTAGAGGGAATCTTCTCAAAGAATCCATTTCTAAACCTATCTCTAATCTCTACAGATGACCAGGAATCTCTCGATCATAGTATAAGTACTGTCTATCTCTATTTATAGATTACTCTCACTTGTCTATTACCGTGCCTTATAGTGATTACTTCAATACGATGACATTGAGATTGATGCGCCTGTTCTTGTGGCATCTACTTCATCCTATAAAGGACACAATATTGAGAAAGGTACATAATGAGACTTGTCAATCATATGAGACGTGTTAACAAATTTTTTATTTTGTTTTAATTTAGTTAATTATGTAACAAATAAAATATGTTTATTTATGTAGCTAATAATAGAACTAAAAGAAAGAAATTATTTAGTGGAGATGGCTCTGATGCAAAGCCCAAGCTTAGAATACGTGAAGAAATTATAGCACATATAGGAAGATTGGGGGGTATAATCATTGGTATTTGTCATCTTTTTATGTTTCCTTTTCAAATTACTGTCATGAAATCTTAGATGAAATGTGTGGTCTATAACATAAATTATGAGGAAGAAATTTCTAGAAATTGTGATGAAGGTGTTTGTATAAGTAGTTACATGTTGATAATTCATTAACTGATATAAACATGTTTTGTGTGGATTTTCTACAGTAAGGAAATAAATCATTACATATTGATGTAAGAATATTACTTAATAAGACTTGTGTTCTAGCCTTGTAATTCACATTTAGTATTACTGGTATCTGTTGTGATGAAAATTAGGGAGTCATTATGTCTTTAAGTAGTAATAATTGGGACTACCATGTTGAGATGTCAAAATTGCATTAGTTGGTGAACCAACCCTTAGAATAATTCAAATATGGTATCATTTGAGTATACTTATGAAATTATATGATATTAAGATTTAGTTCATAACTAAAATCATCATATGTTATCTTATCAAGGTGATATCTTAGAATGGACAATGATAACAAAATCTATAATCAAAGTCCCACATAAGAATTTGTAACAGTAAATATATAGTCAGTAGTAGCATATTAATATCTTATCATTTATGCTCCATCTCAGGAATTCCAGTTATGCTATCCTAAACATAATTTTTCACAACCGTATGCATATAATATAGAGAACCAATCCCCAATAGATATTTCTTCATTTTGAATTATTTGGAACTCAAGATACATGAGCAACAACTAATACGAAAAAAATAAAGCGTCACTACTACGAATATCAAAGCAATAAACGAATAAGATATAAAAAAGAACAAATATGACGTATTGACAGTCAAATTAATCCATACGTGTTGAGATCACAAAACAAAAAGGTGAGTAAATTGGGTCGTTTGTGCTATAATCCCATCTTAAATGGATCTTTAATCAAAATAAATGTATATTGGGCTCAAGTATCTTGACTTTTAAAAAAAAAGATATAACTATCTATAAATTTTGATAAAGCCCATGACTTTTAAGAGAAAATAGAAATTTTCCTTTCCTATTCGTTATGTTCCCAGTACTCTGAAATCTTGTTATTATGTTTATAGGCTTCCAATTCTGCATAAAGAGCAGTGCCTAATGCTTTATTAAGAGTGGAAAATTGAACCAATCTATTATAATGAAAAGTTTTGTTGTGCTTTTACCGGCATGTGACATCAAAACCATTTTTTTAGTGGAGGGTCTATTATTTGTTATCCAACATTTTAAAGTTTTTATTAATGTGCTTGTGATCATGTAGGCTGGAATTTGACAAAGAATATGCATATGGTGTTATCCACAACAATGGAAGGTAACCCAAAGCTCATTTGGAAAAGAGGGAGATCAATGCATTGATTTGTTTTTTGATGGATTTGTAGGAATAAATAGTTGTATTATTACATTGGTGTGTGCATTGATGGACTTGTAATAGGAATGCGAAGTGTTGATTCTTCAAAGTATTTGCTTTTGTCCTAGCTGAATCTCGATGAGAATGGGTTTCAATAATTTTTTTTAATATGTATTGTACATTGAAAGTGTTTTAAACACTTGTAAATGGAACATGTTTCCCCTCACCTTTTACTATTTTCAAGTGTTTCGAACCGTTACAAAAAAATAGACATTCACTACAAAAAAACTATTTTTTACTACAGTGCTCCAACAAAAGACTTTTGTGATGCCATTTGAGACGGAAAATGAGTGCCATATTAGACCTCCGTTTTAAAAGCTTTTTGAGATAGCAGTAGCGGTCTCAAAATGTTTTTTTGAGACAGAAAATACGCCGTCTCAAAAGGTTATTACTTATAGGACCCTTTTGAGATGACAAAAAATCCGTCTTTTAAAGTTTTTTTAGAGACACCAACATACGTCCCCAAAGAGTTTTTTGAGACGATAATTTAACCGCCTCAAAAAGTCCCCATTTATGGAAACCTTTTGAGACGGCAAAGAAGCAGTCTTTAATAATTTTGGCACCAAAATTATAATTTCATCCATTCCATAATATACTCTATATAATTATAAACAAAACCTCTTAAAAACAATATGACATATTTTGCATCCCATTTCAACATATAACGTATAATTTTCCATTCAATTATAACTAAAGTTCATACAAAGGAAAAAATATACAATTTAAACATTGTGTCCAACATAGATCTCTCTATACAATTTCACTAATCTCATTAGAAAAAATACATAAAAAACATCTATGCCTAACATAAAATAATGTACGCAAAGTAAACTCGTAATCTTCAAGCATACGACCTCCAGCAAAACGACTCTAATATCTTGCCTTGTCCACAAAAGGTTTTCACCTGCAATAAATTTATTAAGTGTCAGTTACCTTAAACAAAGAGGTAATTTTTTTAACAGTTCCTATAGATGACAATCTTTAAAAACCTTATCAAGTTTGTATCTTTTCATATTATTTACTTTTAAAAACACTTAATATTTTTTAAAAAATTCGGCAGAGTCTCCTTTATTTATTCATGAAAACCAACCTGTTTAAACATAAAAATTAACTAAAAAACGACGACAGAAAGAGCTACAACTTTCTAAACATATAATATAAATAAAAAGACACATTACGATTCCTTTTACCATTGGACAACATAATGAACAAAATTTAACTTGAATATATCTCACCCCTTCTTGTGGTTGAGAGCAAGACTAAATAGGACTTAAGCGACAAGGTCTTTGTTCGAGAGAATAGATGCAAAAGCTCCAACGGTAAAAGGCTCAAGTATACGTATAACAAGTCCTCGTGGGATAGTAAACTTCCTGCAACAAATGGGATACAAAACACAATTAACTACGGTTCTAAAAAAGTCAAGAAACATTAACTTGATTTAGATACTTGGATAATACTTGTTTAAAACCCAATATAAAAACCAGCTCCAAAGATGTCATGATTATATAAATATAAAATAAGAATAAACACTAAAAACCTAGCTGATTTAACTATTTAACACTTAATAGACTGATTACAAACTGAACTAATAACCTGACTTAAAGACTGAAACAATATACTTATAATACTAAAACAACCACAAAAAGAGTAATGAAATGCCCCATAACCGATTTACGAAGTAATAAATCAACTAAGCCTACCCACCATTCCGAGTACCAGCTAAGATCGACATTTGGAGAAGTGCATAATAAATAATAGCACGTCTGGATATAGGCCTAAAAGAATGAACATGTATTCTCATGATTCAGTCATGTATTCTTCTAATCAAATTTAAATCTAGCCAATATATACACACTGTCTTATTAGACATTAACTACTTAGATCAATAGAGAATGGGGCTAAAATGCAAATATAAGTACATAACAATTCAATCAATTAAATGAAACAACACACATACAAGAAAAAAAAGATAAAAATGCTAATCAGAATTTATGAAGTTGCATCTATATCAAATTAAGAATCAGTTATGCATTCCAACTGTTTCTATGCATTTCCATCTGCTATACGAAAGGCTGCCCCAATTCTAACCTATGAAAATCATACTATGGCCCATGGATTGAAAAATGAAATCAAAGTAGAAGTTGGAAAATTAGAAAAGAGGTGTACAAACAAATAAAAGGGTTTTCATCCCATAATTAGAATTGAAATTTAGTTTCGAGTACTATCAAGTATTCTGCAATTTAGTTTTCGAGTTATATTTGGAAGTACTTGTGGCGGTTTTGGCAAGGTTGCTTCGTTTAGGCACAGTAGTTGGTGTATGTGTTGGATAATAAAGTTAACTACTCTTCTTAGGCACTCATTACCTGCTTAGGGTATTGCTATGGTTAGAATTTCCATTTACTAAATATCTCACTAGTAAGGATGGGTACCATAATAGTAAGGAAGAGTATGATAATATTGTTTTATTTCGTTTTAATGCTAGTATTGGGTAAGTAGAGGCAATGATGTCCATTAATTCTGATAGTAAAAGTTTATAAATCATTTAGAGAACATACAATTTCACTAAGATTGAGTTATTTTGCAAGGAAGGTATGTTGATTTTATTGGTAAGTAGATTTTTTTTTTGCCTGTGTGTGGGGGTTAGGGGGGATTGTACCGCCTGAGGATTTATTAATTAAGGAGAAAAAGACCCTCCATAGCAATAAGTACACGCTCTAAAGAATAAAAGGAAACTTTGGGGAGCCAATGACCAAAGATCTAAAGGGAATTAATTATGGGGATTTTTTTATATCCCCATTACAAATAAAATAAACAGGAATGAAAACTTCACAATTCTATGCAATCCTTCTCTATTCAGCCAGCATTCTCCCTTTGCTAAACTTGGAAGGTCTTGAAACTCTACATCAGTCTTCTCTTCTCTGATTCCAACACCTTCATTAGCCAACAAATTTGCTACAAAATTTGCCTATCTAAAACATTTCTCGGTAGAATTTCAAAAGTAAAAATAATAGCAGTATGTGATGATATTTTTTTCCACTCCATAAAGGAATCACTAAGTAAGTTACTAAGATGAAAGCTTGACAATCCATAATTTTTGTTTTGTAATTCAGCTAGAGAGCTTGCGTTCATCTCAATGATGGACACTTCCTCAATTCCACCACTTCTATAAGACAATATTGAACACATACCAATATCCATGCCTTTGGCAAAGACCACCCCAACCTTTATTTGGGGCTTATGAGCTCACACTTGGTTCAATACCTAACGTTGCATACACGAGGACCTATTCAAGTAGGCCTCTCCTCTTAGCACTCTGCATTCGTTTCAACGGTCATATGAGTATGCCATACATCTGAATTTGTTCGCATAGTAAACAACCACCGTTTAGTAGAATATAAGTCCTCGATTATGCCAGAGTATTGGTATCTTGAGCATTTCTCTAGTCTTAACTAGAGGACCCCCTACATCATAAATAGAGTTCTTGGCCGTGCAAATGCTTTAGTCTTGTTACCATGACACTGCCTCAATTTTAATTTCCATTTTTATATGACTCTTCACTTCACATCAGGTAAATTATCACTTCTTCATTTGGGTTTCTTCCTAATGTCTTATATTTTGTTCATTCTCCATCATATACTTGGTCACGATATTGTAATTGATAATTTTGAATATTGTTCAAATGTATTGTAAATAACGGTAGTTTTTTTGGTTATATAGATCTAAATTTAGTTGCATATATTATGTACTGCTTCAAATACTGATATGCAACACATAATGAAGTATTTAACTCTGCCCTATTTTTTTACTTTTGTGGAGATAAAAAAATACCTGAAAAGTATTGATCATTACTTTAATGAAGATGTTAATGCTTGATTATGAGAAAGATTACAAACCACATGTGATTACGTTATATTTTTCCCTCATTAATTTTGTTACTGTCATGTGGTTGTATGGTTCATTCCCAAATCATGTACTTTCTGCCTTTTCTAAAGGTTTTTACGCATCACATATCACTTCAAGCAAGTAAAGAGTTCTTGGCCAAGTAAGGAAATTTATTTGTCTCTTTCATTGCATGACAAATACAATACATTTGTTTTATCTCATCTTATTTCTATCTTATACAGATGACTGCATTCTTCAGAATCATATAACATCCACAACCAATTTCTCTAACCCAAATTTAACACATAATTACATTGAATTACTTTACATATATATTTAATAGTTACGTACAAAAAATGAACTGGTAATATTTATAGAGCATTCTAACTGATACGCGTTAATATGACTTGAACAAGATAGCAATGCCCTGTTCAGTATACTGAAATAGATAACTAATCATATGATAATCCTCTAAATTTTAATTAGGATGGTTCACTACCTCAATATTTCCCTCATCATCTACTGCACCTATTTTCATTCTTGAGCATCACTGTTGGATATGCATTTCTTTTAAGTGTTGGAGATTTTATAAAATAAGTGAGTAAGAGTTTTGGGTGTAAGAGCTTAAACAGCTTGCCCCACATTAGAAGTGTGTGGAAGAGGTGGGAAGCTAACCCAAATATAAAAAGGGATAGTGTCCCACATTGGAAAATGTACAAAGCTAAGTGTCACCACTAAGCTATAAAAGTAGTGGGCAACCTTTGAGTCCCACATTGGAAAAATATTAAGAATTTGTTCACTTAATAAGTACAAATAGAAGATGAAGAGTTAAATCATCTAGCATTTAAGAGGCTATTCAAGAGACCTCAATATGGTGCGAAGCACCGTACGCAAACGCGCGCGCGTGGGTGCGGGGAAGTGGCCTGTAGAGGCGCTAGTGGCGCACTTTGCACTTCGCATGCTGCGTGTCCGCAGTGGTAGCGGGTTGCCGAGATTCGTCCGGGTCGGATCGCGGTAGCTCGGGCACGGTCACTTTTTGGTTGACGCGTGGAAAACCGATTCGGTATTAATTGTACCTATTCGAAAAAGACTTAATACTGTTGTAAATTAACAGTCATACCATTACGGAATTGATTAAGATTGTTAATCCAACAGTCATGACTCTTGAAGACAAAGCTTTTCTTTATCTATAAATACAGGCTGCCTAAAACGAAATTGCACATAACGAAAAACTCAGTTTCAGATTTCCAAACCCTGCTATTACTCTCTTACAATTTTCAGGAGATACAAATTCTCTTATTCTGTTTTGTGCACAGAAACATAATAAGAACTTGATTGAATGTTCTTCACTGCTGCATCTAAGGGCTATCTTCAAACATACAATTTGCAGACAGTGCAATTGCTTCATTGTATCTTGAGTACAGATTTGCTGATTCCCGTTCGTACATCGAAGTTATTCATGTGGGGAAAATACTGTATTTAGAAAAGTGACATCATGCCTTGAAGTTTTCTAGTATCTATTCAGAAGTTATATTGTTGTATTGAAGTTGACATTACTGTGATATATAAAGAGTTCCATTTATGTATTTGCATTCATATTATCCAACAATCTAAATACAGTATTATCATAAATGGCCGACTCTTTCAAATCACTTCGACAAATAACATAAGGCTTTCTCAAATTGGATCGTTTTGATGGTAATAATTTTCTACGTTGGCAGAAAAAGGTTCATTTTCTTCTAACAATATTGAAGATTGTATATGTCTTGTCACAACCGAAACCAAATGAAGATGAAGATGAAACCATGGAACAGATTAGGCAATGCACAAAATAAGAGACCGATGATTACATGTGTCTTGGTCACATTCTCAATGCACTTGCTGACAATTTATTCGACTTGCACCAACACGTTGGGACTGCAAAAACTTTATGGGAAACCTTGGAGACCAAATATCTTACGAAAGACGCTATAAGTAAGAAGTTCCTTATCGGTCAGTTTTTAAGCTTTAAAATGCATGATAATAGGCCTGTGCTAGAACAATTTCATGACATCCAACGCATCATAAATCATTGCAAACTGAAAAAATTAAATATGGATGATAATGTAATTGTTGCTGCCATAATTGAAAAATTTCCTCCTTGGAAAGATTATAAGAAAGAACTCAAACACAAAAAGGAGGATCTTTCACTTGAAAAATTAGAGACTCATTTAAAAATTGAACAAGAGTCTCTAATTCTAGATGCTAAAGATGAACAAGAAAATTCTGTTTCTAAGGTCCATGTGGTGGAGGAAGGAAAGGAGCAAAAATATGGCAATCATGGAAAAAATAACAAGCGGAAGATTTTTTCAAATAATTCTAAAGCAAACAAAAAGAAGAAAGGAAATTGTTTTCATTGCCACAAACTAGGTCACTTCAAGAAGGATTGTCGCGAGTTCAAGAAACTAAAGGAAAAAGGAGGGAAATCAGACACAAAGCAAAAATTGGCTGCATGATATCCGAGGCTAATATGCTTGGAGAAGACAACTCTTGGTGGGTTGATTCTGGTGCCACAAGGCATGTTTGTAAGGACAAGAACTTGTTCTCTGCATATGAAACAGTGGAAGGAGATGTTCTCTATATGGGAAATTCTTCTACTGCTGCGGTTAAAGGCAAAAGGACAGTGGATCTTGAATTCACTTTCGAAAAAATCCTTAGCCTCACCAAGGTTTTTCATGTTCCTGATGTTAGGAAAAATTTAGTTTCTGGAAGTCTTTTTAACAAATTTGGCTTTAAGCTTGTATTTGAGTCAGATAAATTTATTCTGACTAAGAATGGTACCTTTGTAGGCAAAGGATATTTGTATGAGGGCATGTTTAAGCTCAATATCAATGAAAAATATTCTTCTGCTTATATCGTTGATTGTCTTTCATTATGGCATAGTCGTTTAGGACATGTTAATATAAAGAAAATGCATTTCATGGTTAATTTAAATTTAATTCCTAAATATGAGAATGATATGAATGAAAAGTGTAAAATATGCATGCAAACAAAAATAACAAGATCGTCTTTTCCAAAAATAGAAAAAACTACATCTTTGTTGCAATTAGTACATAGTGATGTTTGTGATTTGCATGGAACACATACTAGAGGTAGTAGCAAATATTTTACTACATTTATCGATGACTTTTCAAAATATTGTTACGTATATATTTTAAACTCTAAGGATGATGTGCTTAATAGATTTAAGACATATAAAAATGAAGTTGAAAATCAATGTGATACTAAAATAAAATGTCTTAGATCTGATAGAGGTGGTGAATATCACTTTCCTCAATTTTGTGAAGATATGGGAATTATACTTGAAGTTACTGCACCTTATACACCACAACAAAATGGAGTGCTATGCTTTCTTATTCTGGTTTAAGTAAAGGGTTTTGGGGAGAAGCACTTTTAACTGCGTGTCATATTCTGAATAGGATACCTGTTAAAGATAATAATAAAACTCATTACGAATTATGGAAGAATAGAAAACCTAATTTAGGTTATCTTAAAGTTTGGGGTTGTAGAGCTATTGTAAGACTACTTGAAACTAAGAGAAAGAAATTAGGAAGCAAAGGTGTTCAATGTATTTTCATAGGTTATGCACAACATAGTAAAGCCTATAGATATTTGGTTAGTGAACCTAATGATTCTATTGAGGTAAATACAATAATTCAATCGGGAGATGAAATTTTTTATGAACAAAGGTTTTCTTCTATTCCTAGAATTAATAATGAAAAAGAAGTAAGCACTCCTTCACAGTTACCTGAAACTCCACCAGTAGAACAAGAAGAGATTAGAAAAAGTAAAAGACATAGGAAAGAAAAAAGCGTTGGTCCAGATTTTGTAGTATATCTTGTTGAAGGAACTAGAGACACATCTTGTAATCAATATGCTTTGACTCTTACAGACCCACAAACTTATAGTGAGGCAATTAAGACTGTAGATTCAACATTTTGGAAAGAAGCTATAAATGATGAAATGGATTCAATTTTGGGAAATAAAACTTGGAAGTTAGTAGATTTACCTGCAGGATATAAACCCATCAATTGTAGATGGATTTTTAAAAATAAAATGAAAATAGATGGAATAATTGATAAATTCAAGGCTAGATTGGTTGCTAAAGGTTTTACACACACAAAAAAAAGGAATTGATTATTTTGATACCTATGCACCTGTTGCTAGAACCTCCACTATTAGAATTTTAATTGCATTAGCATCTATATATAATTTTGAGATTCATCAAATGGATGTGAAAAATGCCTTTTTAAATGGTGACTTAGAAGAAGAAATTTACATGTAATAACCTGAAGGGTTTGTTATGCCTGGACAAGAAAATAAAGTATGTAAACTTATTAAGTCCTTATATGGCCTAAAACAAGCACCTAAACAATGGCATGAAAATTTTGATAAAGTCATTATTTCTTATGGTTTTAAAATTCATGAATCTGATTAGTGTGTTTATAGTAAATTTGCTAATGGTAAAGGTGTGATAATTTATTTATATGTAGATGACATGTTAATTCTTGGTATTGATTTAGAAAGCATTAATAATACAAAGAGTTTTCTGTCTTCTAAATTTGACATGAAATATATGGGTGTAGCTGATGTCATATTAGGAATGAGAATAATAAGGAAAGATAAAAATATAATTCTCACTCAATCTCATTATGTTGAGAAAATTTTAAAGAAATTTAATCAGTTTGATTGCACACCTATTAGTACACCTTTTGAACCACAACTAAAGATGATCCCTAATACTGGTAGAGATATTTCACAATTAGAATATGCACGAGTAATTGGTAGTTTAATTTATGCCATGACATGTACTCGACCTGATATTGCATATGTTGTTGGTAAATTAAGTAGATATACTAGTAATCCAAGTTTATTGCATTGGCATGCTGTCAATAGAATATTAAAATATTTAAAAGGAACTATGGACTATGGTATTGAAGCCCTTATACTCTTGACTCACTTGAGTCTATATTGTATAATAGTTCATCTAGTTTGGAAATTAAGACAAAATTATGTCTATCATAGAAACCAAAGAACCTCAGAGATTGGATTGCTATTTCATTCATTTATCTTGTAGTGATCAAGACCAAATTACCAACACTCACACACAGTAGAATGCATCATATACATGTCATATTGCATATTTATGTGTGTATATATGTTGAGTATGTTTAAATCCCTAAATTTGATTTTTAAATATTTTTTGGGATTTTATAAACATTTTTTAATAAAGGTTTTATTAATTAAAACTTGGTTTTAAAAGTTTGTGGGTTCGATCTATAATTATGGTTTAATGGATTTTTTGGCTCAAAGTTGGTTTGGGTCGAAACCAAAAGCGGCAGAGAATTCAGGGTGTGGTTGTAATTACTTTTAGACGCGCGTTTTATATCGCCTTACTGATCAACACCTGTTGCTTGCTGATTGGTGCATTTTGTGTTTCTTTACTGAGTATACAATCGCGTATCTTCACAATAGTTGGATCAAACCTTATCAATGACCTGCATGCTTTCTTTGGTAATCCCTGTGTATCCCTCCTGAACCAATTAGGTGACTTTTAATCACCACTTTCTGTGAGCCCTTGGATTTAAGTCAATCCAACTTGACTCAATCCTGACCCTTATTTTTTAACCTGCTTCTCGATCCTTCTCTTCGTCCTATAAAAGGGACCCTCCTCTCAATCGTCTAAGACTTTTAGCCAGTTCTTTCCTGAGAGTAAAAAAGAGAGAGTAGAGAGAAGAGAGGGAGAAGAGAGAAACCAGAAAGAAAGAGAGAGAGTTAGAAACCCTAACCCTAACCCCTGTTCGTCAATCCTCTTTCAAACCAAACACTCCACAAAAAACTCCTACATATATGTTGATGTAAAAAACTAGATTACTCTAATTATTCAATCACAGATAAATAAAATGAGACAAAGATTTTAAAGTGGTTCAGCCTTATAAGAATGGCCTACGTCCACTGTTATGTTATTGCTGAGTGTTTGGGAATTCTCGATTACAAGTGCTATCAAGAAATTTCGGTCCCCTTGAATGAGGGTGATACAAGGTATTTATAGCCCTTAGGCTGTACATGAAAAGGTTGATACATTAAATGATATACATATGAAATGGTAATACATTTAATGCAGCGTGTGCGTCAAGATGATAAACATTCAATGAATAATTGAACTGTTGATTATCTGGCAGTTTATGCTACGGCCGAGATGCAGCACGGACCACCTTAGTTCCTCGGAGCGCTAGAGTACCTCGGAGTGCTGAAGCTCCTCGGTGTATCCTCGTTGCTCGGAGAGAACATGAGTTGGTCGGGGAAATGAACTTCCTCCTTGTTATTGTGCCACGTAGATTGACAAATGTCTTCGTATTATTCGCCCACATCAGCATATTAATTTTGGTATCAACAGAAGCCCCCAATGTTTCATATTTAGAACTTTGAGGAGTATGGAACATTCTTTCTCGGTATATGGCAATATTAAATGACCTTCCTGGGTTTTAGGAGCATCGTATTTGAATTTATTTCCAAATTCACAGAATCCACCTTTTTTTGAATTTTTACGAGCGCTTCGATCTTTGTGCCCTTTTTGTCCTTTTAGCCGCCGGAAGTTCGATAGTTTCTTTTTGTAATCATTTCCTTCGCAGCTTCCCAAGGTAAAGTATTTAAACTTCTTAGGTAACCATACCGTCGTTTACCTTTTCCAATTTTCTGCATTCAAGCTTTTCGAATTCTCCAGTCTTTCTTTCTCTTGTGCGTTCATCCTTGTTTTCGTTCGTTGTCAACAGACCTCCTTTCTTCCTGTAAGATCTTCTTGATTCTTCTTTTATTCACCATGGTTTATATTATTGAATCTATTAAAAAATTCCGTTCTGATTATTCCATTCCGTCTTGGGTAACTCTGGAAAATCTTCCTGAGCCCTTTGATTATTTTCGTTTGGCTGAGGGACATTGGTTCCCCAGCCTTTTTATTGCTGAGTGCGGATTTTCTTTTCCACCCATCTCTTTATGCTTGGAATTCTGCCATCATTTCGATGTTGTTCCTGCAAAAGTAGCCCCCAATACATGGAGAATAGTTAATGGGGTGCATAAAATTAAATCAAACTCATGGAACTCGCATAGGAATTCCTGAGATTATGTATTGCTATAGATGGGCTGTTTTAGACAACGTTTATTATTTAAAAAATAGATTTTTGAATAGAGCTTTAGTAGTCAACCTCCCTGATGCCAACAGGGATTATTTTGAACATGGGTTAGTTTTCAAAAATTGGCAACATGCTCCTTTAGTCGGAGACAGAGTGTATGAAGGTCCCAAATGCCCCCCATATGGCAATGGGATAGGTTATTTTAATTTTATTTTATTTATGAAATTATGCTCTTATCATGTTTGACAAAATGTATGACTGATATCTCATTATGTATTTATTTGCAGTTAACAGCAAGAGAAAAACTCCCAAGGAATCAGAGGTAAATATAAGGCAATTGAAACATATCTGGAGTTTGCATCAGAAGGTCGCAGACGAGCATATCAGGTCTGCCTCATATTTGTTGCAGTATAGGAGCTATACGTCGTCCTTTACTGCTCACCCTGTGGTCAGTACCAGTGATCCAGTGCAAATTCCTGAGGACTCTGATCCAGAATCTCATATTCCTTTGAGCCAGAAAATGGGCAGGAAAAGAGCTCCTCCTGCTCTATTTGATGACACTACTTCTGCTGATGAGGCTAAGAAAAGCAAAGTTGATGTCCCAGAAGGGACTAAGAAGGTGGATGTTGCACCTTCCAAAGCTGCCGAGAAGCCCCCAGTGGCTCCGAGCAAGAAGGTTGCTCCTGTCGAGATGACTGCTATCTCTCCGACCAAGAGCTCTTCCTTGGTTGAAACTGCCGAAGTCCCTTTGAGGAGATTGAGGAAATCATCCTCAGTCAATTTGGCTGAAACTGTCTCTTCTCCACCATCTGGTGTTGTTGGTGTTCCAACCATCATTCCTCCGAGCTCTGCAATGAGCTCGGTAAAAACTTGGATCATACCCGAGGTCCAAGGAATTTATGAAAATATTTCTAGGGATATGCTGACATCCCTAGCTACTCGTCATATTGCTTCGGTAAATTTCTCACACTCTGAATTTCCTTTCTGTCTTTGAATACTTGTATTTTTGCACTGACCTGTCACTTTTTCCTTTGTTCAGCTGGTGAATTGTTTTAACAACATCGTGAAGAAAGACGAAGCTATTAAAGCTTCCAGCTCCTCGTCAGGTGTAGAGGATGCTCTGCTGGGTTTAACCCAATCTTTGAAGGATTCTCGTCAGCAGTATAACGAGGACAAAGATGAATGGGAGAAAAAGTTGTCTATAGTTGAGGCCGAGAAGGTGAAGATGGCTGAGATCTCCAAGAGTTTGGAGGATAAGGTGAAAAGTTTAGAGGTCGAGCATCAGAAATATGACGACAAACTCAAGAACTTTGGAGAGCTTGAAAATAAGTTGAAAAAGGCAGAGGAAGAGTTGTCCGCCCTGCAAGATATCAAGGGCCAAAAGGAAGAATTGGATGTGAAGCTTTCCTCGGAGAAACTGAAAAGAAAGCTCGCAGTTAAAAAATCCTTCAGCGCTGGCTGGGATAAAGGATGGGACAAGGGGATTGCTATGATGACATCCCAAGTTCAATACGGGAAGTTGAAATACTTCCGAGATGGCTGGGTAGCTGCCCTGCAGGAATTGAAGATCAAGGACGACTCTGGGCTATTCCAGCTACACCTCCCTGGTCCTCCCCCACCAATTGTGGAAGAAGAAGAAGATGAGCCTATCTCTGATGAATCTTCCATGGCCATCGGTGATCAAGTCCATGCATCTCTATCTTCTGCCAACGAGGACATTTCTTCCATGCCTCCTCCTCCTGAGAAAATTTCAACTCATGCTGATCAAGTTGCTATTACCACCGAGCAACCAAGCTCCTCGTCCCAGCCTCCCGAGAAAGACTTGGGAGACAAGGAAAAGGTGTGAAGTTGTTCGGTATCATTTCTATCTTTCATTATTTGTAATCAAACAATGTAATCCTTTTGTGATCTAATAAAATACATCTTTGTTCGTCTCTGTTGTTGATGATTTGTTTTTGTTGATTGTTGTCTTCTTCTCATCCTTAGTTTGTGGCTAGAATGGAAATGATATCTGCACATGATACAAAGCTGATGCAGCAATGCCATGAGTATTATAAAGCTGGTCATACAAATTTGAGTGTATTAAAAATTGCTGACATCCTTGGCCATGATGCCTCAGAACAAGCAATTGAGGCTTATCGGTACTTGAAGGATTTACTCGACCGAGCTATGGCCAACAGTGTGGCCTACTATGAATTGATCGAGGAACTTCATTGTACCTTAGAAGATCTACAACATCAACACAATGAATCAACTGCTTTGCTGCATAAGGAATATGAAAATATATATCAACAGCTTTCTTCTGAGACAGGCCATAAAAAGATCCTTGCTGGATACGATGTTAGGGAAAGAACTCTAAAAGGTGAAGTTGAGGCCTGCAGGCAGATTGCTGAGTTGCTGGAACAAGAGAACAATAATTTGTAGAAAAAGTTGGCACAGTATGAATCTGCAGCGTCATCTTCCACTGCTTTAGTACAAGTTACCGATGAAGGTTTCTCGTTCTTAGAAGTTGAGAATGCCAAATTAAGGCAAGAGTTGGATGCTCTGAGAAGATCTGGTATTTCCACTACTGCTCGGGGACGAGGAAGAGGATCTCGTGGGCGAGGAAGAGCTGTTCAAAATATTGTCGAGGAGCAAAATTCTCCACCTGCTCGGAGTCGATCAAGGGTTCTCAGCCGTAATGTTGAAGAATCTCATACTCTGTCAACATTGGAAACTCAAGCATACCAAATGAACGCCAAAGATCGGGCTTTATCTGAATTATCCAAGAGAAATCTATCTTTGGAAGATCAACTTACTGCAACGAAGTCTGCTTTGAATGATAAAGATGTTTTTGCCAGGAACCTTCACGAACAATTGGATAGATTAACCTTCCAATTCCATAAACAGCCCAGGGAATTTTGGATGGCAGGATACAATGAAGCCCTTATTCATTTAGATGCTCGTATTGAACATGCCAATAATGAAGGTTATAAGCAGGGGTGGTTGAACGCCCTGGGTGTACTAAAATTGGAGCAAGGGCATTTTTTATGGGATTATCATGCTCCAGGGTTACTAGACTTGCCTGTGCCTCCTTTCAAATTGGACATGGAATGGATCCCAGCTCGTTCCATTCCTCGGAGTTTAATTTCAAAATACCTTGGCGACTATAGTCTTCATTCTCAGACTGAATTATCTCATCCCGAGCATCTCTTGGATACACCTTCTGTGATGACCGTCAGAATGCTCAGAGATATTAATTTCATCAATTCTCCTCTTTGCCTGGAGGATCCTCCTGCTGGCGAGGAGCCTGTTTCAAAAGCTAAAGGAAAGAAACCAATAGAATAGGTTTTTCAATGTAACAGTTAGCACATATATGTAGCTTGTAATTTATTTTGATTTTAATGAAAGACTTTCATTTTCTGTTTGCAAATCTGTATTTCTATTGTCTTGTGTTTATCAAACATTTTTACATTTGTGCATATGTATCTGTTAAAAAGATAACAATATGGTGTTGTTCATCAACCAACTTAGTAATCAAAATTACAAGTATCAATGTTGCTCAATCACTTAATAATAAAGTAATGAGTATAAAATGTTTAAAATGTTTCCAACCAACCAAGGTTGTTAAATTGTGTTTGTCGACCAACTACAGTTGATGGGTTTTTATCCCCGACCAACCATACTCGTTAAACTTTTTCATAAAATGTGTCCGACGAACCATGGTCGATAATTTATCCTCGTCGACCAAGTATAGTTGATCACCGACCAACTATACTTGGTTCAGTTTGGAATATTTTGTTCTTCGAAGAACTTTTGTAATAATCTTACCTCCTGACCAACATAAATTGGAATATGAGAGCATATTTTCAAATCAAATAATATTGTTCTTCCCTCAACCGTAGTTGATTATTGAACTATCAGGTTCTTTCGAACTATCTTGTCCACTAGTTATCTTACCAACCTTAGTTGATCACGCTAGTGTACGCCTCCTAACCAAAGGAGTATATTTTTTGGTTCTTTCGAACTATCTATCCACTAGTTATCTTACCAACCTTAGTTGGTCACGCTAGTGTACGCCTCCTAACCAAAGGAGTATATTTTTTGGTTCTTTTGAACTACCTGTCCACTAGTTATCTTACCAACCTTAGTTGGTCACGCTAGTGTACGCCTCCTAACCAAAGGAGTACATTTTTTGGTTCTTTCGAACTATCTGTCCACTAGTTATCTTACCAACCTTAGTTGGTCACGCTAGTGTACGCCTCCTAACCAAAGGAGTATATTTTTTGGTCTCGCCCTTTTACCAACCAGAGTTGGTCGTGGGTTTGAACTATCGTCTTCTTTTTGCTGTCGAGCAGCGTAGTGTACAACACTAGTATTCCCCGAAAAAATTTTAAACAAAGGAGAGGAAAATGGTGAAAACATCATCGTTTTATTCATATCGATGGAACCGTTGTACATTTTACATCATTGATAATACTTGCGAAGGTGTTCAGCATTCCAAGCATTCTTGAATTCTTCTCCTTCTAGAGTTTCTATTCGGTAAGTTCCTGGTCGAACAACTTCTGTAACTCGGTAAGGCCCATGCCAGTTTGCCTCCAATTTATTGTGTTTATGAATTACCTTCTTTAGCACATAATCTCCTTCTTTTAAATCGCATTTCCTCACCCTTTTGTTGTAGAAAAGAGCTGTTCGTTGTTAATAAGCAGCATTCCTAATGGCTGCCTCTTCTCTGACCTCCTCGAGCATATCCAAATACAGTCTTCTCATCAAGTCACTGACAGGAGAATTGAAATTCAGTACTCTATGCGTTGGAAGACCCAACTCGGCAGGTATTACAGCCTCACTTCCAAATGCCAGCATATATGGTGATTCTCCAGTCGCTGCTCGGGGAGTTGTTCGGTAAGCCCACAATACTGATTGTAGCTCGTTAATCCAGTTAACTTTAGCTTCACTTAGCCTTTTCTTCAAACCATTTAGCAGTGTTCTATTCGTCACTTCAGTCTGTCCATTGCTTTGAGGATGGCCTGGTGCTGAATGAACCTTCAAAATGTTCGACTGATGACAATAGGCAGCAAATTCCTCGTTATCAAATTGGGTTCCATGGTCTGTGATGAAGGCATGAGGGAGACCATATCGACAGATGATATTCTTCCAAACGAACTGGTATACCTTCTCGTATGTCATATCAATAAGAGGCTCAACTTCTACCCACTTAGTAAAATAGTCCACTGCAACGACGAGGTACTTGAATCTTCCTCGGGTGATCGGAAGTGGTCCAACCAAATCAATTCCCCACATGGCAAATGGCCAAGGGGAAGTTATTGGTGTCAACAATGCTTGTGGAGTTCGTCGGATAGAGGAAAAACGTTGGCACTTGTCACATTTCTTAACATAGGCTATACAATCAGCCCTCATCGTCGGCCAATAGTATCCTTGAGTCATTACCCTTTGTAAAAGTGTTCGACCTGCTACATGAGCTCCACAAGACCCTTCATGGATTTCTTCAATCAATTCTTTCACCTCGGAGGGATGTACACATCTCTGCAAACCTACCATAATTCCTCGTCTATATAAAATACCATTAGTTAATACATACCGAGCAACTTTATACTTTAATTTTTTGGCAGCGAGCTTATCCTCTGGCAATTCTCCCTCTTCAATATATACCCTGATGGGACCCATCCAAGATGGTCCTAAATCAAGGGTAATAACATTCATCGTCAGGTTTTCATCTATGCTCCGACTTTCCAGTACTTCAATTGGTATCGTTCTTCGTAGCTCGGTACGAGTAGCTGATGCTAGTCGGGCCAGTGCGTCTGCTTGTACAATCTCCATCCTCGGTATTCTCACCAATTGAATGGCATTAAATTCTGTCAGTAACTCCATCACCTTTGCATGATACTTCGCCATTAAGTCTCCTTTAACTGCATATGTTCCTATCATCTGATTTACAATTAATTGAGAATCACTGAATACAATTACTTGCCGTGCTTCCATAACTTTTGCTAAGTTTAAACCTGATATCATGGCCTCATACTCAGCCTCATTATTGGAGGCTTTGAATTGGAATCGTAAAGCATATTCCATGTCAATCTTGTCTGGGGTGTTCAAAACAATTCCTGCCCCGCAACCTGCTGTGCAAGATGAGCCATCTACATATAATCTCCATATGGGCAACCCGTCTTCAAATTCCTTATCTGACAGGGTTCCTCGGTGAAATATTTGTTGCTTCTTTTCATCCTCCCTTGACACTTTTCGCTCCTCATCGACCATCTCTATTCTCTCTTTTACCAACCGGAGCTGGTCTGAGCTCGAAATTGATGATCTTTCTTCATCCATAAGCCCTTTTACCAACCGGAGTTGGTCTGGATTTATGTCTGTTGATCCTGTAACGTCCACAGGTTGGTCAGCGAGCACCTTTTTCTCCTCGGGGGTATCAGGGTATGTAAACTCTGCTATAAAATCTGCAACAGCTTGCCCTTTTAATGATGATCTGGGTTCATACACAATATCATATTCACCGAGTTCTATTGCCCAGTACATCAGTCTTCCTGATTTTTCTGGCTTGTGAAGGGCTTGTCTCAATGGCATGTCGGTATACACGACGATGGTATGTGCCTGGAAATATGGCCTCATTCTTCTACTTGCTTCAATTAATGCCACTGCCAATGCCAATTTTTCTAACTTTGGGTACCTGATCTCTGCACCTCGGAAAGCCTTACTTGTGTAATAAATTGGCTTCTGGACTCCATTCTCCAATATGATCAATGCCGAGCTAACTGCATTCTCTGATACTGCCAGATACAAATACAACTTCTCTCCTGTTATTGGTCTGGACAACAATGGAGGTGCTCCCAAATATTTCTTCAAGTCTTGAAAGGCCTTTTCACATTCATCAGTCCATTCAAAAGTTTTTCGAAGTGTTTTGAAGAATGGGAGGCATTTATCAATTGCTCGGGACACAAATCTATTGAGCGCCGCAACCCGTCCTGTAAGACTCTTTACTTCTTTCTTCGTCGTTGGGGATCGCAGCCCTAAAAGAGCTTTGATCTTTTCTGGATTTGCCTCAATACCTCGTTGGTTGACGATGTATCCGAGGAACATTCCTTCTCGTACTCCAAAGGTGCACTTCGTCGGATTGAGCTTCATTTGGTATTTATCTAGTTGATCAAAGGTCTGACCTAAGTCAATTAGATGATCAGCAGCTTTCTTGCTCTTTGTTAGTATATCGTCGACATAAACTTCCATGTTGCAACTGATTTTTTCGACAAAAACCTTGTTCATCAGCCGCTGATATGTTGCACCTGCATTTTTTAAACCAAAAGGCATGACATTATAACAATAAGTTCCCCTTGGGGTAATAAAAGAAGTACTTTCCCTGTCTTCAGGTTTCATTTTGATCTGGTTGTAGCCAGAATATGCATCCATGAAGCTGAGCAACTCATGTCCCGAAGTAGCATCCACTAACTGGTCTATTCTGGGCAATGGAAAATGATCTTTCGGGCATGCTTTGTTGAGATCAGTGGAATCAACACACATTCTCCATTTATTATTCTTCTTCTTTACCATCACCACATTTTCTAACCAGTCTGGATATTTCACATCTTCAATGAATTGGGCTTTCTGGAGCTTCTCGACCTCCTCTTGTATGGCATGATTCTTCTCGGGGCTAAACACTCTTCTTCTGTGCTTCACAGGCTTGATCTCCTTATTCACATTGAGTTCATGACATAAGAAGTTTGGATCTATTCCTGGCATGTCTTCGTGACTCCATGCAAAAGTATTCTTCCTGTTTCTCAAGAAAGTTATCAACTCTTGTTTTATTGAAGCATCCAACGACGAACCTATCTGGGTTACTCGTTCAGGGTGCTCCTCGTCCAGAATAACATTTTCTGTAGGTTCTACCACCTGTCCTTTTACAAGTTGGGATTCATCCCTGGGATCAAGAGTTTCAATTTATGTACCTTCCTCCACCTGGTAGGTAGTAGTCTTTTTCCTTGTTTCCTCAAGCTCCTCTTGCTCGGCAGATGAATAATAGCATTCCCGAGCTATTTTTTGATCACCTTTCACAACTCCTACTCCGAAGTTTGTTGGGAATTTTAAGCATTGATGCACTGTAGATGGAACTGCTTCGAACTTCTTCAAACCAACTCTTCCCATGATGATGTTGTAGGCTGACTGCACATTCTTATCCATCACAAAGAAGCGTATTCTTTCTGTTCGACAAGCAGGCCAAGTTCCAATGAATATGTCCAACTTGATCGTCCCAAGTGGAAAAACTTTCTCGCCAGCAAAACCCAAAAGGGGTCTGTGATAAGGTTCCAATTGAGATAATTTCAAATTCAAGCTATCAAAGCATGAATAGTACATGATGTCTGCCGAACTACCATTGTCCACCACACCCTTGAAATCACCACATCTTTCATCCTCATTTTGATCACCAAAGGATCGTCGTGAGGGTAAAGAACACCTGCCAAATCGTTTTTTGAAAAACCAATAACTAGCTTCTCTTTATTTACCTTCCTCGGACGATCATCCTCGGTAAGATTTATTCGTTGAATATATGAGCAGGCTTGAGCCTCTCCGAGATAAGCCTTTCTTTCTGCAGTGAGGTCTCCTCCTCCAGCATCTCCTCCTGTAATAACATTACAATCAAATGACCCAAACCGTATGGAAAATACCTCTCGTTCAGGCTGCCTTGGATTTTTTGGAAGATCGGGGTCTTCATCTGGATCATCTTCATGATCTCTTTTCTTTTTCTCCTCCGTCCGACGAGGAGATCTGGAATGATCTCTAGTTCTATCATCATTCTTCCTTTCACCTCTGCGGTCTACATACTTTGACAACTTTCCTCTTCGGATGAGCGTTTCAATCTCGTTCTGAAGGGCTATGCAATTTTTGGTCATATGGCCATGATCTTTATGGAACTCGCAATATTTGGCCCTATTCCTCAGGTCAGGATTGGTCCTCAGTTTATCTGGCCACTTGATTTCTTCGTTATTCTTGATTTCTTCCAAAACATGATTAATACCCATTTTCAATGGAGTATAATTATTGTATTTCTTTAGGACTTCCCATGACGTCCTATTATTCTTGGAGTGCTTGTCACCACCATTACCTTTTTGCTCTTTCTTCTTAGATTTGTCAACCTCTACTTTGGTTTCTTTATCCATATTCTTCTTCGCAGCCATAGCCTCCTCGGCATTCATGATTTTTGCCGCTTTTGCCATCAACTCCGACATAGTTTTAGGTGGATCTTTGGCCAAAGTGTAGTATAACTTGTTGGGCAGCAATCCACTCATCAAAGCAGTGATCGCTGTCTTTTCTTCGTAATTTATGACTTCCAACTTCTCGTTATTGAAACGAGTTATGTAATCTCTAGTACTCTCACCTGATTTTTGTCTAACACTTAACAAGTGCGCTACTCGCTTTACCGTCTTTGCTCCAAAACAAAAATTGCCAATGAATAACTCGGCTAACTGAATAAAAGTTGAAATCTTACCCCGAGGAAGATTGTTGTACCATATCTGTGCAGATCCGGTAAGAGTTCCAGAGAATGCTCTACATCTCATCTCGTCGGGGATAGCATAGATATCGGCAGCAACTTGATATTGCTCTATGTGTAGAACAGGATCTGTCTTTCCATCATACTTGGGGGTCACCACAGGTGCTTTAAACTTTGACGGGGTAGGAAAACCCACAATGGCCTGGACAAAAGGTGTCCCTTGAACAAAAGTTCGTTGTAATGGATTCTTCGCCTTAGCCATTTCTCCCAATCTATCCTCCAAGCGCTGAAGGGATCCTTTCCACGCTTCATTTCCTTCCTCGGGCCTATTGGTTCGAGCAATAGATCGTTCTGAAGTAGCCTCCTGAGATTTATCTTGATGAGCAACTGGTCGGGATTGTGCTGATCCTTCTCTTAGCTCCGATGGTCGTCGAAAACTCCTCGACATGGTCTTAGGTGGACTCCTATTCCTCCTAGGGCCTAATTGACTGAAAGGAGACACCCTACTCAATCTTTCTAAGGCACTGGGTCTTTCTGGAGAGAGGGTGATATGTTGATCAGTATCTGTAGCCCTTAGTGACGAAGTTCGCCCAGGTTGAAAAGAGAAATCATCAGATTCCTCATTACGATATGACCCAGTACGCCTGGATCGCGATTGCCCACGATCACTCCTTTGCCTTGAATGGGTAGGTGCATCGCCGTGAAGAGTTTGAATGAGTTGCCTCATTGTTTCTTGCATGGCGGTTTGTCCTTCAGCCAAATTCGTCAGAATTCCAGCCAGATCTGGAGGTGCAGATGGATTTGGAGGATTTCCAGTATTTCCAGCATTTCGATTACTGGATTCTGGATTATCTGCCATTGATGATAAATGATTTTTGGTGAAAAACGATAGCAACAGTCGTTTCCCACAGACGACGCCAATCTGTTGATGTAAAAAACTAGATTACTCTAATTATTCAATCACAGATAAATAAAATGAGACAAAGATTTTAAAGTGGTTCAGCCTTATAAGAATGGCCTACGTCCACTGTTATGTTATTGCTGAGTGTTTGGGAATTCTCGATTACAAGTGCTATCAAGAAATTCCGGTCCCCTTGAATGAGGGTGATACAAGGTATTTATAGCCCTTAGGCTGTACATGAAAAGGTTGATACATTAAATGATATACATATGAAATGGTAATACATTTAATGCAGCGTGTGCGTCAAGATGATAAACATTCAATGAATAATTGAACTGTTGATTATCTGGTAGTTTATGCTACGGCCGAGATGCAGCTCGGACCGCCTTAGTTCCTCGGAGCTCTAGAGTACCTCGGAGTGCTGAAGCTCCTCGGTGTATCCTCGTTGCTCGGAGAGAACATGAGTTGGTCGGGGAAATGAACTTCCTCGTTGTTATTGTGCCACGTAGATTGACAAATGTCTTCGTATTATTCGCCCACTTCAGCATATTAATTTGGGTATCAACAGATTCCCACAGACGGCGCCAATCTGTTGATGTAAAAAACTAGATTACTCTAATTATTCAATCACAGATAAATAAAATGAGACAAAGATTTTAAAGTGGTTCAGCCTTATAAGAATGGCCTACGTCCACTGTTATGTTATTGCTGAGTGTTTGGGAATTCTCGATTACAAGTGCTATCAAGAAATTTCGGTCCCCTTGAATGAGGGTGATACAAGGTATTTATAGCCCTTAGGCTGTACATGAAAAGGTTGATACATTAAATGATATACATATGAAATGGTAATACATTTAATGCAGCGTGTGCGTCAAGATGATAAACATTCAATGAATAATTGAAATGTTGATTATCTGGCAGTTTATGCTACGGCCGAGATGCAGCACGGACCGCCTTAGTTCCTCGGAGCGCTAGAGTACCTCGGAGTGCTGAAGCTCCTCGGTGTATCCTCGTTGCTCGGAGAGAACATGAGTTGGTCGGGGAAATGAACTTCCTCGTTGTTATTGTGCCACGTAGATTGACAAATGTCTTCGTATTATTCGCCCACATCAGCATATTAATTTTGGTATCAACAATATCCAAAACACTACCCTGAGTGTTCTTAAGTTTTTGAGAGATATTTGTGTTGTTGTAACCTCTTGTTCGTTAGATCTTGTTCCCAACTTAAACTGTTTACTTAGATCTATTTTCTTCTTCATAGAAATTTCAGATCTATGTTCTGCATGTTACATCACACTTAGATCTACATGTTTTATTTCTCATCTTGAGAAATATATTGTTGATTCTTTTCTGAAAATTGCTTTTAACTTTGAAATCAACAATAAATGTTTTCTGTTTCTAGTTCTCTTAAAACTAAACCTTTGACCTAGTTTGGAATCACACTTGGAGGTTTTCAATCTCGAAAATCTTTTCAAAACTCTGAGATTGATTAAGATCTTGACTGTCTTCTAAGCAAGATATCCGTGGATTCTGGGATTGATTTAAAGGTAAAAAAGGTTCAAAGTTTTGTGAGAAGAGAGAAAAAGAAAATTACTGCATATAGACTTATATGTAATTTGCTAGGACTGTTTGTACTTAATAAGTGTGAGTGTGTGCATGCATGTATTAGAGAGTACCTCCACAAACACTTTCACCTTACAACACGAAAAGTGTTGGTAATAAGATCTTGTGAACAAGACTCGACGTAAAGTGCTGGAACAAATCAGAAGTTAACAAACTGGGAGAACAACATCTACAATCAGAACTGCAGAGAAGTTATAAGGACACCAGAGGGTATATTCCTAAACTTATATAGGTATGAGTTGTATGCATGTTAGTTATATAGTTTGTAACTCGTAAATTTGTTTTAGTGGATTTTTCATTTTACTCCGTAGAGGGAGTCGTGGATGTTTCCTCAATTGGTGAGGTTTTACCACATAAAAAATCGTGAACTTAATCTTTCTACATCTCCTCATCTCATTCTTGGTTGTGCTGAGTTTAAAGTTTGTTTAAACTATTTTATAAACCTGTTAGTCAAATCTTGAAAAGATCTCGTACATACTGTTTTGTTAAATACACCTTGTGTTCAAATAGTTTTGATTTTTAAGAAAATAGTTTCTTCAAAAAATAGCTCGGAGTTACTTAAATAGTTTATTTTTAATAAACGACTTTAGTAACATATTTTCAATTGGTATCAGAGCTTGGTAAACTTCTTTCAAAGAGATCTTGTGTTTCTGAAATTGTGTTCTGAAAATCAAATATGAACGAGAAAAATGAAAGATTTAGTAACTTGACCAGACCTCCTATCTTTGATGGAACCAATTTTGCTTACTGGAAAGTAAGAATGATTGCTTTCATTCAAGGAACTATGGGAGATGATGTCTGGGACATTGTTGAAAATGGTTACACTTTTCCTACAAAACCATCCACTGAAGGAAGTAATGAGAGGGTTAAGAAAGCATTAAGTGAGTTCACTCAAGAAGAGAAACAAGTTTCTCGAAATAATAACAAAGGAAAGAATGCCATATTTATGTCCATAAATGAACATGAGTTCAAAAGAATCTCATCTTGTACCACTTCTAAGGAAGCTTGGGACACTTTGGTTACTGCTCATGAATGTGACACTAGAGTTAAAGTTGCTAAAACTCAAATGCTCATTCAACAGTATAATTCCCTAATTATGTCTGAGACTGAGTCATTTGATGACTTCTATATGAACCTGACTGATATTGTGACAAAACTGCATGCTAATGGGATAACTTATGATAGACAAGAATTTGTATCTAAAATTCTGAGATCATTACCACAGAAATTTGATAACAAAAGATATGCTATTGAGGAAATGTGTGATATTAATCTCACTCCTGAACTTCTCAGTAGTAAATTAAGAACTGTGGAAATGGAACTGGAATTTAAGAAACAACTGACCCAGTCCCATAGGAAACAAACTAGTTCCAATCTAAGCTTTTCTTCTAAATTGATTAAGCCTGAGTTTAATACTTCCAATGATAACTCTGATGAGGAATGCGATATACAGAGTTTGGACAATCAGATTTCCTTAATGTCAAAACAGTTTAAGAAAATCATTAAGCTTAGAAACAAAATGGCAAATAAACAAGGCAAGACAAATTATCCAACTCCCTATAATCACAGACCTCATGAGAAAAGCCATGACAAAAATCACAAGGACTCTCACATTAGACCTAACAGAGACCTTAAGAAGACTGAATGCTATAGATGTGGTAAACTAGGGTACATTGCATAAGACTGTAGAGTTAACTTGAACACTAAAAAAAAAACACTAGAGCCAACATTTGCAAAACATGGGATGATTCAAGTGACTCTGAAAATGAGGAATCTGAGTCATCTGATGTTTTTGATCCTTGCATGTCTTTGTTTGCCAAGATTATATATAATGATGATATGCCTGTGCTTGTTAGTGAGGATGAATCGAATAATTATATGTCTGATGTTTCGAATATTGCTGTTTTTGGTTTAGATGCTTTGATTACTGAGAATATTGCTATCTCTTCTTCGGGGTGTGTGAGTCAAAGGGAAAGCGATAATGACGATGTCAATGGGTGTGTGAGTTCAAAGAATGAAGCCTTAGGGGTCACTTCACACACTACACTTAGTGACTCGGATAATGAAGACCTCCTAGACATTCACACACTTTATGCTAAAACTCTCAAGAAAAGCGCTAGACTAGAAAAAATTGTGAAAGATCTCACCAAAAAGTTGGAAGACCTAAGCCTGATGGTCAAACTGAATGCTGAAGAGTATGCCACCCAATGTTTAACTCATGAAAGTGAAATTAAAGTGTTTGATGAAAAACTCAGAAATTTGACTAAAATAAATGAAACTCTGGAGAAAAAATACAAAGGGACATTGTTAGAATTGGAACAAACCAAAGAAAAGACAACAAATGTTTTAAAAAAATTTACTAAATTTTAAAATAATTCTAACTGTTTTGATGAATTTGTTGCTGAATCTAAAATCAATTCTGATGATCGAACTGGAATAGGGTTTTGCCCCAATTTTAAGACACAAACAAAATCTTTTGAACTTATCAAGTTTGTGTCAGGAGGTAAAAGACCTGTTGAAACATGCCCAGATTTTCATTCCTTAAAAACTGAGTTTGATTCAAAACATCAAAATTCTAACATTGGGGTATCAAGTTGCTCAAAACATGAAAGTTCACCTAAGGCTAAATACGTTTGCCCCTTCATTAGAAAGAGTGAATCTATATTCAAACCTGTACTACCTAGGAATAAAGTTCAGCCTCAAAATTCCTCAAAACCTTTGTTTAGAGACTTTCCTAAGGAGACCCCAATTTTGAGCAATATTTATTTCTCTTACTGCGACATATATGGTCACTCTTTTGATGGTTGCTATGCTAGGAGACTTGTCAAACCTGTCTGTAATCCTCATATCTATCAGAATTTTAACTATTCTAGGAGGAGCAGCAACAATTATGTACTTCCTAGACAACCAGACAAAAACACTAATTATAGGAAGAGAAAGACCAAACCTAAAAGAACATTTCCTAGAAGGATGCCTAAAAATATTCCTAAACCAAATGCTCAGGTCTTTCACAAAATTCAAAATCATGCGCAAAACATTTTTCAACAAAAATCCAATGCTCGTAAATTTTATCAATTGAGAGCTAATAGGCGCAAAATGAAAACTAGAGCAATTTAGGTTAGAAAAGATGATCTATTACCTCAGATGAAGTGTAACATAGTTGTTACTGCTTTAAAAGATGAACACACATCATATGGTTGGTATTTAGACTCTGGATGTTCTAAGCACATGACTGGAGATGATACAAAACTCTTAAATAACCAGCTTTGCTGGTGGTAAAGTCATTTTTGGTGATGGAGTATTAGCCCAGATCATAGGCAAAGGAACTCTCCAAGATGATGGACTTCCTATTCTTGAAGATGTTCTTCTAGTTAAAGGTCTTAAGGCCAATCTACTTAGTATCTCGCAATTCTGTGACTCAGATCATACTGTTACCTTTTCAAAGAACAATTGCAAAATTTTAAATGAAAAAGGTGAATGCATAATTACAGGATTCAGGACTCCTAATAATAGTTATACTGTCATGAATATGTCTGAAATCTAGAATGTTGCCAGAATGGATGACAATGAGATATGGCATAACAGAATGGGTCATATAAATTACGAAAATCTTAGTAGACTGACCTCTCAGGAAATAGTTAGAATAGTTCCTAAAATCAAACCCATACCTAACATTGTCTGTGGTTCTTGTCAGGAAGGTAAAATTGTTAAGGCACGCCATAAGAAAGTTAATGATATTCTTACCTCTAATCCCTTGGAGCTTATCCATATGGATCTAATGGGTCCCTCCCAAACTGTTAGTCTCTGTGGACACAGTTACATCCTGGTTAGGGTTGATGACTTCACCAGATTTACTTGGGTAGCCTTTTTAAAACAAAAGTCCGACACTTTTCAGACTTTCCTAAAAATTCTTCTTCGTATTGAAAATGAAAAGGACACTCAAGTAAATTCGTAGTGATAGAGGTGGTGAATTCAAAGACACTGGTATTATTGAATACTGTGACTATAATGGTTACAAACACGAATTTAGTGCTCCTAAGACTCCTCAACAAAATGGAATTGCCAAGAGAAAGAACCGTACCCTTCAAGAGATGGCACGCGTTATGTTACATGCCAAGAATTTACCTAAATACTTTTGGGTGGAATCTATTCGTACTGCATGTCACATCATAAATAGGGTCTATCTTAGAAAGAATTCTAAACAAACTCCTTAGGAACTTTGGTACAATAAAAAGCCTAATCTTAAGTACCTTAGAAATTTTGGCAGTACTTGTTATGTATGCAAAGATAGGGAACACTTATCCAAATTTG
Organism: Sambucus nigra; assembly: GCA_949130495.1. Classification (NCBI taxonomy): domain Eukaryota; kingdom Viridiplantae; phylum Streptophyta; class Magnoliopsida; order Dipsacales; family Adoxaceae; genus Sambucus; species Sambucus nigra. The sequence continues at coordinate 51,896,692 of OX422214.1, forward strand.
AGAGTAGGGGAGATAAATATATATTTCTAGGATACTCATCTAATAGTAGAGCCTATCGAGTGTATAACCTTCGCACTAAAACCTTGATGGAATCCATAAATGTAATTGTAAGTGACACTACTGTAGAGAACAAGACTGGTGAATCAACTATTGAGGAAGAGTCTACAAACATTTTAGAAAATGACTCTTCTGAAATAGATAATTCATTACCAATTGAGATTCCTGAAGTACCTAACTGGGTTTCTAAAGATCATCCCATAAATAATGTAGTTGGTAACCCTAGTGAGCCAGTGCGTACAAGATCCCAACTTAGAAATTATGCACATTATGCATGTTTTGTTACCCTCGTGGAACCAAAGAATGTAAATGAGGCATTGAATGACTCTCACTGGATTTCTGCTATGCAGGAAGAACTTCTTCAATTTGTCATTCATGATGTTTGGAATCTTGTTCCTCGTCCTGATCACAAAAATAGCTCGGAGTTGCTTAAATAGTTTATTTTTAATAAACGGCTTTAGTAACATAGTTTCAGTATATACTATAGTGGATATCCTTCAGTATTAGAAGGGTTTTCTGATGCCAGTTGGATAACTGAGCGGGAGGATCATTCCTAAACAAGTGGATGGATTTTCACTCTTGGTGGAGGAGCTGTTTCTTGGGGTTCAAAGAAACAAACTTGTATAGCCGATTCTACTATGGCAGCAGAGTTTGTAGCATTAGCTGCAACTAGTAAAGAGGCAGAATGGTTAAGGAATTTATTGATTGAAATTCCAGTTTGCCCAAAACCTATGCCTCCAATATATATACACTGTGATTGTGAGTCTACACTTTCCAGAGCTTATAGTAAAGTGTATAATAAAAAATCTAGACATATTGGCCTGAGACATAGTTATGTCAAACAAATGATTACAGATAATGTAATCACAGTGGATTATGTAAAATCAAGTCAAAATTTAGCTGATCCTTTTACCAAAGGTCTTGCAAGAGGACTGGTGTCTAAGACATCAATAGGGATGGGACTAAAGCCCATTAATAAATAATCACTCTTGATGGAAACTCAACTTGAAACTTGATATATTCAAGTCTCAAGTTCAATGATTAAAGTACATCATACGACGTGATTGTAAGCACTATAAAATTTAACACCCTAAGGATAAGTGCTTAGAACATGTAATGAATAAAGAAAGAAGATGAGTTTAACCTTAATAGATTTATGGTGTTTTAAGTTACATGGACACCTATGATAATCTACCTATATGAGTGTGGAAGGTGTACCGCTTCCTATGAGAACTGGTCTTGACTCTAAGGCACTCATGAAATCAAGGGACAGACACAAGGCCTAATACATGTGTCGGCTTATATGGATAATCAGTGACTAAAAGATTTATGTGTGAAGACAAATCCGGCTGATCAATATGCATTGATAGTTCAAAGACAAGTCTACTATACTTTCATGGTTATCCTTGACGAACATTCACAGGGTATTGGTTCAAGTCGTGAGACACCAATGCTTATGCACAGTCTTACAGACAATCAAATATTTACAAAACTTAATTTGAAAATGGTGGAGGAATGTTGGAGATTTCATAAAATAAGTGAGTAAGAGTTTTGGGTGTAAGAGCTTAAAGAGCTTGTCCCACATTGGAAGTGTGTGAAAGAGGTGGGAAGTTAACCCAAATATAAAAAGGGATAGTGTCCCACATTGGAAAATGTACAAAGCTAAGTGTCACCACTAAGCTATACAAGGAGTGGGCAACCTTTGAGTCCCACATTGGAGAAATATTAAGAATTTGTGCACTTAATAAGTACAAATGGAAGATGAAGAGTTAATTCATCTAGCATTTAAGAGGCTATTTAAGGGATCTCAGTACGGTGCGAAGCACGGTACTCACATGCAAACGCGCGCGCGAGCGCGGGTGCGGGGCAGTGGGCTGTAGAGGCGCTAGTGGCGCACTTTGCAGTTCGCATGTCGTGTGTCCGCAGTGGTAGCGGGTTGCCGAGATTCATCCGGGTCGGATCGCGGTAGCTAGGGCGCGGTCACTTTTTGGTTGACCCGTGGAAAACCGATTCGGTATTAATTGTACCTGTTCGGAAAAGACTTAAGACTGTTGGTAATTAATAGTCATACCATTACAGAATTAATTAAGACTGTTAATCCAATAGTCATGACTCTTGAAGACAAAGCTTTTCATTATCAATAAATAAAGGTTGCCTAAAATGAAATTGCACATAACAAAAAACCCAGTTTCAGATTTCCAAACCTTGCTATTACTCTCTTACAATTTTCAGGAGATACACATTCTGTTATTCTGTTTTGTGCATAGAAACAGAATAAAAACTTGATTGATTGTTCTTCGCTGCTGCATCTAAGGGCTATCTTCAAACATACAATTTGCAAACAGTGCAATTGCTTCATTGTATCTTGAGTATGGATTTGCTGATTCCCGTTTGTATACCGAAGTTATTCATGTGGGAAAAATACTGTATTTAGAAAAGTGACATCATGCCTTGAAGTTTTCTAGTATCTATTCAGAAGTTATATTGTTGTATTGAAGTTGACATTACTGTGATATATAAAGAGTTTTATTTTTGTATTTGCATTCATATTATCCAACAATCTAAATTCAGTATTATCAGAAATGTCTGACTCTTCCAAATCACTTCGACAAATAACAAAAGGCTTTGTCAAATTGGACAGTTTTGATGGTGGTGATTTTATGCGCTGGCAGAAAAAGGTTCATTTTATTTTAACAACATTGAAGATTGTATATGTCTTGTCACAACCGAAATCAAATGAAGATGAAGATGAAACCGTGCAAAAGACTACGCAACGCACAAAATAGGAGACCGATGATTACTTATGTCGTGGTCACATTCTCAATGCACTTGCTAACAATTTGTTTCGACTTGTACCAAAATGTTGGGACTGCAAAAACTTTATGGGAAACATTGGAGACCAAATATCTTACGGAAGACGCTACAAGTAAGAAGTTCTTTATCCATCAGTTTTTAAGCTTTAAAATGCATGATAATAGGCCTGTGCTAGAGCAATTTCATGACATCCAACGCATCATAAATCATTGCAAACTGAAAAAATTAAATATGGATGATAATGTAATTGTTGCTGCCATAATTGAAAAACTTCCTCCTTCTTGGAAAGATTATAAGAAAGAACTCAAACACAAAAAGGAGGATCTTTCACTTGAAGAATTAGAGACTCATTTAAGAATTGAACAAGAGTCTCGAATTCTAAATGGTAAAGAGGAACAAGAAAATTCTGTTTGTAAGGTCCATGTGGTGGAGGAAGGAAAATAGCAAAAATATGGCAATCATGGAAAAAATAACAAGCGAAAGATTTTTTCAAATAATTCTAAAGCAAACAAAAAGAAGAAATGAAATTGTTTTCATTGCCACAAACCAGGTCACTTCAAGAAGGATTGTCGTGAGTTAAAGAACTAATGGAAAAAGGACGGACATGAGACATAAAGCAAAAATTGGCTGTTATGATATCTGAGGCTAATATGCTTGGATAAGACAACTCTTGGTGGGTTGATTCTGGTGCCACAAGACATGTTTGTAAGGACAAGAACTTGTTCTCTGCCTATGAAACAATGGAAGGAGATGTTCTCTATGTGGGAAATTCTTCTACTGCTGCGGCTGAAGACAAAGGGACAGTGGATCTCGAATTCACTTCCGGAAAAATTCTTAGCCTCACCAATGTTTTTCATGTTCCTGATGTTAGGAAAAATTTAGTTTCTGGAAGTCTTCTTAACAAATTTGGCTTTAAGCTTATATTTGAGTCAGATAAATTTATTCTGACTAAGAATGGTACCTTTGTAGGCAAAGGATATTTGTATGAGGGCATGTTTTATTCAATATCAATGAAAAAGATTCTTCTACTTATATCGTTGATTGTCTTTCATTATGGCATAGTCGTTTAGGACATGTTAACAAAGAAAATACATTTCATGATTAATTTAAATTTAATTCCTAAATATGAGAATGATATGAATGAAAAGTGTAAAATATGCATGCAAACAAAAATAACAAGATCGCCTTTTCCAAAAATAGAAAAAACTACATCTTTGTTGCAATTAGTACATAGTGATGTTTGTGATTTGCATGGAACACCTACTAGAGGTGGCTGCAAATATTTTGCTACATTTATCGATGACTTTTCAAAATATTGTTACGTATATATTTTAAACTCTAAGGATGATGTGCTTAATAGATTTAAGACATATAAAAATGAATTTGAAAATCAATGTTGTTATTGAAAATATACTTTGTCCCTAATTAATTTGTTTTTGGATATATTGATTTTGATGATTCCAAACAATTATTTTTAATAGTCTGAAAATTTATTTTTTTATCATATTTGTTATATACATCATAAATATCATTTTTTTAATGATCTGTAATTTTTTTTTTGTTGTGTCATAATATTTGTTATATACATATATCATAAATATTATTTTTTTAAGAGCAAAATTGAGCTATACGAATCATACTATATTATCTCTTATATACAGACAAATTTTTTTTAACGTTTTCTTTACATAAATATATATATACACAGTTATATATTTATATATTATATAGCAACCGAAAATTTGTTTTGTGAATCAAACTGTGCGATACCTGACTGCACGGCACCAGTTGCACATATTTGATTTCGTCCGCATATTTTTTTACAGACTTTGTGCCCCGTGCCAAAAAGTTATATATTTATATCTGCTTTCGTTGTTAACCAAACTGTGCGACACCGTACTTTTCTTTTATATACAGATGATATCGCGTACATACATATACATATATATTTATATACCACATACATGTGTCTACTCTTCTTAACTTTTATCACTGACACACGTTAACTATTGCCAAGACATAAAGTTGGAGTCCTTGTCTAACTCTCTGCCAAAGCAATTGGACATACTGCATGCGTGTACCTCTCTTGTGGTTGCCCTTACCAAAGACCACTGCCAAAGCTATTTTTTTTGCTTTATTCGCCACCTAGGATGTACCGCCCTTAAGACTTCTCAGCCATAGCCTAGTAGCTGAGAAAATCACATCTGATGTTAGGTGTTTCCTCATTCCCAATGCTGTTTGCTGGTTATCCGAATTGATTTTTTTTTATTTTCGTTTCTTTAAATATCTGTGGAAAGTTGGTATGATGTGTTGGTGTCCACTGTTTATCCATCAATCTGTGACAATACTATGGCCGAAAGTCTCTATTGGTTTTAACGTTTTTTTTACTGTCAGATACCTTTTTTTTTTCTTGACCAAATGACAAGGGGCCATGCCCTGTCATTTGTGTGAAATGCTTCTAGCCACACAAACCTTGACTAGACTTGAGGCTATGCCATCATTGACAGATTGAATTGATTGAACTTTGAAAATTGTTTCTTTGATATGTATATATCCGTGCAAAATTTGATATATATATATATATATATATATATTTCTTGGTCCGATATTTATTTTAGTCCGAAAATCCTTTATATATATCTGTCCGAATTTTTTTTTTAGTCCGAATTTTTTTATTTCTTCGTAATTTTTTTTTATAACATATCAGTCAGAAAAATTCTTTATATATATATATATCTTTTCGAAATTTTTTATATATATACATATATGTTAATGGTCCTTTCTGTCAGCATCGTCCTCTTTTAACCATAGTTACACTCCATATGTACAGATTGTGTTACAATTTTTTTTACAATATTTATTTGCAAGTTATCACTAATGTCCATTAACTCTTTTATATTTTGGATATTATCTCTTGGACTAACAACTTCTTGCAAAGACATGTTAGAAATTTGAAAGGCTTCTTTCAGTCACATATTTTCAGCATACCACTTTTGTGCTACAACAACTATATCTTTATGGAGAAAATTAAAATATAGGGTCTGCATTTCAGATTTGGAGATCATTTTTACAGCTTCACTATCTTAACAAATCAGGAGCATTTAATGCTGAGATTGCTTGTGTCTAACATCTAGTTTCTCACAGAGATACTTAATGGCTTGATGTACTGCATCAACATATAGAGAGCAGAAGATTGAGACAGCTTATGTGCAAGAACCACACAGATTTCTTTGAGAGCATTTTGAATTTATTATTCAGCTATTTTCTACACAATCAAGAGAGCCATAAATTTTCATCATCTGCTCAAGCATTAAACAAGAAGATCAGTGCTTACTTCAACAACATTCATTAAAGTCTCAGAAACTCAGTTTAAAAATTATATCTTTAGGAGTTTCAGTATTTTTTTTGTACCACAAAATTCAGATTTACTGAGAAGCTTTGTTCTAGCTTCTGTTTGTACCGGTAATTGGTTCCTACCCTTAAGTGGGCCACGGGGTTTGAAGCTCGGTGTTAGCTTGCAAACAGTTGTACGCGGTGGTTTGATCCTACCCACAAGTGGATCAGAATTAGTGAAGCGCAAAGGAGACGGGAGCTCTAGGCGCGTGGACGTAGGCCGGGATTTGGCCGAACCACGTTAATATTTGGTGTCACTTATTTTTCAGCATTTTTATTTATTTATTTGCACATGCTTGCTTGAGTTAATAATTTCAGTACATTATCTTGCAAATAAATTAATTCTGAAAATTGACTAAATATTTTTTAAATAATTATTTTTGTATTAAATAATTAATTTCAGAATATTACTTAATATTAAATACGTAAATTAATTTAATATTCCTAGTGTGTTAAAATCTGCTTTTCTAAGCTGTTTATAATCAGTTGATTGCATTCATTTGATATTATTGAATTTATTCTTTATAGTTTTATTAATCTGAAATTTGTCTAAGTAATTTAAATTTAATATTTTTTTGAAATTTTAATTTGACTTAAAATCTGTAAATACTCAATTCACCCCCCCTTTTGAGTATAATCTGGGCAACAATTGGTATCAGAGCAGGTACTCTTCTTATATTTTGATTTAACAATCTTGAGTTAAAGATCTATGGCATATGTTACTACATCACTTGGTGAAGGTCAATCCATTTTTAAGCCTCCTCTCTTTTCTGGAAAAGATTATAGTTATTGGAAAAATAGAATTAAATATTTTATTCAGTCACATGATTATGAAGTTTGGAAAGTTGTTATGAGTGTTCCTTATACTCCTACTAAAATAGTAAATAATGCTTCTGTCCCTAAAGATGAAAATGAATGGAATGATGCTGATATTAAAAAAATTCAAATAAATGCTAAAGCAATGAATATTTTGCATTGTTCACTTGATGTAAATGAGTACAACAGAATCTGTTGTTGTGAAACTGCTAAAGAAATTTGGGATAGACTAGAAGTCACATATGAAGGAACTAGTCAGGTCAAGGAAGATAAAATTAGCATGCTTGTTCATAACTATGAGCTTTTTAAAATGAAAACAGATGAAACTATATCTGATATGTTTACTAGATTTACAAGTATTATAAATGGTTTGAAATCTCTTGGAAAATCCTATACTGATTCTGAATTAGTAAGCAAGATTCTCAGGTCATTACCATCTGCTTATATGACAAAGAAGCTGGCAATCAAAGAAGCTATAAGAGAAAGACCTATCTCTCTTGATGAACTATTGGGCTCATTAATCACTCATGAAATGGAACTCAAAGAACTTGTTGAAGATGAAAAGCCTAAGACAAGCAAGACCATTGCTTTCAAATCCATTGAGGAAGAAGAGGATAGTGAAGAAGCTGATGATGATGAAGATGGTGACATAGCACTTCTTACAAGAAAGTTCAAAAAATTTCTTGCCAAAAAGAAGGGATTGTCTGGATAACACAAAAAATTCTCTTAAATATATAAATCTTAAAAAGATACATTCTTCTTTATCACATAATTATGATTCCCTCCTTGAAAGTCTAGAAGTATTAAAATCTGAAAATAGGTCCATAAAATCTGAAATAGCAAAACTAAAAATTAAAGAATCTTCTAGTCATGTTTCTGAAAATGAACAATTAAAACTTAAAATTAAGGACTTAACCTCATGTCTTGAAAAGTTTGTAAATGGAGAAAATAATTTAAATTTATTACTTGGAAACCAAAGGTGGATGTATGATAAGGCTGGAATTGGATATAATGAAAAACAAAATGAAAAAAGTTTTGAAAATTACTCTAAAAATATGGGAAATTCATTATGTACTTATTGTGGAAGACATACCCATTTTTCAAACTTTTGCAAATATAAATTTTCCACCAAAGTGGCATGGGTTCCTAAAGAGACTCCTATGTTTGCTAACCCATATGGACCCAACACATTTTGGGTACCAAAAGAAAAATTATTTAAATGTTCTTTGTAGGTGTGTCTTAAAGCTGGATCTATCAAATCAAAATGGTTTTTAGACAACGGATGTTCTAGACACATGACGGGTGACAAAAATAAGTTTTCAAGCCTAATAGCCAAAGATGGAGGTCTAGTCACATTCGGAGACAGTTCCAAAGGCAAAATCATTGGCATAGGTAATGTTGGTAAGGATCCTTCTCCTTGCATTGAAAATGTTCTTCTAGTTGATGGTCTTAAACACAACTTAATTAGTATTAGCCAATTGTGTGATAAAGGTTATAATGTGCTATTTAAAGAAGATCTTTGTCTAATAAAAAATGCTAAAGATAATAATGTTGTGTTTATTGCTTCTAGACATGAAAATGTGTATACTCTTGATTTTGATAACTTGTCACAACAAGATGTAAAGTGTCTAGCTGTCCTAAATGATGATTGTTGGTTATGGCATAGAATATTAGGTCATTCCAACATGGAACAACTTAATATTCTGTCAAAAAATGAGTTAGTAAGAGGGCTGCCCAAAATAAAGTTTGCTAAAGATAAATTGTGTAGTGCATGTCAATTTGGAAAACAAACTAAAACTTCATTTAAAAAGAAAAGAGACATTTCAACAAATAGGCCTTTAGAATTACTACACTTAGACTTGTTTGGTCATAACAAGGAAGCTAGTCTAGGTGGAAAATATTATGCTTTTGTTATTGTTGATGATTATTCTCGATTTACTTGGGTTTTCTTTCTTGCTCATAAAAGTGATACACAATCTGTCTTTGCCAAATTTTGTAAGAAAATTCAAAATGAAAAAGGGTGCAATATTGTGTTCATAAGAAGTGATAGAGGAAGAGAATTTGATAACAAAGATGTTGAATTATTTTGTGATGGAAATGGTCTTGAACATAATTTTTCATCCCCAAGGACTCCTCAACAAAATGGTGTGGTAGAAAGAAAGAATAGATCTTTACAAGAAATGGCAAGAACTATGTTAAGTGAACATAACCTACCAAAATATTTTTGGGCAGAAGCTGTTAATACATCTTGCTATGTAATTAATAGAACTATTGTTCGAAAAGGTTTAGACAAAACTCCTTATGAGATATTGAAAAATAAAAGACCAAATATTGGCTACTTCAAAGTTTTCGGAAGCAAATGTTTTATTTTAAATGACAAAGACATTTTGGGAAAATTTGATGCAAAATCTGACGAAGGTATTTTTCTTGGCTATGCTCTTCATAGTAAAGCTTATAGAGTATTTAATAAAAGGTCACTAGTCGTTCAAGAATCTATACATGTATCTTTTGATGAGTCAACTTCTTTTTCAAAAAATCCCAACGTTGATGATGAGGCTCTAGACCTAAATAAGCACATTGTTAAAGAAAATTCTACTTCTAATATCGATTTTTCTAATAATAATGAAAGCACTCCACATAAAGATAAAAATAATAATGACTCTAACTTACCTAAAAGTTGGAAATTTGTAAATAATCACCCTTTTGAAAATATTTTAGGAGAACCTTCTAGTGGTATTCTTACTAGATCCTCCTTGAAAAATGTTTGTAATCATTTAGCTTTTGTGTCAGAAATTGAACCAAAAGACATAAAAGAAGCTGAAAATGATGAATTTTGGTTATTAGCTATGCAAGAAGAATTGTTACAATTTGAGCAAAATAATGTTTGGTCACTTGTTCCCTCACCCAAAGATAAATCTATTATTGGAACTAAATGGGTTTTTAGAAGTAAAAAGGATGATGGCGGAGTGATTATAAGAAATAAAGCTAGACTTGTTGCGCAAGGGTACAACCAACAAGAGGGTATTGATTTTGATGAAACTTATGCCCCCGTAGCTAGAGTAGAAGCTATTCGCATGTTACTAGCATATGCATGTTATAAAAATTTTAAATTATTTCAAATGGATGTGAAAAGTGCTTTCTTAAATGGTTTTATTAGTGAGGATATTTATGTTAAGCAACCTCCCGGTTTTGAAAATCACGAGTTTCCAAATCATGTTTATAAACTAAATAAAGCCCTATATGGTTTAAAGCAAGCCCCTAGAGCTTGGTATGATAGATTAAGTGGATTTTTACTTGAAAATGATTTTGTGAGAGGAAAAATGGATTCCACCTTATTCATAAAAATTCATAACAATGATATGCTTCTTGTACAAGTTTATGTTGATGATATTATATTTGGATCCACAAATGAAAATTTATGTAAAGATTTTTCAGAATTCATGCAAAAAGAATTTGAAATGAGAATGATGGGTGAGCTAAAATTCTTTTTAGGTTTGCAAATCAAGCAAACCAAAAATGGGGTCTTTATTAATCAATCCAAATATATTAAAGATCTTTTTGTAAAATATGGCTTAGAGCATGGTAAAGCTCTTGGTACACCTATGAGTACCTCTATTAAATTAGATGTTGATGAAAAAGAAAAATCTGTTAATACTACCTTATATCGGGGTATGATTGGTAGTCTATTATATTTAACCGCTAGTAGACCCGATATTATGTTTAGTGTATGTTTATGTGCTCGCTTTCAAGCCAATCCTTAAGAATCTCACTTGAGTGCCGTAAAATGCATATTTAGATATTTAATTAGTACTAAAGATTTAGGATTATGGTATCCTAAAAGCACTTCATTTGAACTAGTTAGTTATTCCGATGCAGATTTTGCAGGTTGTAGAATTAATCGAAAAAGCACTAGTGGGACATGTCATTTCTTAGGACACTCTCTAGTGTCTTGGTTTAGTAAAAAACAAAATTCCGTTGCTCTTTCCACGGCCGAGGCTGAATATATTTCCGCTGGCAGCAGTTGTGCTCAAACTTTATACATGAAGCAACAATTAGAAGATTTTAAAATATTCTTTCACAATACTCCAATTTTTTGTGATAATACAAGTGCCATATGTTTGTCAAAAAATCCTATTTTGCACTCTAGAACAAAGCATATCGAAATTAGACATCATTTTTAATGAGATCATGTTCAAAAAGGCGATATACGCATAGAATTTATTTCTACGGATCTTCAATTAGCCGATATTTTTACAAAACCTTTATCTGAAGATCGTTTTACCTTTATCCGTCGTGAACTTGGTATGGCATGCTTAAATGACTTAAAACTATAATTATTTTTTTCACAACCTTTAAAAAAATGGACCCCACCTTTATATTATTTTACCTCTACCTTTCTCTTGCCGTTTTCTTATAAATACATGTGTAGACCTCATCTCTTCATTCAAATATCATGAAGTCGTTTTATGTAGTTTGGGTGGGAAAGTTTCTCGGTATCTACACTTCTTGGGGAGATTGTGAATCTCAAGTCAAGGGAGTTAACGGCTCTCAATTTAAAAAATACTCCTCATTTGATGCCGCAATGGTTGCCATTCGCTCATCCCCACCGCATGCTCCTTGGGTGAAACCGCCTTCTTGGCCTTTTGTTTTACCTCCGAATACACACACACATGCTTCTCCACCAACTCATGAAAATGTTGCAAGTGCATCCTCTCAAGACAATACTGAAAATACTATCAAAGTTGTTGAGAAAATCACGATTGAGGGCAACTCTAAAGATGTGTGTCATTTTGTTAACAATCTTAAGATGTAATTTTCTATGAATATGCTATTTTCTCTACATGTTATCCCTCCTTGATTATGTTGAATATGTGCTTGATGAAGATACCAAGCTTTCACATATGTCCCTTACCAAACTCCTTACCCATGCACGAATTATTTTTGATAGGGGGAGTTTCGTTTTTTTTACCCGTGACACTGCATTAATAAGGAATATCTTTTTGATAATGTCAAAGGGGGAGAAATTATGATGATTCACTCATTATGCGTAATTTAATCATCTTATGATTATATGTGACTCATTGTTTGTCATCATCAAAAAGGGGGAGATTGTTATTGAAAATATACTTTGTCCCTAATTAATTTGTTTTTGGATATATTGATTTTGATGATTCCAAACAATTCTTTTTAATAGTCTGTAAATTTATTTTTTATCATATTTGTTATATACATCATAAATATCATTTTTTTAATGATCTGTAAATTTTTTTTTTGTTGTGTCATAATATTTGTTATATACATATATCATAAATATTATTTTTTTAAGAGCAAAATTGAGCTATACTTTACTATTCTTTTATCTTTATGAATTTGAATCATACTATATTATCTCTTATATACAGACAAATGTTTTTTAACGTTTTCTTTACATAAATATATATATACACAGTTATATATTTATATATTATATAGCAACCAAAAATTTGTTTTGTGAATCAAACTGTGCGATACCTGACTGCACGGCACCAGTTGCACATATCTGATTTCGTCCGCATATTTTTTTACAGACTTTGTGCCCCGTGCCAAAAAGTTATATATTTATATCTGCTTTCGTTGTTAACCAAACTGTGCGACACCGTACTTTTCTTTTATATACAGATGATATCGCGTACATACATATACATATATATTTATATACCACATACATGTGTCTACTCTTCTTAACTTTTATCACTGACACACGTTAATTATTGCCAAGACATAAAGTTGGAGTCCTTGTCTAGCTCTCTGCCAAAGCAATTGGACATACTGCATGGGTGTACCTCTCTTGTGGTTGCCCTTACCAAAGACCACTGCCAAAGCTATTTTTTTTGCTTTATTCGCCACCTAGGATGTACCGCCCTTAAGACTTCTCAGCCATAGCCTAGTAGCTGAGAAAATCACATCTGATGTTAGGTGTTTCCTCATTCCCAATGCTGTTTGCTGGTTATCCGAATTGATTTTTTTTTTATTTTCGTTTCTTTAAATATCTGTGGAAAGTTGGTATGATGTGTTGGTGTCCACTGTTTATCCATCAATCTGTGACAATACTATGGCCGAAAGTCTCTATTGGTTTTAACGTTTTTTTTGCTGTCAGATACCTTTTTTTTTTCTTGACCAAATGACAAGGGGCCATGCCCTGTCATTTGTGTGAAATGCTTCTAGCCACACAAACCTTGACTAGACTTGAGGCTATGCCATCATTGACAGATTTAATTGATTGAACTTTGGAAATTGTTTCTTTGATATATATATATATATATATCCGTGCAAAATTTGATATATATATATATATATATATATATATATATATATATATATATATATATGTCCGATATTTATTTTAGTCCGAAAATCCTTTATATATATCTGTCCGAATTTCTGTTTTAATATCTGTCCGAATTTTTTTTTTAGTCCGAATTTTTTTATTTCTTCGAAATTTTTTTTTATAACATATCAGTCAGAAAATTTCTTTATATATATATATATATCTTTTCGAAATTTTATATATATATATATATATATATATATATATATACATACATATATGTTAATGGTCCTTTCTGTCAGCATCGTCCTCTTTTAACCATAGTTACACTCCATATGTACAGATTGTGCTACAATTTTTTTTACAATATTTATTTGCAAGTTATCACTAATGTCCATTAACTCTTTTATATTTTGGATATTATCTCTTGGACTAACAACTTCTTGCAGAGACATGTTAGAAATTTGAAAGGCTTCTTTCAGTCACATATTTTCAGCATACCACTTTTGTGCTACAACAACTTTATCTTTATGGAGAAGATTAAAATATAGGGTCTGCATTTCAGATTTGGAGATCATTTTTACAGCTTCACTATCTCAACAAATCAGGAGCATTTAATGCTGAGATTGCTTGTGTCTAACATCTAGTTTCTCACAGAGATACTTAATGGCTTGATGTACTGCATCAACATATAGAGAGCAGAAGATTGAGACAGCTTATGTGCAAGAACCACACATATTTCTTTGAGAGCATTTTGAATTTATTATTCAGCTATTTTCTACACAATCAAGAGAGCCATAAATTTTCATCATCTGCTCAAGCATTAAATAAGAAGATCAGTGCTTACTTCAACAACATTCATTAAAGTCTCAGAAACTCAGTTTAAAAATTATATCTTTAGGAGTTTCAGTATTTTTTTTGTACCACAAAATTCAGATTTACTGAGAAGCTTTGTTCTAGCTTCTGTTTGTACCGGTAATTGGTTCCTACCCTTAAGTGGGCCACGGGGTTTGAAGCTCGGTGTTAGCTTGCAAACAGTTGTACGCGGTGGTTTGATCCTACCCACAAGTGGATCAGAATTAGTGAAGCGCAAAGGAGACGGGAGCTCTAGGCGCATGGACGTAGGCCGGGATTTGGCCGAACCACGTTAATATTTGGTGTCACTTATTTTTCAGCATTTTTATTTATTTATTTGCACATGCTTGCTTGAGTTAATAATTTCAGTACATTATCTTGCAAATAAATTAATTCTGAAAATTGACTAAATATTTTTAAATAATTATTTCTGTATTAAATAATTAATTTCAGAATATTACTTAATATTAAATACGTAAATTAATTTAATATTCCTAGTGTGTTAAAATCTGCTTTTCTAAGCTGTTTATAATCAGTTGATTGCATTCATTTTATATTATTGAATTTATTCTTTATAGTTTTATTAATCTGAAATTTGTCTAAGTAATTTAAATTTAATATTTTTCTGAAATTTTAATTTGACTTAAAATCTGTAAATACTCAATTCACCCCCCCTTTTGAGTATAATCTGGGCAACAAATGTGATACTAAAATAAAATGTCGTAGATCTATTAGAGGTGGTGAATATCACTTTCCTCAATTTTGTGAAGATATGGGAATTATACATGAAGTTATAACACCTTATACACCTCAACAAAAAGGAGTAGCAGAAAGAAAAAATAGGACACTAACTGAAATGGTTAATGCTATGCTTTCTTATTCTGGTTTAAGTAAAGGGTTTTGGGGAGAAGCACTTTTAACTGTGTGCCATATTCTGAATAGGATACTTGTTAAAGATAATAAGAAAACTCCTTACGAATTATGGAAGAATAGAAAACCTAATTTAGGTTATCTTAAAGTTTGGGGTTGTAGAGCTATTGTAAGACTACCTGAAACTAAGAGAAAGAAATTAGGAAGCTAAGGTGTTGAATGTATTTTCATAGGTTATGCACAACATAGTAAAGCCTATAGATTTTTAGTTAGTGAACCTAATGATTCTGTTGAGGTAAATACAATAATTGATTCGATGAATAGTAATGCTCTCATTTGCACATAATAAATAGATGAATAATAATGCTCTCATTTGCACATTTTTGACATGTACTTTTTTGCTGTTTATGTTTCTTATCACCAATCGTCATTATACATCCATGATAGCATTATCATTACACCGTTTCCACTCCTTGGCATCATAACGTATACTGCTTCTTTTAATATCCATTTACATTTTTTTCCTTATCCAAATGAAACAAAATTTTACACTGATAAAGTATGTAATTTTTGGTCCCTCATCCATATACTTTTACCCCTTTCTTATACATTTTAATTATGCTTTCTATCAATGATTTCTTCAGTTTTAATTTACTTCTTGGAACAGTATCAATGTGTGACATGCCATTCCTTTTTGCGATACCTACGACCTTTTCTGTAATATATGTCTTTGATTGTACATTGGACTCTCTATTTTGAACTACTTTCAATCATCACATACTATATGTATATGATTTTGGTTTACTCAAAGTCCTAGTTTCAAAGCTTGCACAAATTAAACATGACGCTAATGAATGTTTTTTCTAATCATTTACAATATTTTCTCACAACAATAAACATACAAAATATCTCTTCCCACCTAATATCTTTATTATTTTCTCTAGGTAACCGAAGATCCACTACCACTTGCAATCACGTGGATCATCGTTACCACACACAAATCCTGCCTCAAGCTGAATAACTACAACTTAGTGCATGGTTATGAAAACTACACCGTCTCAAACATTTTTTCGTATTCCGTAACCGCCCCATTCATAAGGTATTCTACATATATTCGTACAATTAATCACTTACATTTTTTATATTTCTTAATCTATATCTATTTAATTTACATATAATGAATCACACCCACTCCTTCTCAATTATGATCCTATCATTCTAGATGGCACTCACATCCTTAATCAGGAAATTCAACTATCTTCTCCTATTTCTCATACGTCACATAAAACATCTCCTTCCACTAACGTTGAAAATGAGCTAATTTCTAAAAGGAAGCGTGTTACAAGGTAATTACAATTTATTACCTATTTAATTCCTCTTCAACTTCACAATATAATTTTCTAATATCTTTTTAACATATATTTTCCATTACTTAATTGTAGGAATATTGATTAGAGGAATAAATGGATGACGTAGAGTCAATTTCGTTCAAGTCATGTTCGTCAACATACACCACACTCTCCTAATACATTTTATTTCTACTTTTATATTGCTCTCTATATAAAAGCTTGACAATGTCTACTTTCATTTCTACTTAATGTTCACTAATCATGACTACTCTACATTTTTAATGATTTCCAATTTTCCTTCTATCTCATTTTCTTATTTAAATTGGCATCATTTATATTGCATATGATAATGGGTTTTCAACTAGCTGTGCACAATTTTGGATAAAAGTAGTGCACACATAGTCAAACTCTCTATCATGCAAGTATGGTTTGTTGTTATTTATGTCATGAAATGATGGGAAGAGCTGTATCATGCAATTATAAAATATAATTGTCTGACATTATAAGAAAAAATTATGCAAGATGGTGAGATGATTCTCTCCAATTGTAGATATTACTTCATGGTGCAATGGGATTGCTTGAAGCCATCCCTTTCACCATGATCATATATATTATCACCTATATTTTTTACGTTCGAGTTGGTGGGGGTGTGAGGAAATTGAATGAATGGTTGATGTATATGATGATGATTAGGGTCTCTATTAATTGGAAAAGTCACTAGACGCCGAAGGAGTATACACCGAAGGAGTATGCTCCAATTGTGACACGGATGTAAAATTGAGGCTCAATTGAGTGTGTTAGAAGTTGAGATAGAGATATCAATGCTTAGTAATTTATACCATCTCGAACGATATATCACCAGTCGATAATACCGTTATATTACCGATATGGGGCGATTCTACTGCAATATCACCGATATGAGCCGATAATATTGAGAAATTAATGTTATAGGGTCAATTCACACCAATAATAAAAAACTAAACTCATAACTCAATAGCAGATCGGTGGGTAACAATACCTAGTTAACTCGGTCGTATGGTCGCGGTATGAGCCTTGACTTTGAACCATGACTGACGCCATGCAACCTTTGAAACATCGAGTCTAAATTTGAAAATGACCCAAACTTTAGGATTAATTTTTCATTTCACTTTATATAATATTGTGGGGGCAAAATATATGCCTACGGAATAGCATGACGTGTGGGGAGCACCCCGGTGAAGATGGCGACGTACCAGCAATATAAGGACGACTAAAGTCCTTAATAAACGAGAAGATCGAGGAGCAGTATCTGATTGGAATGAAACTCCACGAAGATAGGGCTCATCCATATTTGTTACTCATCCATATTTGTAACCCTAATGTAACCCCTAACTCTATATAAAGGTGACACCCCCCATTGTGAAAGGGGCTTGGAAGTTAGAGAAACACTCTCATGTAAAACTCTCTGATCATTCTAATGAAACACACCAGTAGCCCCGTGAACGTAGGCCATTCATGGTCGAACCACGTAAATATTTGTCTCTCTCATATTTATTTTTATACTTGTATCGTGATGAATTGGCATCCCCGACGGGTGAGATTAATTGCACCTACAAATATAATAAAAACTTTTCTCCCAAACCCTAACTTTTCTATATTTGGACTTCCACAAACCCTATCTTAAGGAGTCACAAAAGTAAAGTCCATTCCAAACTACATCACATAAATTCAACACACCAATAGTGAAGTTCGTAGATACATATATGTCGTCCGAACACAAATTTAACTAGGCATCAAAGTATACACAAACTTCACTCAACACAAATAACATAATTCAAATACATAAAAGAAACTAACAATGAAAACTAAAAAAGCTAATGACAGAAAAGTAGGTAAGGAAATTAACCTATTTATGTCCATATCTATAAAAAATTCTCTCATTTGATTATATATTTATCATTGATCTTTAAAATGATGACGCGTGTTTGAATTAATTGGGTCCATCACATATATCACAAAATAAAATCATAATGGAATAGAAAATCAAATTAATGGCATAAACTACTTGCAAAGGACATGAATTAATTAACTGAGACAAACATACCAATAATTCTAACTAAAATTCTCACAAATAAGTATACTCATATTCTCATAAATTAATCTTAAAACTAATCTACAACAACCAATTGACAATCCGGGTTTTCAATTGACTCACCCTCAACCTCCTATCACCACCACAAATCAATCTCGTACTAAAACTAATGATATGAATTAATAACCAATAATTAAAATTACATTTTATTCGTATCAGGTCGAAGATATTACAACTTGAATGTCCGGTGCTAGATCATATATCTAAATGCCTGATTCGTATAGGATATTGCATATTTCCGCCCGTTATCTTTATTCATTCTAGTACTTTTACGTTCTTAATGTCTATATTTATACTCGTTAACCAGACAACCTCAGATTTGGACATATATATGTTTTGTAGGGTTTAATTGTGCTTTTGTAGGTATTGGAACGCTAAAAGTGAGGTTCGATTGCATTTCGGAGAAGTTTTGTCATCAAATGCTACTTCAAAGGCAATTTGGTCTTTTCAAACTCACTATTTTTTATAGAATGAAGTTACCAACATGTATATCATCAAATTATCTTTCCGTGGCCACTGACAGTGCGTCATTCTGACTCCGTATGTGGAAGTTATGCCCATTTTCGCAAGGTTTCGGTATTTTCTGCTACTTCAAGGGAATTTTGGTAATTTCATACTGCATAATTTGGAGGGTTTCAAAACAGAATCATGTATATAATTTAATTAGGTTTGCGTTGGTTCTGACCACGCCTCATTTCGATTCCGTATGAGGGAGTTATAGTCGTTTCCGTGCAACGCGTCAAAATTGGTTCAAAGTGGAAAAGGGGGCTGTCTCCAGCCCAAGGCAAATTCCAAAAAGTGCGGTCGACCGGTCCTAAAATAGAGGTCGACCGGTCCCATCAGATATAGATAAAAATTAACTTATTTTGGATTTTTTGTCGTGGTTTTGTTGGGGGTTTATTTTGGGGTATTAATAGAAGAATGTTTAGGGCTTTTCTTTGAGGATATATTTCATTTTAGGTTAGAGAACTTTGGGGATTTTTTGGAGCTTCCCTCACCTCATTTCCATGGGTGTTTTGCCTACTTTGTAAGTTAATATTACTATTTATTGTCTTCAAGCTTTGTACTTAGTTGTTTTAGCTTAATTTCTTTGTTGTTCTTTACTTTTATTGCTTAAATAGTTAGTTATAGTTTGTTAATTCTTATTTGCCTTTGTTAATTAGTTGTTTTACTTAGTTTAATCTTGTGTAGTGAGTAGTTTTACGGGTTCGTATTGCGTTTTTTTCCATTAATGGGCGTCGAGTTCCGGAAGTTAGGTTTTGGAGAAAATTGCACTTAATTGAAATCTCGGGTATTAAAGTCGGATTATTATGCGTTTAACTTTCTTTGCCATGCAACGTTAGTGTTTATGGCGATAATCTGAATTTAATCCGCGTGTGACCATTTTTGCTTAAATCTTTAATCTCACGACTTTGGGTTAAATTCCTTATTGTGTGATGTTTATACTTAATTGCAAATGCTCGATTAAATATTTTCGAACTGAAATTCTAATTATTAGATGTTTAGCCCATGGTGGGGACACGATCCCGAATCTCAATTTATTAATTCTAGTTTAGACTTAACTTCTTAATTTTTCCCTTTTCTTTATTTCCAACCTATCACCTTTTACAGTTTTATTTTAGGAGTATTAAATCCTATAAATTCTAGAAACTCGCCTCTGTGGATTTTTGATACCCGACTTACCGCTATACTTGTATCGCAAGTGCAATCATAATTTAGGTTTTTGTATTAATGCGGTGAAATGAATTCAACGATTAGCGTTTTGACGCGATGTTACTTTTCGCCCTTAACCAAAATGGCGCCATTGTTGGGGACTAGTTTGTTTTAGACTTTATTTGATTTAGTATTTCATAGTATTTTCTTTCTATTTGTATTATTTGCTAATATTTTGCAGGACTTCCACATGTGAGCACTTAGAAACGGTCGAATTTTTCCCGCGCACACCTACTTTGTGGAATCCGCCACTCCGAGCCATTTTTGGGGTTAGCATGTCTTATTCCGATTCTTTCGGTAATCCTTGTTATAATTCTCAAAATTCTCGACCTATGACTTTCGGTGAATACTTAGAATCCCAAAGTATAACAAATTCAAATATGACTGTTGACGCCACTAAAATGTCAGTGGCCATGTAGCAGGTCGGACACTTTTGTAAAGGGTAATGACGCAGGGATACATTATGTCTAGTTTTTCATGAATTTAAAATTGAGGAATATAAAATAACATACTTTATTTATGTATTACGGGTATTTTAAACATGTATGCGTATCTCTCATATTTATATAATATAAGGTTTGGTGTTCATTAATGTGCTCAATTCCAGAAGATATAAATATTGGACTAATGCATTAATATCATGTATATTTTGTTTGCCTACGGGTCCATGTATGATATTGAATGCTAGGATGATGATACTTTATGATGTTGCATATATATTATTGTTTATTCAATCATTGTGATTCGGAACCCTACAGGTCCAATTACAATAATTGGACAAAATGTAAGTGGTGATATATATACTGGGAAGGTGATAATGGTCGTCAAACGCAGATGCCACAGTTTCTTTCATCATGATATTAGCAATTAAGTGTATGAAAAACATGGACATGATTAATTTAGTATATTGCTCATGCGATATTTAATGAACATAAGTGAAAAACTTATTGACGTGTGTATGTAAGTCTTTACTTAATGTAATATTCATATTATGAAATGTTTGGTAGTCACCACAGTGACCCGACTAGAATAGAAATGAATATTAAATGTAAAAATGATGGTAGTAGTAACTCATGATGCTTATAATTTTAAAGATATCAATGGGGTATATTGAGTTTATTTCTTCAAGCAAGGTTATTCCTTACAGGGAATCGATTTTGAGTGATTGAAGGAACATCATAAATCACATACATTATTATAGTATTTGAAAATAAGTTGTCCACAAATATCGTGTACTTCTAATGAAATAACATTATGCGCAATAAAGTAATCTAGAAGCATCATATAATCGATATTTCACGGTTACTACCGAATAAAACTCACGGTTATGCACTCAATTTATTATTATGTTATCGATGGGTGTGTTGTTAAATCAAAGCATTAATGAAGTGTGCAATTTATCTCATTATCTTATCATATTATTGTATCCCATTTTGTTTCTCTAAAAATTTCATATTTAATTTGGTTAAACAAATTAAGTTTGTTTACATGATGCAGACTCAAACTAATAATGATAGAGATAATATGTATCTTTTATGATTTGAAATGTGTTTTTCATCTTAGTAGAGATTGCAAGTTATACCTACTGTGTTATAGAAAGTATTTACTTTTGATGTAAGGATTTTTTACAAAACAAACTATAAATGTTAATAATATTCTTTTCTTTTGTTCTTGGGGAATCAAATCGCCATTTGTTTTTTTTTTCATAAACCCTCAAATTTTAATTTTCTTTGGAAAATGTTTGTCTACACTTGATCGTGAGGGATATGTTCTAAAAGAATCTTTTGATGTATATTTTTTCAAAGGTTATGGTATTACTTTTGATGTTTTGTATAAAATACAGTTTGGACATATTTCTTTTAAAGATTGTTTTGATCCTGCATCATAATCGCAACCTTATTGATTAAACTCATTAATCTTATACAAAATTAAATCTAGACTCCCTTTAATAATTTTTGTGGACAAGATTTTTATAATATCTCTTATAAATCTTGATAGTCGAGTTATGCTCTTAATGTATTACGATGTCTAATATAAGGATGGATTATATGGCCCAAGTGGGAGATAATGAGAAACGTTCCTTAAAGTGGACCTACATAGATCATATAATTGTCATTGACACGTATTTATTGCATTAAAGAAAATTGAAATTTCGAATTCATTATGAATGGTGAAATTAGTGGTAGTAGAAAATCATGAAATATGGTTATAAGAAAGGTATGGTACTTATCCCATTATCGATAAATTTTTTGAATACTTGTTCTTTTAGTTGTTAGATTGTCTAAACAACAAAGAACAAATAAATGATCAACTACTAAATGATAGTATTGTCACCGTGAGAGAAATGTAGATAAAATCATATGGAATAGTATTAAGAAGATTCTAAAAGGTCTACTATCCTGGATGATTATGTGGTGTATCTGCATGAACATGAATTTGGCATAAGGATGATAATGACCTGGTTTTATTTTCACAAGTCATAAGAAGTAAAACTAATGGACTACAATTAAGTTTATATCTCGTTGAATTACATAATTGATGCACTAAAGTCGGGTATGAGGGGGTCATCAAGACCAAATGTGACACTATCAGTAATTAAACGAGATAAAGCTAAATTGTTGTAAAATATCTCACCATTAACGAAGAAAAGGTTATAAATAAACCTTCTCAATTATATGTAAGGACATGAAATTCTTATGACATTAGTAGCTCATTGTGATTGAGAGTTACATTAAGTAGATGTGAAAATTACTTTTGGAGTTTAATAAACCATGTGTATATGTTTAAGAGATCATTGTATAAACATAAGTTTCCCGCATGATGTATTTTACGAAATAATATCATTTTTTAATCGTTGTATATTTGTATACACCTTAAGATCAGCGGGAGTAAGTTTATATATTTTCTCTATATACAAGCACGAATTTAAAAAGTAGATAATCAAAATAATTTTATATGGGTTTAAGAGGTCTTTATGAAGTAACGAGATACTCAAAAGACTATATGCTCACATTTATGATGTATATGTTCATTTAAATATGAACAATTATTGTGACTCAAATTTACTAGTTATACGGATGGTATGAAGTTCACTCTTGCTTAAGTATATTTGTTTTGGTTTATCAACTAATATAATGAAGGAGTGCAATACAATCCATCCCTTAACTATTGTGAAAAGTTAGTTTATAGCATGCTTGATGCTACAACTTATGTATTTTGATAGAGTAACTTCATTTTGGGACTTGGAGTTGTCGACACTATTATCAAGCCGCTAAAATATTATAATAATGTCGTTGCAATCTTCTTTATGAAGAAATGTTAGGTATTCCTAAAGTAATTAAGCACATTGAATGAAATACCTATCACTGAAAGAAGAAATTCAGAAACAAAAAGTGCCACTACAAGAATTATGTCTTTTAGCAAGGGAAAAAAATTGTTGCAAAAGGTATGTTTTCGTTGCAAAACATCTTTTGCAACGATTTTTTTTCCTTACAGCATTCCTCGCACTAGCCATCATGCTATAGATCTTTTGCAAGAAAATTTTGTCATCTTCGCTAAAAATATTTTGCAATAAAATTTTTCGTTGGGGAAAACAAGATTTTTCATTGCAAAAAAGTTCTCATGTCTTGCTTAAAAAGCTTTTGCAATGAATATTTCGTTGCAAAAAATACTAATAAAACCTCGCAAAAGATATTTTGTGAGAATTAAAATTCCTTGCTAAATGTTAATTTTACATTGCTAAAAGTATTTTGTAACACTCTTTTTCTTGGAAAAAAAGTTCTCGTATTTTGACTAAAAATCATTTACAACGAATATTTCATTGCGAATGATATTAACAAATCCTTTCAAAAGATATTTTGAGAGAATTACAATTCCTTGCCAAATGTTAATTATACATTGCTAGAAGTCTTTTGTAACACTCTTTTTAGTTGCAAAAAAGTTCTCGTATTTTGACTAAAAATATTTTACAATGAATATTTTGTTGCAAAAGATACTAATAAATCCTCACAAATGATATTTTGAGGGAATTAAAATTCCTTGCCAAATATCAATTCTTCGTTACTAATTGTCTTTTGTAACTCTCTTTTTCGTTGCAACATTTATTTCGTTGTAGAATTATATTAAATAATGAAATAAATAAAAATAAAATTAGGTAAACACACATAATTAAAAGATGTTATATTATATTCAAAACTAGGTGGAAACCCGCGCGATGCGCGGGTTAGATGCTTATGCCACAACCTTATTCCACATCCCTTCGGTGGATAAAGAGATCTTATGTAAGTCCTTTGGGCAGAACTTGTGAAATATAGAAAACAAAATAATTCCAAGCAACATGAACTATAGCTCTAAGAGAAAAAAAAATGCAACATGATGTTTTGTACAATTGTCATTTATTTCCATTAATTGAATGGAAAAAATCACTGTTCTAAAAAACCCGCCTAGGCTCCGCCTAGGCTTGAGGCTTGGGATAAACGCCCCGCCTTAAGTTTTTCACGCCTTATTCTTGGTAAAACCCTTAAGGCCCACTTTTTTCTAAAAACAACAATGCTTTAGTGAAACAATATCGCCTTTTAAAGAATTTTTTTTCAAACCAGACCATTATCTCATCCAAAATAATCAACTAGTATTTTATTTTGCAAATATTCAAACATATTTTTATGATATGTACAATTTTAGTTTTTTAATAGCCTTATTTTGGTTAAAAAATATTAAAATATATTAAGAAGGCCTAAACGCCTTTTGACGCCTTTTTACGCCAAGGCTCGCCTAGGCTTCTAAGGCTTAAGGCTTGGCCTCCACGCCTCGATCACGCCCCACATTTTTTAGAACCTTGGAAAAAATTAATTATAAATCAATAGTCAATACATCAATGTATAATCTTATCCCATAAAAGTGATTCTAGTTTATCACTTTGAGTTATGAATGGATGTCAACCGATTTAAGGTCAACACATTATGTAGTACATTGCAACAACAGCTTGATATTCTCTCCATCTTCATTCACAACAATGATTACAGATATCAAGCATTGAAGAGATGTTTGGCACAACCCAAAAATCCTCCTGTTTGTTCAACTTGTAGTGTTCCTTCCTTTGTTCGATCGTTTACCATTTAGACGTGACCTATCAAGCTTGTAGTATCCTTCTTTATCAGGCATATACATTTCTTGAACATCAACTAAAAGTTTTACACCGTCCACTCCCATGCCATTTCCATCCACAAAACGACCCCCAACAGAAAACCCAATGATCTTAAAAATCCTCCTGTTTGTCAAACTTGTAGTGTCCTTCCTTTCTTTGATCGTTTACAGTTTAGACGTGACCTGGTCAAGCTTGTAGTATCATTCTCTATCAGTCATATACCTTTCTTGAACATCAACTAAAAGTTTTACAGCGTCCACTTACATGCCATTTCCATCCACAAAACAACCCCAAACAGAAAACCCAATGATCTTAAACTTTTGGGATATTGTATCATGATCATGATAAACAGAGACGGGGATGGATTTGAAACATTAAAAAATGTGTAATCGCCCTTGTAATAAGGTTTAAGTTCATAAACCCCGCATGTTATCGATTTAAATGTGAACACTCCGTGAGCAACTACTGAAATCCTAAGGATATTTTACAAAAGTGATGAGCATCTTTCATTGTTGAGGAACAATTACATTTTTTAGAATCATGTCATACACTTTATCTACATTGATTGGATCAACATTGAACAATCGACATGCGTCTGATTTCTTCGTAACGTTACCATTTCGAACCTCAACTGACATGGTTTGCAACATATTGAGATAATGTGTTGGCAGAATCGTCATCTCTCAACACTGTTGTTTCTGTTGCACCAACATTATCAGAATAATAGGTTCAAGGTCATGACTTCATATCAAGCTGGTGTAAAATGGAAATGCACAAAAAAGAGTGAAAATTTATAATTTGGAGTATAGCTTAGGATAATTGAGAAAGAAATCGTACAACTTTGTATCAATCATTTCTATCACAATTATCAGTCGTTGATGTTCTGGATACCATCCCTTTTTGTCCTAGAGAATTTCTTTGATAATCATAAGCGTATACGAAAATTTTAATCTCTAATGGTATCGTATTCTCCATGTGTTTATATGGAGATTTAACTTTTTGCGAATATAGACCCCTGTTTAGAAATAAAAGAGTATGATTATGAATTGGATATATGCTAGACAACTTGTATTTTGGAATAAACTATACAAAAAAAATCGGTACTTCTATTAAAACTTAATGACACACCACATGATTATATATGTGTTGCATGGGATTACTCGTATTCTTTCTTGTTCCATTTATATTTCTTTCTAATATAAATAAATCACTGCAGGATTTTGCCAATTCTTTCCTTCTCCATTTCACTGCTGGGAAAATATATAAGAAGGAGGAAAAAAATTAAATCACAATTTATATGCTCTTATGCATTTTAAAACTAAAATGATCTGGTTCAATACATACGGTGCGTTCTGAAAGGAGGCAACCTCTACCCATATACTCCGACGTTATATCTCCAACCTAGTCCATCCAGCACAGCTCCAAAACCTGCAACACCCTTATAGCTGTGATCGGTAAACTGACCTGCTGAACCAACAATAATGTCAGTTATAAGGAAGATAGGTTAAAATTATTTCCCCAAAACTTTCTACAGTTGCGGAACCATTGAACATATTCCGCTTATAACAGAGAACCAGTTGTATGATCGGGATGGGAAATTACAAAACAAAATAACAGAGAAGTACGAAATTGAGAAAGTCACAATAAAAATAAAATCTATAAAGAATGAACCATTTTGAACTACAGAATTCAAATTAGCATATTTCTTCAGTTATTAACTGTGTAATATTATTAACTGAAACTAATTGCACTAAGATTTATTTAGTCGGGCATAAGAATAGTCGTACAAATATCAAAGATAAATAAAGAAGAAAAATATCGAAGAAACTAAAAATTATCTCTTTTGTGGTTGTGCGGGATTATGTTGAAGTACGCCTGAAAATTGGAATCAACTACTCAAACTTAGGTTTCTTAAAGCGACTATTACTTTATATTAAGTAAAAACCTAACTAAAATTTATACACTTCTATTTCAAAAATTTTAGACATAGCGTTGCAAGATCGTAATTAGTTGGTTTGTGAGAAGAAATTTATAAAAAAGACTACCTGATTATTGATAACAGCAGTAGTGAAGACCACAAACTCAAACCTCCAAAGAAAAGATTCGAGATTTGTTCTGCTGCAAATATATTAGTCAAGAGAAAGGGAATATGAAGCAACAGAGCTTAATAAAATATTAGATAAAATATAGATAGATAGAGAGTATGTGAAGCATATAAATTACGGAAGATTAAAGGATGGAGAGTAGGCGAAGCATATAAATTTCATAACCGAAGAACTTGATGTTAATACGTATTGAACAAAGATGAAAATCAATTTTTTCCCAAGGAACGATTTAATATGTACACAATTACAATATTTTACAGAACCTATTAAATATAATATTAGTATATTTCCATAAGGATGTAATTTCCATTCAATAATATTAGTGGTGAAAAAGGATCATATAAAATATGGAAGTGTATCAGTGCATAAGACATGAAGATTCTGCTAAAAGAAGCAGTTTAATAGTATCACTCATACATGTGCAAGACAACAGGTGAAAAGGCTTATGCTATCACTATGATGAGACATATTATTGGGGGCATAATTGCAAGTTTAAGAGCATATAAATATATAATATATTAATGAGTAGCTGTAAATTTAAAATAGGCAGTTAATAGTAGTAACTCTATGCATTCGGTAAAATTACCTTACAATAAAGTAATGATATATATATATATATATATATATATATATATATATATACCCAAGATTAGACGTGTGATGTAATTTTATGTAGTTGCAATAGGTAAAGAAGTAATAGCAGTATAAAATTAGTTATGTATCAAGTTTTCATGATGAACTTATGTTTGGAGATTTATCTATTAATCGACATAAAAGAAGAGTTAAACACATTGAGAATCAATTCACTTTAAGAATAAAGTAATAACACATTGAAAACTGATTTAGGATATGAAACGAGGAAAAATAAAATGACTACGCTGATAACTTAGTGGTAACACCTCTAATTACTAATAAATCTGATTCAATAAATAGAGACCATACAGAAATCAAAGTAAACAAAGATTTGTTTCATCTAGTAATTTCAAAGGAACACATAAATAGTATTTCAACCAAGGCATTATCAGTTGCGGAGTTAACATCCACAACATTAGACGTCAAATAATAAGTGGAGAACATAATATAAGAAGCTATCGAAAACTGGAGTAAAAGCACCAAAATAAGAGATACGTTTTGGGGGGTTAGAGTAGGCTAATTTCATACCACAAGCTACTGGGCATACTATAGATGGTAGAGCCTCATATAGGCCACAAAAGGTCCAAGTTCGCATGAGCTTGGTAACAAAAAGAGGGTGGGTGCAGAGTGTAGTCTAACTGACTAATATTCATAAAGATTTTTATAAACTACAAAATAGGTAAATCCATAACAGGAATAATAACGAGAGAACTAACCATATGTTTCCACGTAAAAATATTTTCACCATTTATTGTCTCCACAGACAGCTCTTCATATGCACACTACTTTGCTAATGGCAACATAGCAGACACTGCAATAATATACATAGTTGCAAATAATATTAGGATAAAAAAGGACCAGAAATAATTATCAACAAATGTTTTTCATTAGGACTTATTTAATTGTTGAGAAGTATATAAATGTTTGGAGAGAACTTTGTATCTTACCTTGATAGGCATATTCATCAGAACAAATTCATTTCCAAAGGTTTTGGAGATCATTGAGAATATGTTTAGAGCTGTTATTCTCTTGGATCATATTTAATGCCCTCTTAATCTATAGTCTAGTGATAATACGCAAATACTGCGTATTTCATCCTCCGCACGGACACATTTTTGCCCCCTCAGGTATCTTATTCCCTATATTTATGCTCGTTCACCAGACAACCTCATATTTCTACGTTAACATATTTTTCAGGGGTTAATTGAGCTTTTGTAGGTAATTGGATGCTAAGTGTGAAGTTCGGACGCATTTCGCTCGATTTTTGTACGCGATCGCACGTTCAAGGGCATTTTAGTCTTTTCACAGCTTGGTCACCTAGCCCAACATCTCATGGAAGTTTTATCCCTCCTCGCAAGCTTCACGAGGTCGCAAAGGATGCGCGCGATTCCGATTCAGAATGAAGAAGTTACGGCGATTTTATCGGAGAAGAAATGCAAGCCAAAATATGGGAAAATGCAGTCTGCCCTGCTTAATCGATCGATCGACCAAAAGGGTCGATCGATCGACCCTTCACAATTTTTCCACGATTTTTACTATCGATCGATCGACCAAAAGGGTCGATCGATTGATCCCCTATTTTCAGGAGATATTTTGGCATTTATTTTATTTTCTCTTTTCTTTTCTATTTTTATTCCAACTTACTATATAAAGCAATTATGATGTAATAAACAGATATACACGATTTTAGGGTAGAATAGCTTAGGGTTTGGGTGATTTGGTTAGTTCTTCTTGGATTGACACACTTTTGGGCTTGTATGTTGACTATTCTCTCACCCTCTCCATTAATATAGTTGTAATTCCTTATATTCTTGCTTTCTAGTGTAATTTCCATGCTTTCTAAATTAGTTTACATGCTTTGATTTACGTGCTTCGTAGAATAGTTTTATCGCATTTATTTACACGCTTTCATTTACCGCGTTTTCAACATGCTTTCTAGCTAATTTAAATTCGATTATGTTTGAATTGAACTCACTCGAGTTGACGCGTTGCTTTACTTTGGTGATGGTATTTACAGGTCTATTTCGGGTGCGTTGTCCTAGTTATTGCGCCTAGGAGATTTGACGAGGCATATCATGTATGTCCCGTGCTTACGACCTTTCGTGGGCAATTTCCGAGATATTTGTTAACGCCAAAATCTTATCAGGCTTTTATGCAAATTTAGGGGCGTAACAACCCTTGGTTCAATTAATTATCGAAACAAGATGCATTCTTAATAACTCGCCGACCCATGTAACCATTTTATACAAATTAACTCAGGTGAGGGATATTCGATGCAACCTATAGTTTTACTCGCTTTCATAATCTAGTTTCAATACATTGCCTAGATCAACATTTCCCTTTTATGCATCTTTTCCTTTTTAGTTTGTAATCATCTTTTACACTTTTATTTAGGAACACTAAATCACTTAAATTCTAACAACTTGTCCCTGTGGATTTTCGATACCCGACTTACCGCTCTACTTGCCCCGCAACTGTAGTTGTAACTTAGGTTTGTTTGTATAGTCGCGGCGAGACAGAAAACAACGATTGTGCAATTACACGCGCACACTCCTCGCGCGCTATCAAAATGGCGTCGTTTTCGGGGATAAGTTTATTTTAGACTTTATTTGATTTAGTATTTCATAGTATTTTCTTTCTATTTGTATTATTTGCTAATATTTTTGCAGGACTTCCACATTTGAGCACTTAGAAAAGCTAGAATTTCTCCCGCGCGCACTTACTTTGTGGAATTCACCACTCGAGCCATTTTTTGGGTAAGCATGTCTTATTCCAATTCTTTCGGTAATCACTGTTATAATTCTCAAAATGCTCGTAATCCTATGACTTTCGGTCAATAGAATTCCAAAAATTTACAAATTCAAATATTACTTTGGGGGAGTATAACGAAAGTAAAAATTTGGGTTATTGGAATTTTGATAATGATGATAATGGTTTTAGGCATTTACCTCCTTATAATAGGAATTTTGAAACGAATTCGAATAGTTTTCAAAATTCCTATAATAATGAGTTTGTCCGATTGTAATTTTCAAAGTTCCCATTTTCATGGGTCCGCACCTCCACCTATGACTTTCGGTGAGGGTTTGCGTATATATGAAAATGAGAAAATTGAAAATCGTTATCGGGAAGAAAATCGTTCGTGGGAACATGAGTTGGATTTATTATTTGAGTCCGACGATGATTTTGCTTCCGAGATTTTCGAAGTCGAGGAATGTTTTGAACTAAATGAGGTACTTGTACCACTTTGGAATAAACCATTCTTGACTTTGTCCATCTCGTAATAGATATTGAAAGTGAGGTTAATAATGACATAATATCTATTTGCAATGAAATGATTTCTTTTTGGCCCCCAAAGAATAACATTTCATTGAAAATGATATTATTTCCTTTGAAATTCCAACTTCATGCGATGATGATTCATCTCATGAGTTTGAATTTCTTTCATCCCCATTTTCATTCTCTACTACCACACCGTCACAAGTACCCGATGATTCGGTTTCAAACTTTAATGTTTGAAACTTTTTCGCCGATGAGGAGTACTTGCTCGAGTCGCCCTCCATGATCGCATCTTTTCCTTTGTGTGCATTGCCTCCCATTCCAACTTCAAAATCCTTGGGAGGATATTTGGCTTTTCTCTGTCCCCACTTGTTTTTGTCACCCGTGCAATCCAAACCCCCTATCGTCCCTCCAAAACTTTTAATTGGCGATGGTTCCTTTCTTCCGCCTTACACATGACTTCCGTTGTTCAAACGGAATCCATATTTTTCGGAAGGCATGCTTATATGTGAGGGTACACCGGTTATCCTCCAAACTCAAATCATTTTCATGATGGACCCTCACCTATTTAGACTTCTAGTGTACAGTTAGCGTGAAGCCCAAATAGTAGGTTGTATATAGTTAGCTTTTTATCATTTCTTTCCTTCTTAATTTATTTTAGTGTAATTAGTTAACTTTTTGTTATTTGTATTTTCTATGCTCGGTACTAACTTGTTTTGTAAATTCTTTGGACTTGTTCTTATGGGGATCGCTCCACTTTTGGGTAATATCACTCTTTTCCTCTCTTTGACTTGTTTTTTAATGTACATTGAGGACAATGTCAAGGTTTAAGTTAGGGGGTGTGAGATATTCTATCCATTTCATTATTTAGTCCATGTTTTTTCTCACATGTTAGTTACTTAGTATGCTTTTCTTAGAAAAATTCAAAAATTTCAAAAAGATTTTCTTTTTTTTTTTCCTTTTTTGGGCATTTTGACTTTTGTTTCTGATGATAAATGTTAATAATTGCCCGATCCAATAGACAACCCAATGATGCATGTTTCGATTTTAGAAGTTATCAGACTTTAGTCTCACTTATTGATATTATGAATAACTTCATGAATTAAACTTTAATCCCATGAGCACATGCACTTTTATGGTTATATTGATTTGGTTTAAGATTTTTATAACTCGATAATCTCTTGTTGCATTGTATATACTTACACCGAGTAAGCTTTGTACCTTTCGTCATTTGTGAGTGTATACACTATTCTTTCCTCTTTGAAAACGTTGAATTCGTCGGTAATCTCACTATTCTTTCATTTGACTGTTCATTAATTGAGTTCATACTTGAAATGTGTTACTTGATCATGATTTTCATATATTATTTTGATTCAAGAATTGTGTAAACTTTGTGAAATGATCATAGGCATTCTTTGTTATATCACCCATATTAGCCTTGACCTCGCCCTTATATGTTTACCCTCGTTAACCCTTTTGAGCCTAAATATAGCCTTTCGTTTCATAACCCCATTCCCATAACCAACTCTAAATTGGAGTTTTATCCCATACATACACTTTCCATACCTTTGTTTGGAATATTACTTGGGATTGAATGACGTTGTTATGATGTCGGTTGCAATTTAGGCAAATGAGAGTGTGATAAGTAAAGAAAAGAAAGTAGTGAAAAAAGTGATGAAAAAGAGAAAGAAAAAAGCAAAAGAAAACAAAATAAAGAAAAGTGAGAAAAAGAAGAAAAAAAAAGAAAGTTGTAAATGTTGTGTGTATAGTTCAATAAGATTTGATTACTCTCCCCGATGATATATCTAATGCCTTTTTGGAACTTGTTTTCCGATTTTGATATTGCTCGCATTTTTCCATTATCCCGAGTTTTCATTTCGAACACCTTGAATCCATACATACTGTGACACCCCGATTAATTAAATACCGGGTAACTACTCATTTATTCAAATTAATACAAAATGTCAAGTTGATTCAGTTCATAGCATTACTGTCAAAAAACATTTTAACAATTACTAGCCACCTAATATTTAAAAAGCGAGTTATCAATTTTAATTGAATCAAATTAACATACAACCAATTTAAATTATGAAATACGAATACCACAATCACATCACAGTCACAATAGAATAAAAATGAATCTGGAGGAACATTCCTCTAAATAATCCGAATACTGAATAAAACACATAAAAAGTCTGAATCACTCATTAATTAAATCCAAAGCTGTAATAAAACTGAATAAGTAAGCTGTCTCTAAGATAAAAGGGGAGACATACCCTACAGATAAATAAGTCTGAACTGGAATCAAAGTAAAAAGTGGGGGCGTCTATAATCGGGGTCCTGTAACTTCCACAGCAGCTATAACACGTCACTGGAATGGAACTCCTAAGCTTGGTGTCCTTGTGTCTGGGCACCTAAAAGGTTTTTACAAGAAAATACATTTGAAAGCAAGCGGGTCAGAGCCCGATTATGAAAACAGTTTAAAATATAGCAAGGGTTTAATATCATTAAACAGTGAATATAAAATACATGATAGTGCATGCACTCACATGAGTTCCTCACCTCTCAACTAATTATGCACTCCTACCGTACCCGTATCCGTTCTAGTCATTCCAATATCTAACTAGTCCAATTCACAACCTAACTTTACTAAACTATTCAAGGTTCAATTCCTGACATCTTAATATAAACAGAGAGTTTTACTTTTTATTCCTCAGAATTCGTTATAATAATTACTATGAATTTCCCATTTTTATCCTTACTAAAAATGTTACAATTATTCACTTTTACACTTATAATAACAGTCCATTTCAATTATCAGTATATTAATATCATCATAAATATACAATAATGGCACCCCTAGGCTAAGCTGCGGTGCACACATACTCTGCTATCAAATCCCGGTACATCACATACATAAGGACCACGTATTCCGAATCTCTCAGGAACCGTTTCAATAAGTAACAAGCACACATAATGGAGGCGAACATAGTTCACATCCCATGGGTCACGCACATACCTACACTCCCATGGTCAGCAGACTTATTAACTCCCCAATAAGTCATTCTCTGACCTATGTCTTCGAGGTACCAATCTAAATCCCCCCGTAGGCACACAAAGATTAGATGGCCATGATCGAACGCCGACCTCCCGTGATAGCAAGTATGGTAGGTATGTTATACACAGATAAACACATATACTAAGCATTCACACATCTTAGATATCTTATAATATTAATAGAGTTATATTTTACATTCCTATACCGTCCTTAAATGTTGCATGCTTACAAGTTCCCGAATAATATACACTATAGATTATCAACTCTTCTCACGTCGCAAACTCAAGTGCTTACAATCTAACCCATAGATGTCACCCGGTCTATTGTATAATCCTAAGTTTTAATTCTCAACGTACTCTAATCTCACAATTATACCCACTAATCAATAAGGGAAGAATATAACTCAATTAAATAAGCCTACGGGAAGTTCAAAACTAAAATCGGGCCTAAAAAGACCATTCTGTAAACTCGTTAGAAGTTACTGAAATCTCGTTCGAACGAGGTCGTTCGAATGAGTGTTGTTCGAATGAATGGCTTCGAACGAACTATGAACTCGTTAGAAGTGGCGCTGAAATCTCGTTAGAAGTTCGTTCGAACGAGGTCGTTTGAACGACCTGGGTTGGTCTTCTAACGAGATGGAAGAGAACGCCCAGAATTTCCCCAACGTCATTTTTCATCAAATTCCTTTCTCCAAATCCATACTAAGTTCGTACCAATTAATTTTTAATGTTATTAAACTACTCTAAGTCATCCTAGGTCATTCCTTAACATATTTTGGGGTCAAATCTTACTAATAAACATGCAATAACCATAAATTCCCAAATCTTGCCCCAAACCTTATGAACAAGAACCCATAATTTAAATGACTACAAAGACTCCTTATTAATCCGTATTCAAATCATCAAAAGTTATATTTTTGGGTATTGAATTCGTCCATAATCATTCTACATGCAATCCCTATCCGAAAACATGAGTTCTAAAACAATCCCATTGGTTTTTTCATCAAAACTTTCAAGGCATATAAAGTTTCTACACTAAACATGGAGGAAATATTCAATGAAATTAATGACATCAAATCACTTGCCTTATGTTTGCTGTGCTGAATCGTTGTTGATGATTGAGGGTTGATACACTCTTCTTTCCGATCACAATTCCTTTCGAAATGGTGGTGATGGAAGATGGTTTTGGTTTGGAACCTCTTTTAACCTCTCTCTAACTTCTCTCAAAACCTCCGTAGCCCACTCTCTTGTCTTTTGCTGATAATGGCCTTAGTGGCCTCCCTAATAATATATAATTAACCTCTAAAATTCGTGGGTTTTAATTCCTCAATTTTTAAAATTACCAAAATACCCTTCTGGGTTGCCGGTTTGGCCTAAAAGTGTCCTGGGACCCAAACTAAACTCCCGGCTAGTGTTTTCGAACTATTTAGACCCTTCCGAACACGTTGGCACACTAAAAATGACCATACGGTTGATAAAAATATAAATTACTTTTTAATCTCATTAAATTCATTTCTGACGCGACTGACACACGTGTCCCAACTTAATTTCTCAAATTGTCGTATTTCTGCCTCGTGACAATTTTAATATTTTCAATACTCACATATTACCATACATACTTAGTAATATTTAATTTTAACATCATACTAAAATACCAACTCACGTCTCGCCAGTATTTACATCCGGATTAATTTCCATTTAATTCAATTAATCCAATAAATAAAAATCAATAAAATTACGGGGTATTACACATACATTCCTTCGTTTCGCACCCAAGCCTAGCCTACACCATAACCCTATTAAATTCCTATGTGATCTTAGGTGCATGTAATTCAAAAGTTGAAATAGTTTTGATAATCTGTGAAAAGGCATTTCGCCTCTTTCAGTGTGCGGTATCTTTCATTGAGATTATAGTTTTTCATTTTATATATAGCGTTCTTCATTTGTGACATGTAATCGGCCTAGTTTCCATTTACATTTACTTTTTGTGCCCGCATGTTCCGTGTGCTACCTCCCTGCTTCGAGTGAATTCGCTTGATGAGTGTAATGCCCGTGAGGATTGAATGTAAGCTTGTATTTAGTATCCGGTTTATATAAATTTTTAGCCAAATCACACTTTGCATGTGCTCGCTCCCCTCCCATATTTTAAGGTTTCAATTATATGAGGTGCATTCTATAATGTTAATGATTTAGACTTTTGTTTGAATTCATTCACTTTGCAAATAATGTGTATGAAATCCTTTTCGCTTTTTTTGGGCTTCTCGCATGTTGGGTTGGGCATATTTTGAGGAAAACATGTGATGTTTGTGGGTAGCATCCCTGAAAACCCTCACGAGACGACACTCGTCCATTAGTGTGACCTAGGGATTTAACGGCTTATTGCATATACTAAATACAATCGTTCGCCTGCGAAAGTGGCCTTTTGCTTTTATACCATACTTTTGTACTATCTCCTGCTTTTGGTTTGCTTGTAGTTCTTGTTGCATCCTATTTCATTGCTAGGGATTAGCAATGTGTAAGTTAGAGGGTGTGATAATACGCAAATACTGCGTATTTCATCCTCCGAACGGACGCATTTTAGCCCCCTTGGGTATCTTATTCCCTATATTTATGCTCGTTAACCAGACAACCTCGGATTTCTACGTTAACATGTTTTGCAGGGGTTAATTGAGCTTTTGTAGGTAATTGTGAAGTTCAGACGCATTCCGCTCTATTTCCGTACGCGATCGTACGTTCAAGGGAATTTTAGTCTTTTCACAGCTTGGGCACCTAGCCCAACGTCTACATGTAAGTTGTATCCCT
The DNA here is from genome assembly GCA_949130495.1 of Sambucus nigra. Classification (NCBI taxonomy): domain Eukaryota; kingdom Viridiplantae; phylum Streptophyta; class Magnoliopsida; order Dipsacales; family Adoxaceae; genus Sambucus; species Sambucus nigra. The sequence goes on from OX422214.1 coordinate 51,934,013, forward strand.
CCTCGCAAGCTTCGCGTGGCCGCAAATGGTGCACGAATCTGATTCAGAACGAAGAAGTTACGGCGATTTTAGCGGAGAAGAAATGCAAGCCAAAATAGGGGAAAATGCAGTCTGCCCTGCTTGATCGATCAATCTACTATCGATCGATCGAACGAAAGGGTCGATCGATCGATCCCCTATTTTTAGGAGATATTTTGGCATTTCTTTTCTTTTCTCTTTTCTTTTCTATTTTTATTCCAACTTACTATATAAAGCAATTTTGATGTAATAAACAGTTATACACGATTTTAGGGCAGAATAGCTTAGGGTTTGGGTGATCTAGTTAGTTCTTCTTCTTCTTCTTCTTCTTCTTCTTCTTCTTCTTCTTCTTCTTCTTCTTCTTCTTCTTCTTCTTCTTCTTCTTCTTCTTCTTCTTCTTCTTCTTCTTCTTCTACTTCTTCTTCTTCTTCTTCTTCATTTCTTCTTAGATTGACACACTTTTGGGCTTGTATGTTGACTATTCATTCACCCTCTCCATTAATATAGTTGTAATTCCTTATATTCTTGCTTTTTAGTGTAATTTCCATGCTTTCTAAATTAGTTTACATGCTTTGATTTACGTGCTTCGTATAATAGTTTTATCGTGTTTATTTACGCGCTTGCATTTACCGCATTTTTAACATGCTTTCTATCTAATTTAAATTAGGTTGTGTTTGAATTGAACTCACTTGAGTTGACGCGTTGCTTTGCTTTGGTGATGGTGTTTACGGGTCTATTTCGGGTGCGTTGTCCTAGTTATTACGCCTAGGAGATTTGACGGGGCGTATCATGTATGTCCCGTTCTTACGACCTTTCGTGCGTAATTTTTGAGATATTTGTTGACGCTAAAATCTTATTAGGCTTTTATGCGAATTTAGGGGCGTAACAACCCTTGGTTCAATTAACTGTCGAAACGAGACGCGTTCTTAATAACTCGTCGACCCATGTAACCATTTTATACAAATTAACTCGGGTGAGGGATATTCGAAGCAACCTATAGTTTTACTCGCTTTCATAATCTAGTTTCAATACATTGTCTAGATTATCATTTTCCTTTTATGCATCTTTTCCTTTTTAGTTTGTAATCATCTTTTACACTTTTATTTAGGAATACTAAATCACTTAAATTCGAACAACTTGCCCCTGTGGATTTTCGATACCCGACTTACTTCTCTACTTGCCCCGCAAGTGTAGTTGTAACTTAGGTTTGTTTGTATAGTCGCGGCGAGACAGAAAACAACGACTGTGCACTTACACGCGCACAATCCTCGCGCACTATCAGCTAGGTTGTGCTAAAAATCTATTTGGGTTGTGAAAATGTTTGATTTATTGGCAGATGACCTGTTACACATTACTTTCACAGATATCATGCACATTACTTTCAGAAATGGACGCAACAAATCAAATAAATGTGTTAGATTATACGATGGACAACCATTAAAGAATCCGAGAGTTGTAAAATAAAACTAAATTGCTCAAGTGGTGGCATATTTATCCATGATTTTCCTGTTCACACTTTTCTCCTTATACAATACTAATAAAATTTGGAGATGATCCTAGAATAGTTATTAAGATTTGAGTAGACAGTTCAATAAACTTTATTTATGGCCTGTCTGGATTTAAATTTGGTTCAACGTTCAAGTCAGGTTTCATTTTGCACTTAATATTACTTAATATTATGTGTGGAACTAAGTATTCTGTATACTCTCTATGTGTGGAACTATGTACGGTACGATGTCTATGTGCGCACCCAAAACTGAGTCTGATGTGTGTGGAATTATGTATGAAACTTTATGTGTGTGAGAGAAAAATGAAGAGGTACATGATTGGGATCTAAACACATACCCTATCTTTAAAATCATATAAACCTTAATGACAAAAACAAAACGTATAGAAAAGAGGAACAAAATCAGCTCAAATTCTTGTTGCCAGACCCAAACCCAGACCCTATCTCCTGCCCCTCTAAAAATTTTAGTAAACCCATCCCGATAATTATATTTGGTTTACAAATCACCTCCTACTATAAAATATTTAGTAATTTATTCCACAATTTATGACCTTTTTTTGGAGCTATAGAATAACTAAATTGCCACCATTGTTGTTTAAAGGTTTTGAAAGCACCAAAAACCTCTCCCAACAACCACTAAAAGATATTCACTCAAAATAACACATGCACACTTCACGCACAAACAGATTCAAACATGCAACTCACCAGCAAAATCCCTCACAAACAAGCACATTTTAAACTCAGAAAAGCCAAACACCTTCACCCACTAAGACATCTCAAAAATCAAAGGAAAAAATAATAAAATTAATTAACCTTCATAATTCATACATTGATTTTAATTTTTTAATCATAAAATCAGTTTTAACTTCCATGTAACTTCAAACCCATAGGCAAATCACCTTAAAATCTTAATTGGCCCATAAAAACCCATGTGAACCCTAACCGACCCATTATAAATGGCACCTGACAAATCAATCATCGATATTTGAAGTGATTTGAAGCAATTGAACCCAAAATATTCATAAATACGGGCATAAACGATTATGTTTATTTACTACAAACACATCATGCGTGAATCAATTCTAATTATCTCTGTGTTGAAGATTCAATACAAGCCAAATAACATGGGAGGGTAAACTAACAACACATAAAATGTCCTATAAAAGGATTATAGTTATAGGTACATTTTTTCACCCATAACTCCTCATATCAACAAATATATCTATGTAAATCTTTCAACATAAACAAATGTAAAGGGTAAAACATAAACAATGTTCAATCCAAACATAAACAATGTGCTCACCCAAAAGAGGAAAACTAAGTCATTTATTCTTTTTACTTAAATAGACAAAACAAAAAATCAAAGGTTATTGTTTCTATTTTGTACTGAGCTAAAATCAAAGAATAACTAGCCAATGCCATAACCCATGTTTGGGATCCAACACACAAGCTTGAAGTAACAACTTAGAACGCAACATTACAATTTGTTATTTTTGATATGTGGGTTGAACATCAAGTATAAGGTAACCACCAAGAACACATATCGTAGAAGAAATTGTAAACTGAAATGAAACCCAAAAAACATATTCGTAAAACCTAGAAAATACAAATCAAAATTACAATTGCAAAACAGATCACACATAAATCCCTAAATCCGTTTCCCTGTTCAAATCAGAAGCCAAACCAAAAGTGTTCATCTTTCAAGAACACAAATCAAATTATAATTGACCCTAATCGGTTTGTAATTGCAGCACCACCTAATATGAACCCAATTTTCAGACCAAATCTACCACCACCACCTAATCCGAACCCTAAATACCCAATATACAAAATGAAAAATGAGCAGATCCATATAAAAAAGACGAGATCCGTAAAACTAACCAAGCGACGACATTTAACATCTACGGCCGTGAACGGAGAGGAGAGGAGAGGAGAGAATGCAAAACGTTTCAGATCTGCGAGATGAGAGCACACGATGGCGTGATGGGGTTAGAAGAGTTGGCAGAGAAATGGGTTAGTTTTGGGTTGTGTTTTAAGTGAAGTAACTTTTTTTCATTTTCTTAATTTAAACGACGTAGTTTTAATAAAAAAAATTATGTTCTTTTGCAATTAAAATATTTTTTCCTTGTAATAAGTATTTCATAAAACCAAGATATAGCGGGAAAATTTGCCGCCATTATGTTTTAGCAAGGATTCTAATAATTCCTCTCTAAAAGTAACTTTTTGCAACGAAATAATTCATTGCAAAATGTTTTTGATATTATCTTGCTTTTAGAGAGGATTTTTAATTTTCCTTGCTAATAGTATGCTTTTAGCAACGAAATTTACCTTCTTGTTAAAAAATTTGTCGCAAAAGCTACTTTTTCTTGTAGTGATTGATCACATTAGTGAAAATCTCATTCTTCGTGTGTTGGCTCAATTTTGAAACAATCATTTTTTTATGCTCGTGCATTTTTTTATTTTTATTAAAATCTATTTTTTATACCTTAAACCATATTTTCATATATTGATTTAATATATAAATTATTTTTTATATAAAAATAATTTTTGTGGAGTGTACAATTTGTTTTTGTCAAAATACAATTTCTTTTGTACTTTTTGTCAACAATTTTTGTATTCTCATAATTTGAGTCTAATATTTTTTTGGGTATTTTTTTTATCCTATTTGACTCGTTGGATAAATTTTCTTAAAAAAATATATTCAGAATATTTTTTTTGAGTTACATATTGTATAGTTGTGACACCCCGACTAATTAAATACCGGGTAGCTACTCCTTTATTAAATTAATTCAAAATGCCAAGTTGGCTCAGTTAATAGCATCACTATCGAAAACATTTTATTATTACTAACCACCTAGTATTTAAAAAGTAATTTGCCAAATTTTAATTTAAGCCTGATTAACATGCAACAAGTATAATGAAGAAATAAATAACACCATTCACCATACTGAAGTAAAACGAATAACCATTACAATAGAGTAAATAAAGTCTGGAGGAAACTCCTCACTACAATCCCATACTGAAATAAATAACCGAATGCTAAAACAATACAAATCAAAGTATGAAAACTGTAATGTAAAAGATGTCTCTAATAGAAATGGGCAACATGCCCTACAACTGATAGATAGTGACTCTGGAATCCAAAAGATAGAAGCGTCTACAAGCAAATCCCTGTAGCTTCCACAAACAGCTACAGCTCGTCACCTGAATGAGAATCCTATGCTTGGTGTCCCTGTGGCTGGGCACCTAAAATGGTTTTACAAGAAAAAGAGATTTGAAAAGCAAACGGGTCAGAGCCCGAATGTGGAGTTATATTTTAAAAACCTGCAAGTGCTTTAAAAACATTTAAAACATTAAATGCAAAGTACATGTTAGGACGTGCACTCACATGATATTCTCACCTCTCGTCTAACTGTGCACTCCTAACGTAAGTACCCATCTAGAGTGATACAAACTACTAGCTAAGTAACAACATATCTAGCTAGACTATCATAGGTCTTACCCTTATTACTCGGTTCTATTAACATAATAATGCTCGTAATTAAGTAGGGGTTTAACGTGACTCAGATGTTCAATATGCAATACATATAACTATCAGTTAACTCGTTATATTTCTCGAAACAATACCGTAATTATATTCACATCATTAACATGAAGGTTCTCATTAATTAAGTGTATATTATTCACATCATAAATATACAATACGAGCACCCCGAGAACTAAGCTGCGGTGCACACATACTCTGCTATCCATCCCGGCACATCACGTACATAAGGATCACATATTCCGAATCTCTCAGGAATAGTTCAGATAACACAAATCACAAATAGTGGAGGCGAACACAGTCACATCACATGGGTCACGTACATACCTACGCTCCCACGATTAGAGGACTTATTAACATCCCAATAAGTCTTTCTCTGACCTATGTTCATCGAGGTACCAGTCTATATCCCCCCCGTAGGCACACAAGGATTAGAGGGTCCTAAGCGAACGCAACCTCCCGTGATAGCAAGTATGGTAGGTATGTCATACACACAATTCATATACCAATACTAAGTAAACACACGTCTTAGTAATACCGTATTTTAATCGTAGTACATATCGCATTCTCGTACTAACTATAATTATCACAATTTATACTACTCCGGTTTATAATCATACGCGCCATAATTTTCTCACGTCGTAATAGACACTCACGTCTCAACCCAAGCGGTTCATTCTAATTTAACTCACTTGTATATAATTTCCTTCTCATAAATACCCAAATGTCCCAAACCTATCACTACATCATCATTGGAAGGTTAACTATATCCTCGAACAAGTTTACGGGACTCCAAAATTCAAAACAGTTCAAAATAGCCCAAACTGTCAGCTCGTTAGAAGTCTCGTTCGAACGAGACTGTTCGAACGAGATCCCTCTGTCAACTCGTTAGAAGTCTCGTTCGAACGAGGCTGTTCGAACGAGATTCCAGTTCGTTCGAACGAACTGTACCTTCTAACGATATCTCGTTCGAACGAGATATTGAACGAAATCCCCTTTTCGTTAGCAGCGACTGGTCAACTCGTTAGAAGCTCGTTCGAACGAGTTCGTTCGAACGACCTGGGTAGGGGCTTCTAACGAGCTACCAGATTCGTCCCAGATTTTTCCCATCTCGTTTTTATCCAATTTTATCACTCCTAATCTCTTCCAAAGTTCATCCCAACAACGTTTTAGGGTCTCTAATTCATCCTAAACATATTCAAGTCAACTCCTAACATGTTTTCAAGGATTAAATCTCTTTAACATCAATCAAAATATAAATCTCTACACTTTTTCCCCAATTATTTCAAGAACATGAACCCTAACTTTTGAATCATGAATTAACTCACTATAAATCCGTTTTAATTCCTTCCTAACACAGATATCATGCGAATCATTATCTACCTATCATTCTACATGTAATTCTCCTTAATAATTTCAAGTTCTAAGCTCCAAACTACATGGGTTTTCATAATCTTTCAAGAACAGTTGTAATTCATCAATTTTCTAACATGGAAGAAACATTCTACGAATTTAAATATGATTAAAACACTTGCCTTGATTGGATTTCTGATTTTGGTGTTGGCTTGGTGAAGATTTCTGCAGATTTTTCCTTTCTCCAAGCTCTCCTCCAATGGTGGCTTAAGGTGGCTAGGGTTTTGATTTGGGAATTTTTTGAAAACTCTCCTAATAACCTACGTAGACTTCTAGGTTAATGTGGTTTGGTTAATGGTCTTAGTGGGTTTAATCCACATCAGATTTACATCTCTAATTTTCGTCACTTTTAATTCCTCAAAATGTAAAATTACCAAAATACCCTTTAAGTTGCCGGTAAGGCCTAAAAATACCCCGAGACCCAAACTACACCCCCGAGTAGTGTTTTCTGACTATCTCGACCCTTCCGGACGCGTTGGCGCACTCAAAACGACCATACGGTTTATAGATTTAAAATTCACTTTTATTATCAAAATATTACACCGTGACGCGGCGGTCCCACGCGTCTCAACAAAATTTCTAAAATGCCGTCTATCGATCTCACGACAAATTTTATAATACTAAATACATATATCAAAACATATATGCACATAATCAAATACCAACTCGCATCTCATTAGTATTTATAACCCGGATTAATTTCCAATTAATACGCCTTTAATTAATTAATCCCAAAAATAAATATAGTCAAAAGTACGGGGTATTACATACTTCCCCCCTAATAACTGAATTTTGTCCCGAAATTCGAAACTAGAAAGTACCTGCTAAAAACAACTCTGGATAATGATCGCGCATCTCATCCTCGCGCTCCCATGTGGACTCCTCGACATTGTGATGTCACCACTGAACACGCATTAACGGAACTATCTTTGACCGCAGTTTCCTCTCGCTTCGGTCCAAAATAGCAATCGACCCCTCCTCGTAGGAGCTATCCGGCTGGAGATCGATGTCCTCCACAGCAATGTGAGAATGAGCCAAATTATCTCTAAGGTATTTCCTCAGTGAGGAAATATGGAACACATCGCGAATCCGATGCAATTGATCAGGTAGCCCGAGTCTAAACGCAACCGGTCCGATCCGCTCAATAATAGGAAACGGCCCCACATACCTCGGTGCCAACTTCCCCTTCTTCCCGAAACGCATAATCCCCTTCATAGGAGATACTCTGAGCAGAACCTGGTCCCCCACTTGGAACTCCCTGAAAAACCTCTTCGCATCAGCATAACTCTTCTGCCTGTCTTGAGCTACCCGAATGCGACTCCGAATCAACTCAATCCTTGCCGAAGTATCCTGAATTACTTCTGGCCCAAGTAGTTTGTTGTCCCCCACCTCTAACCAACATGCTGGGGAACGACAAGGCCTACCGTACAATGCCTCAAACGGAGCCATGCCAATAGTGAACTGGTAGGAGTTGTTGTAAGCAAACTCCACCAGTGGAAGGTACTGCTCCCATCCACCCCCGAAGTCAATAATGCACATGCGTAGCATGTCCTCCAACATCTGATTGGTGCGCTCTGTCTGCCCATCAGTCTGCGGATGATAAGCCGTATTCAACCGCAATTCCGTGCCCTAGGCCTCCTGGAAACTCTCCCAAAACCGCGAAACAAATATCTTGTCTCTGTCAGACACGATATTTAGGGGCACACCGTGAAGTCTCATAATCTCCGAAATGAAGAGCTGGGCATACTGTCCCGTAGTGTAGTCAGTCCTTACGGGTAAAAAGTGAGCGACCATGGACAACCTGTCCACAATTACCCAAACGGAGTCGTGACCCCTCTGCGACGTAGGCAACCCCGTGATAAAGTCCATGGATATGCTCTCCCACATCCACACCGGGACCTCCAATGGCTGTAGCAATCCTGCCGGTCTCTGATGATCCACTTTTACAAGATGACAAGTGGCGCATTTCGAAACAAACTCAATGATATCTTTCTTCATACCGCTCCACCAATACTGCCGTCTCATGTCTTGGTACATTTTGTCCCCTCCGGGATGTACCGCGAACCGTGAGCCGTGCGACTCTGCCATCACATCGTGCCGCAATTCCTCTCCTTTCGGAACTACCAATCTTCCATTGAAGCGTAATCCCCTGTCTGAGCTAACGGTATAGGACTCGACTCCCTCTGCTAGTAATCGAACTATCTGCTCTTGACAGAACGAGTCATTAGCCTGTGCCCATACTACCTTCGTGACAATCTGCGGTGTAACGGTCATCACAGACATGAAAGATCGGGCCACTGCATCCTGGTGTCCCAATTGCTTCCACTTTGCTTTCCACACCTCTGCCACCTCATCTGCTGGTCTACGGCTCAACGCGTCTGCTACCACGTTAGCCTTACCCAGGTGGTACTGGATGTCGAACTGGTAGTCTTTCACAAACTCAAGCCACCTACGTTGCCGCATATTCAACTCTTTCTGCGTGAACAAGTACTGTAGAGACTTGTGGTCCGTGAACAGTTGGAACTTCTCCCCCAAAAGATAGTGCCTCCAAATTCGTAGGGCAAATACCACTGCTGCCAACTCCAAATCATGCGTGGGGTAATTCTTCTCATGAGGCTTAAGCTTACGGGAAGCATAAGCTATGGCCTGTCTCTCCTGCTGTAATACACCTCCCAGTCCTTGCAAAGAAGCATCGGTGTAAACCAAATACTCAACTCCCGGTCTCGGCAATGCTAACACAGGTGCTGAGGTCAATTTGTCCTTCAATTCATCGAATGCCAACTGACAGGCATCACTCCAGATGTAGGGCACACCCTTACGAGTAAGATGTGTCAAAGGACCTGCTATCTCCGAGAAACCCCGAATAAACCTCCTGTAGTATCCTGCTAGACCCAAGAAACTACGAATCTCCGTTGGTGCCGTGGGTTGTCCCCACTCCCTCACCGCTGATACCTTCCCCGGATCAACAGATATTCCCCGGTCGGAAATGATATGCCCCAAAAACTGGACTTCCTTCAGCCAAAACCCGCACTTCTCATATTTTGCATACAACTCGTTCTGACGAGGTGTCTGCAAAACCTGCCTGAAATGCTCGGCGTGCTCCTCCTATGTCTGAGAGTAAACCAGAATGTCATCAATGAAGACAATGACAAACTGATCTAGGAAATCCCTGAACACTCTGTTCATCAAGTCCATAAACACTGCTGGAGCGTTGGTCAAACCAAAAGGCATAACCCGAAACTCGTAAGAACCATATCTCGATAGGAATGCGGTCTTCGAGACATCCTCCTCCATGATACGCAACTGATGGTATCCCGATCTCAAGTCAATCTTTGAGAAGAAAGAAGCTCCTCTCAACTGGTCGAATAAGTCATCGATTCGAGGTAACGGATACTTATTCCGTATCGTGACCTTATTCAACTCTCGGTAGTCCACACACAATCTCAGTGAATCTTCCCTCTTCTTCACAAACAAAACTGGAGCGCCCCAAGGTGAGGTACTCCTGCGAATAAAGCCCTGGCCTAACAGCTGCTCTATCTGATCCCGTAACTCCCTCATCTCGGCTGGAGCCATACGGTATGGTGCGCGTGCTATAGGTCTCGTACCCGGTAGCAAATCTATAACAAAGTCTATCTCTCGACTGGGTGGTAAGCCTGGTATCTCCTGAAACACATCCGAATACTCCCTGACGAGTGAGATAGAGTCTAAAGCAATCACAACCTCCTTAGAGGTATCCTCCTCAATGTAGTACAGATGAGCGGTCGATCCTCCCTCTGGACGAGGCATCGCCACTACAAACATCTCTTGCCCCCGAATGGCAAAAATAATGCTCCAGCTGAAGCAATCAATCATGGCCTTATATGCTACGAGCCAATCCATACCGATGATCACATCGTGAACATGCATGTCTAACACTAACATGTCTGCAGGCAATACCAAACCACCAATCTCTACCCCCACTCCCCGGCATATAAAGAAAATAAGTGACCCACTCCCCAATGGTGAGTCGACACACGTCACTGTGCTCTCTGTTGTAGCTAACAATCCTAAAGCTTTCGCGAAGTGTGTAGCTATAAAACAGTGTGTAGCACCCGTATCGAATAATACCCGACCCATAGTGCCATGGATAGGAAACGTACCCTCGATCGCGGGCGGTGCCTGTGGAACTGCAGCCTGGTGGACGTTGTAGACACGTCCATACTGTAGCTGCCCCTGCTGAGCTGGGACTGCTGGAATGGGTGGCAATGCTGCCATCTGTGGCGGTGCGGGAAGAGCGGCCGGAAACATAGGCCTCTGTGGCTCCTGGCGAGCACCCTGCTGCTGCTGCTGTGGGGCCCTGCCCCTATCAGGACAATCCTGTCATTTATGGCTAGTCTTGCCACAAACAAAGCACTTCCCTGGGAAGTTCCCCCCTCTCTGCCCCTGCTGTCCCCGACCCTGGTGGCCGTTACCGTTCCTTCCTTGGCCCTGGTGAAACTGCTGCCCATTCTGCCCCTGATGGCCATTTGGACCCTGATGGCCCTGACGGAAACCTCCCTGTCCCTGTCTGTAGTTCCCTAACCGGAACCTCTTATTATCCCCCTGCTGGGAGCCCTGCTCATTCTGTCTCTGCCCCTGACCAGATTGTGCCCCGCTCAAACCATGTCCTCCAGTCCTGCCCTGATGGCTAGACTCCCCCAACCTCTTACCCTCGACCATATGAAAACGGTGGTCCTGGCAGTGCAATAGTGCAGCGTTAACCACGTTAGAATAAGTGGCCAACGATAGGTTCCCTAGCAGATGCTGACGGATCCTCCAAGTCAACCCGTCGGTGAACTTCTCAATTTTCTTCTTCTCTGTTGGTATCTTGTCTGGAACGATGTTCAACAGATTCGTGAACTCGGCCTCATACTCGGCCACTGTCTTGCCCTCCTGCTTTAGACTCATCAATCTCCTCCTCATTTCCGTATGAATAGCTGATGGAAAGTACTTGCGGTCGAACCGCACCCAGAACTCCTGAATCGTGAGAGTATCCCTCTCCTCCATGGTGGTAATAGACTCCCACCACTGCAGTGCATATCCAACTAGCTTGAAAGTAGCTAGCACCTACTTCTGAACATCCGTGCACTCATACATCCGTAAGTGCCTCTGCATATCCTTCCTCCATTGGCTCGAGACTACCACATCTGAGCTACCTGCAAACTCTGGCGAATGCGCTTTCTGAAAAGCGTCACGTACACGCTCCCAAGCAGACAGGAATGCATTAACCTGTACTGGCGCGGAAACCGGCGCCTGGGGTGGTGCCTGCTGAACAACAGCAATGGCGTCATTTACCGCTTGAGCTACTATAGCTGCAACCTCAGTGGCGTTCATCATGCCCTGAACTGGAGCGGGCTGGGGTTCGGGCATTGCATCCCTGGGAACTCGTCGTGCACGTCGTGGAGGCATCTGAAATAAGAATAAAGTTTATAAGTTCACGGTTATAAACTTAATATGGCTAAAGAATGAAGCATACACAAAAAGAGTACAACAGTCCTAAAATATAGGGCTCTATATCAAAGAAACGTAACGGAAACATAATAGCCGTACAGATCCTAAAGGACACTAGAACCTGATGCTCTGATACCACCTGTGACACCCCGACTATTTAAATACCGGGTAACTACTCCTTTATTAAATTAATTCAAAATGCCAAGTTGGCTCAGTTAATAGCATCACTGTCGAAAACATTTTATTATTACTAACCACCTAGTATTTAAAAAGTAATTTGCCAAATTTTAATTTAAGCCTGATTAACATGCAACAAGTATAATGAAGAAATAAATAACACCATTCACCATACTGAAGTAAAACGAATAACCATCATAATAGAGTAAATAAAGTCTGGAGGAAACTCCTCACTACAATCCCATACTGAAATAAATAACCGAATGCTAAAACAATACAAATCAAAGTATGAAAACTGTAATGTAAAAGATGTCTCTAATAGAAATGGGCAACATGCCCTACAACTGATAGATAGTGACTCTGGAATCCAAAAGATAGAAGCGTCTACAAGCAAATCCCTGTAGCTTCCACAAACAGCTACAGCTCGTCACCTGAATGAGAATCCTATGCTTGGTGTCCCTGTGGCTGGGCACCTAAAATGGTTTTACAAGAAAAAGAGATTTGAAAAGCAAACGGGTCAGAGCCCGAATGTGGAGTTATATTTTAAAAACCTGCAAGTGCTTTAAAAACATTTAAAACATTAAATGCAAAGTACATGTTAGGACGTGCACTCACATGATATTCTCACCTCTCGTCTAACTGTGCACTCCTAACGTAAGTACCCATCTAGAGTGATACAAACTACTAGCTAAGTAACAACATATCTAGCTAGACTATCATAGGTCTTACCCTTATTACTCGGTTCTATTAACATAATAACGCTCGTAATTAAGTAGGGGTTTAACGTGACTCAGATGTTCAATATGCAATACATATAACTATCAGTTAACTCGTTATATTTCTCGAAACAATACCGTAATTATATTCACATCATTAACATGAAGGTTCTCATTAATTAAGTGTATATTATTCACATCATAAATATACAATACGAGCACCCCGAGAACTAAGCTGCGGTGCACACATACTCTGCTATCCATCCCGGCACATCACGTACATAAGGATCACATATTCCGAATCTCTCAGGAATAGTTCAGATAACACAAATCACAAATAGTGGAGGCGAACACAGTCACATCACATGGGTCACGTACATACCTACGCTCCCACGATTAGAGGACTTATTAACATCCCAATAAGTCTTTCTCTGACCTATGTTCATCGAGGTACCAGTCTATATCCCCCCCGTAGGCATACAAGGATTAGAGGGTCCTAAGCGAACGCAACCTCCCGTGATAGCAAGTATGGTAGGTATGTCATACACACAATTCATATACCAATACTAAGTAAACACACGTCTTAGTAATACCGTATTTTAATCGTAGTACATATCGCATTCTCGTACTAACTATAATTATCACAATTTATACTACTCCGGTTTATAATCATACGCGCCATAATTTTCTCACGTCGTAATAGACACTCACGTCTCAACCCAAGCGGTTCATTCTAATTTAACTCACTTGTATATAATTTCCTTCTCATAAATACCCAAATGTCCCAAACCTATCACTACATCATCATTGGAAGGTTAACTATATCCTCGAACAAGTTTACGGGACTCCAAAATTCAAAACAGTTCAAAATAGCCCAAACTGTCAGCTCGTTAGAAGTCTCGTTCGAACGAGACTGTTCGAACGAGATCCCTCTGTCAACTCGTTAGAAGTCTCGTTCGAACGAGGCTGTTCGAACGAGATTCCAGTTCGTTCGAACGAACTGTACCTTCTAACGATATCTCGTTCGAACGAGATATTGAACGAAATCCCCTTTTCGTTAGCAGCGACTGGTCAACTCGTTAGAAGCTCGTTCGAACGAGTTCGTTCGAACGACCTGGGTAGGGGCTTCTAACGAGCTACCAGATTCGTCCCAGATTTTTCCCATCTCGTTTTTATCCAATTTTATCACTCCTAATCTCTTCCAAAGTTCATCCCAACAACGTTTTAGGGTCTCTAATTCATCCTAAACATATTCAAGTCAACTCCTAACATGTTTTCAAGGATTAAATCTCTTTAACATCAATCAAAATATAAATCTCTACACTTTTTCCCCAATTATTTCAAGAACATGAACCCTAACTTTTGAATCATGAATTAACTCACTATAAATCCGTTTTAATTCCTTCCTAACACAGATATCATGCGAATCATTATCTACCTATCATTCTACATGCAATTCTCCTTAATAATTTCAAGTTCGAAGCTCCAAACTACATGGGTTTTCATAATCTTTCAAGAACAGTTGTAATTCATCAATTTTCTAACATGGAAGAAACATTCTACGAATTTAAATATGATTAAAACACTTGCCTTGATTGGATTTCTGATTTTGGTGTTGGCTTGGTGAAGATTTCTGCAGATTTTTCCTTTCTCCAAGCTATCCTCCAATGGTGGCTTAAGGTGGCTAGGGTTTTGATTTGGGAATTTTTAGAAAACTCTCCTAATAACCTACGTAGCCTTCTAGGTTAATGTGGTTTGGTTAATGGGCTTAGTGGGCTTAATCCACATCAGATTTACATCTCTAATTTTCGTCACTTTTAATTCCTCAAAATGTAAAATTACCAAAATACCCTTTAAGTTGCCGGTAAGGCCTAAAAATACCCCGGGACCCAAACTACACCCCCGAGTAGTGTTTTCTGACTATCTCGACCCTTCCGGACGTGTTGGCGCACTCAAAACGACCATACGGTTTATAGATTTTAAATTCACTTTTATTATCAAAATATTACACCGTGACGCGGCGGTCCCACGCGTCTCAACAAAATTTCTAAAATGCCGTCTATCGATCTCACGACAAATTTTATAATACTAAATACATATATCAAAACATATATGCACATAATCAAATACCAACTTGCATCTCATTAGTATTTATAACCCGGATTAATTTCCAATTAATACGCCTTTAATTAATTAATCCCAAAAATAAATATAGTCAAAAGTACGGGGTATTACAATAGTATCATCTGTTTATTTTTTATTTGTATTTTTTATGAGTGTTGATTTTTTTTGTGTTAAATTATAACATCTCTACTATCTAGAAAGAGGGAACTTTCTCTTCAATGATTAGAAGACTAAACTATCCTCATTAAACTTAAAATTCCTATTATACCCTTAATAATAGTCAATATATCTTTCCCCAATTCATTGGCTCCTACCAAGGTTATTTGCATCCCATCTTTCTCATATTCATTCACATATACCAAGCATCCAAATAGGTTCATGTTCCAACCTTAGAAATCCAAATTTAATTGCCTCAAATTTCATTCTCCAATTCACTCACATTCATGCATCCTATCTCTCTCCTATTCATTCACGCATATCAACCATCAAAATAGATTCATCTTCCAACCCTAGAAATTCATCTTTACAAATGGAAGCTCAAACAACTATTTAATTGAAAGTCCATCGTTTCTTTGCTTTTCTTTGCTTCGTTGCTATCATTTCTTCTGTCAAAATTAAGGTCAATACTCCTAATTCCGTCTATAATTTTTTATTATGTCAACAAAGTATGCATTTGTTAATTTTAAGATGAAGAAAATTACATAAATTTTATAATTATATATATCTCATTGAATAATTTTGTCTCTCATTTAAGATCAGAGTTTGTATTTTTCATTTTCATTTTTTTCATGTTTTTAGATATGTGTACTTATTACATATTCTAAATTAAATGTTAATTTTAAAACAGTTATATACATTCACATATGCCTACTGTTTTAAATGTTAATAATTTGAAAATTATGCATACTGATATAAACTTTTTTAGTACTAAAGATTGTGCTTATTTTTTTGTGATTTTCTTCTACTTACGGAAATTTCACTCATGATAAAAAAAATTATTACTTTCGTAAGGTGGAAGTTCACTACTACAATAGTTGATGGCACTAAGACAAGTACTTAATTTATGGTTTATGGTCATTCATATATAGTATCTAATTACGGAAATTTCACTCATGGTAATAAATTTTTTTATTATTTTCACAAGGTGGAAGTTCAATATTTTTGTACTACGAATAAGACAAGTACTTAAATTTATGGTATATTGTCATTCTTATTTAATTTTTAATTACGAAAATTTCACTCATGATAACAAATATTTTTCGTAAGGTGGAAGTTCACTATTACATACATTAGTTGATGGCACTAAGACCACTATTTAATTTTTGGATTTATTGTCCTTCTTATATAATACGACGTTCTTACTCTTTACAAGTATGTTAATAGTAGTACGAATGTAATTTGATAGTTCGTAAGAAATTATTTTCATTTCACTTTTTCGTAAGTAATTGTTAATTGAAATCTTGTAGGATATTGTCAACATTGGTGGTACAAGCTCGAATTGTGAATCTGAGAGTGAAGGAATTTTACTTTTGTTTACGTGGTATATGAAGTACTTAATACCATATTGAAACTGTTTCGTATAATTTATATTCGAGATGGTAATATATTTCGTTTGAATTTTTGTAGGATATTGTCAATATTTCTTATAGAAGCTTTGACTTTCAATCTCATAGTGAAGAAATCTCCATTTTATTTACGAGGTAATTGCAATTGATTAATGTATGATTGCGAATTTACTTATCATTTTTTATTTAATTTATTGGCCACTATGAAACCAATTGAAGAAATATGTAGATGAGCTAAAAAAATTCATACACTTTACAATTTGTAATTTGTAGCTTTTTTTCCTTTGTTATGGAAAAGAAAAAAAATTAAAGAGTTAGGAAACAAATTACATCATATCAATTTGAATTATATGAAACACAAACTACGCATGTATAACAAATTATAGAGTAAAACCAAGTAGATACCCAAATCTTTATAAACTAATGAATAACATAATTGTTTGGATAAATAAAATTAAGTCATTGCAATATACATATTTAACATTTTGATATGATGATGAATGAAACAACCTATGAACCAAAAGAATCAAAGACTGTGATGATTCGTTATTTGGTGGGTTTTTTGGAGCAATTGGGTACTCAGTGAGTGGAATTTTGGGACCACTAAGTTTAAAATGACTTTGATGCAAGAACTTACATATTCACACATAATTTTTTTTATATTAGCCAAATATATGTTTTTTAACCTAATTTTTTCAAAATATTTTCATTATATTTTTTTTAACTTAAACTTACATATTCATTTCTTTAATGCCATTCATTTGACATGTCATCAAGTTGTAATTAGGTTTTATTGTTGTTGTTGTTGTATTGATTTTGAAATGTGTACAAGGTGATAGGAAAAATAATAAAGATACTAATCTACTTGAAAATTTCATAATAAAATTATAGACCTTGCCTAAATTAAATTCATTCTTCTTGGAGTCCTAATTTAAGATGGATGTCAGTCCTATAGGTGAACTATCAATATAGAAGTTGACTTCAAGGATATGTTATTGGTATTAGGGGAATGAAACGAAGTACAAATTTCTTACATTCCCTATCCAATAGTATTTAGGACCAATTGGAAACCAACTGACGAAAAACTGATCTATATAAGATTGTCTTATGTTCCCCAAAACCAAAAAGAAACGTCTGCCAGTGTTGTTTTATGGGCTAGAATAGACATTCACCTCCTTGTCCTAAGCTAAATAATTGAGATAGTTTTTCTTATATAGGATTTTATAAAACTATGTGTCATTGACTAGATGATAGTAGACAAAATCCATCATAGGTCATAAATAATTATTGTAACGTAAATGTGACGAATCACATTCATTAAAATTTTGTACTTTATCCGAAATGTATAATGAGATGAGCCTAAGCCATGCTTCAGCCTACCGCCTACGCCCGCAAGGCATATACCTTAATGAAGGAGCCTCGCCCGATTTGAGGCGAATCGCAACATATGAAGCTTTGTTAGACGCGGGCCTGGGCATACCTTGGACAAATTCAATACTGCATCAGTTTTCCCCTGGTTTAAGATCTCTCTGTAATCTTATACACTTCACCTTTTTATTTATTGTATGGACAAACGAAGAAAGAAATGAAAGCTTGATCTTCTTAACCTTAGTTTTTAAAAAATCCTTAAATAAACAAATAAATCCCAACCAAAATTCCATGAAGTCTAGCTTGATTAGTATGAATTCAGTTTACAATTTATAGTTGCAATTAATAATAACCGTACTAAATTAACTTATGAACTATGCTATTATAGTTTTATATAAATCAATGTAATCTGTAGTTTTCCATTGGTCATATCTGTACTTATTGTGTTGGAATACTCAATTCGTTTATGAGTGTTCAAAGTTAGGTTTACAGGGTCAATGTGGACTGCTTCATTCCCATTGGTTTCTTTTTTTTGCTGTATTCGACCAGGTTTCGGTTATATAACATTAACCTCCAACTGTTCGAGGATGACAATGCTCAATATAGACAAGCAATTTCCTTCTTTTATTAAAATGGAGATAACATCCACTGAATTTGGATATGTAGTGGCTCTATTATGTCACTCAGTAGCTGTAGATGTTACTGCTTGGTTCGTGGATGTCACTGCTACATTTAGTAACAAATATAGTAACAAATATTCTCCATCTATCATATAAAACACATTTGGGACTATGTTCACTGCCCATGCCTTTATTCTTTTACATTTGTATCCTCTCGTAAGCTAATATTTAGAACTTGAAACAAATAAATCAACATACTTGGGTATGCTAATAGTAGTAAACAAGAAAACAAAACAATTAAGAATATTTAAGAAACATAAGTTGTCCTCTAGAGTTCCCTTGACCACTTCATTGGGGCTTAATTTCATTATTAAGATCTGGTGAAATAGTCTTTGCTGAAGTGTTTAGGGGGAACTCCCAAACACATTTGATAAATATACATACTGCTAAGCAAGATGAGATTCTTGGTAGCGATCTGCTTAATCAATCTCCCTACAATAAAGATTTTAAGTTTTATATTTATAAAGTAACTACATTTATTTACTTTAATATGTATAATGAATATTAAATTGTAATTTCAGTTCCACATATTTTGGTTAATGACAGCGTATGTACATACAACATAATCATAATTTTATTTATGATCTTTCTTGTAATACACCTTATTCATAAATAAAATAGTCTTTAAATATCACAAATGAACTAAAGTAAACGAAATAATAAAGTGATGAACAATTATATAATCAAGATTAGTCATAATATACTTCAAACTATGAGAATCAAACAATTAAATTCCAGTAATCACCACAACCAACTCTTCATAAAATATATTTATAGATAAAACTCCATTCTTGATTTGCAAATATTCTAATAAGTCTTTCCTCCAACCACTCCCCATTTTTCAACGCTCTGTACCATGTAAATTCATAGCCTTAAAATCAAGTTCAATTAGTTTACATATGCCAATCACCTCTATAAAATTGCGAACCTGTTAAATCAAATATCTGGAATCACCCACACGTGCAACGCACTTTGGCACAACTAGTTTAATTAAACATGTGTATTGTTTAATTATCTAATTTAATCCAACATTAAAAGACATTTTTTTAATTTTTGTGCCCTTTTTAATTGTGAATATTTACCTTTGTAGCTAGGGTTTATTTTTGTACCCATATATATTAATATATTAAGGGGTTGGCTTCCATTTTGGTTGATCTCTCTCTCTCTCTCTCTCTCTCTCTAAAAACAGCCGCCAACTTTTTTTTGGCCCAACACTTTCACTTCTCTTTATCTTGAGGGTTGACCCATTTCCATTTTGGTACAAATTATTTGGGAGTTTTTGAAATTATTTTTCGGAGGTTGTGATTTGTGTGGCTATTCCGGCCTGTTTTTTTTTGTCCGGTGTTGGTACGATTTTCCGACAACGATTTCCGGTGTTGTTTTTGGGCTTTGGGTGTTTTCGGTGTGGTCCGTTTTTGCTATTTCCCGGCCTTCTTTTTTTTTCGGCGGTGGACCCGATTCAGATCCGGTGAGATTTTCGGCGCGTTTTTTTTTGTCCGGTTCAGATCCGGCTTGTTTTTCCGGCGGCTACTTGTCTTTCCAACGTCTATCCTTGAGGTAACGTTTTTTTTTCATACATATATATATATATATATATATATATATATATATATATATATATATATATATATATATATATATATATATACATATATACTACTATACAGTTCTGCTCTTGTGCGGACTAATCCGCATTTTAAGAATGCGGACCGGACATGTGTCACCTGGCGGTGACCCAGAAAAGAGAGAGAGTGTGTCTATAATTTAGGCGATAATTTCTAGGGCACCGTTATGCGACACATGTTCGGTCCGCATTCTTAAAATACGGACTAGTCCGCACAGGAGCATTATTATACTACTATATATATATATATATATATATATATATATATATATATATATATATATATATATATATATATATATATATATATATATATATTTCATTTACACTGGATTGCTGAATTCTTTATCTAAACTTTGGTATTAGTGTTGTGTGTGTTGTGAGTGAGTGATAGTAAAAAAATATATATTCTAAATATTTTTTTTGTAGTTTCATTTTATTCTTTATTTTTTTTTATTATTTTCGTATTTTATTTTGTGTGTGTTAAGTTTTGGGCTTTAAAATGTGTGGGCGTTTGGAATATAAAAATATAAGTTATATAAAAAAATATAAGTTATGAAAACCCTAAAGGCTTCTCCAAAAGCCCACACATTTAAAGCCCAAAACTTAACACACAAAAAATAAAATTTGAAAATAATAAAAAATAAAGAATAAAATGAAACTACAAAAAAATATTCCGAATATATATATTTTTTAAGAAAATTTATCCAACTAGTCCAATAGGATAAAAAAAATACCAAAAAAAATATTAGACTCAGATTATGAGTATACAAAAATTGTTAACAAAAAGTACAAAAAAATGTATTTTGACAAAAACAAATTATACATTCCACACAAATTATTTTTATATAAAAAATAATTTATATATTAAATCAATATATGAAAATATGATTTGAAGTATAAAAAATAGATTTTAATAAAAATAAAAAAATGCGCGAGCATAAAAAAATAATTGTCTTAAAATTGAGCCAACACACGAAGAATGAGATTTTTAATCCCTTTGGTCAATTTTGAGACAAACAAAATTGAGATTAAAAAAAAAGAAACGACAAAAATTACATAATTCAATTATACACACGAGTCCTAAAAACAAAAGATTACAAAACTCTACTAATCACAAGAGTCCTAATAAAAAATAGAAGAGTACATAACTCAACTAATAACAAGGATTTCTAAAAGACTCAAAGAATTGTAGAAATACAATACGAAAAAGAGTTTCAAAATTAGTACGAGTGATAACATAGCAGAACCTCTAACGAAAAGACTATCTCCAAAGACCTTATGGAACGTGTCAAAGAGATGGGTCTTGATTAGGTAGATTATGATTGCTATTTGGCTTAGTTGCTTGACACTATTTCTTGAATTCAATACAAGTGTTTTTGATTTCAATTATTTCTGTCTTTTGTGAATGCATGCATATGACTATGAATTAGTGTTGACAGAAATAGTCCTTATTCAAAAGGACATTATGAGATCATTATGATACCAAATATTAAAGGCTTAATTAAATGAATAATTGGTGTTGTGGTACATGAAAGGAACCATGCTCTTGAACAACATGGAACTGTCATGACTCGCATCAGTGGATCGTTTGATTTAAGCAAACTATATTTATCAGTTATCGTGAACCTTATGATACCTAATCTAATTATGAGGATTATTAAGACCAAGTGGGAGACTGTTGGAAATTAATAATTAAGTTTGAAATTAATTTTTAATTTCAATTTTATTAAATTCCGATATTATGAATTTCCCAATTACGTGGTCTTGATAAATACCAGATAATTAATTAGGAACGTGATAAATACAAATAATAAAAGATTGGGTTAATTTTATCCGTTAATCACATGGTGGTTAGTGACATTAGTGGAAGACTTGAAATATAGTCCCATCTTTAATCTCCCCTTTTGGCCAATTTTGAGATAAACAAAACTGAGACTCAAAAATAAGAAATGACACAAATTACACAACTCAACTATATACATAAGTCCTAAAATCAAAAGATTACAGAACTCTACTAATCACAAGAGTCCTAATAAAAAATAGAAGAGTGCATAACTCAACTAATAACAAGGATTTCTAACATACTCAAAAAATTGTAAAAATACAATACCAAAAAGAGTCTCAAAATTAGTATGAGTGATAACATAGCAGATCCTCTTACGAAAGGGCTATCTCCAAAGATCATACGAAACGTGTCAAAGAGATGAGTCTTGATTAGTAAGATTATGATTGCTATTTGGCTTAATGTTGACATAAATAGTCCTTATTCAAAAGGACATTATGAGGCCATTATGATATCCAATATTAAAGACTTAATTAAATGAATAATTGGTGTTGTGGTACATGGAAGGAACCATGCTCTTGAACACCATGGAACTGCCATGACTCGCATCAGTGGATCGTTTGATTGAAGCAAACTATATTTATCTGTTATTGTGAACCTTATGGTACCTAATCTAATTATGAGGATTATTAAGACCAAGTGGGAGATTGTTGGAAATTAATAGTTCAGTCCGGAATTAATTTTTAATTTCAATTTTATTAAATTCCGATAGTATGAATTTCCCAATTACGTGGTGCTGATAAATATCAGAGAATTAATTAGGAACATGATAAATACAAATAATAAAGGATTGGATTAATTTTATTCGTTAGTCGCATGGTGGTTAGTGGAGTGGGAGAGTTGAAATATAGTCCCATCTTGAATAGGATTTTGGCCATCTTCCTCGTATAAATAAAGGAATGCTACACCATCTGGGTTATCTCATAACACACTATTTCTGAGGTGGGTGATAAATTCTCAAATTCCAATTAAGTGCAATTTTTCCAAGAAGGGAGATTGATGGAAAAATTAATCAAGACGATTAAAAGAGATTTCTACAACAAGATTGAATCTTTATGTTTTCACAAAATACGTCTAAACGATAGAAAATAAGACTTTCTTTGCATTGGATCAAAGAAAGTCTTATTTTCTATCGTTTAGACGTATTTTGTGAAAACATAAAGATTCAAGATCCTTTTATTAAGAATAATTGTATGCTAAAGTTTAATTATATTAATGTGTTCGTGATAAATATTAGGGTTTTCTTAAGAATGATTTTATAGTTCCTATGTGGTGTTTGCAAGCACCTGACCGGATAGTGAGAGATTATTTCTTGTTATGCCATGAAATAAGTGCATCGATAAGAAATAAACAATATCTAGTACTAGAGAGTTTGTCACTTAGCATTAGATAAGGCACATCAAGAAAATAATCAGAAGAAATTTGAAGATAATGAAAGACACTACTTTAATGTAGTGTCAAATGTGAAGGGCGACAACATAATTAGAAGACTGTTGGAGCAGACATGAATTGGTTACCCAAGGGAACCACAGAGAAAAAGTCAGGATGAGTGACGATGAAATAAACCATACTTCCAACGAGTTGTTTGTATAATGTAGCATCAATGAGAAAGTAACCATTAGTTGGGGTAAGCTTGACATTCGTTTCTAACGGAGTAAGCGGAGTCTTGCAATCAGTTAGACTTGCTCGAAAAAGAAATTCATAAGAGTATTTGTCTCTTTGCAATTAATAACTAGTTGATCCCAAAGTAATCTCGATAATAAAGAATTAGATGTGATGGTTAAGATCCTTAATTTCAAAACGGTGATTGAGAGATTTATTAAGACCAACTATGCAAGTAAGATCATCCTTGTAATGCTCATTTCATCAGCATAAAGCACTAAAATAGTTACCTAAGACTTAATATCTCAATTAAATAAATTAGAATTGTTTTCACTGTAAGTAAATCTAAAAGCACAAGGCATAACATTTTTATTATATACATGTTTTAAGAGCTTGCTTAATTAAGAATGTAGATAACATGATGAAGTTTGCATACTTGATGGGGAGAATGATCGTACCCGGGAGGCGAGTTTATATAAATTTCCTAAAAAAATCATCATTTAATACAAATTTGGAAGAATCCCCACTTCCCAGCTGAAGTAATCGCTAGTAGGTTGCGAATAGAGGTCAAACACGCAACATGACTAAAAGTATCACAATAGTTGATGTCATGTTCCTCTATAACACTACACCACAATTGCTATTTTGCAACCATCTAATATTTAATTTGCAAGCGCTTATAACACTTATAAAATTAACAATGATTTTGGACACTTACAAAACTTGCAAGTGTTAGAAATCGTTACATACTTGTGAATTTCTTATTATCAAACCTAAAAGTGTAACATATTTATTAAAAAGTTTTAAAATAAATTAAAGGTCACGATTTTCCCTCCACCGTCTCAGTTCTCCCTCCCTCGACTTTTCACAAAATAAGAACTCCAAACCTTTGATCCGTTAGGTAGTCTTCAAAACCCTAGATATCAATCTTTCTTTCTCTTGTGTGCCTTCAGAAGATGCTTCGATACCCAAGTTCATCTCTCTCGTTAAAAATATTCCTCAATTGTTTTCAAATCTGCATTAATTTATATTTATGTATGATGATATATTCATATGTTTTGCTTTTAAATTTGATACCGAAAATGAATGTTTGTTCCATTTCGCCATGGCATCGTGAGTCATTTTCAATCCTATTCATTTTTCAACATGTGTGTGTGTGTGTGTGTGATATTACAAACACCAATATCTGATCTAAAATGGTTAATATATATTATGATGTTTACTTTGTGAAGACCTTTTATTATGACTCTAATCAAATAATAGTATTAACTTCATTTGTGCTTTTTTGTGAAATCTAGATTTTCATGATGTGTTTTGTTTGGTTCTAGTTGTAATCAAATTGTTTTTGGTTTATTGTATTTTACTCTTTCTTGGTGGTTTGTTCAACTATTTGTCTTTGAATTTATTAATTGAAATTTGTCTTGTCAAAGTTTCGGGGTTAAATCCTCAAAATTTCATGTACAATTTATATTAGGAGTTATTTGAACAAAATTTGTTTTTTCTCAAAAATAATTTTTATATTTGGATCATTCCATGTAACCCATAAGTTCATTTATATGTTTATTACCATATGATAGATAGCTTAGATGTTTTTTTTTTATTTTTTATCATTTAAGTCGCACACATTTAAATTATTTCTCGGATGTTTTGGGGTTAGCAAATTTAGTAGTGTCTGGATTGATTTAGGACTAGGCATATTATGAATAATCTCAAGATATGTGACTTTATGTAAAATTGAGATAATGGACAATATTGAAATTTATTGAGATTTTGTGTTATTTCATTATCAACTCTATATGAGGTTGTGGAACTATTATAACAAAGCTAATCTTTTGATGGTGAACATACATCAGACTTAAATGTGATCATAAAATACATCCTGAATTTTCGATTACCAATATGGTCTTTAATTTGTATGGGTATATATCGGTATGAAACAAGGAATACCCCTCTAGCAATGTACTCATTTTAAGGTGTATGTGTATATCCCGGAGGAGGCCATCAGGACTGATACTCAAGAGGCGCGAATTCCATTCTGAGGTTAGCATCATATTACCTACTTTTTTTTACATTGAGAAAATGCATCTGTAAAAGAACATAGCAAATATATATCAATAACAAAATTAAGGTTTCTAAGAGCAAATTTAGCAAAAGCTTGAAATTCGTGGAAAGTAAAATTTAGGGTATGCTTACGTGAAATCCTAAATGATTACTAATATATTGTTAATTTGTGTAGGTTATATGGATTGAGTACGTGGAAGTCACCGAATGTGAGTTGCAAGATGGTATTTACACTGGCATCATTAATTTAAATGCGACGTTATGTGCAAGGACTTGGATTAGTACACTCTTGTGGGGGTTGAAGTGAAATTATTGCGAAAGATTAGTAACTGATAAGATGAATTCGATCAAGGAAGGTTTACTAGATTCCATTATAAATCGGGCCATAATGTTTAAAATGACTAAGTTATGGTTTAGCTTACTACTTGATAATAAAGACTCTATACTCCATTGGTGTTTGGTATTAACGTAACAAATTCAGGAACTAATTTGGCACTTGTAAGAAAAATTACTATAAACTAAAAAAGAAATTAATTGATTCATTGGTTATTTATCTTTACTTGTTGATCTACATTTTATTTATCTTTTATTGTTGAGGTACATTTGATTTGTTTTTTTATCTTCGTCAATGGTATGCAATGTTGACAAGTTTGAAGTTTTTGTTTTATGGTTATTTACAATTAATTTTAATATCTTCCGTCAATGGCATGCCAAGAAAAAGATGGTGTCTTGGTAGTTACATGAAGGAGTTTGTACCTGGAACTCCAATCTTCATCAGTTTTGCATATATAGGTATCGCCCACCCTTTTTGAACTCGGTTTAGATCACCCAGCCAATACACAAAAGAAGTAAACACATTCATGTTGTGATCACTCATATTTACACTTTGTTTAACATTTAGGTTGCCTCATATTTACACTGTTATCTTTATAACTCTTCCTAATAATATTTACTATTTTAAATATTGGGGAGTTTGATAGCTTGCCATCGTGGAAATTAATGTCAACTTAAACCACTAAAATTTCTAGATAAAATTCCTTTTTGTGACATCTTTGAAGGAGCAGTACTAGTACTGTCATTTTCTTTCACATTATATGAGAAATTGTGGCCCATATGCACGTAAATCATGAATACTTGGATCCAAATTATCATATTCAAGATATTATACTTTGAGGCATTGTCAAAATCTAGCATTAAAGTCCATATAATATCGACCAACCTTAGAGTAATAGGTCTTAATTGCATTGTCAAAATATCCAGTGTTAATAGAATCGAGTAGATTCAAAACAGAGTCCATGACTATCCACATCGATTCACGCCCCATTAGTCCTATTTTCTCTGCTACTCTAAATAGTTGAGTGACTAGTGATATCGATGACTTGAGTAAGATGAAAACTCAAGATTGTCTTGTTAATAATTTTTCCATCTCCTCAAGAATAAATCTTTGTGGGTCAGATAAAGGAGATATTATTTAAAGGGCTAAACGATGCTCAATTTCTGAATCAATAATTTAAAGTGCCTCAAATAATAAAGATAACATTCCATATTCATTGCCACTTGGGTCATCTTCATAGATAGTTGCAACCATTTTCCAATTATTGTTATGAACAATAGAAGTTGGTTTGCATTATAATAGAGAACTGTAGTGTTTTCATTCAAATACAAAGTATGTTGGATTTCATTATATGTTGGTTTGCATTATCTAAGTATGTTGGTTTTCATTATCTAGTTATCATGTTGTTTCAATTTCCATTTAAGTCGGTTAATAGCCCTGTTTAAAAGGGTAAACAGTTGAGTATAACACAACTTACTCTAACTCACAACGTTCACGCTTAGAGTATAACGCATTGTGTTTGCCATATGCATACTTATATAGATACATCAGCATACTGAGAGTATAAAGCACCAACATGCTTATATAGACACACCATTCATGCTCAATTTATTCATGATCATGTATAGTTCATTTTTAAATTATTATTTTGATAAATAATAATTCAAAAGATAATTTTCTTTATAAAACAAAAAAGGGTGTATTCAATTCATTGGTTATTTATCCTTACTTTTGATGTACATTTGATTTATATTTTATTGTTGAGGTACATTTGATTTTGTTTTGATTTTCTGTCAATGATATGCAATGTTGACAATTGTCTATATATAAATATATACACAATCCTCTAAACATTCAAATATTAAGATCCCAAAAGGGGGGATAAGTGCATAAGTGTTCTAAAACACTATAATATGTTTTGATTCCCATTCAAAATCCCGATTTGGGACGTGCATCCTTAACCCAATGCACATTACCTGAAGTGCTTATCATGTGGTTTGATAAGGTTAAATAATCTGCACCATGTGTCCTCTTTTTTGATGAGCTCGACTCCATTGTCGCGAAGGTGGGTTCTTCATATTAAGTGTATTTTTTTGTTCATAGTACTGAAATTTGAAACTTTGTATTTTTTTATGAATTGTTTGGTCTTCCACAGGGTGAATATTTTGGTGTGTCATAGCATGTATTTATATGTGTATTTTTTGGGGGTTCTTATGTTATTGTGTGAATTTTTTAGTTTGACATTTATCTGGCATTTCATTAAATTTATATTTTGTACTTTCTGTTGCTGATTCTAAATTAAACTATAGTCATTTAGAGGGAATCTTCTGAAAGAATCCATTTCTAAACCTATCTCTAATCTCTACAGATGACCAGGAATCTCTCGATCATAGTATAAG
Organism: Sambucus nigra; assembly: GCA_949130495.1. Taxonomy (NCBI): domain Eukaryota; kingdom Viridiplantae; phylum Streptophyta; class Magnoliopsida; order Dipsacales; family Adoxaceae; genus Sambucus; species Sambucus nigra. The sequence goes on from OX422214.1 coordinate 51,962,460, forward strand.
TACTGTCTATCTCTATTTATAGATTACTCTCACTTGTCTATGACCGTGCCTTATAGTGATTACTTCAATACGATGACATTGAGATTGATGCGCCTGTTCTTGTGGCATCTACTTCATCCTATAAAGGACACAATATTGAGAAAGGTACATAATGAGACTTGTCAATCATATGAGACGAGTTAACAAATTTTTTATTTTGTTTTAATTTAGTTAATTATGTAACAAATAAAATATGTTTATTTATGTAGCTAATAATAGAACTAAAAGAAAGAAATTATTTAGTGGAGCTGGCTCTGATGCAAAGCCCAAGCTTAGAATACGTGAAGAAATTATAGCACATATAGGAAGGTTGGGGGGTATAATCATTGGTATTTGTCATCTTTTTATGTTTCCTTTTCAAATTACTGTCATGAAATCTTAGATGAAATGTGTGGTCTATAACATAAATTTATTAGGAAGAAATTTCTAGAAATTGTGATGAAGGTGTTTGTATAAGTAGTTACATGTTGATAATTCATTAACTGATATAAACATGTTTCGTGTGGATTTTCTATAGTAAGGAAATAAATCGTTACATACTGATGTAAGAATATTACTTAATAAGACTTGTGTTCTAGCCTTGTAATTCACATTTAGTATTACTGGTATCTGTTGTGATGAAAATTAGGGAGTCATTATGTCTTTAACTAGTAATAATTGGGACTACCATGTTGAGATGTCAAAATTACATTAGTTGGTGAACCAACCCCTAGAATAATTCAAATATGGTATCATTTGAGTATACTTATGAAATTATATGATATTAAGATTTAGTTCATAACTAAAATCATCTCATATGTTATTTTATCAAGGTGATATCTTAGAATGGACAATGACAACAAAATCTATAATCAAAGTCCCACATAAGAATTTGTAACAGTAAATATATAGTCAGTAGTAGCATATTAATATCTTATCATTTATGCTCCATCTCAGGAATTCCAGTTATGCTATCCTAAACATAATTTTTCACAACCGTATGCATATAATATAGAGAACCAATCCCCAATAGATATTTCTTCATATTGAATTATTTGGAACTCAAGATACATGAGCAACAACTAATACGAAAAAAATAAAGCGTCACCACTACGAATATCAAAGCAATAAACGAATAAGATATAAAAAAGAACAAATATGACATATTGACAGTCAAATTAATCCATACGTGTTGAGATTACAAAACAAAAAGGTGAGTAAATTGGGTCGTTTGTGCTATAATCCCATCTTAAATGGATCTTTAATCAAAATAAACGTATATTGGGCTCAAGTATCTTGACTTTAAAAAAAAAAGATATAACTATCCATAAATTTTGATAAAGCCCATGAGTTTTAAGAGAAAATAGAAATTTTTCCTTTCCAATTCGTTATATTCGTTATGTTCCCAGTACTCTGAAATCTTGTTATTATGTTTATAGGCTTCCAATTCTGCATAAAGAGCAGTGCCTAATGCTTTATTAAGAGTGGAAAATTGAACCAATCTATTATAATGAAAAGTTTTGTTGTGCTTTTACCGGCATGTGACATTAAAACCATTTTTTTAGTGGAGGGTCTAATATTTGTTATCCTACATTTTAAAGTTTTTATTAATGTGCTTGTGATCATGTAGGCTGGAATTTAACAAAGAATATGCATATGGTGTTATCCACAACAATGGAATGTAACCCAAAGCTTATTTGGAAAAGAGGGAGATCAATGCATTGATTTGTTTTTTGATGGATTTGTAGGAATAAATAGTTGTATTATTACATTGGTGTGTGCATTGATGGACTTGTAATAGAAATGCGAAGTGTTGATTCTTCAAAGTATTTGCTTTTGTCCTAGCTGAATCTCGATGAGAATGGGTTTCAATAATTTTTTATAATATGTATTGTACATTGAAAGTGTTTTAAACACTTGTAAATGGAACATGTTTTCCCTCACCTTTTACTATTTTCAAGTGTTTCGAACCGTTACAAAAAAATAGACATTCACTACAAAAAAACTATTTTTTACTACAGTGCTCCAACAAAAGCCTTTTGTGCCGCCATTTGAGACGGAAAATGAGTGCCATATTAGACCCCCGTTTTAAAAGCTTTTTGAGATGGCAGTAGCGGTCTCAAAATGTTTTTTTGAGACAGGAAATACGCCGTCTCAAAAGGTTATTACTTATAGGACCCTTTTGAGATGACAAAAAATCCGTCTTTTAAAGTTTTTTTAGAGACACCAACATACACCCCCAAAGGGTTTTTTGAGACGATAACTTAACCGCCTCAAAAAGTCCCCATTTATGGAAACCTTTTGAGACGGCAAAGAAGCAGTCTTTAATAATTTTGGCACCAAAATTATAATTTCATCCATTCCATAATATACTCTATATAATTATAAACAAAACCTCTTAAAAACAATATGACATATTTTGCATCCCATTTCAACATATAACATATAATTTTCCATTCAATTATAATTAAAGTTCATACAAAGAAAAAAATGCACAATTTAGACATTGTGTCCAACATAGATCTCTCTATACAATTTCACTAATCTCATTAGAAAAAATACATAAAAAACCATCTATGCCTAACATAAAATAATGTACACAAAGTAAACTCGCAATCTTCAAGCATACGACTTCCAGCAAAACGACTCTAATATCTTGCCTTGTCCACAAAAGGTTTTCACCTGCAATAAATTTATTAAGTGTCAGTTACCTTAAACAAAGAGGTAATTTTTTTAACAGTTCCTATAGATGACAATCTTTAAAAACCTTATCAAATTTGTATCTCTTCATATTATTTACTTTTAAAAATACTTAATATTTTTTAAAAAATTCGGCAGAGTCTCCTTTATTTATTCATGAAAACCAAACTGTTTAAACATAAAAATTAACTAAAAAACGACGACAGAAAGAGCTACAACTTTCTAAACATATAATATAAATAAAAATACACATTACGATTCCTTTTACCGTTGGACAACATAATGAACAAAATTTAACTTGAATATATCTCACCCCTTCTTGTGGTTGAGAGCAGGACTAAATAGGACTTAAGCGACAAGGTCTTTGTTCGAGAGAATAGATGCAAAAGCTCCAATGGTAAAAGGCTCAAGTATACGTATAACAAGTCCTCGTGGGATAGTAAACTTCCTGCAACAAATGGGATACAAAACGCAATTAACTATGGTTCTCAAAAGTCAAGAAACATTAACTTGATTTAGATACTTGGACAATACTTGTTTAAAACCCAATATAAAAACCATCTCCAAAGATGTCATGATTATATAAATATAAAATAAGAATAAACACTAAAAACCTGGCTGATTTAACTATTTAACACTTAATAGACTGATTACAAACTGAACTAATAACCTGACTTAAAGACTGAAATAATATACTTATAATACTAAAACAACCACAAAAAGAGTAATGAAATGCCCCATAACCGATTTACGAAGTAATAAAGCAACTAAGCCTACCCACCATTCCGAGTACCAGCTAAGATCGACATTTGGAGAAGTGCATAATAAATAATAGCACGTCTGGATATAGGCCTAAAAGAATGAACATGTATTCTCATGATTTAGTCATGTATTCTTCTAATCAAATTTAAATCTAGCCAATATATACACACTGTCTTATTAGACATTAACTACTTAGATCAATAGAGAATGGGGCTAAAATGCAAATATAAGTACATAACAACTCAATCAATTAAATGAAACAACACACATACAAGAAAAAAAAGATAAAAATGTTAATCAGAATTTATGAAGTTGCATCTATATCAAATTAAGAATCAGTTATGCATTCCAACTGTTTCTATGCATTTCCATCTGCTATACGAAAGGCTGCCCCAATTCTAACCTATGAAAATCATACTATGTCCCATGGATTGAAAAATGAAATCAAAGTAGAAGTTGGAAAATTAGAAAAGAGGTGTACAAACAAACAAAAGAGTTTTCATCCCATAATTAGAATTGAAATTTAGTTCCGAGTACTATCAAGTATTCTGCAATTTAGTTTTCGAGTTATATTTGGAAGTACTTATGGCGGTTTTGGCAAGGTTGCTTCGTTTAGGCACGGTAGTTGGTGTATGTGCAGGATAATAAAATTAACTACTCTTCTTAGGCACTCATTACATGCTTAGGGTATTGCTATGGTTAGAATTTCCATTCACTAAATATCTCACTAGTAAGGATGGGTACCATAATAGTAAGGAAGAGTATGATAATATTGTTTTATTTCGTTTTTATGCTAGTATTGGGTAAGTAGAGGCAATGATGTCCATTAATTCTGATAGTAAAAGTTTATAAATCATTTAGAGAACATACAATTTCACTAAGATTGAGTTATTTTGCAAGGAAGGTATGCTGATTTTATTGGTAAGTAGATTTTTTTTTTGCTTGTGTGTGGGGGTTAAGGGGGATTGTACCGCCTGAGGATTTATTAATTAAGGAGAAAAAGACCCTCCATAGCAATAAGTACACGCTCTAAAGAATAAAAGGAAACTTTGGGGAGCCAATGACCAAAGATCTAAAGGGAATTAATTATGGGGATTTTTTTATATCCCCATTACAAATAAAATAAACAGGAATGAAAACTTCACAATTCTATGCAATCCTTCTCTATTCAGCCAGCATTCTCCCTTTGCTAACCTTGGAAGGTCTTGAAACTCTACATCAGTCTTCTCTTCTCTGATTCCAACACCTTCATTAGCCAACAAATTTGCTACAAAATTTGCCTATCTAAAACATTTCTCGGTAGAATTTCAAAAGTAAAAATAATAGCAGTATGTGATGATATTTTTTTCCACTCCATAAAGGAATCACTAAGTAAGTTACTAAGATGAAAGCTTGACAATCCATAATTTTTGTTTTGTAATTCAGCTAGAGAGCTTGCGTTCATCTCAATGATGGACACTTCCTCAATTCCACCACTTCTATAAGACAATATTGAACACATACCAATATCCATGCCTTTGGCCAAAGACCACCCCAACCTTTATTTGGGGCTTATGAGCTCACACTTGGGTCAATACCTAACGTTGCATACACGAGGACCTATTCAAGTAGGCCTCTCCTCTTAGCACTCTGCATTCGTTTCAACGGTCATATGAGTATGCCATACATCTGAATTTGTTCGCATAGTAAACAACCACCGTTTAGTAGAATATAAGTCCTCGATTATGCCAGAGTATTGGTATCTTGAGCATTTCTCTAGTCTTAACAAGAGGATCCCCTACATCATAAATAGACTTCTTGGCCGTGCCAATGCTTTAGTCTTGTTACCATGACAATGCCTCAATTTTAATTTCCATTTTTATATGACTCTTCACTTCACATCAGGTAAATTATCACTTCTTCATTTGGGTTTCTTCCTAATGTCTTATATTTTGTTCATTCTCCATCACATACTTGGTCACGATATTGTAGTTGATAATTTTGAATATTGTTCACATGTATTGTAAATAACGGTAGTTTTTTTGGTTATATAGATCTAAATTCAGTTGCATATATTATGTACTGCTTCAAATACTGATATGCAACACATAATGAAGTATTTAACTCAACCCTATTTTTTTACTTTTGTGGAGATAAAAAAATACCTGAAAAGTATTGATCATTACTTTAATGAAGATGTTAATGCTTGATTATGAGCAAGATTACAAACCACATGTGATTACGTTATATTTTTCCCTCATTAATTTTGTTACTGTCATGTGGTTGTATGGTTCATTCCCAAATCATGTACTTTCTGCCTTATCTAAAGGTTTTTACGCATCACATATCACTTCAAGCAAGTAAAGAGTTCTTGGCCAAGTAAGGAAATTTATTTGTCTCTTTCATTGCATGGCAAATACAATACATTTCTTTTATCTCATCTTATTTCTATCTTATAAAGATCACTGCATTCTTCAGAATCATATAACATACACAACCAATTTCTCTAACCCAAATTTAACACATAATTACATTGAATTATTTTACATATATATTTAATAGTTACGTACAAAAATGAACTGGTAATATTTATGGAGCATTCTAACTGATACGCGTTAATATGACTTGAACAAGATATCAATGCCCTGTTCAGTATACTGAAATAGATAACTAATCATATGATAATCCTCTAAATTTTAATTAGGATGGTTCACTACCTCAATATTTCCCTCATCATCTACTGCACCTATTTTCATTCTTGAGCATCACTGTTGGATATGCATTTCTTTTAAGTGTTGGAGATTTTATAAAATAAGTGAGTAAGAGTTTTGGGTGTAAGAGTTTAAACAGCTTGTCCCACATTGGAAGTGTGTGGAAGAGGTGGGAAGCTAACCCAAATATAAAAAGGGATAGTGTCCCACATTGGAAAATGTACAAAGCTAAGTGTCACCACTAAGCTATAAAAGTAGTGGGAAACCTTTGAGTCCCACATTGGAAAAATATTAAGAATTTGTGCACTTAATAAGTACAAATGGAAGATGAAGAGTTAAATCATCTAGCATTTAAGAGGCTATTCAAGAGACCTCAATACGGTACGAAACACCGTACGCAAACGTGCGCTCGTGGGTGCGGGGAAGTGGCCTGTAGAGGCGCTAGTGGCGCACTTTGCACTTCGCATGCTGCGTGTTCGCAGTGGTAGCGGGTTGCCGAGATTCGTCCGGGTCGGACCGCGGTCACTTTTTGGCTGACGCGTGGAAAACCGATTCGATATTAATTGTACCTATTCGGAAAAGACTTAATACTGTTGGTAATTAACAGTCATACCATTACGGAATTGATTAAGACTGTTAATCCAACAGTCATGACTCTTGAAGACAAAGCTTTTCTTTATCTATAAATAAAGGCTGCCTAAAACGAAATTGCACATAACAAAAAACCCAGTTTCAGATTTCCAAACCCTTCTATTACTCTCTTACAATTTTCAGGAGATATAAATTCTCTTATTCTGTTTTGTGCACAAAAACAGAATAAGAACTTGATTGACTGTTCTTCACTGCTGCATCTAAGGGCTATCTTCAAACATACAATTTGCAGACAGTGTAATTGCTTCATTGTATCTTGAGTACGGATTTGCTGATTCCCGTTCGTACATCGAAGTTATTCATGTGGGGAAAATACTGTATTTAGAAAAGTGACATCATTCCTTGAAGTTTTCTAGTATCTATTCAAAAGTTATATTGTTGTATTGAAGTTGACATTACTGTGATATATAAAGAGTTCCATTTATGTATTTGCATTCATATTATCCAACAATCTAAATACAGTATTATCAGAAATGGCCGACTCTTTCAAATCACTTCGACAAATAACATAAGGCTTTGTCAAATTGGATCGTTTGGATGGTAATAATTTTCTACGTTGGCAGAAAAAGGTTCATTTTCTTCTAACAACATTGAAGATTGTATATGTCTTGTCACAACCGAAACCAAATGAAGATGAAGATGAAACCATGGAACAGATTGGGCAATGCACAAAATAGGAGACCGATGATTACATGTGTCTTGGTCACATTCTCAATGCACTTGCTGATAATTTGTTCGACTTGCACCAACACGTTGGGACTGCAAAAACTTTATGGGAAACCTTGGAGACCAAATATCTTACGAAAGACGCTACAAGTAAGAAGTTCCTTATCGGTCAGTTTTTAAGCTTTAAAATGCATGATAATAGGCCTGTGCTAGAACAATTTCATGACATCCAACGCATCATAAATCATTACAAACTGAAAAAATTAAATATGGATGATAATGTAATTGTTGCTGCCATAGTTGAAAAACTTCCTACTTCTTGGAAAGAGTATAAGAAAGAACTCAAACACAAAAAGGAGGATCTTTCACTTGAAGAATTAGAGACTCATTTAAGAATTGAACAAGAGTCTCGAATTCTAGATGGTAAAGAGGAATAAGAAAATTCTGTTTCTAAGGTCCATGTGGTGGAGGAAGGAAAATAGAAAAAATATGGCAATCATGGAAAAAATAACAAGCGGAAGAATTTTTCAAATAATTCTAAAGCAAACAAAAAGAAGAAAGTAAATTGTTTTCATTGCCACAAACTAGGCCACTTCAAGAAGGATTGTTGTGAGTTAAAGAACTAATGGAAAAAGGACGGACATGAGACATAAAGTAAAAATTGGCTGCTATGATATCTGAGGCTAATATGCTTGGAGAAGACAACTCTTGGTGGGTTGATTCTGGTGCCACAAGGCATGTTTGTAAGGACAAGAACTTGTTCTCTGCCTATGAAACAATGGAAGGAGATGTTCTCTATGTGGAAAATTCTTCAACTGCTGCGGTTGAAGACAAAGTGACAATGGATCTCGAATTCACTTCCGTAAAAATCCTTAGCCTCACTAATGTTTTTCATGTTCCTGATGTTAGGAAAAATTTAGTTTCTGGAAGTCTTATTAACAAATTTGGCTTTAAGCTTGTATTTGAGTCAGATAAATTTATTCTGACTAAGAATGGTACCTTTGTAGGCAAAGGATATTTGTATGAGGGCATGTTTAAGTTCAATATCAATGAAAAAGATTGTTCTGCTTATATCGTTGATTGTCTTTCATTATGGCATAGTCGTTTAGGACATGTTAATACAAAGAAAATACATTTCATGGTTAATTTAAATTTAATTCCTAAATATGAGAATGATATGAATGAAAAGTGTAAAATATGCATGCAAACAAAAATAACAAGATCGCCTTTTCCAAAAATAGAAAAAACTACATCTTTGTTGCAATTAGTACATACTGATGTTTGTGATTTGCATGGAACACCTACTAGAGGTGGCAGTAAATATTTTTCTACATTTATCGATGACTTTTCAAAATATTGTTACGTATATATTTTAAACTCTAAGGATGATGTGCTTAATATATTTAAGACATATAAAAATGAATTTGAAAATCAATGTGATACTAAAATAAAATGTCTTAGATCTGATAGAGGTGGTGAATATCACTTTCCTCAATTTTGTGAAGATATGGGAATTATACATGAAGTTATAGCACCTTATACACCTCAATAAAAAGGAGTAGCAGAAAGAAAAAATCGGACACTAACTGAAATGGTTAATGCTATGCTTTCTTATTCTGGTTTAGGTAAAGGGTTTTGGGGAGAAGCACTTTTAATTGTGTGTCATATTCTGAATAGGATACCTGTTAAAGATAATAAGAAAACTCCTTACGAATTATGGAAGAATAGAAAACCTAATTTAGGTTATCTTAAAGTTTGGGGTTGTAGAGCTATTGTAAGACTACCTGAAACTAAGAGAAAGAAATTGGGAAGCTAAGGTGTTGAATGTATTTTCATAGGTTATGCACAACATAGTAAAGCCTATAGATTTTTGGTTAGTGAACCTAATGATTATGTTGGGGTAAATAAAATAATTGATTCGATGAATAGTAATGCTCTCATTTGCACATAATAAATAGACGAATAGTAATGCTCTCATTTGCACATTTTTGACATGTACTTTTTTGTTGTTTATGTTTCTTATCACCAATCGTCATTATAGCATTATCATTACACCGTTTCCACTCCTTGGCATCATAACTTATACTGCTTCTTTTAATATCCATTGATATTTTTTTCCTTATCCAAATGAAACAAAATTTTACACTGATAAAGTATGTAATTTTTGGTCCCTCATCCATATACTTTTACCCCTTTCTTATACATTTTAATTATGCTTTCTATCAATGATTTCTTCGGTTTTAATTTACTTCTTGGAACAGTATCAATGTGTGACATGCCATTCCTTTTTGCGCTACCTACGACCTTTTCTGTAATATATGTCTTTGATTGTACATTGGACTCTCTATTTTGAACTACTTTCAATCATCACATACTATATGTATATGATTTTGGTTTACTCAAAGTCCTAGTTTCAAAGCTTGCCCAAATTAAACATGACGCTAATGAATGTTTTTTCTAATCATTTACAATATTTTCTCACAACAATAAGCATACAAAATATCTCTTCCCACCTAATATCTTTATTATTTTCTCTAGGTAAACGAAGATCCACTACCACTTGCAATCACGTGGATCATCGTTACCACACACAAATCCTGCCTCAAGCTGAATAACTACAACTTAGTGCATGGTTATGAAAACTACTTCGTCTCAAACATTTTTCCATATTCTGTAACCGCCCCATTCATAAGGTATTCTACATATATTCGTACAATTAATCACTTACATTTTTTATATTTCTTAATCTATATCTATTTAATTTACATATAATGAATCACACCCACTCCTTCTCAATTATGATCCTATCATTCTAGATGGCACTCACATCTCAATCAGGAAATTCAACTATCTTCTCCTATTTCTCATACGTCACATAAAACATCTCCTTCCACTAACGTTGAAAATGAGCTAATTTCTAAAAGGAAGCGTGTTACAAGGTAATTACAATTTATTACCTATTTAATTCCTCTTCAACTTCACAATATAATTTTCTAATATCTTTTTAACATATATTTTCCATTACTTAATTGTAGGAATATTGATGAGAGGAATAAATGGATGACGTAGAGTCAATTTCGTTCAAGTCATGTTCGTCAACATACACCACACTCTCCTAATACATTTTATTTCTACTTTTATATTGCTCTCTATATAAAAGCTTGACAATGTCTACTTTCATTTCTACTTAATGTTCACTAATCATGACTACTCTACATTTTTAATGATTTCCAATTTTCCTTCTATCTCATTTTCTTATTTAAATTGGCAGCATTTATATTGCATATGATAATGGGTTTTCAACTAGCTGTGCACAATTTTGGATTAAAGTAGTGCACACATCGTCAAACTCTCTATCATGCAAGTATGGTTTGTTGTTATTTATGTCATGAAATGATGGGAAGAGCTGTATCATGCAATTATAAAATATAATTGTCTGACATTATATAAAAAAATTATGCAAGATGGTGAGATGATTCTCTCCAATTGTAGATATTCCTTCATGGTGCAATGGGATTGCTTGAAGCCATCCCTTTCACCATGATCATATATATTATCACCTATATTTTTTACGTTCGAGTTGGTGGGGGTGTGAGGAAATTGAATGAATGGTTGATGTATATGATGATGATTAGGGTCTCTATTAATTGGAAAAGTCACTAGACGCCGAAGGAGTATACACCGAAGGAGTATGCTCCAATTGTGACATGGATGTAAAATTGAGGCTCAATTGAGTGTGTTAGAAGTTGAGATAGAGATATCAATGCTAAGTAATTTATACCATCTCGAACGATATATCACCAGTCGATAATACCGTTATATTACCGATATGGGGCGATTCTACTGCAATATCACCGATATGAGCCGATAATATTGAGAAATTAATGTTATAGGGTCAATTCACACCAATAATAAAAAACTAAACTCATAACTCAATAGTAGATCGGTGGGTAACAATACCTAGTTAACTCGGTCGTATGGTCGCGGTATGAGCCTTGACTTTGAACCATGACTGACGCCATGCAACCTTTGAAACATCGAGTCTAAATTTGAAAATGACCCAAACTTTAGGATTAATTTTTCATTTCACTTTATATAATATTGTGGGGGTAAAATATATGCCTACGGAATAGCATGACGTGTGGGGAGCACCCCGGTGAAGATGGCGACGTGCCAGCAATATAGGGACGACTAAAGTCGTTAATAAACGAGAAGATCGAGGAGTAGTATCTGATTGGAATGAAACTCCACGAAGATAGGGCTCATCCACATTTGTTACTCATCCATATTTGTAACCCTAATGTAACCCCTAACTCTATATAAAGGGGACACCCCCCATTGTGAAAGGGGGCTTGGAAGTTAGAGAAACACTCTCATGTAAAACTCTCTGATCATTCTAATGAAACACACCAGCAGCCCCATGAACGTAGGCCATTCATGGTCGAACCACGTAAATCTTTGTCTCTCTCGTATTTATTTTTATACTTCTATCGTGATGAATTGGCACCCCCGACGGGTGAGATTAATTGCACCTACAAATATAATAAAAACTTTTCTCCCAAACCCTAACTTTTTTATATTTGGACTTCCACAAACCCTATCTTAAGGAGTCACAAAAGTAAAGTCCATTCTAAACTACATCACATAAATTCAACACACCAATAGTGAAGTTCGTAGATACATATATGTCGTCCGAACACAAATTTAACTAGGCATCAAAGTATACACAACAACACAAATAACATAATTCAAATACATAAAAGAAACTAACAATGAAAACTAAAAAGCTAATGACAGAAAAGTAGGTAAGGAAATTAACCTATTTATGTCCATATCTATAAAAAATTCTCTCATTTGATTATATATTTATCATTGATCTTTAAAATGATGACGCGTGTTTGAATTAATTGGGTCCATCACATATATCACAAAATAAAATCATAATGGAATAGAAAATCAAATTAATGGCATAAACTACTTGCAAAGGACATGAATTAATTAACTGAGACAAACATACCAATAATTCTAACTAAAATTCTCACAAATAAGTATACTCATATTCTCATAAATTAATCTTAAAACTAATCTACAACAACCAATTGACAATCCGGGTTTTCAATTGACTCACCCTCAACCTCCTATCACCACCACAAATCAATCTCGTACTAAAACTAATGATATGAATTAATAACCAAGAATTAAAATTACATTTTATTCGTATCAGGTCGACGATATTACAACTTGAATGTCCGGGGCTAGATCATATATCTAAATGCCTGATTCGTATCGGATATTGCATATTTTCACCCGTTATCTTTATGCATTCTAGTACTTTTATGTTCTTAATGTCTATATTTATACTCGTTAACCATACAACCTCGTATTTGGACATATATATGTTTTGTAGGGTTTGATTGTGCTTTTGTAGGTATTGGAACGCTAAAAGTGAGGTTCGATTGCATTTTAGAGAAGTATCGTCATCAAATGCTACTTCAAAGGCAATTTGGTCTTTTCAAACTCACTATTTTTTATAGAATGAAGTTACCAACATGTAGATCATCAAATTATCTTTCCGTGGCCACTGACAGTGCGTTAGTCTGACTCCGTATGTGGAAGTTATGCCCATTTCCGCAAGGTTTCGGTATTTTCTGCTACTTCAAGGGAATTTTGGTAATTTCATACTGCATAATTTGGAGGTTTTAAAAACTGAATCATGTATATAATTGAATTAGGTTTGCGTTGGTTCTGACCACGCCTCATTTCGATTCCGTATGAGGGAGTTATAGCCGTTTCCGTGCAACGCATCAAAATTGGTTCAAAGTGGAAAAGGGGGCTGTCTCCAGCCCAAGGCAAATTCCAAAAGTGCGGTCGACCGGTCCTAAAATAGAGGTCGACCGGTCCCATCAGATATAGACAAAAATTAACTTATTTTGGATTTTTTGTCATGGTTTTGTTGGGGGTTTATTTTTGGGTATTAATAGAATGTTTAGGGCTTTTCTTTGAGGATATATTTCATTTTAGGTTAGAGAACTTTGGGGATTTTTTGGAGCTTCCCTCTCCTCATTTCCATGGGTGTTTTGCCTACTTTTTAAGTTAATATTACTATTTATTGTGTTCAAGCTTTGTACCTAGTTGTTTTAGCTTAATTTCTTTGTTGTTCTTTACTTTTATTGCTTAGATAGTTAGTTATAGTTTGTTAATTCTTGTTTGCCTTTGTTAATTAGTTATTTTACTTAGTTTAATCATGTGTAATGAGTAGTTTTACGGGTTGGTATTGCGTTTTTGCCATTAATGGGCGTCGAGCGCCGGAAGTTAGGTTTTGGGGAAAATTGCACTTAATTGAAATCTCGGGTATTAAAGTCGGATTATTATGCGTTTAACTTTCTTTGTCATGCAACGTTAGTGTTTATGGCGATAATCTGAATTTAATCCACGTGTGACCATTTTTGATTAAATGTTTAATCTCCCAACTTTGGGTTAAATTTCTTATTGTGTGATGTTTATACTTAATTGCAAATGCTCGATTAAATGTTTTCGAACTGAAATTCTAATTATTAGTTGTTTAGCCCATGGTGGGGACACGATCCCGACTCTCGATTAATTAATTCTAGTTTAGACTTAACTTCTTAATTTTTCCCTTTTCTTTATTTCCAACCTATCACCTTTTACAGTTTTATTTTAGGAGTATTAAATCCTATCAATTCTAGCAACTCGTCTCAGTGGATTTTCGATACCCGACTTACCGCTATACTTATATTGCAAGTGCAATCATAATTTAGGTTTTTGTATTAATGCGGTGAAATGAATTCAACGATTAGCGTTTTGACGCGATGCTACTTTTCACCCTTAACCAAAATGGCGCCGTTGTCGGGGACTAGTTTGTTTTAGACTTTATTTGATTTAGTATTTCATAGTATTTTCTTTCTATTTGTATTATTTGCTAATATTTTGCAAGACTTACACATGTGAGCACTTAGAAACGCTTGAATTATTCCCGCGCACACCTACTTTGTGGAATCCGCCACTTCGAGCCATTTTTGGGGTTAGCATGTCTTATTCCGATTCTTTCGGTAATCCTTGTTATAATTTTCAAAATTCTCGACCTATGACTTTCGGTGAATACTTAGAATCCCACAGTATAATAAATTCAAATATGACTGTTGACGCCACTAAAATGGTAGTGGCCATGTAGCAGGTCGGACACTTTTGCAAAGGGTGATGACGCAGGGATACTATTGGCCAACGATGAGGGCTGATTGTATAGCCTATGCCAAGAAATGTGACAAGTGTCAGCGCTTTTCCTCCATCCAAAGAACTCCACAAGCATTGTTGACACCTATCACTTCCCCTTGGCCATTCTCCATGTGGGGAATAGATTTGGTCGGGCCACTGCCAACGACCATAGGAAGGTTCAAATATCTCGTCGTCGCAGTGGATTATTTTACTAAGTGGGTAGAAGCTGAGCCTCTTGTCGATATGACTTATGAGAAGGTATATCAATTTGTCTGGAAAAATATCATTTATAGATATGGTCTTCCCCATGCATTCATCACCGACCATGGAACGCAATTTGATAATGAGGAGTTCGCTGCCTACTGCCATCAGTCCAATATTTTGAAGCTCCATTCAGCACCAGGTCATCCCCAAAGCAATGGCCAGACTGAAGTCACGAACATAACACTGCTAAATGTCTTGAAGAAAAGACTAAGTGATGCGAAGGCAAATTGGATCAACGAGTTACAGCCAGTACTGTGGGCTTATCGCACTACTCCCCGAGCAGCAACTGGAGAATCCCCATATATGCTGGCATTTGGAAGTGAAGCTGTCATACCTGCCGAGTTGGGTCTCCCAACACACAGAGTACTGAATTTTAACTCCCCAGTCAGTGACTTAATGAGAATATTGGAATTGAATATGCTCGAGGAAGTTAGAGATGAAGCAACCATTAGGAATGCTGCTTACCAACAATGAACAACTTTGTTCTATAATAAAAGGGTGAAGAAGTGCGACCTGAAGGAAGGAGACTATGTGCTAAAGAAAGTGATTCAAAAGCACAATAAATTGGAGGCAAACTGGCATGGACCATACCGAGTTACAGAAGTTGTTCGACCAGGAACTTACCGAATAACAACATTAGAGGGGGATGAGTTTAAGAATGCATGGAATGCAGAACATCTGCGCAAGTACTATCAGTGACGTAAATTCCCATGTAATGAAGTTCCATGAGTATGAAATAAAATGAAGATATTCTGTCAGATTCTCTCCTTTTATTGAAATTTTTTTTGGGAATACTAGTGCTACACACTACTCGGCTCAGACTACTCGGCAAATATCCCTAAAAATGCCAACTCGGTTTGGTTAGGGAAAAATATTCCTAAAAATGCCAACTTCGATTGGTTAGGAAACAAAATATCCCTAAAAATGCCAACTCGGTTTGGTTAGGGAACGACATTCCTAAAAATGCCAACTTCGGTTGGTTAGGAAACCATACTCCTAAAAATGCCAACTCGGTTTGGTTAGGAGGCAAAAATATTCCTAAAAATGCCAACTAAGGTTTGTTAGGAAACCATACTCCTAAAAATGCCAACTCGGTTTGGTTAGGAGGCAAAAATATTCCTAAAAATGCCAACTAAGGTTGGTTAGGAAACCATACTCCTAAAAATTCCAACTCGGTTTGGTTAGGAGGCAACGATATTCCTAAAAATGCCAACTAAGGTTGGTTAGGAAGAAAAAATATTTTTCAAAAAAAATTCCAAAGTTGGTCGGGAAAGAAAAATTCACCAATTTATATTGGTCGAGAATCAAAAGATGTTGACCATTGTTAATCGGAAACATTTTACGAATAAGACCAAGTTAAATTTTTATTATTTGTGATTTTTAACTGGCTGAGAAGCGAAACATCATTATTTTTGGTTAGTCAAATGATTACCACAAATTCAAGTTAGTCGACAACAAGTTTTAATCAACTATAGTTGGTCGACAAAATTACATAATGTTATTATCTTTTTAACAAGATATGCATACACAAATGAAAAGTGTTTTACAACTGCAAGACAACGGCAATCAACATTTGTAAGCAAAATATATGTCTTTCATTAAGTCCAAAAACAAAGTACATTGATAATAAAATGTATACTAACTATTACATCAAGAACCCTACTCTATTGGTTTCTTCCCCTCTGCTTTTGAAACAGGTTCCTCGCCAGCTGGAGGATCATCTAAAGAAAAAGGGGAGTTTATAAAGTTGAGATCTTGAAGCATCCTGATATTCATCACGGATGGTCTATCTAGCAGGTGCTCGGGGCGAGATATCTCTGCATTTGAATGGAGATTATAATCACCGAGATACTTAGAAATCAAGCACCGAGGAATGGCCCGAGCAGGGATCCAGCTCATGTCAAGCTTGTATGGTGGAACTGGTAAGTCGAGCAGCCCAGGATTATGGTAATCCCACAAGTAATGACCTTGCTCCAGTTTCAGTACACCCCAAGCGTTTAACCACCCCTGTTTGTAACCTTCATTATTGGCATTTTCAATACGAGCATCCAAATGGTAAAGGGCTTCATTGTAGCATGCCATCCAGAATTCTTGAGGCTGCTTATGAAATTGATAAGTTAATCTTTCCAACTGCTTATGAAGGCTTTTGGCGAAAATTTCCTTATTCTCCAAAGCAGATTTCTGCGCAGCAAGTTGCTCGTCCAAACTCTGGATTTTCTTAGATATTTCAGACAAAGCTTGATTTTTCACCATTAACTGGAATGCTTGATTTTCCAATGCTGACTGAGTTCAAGCTTCTTCAATAGTAGGCCGAAGAACCCTTGGTTGTCCCTGAGAAGCTCTTTCTCATCCCCGAGCAGGAGTAGAAGGACCAGCTCTCCTCAAAGTCTCCAACTCATCTCGTAATTTAGCATTTTCAACTTCCAAGAAGGAGAATCCATCATCGTTCACAGGGACCAGGGCATTTGAGGAGGAGGCAACAGACTTCAATTGAGCTAGTTCCTTTTGCAGATTATTATTTTCTTGCTCCAACAGCTCAACTATTTGCCTGTGCTCCTCGACCTCTATTTTCAAAGTTCTCTCTCTCACTTCGTAAGCAACAAACATCTTGTCATGGCCCTTGTCAGCACTGAGTTGTTGATATTTCTTTACATACCCCTCATGTAAAAGAGCTAAAGGCTCTTTGTATTGCTGTTGAAGTTCATCGAGAGTGCCTTGTAAGTCTTCAATCATTTCATAATAAGCCACATTATTGGCTACGACACGATCAAGCAGACACTTCAGATATTGATAAGCCTCAATTGCCTGCTCTGAAGCATCTGGGCCGAGGATGTCAATAATTTGTGATTCATCCGAATCAGTGTGACCAGCCTTAAAATATTCATTGCATTGCCTCAGCAGTTTTGTATCATGAGCAGAAAACAACTCCATTCTGGCCACAAACTAGTAAAAGAGGAGAAAGCAAGGATCAATAAGAATGCAAACATAAGAATCAACAGTATGTATGATCAAAAGTTAAAATTTTATTACATCATAGAAGAGGAGTACAAAGTTCAAGTTACATGAGCCAAAGGAAAATAAAACCGAAAGAAAAATTCGAACAACTTTACACCTTTTCCTTGTCTCCCAAAATTTTCTCGGGAGCCTGGGACGAGGAGCTACGTTACTCGACAGGAATAGAGAGTTGCTCGGGAAGTGCAGGAGGTTGCTCGGATGGGGCAGGCAGAAGTTGAAGTTGCTCGCTGGTTGACTGAATAACTGAGGGAGTAGGGACTTGATCCCCCACTACCATGGAAGACTCCTCAGAGGCAGCTTCGTCCTCTTCTTCTTCTTCTTCAGGAGTTGGAGGAGGACCTAGGATATGTCGCTGGAATAGGTCAGAGCCTTCATCAACCTTCATTTCTTATAGAGCAGCAACCCAACCATCTCTAAAGTGTTTGAGACTGCCATACTCTACTTGCGACATCATCGTAGCCACACCTTTATTCCATCCCTTGTCCCAGCCAACGCTGAAAGACTTTTTCACAGCCAACTTTCTTTTTATTTTCTCCGAGGAGAGCTTCTCGGATAGAAGTTCCTCGACAGCCTTCAGCTTATTCTCAGCTTCCTCTTTTTGGTGACTTACTTCGCGAAGCTGGATTAATTACTCCTCAGCAACCTTGAGCTTATCCTCAAGCTCTCCAGCAATTTTGAGCTTCTCGTCGAGCTCTTTGTTCTTCTCTTCCAGATCCCTTACTCTATTCTCCAACCCCTTGGAGACTTCAACAACCTGAGCTTTCTCCTCCTCGACTGAAGTGAATTTCTTCTCCCAGGCAGCTTTGTCCTCGTCATATTTCTGACGAGAGTCCTTCAGAGATTGACTCAAGCCCATTAAAGCTTCCTCTACGCTAGACGAGGAGTTTGAAGCTTTAATAACCTCATCTTTCTTCACAATTGTATTAAAACAGCTCACCAACTGGAAAAAGGAAATAACTATAAGTCAGTACAGAGACATATACAACAAGGGAAAGATAAAAAGATTCAAAATAAGAAAAAATTACTGAAGCAATATGGCGAGTAGCCAAAGAGGTGAGCATATCCCGAGAAAGGTTTTCTTCAAGTGCTTGGAAATCGGGGATGATCCAAGTCTTCACCGAGCTCATGGCAGAGCTCGGGGGAACAAAGGTAGGAATACCAGTACCACTAACTGGGGGCTGGGAAATGGTTTCAGCCAAATTAATCGAGGAGCTTTTCTTCAGCCTCCTCGGGGGAACATGAACAGTTTCGACCAAGGAGGAACTCTTGGTCGGTGATATAACAATCACCTCTGTTGGAGCATCACTCTTACTCGGGACCACTGGGGGCTTATCTGCAGCCTTCTTAGTTGCAGCAGAAGGAGGAGCATCAATTTTCTTTGTCCCCTCTGGGACATCAGATTTACTTCTCTTTACCTCCCCAGCACCGGAGGCAGATTTCTCAAAGATAGAAGGAACCCTTCTTTTACCCATCTTTTGACTCAGGGGAATGTGTGATTCAGGAGAAGAATCTTCAGGAACTGGCACCGGTTCAATATCGCTGATCACCGGACGAGAAGTAAAAGAAGATGTGTAGCTCTTATACTGCAGCAAGTATGAAGCAGACCTAATATGCTCGTCTGCAACAGTCTGATGCAAGATCCAAATAAGTTTTAAGTGTTTTATGTTAACTTCTGTCTCCTTTGGAGCTTTTCTCTTACTATCAACTGTAAATAAATAAACATTGAAATATCAGTCACACATTTTATCAAACACAATAAAAGTATAATTTCAAAAAATAAAATAAAGTCAAAATAACCTATCCCATTGCCATAGGGAGGGCATCTGGGACCCTGATATACTTCATCTCCGGTTAAAGGAGCATGTTGCCAATTTTTGATAACAACCCCATGATCGAAATAGTCCCTATTGGCATCTGGGAGATTGACCACTAAATCCCTATTTAAAAATCTAGTTTTTAAATAAAAAGTATTATCCCCAACTGCCCATCTATAACAGAACATGATTTCTGGAATTCCTATGCGAGTTCCATGAATTTGATTTAGCCTATGCACCCCATTAACTATCCTCCATATATTGGGGGCTATTTTTGCAGGAACGACATCAAAGTATTGACAGAATTCCAGACATAAAGGATTGGGTGGAAAGAAAAATCCACACTCAGCAACAAAAAGACTAGGGAACCAATGTCCCTCAGCCAAACGGAAGTAATTTGAAGGTTCATAAAGTTCCTCCAGAATAACCCATGAAGGAATAGAAAAGTCAGAACGAAACTTATCAATTGATTCTACAGCATAAACCATGATGAAAGAAGAAGGAAATCAAAGAGAAAGAAGAAAATCTTACAGGAAAAGGATGAGTTTGTGACAACGAACGATAGAAAGGATGAATGCACAAGAGAGAGAGACAATGGAAAACTCAAGAAACAAATTTGAAAAAGTAGAAAACGATGGGATTTTCTGCGATGCTTAAATACCTTGCCTTGGGAGGGGGTAAAAGTAATGATTATAAAAAAAGACGGTTACGCTACCGGCGGCTATAAAGACAAAAAGGCGCGGGAATCAAAGAGGTCATAAAAATTCAAAAAGTCCAATTCAATGAATTTGGAAGGAGAAATAAATACAAAGGAAGATACTCCTGAAAATCAGGAGGGCCATTTAAAATCGCCATATTTCGAGAAAGAATGTTCCACACTCCTCAAATTTCGAACTGCGAAACATTGGGGGCTTCTGTTGATATAAAATTTAGCCTGCTGACATGGCTCAATTAAGTAAAGACGCTTGGCAATCTACCTCTCAATAATAAAAGTTTCCGAACAGCTCCTTGACTTCGAGGACCCATACTGCAACGAGGAGCTCCATTTCCTCGACTAACTCAAATGCTCCGACTTACATGAGTCCTCCAAGGAACTCTACTACTCCGAGGAACTCCAGTGCATCGAGATACTCAGGCCGTCCGAGCCCATACTACAACGAGGATCTCCATTTCCCTGACTATCTCAAATGATCCGACTTATATGACTACTCCGAGGAACTCCAGTGCACCGAGATACTCAGGCGGTCTGAGATGCACCTCGTACAAAGCATTAATAGCGGGAAAGCCAACATATAGACTACGCATTAAATACATACAGATGTATACGCTTAAGGGGCATTAATGAATTACCCTTTCACATGTACAGCCTAGAGGCTATAAATACATTGTATCACCCTCATTGTAAGGGGGACCGGAATTTCTTGATTAAAACCGGTAATCGAGAATTCCCAAACAATTCAGCAATAACAGAATCAGTGAACATAGGCCATTCTTATAAGGCTGAACCACTTTAAAATTTCTTTGTTTCATTTTATTTTATCTGTGATTAAATAATTAGATACGATCTAGTTTTTTACATCAACAATGACTTTGGGCGAGTATAACGAAAGTCAAAACTTAGGTCATTGGAATTTTGATGATGATGAAAATGATTTTGGGCCTTTACCTCCTTATAATAGGAATTTTGAATTGAATTCGGATAGTTTTCAAAATTCCTATAATAATGAGTTTTCGTTTATGTCCGATGGTAATTTTCAAAGTTCTTATTTTCTTGCATCCGCACATCGACCTATGACTTTCGGTGAGGGTTTGCGTATGTATGAAAATGAGAAAATTGAAAATCGTTATTGGGAAGAAAATTGTTCGTGGGAACATGAATTAGATTTATATTTTGAGTTCGACGATTTAGCTTCCGAGACTTTCGAGGTCGAAGAATGTTTTGAACCAAATGAGGTACTTGTGCCTACTTTGGAACAAACCATTCTTGACTTTGCCCATCTCGTAATAGATATTGAAAGTGAGGATGATAATGACGTAATATCTATTTGCAATGAAATGATTTCTTCTTTGGCCCTCAAAGAAGAACGTTTCATTCAAAACTCAATCTTCATGCGATGATGATTCATCTCATGAGTTTGAATTTCTTTCATCCCCATTTTCATTCTCTATTATCCCACCGTCTCAAGTACCCGATGATTCGGTTTCTAACTTTAATGTTTTAAACCTTTTCACCGGTGAGGAGTACTTGCTCGAATCTCCTTCCACGATCGCATCTTTGCCTTCGTGTGCACCGCCTCCCATTCCAATTTCAAAATACTTGGGAGGATATTCGGCTTTTCTCGATCCCCACTTGTTTTTGTCACCCGTTCAATCCAAACCCCCCATCGTCCCTCCAAAACTTTTAATTGGCGATGGTTCCTTTATTACGCCTTACACATGCCTTTCGTTTTTCAAACGAAATCCATATTTTTCGGAAGGCATGCTTGTATGTGAGGGTACACCGGTTATCCTCCAAAGTCAAATCATTTTTATGGTGGACCCTCATCTATTTTGACTTCTAGTGTATAGTTAGTGTGAAGCCTAAATAGTAGGTTGTATATAGTTAGCTTTTTATGCTTTCTTTCTTTTTATTTTTAGTCTTGTAATTAGTTAAATTTTTGTTACTTGTTTTTGCTATGCTCGGTACTAACATGTTTTGTAGATTTTTTGGACTTGTTCTTATGGGGATCGCTCCAATTTTGGGTAATATCGCTATTTTCCTCTCTTTGACTTGGTTCTTAATTCACATTGAGGACAGTGTCAAGTTTTAAGTTAGGGGATCTGGGATATTCTATCCATTTCTTTATTTAGTCCATGTTTTTGCTCACATGTTAGTTACTTAGTATGCTTTTCTTAGAAAAATTGAAAATTTCAAAAAGATTTTCTTTCTTTTTTCTCCTTTTTTGGACTTTTTGCCTTTGTTTCCGATGATAAATTTCAATAATTGCCTGATCCAATTGACAACTCAATGATGCATGTTCTCGATTTTAAAAGTAATTAGACTTTAGTCTCGATTATTGATATTATGAATAACTTCATGAATTAAACTTTAATCCTATTAGCACATGCACTTTTATTGATATATTGATTTGGTTTAAGATTTTTATATCTCGGTAATCTTTTATTGCATTGTATATACTTACACCGAGTAAGCTTTGTACCTTTCGTCATTTGTGAGTGTATACACTATTCTTTTCTCATTGAAAACGTTAAATTCGTTGGTAATCTCACTATTCTTTCATTTGATTGTTCGTTAATTGAGTTCATACTTGAAATGTGTTACTTGATCATGATTTTCATATATTGTTTTGATTCGAGAATTGCATAAACTTTGTGAAATGATTGTAGGCCCTCTTTGTTATATCATCCATATTGACCTTGACCTCACCCTTTTATGTTTACCCTCGTTACCCCCTTTGAGCCTAAATATAGCCTTTCGTTTCATAACCCCATTCCCATAACCAACTCTAAATTGGAGTTTTATCCCATACATACACTTTCCATACCTTTGTTTGGAATATTACTTGGGATTGAATGATGTTGTTTTGATGTCGGCTGCAATTTAGGCATATGAGAGTTTGAAAAGTAAAGAAAGAAAGTCGTGAAAAAAGAGAAGAACAAAAGAAAGCAAAAAGTAAAAGAAAACAAAAGAGAAAATGAGAAAAAGAAGAAAAGAAAAAGAAAGTTGTAAATGTTGTTTATAGTTCAATAAGCTTTGATTACTCTCCCCGATGATATATCTAATGTCGTTTTGGAACTTGTTTTCCAATTTTGATATTGCCCGCATTTTCCCATTATCCCGAATTTTCATCTCGAACACTTTGAATCCGTACATACATTCCTTTCATTTCGTACCATAGCCTAACCTACATTATAACCCTATTAAAGTCCTATGTGATCTTAAGTAGATGTAATTCAAAGGTTTAAATAGTTTTGATAATTTGTGAAAATACACTTCGCCCCCTCTAATGAGCGGTATCCTTTCATTGAGATAACATTTTTCATTTTATATATAGCGTTCTTCATCTGTGACATGTGTGCGGCCTAGTTTCCATTTACATTTACTCTTTAGCCCGCATGTTCCGTGTGTTAGCTCCCTGTTTCGAGTGAATTCACTTGATGAGTGTAATGCCGGTAAGGATTGAATATATGCTTGCTTTAATGTTTATCCAGTTTATATAAGTTTTTGCCAAATCACACTTTGCATGTTCTCGCTTCCCTCCCACATTTTAAGGTTTCAATTCTATGAGGTGCATTCTATAATGTTAATGATTCAGACTTTTGTGTGAATTCATTCACTTTGCTAATAATGCATATGAAATATCTTTCGCTTTTGTTGGGCTTGTCGCATGTTGGTTTGGGCATATTTTGAGGAAACCATATGATGTTTGCGGGAATCATCCCAGAAAACCCTCATGAGATGACACTCCTCCACTTGGATAACCTAGGGGTTTAACGGCTTATTGCATATGCTAAATGCAATCGTGTTCCCTACGAAAGTGGTAAATATATTTTGATGCATATATGTATTTTGTATTTCCTTCTGTGGACTAGTTTCGTTTGTTTCATCACTAGGGATTAGCAATGTTTAAGTTAGGGGGTGTGATTCGTATCGAATATTGCATATTTCCGCCCGTTATCTTTATGAATTCTATCACTTTTACGGTCCTAAATGACTATAATTATGCTCATTAACCAAACAACCTTGGATTTGAATATATACATGCTTTGCAGGGGTTATTTGTGCTTTTGTAGGTATTGGAACGCTAAAAGTGAGGTTCGGTTACATTTCAGAGAAGTCTCGTCGTCGAATGCTACTTCAAGGGAAATTTGGTCTTTTCAAACTCACAATTTTTTATGAAATGAAGTTACCAACATGTATATCATCAAATTATCTTTCTGTTGCCACTGACCGTGCGTCATTCAAACTCCGTATGTGGAACTTATGCCCATTTCCGAAAGGTTTCGGTATTTTCTTCTACTTCAAGGGCATTTTGGTGATTTCATACTGCATAATTTTGAGGGTTTCAAAACATAATCATGTAGAGAATTGAATTATCTTCGCGTCGGTTCTGACCACGCCTCATTTCGATTCCGTATGAGGGATTTATAGCCATTTCCGTGCACCGCGTCAAAATTGGTTAAAAGAGGAAAAGTGGGCTGCTTCCAGCCAAAGGAAAATTCCAAAAGTGCGGTCGACCGGTACCAAACATGAGGTCGACCGGTGCCATCAGATATGGACGAAAATTGACTTATTTTGGGTTTTTTGGCTTGGTTTTGTTGGGGGTTTGTTTTGGGGTATAAATAGAGTGTTAGGGGCTTTTCTTTGGGGATATATTTCATTTTCGGTTAGAGAACTTTGGGGATTTTTGTTGGAGCTTCCCTCTCATCCTTTCTCTTTGGGTTCATCCCATTTATGTAAGTATATTACTATTCACTGCCACTTTCCTTTGTTTAATGCTTATTTACTTGATTTCTAGCTTTGTAGTTACTTTTATTGCTTAGATAGTTAGTTATAGGTTGTTAATTCTTGTTTTCTTTTGTTAATTAGTTGTTTTACTTAGTTTAATCATGTGTAGTGAGTAGTTTTATGGGTTGGGATTGCGTTTTCGCCATTAATGGGAGTCGAGCTCCGAAAGTTAGGTTTTGGGGAAAATTACATTTAATTGAAACCTCAGGTATTAAAGTCGGATTATCATGCGTTTAACTTTCTTTTTCACGCAACGTTAGTGTTTATAGCGATAATCCGAATTTAATCCGCGTGTGACCATTTTTGATTAAATGTTTAATCTCGCAACTTTGGGTTAAATTCCTTATTGTGTGATGTTTATACTTAATTGAAAATGCTCGATTAAATGTTTTTGAACCGAAATTCCAATTATTCGTTGTTTAGCCCATGGTGGGGACACGATCCCGACTCTCGTTTTATTGATTCTAGTTTAGACTTAACTTCTTAATTTTTCCCTTTTCTTTATTTCCAACCTATCACCTTTTACTCTTTTATTTTAGGAGTATTAAATCCTATAAATTCTAACAACTCGTCTCTGTGGATTTTCGATACCCGACTTACCGCTATACTTGTATCGCAAGTACAGTCATAATTTAGGTTTTTGTATTAATGCGGTGAAATGAATTCAACGATGAGTGTTTTGACGCGATGCTACTTTTCGCCCTTGATCAAAATGTAAATGTTAAATCTCGCAACTTTGGGTTAAATTCCTTATTGTGTGATGTATATACTTAATTGAAAATGCTCGATTAAATGCTTTCAAACCAAAATTCTAATTATTAGTTGTTTAGCCCATGGTGGGGAGACGATCCCGACTCTCGTTTTATTAATTCTAGTTTAGACTTAACTTCTTATTTTTTCCCTTTTCTTTATTTCCAACCTATCACCTTTTACGCTTTTATTTTAGGAGTATTAAATCCTATAAATTCTAGCAACTCGTCTCTGTGGATTTTCGATGCCCGACTTACCGCTATACTTGTATCGCAAGTGTAGTCGTAATTTAGGTTTTTGTATTAAGGCGGTGAACAGAAAACAATGATTAGCGTTTTGACGCGACGATACTTTTCACCCTTAATCAAAATAGCGCCGTTACCGGGGACTTGATGTTTTAGAATTTATTTGAGTTAGTATTTCATAGTATTTTCTTTCTATTTGTATTATCTGCTAACCTTTTTGCAGGACTTCCACATTTGTGCACTTAGAAACGCTTGAATTGTTCCCGCGTGCACCTACTTTGTGGAATTCGCCACTTTGATCCATTTTTGGGGTAAGCATGTCTTATTCCAATTCTTTCGGTAATCCTTGTTATAATGCTCAAAATTTTCGCAAGCCTATGACTTTCGGTCAATACTTAGAATCCCAAAAATTTGCAAATTCACATATTACTTTGGGCGAGTATAACAAAAGTCAAAATTTAGGTTATTGGAGTTTTGATGATGATGATAATGATTTTGGGCCTTTACCTCCTTATAATAGGAATTTTGAAACGAATTCGAATAGTTTTCAAAATTCCTATAATAATGAGTTTTCGTTTAAGTCCGATAGTAACTTTCAAAGTTCCCATTTTCATGCATCCGCACCTCGACCTATGACATTCGATGAGGGTTTGCGTATGTATGAGAATGAAAAAATTGAAAATAGTTATCGGGAAGAAAATCGTTCGTGGGAACATGAGTTGGATTTATTATTTGAGTCCGACGACGATTTTGCTTCCGAGACTTTCGAAGTCGAGGAATGTTTTGAACCAAATGAGGTACTTGTGCCTACTTTGGAACAAACCATTCTAGACTTTGTCCATATCGTAATAGATATTGAAAGTGAGGATGAAAATGACGTAATATCTATTTGCAATGAAATGATTTCTTCTTTGGTCCCCAAAGAAGAACATTTCATTGAAAATGATATTATTTCCTTCGAAACTCAATCTTCATGCGATGTTTATTCATCTCATGAGTTTGAATTTCTTTCATCACCATTTTCATTCTCTATTACCACACCGTCTCAAGTACCCGATGATTCGGTTTCAAACTTTAATGTTTTAAACCTTTTCGCCGATGAGGAGTACTTGCTCGAGTCGCCCTTCATGATCGCATCTTTGCCTTTGTGTGCACCGCATCCCATTACACTTGCTAAATCCTTGGGAGGATATTCAGCTTTTCTCGGTCCCCACATATTTTTGTCACCCGTTCAATTCAAACCCCCATCGTCCCTCCAAAACTTTTAATTGGCGATGGTTCCTTTCTTCCGCCTTACACATGCCTTCCGTTGTTCAAATGGAATCCATATTTTTCGGAAGGCATGCTTGTATGTGAGGGTACCCCAGTTATCCTCCAAAGTCAAATTGTTCTTATGGTGGACCCTCAACTATTTAGACTTCTAGTGTACAGTTAGTGTGAAGCCTAAATAGTAGGTTGTATATAGTTAGCTTTTTATTATTTCTTTCTTTCTTTTTTCTTTTCTTTTTAATTTAGTCTAGTGTAATTAGTTAACTTTTTGTCATTTGTTTTTGCTATGCTCGGTACTAACTTGTTTTGTAGATTATTTGGACTTGTTCTTATGTGGATCGCTCCAATTTTGGGTAATATCGCTCTTTTCCTCTCTTTAACTTGGTTCTTAATTAACATTGAGGACAATGTCAAGTTTTAAGTTAGGGGGTGTGGGATATTCTATCCATTTCTTTAGTTAGTCCATGTTTTTGCTCACATGTTAGTTATTTAGTATGCTTTTCTTAGAAAAATCAAAAATTTCAAAAATATTTTCTTTCTTTTTTCTCCTTTTTTGGGCTTTTTGCCCTTGTTTCCGATGATAAATTTCAATAATTGCCCGATCCAATTGACAACTCAATGATGCATGTTCTCGATTTTAGAAGTTATTATACTTTAGTCTCAATTATTGATATTATTAATAACTTCATGAATTAAACTTTAATCCCATGAGCACATGCACTTTTATGGTTATATTGATTTGGTTTAAGATTTTTATAACTCGCTAATATTTTGTTGCATTGTATATACTTACATCGAGTAAGCTTTGTACCTTTCGTCATTTGTGAGTGTATACACTATTCTTTCCTCTTTGAAAACGTTGAATTCGTCGGTAATCTCACTATTCTTTCATTTGACCGTTCATTAATTGAGTTCATACTTGAAATGTGTTACTTGATCATGATTTTCATGTATTGTTTTGATTCGAGAATTGCGTAAACTTTTGGAAATGATCGTAGGCCCTCTTTGATATATCACCCATATTGGCCTTGACCTCACCCTTATATGCTTACCCTCGTTTACCCCTTTGAGCCTAAATATAGCCTTTCGTTTCATAACCCCATTCCCATAACCAACTCCAAATTAGTGTTTTAGGCCATACATACACCTTACATACCCTTTTTTGGAATGTTACTTGGGATTGAATGTTGTTGTTATGATGTCGGTAGAAATTTAGGCATATGAGAGTTTGAAAAGTAAAGAAAAGAAAAAGTGAAGAAAAAGCGTGAAAAGGAGAGAGCAAAAAGCAAAAGAAAAGAAAAGAGAAAAGTGAGAAAAAGAAGAAAAGAAACAAAGAGAAAGTTGTAAATATTGTGTATATAGTTCAATAAGCTTTGATTACTCTCCCCGATGATATATGTAATGCCGTTTTGGAACTTGTTTTCCAATTTTGATATTGCCCACATTTTCCCATTATCCTGAGTTTTCATTCTGAACACTTTGAATCCGTACATACATTCCTTCGTTTCGCACCCTAGCCATACCTACATTATAACCCTATACAAGTCCTATGTGATCTTAGGTTGATGTAATTTAAAAGTTTAAATAGTTTTGATAATCTGTGAAAATACATTTCACCTCTTTTAATATGCGGTATCCTTTCATTGAGATTACTGTTTTTCAGTTTTTATATAGCGTTCTTCTTTTGTGACATGTGTGCGGCCTAGTTTCCATTTACATTTACTCCTTATGCCCGCATGTCCCGTGTGTTAGCTCCCTATTTCGAGTGAATTCATTTGACGAGTGTAATGCCCATGAGGATTGAATATATGCTTGTTTTAATGTTTATCTAGTTTATATAAGTTTTTGCCAAATCACACTTTGCATGTGTTCGCTCCCCTCCCACATTTTAAAGTTTCAATTCTATGAGGTGCATTCTATAATGTTAATGATTCAGACTTTTGTGTGAATTCATTCACTTTGCTAATAATGCATATGAAATCTTTTTCTCTTTTGCTGGGCTTGTCGCACGTTGGTTTGGGCATATTTTGAGGAAACCATATGATGTTTGTGGGTATCATCCCTGAAAACCCCCACGAGACGACACTCGTCCACTAGGGTAACCTAGGGGTTTTACGGCTTATTGCATATGCTAAATGCAATCGTGTTCCCTACGAAAGTGATAATTATATTTCGACGCATATATACATTTTGTATTTCCTTCTGTGGACTAGTTTTGCTTGTTTCATCACTAGGGACTAGCAATGCTTAAGTTAGGGGGTGTGATTCGTATCGAATATTGCATATTTCCGCCCGTTATCTTTATGCATTCTAGCACTTTTACATTCTTAATGTCTATATTTATACTCATTAAGCAGACAACCTCGGATTTGGACATATATATGTTTTGCAAGGGTTAATTGTGCTTTTGTAGGTATTGGAACGCTAAAAGTGAGGTTCGGTTGCATTTCGGAGAAGTTTCGTCGTTGAATGCTACTTCAAGGGAATTTGGTCTTTTCAAACTCACTATTTTTTATAGAATGAAGTTACCAACATGTAGATCATCAAATTATCTTTTCGTGGCGACTGACCGTGCATTATTCTGACTCCGTATGTGGAAGTTATGACCATTTCCAGAAGGTTTTGATATTTTCTGCTACTTCAAGGGCATTTTGGTAATTTCATACTACATAATTTGGAGGGTTTCAAAAGATAATCATGCAGATAATTGAATTATCTTCGCGTCGATTTTGACCACGCCTCATTTCGATTCCGTATAAGGGAGTTATAGCTGTTTCCGTGCAACGCGTCAAAATTGGTTCAAAGTGGAAAAGGGGGTTGTCTCCAGCCCAAGGCAAATTCCAAAAGTGCGGTCGATCGGTACCAAAATAGAGTTCGACCGGTCCCATCAGATATGGATGAAAATTGACTTATTTTGGATTTTTTTGCTAGGTTTTGTTGGGGGTTTATTTTGGGGTATTAATA
Source organism: Sambucus nigra (assembly GCA_949130495.1). Lineage (NCBI taxonomy): Eukaryota > Viridiplantae > Streptophyta > Magnoliopsida > Dipsacales > Adoxaceae > Sambucus > Sambucus nigra. The sequence goes on from OX422214.1 coordinate 51,993,010, forward strand.
GAATGTTTGGGGCTTTTCTTTGAGGATATATTTCATTTTAGGTTCGAGAACTTTGGGGATTTTTTGGAGCTTCCCTCTCCTCATTTCCATGGGTGTTTTGCCTACTTTGTAAGTTAATATTACTATTTATTGTCTTCAAGCTTTGTACCTAGTTGTTTTAGCTTAATTTCTTTGTTGTTCTTTACTTTTATTGCTTAGATAGTTAGTTATAGTTTGTTAATTCTTGTTTGCCTTTGTTAATTAGTTGTTTTACTTAGTTTAATCATGTGTAGTGAGTAGTTTTACGGGTTGGTATTGCGTTTTTGCCATTAATGGGCGTTGAGCGCCGGAAGTTAGGTTTTGGGGAAAATTGCACTTAATTGAAATCTCGGGTATTAAAGTCGGATTATTATGCGTTTAACTTTCTTTGTCATGCAACGTTAGTGTTTATGGCGATAATCTGAATTTAATCCGCGTGTGACCATTTTTGATTAAATGTTTAATCTCCCAACTTTGGGTTAAATTCCTTATTGTGTGATGTTTATACTTAATTGCAAATGCTTGATTAAATGTTTTCGAACTGAAATTCTAATTATTAGTTGTTTAGCCCATGGTGGGGACACGATCCCGACTCTCGATTTATTAATTCTAGTTTAGACTTAACTTCTTAATTTTTCCCTTTTCTTTATTTCCAACCTATCACCTTTTACAGTTTTATTTTAGGAGTATTAAATCCTATAAATTCTAGCAACTCGTCTCAGTGGATTTTCGATACCCGACTTACCGCTATAATTGTATTGCAAGTGCAATCATAATTTAGGTTTTTGTATTAATGCGGTGAAATGAATTCAACGATTAGATTAATACAAAAACCTAAATTACGACTGCACTTGCAATACAAGTATAGCGGTAAGTTGGGTATCGAAAATCCATAGAGACGAGTTGCTAGAATTTATAGAATTTAATACTCCTAAAATAAAAGTGTAAAAGGTGATAGGTTGGAAATAAAGAAAAGGGAAAAATTAAGAAGTTAAGTCTAAACTAGAATTAATAAAACGAGAGTCGAGATCGTGTCCCCACCATGGGCTAAACAACTAATAATTAGAATTTCGGTTCGAAAATATTTAATCGAGCATTTTCAATTAACTATAAACCTCACACATTAAGGAATTTAACGCAAAGTGGCGAGATTAAACATTTAATCAAAAATGGTCACACGCGGATTAAATTCGGATTATCGCTATAAACACTAACATTGCGTGACAAAGAAAGTTAAACGCATAATAATCCGACTTTAATACCCGAAGTTTCAATTAAATGCAATTTTCCCCAAAACCTAACTTTCGGAGCTCGACGACCATTAATGGCAAAAACGCAATCCCAACCCATAAAACTACTCACTACATATGATTAAACTAAGTAAAACAACTAATTAACAAAAGCAAACAAGAATTAACAAACTATAACTAACTATCTAAGCAATAAAAGTAACTACAAAGCAAGAAATCAATTAAATAAGCATTAAACAAAGAAAAGTGATAATGAATAGTAATATACTTACATAAATGGGATGAACCCAAAGATAAAGGAGGAGAGGGAAGCTCCAACAAAAATCCCCAAAGTTCTCTAACCTAAAATGAAATATATCCCCAAAGAAAAGCCCCTAACACTCTATTTATACCCCAAAACAACCCCCCAACAAAACCAAGCCAAAAAACCCAAAATAAGTCAATTTTTGTCCATATCTGATGGCACCGGTCGACCTCATGTTTGGTACCGGTCGACCGCACTTTTGGAATTTGCCTTTGGCTGGAGGCAGCCCACTTTTCCTCTTTTAACCAATTTTGACGCGATGCACGGAAATGGCTATAACTCCCTCATACGGAACCGAAATGAGGCGTGGTCAGAACCAACGCGAAGATAATTAAATTCTCTACATGATTATGTTTTGAAACCCTCCAAATTATGCAGTATGAAATCACCAAAAAGCCCTTGAAGTAGAAGAAAATACCGAAACCTTTCGGAAATGGGCATAACTTCCACATACGGAGTTAGAATGACGCACGGTCAGTGGAAACAGAAAGATAATTTGATGACATTCATGTTGGTAACTTCATTTCATAAAAAATAGTGAGTTTGAAAAGACCAAATTTCCCTTGAAGTAGCATTCGACGACGAAACTTCTCCGAAATGCAACCGAACCTCACTTTTAGTGTTCCAATACCTACAAAAGCACAAATAACCTCTTCAAAGCATGTATATATTCAAATCCAAGGTTGTCTGGTTAATGTGCATAATTATAGGCATTTAGGACCATAAAAGTGCTAGAATGCATAAAGATAACGGGCGGAAATATGCAATATTCGATACGAATCAATGCCAATGAACCCTGTCAAATACCCATAAATGAAAAACGTATGATTCCCATAACTATGATATTTATATTTAACATATAACTATATATATATGTAATTGTCCATTAAGAGTGAAAATTTATCACTGCTTTATATTATAGTTATGGTAACACAATAATTAAAAAACCAATGATTTTTTTTTCACATATTGAAATCATTCAATGAACAAACACGAAAAAATGTACAAAATATAGGAATTGTGTCTCAAAAGTGTACACAATCTATGTATCAATGATTGCAACGATTGAAACACAAATAGAATAAGCTAAATCCCAACTATAAAAGACAAATCTAAAATAAAATTGTTGAAACCAATAGTCAACAAAAAAATACTACTTACCCGATCTTGTCCGCTTAGCCATCGGCTTGAGCTATGGTGAGGGCTAGGGCAGTGATAGATAAGGCTAGGGAGGGGAGGGATAGGTCTTGAGCAGTGTGTCGACATGCGACCGAGCGGCGCGTCCATAATGTTGAGCGGTGAAGAAGAGAAATGACAGGGGTGGGTTTTTTCTTTTCCTTTCTCTCTTTTTTTCTTAGGTTTTGGCAAATTGAAAGAAGCGTGGAATGAAAATCCATTAAGGTGGGAATCCAAATTATAATAAGCCATCTCATAAAGTATACTTTTTTAGATGGAATCTAGTACGCTGTCTTTTAAGTATTCCCTTTTGAGACGGGTAAAATTAGCTGTCTTAAAAATTAATAATTTTTAAGACGACTATTTTTACCCGTCTCAAAAGGTAAGTTTTAGAGACCTAATTTTTTGCCATCTCAAAAGCCTTTGTCTTAAAAATACTTTTTTTTGTAGTGATCTTTTTTAATTTTAGTATTTATAACCATTGCAAAACAAAAATGCTTACTAAATTATGTTATGGTTTAGAACACTTGTAAATGAAAAAATTTCAAGTGTTTTAAAAACTTGCAAAATTTTCTTTTGCAAGTGTTCTAAATCGTTGCAAAGTTTTTTAAAATGGTTATTCAGAACGGACACTTGTTCCCAATAAACCGTTGCAAATATAATTGGTAACGGTTTTGAGTACTTGCAAATTTTTTGCAACGCGTCAATTTGCATGTGCTTTGAACCATTACAAATGGAATTTGCAAGTGTTTAAAACACTTGAAATTTCCCTGTTTTGGTGTAGTGTAAATACTTTGGCAACAAGACAAAATTTGTAACATTCAATAGAATCGTCAGAATGAGTCTTGATTTAATCAATCCATTTTCACCCAACAGTAGTCTATCTAATAGGTAAATCAGTCATGTCCCATGCATGTGGTTTGTTAAGAGCTTTTAATTATTCTTTCATATCTTTTATCCCAAGGGGATACTAACATTCTTCTCGATGAGACTGAGGTTCGTGGTAAGATAATATAGTAACAAACAGTGAATTGGTGTTTTCCTTAACTTATTATTATAACAAGGATTAAAGGACTTGCTAGGTAGAACATCTAACGAGGACTCAAAGGGTTCACTAGATATACCATCTGGTGAGCATGGTGTAATAACAATAATATTATAGACATTTGGAAATTCGATTTCACTAATAGGATCCCACATGTTCAAATTTGTCACCTTAATAAACGATACATATGAGATCAAGTTTTAATTTTGTGTTCTTAAAAGGCTAAATGAGCAGAAGAAGACACAACCACATATTATGAGAAGTTCATAGTGTTTACATCATATATATACCAACCAATGGGCCAATGATGCGACGAAATATAAACTGCTTATCATAGTCAAGAAATGTTCTAGGCCAGGATAATACAAATGGATGAGCAAAAGGGCGACACTTGTCAAAACTCGAAGCGTGGTGTATATACCACATTCTAAGATCCCCTAAGTCTCTCCTTAGACTCCTAGCACTTCCCCCTTCCATCGCAAACCTAGTTCGCACTCCGAGTACCGATCTGGAGGCCATCGGGAGCTCCAGGACCCATTTGACTTTGATCAACTCCACCATCAGAGTGAAATCTCTTTGATTTTTCAAAGGTCACTGAAACCCATTTCCAACATCCACTCCATGGAAGAAATACCATAACCATTCGGACGAACGATCGGTTTTCCCCCGAAAATTGATCATGAGGCCACCGGGCGCTCCCAGACTCCATTTGGCCAAATTAAATTCTTCATCTCGAACGAGTCTGGATAAATATCTAAAGGGCACTAAATACCCTTTCTAACGATCCGCCCCATGTGCGATTTTGACCTACGTTACGGACGACCGATCTGTTTTACTCCGAGAGGTCACTCGGCGCTTCGAGCCACAGTTGACCAAGGTTAACTTTATGAACGGAGCTAAACTCTTTGGAATTCAAAGTACATCTCCTAACCTTTTCAATGGTCCACCCCGTGCACGATTCTGACTTACCATACGGACGAATGAACCATTTGCGTCCGAAAATCTCTGATCCAAAGGACCGACGTGCACTTCCGAGCCACATTTGACCCAAAGTCAACTCCTGAACCTGGCAGCGATCCAAAGGAATCTCGAAGGCCTCTAAAATACCTTTCTAACGGTATGCCCTTTGCACAATTCGGATCAATGGTTTGTGCTCTACAATCATTTTTCAAAAAAAGTCCTCACGAGACTGCCAATGGGAAAGTCCTGAACCCTGTCTATAGACACAATGTCAAGGTTGACATGTCAATAGGCACACCCTAGGGTAGGGATATCTTCACCCATTTTTTGCCCTATAAATAAGGGCCATGACCTCATTCCCAGGAGGCAACCAAAACCCATCAGCATCAATGATCTCAGCAAAATTCTCTCGAAGTCAGCAAAGTTCCATATGAAAAATCCCATTCAAGCCTAAATACCTATTATTTTCACACCCAATTTGGAAAATATCCTTCTCTCTCATCAACATCCATCAACATTCAAAGGAGTAGATCCAAGACCTAAGCTCAAGCTCAAAAGAAGGTCCAATTCCTTCCCCCCTCTCTTTTAAATCTCTTGATTTTGCATAAGTTACTTTAGATTCATCATCTAGTTCATACATATTAACATCTACGTTTTTATTAGTATATTGCACATACTTTATTTTTCTTAAAAAGCCAAAAAACAAATAAAAGAGGGTTACACCCGTAAATTCTGAACGAAATTATCCACCACACTTTCTTAAAATCCCAAAACACATTTTCCACACGCACACACATAATAAAATTCCGTTTGAATCTATGGGGATAAACCCGACCCCTATTTTATATTCGAACTACGTGGACTTAAATGCCTTTATAGGCTGCGTAAGTGACTCGGATCAAAATTTGAGACTCGAGTCCGATTTTTTCTCAATTTTCCCACTTCTTTTATTTTCCAAAATTCTCAAAATCCCTTGTTTTTACACATATACATATATTATGCTTGTTCACATCTCATCCCACATATATTATCATTTCCCAATAACGATCAATATCTCAATGAACGCTCATATTCTATCTTCTACATTCATTACTATTTTGGAAATATTCCTATGGATGACCTCATCCTATCTTTTCCACGGTATGGGTTGAACGATTCCAATCTCCATTATATAAACACATGCACACACTTCACGGGGATAAAGGAAAATATTAACATTTTCCCATGAGAGACCGAAAGGGCGGTATGGGTGCCTAACACCTTTCCATTTCGTAACTTATCCCCCGGACCTTCGATCTATTGGTTTTGCATGCATCAGTTTCTCCTTGATACCGCTCTCTCGAAGTGGCAATATATTCTTTTGCCTGTTTTGAGAAAAATAGGTTGGCGAATCTATCTCTTTACATTCAACCCACATCGACGACAGTCGAAGCACCCTTTTCAAAGAGAAGGGTGCAAGACCGTGACACAGTTCTTCCTCGAGGGATCCTCCTCCTTCCCCCTGGGATGAACGCCGCGTTGACCGTGATGGCCACAGTGGAGACTCTATTGGGGACTATTTTTTAAGAGGGCTAGACTCTATTTACATGGGTGTTTTATTTTCTTGTATATCCCCCTATTTTCATGTTCCCTACTATTCACACACTTGTAGAAGATCCTCCATGTACACTTCACACCACGTGCACCTAGAATCATGTGTATCCACATATTGCACACATCACTTAGAAATCCATGCTTAGGTGTCACCAACACACACCTCCACTTGTATATATCCATGCTCACTTATCACACACTCACTTGTAGATAATTACACACCACTCACACACCACTTATCTATATTTAGTTTACTTTTAGTACTTGTACTTTGCTCATCATTTGGCCTGATCAAGAAAAATACACGCTTCCCTAAGATACTAATAAGAGAATCATGCATGATTCACACGACATCACCAATGAGCATTGTTATTAACCAAATTTTGTCCTGTAAATGGAGAGTCACTTCGTGATGGGCGTTGGTCCGACATGGCACAGTTAGCCTAAGCAATATAACTCTCACCTTCCATTGGCCAAGTACCTTTGGCGTATATCGAACGGTTCCCCTATATCGTACCGCTTGACTGAAGTCATGACGGGAGGTATATAGCAGGGAACTAATTCACGTATGTCAAGTATATCGAAATTGCTCTCATGCATTCTATCCTTAAGAGGTATATAGTGAGGCAATTCACGTACACTCAAGTATATCAAATGGATTTTCCACACGTACTGATTGCCCTAAAAATCAAGACGTATATTGTGTAAGTCACACAAAAAGGGGAACCCTTTCCAATTCACCTAACCAACTGCATACCTGCATATAGGTGTCATGCCTAGGACACGCATGTTAGATTGCCGATTTTGAATTTTGGGTCATCCTGTCGACTAAATTTTCGCATGATTTTTAAAATGGGACCCTTCCCATGAACCTGGTTACAAGTCCAACCATCGCTTTACATATGTTACGAACCCAACTTTTCCAGGCTCAGGTCCCGTCTGACATTTCATTTTGCATTTAGGAGAACTTAATATAAGTGAGAACCTAATAAACATAATAATCATGCTGAGACCCGTCTCTAGTCTTTTCCTCTCTCTTTTTCCCCAAAAGCATCTAAAAACATTTTTCCTCTTTTATAAAAAATATCAAAAAACATTTTCGTTCTCATCTTTTCTAAAAATGTCAAAATATTTTCCTCCTTTTTGCTAAAAATAACGAATTTCCCTTTTTTCTTTCTGAAAATAAATTCCAATTTTTCTTTTCAGGTCGATCACATACCCTTGGCCTCGCTCCCTAATAGCTTCGGTCTTCAGTCGAATCACCCCGAAGTTCTGTCAGTCCCTTTACTTCCTCCGAGTCTGAGACTCATCCGCCTTCCATGGAGAATACGTATCAAGTGCCGAATGTACAACCAAATTTGTTAACAGTTTTGGCTAAGCTCACTGAAAAAATTGACAACCTTCAAATCGAGGTTCATGAGATGCAAAGAAATCGGGTCCCTGTCCCCGAGGATCCTAAGGTCATTTTCCCTTACGCTATGGGTCCACCTGCACCCGAGTCTATATGGGTTCTCAAAGAATACCACCATGCTCCACGTGATCCTCCTACTAATGGGCCTCCACCAGCCCAGCTTCTTATGCCAAACCTTGCTCAGATTGGGGATAATTTACCCGTAACTGTTGATACAAAAGATGAAGAACTGAACAAGGTCAAGAAAGACCTCAAGATGCTAGCCAAGAAATTCGACCAAGTTATAATATTTACACGCGCTACTTTTCGCACTCGATCAAAATGGTGCCGTTACCGGGGACGAGTTTGTTTTAGAGTTTATTTGATTTAGTATTTCATAATATTTTCTTTCTATTTGTATTATTTGCTAATATTTTGCAGGACTTCCACATTTGAGCACTTATAAACGCTCAAATTTTTTCCGCGCGACTTACTTTGTGGAATCCGTCACTTCGAGCCATTTTTGGGGTAAGCATGTCTTATTCCAATTCTTTCGGTAATCCTTGTTATAATTCTCAAAATTCTCGTAAACCTATGACTTTCGGTGAATACTTAGAATCCCAAAGTATAACAAATTCAAATATGACTTTGGGCGAGTATAACGAAATTCAAAATTTAGGTTGTTGGAATTTTGATGATGATGATAATGATTTTGGGCCTTTACCTCCTTATAATAGGAATTTTGAAACGAATTGCAATAGTTTTCAAAATTCCTATAATAATGAGTTTTTGTTTAAGTCCGATAGTAATTTTCAAAGTTCCCATTTTCATGCATCCGCACCTTGACCCATGACTTTCGATGAGGGTTTGCGTATGTATGAGAATGAGAAAATTGAAAATCGTTATCGGGAAGAAAATCGTTCGTGGGAACATGACTTGGATTTAATTTTTGAGTCCAACGATGATTTTGCTTCCGAGACTTTCGAGGTCGAAGAATGTTTTGAACCAAATGAGGTACTTGTGCCTACTTTGGAACAAACCATTCTAGAATTTTCTCATCTCGTAATAGATATTGAAAGTGAGGATGATAATGACGTAATATCTATTTATAATGAAATGATTTCTTCTTTGGCCCCCAAAGAAGAACATTTCATTGAAAATGATATTATTTCATTCGAAACTCAAACTTCATGCGATGATAATTCATCTCATGAGTTTGAATTTCTTTCATACCCATTTTCATTCTCTATTATCACACCGGAACAAGTACCGGATGATTTGGTTTCAAACTTTATTGTTTTAAACCTTTTCACCGATGAAGAGTACTTCCTAGAGTCGCCCTCCACAATCACATCCGTGCCATTGTGTGCGCCGCCTCCCATTCCAATTTTTCAAAATCATTGGGAGGGTATTCGGCTTTTCTCGGTCCCCAATTATTTTTGTCACTCGTTCAATCCAAACCCCCCATCATCCCTCCAAAAATTTTAATTGGTGGGGGTTCATTTCTTATGCCTTACACATGCCTTCTGTTGTTCAAACGGAATTCATATTTTTCGGAGGGCATGCTTGTATGTGAGGGTACCGGTTATCCTCCAAAGTCAAATCGTTCTCATGGTGGACCCTCAGCTATTTAGACTTCTAGTGTATAGTTAGTGTGAAGCCTAAATAATAGGTTGTATATAGTTAGCTTTTTATTTTTTCTTCCCTTTTTAATTTAGTTTAGTGTAATTAGTTAACTCTTTTTTATTTATTTTTGTTATGCTCGGTACTAACTTATTTTGTAGATTCTTTGGACTTGTTCTTATGGGGACTGCTCCACTTTTGGGTAATATCGCTATTTTCCTCTCTTTAACTTGGTTCTTAATGTACATTGAGGACAATGTCAAGTTTTAAGTTAAGGGGTGTGGGATATTCTATCCATTTCTTTATTTAGTCCATGTTTTTGCTCACATGTTAGTTACTTAGTATGCTTTTCTTAGGAAAATTTGAAAATTTCAAAGATATTTTCTTTCTTTTTTCTCCTTTTTTGGGAATTTTGCCTTTGTTTCTGATGATAAATTTCAATAATTGCCCGATCCAATAAACAACCCAACGATGCATGTTCTAGTTTTAGAAGTTATTAGACTTTAGTCTCGATTATTGATATTATGAATAACTTCATGAATTAAACTTTAATCCCATGATCACATGCACTTTTATCATTATATTGATTTGGTTTAAGATTTTTAATACTCGGTTATCTTTTGTTGCATTGTATATACTTACACTGAGTAAGCTTTGTACCTTTGGTTGTTTGTGAGTGTATACACAATTCTTTTCTCATTGAAAACATTGATTTCGTTTGTAATCTCACTATTCTTTCATTTTATCGTTCATTAATTGAGTTCATTCTTGAAATGTGTTACTTGATCATGATTTTCATATATTGTTTTGACTCGAGAATTGCGTAAACTTTGTGAAATGATCATAGGCATTCTTTGTTATATCACCCATATTAGCCTTGACCTCTCCCTTATATGTTTACCCTCGTTAACCCCTTTGAGCCTAAATATAGCCTTTCGTTTCATAACCCCATTCCCATAACCAACTCTAAATTGGAGTTTTAGCCCATACATACATTTTCATACCTTTGTTTGGAATGTTGCTTGGGATTGAATGATGATGTTATGATGTCGATTGCAATTTAGGCATATGAGAGTTTGATAAGTAAAGAAAAGAAGGAAAAAGTGAAAAAAAAGTGAAGAAAAAGAGAAAGCAAAAAGCAAAAAGCAAAAGAAAACATGAGAAAAAGAAGAAAAGAAAAGAAAGAGAAAGTTGTAAATGTTATATATAGTTCAAAAAGCTTTGATTACTCTCCCCGATTATATATCTAATGCCATTTTGGAACTTGTTTTCCAATTTTATTATTGCCCGCATTATCCCATTATCCCGAGTTTTCATCCCGAACACTTTGAATCCGAATATACATTCCTTCATTTCATACCCTAGCCAAACCTATATTATAACCCTATACAAGTCCTATGTGATCTTAGGTTGATGTAATTTAAAGGTTTAAATAGTTTTAATAATCTGTGAAAATGCATTTCGCCTCTTTTAGTGTGCGGGTATCCTTTCATTGAGATTACAGTTTTTCTTTTTATATATAGCATTCTTCATTTGTGACATGTGTGCGGCCTAGTTTCCATTTCCATTTACTCTTTAGCCCGCATGTTCCGTGTGTTAGCTCCCTGTTTCGAGTGAATTCACTTGATGAGTGTAATGCCCGTGAGGATTGAATGTATGCTTGCTTTATTTAGTATCTGGTTTATATAAGTTTTTGCCAAATCACACTTTGCATGTGCTCGCTCCCCTTCCACATTTTAAGGTTTCAATTCTATGAGGTTCATTCTATAATGTTAATGATTTGGACTTTTGTTTGAATTCATTCACTTTGCTAATAATGCGTATGAAATATTTTTCACCATTGCTGGGCTTGTCGCATGTTGGGTTAGGCATATTTTGAGGAAACCATGTAATATTTGTGGGTATCATCCCTGAAAACCCTCACGCGACGACACTCGTCCACTAGGGTGACCTAGGGGTTTAATGGCATATTACATACGCTAAATGCAATCGAATCTCTCGCAAAAGTGGCCTTATGTGTTTATACCATACTTTTGTACTATCTCTTGCTTTTGGTTTGCTTCTAGTTCTTGTTGCATCCTATTTTATTGCTAGGGACTAGCAATGTGTAAGTTAGGGGGTGTGATGATACGTAAATATTACGTATTTCATCCTCCGAACCTACGCATTTTAGCCCCCTCGGGTATCTTATTCCCTATATTTATGCTCATTAACCAGACAACCTTATATTTCTACGTTAACATGTTTTGCAGGGGTTCATTGAGCTTTTATAGGTAATTGGATGCTAAGTATGAAGTTCAGACGCATTCCGGTGAAGTTCCGTACACAATCGCACGTTTAAGGGATATTCGGTCAACTAATAGTTTGGGCACCTAGCCCGACATCTACACGAAAGTTGCAGTCCTCCTCGCTAGCTTCGCGTGGCCGTGAACGGTGCACGATTCCGAGTTTGTTTGAAGAAGTTACGGCACTTTTGGCGGAAGGGAAAAACAATGAACCAAAAAAGGGGATAAGAAAGGAAGAAAGAATGCAGTGTCCTGCCTAGAATCTGCCCTACTTGATCGATCGATCGATCGATCAAAAAATTCGATCGATCGATCCTCATCGACAGTTGATATTTTGCCTTTGATCAATCGATTGACCAAAGGGGTCGATCGATCGATCCCCTGTTTCTGCAAATATTTTGCCTTATTTTCTTTCTTCTTTTCTTTTATTCCCACTTACAATAAATACAAATTTTGTTGTTATATCAAATTAAGTATATATACGCGATTTTAGGGTAGAATAGCTTAGGGTTTTGGGGTTTTTGAAGAGTTCTTCCTTATTTCTCTTTGGATTGACACCCATTTGGGTTGTAAGTGGCACTATTCATCTCCCCTACCATTAATATAGTTTGTATTTCTTCATTTCTTGCTTTCCAGTTAATTTACAAGCTTTCTAATTTAGGTTTACATGCTTTCTTTATGATACTTTCTAGGTAGATTTATCATGTTTATTTACCGCTTTATTTACCGCATTTTTACGGTGCTTTCTAGGTAATTTAATTTAGGTTGTGTTTGAATGGAACTCACTCGGGTTAACGCGTTGCTTTCCTTGGTGATAGTGTTTACGGTTCTATTTCGGGTGCGTTGTCCTAGTTATTGCGCCTAGGAGATTTGACGGGGCATATCATGTATGTCCCGTGCTTACGACCTTGCGTGCGCAATTTTCGGGATATTTATTGATGCCAAAATCTTATTAGGATTTTATGAGGATTTAGGGGGGTGACAACCCTTGATTTAATTAACTGTCGAAATGAGACACATTTGTAATAACTCGTCGACCCATGTAACCATTTTATACAAATTAACCCGGGAGAGGGATATTCGATGCAACCTATAGTTTTACTCGCTTTCGTAACTAGTTTCATTTCCCTTGCCTAGATAAACATTTCCCTTTATGCATCTTTTACTTTTTAGTTTGTAATCACCTTTTTCCCTTTTTTATTTTTGAATATTAAATCAATTGAATTCTAACATCTTGTCCCTGTGGATTTTCGATACCCGACTTACCACTGTGCTTGCCCCGCAAGTGTAGTAGTAATTTAGGTTTGTTTGTATTAAGTAGGCGAAATGAAAACAACGATTAGCGTCTTTACACGTGCTACTTTTTTCACTCGATCAAAATGGCGCCGTTGCCGGGGACGAGTTTGTTTTAGACTTTATTTGATTTAGTATTTCATAGTATTTTTTTCTATTTGTATTATTTGCTAATATTTTGCAGGACTTCCACCATCTTGGGAGACAATGGCAACACCAAGAATGCAAGCACCAGTAACCCTGTACTCGAGATCTAACATGGGGTGACTGATATATTACTATCAGGATTCCAAGTCGAACCACTCCTACTCCCGGCAGGGGACGACTTCAAAGACAAGGTTTGTCCAGAATATGATCCTCATGGAAACGTCAATGTAATCCAAATATTCAAGAACTTGTACTTCATGCCCGGTCTGGGGCTAGGGCAGAGATAGCAGGGGATAACTGAACCTATTGTGTTGAAGGAGGCCTTCCCTCCCCAGGGATTGGGCTATCAACCATCAGAAGAAGAACTCAGATTTATCCGCCAACCTCGACTGAAGAGAAAGTCAGAATGTGCCAAGACTATCCCGGGAGATTCCTTAATTGGAAGATTCATCAAAGAGGGTGAAGATTTCCCCTTCTGCGGCTTTCCAGGATGAAACCAAGAGTAGAGATCTTTTTTCAAGATAACTACCCATGGGATGAAAGTTCCCAGTACTGTGTGCAACCACTCACTGAGGAGACCATAGCTGATATCGGTGTATCTGAGGACAACGACTTCGAGGAATCTTTCAAGTTGAAGATACTGGGGATGGCACTCTGCATGATCCACTCAGGGACAATATCCTCCAATCCATCCTACCTCATCAAAGATGTTGATGCACCTCTTCTCAACTGACATGCTGCACCTGTGCCACCTGCTGATATTCAACCTAAACCCGATGTTTATCCCCTTTCCCCTGTAGTTGTTTCCTCTTGCTCTGATGTAATTAAAACATCCTTTGATGAGGTTCTCAACGCTATTTTTTCTATCAATGAAATAAACAAAGATTTTAAGTATCTTGCTGTGCCTTACATTAATTGTCTTGATTCTAATCAAACTCTTGATGATGATGACTTTGCAAATGAAAAATTCTTAACTCATCTAAATAAGGTTAATAGCAAACAACATAACCGCGTTCAAGTTAATGAAGATGAAAATGTCGTTATTAATCTTAGTTCTAATAGCCAAATGCGCGAGATTAGGATAGGGGCTAACCTTGATGAGCACGAGTGTGCGCAACTCGCAGATCTACTGAAGGAATTCGTGGATTTCTTCATATTTTCCTATGACGATATGACCGTCATTGACCCTGAGAGATCACATCATGAGATTCCAACTCTCCTGGAATGTAAACCAGCCAAAGAGAAGCTATGAAAGCTCTTCACCGAATGGTCACTCAAGGCTAATGAAGAAGTAGTCAAGCAGTTAAACGTAGGCTTCATTCGAGTAATTGAATATCCTATGTGGCTATCCAATAGTATACCTGTGCCGAAATTAGGAAGAAAGGTTCGCCTGTGTGTCGACTATCGAGACTTGAACAAGGCCTCTCCGAAGGATGGTTACCCACTACCCAATATCGATATAATTATGGAAAACACAACCAGTCACGCTCTCAAGATATTCATTGATGGGTTTATCGAATATAACTAGATCAAGATGTACCCTAATCATCAAGAGAAAACCGTATTCATCACCCCTTGGGGATTTTTTACTACACTGTCATGTCATTTGGTCTCAAGAATGCAGGGGCTACCCATTCTGCATGATCTGATACACAAGGAAGTTGAGGTCTATCTGGATGACATGATTATCAAGTCCAGGACTAGAGAAGGTCATGTTCCTGCTCTTCAAAAATTCTTTGAACGACTGCGACAGTAACAAAATGCGGCTTAACCTAGTGTCTTCGGCATTACCAAAGGAAAACTCTTTGGATTCATGGCTAGTGAGAATGGGATAGAAGCAGATCTTGCCAAGTTGAAAGCCATACTTGAGAGGCCACCTCCCCGAACGGAGAAAGAAGTCCGAGGATTCCTTGGGAAATTACAGTACATCTGTCGATTCATCAAGCAATTAACTTCCATATGTGAACCCATCTTCAAAATCCTCTGAAAGGATTCAACCAAAGTATGGAATGAAGCTTGCCAAGAAGCCTTCGTTCGAATTAAGCAATATCTAACCCGACCTTCGGTGCTCATGCAACCTCAGTCTCGTCTTCCCTTACTCCTATACCTAGCCGTGACCAATACTACAGTCGGGGCATTGCTACCCGAATACTTTAAAGAAATCTGCAAAGAGAAAGTCATATACTATGCCAGCCAAAAATTGGTCGGTTACAAGGTTAACTATATCGCTTTGGAAAAAGCATGTGTCGCTTTTGTCTGGGTTGCCCAAAAGTTACGACACTACATCATGAATGGATCCCGTCAAGTACCTACTCGAGAAGCCCTCCCTATCTAGCTGAATGGATCATTGGTTGATTCTTCTAGACGAGTTTGATATCACTTATGTCACACAAAAATACATGAAAGGAAGAGCCATCTCTGACTACTTTGTTGACTACCCTATGGAAGAGCCCGATGTCTGGATTTTTTAATTCCCAAACAAGAATATCCTTTGCGCCTCCCACAAAGATATTCGATGGCAAATGTTCTTTGACAGCATTGCCAATAAAAAATATATGGCATTGGAATTCTCCTAATTGCCCCTGATGACTCCCATACTCCCATTGACATCAAATTGGATTTCCCCTGCACTAATAACATGACTAAATACGAGGCATGCACAGTAGGCCTCAAAGTTACCCTTAAGAAAGGAATTAGATACCTCGATGTCTATGGGGATTCAGCCCTCATGATTGGACAAGTACTCAAGAATTGTAAAGCCAAGGACGAGAAACTCTTACCCTTTCATGCCCAACTTTAAGAACTGGCTTCCTAATTCTAAGAAATCACCCTCCACTATCTGCCCAGAGCAAAGAATATCCTAGTTGATGCCCTTTCCACATTAGCCTCCATGATTGACATGCCCGAAGGAATAACCATGGCTCCCTTCCTTATTAAAAAATAAGACAAACCAACCCACTGCTACCACGTCGAGCTTTGCATAAAGGAAGAACCCGAAATAGTTAACTGCTAGTACCAGGTAATTTGGAGCCTCCTCAACCAGGGTAGGTATCCCCAAGGAGTTGATAAGAAAGATCGAGCAACTCTCCGTAGATTGGCTGCCCATTAATTTGTCTGTGATAAAGCACTGTTCAAGAGAAACTTTTATGGAACCCATTTATACTGCATCGCAGGGGCTGATATTAAAGAAATTATACATAAAATCCACAGCGGAGAATGTGGACCCCATATGAACGGCCACATGCTTGCCAAAAATATCATTCGATAGGGATACTACTGGACTACCATGGTTCAGGACTGCATAGCCTACGTTTGAAGATGTCTCAAATGCCAACAGTTCTCCAACCTACAACATCTTCTTCCGTGAGAATTGTACAACATGACTTCTCCTTGGCCGTTTTCCACATGTGACATCGACATCATAGGGAAAGTTACATCAAAGGCATCCAATGGGCATGAGTTAATCTTAGTCTCTATTGACTACTTTACTAAATGGGTTGAAGCCGAGTCATACGCAGTTCTGAATGCCAAGAAAGTGGCCAAATTCATCAAGAAAAACATCATCTGCCGATATGGGGTCCCACACGAGCTGGTATTAGACAATGGGATACATTTTGAGGCAGAGTTTACAGAAGTGGTCGATGAGTATTGGATTCAAAAACATAAATCCTCTCTATACCGTCCTTAAACCAATGAAGCAATTGAAGTAGCCAATAAGAATCTCAAAGTCATCATCAGCAAGATGACCAAAAGTTTTGGTGATTGGACCGACAAGATATCTTATGCCCTTTGGGGCTATCGCACTTCAGTTCTAATCTCTACTGGGGTTAACCCTTACTCTCTAGTCTACGATATGGAAGCAGTCCTACCCGTGGAGCTGGAAATACCCTCACTGCGCATCATGCTTGAAAGAAAGGTCAACAAAGAAGACTGGTACCAAAGTTATCTTAATGAAAAGTCCCTCCTAGATAAAAGGAGAGTGAAATATCTCTACCACATACAAGGGTACCATCATCGTGTAGCGCGATCATTCATTAAGAGAGTCAAGGAACGCGGTGTCCGAGAGGGGGACTTATCCCTCAAAGAAATAGTAGAGCCTATCTGGGTCCCTAGAGGGAAATTTAAGACTAATTAAAGGGGCCCCTACATTGTGAAGAATATCATGCCGGGTGGCGCCGCTGTGCTCACTAACCTCGACGAGGAAGAAATGGCACGTCCAGTCAACCTGGACCGTCTCAAGAAATTCTACCCCTAATCTGAAATCTCGACGCGCTACGACTCTTTTCATCTCCCTTCTATTTAAAAAAAATCTCTCATGTTTCTCCTACCTAGAACTATGTGGTCCTTATCCTCTAAAAACATTTTCAAAATGAATTTCAAAATTCTTCAAAACCCTCAGAGGTACGTAGGCAGCTCATTCGCTTCACATGAGCACGCCCCCTTTCTTTTCACAAAACGCTATTCTTTTCTTATCCTCAAGAATGACAGTTCATTTTAACATATACATGAACAAAAGGATTATATATGGCTTAGCGATTGGTATAGATAATTCAAAAAGCAAAAAGTCATCAAAGGGTACAACTAGGTGATCAAAAACTTATTTATTTCATTATCTAAAATTTTCGTACGATTACATCGACGTAAGGAGTCAAACGAATTCCCTTGCCAACACTACACCTACTAAATCCCCCCAGATAATAACAAGGCACACTACTTTTGAAAATCACACCCCAATTTTTTCCACAAAACACAAAAAAATACCTTTTATAAGAAGATTCACAAATCCTTACCCACAACTGCCAGAGGAACCATCACCATCATCACCTGCATCCTGGACTCCCCAAACCTCCCATGCCTGTATGGAGTATCGCAGACGCTCCATGGAGCGATAAGTCCTAACCATCTTGGGTTACACCACAACGCCTCCATCTATGGTGTTAAATATGACAAACCACCTTTGACCGGTCTCCACAGCCAGCATCCTGGCCACTACCTTCTTCCACAACCACTTTATGTAGTCCCTGGTGACATGCCAGACTCGCCCAGTATACTGAGAAGGACGGGTCGACGAACAATGATTCTCCCATAGAGAACCAAGCCACATGCGCATACGTTCTATCAGATCGTCCACAAGAAATAAGTTTGGTGTCCGTAGTGGCACAATTTGCTCCCAACCGTATTAGCTCAGCAGCCGCTAGGGAAAGTAGAAGGAGGTGTGCCTAAGGCCAACTAGTCTGACGTACTGGTACTCTCCAAGCTCCAGAATAGGAAGCAGATCCCCCCATCAAGGCACAGGCTAGCATAGGCCTCGACCCCCACGCTCTATAAAATATTTCTCCTAACTCTCCATGTCCAGGCCTACGTTAATAAAATAGCACGTGAAAAGTTTGGCACTGCCGACAAAGGATACTCAGTGGGACCGCCATACGAATCCTCTCTGACAGCCACATAAACAACATTACAGGGCTACCCCTTAGAAAGTTAAAACGACCCTCCTGCCCAGCATCCAAACCATTCAAAGTCTTCGCCAGTATCATCGCTGTAGGATTACGATGATACAATATCCAAGAAATAATAGCAGCCAGTTGGGGGTCCACCAGCATCTCCCCGATCACTAACATGACTTTTGAAACAAGGCCTAGGCATATCCAACATCACCCATGTCCTGCGAATGCACGGACTGCAACACCTCCAGAAGGGAAATCATTCCCCCCGTGACCAATCGCCTGACCACCAAAGGGGAAATATGAAGAAGTCCAACTCGCAATTACCTGGGAGAACGGGAAAACTCAGGAAGAGCCGCAACAACACGGGGATTTTTCCCTAGCATGGCAGAAAATTCCTCGTAGGTAGGATAAATCTCATCCAACCCAAAGCGGAAGACATGATCCTCGAGATACCAAAACTCGACAGCCGCCATCAACTTGTTCTACTCAATGGGCCAGTTGCATCACAAAGAGACCCGCCGCATGTGAAAGGCATCATAATCAACATTGTAAGAACACATTGCTTCCAAGGCTTCGAGGTAGTTAACGAACTCAATGCTACCAGGGAGAGCCATATTGCAAGACTAAGAAATAGTAAGACATCAAGAATGTGAAAAAGAAAGAAAGTGGAAGTGTGAGGAGGAAAGCCCCATCCCCCCCCCCCCCCCCCCCCCCCCCCTTTTATACTTGAAAACTCTCAAGCCAAGATAAGGAACCCTACAAAAATCGGAGTAAAACTTACCCCACCAAGTACCAAGCAATTAAAGAAAGTGCAATCAAAGCCTTGGATTGATTAGACTGGACTGACATGCCGATAGGTAGGGCAGGGATCATGCCGGTCGGCACCCCCCTATTTTGGAAAATTCCCTTTTTTCTCTTTTGTCAAAATAAAAAAAAGAAAAAACTCAATAAAATAATTTTTATCTTAAGGAAATTCTGAATTCCCTTTATACTTATGATTTTACTAATATCATTTTAATAAAACCATTCTCAAACTAATCTTCAAAATTCTTTTTACGGTCTCAGCAACAAAGTAAAAAGAGCATGTGCATATATCACTAAACTAAGAAATTTCATTCTTCATTTGCATATATTTTGTTGTGTTACATTAACATTTTGCAGGAAAAGAGGAAAAAAAATGGGACTCATCCCGAACCCAATCTCTCTCTCTCTCTCTCTCTCTCTCTCTCTCTCTCTCTCTCTCTCTCTCTCTTTTCTCTTCCTCCTCTCTTTTCTCTCTTTCTCTCTAGAATCCCCCATCCCTGTTGCGCGTCCTTTTCCCCTTGTGGAGAGAAGACGTGCCCCCACTTCCAGAACTCGATCCTTCCCCAGAGGAGGTAAACGACACTAAGCAATAAGGAACTAGAACCACCTCATAAATATGAGCGATCACCGAGGATATCGAGTTCCTCATGTCCTTCAGCCAAGTGGTCGAGACACTAATATGCTGAAAGGAAGAATAGTTTAGATCAAATCAGTCAAGCATGAAGAAAGATAAATAAATCAAGGAAATCAAAGAATTCGTACCGCAGGCCTAAGGACCTCCTCCATCAGACCCAACTCCTCAAGGTCCATCACATGAAGGCGATGTGGTAGATTCATAAATCCCCCATCATCTCGCCGAAGGTTGTAACTAGGGGAATGCATTTGCACAAAAGAAGGCCCTGACGTCATTGCCGCCGTCGCTGACGTAGCCGCACCACCTGCGCTATGAGAAGACCCCACCTGCCGACTCGAGCCCACCCTAGGTAGAGGCATCACAACATAAATTCTAGGGGCATTAGACAAATCATGACGAAGTCCAGATAATCATACATCACCTCTATGTTAGTGTACAGGGAGTATGGCTCTCCCATCATCGCAGCCACTTGGGCATCATCAGACATCTCCTGCACGCACCTCATGAACATAGGGGGCCTCACCGGTGGCACCACAACCTCGTCCTCCATAATCTTCCAGACTACCCTCTCCCCAAGATACTGGGAGTATCCGAACTCATGCGCTAGTAGGCGCCGTATTTGTGCATGTCCGCCCGTCACCCTGGTGTGCTGAATAGCCGTACTCTAAGGATAAAAGGTCACCTCCAAATCCCCAACAAAAACAAAGGATTAGTTTAGATAAAACTACACCAAAGGAAAATAACAGTCTCAAGGATAAAAGAATGCTTACCCGCTCGCTTGTTAGTCCATTCAAGACCTGATGCACTGCCTCTAGAGAAAGATTATTCTTCGACTGCCGGTTGGACCTACTCCACCGGAACATCCGACAAAAGTCCCCAATGGAAGCATCCTTCAAAGAAATCAGTTGGGTGTTAAACCCAATCACCTCATAGAACCATGTCTACAAAGGACAGGGACAACATTCAAGAATTTAAAAGGAAGTGCATGAATGGAAAATGTGAATGCATAAAGGAAAAAGCGCTAAATAAAGAAATACATCCAAAAGATATGTGGCCCCAGTAAAAGTCGGCCGACAGCACCGGCTGAATGCATTCAAAGAATAATAAAGGGTCGCCAAAGTCAGGCCCCCTAGTCATAGAGGAAGATGTTCAAAAACACCCTCAGAAATGGCAGAAACCACAAATGGACGATGTCGCCACTCGTCACCACCAGAAAACCTCCTAACACTAGTAAGATAAACAGGTGGGCCATTTTACGCATCTTCTGCCCATCATTCTCGTCAATCCTCCGCCTCAGAAAAATCTCCCTCAAAGAAGACAAGCAGAGGGATTATCTAGAAACCACCCTCTCCATATCACCCAGAGCCGCCGTCACCGCTTCCGGCATCACCCGCAAAGTCCTCTCCACCTCAATCTGGGCACCCTCGCAGTCCAGCCCTAACAATTGCTGAACATCAATGGGAGTCACCGTCATCTCCCCGAAGCCAAAATGGAAGGTGTGGGTAGTGTCCCACCACTCTCTCCCAAAGCACATAGAATCGCAGTGGAGCGGGGTGTCTCATCCAAAGGTGGCACTAGCCTCCCAAAACCTGTAGAGGACACCATCTAGAGCACCACAGTAGGAAGGTTCTACCAAACATCCTTGAGCCCTGTCGTACCATGGGCATGAATAGTTGACATGGAGACGTCAGACTGTCAAGAAATAAAGAAAACCCTTGTCAGATTCAGGAAATAAATCAATCTTGTCAAGAAAAGAAGAAAGGAATACCAAGAGTCATGCAATACTTACATAGCCACCAGGGTTCACCACCCTGAAAAGCGATGATGCGAAGGCTCACGCTAAAGAGTCTAATCATTCGCCACTGGTTCAAAAGAGTCGAAAGAGTTCTCGCAACCCAATGCCAAGGGCGCCCTAGCCCTCCACTCCAACCCCACCCAGTCATCGGCATTCATACACCCCATATGGTTTGCTCTACAGGAGAAGTCAACCATTTCGGATGTTAGGACAATTTATAGAAGTTTATAGCAGAAGAAAAGAAGTCACAAAGCTGTGCAAAATAAGGAGAACCCGCCCCTTTTTTATACGAGGCTAAGGGTCATGCCGACCGGTAGTCCCCTCCACCCTCTGATCGGCACTGAGTCTTTCACCTGCTCGAGGCACCCCAAAAGTCTGTGCCAATGTCGATTGGCACACCCACACCTATGCCGATCGTCACACCCCTTAAAATTTCGTACAAAAAGTCTGAAAAAATACCAGAAAGTCACGAACAATTCTTGAAAAATTCTTGAAATTGACAAATCCATTATAGCACCTTATTCACTAAGGAAAACATTTTTTACACCCCTTGCAAAATTCCAGAGAATCATTCTCCCCAACAACATCTCCCAAAGGACGCTCCAAATTTTCCCCCAGCTACCAAATCCTCGGATCATTCACTATTCCCCCATGAAACCTAAAATCCAATCTTCATCCCCAATGGAATCCCCAAATTCCCCGAAGTAAAAGTACTCCTCTTTTAGGTCAGAATTGACCTCGATCTTAGATCC
The DNA here is from genome assembly GCA_949130495.1 of Sambucus nigra. Classification (NCBI taxonomy): domain Eukaryota; kingdom Viridiplantae; phylum Streptophyta; class Magnoliopsida; order Dipsacales; family Adoxaceae; genus Sambucus; species Sambucus nigra. The sequence continues at coordinate 52,015,526 of OX422214.1, forward strand.
TCACCTTAGTTAGGTCAGTATTGACCTCGATCCTCGATCGTCAACTCTCTTAGGTCAAAACTGACCCCGGTCTTGGATCGTCCCCCTAGTTAGGTTAAAATTGACCTCGACCCTAGTTCGTCACCTCTCTTAGGTCAGAATTGACATGGTCTTGGATCGTTACCTTAGTTAGGTCAAAATTGACCTCGGTCCTCGATCGTCATTTCTTTTAGGTCAGAATTGACCTCAGTCTTGGATTGTCACCTTAGTTAGGTCAGAATTGACCTCGGTCTTGGATCATCACCTTAGTTAGTTCAGAATTGACCTCGATCCTCGGTTGTCACCTCTCTTAGGTCCGAATTCACCTTGATCTGGGATCGTCACCTTAGTTAGGTTATAATTGACCTCGATCCTCGGTTGTCACCTCTTTTAGGTCCGAATTGACCTCAGTCCATGATCGTCACCTTAGTTAGGTTAGAATTGACCTTGATCTTCTGTCGTCACCTCTTTTAGGTCAGAATTAACCTCGGTCTTGGAGTATCACCTTAATTAGATATCGGTCCTCGGTCATCACCTCTATTAGGTAAGAATTAACCTCGGTCTTGGATCGCCACCTTAGTTAGGTCATATTGACCTCGGTCCTTGATCGTCACCTCTGTTAGGTTAGAATTGACCTCAGTCTTAGATCATCACCTTAGTTAGGTCAGAATTGACCTCGGTCCTCACCTTTTTAGGTCAGAATTGACCTCAGTCTTGGATCGTCACCTTAATTAGGTCAGAATTAACCTCGATTCTTGTTTGTCACCTCTCTTATGTCATAATTGACCTCTGTCTTGGATCGTCACCTATTTATGTCAGAATTGACCTCGATCCTCGGCCGTCACCTCTTTCTGGTCATAATTGACCTTAATCTTGTATCTTCACCTTAGTTAGGTCAGAATTGACCTCGGTCCCCGGTCCTCGGTCATCACCTCTTTCAGGTCAGAATTGATCTCAATTTTGGATTGGCACCTTAGTTAGGTCAAAATTGACCTCGGTCCTTTGTCGTTTTCTCTTTCAAGTCAGAATTGACATCGATCTTGGATCGTCACCTTAGTTAGGTAAGAATTAACCGCGGTCCTCGACCGTCACCTCTCTTAGGTAAGAATTGACATGGGTCTTGGATCATCACCTTAGTTACCTCGATCCTCGATTATCACCTCTTTAAGGTCAGAATTGATCCCGACCCTCTGAAACGGTCATCCACATCCCTTAGGTACACATTACTGACCTCCCTCCATCATGTGGTGTTTATTCGACGACCATCACTTATTCCAAGCTCACCCATTGAGGGGATCTGTAGATACCACCTTCTAGGACCCGCCAAGTCTCTCCTTAGACTCCTAGCATTTCCCCCTTCCACCGCAAACCTAGGTCGCACTCGGAGTACATATCTAGAGGCCATCGGGCACTTCCGGGCCCCATTTGACTCTAGTCAACTCCACCATCAGAGCGAAATCTCTTTAATTATTTTAAGGTCACTGAAATCGCTTTCCAATGGTTTGCTCCGTGAGCAAAACAGCATAACCGTTCGGACGAACGATCAGTTTTCCCCTAAAAATTAATTCGGAGGACACCGGGCGCTCTCGAACTCCATTTGGACAAAGTAAACTCTTCAGTTCAAATAAGGCTGAATGAATATCTAAAGGGCACTGAATAACATTTCTAACGATCCACCCCGTGCGCGATTCTGACCTACGGTACTAACGAATGATCTATTTTACTCTGAGAGGTCACCGGGCGCTTTCGGGCCCCGATTGACTAAGGTCAACTTTCCAAACCAAGTGAAACTATTTGGAATGTTGAAGTACATATCCTAAAATTTCCAATGGTCCACCCATGCACAATTTTGACTTACCATGAGGACCAACGATCCATTTACATCTGGCGATCTCCCATCCAAAGGATCGACGTGCGCTTCCGAGCTACATTTGAACCAAAGGTAACTCCCGAACTCGGGAGTAGTACAAAGGACTATCAAAGGTCTCTGAAATACCTTTCTAACGGTATGCCCCATGCACAATTTGGATCAACGATTTGTGCTCTACATTCATTTTTCCAGACAAGTCTGCACGAGACTACCAATTGGCAGGTCCTGAACCCTACCTATTGGCACAGTGTCAATGGTGACCTGCCGATAGGAACCCCCTGGGGTAGGCCGATTGGCAACCACCTTTTTTCCTAAAAATAAGGTCCATGACCTCATTCCTAGGAGGCAGCCAAAACCCATCAGCATCAATGATCTCAGCAACATTATCTCGAGGTCAGCGAAGTTCCATATGAGAAATCCCATTCAAGCCTAAATACCCATCATTTTCACATCCAATTTGGCAAATATATTTCTCCCTCATAAACATCCATCAACATTCAGAGGAGTACATCCAAGATCTAAGCTCAAGCTCCAAAGAAGGTCCAATTCCTTCTCCCTCTCTTTTAAATCTCTGGTTTTTGGATAAGTTACTTTAGATTCATAATCTAATTCATACATATTAACATCTATACTTTTATTAGTATATTACATATACTTTATCTTTCATAAAAAATCGAAAAACAAATAAAAGAGGGCTACACCCGTAAATTCCGAACGGAATTATCCACCACACTTTCTCAAAACCCAAAATCACATTTTCCACAAGCACACACCTAATAAAATTCCGTTAGAATCTATGGGATAAACCCCACCCCCATTTATATTCGAACTACGGGGACATTTATGCCTTTATAGACTACGTAGGCATCTCGGATCAAAGTTCGAGACTCGAGTCCAATTTTTTCTCAATTTTTCCACTTCTCTTATTTTCCAAAATTCTCAAAATCCCTCATTTTTACACATATACATATATCATGCTTATTCACGTCTCATCCCACATATATTATCGTTTCCCAATAACGATGAATATCTTGATGAACGTTCATATTCTATCTTCTACATTATTTACTATTTCGAAAATATTCCTATGGATGACCTCACCCTATATTTACCATGGTATGGGTCGAGCGATTCCAATCTCCATTATATAAACACATGCATACACTTCCCGGAGATAAAGAAAAATATTAACATTTGCCCATGAGAGATCAACAGGGTGGGATGGGTGCCTAACACCTTCCCATTCCTTAACTTATCCCCCAGACCTTTGATCTATTAGTTTCGCATGCATCAGTTTGTCCTTGATGCCGCTCTCTCGAAGTGGAAATATATTTTTTTGCCTGTTTTGAGCAAAATGGGCTGGTTAGTCTATCTCTTTACATTCACCCCACATCGACGATGATCAAAGCCCCCTTTTCGAAGAGAAGGGTGTGAGATCGCGACGTAGTTCTTCCTCGAGGGATCCTCCTTCTTCCCCCCAGGACAAGCGTCGGGCTGACCGGGATGGCCACACACTGTATAACTATTTTGGGATGAAATTATATCAGAGAGGGAAAATTTGAATTTGTAACTTGAAGGTGTTCAGAAACAAGGACTCGCTAGCCCAAAACCCTTTTTTTGCTCGTTTAAACCTTTTTCTTTTATTTTCTTTTCCTTTCTTTATCTTCTTTACGGTTCTTCTATCATATTTTTGCATTTTGTCTTCGAAGTAACCTGTAAGGTAGACTTAATCTAATTATCTTTCAGACTAATATAAAGTTCATTTACATTAATATTAAACTCTCTTTACATTTCTTAGTTTAAATCCGTTTGACATTTCCTAGTGTAAACGACTTTGCTTCCTTTAATTCTAAATTAGTTTAGTGAGATCATTTCATTTCATTTAATTGTTTTACTATCTTCGAATCTCCTTTACACCTTTAATTCTCCATTGTCCAACTTTTTCCTAGTCCTAGTTTATTTAGTTTACAAACTTATTTGGCACTCACTAGAAAGTGTTCTTAATCGAAGTATCAAATGATACACAATTTCCTCATTATTCACACATACCAACTAATCAAGTAAAACATATTTTTGGCATGCTCGATGGGACAATAGTGTTGTATAAGTGTTTATTATGGATAGGACATGAAGAAACGATGATGGAATCGAAAATATTGGTGAAGTTTGTTCAACAAGACAACCACCACCACAAAATAAACAATTATGGAAATTGCTCAAGAAGTGGGACCAAACACCCAAAAGCAAGAATTGGATGGAATAACGGCTTTAATGGATGGAAATCCAAGTGTAACACCTATTATAGGTGCGTCTTCAAATAACCAAGGTCAATTCATGCATGGGTTAAGCCTAGTGTTTTACCATATTGATAATATCATGCAAAATATTAGTAAGATGACTACAGCACCAACTAGTAGTTTGTCTAACCCTACTATTATGACATCCAATGGTCAAGGTTTGGTGCCACATATTGTAGTAAACACAACCACACAACAAAATAGTTTTAACCATGTATATTATAGGCCCAATAATGGTGAAACCAACTTTAGATCAAACCTAAGAATGGGAAACCACACCAATGCTACTTACTTAGGTAATAATATCCTAATAAAAGGAATGGATATACATGGCATTTACCAACACATGGGATAAAATAGCCCAATGGGAAGAATATATGCCCCAGAAACGAATAGAGATAAATATACTTTAATGATCCTACTCTAGGTTTTCCCAAGGCTTCTAACTATGGAGTAATGTTCAAATATGAACTTGGGGGTTTGGGAAATAACAGGATGCTTAGTTGTGAACCCATCCAAAGTGCTCACAACTAGATTCCTTAAATGCCTCAACTAATTCTTTCCCCAATGTAACAACAAGCACCTCCACTGCTATAACCAATAATAATGGCAAACCACGCAGTTGCTCAACCAAATAGAAAACTACATGGGGGACTAGGTAAGAATGAGATCATGGATATCATACAAGAAATATATGGACCAATGGATTGGGGGTTCATAATCCAATGTATAGGAGGCCGTATCTTCAGTGGATAGATAAGGTTGAACTCCCCAAGGGTTTTAAATTCCCAGCCTTTTCCCTTTTCCCAGGGGATGTGAAATAATCCATGATAGAATATATGTAAAAAGGTTACTGGTCACTACACTGATACATGAACTAATGAATACCTCAAACTATGTTTATTCTCTAGCTCTGTCACATATGAAACCTTCTCTTTGTTCATACGTTTGCCACCTAATTCTATTCAAAATTGGCAACAAATGGAGGATCTGTACCATGCTTAATTCATTCAAATTGAACCAGATATATCAATGGATGACTTGACTAGCTTAAGCCAAAGTCTAGACAAAAAATCCAATAGCTTCATAAATAGGTTCAAGATGGATATAAATAAGTGTTAAATAGTATTTATTGAATCAGAGTTTGTCAATTTGCCCTAAAATAGGATAGAATTCTGACTTCGAAAGAAGTTTGATGCAACTAAATTATGAGATTTAGTGGAAATGACTGCCAAAGTGTCTAGATATGAAGATCTGATCAAAAAGGAAGATGAAAGAAATAATTCCTCTTTCAAAATGTATTATAAAGGTCTAAATCTAGAAATAAATGCTATTTAAATAACTAGGAATGAGTCCATTGTATGTGAACCTTTGGTTCAAAAAAATATAGTAGTGGAGTCATGTGCACATAAGTCAAATAGAATAATTAAGAAATAGTTCTTTTAGGTTTCTAAGGCTTAAGAGATTTTTGATTATGTTCTAAGAGACAAAATGACAAAAATACCTGACGATGATTTTTTTTAAAATACAAATGAAATGAAGGGGAAAAATTATTTCAAACGGAATAATATATTTTCTCACTCAACTAATGCTTGCTCTATTTTTCGCAATAGGGTTTTAGGAAAGGTAATATCAAATTCCCAAGTAAGGAAGGAAACAATATAGGGATTGATGAAGACCCATTTACAAACGTGAAAGAAATAGGAGCCAACATACAATCCATCTAATTACCTAGAAATATGGGGCCATATTGAATTTAGAGGGAAAACCATTGAAGACTCCAAGGCTTTGAATCCCGATAAAATTATTGACCCATATAATTTTTTTTTGAAATATATGTGTATTAAGTGTGGAGAACAATGCACTCAAATGTATTAGATGATTTCTTCAAAACGAAAGCAACAATTGAAGTTTAGGAGTGATGAAAATAATGGTTTCATTAAAAAATCATAGGGACTATCGAGCCAGGAGAACTTTTAAGGGTCTTATTCGGGGGAAATGAGTCTATTTTCTCACCCTTATCATCTACACAGAGATACAAACACACCAAGTAACTTCTAGTATATCAGACGAGGCTTGAATGAAGCATAATATCGCCTCTATATGGGGAACCTTAAGGCTCATGAAAATTTACAAATTGGTACCCATGGTAAAGGGGATGCCAGATCACTTTATAGCTCAAGATACCACGGGTGCCCAATAATTCAACGAGATGCTAAGAAGGCCAAAGGTAGTAAAGCCTCAGTATGTACCTCCAAGAATGTTTCATCCAGTACAGTCACCCAAATTAAATAGAAGAGAGACAAAAATTATGATCTCTCGCACCCATCAAAAAAGAATTTAAAGGAAGTATAGGGTTTGTAAAGAGACCTCATAGATTGTGCATCTAAACGAATTTGAGGATATCACATCCTCATTTTAAAATCCAAACCCAGGATTCCATATAAAGAAAGAATAGAGTCAATCTTCTTCAAACATGTTGGCTGAGAAGATTAAAGAATAAAAAAAGGCTATAAGTGTGAACGAAAATAACACATCTGAAGATAGCTCCTCTAGAGAAGATAAAAAGAAGAAACGATGTTTGTGGGCGTAATGGAACCTACTCAATGGCATAAAGAATATTAATTCATATAATTTGGGTCTTTTACACAAGGGGCTCCAACTAATATCATTGCAATCTTCCCATAAAGGTTCAAAGTTGAAGAAGGGCAACAAATCCTAGAGATAGAGATATACGAATATGAAGAATCAGTGGTAGATGATTTTATTTTTTTGTTTCTTCTTTAAATCTCATATATGGGTTCGAAGAGCCTAATGAGGATATTACCAATCACGCTAAGCCTTTATTTATAAAGTCTTGGGTGAATGGGGTATTAATAAATAAAATATTAGTAAATAATGATGTTGCCATTAATATAATGTCATACTCCATGCTTTCTAAAATATTTGAAAAAAGGCAAAATTGGTTCGGGCTCAAATCATAATCTTTAGTTTGATGGAGATAAAAAGTTAATTAAAGGTGTACTACCAATGGACATTAAAGTTGGCACAAAAAATTCTAAAATTGCTTTCTTCATGCTTGATGGTAAACCAAGCTTTAATGCTTTTCTTTCAAGAGATTGGATCTATTCTAACAAATGTATCCCTTATTTCACGCACCATAATATGTTATTAATGAAGGAGGATGGGGACGTAGAAGAGGTGAGACAAGTTCCTTTGACAGTACACACTAGTTCTAATTGTGTTGAAGTTGAACTCTATCAAGAAGATGTGAGACCTATCAAGGTAGATGTATTAATTCCTAAAGCATCCGAAGGAGAAGTTTTATATGAATATCGGGAGGAACTATCTTTGGTCTATTGGGACCAACTAAAATAGAAAAAACAATTAATTAATGAGTAGCACACCTTTTAACCTAGAAAAGGTCAAGGAAACTTTGACCATAATGTTGTATAAATTTAAAGATGTAGATTTAAATGCAAAAATTAATGAGGAAAGGACCGTCAATCAGGCCAAATATGTATTAAAAAGGATAACGAAGAGGAATAACCCATGATAATGGTGATCTAGCAAGTTCTCCAGTAGAATGAGATGAATTCCTAACTAGCCAATTGGATCCTTTATTAGAAGTAAACTTAGGAAGCAAACAAAACAAAGGGTAACATACATCCGTTCTAACCTTAGCAAAGACAAATAATTGGTTGTAGAACTTTTACATCAGTATAAGGATTGTTTTTCTTGGGACTATGATGATTTATCTGATTTATATAGAAAAATTAGTTTAGCATAAACTGCCAATCAAATAAGGGTATAAACATGTGAAGCAGCTGCCACACCAGATGACTCCAGAGGTCACAAAAAAATGAAAGAAAAAATTAAAATATTTTTTGATGGCTGAGTTCTTTAGAACCGTGAAATATGTTTAATGAATTTCCAGTATAATGTTTGTTATTAATAAGATTGTTAAACTAAAAGAATGCGTTGACCTCGAAAAATTAAATGCATCTGCTCCAAAGGATGAATATCCAAGGGTAGTGGTATATTTATTAGCTAATAGATTTGTTGGACATAATATTATGTCCATGATGGATGGTCACTCAGGATATAACCAAACATGAATAAGTAGAAAAGATTTGCCTAAAACTACTTTATGAGGCCCTGGTAATTTGGGAACCTTGGAATGGATAAAAATGCCTTTTGGTTCAATAAATATAGGAGCCAATTATCAAATGGGAATGAATACTATTTTTCATGACATGGTTAGAACATTTTTGTAGTGTTATATCAGTGATATAGTTACCAAATCAAAATCAGTAATAGATTATATGTCACAGCTATAAAATTACTTTGAAAGATTGAGGCTCTAGCAACTTAAAATGAATACTTAAAAATGTGTCTTGAGAGATTTTGCAGGGAATTTCTTGGGATACCTAGAGAACTAAAAGAGGATTCTAGGTGATAAGAATAAGTCCAAGGCCATAATTGAAAGCACAACCTCCAAAAATAAAATAAAAATAATTATAAAGGTTAGGACAAGTTAATACTTTTTTAAAGATTTAAATCTAATGTTGCAATAAAAACTAAAGTAGTTTTTCCTTTCTTGAAGCTGAAAGATCAAGAAGAGTTAGATTGTAAGGATGATCATGAGTTAGATTTCCAGAAGCTCAAGAGATATTTGCTTAAGACACTGGCAGGGCACCTCCAAGAGATTAAAGGCCACTAAATCTTTATATTGTCTATTAGAGTTTTGATAGCGCTAGACTGTGAGAAACTTGAAACATATAGGTTCATGAATGTTGGAGAAAAACATTAAATGAATATCTAATTGAGCTAAATATAAAACTATTAGGATTTCCAGGTTGTGAGCAACTAATTATGTTATCTATGATGGAAAGTGATTCAAATGAGGTGATGATGAAATGAACCTAGAGTCCCTAAGAAAAAAGGAAGGCTTAACATCCATTGCTCAAGTTCGTGAGGGCATATATGGATATCATTAATATCGTCCTAAGATGACATGGTTGTTAAGAAGAATGATTTCTATCGACCATCCATCTTAGAAGAATTTATGGATTTTACCAAAGGATGTCAAAAGATATAATAACATGGACCTCTAAATCTTGTGTTTTTTCATTGATTATAATATATAATAAAACATTATCCATTTAGAGGATGGGAAATTGATGTCATTGGTAAAATATATCCTCCATCTTCAAAGTTGCATGGTTTTGTACTAGTAACTATAGATTATTTTACCAAATAGGTAGAAGATAAATCTTTAAAGTCAATTACCCAAAATGAATTAGTAAGACCTTTTTCTAGAAATTATGTATAGGTTTAGGATTCTAGAAATTATAACCTCAAACAATTCATGTATTTTTCTAGTAAAAAATGGTGTTGGAATTCACTTCAAGGATGGGATTAACTTTTACTAAGGCGACACCTTACTATGCTCGGTCAAATGGACAAGCAGAGCCTATAAATAAAGTCATAAAAAATACTTTGAGCATCGTAATTAAAAAATCCAAGAGAATAGAACAACTTTTTGCCAAAAGTGTTTTAGGCTTATAGGACCTCCAAAAGGTGAAGCACTGGAGTGGCTATATGCTTTAACTTATGGATATCAATTTGTCCTACCAGTTGAAATCACTCTAAGGTCATTGATAATGGTTTCCCAAAATGAACTAATTATAGAATGTTATGACCAAGCTATGCATATGGAATTAGAAAAGATAAACAAAGATAGAATCAGGGTCTTAAATAACATATTTGTCCAAAATAAAATAAAATTAATAGTTATGACAAGAAGTTAAAAATATGACCTTTAAAGAAGGAGTTTTGGTTTGAAATACCATATTACCTTTCGGATAAAAAAATCCAGTATATGGAAAGTGGCCCTTAAAAATAGAAGGGCCATTCAATGAACATAAATCATTCAAAGGTAAATCCTATCATTTAAGGGATATGAATGGTCACATTAACAAGATGAAAATAAATTCTAGATTCTTAAAGGAATACTATCCATCCATATGGAAGAAAGGCAATAAAGGCACAAAAACATACTAAATTATACTTGCATTCATGTAATATTAATGTGTTTTGTTAGAAAAGGCCTAAAATTGGTCGAACAACCTTGATACATTGTCTTCTTTATATCTATTTGAATCGTCCTTTCCTCAAACTTAGCTACATTTCTAAAAGACAATTGCATCTACCCCAACTAGCTGGTTTAACTCTGATTGAAAGCCAGTCTCCTCTAGAGCACTCGCCTCCAACTCATCATTGAAAGTACCTTCTTGTCCCTCATATTTTGTTGGCTCAATTTTGTAACAACAATCCTAAATACCCTAGGTTTCATGGCACACTCTAATTATATTCCAAAAAAAAAAATAAGAATTTTAAAATCAAATTTTTTAAAACCCTAAATTAAATTTTGTGTAATATATAGTATATTTTTGTATTTATACATTAAATATGTGTTTTATACTTAAATACTTTTATATAATACTTTTCTTGATTTTATAGTTTTCAATAATTTAAAATTTAATTTTCATAGATTTTAATAATTTTTTGGAATTTATTAATGTTGGTTTAAATATTTAAAAGAAGCAAAATCATGTGTAGAAACAAAACAATCGTGTTTTCTTGGTGATCCTTGGTTATTGGTTTGGACAAATCAGTGAAGAGGGTCTAGCCCACACGATTTCATCATGCATGAGCTTTATGTTGTATTTACTTGACTGCAGATATGTCGATTAAACCCCTGTTTAAAACACCCTTTTGCCCCTCTATGTGCACTGGTTTTTTACATGTGTGCCCCCTACCGATTGGTTTTTGTGTGATGTCATTTGTGCCCTAAGTTGATTACTGGTTTTCCCTTATTGTTTGGGTATTTGCAATCTTACCTAAGTCATTCCACCGTCTTTATAAATAGAGAGCCAGGTTCATTATTTTATGGAGAAATATATTTTTTTGAAAACCTAACGAAACTGTACCAAAATTTCTTATTAACCCTCTTTATAAATTTTTAAATGTCTGACCTATTTTGAGAGATATTTTCTAAATACTTTCATCCTATAAGTTCTACCATATATATTTTTCAAGAATGAATGTATTGTTGTTGATGAGTTTTGGAGTTTGGGGCTTTCTGGTTTGTGGTGTTGAGATGCTTGGAGTTCATGTGGTTATGATGCTTCATGTTCTTATTATACGTGTTGGTAATTATCTCTAAACCTATGTTTCACATACAAAAGACTTATATTTTTTTTCCTCTATGATTTAGGATTTTGCATGTCTTGATTGTTTTTAATCTTTTTATAAACCCCAGTTTTAAAAATATTTACTCTCATATTGATCTATACACACACACATGCACACAAAATTTGTTTTGGTTTTTAATTTGTATGTGTGGATCTTTTGTGATTTCATTAAATCTAACGATCTTAGTTCTTCTCACAAAAATTATTTTCACAAGGTTGAAATATAAATTCTAAAGTAAGAAATTTATGTTCCTGGCGTTAGAATTGATTTTTAAAGCTTTAGTGAATTTCAAACTTATTAAACTTGTTTTTGTTACCTCTTCACTCGATACGCTGGCTTTGAGTGTGAAGTTGTCCTAATATACTTAGCTACTATTTTTTTTGTCTGGTTCACTGATTTGTTGGGTTATTTAGTGCTTGCTTTGGAATACTAGGTGTGTTGGGAGTACTAGTTCATTTACACATTGGTAAACTATAATTTGTACCAAAACTATTATTGTAGTGGACTTGTGGTGTGTGTGGTCTTGGAACTAAAGGACCTATGGTTTACTAGTATGCTGGATTCCTACCTACCTAAACTTTTTTGTGTGTGTTTATTCAACCATTGAAGTTTAAAGGGGTTTTACTAAAGAGTTAAAATAGATTTTTAATCTTAACACTTTTGTATCCATAGATTACTTTCAAGTGGTATCAAAGCAGTCATGATTACGTTGCTTTTAAATAGTTTTTTTGTTAATCTGTAAGATACTGAACTCTTTATTTTAAACTTGTTTTAAATGGATGGCAGAATTGGTAGTTCTATTTGTCCTCATCATATTGATGGTGAAAACTTTTCTTACTGAAAAGTAAGAATGATATCACATATATAACAATTAGTAAATGATGTATGGGATATGGTTGAAAATAGTTTTTTAGTACCTACTCGTGTAATTAGTGAAGGTGATGGTCAAAGAATTAAAAGAAAACCTCTTTCTGAATGGACTAGAGAGGAGAAGTTGAGTTCACACTATAATAATAAAAACATATTGCCTTTTTCCAAGGTAGTGGGTGAGTCTGAGTTGAAATGTATCTCAGCCTGCATCACTTCTAAAATAACTTAGGACATTTTAATGTCTATACATGAGGGTGGTGCTAGAGTTAAAAAGGCTAAGTCTCAACTGTTAGCGCACACACACACACACACACACACACACACACACACACACACACACATATATATATATATATATATATATATATATATATATATATATATATATATATATATATATATATATATATGTGTGTGTATGTATGTATGTCTGTATGTCTGTATGTCTGTATGTATATGATACCATGTTTATGAAAGATGATGAATATTTTGATGACTTTTCTCTTAGGTTTCAAGCTATAGTAAATCAATCACATGCTAATGGTATTGTATATGTTGATTATGAAATGTGTGCTAAAATTCTAAGATCTTTGTCTCATACATTTTCCATGAAGAAACATGCCATGGAAGCAATTGATGATCCTAACATGACACCTAAACTATTTTATAGTAAAATGAGGACTTTTGAACTTGACATTGCTTTAAGTGGTAATCAAAGAGGAAAAGCAAAAGCACACACTTCACAACCCTCTTTAGTGTTTAAATCTTCTATAAATAGTCTTGCTTTTGTATCTTCTTTATTTGTTGTTGATTATTCCCCTCTCTCTCTTAAATCCCCAGATCATGAAATTACATTATAATGCAAACATTTCAAGAAATTTGTTAAGTTTAAAAATAAATTTTTTTCTAGAGAAGGATACACCAATTATTTTAAAAAGCCATATGAAAAATATTTTTAAAGAAATATTTGATAAATATGATTATAACAAAGACTTAAGTCACATTCAATGTAGAAAATATAATGAGTTTGGACCTTATGATAACAAATGTTTTTCTAAATCCAAATGGAAATATTATCAAAAAGCACATATGTTTAAGACTTGGGATGACAGTTATGACTCTAATGGTGATATAGTGATACTTGTAACAATATTATGGTGTTTGCCTCTACATGCTTGAATGAGTCTGATGATTTAGTTGACAACCTATCTATTATGTAAGATAATTCTAAACTGTTGGTTGACAATTATGATTTACATCCTCAGAATGATTCTTTACACTGTTAACACTCTTGTGCATGCTCATATTCTTGATTCCTCATGTAAAATTATTAATAATTGTACTTTTAATTAGGATGATGATAATAATGATGACATCGGATGTTCCTTTAAGATAGAATCTTTGCTAGTCATTATGATTATAATGACCTGCATTTTGAGAAACTATATAAGTCTACAATGAAAAAGTGTCTTCACCTACGCAAAGTTAACGCTAGGTTGTTATCTAAAATTGAAGCTCTTAACAATCAAATTCGTTATATATCTGATGAATCTTCTATGAGAGGCAAGAGCATGAGACTGAAAAACTGATGTTAGAGAAAAATATTTTAAGATAAATGAAATTTGATCTTCATTAAAGAAAAAAATACAAAGTTGTTTAACTGAATTTGAAGAATGATAAACTAAACTAAAAGAAGCCTTGAAAAAACATGGTACTTTCAATAAATCTGACATCATTATAAAACAAATTGTGAGTTTTGGAAAATATTCTGACGAAAAAATAGGAATTGGATTTAAAGGAGAAGAAGTTTTTGAAATAAATTTTGTATCTTTAAATATAGACTGTCTAGAATCCTCGAATGTTTGCATGTTTATTTCGCATTTTGAAAAACATACTCAAGTTCCCTATCCTGCTAGGCAGATTCATCATTGCAACTTTTGTGGTAAAATTGTACGTTTAGAGAAATTTTGTTATAACGAATTGAATCAAAATTGGGGAATGGGTAAAACTAACATACCTCGGAGATCTGTGATTTCTCAAAAACTAAGACAATTTGGATTAGGAAGCATGAATTGAGATATCAACTGAGATACAATGTTGTTATATCAACATTAAATGATTTATATAGAATCTCTCAGTGGTACCTTAATTCCGGGTGTTCCAGATTTGACTGGGAACAAAACAAAATTTTCTTCCTTAAAATATTTTTGGAGGAAATGTTGCTTTTAGAGATGGAAAAATGTCCCGAATCATAGGGAAAAGAACAATCGAGGGTGCAAGAATTCCTAATTTAGATGAAGTTTTATTGGTTGAATGTCTTAAAGAAAATTTACTTAGTATAAGTTAGTTTTGTGACATTAATTTTTCAAAAATTGATTGCGAAATTTTAAGCCAAGATGGTAAAAAAATCCTTCATGGTAAAAGATACACTGATAATTTCTATGATGTGATTCAAAATGTAGATGTGAAAAATTGATTATCAGCTAGACTTAATGACTTAGACTAATGGAATGAGAGGCCTAGTCATCTTTACTATGATAATCCTTCTCGATTAACTAGTCAACATCCAGTTCTTAGTTTGCATAGAATTCTAAAAATCAAACTTTATATTTGCGGAACATGTTAAATAGGAAAGAAGTACAAAGCCTCTCATAAGAAAATCAAATAGTTACAATAACTAAACCTTCAGAATTGCTACGTATGGGTTTAATGGGACCATTTAGGACTACTAGCTTGTGTGGAAACTCCTACATTTTTGTCATTTTCGATGATTTTTCTAGATTTACTTGGGTTGCTTTTATGAAAGAAAAATGTGACGCTATTAAAAATTTCTTAAGAATACTTTTAAGGATTGAAAATGATAAGGTTTTCCAGGTAACTAGGATTCGCAATGATAGGGTGGAGAGTTTAAAGATACTGGAGTTGTAGAATATTGTATAGGGAATGGTAATAAACATGAGATTTGTGCACCCAAAACCCCTAAACAAAATAGGATAGGTGAAAGAAAGAACCGAACCGCAAAAGAAATGGCTCGTGTATTATTTCATGCTAAAAATATATATGGGTTGAGGCTACACAAACTTTATGTCATGTAATCAATCATGCATACTTAAAAAAAATTCTAGACAAATTGCATATAAAATTTGGTTTGTCAAATAATTTAATTTGAAATATTTTAGGGTGTTTGGTTGTGAATAGTATGTTTGTTAAGATATTAACATTTGTCAGTATTTGACTCTAGAGCTGATAAGGCTATTTTTTATGTTATTCACAAGACAGACGTGCATATTGTTTAATCTAAGAACAAAATCTATAATATAATTCATAAATATTATTGTGAATGATAATATTGCCCATCATATGGAAGAAAGTGAAAATCCTATACTTGTTGATAAATCTGAAAATAAAATTGAAACAAATTTACCTAATCAGTTAACATATAGTGATTATGACTCTCTATCACCTGATGAACCTGCTGTTCCAACCGGGTTAAGACAAATCACCCCAAAAATACATTGCTGAAAATGTTAAAGACCCCATAAGAACTAGATCTCAAAATATTAGTGCTTTATTCTCTTCTTATGTGTCTTTAATTGAACCTAAACATGTGAAAAAAGATTTAATAGATGAATACTGGAAATTAAATATGCACGAAGAAATAGGACAATTTAAACTTCATGATGTTTGTTATTTTGTCCCATGTCCTACTCAAACTAATATAATTAGAACAAAATGGATTTTTAAGAATAAGTGTGATGAAGTTAGAAATGTTTTAAGAAATAAGGCTATATTAGTAGTACAAGGTTACTCTCAAATAAATGTCATAAATGTTGATGAAACTTTTGCTCCTATTGCTAGACTTGTTTCTATTAGACTTTTACTAGTTGTATCTTGTCATTTAAAATAAAAACTTTATCAAATGGACGTAAAATCTCTTTTCTAAATGGAATCTTAAATAAGGAAATTTATGTTGAACAACCTAAAGTATTTTTAGAACCTTTTTTCCTAAATCATGTTTTTAGATTAAACAAAGAACTTTATGGTTTAAAACATGCCCCTCGTTGAGAGATTTGAAAATTTTCTAGTGGAAAATGATTTCAACTATAGGGGAGTTGACCCAAAAATGTTCATTAAGGGTAACAACTTTTTTTTTTACTAATTTCACAAGTTTACGTTGATGACATTGTCTTTGAGGTCCACTTCTCTCTTGGAAACTAAAAAAATTGATAATATAATGAAGTATTAGTTTCAAATGTCTATGATGGGGGAACTCTAATTATTTTTAGATCTCCAAATAACTCAAAGACTTGATCATCTCTTTATATGTCAATCAAAATATGCTACTGATTTTATCAAACGTTTTGGTTTAAATACTGGTAAATCTACTAGAACACCTATTAGTTCTTATATTAAACTCTCAAAAGATTTATCTAGAAAAAATATTGATGTCAGTTTGTATCGTAGTATGATAGGCAACTTGTTATACTTAACCATGGGTAAACCTAATATATGCATAGTGCGTGTGCGCTCGCGTGCTTGCGCGTGCCCTAGATATAAATCTAATCCTAAAGAATATCACCTACAAGAAATAAAACATATTATTAAATACATAAGTGACTCTATAAACTATGGTATCGTGTACATTTTTTACAAGAACTTTAAAATAATTGGGTATACAAATGTTGAGTGCGTTGGTTGTACCCGTGATAATAAAAGCACCTTCACTGTTTGTTTTTACTTATGACAGAATCCAGTCCTGTGTTCATCGAAAAAGCAAAATTGCATCTCACTTTCATCAGTAGAAGTCGAATACATTATTACTGGCATTTATTGTACTTAGATTTTGTGGATGAAACAAATGTTAAGTGCTTATGGTTTAAATGAAACATTTGCCTAATTTTTTTTATTAATCAAAGTGTTATTAATATCCCTACGAATCCTGTTTCCCATTCTCGAACAAAACATATCAAAATGAGATAACATTTTAGTAGATAATTAATTAAGAAAACGAAAATTGTAATTGAATATCTTAATACTACAAATCAATTGGCAGATCGTTTTACAAAACTATTAGACAATTAATATTTTAAAACTCTTAGAATGTCTATTGGTGTTTGTGACTTCCGTATTTAATGTGTTAGGGTTGTATGTTATTACATCTTTAGTTAAATCCAATTTTAAGTGAAATTTATTTCATCTTTAAAAGAATTTCTAAAAAATACTTCATTCATAATATCTTTTGGTACTAACAACTTTGTAGGGTCTTCCTTTTGTTCCTTTATGACAAATAGGTGGAGATTGTGAGACTCCTAGTTTTGTGAGACTTTTGGTTTCCAGTTTATTCTTTATGTCGAGTATTTTAGGACATACGTGTTTAGTTGAGTTATGTACTCTTCCTTTCAAGAAATATATGTATAGTTTAGTTATATATTTATATGTGAGAAGGTTATCGTATTGAGTCCCAATTTGATTTGTTCGAAAATTGACCAAAGGGGGAGATTGAAAGTGTCTTCTTGTTCCTCATATTTTGTTGGCTCAATTTTGTAACAACAGTCTTAAATACCCTATCTTTCATGGCACACTCTAAATATATTCGAAAAAATATTTTTAATAATTCTAAAATCAAATTTTCTAATGCTATAAAAACCTAAATTAAATTTGTATAATATACAATATATTTTGGATTTATACATTTTATATGCATTGTACACTTAAATACATTTATATAATAATTTTCTTGGTCTTATAATTTTCCAAAACTTAAAATTTAATTTTCTTATGATTTTATAATTTTCTGAAATTTATTAACGTTGGTCTAAATATTTAAAAGAAATAAAATTAAAATCATTTTTGTTTTTAATTTTAAAATCATTAAAATCAAAACAACAACGTTTTGTTAGTGACCCATGGTTATTGGTTTGTACCGATCAATGCGGAGGGTTTAGCTCGTGCGATTTCATCGCGTATGAGCTTTGTATTATGCAAGGTTCTAAAAAATGAGGGGCGTGATCAATGCGTAGAGGTCAAGCCTTAAGCCTTAGAAGCCTAGGCGGGCCTTAGGCGTGAAAAGGCGTTTAGGCCTTTTTAATATATTTTAATAATTTTTAACCATAACAAGGCTATTAAAATACTAAAATTGTACATATCATAAAAGTATGTCTGAATATATGCAAATTAAAATACTATTTGATTATTTTGGATAAGATAATGGTCCGGTTTCTAAAAAAATTCTTTAAAAGGCGATATCGTTTCACTAAAGCATTGTTGTTTTTAGAAAAAAGTGCGCCTTAAGAGTTTTACCAAGAATAAGGAGTGAAAAGCGTAAGGCGGGGCATTTCTCCCAAGCCTCAAGCCTAGGCGGGTTTTTTAGAACAGTGGTATTATGTCTTATCTACTACAGACCTATCGATTAAAACCCTATTTAAAAGACCCACTAGCCCCTCTCTGTGCCCTTATTTTTTACGCATATGCCCCCCATCGATTGGCTTTTTGTGTGATGACGTTTGTGCCTTAGATACCCTTAATTAATTACGTCTTTTTCCTTGTTTGGATATTTACAATCTTACCTAAGCCATTCCACCGTATCTATAAATGAGAGCTTCCATTCATTATTTTGTAGAGATCTTTTTTTGAAAGCCTAATGAAACTTTGCCAAAAAATTTTCTCAACTCTCTCTCTAAATTTTTCAATGTCTTACCTATTTTGAGAGATCTTTTCTATATACTTTCATTGTATAAATTTTATCATATATATTTTGTGAGGATAAGTGTTTAGATATTAATGAGTTTTTGAGTTTGGTCCTTTTTGGTTTATGGTGTTGAGATACTTGGAGTTCATATGGTTAAGAAGCTTGCATGTTCCTGTGATACATGTTGGTAACTATCTATAAATCCATGATTTACATACAAAAGCCTTTTATTGTGTTTTCCTCTATGATTTAAGGTTTTTGCATGTCTCGAGTGTTTTTAAAAAAATTCACAAACCTTCTTAGAAAAGTAGACTAAAACCATGCTTTATGTAATAGTTTAGTTATGGATTTATTATTAAAATAAAATCATTTTTTCTTGTTTTAATGAGAATTAGTATGGACATAATGTTTACATTATTTTATATATTTCCAATGTCTTTTATTCTTCTTAGTAGGTGTTCTGTTGTGTAGAGTACGACTTATACACAGAGGATCAGATCACCAGTTCTTGTAGAATATGAGATTTATCATTCATAGTCTTAGATGGAACTGGACACACATTCATTAGGGCTATAGCACAGTATTTTAGTAGGTCTATCTTGATTATCGAAAATTGTATAGTTTTAACATATTATGCTTGTACAGTTTAGGTGTATTGAATGGGACCACCTTGACGTCATTGTCTTTATACTGATTTTATAAGACAATGTAAACCTCGTGATTATTAGGTTTACGCCAGTCTCTTAATTCAGATATGATTGATGGATACATGTTTAATGCTTTGACCTAACAAGTGAGTTTCTTTATTGGATCAATAATCTTGATAGATTGGGTAATGGTGATTAATGTATGGTAAAAGTATTTTATGGATGGAATCCACGTCTCGGTATGAAGAGTGGTATACCCCCTTGAGATGCATATAGGGTTTGTATGTGTCAAATCCTACAGGTGGATTATGTTAATATGATACTATAAATAAGTTAAGTTATACCGCTCAAGGACTTAAAGAAGTTAATCTAATAAATTACAAGTAATTTATTTTATTAACGGGTATCTGTATCCTTAACGTGGGGAGAATTAAGTAATTGATAATGAGGAGATCGAAATATAATTTTGAGTTAAGGAGTGCAGTTACAATTATAATTATTTAGTGGTATTAATTATAATTAAGGGACTAAGATTAGGATCTGGGAAGGATTAGTTTTTCTCAGTCCCATTAGGATCCACATCTTTATCCCTCCTTAGGGTCCCTACTATAGCGAATATATATACACCTAATGCTCATTTTTCTTAAGCCAGCTGTCACTCTTTGATACTCAAAAGAAAAAAATTCAGATTTGTGAGAAAGGGAGACAACAGAGAGGAAAAGTGAGAAGAGTAGGTGGTCATGGAGATAAAGCCCACACTCTGCTCGTGACTGTGCATATCAGGAATACAGTAGAAGATCGTGAGGTATATCGGGCCTACATTCTTGATCAACTGTCATCACATATGGTTTGTGCTAACAAGAGATTAAATCAAACAAATCTCAAAAGGTAAATCCTAATTCTGCCTTGTAGGATTTCTCGCATGTTTTTTTTATAGTTCAATCTATACGCATATTCAATATACCCTTGGACTGCCAATAAACCCTAGTATTGAAAAGATTTATTCCCATATTGATCTATTAATATATTATTATGAATATATATATATATACACACACACACACACACATATACAGAGAGAGAGAGGAAGGCTCTTCTATATCTCACTTTATACATCACACCGATTTCTAGGCCCTAAGAAACCTTTTCTCCATTTTTTTTATTTTTCTCTTGAATTAACCTTTCAATCAACACATGTTCAAAAATTTAAATCAAAATACATTTTTTAGCCATTTTTAAAAAAATCACAAAATTCTGCTGGCGTAGACCCTTATCAATAAGGTATTTTCACCATATTTTGTTGGATTTTTTAAAAAATAGCTAGAAACTGTATTTTCACCTAATGTTTTGTTCTTGTGTTGACTGAAACTTTAACTCCATGAGTAAAATAAAAAATTGGAAAAAACAAGTTTTATAGGGTCTAGAACTAGGTATGATGTAGGAAGCATGATGTATATGATCCTTGCACACACACTCTCTCTCTATATATAAATACACTCTAAACTTGTACATATACACTCTAAACTTGGTTTGGTTTTTATTTTGTTTGTGTGGATCTTTATTGCTTCTTTCAATCTAAAGATATTAGTTCTTCTCACACAAATTATTGTTCACAAGGTTAAAGTATCAATTCATAAAGCAAGAGTTTTATGTTCTTTGCTTTAGAATTTATTTCTCAGGTTTCAATGAATTTCAAACTTATTAAACGTGTTTTGTTACCTCTTCATTGGATACTATGGCTTTAAGTGAAGTTATGTTAATCTACTTAGGTACTATTGTGTTTGGTCTGATTCAATGGTTTGTAGGGTTTTTTAGTGCTTGCCTTGGAATACTAGATTTACTAAGAGTACTAGTTCCTATACACATTTGTAAGTTGTAATTTGTACCAAAATTATTCTTCTAGTGAACTTGTGGTGTGTGTGGCCTTGAAACTGAAAGACCGAGGGTTTACCAGTACACTAGGTTCCTAGTTAATAAATATTGTGTTCATCTCCCTTTTACTCGTCTCATTTTGTCTCTACTTTTATTTGTTGCACTTTGAACACCACATCAACCTAAACTTTTGTTGTGTGTGTGTTCAACCATTGAAGTTAAAAGGGTTTTTACCAAAACGTTAAAAGATATTTTTAACCATACACTTTTGTGTCCATAGATTACTTTCAAGCATTAACTTGATTTAATCTCTTCTCAAGTTCCTCTTTATATACAAAAGAAGTATCCCTTTTAGCTTGAATGATCTTCAACTCATGTAGGCCATTTGTTGTTACATATTTTTATTGAGAATGTTGGCTTGATCAACAGAGAAATTATGTTTTTGTGCTTTAATTTGAGTTATTATCTCAAGCATTGCACCACAAACTAAGAATGGTCACGAACCTTGGCCGTGACAAGGCCCTTAGATCAGGGCTGGAGTATATGACCATTTTTTTGTGACTAGAAAATGTGGTCATGGACTTCATGCATAACCCAAAATGAGGGTCACGACTTTCTCCATGGGACTATATGGCTTTATGATCACGAACTTGGGTCGTGACCATGGGTCGAATGATGTTCAAAGTTGGTCATGAACCTGGGTTGTGACTACATGGTCACGGACCTGGGCCGTGATCATGTGTGGAACGCTATTGAAAATGGGCCACGACCCAAATTCGTGATCCCCAATGTTAAAAATAAATAATAACATGGTCACTGTTTTTGGGGTCTGTTTTGGGTTTTTCCCCTCTAACGGCACGTTTTAAATCCTAAGTCTAACTATTCACAAATTTTAGTCAAATTCTCAAACCGAACGTCCCGTAATTATGCTATCAATTTTTATGAGTTACATTGGTCCTGTGCGAGGTGTTCGTGCCCTTTACGGTGCCATTTGGGGGAAGTTTTGGGTTTCCCCCTCTGGAGGCATGTTTTTAAGCCCAAGTCTATGTTTGAAATTTTTAGTTATATTCTCAAATCATGCATCTCGTGATTATTCAGTCAGTTCCTACGAGTTACATTAGTCTCTACAAGGTGTTCATGCCCCTTATAGGATTATTTGAGTTTTCCCCCTCTAGCGGCATGCTATTAAGCCTAAGTCTAGTTATTTGCATATTTTAGTCCTATTTCAAATTGGGCATCCCGTGACTACACAATAATTTCCTACGAGTTCCACTAGTCCCGTGTGAGGTGTTCGTTCCCTTAATAGGGCCGTTTAGGCCTATTTTCAATTTTCCCCTCTAGCTGTATGTTTTTAAGCCTAAGTCTAGTTATTTGTAAATTTTAGTCATATTCTTAAACTAGGTGCCTTGTGACTATGCAATGAGTTACTGCGAGTTATATTGGTCCCGTGCGAGGTACACATGCCTCTCACGGGGCCATTGAGGGGTTGATTTCGGTTTTCTCCCTCTAATGGCATATTTTTAAGCCTAAGTTTAGTCATTTGCACATTTTAGTCATAATTTGAAACTGGGCATTCCTTGACTACGATGTCAGTTTCTACGAGTCACATTGGTCCCGTTCGAGGTATCCGTACTCCTTACAGGGCCATTTAGGAGTTGTTTTAAACCCTAAGTCTAGTTATTTGTAAATTTTAATCATATTAAAAAAATGTGACTGTGTGATAATTGATTAAATTCGCAAATTTCTAATTTGGAACACTTATTTAATTAGAGTCTATTTTTAAACAAACTTAATTCAGTCCCTACACAAGCATCTAAACATCAGAAATAATTCAGCCCATACATGAAAAATAATGACGACCGTTTCAGGAAAAAAAAATACTTTCGGGTAAAACCTTTTATAAACAATTTGAAGAATTCACAAGATCTTTGACTTACATACAACCTGATACTCACCCACAGGTGTGTAATGGACGGTGCCTGCAGCAAATCTTTAAAGATACGAGTGACAACGAAATACCCTCCACGCGTCTGTTCATCGTCTTCGGCTTGTCCACATGCAGAATGACTGCGCCCGGTATCCACCAATCAAATATAGAGATCCCTTCTCCACAAAGGTTGAACAAAGGAAAAATTGTGTTCTTGCAACAACAAAACAATTCACTAAAGAAAATGGGAGTTTTGTGAATTGAAAACCAAAAAGGGAATTATACCCCAAAAGGAAGAAGCCTAAAGAATTCTGCTTTCGCAGTTTTTCTGTTCTGTAAAACACTGGGACTTCTTCAACAAAATGAAACCACAGAATGAGATTTTATAAAAATTCGTGCCGCCTCAAAAATAGAGCTCGTTCGAACGACATCAGCATGTCGCTCTAACGAAGGACAACTGTCGTTCAAACGAGATCGCGTGACATGATATCTCGCGCAAACGACTAAAGTGAAAAAAAATATTATTTTAATGTCCGCTTCAACACTTAGAAAAAATACTCATTCTCAAATTTTGACAAAAAAGTCTGCTCCAACAGTCAGAAAATATTTTATAAAAATATCCCAAAAGCTCTAAGTGAAAAGTTAAGGTATTAAAAACATAACCTTACCAAAGTAAACTTCGCGGAGTCTTGAATGATGAAGAACTTGAGTAATTCGGATCCGTCTTTAATGTAGATGTCTCTTAAATTCTCTTCGATGGTGTAGCGGTATATGATCTAATAAATTGATAACAGACCTATGAAAATATGTCCTTACAAATCTCCCCCTATGACTATGCTGGTATATACATAAAAAATCCGAATTATCAAAAACCAAAATGCCTATACAAATCTACCCTCCCATGAATAAATTTGCAAGACCTCAAAACTGTTCTTCAAAAATCTTCGTCAATTCTCAAAGCTTTTCTCATTAGGGTGTGCAACATATCAATCTTCAATTTTGTACCTACACACATGAGATAAAGCAAAAACCTTCATGACGCATCGAGTTTGAAATGATATAAGAATAAAGCATTAATAATCAAATCTCCCCCGTAATGCAAAAACTCCTTCATAACATGATAATTCTTTGTCCCCCTTTTTATGATGTCCCCAAATAGACAGATAAGAAGAAAAAATCAAAACATAGAGTGTCACGACAAAATGCATAGCAAACAAAGGTCAAGCTACTCGCATGGAAAGGTATATCCCACAAACATCCACAAACTATTTTTTATTTTTCAATTTTTCATACAAAAGTAAGATACTAAAAATCACACCATGGATTTAAGCTCAAACAACCAAGTCATGGAAACGAAATGTATGGGTGTGAACTCATTCGATAGGTAAACAAACTCAATCAATCATATGTTCACGATGCATACGTGTACTCCTAACGAATGAACATTAAAAGTATCCTTAGGTGTTAAAATTGTTGTATTAAGATGACATCGTCTTATGCAAATCAACAAATCAAAGTCAAATGATTTCTACACCAATAACGTCCAAAACTATGTAGCTCTTTTTCAAGAATTTCAAGGACGTGAAAACCCGTTTTAATTCTCCATACAAACTCCCTCATATATTTTCTTTTAGAGGTGTATAAACAAAATTCTCAAACTTTGGAGAATTGGTGCAAAAACCTAATTGGCCCATAATTGGCATGAATTCTTTTTATTGCCTTTAAATTTTTTTGAGCTCTTTTGAACCTCTTTGGACCCCGGATAATAAAATTTCTCAATTTTTTAGGTCCAATTTAAACTGCGGATTAATCGCAAAGGATAAAAAATAATCTTTCGTAGACCTTCACCGTTTTCAAACAAAGCACACAACCTCACAAACGACTCTTACATGCACATCTTTCTTATCAAGTTTTATCACGCTTGGTTCTTTTAAAGGACATGATTAAAGTGAAAACACCCAGCCAACATGTGATAAGATAAGCACAATAATCAAACAAATCCTTGCATGTGTACAATAAAGGAAATTATGAGTAAAACATGTAGGAAGTAACACTTAATTTCATCTTAATGACTCCAAACATTATAAAGTACAAAGATGACCTGATATATTGTCTCAAAACACTATCAAATAGTCACATAAAAAAATGGAATGATGTTGTGACTCGGTCATCCTAAGTGTCTATCCATAAACGGTGCAAATAAAATACAAAACTCTTTTTGGATTTTTCAAAAAAAAATTCAAAATAATTTTTTTTGTATTTTTCAAAAGAAAACATCTATACAAAAATGATACATACTAGCAATAGGAAAATAATGACATCATGAAAAACATCTTATGCTAGTAAACCATTCAAACCTCAATCATTAGGTGCGGATGGGTTTTCCAAAGGTTGTGCCAACTTATGAAAAACCTCCATAAAATCTTGTGAAGTTTTGACCAAAAACTTAACTTGCTCGCCTAAATGTGCAAACTCTCTCATGGAGTCTCCAGGAGCATGTAAAGTACCATGTGTGGGTGCATGTGTGTCAAAAAACACGTGTAGAAGCAAAATGTGACACATAACCCAACTTAAAACAAAATTTCCTAAGGTGTCCTCTCTTCTTGCAATGGGAACAAACATAAATAGGCCTAGATGCACCTCTCTCAAAAACTCTAGGACGCGCTCTCCTAATAGGAATGGGACGCCTAGGTGGGTTAGGGTGAGACTCATGTGAATCTAACACTAAACTGGGAATCGGCTTGGGTGCTAATTGGGAAGTAGAATCACCATCATGACTTATTCCTAACTTCTCACCTTTACCCTTGAGAACCACCTTTTCAACCTTCTTAGGTGCGTTCTCAAAATTGACTTTGACCTCCCTAGCACGTTCGAGATCACTCTCGAGTTGGGATACACGTGTCGTCAGACTAGACAAAGTGTTGGTAAAATCAAACTTCTCCTTTCTTAAAACCTCCTTCTCTCTCTCCAAATCTAAAACCCGACGACCTAAATCTCTATTATACTTGTTTATTTGCAAGGTCTCGGTGTACAAATCTCTAAAATATTTTTGGAGCTCACTTTCATCTCCACTCTCCTCCTCGCTTTCTTCCTCACTTGAAGAACACAAAACACTATCATCGCTCTCGTGTGCACTGTCGTGAGATAAAGTGGGTGTGCTCACATGACTAGAAAAAGTGACAACCATCCCATGTGCTAAACCTTTATCGGACTCATCTCCCTCATCACCCTCGTCACCCTCATTATCACTAAGAGTGGCGGGCATAGCAGTCTCTTTGCCCTTTCTCCTTATCCTAGTAGGACACTCTTTAGCTATGTTCCCTTTGCCCTCACACTCAAAGCACCTGATCTCATCCTCCTTGTCACTATCTTTGGCCTCCACTTTATTTTTATTTGACTCAAAAGATCTCTTTTTGTTGGAAGAATTTTCTTTATTCATTTTGAGAAACTTTTTAAATGTTTTTGCAAACAAGGCCATATCAAAATTTTCCTCAGAATCAGACTCATAAACTTTTTCTTTCATTTTCTTAAAATGAGTCTTTAAAGCAAAGCCATTATCCTTAGCCTTAATGATTTTGGGAAACATGTCAATCTCATAGGTTTGAAGATCTCCTACAAGTTCTTCCAACTTAAGTGATTTTAAATTTCCCAAAGAGTTCAAAACAGTGACTTTAGGAATAAAACGTTTTGGAAGAGATCTCAAAATATTTTTAACGACACGTGTGTTATCAATCACCTCACCCAAATTTAAACTGGTGTTAACAATGTCCGACAAACGAGCATAAAAATCATCAAAGTATTCAGACTCAGATATGGTGATAGTCTCAAATTGGGTGACCAAATTTTGTAACTTAGATTCTTTAACCGCGTTCGTACCCCCACATGTCACTTTCAAAACATTCCAAGCCTCTTTAGACGTGGTGCACATCATAATACGACAAAACTCACCAGGAGTGATAGATCCAAAAATAGCACTCAAACCACGTGAATTAAATTTAGACATTTTATGATCATCTTCAGTCCTGATCGACATGGGTTTTAAAGAGGTGATATTATCAACGGTGGCCGTGGGAGGAGTCCACCCATTTTTGCAAAGGTACCAAACACGCTTGTCAATGGCTTTTAAACTAGATTTAATGCGAACTTTCCAATAGGCATAATTAGACCAGTCAAAAATAGGCATCTGATTATATAAGTGCTCCATAGGAAAGATTGCGATTTTTCGCAAAACTGATTTTGAAAAAAAATCAATATCACACGATTTTTGCGGAAAATAGGAATATGCGATAAATTAGCATAACCCGCTCTGATAGTAATTTGAAAAAAAAAATGTGACTGCGTGATAATTGATTAAATTCGCAAATTTCTAATTTGGCACACTTATTTAATTAGAGTCTATTTTTAAACAAACTTAATACAACCCCTACACATGCATCTAAACATCATAAATAATTCAACCCATGCATGAAAAATAAAGACGACCGTTTCAGGGAAAAAAACCTTTCGGGTAAAACCTTTTATAAACACTTTGAAGAATTCACAAGACCTTTGACTTACATACAACCTGATAATCACCCACAAGTGTGTAATGCACGGTGCCTTCAACAAATCTTCAAAGATACGAGAGACAACGAAATACCCTCCACGCGTCGGTTCGTCGTCTTCGGCTCTTTCACATGCAGAATGACTAAGCTCGGTATCCACCAATCAAATATGGAGATCCCTTATCCACAAAGGTTGAACAAAGGCAAATTGTGTTCTTGAAACACCAAAACAATTCACTAAAGCAAATGGGAGTTTTGTGAATTGAAAACCAAAAAGGGAATTAAACCCCAAAAGGAAGAAGCCTAAAGAATTCTGCTTTCGCAGTTTTTTAGTTCTGTAAAATGCTGGGACTTCTTAAACAAAAAAAAACCACAAAATGAGATTTTATAGAAAATCGTGCTGCCAAAAAAATAGAGCTCGTTCGAACTAGATCAGCATGTTGCTCGAACGAAGGATAACTGTCGTTCGAATGAGATCGCGCGACATGCTATCTCGCGCGAATGACATGCTATGTCGCTCGAACGACTGAAGCGAAAAAAAATATTATTTTACTGTCCGCTTCAACACTTAGAAAAAATACTCATTCTCAAATTTTGACAAAAAAGTCCGCTCCAACACTTAGAAAATATTTTATAAAAATATCCCAAAAGATCTAAGTGAAAAGTTAAGGTATTAAAAACATAACCTTACCAAAGTAAACTTCGCGGAGTCTTGAATGATGAAAAATTTGAGTAATTCGGATCCGTTTTTGATGTAGATGTGTCTTGAATGCTCTTCGACGGTGTAGCGGTATATGACATAATAAATTGATAACGGACCTATGAAAATATGTCCTTACACATATTCTTTAACTGAGTGTACCATGGCTACGCAGTCAATTCCTACGAGTTACAGTGGCACCGTGCGAGGTGTTTATGCCCTCTTATGGGGTCGTTTAGGGGATGTTTTGAGTTTTCATCCTCTAATGGCATGTTTTTAAGCCTAAGTCTAATTACTTGTAAATTTTAGTAATATTGTCAAACCGGGCATCCTGTGACCACACGATCAATTCCTATGAGTTACATTGGTCCTGTGTGATGTCTTTATGCATCTTACGAGGCAGTTTGGAGGTTATTGAGTGTTTTTTCCCTCTAGCAAGATATTTTTAATCCTAAGTCTATATATTTTCAAATTTTAGTCATATTCTTAAATCAGGTGTCCCTTGACTATGCGATCAATTCCTACGAGTTTTGTTAGTCCTGTGCGAGGTGTTTGTGCCCCTTACGAAATTGTTTGGAGGCTGTTTTGAGTTTTTATCATTTAATGGCATATTTTTAAGCATGTGTCTAGTTATTTGAATATTTTAGTCATATCCTCAAACTGGGTATCCTGTGATTATGAAGTCAGTTCCTACGAGTTACATTGGTCCCGTACGAGATGTTCGTGCCCCTAACACTACCATTTGGGGGCTTTGTTGGGTACTCCACCTCTAGCGACATGTTTTTAAGTGTAATTCTAGTTTTTTAGAAATTTTAGTAATATTCTCAAATCGGGCATCCCATGAATACACAATCAGTTCCTATGAGTTACATTGGTCCATACGAGCTTTTTGTGCACCTTAGTGGGCCGCTTGGGGTTGTAATGGATTTTCTCCCTCTAATGGAATGCTTTTAAGCTTAAGTCCAGTTATTTGCAAATTTTAGTCATATTATCAAATCGACCGTCTTGTGAATACACGGTCAGTTCCAACAAGCTACATTGGTCCCGTACAAGGTGTCCGTGCCTCTAACGGGGTCGTTTGGAGGATGTTTTGAGTTTTCCCCTACACTGGCATATTTTTAAGCCAAAGTCAATTTATTTTCAAATTTTAGTTATATTCTCAAATTGGCATTTTATGACAACGCGGTCAGTTCCTATGGGTTACATTAGACCCATGTGAGATATTTGTGCCCCTTACAGGGTTGTTTAGATTTTTTTTAGGTTTTGGCTCTTTAGTGCCGCATTTTAAGACTTAGTTATTTGAAAATTTTAGTGATATTCTTAAATCGAGCGTCCCATGACTACGCGATCAGTTCCTACTAGTTACATTGGTCCTATGTGAGGTGTTCGTGCCTCTTATGGGGCAATTTGGGGGATGTTTTGGGGTTTCCCTCTCTAATGGCATGTTTTTAAGCCCAAGTCTATATATTTGCAAATTTTTGTCATATTCTCGAATCGGGCATCTCGTGACTAAGCATTCAGTTCTTATGAGTCACATTGTCTTATGGGAGATATTTGTGCCCCTAACGGGGCTATTTTGGGATTTCCCTCTCTAGCAACGTGTTTTTAATCCGAAGTCTAATTATTTGAACATTTTAGTCATATTCTCAAACTAAGTGTCCTGTGACTAAGTGAACAGTTCCTACGAGCTATATTGGTCCCGTGAGAGGTGTCCGTGCCCCTTATAGGGCCGTTTGTGATTGTTTTCAATTTTCCTCTCTAGCGGCATATTTTTAAGCCTAAGTATAGTTATTTATAAATTTTAGTCATATTATTAAATCGAGTGTCCCATAACTACACGATCAATTCCTACAAGTTATATTGGTCCCGTGCGAGGTGTATGTGACTCTCTCGGGTCCATTTGGGGATTATTTTGGATTTCCTCTCTCTAGTGGCATGTTTTTAAACCTAAGTCCAGTTATTTGTACATTTTTGTCATATTCTAAAATTGAGCATTCTTTGACTATGCGGTCAGTTTCTGTGAGTTACATTAGTCTCATGCGAGAAGTTCGTGCCCCTTACGAGGCTGTTTGGGGGTTATTTTGGGTTTTCCCCCTCTATCAGCATGTTTTTAAACCTAATTCTGGCTATTCGCAAATTTTAGCCATATTCTCATATTGGGCATCCCGTGACTATGGGATCAATTTCTACCTTTTACATTGGACCATTGCGAGGTGTACATGCCTCTCATATGGTCGTTTAGGAGCTATTGGGGATTTCGCCCTCTAGCGGCATGTTTTTAAGCCTAAGTCTAATTCTTTTTACATTTTAATAATATTCTCAAATCACGTGGTACAATATGCAATCATACTTTTTCATGCATAGTGTTGGAGAGAGACATAAAGACACTATCAGAACTGTCCAATAACTCTGATTAGTACTTAAAACTACCGAGGGTTAAATCCATCAATTGATAATACAAAAAGAGCATTGCATTGTTCCTTTGTAAATTCATGGTGTCATGTGTTTGAAAGTTTCTAGAAGAGAGAATCAGCCAGATGAAGCATGATATTCCGACCCGCCTCCCATCGTTCGTGCCATGTCATGACCTTTGCTATCCACGGTATAGTGACAAACCATTTTAACTAAGGCCCAAGGGAAAAATATTTTAAAAACTTTTGTGGAACTTGTGAGCACTTTCGATATTTTGCAGTCTTGTCTTTTCTATTATCACAGGCCACATATCTAGACTCATTATATATAGGATATGCATTCTTCTCTTCGTGCTTGTTTCACTACAATATGCAATCATACTTACAAGCATGGACATTTTTATACATCAAACCCAAACCTTTCAAACTCTTATTCATGCTAGGATAATCATCTGGTAATGTGTTCTCTTTTGGGAGAATGTCTTTAACCCACCTAATAATTTCAGTTATGATGTTGCTCGAAAAATTAAATTGACTCTTAAAATTATGCTAACCAATCATTGCATATAATATCGAGTGATCTTCATCATAATCTTCATATAACGGTCTAGATACATCAGCTTGCAACCATATGTATTCCTTATCTTTTCGTAATTCAACATCAACCATATTACATGTACTTATAGGTGGGTGGTTTTGACGGTGGTGGACTCCGTAAGTATCATCAATTAGGCCAATCAAAGTACAATGTGTTGAAGAATCATACATGACTTCCACTAGATGGGATTGTCATAATCCATATTTTTGTGGACTATATTTATTATTTATTAAATGACAATTAAGTATTTAATAATAATTTGGTAAAATTAATATGATAATTGAATAGTGCATGCAGTGTGATTTTTGTAACAAGTGTTAGTAATAATTAATTAGTGATATTATTTATATGATTGTGGTCTATGGGTAGGAGTCTAATAATTAAGTGCGCCGTTTAGTTGATGTCGTGAGATATTATCATGAGTTATGGGTAGTATCATTTATATTGGACTCTGAGGTGACACGAATATCCGATTATGTGTTCTTATCTCTTTAAATTGGTCCCGTAGGGTAGGTATACCCTTTGGAGAGATTTTGGGCTATTCCGTGTAGCATTCTGGTCTTTTAAGAGCTCGAAATTAGGCCTTAGTAAGAAATATGGAGTTAGAGTTTTAAAAGGGGTTAAACAACATCATTTCGGTATTTTCCATCCACTAAACCTAACCCTGGCGGCCATAAATGCTTGGGAAAAGTTAGGCAAGCTTGGAAATGAGAAAGCAAGGGGAATTCAAGAGGGGTTCTTCAATCTTCCAATTTCAAGCAATTATTTTCTTGCAATATCTTTAATAATGTGTTTCTTAATTTATAAGCATGCTTTCTCACACGATCTCGGATTTTTAAGTATGTTGGATATTGATTTAAAGGATGACTTTTGATTGGGAGAGATTATTATTAATAGTAATTAATCCTATTTAAAAGTTAAGACTTTGGTGATAGACTCGAAATCAACATTGTATAATTAATGGAAATTATATTAGAATCCATGTTTAGGTTTGTAGTTACTTTTAATCGAATTCATGTTTAATGAATCTTGAATTAAAAGATAAAAGTTATTTATAAATTATTCTTGAGAAATTTTGGGTTAATTTGATTATTGATTGAAATCATGTTGAAACCCTTAGTTATAATTAGAAACAATTAGGATTCTTGCCTTTGGATGTTAGTTTTATGTTTTGGTATGATGGGGATTTGATCGGAGACCTTAGTGGGGGCGTTAATGGGGGTCTTTTAGGGAGTTTTGGTGATGATTTTTGTAGTTGTGGACAAGCGTAATGTCTTTCTTACTGGAACGCTGTTCAAACGAAGTTCCTTTCTCGTTCCAATGAGATGTCTTTTTTGTTTTAATGAGGTGCCTTTCTCATTTCAATGAGGAACCCTTCTCATTTGAATAACTTTGAAATATGTTCCAACTTGTGAAGAATCAAAATACGAATGCGTGGTAACTGATTTCATATTTTTATGTTTTTTTTGGATTTGATATGATTTTTCTACTAAACGGTTAGATTTGGTGATTTTTAATGGGACATTCCTTTAGGATTACGCCAGGTTTAGTGATGGGTTAGACTTAGCTGATATTGAGGACAGTTATATAGATTTGACCTATTACCCTTGTACTATTGTACTTACGTCCGATGTTAGGATTTGGTTAGAATGGGTAAATGCCCGACTAGGAGGTATTCTATAGTTATATGTATATATCGAGCTTAGAGATTAACGAGTTAAAGTGTTTGGGGGAATTAATTCAAGTCTTGAGAGGATCTAAACCATGAAATTAGTTTAGTAAATAAATAAACATATGTGTACAATAGGAAAGAGTGTATATATAGGGATGGATGTACTCATAGTTTAAAGATGAAATACACTAGGAGTCAAACTTAATAAGGATTAGAGTTGATAAACCTAAGAACATAAATAATAATCCAATGTTTAGAAATTTAGATGATTTGGGGTTACACTTGAGTTCACGCGATCCCCTATTTATTTATATGCATTTAACTTGGTTTCGAGAGATTTAAATCTAATTAAAATAAGGATCCAGCGATGTGGGGATCCAGATGCTTGATTACACTTGAGTGCATGCGTTATTCTATATTTATATATATTATGTGTATATACATATATTATTTGATTATGTAGGAGGGTACTTTAGATTATAGATGGAGGCGTAACCCCTT
This sequence comes from Sambucus nigra, assembly GCA_949130495.1. Lineage (NCBI taxonomy): Eukaryota > Viridiplantae > Streptophyta > Magnoliopsida > Dipsacales > Adoxaceae > Sambucus > Sambucus nigra. The sequence continues at coordinate 52,049,401 of OX422214.1, forward strand.
TTGAAGTAAGGTGATAATAAGTTAATTAACGAAAATCATGGGTTAGTGATAATACATGCAAACACAAACCCTAATAAAGATAAGACTCAGTTTAAACTCACAAATCTCTCGTGTATAACTCAGGAAATTAGTAAAGAGACTTAGAAGTAACTTAGCTAGAGGGAGAGAGAAGTAAGCACCCTAGATACACCTTGGCAGGCAGCCAAACACATTAACCACCCTCAAGAATATCTATCAAGTACTAAAAGCTTCGTAATAAATGAAAATGGTGAGTGAATAAGACCTCCGGTTTGTAATAACTCTCTTTCTAATGTGTATTCTCTCTAGCAATAACTTCTCAAACTCTCAAAAGATCATCCTCCTCCTCAGGGGTGGTTGGGGTCCTTAAATAGCCCTCCACACCATCCCCGAGGCAACTCAGTCATTAAAGACTATGAAACATACTTTATGTGACAACATTAAATACCTGACGCACTAGTTATCTCCACGTCATAAACATTAAATGCCAAGACATGCCTTTTGCCTAACCACTGTGTGTCAGGGGGCTATTGTCATAGAGGTGGCTCACCAACAGCCTGACAGCTCCAAATACAACGGTGGTTTACTCAAGTGCATGTCTGACATTGTTTAGCTAGCTATTGACATCACCTACAGTAGATGTGACATTAGGTAGAGGGTTGTTTGGTTCATAGCCTAATACCTTATGGAACTCCAAGTTGCTCCACCCGAGGTTCCACGGTCAGGGTTCTTCGGTGTTTTACCAGGTGTATCTAAGATGGTTAGGAAAAGCCCCAACGGTGCCTCACTTCTCAATGCTCCAAACCAAGTCCCTCTAAAGTTTTCGTGGTGAGGTCATTCGATAGAGCATGAAAGCTCTACCAGGCCCTGCCAAGCCTGGTCTCTCGCGAGTATCATTTGACCTCACACTAAAACTCTTTATTATTCTCGTTACATGATTATAACCGTTATAGCTTACAGTCAATATAAACAAAGATACAATATAACTAGTAAAACAAGCTAAAATACAAGTTATCACGCTGAGCTGCCTCACTTGAGCTACCGCGTTGAGCTGCCACGCTGAGATGTCGCGCCGAGCTGCCACGCTGACCTGTCACGGTGCCTTAATCCTTAAAACATTGTTGCTAATGTGGAATTACTTCTAATCTCAAAATTACCTTCAATCCCCCTCTACAATACCTATACTCGTGGTGAATCTATCGGTGGGGGTTGCGTTCGACATGGGAATCGGGTACCATGCACCCGCTAAGATGAGCTAGGACATAGTGGATGTCATTATTTTAAATCATATGGTCAACGGTGACCACTTTATGATAAGAGAAGTATGATGACTCGATTCATCTACATAAACTGGGTATGGGCAGTATGTGGTATCATTGCATAGATATCACCCCAATTATGTGTGTTTTTCTTAAGCTCATTAGGTGAAGGACTCCTACAGACTTATCGATAGAAGCACGAGATGGACACCGAGGGTATATGTATTCTGATCCTTACTGTCAAACGCAATCATAAGTGTGCTCTCCCTCTTGTGACATCCCACCTATTAAAATACCAGGTGGCCAGCCTGTGATTAAAATAAAACGTTGGTCTCATATGGCTCATTCTCAGCATCTTACTTTTTAAAGTTACTAACCACCTAATAATTTAATTAGACTGTTGCCACATTTTATCTTCCATTAATTAACAACATGCATAGGTAAATAATAATTTAAACATCAATCACAAACTGATAAATAAATTCAACACAAATGGACAATATAAATAAAAGTAACCGAATCGACTATCGGTTGAACAATAAAATACAACAGTAAACTGAAATAGTAACCTGAATACACAAGATCAAATAAATAAACTGAATACTAATACTATAACTGAGGGCGACATGCCCAAATGAGTACTGGAGTAAAGATCCTACACTAGGAATAAATGAATGAAGCGTCTATAGCAAGTCCTGCAACTTCCACACGAGCTGCAGCTGCGCATCCTTGTATATAATATTCAAACTGGGTATCCCTATGGATGGACACCAAAAAGGTTTTGAAAAATATTTTGACACGGGTCAGAGCACAAGTAAAATATTTTGGAAATATTTAGCAACCAGTTAAATTGCAGTAATTAAATATGCGTGTACACTCTTCATATTTAAGTTAGTGTCGCAATCTCTTGAGTTATAAATCACCCCTCATCTAATGTTCACACCCAACACTTGCCTGCTAACCTTTCCTAGTTACTCTACCCCACCTAACTGGCCATATCAAGTCTCTTTCTTCATATGTGCCCACCCGTATTTCCCATACAATACGTTACTGGATTCTTTATATCAATTAGCCAATTATGAATTTCTCATTATATGTTTAATCCTCCACCCACTAGAGTTATTTTAGATGCCACTATCTTTCTCATTTACTAATTACACACCATAGAATAAGTCTTAAGTGTATATTTATCACCTCGTTATAATCTAACTAACCCGATACATCATAGGCCAAGCACACATAGTAGAATAAACCACAAATATATATATATATATATATACAATACGACATCCCTAGGCTGAGACCTGTGGTGCATCCATACTCTGCTATCATGTCTCGCTACATCACGTAATGTATAAAGGACTATTGGTTTAGTATCTCACTCGAACCATCATAAAAAATCACACATATTGGAGGAGGATATAGTTTCAAGCCTATGGGCTATGCACATACCTATGCACCCATATGACCGCTAGATTATCGTTCTCACAGATAGGACTTTCCTAGGTTCTATATTCTGAGGTACAAGTCTAAAATTCCCCCAATGGACTCATCAAGATAAGATTGCCCATGACGCGAAACCTCCCGTAATAGCAAGTAGCGTTGGTATGTCATACGCATAATAAATCATACAAATAAGTATAGGCACACACAACCTATATCGTATATCCCGTACGTAGCATATATATCTGTCGAATATCCTATGTATTTTTTAATTACAACATACACTTCTTATCGTATATTCCTGAGTATCCCTCACTACTCGAAGTATGCCAATTATCCTTTAAAATATTTCAATAGGTAATTCACTCATATCCTACTGACTTAAATCATAGGTTCTCTTATTCCCCAAATATGTTACATTTTAACTTATTAATCTAATCAATTTCACATTAATTAATTTATTAAAGTAGTGTCACACAACTATAATACCTCGACTCACTCATTCGGTTCGTACCTTCACCCTTCAGAATGTATTACACCATGTCCCACTAGTAGTTAAAACACCCTTTATTAAATTCAATATTCGATAATTTACTATATACATTTATAATAAATTAAATCGGCTACTCTTTGCCTAACTCCCGTCGGACTAGCTTAACCATATTCGGGTCATGGTCCCGACTCTTAATTCTCTAAGTATTAACATACATTCATATTTTTATTTCAAGAGACTAAACACATCTCAATCTAGTCCATATCTTAATTTCATCCGAAATTTCCATACGAATCCGTTCATATATTTTCTAAGGTTGTTCATCATAAACACTCTAAATCCGCACCTCGAATTCATTCCCGTCCAATTTCAAGGTAAAAATAATGTTCCTTAATATTTTCCAGAGTCCTACGGTTATCTATGGCCATCCCTCAATAATACGGATTTTATTTCTCACAAAGGATTCGATTTCAGACACCCTTCCATAGAAAAATCATAGCTAATTAAAATAAATCAAAAAAATACGAGGTCGACGTCCACACGATCGTAATTAAAATATCTACAAATTTCATTTTGACAAACAGTTAAATTGGACCGGTTCAGCCTCACAACCGGACTAGTTCTTTCGTACTCAACAACGAACCTCTTTCTTCTCCAACTTGTTTTTCCTCCATTTTTTACACATCAAACCTCCATAGTTTCTTCTCAAGACTCATTGCAATAATAACCATTGTTTATTAAACTTACTAAATAGGTTCTAATCATCATATCAATCTCTAAACTTCAATGATTTTGATTATCACTCACTATTTCACAAATTGGGCTTTATAACTTTTATTCAATCATTCTCTTCCATTCGATTCTACAATTCTCAATTAATGAATCTAACTTTGATTTTCAGCAAGATAATTATGTTATATATCTTTACATAATATCATTTTCGTACTAATCATCAATCCATATCAATTAAATTGGTTAATTCACCCGAAAATCATTTTAATGAAATAATTAACCCAAAAAAAAGACTATGGCTTACACCCACCATGATATGAATCGCAATTCCGCAAATTAAATGAACACAAGTTTAACTACTTGCCTGAATAATTTCGTAAGGTTTGATTTTGGTGAAGATATTGATACACCTCCAAGAATTTCTTTCCTAAATCTTCACTCCAAAAATGTTCTTGCAACAATTCCTCAAATCATCCCTTTAACTCTTGAAATTCCTTCTCAATTCTCTTCACTTTCTCTCTACCTCTTTGTATAACTCTCCTATCCTTTGGCTTTGTGAAAATAACTCTTCTTTAAACCCGAACCTTTCATTTTATAAGTGGAATCCCATTTTTGACTTTTCATCTACCATTAAGAATCCCAAAAGTTACCAAAATAAGTTATAATTAGTCTAAAAAGCACATGAGACTTGAATACAACCCCTCGGTACTCAATTTTGACTATTTCAACCTATTCGGAAATAACCATGTACTCAGAATCGTCATCCGAGTTACTTAACTAAAATCTTCAAATTCACCCTCAATTTACGACACATGTATTTTAAAAGAAATAACCCAAATTAATTTAAATCTTAATTTTCCAAATAAATTGAATCTTCCAAATTAAATAAATTCTCTAAATAAAATTATTTCTCTAAATTATCAATTTAGTTTAAATTCTAGTTCACCAAATTAAATAAATTATTTATCTTAAAAAAATATCGGGTGTGACATCTCTCTCTCTCTCTCTCTCTCTCTCTCTCTCTCTATATATATATATATATATATATACAATCACGCTCTCCAACATACCTCTTAGCAGCATATCCGTTTTTTAAAATAGTAAAAAAACAATTTTGAGATGATATTTTTTATATGGTTCATGATATTTCAATGTGGCCCTGTAAAAAAATTAACTGAAAATAATGTTTTTTGTTATTTTTAAAAAATAAGTCAAAAAACTGATAGTTTTTACCCATTAAATGTGTTAATTTTTTTTACCAATTTTTTAAAAATATCAAAACACATTATTTTGAGCTGAATATTTTTAGAGGAGCACATTGAAATACCATGAACTCATATAAAAAATATCGATTCCAAATTAATTTTTTTAGTATTTAAAAAAAATAAGTATGATCATTGGTATGTTTAATGAGGTATGTTAGAGAGCCTGACTCTCTCTCTCTCTCTCTCTCTCTATATATATATATATATATATATATATATATATATATATTACTTAAGAATTAATGTCGTCCAATGAGGTAAACAATTGTTAATGAACCTAATGCTATGTAAAAACACATTATGTGCTTTAATTGTATCTGGTGGGGGTATTATTATAGGGATTAGTTTTGTTATTGTGATCGTATATGTATGGCTAGTTCATCCCTTTCTCAGGGTACGTAGTTAAGAAAGCGGGATAATATATGGATAATTCTTATACTAGATTACTCACACATAAATTCCAATTTTAACCCAATTTTATCTTTATTAGTAATTAGGTATACATGTGATGATAAAGTCCAAATTAAATACAAAGCAATCACACAATCAAATTAGACCGGCACAGAAGAAGTAAGGAAAAATCCTTTTCGAGCAAAACCTAGTGTTTCACTATAAAGAGTTTGATAGACACAATCAACTTACATACTACTTAGCACCAGTAAGTAAAACGCGTAGAGGTTTTCAAATCTTCTTTCGAATATAGCACAGTCCAGCACCGTCCATAAGAATCGGTCTTCCCTTGGTATCTACTGATCAACCTTCTTTTTTAGCAATAGAACCTCAGCTCTAGAATTCAGTAGTAGAGTAGAACTCTACAAGGGTTATACAAGTGCATGGAAAAATGAGATTTGAATAAACTCAACAAATCATATAGAGAGATATATGATTTGGAAAGCAAAACCTTGATTTGATAAACAAAAGTGTTTATGGGAACTTTTGGTTCCAATATAAGAAATGATTTCTTCCCAAAAGTTCTTAGTTGAATAGAAACCTTTTTATATAAAAATACATTTTTTAGGGGATGAAGTCGTTCGAATGAAAATGGCATCTCGTTCGAACGAAAACACCAGTTCGTTCTAACGAGATTTGATCTCGTTCGAACAATAACTAATTTTCATTCAAAAAAACTTCTAATGACCTTCCAACGATATTGAACCTGCTTGACAAACGATTATCATTTGATGGCATTCGAAGATCATTCTAACAAAAATCCAATTTCAATCTAAGAAGATCTGATCTCGTTCGAATGGGATTGAAATCATTTTATCGAATAGCCTTAATTTAAGAACTAAACACCCAGAATAAAATTCGTATGATTACCATAAAACCCACAAGTCATATACCTCCATAAAGTGTCGGTAACAAATCCAACGATGCTCGGTCACTAACATATCTTTGAATGATACTGAGGCTATGCAAAGTAGTGTTCGATTTGAAACTCCGATTTGTAACAGGATACACAAAAATAAAAAAATGCCTAAGCTATGAGCAATTATAAAATATTGCTCTTGATATAGCTATTACTTATCCTTTACGGTAGTTTTGTTAATAATTTGTTTAATTAAAAGATATTAAAACAAATAGAGCATTACTTTATTGGGACTAAGAATATGTCAATGGAAATATATGTGTGGGCCTTAGGGTGAAATCCTAATTGAGTTATTAGTAGCATTACATGGTAGTTGTCCGTTATGTGATAGTGCTTAATTTTATAGATATAGAGATTTTTAGCATATTTATGCCTCAGGTTGGGACATGTGCATAGTGTTTCAGTTAGGTGAGAGGTGAGATACTTATTTCACATGAGAGCCTTTGGGTGACATGTATTGCGAAATAACTCCATCATTATTTATTGGTATTGAAAGTTAACCCAAATTATGAAATGTCCCCCCATCCCAGATATTATTATTGTATAAACATGTTAACTGGGCAGAGCGGTCAAACTTGCGATTGTGGTAATCTAGCTTGGTGTTCGCAGAGTTGGAGGTGTTGTTTCATCCTAATTTTCAGTATATTGGGATGTTGTAATTAGACGAGGTTTTAGTTATACTTTTTTATTCACTTATCAAAATTTATACTCTTTTATTCAGTTGAACAATTGTAATCGGAGATTTTTATATAATGGATTTAGTTTGCATAGTTTAGTATTGTTGTTCACCATTGTTTATCGAAATCTTTATTGTGTTGGCTTTGGTTTACCATGTTTTTAGTTTGCATTGATTCTGAGAATGATATAAATTGTTTAGACATCCCTGGTATTTTATATGCGGCCTGGTCAATCGAGCATGGAAAATCGAGGGTTGTCAAAGGGGTTCCGTTACGCGGTCAGGTACCGGTAATTATTTCGGAACATAAGATACATTTTTTCACCATGGTATGTCCATATCTTATAGTCTTGCCAAATTCTTCACTTTAGTAAATGCAACTCAATGTCTTATAAAGACTTATATTTTTCGTTCATATAACGGGTGCACATGAATGGTATCTTATCACTCTTTAATATTTCTATATACGTTTATAACAAATTCTTAAACGTCCGTTACATGATTATCAAATATTTGATTACTCTCCCCCTACCGTTCTTTGTGTTGTCGAAAATCCATTACATAATCTTCAAAAATTCAATTCACCTATATTAATAGGTTGAAACAAAGGTCATGTTTCTTACAAGAACGCACAACTCATAATTCATTCAATTTTTCAACAACTTAAACTCAAATTAAATAACTTAAAATAGGTTAAATAAGTAAAATATTGTTACAACTTGTTCTTAAATATTATAAATTGTCAAAAAAAATTCATGGCCTAGGCTTGACCAACAAATAAACTCGCTAAGTGATAAAATAATTTTCATAGTATTTCAGTGTGTTCCCTTCTCCTTTGTCAACGTGCAGAGGCATTTCTTCACAACTTTCATAAACCACTATCTGACCCTCACCTATCTGCAAAGGGAGATTATGAATAGGAGTTCTGACAATTAAGGAAATGAGCGTGCAAGAGCCAATAATCCTACTATTGCTCATGTCTCTAAATTATTAATGCTCTCAATAGTCACCATGAGTGGATGACAATAATCCAGGGAATATGGCAAGTGGAGGCACTGGGGAGGGGAATGTTGAAGGATATGGCACTTGGAATAGTAATTTTGAAGGAGGCAACATTTAGGAGGGGAAACCTTGAGAGGGAGGATATGGAAAACTTTGAGGAGGAGGGAGTGGAAAACCTTGAAGAGGCATCGGGGGATGAAGACCTTGTGTTAATAAGTACATAAGGCGCTTGATTTCATTCATCAAGATGTCATTCTTAATCTCCTGGACATCCCCACTTGTCTTGGACGGACTTTCCTCTTGGATCGAGATGCAATTATTGATCAAAGATAACTTGTCCACGATAGGTGCAAAGTGTTTTAATTTGTTTTTTTTGGATAATTGATGCGACACTTCTCATTCTCCCTCTTTTGTGTAACAATCCGCCTAGTAAAATACTGGGCGATCACTCCTATATCAAACTAAAACAGGAGTCGTATACGGATCATTCTCAGCATCACTGTCGAAAACCAATTTACTTACTAATAACCTATTAGGCGGGTGTCAAAATTTTACTTAACTAATCTTTTTAAACAACTACACTATTAAAACATCCACACAGTTTATATAAATGAAATTGAACTGAAATGATGAAAACCGAACACTCGGTTCAAATATGATACAACCATATCGAAAGCCGCACTAAAAGGCGGTAAAAGAATAACTAAATGCAATTGGGTTATTAGCCCGAATGTTTATATAGTACCTCCTATCTAGAGTACAAGGATAGAAGAGTCTATCGAGAACCTGCATGCATCCACAGCTGTTGCAGTAGACGTCTGACTCGAAAGAAGTATCATCTAGGCGTTCCTGTGTCTGGACACACACACACACACATATATATATATATAATATAGCAAGAGAGGAAAATATAGAAACGGGTCAGAGCTCGAGTTTTGAAAATATTTAGCAAGTGCATAAATGCTTTATTTTTTAAAAATATATTTTTATTTCATATTTAAATATATATATATATATATATAATATAGCAAGAGAGGAAAATATAGAAACGGGTCAGAGCTCGAGTTTTGAAAATATTTAGCAAGTACATAAATGCTTTATTTTTTAAAAATATATTTTTATCTCATATTTAAATTGGTATTGCACTCCCATGAGATACCCCTCACCTCTCTTCTAATAGTGCACACCTAACGCACTCATCTAAAACATTCTAGTCAAGCTACTCCTCCTAACTAATCTAATTCACCCGTCTGCTAGAAACCTAGACAACCCAAGTACTAAGGGCTAAACTTCTCTCCATTCTCAACACTGTGCTAAGTTCATGCGTGGGGTGTCTCACGAAGCGAAATCCAAATAAGGAACCCCCCGATACACTACTGCTTGGCACTGTCAATGGTCGAGATCCATTACGCCCTTCGTACAAAACAAATATATAAACACATTTACATAATAATATACATATAATACTTATTCTGATATACGTTTTACAATATACATCCGGATCATATCTCTCGGACTGAGGTTTACTTTATATTCATTCTTATAATACACATTCGGATCTATCTCCCGGACTGAGAATCTCTATATTCACTTTTATAATACACATTCGAATCTATCTCCCGGACTGAGAATCTCTTCACTCTCATAGAGATATATATACTACATTTTTCTCATGCACAAGTAATATACTATACACACAAGTATCATAACCATCCCAATGAGCTATAACTTGAGGATGCGGTCTCATAGTGCCGATCCAAAAATCCAAGGTTACTCACAATCCCACGATACCAACCAGAATCTCTCAATGGACATGGTAAACAAATACACAACGGTGGAGGTGGTCATGTTCCCCCTGCAAGTGGAGTTACACACATCTCACTCGAACGCGGGACGCTAATGACCTGGGGACTATACTCTCCCTGCTCCTCGAGCCAGGGGATTCACCCACATCGTGCAACCTCCTTGGATTGCACTAGAGAAATATATAATCTGGCTATTCCAACCCTATACCAAAGGAAAGCCTGTGGAAACCAGCCTCTAAATACACATATACCAATCACATACATATACATATGTATTTATATCATATATATACTTTAATCACGTAGTATATATATATACTATATGTATTACTCCTTGAATATATATATAAACCACCATAATTGCCAATTTCATAAAGGTATTTAAGTATTTTCCTTACTTAAATATATCTCACTCCTTAATCACTGTTTGGGATTTATATACTCTCCAGATATCCCGATTTATAATCGTACGATAAGTATACGCTCAACTTATCTTCAACTTATAACCTAAATTCTATCCCATTCGCCTCATAGGATTTTCTCATCCATAATCGATATATAATTATGGTTTCCCACACGCATAATTATATTGACCCAAATGGCCATTAAAAACTATCCCAATTGATGTTCGTCCCCGAACACCCTTAAATTAAATAGGTTGTGGATTCTTTTCCCACGAACCCGAGGACTAAATCTTGTCCATAAACTAAATTTGAGGTCCGCACCCTATTTTAGGAACCCCATCATTCTAATTCCCCAATTTATCTATTTTCCTCGAAAATACAATTTTAGGGTTATACACTTAAAACCCTCACTTAGCCCTCATTAATTCCCTCAATTGGAGGACTATTTACTCCTAAAAGATTACTTATTTCATCACATAAATAACCTCGAATCAAATTAAAATTGGAATTTATCCCATCCAATTAACCCTAGGAAAAGTTGTCAAAATTCCTGAAGGGTCGATCGATCGACCCATGGCCCTCGATTGATCGATGGTTCGATCGATCTATCCTCTACCCTCGATTGATCGATCACGTCGGATAACTTCTTCTCCGAGAAGCTATTTCGGCCATTAAAGCTTCTCCCAAGCTTTTGTCTCATCTCCCGACATCTTACAACCTCAACCAACAACATCTACACATATAACAAGGCTTCTAAACATCCTAGAACCCGAAATAAACAACTAATTTTGATTAAATCCTAAGGTCGATCGAATTTGGGAATTGATTGGGGCTTATTCATTTTAACTCCCGAAAACCCAACCCAAAATCTTTAGGGTTTATTATTACTAATTATGATATGAGAATTTATTCTCAAAAATAAATAAAGCAAGTAACCACTTGCCTCGTGGATGAAATTCGACGATCCCGAGTCGAATCCCGCGGAGGTTGATCGGAATCCCCCATTTTCTCCTCTTTTCTCTCCCCCTCTCCCTTTTCTTCCTCTTCTCTCCCCCTCTCCCTCCTTATATTGGGAGAAAAGGGTTTATACCTCTTAAAACCCAAAAATGACTCGTTTACTCAATTACGAGTTCCTTTTAACTCTAAAATATTCCGAAACTCAGTTTCGACCATCACACATTCTTTTCTGACTACCTCGACCATTCCGAGCCTCACCGCTCAGTCGAAATATCCATTCGAGGCACTTGACCGCAACCCCCTATTTTAACCCGATACACCTCAATGCGGGTTTTCCAATTAAAATCTTTCCTTTTGTCGCTTTACTCAACGACGACATATAATTAAAATATTCCGACATATTTACTTAATACCAAAAGTAAATATATCATCCATCGAAAATCATCTAATCCTTGAAAATTCAAAAAATTACTATTCCGGGAAATTCCTCAATTTCCCCATTTTCACCCATTTATGGAATTTAATTATCCCCAAACGTACGGGTTGTTACATTTTTTCAGTTCCAAAAGTCTAGGTTAGGGCATCGTTTTTAATGTTATCATAAGGGCTCAAACTAGACTGACTGCTAATGGCCTTGATTTATTCCTATAGCGTGAAATTATATTTAGTCTTATGATTTTAATATTATTTTATATAACGCGCGCGCGCGTGTGTGTATATATATATATAACTGATCATACTCACCAAAGTCTGAGCCAAGTGTGGTAGGAATTTGTTATCTTTGTCCCGTCGGGCGTGTATGTACAACTTTCCCTGATTAGGTTTTTTGTCGACATGTGGATTTCCCTTTGTTCTATCTAACCATTCACTATTCAAATATTCATATGATTTGGAACTGAGCCTGTGGATATCAACTTTTTTCACCCTATTTTGTTTTTTCTCCCTCTGGACTAATTTTTTCCCATCACCTTATTTTTTTCGAAAGTTATTCCATTAATTGATCCACATTTTAACATTTGGAGGGATTATGTATCTCAAAGCCAAAATGTTGGAGTCCAATGCCCCTTTAGGAAAATGTCTCCGTCGAATGTTTCTCCGATATGTTCTCATCTGCTCAAAAATCTGAGATATAACCTTTTTCCTTGAATGGAGGGGGAATAAAAAAATGCCTACAAAGTTGGTAATAAAAGTTATCCTTGATGGCGTGATAAATTATGTTCCAGTTATCTGTTTCCCCGACTCCCACATTCATTTTCCCAAGGGAAAAACACTATGATTTAAAGATCTGGAGGTCATTTTTATTTCCAGTAAGATTATTTTCGAGAAGGGAGAACCCAGTGAATGTTTTTAATTTGCTCGGGAGGTGTCGGGAGCGGGGGGGGGGGGGGGGGAGGGGTGGGGGGTGAGGGCGTTAGAGTAACAAGTGTCCGTTGACTACTCGTAGACGGAGTGGTAGAGTGAACCAATGGAGGAACAAATAATTATTCACCATGTAGTGACGAGAATCCTTGTTAATGTGCAGGGGATGAGAAAAAATAAGCAACCAAATCATTATAATAAAATATTTATGACTAACTAATCATGTTTACGACTATATATATGTGTGTGTGTGTGTATACCTTCTCATAATAAGACTTTAAAATATGTTCAATGTGTCTGATCTCCATCCACTTGGTATTACTTTTTAAAAATCTATGGATTTTTGCGCCTGGCCAACTAATAGGAAGAGTATCTATGATTGATGTATAGATGTCCATGACATGAACTTGGAATCCTTTCTTCTTTAACTTATTGGCAAGATTCAATTTAATGTTCATATAGCGTGATACATCACAGTCTTGGTCAATGCTCTCTTTATGTAGTTGTATACATAATGGGTGAATGTTTATTCTTCCTGCTCTAATAGCGTAAGCAACGTCGAGGATACATCAAGATTATATACATGGAATATATTCTTTACAGCCTTATCCCAGCTTTCCTGTAAGAAAAATAGAATACTATTGTACAGGTACTCTTATTGGAAATGAACTCCATGATTTGCAAGATAGTTAAACTATTCAATTTTCTTATTCCCATACTTGTAAATAGAATTACCCTCTGGATGGCGCACATTAATAAAAGAGTCATAAGTGCAGTCCAATTTCAACCTCTCGTACTCTTGTTGCCAGTGATTAACACAATTCCTCATTTTTCCTACGAATTTAAAATACAGTTTAAGTTTTTCAACCTTAAGGTTTAAAATACAATTACAACATTTCATTATTTTCACATATGGGTCCTATGAGAACGGATGTAATTTAGAACCGTCTATATGAATGTACACATAACTTATTTTCCAATATGTTTCATTAGTACCTTGCAAACTACTACCTACCTCCACATTTCTTATTGTGCGGTCAATATCCTCAAATCATAGTTATATGTCAAAGAGAAAGGAGATTGAGGGTGGTGAAATGACACATGATGATTTATGATTCTATAAAGATAAGAGCATAAAACACTAAGGAAGGTAACATGTAGAAGACCACTAGTATTATATATATAAGGATCACTTGTCATTGAGTTGAAACTATACAAGTTTCACAAACATCTAATTAACATGTTGATTGAGGAAAGAAATTCAAATTTTACAGATAAAATTAATCAAATTTGTTGTAAACACATAGGAAAACTCATACAACACACACATAAGAATTGTAATAATCCCTTTCAATCTCCATTCTCAACTTACTAATATTGATAAGCTGATTACGAAGATATAGGGAAAGACCTATATTTATTATACTAATTGATAGACCTCCCAAACAACCCTATTTCAATTGGATATTTTAACCATCTCCTTAATTTTCCTCTATTTTTATACAACAAGAAATATCTAAATATAAGTAAATTCAAAATTGTCACAGTATCACCTGATTTAACATACAATCTTGAGTTTTTGCAGCAAGTGAAGGAAACTAGTATAGCAAAGTAACAAAAGATTGGTGAAAGAATGATTATTTTATTGGATTGCAAAGGTAGAAAATTGAATAATGTGGAGAGAGCAAAAACTAAAATATCAATTAACTCATGAAATCAAATAAAGTGCTATAACTTTGAATTTTGGTTTCAACTAAATAACAAGTGAAAGCAATAAGAAATGTCATCAGTTCAATTAACACGTGGATAAGTAAATTTCAATATCAATTTGATTGATTAAGCCTAAATATTCCTAACAATTTGGATGAAAAGTGACCAGAGCATATAACCATTTCAATTTCAATTTCAATTTCATACACACACACACACACACACACATACACACACACACACATACACATACACATACACATACACATACACATACACATACACATACACATACGCATACACATACACACATACATACATATACACATACATACACATACACATACACATACACATGCACATGCACATACACATACACATACACATACACATACACATACACATACACATACACATACACATACACATACACATACACATACATATACAAACACAGTGCACACATTTCATTAGAAAACATGTGTGTAGAGAGGATACCTGGATAGTGTGTAGTCGACGGAGAGAGATGGTCACCTGAATAGTGGGTAGAGGGAGGGCACTGTGTGTAGAGAGAGGGGAAAATGCGTGAATCAAAAATAGACTTGGGTTGTTTATATCTATCAGATGTGGTCACGACCCTAGTTTGTAACCACACTATCATAACCATTTATTTTTTACACGTTAGAAACATGGTCACGATAGCGTGGCATGTAAAAAACTAGATGGTCACGACAGGGTGGGCATGGACCGTGACCACCACCGTGACTATTTTAAAATTGTTATAGCCTGCCCACACTTAACTGAAAACCTTAAATTTGTCACGCACTTGGTCATAATCTTGGACGATGACCCACTTTGGCGAGAGTTTTGGCACGAGTTTGGCACCCAGTTGGTAGCGGGTTGGTCACGAACCATGTCCGTGACCCCATGGTCAAGGTTTAAGGCCATGAATATATCCATTAGATGTCACCCTTTATCTTGGTCACGGATTGTGTCACGTGAGGTTTGACTGTGGTCACAATCCTTGGCCGTGACCCTGTCGTGACCATTCTCAGTTTGTGGTGTACTGAAAACAAACTAGAAGAGAACAACACTAACCCATTAACTCTTGTAGGATGTTTGCTTAAATATTCCCAAGTTGAAAAAGTTTGGAGCAAGTTATCGGTGACCTAATATGAAAATTGAAGTCAACCAAAGTCTCAAATGGCACCCTAGAATAACTTCGAAGAAACTTCAAAGCTTGGGGAGTTTCTAATTTCCAATAAGAATGAATTAACAGTGTTTGGAGAAGAAGATAAAATTTTCACTTCAAACTAGAAGAAGATTCATCTCGTGTTTGAACAAAGGCTTAAGACATTATCTGTTGGAGTTCCTATCGAGAGGACTCAAGTTCCTTAAGAGACATCAACTCAGGAATGTCCACAATCTGTGAGATGACTTGAACTAGTACATAAACGTCCTTCAAAGGCGTAGCCAGTAACTCCAGGGAGGCCTCAGAAGGAATGGGAGTTACAGATGGTTTAAGAGAGGGCTTAACAAGAATATTTTACTTAATTTTCTCCTCTATCACAAGAGTTAAATTTTGCATAGACTTTTTTCTGAGATTAAGATCATGAGGAGGAGAGTTAACATCCATTAGATATGAATCCACAATAGGATTTGGATTTAAAATTGGATTAAACTCCTAGGCAAGTGTACCAACTGGAACATAAATTGGGTTAAGATGTGGAGCATAAATTAAACCCTTAGTTGGTAAATAATCCCTTACTCTAGCAAAAGTTTTAGTTGAGGATATAAGGATAAGAAAGTAATTTAAAGATTAAAAGCACTGGTGTGATATTACCAAAACATGAGTAATGTTTCCAAGGATAAAACATGGTTTACCTAACATTTTAATCTTATAAGAAATCTTCCTATCTATGGTCTCACTCTTTTCTTCCTAATATCCTTGAACATTTCCCTTAGTGGAGGTTTAAGAATGGGTGATGAAGGCTCACGTGTGTCCTCAAAATAAGATTTCTTTTTTGATTGCCGAACAATAGGTGTCACGTTGTCTTCTCCCTCATCCTCATTGCAACAAACATAAGTTTTCTCTTTAGCGAATAAATATAGGTAGTGCGAGAGGGGACACTTGCAACATAAAATGGTTAAGTAGAAAGATAAAAGGAGCCAAAACATAAAATGTAAATATAGAAAGGCTTTACTTGAGGAAGATGGCATAAATGGATCATTGGCTTTGCATTTTGTGTTTAAATGATTCTCAACATGAACTGATCACCATTTTTGAAAAATTTTAGTCATTCAAGCATTAAATGCTACATCAAATATGCTTGAAGTTCTTCGAACTTCAGCACAACTTGGAAGCCTAACCATAATAGCTTCCCCACAACATTGGAAGATCTGGAAAATAAGATAGGATTTACACTCCTCCAAATAGGAACATGAACAACTTGATATAGGATAAATTTTCTTGCAAATTGAGCTGGAAAGTAAAGCTCACCACAAGACCTAGTACCAGAGGCTTTGGAGGCAAGGTTCCATAAAAAAAATCTCCAGGGATCAAGAAACTCCCCTAGTAGGAGTCTTTTTCCTCGAATATTCATTAAAAGGCTCAGTACCAGAGGCTTTGGGGGGCAACATGCCAAATTTGGCTACAACATGAGATATTCATCAAAAGGCTAAAGATAATATTATTCGAGAGGAAAAAAAATAGTTTAGTCAAAATCAACCATTGAGCTAAATAAAAAATATATATCATAAGGAGTGTAGCAATATATAACACATTGATAGAGATGCGAGACTACAACAGTCATTCTCAATAAAAGTAATTTTTACATTAAGTCCAAAAGATGGTGATTACAAAATTGTGAAAACAAAAACATTACAATCTACAAATTGAATAATAATGATGGAATGCATAAGTTATAAATTTTTAGATTGCATCCCATGAATAATGGACATGTTTTTCCTCCAAGTCCTAATAGGATTTGTCTTGATCTAGCTTCAAAAGGAATGTCGCACAATATTGGAAGCTTTAAATTATCTCTTGTGCTCTCTTTTCAACTCCCTAATTTGAAAGAAATCCCCTCCGATGAAAGAGCCTTAAAACCCTAATCATTTTTGTCTCACCTTGGCCATTCATGTAAACATTCTCAAACTCCATCCAATCCTCTAATATCCTATTAGATGTCGTACGAAAACCATCATGAGAAGCATCTTAACCTTCATAGTCATCCAACGTAATAAGAAATTTCCTCACCCTTTTAACAAAAGAGGGGTAGAATTTTAGGAAAAAGGTAATTTGGGTCTTGGTAATAGGAGGAGAGTTTCGAATTTTTGAATGACCATGCATGGACAAGAGAATTTATTTTGAGATTTACCTTTAAAGAAAATAGAATGGGGAAGATGGAAGAAATAATGAAGAGATTCCAAACATTTTCCAACACTAATATTAGTAGAAGTTTAGCGCAGTGAAGGTTGACCAACATCCAAGATATCTTGAGTGTATGTCTCTAGATCATGAATTGGATCCCAACACAGTTTATGTGGATAGACAACCAGATAAGAAATAAGAGCATCAAATAAAGTGGACTCAGTCACCAAAGCTTCAAAGGCAGCTAAATTAAAGATATCCCTATTCAGGACAAAAGAAGTGTACATGCCATTGGTGATGACATGGTGTCTAGGTTGTACAAAAGAATGGAAAAGAGAATTGGCATCAATAGTGTCATATAGAAGAACCCTATAAGTAGCATGATGTCAAGTATACAAATGGTTCATTCCTCCACTCTTACCATTATTAAAAGGAAATTAGGGTTTTTGGGCCTTGGCCAGGCATAAGCTCCCCTTGGATGATAAGTGAAGCGGAATATATCATTTATGGCATATAGTTAAGTGGAAAATGAGGATAAATAAGAGTGTGGTCATAACAAAAACATATTTTATCAAGAGGATATTGGTTGAATGCTCCATGCATTTAGAAGAGGAGAGCTGGTGAAGATTCATTATGTTCCAAAGTAGGATGTTGGCCATAGTCATTAAACTCAACTAGCCTTTTACTATTGGGTTTAGCGCTTTTGAACTTAGTGACACAGTCACCATAGGCCTCAATACTGGCGGCCTCATTTGCGTCTTCTACATCTTTAACTTAAGGTCCACTATCCTCTGCCACAGATTCTCCAACAAAAGCAACAACTTCATCACAAAGTGGAGGAGATGGGAGGACTTAAACCACCCAACCATCAAAGAGTCTAAATCGTAATGGCTCAGAAAGTCTAGGGAAGGCATAGATGAATCTTTTAGAAGTTAGTTAATAAACTCAGCCTTAACAGTATAAACTCGATCTAATATCAATGGATGTGGAACAACGGAGTATAGAGCTAGAGCGCATTTAATAGTATCAACCACATCCCAAATGCCCCAATCTCTTATATTATCCCATTCATCATCATAAAGTGGGAATAAAAAAGCAACAAAAATAGTCTAAAGGTCAAGAACATCATCGTTATCAAGTGGTATTAGGGATGAAGACGGTCCAATGTCCCGAGTACTCTTTGAGGTAACATTATTGTCTCTATTGGAAGTCATTTTTTAGACAACAAAAGTGACAGGATAAGAAACGACGAGAGATTAGATGAGAAGCCAATAAATGAAAAGTGTAACAATAAAAATCATCTCATCAACAAAAGTCTCTTTAAGTAGTATTCATATTAGTGTAATGATGACTAAACATGGGGATGAGGCATGTGAAGCTTAACAGTCCACTAATTTTTTTTAAATCAATAAGTGCGGGGGGTATATTTACACCATATAATACCAACCAATGGGATAGTAGTGCGTGGAAATGTAAACCTCTTATCATAACGGAGAAATGTAGGAGTCTAGGATAATACAAATGGTTGAGAAAAAGGGTGACACTTGTTAAAACCATGAACATGGTATAACCACACATATAACTAATTTGGGAAGAAATTATATCAGGGAGAAAACATTTAAATCCGTAACCACACAACAATTGTAATGGCAGTTGCGAGGCAAAGGATTATATAAATAAGCAACTTGAGGATGATCAGAAATGCGGACACTCTAGACTAAAAATGATTTTTACTCGCTTAGACCTTTTTCTTTTCTTTTATTTATTTTCTTTATAGTTTTTCTAGCATAATTTATCATATCTTGTTCGAAGTAACTTGTAAGGTTGACTTATTGTATTTGTCTTTCAGATTAATATAAAGTTCATATGCCGTAATTTTAAATTGTCTTTATGTTTCTTAGTTTAAAATTGATTTCCATTCCATAGTGTGAATTTCTTTGCTTGCTTTAATTCTAAATTAGTTTAGTGTTAGATCATTTTACTTCACTCTTTTATTTACTTCGGACCTCCCTCCTACCTTTAATTCTCCATTATCCTTTTTTTTATAGATGAGGGATGACCCCCCCCCCCCCCCCCCCAACACACACACACACACATATATTATTAATTATTGAAGAAATAGCCTTTACAAGGTGGCTTTACAAGATCAAGAACAAAAGAAAAGAAAGTTTCGGGGAGTCAATGGCCAAAGCTAAAGAAAGGAAATAAATTTGGGGTTTTATAAATAACCCCAGATTTTATAAAGAAAGCAAAGTTGGATAATTCTCCATTATCTAACTTTTTTTTATAGTCCTAATTTATTTTGTATACAAACTTATTTGGCACTCATTGGAAAGTTGTCTTAGCTGAAGCATCGAATGGTACATAATTTCTTGATTATTTCAAGCTAAGATAATCAATTGGTTAGTAAGACCACAACCTTACCTAGAACGCTCACAGGAAATCAAAACACACTTGTCAACCAAGCTAGAAAAATATACAATAAGGGAGAAGACCGTGTAGGACTCTAAATGGTGATTGATTATTAATTACAAAAAGGGAATAATAATATCGTTGACAATGAGATTCACTTTGTGCCAAAAGTTTCATGGAAATAAGAAGAAATGCAGAGATATAGTGTAGGACTTTATTGGCAGGATGTACATTGCTTGATGTGACACCCCGCCTAATTAATTACCGGGTGATCAGTCCTTAATTAATTAATTTCTGAATATCAAGTTGGTTCAGATAATGCATCAATGTCTAAATCTCAAATTTTAATTCAATTAACCACCTAAAATTTAAATAGGTTGGTGTCAAAATTTTATCTTGTTATTAACCATCATCATTAAAGGGAAATATCTAATGATCATCATACATCACAATAGCATAAGGAAAGAACTAACTGAATTTAAATAAAGAACTAGAGTAAACACATCCAGTCAAAATCCCATACAATAATCCAATAACATGAAATCAAAGTCTAATGATAGAATAAAAACAACTCTAAATCTCTGAATGTAAAATAGGAGGGACTACATGTCCAACTGAAATAAATAACTGATAGATAAGGATAAATAGACTCAGAAGCGTCTACTAACAATTTCCTGTAGCTTCCACAACAACTACAACTCGACAAATGCATGAAATCTCTTAAGTCCGGTGTCCCTGTGGCTGAGCACCTAAAATAATAGAACCTAGAAAAGAGATTTGCAGAAAAACGGGTCAGAGCTCGAGTAGAAAATAATTTAAATATAGCAAGTGCTTAAATTTATTAATTAGCACAAATATTATTCATGTTAACGTAGCGTACTCACTTGAGATGCTCACCTCTCATCTAATGTGCACACCTAGCGAGTATAACTATCCATACTAGTCTCGATACTCCACCTGACCATATGTAGGATAACCACTATGCCGGACACAATATCTAAATAACCCGAAGCCAATATATTTCTATTATTTAGGAATAGGTTTAAAGATGTTATAATTCATTTTCATAGCATTATTTATTCTCAACTGGTGACCCAATAAGAATATACTTTAATAAAGCGGCCAACATGAAATAGAGAATATGAACTCAATATACATATATATAATCTCACTATGTATACATACAAATATATTGATACTCCAACCATTATTGAGAAACCCATGGTGTTAAGCATACTCGGCTATCTAGTCCCACTGCAATGCTCATGCATAAAGGATAACAGATTCAATCTCTCAAGAATTAATAAAACATATACACATATTGAGGCGAACATAGTCCCAAGGCGATGGGATATGCACATACCTACGCACCCATACAAATGTCACCACTATCGTTCTCACAGATAGCCCGTACCTAGGTTCCATGCTCTAGTGGTACGACTCAAAATCCCCCAAAGGCACAAAAGATATGGTCGTCCACAATGCGCTAACCTCTGTTCGATAGCCAGTAGCTAGGAATGTAATACACATAATATTCCAAGTAGTAAACATGCACACAACTTAATAGGCATTCACGCAACACAATTACCATAATACGTAAGTAATAATATTATTTCTACCCTCTCCGTAGATCATATAAATATGTATATACTCTCTTGAACCTAACTCTCCTCGGTTCTACGAACTTTCTTCATCTCGAGCTCCTAATTCAATATCAACTGGGAATTTAGGTTAATCTTCCTTCACGTAGGTTATCTCTCTCTCTTGGATAGCCCTAGGATGATTTTTAACTCGAATGGACCCTAAAAAGCCTTTCTGGAATCTCGTTAGAAGTCAAGGGTATCTCGTTTGAACGAGGTCATTCGAACGAAGTTCTCACTTCGAACGAACTCCAAAATATCGTTAGAAGGGTCGTTGGAATTATTATTAGAAGTCTCGTTCGAACGAGGTTGTTCGAACGACCCGGGCAGACTTCGAGCGAAATATCCGAACAGACCCAGTTTTTCCCCAAACTAGATTTTTCCAACTTTCAATTTTCAATAACAGTTCAAAACTTAACCCAACCCAAATTAAATGTTCCTTCACTATTCCAAATCACCCTAAGATAATTTTTAGTACAAATTAAAGGTCAACTCCTTATATACTCAAATGGAATTCGACAATCTCTTCAATTTTTCAATAATTCTCTCGCTACAGTCTAGAAGAGCAATCGACCCCTCCTCGTAGGAGCTATCTAGCTGTAAGTTGATCCCATCTAATGCAATTTGAGTATGGGCCAAATCATCTCGGAGATATCTCCTGAGCGAAGAGATATGGAACACGTCTTGGACCTTATGCAAGTGCTCCGGTAACCCAAGTCTATAAGTAACTGGCCCAATCCTCTCGATAATGGGAAATGGCCCTACATACCTAGGTGCCAACTTCCCCTTTTTTCCAAAATGCATAACTCCCTTCATAGAAGACACCCGAAGTAACACCTGGTCCCCAATATTGAACTCTTAAAAATACCGTTTGGCATCGATGTAGCTCTTATGTGGATCCTTAGCAACCCAAATACGGCTCCATATCAACTTTATCCTCACCGAAGTATCCTGAATCACCTTTGGGCTAAGTAATTTATTGTCCCCCATATCTAACCAATATGTTAGGGAACGATAAGGTCTATCGTATAGTTCCTCGAATGGAGCCATACCGATGGTAAACTAGTAGGAGTTATTATAGGCAAACTCCACCAGTAGAAGATACTACTCCCAGCCTCTGCCAAAATCAATAATGCACATACGGAACATGTCCTATAACATCGGATTGGTCCTCTCGGTCTGTCCATCTGTTTGCGGATGATAGGTTGTGTTCAGTTGCAACTTCGTACCCATCGCCTCCTGGAAACTCTCTCAAAACTGAGACACAAACACCTTATCTCTGTCAGACACGATGTTGAGAGGCACCTGTGAAGTCTCACCATCTCTAATATGAATATCTGGGCGTACTGTCCCGTGGTGTAATCCATCTGGGCTGGAAAAAAGGGGGCTACCTTGGCCAGCCGATCCACTACACCCATATCGAATCGTGACCCCTCTGCGATGTAGGTAATCCCGTGATAAAGTCCATAGAAATTCTCTCCCATTCCATATAAGAACCTATAATGGCTATAGAAGTATCACCGATCTCTGATGGTCCACCTTTACCGACTAATAAGTGGCACATTTTGAGATGAACTTGACAATATCCTTCTTCATCCCGCTCCACCAGTACTATCTCCGCATATCCTGGTACATCTTATACCCATCGGGATGTATTGCAAATTATGAACCGTGCGACTCTGTCATCACCTCGTGTCGCAAGTCTTCTCCCTTAGGAACAACCAACCTTCCATTGAAACGTAGACCCCCATATGAACCCACGGTATAATACTCTGCCCCCTCTGCTAGAAGCTGCACTATCTGACTCTGGCAAAAAGGATCAACTGCCTCATCCTGTACTACCCTCATAATAATCTGGGGCGTAACTATCATCACAGACATGAATGATCGAGCCACCACATCCTGGTGTCCCAACTACTTCCATTTCGCTTTCCACACCTCGACCAGCTCACCTATTGGCCTTCGGCTCAATGCGTCTGCTAAAACACTAGCCTTCCCCGGGTGGCATTGGATATCAAATTGATAGTCCTTCACAAACTCAAGCCACCGGTGCTGATGCATATTTTACTCCTTTCGCCTGAAGAGGTACTGTTGTGACTTGTGGTCCGTGAACAAGCGAAATTTCTCCCCAAGAGGTAATGTCTCTAAATCCGAAGTGCAAATATGACCGCTACTAGATCCAAGTCGTGGGTGGGGTAATTCCTCTTGCGAGGCTTCAACTTACGGGAGGCATAAGCTATATCTTGATTATCCTACTAAAGGACACCCCTAAGTCCTAATAAGGACGCATCAATGTAGACTAGATACTCTACTCTCGGCCTGGGCAATGCTAACACTAGTGCCGAGGTTAACTTGTATTTCAACTCATTAAAGGCCAACTGATAGGCGTCACTCCAGATAAATGGCACCCTTTTGCGAGTCAAGTATGTCAACGGACCTGATATCTTCGAAAACCCTCGAATGAACCTTATGTAGTACCCAGATAGGCCCAAGAAACTACGTATCTTGGTCGTTTTCATGGGTTGTCCCCACTCTTTCATCGCTAACACCTTCCCCGGATCCACGAATATCCCTCTGTCACAGATGATATGCCCAAAAAATTGGACTTCCTTCAGTCAACTCGTATTTTGCGTACAATTCATGCAGGCGCAGTGTCTTCAAAACTTATCTCAAGTGCTCAGAATGATCTTCCTCGGTCTCTGAGTAAATTAGAATGTCATCTATGAAGAAGATGGAGAACTAGTCTAGAAACTCTTTGAACACTCTGTTTATCAAGTCCATAAACATGGTTGGGCATTGGTTAGCCCGAAAGGCATAACCCTTAACTCATAGGAACCATATCTCATCAAGAAGGCAGTCTTCAACACACCCTGCTCCCTGATATGCAACTGATGGTGTCCCGATATCAAGTCAATATTCGAGAAGAAGGCAACTCCTCTCAACTGGTTGAATAAGTCATTGATTTGAGGCAACGTAAATTTGTTCCGTATTGTGACTTTATTCAACTCTCGATAATCGACACATAACCTCAATGATCCATTCCTCTTCTTCATGAACAGTACGGGAGCACCCCATGGTGAAGTACTCCTATTAATAAACCCATGCCCCAATAACTGCTCAATTTGGTGACGTAACTCCCTTATCTCTGCTGGAGCCATATGGTAAGGTGCACGGGCTATCGGCCGAGTGCCCGATGCTAAATCAATGACGAAGTCTATCTCTCTACTCGGTGGTAGCCCCAGAATCTCTTGAAACACATCAGCGAACTCTAAAAAAATAGGAATCGAGTCAAGTGGTACCACCACCTCCCTAAAGGTCTCCTCCTCTATATAGTATAAATGTGTGGACGATCCTGCCTCAAGGTCAGGCATCGTCACCATGAACATATCCTGATAGGGTATGGCAAAAACTATACTCCTGCAAAAGCAATCAATCATGGCCCTATACCTAACACGTCAATCCATACCTACAATCGCGTTATACTCGGACATATTCAATACGAGCATGTCAGCGGGTAAGATAAACCTCACAATCTCTATACTCACTCCCCGACAAATAAAAGAAATAACATAACCTCTACTCAACGGAGAATCCACACAAGTAACCGTACTCTCTGCTGTATCAAATACACCCATAGTACGTGAAAACCCCATGGCAATAAAACAGTGTGTGGCCCCGTGTCAAATAAAATGTGCCCCAAAGTCCCCTGGATAGAAAACATACCCTCAATTGTGGGTGGGTCCTATGGGACTACATCCTGGTGAAGATTATAGACTCGTCTGTACTGAAGCTTCCCCTGTTGAACTGAGACGGTTGGAATGGGTGGCAGTGCTGGCATTTGTGGGGGTGCTGGGAGAGCTGCGAGAAATAACGATCTTTGGGACTCCTGGCAAGCACCCTGCTGCTACTTTTGCTGGCCTCTACCCTTCTGAGGGCAGTCCTGACATTTGTGTCTAGTGTTGCCACGAGTGAAACATCTCCCTGGGAAAGGTCCTCCCCTCTGCCCCTGCTGTCCCCAATCCTGATGGCCGTTACCACCCCTCATTTTGCCGTTTGGCCCTGCTGAAACTGCTGCTGGCCGTGCTGGCCCTGCTGACCCTGCTGGCCATGTATAAAGCCTTCCTACCCATGTCTAAAACCTCCTTATCTAAACCTCTTAGGATCCCTGATCATTGTGTCTATGTTGACCCTCAACTGCTGGTGCCCCATTGTCACCATTTCCTCCTGTCCTGCCCCGCTGGCTGGCCTCTCCTACTCGCTTAACCTCTGTCAGATGAAAACGGTGGTACTAGAAGTGGAGTAGTGTTGCATTAACCACGACCAAGTAGGTGGCCAAAGAAATATTGCCTATTAAATGCTGGCGGATCCTTCATGTCAACCCATCCATAAAATGCTGAATCTTCTTCTCCTCAGTTGGGATGGTACCATGTTCATAAAATTGATAAAATCTGCCTCATATTCAGCCACGATCTTTCTCTCCTGCTTCAAGTTCACCAGTTTTCGTCTTATCTCTATCTAACCGGCCGACGGAAAATACTTGCGGTCGAACCGTACCCAAAAGTCTCAAATTGTGAGTGTCTCTCTCTCCTCAGCAGTGGTCATAGACTCCCACCACTGTAGTGTTGCTCCCACTAACTTGAACGTGGCCAGTATCTGACTCTACACCTCCGTGCATCATGCATCCTCAATTGCCTCTAGATATCTTTCTTCCATTCGCTCCCTAGAATTACATCGAAGCTCCCTATAAACTCCGGAGGATATGCCTTTTAGAAGGCATCCCTAACAGGTTCCCAAGAAGATGGGAAGGCCTGGGCCTAAACTAGAGCCACCACCAGTGCCTGAGGTGGTGCCTGCTGCACAATTGCCAATGTCGCATTTACCTCCAGAGCTACAATGGCGGTAACTTCAGTGGCATTCATCACACCCTGAGCTGGTGCAGGCTGAGGCTCGGGATGGATATTCGTGAGAATTATCTGTGCACATTGAGGAGGCATCTGAAAGGAGAGAAAAGTTTCAGAAGTCTATATTTATCATCTCAAAGTAACTGAAGAACGTAAAAATCATAAATAGTACAACAATCCTAAAATACAGGGCTCTATATCAAAGGACGCTACCCAAAAACATAACAAGCCCCACAGATCATAAGGACACTAGAACATGAAGCTCTGATACCACATGTGACACCCCGCCTAATTAATTATCGGGTGATCAGTCCATAATTAATTAATTTTAGTATATCAACTTGATTCAGATAATGCATCACTATCGGAAGCTCAAATTTTAATTTAATAAAAACTAACCACCTAATATTTAAAAAGGTTGGTGTCAAAATTTTATCTTGTTATTAACCATCATCATTAAAGGGAAATATCTAATCATCATCATACATCGTAATAGCATAAAGAAATAACTAACTGAAATTCAATAAAGAACTAGAGTAAACACATCCAGTCAAAATCTCATGCAATAATCCAATAACATGAAATCAAAGTCTAATGATAGAATAAAAACAACTCTAAATCTCTTAATGTAAAATAGGAGGGACGACATGTCCAACGGAAATAAATGACTAATAGATAAGGAGAAATAGACTCAGAAGCGTCTACTAACAATATCCTGTAGCTTCCATAGTAGCTATAACTCGACAAATGAATGGAATCTCCTAAGTCTGGTGTCCCTGTGGCTGAGCACCTAAAATAATAAAACAAGAAAAGAGATTTGCAGAAAAACGGATCAGAGCCTGAGTAGAAAATAGTTTAAATATAGAAAGTGCTTAAATTGATTAATTAGCACAAATATTATTCATGTTAATGTAGCGTACTCACTTGAGATGCTCACCTGTCATCTAATGTTCGCACCTAGCGAGTCTAACTACCCATACTAGTCTCGATACTCTTCCTGACTATATGTGGGATAACCACTATGCCGGACACAATATTTAAATAACCTGAAACTAATATATTTCTATTATTTAGGAATAGGTTTAAATATGCTATAACTCATTCTCATAGCATTCTTTATTCTCAACTGGTGACCCAATAAGAATGTACTTTAATAAAGCGTCCAACATGAAACACAGAATAGGAACTCAGTATATATATATATATATATATATATATATATATATATATATATATATATATATATATATATATATATATATATATATATATATATATATATTTCACTATGTATACATACAAATATATCAATACTGCACCCATAATTGAGAAACCCCTGGTACTAGGCATACTCGACTATATACTCCCACTACAATGCTCATGCATAAAGGTCAACATGTTCAATCTCTCAAGAACTAATAAAACATATACACATATTGGAGGTAAACATAGTCCCAAGCTGATGGGTACTGTACATACCTACGCACCCATACAACTGTCACTACTATCGTTCTCACAGATAGCCCGTACCTAGGTTCCATGCTCTAGTGGTACGACACAAAATCCCCCGAAGGCACACAAGATATGGTCGTCCATAATGCGCTAACCTCCGTTCGATATCCAGTAGCTAGGTATGTCATACACATAATATTCCAAGAAGTAAGCCTGCACACAACTTATACAACTTAATAGTCATTCACGCAACCCAGTTACCCTAATACGTAAGTAGTATTATTATTTCTACCCTCTCCGTAGATCATATAAATATGTATATACTCTCTTGAACCTAACTCTCCACAGTTCTACGAACTTTCTTCATCTCGAGCTCCTAATTCAATATCAACTGGGAATTTAGGTTAATCTTCCTTCACATAGGTTATTTCTCTCGCTTGGATAACCCTAGGATGATTTTTAACTCGAATGGACCCTAAAAAGCCTTTCTGGAATCTCGTTAGAATTCAAGGGTATCTCATTTAAACGAGGTCATTCGAACGAAGTTCTCACTTCGAACGAACTCCAAAATATCGTTAGAAGGTTCATTGACATTCTCATTAGAAGTCTCGTTCGAATGAGGTTGTTCGAACGACCCGGGCAGACTTCGAACGAAATATCCGAACAGACCCAGTTCTTTCCCAAACTCGATTTTTCCATCTTTCAATCTTTAATAACAGTTCAAAACTCAACCAAACCCAAATTAAATATTTATAAACTATTATAAATCACCCTAAGATGATTTTTGATACAAATTAAAGGTCAACTTTATATATACTCAAATGGAATTCGACAATCTCTTCAATTTTTCAATAATTCTCTTAAATATGAACCCATAATTTTAATTCTCCAAAAGCTTATTAAAATATAAAATTCCCATATTTTAACAGTCTAACAAAGGTCAAAACCTCTACATGCATACCTATATCCAAATCATAAGGTTTCTTCACAATTCAGTCTAATTAAACTAAGTTTTCATTGCACCAAGTTTATATCATCAAACCTAAATTAACAGGAACAATATATGCTAAAAAAGGGGCAAGATAAACACTTGCCTTGGAATGACTTTATGATTCTCGAGTTGAAATTGATATGTGGTTGATCCTCTCATCGCGATCTACACTTTGGCGTAACTTTTGTGTGAAATCTCTTGAGTTTGCCTATTCCTCTCTTATGGTTCTCCTTCCTCTTTGGTTCTCCCTATATTTCTCTCTTTTTCTCACGTAGGTTGCAACTAACAGACCACTGACCCTTAATGTTCCTATTTTAATCCTATTTTCGTCCATTTAACAACCCAAAAATTCCAAAAGACCAAAATACCCCTCTGAGGTGTCATTTTTCTGCTAAAATGCCCCGAACTCCAAATAAAACACCCGAGAAGTGTTTTTTGACTATTTCGACCCTTCCGGACACACTGGATCACTCAAAATAGTCATTCGAATTATATAAAAATAACTTACCTTTTTAACCCCAATAAATAGTATTGACACGACTCATACGTGTTTCTCAAATAATTATATCATAACTGTCGTGTATCTCATCCTCGACCATAAGATTATTTCCGAAACCATTTATTACGTTACTCACTGCGTAATGTTCAACATAATTATTTCCTCAACATAATTATTTCCAATAATCTCATCACGCTAGTAATTATTACCATTAAATCAGATTAATTATAAATTAAATTTTCTCCCTTTAAATTAATTAATCCAAATTTCCATAATTTCATAATAAAATAAATATGCGTAAAAAGACGGGGCATTACACTTGCCCAGCAAGGCAGGACCTATGCCAATAGGTAGTCCAGGGGGCATGCCGATTAGCACCCCTGTAACCTTAAGTTCCACTATAAAAGGCCATGACCTCACCCTTGAAAAGAGGTCCCTTTCAGCACCTAGGAAACATTCTCCTCGAATTTAGAGCTTTCCATTTTCCAAAAATTAGTCCATTTTCCACAATTCCCCCACCTGACTTAGATAATCACATCATCCTACCATATTACTTCCATACCACCAGAAAACCATCCCACATACATTTTAAATTCCGCAATAAAGATCTATCAAGGAGGCCCATCCCTCACTATTTTCTAGTTTTATTCATGCAAGTGCTATTATTTACTTTATTCTCATTTTGTGATATTTCCTATTTTTTGTTTCATCATATAACATAAAATAATCTTCACTTTTTATCAGTAGTATTGCACACATTTTTTTCATAAAAACCCAAAAAAGACAAAAGGAGGGTTTATTCATAAATTCCAAAAGCAAGACTTCCATTTTCTCACATTTTCACACTTAAACACACTTCTCTCTAAAAACACACAAGAGAAGTACTACATTTGGATTTATGGGTTGTACCCCACCCCTATGCTATTTTTGAACTATGTGGACTTTGTTTCCCCTTGGACTACTTAGGAGTCTTGGGTAAATACTGAGATTCGATTCCACACCTTTCATTTCATATCTTTTATATTATATTATATCTATTTTGTGAGTATTGGACTCCTACATACGCGTGTCTTGTCCGACGTGCACATTCGCTCTTTCATAGCGATTTGTGATTCGGTGAACACTCATATCTTATGTTCATTATTATTTTGGGGTACACTCCTACGGACGAGTTTGCTATGTCCATTCCATGATGCGGGTCGGATAATTCTATTATCCCATTATTTATATTATACACATGTACACACACATTATAGAGAAAAAAGAAGAAGATTAACATAGCCCATGAGAGACTAAAATGGCAGAATAGGTGCCTAACACCTTTCCATTCCGTAATTTAGTCCTTGAACTTTTGAATCATTGGGTCTTGCATGCATTAGTTTGACCTTGATGCCGTTCTCTCTAAGCAGTGACATTCTTTTGTCTGTTTTTGAGAAAAATAGGCCGGTGACTATATCTCCTCGCGTTACCCCCATTTGACGATGACTAATTTAAATACGAGGATGGAATGCAAAGACGCCAACATGAATGGCGAAAAGAGGACCTCCATATCCTCGAATCACCCACACATGCTAGGAAGAAAAAGGGAAGAGAGAGAAAGAGAGAGAGGGAACTTTATTTCTTCCTCTCTCTTCCCTTGTCCCCGACTTTGAGGCTCGAGTCCACGTCGGATGAATCTTTCCCAAATGGACATAGTGGCAACTCTTCTAGGGAAGTTCTAGAGGACTAGACTCTATTTCTACATTGTTGTTATTCTTAACTCTCTTGCTTTTATACCAGTGTACATATGCCCCCATTTATATGTTCCCTTTACTCATTTGCTTACTTTTTGTATATTTATCTCATGTTCATCTCCACCATGCTCTTTTCTCGTGTATATATCACTTTTCACTCACTTATACATGCTCACCATATTTCACCTTACACCCACTTTTATATATTCTATATGATCACTTCACACACTTACACTTGTATATAGTTTCACCTTTACTCACATGCTCCTCACACCATTTGTAAATTACCCATGCTTATCTTTACTATTACACACCTTCACTTTTCTCACTTGTATATATATTCATGCTCACTTACACATATCACATACCACTTGTAGATGATCCATGATTAGTCTCACTAACACACTTTCGCTTTTATATAGTCATATGTCTTTTCATTTACACCATTCACGGGTCATTCTCACCTTTTGCACATCTCACTCACTTTTATATTCACATATCACCATGCTTAGTATAGTCTGTATGATCTATGCTAGCTTTACTTTTTCATTATATTTGTATATATTCTCTCATAGTGGTAGTAATCTACTTACTCGGCATGAAAATAAATCTCCATAAGAAACTAATCAAAACTCATGCATTTTTGCACACTACATCACCAGAGCATGGCAATATTGACCAAAATTTATCCCGTAGTGCGGGTCACTTCGTGATGGGCGACAGTCCTACGGGCCGCGATTAACCTAAACGATTTGATTCTCACCTTCCATTGGCCTCGTACCTTTGATGTATATCGAATGATTCCCCTGCATTGTACTACTTGATCGAACTCATAATGGGAGGTATATAGCAGGAAACTCATTCACGTATGTCGAGTATATCATATTCTCTCACACGTACCATACCTACGACGTATAACATCAGGCAATTCATGTACACTCAGATATATCAAATGTCTTTTCCACATATAGTGGTGAATGATTGCCCTTATAGGCAAGAGGTATATCGTGGAAGTCATGCCAAAAGGGGGAACCTTTCCACTAACCCCCAAAATGCATAAACCCCATATTGGCGTCAGCCTTATAGTACTCATATTTAATTTTTCAGTTACCATGCCAAACTCTATCTAAATTGTGGGTCACCATACCACCTGAATTTTTGCGTTATTTCGCCCATTTGTAAGATTGGACCCTATCCGTGAGCGTGAAAACAGGTCAAACCGTGTCTCATATCTCACTCCATACCTTTCCCCAGGCTTAGATCCTATCCAACATTTTCCTTGCATTTAGGAAAACATAATACAAGTGAAACCTAATAATAATCATGTTGAGGATTTTCCTTTTCCCTCTTTTTCAAAAGTAAAAATACCAAACACAACTTCCCCCTTTTTTAAATACCAAAAAATACTCCCTCTTTCCTTCAAAAATAAACCAAAATAATTTTTCCCTCTCAGGTCAATCGTACACCATATTTTGGCCTATCTCCCTCTTGGCTTCGTTCTTCCGTCAAACTGTAACACCCCGCCCGCCCGGGGAGAGCGAACGGAGCGCTACTCATCGATAAAACTAATTAAAATCCACAATATAACAAGGTATAGAGCATCTAAATCCCATAATAGAAAAGAAATCACTAGTCTCAAATCTCTTCAAATAAATACAATAATTCTCTCGACTAAATACAACTATCTATCTCGATACTAAAATGAATCTCCAATGCTCTATACATCAAAATAAATAAATACAAGTCTTCTCATCTTGTATTAAAAATCCGTCCCAATAATAATCCACGCTAAAATCCATCTCCAAAATAAATCCAAAGCACCCAAAAATCCGCGCTAACCTGCCACTAAAAGAAAATATGGGGAAGTACACAATACGACAGGAAAGATGCTCAACAAATATTAGCGGTGAATAAAACGTAACAATACGAATACGAATATTCAAATCAAATGCGAAACTCATAAGCAATTATATCAATATAATTTCTCAACAACACATTAACCGGGTCACCAAGCCTCACCACCGTACCGCGCCTATGCATTCTTTTAGCATATCCGGAAAAAGGAATATTGGCGGGTGCCCAACCTCAGTGCCATATTAAAATCTCATGACAACATGCTCAACACCAAATATAATACTACATGAATCGAAATTAGATTCCAACAAATATTTCCAGATTTCCAAATGAATTTATCAATTCAAATATGAGTCAATAATCACAAGAAAACAGCGAGAATAATACTCGCGAGATTAAGGAGCATATTGTGTAAAACCCCATACCTCAACATCATCACATGAATCATCGCATAATTCAGCCTTAAAATCTAATCACACCATCACGTTTCTCTCGCGAAAATAATCAAATCTCGTTCTATCCCAAACTCGAGAAAACACCAAATAAGCCTTCTAATCTATGGTTGAAATCTTGAATAAGTTTGGGGCTATGGTTTGTAGATGAAAGGGGTTATTTTTGGAGAGGTCTTCTTGTTGAAAAGTTTGAGAAAAAGTGATTTGAAAAGACAAGCCACGAATTTGTTGATATATAAAGGATTAAGAGTTTGATTAAGAAAAGAGTTCTAATCAGATACAAACACTAAAAATTTTATCCCGGACGATCGGGCCGTTGGAATCGCTTGAAATTTTAGAATGATGTAGCGAACGGCGAGACAGGACTTCTGACAAAAATTCAGCTTGAGCGGATGGTCGGATTTCTAAAAATATTATTTTTACTAGAGAGTTTTATGTTTTGAGGACTCTTGGAGAGTTTTATATTTTGAGGACTCTTCTAAATAATAAAAATTCAATTAAAGCTCCATTTTAATTCCAATTCCGAAACCGTTTGAAATTCTCATCTTTAAAAATAAAATCCAACATATTTGAGCAATAAAAATAATTTTATCTCAAAATTTATTTTTTTCCTCTTAACTTCGAAAATACTCCCAAAATTACGCGGGTTGTTACACTTCCCCACTAACAATGGAATTTCTCCCTCGAAATTCGCCGAATACCTAACTCTCAAAAATCAGGCCAACAATCTCCAAAACTAATCTCGTCTCCAAAATAATTTCCTCACATCTAATCTAGATGATTAATACGAAACGATACTCTAAAATTTCTATCTCCAAAATATGCGCCACAAAAACGAAACAGACCCAAAACCTAATACCCGAGGGTGGCCATATACCTAAGCTCTGATACCATTCTGTAACACCCCGCCCGCCCGGGGAGAGCGAACGGAGCGCTACTCATCGATAAAACTAAACTAATCCACAAATAACAAGGTATAGAGCATCTAAATCCCACAATAAAACAAGAAACCACTAATCTCATCTTCAAATTAATACAACAAATCTCTCGAAATAATTACAACAATCTAACTATCTCGAAAATAAAATAAATCTCCAATGCTCTATACATCAAAATAAATAAATACAAGTCTTCTCATCTTGTATTAAAAATCCGTCCCAATAATAATCCACGCTAAAATCCATCTCCAAAATAAATCCAAAGCGCCCAAAAATCCGCGCTAACCTGCCACTAAAAGAAAATATGGGGAAGTACACAATACGACAGGAAAGATGCTCAACAAATATTAGCGGTGAATAAAACGTAACAATACAAATACGAATATTCAAATCAAATGCGAAACTCATAAGCAATTATATCAATATAATTTCTCAACAACACATTAACCGGGTCACCAAGCCTCACCACCGTACCGCGCCTATGCATTCTTTTAGCATATCCGGAAAAAGGAATATTGGCGGGTGCCCAACCTCAGTGCCATATTAAAATCTCATGACAACATGCTCAACACCAAATATAATACTACATGAATCGAAATTAGATTCCAACAAATATTTCCAGATTTCCAAATGAATTTATCAATTCAAATATGAGTCAATAATCACAAGAAAACAACGAGAATAATACTCGCGAGATTAAGGAGCATATTGTGTAAAACCCCATACCTCAACATCATCACATGAATCATCGCATAATTCAGCCTTAAAATCTAATCACACCATCACGTTCCTCTCGCGAAAATAATCAAATCTCGTTCTAGCCCAAACTCGAGAAAACACCAAATAAGCCTTCTAATCTATGGTTGAAATCTTGAATAAGTTTGGGGCTATAGTTTGTAGATGAAAGGGGTTATTTTTGGAGAGGTCTTCTTGTTGAAAAGTTTGAGAAAAAGTGATTTGAAAAGACAAGCCACGAATTTGTTGATATATAAAGGATTAAGAGTTTGATTAAGAAAAGAGTTCTAATCAGATACAAACACTAAAAATTTTATCCCGGACGATCGGACCGTTGGAATTGCTTGAAATTTTAGTATGATGTAGCGAACGGCGAGACAAGACTTCTGACAAAAATTCATCTTGAGCGGACGGTCGGATTTCTAAAAATATTATTTTTACTAGAGAGTTTTATGTTTTGAGGACTCTTGGAGAGTTTTATATTTTGAGGACTCTTCTAAATAATAAAAATTCAATTAAAGCTCCATTTTAATTCCAATTCCGAAACCGTTTGAAATTCTCATCTTTAAAAATAAAATCCAACATATTTGAGCAATAAAAATAATTTTATCTCAAAATTTATTTTTTTCCTCTTAATTTCGAAAATACCCCCAAAATTACGCGAGTTGTTACACAAACCACCCTGAAGCTCCACTGCTTCCTCTGTTACTTCGATCGAATTCAAGATCTACCTCCAAAAGTTGTTCATGGAGAATAGAGACTAAGCACCGAGTGTTTAACACGATTTGATGGTCATCCTAGGTCCATGCAGCACTAAGATTGAAAACCCCGATTTTGACCCTTTTACTCATATTGTTCCTGCCAAAATACCCATCATAACCACAATCTCACCCATATACCTCTCAAAATTTGCCCATACTTTATCCTAAACCCCACATGCCTTGTTGACCAAGCTATTTCGCTCCTCATGAGATCCTGTATTACCATTCACACCCGATCAAAGGGGGAGGTATGGAGTTTCCTGTAGTATTAGATCAACTCCAAAGGTTTGGGCTGAAACTGCTCGCAAAAATGACCATCGACTAAGAGAGATTCAGTGGCCTTTTATGGAAGCCTAGAAGTGAGAGATGGAATCAGATGAGTGGATGGTACCCGTAGTGGAAATCAACTTGGATGATGTTGTACAAATCTTATTTGATATGTTTTGCCAAAAAAGTGAGATATACAGCATCCTCGAGTTGCTCACTCCCTTTAAATTTCAGGAACGTCTGATCGCTTCACTTTTTCACTTCCCTGTTGAGTGGTAAAACATGTTTGATGAGGTCGTGGAGGTTGTCGAATGCATCAATTACTCTTGGCAAGAGGATATCATCGCCATCGAATGGTGGGATGACTTTATCTTAGATGATGAACCAAACCGTGGACAATCCAATTTAGTAGCGGACTTGTGTGGGATGATCTATTTCGAAGAATTATTAGGAGAAATCAACAAAGTGTCTATTCATCCCGAAGTAGATGAAGCCACGAGTTTATTATTCTCCCCCACCTATGTTGACCACATGACCCAATCTGGGCAATATTACAAAGGTCTGACTCCCCACTCAATCGAAACAAATAAAGGAAAATGATTTAACAAAGAGCTCCCAATGTCAGAGATGATCGTTAAAGAAAGTAAAGTTCTCTACCAACTTAAGAAAATCCAAGCCAACTGATGATGCTAAGATTCAGCACCACCAGATAAGTGATGATGAGCTCAAACAGTAATAACAATGGCATCCATAGAGACATATATATATATATATATATATATATATATATATATATATATATATATATATATATATATATATATATATATATATATATATATATATGCGTAAGTGTATAGCAGGGGATGCGTATAAGAGGAATAAGGCAATGATGTACAGTGGTTCAGCCAATTAGGCCTACATCCACTGTGAGTGTGTGATCCACTAAATATGGGCACTAATGGCCTTGGATACAATGCACATAAGCTCACTCTAAGAAGAGATTTAGCTAGGGTTACAATTATCGATTCCTCTACAGGGTTGAAGATGACAAGTATATATTGGTCTTGGGGGGAGTAGTGTACCCCCCAAGCATGCATGGAGCATGTGAGTGATGATCTAGCCAATCCCCTGCTGACACCTAGAGGTGCCACCTGTGATTAATGATGACATAATATTCCCACACGTGAGGGGGTGATATTGTTATAACGATCTTGTCCACATTCCATATGAGTCCCACACACACTGTTCCATGCATCTTCCAAATCACGCGCTGTGATGACGTCACCCTCGGCCTAAGATGCCAGGCCGAGGCTAAAGTGGATGCTGGTATCGGGTCCAACTGAATGTGGCCTCCTACTGTCGTCCCCTCATAGGGTCATCTGGTGGTCTGGCCCATGATGAGGGGTCGACCCCTTGAAGGGTCGTCTGAGCCATGATGAGGGGTCGTACCCTTATAGGGTCGTTTGGGACATGATGAGGGGTCGTACCCTAATAGGGTCCTATAGGCCATGATGAGGGGTCGGCCCCTTGAAGGGTCGTTTGGGCCATGATGAGGGGTCATCCCCTTGAAGGTTCGTCTGAGCCATGATGAGGGGTCGGCCCCTTGAAGGTTCGTCTGAGCCATGATGAGGGGTCGGCCCCTTCTAGGGTCGTCTAGG
This sequence comes from Sambucus nigra, assembly GCA_949130495.1. Lineage (NCBI taxonomy): Eukaryota > Viridiplantae > Streptophyta > Magnoliopsida > Dipsacales > Adoxaceae > Sambucus > Sambucus nigra. The sequence goes on from OX422214.1 coordinate 52,087,562, forward strand.
CCAAGCTAAGGGGTCAGCCCCTTGAAGGGTCGCCTGTGGCTGATCCTTCCTATGATGGAGCTGTGGTCATTGGACTCGTCCTGGGACTGAGCCCTCGTCTGGGTGGAGGACACCCTCGGCCTGGCCGAGGGTATTTATGGGTATATCAATCACCCCCACCCCTTAGCCATTGATGTTGTTGATATGGTTGAGGGGTAATGTTGCCTTGGAATTCTCAAGTGTGTGGTTGGATGGATAAGTGACATCTGTCACGTTGCTTAGTCAGGTGTCCATTGTCGTTTCAGTTTCCTAGATGTGGCGACTGCACACTCAGCTTGAGACTTTGTGCCCTAATGATGCCTCACCTCGTGGGCTATGCACAACCTTGGTTAATGGGCCCACTTAGTATCAAGATATTTAAATGATTTTTTAAGTCACTTATTTTCTTCTTCTTCTTCTTCTTCTTCTTCTTCTTCTTCTTTACGTCTTAGCTTTATCTCTCTAGTTTCTCAACAACTCCATCGCTATTTCTACAACTTTCTGTATCAATCTTCGCTCAGCCATCGTCGTCGTCTTCAGGTAACTTCTTCTGCCATAGATTCCTTTTTTAGTCTTCAATTTCTATTTCATTTATTACATTTGGGTTTCTTTTCATTTTTTTCTTGGTTGTCTTGCTTTTTCGGCGTGTAGACCCACCTTGCACTGGTGGTTGCAGGGCAGCATTTAGGTTGCTTAGATTTCATCCTCCTTCTCTCAGCGGTGGTTTAGGGCCCCCTTGTGTTTTTTCTAGGGCTTTCTTGCACTTTTCGGAGTTCTTCTCCAGCGAACTGAGTTCTTCATGTTCTTGAGTGTTCTTCCACTAAATTTTTCATTTTTTTAGGTTTGATCCAAGAGTCAAACTTAGTCAACTGTGAACTTGTTTGTAGTTAGCTTAAACAAATTCCTTTAAAGTGTAGGGTCTTCCCCTTAATTCTTAGAAGACTTTGTGATTTAGCCGAGGAATTCCCATCCCTGAGAGAGAGATTATTTGTAGATATTAAGCGTATAGAAGAAGAGGACGAGCGAAGACGAGAGGCTGACCCTAATTGGGTATGACCCATCTTCCCCATTCCTTTAGCCATAATAGTACTATCTGAGTCTTGTGGTTCATCCTGGCGTCCAATCGATAGTCAGACATACGAGGGAGAAATAAATGAGAGGGCATCATTGCCGACGGGTGCTGGTCCTTCTGGGAGGAGAGAGGCGTCCAATCTTAGCCCAAGCAGACAGGCCGAGGGCACAACACCTTCTGAGGCTGTCCCTGTAATAGCCCTATCCCCTCTTGCTTTTTAAGTAGCCTTTCTAGATGGCCCTCCGATAGGCGATGAGGCTGAGGGATCCAGGGACGAGAGGGTTGAGGATGACAATGAGAGTTCTAATGATGGTGATGGTCAAGTTGTTACTTCTAGTGCCTCGACTTATGTTCGTCAGTTAAGAATTGTGATCTCTTAATATGGAGGCATATCTTTGGTATACAATCCAAAATAAGTATGAGGGTCCCGACTGAAGGTGAAAGAGTTTTCTAGGGGACGAGGGAGAGATTGCTATTTACGAGAAGATGCCAAGGGTAGGTGTTAGGTTCCCTCTACACCCTGCAATAGTTAACGTACTATCTTCCCTTGGGGTTGCTCATTCTCAATTTCCTCCCAACTCGTGGAGGACTATCCTCGGCTATATCTCGCTTTGGAAGAATTCGTTTACCAACGAGCCCTTGGCCGATTTATTCATTACCTGCTATGACATCACCTCGTCGTCCAAATAACCTGGGTATTTCCATTTGGGGGCTAGGAAGTTTGACAAGAAGCTTCTTCACGTGGCTCAGACTTCCAATCACGACTGAAAAAAAAGGTTTTTCTTTATCTCTGGGGATTGGAATTCCCCATCGAGGGTGAGCCTATGGAAGACAGTCCAAGGGTCCTAAAGGTATGGTCTAACCCTTCAATAAAAGCGCGATCAGACCCGGGACTCAGCTTGGAGGATAGGGTCAGTGTTAACTACCTGAGGGGGCGAGGGAAAGAGGGTGAACTTGCCAAATTTGAAGATTTGATGACCCCTCGCTTCCTCAAAGAAGCTGGTCTGAGGGTCGCCCCCTGACAGAACTATGTGAGTGGGTTTTTACTCAATTTTTGATTTTTTCTAAGTGTTTCTTCTTTGTCTCTGTATCTTTATGATATATCATCTCCTTTTCAAGTCGTCCTGCAAATATATCTGATCAGCTCTGGGAGATGACTGCTCCAAGTTTACTGTCTGGATTGGAAAAGAAAAAAGGCAAAGAGCCGTAGCATCTTTTGAGAAAGACAAAGGTCTTGGGGCCAACACATGTTGAGCCGACCGTTGATAGTAATAAAAGAAAGAAGCCAGAAGTTTCGGTTGACCCTCTACCGGATTCTAGGATGAGGGCGAGGGTGGAGGCCCCTCAGACACACACCGAGGGGACTATTTTCTCCTCCTCCATGGGTGCCTTCTGGGCCCAAAATGTGACGTTTCTGAAGGCTGAACCTTCTTCTCTCATAGCCCATCTGAGGGCAGCAAAAGCTTCCATGTTTTTTGCTCCTTCGGCCGCGGATTATGACTTTTTATCAAAGATGCCCCCGGCCAAGGTTTATAACTACGGTCTGCATACTCTGGCTTAGGTACTCTTAACTCACTTCTTTAGTTAGATTTTCACAAACTATTCCTTCGGTCTCTTAATATGTGTTCGTCTCTGTGCAGACTATCTGCGCCTTTACCTCGGCCACCAAGTGGATGGTCGAAAATCAACAAAAATTTTATGAGGCTAAGAGAGCCATTCAGTATGAGGCCAACTTGTAGACTGAATTAGAGACTACTAGGGATGAGCTAGAAACTGCAAGGATTGGTCATGCCAAGGTTTTGGATGAGCTGATAAAGCAGCATGATGTCGCCTTGAAGGTGAAGGACGACCTCATTAAAGAGAAAGAAGAGGCCTTGACCAACCAAAGGGTCCAATTCAAGGCTAAACTTGCTGAGGCAGTGAGAAAGGCCGAGGTCGATGCAGTGGAGGCCTATAAGCTTTCGAATGAGTTTCAAGGATTTGGTCTTGAGTACTTAGAGAGGGGGATGAAGACGTCCTGTCGGTGGGTCATCTTGAAATTTGCTGACATCATGTCTTCAATTCGCCCCTCTCTTGAGGCAGTTCGGTTGGATGACCCCCTTAATGTTGAGGCTTTATCCCATGAGGAGTCCCAAGTTCACGTCGGAGGTACCGGTACATCTGAGGATCGGCCTATTTTGGTCATCGAAGAAACTCCTATTGATGTTGAAGCCTTGCCCTCCGATGTCAATCAATAGGGTGGTTGTCTGTAGCCAATACCCTCTTCATATAACAAATATTTGTGTTGGACAAGCATTTGTAACACTTTGTTTATAATATAATGCCTCTTCCTATCTTCTGTGCCTACCTCTTGCATGATTTATCTTAATTCATGATATTTTGAATTAACCATCCCATTAACCCCCCTCGTCTTTCTTGAGGGTGAATGGGGGGTCGTCCCCACCATTTGCCCTCATCATAGCCGAGGGTGGTTTCCACCAACTAAATGATGTTTTAAATTTGAAGTCCCCCCTCATATTTCTTGAGGGTGAATGGGGGGTCGTCCCCACCATTTTCCCTCATCATAGTCAAGGGTGGTTTCCACCAACATAAATGATGTTTTAAATTTGAATTCCCCCTTGTCTTTCTTGAGGTTGAATGGGTGGTCGTCCCCACCATTTTCCCTCATCATAGTCGAGGGTGTTTTCACCAAAATAAATGATGTTTTAAATTTGAAGTCCCCCCCGTCTTTCTTAAGGGTGAATGGGGGGTCGTCCCCACCATTTGCCCTCATCATAGTCGATGGTCGTTTCCACAAACATAAATGATGTTTTGAATTTTAAGTCCCCCTCGTCTTTCTTGAGGGTGAATGGGGGGTCGTCCCCACCATTTGCCCTTATCATAGCCGAGGGTGGTTTGCACCAACATAAATGATGTTTTAAATTTGAGTCCTCCTCGTCTTTCTTGAGGGTGAATGGGGGGGGGGGGCGTCCCCACCATTTGCCCTCATCATAGCCGAGGGTGGTTTCCACCAACTAAATGATGTTTTAAATTTGAAGTCCCCCCTCGTCTTTCTTGAGGGTGAATGGGGGGTCATCCCCACCATTTTCCCTCATCATAACCGAGGGTGGTTTCCACCAACTAAATAATGTTTTAAATTTTAAGTCCCCCCTCGTCTTTCTTGAGGGTAAATGGGGGGTCGTCCCCACCATTTACCCTTATCATAGCCGAGGTTTGTTTTCACCAACATAAATGATGTTTTAAATTTGAAGTCCCCCCTCGTCCTTCTTGAGGGTGAATGGGGGGTCATCCCCACCATTTTCCCTCGTCATAATCGAGGGTGGTTTTCACCAACTAAATGATGTTTTAAATTTAAAGTCCCAGATCGTCTTTCTTGAGGGTGAATGGGGGGTCGTCCCCACCATTTTCCCTCGTCATAGCCGAGGGTGGTTTCCACCAACTAAATGATGTTTTAAATTTGAAGTCCCCCCTCATCTTTCTTGAGGGTGAATGGGAGGTCGTCCCCATCATTTGCCCTCATCATAGTCAAGGGTGGTTACCACCAACTTAATGATGTTTTCAATTATTTCAAGTCCCCCTCGTCTTTCTTGAGGGTGAATGGGTGGTCGTCCCCACCATTTACCCTCATCATAGCCGAGGGTGGTTTCCACCAATTAAATGATGTTTTCAATTATTTCAAGTCCCCCCTTGTCTTTCTTGGGGGTGAATGGGGGGTTGTCCCCACCATTTCCCCTCATCATAGCCGAGGGTGGTTTCCACCAATTAAATGATGTTTTCAATTATTTTAAGTCCCCCCTCGTCTTTCTTGAGGGTGAATGGGGGGTCGTCCCCACCATTTTCCCTCATCATAGCCGAGGGTGGTTTAATGAGGATAACCCAATCCTACTAGAATTAACAAACACAAGATGAGGGGCCAATATGACATTCTCATTAACATTTCAAGTGTTCTATTAGATCAACACATTCATTAAAACTGTGGTCCGATAGGACATTACAACACTACTGATAGTATTTCTTCAAATGATCTGCATTCCAGGGGTTGGAAAAGGGTTCCCCTTCATGTTTATCTAGTCTGTAGGTTCCAGGACAACTTCATCAATGACCCTATATGGGCCATGCCAATTTGGGTGGAGCTTATTAGGCTTTTTCCAAGTCTTTTTGAGGACCATGTCCCCCACAACGATAGACCTTTGCTTCACCCTCTGGTTGTAAAACCTGGCAGTCCTCTGCTGGTAGGCAGCTTGCCTTATCTCAGCGTCTTCCCTTTTTTCCCGGATCTGGTCTAAGTCAAGTCTCCTTTCTTCCATATTTCTTTGGGGGTCATACATTTGGACTCTGTGGGTAGGAAACCCAATCTCAGTGGGGATGACGGCTTCTGAGACATGCGCTAGCATGAACGGGGTTTCTCCGGTAGGAGTCTTTGTCGTCGTCCTGTAGGCCCATAGTACCTCCTTGACCCATCTTCCTTTTTCCTCCGCGAGTTTTATCTTGATCCCATCTAGGATTGTTTTGTTTGTAACTTCAATTTTCCCATTAGCTTGAGGTCGGCCTGGGGATGAGAAGAATTGCTTGTCACCGACCCTTTCGCAGTATTTCTCCAGAGATGTATTCTTGAATTGAGTCCCGTTATTCGAGATGAGGGTGTTGGGGAGACCATCTATGCATATAATGTTTTTCCAGATAAACTGTAAGGTCTTATGCTCGGTTATCGTTACCATCGACTCCACCTCCACCCATTTTGAGAAATAGTCAATTGCTACGATCAAGTATCGATAGTTATTGTAAGGACACAAATTTCAAATTGAGTCCATATATAGTTTTGGCTCAATTCCGGACAAAAACATTTTATACATAGGATTGCATTTAATTGTAATATGCTCAAGCCTATGAAAAGTTTGTTTGAAGACGTAGCGGCAAAGAGTATAAAGCTTCATCATCATGCCGGTTTGCGTACCTCGTTTCTACGTCATCAACTATGGTTCCATGATCCCAAGGTATGAATGAAATATTATATATATAGGAGCTTGGAACAAGTTTATTGGGTGTTAGGTTTTTAAAACTGTGTTTTATTTTCAGAAAGAATTAATTAAAACTTTAAAATAAGTTTATAAAGTTTTCTGGGCTAAAAATCAAATTTTCCAAACTTTCTGGAAGTTCGTTCGATATGTCATTCGAACAAGATTGTCGTTCGAACCAGATGTTGTTCGAACCAGATTGCCAACGACTTCCCATTATGGCGTACTGGTACTTCGTTCAAAATGTCGTTCAAACGAGATGGTCGTTCTAACGAGATTTCTAACGAGCTTCTAACGAGTTCATACTGGAACTTCATTAGAAGACTCGTTCGAATGAGAATGTCATTCGAACAAAATGTCGTTCGAAGGAGATGCTAGGCGGGAACAGTTTTTGGCAGTTTTAAGCAATTTTTCTCCCACTTCCCCACTTGTTTCTTAACCAACTTTTCTCAGACTTTATTATGTGTGGGAATAACATTTTCCAACTGAACATTTCCATTCTATTCCATCTCTTAGAGATAATTTGAGAACTAAATTGCTTAAGGAAAATGTTCTTGTTTTGAGTGAGAGTTTTAAAGAGAAAAATATACACCACTCTAGTTTACACACAAATTATTTTCTTCCAAGTTCCCATATTCATATATCTTGCTTGGAGTTTGGCACCGGGTTCATTTCTTCCGTTCAAAGAGAAGTTTCGGGTTTTCTGCTACATCCCATAAAGAAGGAAGAAGAGTTTGTTGCGGCATTACCCACTTGGAGAAAGGCTCCTTGCTCGGGTGACGGTGACCATATAAAGTCCGATCGATGGATTCCGAGACCGCGGTGGAGCTCCAAGTTATTCGCTAGGAAGAGGTATCTACAAGAAGAAGCATCGGGGCTTGAGAGGGATCGAGTCGTGTGTTGTAAGCCTTTCTGTCTTGTATTTGTAAATTCTATACTTAGTGGATTTGAGGCTTGGGCCGTCCGAGGTTGTTTCCCGTCTTGAGTTTTTCCTCATACATTGTGGCGTAGTGGATTAATTGTTTATTTTATCTTTTGCAAAATCACCTAGAACACATGCTTAGGTAAAAGGATAAAAATTAGTTTAATTTAATCTCTACGTGTTTAATTTGGGTAATGTGTAGTTAATTAATTCAAGTCATTCAATTTAATTGTTAAAATTGGTTTGGCCTAATTTGATAAAATTTCGCATATGACTTAAGTAAATTCTAGGACTTGAATGATTTAACTTGGTTTAAGTGAAAATGATTTTAATGCGTTAATTTAATTTCACTCGGTTTAATTTTAATTTATTTAAGAAAATTAAAATTTGGTAATTCGTTTGTTTGTGAACCATCACACTTCTTTACGCTTCCGCAACTGTTTCATAAAAAGGGAATATAACATTAAAAAGAGTTTAAAATTCGGGGATCCTTCATATCGGTTTTCAAATTGGTATCAGAGACAAAGAGATAAATTATTTCGTTAAGATCCTTTAAATATTTTTGGCTAAAATGGAATTTTCCTCATTTTCTAAATTTCCTATTTTTGATGGTTCTAACTACACGTATTAGAAAGCGCGAATGAAATCGGCACTAAAATCTATCGACGAGAGAGTTTGGATGTCTGTTGTTAATGGGTGGTCCCCACCAACTCACTTAGTTGAAAATGAACGTGTTCCCAAACCGCCTGATAGATGGACTGAAAATGAGTTTAAACTTTCTGATTTTAATTCCCGTGGTTTGAATGCCTTGTTTAGCGCTGTCACACTGGATGAATTCCGACGTATTATGACGTGTGAAACCGCTAAAGAAGCTTGGGATATTTTATATCTAACTCATGAAGGAACTGGTGTCGTTAAAGCTTCGAAACTCCAAAACCTCACCACTCAATTTGAAACTATCAAAATGAACGATAATGAAACTTTTGATGAATTTTATGCTAGACTTTTCGATATTGTCAATTCATCTTTTAATTTGGGAGAGAAAATACTTGACAACCGAGTTATAAAGAAAATTTTAAGGTCCCTACCCGATAGATTTATTCCAAAAGTGACCGTTTTAAATTCTTTACCATCTTTAGCCTCTACGAAATTAGAAGAGCTTGTAGGTGATTTACAAACCTATGAACTAGATATGTTTCCTTCTAAATCTAAAAAGAAAATAGAAATGGGCGTTGCTTTAAAAGCCCGAAAAGAGGTCAAACAAGTACTAGAGAGCGAGAGTGTTAGTGACTCGGAAGACATGGCCTTGTTTGCTAAAAAATTTAGAAAATTTCTTAAATTTAACAAAGATAAATTTAAAAATGATTTTAAGAAATTTGAAACTTCTAAGCATGACAAAGTCGAGAAGAACCCTAAACCTATTAATGAATAACTAAATAGGGACGAGTCTATTAGTTGTTTTGGTTATGAGAGTTATGGCCAGAGGGCTTCTGAATGCCCCACTAAACTAAGGAAAGAGGGTAAACGACCCATTGCATATAATGCGACCCTTAGTGATAGTGATAAGGAAGAGGGACCCAATTCCCCCACTAAGCCCAATTTTGTGGCTTTTTATGGCTAGTCATGTGAGCGATAGTGAGAACTCATCGATTGATGAAACGTTAACACATGACACTTCCAAGGTTATAGTTTATGATTCTCTTATTTTTATGATAGTGAGAGTGGATAAAAAAGAGAGAGTGAAAATGAAGAAGAGGTTAATGTGAGTGAACTTCAAAATGCTTTTCAAGAATTATATAAAGAATCTATTAAATTGAAAAGAGCTAATTTGAAGTTAGAAGCTAGTTTGAAAGAACGTGTCAAGGTCGTTGATAATAGCATGTTGGTTGAAGACCTTAGGACACGAGAGAAAGCTCTTCTAGAGAAGCTTGAATATATAGAAGGCGAGAGAGATAGCCTTAAGAGTTTAATGGAATCCTTGAAAAAGGAGCTTCTTGCTTTTGAAGAGCGAAATGTTTTATTAGAGTCTAACATTTTAGAATTGCAAAATAAATTGAAAGACTCTAGTAATGTCAAATTTGATTTGGAGTGTCGTTCGGAAAAATTAGATAAAATCTTAGGAACGGTCCAAATTAAAAATGACATGTGTGGTTTAGGCTTCAATACTTGTAATGAATATACTCATAAAGCCAAGACCAACATTTTAGGAGAATCTACTAGGAAAGCATTTAGAGATCACTCCTTAGGTAAATCTTTTCGACATGTTTTTACTTGTACACATTGTGGTCGAAAAGGTCATCTTAAGAAATTTTGTTTTGATCTTAAACGAATTCCTAAAAAATCCCAACGTAATGCAATCAATGTATTTAGAACTCTTACAACCCAAGACAGTCTTTCTTCTTTAATTTGGGTTAGGAAATCCGACTTGGTTGCCTTGCAAAATAGGATTTTTTATTCTCGTTTATTTTCACATGCTTCCTCCCTTGCTAAATCTAAAGGATGAATGTGCTAGTTCTTACATACTTTAGCTTTTGTACTTCATGATATATTCACATGCTAAATGTATGCTTGTTTAATCATTTTCTAGTCCTTACTTTATATCATATCACATGCTAGAATAATGATTTTTGTTTATCATTTGATGTTTTTATATCTTGTTAATTTGAGCTTAAAGAAAAATTCAAATGATTTTGGTTTGTCTTTTGAGTATATATTTTTATTTTATGTTATAAATGTCAAAAACTCAAAAAGATTTTATTCTGTGTGTATTTTGGTTTGACACACTTTAAGTGGCATATAATTGTGTTTGAATCCCTCCTTTAACGCTCCCATGTGGCTAGAACTTTTGGTTTAGATTATCAATCCTTAAAATGTTATTTACCATATTTTTATGAAGTTGTTGGATTTTGTGTTGTTTAAATGGATTCTATTTTTATATGCCTCTATTCACTCATGCACGAGATCTTTTGAAATTTTAACTTCATATGTATATTTGAGCTATGTGAGGTGTTCTCCTTCTAATCTTGTCATCTACATATTTGTTACTTAGGAGGACTAGTGCATGTCAAAATCCGTTGCACGTGAGATTTGTGTGAAAAATGAACACATGATAAATATAAATGTGCATGGGGAAGGGCTCCGAAAGGACTAAGTGATCCTTTGTGATTGTAAGCCACCGATTTTGAATGGACCTAAAAGAAATACGTGGTCCAAAGGCCTAAAAACAGAAAATATGGCATTAAAAGAAAAAATAATTGCCAAGGCCTATGTTTGATTGATATAGTCATTCAAATTTAATATAAATGCTTATTGAGGGAGATTGAATGGTATATCAACGGTTTGCACAATGTCCATCTATCCTAGTTGCGTATTTCATGTCATGACTCTATTGGTTTGTAGAATCATCAATATGCTAGGCTTGTATGCATTGTGTATGTTTGTTCATTGAGTTCAATATATATTGTCACATGAGGTTATATTTAAATGTGATGGAGTTTGCAATCAAATGAGAACTACGTGAACATGTTTTTAAGTGATTGGGTCTAAATTTAATTGTTACTAATTCACACCCCAACACTTCCGTTTCCATACACATTTTTGCCATACGAGTGTGCAAACTTATTGTATTTTGTGTCATGTGTGTGTTTATATCTATATATATGTGCGTGTGCATTATTGATATATTTCTAGTACATATATATACGATATTTTGTTTTGCCTTTGCCTTGCTTTGTAGTCCCTCTATGTCACATGCTTGTATATTTGTTCTTTAACCTTTGCCTATTCCTGAAAAAAGGGGGAGAATGATAGGGGGAGACATGGTATCTTATCCTATTATAATCTTATCTAAGTTTAGGAGATTTAACTTAGGGGGAGTAGCTAACTTCTTGGGTTGATCATTTTGATAAAGGGGAGAATTAATTTTGGGGGAGTATTTATTTTCATTGCTTTTCATGGCTTTAAATACTTTGATATTCCCTATGCATTTGATGAGTTTGCTTAAGTGTGCAGGAATTCTTCTAAAGAGGCATCTTTCAATGGCAAAGCATTTGATCCTTGGGTTGAGTCAAGTTTGGGTGGGTTAAGTTTTGAGTCTAATAGAGCTTGACGGCCCTTTAGGATTTTTGTTTGGTTTTTGTCCCGGAATAGCCAAAGGGGGATATTTGTAAGGACACAAATTTCAAATTGAGTCCATATATAGTTTTAGCTCAATTCCGGACAAAAACATTTATACATAGGATTGTATTTAATTGTAATATTCTCAAGCCTATGAAAAGTTTGTTTGAAGACGTAGCGGCAAAGAGTACAAAGCTTCGTCATCATTTCGGTTTGCGCGCCTCATTTCTACGTCATCAACTATGGTTCCATGCTCCCAAGGTATGAATGCAATATTATATATATAGGAGCTTGGAACAAGTTTATTGGGTGTTAGGTTTTTAAAACTGTGTTTTATTTTCAGAAAGAATTAATTAAAACTTTAAAATAAGTTTATAAAGTTTTCTGGGCTAAAAATCGAATTTTCCAAACTTTCTAGAAGTTCGTTCGATATGTCGTTCAAACGAGATTGTCGTTCGAACCAGATGTCATTCGAACCAGATTGCCAACGACTTCCCATTATGGCGTACTGGAACTTCAGTCGAAATGTCGTTCGAACGAGATGGTCATTCTAACAAGATTTCTAACGAGCTTCTAACGAGTTCATACTAGAACTTTGTTAGAAGACTCGTTCGAACGAGAATGTCGTTCGAACAAAATGTCATTCGAACGAGATGCCAGGCGGGAACAATTTTTGGCAGTTTTAAGCAGTTTTTCTCCCACTTCCCCACTTGTTTCTTAACCAACTTTTCTCAGACTTTATTATGTGCGGGAATAACATTTTCCAACTGAACTTTTCCATTCTATTCCATCTCTTAGAGATAATTTGAGAGCTAAGTTGCTTAAGGAAAATGTTCTTGTTTTGAGTGAGAGTTTTAAAGAGAAAATATACACCACTCTAGTTTACACCCAAATTAGTTTCTTCCAAGTTCCCATATTCATATATCTTTCTTGGAGTTTGGCACCGGGTTCATCTCTTTCGTTCAAAGAGAAGTTTCGAGTTTTCTTCTACATTCCATAAAGAAAGAAGAAGAGTTTGTTGCGGCATTACCCACTTGGAGAAAGGCTCCTTGCTCGGGTGACGGTGACCATATAAAGTCCGATTGGTGGATTCCGAGACCGCAGTGGAGCTCCAAGGTTATCCACTAGGAAGAGGTATCTACAAGAAGAAGCATCGGGGCTTGAGAGGGATCGAGTCGTGTGTTGTAAGCCTTTCTGTCTTGTATTTGTAAATTCCATACTTAGTGGATTTGAGGCTAGGGCCGTCCGAGGTTGTTTCCCGTCTTGGGTTTTTCCTCGTACATCGCGACGTAGTGGATTAATTGTTTATTTTATCTTTTGCAAAATCACCTAGAACACATGCTTAGGTAAAAGGATAAAAATTGGTTTAATTTAATCTCTACGTGTTTAATTTGGGTAATGTGTAGTTAATTAATTCAAATCATTCGATTTAATTGTTAAAATTGGTTTGTCCTAATTTGATAAAATTCCGCATATGACTTAGGCAAATTCTAGGACTTGAATGATTTAACTTGGTTTAAGTGAAAATAATTTTAATGCGTTAATTTAATTTCACTCGGTTTAATTTTAATTTGTTTAAGAAAATTAAAATTTTGTAATTCATTTGTTTGTGAACCATCACACTTCTTTACGCTTCTCCATCTTGATATATATATAAAAGGAAATAATATTTTAATTGAGGAAACGTTTCAGTTATTTATGGCCCTAGGCAATGGCCCTACTAGATCGATTCCCCAAACTACGAATGGCTATGGGGATGTGATGGAGGTAAGAGGCTGATGGGGCTGGTGAGGGATGGAGGCAAACCTTTGACATTTATCGCAGTTTTTTACGTATGCCGTGGCGTCTTTCCCCATGTTCAGCCACCAATATCCTTGGGTTACTATCTTCTTGGGATGATCATTTTGAGGTCCCTCAGACGGGTGCACACATCTGAGCAAGGGGAGCAAAAATCCCTTTTTGTACAAGGTGTCTCCGATGACAGTGAATTTTGTGGTTCGGTATCTCAACTTCTTCCTTTCTTATTTTGCTTCTGGCATCTCCCCCTCTTTAATGTATCTTATTTGAGGGTCCATCCATGAAGCCTCCCTGCTAATATTTAAGCAAGAGACAAGTGTTCCCTCTGCATCCTCAATCGTTGGTCGAAGCAAGATTTCCACTGGGACTATCCTCCTAATATCTGTCCTTGTCGCAGAGGATAGACTAGCAAGCGCATCGGCTCGGCCATTATCGAGCCTAGGTATCCTCTCCAACTTCACTTCTCTGAAGCTTAAAAATAATGTCTTTATCCTTTCAAGATATTTGGCCATTCACTCGTCCTTAGCCTCTTAGGCTTTTAGTATCTGATTCACTACTAGCCTTGAATCACTATGGACCAAGATGTGGCCGACACTAAGAGACTTAGCCAAGGAGAGGCCTGCTATCAGGGCCTCATATTCAGACTCGTTGTTGGAGGCTTTGAAGTTAAACCTCAGGGCGTACTCAATGTCTGTACCGTCTAGTGCTGATACTATTAATCCGGCCCCACTTTCGCTCTCGCAAGAGGACCCGTCAATGAAGAGGTTCCACACAACCTGTTCCTCTAAGAAATTTCCCTCGGTGAGGGACCCCTATCTAAAGAGATATCTCCCCTCTTCGTTTTTAGCAACTTTCTCTCTAGCGGTGCTTATCTCAGCCTTATCTGTGAATGGGTCAACAATTATGCTTTATCGGGTATCTGTCTTCTCGAGGCTCTCATCTTCAGCCTTATCATTTTCCCAAGTAAATTTAGACACAAAATCTACTAATGCTTGCCCCTTATTGTCCACCCTAGGTTGATATTCAATGTCAAACTCTCCCAGCTCTATAGCCCAGGCCATTAGCCTCCCCGATTTTTCTAGCTTGTGCAAGACCTTCCTAAGAGGAGAGTCAGTGAAGATGGCCATTGTATGGGACTGGAAGTACGACTTCATCTTTCTTGACGCATGGATCAAGGCATAGGCTAACTTCTCCATCCTTGGGTATCTTTTCTCTGCCCCCTAGAGTGCCTTACTATTGAAATACATAGGCTTCTGTACTCCATCCTCTTCTCTCACAATGGCTGCAGTGATGGCTGATTCTGAAATGGCTAAGTACACATGTAGCCATTAGCCCTGCACTGGTCGTGATAACAACAAGGGAGACCCTAGGTATGACTTTAGCTCCTTGAAAGCTTGATCACACTCTTTACTCCATTCAAAGGCCTTTCAAAGAATTTTAAAGAATAGTAAACACCTGCTTGTGGCTCTGGACACTAACCTAATCAAAGCATCCATTTTCCCTGTGAGCCTCTGAACGTCTTTGATGGTCTTGGGGGTCTTCATTTCTATGAGGGCCTTTATCTTTTTAGGATTGGCCTCGATGCCTCTTTAGTTGATAATGAACCTTAAGAACTTCCCTTCTCCGACCCCAAAGACACATTTAGCCGGGTTGAGCTTCATTCGGTACTTGTCCATCATGTTAAAGGTCCTCTCAAGGTTAGCCACATGATCCTCCGCCTTCATACTCTTGGTCAACATGTCATCTACATACACCTCCATAGACTTCCCAATTTGGTCTTCGAACATTTTATTCACAAGGCGCTGATATGTTTCCCCCGCATTCTTTAGGCCAAAGGGCATGACCTTATAACAGTATGTCCCCTTGTCGGTAATGAAAGCCATTTTTTTAGTCTTTAGGACTCATGAAGATTTGGTTATAGCCTGAATAGGCATCCATGAAGATCATTAGCTCATGGCCTGTGGTAGCGTCTACTATCTAATCATCGCGGGCGAGAGGGAAGCTATCTTTGGGATAATGTTTGTTGAGGTCGATGAAGTCTACACACATCCTCCACTTCCCGTTGGTATTGGGGACTATGACTGCGTTAGACAAACATTCGGGATAGATAACCTCTCTGATAAACTCAGCATCTTCCAACTTCTTGACCTTGTCCCTTATGACCTCATATTTTTTTAGAGAATAAATTTTCCTCTTATGCTTTATCGGCTTTACACCTTCTACAACGTTGAGCTTATGGCACATGATTTCGTGGTCGATCCCCGACATATCTGCATGACCCCATGCAAAGATGTTATGTCTTCTCCTTAACAACCTGATGAGGTCTTCTTTGATGTTTGTCTTTAGATCTTTGCCTATTTGGATGGGGTTTTTCAGCTCATCCTCACCGAGGATGATGGATTCTACCTCTTCCGTAACTTCTCCTTTCTTTAACTTTGTCTCATCCCTGGGGTCGAGGGTGTCAATATTATAAGTGGTCGTTGCCTTCTTATGCGCCTCCCTTTCTTCGATGGAGTTGAAGTAAAATTCCCGTACCGTTGTCTGGTCTCCCTGAACTTCCCCTACCCCATAAGGGGTTGGGAATTTTATTATCTGATGAACTGTGGACTGCACGACCTTAAATTATTTGAGGGCCACTCACCCCAGTATAATGTTGTAAGCTGAAATGACGTGTTTATCCATCACAAAAAAGTTAACCTTCTTGGTAAGCCATCTCGACCACTCGTCCCCCATCCTAACATCGGCCTCATACACTTCTAAAGGATGAACTTTATCCCCACTGAAACCAATCAATGGGTGATGGTATGGGATGATCCTATCATGGCTGAGGCCTAAGGCTTTGAAGCACGGCCAGAATATCACATCTGTAGAACTGCCCCCATCTACTAAGATCCTCGGCACCTCTCATCCGTATACCCTGGTAGTGATGACGAGAGGGTCATCACGTGGGGTCAAGAGGCCTCTGAAGTCCATTATTAAGAATCCCACTATCAGACTGTCCATGTCAACTTTCTTCCTCTTTTTTGACTTTGCTTCCATAGAGGTTGAGTGTACATCTTTTGTCACTACCTTGGCCTCAGCTACATGGGCCTTCCTGTCGGTGACCTCTGACCCTCCTCCTGCTAGACCCCCGACGATCATCCCCACATCGAGTGAGATCATATTAAGTCTTTTGACAGGGCCATGGTCATCTCTCGGTGGGAGGTCAGGGTCGTCCTCATCATCATCCGAAGGGTCATCCCTTCGATTTGGAGGATCTTCTCTGCACGTATCACCTCTCTTCTTTCTGTGGTCGTCCCCTCAGCCCCTCTTGAAGGCACTCTTGTCAACGTATTTCCTTAACTTCCATTCTTTTAACATTTTTCAATTTTTTCTTTCAGAGAAAAGCACTTGTCGGCCATATGGCCATAGTCTTGGTGAAAATCACACCATAGGTTTTTATTCCTCTTGTGAGGGGCTGCCCTCAACTTTTCGGGCCATTTCAAGGATCGGTCACTCTTTATCTCATTCAGAATGTGTTTGCAGCTGACCGTCAGAGGTGTGTAACCAATAAATTTGTCATCTTCTAGACTCTACTTCCCCTTTTTATTCCTTCTCTGGTACTTAGCCCCACTAGTGCCTCCTTTTTCATCTTTGTATTTTGTGGCCATCGCCTCTTCGGCGTTCATCACCTTTCCTGCTATCGACAGAAATTCAGCCATCATCTTCGGAGGGTCTTCAGCAAGCTTTCATAAAAGCTTCCCCTTCTGGAGTCCTCCAATGAGGGCTGTCATGGCTATACTCTCCTCATAATCTTCGACCTCTAACTTTTCTATATTGAATCTGGATATGTAGTCTCTTAGGCTCTCGTTCTTTCCCTGCTAACATAGAGAAGGTGTGTTGTCTTCTTCTGTGGCCTCACTCCAAAGCAAAAGTTATGGATAAACCGGTATGCTAACTACTTAAATCTTTCAATGGAGTTCTTTGGAAGAGACATATACCATACATGTGCAGCCCCAGTCAGAGTACCATAAAAGGCACGACATCTCATCTCATTTGAGATAGAGTATATGTCTACTGCTGATTGATACATATCAATATGATGGACATGGTTGGTACTCCCGTCATACCATAGGGTGACCACTGGTGGCTTGAACTTAGATGGCGTTGGGAAGTTGACTATCTTCGCCACAAAGGGTGAGCCTATGGATTATCCTCTCTAAAGAGGGTCCCAACTCTTCAGGATGTCACCAATTTATCCGCCAGTCTTTGGATCGAGTCATTCCATGGCCTCGTAGGGTCGGCTTGGATAATGTTTTCCCCTGCCACCTCCTTGAGGTGTGCAGAGGATTCTGCCACGGTGGGCCTGTGTTGGATATTCACTTCCCCCTATCCATCATCCCATCCATGGGGTCGGCCCCCGTGGGGTCAGCCATCTTCTACCTCCTTCCTGGACCTCGCAATACTTCTCGATGTGGATAATTTTTCCCGTAGGTCATTTACTGGACCTAGCCTCTCAAAAGCTGCCCCCCTGCTCAGACTATCGAAAGTAGAGCCCCTCGGGCGATTATTGGGATTTTGCTTCTCATACTTCCTTCTGCTCTCCTGGATAGGTCGCACAATATTGTTGCATACCTCATACAGCTCCCAGCACTTTATGGGGGCCTCTTCTACCTCTAGATCATTATATCTGTCTTATGGGCAAGGTTTCCTTGCCTCCCTAGGTGTAGACGCCGGGGGTCACCAACATCCCTCTGCCGCTGTGGAGGTGGCAAGTCTTTACGTGGTGCCTGGGGTCATCCCCTGGCCTCATGTTGCCTTGGAGCCACTACCGGAGTAATCATCTCCGGTGAGACCCGTGTTGGTCTTAGTATGTTTTGGCTAAGGGCTGTAAATTGCTCTTGCATAATCCGCTGGCTTGATGCTAAAGACTTCAAGGCGACCGACACATCAGCCATCTCAGACTGAGGTGGTGCCTGACCGGAACTAGGCCATACTCCACTATCCGGTAGAGGAGGTAGTGGTGGTAGCATCTCCGGTGCCATATGTTTGAGCTGTGAAAAGCTAAACGATCAGAAGACTAGTGAGCTGCGAAGAGCTAAACGCCTCAATGGGTCTCTTTTAGTGGTGAAATAGCTCCACACAAAGGGGGAGAAGTGGTTCACCATAAGAGTGCCCGATGAGGTCAAGCTGTATAAAGGAAGAGATGTCTTCTCGTTCCCATAGACGGCGCTAAACTGATAATGCTAAGATTCAACACCACCAGATAAGTGATGATGAGATCAAACAGAAATAACAATGGAAGCCATAAAGACAAATATATATATATATATATATATATATATATATATATATGTGTGTGCGTAAGTGTATAGAAGGGGATGAGTATAAGAGGAATAAGGCAATGATGTATAGTGGTTCAGCCAATTAGGACTACATCAATTGTGAGTGTGTGATCCACTAAATATGGGCACTAATGGCCTTGGATACAATGCACAAAAGCTCACTCTCTCTCTATTGTGTGTACAAGCAGAGTTTTAGCTAGGGTTACAATTATCGATTCCTCTATAGGGCTGAAGATGACAAGTATATATAGGTCTTGGGGGGAGTAGTGTACCCCCCAAGCATGCATGGAGCATGTGAGTGATGATCTAGACAATCCCCTACTAATACCTAGAGGCGCCACCTGTGATTAATGATGACATAATATTCCCTCACGTGAGGGGGTGATTTGGTTATAACGATCTTGTCCACATGCCATATGAGTCCTACGCGCACTATTCCACGTGTCTCCCAAATCACGTGCTGTGATGATGTCACCCTCGGCCTAAGATGCCAGGCTGAGGCTAAAGTGGATGCTGGTATCGAGTCCAGCTGATTGTGGCCTCGTACTATCGTCCCCTCATAGGGTCATCTGGTGGTTTGTCCCATGATGAGGGGTCGACCTCTTGAAGGGTCGTCTGAGCCATGATGAGGGGTTGTACCCTCATAGGGTTGTCTAGGCCATGATGAGGGGTCGTACACTCATAGGGTTGTCTGGGCCATGATGAGGGGTCGGCCCCTTGAAGGGTTATCTTGGCCATGATGAGGGGTCGGCCCCTTGAAGGGTCATTTGAGCCATGATGAGGGGTCATCTCGTTGAAGGGTCGTTTGAGCCATAATGAGGGGTCGGCCCCTTGTAGGGTCGTCTAGGCCAAGCTAAGGGGTCGGCCCCTTGAAGGGTCATCCGTGGCTGATCCTTCCTGTGATAGAGCCGTGGTCGTTGGACTCATCCTGGGCCTAACCCTCGTCTGGGTGGAGGACAACCTCGGCCTGGCCGAGGGTATATATGGGTATATCACCAATGCCACCTTATAGGGACTTTTAATGTCCTCCCAGTCGCATTGAAATGATCTGATAAAGATCCTCAGAGGGCCCATAGTATCTCCCTCTACCGCTCTGAAAGAAGTCGTGAAAATGGTTGGATCCTTCACCTCTACTAGACTTATTGCTTTCTCTAAAGAAGAAATCACAAAATTTAACCCAGATCATAATTATGCACTCAACATCTCCATTGAAGTCTTGGGGAAGATAGTCCCACTATCCCTTATAGACAACAAATCCTCTCTTAATGTATTTCCACTTAGAACCTTTAACTGTCTGGGATTAAAAGTCAGTGATCTCACTCCCACATCCGATGTCGTGCGTGCCTATGACAACACATGTTGGGAAGTGATGGGTTTTATAAATCTTACACTATGGGTTGTCCCAATTCAACCCTTTGATCGAGTTCCAAGTCATTGATATACCTACCTATTTCAATCTACTCTATGGTCGCCCATATCTCTACACCATCCAATGAGTATCTTCCTCTCTCCATTGAAAGCTAAATTTCTTTATTAATGGTCAGGGCATCACCATTCTTGGGGATGATGATAGTTCGGACAATGCCCACACCAATAACTCGATATTGGAGGTTTAACATGGGACCAATGACATATACCTTATAATTTCAAAGTCGATCTACTCCTTGTCCCAGTGGGAGATAATTTCAATGATCGGGTTTGTCCGGAACACAACCCTCATCAAAATGTCAATATAATCCAATTGTTCAAGAATGTGCATTTCATGCCTGGAATGCAGATAGGATGACACCATCAAGGGAAACTTAAGCCTATATTCCTAAAGGAATCCTTTCCCCCATGATAAAAAAGAAGCCTAGAAGATGAAAAGACCATTTTGGGTGACTCTTTCAATGGAAGATCTATCAAAGAGGGCAAAGACTTCCCCTTTTGTGGATTCTTCGAACCATGGTATGACCCCGCCGAGAAAAAAAGAAATCAAACCTATAAATTGCCTTCTAAGATGACAATACCTGGGTTGAAGAATGGAAGCACGAGGCAAAACCTCGTACTAAAAAAACATGATAATCACTGAGAACTCCGAGGGTAACGACTCCGAGGAATCCTTTGACCTGTAGACACTAGTACTGAGTCTCATTATGACCCCCCCAAATGTTGCACCGTCGGATTCGTTTGCCAAAATAAAAAATGCTGAAGCACCACTCCTCAATTGGCATGCCATCCTAGTCCCGCCTGCTCAAGCCCAACCCAAACCTATTATTTACCCCATCTAAGAAACCTCTACATTTGTTTCTATTTCTCTTATTTCTGGTGTCAATGCAAACGAGGCCTCTTTTGACGAGGTTCACAATATTGCATTCCCTGATAATGAAATAAATGAAGTGTTTGAATATCTTCTTGTGCCTTATATTAATTTCATTGACTCTAATCAAACTTTTGATAATGATGATTTTGTAAATATATAATTCTTAACTGATGTCAATAAGGAAAATAATAAACAGTATAACTGCGTTTAAAATATTGATGATGACACTATTATATCAATCTCAATTCTAGTAGCCATCTGCGTGAGATTAGGACACGCTTAGCAAGAATGAGCAAGTGCAATTCAAAGAGCAGTTGAAAGAGTTCATAGAATCTTCTCATGGTCCTACAATGACATTGCCAACATTAACCCAGAGATAGCTCAACATGAGATCCCCATATTCCCAGAATGCAAATCGATCAAGCATAAATTGAGGAAGCTATGGATAAATTGGTCCCTCAAGGTCAAATAAGAAGTCAAATAGGTTAACGTGGGTTGCATTCGCGTGGTCGAATACCCTAGATGGCTTGCAAACATCATCCTCATACTAAAATTAGGAAGAAAAGTCCTTATGTGCATCGACTATCAGGATCTGAACAAGGCGTCCATAAAAGATGATTACCCTCTACCTAACATTGACATGATCGTGGATAATATGACCAGCCATGCCCTCAAATCATTTGTCGATGGATTTTCTAGCTTCAACCAGATCAAGATGCACCCTGAACACCAGGAGAAAACATCCTTCATCACCCCATTGGGAACTTTCTTCTACACCGTCATACCGCTTGGGATCAAGAATGACGATACCTAACAAAGTGCCACCAAATCCATCCTTCACAACCTCATTCACAAAGAAGTCGATGCCTATTTTAACTACATGATCATCAAGTCCAATACTCGAGAAGGTCATATCTTCGCCCTAAGAAAATTCTCGAACGACTGCGATAGTACTAAATGAGGCTCAATCCACATAAGTGTGTCTTCGGAATCACTAAAGGGAAACTCCTTGGGTTCATGTCCAATGAGAAAGTAATTGAAGCAGACCCTTACAAACTGAAAGCCATACTCGAGTTGTAACCACCCCGGATGGAGAAGGAAGTTCGAGGATTCCTAAGTAAACTTCAATACATTAGTCATTAATTCAGCCAACAGACCTCTATCTGCGAACCCATTTTTAAACTTTTTTAAAGGATTCAACCAAAGTTTTGAACGGGGCATGCCAACAAGCCTTTGACCAAATCAAGTGAAACCTCATGTGACACCCCGACTAATTAAATAACGATTAGCTACTCCTTTATTAAATTAAAATATAATGCCAAGTTGGTTCAGTTCATAGCATCATTGTCGAAAACGTTTCAACAATTACTAGCCACCTAATATTTAATAAGTGAGTTGTCAATTTTAATTAAATCCGATTAACATACAATAAGTGAATTATGAAATGCTAACATAACCACCACAACATAGTCATAATCGAATAACCATCAAATAATAATGAGTCTGGAGGAATACTCCTCACAACGATCCAAATACTGAAATAAATAAATACCAAGTCCGCATCACTAAATTTATTACAACCCAACGTATGAAATAACTAAAAAGTAAGATGTCTCTAAAAGGAATGGGGCGACATGACCAACAAATGAGAAAATTTGATAATGGAGTCAATATCGAGAATGGAGGCGTCTACTGTCAAGGTCCTGTAACTCCCACAGCAGCTACAGCACGTCACCTGAATATAACTCCTATGAATGGTGTCCTTGTGGCTGGGAACCTAAAAGGTTTTACAAAAAAATAGATTTGAAAGTAAACGGGTCAGAGCCCGATTGTGAAAATAGTTTAAAAATTTGCAAGTGTTTAATATCATTAAACAATGAATATAAAGTACATGATAGTGTGTGCACTCACATGAGTTCCTCACCTCTCAACTAATTGTGCACTCCTATCGTACCCATACCCATTCTAGTTATTCCCATATCTAACTAGTCCGATACAAAATCTAACATTACTACACGGTATCTAATGAAATTCCCAACATCTTCTATTTAACAATGGGTTATGCCTTGCTATACAGTTTCCCATATTAGTACTACTAATTACTAAAGATCCTGCATTTTCACTTTACAAATAGTTGCTATTATTTACACTCACATTTATTCATGACAATTCATTTCAATTAATAGTATATTATTCTCATCACAAATATACAATGCTAGCACCCCGAGACTAAGCTGCGGTGCACACATACTCTGTTATCCAATCCCGGTACATCACGTACATAAGGACCACGTATTTCGAATCTCTCAGGAAATGTTTCATTAAATAACAATCACAAACAATGGAGGCGAACATAGTTCACATCATATGGGTCACGCACATACCTACGCTCCCATGATCAGCAGACTTATTAACTTCTCAATAAGTACTTCTCTGACCTATGTCCTCGAGGTACCACTCTAATTCTTCCCGTAGGCACACAAAAATTATATGGCCTTGATCGAACACCGACCTCCCATGATAGCAAGTACGGTAGGTATGTTATACACAGAGTACTACATATACTAAGCATTCACACATCTTAGATATCACAATATTTCATTAGAGGTATACTTATCGTTCTTTTTTTAACATTTAGTGTTATACAACTCACAAGTCCCCGGTTTATACGTATCTAAGTTATCAACTCTTCTCACGGCGTGATTAGTTACTCGCCTCCCAACCCACAAAGGTCATCCGGTTTAATACACGATTCAAAGTTTTACTTCTCGATGTACCCCAAATCTCCCAACTATACCCACTAGATTATAAGGGAAGGTTATCTCACCATTTAAATAAGTCTACGGGATACTAGAAATAAATTCAGACCAAAAAGGCCATTCTGTCAACTCGTTAGAAATCTCGTTCGAACGAGTGTCGTTCGAACGAAAGGCTTTGAATGAACTACCAACTCGTTCAAACAAAAGGCTTCGAACAAACTACCAACTAGTTAGAAGGGATACTGTCATCTCGTTAGAAGTTCGTTCGAACGAGGTCGTTCGAACGACCTGGGCAGGTCTTCTAACGAGATGGAAGTTTCAGCCCAGAAATTCCCAAGTCCGATTTTCTCACTTATTCTCCTCTCTAAATCCACCCTAAGACCATCCAAGTTATGTTTTAACGTATATAAACCATTTCTAATCATCCTAGATCATCCCTTAACATATTTTAGGGGTCAAATCTTACAAATCATCAAGGAATTAATATAAATCTCCAAATATTTCCCAAGACCCTATGAACATGAACCCATAATTTTATTGTGCCCAATTACTCATCATAAATCCATTTTTAAATCATCATATACAACTTTTCAAATATTAAATCAGTCTATCATCATTATACATGCAAATCCTAACCCAAATTCAAAGTTTCTCCAACAATTTCATAGGTTTTCTTCAAAACTTTGAAGATAAGATAATTCCTACACTAAACATGGAAGAAATATTCAATGCACTAAAAATATCAAATCACTTGCCTTAGATTCATTTTCCAAACGTGTTGTTGATGATTCGAGGTTGATTCTCTCCTTTAATCAATCACAAATCCTCTCCAATTTGATGGTGGTGAGTGTTTTAGGTTTGGAACCCTATGGTAACTCCTCTCTAACTCCCGTATCCCACTTCTAAAACTTTTTGCTGGTAATGGCCTTAGTGGCCCCTTTAGAATAATAAATATTAACTCTAATTTTCGTGGGTTTTAATTCTCATATTTTTAAAATTACCAAAATACTCTTTTAAGTTGTCGGTTTAGCCTAAAAATGCCCCGGGACCCAAACTAAACCCCCGGCTAGTGTTTTCCGACTATTTCGACCCTTCCGGATTCAGTGGCGCACTCAAAATGACCAATGGGTTGATAAAAATAAAATTCACTTTTTAATTCAATTAATTACGTTCCTGACGCGACTGACACGACTGATACGCGCGTCCCAACTAAATTTCCCAATTTGCCATATATCTATCTCGTGACAATTTAGGTATCATCAATACTCATGTATTACCATACATACTCAGAAATACTAAATTTTTAACATCATAATCAAATACCAATTCACATATCGTTAGTATTTATACCCGGATTAATTTCTAATTTATTCTCATTTAATCCTTTAAATACATATCAATAAAATTACGGGGTATTACACCTCACCCGACCTTTGGCGATTGAAGAATTAGTACACAAAAAATAGCAATTTGGTACACCTTGATATTAAAAATCTGGCATAGTTTAAAACTGTGCCAAATTCTGGCACGGTTTAATGACAATCTGACATACTTTAAAACCGTGCCAAATTTTGGCACTATTTAAAATTGTGCCAAAATAGAGTACACTTGAGTAAAATATGAAAAGAGTAAAAAAATTAGTCCTCACATTGTTTTTTTTCTCCCGCCCTCTCTCCTCCCTCACTTTGATGTCTCCCTCTCTCTCTCTCTCTCTCTCATATGCCCCTCTTCACAAACCCTAACTCTAGCCTTCCATGTTGTCGCCTTTTAGATCCTAGGGTTGAGGTGTTCGAAAATGGGGGTTCGCATGGTTACTGCAACACGGGTTGATTATTATTATTTTTTTATTAGTGCTGATTTCGATCGGAGATCAAAACCCTAGTTTCAACAACAATGAGGTCGACTACTCTGTTGGGCTCTGATATTTTTCATCTCACGCCTACTCGAACACGGTAATTTCCTTCTTCTTCTTCTTCTTCTTCTTCTTCTTCTTCTTCTTCTTCTTCTTCTTCTTCTTCTTCTTCTTCTTCTTCTTCTTCTTATTATTATTATTATTATTATTATTATTATTATTATTATTATTATTATTATTATTATTATTATTATTATTATTATTATTATTATTATTATTATTATTATTATTATTATTATTATTATAAAAATTATTTTTATAATAATAATAATAATAATAATAATAATAATAATAATAATTCTTAGAATGAGTTTTTTGAAATGTATAATTCAAGTTCCTCGTGTCTGTTCATTTTGATTGATTTTGTTGGGTTCATTTGAATTTATGTGTGATTTGATATTACGATTGTTGCGGTAACCATGTGTATGGTTACCGCAATAATCAGAGGGGGTTCACATGTGGTTGAATGATGTCAATAGGGAAAAATTAATTAGCTTGATTAGAGAATTTCTTTGTAAGTCTTTTTATTGCTTATATTACAACACATGCGTTATATGTCTTATTATGTTCTACTCATTGATTTTATATATCATGATTTAGTTTTAGGCCTGGATTACTTGGGAATGAAGTTGTTAGGGTGCTTACTGGTGTTCTTATACCATGCACTTTTTATTCTTATATTCTAGTGTTCGCGATGTGGCCAAAATTATTAAGGGACTCTCTTTTGGGTGGGTTGATTTGGGATGAAAATATATAGAGAGAGGTTGAGGGTTATTATGAGTATTCAAAAGCATGTAATTACCCTTCGGTAATTATTAGCCATATTTATTGAAAAGTTGAGTGCCTATTTTATCAAATGAACTTTATTAATTTCAAATTTGGCCAATTTCAACAATTTCTAGTTCGATTGAATTTGTTGGGATTAATTTCAATTTAGTATTTAGCCAATTCTATTAATTGAATATATTTTCACGGTGATTGCAAAGTGATAAATGCAAGAAATAAATGCAATTGCACGAGACAAAAATTTAACATGGAAGCCCTTGCAAGAAAAAGTCCACTAATACAATGAAGCAAGTATTACACAATTTCAGACGTGATTTACATATTCGGTAACCCATGAATCTCCACTACGTTATGATTTTAAACTTCTGATGAGAATTGGTGAATCCTTGGGTTTTTCAATCCAGTTTGTTTCTTTAGATATCTATTGAAGAACGAGCATCGATTAATGAGTACTGAAGAAACCTGCAATGCTTCTGAGAGAGATCACTACGAGGAATCAATATCATTCTTTCATCTTTTATCATTCCTTTCTTAATGATATTTTATCTTTTGGGAAACCTACTATCATCTCGATCTCAATCATATTATTATTATTATTGCGAAAATTCAAATGAGAATTGGTGAATCCTTGTGTCCCAAAGAGAGAATAATTCTAATTATGTTTTAACACAACCCATTTTCACTGATCCTATCATCGACACTAAGGTTGTCAGGGTTTTTTGCTCATCGCTGCCACAATCTCAGTCCTTTCCATGACTAAGGCTGCCTTGGTATATGTGTGTAGAGTATTCATAAAATGATCCATGAACTAGCATATATTTATGTATGGTTTTGTATGTACCGTTTGTCTTTATGTTGTGGTGTAATTACTAGCTTATTTATCTGACAATAGTAGGAATTGTATATATTTAAGTTGTTCTAGGTAATCATTTGAAACTAGCAATTTGTGTTTCATTTACACATAAATAGCTATGGGCATTTTCATTTGATGTGATTATGATAGATTATTATTTCGCATTAAAATTAAAGGTAGGAATTCCATGTTTGGGAGTATGGAATTCATGCCTTCAAATTGTAATCGAAACCATATTAGTTAAAAATTTTGATGACAATGTATCGTGAACCTTTGGTTGTAATATAGTATAAAAGAAATGAGGACAATATATGGTTCTGTAGCGTATTTTTAATGGTTTCTCATTTTTATAACACAATAGGTGGTATGATTAGTGATAATGATTTTAACTTGCATAATTATGGATGATCAAGATATTGTTTTTTTTACTTTGAATTTAAGGTATTCTTTAGGATTTGAATCGATCATTTGAGACAAATATTATTAGTGTGCATACATTGGAATCCAAACATGATCCAATACGTATTTTGTATTGGCTCATTGCATTCATTAGAATGTGCAAGATTTATCTTTTTGGTTTAGTGAATCTCGGAGGGAAAGCGCCATCTACTATGCTAGTCAAAAGTTGGTCGGGTACGAAGTCAACTACACTCTCTTGGAGAAGGCATGTCTCGCCCTAGTCTAGGTCACACGAAATCTACGTCACTACCTGCTCATGTTACCCATCAGACTTGTATCTCGCTTGGATCCCATAAAATACATATTAGATAAACCCACTTTTTCAAGCCGAATGGCCCTGGTTGATGTTACTATCCGAGTTCTACATTGTGTACATCACACCTAAATCCATAAAGGGGAGGGCAATCTCCAACTATATTTTCAATTATCCTATGGAAGGAACCGAAATTTGGGTCTCCTAATTGCCAGGTGAAGACATTCTCTACACCTCTCAGGAGGATCTCAGGTGGAAAATGTTCTTCGACGGAGCTGCCAACAAGAAAGGGTATGGTATTGGGATACTCCTGATCGCTCCTAATGGTTCTCACACTCCAATTGACATTAAGCTAGACTTCCCTTGCACCAATTAAGTGACTGAATATGAGGCATACACCATAAGGCTCAAGATTTCCCTCAAGAAAGGTATCAAGCACATAAATGTCTATAAGGACTCTGCCTTCATCGTCGGATAAATTCTCAAGAAATGAAAGTTAAGGATGAGAAGATCCTACCATTCCATGCCCACATAGAATATCTTGACTCCCAATTCAAATATGTCACCTTCCACTACCTTCCTCACTCAAAGAATAGCCTAGCCGACGCCCTAGCGACCCTGGCCTCTATGTTTGACATGCCGAGGGAATAAAAATGTCCCCTTTCCTTATTCAAAAACAAGCCTCACCCACTTACTCTTACCATATTGAGCTCGCCACCAAAGAAGACTCTCATATGGCAGGATTATAGTACTATGACATTTGGCTCCTTCTCAAACATGGTAGGTATCCCCAAGATGAAGATAAGAAAAAGTGAGTGACCCTTCATAAGATGTTTGTACCGAGTCATATGTGATATTAAATGCAATGAAAGTGGCCAAATTTATCAGAAAGAATATCATAAATCGGTACAAGATTCCCCATGAGTTGGTATCAGACAATGGACTCCAGTTTGAAGCTGAGGTCATAGAATTAGTCTACGAGTATGAATATAGAGGGACAAGTCTTCTCCCAATCGGCGCCAAACCAATGGTGCTCTTGGAGCCATCAATAAGATCCTCAAAACCATCATCAGTATGATGATCGAAAGATACAGAGACTGGGATGACCAAATACCATATTCCCTCTGGGGATATCGCACCTCTATCAGGACACCCACTAAGGCTACCCCTTATTCTCTAGTATATGGCATGGAGGTTGTTCTCCCCATCGAATTAGAAGTTCCTTATCTTCATGTCATGCTCGAAAGAAAAGTCAGCGAGAAAGACTGGCATCAAAGCTGCTATGATGAACTCTCACTCCTAGATTAAAAGAGATTCGAGACTCTATACCACATATAGGGGTCCCATCATAAGATCGATCGATGCATTCAACGGGAAAATCAAGGACCGCAGTGTCTAAGAAGAATACCTTTCCCTCAAAGAAATTGTAGAACCCATCTGAAACCCCAGAGGGAAGTTCAAACCTAATTGGAGTGGCCCTTATATCGTGAATAAAATACGGTTAGGCGGTGCCGCTATGCTTATAGATCTCGACGGAGAAGAGATGGGTCATCCTGTCAACCTAGGCTACCTCAAGAAATTTTACCCTTAATTTGAACTCTCGACGCACTATGACTCCTCTTATTCCCATACTATTCTAAAATAAATCTCTTCATTTCCTCTACCCAGAACTACATGAGACATGATCCTCTCAAAACACCCTTTTAAAAATGAAGCTCATAAATTTTCAACAACCCATTAGTGTATGTAGGCATCCCATACGACACATGGGTACGGTCCTTTCTATTTTACAAAATGACATTCTTTTCTTCCCCCGAGAACGATAGTCCATCTCATCCTTTACATGAACAAAAGGATTATGTATGCCTTAGTGATTAGTATAGACAATTCAAATACAAAATTTATCAAAAGACACAACAAAATATGCCAAAATTACTTTTATTTCAAATCAAGGAATATAGTTGTTACAAGAAATATCAGTAATGGAAGTTAAACAAACCATTCCAATTTTTAGCTACCTTATAATTTACCAGTCCCTACCAATAACCAAATTCACAAGAAGATTCCAAAAACATACCCAAACACCTACACCGACACCAACACAAATTCCCCATAAACCCAAACATAACCAGCTTCACAACACCTTGTCCTCTCTTACCAAATGACCCAGCCTCATCATCATTGACCGCCCCCAGAGGTCCCTATGTCTTTCACTCCTGATTAGTGTTTTGAATATGCTCCATGCAATGGTATGCATTGACGAGCTTCAACAAAACCATAATATCTTCCTCCACAGTATCAAAGGTGACAAGCCATCTTTTCCTAGTCTCCTCCTCCAAAATCTTGCCAACTACCCGCTTCCATAACCATTCAAAGTAATCCCCAGACACAAACCAATCCCCTCCAACGATTGTGATGAGAGGGTAGATGGCCAGCGACGCTGCTATAAATCCCCCAATATCATTCTTTAAGGACTCGATCATGTCCTTCGCCAGAAAAAAATTGTTTATACGAGGTGGAAAGATCTTCTCCCATCCTACTTGGCATAGAAGCCACTAATGGAAGTGTGGTGAAGACCAACTAACCACACATACTGGTATTCCCCTAATTGCAAAATGGGCTACAAGTCCCCCCACCATGGCACAGAATAGCGAAGGCATTGGTCCCCATGCACCACAAACTAGTTAACCCAGTTTTCCATCTAAGGGTCAAAATTGAAGAAGTGTTTAGTAAAGAAATTGGAAACACCCGATAGAGGATACTCATGAGGGGTCGCTTGGCAAAAAATTTCAAAAATCCACATGAACAGCTTGACAGAGGTACCCCACAAAAAGTTAGCTCGACCTTCCTTCCAAGCATCCAGGCCATTCAAGGTATCCGCTAACGCCATTATCGTAGGACTATAATGGTATGACATCCACGACACTATCATGGCTACCTAAAGATTTATCATTAGGTCACCTGTCACCAACAAAATCCTAGTAGTTAGGCCCAAAACTACAGCTCCAGTAAAACTAGCATTAGAAAAATCCCTTCGGCATAACAAGTTCATAACTGTTGGGATAAAGATATTTCCTTCATAAACAAATGGCTAAGCGACTGAGGGGGAGATATGAAGCAACTCCGCCAAAGACACTCAGGGAGAACGGGATAAGTCCGATATATCTTCCGCTACACTAGGGATGACACCCAGTATCTGAGAAAGAAGTAAGTATGCTCTAACACCACTTGTAAGAATGGAAGGCTCTAATACCACTTAGAAATGTGGAAATAAATATGCTTGGCAAGGATGGTAAAAAATTATAATTTTATCTTAACTCAATTTTATCTTTTTATCCTAAACATTAATCGATGTGATAAAGCAGATAAATCATACCAAGCATTCTACAAATGAAAATTTTCAGGAAAAAAACCCTTTCGGGTAAAACCTTTTTTCATCACTTTAGAAATACTACAAGATAGTGGACTTAGAGTACATGATAACTGTCATAAGTATAATGCGCTAATCTTCGTAAATCTCTAAAGAACATCTATGATCCTCTCAAAAACCACAAAGCCACTATTTTTCTTTAACAATTATCCTCACAAGAATCACACGAACCACAGTCCTCCTTTTCCAGCCTCAGCCTTTGTCTTCAGCAGTGAGTTCCCTAAAGTATCACAAGTCAGCCATGGAGATGTCTTCTTTTCAAAGGTGTATGCAAGGATAAAAAAACATTTTAGGGTTTAAATGAATTCACAAGAACAATTTTCAGGATGTACGTTGTGAATTAAAAGTGTTTTGGAACACTAAAAAAGAAGAACTTTTGCAAAATATATGCATAAAGGGATCTGGCAAAAGTCTTAAAAATATGAAGACGAAATAGGTATGTATAAAGCATTCACAATTTTGCGGCGGCGGACTCGTTTGAACGAAATTTAAGCCTCGTTCAAATGAAAAATGCAACTCGTTTGAACAAAGTAAAATCTTGCTTAAACGAAGAAGAAATCTCATTTGAACAAGCTTCAAACGACCTTCCGACGAGTCAAAACAGTACACCCCCGATCGATGCTCGTTAGATAAAACTATGAATGCCCCATATAATGAAAACCCAATCTCGTTTGAACGAGATTGTCATCTCATTTGAACGAGTTTTAAAAGAAAACATTTTTCTTTTTTAAAAAAAAAAATCCCTTCATATTTTTTATAAAAATAATCATCCATAAATATTTTTTGTTAATTAATTTAAACTATAAATCGCTTTATACCTTTATGAGATGATGGAAGTCTTCAAACTTGGAGATGCTGGAGTTCGGTTCGGTTCGTCGTAATGGTGTGTGACAATTTGTAATGGGATATGCCAAACTAGCCTAAACTATAAAATGGCCGATACTAAGAATCAATATTAGAAAAATTATTCTTATAAATCTCCCCCTTTGGCATTTTCGGTACAAAATAAACAAACATAATAGAACACCAAATTAAAATAAAAAATCTCCTAGGACAAAATTCCTACTACCCTCCCAAACCCTAGAAATTGAATGGCATAAGACATTGTCTTGAAATCCCCACTTGTCCTTCCCTCTTGAAAAATTAGTCTTCATCCGATGTGTCTTAATTTTTGCTTTAAGTACCTACATAAACAAGACAAATAAATATGCCTCGTGACGCATTGAGTTTGAAATAGAAAATAAAAACATTAATCAATTCTCCCCTGTAAATGAAACTCATTAAATCTCACCTTTAATTTTCGCTGCCCCTTTGTTTTTATCTGAAATAAACAAAAAAGTAGAAACATATGCATAAAATACGAAGCACCACGTAGAAGATAAGATATCATCACAAAAAGATATATATCAAGCATGTGTAATGATAATCTCAAAGGCCATCAAAATCAACTATATTTGAAAATTTTCATTTTTTTCTGAAAAAACATTGTACAAATAAAACATACAATACCATAGATAATATATGAAAAATATATCAAAGAAAATCTAGCACACACATATAGGTTTAAATGACCACAAAACATGACACAAAACACATAAGCTTTACACACTATCATAGTATCGATGTCTTTAAACATGTGGGATGGAATGAATGGGTGTGAACTAAATACAAATGAATTATAACCCATACACTCAAATGTTTTCAAGAAGTTCTAATTAAGAAAGCAGTAAGTATGATATAACACCACTTAGAAATGCAGAAATAAATATGCATGACAAAGATGGTCAAAAATTCTAATTTTATCTTAACTTAATTTTATCTTTTTTTATCCTAAACATTCATCTATGCGATAAAATAGATATATCAAACCAAACATTCAAGAAAGGCAAAGTTTCAGAAAAAAAACCTTTCAGGTAAAATCTTTTTTCAACACTTTAAAAATATTATAAGATAATCGACTTACAGACCACTTGATAACATTCACAAGTATAATGCACTAATCTTTGTAAATCTCTAAAGAACAACTATGATCTTCTTAAAACCACAAAGTCGCAACTTTTCTTCAATAATGATCCTCGCAAGAATCGCAAGAACCGCATTCCTCCTTTTTAGCCTCAGCCTTTGTATTCAGTAGTGAGTTCCCTCAGGTATCACAAGTCAACCATGGAGATTCCTTCTCTATAAAGGTGTCTGTAACGACACAAAAAATTTTAGGATTTAAACTAATTCACAAGAATAATTTTTAGGATGTAAGTTGTGAATTAAAAGTGTTTTAGAACACTAAACAAAGAAAAACTTTTGGAAAATATATACAAAAATGGATATGGCAAAAGTATTAAACAATCTGAACATGAAATATGTATTTATAGAGCATTGACAAATTTTGAGGTGGCAGACTCATCTGAATGAAATTCAAGGATCATTCGAACGAAAAATGCAACTCGTTTGAACGAAGCAAAATCTCGTTTGAATGAAGAAGAAATCTTGTTTGAACAGGCTTCAAACGTCCTTCTGACGACTCAAAACTCTATGCCATCAATTGATGCTTGTTAGATAAAACTATGAAAGACCCTTCAAACAAAAACCTAATCTCGTTTGAACGAGTTTTAAAATAAAACATTTTTCTTTTTAAAATAAAAAGCCCTGTTCATTTTTGATAAAAATAAACATCTTAGAAATAATTTATGTGAATTAATTTAAACTCTAAATTACTTTATACCTTTATAGGATGACAGGAAGTCTTCAAACTTAGAGATGCTCGAGTTCGGTTTGTCATGACGACACGTGAAGATTTGTAACATGGTACGCCAAACTATCCTAAACTATAAAAAGGCCTATACTATGAACAATATTAGAAAAAATGTTCTTACAACATCGCAGAAAACTCCTCAGTGGTGAGTCACACCTCATCTAAACCAAATCTAAAAACATGGTTTTGGGATACTAGAACTGTACCGCTGCATTTAGAAGATTCCAATATATGGCACGGTTACGCCATAAGGAGACCTGACACAAACTAAAGGTTTCATAGTCAATATTATAGAAGTACATTGCCTATAAACTCTAAAGGTAGGAAATAAAAGCCTCAGACATTGGGAGAGCCATTTGCAAAGAACAAGAAAGTCACATAAGAGAGAATGTGGAAGATGGTGAAAAAAACACCCCCAAAGTCCCTTTTTATACTAAAAATTCTCATAAAAATGAACTATTCAAAGCCTCACTAGTTTCTCTTCCTTCATAGTACCCAAAATATGCAGAAAGTGCAATCAAAGCCAAAAGAGTGATTTGAACTTGATCCTTATGCCGATAGGAAGGCCAAGGGTATGTCGATCGACAACCCCTCTTTTCTAGAAAAATCCATTTTTCCTCTTTTACACAAACCAATTTCCAAAATAAAATTTTTACTTTGAAAAAACCAAAACTCCGAGTTATTCCCTTTTTACTCCCCCTCTTATGCATAATTTCTAAAAGAAAATATTTTCCTTTTGCTTCGAGTCCCTTTGTCATCTTTACAAAATAACTGAGAAACCTTAATGATAAATTAAAGAACATATAGAGTAGGTCACTAAATCGAAACAAAAAACAAAAAAGAAACGCATCTTATATATATGGCTATTTATTACATCTCATGCAAAAAATGAAATAGAAAAAGAAAAAAGATACAACGAGTCACTCCCCGTACCCCCAAAAAACCGTCTCATAACCAACACTCAACCTCCGCGGTGCAAGCGTTTTCCCCTTCAACGAGAAATAGACCTTCCAATCCTGGAACTATAACTTTCCTCTGATGTAGCCGGTGGAACCATGCAAGAGATGGTTATCCTCCTCACTTAGGCCAACATCGATGCCATACAGTCCTTAAATGTCCCTCAACCAGGTGGTCAACATGAAAACGGTCTATAAGAAAAAGAAAAAAAATCAAGCAAGTTAGTAAAGAGTAAAAATAAAGTCGGAAGAGGAAATTAAAGAGAAATAAATGAATATACCTCAGGACGGAGGGCATCATCATCAAAACCCAGCAACCCATCCACTGGTGCATGAGAACAATGAGGTACTGACAACATATTTTTGTCTCTCAATCGAATATGATAAGAAGGAGAATAAACCTAAAGAAGTGAATCCTCATCCACTACTGCAGCCAGGTCTCCTCCAGTGCTGTGGGTCGATGCCTCTGGAACGCTAGTACCTCTCCCTGAAGCATAAGCAGGTTGAGGAATGTTCTTCAAATCATATATGCATGAAGACATCAATTAGTTGGTCATAAAATCTAGATAGTCATAGTTCACAGTCATATTAGTATAAACCGTGTAAGGCTCCCCCTCAATCGCTACAGCCCTAACATCGTCTGTCATCTCCCTTACTCGCCTCATATACTCTGGGGGCGATGATGGTCAGACCTCCACCTCTCCCTCCATGATATGAAACACCACAATTTCCCCAAAGTACCAGATGTACCCAAACTTGTGTGCCAAAAGTCGCCTCATCTGCGCGTGCAAGCCTGTAACCCTTATGGCACTCGAAGAAAGACTCCAAGGGTAGAAGGTCACCTACATACCAAGCCAAAAGTCGGTAAATATTATAAAAATTCAAAAATAAACAAAATCCAAAAAACCTAACCTGGTTGCTCATCAAGTCGTTCAACACCTGGTCGCTCCATTAGTATATCCTGCAGAAGTCCTCCAACCTACTCTCTTTCTGGGAAACTAAACTCACGTTGAGACTTATCACCTCATAAAACCACATATGTGAAAGAGGAACCCCAAAAATTAGAAAAGGAAACAAAAGAGGACTACAAGAAAATAATGAGGAAATTAAACATAAAGATTACCTCCAGAAGGCACGTGGGTCTTGTGAATGTCTGTCGGTAGAACTCATTGAACGCATCCGACGACGCATAAAGGAACGCCAAAGAGAACCTCCCTTAAAAAGATGGATCTCTGAAATGATCCTCAAATATGGAAAAAATCAAAGATGAATGACGTCACCACTCTTCACCACCACAAACCCTCACTGCATAAGCAAAATAAATAAGTGGGTTGCTTGTCTCACCTATCTCCCCTCCATATCATGAATCTTCCTTGACAACAGAGTCTTCTTCAGCACAGAGATACAAATATAATCCCCCAGTATAATTCTATCAACATCCCCAAGGCATCTCGTACCACTGCCTCCATGATCCCCAAAGTACAGTCCATTACAATCTGATGCCCAGTGCAATCCAGCCCCGTCGGCTTCTGAACATGCAAGGGAGTAACAGTCATCTCCCCAAACCCTAGATGGAATGTGTGGATTGCATCCCACCACCTCTCTTCAAGAACGCATAACACCACAAAAAGTTCAGCATCTTGTCCAGTGCACTTGCCACAAAACCAGTGGATGCCCCTATCCATTGCACCAGCTTAGGAAGATAGTCCTAAATATCCTTTATCCCACACAACCCCCGGATCGAATTCTTAAAAAAGCAATATCAATCTATAAGAAACCAAAGAAAACCCTTCATTATCCCAAGAATAAAAAAATAAAAAAATAGAAAACCAATAGATGAAAAATCACATAGCCGTTAGGGTTCTTCACCTTCACTGAATGGTGGTGCACTGGCTCACACAATAAGACCCTCTCATCAATCACCAACTCAAAGGGGTCCTAGTCATTCTCATTTCTCAATGCAAGCGGCACCACTACCTGTCACTCTAAACATATCTAATCATCAATAGATACCTATTCATTGTTAGTGTTGTTGGAAATACCTGTCATTTGAAATTTAAGGAAGAAGGAGCTCAAAAATGACTTTTAGAGAGAGAGATAAAGAGAATAAATCACTTAAAGGCATGAAAAATAAGGAGGGATTGCCCTATTTTTATAGAAGGCTAAGGGGCATGCCGATTAGCAGTACCCTGGTCCTGCCTATCAGCAGTGACCTTTCTCTTTCCCCAAGAAGCTCAAGAGTCCACGCTTTATGCCGATAGGAACCTCCCCAGACCTGCCTACTGGTACTCACCTCAAAATATTGTCCCAAAAATGCCAAAAAAAAATCCAAAAATTGCTCAAAAAATTCACAAAAATGCCCACAAAGTCTAGAACATTATATCTTCGAAGAAAAATCCCTTTTGGAGCACCTACAAACTCTTAAAAAATTCCAGTAGGACCAACAGTGCTAATTTTTCCTCTGCAAAACCAATGGTGTGCCTGCACCAAAATCCCCCTATACCTTCCCCAACGAAACCAAAAATCCAAAGTATTCCTGCAACAAAGCACTATACTCCTTCCCCAGCGAAACTATAAGTCATCACATTTTCTCAGTGAAGACACTCCCTGTAAAACATAACTTTAGGTCTGTAGAATTGACCTCGACTTATAGAATTGATTGCTACAATTTAAGGTCCTCAGAAATGACCTGGACTGGCAGAATTGGTCGTCATAAATTTAGGTCTATAGAATTGACCTCAACCCAAAAAATTGGTCACTATAACTTTAGGTTCACATAATTGACCTCGACCCTCAATATTGGTCGCTACAACTTAAGGTCCTCAGAAATGAAGTCAAGTCCCAGAATAGCTCGTCATAACTTTAGGTCTTCAAAATTAATCTCAATCGTAGAATTGGTCATCACATTAGGTCCATAGAATTGACATCGATCCGTAGAATTGGTCATCACACCTTTGAGTCCATGGAATTGACGTCGACCCGCGGAATCGATCGCTGCATCTTTAAGTCCATAGAATTAACCTCGTCCTGTAAAATTGGTCTTCACAACTTTAGGTCTGTAACCTTGACTTGCAAAATTGATCATCATAACTTAAGGTCCATAAAATTATTCGTCACTCCTTAGGTCCTCAGAATTGACCTCGACCCTCTGAATCGATCACCTCCTTCCCCTAAGTCCAAAGAATCGACCTCAGTCCCCCTCTCTAACATTTATGCGATGTCAATCTTTCGATGGCCTTCACTTATTTCAATCTCGCCCGTTAAGGGACTCTTTAGAAAACCCATCGTAAGACCCCCTTAATAACCTCCTTAGGTCCCTAACACTCATCCACTCACTGTAACCCTACGTCATACTCCGGGTACTGATCTGGAGGCCAATGGGTGATCTTGATCCCCATTTGACTCTAGTAAACTCTTTGACTTAAGTAACTCTCGATAAAACCTCGAAGGTCTCTGAGAACAGTCCATCCCATGTGTGAATTGGCCTCACAGTTTGGATGAATAACTCATTTTACTCCAAAGGTCATTGGGTGTTTCGGTTCCTGTTTATCCTTAGTTACTCTGCAAATTGAATGAGGCTTAATAAAATATCTAAGGGCACTTAAATCTCTTTCGAACGGTCCATGCCATGTGCGAATTGGCTTCACAGTTCGGACGAACGATCCATTTTTCTCTGAAAACCTCTCGTCCAGAGACTATCGGGCGCTTTCAATTTTCATTTAACTTGTCAACTCTTGGCTTAGGAGTAGCTCAATTGATTCTTAAAGTGATCTGAATTCCTTTCCAACGGTTGCATAATTCGAACTTACAGTCATCATTTTATTTTCCCATTTTTCCAAAAAAGTTCATTTTCAAACTGCCTATAAGCATCCAAGACCCCCACCATTGGCACGGTGTACTTTGATTACCCAGTAAGGAACGCCCTAGTCTGATAGTAAGGACAGCGTCCATGCCTATCAACCTCCCCTTTAATCCTAAATTCCACTATAAAAGGACAAAACCTCACCCTTGGAAAAGGTCCCTTTCAGTAACTAACAAACATTCTCCTCGAATTCCGAGACTTCCCTTTTCCAAAAAAGTCCATTTTCCAACATTTCCTCACCTCACTTCCTTACATCACTTGTCTAATCACCTCATCCTACTATATTACCTTCATACTACCACAAAACTAGCCTGCATGTATTCTAAATTCCGTAACAAAGATCTATCAAGGAGATTAATCCCTCACTCCTTTCTAATTTTATTCATTCAAGTGCTATTATTCACTTTATTCTCATTTTGTGATATTTCCTATTTTTTGTTTCATCATCTCATGACGCGGGTCGGATAATTCCATTCTCCCATCACTTAAATTATACATATGTACACACATATCATGGAGAAAAAATATAAGATTAACATAGCCCATGATAGACCGAAAGGGAGGAATGGATGCCTAACACATTCTCATTCCATAAATTAATCCCTCGTCATTCGAATTATTTGGTTTCTCATGCATCAGTTTGACCTTGATGTTGTTCTCTCGAGGCGACGACATTATTTTTCCTACTTTGAGCAAAATAAGCTGGCGAATCTATCTTTTCCCATTTGTTATCAGATAATTTTATATTCGAGGCTGGGCCGTGAAGATGCCGACATGAGTTGTGAAAAGAGGACCTACATATCCTCAAATCACCCACATGTGCTAGGACAGAAAAGGGAAGAGAGAGACATAGAGAGAGGTATTTCTCCCCTCATCCCCGAATTTGAGGCCCAAGTTCACGCCGTCTGATCCGGATGGCCACAATGGTGATCATTGATAATTTTTTCTCGCACACTTTTGTGTATTTTTTGACCGATAAAAATGAATCTTTGTCCAAGTTTATTTAGTTCCACATGCTTGTCCAACAATAGTAAGGTCATTTATTAAGGTCTTATGCACTGATAATAATGGAGAGTACGTGTCCGGAGACTTCTTTGCATATTATATTGAACATGGGATTTAATGACAAAGGACATGTCCATAAACCCCTCAACAAAATGGAGTATCAAAATAAAATTTAGGACATCTAATTATTAGGTACTTCTCGTGGCTGCATGACTAACACCTTCATAGGGAGTAGATGGTTGGCTGAGGCTATTCAATGTGCTTTCTATGTCATATACCACTTGCCTTCTTATCTAGGTACCAAACCATCTTCATTTGGAGATTTATATATTAATAAACCCAATGTGAATTATTTTCGGGTGTTTGGATTAGTTTGTTATGTCCCTATATCTTAGAGCAATCGAACTAAACTTGATCCCAAATTAAGAAAGTTCATTTTGTAGGTTATAAATCATAAAAGAAAGGGAGGCAATATATGGATCCCATCAACAGGAATTATATCATATCTCAAGATGTGGTTTTTACTGAAGCATCCACATACTTTTCTTCTCTAAACGTGCACATCAAAATAACTGATCTTGAGACACTTTATTTTGATGTGGATTCCACAGAAAGAAGTGGATAAGTTCTTCATGAGAGGTACACCATCAACCAAATGGTGTTGTGGTTCGTACGTTGACTAGGCAAAGGACGTAACTTCAAATTTAACTATCATGTTCAGTTGGATAAATTTACTAGTGTCTCTTGCTTTCTTATGGGAGATGCATATGCCAACGAACCCAAATACTACAATGAAGCCAAAGG
Organism: Sambucus nigra; assembly: GCA_949130495.1. NCBI lineage: Eukaryota > Viridiplantae > Streptophyta > Magnoliopsida > Dipsacales > Adoxaceae > Sambucus > Sambucus nigra. Next base: position 52,127,956 of record OX422214.1, read on the forward strand.
TATTGTTGAATGGGAGGAGGAGATCTATGTCGAAATTGATGCTCTGCATAAAATTCTATATGGGACTTAGTCCCAAAGCCAAGCGTTGAGGTTCTTACATGTAAATGGGTTTAGAAGTTGAAGAAAAATTATGATGGAACTATTGCAAGGTATAAATCTCGACTAGTTGCACGTGGATTTTTTTAGCAGTAATGATTGGATTATGAAGAAATTGTAGCACCCCACGCAATCCGAGCAACGGGGTGGCCAGCCACCACCGTCGAACTATGTCAGGGGATACTAAGTAAATGACATTCTCAACATGTGACAAATATGAGACAATAGAAATCAATCCACAATATGAATAACAATTTACTATAAAAACCATAACATGCTAAACTCCAATTAAATCCAATCTTCAAAATATAAATTAATTGAAAATCAGAATAATAACCAACTGTAAATACTCCTATTAAAATCCTCAAACATTTTTGGAATCGAGTGGCCCCAAAAAAACCAAATGAAGTCTCTTAATGAAACATGACGGAAAGAAAAAATCTAAGCTAAATAAAACAGTAAATAAAGTATCTCAAACTGCACCTCCAAGCGATATACAATAAATCCTATGCAGCTACTCCAACACTAATACCTGAAAATGTTAGTCAACGCACAAGGTCAGAGCCCCGAGCATGAATGCACACTACTCCCTCAAATAGGATCCGAGAACCCATACAATAGCATTATACGCAATAAATATCACAATAGAGTATTTTAATTAATACAAGATAATTAAACGCAAGAAGGATAAATTACTAAACACCCCCAAAGATTCTTATTAAATCACACAAATATCATTTTAAATAATTTCCCCAGTCCCAAATTATTAATTTAATTAAATTAATTCAAATTATCATTTTTCCTAATTATCACTTTCATTAAGTATAGAGGTCCTCCCACCTCGGGTGATTTCTCCACCAAAATACACATCCCCTCATCAAAATGCTGCTGATTCGTTTAAAATGACGTGGTTCCACACACGACATAACATAAAACATCGCTTGTCCCGTTTAAACTGTCGGCCCTCGCTGATTATATCGCCAATATATTTTAATACCGTCTTATTATCTTAGGTATTAATTCTCAATTTCACAATTATCAAATCACCCCACCCTTTTTATCGATGTGAGATCACCAAAATATTCCTAATCCCATACCTAAGAGTCCCCAAGTATACATACGTCATATCCTATAATAGGGTTGAGCATCCTAAAATAGGGTTGAGAAAAATACTATCCAAAAGCCCCTCGTCCCCGCAATGGCAAACGTGAATAGAATAAATTACACAATACATAATTCAATATGCACAACATAGCAATTTAATCATGAGGGTCCCAATTTAATTTAAATCAATTAAAAACACCGGTGTTGATTTCTACACCATTAATTCCATTCAATAATGTTAAATTAATTAACATGCAATAATTTTCAATAATGCATAAACGCTTTCTTTTATAAATCATCTACTTTTTACAAGTGCGAGCGCGTCCCAATAACCAAATAAATAATCTCCATAAACTCTACATGAGAACATACACCCAAAACTATAAAACCCCAAAAATCTAACCTACGCACCTAAGGGTTTCAAAGATTAATTCATATTCAAAAGTTTCATTAAAACAATCCCAAAATTTAAATGTCCACTTTCTCTAATTAAGTTACTAACGGATTTTAATCAAAAACACATTATTAAAGGTTTAGGTGATACTTAAAACGCAAAATACCAAAGGAAGAGAATAGAGTATTCATGCCTGGAATCAGTTGGATAAAAATCTGGTTGGACTCTTCTTGAGAAAACACCGATTGAATCTTCAGCTCTTGAGTTAAAACTTGTTACAAGTTGGGGTTAGGGGTTTGAGATGAGAGGAAATATGCTTGGAGAACCTTACTGGAGAAATGTTTGAGAGAAAAGTTTTTTGAAAGTCCCTGCCCCGTATCAGTTTTAGTATATAAAGGGTTTAAGAGGTAAAATCTAATTAGGACTCTAATCCATCCACAGCCCCTGTCACACCAACGACATACGTTGTCGCTTGAATGACTCCAGCATCAAAAAAAAATATTTAAAAAACTGCCTTTACACTTAGAAAATACTCTTTAACTCAACAAAAATGTACCTGCTTATTAAAATATTTTTTAAAAATCATTCTAACATTTTATTATAACTTCAATTTAACTCTGGTTGAAATTTTAGTTCTCAAATATAAAAGCCAACATGTTTAATAAATAAAAACCATTAAATCCAAAATTTTATTTTTCTCAAATATTTTAATTAATTAATTCAATAAATAAATAAAAATACGAGGTGTTACAAACCCATTACCAAGATGGTGACATTGTGAATTACCCTTTCATTAGTTGTGTTCAATAGTTAGAACTTTTTGGCAACTTGACGTAAAGAATTCATTTCTCTACGGTGACTTATATCATGATATCTTTATGGATTATCCCTGGGATTTATTTCACAAGAGTTTTCTCATCATGCGTGTCGTCTTAATAAGGCACCCTATGGCCTAAAAAGGCTCCACATGGTTGGTATTGTAAAATCGCCCAATATCTTACGTTTTGTGCCTATACATTTTCCAATTCAGATCTTAGTATGTTTCTTAACGTGAAATCATTCATGTATACAATGTTTCCTTTATATGTCGATGATATGATTATTACTGATGATGACTATGAAATTTCCCATTTCGTGATGATTTATCTATTTTCTTTGAAATAAAAAAACTTAGGTGAAATGTGTTGCTTTCTTGATTTAGAAGTGGACATGTCAAATGGGTATTTTCTCTCTCAATGGAGTTATATAAAAAACTTCCTGATTTGTTTTGCTATGGGAGAGTTGCATGCTATGACCACTCATGTGGAATTTTGTCTAAAGTTGTAAAAAGAGGAAGGGGAGTTGCTGGACGATGCAACGCAATTTTGACAACTTATAGGTAATCTATTTTATTTTATTATCACGAGGCCTGAACTTTGTATATTTGCTGGATTCGTGTCTCTATTTATGGTCCATCCATGTGTTGTCCATTAGATTTCAGCAAAATGAATTCTCCATTACGTCGAGGGAGTTTAGGTTATGGTTTGATGTACCGACATAATGTAAAAATCTTCTTATATGGGTTTACTGATGTGGATTGGGCAGGTGATGTCACTGATAGGTTCCCTAAAACAAGTTACTGTTTCAGTATACTCTCATTTGTGGTGTCTTGATGCAGTAGAAACCACGCTAGTGTTCCCCTTTCAAGTACCGAATCTAAGCATGTGGTTGCCACTATGGCCACTTAAGAGTATGTTTGGCTTATTGTTGGATATTATGAATGCAAATACAGAAATGGAACTCTTTATATATCTCAAAAATGTCAACTTCAATACAACAAAGTAATTTCTGAATAGTCACTATAAAACTTCAAGGCGTGATGTCACTTTCCTAAATACAATATTTTCCCCACACGAAGAATTTCGGTATATAAACGGGAATCAGCAAATCCGTACTCAAGATACAATGAAGCAATTGCACTGTCTCCAACTTGTATATTTGAAGACAGCCCTTGGATGTAGCAGCGAAGAACAGTCAATCAAGTTCTTATTCTGTTTATGTGCACAAAACAGAATAAGAGAATTTGTATCTCCTGAAAATTGTAAGAGAGTAATAGCAGGGTATGGAAATCTGAAACTGGTTTTTGTTATCAATATAATTCCGTTTTTAGGCAGCCTTTATTTATAGAAAATGAAAGGCTTTGTCTTCAAGAGTCATGACTGTTGAATTAAGTCAGTTTCGAACAGGTATGACTGTTAATTACCAACAGTCTTAAGTCCTTTCCGAACAGGTATAATAATACCGAATCGGTTTTGCACGGGTCAACCAAAAAGTGACCGCGCCCGAGCTACCGCGATCCGACCCGGACGAATCCCGGCAACCCGCTACCACTGCGAACACGCGGTGTGCGAAGTGCAAAGTGCGCCACTAGCGCCTCTACAGCCCACTGCCCCGCAGGCGCGCGCGCGCGCGAGCATGTGCGTGTGCGTACGGTGCTTCGCACCGTATTGAGGTCTCTTGAATAGCCTCTTAAATGCTAGATGAATTAACTTTTCATCTTCCATTTGTACTTATTAAGTGTACAAATTCTTAACATTTTTCCAATGTGGGACTCAAAGGTTGCCCACCCCTTTTATAGCTTAGTGGTGACACTTAGCTTTGTACATTTTCCAATGTGGGACACTATCCCCTTTTATATTTGGGTTAGCTTCCCACCTCTTCCACACACTTCCAATGTGGGACAAGCTCTTAAGGCTTTTACACCCAAAAAACTCTTACTCTCTTATTTTAAAAATCTCCAACACTTATTAGGCTTCTTAGTTAATTGTTTTAAGATGTGGATTGTCCAATACCAATATGATGTGATAATAAGAGTATGATTAATATAACTAGAAACTCGATGTTTCATGCCTGCACAAAGCACATTGAAACACATCACCATATTTTCAAGATAAGGTGTTATCCCATGATATCGATTTGCCAAAAGTTCAAAGCGACGACCAGTTTCACTAAGTCACTTTTAAGGGATAAAATAGAAAAGTTTCATAATGCTCTTGGTCTTATTGATCATAAATCTTCATTAAGGGGTAGTGTCACAAATTAGTGCTGACTCATCGATATGTCTAGTTCTTTGGGAGCACCTGATGTGGTCAGTATATTTGAACTATTCTTTAGTATTTTTAGGAGTTCAGTTTAGTCATGGTTAGTTAAATAAATAAGGTCAATATATGGTTTAATCCAAGTTAGTTGATTATTGTTAGGGAAAAAATTAGCATTAATAGTTTTTGTAACTTCAAATTTTATTATCACTTCAATTTAGTTTTCAATTGAGTAAATAAATTAGTTTCTTCTTCATAAATTTTATTCTATGTACAAGGCTTTCTTATTTATTTTCTCCTAAAATTATTTGATTTGTGAGTTATTTGAAATGTACATAGATATACTAGAAAGAAGTCATTTGAGCATGTTTATAAGAAATTCTACATAAACAATGGCACAACAAGAAGCCATGAATAATTTGTTTTGGTCTTGTAGAAGTGCATACCCATAAGTAGTACGTGGAGGATGACTTTGGCAAAACAAAGGATAAATATGAAATTGAGAGGGTTAAAAACCTTATGAATCAAAGAGATCGAATAATACTGTGGAAAGTGGTGAACAAGGGGTAAAATAAAAACACATTATGTTTGAATCTTGAAGAGAACACATAAAAATGGGGATGTAGAGCGATTTGTGAGAAAATTTTAGCCCAAATTTGAAACTATGAGATTTGTTTTAACTAGGAATCGATTCGAACTGGTGTAGAATTAAGCTTGAAGGTTGTGAACCCAGTGTTGGATTAATTTCTATTTTGTGGAAACCATCACACAAAAAGGAACATTCATATTGAATCATCAAGAAATAAAAAATATTAAATTTGCGAAAACGTACCTGAATCCATAATGAAAAAAGTAAAATATCTGAGTCTGAGGTCTTATGATCTTCCAGATCAACTGTTTATATATGCCTGAATTTCTCTCTAACGATGGGAATCAGAAGAAGGGAGTTGTGTGATCTGGGAACCATGAACCCTATTTAAAAGACAATTGTGTCTTTTCATATTTTGTATATTTCTATTTTAATCGATCATAAAAATAAAAATTACGCTTCTCTACACATTAAAACCCACACTTTAATATACATTATTAAGGTCCCAAAACTTAAATTAAACATTTAAATGGCCTAACTTTATTTGATAGCATATAATTCATATTTATTTCATTTATAAGACCATATATATATGATTTACTCTAACAGTTTCCCACTTGGTCTATTTATGTAGCTTTACAAACTTGAATTATACTTTATGAGCTCATGAGTTTTGCTCTCAAAAAATTTATGCATCTTAACAATCTTGTCCATTAACTACACCAATATATAATCAAAGCGATCATCATTACATATTTTGTAAGTAGACCCATCAATGATCACATATATCAATGTAACTAATGGCAAAGATCAAGTGTGGATGTATAGTATGGAAATTTCATGCAATGTGATCTTAACATGCCTATTTCCAACTGGTCCTCCTTAAACCTTAGTGAGATCAAACCATATAAAATCAGAGTGAATATAAACTGAATACTTTACTGCAGTAAATAACCATAAAATCCACAACAAATGTGTCTATGAAAGCATCTAAAATACAAACTCCCATTAAACCGACATACCTGAAAAGATACTACACCATATGAGCAGTGTGCTCTTGAAAGACCTTGGGTGGTAATCCCTTACTCAGAGGATCCGCAATCGTGGAGTTGGTCACAATGTGCTATGTAGCCATAAGTCCATTCTGAACTCTTTCTTTTACAACTAGGAACTTGATGTTTGTAAACTTTGAATTCGTCAAACTCTTGTTGTTATTGGAATACAGTACTGTTGATTTAATACCACAAAATAATGTAAGTGGTCTTTCAATGCCATCCACAACATGCAGCCGCGTGATAAATTTTTGTAACCATATTCCATGATTGGACACCTGGCATCAAGCAAAATTAGAGTCAGAATATCAGATGATCTCTAACTGATCTAACTTTCGATAGGTGAGCATGTAGTCTTTTGTTCTCTATAAGTACCTCATGACTCACTTGGCTTCTATCTAGTGATCCTTTCCAGGATTGCTCAAGTATCTGCCCAACATGCCAACAATGTACGCAACATCCGGATGTGTACATACTTGAGCATACATAAGACTTCGTGCTATTGATGCATAGGGAATCTTTTGCTTCTCCCGAATCTGAAAATAATTCTTGGGACATTGAATGAGACTAAATATATCTCCTTTAGCCACGGGCCGTCACCTAGTTTACAATCATGCATGCCAAACCTTTTAAAAACTTTCTCGATATAACTCTTTTATGATAAACCAAGTGTACCATGAGTGCGATCTCGGTGTATCTGTATACCTAACACAAAAGAAGCGTTACCAAGATCTTTCATCTCAAATTTCTTTAAAAAAAATCTCTTGGATTCGTACAACATACCTATATCGTTGGTGGAAACCAAGATGTCATCAACATATAAAACCAAGTAAATATGCTTACTTCCATTGAACTGATGGTATATACAATCATCAACTAGAATCATCTCAAAACCAAACGAGATCATAGGTTGATGAAACTTGTAATACCATTGACAAGAAGCTTACTTAAGCTCGTAGATGGATTTCTTTAACTTGCAAGCCTTCTTCTTTGCCTCCCCTGACACAAAGTTTTCTGGTTGCACTATATAGATTATTTCATTAATGTCACCATTGAGAAACACAGTTTTAACATACATCTGATGAAGCCCAATGTCAAAGTGCTCCACAAAAGCCATATTGTCCTAAAAGAGTCTTTCGATGAAACCGGAGAGAAAGTCTCTTTATAATCTATGCATTTTTTATGTGTAAATCCTTTAGCAAAAATACGATCTTTGTATCTCTCCATATCACCTTTCGAATCTCTCTTGTTTTCAAATATCCATTTGCAACCATTGGGTTTCACACCTTCAAGTAATGGGACAAGATCCCAAATAACATTATCCTTCATGAAGTTTATATCCTCATTCATGGCATCAATCCACTCTTGAGATTTAGAACTTTCCATGTAGACAAGAAAGTGATTGGATCATCTTCCACCGCACCAATGTCAAACTCATGTTCTTAGAGAAATACAATGTAATCATCTGGCACAACACTTCTCCTTTCTCTAGTGGATCTCCTTAATGGCATAGCTTCTGTAGGTATTAGAGTTTGTTCTTATGCAATGAGAGGTTCTTGGATATTATTTTGATTAGGATTTACTTCTTGAACAATGTCAGTAATAAGATCCTGATCAATGTTAATAATAGTTGTGGGAATATATGCATATTCCTTTTCAAAACCAAAATCCCTAACCTTATCCCTCCCCCGACAAACTCAACATCCTCAAAGAAATGGGCGTTTCTCATCTCAAAAATTTATTTAGTAGTAGGATCATAGAATTTGTAACCCCTATATCTTTCAGAGTATCCAATAAAATAGCAACTAATCGTTATTAGTTACTTTAGTTGGTAATACGTTAAGGATATACATTGCAGTGTTTAATTCTTCATCGCAGAGTAATTATGGCAAGTTAGAGTAATTGATCATACTCCTTGATATGTAATTAAGCATTTTGTTTCGTCTTTTATCAACGCCATTCATGCTTGGAGAACCTGGCATGTTGTATTGTGGGACAATACCGCACTCCTCTAGGAATTTAGCAAATGGTCCTAAGCATTATTCACCTGAACCGTAGTACCTACCGTAGTATTCACCATCATGATCAGATCTGATGCTTTTAATCCTTTTGCCAAGTTAATTTTCAACTTCATCCTTGAATGATTTGAACACGTCCAGGGATTGGGACTTTTCATAGATGAGATAAAGGTAGCCATAACATAAAAAAATCTACTATGAACGTGATAAAATATTATTTATCGTTCCATGAAATTGAAGGAAATGGCCCAAAAATATTTGTATGTATCAGTTCTAAGACATTTGTAGGCCTATTGGCACCAAATCTCCTCATGTTTGTCTGTTTTCCCATTACGCAATTTGTGTAAATTTCAAAATCTAAAAAATCAAGGGAATCGAGAATCCCATCTGACATAAATCTTTCAACTCTCCTTTAGGAGATGTGACCTAATCTCTTATGCCATAATGATGCGTAATTCTCATTGGTTAATTTTCATTTGACACCTCGAGTACTTAATTGCAAGGTTTCATGATATGAAGCAAGCATATAAGGTTATCCACATAAGATAAAGAACCACTAGTAATAAAATTTAAATTATGAAGAAGACTAAATTTATTATTTCCAAAAGAACAAGTATGACCAAATTTGTCCAATACAGAAATATAAACCAAATTCTATCTAAATGACGGTACAATAAATGTCTCATTCAAATTCAAATAAGTACCAAACTTTAATAATAACCTAAATATCCCAATTGATTCAACTTCAACCTTCTTGCCATCGACCACAAAAATGTATCTTTCACCATCATTTGGTTTTCGACAGCTCAGGTAACCCTGCATAGACACACTGATGTGAGTGGTTGCGTCGGAATCTATCCACCAAGTGTGTTTAGGTACCAAAGTCAAATTAACCTTAGAACAAAACTAGATGAATAGGTGTACCTTTATTTACACGCCAAGGATAATAGTTGGTACATGGCCTCTTCCTATGTCCAGCAGCTCCACAAAAGAAACAGTCGTTAACATTTTTTCTTTATGTGTTTCTTTTGATATCGAACCACTCCAACTTCTTTCTTTTCTTTCCTTTATCCTTGTAAGTACTAGCCAAATGAGAAATTTGTGTCTTTTCTTTCTTTGATTTTTTCTCTTCTTGAACACAATGTGGGAAGAGCTCATTAAGACACCAAGTCTACTTTTGGTAGTTGTAGCTCACCATAAATTGACGAAATTGTGTAGGAAGAGATATAAGAATAAAATGCACAAGAAAATACTCAAAGAGATCAAGCTTATGTGCTTTTAACTTTGAAACAAAATGAGACATTTCCATAATTTACCCTCTAATGTTCCCATTACCTTTATATTTCATTGAGATGAGACTTGCCAAAAGTGTACTTATTTCAGCCTTTTTATTCTTGGAAAATCTATTCTTAATTTCTTATAGGAACTCTTTTACTGTCTTTACCGTTTTCGATAATGTACCCCTGAATGCTTCTGGAATGGCCTTCTTTATTATCATCAAACACATACGATTTGACTTCTCCCAACTTACAATGTCCTTTTGGTCATTAAAGGAACTTTTATCCGTAAGAGGTGCAGAAGAAGGAAAACTTAACGCAATGTCCAGATCCATGACACCGAGCACTATATGGAGGTTCTCTTACCATGACTTAAACTTTGTGTCATTAAGCATAGGAATAGAATTAATACTAGCAGTAATGGTAGAAGCAGAATGATTAGGCACAAATTCTTCACATTTATTCTCGTAATTTAGAGGCTTTTATTAGCCCTTGTAGTGTAATTTGAGTTGATTTATCTCATATCCTTGCTAGTGACATCTTCTATCTAGTGCATCAAGTTTCGTGTATTTCTCTTACATTTTATAGGTATTTTATGCAAGAGAAGAAAAGAGAAAATTCAAAATCAAGAAAGAAAGAAAATAAGAAAAGTTAAGGGAAAAAGAGTAATTGTACATCCAGAATTTGGATGCGGACCCTAAAGAGAAGTCAAAGACCTAGATCCATAAGAGCACATGAAGAAACGGTATCCAAATCCAAGTCCCGGTTGCAAAGTTATGAAGCTTCAAAGTTTAGAAGAAAACAAAGAAAAATGAAGGAAAAATTCCAAGAATCGAACCGATGGAAAAACAAGGGAGCTAGTTTGGCAATCTGTCAAAGCCAAACCAAACCGATTATTAATACTAAGAATTAGTTTGGCACACTATAATAAGCGAATCGGTTCACCCAGTAAAGAAGGAAATTCTGAATCGGTTCGGCATGACAAAATCTGAATTTTTATTTCTTAAAAATAAGAGTTGTGAATGGTGAAAACCCTTAACAAAACGTGAGAAAGATATTATATTGTAATACCGAACATTAAAGAGTTAGTTTTTACATAGTTTTGAGACATTCTTGAAGGCAAGAACCCTAAGATTAATCTTCTTCAACAGTTGTTCATTTTTTACATTGAATTTGAGGGTTTTTTCTTCAATACAAGTATAGTTTCGTTATTGCTTTCAATTTCTCTCATCTTTTTGTCTTATGATTCATTATTTCTTAGTTATAATTCTCTTTTTCATGTTTGATTGCACTTTTTAGTAAGAATGATTTCATGCTACTTACTTATCATGATTAGTTGTAATTTTACCATGTCAGGGTAGATTTCACAACCTAAGTAACACATATGGATTTAAAAGTGAATAAAAAGTATTCCTTCATTCAAAGGTTTGAACTTTATCAAGATAAAGGTTGTAGGTCTTTTAATTCCGTTTGTCCTAGGTAACCAGAATGTTTAAAGGTGTAACTGTCTTCTTGATAATTCCTTATTCTCATTAAATACAATTTTAATTTGATATTTTGGGTAGTAAAGTCCTCATATGTCTAATGCATGGAGTGTCTTTGATGTCTGTTAGAATGGAGAATTATATATTGAAGCTTTTATGTTCTATGCAATTACCGACGGTTCGGGGGAGTGTATCCTAACTCTATTTTCTCTCATACATTTAAAGATTAATTTAGTTCTTCTTGCATACATAGTTTAGTTATTTCTTTAATTCAAATTGTGTTAGTTGATAGGTAAAGTCACAAAGAGATCATCATTTTCTTTCTTTCTCTAAGTCATTCATAGAGTTAATGGTTCTTCCTATTCATCATCACGAGTATTCATCTTAGTCCCTATGTTCGATACCCATTTTTATCGGATTATTACTTGAATGACCGAGTTACACTTGAGTCGATAGAAGCACGCACTAAAAAAACTTTTAAAGTCGCATCAAGTTTTTGGCGCCGTTGTCGGGGACTAGGTAGACTTGTAGGTTAGGTCGATTTAATTCAAAATTTTGACTCTAATTCTTAAAAAAAGAGCTAAAAAACCATAAAATAAAAAAAGAACTAAAAAAAAAATTCAGGAAAAAAAAATGTATAGCATCTCTGAAGTCCTTTCATGCAAAATCCTCAGCAGACTTCTCAATCCACTTCTACCCGCATTCACGAAATTCCTATAGTAGAGTACGACCCAGATAGTCCACACACTTCTAACGCTCCATAATTTTGGGTTCCACCTCTTACACCGCCAAATTCTATTACTAGTCACACTTCTAGAGCATCGAGTGAGGATACCGAGAAATTTGGAGAGAGATAGATGTCGGACCATGCTAGTTATGGAACGGGTGAGGGTGAGATGTCGTATCGTCCTATGAGAGAGATCTTATATACCAAGAAAACTGTCACTCCGGTATGCTTTCTACTTCCGTATAATGCGGGATAATTTCACTTCCAAAATGGGATGATTCAGATTCTTCCAAACTTTCACGGTTTGGATTCAGAGAAACCATACCTCCACATTCGTGAATTTGAAGAGGCATGTGATATATTTAGCAATTAATCTTTCACACAAGACGTCGTTCGCCTCAAACTTTTTCCTTGCTCTTTAAAGGATAAAGCTAAGACCTGGATTTGGTCTTTATGATCGAACTCAAACGGATCATGGAGAGATATGAAAGGCAAATTTCTTTTAAAATTCTTCCCCCAACATACAATGAATTCCATCAAGGCTCAAATTCAAACTTTCAGATAAGAAGAAAATGAGACATTTGATCGATGTTGGGAGCAGTTCAATGAGTTAGTCAATACATGCCCACATTAGGGTTTTGAGAAGTATCGCCTTATCTCTTTCTTCCAACAAGCATTAAGTATAGCTTCCAAATAACTCGTTGAGACTACGTGTGATGGAGAATTTATTGGGTTAGACAATAATGATGCAGATTCCCATCTTAAGTATGTCGTCGAGACTAATCAAGCATGGGACACATCCGATCCTAATGCCCAAACTTGAGTTGGAAAAATATCCATTGCTCCATTCGCGTTCAGTCTCTATCACGTGGTTAAGGATGCCGAGTGGAGACTTCGAGTTAGCCAACTTAAGAAAATATTGGAGGATTTAGTCGAATTATGGGTAGGAGAAACAACCGAATCCATTCAAGCGATGAAAGAGAAGGTGTGTGCCATTTGTGAGGCAAGCTATTCATAAAAGGAATGTTCGATGATACCCGCCTACAAAGTAATGCTCCATGAGAAAGTGGACGCTGTAGGAGGATTTAAAGGAAATTTTAATGCCCCTCATGGCAATTCTTATAACCCTTCGTGGAGGAACCATCCTGGGTTTAGTTATGGGCAACAAAATGCCGCGTTGAATCCTAATTTACACGTTGCCCCTATTCCACCATCGCCTACTCATTTTCAACAAACTCCACATGTGCAAGAACCACCACTCGCGTCGTATATCACCCCACCAAGAAGAAATTTTGAGGATACAATAAATCCATTCATACAATCTCAACAGGCAACCAATCCTCAAAATACCCCGAATGTTTACCGAGATACATACGAGCATTTCAAAGTTTCAATCATCTTTGAGTATCCAAAAGAAGGGTAAGTTTCCACCCCAAGGCCAAAGACCTCCCCAAGATCAACCTAGTGCTATCTCTAAATGTAATGACCATCAAGAGTAATGTCAAAAAGTCACCACTTTACGTAGTGGGAGAGTTGTTGATTTATCACCTTCCTCACACGACGAATCTAAAGACAAGGGGGTTTTGTCCGGCACGCAAGAGGCCGAAGATGCCCCTTAAAGGAAAGTGACAATGAAAACAACACTAGTGGGCTTGAATTCGCAGTGAAACCACCCACTACTGCGCCTTTCCCTCAACAGTTGGTTCCACCTCAAAAAGGGCCCTCCCCGACGATGTGGTAGATGTCTTTAAGCTAGTAAAGCTGAATTTACCTTTTCTTGATGCCATAAAGCAAATTATCGCCTATGCTAAAGTCCTTAAGGACGTATTAATGGTGAAAAGAAGGCTAAAGGTGACAAAGAACATTTTCCTAACACAAAATGTGAGCTTCATTCTACTTAATGACCTCCTGCCCAAGTTTAAAGATTTGGGTGCACCTACCATTTCATGCATCAATGGAGAGAACCATATAGAAAAAGCCTTACTTGATTTAGGGGCAAGTGTCAATATTATCCCTTATTAGATATATAGGCAACTAGATTTGGGGCACCTCAAGCCCACATTGATCCCTCTCCAACTCTCGGATCGTATATTAAAGATACCACGAGAGATTGTCGAGGACGTGATAGTCCAAGTGGACACATTCTACTTCCCGGTATATTATGTCATTTGGGACACGGAGCCCTTCATCCCCTCGAGCAATCATGTTCCTGTCATCCTAGGCCAACCATTATCATCTATGACTAACGCATTAATTAACATTCAAAATGGGCAAATTTAACTCACATTCGAAAACATGACCCTTGAGATGAATATTTTAAATATCTCCAGGCAAGTGGGTGAGGAGGACAATTTTCACATGGTAGATCTTATCAAGGAGAAAGTAGAGGAGCACATAGAGGGAAATATCGGTGGAGATGCCTTAGGAGCATGCCTTATTTCGGGTAGTGAGAGTGACGGGATGTACACCGATTTTGAGAGGGAGGTGGAGGAGTTAAGAGAGATATTAGATGAGAGATCATTGGATGAGCATGTAAGAGATGTAAATTGGGTTTTTGGATTCGAGGAGTTACCACCGAGGGAGTCGCGAACGATTCCCTTCGACAAAATTTTTTCCACCCTCTAACGTGAAATATGCTTATTTGGGAGATGATGAGACATTTCCTATTGTTGTCTCCTCGACCCCAGATAAAGAGCAAGAGGGTAAATTGTTAGCGATTTTGATGAAGCACAGAAGTGATTTTGGTTGGATCATTACGAATTTGAATGTTATAAGTACCCTGATTTGTATCCATAAAATTCACCTCGAGGAGGACATGAAGACCTCGAGGGAGACGCAACGGTGATTGAAGCCCACTATGAAAGAAGTAGTGAGAGCGGAAATCATTAAGCTATTAGACACGGGTATCATTTACCCAATCTCGAATAGAAAATGGGTGAGTCATATCCAAGTTTCCCCGAAGAAGACAGGAAGGATTGTGGTCGATAATGTCAAGGGCAAGCTAATTCCTCAACGCACCACCACTGGGTGGCGCGTTTGCATTGACTACCGAAAGCTCAATGCCAGCCTGAGAAAAGATCATTTCCCCTTATAATTCATCGACCAAATGCTAGAGTGAGTAGTGGGGCACCCATACTATTTCTTTCTCAATGGTTATTCTGAATAACCAAATTGAGGTAGATGTGCTTGATCAAGAGAAGGCGACTTTCACATGTCATTTTGGAACGTTTTCCTAAAAACGTATGCCATTTGGATTATGCAATGCCCCCATGACTTTTCAAAGGTGCATGCTTAGTCTCTTTAGCGACATGGTCGAAAGGGGCCTTGAGGTTTTTATGGATGACTTTAGCATTTTCGGCCCCCCTTTTGACCTTTGTCTTACAAATATTGAAAACGTACTAGCTTGCTGTGTGGAAAAGAACTTGGTACTAAATTGGAAGAAGTACCATTTCATGGTTACCGAATAGATCTTGGCCATATAGTGTCGTCTAAAGGAATTAAGGTTAAAAGGGTGAAAATTGATGTCATAGCCAATCTCCCACCTCCTAAGTCACTAAAGGATGTGCGCTCTTTCTTGGGACACGCTTAAGTAACCTTCTTATGAAGGATTTTAGTGAAGCGATGGCACTCAAAGGGGGCATCCTTCTTATGAAGCGATGGCACTCAAAGGGGGCATCCTTCTTATGACATGCTTTTATCGGAGGTTTATTAAGGATTTTAGTGCCATCGCTAGACCCTTGAGTAACCTTCTTATGAAGGATTCCCCTTTTGAGTGGAATGAAGCATGCCAAAGCGCTTTCGAGAAATTGAAAAGCATGCTCATTTTCGCTCCCATTATGCAACTCTGGATTGGTCCCTTCCATTAGAGATCATGTGTGATGCGAGTGATTATGTTCTAGGGGTTGTTTTGGGACAAATAAAAGATAAGAAGGCTAATGTCATCTACTATGCTATCCGAATGCTAACCGGACAGTAACTCATTTACTCCACCACGGAGAAAGAATTGCTAGCCATTATTTTTTCCTAGATAAATTATGCTCTTGCCTTATTGGTTCACTAATAACTTGCTTTACCGACCACGCGGCTCTTAAATTTCTCCTTTCCAAAAAGGATGTGAATCCACACCTCATAAGGTGGATCCTACTTTTACAACAATTCAATCTCTCCATAAAATACAAGAAAGGAGTAGAAAACGTCGTTGCCTATCATTTGTCCTAGTTTTCGTACGACGTGCCTAGTGATCCCATACCCATATACAAATATTTTTCAGATGAGCAGTTATTTGCCACTTCTTCTCTCCCCTGCTTTGTGGACATAGTAAACTACCTTGTCACGAGAGTCATTCCTTCCAATTGGACACCGCAAGAGAGAAATAAGTTTCTCACTTGGTCGTGCATGTTCTTCTATGATGATCCATATTTATTCAAATATTGTGTAGACCAAATCATTCAATTATGTGTATCAAATGACGAGATACATAATGTTATCCGTTTTTATTATACAGAAGAATGTGGAGGTAATTTTTCGATGAATAAGACGGTCGCTAAGATCCTTCAAAGAGGCCTCTATTGGCCCATAATTTTTCAGCATGTTAATGCTTGTTACAAATCTTGTGATAGATGCCAAAGGATGGAAGCCATCACTCGATGAGACATGATGCCATTGACCCCTATACTCATCATAGAGATATTTGATTGTTGGGGTATTGTCTCCATGGGACTTTTTCCTCCCTTCTTTAGCTTCTTATACATGCTAATCGCGGTAGACTATGTGTCAAAATGGGTTGAGGTCATAGCTACAAAGACTAATGACAATAAGGTGGTGATGAAGTTCTTGCAAGAACACATACTTTCTCGCTTTGAAGCTCAGAAGGAAATTATTAGTGACAACGGCAAACACTTTTGCAATCGGCCATTTGAAAAACTTTTGAGAAAGTATGGGGTCGTCCACAAGGTTGGGATAACTTATCACCCCCAAACGAATGGGCAAGTTGAGTTAGAAAAATCGTGAAATTAAGCATATTCTTGAAAATATCGTCGATCCTAATCGGAAAGATTGGTCCCTCCGATTGAACGATTTGCTATGGGCTTATAGAACCACATATAAGAACCCCCTCGGGATGTCCCCATTTCGCTTTATATATGGCAAGCCTTGCCATCTCCCCGTGGAGCTAGAACACAAAACCTATTAGGAAATCCAGAGGTTGAATTACAATTTGGAAAAAGTCGGTGAAGCACGCAAGCTTCAATTGAATGAGTTGGAAGAGATGCGCAATGATGCGTATGAGAATGAAAAAATATTTAAAGAAATGATGAAACTTGTACACGATAGAATTATCTGATGCAAAGAGTTTCATTCAGGTCAAAAAGTGCTTCTCTACAACTCTTGTCTACATTTGTTTCTCGATAAATTACGTTCGCGGTGGACATGCCCATTCGTTGTGAGAGAGGTGTTCCCCCACGGAGTTGTGGAGTTAGATGATCCAAAAAGGGGGACACATTCAAAGTAAACGTACAATGCCTCAAGATATATTTAGAGGCATGTGTTGAAGAAGATGGCACAATTTGGTTGTTGAACCCCGTTTACGGGGTTGATTAGAGTGATATGAGAGGTCATTGCAACCCCGACGCGTATGGGGTAAGTCTTCTGTACATTAGTTAGTTAATTAGGTTGGGGACGTTATAGGTCTTTAGGAGGTAATTTCGTAGAGAGATTAACACCAAGGAACAACATAAGAGAGTTTAGAGCATTTCAAAGGGAGTTGTCGTGAATTTTGGAGTAAAATTATGCATGGGAACATTTTGGTAATTTTCTGAAAAATCGAGTTTAGAAGAAGTCGACACTTAGTTCTTTTAGGAGAAAAAACTAGGAGGGTTTTATAGTCTACTGAACTGGTTCGTCCTTTTCTTCACTAAGGGTTCGAACTGTTCACTGCTGAAAATCGAATAAAATAAAAAAGGGGGAGAACCGGTTCACCCGAGTCCCCGAACCAGTTCGGTTTTCTGCAGATTTTTCATCTTCCCATTGGTTCATCCCCCTTTCCCCTCCAACACTTTTCCCTCCACATTATTCCCTCCAACTCTGATTTCGCTCAATTACCCACTCCTTTTTCCTTCCATTATTCATTCCCCATTACCTCCATTCCATTTCCCTCCAAATTCTTTCCCCCCACACCCCATCCTCACCTATAAATACATCTCACTTCCCCCCACTCCAGTTAACACCTTTAATTTATTCTTCCAATCTCAGATTATCTTTCCAGAAATTCCAATCCCTACCATGGCCAATAGAGCGCGCCCCGTCAAATATGAATCCACCGAAGTCCTTCCCAATGGAAAGTATGATTTCTGCTCTCGCCAAGAGCGCATATGGGGCGGTATTTTCTTCACCACATTCCGATCTATGTATATTGAGAGACAAGTTAAGTGGGTTGAACTCCCTCAATTAGTCACAAATATTTTTCACCCAAGGGGGTGGTGCCGCTTCTTTGAGGAGAAACATCCGGTGGTTTGCGAGGATGAGTTGCGTATGTTTTATGGCACGCTCGTCCGCATAGGAGAATTTAAGGCTGAGGCATATGTTAATAAGACTCTAGTTCCCTTATCACTTGAAATTCTAGTCCAAAAGTTATGGTCTATGAGGGTTCCAAGCCCCAATCGGTACGATTACCCCACGAATGCCATGTTGGTCTCAAAAAGCGTATGCATCAATCATATTAACTCCGATAATTCATGGGATCGAGACACCTTTCCCGTGGGGAATCTCAACGAAAGGACCTGCATTGCCTTCCACATTATTTGTGGAAATATCCTACAAACATCCAATGATTCGGTGATGCACCCTTGCCAATCCAACCTTTTGTTCCACCTCCTCGATCCTAGCACCACTATCCACCATGCCCGCATCTTTTACGCCGACATTCTTCACGCTGCCATGGATCGTAAAGGTAAAGATTCCCTCCCCTAGCCCCGTCTCGTCACTTCCATACTTAGAGATGTAGGCATTGAAGCTCCCCGTGCGCTTCCAAGCCTTCCAAATCCTACTGACTAAGAATCATGAACAAGAAGTGAGAGGCAAACGGATGTTCTACATGCCCCTCTGGTGGAAGAAGATGTTTATATGGAGGAGGGGGAGAAAGATGAAGATGCGAATTATGAGCCCGAGGGGGAATTTGACGAAGCTCATTTCAACACAACGGTGATTTCCCAACGCATCGACTCTTTGGAACCCCGTTTTACCAACTTTGAGTACAACTATGAGCGCGACACTAGGATGATGATTCACCTCCAAGTCGAAATATATCACATGCATATAGGGGCCGACGTCTCTCTTATAACATATTTTTACGACCCCTACGATCCTGGAACGCCCGGCACATCTCACCCACCCCTATAATAGGCCCCCTCTCTTAGTGTTGGTTGTTTGTGTTTCACCTATGTAGTTCTTAGTTTTTGGCGCGTTTATTGTATATCTTGCTATAAGGAACTATGTAATATCTCTCTATGGCATGTATTTTCTTTTTATTAATATAAAAAAATTTCATTTTGGCCTTTTTTTAATTTTAAGCACTCTCCTTTTGTTTGGATTTTAGTCCTTTTGCGTAGGGACTTTGCAAAAGTCTAAGTTAGGGGGTACGCATGCGCTTTAAAAATTTCACAAATTTCAAAATGCCCAAAATTTTAAATTGTCAAAAAAAATTGAAAATGCCAAAAATATTTTTCTTCCAAATAAATAAAAATTGGAATTTAAAATTTTCAAAAATGTCATAAAAATTTGTTTAAAGTCTCAAATTGTAAAAATCAAATGCATTAAGCCAAAATTGACCAAAGACGGAAATTGAGCGAAAATTGACGACTTTAGGAATAACTGTGGAGACTGATTAACCTAATGAGATTTTGAGCCTATCAATATTTTAGAGTATTTAAATCAATCCGAGTTAATAGTTAACTCAAAGTTAAATTTAGTTCCAATAAGCCATTGAGGATCTCAACTCCTTCATTTTGATCAGTTATGGGAAACGTGTGAGATGTTATCTTGAAAAATGTGCTAAAATATCTCTAAACTAAATAAACCTTAAGATGCATATGCTAAAATAATAAGTGAGTCGGATAATGAAGTTAAGCCGTCGTTTGTTACCCCAAAACTTTAACCATAAAAAGTTGTGAAAAATTATCCATTTGCAACCCAATTTGAACCTAATAAAAAATATTCCCTTTTCGTTTGTAACCCCAAAAAACCAATTGGCCTGGAATTGTGAAAATTAAACATTAATAAATTACGTCCGAAAAGTGCATAAAAAGGGGCAAGAAAAAAAAATGCTCAACAAAAATAGCAAGGAAAGAAAAATGTGAAAAATAGAAAAAAAATGAAAAAAAAAATGAGCAAAAGCCCGAGAAAGCACTAAGAGACATTATGAGAACATTTTCTAATTATGAATTTTTCAACCATTTCAAATTTTACCCAAAGCACCTTATAACCCGAGAAAGTCCTAATCGAGTCCGAATTTTAAAATTAATTATCGCGAGGAGATTTAAAACACAAAAAGATAATAAGAGAGATTAATTGGTGTGAATGAGAGGCGATGTTTCCCGTTTTCCAATAATCATTATCCGATGATGATATCTATTCACCTAAAGAAATTCCATCTTTCCAATTTGTGTTTGTGAATTTGCGTTTCATTATATTTACTCTTTATAAATCACACATACCAAGAGAAAATATCCACATTCCAAGTGCCGTGTCCTACAAAATCAACACAGAGTCACTATTAATAGGATCCATAGTGACAACGGAACAGAGTTTAAGGATGCAAAAGTAGATCTTTACTGTGATAGCCTTGGATATGAATTTTCTGCTATGAAGACTCCTCAGCAAAATGGGATTGTTGAGAGAAAGAATAGGACGATCCAGGAAATGGCTAGATCTGTGCTCCTAGGTCGTAATGTTTCTAGGAGATTTTAGGCAGAGGCAGTGTCCACTGCATGCCACGCGGTGAATAGGATTTACCTGCGTCCACACACACTTAAGACCCCTTATGAATTGTGGATTGGCAAGAAACCCAACCTTGCATATTTTCGTGTTTTATGGAGTAAATGCTACATTCTACAGGATAGAGAACAATTAGGAAAGTTTGACTCCCGAAGCGACGAGGGAATATTGTTAGGCTATTCATCGAATAGTAGAGCGTACCGAGTTTTTAACCTCAAGAGCATTAAGGTTATGTAGTCAATAAACATCGTCGTGCAAGATGATGAACCTCCGACGGTTATTGATCCTAACCTTCAGTGTGATGATGAGGACTTTTTTGATAGTGATTTACTTGTCCCTCACCCACACTTTGTGGACCCTACTCCTGTGTTAGGGGAGACACCTTCTTGGGTTCGCAAGATTCATGACTCTGCCTCCATTTTAGGTGATCCCACTCTTGGGGTCAAGACTCGTGCTCAGCTAGAGAACGTCGTGAGCCACTTGTGCTACACATCCAAAGTCGAGCCCAAGAATCACAAAGAAGCACTCAAGGATGAACACAGGATGAGTTGCTTCAGTTTCAAAAGAACAATGTCTGGGAACTAGTCCCCCGACCTAGTGAGACTAATGTAATAGGTACCCGGTGGATATTCAAGAACAAAATGGATGAAAATGGTACCATAATCAGAAATAAGGCTAGGTTGGTCGCTCAAGGCTTCACACAGATAGAGGGTGTAGACTTTGGGGAGACATTTGCTCCTGTTGCGAGGCTTGAGTCCGTCCTCTTACTACTCGCCATCGCATATCATCTGCACTTTAAGTTATATCAGATGGATGTTAAGAGTGCCTTCCTGAATGGCATTCTACAGGAGGAGGTTTATGTGGAACAACCAAAAGGGTTTGAAGACCCTAAGCACCCTGAGCACGTTTACTATCTGAGGAAAGCCTTGTATGGTTTGAAGCAAGAACCCCGTTCTTGGTACGAAAGGCTTACTTCCTATTTCTTAGCCCGTGGCTTCAAGAGAGGGGGAGTTGATATGACATTGTTCGTCAGAAGAGATGACGGTGCTATTTTGGTTGCCCAGGTCTATGTGGAAGACATAGTCTTTGGATCCACATGCTCCCAACATGCTCACCACTTTGAGGAGGAGATGAAAAGCGATTTTGAGATGAGCTTAATTTCTTCCTTGGTCTTCAGGTTCGTCAGCTAGAGGATGGGATGTTCATCTCCCAATCCAAGTATGCTAGAGACCTAGTGAAGAAATTTGGTCTAGAATCCGCTAAGCATGCACGTACACCTATGAGTACTTCTATCAAGCTTAGTAAGGACACTTCAGGAAAGGACGTAAAGCAAACCTTGTATCGGAGTATGATAGGTAGTCTTCTCTACTTGACTGCCAGTCATCCCGACAGAGCCTTTAGTGTTGGAGTTTGTGCGCATTATCAGGCATCCCCGAAAGAGTCACACTTACTCGCTCTAAAACCTATTATCAAATATGTGAGTGGGACTCTCTCATATGGTATTTGGTATTCCTTTGATACCAATGACCGTTTTTCCGCCTATTCGGATGCCTATTGGGTCGGGGATGTAGATGGTTATAGGATCACTTCTGGTGGGTGTTTCTATTTTGGTTCTGCTCTTGTCTCGTGGTTGAGCAAGAAGCAAAACTCCATCTCTTTGTCCACTGCGGAGGCTGAGTGCATCGCCACCGGGAGTTTTTGCACTCAACTCTTGTCGATGAAGCAGATGCTGGAGGATTATGGGACTTCACAGGACACCATGACCATTTCTTGTGATAACACGAGCACGATACACATATCCCGCAATCCAGTCCAGTATTCGCGTACAAAGCACATCAGGATACGCGAGCACTTTATACGTCAGTTAGTTGAGGAGAAAGTCGTATCCCTAATTTTTGTCCCCACCGATCGTTAGTTAGCCGATATTTTCACAAAACCTTTAGATGCCCTTAGATTCGAGAGTCTTATGAAGTCTTTGGGGATTTGCACAGTTGACTGAAGGGTAGGTCCGTGTCTAGCATAGGATGCATTTATTTCATATCATCTGATGCCTATTGCTAGATTGTATCATATGTTTTGTTGTTCTCTTTTATTTTTTTGAAAAATTCAAAAAGATTTTCTTTTTAATAAAAATTTTAGAAAAGCTCAAAAAGATATTCTTTTGATAAAATTTTGAAAAATCCAAAAATATTTTTGTATTTTCTTTGCACCCTTTGTGCATGAGCATTTAAGATAGCCAAGTCACAACTTCATTCCACTTATCCATGTGATTGTTTGATAGATATTTGAGACGCTACATCATTTCATCCATGTGCTTTACATTGTTTAGAGTCTTTGAGATGTGATTAGTGATATCATTCTACATGTTTGTCTCCTATCTCCTTTACAGCACACATGCACGGCTATATTTGATTATTGCACTTATCTAACACATATTGGCTTGAGTGTTTCCATCTCAATTCTGTCTATACAACGTACAATATGCGATAAAACTTGACAATATTGGAATGCATGTAAAAACCATTTTGGTGAGACAGTATGTTTAATTAAGAACGGGGATGGGTTGAGAAAGGTAATTATCTATTCTTTGCGCAAAAGTCACCGTTCAAAAGGACCTAAAAATGGAGGAATTTTATTATCCGAGGTCCAAAGAGGTTAAAAGAGCCCGAAAATAGTTAAAGGCAATAAAAATCAATACATGCCAAATATGGGCCATTAGGTTTCACCATCGATTCTCCAAAGTTTGAGAATTTAGATTACCTCTACAAGAAAATATATACGAGGGAGTTTGGTTGGAGAATTTAAACGGGTTTGCACTTCCTTGAAAGTCCTAAAAAAGCCTGAAATCATTTTGGACGTTATTGGTGTGGAAATCACTGTAAGTTTTGATTTGTTGATTTGATTGAGTAAATGTCTCTTATTTACATTTTTTACACCAAAGGAAGCATTTGAGTTCATTCGTTAGGAGTATTCGATATTCATCGTGCACATATGTCATGTTTGTAGGCATTGATTTTCCTATCGAATTTTATCACACCCATTGAGTTACGCTATCATCGACTTGGTTATTTTGTGTTCGTTCATGGTGTAATTTTTGTTTGTTTCAAAAATTTAAAAAATCAAAAATAGTAGTTTGTTCCTTGTTACACCCCCGACTTTGCTTGCTTAATTTATTCTTCTTTTTTGTCTATTTGGGGACATCATAAAAAGGGAGAGATTAAGGAATTATCATTATGGGGGAGTTTTGATTTGAGTTTTTGAGATTTGATAGAGTTCATCATAATTTGGTATCTATGTGTATCTCATTTCAAACTCGATATGTCACTTGGTATTTTTCTTTGTCTCATGTGTGTAGGTACTTCTTTGATGATCTATGAATTGCACACCCTGATGAGAAAAGCATTGAGATTCCTGAAGTGTTGAAGAACAATCGATGAAGTCTTATTCATTCGTACCTTTTCAGTTTTGGGTTAATGGAAGGGTAGATTTGTATAGGAAATTTTATACTTGATAATTCGGATGTTTGTTTTTATGTTTGTACCGGCATAGACATAGGAGGAGATTTATAAGGATATTTTGTCCAGTATTTATGTATATGTCATAAGCCGTTACATTTTTGAAGAAATTCAAGATTGCATCATCATCAACGGATCCGAATATCAAAGAATTCAAGGAAGGAATCAAAATTCTGGACAGACGGACCGGTCCGCCTATTTGGAAAAAGAACCGGTCCGCCCCCAAACCGATCCGCCCTCTACCCGGAACGATTCGCCTTGCTCTTGAACCAGTAGACCCCGGATCGAATGCGAACTTAAGAGACCACTTTAAAAAATGAATCGGTTCGACCTTGAACCGATCCGCCTCAGATCCGAACCAGTCCGCCTGAGATAAAATCGTACAGATCGTGCAGAGATTTTTTAGGGCTAGGTTTTCTTTTATAAACTGACTTCGGGGATTTTTTTTCTAAGACTTATAGAGACGATTTTGCAGAGTCCTCAAACTCTAAGTCTTCACCTTTTGAGTCCCAAGACTCTTGTTTGATTCACATCACATAGCCAAGACCTTGTGAATCTGTTTGCAACCCAAGAACACATTTGTGTGTTTGTTCATACCCTTGTGGAGAAGACCGATCTTCTTCTTCATTGCTTCCCTCCTGGAAAGGGAAACTTCCAGCCGCTGACTACAGATCCGACGCCTGCGGATAATTCTGTGTCACTGTATTTTCATTATAATCCGAGAGATTGTATGTTACAATATTATAATGAAAATAAATGGTTTTGCCCTTTTGGGAGATTTTTCCTCAATTGTGTGTGTTTGATCGTACTAGCATGTTTTACATCTTATTCAATCACACCTAGTTGCATGTTTAGGGTTTAATTGGGTTAAACTAGGTTTAATTATATACTTTCTTAATCTGAACACACGCGCGCCTCTTCAGATAGGCATAAGTCCACCCGCAAACTACAACAACATGTGAGACCACACATGCCTAGAAAATCCACCGATAAGGCTCAGCAACCGTCACGCACATGGATTCCACTGTATGTAAACCAAAGAGCACGGAATCCTCCTCAAGTAACAATTCTCAACAAAATGTAGGGAATAAACTATGGTGCCAAAAACATGATCTCAAAACATATAAATGAAGAATCTTGGATCGTAAACAAATTTGGTGTAAACAAGGGGTCGTGTTTTAAAAAATTAATCATGAATGATTAACAAAATATTAAGGACTTTTTGGAAATGTTTTTTTTCTCTCAAAGGGATGGAAAAAGTTAGTTTATAAACTGCTTCTCGGCACAACTTAAAATAAATGAGAAACTGAGGTAATGGGAGTAGTGGGGAGGTAAAAAATAAACTTCCATTCTTTTTGAAAATGAGTTAGGTCATTCGAATGACATGATACCTCGTTTGAACGACGTACCTATTTTCATTCGAACAAGTATCTAATGAGAATTCAAATGAGATTTCAGAGAGGTCAAGTTGTTCAAAAATTTTCCTCATTAGAATGTCGTTCAAACGAGGGTGCCAATATCGTTGGAATGGCCTTCAAACAAGTTATCTAACGAGATTCCAGAAAGAAGGTAAAAAATGACTCGTTAGAAGTTTTCCATATCTCGTTCGAATGAGGTACATATTCTCGTTCGAACAACTTTGCTGATGAGAAAACAGAAAAGGCTAATTTTTACTCATTTAAAGTTTCGTTTGATCCGGGGTCTAACAACACCCAAAATGACATATAAAAAGTATAAAAATATTTTTTATTTAGATTAAAAACATCTTAACACCCAATATTAAAATATCCAAGGCTCAACATAGAATATTCATTCATAACTGAAGGATCCTTGGAACTTTGACGACGAAACATGGCGTGAAACACGACATGATGATGTGTACTCTTTAACTAGTTGTTATATCTTCAAAAAATATGCCATAAGTTTAAAAGGTCACTAACTCAAGTCTTAACCTATGAATCAAATTTTTTATATTCGAAATTAAGCTAATATATAAAAATTGACTCAATTAGAAATTTGTCCTTACAATTAGCTCATTTGGAGGCTTCGACATCTGTCTCTTCTTAGGGGCGACTATATTTCCATCATCATCTTCCTCATTTTCATTGGTACATCCTTTTTCTTTCGTTTCTATTTCTTCAATCTTCTTTCCTTAGGAAATATTTTATATCACAAATTAGGCTTTACTTTCCACTTTACTAGGATTAGTAAGTTTGTGTCTCAGTTGCTTAACAGAACGCTCACATTTCAAACTTTATTGCCCACAAGTATTCTCTTATCTAATAAATTGAGTGGCTTCATCCATTCGGCATGTCTCCTTACACGCCCCAACAAGAAAGATATCAATTCAAGCGGGCTTTAGAAAATATGGTGGAGATAGTTGAGGCTTTTGGGTCTGAACACGATAAGCGTAGGGGAGTCTTCATCAAAATGCTTTGGTCTAGTCATCCCCCTAGGTCAAAAAACTAACCCCATCAAAATTCCCCAAGAGTTATCCTATAGGATCCACCACAAGCCTCTTCATCTATGGGCAATCCTTTAAGCCTCTACCAAGCCATTAGTCACATGTTTGGGGACACTGTTGACAAATGGGTCAAACTCCTTTCCCTTTTGAGGGCCCTATCTATTCGTTTAGATGATGGAACCAATTGGGCTTAAATTTATCGTGAAGACGAAGTATTCTTTTATAAGCATAATTTCCAATCAAGACTTGGAATTCCTCTCCCTAAGACGATCTGAGACATGCTTTCTTTCACCAATCTTGCCCCTTCACATCTTATCCCAAATGCATGGAGAATTTTGTTTGGTTCCATGGTTCATTTTTATAAATTATTTGGTGTTGACCACCCCCTAACTGTGGGATAACTGCTAAATATGTACAAGCTTATGGCCTCACAAGGGGGTTAGTACAACCTCGCTTATAGACGTAAGGGTGAAGTTCATTCCTCCAACCATGACTGGAGACACCACTTCCTTTACATCCGAGGAGAAGGATGTGATCACGGTGAATAGAAAAACCTCATAGGTTATCTATTCATAGTTCCTTTGACTTGAACAATACTAGATCTTAGTGAGCTTACTTCTCATAATTTAATCATTTGGGAATTTTTAGTTGATTTTTATATAATAATGATTGGTTTTCCTTATGATGTTTATCAAAGATCTTCAACGAGTTACATGACATTCATGTGAACTAAAAGGAAAGGGTTTAGGAGGTCATCAGTAAGGCTCATTCCTTAAAGTAACTTTATGATTCAAAGAGGTTGAAAGACCTTTCTTTCATTACCCGAGGTGATGAGGTTCGGGATCGCAATGACCTTCGACTTCAGGTTAACACTAAAGAAGCACGTCTCCTACTCATCCGATTTTAACATGCGTACTTTCCCCTTTCGTTGGGTATACTCCTTTCATACTGAACAACTTTATGCATATACTCATTTTTATTTTTACAACATTTGATTCCATGGCTCATCTAAAATACAGTCCATCCCTATGCATACTAACCCAAACACCAATTTACCCTCAGCCTACATCCCTTGGTTGAACCCACCGCCAGCCTATGAGAACCCCCTATCACATCATCCTGCAGATTGGTGTTGTTGAGGTTGTTTCCCCCTCAATTTTTTTATGAAACTTCTTATGTTCACCTAGTTAATGAAAATCCCCTTCAGAGGAGGAGACAGGAAAAAAGGCCTTTAGAAATCGAGGCTCGAGATAAGATCACTCCTACCTTAATTTTTCGTAGACTGGTTATTGAGGAAGAAGAGGAGAATGCTATGGGAGAAAGAGTTACCACTAAGAGGGAGATGTCTGGACCCCATTTCTTCGGAGTGAAAAGAGAGATGAGACTTACTTGGCCTTCTAATTGGCTTATTTTCCTGATGACATTGACAATCAAAGCGGTGGTCCCATGTTGGTGCCAAAGATATAACCCTAGTGGGGTATAGGGTAAGTGCACATATTTCCCTCTTGATATGTAATGTTTGTCCTTCCTGCCATTTTGGTTATATCATTTGTACGCACATATATTTAATGGGAACTTACATGTTCCAGAAGTGGTTGAAGAGGAAAGGCATGTCAAGGAGGATCTCGGGGCTAGTGGGTGATTTTAGAGACTTAAAGAAGACGAAAGATGACAGCAGTGTGGATATTACAACCGTACGAGGGGAGAGGGACATTGAGAAGAAGGCCAAGGATGTCGCCATAAAATAGAGGGATGAGCCCATCAGGAAGATGAATGATTCTGTCGAGGAAAAGGACCTACTCTGGTAAGAGGTCACTGAACTAAAGAAGTAGTTGGCTGAGAAAGATACAAAGAAGGATAAAACTATGAAGGCCAAGCGATATATGGACCCTCTAATTAGATTTAGTTACCTAAAGTCTTTGTTGACTTTAGAGTATTGTGGCGTAATGAAGTATCAATTTTTTATCAATGATAACACCAAACTGATCAATTGAGCAAAAGAAACGCATACTTATTGAGACCTTTCCCCTTCCAACCCTGATGACTGTGAGACTAAAGAGGAGTCAATGCCTTCCCTTTATGCTTGGAAGAATTTGGATATACTCGGTATTAGGGTTTTTGTTATCCCCTTGGCTCCTCGATAAACTTCGAAGGTGAAGATCTCCATATCTTTATGCGCAAAATCGATCGGATGTTGGCTTATGTGGCTCCCTATGCTCCACCCCCTTCTCCATAATTTCCCTAATTAATGAACTCTTTCATTTTTTAAGCACTCTGTATGTATGAAATGTGGTCTTAGGCCTTTGAATATCGATTTCGGCTTTAATTTATTGCAATATGAATGTTGTGTTCGTGTTCTACCTTTTTATTTATCATTGCCATAAATCTTTCCTTGATTCTGAATGCATGATCCGACTACTCCTTTATTTGACTTGACTTGTCCCATATTTTTTAAACTACATTTTTTTCAATAGCTTCAATATATGTATTAATAAATCTGAAACTCTCTCTCCCTTCTCTCTCACGTAACTTCCTAGCGTTTCATGGAGGTTATACCTACCTCCACCTTGGAGGTAGAAGACTACCCTCCAGATCCTTGTCCTCCCAATAGAAATCATCATTCTCTCCCTAATCTTTCTTCCAATCTTAATCATATAAAATCTTTCACTGAAGTTGTTGGATCCTCAAAAACACCATCTCATTCTCTACACAAAGTTTCTTCCTATAAGGGAGAACCAACTCTTTTCCTTGATAATGATTATATAAATAAACTCTCTTCTCCTTCTAAACACTCTCTTGTGGGAAAGTTTACCCATGGTTGACCCCCCTGGATGATATAAAGAGATGTTAACATCTATGAATTTAAAGGAAGCTTTCAATGTTAGCTTGATTGATCAAAATCATGTTATGACAAGGCTTTTCCATGAAGAATATTTCCATCGCTTATGGATGACATCCACATGGTATGTTCAGAGATATCCCATGAGAGTCTTTAAATGGACAAATGACTTTCACCCATAATGTGAAACTACTATAGTTCCTATCTGGGTAAACTTGCATTTACTGCCGATTCATCTCTATAATAAAGAGAGTCTTTTCTCCATTTTAGTGCTGCTAGTATTCCAATGAAGATGGATAGTGCTACAACATCTCTTTGCAGACCTAGTTTATCTAGGGTTTGCATTGAAGTTGATTTAAAGAGGCCTCTCCCTAGACGAATTTGGATTGCAAATAAAGAAACCAAAGTGGGATTCCGGCAACATTTTGAATATGAGGACATTCCTCCTTAGTGTTTTCATTGTGCTAAAAGGGGTTACAAGATAGAAGAGTGTCTTTTTAAAGAACAAAATCAGGTGAAAGATCACAGTAAGAGCTCCCAAAATGTTAAGACGAATGAAAGTACTAAAGAATGGGTGATCAAAGATTTCCATACTGATAAATTCAAAAGAGTCCCAAATTAGAGTAAGGTTCTACAACACACTAACATTGACTCTGTTAGGGTCCCTAATGTCTCTCAAATGGGCAAGAGGGATCAGGATTTTGCAAGTGAAGAGATAGTAGTTTCAAGGGAAGAAGAAGAAGAAGAAGCAGAAGATGTAATTCAAGAAAAAGAAGATGAAGAAATGGAAGAAGTAGAAGAAGATGAAAAAGAAGAAGATGTAGCAGATGATGAGGTGGAAGAGGAGGGTGAAATTCAAGCAAAGTTTTTATCAAAATCTACGTTCAATAATTCTGAGAAAATCCCCAATTCTTCTCGATATGTGGCAACTTCAAATGATCGAGACAAGTTCAGTGCTAAGGAAAGGATAAAAGGTAATAAAAAACAAACTCAGGAAGTACAAAGAACAGTTACCCTATTTTTAATCGAGGATCTAAAGTTGAAAGAAGACTTTTTTCAAATAAGAACATCCCAAACACCAGGATTCTCAGATCTGGTGCAAAAGCCTCCCTCAATAAATCCTCCAAATGATTAGTTTGCTCATTTAGATCATTAGATGGCTCTCAAAAAGGGGGATCTAAAGAGAATGAAGAGACTCTTAAGGATTCACAATGTTACTGTTTTAGTTATCCTAGAACCAAAGTTGGAGAAGAATAAACTTGAAATTTTTCGAATAAGACTTGGCTTTGACATTGCTTTCTCTAATTCCAATAGTAAAATATGGTGCTTTGTTAGAGAAGGTATGGAATGCAATTTCATTTCTGATATGGAGAAGTTCCTTAATCTGTCCTTTGCTATAGATGAGCCCAATTTTTTTGCGAGTTTCATCTATGCTAAGAATACTAAGATTGAAAGGCGTGAGTTATGGGACTTTCTTGGTCAAACTTTTACTTCAAATCCTTAGCTCATTGGTGGAGATTTCAATGAGGTTTCCAATAGTGGGGAAAAGGTTGTAGGCAATGATGTTGATGGTAGTGCTTCCATGGAGTTTTTAGAAGCTATGGAGGTAAATGAAATGATTGACTTGGATTTCAAGGTCTCTAATTATACTTGGTTTAACAAAAGAGAAGGTCTGGATAGTATTTGGTGCAGATTCGATAAGATTTGGCTGCTCAAAACTTAAGGGTTTGGTAAGTTCAACATCTCAATAAGCATATGTCTGATCACTGTCCCTTGATACTTGCATTTAGTAACCCTTCTAATACTCGCAGTAAAGCTTTTAAGTTTCAAAAATTCTGGATGGAAAAACCAGAGATATATGAGGTAGTGGAGCAGGCCTGGAATTCAACTGATCATACCAATCCGTTTATTTCTATAGGTAATAGATTTAAAGCTCTTCGGTATGCTTTATCTAGATGGAGTAGCCAAGTTTTTGGAGATATCTTCCAAGAAGCTAGGAATGCTGAAGATCATTTGCTAGCTATGGAAATTTCATTTAATAGATATCCCTCTAAATTAAATATAGAAAATCTTTCTCTAGCTCAGGCAATAGCCCTCAGAAACTAGAAATTAAAAATATTTTTTGGAGTTAAAAAGCAAGGGAGAAGTGTTTGAAAGAAGGGTACAAGAACGCTGCCTATTTTCATAGCTCAGTGAAAGTATCTAGAAGACACTTTGTGATTTCAGATATCAAAGATCTGTATGGGGTGCAGCAGACAAATGAGACAGAAATTCAAAGGGTTGCGATAAATTTTTTTGATATTCAATTTAGACAAGAAGATATGCCTTCCATCGCCTTGCATGATCATTTTTTGGAGGCTATCCCCTCTTTAATAACTCCAGACATAAGCAATTCCTTATCTTCCATACCTGATAGCACTGAAATTTTAGAGGTGGTAAAACAGTTAAATCCCAATAGCTGCCCAGGTTCGGATGGCTTTAATGGTTTCTTTTTTGTGAGATTTTGGGAAATAATTGAAAAAGAAGTGGTTACTGCAGTCCAAAGTTTCTTTTTAGGTATGTTTATGCCTAGGAATATTACTTCAACTCTGCTTTCTTTGATTCCGAAATGTCAATCTCCAAAAAGTTTTTCAGACTTCAAATCTATAAGTCTTGTAAACTTCACCAGTAAAATTATATCCAAGATACTCTCTAACAGATTACGTGTGGTATTGCCTATGATCATCTCTCATAGCCGAAGTGGTTTCTTGAAGGGAAAAGATATGATTGAGAATGCTATATTGGCTCAAGAATTGGTGTCAATGATCAGTTATAAAAGCTATGGTGGGAATGTGGTTATGAAATTGGATATTTCTAAAGCATATGACAGAGCCTCTTGGTCATTTCTCATCCTCATCCTAAGGAAATTTGGATTCTCTCAGCATTGGATTGATATGATATGGATATTATTGTCTAATTACTGGTTTTTAGTGTTGATTAATGGAAATTTTTGTGGTTATTTCAAGTCTTCTAGAGGCCTGAGGCAAGGAGACCCTCTATCTCCAAGTTTGTTTGTCATTATGGCATAAGCTCTTTCGAGAAACCTCACCAAGTTAATTCCTCAGTTACATGGATTCAAAATGCCAATTGGAGGCCCCAAATTTAATCATCTTGCTTATGCTAATGATGTTATCATTTTGTCATCTGGTGTAACCTCAGATTTAAAGGAGATCTTGGAGTTTATAAAAATTTTGAAAGGGTTGCTGGTCAAAAAATTAATTTTTCCAAATCTCAAATATTTTTATCTAAAAAGATAACTCCCGCAAGGGCTAAGAAAATCATTACAAAAACTGGTTTTTCTAACAAAAAATTTCCTATCTTACCTTGGTTGTCCTTTGTTTGCAGGCAGAAAGAAGATTTCCCATTTTGACCATCTCATTCAGAAAATCAGATATACTCTCACCGGATGGAAATCAAGGATGCTAATAATGGGAGGAAAGTTGGTCCTTCTTAAAAAAAATTCTATGTGCCATTCCTATTCATACTATTGCATCTTTCAACCCTCCCAAAAAAGTGTTTCAAACCATAGAAGCAATTTTTGCTAGATTTTTTTGGAGTTCTTTACAAGATAAAGTAAAGCATCATCGGTGTAATGGAAGGATATAACTAAGCCTATCAAAGAAGGTGGTCTTGGAATCAGGAGTTTGAGTGACATCAGTAATGCTATGGCTATGAAGATTTGGTGGAAACTCAGGTCCACTGAATCTTTGTGGTTAAATTTCATCAAGGCAAAGTACTGTCGAAAAGCCATCCTTTGTCAGTGCCTCCAAAATCATTTGCAAACATCTGGGGAAGGATGAGCTACATTAGAGACACTGTTGAAGCTCATATGAAGTGGAATTTAAGCTTGGGAGACATTGATTTTTCTTGGGACACTTGGATGGACTCTGGGTCAATTGTTGACTTCTTTAAGATTCCCAGGAATACTAAAGTAAATGAGTTTTAAAAAGAAGATAGATAATGGGATTGTGACAAGTTACATCAGTTTCTGCCTCTTCAGTTAGTTAACCAAATTAAGCGTACTCTAATTTGGAATCAAGACAAAGATGAGTTGGTGTGGACTGCATCTCGTTCAGGTGCTTTCTCCTTTTCTTCGGCTTAGGAATCGATTAGATTGCCTAGTTCTCAAATGTTGTCTTCCAAATTCATTTGGGATCCTTATATCACCCCAAATATTTCGGTACTAGTATGGAAAATTCTCAAAGGTATTTTGCCTACAGATGAAAATATTAAAAAGGATGGAATTAGAGGCCCCTTTAAATGCTCTTGTTGCAAAGTCCGTCATGAATAATCAACCGAACACCTCTTTCTTTAAGTCAAACAACTATTAAGGTGTGGAATCTCTTTAACTCTAAGTATGGGATAATTGGTTAGCAAGGTTCCATAAGACAGAGATTGATTTCTTTGTGGTTGTCTTCAAATTCTTCTTCAAAGTCAATTTTTATATTAATTCCAGTTTTGATTTGCTGGTTTAAATGGTGTTAACGCAAAAACTCTCCATCTATGAGGACCAATCAGAAAAGGACACATGTCATCCTACGTGGCAATATTCGACACCCAAGGAGAGTTAGTCGGCATCCGAGGAGAGTTGGTCGGCACTCGAGGAGTGCTAGTCGGCACCCAAGGAGAGTTGGTCAGTACCCGAGGAGAATTAGTCGGCACCCGAGGAGAGTTGGTCGGCACCCGAGGAGTGTAAGTCGGCACCCGAGGAGAGTTGGTCGGCATATCAACCAGGAAGATCAAAGGATAACTACGCATTTAATGTGCATTAATGAAGATGGCAGCGCATTTAATGAGCCTTAATGTACATTTATACTGTATTAATAGATGACAACACATAGCATACCAAGCAATTCAAAAATTAGATTCGTTGAATGTAGACATAAATGTCTACATACAATGAATCTCTTTATCTCCCATCACTATAAATACATGTATTCCCTTAGCCAAAAGGAGGAGATCCGGGGGAACCTAGAAACACCATTCACAAGACACGCAACCTTTCTCTCTTTACACCATATTATGCTATTGTAAACCCCTGGGAATAAAATAACAGTGGATGTAGGCTTTATTCATAGCCGAACCACTTTAAAAACCTTTGTCTCTTATATGTTTGATGTGAATGTTTATCTTCATCTTCAATCTTATCCTCATCATTTATCTGCTGTTGACGCCACTAAAATGACAGTGGACATTTTTTGTCTTTAACAGATTGGCGCCGTTTGTGGGAAACAACTGGTAATATCATTTTTCATAAAAAACAATTCATCAGAAATGGCCGATATTCCAGAACCCAGCAATCGAAACGCTGGAAGCCCTCCAAATCCATCTGCTCCGCTAAATATTCCAGATCTGGCTGGAATAATGACAAATATGGCCCAGGGCCAGACAGTCATGCAAGAAACTATGCGAAAACTCATACAAACTCTCCATGACGGTGCACCAACCCATTCAGGACTGCGAAGTATTCAAAGAAATACCCGTTTACCTTTTCGCGTACTAGGCGTACCGATTCATATCGTGCTGAGGAGTCTAAAGATTTCTCTTATCAACCTAGACGAACTTCGTCGGTACGAGCCACAGATACTAAACAACGTATCACTCTCTCTCCAGAAAGGACTAGTGCGCTATAAAGATTAATCAGAGTATCTCCTTTTGATCGATTAGGTCCTAGGAGGAGCAAAAGTCCTCCTAGAACCGCATCGAGGAGTTTTTGACGACCATCAGACTTAAGGGAAGGATCTGGCCAGTCGCAACCAGCTGCTCGTCAAGATAGATCCCAGGAAGCCACATCAACGTGATCAGTTGCTCGAACCAACAGGCCCGAGGAAGGAAACGATGCGTGAAAAGGCTCTATTCAGAGGCTGGAGGATAGATTAGGAGAAATGGCTAAAGCCAAGAAGCCTCTACAACGAACTTTTGTTCAAGGAACACCTTTTGTCCAGGCCATTGTAGATTTTTCAACACCATCAAAGTTCAAAGCACCTATTGTGACCCCCAAATATGATGAAAAGACCGACCCTGTCCTTCATATAGAACAATACCAAGCTGCAGCCGACATCTATGCTGTTCCAGATGAGATGAGATGCAGAGAATTCTCTGTAACTCTTACCGGATCTGCTCAAATATGGTATAATAATCTTCCTCAGGGTAAGATCTCAACTTTTTTTCAATTGGCCGAGTTATTCATTGGGAATTTCTATTTTGGGGCAAAGCCAGTTAAACAAGTAACGCATTTGTTAAGTGTTAGATAAAAAGCTGGTGAAAGTACCAGAGATTATATAACTCGTTTTAATAACAAGAAACTCGAAGTCAATGATTATGAGGAAAAGACAACGATTATCTCCTTGATGTGTGGACTACTGCCCAACAAGTTGTACTACACTTTGGCCAAAGATTCACCTAGAACCATATCAGATCTGATGGGAAAAGCGGCCAAGATTATGAATGCCGAGGAAGAACTATAACGTTTATTATATTTCACCCCCAATAGATGGTTGGTCGGGGTAATTCTTGTCTATACTCAGGCCCGACAAAGTACTCGTCCATTTTCTTATATTCTGGAAAATATCATTCGTATTCGGCATTATGCTATGTTGCCTCGACAGATCACTCCGAGGAGGTCTCCAGCATTTATATTATTTTATTCCTAACAATCTGTTGGTCAGCTCCGAGGAGGTTTCCAGCATTTATTATATCTTATTCCCAACAATCTGTTGGTCAGCTCCGAGGAGGTCTCCAGCATTTATATTATCTTATTCCCAACAATCTGTTGGTCAGCTCCGAGGAGGTCTCCAGCATTTATTATATCTTATTCCCAACAATCTGTTGGTTAGCTCCGAGGAGGTCTCCAACATTTATTATATCTTATTCCCAACAATCTGTTGGTCAGCTCCGAGGAAGTCTCTATTATTTATTATCAAAAATATATTTCGAAAAATGCCAACTAAGGTTGGTTGGGAAGAAAATTAATTCCTAAAAATGCCAACTAAGGTTGGTTATGAAGTAAATCTATTCCTAAAAATGCCAATCTATTCCTAAAAATGCCAACTAAGGTTGGTTAGGAAGTAAATCTATTCCTAAAAATGCCAACTAAGGTTGGTTAGGAAGTAAATCTATTCCTAAAAATGCCAACTAAGTTGGTTAGGAAGTAAATATATTCCCAAAAATTCCAACTAAGGTTGGTTGGGAAGTAAATATATTCCCAAAAATGCCAACTAAGGTTGGTTGGGAAGTAAATCTATTCCCAAAAATGTCAACTTAGGTTGGTCGGAAATAAGAAGCTGTCAACTACAGTTGGTCAAAAACATTTTATTTAAACAAAGTATGAGTATGTGAAAGCAATCAAGCAAAAAGCATTCAAAGTTCACATTCCACACTTGGGGGCTTCTATTACAAATATATTTGTTCATTTGGTGGCACATTATTATAACATCATACAGTCGAGCACCAAATTCAACTCCATAAACTTACATAGTCGATGCCCCGACTAATTATCATTCAGAAGTTATTTTTCTTGCTCGAGAATTAGTTCAGGAGGTTATTGAAGTTCAGGAGGTATATTGAAGTTCAGGAGGAATATTGAAGTTCAGGAGGTATATTGAAGTTCAAGAGGCATATTCAGGAGTTATTATGCACATACTATTGAAGTTCAGAAGCCAAATTCAGCATCTACAGCATTGGGATCTTTACTACTACTGTCCCGACCAAAATTGAAGAAGAAGTTGTATGAAAATGTTTCGAAGTCCACAACTAGCTTGGTAATAATCTGATTGAAGAGTTGGGTTCAAAAGCTAGTATGTTACTCGACAAAGTATTCAGAGGATCATAAATCATAAGAATCAAGAACGTGAATTAGCACTCAGTTGGTCGGCACAGGAGGCAGTTGGTCGGCTAGCAAACCAATCAACATACTTGAAGATTATGACAAGCTACAAGCTGCATACTATGGCATGGCTGCATCCAAATTCCCAGGGGTGATACATAGCACATGGAGTTCCTCAAAAGAAATATTAGCAACCATTGATCAGCCTGCATCATATGTCGTCCAGGAGATAATGCACTTTATGTTGAAAAAATCAAGAAGGTAGATCAAGAATTTCATGAGAACCGAGTAACACTGCAGAATAAATACTCCATCCTTTCAAGTAAACCATCAAGCATTGAGCATTGGAGGCTTCTGTTAATGCAAAAATTCTCCATCTATGAGACCAATCAGAAAATGACACATGTCATCCTACGTGGCAATATTCGACACCCGAGGAGAGTTGGTCGGCACCCAAGGAGTGTTAGTCGGCACCCGAGGAGAGTTGGTCCGTACCCGAGGAGAAATAGTCTGCACCCGAGGAGATTTGGTCGGCATATCAACCAGGAAGATCAAAGGATAACTACGCATTTAATGTGCATTAATGAAGATGGCAGCACATTTAATGAGCCTTAATGTACATTTATACTGTATTAATAGATGACAACACATAGCATACCAAGCAATTCAACAATTAGATTCATTGAATGTAGACATAAATGTCTACATATAATGAATCTCTTTATCTCCCATCACTATAAATACATGTATTCCCTTAGCCAAAAGGAGGAGATCCGGGGGAACTTAGAAACACCATTCACAAGATATGCAACCTTTCTCTCTCTACACCATATTGTGCTATTGTAAACTCCTGGGAATAAAATAACAGTGGACGTAGGCTTTATTCATAACCGAACAACTTTAAAAACCTTTGTCTCTTATATGTTTGATGTGAATGTTTATCTTCATCTTCAATCTCATAGATTCAAAGAAATAGAGCCAGATTTGATAGTTCTTCTATGATCATCAATACTATCATTCACAATATTCAGGTTACTTCTGAAATTTGTTTTAAAGGTCCAAAAATTCCTAAAAACAAATTCATATTGGTGAACTGGAATTTTCCTCCTAAAGGAGTTTTGAAGTTGAATGTTGATGGTAGTTCTCTGGGCAATCCTAGAAAAAGTGGTGTGGGTGGTATTCTTAGGAATCAAAGAGGTGAAGTTTTATGGCTTTTCTACAAATATTTAGGTGTCTCTTCAAGTTTAGAAGTTGAGGCTGCTACCCTAGTCTAAGGCCTTACCCACTATCAAGATCTTAAAGATTATGAGCTTATTATTGAATCTGATTCAAAGATTTTAATAGAAGCTCTTCATAACAAGTCCTCATGTCCATGGAAAATAAAAAGGCAAGTGATGAAAGTTTTATATCTAGCCTCTAATATCCAATGTGAATTCTTTCATATTCACAAAGAGGCAAATTTTACAGCAGATTTCTTGTCCAAGATGGGAAGTTCTCAAAAGAAGTCTTTTATGTCTTATAGTATAGATCTCCTTCCTAAGTATTTCAAAGGTATCTTAAGATTAGGTAAGATGCTAATTCCTTACATTAGATCTGTTTCTTAAATTGGTTTTTAATTTGTAAGCCATGGTGAGGGCTCTTCTCACCCCTATTTATAAATAAATCTCTATTCATAAAAAAAATGTGGTCGATAATTTTTGACTCATCTCTCAAGATTGTTCATCCTTAATTGATGAACCTTGTTAAGTTATCAATTGATGAGTTGAGTCATTCACACAAGTGGAATGGTTAAACT
Organism: Sambucus nigra; assembly: GCA_949130495.1. Classification (NCBI taxonomy): domain Eukaryota; kingdom Viridiplantae; phylum Streptophyta; class Magnoliopsida; order Dipsacales; family Adoxaceae; genus Sambucus; species Sambucus nigra. The sequence goes on from OX422214.1 coordinate 52,167,239, forward strand.
ATTTTTGATCAAACTACTTTCCTGCATGAAAGAAACATGTTAGTTTTTAATGTATTATGGTAATTTGATCTGTGAAAACTAAATCATTGGATGGTCTTTATTTGATTTTGAATGTGGTCGAATAGGTTATTTATACTCAATTGATTAACTAAGTTATTGTTTATACTTGTTCGATGAACTAAATTGTTTCCACTCCAAAGTTTAATTAATAAAGTGTGGTGTGGATGACCATTTATGTTTCGATCACTAGTTTTGTTAAAATAAAATTATCGCTCCGAATTACAACACCCACGACTTATCACCCCCATACACCCCCTCTTTTATTTATATATAACTAAACGATCAAAGACAGCCCTACTCAACTCAGAGGTAACCCTATTTATACTCGTCCAACCACCCTATGCAGATCGAATCAAATTTGAGGATATCAGGAGTTAACTTGGGGAGAATCCAAGTTATTCTTCCGAGGACCTTGTGTCTGAAAAAGGCATACCATGATGTGTCTTTGTGTGAGCCTTCTTCTAACATAATGGTTGGTTCATAATATGGTATTATCCGAATGCTTAGGTGGGCTTCCGACCATCATATTGGTGCATAATCTGGTATTCTTTGAGTATGTTGTATTAAAAAGATGCGTTAATGGAGATTAGCCAGTCATTGAGACAAATATAAAAATTGGAGAACATAATCCTTTTATTAATTACAGTTCCAATGGATTTTCATCTTACAAAAGAAAGAAAAAATAAATGGATTAAACAACTCAAGTGATAAAAAAGATAAATAACTAAATTAAGGAATGCTTCGGGCCATCTGATCGGTGATTGTTTTCACTGGTAGTTGAGCTTAAGGTGATCAACATTCCATGAATAAGGTAGGGTGTGATCCTCATGATCTCGTAGGTCATACATTCTTGGTCGTATGATGCATGCCACTACATAAGGGGACTCCTAGCTGTCGTTCAACTTTCTATGACTGGGATTATTGGTCGACTACGTCATCTTCCTTAGGCCTAGGTCGCTGACCTAGAAGGATCGGTTCTTCACCCTTCGATTATATATTGAGTGGCCTTTTATTGCGTCATAGATATCCTCAGGGTTGCTTCCTCTCTATATACTTCCAAGAGATCCAAGTTGGTCTGAATCTGTTCACCATTATGTTTCTGATCAAAATAAGTTTCCCTCAATGTGGGAACTTCTAATTCAACAAGCATCATTACTTCGGTGACATAAGTTAGGGAAATGGGTATAGACACTATCGACCCCTCACTGTCATTCGTTAGGCCTATAGGATGGATACCATCTTTTTAGCCCAAAGTCCTTTGGAGTTGGCAAGTTCCGTTTTGATCCCATGGAGCGTTCGATTTATTACCTCGACCGAATTGTTACACCTGGGATATCTTATAGCTAAATAGTAATATTTAATTCCAAACTGGTCACAAAGCATATCGATCCTTGCACTGTCAAATTATCTCCCATTATCTGAAATGATGGAGTGTGGATCACTGAACCTCCTCATAATGAACTTGTAGAAGAATAAGTGTACTTTCTAATTGATGATCCTATCTAATTTCTTTGCATCCACCCATTTGGTGATGTAGTCAATTTTTACTAATAGGAACTTTCATTGACCCTTCCTTGTTGAAAATGGAACCACGATGTCCATCTCCCATGGAGGCTAGATAATGGTGTAAACACAGTGTGATACCAATTAATTTAATTCGCAAAATCACTTATTTAATTAGGTAACTCAGATTTAACGAAACCAAATTCAAATTAAAATCAGTCCATATGCATGCAAGTGTAAATGAAAATAGGCAAGCAAGTGACACAGTAATTCAGAAAAAAAAGTCCCCTCAGGGTAAAACCTTTTATATTCTAGAACTTTGACAAGGTTACATGACCATTGACTTACATATAACTTCCATCAAGCGTAATGCACGATGTCTATGTCAAACCATCAAAGCTTCAGCTAGAACTCAGCAGTGACTCACTCGCAGCCATACTAATTTGGACATGCAGCCCATACACGCAGTCTTGTTTCCTTATAGGATCTCCCTCCATAATAGCTCTCGACTCTCCAGCTCTAGAGTTCTTCTCACAAGAGTTGAACTGTAGGCAAAATCTGGTTAAGGTTCCACACAACAACTCACACAAAATAAACTCTCTGGGATTTGCAAATTGTGAAAACAAATATGAACCCTCAAAATTGTGTTGGAGAAAAGGTAAACTCTCAAAAATGTATTCGGATCAAAACAAAATTTTCTCCACACGAAATACAGAACCCTGAAACCTTATTTATAATATCTTTTAAGGCGGTAACATGTCAGGTAAAAAGACTTCTAGTTCGAACGACGTCTGGTCTCGTTCGAACGACGTCTGGTCTCGTTCGAACGAGATAGGATCTCGTTTGAATGAACCGGGAAAAATCTCGAGATTCATTTTATAGAGTTTTAAAACATTTGGGAGCTTAGATAACAACACTCTTATGAATTCGAGAACAGTTATCAAAAAGCTTTTATGATAAAAATGTTTTTTGACAAGATAAAAATCCGTTTAAAATAATTCAAAAACCATTTTTCATAAAAGAAAAAATATTTTAATTTTTTATAAAAATCCCAAATTTTTTTATTTAATATGTAAATGGAACTTGACCATATTTACCAAAGTCGTCCTTGTTGGGCATGATTGTTGAAGATGACTTGAAATTCAAATCGTCGATTGTAGATGTGCACTTTCCAATGCTTCGACAAACTTGTATCGGTATACGACATACTAAATGTGATGGACAATGTTCTTACAAATATCCCCCTATGTCTATGCCGGTACACGATAAAAACAATCCGAATTAAACTAAAAAAATAACCTATACAAATCTACCCTCCCATAAATTCATATGTGGAAAGACAAACTGAATAAATCTTCATTCAAACTTGGCTTCAACAATTAACTTTTCAACTCTCCAAGATTTTCTCATCAGGGTGTATAATACAAAGAATCTTCAACTGTACCTACACACATGAAACAAAGCAAAAATCACGTGACGTATCGAGTTTGAAATGATTAAGAAACATTTATTAAATTAAGGCAATAATCAAATCTCCCCCATACATAAAACTCCCCCATAATATCATAATTCCCTCTCCCCCATAATATCATAATATCATAACCACAATAAATCACAGAGGGGTGTCACGGGAAACAAACCAAACATACTATTTTTCAAGTTTTCAAGTTTTAATAAAAAAAACAAAGAAATATCACACACCATGAATTTTCACTAAGACGACCAAATCGTGAATATGGAATGAATGGGTGTAAACAAATTCGATAGGAAAATCAACTCAATCATACCATATGTGCAAGATGCATAAGTGTACTCCTAGCGAATGAACATCAAAACAGTCCTTTGTTGCAAAATTATTGAATTTAGATGACATCGTCTTAAATCAAAATCAACAAATCAAAGTCAACATGATTTTCACACCAATAATGTCCAAAACGATTTCATGCTTTTTCAAGACTTTTTAAGGACGTGCAAGGCCGTTTTAATTCTCCAACCAAACTCCCTCATATATATTTTCTTTTTGATGTGATCTAAATTCTCAAACATTGGAGAATTGGTGAATAAACTAATGGCCCATAATTGGCATATATTTCTTTTTATTGCCATGCATTTTTTTCGAGCTCTTTCAAACCTCTTTGGATCTTGGATAATTAAAATTCCTCAATTTTTTAGGTCCAATTTAAATGGAGGCTTAATTGCAAAGGATAAATGTGTACCTTTCATATATATTCACCATTTATAAAATCCACACAAACTCACGGCACATGATTTACAACATGCACACCTTTTATTACCTTGTTTTATCACATTTGGTTCAGTTTAATAGAAAGAGTGAGATGAAAACACGTAACCAACATGTGATTTATCAAGAAAAAACATTAAACAAATTCGTGCATGTGTGCAACAAAGGACAAAGTGAGTCAAACATGTAGCTAGCAACACTATATCATCTCAAAGACTCCAAACTTTGTAAAACACATGAGTGACACAATCTATTGTATCAAAACACTATCAAACAGTCACATGGATATGGCATGAAGTTGTGACTTGATCATCCTAAGTGTTCATTCATATGAGGTGCAAACAACATACAAAACTCTTTTTGAATTTTTTCAATTTTTTAAAAAAGAAAATCTTTTTGTATTTTTCAAACACTGTTTAGAAACTATCCAGCAATACCAATAACATATAATCAGAATAAACATGGACTGCAAACAAACTTCCAGGGGTCGTTCGAATGATAAGCCATGTCATTCGAACGAAAGGCGATCTCATTCGAGCGAGATGCAATCTCGTTAGAATGAGAAAAACACAAATTTCCCAGATTATTTAGAATGACATGCAGTTTTGTCCAGTGAGAAAATTTTGCAAAAAAACAGTTCCTGGAATGGTCAAACATAACGAAAATAGTGCTAAAACAGTACCAAAAATAAGAAAAGCAAATAAAGATGCTAACTAAAATAAAATAAATGGTACAAACTAGCAATAGGAAAAAATGTCATCATATAAATCAGCCTATGCTAGCAAACATGTCTAATCCTCAACCGGGAAGTGCGGTGGAGTTTTCCAAAGATGGTGACATATTTTAAACCAACTCCATTAGATCATGTGTAGTCTTAACCAAAAACTTTACTTGCTCGCGAATATGTGCAAACTCTCTATCATTATGTGAAAGCAAAGGATGTCGCATATGAATGAATATGTGAAGAGTCATGATGTGGCACAAAACCCAACTTAGAACAAAACTCTCTAAGATGTCCTCTCTTATTACAGTGGGAACAAACATTAACCGGTCTAGGAATTAATTTATAAAAAAATTTGGGATGAGCTTTTCTAGACGGACACCCATGAGAATCACTCAACAAAGTGGAGATAGGCTCGGGTGCATTAAAAGTAGTGGATGCACCGTCATAACCTTTTCCAACATACTCTCCTCTAAGGACATTTTTGTCCATTATCAATTTATATGTCGTACGCCGTTACACCGTTGAAGAAACTCAAGATCTCATCTACATCAACGGATCCGAATATCAAGTTTTGGGAAGACGGACCGATCCGCCACCGGACCGGTCCGCCCCTCAACCGGATCGATCCGCTTGCTGCAGATCTAGTAAACCCCGGACCGCAAGCGAACCGAAGAAGCTAAAAATAAAAAGAACCGGTCCGCCTACCCGGAGTGATCCTCCTCTGGGATAAACTCGAGCAGTTCCGTAACTGGTTTTACCACCAACTTATTTTTCCTATATATATAACTATTTCGGTGGTGTATTTTTTAAGCCTTTGAGAAAGCGTTTTTAAGAGTACAAACACAACAAGACTTCAATTTTTGATGTGCCGAACATCTTTTTGATTCGCACACAAAAATCTCAATTACTTTTGTGAATCTTTTGGAACCCTAGAACACAAACTTTATTGTTGTTCATCTTTGTGGAGAGATCTTTGCAACCGAGGGTTGCGTGTCATTGCTGAGGGAGTCTCTACAAAGTGTTATGACTGCGTGTCATTGAGGAGAGCTACGGTTCTACCTTTGTTGTTTGGGTTACGAGTCCTTGGAGGGTGCTGCGTGTATTCTCTTGCTGAGTTCAAGACTGCGTGTCTTTGTGGGTTGGCTGCATGTTGATCCATTGCAGATTTCTCTATGTAATTGTAAGTTGCGACTTGTATATTCATAGTGAAATAAAGGTTTTACCCGAAAGGGGTTTTTTCCTGAATTTTGTGTCTCAGCATATTTTTTGTGTCACATGCTTTATTTATTTACGGGTTGACACACGCACCTTAGATGCATGTTTAGGGTCTCTAATTAAATAAGTGTGCTATATTAGAAAGTTGCGAAGTTAATCAATTATCACATAGTCTTGTCTTTTCAAATTGGTATCAGAGCGGGTTACGCTAATTTATTGTGTGATCCTGATTTTTTGAGGATTTACTTTATGATACAATTTGTCTACTCACGTTTTCAAATTGGTATCAGAGCAGGTTGCGCTTATTTATTGTGTATTCCTATTTTCCGCGAAATCGCGTGATATTGATTTTTTTTTGAGAAATCAGTTTTGTGAAAAATCGCAATTTTTCCAATGGAACGCCCATTTAATGAGGAGCCTATTTTTGAAAAAGTTCACGACCATGCTGAAAATTTAAAAAGTTTGAATTTAAAACTTTGCAAAAGAATTAAAGTTTTGGAAAAAGAAAATTCTCTCTTTAAAAGTAAGATTGAATATTTGCAAGCGTTTCAAACTCAAAGTGATATTTGTCATGAGCACTTTGGCAATTTGTGTGTTGATTTTGATTCTTTGAAAATTGCCAAAAAGAAGAGTGATGGGAGAGTCCTTGTTTTAGAGAAGGAATTAGAGGACTTAAAAAATTCTAGTGTTCCCGTTTGTGCCGTCAAGGATACAAAATTAATCGATGATTTTACGGCACGTGAAAAGACTCTTAGGGATAAGTTTGTTTTAATTGAGGGGGAGCGTGATAAACTGTTAAGTTTAATTGATAATTTGAAAAAGAAATCCCTGTCTTTGGAAGAGTCTAATTCTTTGCTTGAGTTAGAACTTTTGAAGTTAAAAAATGATTTGACAGACTCAAGTAGGTTTGATAGTGATGGTAGTGGCTCATCTTGTTCTCATTCTTCTGGTGCTAAAGCCAAAACCATTATTTGTTTTAGAGGGTCAATTAATCCCAAGGACATTAGAAAAGATCACACTTTAGGTAGCATTCCTTCCGTTTACACATGTTCACATTGTGGTAGGAAAGGTCACCTTAGGAGATTTTGTTTTGATCTTGGAAAAAGTCCTAGGAAGTTTATGTCTAGTGTTCCCGTGGTTCCCAAAGCCCCCACACGATGTTTCACATCTATTTGGGTTAGAAAATCACTTTTAGAGGCACTAGATTTTAGACAAGTTGATTCTCATTTTCTTGCACATGATTCCTCTCTTGCCATATCATATAGATGTTGTGTTTGCATGTTTGTCATACGCTAGTTTTTGTTTCATGATATTTATGTTTACTAGCGTTGTGACATGTATTTTTTGTATGTTTTTTTTTGAAAATTTTTTAAAAATACAAAAAAGATTTTATTTTGATAAAATTTTGAAAAATACAAAAAGATTTTTGTTTTTTTTTTGTTGCACTGTTTATGGATGAACACTTTGGATGACCAAGTCACAACATCATTCAATTATTTTCATGTGACTATTTGATAGTTTTTTGAGACAATAGGTCAATTCATCCATGTGATTTATAATATTTGGAGTCATTAAGATGTAATCAAGTGTTACTTCCTACATGTTTGACTCATGTTTCCTTTATTGCACACATGCACGGATTTGTTTGATTATTGTGCTTGTCTTATCACATGTTGGTTGGGTGTTTTCACTTCAATCTTGTTCTTAAAACGAACCAAGCGTGATAAATTTTGATAAGGAAATTGTGCATATAAAAACCGTTTTGTGAGTTTGTGTGCTTTGTTTAAAAACAGGGGAAGGGTTGCGAAAGGTTCATTTTGCCTTTGCGAATACTAAGCCATCGTTAAATTGGACCTAAAAAATGGAGGAATTTTATTATCCGGGGTCCAAAGAGGTTTAAAAGAGCCCGAAAAAATTTAAAGGCAATAAAAAGATATTCATGCCAAATTATGGGCCATTTAGGTTTTTGCTGCAATTCTCCAAAGTTTGAGAATTTAGATTACCTCTAAAAAAATATATATATATATGAGGGAGTTTGGTTGGAGAATTTAAAACGAGTTTGCACGTCCTTTAAATGCTTGAAAATGCGCTACATAATTTTGGACGTTATTGGTGTGAAAATCACTTTGACTTTGATTTGTTGATTTGCATAAGACGATGTCATCTAAATTCAACAATCTTTTCACCTAAAGATACTTTTGATGTTCATTCGTTAGGAGTACACATATGCATCGTGCACATATGATTGATTGAGTTGATTTACCTATCGAATGTGTTCACACCCATTCATTCCATTTCCATGACTTGGTTGTTTGAGTCTAAATTCATGGTGTGATTTTTGTATCATATTTGTTCAAATTGGTATCTTATTTTTGTACAAAAAATTTGAAAAATTCAAAAATAGTTTGTGAAGATTTGTTTAAGCATCTCCTTGCAAGAGCACGTTTACCATATTATTTGATGCCCTGTTTTGTATACCGTGACACCCCGATTTTTCTTATTTGATTCATTATTCTCATCTGTCTATTTGGGGACATCATAAAAAGGGGGAGAAAGAATTATCATTTTATGGGGGAGTTTGAATTTTGGGGGAGTTTTTGAGATGTAGCTTATATTTTTATCATATATTGGTTTGGTATCCATGTTTATTTCATTACAAACTCGATATGTCACGTGGTATTTGCTTTGTCTCATATGTGTAGGTATGAAGATTGAAGATCAATATGTTGCACACCCTGATGAAAAAAGATTTGAGATTTAATGATTGTTGAAGATTGAAGAACAAACAATGAAGATTATACATTTGTATCTTTCCATCTTTAGGGTTCATGGAAGGGTAGATTTGTATAGGTCACTAGTTGATAATTCGGATATTTTTTATGTATGTACCGGCATAGACATGGGGGAGATTTGTAAGGAAATTTTTGTCCATTATCAATTTATATGTCGTAAGCCGTTACACCGTTGAAGAAACTCAAGATCGCATCTACATCAACGGATCCAAATATTAAAGTGTCTTCAACATCATAGCCTCTGCGAGAATGAACTTGGTAAAATTTTGTTTTTACGTTCCTTAAAGTTCATATTTAGTATTGGGAATTTTTTATAAAATATTTTTTATAAAAATAAGGCTTTTAAAAGTTCCTTAAAGTTCCTTAAAGTTCAAGCAAAATGAGGCTTTTAAAAGTTTTTTAGTTTTCTGGGAAGCCGGACCAGTCCGCCTCTATACCGGACCGGTCCGCCCCTCAACCGGACCGATCCGCTTGCTGCAGATCCAGTAAACCCCGGACCGCAACCGAACCGAAGAAGCTAAAAATAAAAAGAACTGGTTCGCCTACCCGGACTGATCCGCCTCAGACCCGGACCGGTCCGCCTGGGATAAACTCGAGCAGTTCCGTAACTGGTTTTACTGCCAACTTATTTTTCCTATATATATAACTATTTCGGTGGTGTATTTTTTAAGTCTTTGAGAAAACATTTTTAAGAGTACAAACACAACAAGACTTCAATTTTTGATGTGCCCAACATCTTTTTGATTCGCACACAAAAATCCCAATTACTTTTGTAAATCTTTTGGAACCCTAGAACACAAACTTTGTTGTTGTTCATCTTTGTGGAGAGATCTTTGCAACCGAGGGTTGCGTGTCATTGCTGAGGGAGTCTCTACAAAGTGTTATGACTGCGTGTCATTGAGGAGAGCTGCGGTTCTACCTTTGTTGTTTGGGTTGCGAGTCCTTGGAGGGTGCTGCGTGTATTCTCTTGCTGAGTTCAAGACTGCGTGTCTTTGTGGGTTGGCTGCGCGTTGATCCATTGCAGATTTCTTTATGTAATTGTAAGTTGCGACTTGTATATTCATAGTGAAATAAAGGTTTTACCCGAAAGGGGTTTTTTCCTGAATTCTGTGTCTCAGCATATTTTTTGTGTCACATGCTTTATTTATTTATGGGTTGACACATGCACCTTAGATGCATGTTTAGGGTATCTAATTAAATAAGTGTGTTATATTAGAAAGTTGCGAAGTTAATCAATTATCACATAGTCTTGTCTTTTTATCTCCATCATTCAAAATGGGATAGGGAACCATCTTATCAACTTTATCAGATGCGTTCTCTAAAGAGACTTGGACCTCCCATGCCCGTTCGAGATCATCCTCAAGATGGGATACACGTGTCGTCAGACTAGACATCGTGTTGGTAAAGTCATATTTTTCCCTTTTTAGCTCATCATTATCCTCCTTCAACTCATAAATCCGAAGACCTATATTCCTATTCGACCTTTTTGTCTTTATGGTCTCGATAAACAACTTTCTAAAAAAAAATTAATCACACTTTCTCTCCGTTCTCATCTTCACCTGACTCATCATTGATGATCTCGTGGATGCTATCATCGTGGGATAAAGTGGAGGTATTCATATGAATAGTAAAGGAAACAGTCATCCCTTATCCTAAATCTTTTTCGGACTCATCGTCCTCCTCTTTCTCTTCTCCCTCACTATCGCTTAGGGTAGCGGGCATGGAAACTTTCTTCCCCTCTCTCCTAAGTCTAGTGGGACACTCAAATGACTTGTGCCCTTTCCCATGAGACTCAAAACATCTTATCATATCAAGGTTAAAATCACTAGCTTTTTCTTTCTCACCACTTTCTTTGGCCTTGTCTTTCTTTTTATATTTCTCTGAAAACCATTTATTAGGATTTCTTTGTATTCAAAACTGGAGAAATTTTTTGAAATTTTTGGAAAGCAGGGTCATATCAGAGTGATCATCAGATTTAGAATCACATACACTCTCCTTCTTTTTTCTCTCTCTTCTTTTATCGTCACTGGATCTCGACTGTGTCCTAAGGGAAACCCCTTTAGGCTTAACAGTTTGGGGAAACATATCTAACTCGTAATTCTGAAGATCAACTACCAACTCTTCTAACTTAAGTATGCTCAAATTCCCCATCGAGTTTAAAACAGTAACTTTTGGAATAAAACGTTTTGCAAGATATCTCCAAATATTTTTCACAACTCGCGTGTTATCAATTGCCTCACCCAAATTAAAGCTAGTGTTGACTATGTCCAACAAACATGCATAAAACTCGTCAAAGGTCTCAGTCTCTGACATAGTGAGTGTCTCAAGTTGAGTGGAAAGATTTTACAATTTAGATTCTTTAACAGCGGTGGTACCCTCATGTGTCAATGTTAAAATATCCCATGCATCTGTAGACGTGGTGAATTCATAATTCGGCGAAACCATTCAGGAGTGATGGCTCCAAAAATAGCACTCAAACCACGTGACTTAAAATTGGATAATTTAAAATAGTCCTCAGTCCAGTTTGACACAGGTGTTAAAGAGGTGATGTTCTCAACAGTAATGGTAGGAGGAGACCAACCATTTTCAACCAACAATCAAACACGCTCATATATAGCTTTTAAAGCAGATTTCATGCGAACTTTCCAATAGGAAAAATTATTGTCGTCAAAAGTAGGTATCCGATTATATAAGTGATCCATCAAAGTTTAAAAGAATTGATATCACAAAAACTTTTTTGCAGAAAATAGGAATTTACAATAAGATAGTGAAACCTGCTCTGATACCAATTGATTTAATTCGCAAATTCACTTATTTAATTAGGTAACTCAGATTTAATAAAACCAAATTCAAATGAAAATCAGCCCATGTGCGTGCAGGTGTAAATGAAAATAGGCAAGTAAGTGACACAGTAATTCAGGAAAAAAAATCCCCTCGGGGCAAAACCTTTTATATTCTAGAAATTTGACAAGGTTACATGACCATCGACTTACATACAACTTTCTTCAAGCGTAATGCACGATGTCTATGTCAAACCTTCAAAGCTTCAGCTATAACTCAGTAGTGGCTCACTCGCAGTCGTAATAATTTGGACATGCAGTCTTGATTCCTTGTAGGATCTCTCTTCACAATAGCTCTCGGCTCTCCAGTTGTAGAGTTCTTCTCACAAGATTTGAACTTTAGGCAAAGTATGGTTTAGGTTCCACACAAAATAAACTCTCTAGGATTTGTGAATTGTGAAAACAAATATGAACCCTCAAAATTGTGTTGGAGAAAAGGTAAACTCTCGAAAACGTATTATGATAAAAAAAATTCTCCACACGAAATACAGAACCCTAACACCTTATTTGTAATATCTTTTAAGGCGGTCACGACTCAGGTAAAAATACTTCTCGTTCGAATGAACTGACCTGTCGTTCGAAAGACGTCTAGTCTCGTTCGAACGAGATAGGATCTCGTTTGAACGAACCGGGAAAAATCTCAAGATTCGTTTTACAGAGTTTTAAAACATTTGGGATCTTAGATAACAACAGTATTACGAATCTGAGAACAGTTATCAAAAATATTTTATGATAAAAATGATTTTTGACAAGATAAAAATCCATTTAAAATAATTCAAAAATCAGTTTTCATAAAAGGAAAAATATTTTAATTTTTTTAAAAAATCCCAATAATTTTTGTTTAAAATATAAATGGAACTTGACCATATTTACCAAAATTATCCTTGTTGGTCATGATTATTGAAGATGACTTGAAATTCGGATTGCCGATTATAGATGTGCGCTTTCCCATGCTTCAATAAACTTGTATCGGTATACGACATACTAAATGTGACGAATAATGTCCTTACAAATGGATGTCATTTGTCATCCCTTGGCACCTATCACACCTTCTGACATAGTGCTCAGCATCCTAACCCATTTTTGGTCAGTAATAACCTTGGGTTAGGGCCTTATGGTATGTGCTTCTCTTTTTGGGATGCCCTCTATAGGCACTTTTGTGGAGTCTTGCCAGGACTATCGTCACTTCTGTTAGGTCAACGTAGTGGAGTATCGGTCGGGCGTATCCCCTTCAGTGTAAAACACCTTCATATATTAGGTACTTCATTGCCTTGACTCGTACATTTCTTACCTCTAGACGATATTCTAGAAGCACCTCCTGTATTATGTACCGGACATACTTATCCATCGAGTTATGTCCCTATTCTGCAACATCAATTGTCTACACTTCCTCGTTATGAATATTGGGGTAGTCCAGGGTCTTTATGAGGCGATTCCCTCGGTCTATCAACCCCAACTTGGCTAAGTGGTCAACCTTGGTGTTAGTGTAACATCCGTACTTCGAATCGGGATAAATTGAAAACCCTAATCCCCTATAATTCTTATTTTTACAATTTTCTAAAATTACAAAAATGCCCCTACCTTTGCCAAAATTACACTATTTGAACTATATAATAATATATCTTATCAACGAAGGACTAAAATCCAAATAAATGATAATTTCACATTCCCCCTCTCCACATCAGCCTCCACATAAGAAGAATAGTCCAAAATCACATTCTATTACCATGCAAACATGTGAGGTACAAAGTTTCACAAACTTACCTTGTTAAACAATGGAGGAGTCCACCTTTAAACCAAACCAATAACATCTCCTCATCCTACCCTATAAATTTCCCATGATCAGAAGCTCCAAAACTTACCACTTCAGCCTACACAAAATTTGAAAATTTCCCTCTAAATAGGTATTCTATCATTTTATGCACTATACTTCATTCTTTCAATACCAAACATTTTCTGTATTGATATTATATGCATATCAATCAAAATAGTAGAACTTTTACGTCCAAAATAACCCATGTCCAAAAAAAACCAAAAAAACTTCATTAAAGCGTGAGCTTTAATGGTGAAATTTGATTTTCTTGATTGTAAATCAGTTTTAAAGTAAGGAAATGGTCTTTATGAACTCAGGAGCTCCAGTGCATAGCTTATTTGTGAAAAATCATAATTTTTTAGCCTCACTTTCTCGAAGGTGTTTTCTATTTTTGAAAACTAAAAACTTCAAATTCTCCATAACGAGACCACCTCAATCCTTTAAACAAAATCCAAATGCTTCCTTAGGATAGCAGAAACACAACCATACATATAAAAACCTCTGACATATTCAGTAGAGCTTCGAAAGTTCATTCAAAAATTTTAAAAACCATACAGTTTTGTAACTCGATGAATGCTGAACCTCAATCCATAAAACTTTTATTTTTTTATTCCTTGTGAAAAATTAAGTTTGGTTGATTCAGGAATCATATCAAGTGGTTTAGGAAATCAGGAGTTATATCAAGTCAAAGTTTTTCAACCAGAATCAATGACCAAGCGCGTGAGGGCGCCTGGATAATCAAAAAATTCTAAATTTTTTTCCAATATTTTAATTTAATTTTCTAGTCAAAATGGTATAAGGTAAGATTTTGTTTGGTTAAACCTAGCCAAAGTTATAAAAAAAGTTAAGGTTTTAAATTAGAAATATTTTCCCTAAATTGTAAATTAAGCCCTCTTGACTTTTTCATGTCATGAATTTTTACCCCAACTTTTTTTTTTTACAAATATTTTGATTAATTTTGAGTCAAAAAGTCTGCTACACAAAGTTTCAAATTTAATTCTAACCCTAAGATTTTAAAGTCCCAAAATAATTATAATTTAACCCCTTAAACTTTAACATACAAATATTTTAGTACAAATTGACCATAACCAACCTCATTTCCATCAATACTTATTCACACAAATATATGTATACAGATAATAAAGTACTATCTCCTCCCGATATCCTCTTTTGACCCTCTTTAAGTCGTTCAAATATCCGTACAAGTAGGTCTTTTTCCTCTTGAATAGTTAACCCTTTTTGCGTACTTGTTTGAACTGCTATTGATATCATTTCGTGATAGCCCTATATGATTCCAAGTTTATGTAGAGATTACCATACTCATATGTTACTATATCACTAATTATTTTAATGATGATTAATTGGATCAAATTTGCACCCTTCGCATCTAATAACTGATATTATGAAGATTTGTTGTAATGATTGATTTGGTTCACCTTACACCTTTGTGAATTATTATTTACTTCAGAAGCATCAGTAATAACTAGGGAGTAGATTGTCGTGTTATCCCACGGAATTTTCTGCTTGGCTTATGGTCTCAGATGTTGAGATCCATAATTTTTAGCTAGATACGTATGAGTGTTGCTTTAATTTTATGCCTAGCCAATTACTTTTTCCAAAGGTTTTGGATTAATTGTTATTTGGTTTTACTCATGGCTTATTTATTTATATACCACCTTGTAATCTGGTAAGTATGGGATTATCAGTTTAAAAATCTTTAACTTTTTTTTAAGAATACAGACATATGAATTCTATACACACTCACATTCCATCTATACAAATAATTGTCATAAAATTGGTAGAACCTTCTTAGCATATTTGTGCTAATTTATTTTTCCTCCAGATGACCCAGCAAAATGTAGATAGTCTATCTTCCCTTTTTATGGCACACACAAGTCACCCGTTTTCATATGTAACTATTTGGACGGAGACTAAACCAGATGGGAGTAAGGAGTGGCACTTTACTATTACTTTCTTTATATTTCATGTTGGCAATAAGATGTAATTCACCCATGTGGTGGTAATTCACTATGTGTGACATTTTAATGAATAAAGTTTTATTTTTTGCCTTAACTTTAATTTATTATTTTTTTATACTCTCTTGTACATTCATACCAAAAATCAAGGTGTGAAAAGTTTGTATCAGAGCATGTTTTAAAGAATTAATTTCGTCGGGTTAGAATCATATACGGGAAGAAAATCTACGATATAGTAGTTATTATATCTTTTCGTAACTTCTTTAGCAATATTATATAGTAAATTCCATTTTTTAACATGAAACGTTGGACTCTCTATTTAATTTGGAAATTATTCATACCAATCATTGGGAAACTACTGTTAAAGAAGAAGCATTTACACGACTCAGAGAGATTATTTGCATTATTGATGAGGACTGGGTAGACTTGAGCATTGATGTGAAGTGACTGGTGTTAACAAATATACTCTCATGAGAGGTAAGTGTCATGAGAAAAATAAGTTATTATTCCAATGATACGGTTATACTCCAAGAAGAAATCAATCTTGCTCTAGCCAATGCACAACCATCTCCACCACCTTATCCCGAGGCTACATCAAATGGCGAACTTATCATTAGATTTTCTTACGAGTGATTCTATCGACGATGATCCATCCAAGCTTGATGACTTTTTTGAAGTTTTGGATTCTGACTCTTCAGAAACTGATATTGCTATTCCCGTTTAGAAAAATCCAAAATCAATAAAGAAAAAACATCCCTCCTAATGTAATGTAACAAAACAAAGTAATGTATATAGTGTTCCCAACTACTATCTTAGGAGGTTTACCAACTCTAACTTATATAGTATAGGTAATATTGTGAAATACTACTATATTGTAACGTATAACTCTACTTTTTGAATAATATAATTAGGCTTGTGATATACTCTTTGTTTTATATTCTTATGTATTATTGTGACTGTTCAATCATATTTTAGGATGGTTAGTACTCGAATTCCCTCCATCAAACCCACACTGAAGGAATCATGTGATGTCTTCAAGGACTAACATCCTTAGCCTAACAACAATAAATTCCTGACCCAACTTCAGAGGAAATCTCAAAAGAAATTCGTAGAATGAATGATCTCAAAGAATTTTTGAGACAACAACCTCCTTTATTTCTTAGAAAACCAGGTGCCGGTGAAACTGAGAAGTGGATGCATCAAATTATAAAGTTTCTTAATGGAGTAGGGATAGCTGCCAATCTTTGAGTAATTCTAGCTGCCTATAAGTTCGAAGGTGAAGCTGATTTCTGGTGGCAAGTCGTGTCGCGTTATCAGAATGTTGCTATATTCACTCTGGAGAAATTTGAAGAAATCGTCTTTAAAAAAGTATTTTCTTGAAACTGAACGAGATCAACGAACTACAGATTTCTTAAGATTACAGTAAGCAAATTTGACCGAATCTAAGTATGAAGCTCAATTTGTCGAGTTATCCCGTTACGTCATTGAGTATGTGGATACTGAGATAAAGAAATGATAGTAGTTTGAAAGACGACTACATCCAAGGATTAAGACTTCTATCTCCCTTGTACAGATCCGAGATTACTGCCAACTTATCGACGTTACAAACGATCCCCTCACCCCATTACTAGAAATAATCATGTCATTAGGTACTTACCTTAATCTCGACCTCAGCCCTATCCAAAACTGAATGGACAAGTTTATTCTGAAATTCTCCATAGCGCTACTCATTCATTGATTCTTTGTCATGAATGTCAAGAACTAGGACATATTCGGCCATAGCTTCCTAAATTGAAATCTGCACCAATCCGTCGTCGGTTAGATAATCCCTATAGAATTCCAAATGCTCGTCCTATCCAAAATTAACCTAAGCCAAATATCGCTAAGAAAATTATGCTAGTCCCTCGCTGTGAAAAGAATTATGCTATACTGCCTATAGGAAACTCCCATGACATGATAAAAGGTATAATACTTTTTCATAATCTTCCTGCATATATTTTACTTGATTCTATTTCAACACATTCCTTTATAAGTCTTAAACTCGCTAAATTTTTACAATTATTAACTACATCAATAAGTGTTCCATTGGAAATAGAATTACCTACAGGTGAAATCAATACACCTACCAAAGGGTATGAAAATTGTAAAATTCAGCTAGGTTTAGGTACACTATTTGTTAACTTTATAATTTTAGATATTTGCAGTTTCGATATTATTATTGGGATGGGTATTATGTTAAGACATCAATCTTATATCGACTTTCATGCAAATGAAATCTATTTTTAAAACCAAGATAATTGTTCCTTCCTATTTCAAGGATCAGGTCCTTCTGATCCATCAACCTCCCAAATTCAAAATTCTTCTTCCTTAATTCCCAGAATTTTGGAACAATTCAAAGATGTTTTCCCAGAAGAATTACCAGGAATACCCCCTTCCTGAGAAATAGAATTTAGTATAAATCTTTATCCCAATACTCTCCTTATTTTGATAACTCCGTATCAAATGGCTCCTTTAGAACTTCAAGAACTCAGTACCCAACTAGATGATCTTCTTGAAAAAGGGTTTTATTCGCCTATGTTCATCTCCTTGGGAATCTCACCTACTATTTGTTCAAGAAACATGATGGAAGCTTTATATTATGCATAGATTATTGTAAGCTAAACTCAGTGACTATTAAGAATAAGTATCCTCTACCCCGAATTGAAGATTTATTCGATCAACTTCGAGGAGCGAGGGCCTTTTCTAAAATAGACTTACAATCTAGTTACCATCAATTGCGAGTAAGAGAAGGAAATATTTCAAAAACTAATTTTCAAACTCGTGATAGACATTTTGAATTTATCGTAATGGTTTTTGGATTAACCAATGCACCCGTAGCTTTTATGGACCTTATGCATAGAATCTTTAGACCTTTTATTGACCAATTTGTTATCGTATTCATTGACAATATTCATGTTTATTCCCCAAACCCAATAGAACATGCCCAACATCTATACACGGTATTAGGCACTTTAAGAAATCATATGTTATCTAATAAAAATAACAAATGTGATTTCTTAAGGAAAGAAGTAAAATTTCTAGGATATGCGATTTCTGAAAATGAAATCTAAGTCGATCACACCAAAATTTCAGCCATTTTATAATGGAAAAATCCTACCAATATCACCAAAATAAAAAGTTTTTTAGGATTAAGTGGATATTATCACCGTTTTGTGGAAGGATTTCTCACATTTCTCTTACCTTCTCAAAGTTATCTAGGAAGGAAGTACCATTTTTATGGACATATGAATGTGATCAAGCATTCCAAATTTTGAAGGACAAATTAATTATTGCTCCTGTCTAACTATTCCTTCTAGTAATGTAAGCTATGATATATATACCGATGCCTCATTGCAAGGTTTAGGATGTGTTTTAATGCAAAGAGGGAAAAGTAGTAGAATATGGATCACGACAGCTTAAAACCCGTGAATGTAATTACCCTGTCCATGATCTTGAGTTAGCTATTGTAGTTTTTGCTTTAAAAATGAGGCATTGTTACCTTTATAGTGAATAATTTTAAGTATTTTCCGATTACACGAGTTTAAAATATATATTCACTAAAAAAGATTTAAATCCAAGACAACGACATTGGATGGAATTTTTGGAAGATTAACGGTTTAAATTAAACTACCATCTAGAAAAAGGAAATGTGGTAGTAGATGCCTTAGGTCGTAATCCCATTAGAAGACTCCAAATTTTGATTTCTTATGATATTGCTGCAACCATAGAGCAATATGATCATTAATTGATACCCTCTTTCTCAAAGTTTTCCAATATAATTGAATATCCATATTTGAGAAAGAAAATCTTAGCACAACAGTCCCAATATCCTTTTAACCAACATATTCAGTATAAAAACCACGACTACTCATATGATAAGGAAACAAGCTTACGATTTAGAAATAGATTATATATACCTGATAATTCATCTCTTCAAGACGAAGTATTGTAAGAAGCCCATCGTTCTAAATTTATTATTCACCCCAGAATCTCTAAGATGTACCATGCATTGAAGCAATAATATTGGTGGCTAAATATGAGAAATGATATTAAGAGTTTTGTAAGAATATGTCTTACTTCTCAACAAGTAAAGATAGAACACCAGCATCCTGGTGGAATTCTCTAGCCCTTACCAATTCCATAATGGAAATGGGATCATATCACAAAGGATTTTATCAGTGGACTACCTCGTACGCCTCAAGGATATAATTCCATTTGGGTAATATTAGATCGACTTACAAAATCTGCTCATTTTCTACAAGTAAAACCACCTATTCTTTTCAAAAGCTCAGTAAACTCTACATTCGAGAAATTATCCGATTACATGGAATTCCTTATCCATCGTGTCAGACAGAGATTCCCGTTTTGTAAGGAAATTTTCAGCAAGGACTTCAAACTGTAATGGGTACTAAACTTCCTTTGAGTACCGAATTATACCCCCAAACGGATGGATAATCTGAATGTACAATTCAAACATTAGAAGATATGTTACGAGCTTGTAAGTTAGATATTATCGACAATTAGCATGAACACTTAACCCTCATTGACTTTTCTTACAACAACGATTACCAGTCAAGTATCAAAACTGCCCTATTTGAAGCCCTGTATGGAAGACCTTATCGTTCACCTGCATGTCGGATGGAATTTGGAAGCAGTTAACAATTTGGTCCTGAAATAATCCAAGTAACCACTGAGAAAATACAACAAATCCAAGAGAGATCGAAGATAGCTCAAGATTGTCAAAAAAAGTTATGCAAACTAGCGCCGGAAGCCCTTAGAATTTCAAGTTAGTGACCAAGTATTTGTTAAAGTTTCTCCTCGAAAAGGAATTTTACGCTTCGAAAAGAAAGGGAAATTAGCCCCCAGATATATTGGACCTTTTACTATTTCTAAACCTATTGGCCATGTATCCTACCAGTTAGAATTACCAGTGAAATTATCCAATAATCACAATGTATTCCATGTATCCTAGTTACGCCAGTATATTCCTAATCCCTCCCATACTATTACATGGAAATAAATTCATGTTCAATCAAATCACGAATTTGAAGCACGCCCTATTCAAATTTCGGATCGCCAATTAAAATTTCTCAGAAATAAAGAAATCCCCTCAGTCAAAGTACTTTGGGAACATCAAAATCAGCAAAAAGCTACATGGGAACCAGAACAGGCTATGAAAGACCAATATCCTCATCTCTTTCAAGATATATTCGAGAACGAATTTCTTTTAGGTAGGTAGACTGTAACATCCGTAATTCGAATCGGGATAAATTAAAAACCTTAATCCCCTATAATTCTTATTTTTATCCCTCGTGGAATATAAAAATTCAAAAGCATCCTAAATAAGGATAAAATTACTCCACAAAGCCTACAACTTTCCTAAATTACCCAAGTGCCCCTTTAAGTTTTAACATTTTTAAAATGACCCCTGAACTTTTGAAATAAGATTTATTTGACCTACACTTAACCCCTAGACCCAAACCTTATATCAAATTAAACCTCTAAACTTCAACTAACAATAAATTTCATTTTTAACACCTAGAGTTTTCTAAAATTACAAAAATTCCCCTAAAATTTACGAAAATAACACTTTTTGAACTATACAAGTATATATCTTATCAACCAAGGACAAAAAACCAAATAAATGATATTTTCACATTCCCCCCTCTCCACATCAGCCTCCACATAAGCAGAATTGTCCAAAATCACATGTCATTACCATGTAAACATGTGAGGTACAAAGTTTCACAAACTTATCTTCTTAAATAATGGAGGAAGCCACCTCCAAATCAAACCAATAACATATCCTCATCCAGCCCTATAAATTGTCCATGATTAGAAGCTCCAAACCTCACCACTTTAGCCTACACACAATTCAAAATTTTCCCTCTGAAAAGGTATTCTATCATTTTATGCATTATACTTCATTCTTTCAAGGGAAATTATTATTTTTGTTGATATTATACACATATCAATCAAAATGGTAGAACGTTTGCATCCAAAATAGCCCTTGTTCAAAGAAACCCGAAAAAACACCATTAAAACTTCAGCTTTAAGGGTGAAATTTTATTTCTTGATTGTAAATCAGTTTTAAAGTAAGGAAATGGTCCCTTATGAACTCGAGAGCTCCAGTGCATAGCTTGTTTGTGAAAAATCATAACTTTTGAGTCTCAATTTCTCGAAGGTGTTTTCTGTTTCAGAAAACTAAAAACTTCAAATTCTCTATAACCAGACGATCTCAATCCTTCAAACCAAATCCAAATTCTTCCTTAGGATATTAGAAACATAACCATACTCATAAGAACCTCTGCTATATTCAGTAGATCTTCGAAAGTTCAGTCAAAATTTTTGAAAAACCCATAGTTTTGTAACTCAATGAATACTGAACCTTAATCCATAAAATATATATTTTTGGATTCCTTGCAAAAAAAATTAGGTTAGGTTAGTTCAGTAATCATCTCAAATGGTTTAGGAAATCAGGAGTTATTTCAGGTCAAAGTTTTCAAATCCTAGGTCAACTGTCGAGAGGTTGAAAATGAATTTGTCAACCAAAATCATTGACCAAGGGTGCGAGGGCGCATGGCCAATCAACTGACGATCAATGCTTCGTACTCGACTTCATTGTTGGAAGAATTAAAGTTAAATCTCGGTGCATACTCCATGATAGTACCTTTCGATGTTTCCATTATAAGTCCTAATCCACAACCCTCTTTATTGGAGGATCCATCCTCGTGAACCACCCATATTGGTTTTCCTTCATTAGATTTATGAGGTCACTCTCCCCACAACAGTGGTAAACTCAGTAATGAAATCGACAATGACTTTCCCTTTAACTACTACTATTAGCTTGCAGTGTATGTCAAACTCCCCGAGCTCAACTAATCACTTCATTAGTCACCCGAAGATTTTCATCTTGTGAAGGACCTATCTTAGCGAGTAGTCAGTTAGGACGATAATGTAATAGGCTTGGAAATATGGCCTTAATATTTTGGCCAACACTATTAGTACAAATTATAGCTTCTCTAACATTGGGTACCTTGATTTAGCTCCTCGAAACACTCTACTCAAATAATAGACTGGTCATGAACTCCTTTTTCGTCCTAGATTAGAATCGAATTGACTATCGTGAAACAAACCATGAGATAAAGGCATAGTTCTTCTCTAGCTATCGATTTTGATAGGAGAAGTAAAATTGTCAAGTATGCTTTTAGGTCCTGAAAGGCTTTCTCACACTCGTTCATCCAGACGAACACCTTCTTTAGAGTTTGAAAAAACAATATGAACTTCTATATCTCTTTGCTTACAAACTAATTTAGTATCGTTAGCTTCCTGGTCAATGATTGAACTTCCTTCACGATTTTTGGGATCCTTATGTTCAATATTTCTTGGATATTATCGGACATAGATTAAATCCCCCTTTTCATAACCATAAACCCTAGAAATTGATGCCACCCCGAAGGCACATCTCTTAGTGTTAAGCTTCATCTTGTATCGATCAAGAATTTAACAATCTCCTCTATGTTGGCCACATGATCTTTCCCTTCCAAGATTTTCATCAGCATATCATCGATATACACCTCCATCATCTTCCCTATTTGATCCTCAAATATATGATTTACCAACCTCTCATAGGTTTCTCCTACGTTCTTCAAGTCGAATGGCATCACCCAGTAACATTATGTCCCTCTATCAGTTATGAAGGAGGTTTTTTGACCAACTGTGGCATCACCCAGTAACATTATGTCCCTCTGTCAGTTATGAAGGAGGTTTTTTTACCAACTGTGGCATCACCCAGTAACAGTATGTCTCCCATTTGGATTTGAATATACTCGAAATACTTGTCCATGAATGATAAGGTCTCGTGTCCAACTTTAGCATCTATAAGGTCATCGATCCTCGACAGAGGGTACGATTCCTTGAGACACACTTCACTTCATTCAAGTCTGAATAGTCTTCACATAATGTCCACTTGTCATTCGATTTTCTGATCGTCACCACATTGGATATCCATTCGGGATACTTGACATCCTGAATAAAACCTTCTTCCAATAGCTTGTAAACCTTAACATTCCCCACCTGATTTCTGTCATGGGTGAATTATATATTATTTTGTCTTATTGGTTGGCTTGTTATGTATTCCTTCAGTTGATGGGTCATCACCAAAGTATCAATGCTCGACATATCATCTTGTCTCTATGAGAACGCTTTGCAGTGACTTTTTAAAAATAAAACCAATTCTTCCATATTTCGAACATTTGGTGATGATCCCACATATACAGCCTTCTCCGAACGGTTATCATAAAACATTATTGGTGGTAATATAAATATAGCACCCTGTCACGGCCCTTATCAACATAGGGCGTGACCCTACTGAACTCGATGTGCAGCCCCTATACTAGGCGTCTCACTTGACCACCTGCCTTAATATACAGGCTGCGGCCCTACCATATACAGGGTGCGGCACCTGTGGCACTAGCCTAATATAGGGTGCGGCACTTTGTGTTTGCCCTATAGGCCGCATCCCTTTCTACTACGACACTTTCGACTTGATATACGTCACGTGCTCAGGACACGTGACAACTCACATACCTCCTATAAATAAAGGTCCATACCTCGAGATAAGGGGATCCCCCTCACCCGGGAAGATTCCATAATACCTGGAGAAGCCTTGACAAATTATCTCTACACAACCCCAACACACAACTTGGGGTCTACTCACCTACATTGTAGTCATATCCCCGTCACTACCGGAACCGCTACAGTCATGTATTCTCCTCTCTCATCTATCTTGTATGCCTCTAATGGCATTGTAAACTTGTACTACAATATGAATATAATTAGAGTTAAGCACCACAGTGGGCGTAGGCCTATTTTAGAGGCTGAACCACTCTATATCTTGTGTTCATATCTCCTGACTTGCTTTACTTGTTTATTATGCACTTTACTCATAAATTACTGATACGAGAACGACAAGTGGACGATTTCTCGTATCAATAATTTGGCGCCGTCTATGGGAAGCCGAGATATTTTAATATTGTTTCTCTATATTTCGAGTTCTTCAACACCTTATGTTATTCGTGAGGATCCTTTGGATCATTGTCTCACGAGTAGATTCAGGTTATTGAGATCTGTTTTGTAATTCACACCCTTAAATGGGTAATTTGTATATTCAGATCTATTCTGGTCTCTCTTTTATGACCTTGAATCATAACTTACATACCCCTGTGATATCATTTCATCTAGCCATTACTGAAAAGCATGGTGGGCTTTGCCCCCGAAAAGATGAATAGTTAGGGAAGAATTATATTTAACCCCTTTTTTTCATTATTCTTTACCTATAATCTAAGGTTTTATCGCTAGAATCGTGCCATTATGTGCACCGAGAGGTTATTCTCTCATGGATAGACCCTAGTAGGCATGCTCTCTCCGTGTTTCGGGAAAAAAATCAGTTTT
Source organism: Sambucus nigra (assembly GCA_949130495.1). NCBI lineage: Eukaryota > Viridiplantae > Streptophyta > Magnoliopsida > Dipsacales > Adoxaceae > Sambucus > Sambucus nigra. The sequence goes on from OX422214.1 coordinate 52,191,896, forward strand.
TGAGTTTCGATCTGGGATTGCTCTCCCCCCCCCCCCCCCCCCACACACACACTAAGAAAGGGATGCGGTAGGTAGTTTAAATACCTTCATGTCGTGGCCTGTACTAGTGCGGTCGTATTACTGAAACCTTCAAAACATCAAGTAATGGACTCGGGAGGTCTCCATCTCAACCTTGGTGAATTTCATACAAAGGCCACGGCAGTGCACCTAGGTGCTATACTTGCCGCATAACCTATCAACAGCGCAGTACAATGTTGCATCCCCATCTCCAACTTAGTGTTTTGTGATTACTCACTTTTGCTAGTTTTGTCCCAGATTATACATATACTCTGTAAAGACTAACAAAAGCATAAAATGGAAGGAGAGTCCAGCCAGAGCACATAAATCAAAGACGAGATTGTGTAGCTATACAATCACCTCAATCACCTATACGATAGTCATGCCTCACTTCAGATCCAGGTCAACTATTTGACTTAGAGGGTCCTAATGTTAGAGGTCGTGGCCCCACAAAATGTGGGTGCGGCACCCAAGAAAATTGGCCCAAAAGCCTTCGATGCCGCGGCAGGTGAAGAGCATCTAGCCACAGAAAAAGTCAGCAAGTGCCAGAAAAGGAGAGCTGAGAAGGTAGAGAAGAGGTCTGGGGCCTACACTATATTGACCTTCCCGATTGAAGAGGTTTTTAAGTTCATCAAAGAGGAAAAGCTGTTGAGATGGACAGAAAAGCTGAGAGCTCCATCCCACAAAAGGAACAAAGCTACTTGGTGAAAATTCCATCAGGACCATGGCCATAACACCGAGCAATGCTATGCTCTGAAGGATGAAATTGAAAGTCTAATTGGAAGGGGGATGCTGCAGAAGTTCCTCAAAGATGATTAGGGGATGCAGCCTTATCTCACATGTCGCATGCTTATTTTTTCATGCTTATGTCTTATATTCCATCTATCTTTTCGTTATAGTAGCAACTCCTCTTATGCTGTTTTAAATTAAACTTTGTGTTATCCTTACAAAGTCGTATATATGAATAACTATAAAATCAGGTACACTATTATGGTGTCATATTTTGATTCTCATTTCCATGAAATGTCATCTTACAAAGATCATTTTTATCTTAAACAGATCCCGATCTGAGACAACATGTTATATCGAGAATGATAGTATTTGAAGGGGCCACAATGCCTGAGAGGATGTCTGATCGTCCGGAAGTTGATGATGATTGAAAGTCTATCGTATACAAATATTGGAATTCGTTATACAAGATTGAACTGCAAGTCTCTCATAAGGTCTTCCAATGCCTATTAGCTTTCGGGGCGTGTCATTAAGTCGAGAGACTGGTAATACCTAGCCAGAGATGGATTTAAATATATCTATAGTTGTGGGTGACTTAATAACTTAACCCAGCCTGAGGAGGCTTGATAGTATCCTATATATTAGTTGTGGGTGGCTTAATAACTTAACCCGAACTGATGAGGCTTGATAGTACCCTATATATTAGCTATGGGTGGTTTAATAACTTAACCCAGCCTGAGGAGGCTTGATAGTATCCTATATATTAGCTGTGGGTGGCTTAATAACTTAACCCAGCCTGAGGAGGCTTGATAGTATCCTATATATTAGTTGTGGGTGGCTCAATAACTTAACCTAGAGGAGGCTTGATAATATCCTATATATTAGCTGTGGGTGGCTTAATAACTTAACCCAGCCTGGGAGGCTTGATAGTATCCTATATATTAGCTGTGGGTGGCTTAATAACATAACCCAGCCTGAGGAGGCTTGATAGTATCCTATATATATATTAGCTGTGGGTGGCTTAATAACTTAACCCAGCCTGAGGAAGCTTGATAGTATCCTATATATTAGTTGTGGGTGGCTTAATAACATAACCCAGTCTGGGGAGGCTTGAAAATATCCTATATATTAGCTATTAATAACAAAACCCAACCTGAGGAGACTTGAAAGTATCATGTATATGCACAAAGCCTCATGTTCGAATGAAGAGGCCAAAAATCAACAATAGTCCTGTTAATTCAGTTGAAAATGTTAAAAGCAACCTTCAAAAAGCTTCAGACAGGTAAAGAGACGATTGGGGTAGCCATGGGAAAAGACAGCCTACTCTATATGTTCCATTTTGGTCATGGGATGAAAACAAAGCAACAGATCGGTCTGAAACAATTGAAGTTGTCGTGGCCTTATTCAAGAGTCCGCTGCCTTATTTATGAGCGCTTCAAAATGCTAACATGCTGTGGCCTTATTCAAGAGTCTGTTGCCTTATTTATGAGCGCTTCCAAATGCTAACATGTCGCGACCGTGACTTGTGTGATGCCGCAGCCTCTAACAATTAATTGTGAGGGTTCATTGGTATTATTTGAGGGATCCAGGGTAGTTCAATCGGAGCGGTTATTGAAATATGTTATAGTGTCGCGGAAGTATTTCTACAAACTCATTAATAAGGCAATTGTATTCAAGACATAAGAGGCATACAGAAAGTATTCAGTTAAGCATGGAAATGAGGAAAAAAGAAGATGCAAGAGAATCAAGCCAATATAATTGATAAAATATAGCTGCAGCCTTGATATCATCAGTTAAAGAATACAAGCATATGGGTCGCAGCCACTACAAAAGTAAAGTATAGAAGGGTCACAACCCTGTATCAATGATCAAAACTAAAAAGATCACGAGGCTACATCATCTTGATCATCACCCTCCTCTCCATCCGCGACAGTTTCAATTTCCTCGTCCGCTGTCGCCGCCTCTGCTACTTCCTTGAGCCTGGCTTTCTCCTCCTCCGTGACCTTTAACTCAGCAATGCATTCTTGGTTTTCAACATCACTGAGTCTCCAGGAAAAAACCTTCTCCTTGGCCGTAGGGAAGTTCTTTACAATCCTGTGCCTCAACTCCTGGTAACCGCGGAGATAGGCCCTGTTATTGATGAGTAAAAAGTCCTTCGAGCCCTTGAATGACTCCACAGGATGGTCTATGGACAGTTAAAGAGCATCATCATGATCAGCCTCCATTTTTTTATTGTCGCGTTATAATCTAGGTCTTCTTGTGCGGACTTGGCTTCCAGCTCTTCGTAATTCTTTTGAAGAAGGGCGAGCTTGCTGCTTGAAATATCCGCGACCCGGGCAGCTTCAGCAGTCTGGGCCTGGGAGGTTTTAAGGGAGTCCGCGGCCTATTTGAAATTCTCTTTCGCTTCCTCCCTGGCCTTATTTTCTATTTCTAAGTTTATTTGGGCCGCCTGAAGAGCCACGGCAGAAGACAGTTTCCCGACCTCAAATGATGTTGTCCGCGCAGTCTCAAGGTCCGCGGCATGAACCCTCTTCTCGACCTCTTTTAATTTATAGAGGTCCTCATACTTCCTTTTCTGGGCAACAATGACGTTCACGGCCTGAAATTAAAAAGTTAGTTGCAGTCTATAAAATAAGAGAAAAATGAAGAAAAAAGCACTTACCCTCAGAAGACTATGGAGGTCGTAGTCCTCCAAGTCATCATGGTCTTCTCCCACCAGCCTGTCCAGATCTGCGGCGTCCAGGGCCTTTTTCATCCTTCGGGCGGCTTTCGCAGTGGTGTCCCATGACGACTCAGGGTCGGGTTGCCTCAATTGAGGCCGCGGTCGACCATCGGGACAAACAACATCGCGGCACTGTGGGGGTGCCAAGTTTGCATTCACTGCAACAACAGGCAGCGGCGTCAGAGAAGTTGTATCTGGAGGGACATCGTCGGACACCAAACCTATCACAGCCAGGTTGGCCCCTATGTCGTCATCAAATTCAGCTGTTGGATGGGCGACAACACCAGTTTTCTCCGCGACGGGAGTTTGGTTCGGGGTCGGAGTGTCCAAATCGTTTGATGGGGCTGCGGAAGGTGCCTTGGCTTTAGACCTTTTCCTCTTTCTGCTTCGCGCAGTGTTGTTTAGGACGACTGCGTCCTCGTCCATTTTTTCCAATTGGGAGGCCAACAATTCCCTGTCAACCTCCTCACTTGAAAAAGCAACAGAAAATATTGGATATGGAATTTAGGAGCATGGTTTACCATGGAATTAAAATTTTCAAGGTCAGGGCATTACCTCCCGCGACCATAACTTGAGGAATGGACTTATGGGGAAAAAACCCTACGTCGAATATGGTCGCTGATGTAACAAGTGTGTTGAACTTTTTATGTTCAGCAGGAACTACCGCGGCCTCAACAACTCTCTTCTCTTGCCGCTTGTTTAAATGCAGACTGTCAAGAACTGCAGAAAGGACAACTTAAAGGTTAGTGGAAGTTAACATACAAAATAAGAAGAAAGGACGCGGCTATAGTCTTAATACCTAATTTGGATGGAGACCCCTATTGTCGCGGCATTCTATACGATATTTCCCTCTCGTTCTCCTCGAGGTGAATCTCTCAGCCTTCATCGGAGATATAAAAATACTTCCCCTTACAGTTCTTCACACTAGTCAGCCTCCCAGTGTAAAGGGTCTCATCCCTGTCGCGGACAGAGAAGTTCTAGTACCCTGCGAACTTCACTGAGTTCTCCTTTGGATGCTAGAAGTGAAAGAACTCCGCGGGAGTGATGTCCCTCTTGAACAGATTCTCCCAAAGGACAACCGCAACAAGAATGGCTCTCCAACCATTGGGATATAACTGGGCTGGAGCCAGTTTCATTATCTGAAAAAGGTAGCAGATGGGAACAGGAACAGGAAGCCGCAACCCGTAAATAAAGGCATGAAGTGGGAATCAAACTCCATTATCAGCCAGAGCTGTGCAAGGCCTTTGGTTCGCGACAGGTGTCGAGCATGTCAAATTTTTTGGAAATTCGAATGCCTCAGCCACCTGCTCAACCCAGTCTTGGGTCATGGCGCTGCGGATATCGAGTGTAGCTAAGGGTCTCTCAGCCCTCCTAGATTTACCAGCTGGGTTATCTCTAACTTTCGCTGCATCATCCCCTACACCCAATGGATGATTACTTGAATTGGATTTTTCTTCCATCGACGCGGATTGAAAATCCTTCCTAGACGTAGAGTTCACGGAATCTGAGTCTAGTATCATGAAGTTTGGGCAATCCCTCAGTTGGCAAGGCCCTATTGATCTCAGAAGGGGCACGAGAGTGAGTTCAGGAGGAGAGGTTCCAAAGTTCTTTGCCCAAAAGCCTCTCAAAAACTCATCTGGGTCAAAGTTCATATGGTTGTAGCAGTACCTGAAAAGCAGAGTTCGTAGTTAGTCGCCGCAGCCAGTATGGTATGGAAAAGACTTTAAGAAGCCACGGGAAGATTATATATGAATAGTAATGGTCCAACTCTATTACTTGAACCTATGGGATCTTCCCCTGGCCCTACTGGCCGCAACCACCTCCTAAATTAGTAAGGGAACATACACTGCCGCGGCAACATGCTGCAACCCTTTCTGAAATTACTAAGGTCAACTCAAGAAATTCTAGCACCAACTACAATTATTTATCATGGGTGTGTATTTGGTTCTTGAAAGTTTGGAGGCTATTCAAAATACAAGGGTAGGGATTCAGAACCCTAGAAAACCCCACCGTCGCGGTGAATTAAGTAGGTGTGCATCAAAGTGCCGCGGAGGATAAATCTCAAAACTTAAAGGACCGCGGCCTGAGAACACGTTATGCCACTTAAGGACCAAAACAGTTCAAGGGAATACATTATTGAAATTTTATCATGCCGCGGCCTCTCTCCTAAACAGTTCGAGTATCTAAAGTTTAATCGTTTTAGGATCAAATTCACAGAATACGAAGAGTTTATTTATGAATAACAAGAATAGTTATATGATTTCATGGCATCTCGAGGATCAGGGGTTCAGTTTAGCATATGAAGATTAATCCTAGCAATTATTGGTGTGCCCAGATTTGTCAATTTCAACCCTAGTTTTCTATCAAATAATGAAGAAACTCATGTGTTTGTGTGTTTAAAAAGGAAGTACAAGCTACAAAAATAATTTACAAAGGTTGGTTAAAAAGGTACCTGGAAATGAAGAAGTCAGCGATGCTCAGCCTCACACCACCTTGGAACCACCACACACAGCCTCGAAGGGTTGCCGAGAAATGAATGACGTTGGACACAGAGATTCGCTCTCGATTTTCTCTCAATGTTTTGGAAACATAATGAAGTCCACGGCCAGAAACCTTTTATATAAGAGAGTATGGAAGATGAATCGTCGCTTTGAAAAACATCGCGGCACTTAAAGTAACTAAGCCGCAACCCCAATCAAATTCTCTTGGCACTACGACTTGAGGGCTTATTGATAATACAAATATAGCACCTTGCCGCGGCCCTTATCAACATAGGGTGCGGCCCTACTGAACTCGATGTGCGGCCTCTGTACTGGGCGCGGCACTTGACCACCTGCCTTAATATACAGGCCACGGCCCTACCATATACAGGGTGCGGCACCTGTGGCACTAGCCTCATATAGGGTGCGCCACTTTGTGCTTGCCCTATAGGTCGCATCCCTTTCTACTACGGCACTTCGAACTTGATATACGTCACGTGCTCAGGACACGTGACAACTCACATACCTCCTATAAATAAAGGTCCATACCTCGAGATAAGGGGATGCCCCTCACCTGGGCAGATTCCACAATAACTGGACAAGCCTTGCCAAATTCTCTCTACACAACCTCAACATACAACTTGGGGTCTACTCACCTACATTGTAGTCATATCTCCATCACTCCCGGAACTGCTACAGTCATGTATTTTTCTCTCTCATCTATCTTGTACACCTCTAATGGCATTGTAAACTTGTACTACAAAATGAATATAATGAGAGTAGAGCACTACAGTGGACGTAGGCCTATTTTAGAGGCTGAACCACTCTATATCTTGTGTTCATATCTCCTGACTTGCTTTACTTGTTTACTATGCACTTTACTCATAAATTGTTGATACGAGAACGACAAGTGGACGATTTCTCGTATCAATAATTGGGATCAAATCTTTGACTGGAGAACCCATGGTTAGTGCTTCTCACGAGTCCAAATCATCTATGTTGGAGGTCTCTCTATTTTTCTTCAAGGATGTAAAGTAATAACTCCTATCATATGAATGTATTTCACACATCGTTCTGATTCTATTTAGCATTGGGAATCGAATGGTGGGGGATTTGATTAATAGGAATGTGTGAAGTTTTCTGAGGGTAGTTTGTCTAATCAGCACATTATAATCCTATCGAGATTTCACCACCAATAATTACACCTATAAGTTGGTCGACTTCGGACCATTTTCGATCATGAATATTATCTCAGTTTCCCCTTTCGGATACACCTTCTCCCTAGAAAATCTTAATAGTGGGACATTCACTAGCATCAACTTCGCCCTGCCAACTTCATATGTTTTAAGAACTTAAAATAGATGATATTTATCAAACTTCTCAGATCCACCATGATTCTTTCGACTGTGTAGTTAGAGATCTTGATTTTGATTAACGGGGGATCGTCATGGGGGGGGTGATTAAGTCTTGGGAGTCATTCGGTGTGAAGGTGATGTCCTCCAATCCTTGATGGGATACTTTACTCTCACTTCAATCAATTTTTTTTTACTGTGATAATTTTAGTGAACCATGGTAGACTCTCCCCCAGTCGTGAATCCTCTGGAGATCATTTGTATTCTCCGTCCCCCTTTGGTTGCTGCTACCTCCCTTCGTTCTTCTCATCTAGGTTCTCTTTATTTTGATTGACTTATCCTTCGATCATATCTTCATTCGCTGCCATACTCATCCTCGTGAGGACCTTTACATTGTACAAACTCTCTCACTTGCCCCTTTGGACCAATACTTAAATATCATTATTCAAGTGGAGACAGTCGTTGGTGTCATGCCTGTAGTCTCGATAAAACTAGGAATAGAAGTTTGATATGTGTCTGATACAACTTGTTCTTTGGTTATTTATTCACTTCAATATATTTTAATCGGCCATAATGTTTATGACTCACCCATGGTCGTATTAAAGGGTGAATTGCTTCGTACAAGTATGGTTCACTCGTTTATCTCCCTTCAGAGGGAACTTCAGCCTCCTTTCTCCGTCTTTGAACTTTCTTTCTTCAAACCTTTTCTCTTAGAACCTTCTTTCTCCAAAATCTCTTGGTTGGTGGATTGATGGTCGACTGCTAATCGTATCCTCAACATGGATAAGCTTTTCTAGTTTTTTTTATAACCTTCGTCGTGTTGGTGGGAAGATTCTTCAACAATGAGTAGATTGTACTGCTATATATCCCTCGTAACAAAGTTGATACTGCCACCTTCTCATCTGGGCGGTCAATATGGAGGAGTTTGTCATTGAATCCCGTCACATACTTCATGATATTGTCGTACTTCATTTCAAGGATGTTAGACCACAATGTTGGACTTTTTATTTTATAATAAAGGCAAATATATTTTTGAATCCACAACAAAAAGTGGGAGTGGTTATAGTATGGTATTATCATATCGTTTTGGTTCAAAAAAATATGATTTGGTTTTACTACTTTTTATTATCGAGAGCCAAATTACCATAAAAAATTGTGGTTGGTTTTGGTTAGGCGTTTAAAAAATTAATTTACCGAAATAAAATAATGAAACTACAGTCCAAATATACCGATTTAATATGTCTGAAATACCCATTTATATTATATATGTAAATTTATGTCATTATTTTGACTCATTTATCACAACTATTAATATTAAAATTGACTTCAACAGCCAATTTTCACTCAAAAAAACTCTCATTTAATTTTCTCTATTTTTTATCTTTAAAAAAGTAATTATAGTAATTTTTCAAATAAATGATTCATACTTATTCATTTGTTTGTGTTCAAGTTCTTATGTGAGGTATACGTGTATAACCTCAAGGTGATTGATTATATACATGTATGGAATATAAAAAAATATCTAGGTTATTACACAGTTTATGTTTTAGTTTATTTAATGCATTGGAAAATTGAAATATCAAAAAAATGAATAAAAATTTAGAAAATCAAAGTAAAGATACCAAAAAAACACAAACTTACCGAAAGAAAAAGATAACAAAGTGCTAAAAAAAACTCCGATGTACCACATGGTTTGGTATTAGTTATTATTTTCTAAAAATTAGAAAATGAAAGTATTGAAACCAAACATACCAAAAAAAATTGGTATCGCACTGATATAGGATAAATACTCACCAAGTCGACATATAATCATCCCTGATAAAAAGTGATGAAATGCCCTCAAAGAAAGATTGGTCAATAGAGTGATAAATCTATTTGAACAAATTACATAATGCAATTATGATCCACATTGAAACTTATTTATCCGATCCCATAAATACATGCCAAAAAGTCTTAAGATTGTTCTTATATTGGAACCTATTTATTTTTTTAAACCTAGTATAAAGCTGTGACACCCCGCCAAAGAAAATATCGGGCAATCAATTGTGTTCCAAATTAAAACAGGAGTCTCATATGGTTCATTCTTAGCATCACTGTCGAAAACTAATTTAATTACTAAGAACCAACTAGGCTGGCGTCAAAATTTTATTTACCAAATCTTTTTAATCAAACCATTCAAATAAAGCATTCACAGAGTTTATATAATTGAAACTAAAATGAAATAAAATAACCGAACACTCGACTCAACATAATACAACCAAATTGAATGCCACACGAAAAGGTGATAAAATAATAAATGAATACAATTAGGATATCGGCCCGAGTGTTTCTATGGTACCTCCTATCTAGATTATAAGGATAGAAGCATCTAAGAAATAACTTGCATGCATCCGCAGCTGCTGCAACAAACGTCTGACTCGAAGGAATCATCATCCAGGTGTCCTTGTGTTTGGACACCTACATATATATATATATATATATATATATATATATATATATATATATATATATATATATATATATATATATATATATATATATATATATACTCTCCCTTCTCCTCAAGCCAAGGGATTCACCCACATCGCACAACCTTCTTGGATCGCACTAGAGAAATATATAATTTGGTTGTTCCAACCCTATGCAAAAGGAAAGCCCATGGAACCAGCCTCTAAGATACAAATATATCAATCACACACAGATATATATGTATTCGCATCAGATTATATATATTGTAATCACATATTATATATAATCTACATCACTCATCAATATATATATATATATATATATATATATATATATATATATATATATATATATATATATATATATATATATATATATATATGGTTATAACTGCCAACTCATATAGCAATAGCCAAACCCAAATGCTCCCACTCGTAATAGTATAAGTATTTACGTACTTAAAATACTAAACCAAATAAGTTTCCTCTTACTTAAAATATGACTCGTACCTCAATCACTTTTAAGGATTTATACTCTCTGAATATACCGATTCATAATAATTAAATAAGTATACCCTAAACATATTTAAGACCCATAGGCATCGCACCTCTTATAATAACCGTCGTCAATAGACGTATTGGGTAATCACTAAAGCATATTTAGACTATATCCCAAACTCCATCCTAGTCGCCTCGTAGGATTTACTCAAATATAGTCAACATATAATTACAGTTTCTACGCACACAATTATCTATACATAATCGCCCGTCGAAATACTCCCTCGAGTGTTACTCATCCTGAACACCCCTAAATAAATAAGTCATGGATTCTATTTTCCATAAACCCAAGATTTATATTTCTCACAACAAATAATTTAGAGGCCCCCACTCTATTTTTAGGAACCCCAATTGTCTAATTCCTCAATTTATTTATTTCCCTCGAAAATATAATTTTAGTGCCACACAATTATTGCACCTCCTAGCCCCCATAAATTCCCTCAATTGGCTAGATATGAATTCCCCTATTTGGATATTTATGTCCTCAAATAAACAAGCTAGGATTAATTAATTTGGGAATTTATTCCATATACACAACATAAGCCGAAATTGCCAAAATATATGTAGGGTCGATCGATCGACCCCTGGTCGTTGATCGATCAATCAAACATAGCAGCTTCTTCTCCGAGAAGTTGTTTCGGCCATTAAAGCTTCCCCCAAGCTTTTTATCTCATCTCTAAAACTCCTTAAATCACAACCAACTATATATACTCAAGGGAAATAGGTTCTAATCATCTTAGAACCAAAAATTAACAACTAATTTCAGTAAATTTCTAAATTTCTCAAATTAGATATTAACCGAATTTTATCCGTTTAATCTTCCAAAACACCCGTTTGATTCATGAAACCCAACCCAAAAATCTTTATAGTTTGTTATTAGCAACTATGATATGAGATTTATGCATAAAATAATAAAGCAAGTAAACACTTGCCTCGTGGATATATACCTCGAGTCGAATCCCGTGGAGTTTGGCCAAAAATCCCCTTTTCTCTCCTCTTCTCTCTCTTCCCTTCTTCCCTTCTTATTTTCTCTCTTTCTTTCTCACTCTATCGTGTCTTATAGGGCAAGAAAAGAGGGTTTATCCCTATTAAACCCAAAAAATCACTCGTTTGCTAAATTGTGAGTCCCTATTAGTCTAAAAATCCTCAGAACCTAAACACTACTCCCGGATACTCTATTCTGACTATCTCAGCCATTCCGAAACCAATCGCACACTCAAAATCTCCATCCGAGTTTCTTAACTACAATTCAGTAATTAAACCTAACACATCTCAATACACGTTTTCCAATTTAAAATATTATCCTTTGTCGCTTTTCCCAACTTCGACCTGTAATTAAAATACTCTGACTCATTTACTTAATCCCAAAATTAAATATAACACACGTCGGTAAACATCTAACATTTGTAAACTCTAAAAATTATTATTCACGATAATTCCTCAAATTTCCAAATTACACTCACTTATGTAATTTAATTATCCATAAAAGTGGGGGGTATTACATTCTCCCCCCCCCCCCTAACAATGGAATTTTGTCCCCGAAATTTGGATACGACTGATACTACCAACGTAGGATCACTACTCATACTACATCCTGCACAAATAAGTCAAAAAGTACAATCCAAATGGTATCCTACCATATCCTCGTTCACGGTACCCACCTATCTTAAGGCTTATACTCTAACGCACTAGCTTAACCACAATCTTATCTAAATCTCCATATGCTACAACGCTACCTCGGTCGTAAGGTTGACTCTAACGTCACATCGCACCTAGTTCTTCTATAACCTCATGTGAGGAAAATGAGCCCATGGCCGTCGCTCTAACTTATTGATCCCATCAAAGATCTGATACTCTAGGCGTCCACTTATCTACATCTAGACATCAAATTTTTCCTCAAAAGGAAAATACACTAGCACTTTACTACTCCCGTCAGTCTCATCGCTTATCTTGGGCGCGCTAACTCTTATTGCACCCATACAACTGGATTATCATGTACCTCCTACGACGTTCCATCCAACCCACTCCAAATCCATTTATAACTGCCTTGCAACATATTCTTCAGCTTATATACTAAGTCCCTTCTATTTCAGGCGGTATATATAATCAACTTACCAAGGTGCCCATACACCTTTTAACCCGTGCCTATCTGCACAACCATTGTAAAAGCCCGGCACGTAACACTCTCTCTAAAAATGGGATTCATTTTCTTGGCCTGGTACTAACACCTGGGTTTCCTAATCCAAATAATTCAAAATTCAATTCTTCTAATACCTGAAAATACAATCCTTCTTAGAGTTAACCCACCAATCTTCTCGTGGTTAACTCACTAAAATCTTCCTAAAATAGCGTCATATGCCCCACTGGCCTTACTTCATAACAACCCTAAGATCTATGCGTTCCATATACACATAAAATGAGTAGTATTCTAATTATGTCCCTAGTGCCCAAGACCTCTATCAACTTTTGACATTTGCTCGATTTCATGCGTGGGATGTCTCGCAAAGAGAAATCCAGATAAGGAACCCTCCCGTTACACTACTTCCTCGCATCGTCGGTCGTCGAGATATAATGGCCAAAGGCACACTATCGGGATGTCCTAAAATCCTATCTTATAATCGTACTAACACGCTTCTATCTCTATGTCCTTCTATCTTGGCGGAATGGAAAGTCTAACTAATCGGGGCGCCTACGCTCTGCAAAGGTGTTACGAACATTCTACCCAAAACATACTTCCTCTAAATTAGCCTTCTATACAAGGCCTGGACATAAGCCTCAAATCGATTTCCTTTACCTTACCTCATCCACATACTTGCGGTGAGAGAACCATTACAGTGCTTTTCCATAGCACTTCTATCTCTATAATCATACAGTCGTCACACAACTCTCAGTCTATAGTGTTTTCTCCACACTAGGTGACTTATCGTCAAAAGAAACATCCTTGCATACCATAATATATCTCCACTCCTGACGTTGTTAAGGTTCATGCGTGGAGCATCTCGCAAAGAGAAATCCAAATAAAGAACCCCTCCAATACACTACTACAACTACACCAAATCTGCACTATTGTCACGGTCATTGACCTTGACAAGTTGGACTTGTCAAGGTCAATGACCGTGATAATTCGGGGTGAGATAAATTTTTTTGTCATGGACGTGTCACGGTCATTGACCGTGACAAGTTCGTTAGAATTGTCACGGTCGTGTCACGAGCCATGACAGTGACACGTTTAGTCACGGTTAATAACCGTGACAAAGCCTTGACCCTTTTTAAAAAATTATCACGATCATTGACCGTGACACGCCCGTGACAACTTTTGTCACGGGCTTGTCACGATCAATGACAGTGACAATTCTGGGCAGAATTGAAAAAAAATCTGCTGGGCAGTATGGCCACTGCCACTACCCAGCAGTATATTTGTAGTTGTTATATCAACGTTGTACCTATCCAAATATCATCTATCCAAATAAACTAGAGATAATGCAAATATACATTCAAAATAGAAACTATTTAAGAAGAAACAACATCACCATCAATTATCTCAAATCTACAAACTATTTAGCTGGAAAAGAGATTTTGTACCGTGACGCTCGGGGACACCTCCTTATCCTTCCCTTCTCGTCCGAGTTGCCACATAAGTATCGAGAATATGTGGCCTATCCTCAGGGACACTCCCTGTCCCCTGAAATAAAATAAAGTAAAATTAATATTCGCCCAGTAAATAAAATAAAGTAAAGTTAGTATTCACCTTGGGTAATAAGCCCTTCACCCATTTCAGAATTCCCGTCATGCTATTTCCAGACAAATCGTACTGCGTCTTAAAACTGTGCAAACCAACCATGGCATGTAAAGTTGTTCGATCTTTCTCACAGCCAGAGTATAACGGTTGGGTCGCCTTAAATTTTAAACTTTGGTAGTCATCATCAAGTTTTATCGTGTTATCTTAACGAGCACTTGAATCTTCTACATCATCAGTAACATCATTCTCCTCTGCTTCATAAAATCTGTATGCATCATCAACTAAATCGTCTGACATATTATGATCTACGTCATCCCCCTCTACATCTATTCTACTTGTTGAAGGTTGTTGTGAAGGTTGATCGGGGATAAAAGGAACTTTCAATTCACCGTGAAAACTCCAAAATCGATAACTATCTTGCATACCCGATCTTAACAAATGTAGTTCAACTGTTTTCCACTCAAACACCTTACCATTATTACACCTAGCACACAGGCACGGAAACTCTTCATCATTATGACATCTCTTTGCATATTTCACAAATTCGTTAGCACCTCTGCGAAACACATCCCCCATTCTATTAGTCTCACCCATCCACTCTTTGTATTTCGGATATCCCATCACAGCTACCATAAGTAAACACCTATTAAAGGTAAACAAAACTTAGATTTATAGTATGTTTTATTTAATTATCCCATCATTTAATTATCCTATTAAATGGTGAGTGGTCATATCCCATTCAAGACCGCATTTTTTTGTAATATACTTAACAGCTCATGCACATTGTTATGATTTGAAAAAAATTCGACAGCATATCCCCGTAGTTCTCCAAGTACACGACGTAGATTGGCAGGTGTGAGTGTTATTTCAATTGATCAATTGAAATAACAGTCACACTTGTCAATCTAGTATGTACCCAGAGAACATTAAGATACGATTGCAGAACTTCCTCCAAAAGTAACAAATTTAAGCCAATAAGAATATTATACAGAAATTATACGATCTCAAATTGTCCAAACGGGACAATTCGAGAGATCTCATTACAGGGGTAATGACTCTTAAACGGGTCTAAGGGCTATTGAATGCATACGCATAAGAACTAGAAGTCTAGTATCTATGCGCACTATATTTAATTTCAAGTATGTTTCATTTAATTATCATATTATAGATATATTGTTCAATATACAAAGTAATTTTAAAAATAAGTTGAAAACTCCCACCCCCATATGGACAATAATCTAGTGGTCATGCCACTTTTAAAACTAACCAACCAAACATTTACTAAACAAAATAATCCAACAGCAATGTCAATAACAAATGTGTATCCCGTACTCCTTCTAATTCATCTACTCAATTAATTCATTTCACCAATTAAGCTAACAATTAACGTATACAATTATTAATTTACTAATTTACACTGAGGGGCAATCTTACTTTCATATGAAATGGGCACTAATTATTAATTTACTTTCATCTAAAACTGTTTTATTCATTAATTATATTTTAGTGGATGTAATTATAGAATCTATGGATGGATTCAATTTAATCTTACTATGTGAATATTTTTATCTACAATGAGTTAACCTTGAAACAATATATATTATCTCATAGAATCATCAAAACACGATATTAAGAGAATTACAATGGTACCTTGCCTTACCCCCTCCCCCCCCCCCCCCCCCCCACCCCACACACACACAAACAAATTGACAAATTCATGGGTTATTTCCAACATATAAACATCAAATACACCTAACAAACATACACAAATATATATTCACGAGTTAGTTTCAACAAAAGTGCAAAAAATTCAAGAACCCATATATATATATATATATAAATACAAAAATAAATAACTCGTGAATTTGTCAATTTGTTTGACAAATTCATGGGTTAATTCATGGGTTAATTCAAATACAAAAATAAATTCATGGGTTAATTCAAATACAAAAATACAAATTCATGGGTTAATTCGAATACAAAAATAAATTGACAAATTTATGAGTTATTTCCAACATATAAACATCATATAAAGATAAAAAAAACATCACACATATACAAATAACTTATGAATATACTCCCTACCCCCACCCTGCCCCACCCCCCACACACGCACACACGCATGCACATATATACACACACACACACACATATATATATACACACAAACATATATATAAATGGAAGAGAGAGAGAGAGAAATAAACCTGAAAGTAGAGAGAGAGAGAGAGAGCATAGAGAGAGAGCAACGTAAAGAGAGGGAGAGAGGGAGAGAGAGAGAGAGAGAGAGAGAGAGAGAGAGCAGCGTAGAGAGAGAGATGTGGAAAAAAGAGGGAGGGAGCGGCGGGGGAAAAAAAGAAGAGGTAAGCGTTTTTGCTGTAGAAGTTGTCACGGTCGTGTCAAGGTCCTTGATCGTGATAATTATTTAAAGAATTGTCACGGTCGTGTCAAGGTCAATGACCGTGACACAAAACGCGTATTTTTTGTCACGGTCAATGACCTTGACAAGGGTGGCCGGCTGAAAGGTGACAATTTTGTCATTTTGGTGTAGTGTACTTAACTTTGTCGGTCGTGGAGGTCCGTTAGCTTTAAATGTGCAACAGGGATAATCCCATCCCATCTATCAGCAAAATGTGGTCAAAACTCCTACTTCTTTCCAGGAGCCACACCACAAGGCGCTTGCACTAACACTAAGTCCTTAGCGCAAACAACAATGAGCTTAAACTTAACAATAAATCCTGCATACCTTAAATCACATCTTTAAGGTTGCCATGCACTCCAAGCATGATAATAAAATATCTACTCATCGAAGTTCCATCTAAACGTATAATAAAGGCGATCTCAACCTGTATCCAAGTGAGATATCACGACAACAACCCGTTCCACCCTGGAACCGCGGATACGATATTCTTTCAATCATTAGCCTGCTATCGCTCCCATAATACAATAACATTACTCTTATAATAGTACCATACTCGTATAATACATACAAAATGAGCAGTACAAACCAGGTACAAATTCAAAATAGAACCCTGCTACCGCGGAAAAATATATAGACATACACTATATAATGTTATCGATACTACCAGTAAACTCGATCACACACGAATCTAGGGCTAGTAAAATACTGTGACTAAATCTAGCCACACAAAGTATGCCTCCTTGAACTGAGGTGAAACTTATAACAACATTTTTGCCAATTACCCTAGCTACTCCAAATGGTTCCTGGACATGGTACACTTTCCTTAAATGAACTAAAAACTACTTTAATCAATGCCCCATCTAGGCACGCTACTCTTGTCCTTTAATTCCTATTGGGCAAGGACTACCCATGTGGTTCTACATGCCACATCACAATTATTCCCCATCTCTGGCCACTCTGACCATGTTAAGGTTACCAGTATCTCAGAATCTATAGCCTCGATCTTGACAATCACCTTTGTAGTTCCCTCAACTCCTCCGACTAAAAGGAAACTTGCTACCGACCTCAATTGCCTTATTTCAATACATTCCCCCGGGTGGATGTCCACCAATGGGGTTCCACGAACACAAATTCTCCATAAGTGTTAGAAACACTTACTAGTGACCCTATCGTTTCACTCAAGGACTCTCTCTTCATTGTTCCTATCTCAATTTGGCACAAATCCCACTTATCCCTACCACTCTTTATTCACTGTCGGCCTCTGACCGATCCTCATATGAATAATTCAGGAATTGAATTCTCTTTATTTCCAATAAATTAAAGGATTTATGGTTAAATCCATCCGTAGGATCTCTCTATGAGCAGAACATCCTTCTCCTCCGAACATGGTGACCACCGTTCCCACCATTTCAATATTTCTCCCACGAGTGAAAAATTTTCATCAAATTTTCACATGTGGGTATTTCCATACGCTGCTCTAAGCCAAATCTTCTGAGCCTCCTACTTCCACTGAATCACGTTACACTAACTCCGTATAACTTAACTTCAACTTATTGCCCTTATTAAGGACCCTTCGAACCCTTTCCTAATTTAACTTCACTGGGTAATTCAAGTTTAGCACCACTCTCTACTGCAGCGGTACATGGATAATTATAACTAATATTCTTTAGTAGTCGTTGTAGTAATCCTTGACAATGGAACAAAGGGGGTGACCTCAACTTTGGTCCTCATTATCAACTTCAACTTATAGCTCCAACTAAGCCACACTTCCTACCGCCCTCATCACGGCCTTCCTCGATCAGCACATAAATCTCGAACGAGCACGAGGAAGATTTATTATAATCTTATATAATGGCAGGAGAACAAAATCTCATTAGAAGAATCAATAATCCTAATCATAAGTATCTATATCAAATCGAGACCAACGCTGAAAGCGTAGTACGTCCGCACAGATTTCTAAGGACACTAGAACCTGATGCTCTGATACCATTTGTGACACCCCGCCGAATAAAATACCAGGCGATCAATCATGTACCAAATTAAAATAGGAGTTTCATATGGTTCATTCTTAGCATCACTATCGAAAACCAATTTAATTACTAATAACCTATTAGGCTGGCTTCAAAATTTTATTTAACAAATCTTTTTAATCAAACCATTCAAATAAAACATTCACACAGTTTATATATATGAAACTGAAATGAAATAAAATAACCGAACACTCGGATCAACATAACACAACCAAATCTAATGACGCACTAAAAGGTGGTAAAATAATAAATGAATACAATTGGGCTATCGGCCCAAATATTTCTACAGTGCCTCATATCTAGATTACAAGGATATAAGCATCTAAGAATAAACCTGCATGCATCCACAGTTACTGCAGTAAACATCTAACTCGAAAGAATCATCATCCAGGCATCCATCTGTCTAGACACCTATATATATATATATATATATATATATATATATATATATATATATATATATATATATAACAAGAGAGGAAAATAGAGAAACTAGTCAGAGCCCGAGTTTTGAAAATACTTTTCAAGTGCATAAATGACATGTTTAAAATATGATTTATCTCATATCTAAATTGGTATCGCACTCCCATCAGATACATCTCACCCCTCTTCTAATATTGCACACCTATCGCATACGTTTTAAACCTACTAGTTAAGCTACCCTGCCTAACTAAACGCTATCACCCATCCTCTAAAAATCCTCATACCTGAGTACTAAGGGAAAAAACTTCACCCCATTTCCAACATTGCTCTAAGTTCGTGCATGGGGTGTCTCGCAAAGCAAAATACAAACAAGGAACCCTCCCCCCCCCCCCCGATACACTACTACATGACAATGTTGATCGTCGAGATCCATTAAGCCCTCAGCACATAATGCATATATATATAGCTCGTATAAATATATACACAGATAGATAGTTCTTACTAGAACCTATAATTCATTTTCATATAAATCCGGACATAATCTACCCGAAGGGGAAATACACCTTATCAGTCTTTTCACTTCATATACATATGTTTACTTTATATGATAGCTCATCTTCATATACTAGCAATATACTATACGCAACAAATAAAATTATACCTATCACAATCATAAGTATAATAACCATCCCACCGAGCTATAACTTGAGGATGCAGTCTCATAGTGCCTATCCAAATTCGGGTTTACTCACTATACCACGATACCAAGCCAGAATCTCTTATGGTCATGGTAAAAGTACATGACGGTGGAGGCGGTCATGTTCCCTCTGCAAGTGGAGTACACACATCGCACTCGAACGCGGGACGATATGTCCTGGGGATATAATCTCCCTGATCATCAAGCCAAGGGATTCACCCACATCGCGCAACCTCCCTGGATCGCACTAGAGAAAATATATAATCTGGTTGTTCCAACCCTATGCCAAAGGAAAGCCCGTGGAACCAGCCTCTTACTTACAAATATACCAATCACACACAGATATATATGTATTCGCATCATATTATATATATTGTAATCACATAGTATATATAATCTACATCACTCCTCAATATATATATATATATATATATATATGGCCATAATTGCAAACTCATATAGAAATAGCCAAACCTAAATGCTCCCATTCGTAATAGTATAAGTATTTACATACTTAAAATACTAAACCAAATAAGTATCCTCTTACTTAAAATATGACTCGTACCTTAATCACTTTTAAGGATTTATACTCTCCAAATATACCGATTCATAATAATTAAATAAGTATACCATAAACTTATTTAAGTCCCATAGGCATCGCACCTCTTATAATAATCGTCGTTAATAGACGTATCGGGTAATCGCTAAAGCATCTTTAGTCTATAACCCAAACTCCATCCTAGTCGCCTCGAAGGATTTACTCAAATATAGTCAACATATAATTACATTTTCTATGCACACAATTATCTATACATAATCGCCCGCCGAAATGCTCCCTCGAGTGTTACTCGTCCTGAACACCCCTAAATAAATAAGTCATGGATTCTATTTCCATGAACCCAAGATTTACATTT
The DNA here is from genome assembly GCA_949130495.1 of Sambucus nigra. Taxonomy (NCBI): domain Eukaryota; kingdom Viridiplantae; phylum Streptophyta; class Magnoliopsida; order Dipsacales; family Adoxaceae; genus Sambucus; species Sambucus nigra. The sequence goes on from OX422214.1 coordinate 52,212,487, forward strand.
CTCTCAAAAAATAATTTAGAGGCCCCCACTCTATTTTTAGGAACCCCAATTGTCTAATTCCTCAATTTATTTATTTCCCTCAAAAATATACTTTTAGTGCCACATAATTATTGCACCCTCCTAGCCCCCATAAATTCCCTCAATTGGCTAGATATGAATTCCCCTATTTGGATATTTATTTCCTCAAATAAACAAGCTAGGATTAATTAATTTGCGAATTTATTCCATATACACAACATAAGCCGAAATTTCCAAAATATATGTAGGGTCGATCGAACGACCCCTGGTCGTCGATCGATCGATCAAACAGAGCAGCTTCTTCTCCGAGAAGCTGTTTCAGCCATTAAAGCTTCCCCCAAACTTTTTATCTCATCTTTAAAACTCCTTAAATCAAAACCAACTATATATACTCAAGGGAAATATGTTCTAATCATCCTAGAATCAAAAATTAACAACTAATTTCAGTAAATTTCTAAATTTCTCAAATTAGATATTAACCGAATTTTATCCGTTTAATCTTCCGAAACACCCGTTTGATTCTTGAAATCCAACCCAAAAATATTTATAGTTTGTTATTACCAGCTATGATATGAGATTTATGTGTAAAAGAATAAATCAAGTAAACACTTGCCTCGTAGATAAAATTTGACGACCTCGAGTCGAATCACGTGGAGTTTGGTTGGAAATCCCCTTTTCTCTCCTCCTCTCTCTTTCCTTTTTCCCCTCTTCCATTCTTCTTTTGTCTCTTCCTTTCTCACTCTCTCGTGTCTTATAGGGCAAGAAAAGAGGGTTTATCCCTATTAAACCCAAAAAATGACTCGTTTACTCAATTGTGAGTCCCTATTAGCTAAAAATCGTCGGAACCTAAACTCTACTCCCGGATACTCTATTCTGACTATCTTGGTCATTCTGAAACCAACCGCACAGTCGAAATATCTATCCAAGTTGCTTAACTAAAATTCACTACTTAAACCCAACACATCTCAATACATGTTTTCCAATTTAAAATATTATCATTTGTCACTTTTCCCAACTGCGATTTGTAATTAAAATACTCTGACTCATTTACTTAATTCCAAAAGTAAATATAACACACGCCGGTAAACATCCAACACTTGTTAACTCCAAAAATTATTATTCACGATAATTCCTCAAATTTCCAAATTACACTCACTTATGTAATTTAAATATCCATAAAAGTGTGAGGTATTACAAAAGCTATCGATCTTTAGGTTATAGAAAAATTAAGGGAAGAATAGGCTTAAGAAAATAAATAAAAGGCCAAGATCAAAGTAACCCAAAAGCTTATATAAATTTATATATATGAAATTTTGAATAAAATATTTAAGAGCAGTTGTGTAACTTGTGTTTCATATAGGGTGGTACAAAATTAAATGAGTGTAGTAAAATAGTCACAGTAAAAGTCTCAAGGTGGTGAAAAAAATCCCCCTTCATCAATCATAAGGAGTCAAAGAGCGAATAAAATATTACATTGTGGCTCCGTATTTGTTACTCCTTTACACCTTAATTTCTACCATTAATAATAACTTAGCATCAGATTATTTATGTGAGGGTAATCTATACACTTTTACATTTTAATAACTAATAATCAAGGGAAATTTTTAAAAATTTGTTGTGAAATATAGGGCACAGAGAAATACGCTTTTAAATACATGGAATGTATGTGGTAATCCATAATATAATGTACTTATAGCACTCCCCCTTAGGTTTACACCATATCCAGCATTAAATGATTGTTTTCTCATTAAAACCTTACTAAGGAAAAATTATGTGGGACAAAACCAAAGTGTAGGAAAAAAAGTACAACTTTTGTGATCATTGAATCGGTGTTGGACGCGTTTCATGTTGCTTTATTAAAACCTTTAGTAGAAAAACCCAATGGGAAAAACATAGTTAAAGGAAAAGAGTACATTTCCCATCTATCCATAAATATCATGTTTTATTCTCCCCCTAATAAGATAATTCCCTTGATTGGATATTCATCCTTAGTATGGCATTTCCATTATGATTGAGTCGACGCATACCAGTCTCATACACAATATTATGGAATGTTACTTTTAACAATGACTTAGTGAAAAGATCAAACGAGTTGTTACTTCAATCTCATTATTCTAATGAAACTGGACTTCCAAAAGACTTTGGTGAAAATAGGTAAAAATGTCACTTTATCTGATCAATTGGACTTCAATTTCATAACTATTCTGGAGTTCATGTCTATAAAAAAATTGAAAGATATTAGTCATATCTCCTTTGATGTAGACTATTTGAATTTGAGTTATACAAGCACTATTGTCTACATAGGTAGTATTAGGAACATATGTTATTTGAGACAAGTCATAAGTGATTTAATTGTTCATTATGAGGATCATAATGATAACTTACTTCTACATATCTAATTAGATTTTGATGATTAGGTTTAAAGTATCACACTAATATTTCCCTGGACGTATGACGTAATATGATTGATATTAGTCATATGATTGCAAGCTAATGATAATTATATCTTTCCAAGAGATTGACTACGAATACTATGTATAGTCTCATACATTGAGATATGTATAGCGACACACTAATAAGATACAAGTATAGTACTTTTGTACAAAACTTGATAATTCTCTAATAACATACACAGATGCTACTTCTAGATCAAACTTAACAATTAACTAATAAAATATAAATATGGTACTTTTAGACCAGGGTTATTTTAGCATCGTCTTTAGGACTATATGGATATTTTAATAGCTAAGGACCAAAAACCATGGGTCTGCTAAAATGGTGTGCTTAATATATGTTAAATCATTTCAGTACTTTTCACTCCATTTTACTACTGGATCAATGTATAATTAAAACTATGCTCGATTCGCAAGACGAGATAATAACTAGTTACCCTAAGGCCCTTTATGTTTTGAATTCCTTATGTAGGTATTTTGCATTTCTATTGATCTCTTCAGGAGGAAATCCTTTTAAGGATTTGTATAATGGCACATTATCATATATGATTATTTTTATACCTTTCCTTAGACAACTATTTACTGAGATGGTTATACCCATATCCTTTCGTATTTTTTTAAGTTGTAATATAAATGTCTTACTCGAACTGAGTAAGTACTTCATAGCTCTGCTTCAAGCAAAGAAAGTCTTTATGGGATTTTTATATGGATTCTTTTTATGAGTCCCGTATAAATAATAAGTTATAATATTCATGAGTCTCATCACTACACCAAAATGACAAAATTGTCACCTTTCAGCCGGTCACCCTTGTCGAGGTCATTGACCGTGACAAAAAACACGCGTTTTGTGTCACGGTCATTGACCTTGACACGACCGTGATAAAGAATTATCACGGTCAATGACCTTGACACGACCGTGACAATGTTTGCAGCAAAAACCCTTTCCCCCTTCTTTTTTCCCTCCCGCCGTTCCCTCCCTCTCTCTCTCTCGACGCTGCTCTCTCTCGCTCTCTCTCTACTTTCAGGTTTAATTCTCTCTCTCTCTCTCTTCCATTTATATATATGTTTGTGTGTATATATATGTGTGTATGTGTGTATATATGTGCGTGTGTGTGCGGGGGTAGGGGGTGGGGCAGGGTGGGGGTAGGGGGTGGGGTAGGGTGGGGGTAGAGGGTAGGGGTTAAAAATGTAATATTATTTTGATACAACATTAATTTGTGTATGAGTTTCATAATTATAAATAATATCCAAAAATATTGGATAACAATTTATTTTCATTCAAAATAAATAAGTAATTTTCTACAAATTTCATAAAAAAATGAAGGCCGGCTTAATATGTGATTTAAGTGTGAAATAATCGCTATATACTTATACTAATGGAGAAAAAAATCATATATGGCGTTTTTTGTTTTTATTAGATGCAAAATAACACATATAGGTATCACATGACTTTATATCCATCAAATAAAATTTTACCGTAAAATATCATTTTGTGGAAGGCAAGATCTATTACAATATATTTACATACCTAAATGATTTTTTTAAATGACATTACAATAAAAAACTACAATAAGGGTTAAAATGGCATCCGAAATTGCTAAAAGCATGAAAAATAAAATATCATTTAGTCTACGTTGTTGAAAAATTTGATCAAATTAGTGAGCCCTTCATATTTTAAAAATGTTGTTTTTATTCCTATTTAACTTTTCTTTCTATACACCCTTAATTATATTTAAAGTTTAATAAAATAGGAGTTATAGAAAGAAAAGTGGGGTTTAAATAAAAACACTTTTTTAAAATTTTAGGTTCTGGTGCATAATCTTACTTTGCCACAATTAATTTATATGCCTCAAAGTTATTTTATCACTCTTAGTTTATATTTGTGATAATACTTTATGAACCACAACTTTAGGTTGATTATTTTAGAACTTAAACTTCAAGATACAAAAAATAATTCTATAGAACAACTTAGATATCTTAACAAAACACATATCTAACATTGAATATGATTTATAAAAAGCACAAAACAATAGTAGAAATTCAATACATGAAATTAACATTGAGATTATTTTAAATAGACACTCACTACATGAAATTAACATTGAGATTATTGTAAATAGTGAGTGGGGGTGGGGGTGGGGGTGTATGTGGTGAGTGGGGGGTGTGGAGGGAGGTGTGTGTGTGTGTGTGTATATTTGAATTAACCCATGAATTTGTATTTTTGTATTTGAATTAACCCATGAATTTATTTTTGTATTTGAATTAACCCATTATATGAAACATACTTGAAATTAAATATAGTGCGCATAGATACTAGCCTTCTAGTTCTCATGCGTACGCATTGAATAGCCCTTAGGCCCATTCGAGAGTCATTACCCCTGTAATGAGATCTCTCGAATTGTCCCGTTTGGACAGTTTGAGACTGTATAATTTCTATATAATATTCTTATTGGCTTAAAGTTGTTACTTTTGGAGGAAGTTCTGCAGTCGTATCTTAATGTTCTCTGGGTACATACTAGATTGACAAGTGTGACTGTTATTTCAATTGACCAATTGAAATAACACTCACACCTGCCAATCTACGTCGTGTACTTGGAGAACTAAGGGGATATGCTGTCGAATTTTTTTCAAATCGTAACAATGTGCATGAGTTGTTAAGTATATTACAGAAAAATGCAGTCTTGAATGGGATAGGACCACTTACCCTTTAATAGGATAATTAAATGATGGGATAATTAAATAAAACATACTATAAATCTAAGTTTTGTTTACCTTTAATAGGTGTTTAGTTGTGGTAGCTGTGATGGGATATCCGAAATACAAAGAGTGGATGGGTGAGACTAATAGAATGGGGGATGTGTTTCGCAGAGGTGCTAACAAATTTGTGAAATATACAAAGAGATGTTGTAATGATGAAGAGTTTCCGTATCCGTGTGCTAGGTGTAAGAATGTCCAATCTACTAGTAAGGAAGGCACACGCTCAAAAGTGCCTCAAAAAGTATTGAAATATTTTCCCGTTGGGCCTAGATTAAAGCGATTTTTCACAGTACCATGGATTGCAGAGGCAATGACTTGGCATGCTAGGGCAGAAGTAGGGGTAATATTATGCGTCATCCTATTGATTCTACTGCCTGGCGGAGGATGAATTTTGAGTATCCCGATTTTGCTCGAGAACAATGCAACATTCGTTTGGCTATATCAACAGATGGTTTCAATCCATTTGTAAATCTAAGCACCAATCAGAGTGTATGGCCAGTGATCCTAGCCCCACTCAACCTCCCTCCTTCACAGTGTATGAGACCTGAATTTTCGATGATGGCTTTATTGATACCTGGGCCAAAGGCACCAAGTGATGACATTGATATCTACCTGGCTCCTTTGGTAGAAGAATTAAATGAGTTGTGGGAAGAGGGTGTGCAATCATTTGACTCTTTTATAAAAGAAGAGTTTACGCTGAAAGCTATGTTGATGTGGGCAATTCATGATTTTCCAGCTTATGGGACATTATCCGGATGTGTAGTACATGGTTATTTGGGGTGTCCTATTTGTGGAGAGGAGACTGAATCTCTTCATCTATCCTCTAGCTTAAAAAATGTATACCATTGCCACAAGAGGTTTTTACCCCCAGCTCATAGTTTCAGATTTGAGAAAGGTTCCATTTTTTTATTGGGCGGAGTTGAACATAGGCTACCGTCGAGACAACTTTCAAGTTCAGAAATTGAAAGTAAATCTTCTGAATGTGGCCCAAATATGCCAGGTAAGAATCCCAAATTTAATAATGTCAAGCATAAGAAGACCCCAACTGGGAATGAAACTGAGATAAGAAAGGCATGGTCTCGGAGGTCAATTTTATTTGACTTGGCTTATTGAAAAAAAAAAACCGGTGCGCCATGTATTGGATGTGATGCATGCAGAGAAGAACTTCGTTGAACATATTGTGGGTACTTGCCTTGGGGGGAGTCATTCGAAGGATGGATAAAATGCACGAAAAGACCTTACAACGTTAAAACTTAAGCCACAACTATGGTTGAAAGAAGATAGTAAGGGAAGGACAATAATTCCCCCTGGTGCGTTTACTTTGACGAGTGGGTAAAGGAAGGTTCTTCTAGACACAATATATAATTTGAAGGGCCCATCTACTTTTTCGTCCAACTTGCAAAGGATTGTGAATTGTGCTACTCATGATTTACATAAGTGTAAGTCCCACGATTGGCATGTGATCATGCAATTGGTTCCTCTATTGTTTAAGCACTATTTCTCCAAGCACAGGGATTTGTGTAGGGCTATTATGCAAATTAGTATTACCTTCTCCCTCTTGTGTGAGAAGGTAGTGAATCGAGAACACATAGTGGCCGCAAAATTGGTTGTGAACGAAGCGATTTGTGTATTGGAGAAGTACTTTCCCCCAGCATTCTTTGACATAAGTGTTCACTTGTTGGTACACCTATGTGACGAGGCACTTCTTTGTGGTCCAGTTAGATATCGGTGGATGTATCCGTTTGAAAGATTGATGAAAGTTTTTAAAGATTACGTCAAGAATACGCGATATATTGCAGGATCAATTGCAGAGGAATACATCACCGTGGAGTCATCAATATATACTCGGGAATATATGCCTGACTCGACCAGCGTTGATGACACTGATGAATTCCTCGATGATGGTGGTAATGTGATGGGAAAACGAGTAAAATTAACGAGTTTGCAACATGAACAAGTAGCTCATTATCTATTTGACACACATGAAGATGTCGAAGAATGGAAAAAGTAAGTTTCGAATATTATAATGTTTAACATTATTTTAGATTATTTTATACATGATTAATTTTGTAATATGTAGTAAATATGAAGTCTGTGAGAACAATAAAAGACGAAAAACAATGGTACAATCAGACAGCGAATTTAGGCTATGGTTGACACAAGAGGTAATTATAATGAAAACAGTCGTTATATAACGTTACATTACACTCAAATTTTACCACTAATATAATTAATTTATCTAGATGCGACATCAAGGCTTGCTCGTCTAGCCACTGGACCCTTGTTCGTGGCACAAGAGTACAAAAAGTATCGATTGAACGGTTACATTTTCGGCGCTAAAGTGTACGAGGAAAGTACAAATGTACAGAACTCGGGAATTTCATACAAGGCTCTTACTTTCTTTCGAGCGAGCGCAAAAGATAAAAACCTAGTTGAAGCTGAAATGACTTACTATAGTGTAATCCAAAATATATTTGAATTGGATTATATAAGCTTCAAAGAGGTTGTATTTTACTGTGAATGGGTAAGAGTTGAGGATAAAAATGCTTGTAAAGTTGATCATGTCACCAATTTGATCATGGTTGACTTGTCCAAGTTGAAGAGCAACGATCACGTGAGCGATGAGCCGTTTGTTTGTGTATTTCAAAAGGTTAAGCAAGTGTTTTACTCGGAGTATATCAACAACGAGCCGTGGTCAATTGTCCAACACGCGCCAAGGCGTCTAAATAGTAGTGTGGATGACTTGGCTGCTCCTACCGAATATCAATCCATTTTTTATGATAACCCGAATTTGAAACAATTTTTCAATTTGTAATAAATATTTCAATTTGTACCGAAACATCCATTTTTAATGCTTTTAATTGATCTGCACTTTATCATTTTCACTCTTGTGTAGTGTGCGTGTGTGGAGAGGAGATTAATACATAAATATTCCAACTACATCTAAGTTTTGTTTATACTAATCCATGAATATACGCTTCTTACCTTTAATAGGTGATTAGTACATAGTTATTTGGGGTGTCCTGTTTGTGGAGAGGAGACTGAATCTCTTCGTCTATCCGAACACTAAGAAATGCCATAATCCTATGGAGCGATGCTCTACAAATTCCTCCCAACCGTTATGTAGCCAAACATCACCAGTTGAAGTTGTCAATTCCACTTTCCATACCCCACCACTTGGAACTTCTAGCAAAACATGGGAGACCATTGAAAGGTGGAATTGACAACTTCAACTGCTGATTTTTGGCTACACAACGGTTGGAAGGAATTTGCAACGCATAACTCCATAGGATTATGGTATTTCTTAGTGTTTAGATATGAAGAGAATTATATTTAACACGATTGTCTGGGGTACATTAGTTGGAAGGAGGTGCCATATGAGCTCAAGTTAGCTGTTTGAGTGACACTACAGGTAATGTATTTATATTTATATGTCAATTTTGATTTCGATTTCAATTACGATCTATATTTGAGGGGCGGATACTAATTTTACTTTATTTCAATTCAGGGGATAGGGAGTGGCCCTAAGGGTAGGCCACATATGCTCTATACTTATGTGGCTATTCGGAAGAGAAGGGAAGGATAAGGAGGTGTCCCCAAGCGTCGCGGTACAAAATCTCTTTTCCATGCAAATAGTTTGTAGATTTGAGATAATTGATGGTGATGTTGTTTCTTCTTAAATAGTTTCTATTTTGAATATATATTTGCATTATCTTTAGTTTGTTTGGATATATGATGTTTGGAACAGGTACAACATTGCTATAACAGGTACAAATATACTGCTGGGCAGTGGCAGTGGCCATACTGCCCAGCAGATTTTTTTTAAATTCTGCCCAGAATTGTCACGGTCAATGGCTGTGACAATTTTTTTTAAAAGGGTCACGGCTTTGTCACGGTTATAAACTGTGACAAATGTGTCACGGTCATTGACCGCGACACGATCGTGACACAAAACGCGAGTTTTGTGTCAAGATCAATGACCGTGACACGACCGTGATAAAAAAAGTTGTCTCGCCTCGAAATGTCACGGTCATTGACCTTGATAAGTTGGATTTGTCAAGGTCAATGACCTTGACAATTCGGCAGATTTGGTGTAGTGCATATATAATATATTTTAAAAATGGCTAAGCTAGTCAGATATTTGAAAAATTATATATGGTCATAACAGGTAGGTTTGTTTGTATATAATCAATCTTCGATTTCTACGTAAAATCTTGTGCCACTGGTCGTGTATTTTTTAGAAATTTATCACTTTTTTTTCTTATAAATACTCATTTGTAACATTTGGGGTTAACTTCTCTGGAGTTTATATTATAGGTCCGCCATATTTATTTACAGACTCGAATTATGTCATCGTGGCATTTTTTATTTTGGTCAATATATTCTTTTGTCGACATTCAATTAAAGTACATGAATTTGTGGTATCATTTGCCTTTTATGTTTGTGCAGTTAAAACTTATATAATCATGTCATCGATAATCTCTTCATCAATCCCACTTTTCTTTTATATATGTATAAAATATAAAGATTTCATTAATATTAGGCACATTTACTTCAGGTGATTTATTGTCACTTCAAGGACTTGTATCTTTACATAGATAATAACTTATGTGCGGTTTTAGAGAAAGTGTATATTCTTTTCATAACCTCTTCTGGAGTGTTATTTGCATGATTTTATTTTATCTCCTCTACCATGGAGTTAAGTAGTTGAAACTAATATGTTTGTCACGCTCTCAGAATGCATTAGATTTACTTGCTGCCAAATTTAATTTATTTTTCCTACAAGGACAATGATTTTTGAAATCACATTTAAAACTAGTCCATATGACTTCATCTAACATTTTATTTTTTAATCATTTGATGTTCCAATATACTTTTCACTTCATTGTCACATTGATTAATACGCGGGATTAAATGAGAGAAAGCGGAAATCTTCCATAATACTTATCTTTGTTCTTCAGGAATGAGCCTTTCTTAAAAACAATTCATACTTCAGGTTCAACCCCCCACCCCCAAATGATGGGGAGATTATTCCATCAAAATAAAATTGTGAAAAACAAGCGATAAACACTATATTATCAATGGTTTGATAATCGATAAATCACGAGCACCATATATAAACCTTGTGATAACAATAGTAAATATACACACCAATTAAAATCATAAATATATACATATTAAGAAAAATTAAGGTGACCAATATAGTCATCGTATAATATCAAATTAGTTTAATAATGGATATTCAGGCTCATGAAAAAATTAATTATGTAACAACAATTGTTGTACAATATAACTCCATAAATGGTGCAATGAGTTTTTCTAGTTTAAACTTCAAACTACCAACAATAGAAAAATGTAGAGGTGCAATGCACTACAAAATTTTATATAGTATCCATCCATTATTATGCCCATAAAAATTGAATTTCTTCCGTAATTACTTTTATATAAATCATTTCATATGGGTGGTCAGGGTGCCAAGTGACAACATCACGCAGGCTTTGCTGGATCCTTCGATATTTTAGTATATTCAACTATGGTTGAAACATTAATAGTATTACATACCAAGTCTGGAAAAAAAAAACTTCTAGACTTTAATAATAATGTGGGTTATTCATTGTATGTTGGGAACATGGTATTATATGATGAAATTCATAATTGTAAATTTTAAGAGTCAAGATTGATTGTGAAATATATACAGTGGATCCAAATATATAGATGCACAACAATAAAATAAATTATGTTGCGATCAAACTTTTGGTGATCAAACCTAAAAAATGGAAGTGCTTTAAAAAAATCTCTTATCAAATAATTAAGAGACATTCAAAAATCGTAACAAAGAATCTTATAATACTTAATAATCTCAAAAGAAACTTAAATTTCAAGATAAAGATCGTTCATTTTATGAAAATTCCTCCAAAAAAATATACGTATAAAAAGCTTGCATATTTATGGTTTTTTATTAAAAATTATGTATGAAATATTAATGTAATTATTATGCTTAAAGACCAAAAATATTAACGGTACAAATATGAAATCAAGATGTATAATTAGAGAACTAAAAATTGACTAATTAAAGTTAGAACTTTGGTTTCCTAATTAGTGAATTGAAATTTCATGTTGTTGTTCATATGTAAAAGACTTCGCGATCAGAATTAAGAAACTTTAAGTTTCCAATATAGAACTAGGGCCACTAAATAATTATGACAAATATTTCGTCCCAAAAGTATTTATAACTTCAGGTTCTTAGTTTAAACATTAAGTTCATTGAGTTAATGATTGGAACTTCGGGTTCTGAATCTTGTATTTTGAAACTTTGGGTTCCTAGTGTAACAATTTAGAATTCGAGATTCTTAGAATAACAATTTAGAACTTCAGGTTCTTTGATTTCATCATGGATAAAAATTGATCAAGTATTGTAGGACTCCAGATTCCATGTCATGTCATATGTATATGAATCTCCGGGTTCATATAAAATATAAAAGCTAAAAGTTAAGATTTAAGGTTCATGTATATAATAATTCACAAGACGTGTGGTGCGAATTATTTGAAATATATGACCTTCCCGTTTGATATTTATAAATAAAATAAGAAAAATAGAACATGCAAATTTTATTGAAGAACTTCAAGTTCCATGATTTAGTTATAAGAACTTTCGATACTATAGAAATATTTGAACTTCGGGTTCAATATTATCAATGTCCAAGGATATTAAATTATCTATCCTTTTGTATCAAAACTTTGGTTAGATAAGGGGTAAAAATGTTAGAGAATGATTAAAACAATTGCTAAATATGTATCAATTTTGACCAATTATAATCAACCTTTTTTCTAAACAAATAAGGGGTTTAAGTTTTCACACTCTCTACATATTTCTAAGACTCCAGTGTATAGTAAACTTTTTCAATGTGAGAATAGTTAAAATTAAATATCATTAAAAAGATAATTTAATACTCAAATAAAGTGAAAGGTCAAGAAATAAAATTTTAATAGTGTAATCATTAATAGGATAATTAAAGGAACCTTTAGCCATTAAAATAGTATTTGAAAATACATTCGATTTTATAAAGAAAATGAAAAATCAAGAAGTTGAAAAGTCATGTTTTATATTCAATTTATTTTTAAGCTAATCCCAATAAAAATTATATTTAGAGCTTCAGGTTCAAATTATAAATGATTATTTTGAGGACTTTTAATATTTATACCCTATGAATAATCAAAAATTAAATTTTGGTTTATGGTATACTTTTGTTGTAATTTCAAGTAAAACTATTTTTATACAACTTGAGAAGTTTGAGTCATAATTTTTCAATAGTAATTTGGAAAAACTATATCTCAATGACAACTAATAATTTGTGAATTTATAGTCACAATAATAATTAGGGATTTCAGATCATAAATTAATAATTATTGGGGGACTTTCAATCCTTACTATTCAATTAGGTAATCAAAACTTCATGTTCGATTATGATATATTTTCTGTAAGACTTTAGGTCCAAATAATTTAAGAATTTTATATTTCAAGTTTGAATAATTATCGAAAAACTCAAGTCCCAATTGTGAATGATTAGTGGAAAATTTGGTCCCAACATTAAATATTCAGAATGCTTTTGGTCGGTATTGTATTAATTGGGAAGTTATGACCCCGAATTAAAATAGCTATATGTGAACTCCATGCCCCATATTAAAATAGCTATACGGGAACTTGAGGGACCAAAATTGATAATAGGTATATGGGAACTACAGTCCCCAAAATTTAAAATAACAACTAAGAACTTCAGGTTCTAAAGTTTAATTAGTAATTGGGAACTTCAACCCCCAAAGTTTAATTACTAATTGAGAACTTTAGGCCCCATGTTAACATAGCTATAGGGGAAACTTTAGGTCCCAAATAATGACTAATTGAAATTTAGGTTTAATTTGATTAATATTCAATGGAATTTTAATATCATTACCCAATTTTACAAATAATCAAAACTTTATTTTTTTTTATTTTTTATTCAAAGTATATTTTTTGGAACTTCATGTCCAAATTTTAAACAACTATGAGAGTTTAAATATTTAGAAAACATTATCTCCAGCTACAGTTTTAAAAATAAATTATTATAATGAAGTAGTTGGACCATATAGATTTATTAAAAATCTAATTATGAAGAATTATATTTGTTTAAAACTTGATTATATAACTAAATCATGTTTACGTTTGTGTGTGTATATATATATATATATGGAGTGGATCACAAGTGAACCTCAAAAGCGGACTTTTTAATAGACCTTAACAAAAGACACCTAACAACCCATTAATTTTAATTCCTTTGTTGTAATTGGTCCGCACCAACTGCAACGGACATGCGTGTAACCTGAGACCCCCTTACCCCTACCCCCCACCCCCACGGTATATTTAAATCGAGTTGTATAAATGTCAACAAAAAGTTTAGGATTATCCAGACCGACGCTTTCATATCTTTAGTTAGCATTTAAAAAGTGGATGCACAATTGAGGAAGATAGTTAGGGAAGAAAAATAGACTTTCGTGTTGACAACGTATTGTTAAAAATAAGGCACAAAGACTATTTAGAGGGGGAAAGTTTAATTCAATCAATATGTCAATAATCAAGGGGATTCACTCCTATTTATACTATAAAGTGAGGATAACCAAGAGATACATATAAATACATGGAATGTATGTGAACATTCATAATATAATGTATTTATAACAGAATTATTAATTTTTTTTAAATTATAATACTATATAAAAAAATTCTAACATGTATTTTTTTGCACAAAAACTCAACAAAATTTTCAAATATAGCAACAATAAAAAAATTGAGTACCCTCTATACTAATTTTGTCTTTCAGATTAGGGAATTAATTAAGTAAGTTCCTCAAAAAATTATTAATCTATATAATACTTATAAAAGAGTAGTATAGAGAAATTAATGAAGTATACATGTTAAAAATCACTACTCCCGTGTCCCTTTATGAAAGCCAAAGGACACCCATTATAATTATAAAACAAAAATCCCCTCCATTCAAAAGTTGGTGTCTCTCGCTCATCTATCTCATTCAATTTATAGGGTTTTTGACTTTAGTCCCATCTACAAAGATGTATTTAGGCTTCACTCCCATGTATTTTTAAAATTGTAAAAAGTTTCATAACCACTCAAAACCGCCTATAATTTTTCTGTAACTACCTATTCTTCTTTTTGTAGCAATGACACTTATCCCAGATAGAACCAACAACTAAAAAATAAAAACATGAAAGTGGTGACAAAAAAATCATTATAAAATGACTAAATACTTAAAGATCTCATCAATTTACTACTCTATTCGTTTGTACTTCTTCAAAACCTTTTAAGTATCCAAAATCAATTATATCCCATTTATCTAAACAAGTGGTATTCCAAGAGACATCCTTTGCAACCCTATTACAAAGGAAAAAGGAAGAAAAAAAATTAACTCGGACGAAGAAAAAGGGGGAAAAACCCACATAAAAACGGTTCCCCTCCTCCCATCTTCAACAAACCAAACGCTTCTGCCTTTCATTTACAAAAACTAATACCAAGACGATGGAAGAAATTTAAACAAAAAAAAAATTAAAGAGAGGAGATCACGGGCAGGGGCGGATCTGGGGGGGGGGGGTTGCCAGGAGGGGCGGAGGCCTCCCCTGAGATTAAAAAAAAAAAAAAAAAATTAGGTATGTAAAATGTGTAATTTTTTTTTAGGGGTGCAATTTTTAAGAGACGCCCCTCCTGAGATCTTGCCTACACTGTTTTTTAATCAAAAATTTGTATAAAACTTGTATTAACCAAAAAAAATTGCCTCGGGGGCTCCCACCCCCGAACCCCCGGCACCACTCAAGACTTTCGCCCCTCCTAACCAAAAATCCTGGATCCGCTACTGATCACGGGTATGGGTTGAACTGTATATGGGTTTTAATGGATGTCAATTTGTGAGACTTTTATGTTTTAATGGATGTATTGCTGCTGATAATTTGCTTTTGGAACAATCTCAGTGTCAGTGGGAGCATAATTATTGACTAAGACATGACTGTTGGGCTTGCCCCACCATTATATTCATTTTATGCAAAAAGTGTTTGGTTTTGTTCGCAAATTATTTTTCAGTTGAGTTCTTCATATGCGATTTATATACGGGGAGTATGTAGGGTTTCATTTTTTTCTCAGATTTATTTTGTTAGGCGCTGATTTTTTTTTACAGACTTTCTTTATTATCAATTTTTTAAGGCTCTTAATTTTTATGATTTTATTAATGTGTTATTGATTTTTTCCCCAAGGTTAAATCCTTTTTTTAGAATCTAAACCTAAAAAGCTCATCTATTATAGTTCATTTTTCTTTCTATAGTAAGTATGTTCTAATTGAGTATTGAAAATTTTCTTTATATTGAGATTTATGGTTGATCTATTTTTAGAATGTTTTGTATTTTTATTCTACGAATTGTATTAATAATAGTTTCTTTTAGCTTGGTGGACAAAATGTCTACGAAGGAAACACATACAAATCAACATTTTATATTGAAACTATATTTATATTAACACTAAATGGTTTTGTGTTTTTGTTCTAACACACGTTGTTTTTATGACCAAAATATGTCTATCGACCAAAGTCAAACCACACAAATATCAAATATCAAATTCTATTTTTATATTTAATTGGGCTACTCCTTTAAGAACATAGCTTTCTAACTCGATTCTAACTTCTGAGTATTGTAAGGGCTATAAGATGTTGATGATCCAATAGATCATAGGCATAAAATTCTTACAGTTAAGGTAAGGTTCATTATGTTTATATTTTTTGTTATTTTTTCGTTATATTTTATTTTTATTATCTAATATGTTATTTCGTATTCACAAAAAATATTTATTTGTTATGATTGCTTCAAAAAATTAATAATCGGGCTTTGAATTGCATGTAAGGGGCAACAGTCTTGATGGGTTTTCAAATGATATGAAGAGGATGAGTTTGGTGGTTTGTAGATTTTAATATGATGTGGATGAATTTTTCGCGGTGGTTAAATTTGGGAGGGATGGTTTAGTTGGTGTTTGTTTGTAAGAATGGATTTTGGTGTTTCTTTATGCGTTTTACGTGAGAACGTGATGAGGAGGTTGATTGTTGTGGCGATGATTAGATGGGATGCTATGGGTTTTATGTTAAAAATAATTATATCTCTAATGTTATGTTTTTGTTTATTTACTTATTTGTGTATATGATAGTTATATTACTTGATTGGGTTTAGATTTTAGCAATCAAAGAAAATTAATGGTGTGTTTCAGAACCTTAAATTTAATAATTCAAAAATAAAAGTAATTTTAATTTCAAAGCGTGAGATTTGGTTTCAAGCGTAGTTGAATTTGTCACAATGCTCGAAAAAGTATTAGTAAGCATTGTTTATTATATATATGTTCTTTACATATTAGGTTATGATCATTTGTAATTATAATACGCCCGCGCGTCGTGCGGGTTGCACACTAGTTAATATAATTATTAATTTCCTGATATTAATTACTATAGCATCAACTATATTTACAAAGCTGCCTTCTTAAAGCATCTCATGATAATTATATATTGTAGACACTTTTTATATTTATTTTATGAATTTTTCACTCCGAGCAATTATGCATTTTGTTTTTTATATATATTTAGTATATATATCTAAAATTGGATCTTGATATGTGATATTGACACGTGGCATTCTTTTATTATTGTCAATCCTTAATAGGTACTCATTTACTCCATATATTTCTTGATCTACTTTGGAGAGGAAATTGTTTGGTCGGCTCTTTCATTTCCTCTCTTTAATATATCTCCTCAATTTCTTATTCTTTCTTATTATCTGTGTCTCCAAATTCCCTCTCTCAAACATTTCGTTATTTGTCACTTAGTAAATTTATTTTTTCCCAGGTAGAAACTAGAAAGTTCGGCTTTTTCTATTCTGAGTAAAATTCTAAAACTCCTTTTCTATACTCTCTCTCTCTCTCTCTCTCTCTCTCTCTCTCAATATATATCATATTCCACATTAAACCTCATCTCTTTTTAAATCCCCTATCACTCCCAGACCTCTAGCCACCTAGTGTCCTTCTTGACGTTTGTACTTCAACTTCAACCGTTGGAGGTGTGGATGTGCAACTACCTCAGCTATTATAGGTGTGGATATGGAAACCACCTAAGCTATTATAGGTGCAACCACCTAAGCTACTATAGGTGTGGATGTGCAGCCACCTAAGCTACTATAGATGTGGATGAATGCATTAAATGGATTTTTAATCTCTACCATCCATCTCATTATCGATTCAATGGATGTGGTGAATGTCAAGATGCGATAAATGGGACCCTCTTAAGAAGGATTAAATACACCAAAACATCAAACACTAAGAAGAGTTTGAGAGTGAGAAAGAGTTCATTTGGAGTTTTGAGTATACACATTTGTGTAGAAAAACACACATTGTATTTTTCATTTGGAGTGTATTTGTAAGAGTCTCTTTTGAAACTCATTTGCAATAGTGAAAGATCCGAGTGTCAGTGGACGTAGCCAAATTGGTGAACCACTTAAATATTTTGTCTTCCCTTGTATGTGTGTTTTTCTACTCATTATACTTTTATTGTGAGTGTGTCATATTATTATTTGGGGTTATATTCAGTATCATTTGTTGACACGCTTCCGCACAACAAATTGGTATCAGGGTCAAGGTCCTCCGATCTAAGCATTTTGGATATTTTTTGGGTGGAGAAATAACCATATGTATAGTACTATTCATACGGTTAGTATTCACAGCCGGAAAAATTTCTAAATTTGGAATTTTTTCGTTTGCATTTTTTGTGACTGTGATCGTTTGAAAAATGACAACCGCAAAATTTGTCGTAGAAAAATTTGATGGGCAAAGAAATTTCAGCATATGGCAATATGAAGTTATGGATGTCTTAGTCCAACAAGAGCTGAATATTTCTCTTGGAGATATGCCAAAAAACATGAAGGAAGATGACTGGAAAAAAATCAACTGCAAGGCTTGTGGTCATATTCGTCTTTATCTCGGCAAGGATAAAAAAATATCCTTATATGCGCGAGACCTCGGCACAAAAATTATGGAAACAACTGGAGGACAAGTACATGATGAAGAGCATTGAAAATCGGCTCTATTTGAAGAAGAAACTCTTCCGGTTCCAATACGTAGAAGGTATTTCTATGTCTGAGCATCTGGACAATTTTAACAAAATTATTGCTGATTTGCAAAATTTGAATGTTGAAATTGACAATGAGGATAAAGCACTATTAGTTCTAAATTCTCTACCTAACTCGTATGAACATCTCGTTACAACGATATTGTACGGAAAGGAGGAAATAAAATATGTTGAGGTCTCCAATACCTTAATGAATAATGAGGTTCGTAAGAAGGATGAGGTATATAGAGACTCAACATCTGAAGCGTTGACGGTCTGTGGAAGAATAAATGAAAGGAAGAATGGCAACCGTGGAAGATCTCGATCTAAATCGAGAGGTGGATCATCAACTTCGGGTAGGAGAATTCCTGCAAAAGATGAATGCGCCTTTTGTCACCAAAAAGGGAATTGGAAGAAAGATTGTCCTAAATTAAATAAGGACAAGAAGAACCCCACTGCCAACGTTGCGGTGAGTGACGATGAAGATTCTGAATTTGCTTTGTCTATTTCACCATTTGGATCCAGTTCCTAGGAATGGATTTTAGATTCAGATTGTTCCTATCACATGTGTCCCAATAGGGAGTGGTTTTCTAGCTTTAAGGAGCTAGATGGTGGAGTTGTTTTGATGGAAAATGATCATGCTTGTCAAACAAAAAGGATAGGAAAAATCCAACTGAAGTGGCATAGTGGAATAGTCAGAGTGCTGGAAGACGTTAGATATATACCGGACCTGAAGAAAAATCTTATCTCACTTGGCGCTTTGGCAGCTAAAAGTTATGATATCACACTAAAAGGCGATGGTCTGAAGGTGTCACACGGAGCCCTAGTTGTGATGAAGGGAACGAAAAAGAGTAACTTGTATTTTCTCCTTGGAAATACTGTTATAGGCACAGCGGCAGTCTCAGAAAGTTCAGAAGAGGTTGCATCTGATGCTACAAGATTATGGCATGTACGCTTGGGACATGCAAGAGAAAAGGATTTGTAGGGATTAGTAAAGCAAGGTCTATTGAAATGTGCCAAGACATGTAAGCTTCTATTTTGTAAATATTGTGTTCTAGGCAAGCAGACAAGAGTAAAGTTTGGCACAGCAGTACATCGTACAAAGGGGACTCTTGATTATGTTTACACAGATGTTTGGGGACCTACCAAAGTTTCATCTTTGGGAGGTAAGCATTATTTTTTGTATTTTTTGGATGACTTCTCCAGACGAGTTTGGGTGTACACTATGCGACATAAGGATGAAGTCTTAAAAGATTTTCTTAAAGTGGAAAAAGATGATAGAGACCCAAACTGGAAGAAAAATTAGAAGACTCAGGTCAGATAATGGCACTGAATATAAGTCAGACCCATTTTTGCAAGTATGCCAAGAAGTGGGGATCATGCGACACTTCATAGTAAGAGGCACGCCACAACAAAATGGGGTGGCTGAACGTATGAATCGAACTTTATTGGAGAAGGTGCGATGCATGTTATCCAATGTTGGTTTAAGCAAGGCAATTTGGGCTGAAGCTGTTACATATGCATTTCACCTCATTAATAGGTTACCTACAGCTGCAAATGAGGGCAAAACACCCATGGAGGTATGGTCGAGAAAACCTATTACAAATTATGATTATTTACGTATTTTTGGCTCCCCTGCATATTTCCATCTTAGGGAAAGAAATTTGGATCTTGGAGCTAAGAAAGCCATGTTCTTGGGCTTTAGTGATGGAGTGAAGGGGTATAGGCTTTGGTGCCCTGAGACAAAAAAGATCATAAATAGCAGGGATGTTACATTCGATGAATCTTCAATGATGAAGAGTTCTCCTAAGGAGAGCAAAACCAAAGAAGTTCCACAACAGGTAGAGCTTGAGACTCTAATTATTCCAGCCAGACTTGTCACAAATTCATAAATTGATGAGACAAGTACATATGAGGTGGAGGATCTTGTCCATGAGTCTCCTCAACAACCATATTCTGTCATAGCTAATAGACCAGAAAGACAAAAAAGAAAACCTGGATGGCTTATTACTGACTTGGTGGCATATGCACTACCCATAGTTGAAGATGACATTACATCTACTTATAAAGAAGCCGAAAGAAGCTCAGAAAGTGTAGATTGGAAGAAGGCGATGAACGAGGAGATACAGTCTCTTTATATGAACCAAACTTGGGAGTTAGTCCAACCTCCAAAAGAGAAGAAAGCCATTGGGTGCAAGTGGGTATATGCCAAGAATGAAGGCTCCTCGGAGAAAACCAGTGTAAAATTCAAGGCTAGGTTGGCGACAAAAGGCTACGCGCAGAAGGAAGGGATCGATTATATGTAACGAGGTATTTTCCCCAGTTGTGAAGTATTCTTCCATTCATATTTTGCTAGCATTGGTTGCGCAGTTTGATCTCGAGTTGGCACAACTTGACGTGAAAACTACATTCTTACATAGAGGTTTGGAGGAGCAAATTTATATAACTCAGCCAGAAGGATACAAGGTTGCTGGTAAAGAAAATTGGGCCTGCAAATTAAAAAATTCATTATATGGGTTGAAGCAAAGTCCAAGGCAATGGTACAAGCGATTTGATCAGTTTATGTTTGGGAAATAGTACACAAGGAGCCACTATGATCATTGTGTGTATTTTCATAAACTTCGTGATGGATCCTTTATTTATTTGCTCTTATATGTTGATGATATGCTGATTGCTTCTAAGAGCAAGGTGGAGATTGAAAAACTAAAAATTCAATTAAGTCAAGAATTTGAGATGAAGGATCTGGGCAAGGCGAGGAAAATACTTGGCATAGAGATTAGCAAAAATTATTCCAGGGGCATTGTTTGTTTGTCACCAAAATAGTATTTGAAGAAGGTATTACAGCGTTTTGGTATAGATTCTAAAACCAAACCTGTAAGTACTACGTTGGCCCCACACTTCAAGCTAAGTGACATGGAATCCCCACAGACAGATGAGGAACGTTAAGAAATGGCTCATTTCCCTATGCTAATGCAGTGGGAAGTTTGATGTATGAAACGGTGTGTACGAGGCCCGATATTTTACAAGCTGTTAGTATGGTGAGAAGATACATGCATGATCCAGGAAAAATGCATTGGCAGGCTGTGAAATGGATCTTTTGGTACATCCATGGTACTGTTAATTTTGGTTTGAAATTTGAGAAGGATTCACGTGCTCGTTAGCATGTATTTGGATATGTGGATTCAGATTACGCCAGTGATTTGGATAAACGACGATCCACTACTGGTTATGTGTTTACACTAGCTGGAGGACCAGTCTGTTGGAGATCTATGCTAAAATCTGTAGTGGCTTCCACAACTACAGAGGCAGAGTATATGGCAGCGACAGAGGCCATTAAGGAGGCCATTTGGCTTCATGGTTTGATTTCAGACTTGGGAATTGTTCAAAATCACATGGATGTCTTATGTGATAGTCAGAGTGCCATCGACTTTGCCAAGAACCAGGTTCATCATTCATGGACAAAGAAAATCGATGTTTTTTTCCACTTTGTTCGAGAAATTTTGGATGAGGGGACAATTCTCCTCAAGAAGATTGGAACCGTGGATAATCCTACAGATATGCTGACGAAGATTGTTACTAGGATTAAGTTTGAACGTTGTTTAAGCTTAATCAATATTCTTCGTATTTGAACACCTTCGGGTGTATGGAGCTTATGAGCGCATTTGGAGGTTACTCGAATCATTTTGGATAATATATGGTTACGTGTTTTGGTGGAGCTTTGCATATCTATGCCAAGATGGGATTGTCAATTTTTTTGTTGGTAAAAGTTTGACAGAGCGACCTGTAAATTTTTTTTCAAGGTGGAGATTGTTGGAGGTGTGGATGTGCAACCACCTAAGCTACTATAGGTGCAACCACCTAAGCTACATAGGAGTATGGATGAATGCATTAAATGGATTTTTAATCTCTACCATTTATCTCATTATTGATCCAATGGATGTGGTGAATGCCAAGAAGCTATAAATAGGACCCTCTTGAGAAGGATTAAACACAAAAAACATCAAACACTAAGAAGAGTTAGAGAGTGAGAAAGAGTTTATTTGGAGTTTTGAGTATACACATTTGTGTAGAAAAATACACATTGTATTTTTCATTTGGAGTGTATTTGTGAGAGTCTCTTTTAAAACTCATTTGCAATAGTAAATTGATCTGAGTGTCAGTGGACGTAGCCAAATTGGTGAACCACTTAAATATTTTATCTTCCCTTGTATGTGTATTTTTCTAATCATTATACTTTTATTGTGAGTGTGCCATATTATTATTTGGGATTACAGTCAGTATCATTTGTTGACACGCTTCCGCACAACATCAGCTAGATTTTTTATCGGGCTTTTGAAAAAAATTGGTTCTTTTTTTTCAAATCAAGGTTTTCAAAAATATGTTTATTAGATATAAAGGTATACATTCTCACCCTATCCAATTTGAAAATTGGTATCCTTCCCCCCCCCCCCCCCCCCCCCAACACACACACACACACATAATATATGATTTAAAATAAGTTATGTTATGGTTCAGTTTTTAAATTATATTTTCTAAACCCTAATCTCTAGATTTAATATGTCTTCTTTGTTTGTTTAGATCTCTCACTCTTGAGTTATATTCCATACCATTCCAAAGGTATATAGTCGTTGTATCTCTTTACTCTCCATCCCAATCTCTTTATCACTTTGTAATTAATATTAATTGTTTTTTATGGACAAAAAATATCTTCCTAATTCATTTTTCCTCAACGCTAGGTTCCTGAGATTTTGGAGTGTGATCAAGGATTAATCCAACCGATCTCATGAAAATGGTACTACTTATTAGCCATTTCATTCGATCCATTAATGAATTGAAAGTGAAACTATCAATATTTGTCTACTTTTTGTAAATAAATGCAAATATTAGTATTTTATTGAGATTTCAGATTTTGATTCGCATACATAATGTTAGGTGTCAGCACTGATAATAAGAAGAATGTAATACCCCGTAATTTTAATGACTTTTAAATTTTGTTACATTTTAAATTAATGGATTAATTGGATTTTATTATAAATTAATTCATTGGATTTAAATCCAAATTTTTGGATATGAAAAGTAATGTGATGTTATTGATATTGTTGTGAGTTATTAATTCAGTAATTTGAATTCTTATTCGGACGCGGTATGGGACGTGTCGGGACAAATTTGTTAGATTAAATAGGAAAATTATTTTTACATCAACCTTATAGTCATTTCGAGTGAGTCGTTGCATCCGGAAGGGTAGAAATAGTCAGAAAAGTCTATTTGGATGTTGGTTTTGAGTCTTGGGTCATTTGGAAATGAAAAGACACCCAAAGAGGGCATTTTGGTCATTTTTGCAGGGGGTGAATAGTGATTTCGAGTTTTGTCTTATTATGAATATTTGGAGATTAGTTGTACGTAGGTTCATTTTCTCTTCTACACAAAATTGAGAGGTCACCTTTTTAGAGAGAGTGAAAAGGTGCTTGGGAGAAGAGAAGATTGCTTGGAAAGGAGGAGAACCAAGGGCCAAAGGTCACCACCACCAACCACCACCGAAAGTTGACTAGAGAAGGGGCGAACCACCTTTGATATACAACCCCAAAGGATCATACCTTCATTAGAGGCAAGTTATTTGATAATTGCAATCTAGTTTGTATAATGTCCATGTTAGGATAGTTATCAAAAATGATATTTTACATATTTAGAAGATAAAGATAGAGTTGTTAATTGATTCTGGAAAATGGAAATATATAGGAATCAAACTCATGTTGTAGGTAGATAGTAATCCATGAAATAATCATCAATTTGTGGAAGAAATTCTGAGAATCATTGGTTTGTTCTTGAAGATATCATGCAGATAATTTTCTGGAAAAATAGGATAAATATATGCTTTTAATTCAAACTCTTGATGATTCTAGGATGATTTATGTGTATGACATACCTAGATTACTTGCTATCGATGAGAGGTTTGCGCGTGAGGGCAGTCATATCCTGATGAATCCATGGGATTTTTTATCTATCGCTCGAGAACCTAGGATTATGAAAGATTTGTTGGTAAGTTGATAAGTCCACTGACTATGGGAACGTAGGTATGTACGTGACCCGTGGGTATGAGAACTATGTTCGCCTCCAATTTTTGTGTTGATGTTTGTGGTTCGTGGAATCCTTACCGATCCTTTAGTCCCCTATTCGGTGACCAGCGATACTGGGACGTGATAGTAGAGTAATGCATGCACCGCAGCTGTGTCTCGGGGTGCCGTATTATATATGTATATGTATAATGAATTAAATCAATGTATATTTAGTGGTTAGATCAATCTACTGTGGGATAATTGTAGATGACGGTGAATAGAGAAAAATAATTGAATTAAGTTAATGAATATTTATTGGAAAAGCTTAATTCATATTAATGGGAAACGTATATGAATGATTATACTACGTATGGTATGGGACATATGGGGTTATGATATGGGATAGAATCATATTATGGAAACTAGTTAGGAGGAACCATTAACTACGAGGTTAATAGGAAACGTTAAGCGTGCACTCTAGATGAGAGGTGAGAATATCAAGTGAGAGTCTGGATACTAATATATGCATAATAAATGCTTTATTGCACTTGTTAAATACTTGTTGTTTTCAAAATTATTTTCACATCTGGCTCTCACCCGTTTCCTTGCATATTCTCTTTTCTATTGTACCTTTTATATCAGGTGTCCAGCAGCAGGGACGTCAACCTTAGAGGATTATGACGAGCTATGGAGATATGGAGTATTGCTTAGACGCCTATCTTCATTTGATTCACAGTGTTCTTTTATTTAGGACATGTCACCCAAAGCAATTCAGTTATCTCCTTTCTATCTGAGTCATATAGTCTTGTACTCGTGTCATTTTAATACTTTTGTTATTGTTGGGATTACTGTATTGGATTATTACTTGAAAATATTTATTCCAGTTACATTTAGATTATTTTGTGTTATCTGTTCGGTTATTAGTGTTGTAGAATAATATGTGTAGTGTTATTCGTAAACTAAAAAAAAATTAATTTTGTTGAAATTAAAGTTTGGAAAATTTTTAACACCAGCTTAATTGGGTATTGGGTGATTTGTAAATGTTTTCGACAGTGATGCTAAGAATGAGCCAACTGTATATTCTGTTTTAATTTGGTATGGGACTGGCCATCCGGTATTTAATTAGGCAGGGTGTTATGAAGAAATGTGGAATTAGCTTGTGTAACATCCGAGAAAATAATTCCCCAAAGTGACACTTAAAAATAAAAGGATGTCCAATTTAAAATCATTTAACAATGTCGGCCAAACCGCTAAATAAACATTTATGAAAACATAAATGAATAAATAAACTCTTTATCCTCATTAATCTCAAAAGTACTTTTACAATAGTTTTTACAATAATATAAAAATACTTTCCAGAGTTCTCTACTCCTCCCTGTAATCTAAATCCGATCTCACTGCATCAATAATAATAAATCGTTGCTCGTATAAAAAGTTGACATGCGTATATAAACTGTAGGGATGAGTGGAAAACTTAGTAGGCTCGTATAAATGCTCCAAGTGAACTACACATACCCATGCGTGAACATGTATAAGAGTTTATGAATATGAACACTCAACTATCATTCAAAGAATAAATATCACATTCTAGGATCTCATTGCATCACTACACATCCCAAGGTCCCTCATATATCAAATCCCTAACATACTTCCCTCGGTAAGGTGTAGACTCTTTGCCACCTCTCTTGTTAATAATCCTCCCAACACTTCATGGATTTAAAACCAACACAATCTAAAACACAAAGCACAATAGGTTACTCTCCTTATCATCCTATCACAATATTTGAATATCCCACAATAAATTCTTCTTAAAGCTCAACGAGTTCATGGCATGGCACACTGGATAAAGAAAAAAAATAGCTAAAAAGCACACCCCGTCCAGTGGGTGGTTTGGCAAAGGGATGCCTTAGCATCCTCCAATAATAAAAATATCAATCTCGCAATGTAATAACTTTATCCAGATTGCCAAAAGTTAGGTAATTTTTCTCTAAACCAATCACATGCATAATATCTTCTAATTGTAATTTTTCAATCTACTTGGCATAAAAACAACATCACATAGTCATGCGTTCAACAAGAATTATATATACAAATATGACATATAAGATACAACACATAACACAGAATATAATTATACAAACAAGGGTGAACATATATAGCAAACAAAATAACCACGAGAGGCCGAAACCTACCTCCAACGAATATAATCATGAAGAATAATAATTTGATATTCTATCAAAAACCGTATTGAAAAAATGATCTCGAATCCATAATATATGCATAATTCTGAGCAACTTTCATTCTTGCATCATCTTCGAACTCCGAAGGTCCTCAAAATAAGGTTCAAATATAATAATCAATGGTATTTTATGAATTCTATTTGGGAACTGGATGTGTTTAAGTTTGGTAACAGTATGCATATGAAATAAAAATAAGGCTCAATGTGTAAGTGTATATATAAATATATAGGTTCAGATTCATCTTAAACAAGGAAAATAAAACCTCCTCAAAATCCAATGCAAAAACCCAAGTTAGCTCTCTTTCTTCTCTTATATTGTTCTCTTCGGCTTCTCTTATACATATCTTATCCTAATCCTTTTAGGATTCCTCCAGCATAAAATCAAACCACCTACAACACTTTTGTGTTTTCTCCTCAAGCAAAACAAAATGACCACAATGCCTTAGGTCTTCCAATGTAATTCCAAAAGTAGAATAAATCCAAATAAGTTCCAATAAATACACAATTAATCCTCATAAAACTAGTTCCAAAAATACGGTGTATTACAGTTCAAAATTAATGATGTGAGAACGCGTAAAGAAGGTAAAAAAATAAAGAGTTTAATTCGTAACAAAACATACTTTTTAATTTGCTTAGTTATAATTGTTTCCTCTCAATACATCTTTTCTTGCACTACTTTTATTTAAACATTTTTATGGCATGTCGTAGTTGCCTAATACTCTTCTTAGTTATTTAGTTCTATAAAAAAGAAATATCTATATTGTTGGATACATTGTGAAATCATTTGTTTTATTATAATAATACTCTTTTATTTATTTGAGTAAAGAAAAAAAAGTCATGAATTGTAGATAATGTTAGTTGTTGTATGTTATCTAATTTTGTGCTCAATGTTCAAATTAGTATTGTATTCATTATAATTTACTATTATTGTAGTTTTATTATTACATGTCATGTGTTTAATGTCTCACAATTTGTAGTTGTTTACTCCTTTTATAGCCCACGCGAGTGTTATGGATGCACGACATGTCATAGGCAACCAACAACGAGAGTATCATAGATTTTTCATATAACATTCTACTTAAGATCAATGTATATTCTCATTTTGTTGTTTACTTTGAAATTTTTGTGTACTTATGTTTATATAACATGAAAATCTTGGTTTGGAACTTTTTTGAGAGTGTTTGTTTATGTATATATTTAACTATATTTTTCTATGTCAATTATTTCAGGCCTTACGTTAATACGGTTTTTATAATGTTGCCATATGATTTTTAAGTTTGGTGAGAGGGGTGGGGTTTGTTTACATAAACCAATAGATATTATTAACTATTTACATTTGTTATTTATAAGAAGAATGGTATATTTTATTCATACATGGATAATTATTGTCTAAATAAAGTCAAATAATAGCTCATTTAAAAGTTACATATATGATTTTACACTACATATTGCAACTGCTCACGCATTGTGCGGACCTGAATACTAGTTTTATAAGTAAATAGGTTTACATTATGGAAAAAGAAATGCTATGAGTCTCAAAAACATCCACCAAAGTGAATTAAGTGATTTTACCTTGTGTGGAACCCAAACCCAATGTACAAACACTTAATGCACTTTGTGATATGTTTGGGGAGAAGTGTTTGGTGTACATATCATTTTTATGGAAATTAATATGGTCTAAGCTGGAAACAGAATGCAATACCCAAAAATTTTGATTAATAAATTTAAATAATTCAAATTACATGTGAGAATATAAATTATGATGATATGTGATGGGAGAAATTAAACTAATTGAGTAAAGTTTAATTTATATGAATTTTCATGGATTTTGTACTAATTAAATCAATGGAATGACCATTTGTTTACTTAGGTTACATTTTGGAAATTAAATGGAAATCCTAGGGGCATAGAGGTATTTTCTTCAATCTTGGGTACCAAGTTAGGGTATTGATGAGTTTTGATCCCGTGTAGATTGAGGCTCAAGATCTTGGGTAAACCTAGGTGTGACCTTGGGAAGTTGACGCTACTGCGGCCTTTGTGGCACGCGACCCGGACATGGGTTTCTTCCTTTGATACATAAATAGGGACTTATGCACAAGATTTCATGTATTTTCACTTTTTTCTCTCAACCAAAACCTACAACACATATATTCACATATTCCCTAACCTTATAAACCCTAAACATCCATTAAAACAAACCTTTCAAGCCTTGATTTCGCTCGTTTCCACTTAGAATTTGAAGAAACTCTAAGAAGATAAATTGTAGATCTTGGGAAGGAGAACCATAATTCAAATCTATATTTTAGAAATTGATAATAAGGCAAGAATATCCTATACTTTTCCCCTTAAGTGCTTTATGAATTAGATGTTGCCTAAACTATGTTTAAAATTGTACTAAATTTGATTTAATACTTAATTAGGGAAAAATAAGCCTAATTGTTTTTTGTTATTCATAGGTGTTAGGAGAATTTATTCAACTTTTATAATGTTGCATGATTTTGAGAATTGGTCTATGTGGTTAGGTCAGATCATGTTAATATTGTTGAAATTGTGAATCTAACATGTAAATTGGGTGAGAACACTTATTATGCAATGATGTTTATGGAAATTAAAAGGAGATAAATATGAGTAGAGAACTTAACTTTTCTCTTAGAAATATGACGTTTATTAATATGTTTATCTTAAATATCCTTCTAATTGATTATACTTCATGTGAAATTAAATTGTAAATTGTGTGAATTGATGCATTATGATATATAGGCTTTTGAATGAGATTATGGAACGTAGGTAACACATATTTAATTAGTAATAATGAATGTATAAAACTAAAATAGGGTAATTGTAGTTTAACAAGTTATATGTCGTTATCGTTGAGATTTTTTGGTGTTGTAGTTGGGATTTATGTTGAAAGGTTACAGGCGAAAGGGTTCGAATCTGTAACTTGTGGTTGGATTACATATTTTATGGTTAAGATTTGTTGTGAGATGTTAATGTGATAAGTGATATGCTAAAATATTATTTGAGGGATGAATGTCAGGGTACAATAAGAGGTTATGGAAAATTGTAAACTCATGAATAAATCTAATGTTTGAGAAAATTAATCAATACTTGAAATGTTATATAATTTGGGGGGTTTAGATTATTTAGATCGATTATATTAGTGATGTTGAGATTGTGTAATGAACATGTAAATTTGATATGAATGCATAATATACCTTTATGATTATTAAATTTAAAAAGGAGATGAATTAAAAGGTAGAGAAATGAATATATCATCTTGAATTCTTAAATCGCATGTTTATCATGATACATGCTTTAAATCGATGAGATCTCATGTGAACTATAATTATATATTATATGAATTAATGTAGTACGATATTGGGACTTATGAATTGGATTATGGAAACTTCTTAAATTTACATGTAATTAGTATAAGTGAAAATTAAATAAAAGAAGAGGATATTAGTGAAGGAAATGTAATATTTTTTTCAATAGATTTATCTATTTTGAGTTTGGCATGTTAGTGGTGGGCTATTTTTTATTGGATTGTATACGTGTTTGTTGGGATATGTAGTTTATGAGTAGACCATGCTTGTTGTTGTTGGGACTTCCATAATCAACCAAAGATATTAATTTGAAATAATGTGGTAATGAATTAATAAATAAGTAATACTGATAGTCAAGATACGTAACAATATGAACCTATTGAGCAATATATGCAGTAAATTTGGTTAAGATCTAGTGTTAGACTCCCTAGTATGTAGATTGGGGCTCTGGGTAGTATTAGTTACTCAAGAAGTGGGTAGTTTATTGGGGAAAGTTATTGAGGTGAATGAGGGTAAGGTTTTGTAACCATTATCTATTGACAACTAGTTGCACTACACCAAATCTGATGGATTTTCACGGTCATTGATCGTGATAAGTCTAACTTGTCAAGGTCAATGACCGTGATGGAGTGATAACTTTTATTGTCATGGACTTATCACGATCATTGATCGAGATAAGTTCATTAAACTTGTCACGGTCCTATCACGGTCACGGACCATGACAAACCTGTGACATCCTTTAAAAAATTGTCACGGCCAATGACCATGAGAAGTCCGTGATAAGTTTTCTTTGTCACGGCCTTGTCACGATCATTGACCATGATAAATCTGGGAAGAATTTAAAAAAATTTGTTGGGCAATTTGGCCACTGCCACTACCCAGCAGTATATTTGTACCTGTTATAAAAAAATTGTACCTGTTCAAACAACATATATCCAAATAAAATAGAAATAATGCACCAAATCATTGCATATATAATTCCATATCCAAACCAAACTGTAACAAATCAAAACAATACAAGTATAATCCAAGTGTCCAAATAAAATAGATACAAATAATGTCATGTGGTAGGTTTGAGGAGGAAGTAAGGCCACACAATATACGCATTGAGACACCCCTGAATATACATCACGTCGCATTGTTTGCGCAACCACAATGGGGAGTTCTCCTTCCCGGTACCTTGACCTCGATATCTTAAAGCGCACGTCCATGAACCAACATACCCTGGACACTATTAGGGTCCCTCAACCCCCTCCCTGTCCATGTTCGATCAATTACATCGAGTCTAAACACGCTTGGCCAACCAATTGTTGTCATAGGCTGCTCGATGGGAGCCAAGTAGCGGATTGGATCATCAATCGGTGAGTCCACACGTGTCGGCAATGAAACAACGACGTACACATCCTCTTTCGAGAACATATCTTGGACCTTCGCCTCTAACCTTGTGTCATACAACTCCACCTGACGAGCTAACCCGGTGTTACTCGTCTCCAATCTGATGATCCTAGATTTGGCCACCCGCGAGCTCACCCCCCATGTCCTCCCCTTGCGATCAGCGTCAAGCACTTAGCTGAGTATATCGATGGACAAATATTCCTTGTCGGCATCAAACTGTGACTCATGCACTTCCTTAAGCTTTGCCTGAAATGACAAAAAGCACACGATTAGTTAAACAAGTAAATAAAAAAATTATAACATAATTAACAAAAAATAAACTATCGGATTACTTACAATCGTGGCCGCGACGCTCGTGGACACCTCTTTATCCTTCCCATTCTTCATTCGAATTTCCACATAGGTATCGAGCCTATGTGGCCTACCCCCAGGGCCACTCCCCGTTCCCTGAAATAAGATAATGCAAAATTAGTACCGGGTCCGCAAAGTAAAATAATGCAGAATAACATATTTCTATAATTATAGAAAAATAAAAACTTACCATCATCCTATACTCCACCTCGGCGTAAAACGTACGGCCGGAGTAGTGCACGTTCATCTTTTTTGCCCGATTTACCCTCCCCGATTGGCGAGATGCCAATTATTTCTCCTCTATCTCATTGTCAATGAACTTTTGCCATTGTGATAATGAGATCGGATCCTTCGGTGGGATGGACTCACGCATTCTGATAATGGAGTCTCGGGTCTTCCCAAAGTACCGAGCTCCCAAATTTTCCTTCCATGTCTTGTGTTGTTCCCTTAACTGCTCCAAGACAGAATCGTGGAGTTCTGGGGCCATGATGAATTGTTCTTGTCAAACAAATACAATGTTAGTTGCGAATAAATATAAATATAAATCGAAATTGAAATTAAAATATAAATATAAATATAAATATAAATACAATACATGTAGTGCCGCCCAAATAGCGAACTTGAGCTCATTTGGCACCTCCCTCCAACTAGTGTACCCCGAGCCGATAATCGCCTTTACCAGCTCGAGGGATCTAGCTAATATCCTCGTCTTGTTCTCGACAACCATTCCCAATTTTCCCCATTTGGGGAGCCTAGGGGCCGAGGATCCCTCCTCTCCTCCACTACCGTTGATCCTAGAAGACATCATCATTATCATCAGCATCATCCTTGCCTTAATCACTAAAGGAGACATTTTCTGTAAAAAAATGTTGTTATTAGTAAAAATTCAAAATGAATTAGAAAAAGACATGCACACATTAAGTATAAATAGTAATACTTATGAATAAAAAGCATTAATCCGAAAATTGGTATACTTATTACTGTTTAACACACACACATATACAAAGGAAAGATAGAAAGAAAAAATAGTGAAAATGATCAAGTACAAATGAATTAAAAGCATTAAATCGATGTTCGATAATAATAAAGCACTAGTATATGCACTATATTGCAATACTTATTACAAATTAAAAAATTATTTCAAATTTGAGTTATCATAAAAAATGTATTGATATTCGGTAGGAGCAGCCAAGTCATCCACGCTACTGTTTAGACGCTTTGGCGCATGTAGGACGACTGACCACGGCTCATTTTTTATATACTCCGAGTAAAACACTTGGTTGACCTTTTAAAATGCATAAACAAACAGCTCATCGCCTAACGAGGTGTTTATCAACTTTACAAGCATTTTTATCCTCAACTCTTACCCAATCACAGTAAAATACAACCTCTTTGAAGCTTATATAGTCCAATTCAAATATATTTCGAATTATACCATAGTAAGTCATTTCAGCTTCAACGAGGTTTTTATCTCTTGCGCTCGCTCGACATAAAGTAAGAGCCTTGTATGAACTGCCCGAGTTTTGTACATATGTATTTTCCTCGTATATTCGTGGATTAGTATAAACAAAACTTAGATTTATAGTACGTTTCAATTAAGTATGTCTTATTTATATTCGATTTTTAAATTTCAATTTATAATAGTAATTCCTATTTCCTCCATCTCCTCTAAAGGGTGAGTGGTCCTATCCCATTCAAGACCGTATGTTTCTGTAATATACTTAACAGCTCATGCACATTGTTACAATTTGAGAAAAATTCAGCAGCATATCCCCATAGTTCTCCAAGTACACGACGTAGATTGCCAAGTGTGAGTGTTATTTTAATTGATTAATTGAAATAACACTCACACTTGCCAATATAGTATGTGCAGAACTTTCTCCAAAAGTAACAACTTTAAGACACTAAGAATATTATTATACAGAAATTATACAGTCCCAAACTGTCCAAACGGGACAATTTGAACGATCCCATTACAGGGGTAGTGACTCTCGAACGGGTCTAAGGGCTATTGAATGCGTACACATAAGAACTAGAAGGCTAGTATCTATGCACACTATGTGTAATTATAGGTATGTTTCATTTAATTATGATAAGTCCGCGGTCGTGCCACTCTCGAACGGGTCGTGACACAAAGTAATTTTAGAAAAAAATCGAAAACTCCCCATCCCCCCATTTTGACAATAATCCAGCGGTCGTGCCACTTCAAAATTAACCAACTCAAGAAATTAAGATAATATAATTATTTACGGATTTATAAGTGTGAATTAAATTAGGTATTTTAAAAAAATAACAACCAACTTCCATATCCAACCACATCCGTCCAATATAATCCAACAGCAACAACAAACCAACAAATGTGTATCCCGTACTCCATCTAATTATTCTACTCAATTAATTCAACAATAACAATTTTAAACCTAAATAAAAATAAAGAAACAATATTTATAATATCCAATCAACCTTAACAATTAATTTCAAGTCCTAAACTAAACATTCATTTCAAATCCTAAATCAACATTAACAATTAATTTTAATTCCTAAACTAAACACCAATTAATTTCAATACACACATATACACACGCGCATACACACCCCACACCCCACACCCCACACCCCCTGCCCCACCACCACCACCCTTGCCCCACCCCCTGCTCCACCACACACACACACACACACAAACCCAACCCAACCCAACCCAACCCCCAACCCCCCCCCCCCCACACACAAATACCCCACCCCTGCCTCACTACACATATACACACACACACAAACCCACTCCCCACACACATAAATGCACACACACAAACCCACCACCCGCCCCACCACCCCCTTCCCGCCCACCACACACACACACACGAACAAATATACACACACATACACACATATATACAAATGAAAGAGAAAAGGAGAAGAAAAAAATACCTTAAATCGTACAGAGAGAGAGAGAGCAGCCGCTTAGAGAGAGAGAGAATGGGGGAATAGAAAACGACGGGAAAAAATAAGTGGGAAGGGTTTTTTTACTTATAAACTTGTCACGGACACTGTGACAGGTTTATAAGGTTGTCATGGTGACTGGCCGTGATATTCCCGTGATAACTGTTCTTGTCACGGACTTGTCATGGTCATTGATCGTGATAAGACTTTGTCACGAACTTGTCACAATCAATGACCATGAAAAAATGCGTGTTTTTGTCACGGTCATTTCCCGTGACAAGGGTGGGCGACTCAAAAGTGACAATTTGGTCTTTTTGGTGTAGTGTTGATTTAACCAAAAGTGTATTGGGAGGGCTCCTTATTTGTATTTCGTTTATCAGACGTCCCGCGCATGGTGTCTGGTGAAGGTAGGGAGTTGGAAGATAAATTAGGACATCCCTATCTCAATCAGCGCGCATGTGCGGGGAGGGGGGTCACGCCCTTCCTCGGGGCGCTTCGATTGTCATAGATTGTGGTGATGTGTGGGTAATGTATATAGATAGAGTCTCCAACCTATTTTTCACAAAACAGGTAAAAAAGAAATGTTTTCGCCTCAAGAAAATAGCATCAAAGACATACTGATGCTTGAGAAACCAAATAGTTCAAGGATTCGGGGACTACGTCACGGAATGGAAAGGTGTTAGGCACCCATCCCACCCTTTCGGTCTCTCAGGGGCATGTTTTATTCTTCTCCTTAAAAACTTTGAGAAGTGTGTGCGTGTATATATAAATTGAGAGTGGAATTACTCAACTCGCATCATAGATAAAGGAAGAGTGAGGTCATCCTTAGGAGTGTTTCCAAAATATCAATTAAAAATATAATGTGCGCATTAGTCAGGTCACCGACCATTACAAAAGAATGATAGTATGCGTTGGACAAAACACGAGCATGAATCAAAAATATAATATATGAAAATAATATATGAACCAAAGTATGAAAGGAGGACTCGAATCTCAAATTTTACTCAAAACGCCTACGTAGCCTAAAAGGGAATCAAAGTCCACGTAGTTCGCATATAATACGGGGTGGGGTTTATTTGATAAATATAAACATGGGATTTTTTTATATGTGTGTGTTGAAAAAGGAAGTTTTAGTGTGAGAAAATATAGTGAGAAATCCCCGTTTGGAATTTACAAGCAAACCCTCTTTTTCTTATTTTTGGGTTTTTTAATTAAAAAAAAATATAGTATGTGCAATACTATTAATAAAAAAATGTTGGATATTAATATGTGCGATCTAATAAAAAGGAAATGCTAAAATAATAATTAAGTAACTAATGCAAAAATAAGAGAATTTAGAGAGAGAGAGAGAGAGAGAGAGAGAGAGAGAGAGGTTTGGATCTTCTTTTAAAGCTTTAAAATTGATCTTGATTATTGAAGGGATGCTCTTGCAAGTGGATGAAGGTGGTAGGAGGATAGGGAAGGGAATTTTCCAAATTGGGTGAGGAAAGGGTGGAAATAGAATGTGGGGAGAGGTTTTAATATGGAAATCACACTAACTTCAAGAGAATGTTGTTGAGATCACTGAGAGGGATGTTTTTGAGGTGCCTCTCGAAGTGAGCTCATGATCTCCTTATATAGGGTCAAGGGTGGTATCGATCGGCATTGTCCTTGACCTACCTATCGACAGAAAACCCAAGACACACTTCTAATCAGCAGCGAAATGGGTTGGCCATTCGACAGTCTCCTGCAGATTTTTTGGAAAAATGGTCATAAAATGCAATCCGTAAGTCTGAATCGCGCACGAGATGAACCTTCGGAAAGGGTATTTAGATTCCTTTAAGAATTCATTGGTCCTCTCTCAGGTTAGGGAATTGACTATGGTCAAACGGGGCTCGGAAGCACCCAATGGTCTTTTAGACAAGAGGAAAACGGACCGTTCATCCAAACCGTAAGGCAGATTCATGCACAGGGTAGACTGTTAAAAAGGTTATGCAGCGCCCTTCGACATTCCAAAGAGATTTTCTCGGTTTAAAGAGTTAACCAAGGTCAAATGATTCCCGGGAGTGCCTAGTGGCTACCAGATCGGTACTCAGGGTATGACTTAGTTCTTGCAATGAATAAGGGAGTACTAGGGACCCAAGGAGATGATTAGGGGTTCCTAGAATGTGGTGTCCATAGAACCCCTATAAGGGTGAGTTTAGAACAAGTGAAAGCCGTCGAATAGACACCACATTGACGTTTGGTAAAGAGGTCAATTCTACATACCAAAGGGACAAGGATGACCAGTTCACAGGGCCAAGGTCAATTTTGAGGACCTAAAGTTGTGTTGGAGATAACCAATTATAATGGTCCAGGTTAATTATAAGGAACTAAAGTTGTAGAGACCGATTCTGCGGGTAGAGGTAAATTTCGAGGACTTAAATATGTTGGGATGATTCTGTAGGTCAAGGTCGATTCTGAGGACCTAAAGTTGTAGAGACTGATTCTGCAGGTCTAGGTTGATTCTGAGGACCTAAAGTTTTAGAGACTGACTCTACCGATCGAGGTTGATTCTGAGGACCTAAAGTTTAGAGGACGATTTTACGGGTCGACGTCAATTCTGGGGACCTAAAGTTGTATAGATCGATTCTACAGGTCAAGGTCAATTCTGAGGACCTAAAGTTGTAGATACCGATTATGCGGGTCGAAGTCGATTATGAGCACATAGAGTTATAGAGATCGATTATGTGGGTCGAGGTATATTCTACGGGTCAAGGTCGTTCCTGAGGACCTAAACTTGTAAGGATCGATTCTGCGGGTCGATGTCGATTCTAAGGACCTAAAGTTGTAAAGACCAATTTTGCTGGTCGAGGTCAGTTCGGAGGACCCAAAGTTACAGGGATCGATTCTACGAATTGAGGTTAATTCTGAGGACCTAAAGTTGTAGAGATTCATTGTGCGGGTCGAGGTCCATTCTGAGAACCTAAAGTTGTAAGGACCGATTCTACGGGTTGAGGTCGATTCCGAGGATCTAAAGTTATAGAGACCAATTTTACAGGTCGAGTTCGATTCTGAGGACCTAAAGTTATAGAGACCAACTCTACGGGGTCGATTAGGAAGACCTGAAGTTATATAGACCGATTTTGTGGGTCGAGGTCGATTCTAAGGATCGAAAGTTATAGAGACCAATTCTACGGGTCAAGGTCAATTTTGAGGACCTAAAGTTATGAGACGGGGAGTTGTTCTCTTGGGAAAATTTTTAGATTGTCTTGCAGATGCATTTGCGATTCTGTTGGGGATTATACTATTTTAAAACTTTATTGCGGAAGGATTTACTCTCGAGACATCCAGTTGGGGATTATGTTGTTTTGAGAGGGAATAACTTCGTTGGGGAAGTTGTGAGGGATTTTAATTGCAGTCACATATGGACATTCTGTTGGGAGAGATTTTAGCATGGAGATTTTACTGGGATGGTATTGTCTTATAATTCCGTTTGATTTAGGGTTGGGATTCCGCTGGGGAAGACTCAAGATTTAACATTATGTTGGGGAAATGTAGTAGACTTGGATGCGGGTGTATTGTTGGTTTTGTTTGTAGGATATGTAAGATTAATTTGGCTAGGGATTATGCTGGGGATAATAGTGTAATATTAATCTTGCTAGGGACTTCGAGAGTTTTTAAGGGGTTTAGTGATCTAAAAAATAGTTTTCTTGATGAAGAAATATTCTAATACTTGTGTGGTACTTTTTGGGTAATTTTTTTATTTTTCTGGCATTTTTTGTACAAAATTTGCAGGGGTCTGTTAATCGATATGCTGGAGGGGTTATCGGTTGGAAATGGCAAGGACTCCATGGCATCCTTGGGAAGATAAATAGATAGGTGCATATTGGTATGTTCAGGGGTCTGCCAATCGGCATGCTGTGTAGTCTCCTATAAAAAGGGACTTCCCTCCTCATTTTTCACACCTTAAAGTCTTTGAATCCTCTACTTCCTCTCTCTACAAACCGTTCATAAGTCTTATTTCCTTTCAAGACTTCAAATGAAGGGTTCTTACAGTGTGGGATACAATTTGAAATAGTTGGGTGTTAACGATTGGGCTAGCCTGGAGTAGAAGTCTAGGGTGGTGCCCCTTGCCTTAGGTAACGAGAATGCTTTTGATCTCTTTGAGCCAGTAGCTGAGGAGCGCTTCCTTTTACGCGAGCCTGTATACCACCATTCATCTAGGGTGAGAAACCCTAGTGGCTATGTAAGTAGGGTGACTTTTGGTATTCCATTTTCTTTTTCTCTTTGTTCTTTGTGTTGATGAAGGTTTTTTCTTCTTTTGCTTTGGCAGACTGATATAGATCCTCCGAGCATAAATTCTGGGGGGATGACCGGATTGAAGGATGTTTGGGAGAAACTCCTAATAGTGGTGTGATGGATGGTTTTTTCTACTATTTTTGGTCGTTTGGCGCAGGCCTTGGGTGAGATGTCGCATTCTACTGTGGTGTTGTGCACTTTGGGAGATAGATGGTGGGACACTACCCACACCTTCCATTTATGTTTGGAGGATATGACTATTACTCCCATAGATGTTCAACATCTGCTGGAGATAGATTATGAGGGTGTGCAGATAGAGGTGGATCGCACTGTGAGGGTGACGTCGAAGGCAGTTTAGGCGGCATTAGGGGATATAGGCAAGATTGTTTCTAGGGATTTTATTCCAATCTCTTCTCTTCGGGAGTTTCTCTTAAGTATGAGGATAGACGAGACAGATGGGCTGTAGGTGAGACAGATTTCCCAATTGTTCATTTTGCTTTTGCTTGGCAGATTTCTGGTTGCGACGAGTGGCAACGTCATTCATCTCCGATTTTTGCCATTTCAGAGGATGTTTTCCAATGTCCAGTTCTATAATTGGGGGAGCTTAACTTTGGTGACCCTTTATTCTTCTTTGGATGATTTCAGTCGGTGTCGTTGGAAAACTTTTACAGGAGCCACGTACCTTTTGAAGTTAACTTCAGACTTATTTTTATGTATTTCCTTGCATTTTTCTTTAGTTTATTCTTTGTTGATTCCTGTCTTTTTGCAGATGTGGTTTTACGAGCTGATTGGATTCAATATGAGGTTGATATCCCTGAAGGACGAGGATTCTTGGGACTTCTGTTGGATGTTTCGATGGCAGAAGTCTATTAGGCAATCGAACCAGTCTTTATCCTTGGAAGCAGTACGACAAGTCTTGAACACCTT
This sequence comes from Sambucus nigra, assembly GCA_949130495.1. NCBI lineage: Eukaryota > Viridiplantae > Streptophyta > Magnoliopsida > Dipsacales > Adoxaceae > Sambucus > Sambucus nigra. The sequence continues at coordinate 52,252,372 of OX422214.1, forward strand.
GACGAGTGATCAGGTTATTCCAATTTTCTTATGAGTCCTTTCTTGGGATTTTTCTTTCTTGCATGAATTTTGATTCTTTTCTAGGGATTGCAGGTGACCTTTTACACTTAGGGGATGACTCCTCGGAATATGGGGATGACGGGTATGTATGCGCAGATGTGGCATTTTATGGCGCACGAGTTTGTGTACATCTGGTACCTGGGAGAGAGGGTGGTGTGGAAGATTATGTAGCCTGAGGTGGTGGTCCCACCGTTGGTGTCCCGGTGTATATGAGGCAAGTTAATGAGATATTTTTCAAGGCTCGGGCAAAAGCGTTGGTCGACGAGGCCTACACGCTCTATACGGACACGGTGGCGAGTTATGACTATCTAGATTTCATGACGAGCTAGCTGACGCCCCTTGCATTAATCACCTAGTTAATATGCCTCCTCCTTCTACGATTTTTGGTAGGGGTAGTTGCACATCGGTGGGATCTGCCCACAGCACGGGTGGTGGTACGTCATCGACAGCGACATCGGCATAGGAGGCTCTACTTATTCTAGTCAATCCCCCTCTTATAATTTCCGTCTGACTAGTTGGGGTTAATTAAGCATGTCGCACTATCTTAATGCATCGACGTCATGGTTGATGGGGCTTACGGATGATGTCCTTCAGCCTGAGATATATTCTTCCTTTATTTTTTATCTCTTTTGATTCTTTTTTGCTTTTTAATGACTGATTGTCTTTTGTTTTCGTTTCTTTACTTGCAGTATGTTCGGGTGCCGACTACCTGGTTAAAGGATATTAAGGACTAGGTGGCTTCTGCGTCTGCTTACATCAGGCATTTCGTTCCTTCCTATTTGGTTCCTTCGGCCTCTTCGGATGAGGGATCGATTTTTAGGAGTGGATGTTCCACCGCTCATCATTGAGGAAAGCGTATTCGCCGCAGAAGGTGAGCGTTTGAGAGATAGAGATTATGGGTTAGAGATAAGTCCCGTTCTTTGTATTTTTTTTCTTCTTTTACCTGCAAGAATGTAATCATGAAAAAATAATATATATATCATCTTCGCATTTTTATTATTTTTTTTCTTTAATGACTTATCTTATATGGACTTTACTTTTCTACTGAGACTGCAAAGATGACAGGATTATTTATTCAGGAAGAGAGGAAATTAACTTGGGGAAAAGATTTATTTTGGAAATAATAAGTAAAAATGGATAATTAAGAAGAAATTACTCAGGGGTTTTCAAAATAAGGATTTCTTTTCTGAGAATTCGATTTTGACAAAAGAGGAAAGATGGAACTTTCCAAAATAAGGGGGTTGTCGATCGGCATACCCCTTGTCCTGCCTATCAGCATATGGGTCAAGTCAAAACACTCTAAGGCTTTGATTACACTTTCCTGTAGATCATAGTACTTTGTAGGGCTGGAATTTACTCGGATTTTCAGATTCTTTGTCTTTTGTGTATAAAAGGAGAGGTAAGGAATGTGATTCTTTCACCCATACCCACTTTCTTCTCCGTACTTCTTGCTTCTTACTTTATGCTTCATTATTGCCAAATGTCCCTTCCAGTGAATAAATAATTTTCCTCATACCTTGATGGTCTAGAGGCAATGTGTTTCTATAATGTGGACTACGAGGCTTTCAACTTACGTCAAGTCTCTATGTGGTGTAAGTGAGCCATTGACTGGAATATGCTAGCGGTGGAGGTAGAGTTCGGTACCCCAAAGACCATATTTTTCATTTCGACCTAGATGAGGTCTTATTGACTTATGAATTATTCTCGGCTATGTTGGGGATTAATCCCAGTGTAGTGGTAGTTATGCCTAAATTTTCTCATTCTCCCCGAGCATTGTTATCAGTGTTGAACCATATTTCCCGTTTGATAACTCGATCGTCGGTTAGTGGGGTATGATTTCCCTTTGGGTTATCATGCATTTTGAGCCCTTGAGAGATTTTAATGATACGGGCTACACCGGAGCAGCTGTCGTGGGCCTTACTTTGAGGCTCTTGTTGATGATGGGGTACTTAATGGTGGATCCTCAGTTGGCTGTGATAACAGCATGGATATCTTACTGTTGTAGTCCTGCGACTAGATGAGACTTTGAATGGCCTTGACATTTGGAGAGAAGGTCGCTTTGATTTTTTGAGAAAGAGCCCGGTGATGTTTTTCATGTGGCTTGCTGAGAGGTTCCACCCGGCGGCTCCTCATGAGTACCCCTTAATGGGTGTATCAAAATTTCTTTGCTCGAAACTTTTTTAATTTCAACCAAATCTAGGTCAACTTGTTTGTATAGTATGGATCCCGGTGCTTTCGTTTGTCGGTGCCATGGTGGGGAGAATTTTAGCCTATTCTGGAGATGAGAGAGTATCGATACGCGCGGTTAGTTGGCCTGCGGCAGACTTCATTCAATTTCCCTTGGCGTCTTTTATGCCAAGTTGGATAGGAGCAAATAGTGTCTCCTCATACACTAGACTTCTTTTCGGTGGAGGACCTACACTACACCAAAAATAGTAATTTGGCACACCCTGGTATTAAAAATCTGGCACAGTAAATTCTGGCACGGTTTAATGATAATCTGGCACACTTTAAAACAGTGCCAAAATTTGCCATTGCTTTTAAGTGTGCTAAAATTGAGTACACTTAACTAACATATAAAATGCTCTAAAAAAAATTCACTTACTCATTTTGACTCTCCCGCTCATTCATCACTCTCACTTTGGAGTCTCCCGCTCGACTCTTTATCTCTCACGTTTTGGTCACTTTAGAGTCCCATGTCTACATCACTTTGGAGTTCTTCACGTTTTCTGTCACTTTAGAGTCTCAGGTTATAAGGAATAATGGGGAATCCATCCGCCAGTGTATTGGCTATGAAAATGTATGAAGAACGCATGAAGCACCCATATTCCGTGGATTCTGAGACATCTCTAGCTCTTAGGATGGCTCTTCTCAAATCAGCAACAAATCATCAAGGGTAAAATCGGTAGAGCCTTATATGTCTACTTGATATTTATCACTTTTACTCCGCTAGTTGGTTTGCTCATCAGTTTCTCTTGCTTTTATTGTTGATTCATCCAGCTGGTACAAGGAAATTCTGGGAGCATGTCTGCGGCTTTGTAGCAAATTCAGGGGCGGTCTCAACTGACCACTGTATGTATGAATTTATTTATTCGGTTCATTATCTTTGGTTACATGCTTGGGTTTATAATTTTCTAAAATTTGTAGGAAATAAAAGGGGAGGTTAATTTGGGTGCAGCTCAGAAATCTTTGCCTGCAGATCCTTCTTCAATTTATGGACAAGAAATTTTACAATCAAAGTTCAGACTTGGTGGTGCAGGTAAGATTACCTGACAAACACTTTTTTGGATGAGTACAATCTGATTTTAATTAAAGTCTTTGACGATGTATGGATTCGGAGATAAGTTTTAGGTTTCCATGTTTTTTTTAATTTTAACTTTACCCTTGAGATTATTGCATAATTAAATTGCTCCCTATAAGTTAAAAAATTAGACTTATCCCAATGCAACAGATAATGCATAATCTGTAATTCTCGACTAACTCTTAATTGTGACTTACTTTTTATGATTCACTGACTTGTTACAAATGTATTGGTTGGAATATGATATCTACAGATCGTCATTTAAAATTGAGTCAGAACTCATAAGTAAAAGTTGTCTTAAAATTACTCAATGCAAAAGGTACAAGTGGATTGATGCACATGCAGACGATAAGTCTAATTTATGAATTTCTAAGGTGGCAAGTCTAATGATGCAATTATATTAAGACAAAGTCAAAGAGAGAGTTTCTTTTATTACTGTTGGAATAGAAAATATTTGGCTAGGTGATAAATTTTATTAGGTAAATTTTGTGAGATTTCTTTACTTCTCTTGTAGTCTAAACATTGATAAATTTATTGGTAAATGATCGACTTTCATTGTATGTTAGTTTATTTTTTCTTTATATCCCCCCACAATATCGTTCGAGCATATGCGTGGGCGTGTATATATGATTATGGATGCTATAAGATATGATATGATGGATAAAATATCACCATATTTGTCCATAGAAGTTTTGGATTTTAGGCTTCCACGCTTATATTCCATAAAGGTAATTTCATTTTCCACAAATAAGTTGCTCTTTAACATTGACTTGAGATTTGTCACTACGTTGTAATATACACTTGAAGGTAACTTTTTATAAGTGTAATATACATATGAATGAATACATATTTTCCAAACCTAACTCATTGCACCACACACACACACACACACACACACACATATATATATAGGCCAAACCAAAAAATCAGATATAGAACAAAACCATTTCATTACATGATCAAACTCAGTCACTGGAAATATGAGCGACCTCATGCCAACAACATTATAATTCAGAGGGAGAACAAGATTCAAATCATCAAACCTTTGAGGTTATAACAAAACTGTACCCACGCCTCAAACCGTTTAAGGCTATAGCGCCTCGAGGAATAATGCCTAAGCCTCTATGTCCACTTCTACAGTTTCACTATATACATTTGAGGCTATAATGTGTATATTTGAGTTAAACACACATGTTATATAATTACATAAACCGATATTATGATGATTGTTGATGATACAATCTCTTTCGTTATGGATATATTCTTTTACTTTTCTTATGAAGGGATCTTTGGAGATAATAAATTGTTGACTTCGATAATATTACTGATCTTTTTGTTATGATGTTGATTATATATTATTTTTATTATTTATTAGCTTTTTAGTTTGTTTCTTAGGATTTTCCCCAAATTGAGGCTTACGCCTCGCTCGGCCTCAAGGCTATAATCTCTCCTCGTCCAAGAGAAATGCGTCGAGGTCGCTTTTAGCTTTTTTGAAGGATGCTTTGAATAAACAAGTAGAACATCTGTAAGGTTATCTTCGAGACATTTTTCCATAGATTTCTCTCTACACCATTAATGTTCCTTTCTTTGGGAAATTATTGGCTAAATGCACAGGCTCTCTACATTAATAACAATTATTAGGAATCGAAAATGATCTAATTTTCCATGGAGGAGAAGATGAGATAATATAAAATACGATTTTTGAATCAGTTTCCATCTCTATATTTATAAAATTATTCTCCTTGCAGTAATTAATGCCAACCATAATTGTTGCTTCAGCTTCAATAAAAGAACCCCTGTCAAAGATCTTTGAAGAAGTCCAAATAAAATGCCCTGAATCATTCCTTAAGAGAACTCATGTTCCCATAACTGTTATATAAAATGTTATATAACTGTTTATATAACAGTTATCTAAACATTTATAAAAAATGGTCCATTTAACATATGAATCATCGAAATTCAGTAGTTTAGTTTCATCTAATACTGGCTAATACAGAAAACTTTGAGTGAATCAGTGAGGGAAGTTGCGTTCGTTTTGACTAAAGATGCACACATCAATATCCTTTTCAATACATTATTTTAAAGAAATGTTTGAAAAATGGCCTATGGTTTTATCTTTGGGCAGGTCTTTGCTAGATCTTGAAGGGGTGGGAGAAACCTCTTTAATTTCTATCATAAGGTGGAGCTATAAGACTAATATGACAATACAATGAGTTCTTCTGATACGGAGCAGATCACGCTAGTTGGTATTCTTTTCAGTTTCAGAGATTCTTTTTTTATTTATATCCTTACACTTTTATCTATATTGACTATCTATTAATATTCTTTGCTTCATATTAGATCTTATAAGATTGGTGAATGTGAGCTCTATGAATTTTTGGAAAGTGTATTCCTTAGTGATGTGAGCTCTATGAATTGTTGGCATATTGTAAAAATGTTTCTATCCCTAAAAACTGATCTACAACTCTTCTAGGCCTCTAGTTAGAACTGTCCTATGGTTTATCTTTCAATCTTAAGAAGTCATTTGCCTACAATTAGTTATTATATGTGAAGACTTATTTCTATACTATTTCATATCATAAGTTGATTCGAAATATTGAGTGATTTAAAAAACTTTTAGGTGCCAAAGATTTCAATTTTATCAAATAATGGTTTGATAATCTTGTAATAGTCATTGCTACACTTAGAGATACATAACATATAATATTTCAGCGTGTAGATGGTGAAATGTTAGCATGTAGATGGTAAAATGTTGTATGCATATATGCATACAACAGCATATATGCAGCAGTTGTATGCATATGCATATGTGCGCAGCAACTGTATGTATATATGCTGCTGTGCATATATGCATACAGCATCCCCATGCTTCCACTGCCCAACACCTCTATCGGCAGCCCCACTCTTCCACTGCCCTACACCTCTATAGTTTACTTTCTATAGAGTAATTGACTAATAATTGTAGGACATAAGGAGAGTGAACATTAAAATGGACAAATAATGGACATAAGGAGATATTTATGAACATTTTGGAACTTGGAACTTGGAACTTGGAACTTGGAACTTGGAACTTGGAACTTGGAACATGTTGGACAAATAATGACCAAATAATTGGCTAATATGTTTTTATTTGCAGTTTATTCTCTCGCAAAGCTGATGAATGTGAAAGAAGATCAAAGATAACTCTCTACTATTGCTAGGTACTGTATTTTTGTCAATGAAGTGCTAGCCATTTGCTCCACTTGATTTGTAGGCTCATCATCTTGTATTGGTTCAATGGACCTCAATCAAGTAAATTGGAAAGTCAAAGTGCCATAATATTAGAGGTTATAAGAGTAACACATGGCTTTCTAAATTTAGGTTATATATTCAAACAAAAGGCGCATTAGTGCGAGGAGGTTTCATCTTCACGCCTCTTTAAAACATAGCTTAAAATAATTTCCTTAATGTTGTGGACCATCATCTATGTTAGCAGTTCTTGTTTCAATGATCAAGTCCAATACTCCATACAATACAATAACGATCAAGTCCCATTTTCTATGAATTTATTTGAGTTGAACTACAAACTTCTATAACCTACAATTATTTAAACCCATACAAGAGAGAAAAGTGCATGTGTGTTCAAACATATGATTGTGAGGTCTAGTTGTGTATTTTTATCTTACCTTTAGTGCCATAATAAAAGGTAACATAAATATACACTACTAGACTGTATAGGGCTTATTGGTTTTGTATGTGTTTTTCTACATCAGTGGTGTGTGCCTAGAGTGTATAGGGTTGTTGTGTTGCATCACGAGAGATCTTAGTAAAGTTTTGGTGAGACAAGCAGTTTATCAAACACTACAGATCCAATGCTTAAATTTTGTCTCTGCCCATTTCGGGGATGTTGTGGGGGGCTACATTTCGGTGATGTCCATGTGCTAAATCTCAACACAATGGCTTGGAATAATCTAGTAACCATGGGCCACAGCCCGGGCCCATGAGATAGCCACATTTATGTAATCATAGGGCACGGGATGATTGTGTTTGGGGGCACAAATGGCTCTAGGAAATCAATGACCCGCACATTTTGGACCTCGGATCTTGAGAGTGGATGCAACCTAATTGCAAGGGGGTTCCACCCACCTGCACAACTGTAATATGCATATTATGCACTGTATATACACTAATTTAATATACAATAATATACACTGATATAAACTGATTTATACACTGATTTAATATACACTGATATTAACTTGGACATACCCTGATGAAACATGCAACAGATACGATGAACGAGTCTCGTGCCCCTGATTTTATTGCCTCGGTAATTGGGTAACTTCTGATTGTGTATGTTTTCCATAATTATATATGGTTATAGCTTATAGGTTGTTGTTGTTCTATTTCGTTATGTGACAGTTAAATGCGCGTAGTTATAGAAGGATGGATTTTGGAGAATTCTGTTTAGCTACACTAAGTGTACATTAGCTGGAGACACTTGATCACTGGGAACAAGATGCTCATAGTGCGTATATAACTTTTGAGAAAGAAGGAAATCGGACTATTATCATTGACGAACTTGCGATGGGAAGTTGAGTTTTATTTTGTTTCTGTGAGTTTTTTGTGGTTCGTATGTAATTTCCTTCTTATCATTTCTAAAACCACGAAAAATAAATATTTTATGAAACCACGAAAAAGAAAGATTTTATGACACATACATGCATTATTTCTCTAGTTATTTTGTAGTTTGGTTGCCACTGTCAATATCATGATCATTAGAATTAAGCTTTTGTATGCAAGTACCAATATGTTGCTTTATTTGGTATATAATATTTTAGGAACTCGAACTAAGTCCTTCGATCCCAGTCCATGCGGTTCTCATTGACTGGCTAAGGCATGCTGATGGGAAGCTAAGCTTCCTTGATTTTGTCAAACTGTTGCACGGTGTGTCCACCCCGACACTTGCGAAGATGCAATAAGCGCTTGAAGATTGTATTAAAGAAATGCTGGAGGAGCCAAATGAGTAAACAACAAGTCTTCACGCATTGTATTGCAGCTTCTATGGTCTAGTCATGACCTCAGTGTCACTTTGTCAAGTCAGAAACTGCAGGTCTGATTTATACATTTATAAACTATACACACCATTGATTTATACATTTATAAACTATCAAATACTGAGTGCATTGTGAATGTGTCACATATAAAACAACGTGAGCACCACCCTGTGCATGATTGTGCCCATTCATCCTTCCCATGTTTTGTCTATGTTGTCTTGGTGAGTTCAGAACCTGAAAAAAGGGAATTGGAGAAGTTATATACTCGTATCAAGCTGAATCCACTGATAGCATGGGGTTTTATTATTTAAAATGCGGAATTTTAAATTGTAGATTGGTAATGCTTCTCACTTAAACTTAAAAACAAGCCGTTAAAGAATGAAAATCGAAATCAGCCCCCAAACGGCCCCGTAAGAGGCACGAACACCTCGTACGGGACCAATGTAACTTCTAAGAATTGACCGCGTAGTCTCGGGTCTTTCGATTTGAGAATAAGACGATAATTTGCAAAAACAACACTTAAACTTAAAAACAAGCCGTTAAAGGGTGAAAACCTAAACCAGCCCCCAAACGACCCCGTACGAGGCACGAACCTCGTACGGGACCAATGTAACTTGTAGGAACTAACCACGAAGTCCCGGGTCTCCCGGTTTGAGAATATGACGATAATTTGCAAAAAGAACTCTTAAACTTAAAAACAAGCCGTTAAAGGGTGAAAACCGAAATCAGTCCCCAAACGGCCCCGTAAGAGGCACGAACACCTCGCACAGGACCAATGTAACTTGTAGGAACTGATCGCGTAGTCCCGGGTCTTCCGGTTTGAGAATATGATGATAATTTACAAAAATAACACTTAAACTTAAAAACAAGCCGTTAAAGGGTGAAAACCTAAACCATTCCCAAAATGACCCCGTAGGAGGCACGAACACCTCGCACGGGACCAATGTAACTTGTAGGAACTGATCGTGAAGTCTCGGGTCTCTCGGTTCGAGAATATGACGATAATTTGAAAAAATAACACTTAAACTTAAAAACAAGCCGTTAAAGGATGAAAACCGAAATCAGTCCCCAAACGGCCCCGTAAGAGGCACGAACACCTCGCACAGGACCAATGTAACTTGTAGGAACTGATCGCGTAGTCCCGGGTCTTCCGGTTTGAGAATATGACGATAATTTACAAAAATAACACTTAAACTTAAAAACAAGCCGTTAAAGGGTGAAAACCTAAACCATTCCCAAAATGACCCCATAGGAGGCACGAACACCTCGCACGGGACCAATGTAACTTGTAGGAACTGATCGTGAAGTCTCGGGTCTCTCGGTTTGAGAATATGACGATAATTTGCAAAAATAACACTTAAACTTAAAAACAAGCCGTTAAAGGATGAAAACCGAAACCAATCCCCAAACGACCCCGTAGGAGGCACGAACACCTCGTACGAGACCAATGTAACTTGTAGGAACTGACCGCGAAGTCCCGGGTCTCCCGGTTTGAGAATATGATGATAATTTACAAAAATAACACTTAATCTTAAAAACAAGCCGTTAAAGGGTGAAAACCCAAACCAGCCCCCAAACGACCCTATAAGAGGCACGAACACCTCGTACGGGACCAATGTAACTTGTAGGAACTGATCGCGTAGTCCCGAGTCTCCCGGTTTGATAATATGATGATAGTTTGCAAAAATAACACTTAAACTTAAAAACAAGCTATTAAAGGGTGAAAATCGAAACCAGCCCCCAAATGGACCCGTAAGAGGCACGAACACCTCGCACGGGACCAATGTAACTTGTAGGAACTGATCGCGTAGTCCCGAATCTTCCGATTTGACAATAGGATGATAATCTGCAAAAACAACACTTAAACTTAAAAACAATCCGCTAAAGGGTGACCCCGTAGGAGGCACGAACACCTCGCACGAGACCAATGTAACTTGTAGGAACTGACCGCGAAGTCTCGGGTCTCTCCCAGTTTAAGAATATGACGATAATTTAAAAAAATAACACTTAAACTTAAAAACAAGTCGTTAAAGGGTGAAAATCGAAACCAGCCCCCAAACGGACCCCTAAGAGGCATGAACACCTTGCACGGGACCAATGTAACTTGTAGGAACTGACCACGTAGTCCTGTTCTTTCGGTTTGAGAATATGACGATAATTTTCAAAAACAACACTTAAACTTAAAAACAAGCTGTTAATGGGTGAAAACCTAAACCATTCCCCAAACGACCCCGTAGGAGATACGAACACCTCGCACGGGACCAATGTAACTTGTAGAAACTGACCGTGAAGTCCCGGGTCTCTCGGTTTGAGAATATGATGACAATTTGCAAAAATAACACTTAAACTTAAAAACAAGCCGTTAAAGGGTGACAACCGAAACCAGTCCCCAAATGACCCCGTAGGAGGCACGAACACCTCGTACGGGACCAATGTAACTTGTAGGAACGGATCGCGAAGTCCCGGGTCTCCCAATTTGAGAATATGATGATAATTTGAAAAAATAACACTTAAACTTAAAAACAAGCCGTTAAAGGGTGAAAACCCAAACCAGCCCCCAAACGACCCCGTAAGAGGCACAAACACCTCGTACGGGACCAATGTAACTTGTAGGAACTGATCGCGTAGTCCCGGGTCTCCCGGTTTGAGAATATGATGATAATTAGTAAAAATAACACTTAAACTTAAAAATAAGCCGTTAAAGGATGAAAATCGAAACCAGCCCCCAAACGGTCCCGTAAGAGACACGAACACCTCGCACGGGACCAATGTTACTTGTAGGAACTAACCCCATAGTCTCGGGTCTCCCGGTTTGAGAATATGATGATAATTTGCAAAATCAACACTTAAACTTAAAAACAAGCCGTTAAAGGGTGAAAACCTAAACCAGCCCCCAAACGACCCCGTAGGAGACACGAACACCTCGCACGGGACCAATGTAACTTGTAGGAACTGATCGCGAAGTCTCGAGTTTCCCGGTTTGAGAATATGATGATAGTTTGTAAAAATAACACTTAAACATAAAAACAAGTCGTTAAAGGGTGAAAATCAAAACCAACCCCCAAACGGACCCGTAAGAGGCACGAACACCTCGCACGGGACAATTGTAACTTATAAGAACTGACCGCGTACTCTCGGGTCTTTCGATTTGAGAATATGATAATAATTTGCAAAAACAACACTTAAACTTAAAAATAAGCCATTAAAGGGTGAAAACCTAAACCATCCCCCAAACGACCTCGTACGAGGCACGAACACCTCGCACGGGACCAATGTAACTTGTAGGAACTAACCACGAAGTCCCGGATCTCCCGATTTGAGAATATGACGATAATTACCAAAAACAACACTTAAACTTAAAAACAAGCCATTAAAGGGTGAAAACCTAAATCAGCCCCCAAACGACCTCGTACGAGGCACGAACACCTCGCACGGGACCAATGTAACTTTTAGGAACTAACCACGAAGTCCTGGGTCTCCCAGTTTGAGAATATGATGATAATTTGCAAAAATAACACTTAAACTTAAAAACAAGTCGTTAAAGGGTGAAAACCGAAACCAGCCCCCAAACAGACCCGTAAGAGGCACGAATACCTCGCACGGGACCAATGTAACTTGTAGGAAGTGATCGCGTAGTCCCGGGTCTTTCGGTTTGAGAATATGACGATAATTTACGAAAACAACACTTAAACTTAAAAACAAGCCGTTAAAGGGTGAAAAACTAAACCATTCCCTAAACGACCCCGTAGGAGGCACGAACGCCTCGTACGGGACCAATGTAACTTGTAAGAAATGACTGCAAAGTCCTGGGTCTCCTAATTTGAGAATATGACGGTAATTTGCAAAAATAACACTTAAACTTAAAAACAAGTCGTTAAAGGGTGAAAACCGAAACCAGTCCCCAAACGACCCCGTAGGAGGCACGAACACCTCGCACAGGACCAATGTAACTTGTAGGAACTGATCGCGAAGTCCCGGGTCTCCCGATTTGAGAATATGATGATAATTTGCAAAAATAACACTTAAACTTAAAAACAAGCCATTAAAGGGTGAAAACCCAAACCAGCCCCCAAACGACCCTGTAAGAGGCACGAATACCGCGTACGGGACCAATGTAACTTGTAGGAACTGATCGCTTAGTCTTGGGTCTCCCAGTTTGAGAATATGACGATAATTTGCAAAAATAACACTTAAACTTAAAAACAACCGTTAAAGGGTGAAAATCAAAATCGGTCCCCAAACAGACCCGTAAGAGGCACGAACACCTCGCACGGGACCAATGTAACTTGTATGAACTAACCGCGTAGTCTCGGGTCTCCCGATTTGAGAATATGAAAATAATTTGTAGAAACAACACTTAAACTTAAAAATAAGCCGTTAAAGGGTGAAAACCTAAACCAGCCCTCAAACAACCCCGTAGGAGGCACGAACACCTCGTACGGGACCAATGTAACTTGTAGGAACTGATCGCGAAGTCCCGAGTTTCTCGATTTGAGAATATGATGATAGTTTGCAAAAATAACACTTAAACTTAAAAATAAGTCGTTAAAGGGTGAATACCAAAACTAACCCCCAAACGGACTCGTAAGAGGCACGAACACCTCGCACGGGGCCAATGTAACTTGTAGGAACTGATCGCGTAGTCCCGGGTCTCCCAATTTGAGAATATGATGATAATTTACAAAAACACTTAAACTTAAAAATAAGCCGTTAAAGAATGAAAACCTAAACTAGCCCCCAAACGACCCCGTAGGAGGCACGAACACCTCGCACGGGACCAATGTAACTTGTACGAACTGACCGCGTAACCCGGGTCTCCCAATTTGGGAATATGACGATAATTTGCAAAAATCACACTTAGACTTAAAAATAAGCCGTTAAAGGATGAAAACCCAAACTAACTCCCAAACGATCCCGTAGGAGGCACGAACACCTCGTACGGGACCAATGTAACTTATAGGAACTGACCGCGTAGTCCCGGGTCTCCCGGTTTGCGAATATCATGATAATTTGTAATAAAAACACTTAGACTTAAGAACAAACCGTTAAAGGGTGAAAACCCAAACCATCCCCCAAACGACCCTGTAGGAGGCACGAACACCTCGCACGGGACCAATGTAACTTGTAGGAACTGACCGCGTAGTCCCGGGTCTCTCGGTTTGAGAATATGATGATCATTTGCAAAAACCACACTTAGACTTAAAAATAAGTCGTTAAAGGGTAAAAACCCAAACCAACCCCCAAACGACACCGTAGGAAGCACGAACACCTCGCTCGGGACCAATGTAACTTGTAGGAACTGACCGCGTAGTCTCGGGTCTCCTGGTTTGAGAATATGATGATAGTTTGTAAAAATCAACACTTAAACTTAACAACAAGTCATTAAAGGGTGAAAACCCCAACCAGTTCGCAAACGATCCCGTTGGAGGCACGAACACCTCACACGGGACCAATGTAACTTGTTGGAACTGACCGCGTAGTCCCGGGTCTCCCAGTTTGAGAATATGATGATAATTTACAAAAATCACACTTACACTTAAAAACAATCCGTTAAAGGGTGAAAACACAAACCAGCCCCCAAACGACCCCGTAGGAGGCACGAACACCTCGCTCGGGACCAATGTAACTTGTAAGAACTGATCGCGTAGTCCCGGGTCTCCTGGTTTGAGAATATGATGATAGTTTGCAAAAATCAACACTTAAACTTAAAAACAAGTCATTAAAGGGTGAAAACCCAAACCAGTCCCCAAACGATCCCATTGGAGACACGAACACCTCGCACGGGACAAATGTAACTTGTAGGAACTGATCGCGTAGTCTCGGATCTCCCGGTTTGAGAATATGACGATAATTTCCACTCCTATATGTAATTTTTTAGTTTGAGTAAATTTCTTTTTATAAATTATTGGGTTACTAATATCGTATCTTTTTTGTATCCTATTTTTTTTTGCAGAATAACAATTTATCGTTGGCATTTATTCACATGGAACACACAGGGAACTCAATGGTTTACAACAAGGGGTTTATTCATGATTCTATTTTTTTGTTATGGTCGTGCGGGCTTTTGTAGTTTTATTGTTAACTTTTATGGCCGTGCAGGCTTTTGTAAGTTAATTGTTATATTTTTTGGATGTGCGAGCTTTATGTTAGGCAGGTTTTGGAATGTCCAGAAAATAGAGGAAACTCTGCCCAATTTTTTTTGGCCTGTGAACTATTAAAGACTTGTAATATTTTGAAGTTTGTATGTACATTAGTTTATCAACAACGTACAATTTTTTTAATTTGTGAATTTTTGTGCTTTCAAATAATTTTTTTTTCTTTTTATAAAAAAATTTGGCACAGTTCAAAACTGTGGCAAAAGTGTATCATATTTTGGCACGGTTATGAACTGTGCCAAATTTTTTTAAACTGTGCCAAAAGTGTGCCAGAAATATCAAATTCTAGCACGGTTTAAAAGTGTACCAGAAGTGTTCTTGTTTGGCAAAATCTGGCACACTTTTGAGCCGTGCCAGAAAACAAATGGCCATTTTAGAACACCTGATTCTGGTACAGTTCAAAACCATGCCAGATTTGATCTGGTACAGTTTTAAACCGTGCCAGATTCCTATTTTTGGTGTAGTGCTAACTGAATCCCGATGCACGAGGCTGGGTTCTTTGTGGGAGTGTCATCGGTAGTCTACATGTTCATCTTAATCTATAGGAAAGGTCTGGCATATGTCCGGGGATTATCTGAAATGGTTGTGGAAACGACTAGTACCAAAGATCCTGGCGGAAGAGACTAGCCAAGGTGGTTTGTTCTTTTTAACACCATGGAAGGGAGAGTATGGGTTTTTTTCCAGACTGGTCAGAGCATGGTTCGAGATATAATGTGTTTCAATGCGGTGAAAAGTAATATGGTGAAATACATTTTGACCCATTTAGAGCTAAATTTATTCTCTATTCTTGTTTCATGTTTCGTAATTATAGAGTGTACACTTATTCACAATGTCAAATCAATAAAAAATTAAATTTAAATATGTGAAAAAAAATTACCATTTTACCTTTCACCGCGGTTAAAAGTATTTCACCCCAAACCAAACGAGAATATTAACCAGGCATTGGAAATCTGGGACCTTCGGGGGGTGATAATGATGAGGCTGGGTCTTCTGGCAACTGTTGATAGGATTTCATGAAGCTGGGGAAAATTTGTGTGAAGCTTTTGTGAAGTTGGGGGTAAAGCTTTTACGAGAGAGCTTGTGTGTTTTTCTAGTTTTGAAATAAATTTGGTGTAGCTTCATAAGGTTGCTGTTTTAGGACTGATTTTGAGTCAGTTGAAAGGGTATGGCTTGTTTTAACTCCCTTTGCTAAGACTTCATATAATGGCATCGTATTTCCTTATTTGAAATAAAGAATAATTTTGATCATATTTTGTTGTGCCTCTTGATGAGTTTTTCATTTGAGTTATCTATACCAATTGCTTAGGCAGACATAATCCTTTTGTTCATGTAAATAATAAAATGAACTGTCGTTCCCGGAGTTTAGAAAAGAATAACATTTTGTGAAAAAGAACAGGATCGTTCCCATGTAAGGTATATGAGTTGCCTACGTACCGCTGTGGGTTTTGAAAATTTATGAGTTTTATTTTGAAAATAAGTTTTTGAGAGGATCAGGCCCCACGTAGTTTTAGATAGAGAGAGAAATGAAGAGTTTTTTTTTAAATAGAAGGGAGATGAGAAGAGTCATAGCGCTAAAATTTTGAACTAAGGATAGAACTTTTTGAGACAGTCCAGGTTGACTGGATGTGCCATATAATCTCCATCAAGGTAAATGAGCATAGCGGGGCCTCCAGAGAGAATCTTCTTCACTATGTAGGGGCCGCTCTAGTTTAGTTTGAATTTCCCTCTCGGGTCCCAAGCAGTTTTTATGATCTCTTTGAGGGTCAAGTCTCCTTCCTAGATACCACGGTCCTTGACTCTTCGGTTTAATGATCATGTTATCCAGCGATGGTATCCTTATATATGGTATAAATCCTTCATCCTCTTTTCATCCAAGAGTGACAGTATGTCAAACCGACTCTGATGCCAGTCTTCCTCGCTAGCTTTTCTCTCTAGCATAACGCGTAGGGAAGGTATTTCTAGCTCAGCGGGTAGGATTTATTCCATGCCGTATACCAAAGAAAAAGGGGTAACCCAAGTATATGTTTTGACTTAAGTGCGATAGCCCCAGAGGGTGTAAGGGGTCCAGTCGGCCCAACCTCTGCAACTCTCGATCATTTTTTTATGATGGCTTTGAGGTTTTTATTGGCGCCTTCGATAGCACCATTGGTTTGGGGTCGGTAAGGAGAAGATTTAAGCATCTGAATCTCGTACTCTTTGACCAATTTTATGACCTCAGCTTCAAAGTGTAACACATTATTTGATATTAGCTCATGGGGAAACCTGTATCGACAGATGATGTTCTTTCTGATATACTTGGCCACTTTCTTAGCATTCAGCACAGCGTATGACTCGGCTTCAACCCACTTGGTGAAGTAGTCAATGGCAACTAGAATGAACTCATTCCCATTTAAATCCTTAGGTGTGACCTTCCCTATGATTTTAATGCCCTTGGTGGAGAACGGCTTGGGAGAAGTCATTTTGTATAATTCCCGAGGAGGTAAGTGTTGGAGGTTGGAAAACTGCTAGCATTTGAGGCATCTTCGGACATAGGTGGTGCAATCTTGAACCATGGTGGTCCAATAGTACCCTTGACGAATGATTTTCTTAACTCATTAATATGGGGTTCTCATTCCCCCATGTGGATCTTCTGCATCATTTCTTCAATGCCAGTGCAAATGGGTTATATCACAGTTTCTCTTGAATAGTGCTCGATCGTAGATGTAAGGACATATTTTTATAAGTCCATTATCAATTTAGTATGTCATATACCGCTATACCGTTGAATAGAATTAAATAGCAATCTACATCAAGATGGATCCGAATTAATCAAGTTCTTGATCAAAAAAACTCCGCGAAGTTTACTTTGGTAAGGTTACATTTTTAATACCTTAACTTTCCACTTAGAGCTTTGGGGATATTTTTACAAAATATTTTCTAAGTGTTGGAGCGGACTTTTTGGTCAAAATTTATGTATGAGTATTTTTTTTCTAAGTCCTGAAGCGTACCTCGATTTTGATGCCCAGGTCATTCAAGCGAGATAGCTATCTCGTTCGAGCAACATAGGGATGTCGCGAGATGTCGTTTGAACGACATTGTACATCGATTGTGCGAGATCCTTATCTCGTTCGAATGAGATTGTATTCCAAGGCGACGCATTTTTGTATAAATAATCATTAAATGGTTTTGTTTTCATTAAGAACTCCCAGCGTTTTGAAAGACAGAAAACTGCGAAACTGCAGAATCCTTTTGACTTCTTTTAGGGTTTGTTTTTCAATTCACAAAAATCCCATATGCTTTAATAAATTATTTTGGTGTTCAAGAACAATACTTTGCTTTTGTTCAACCTCTGTGGAGAAGTCATCTCCATATTTGATCGGTGGATACCGAGCGTAGTCATTTTGCGTGTGGACGAGCCAAAGACGACGAATCGACACCTGGAGGTTATTTCACTGTCTCTCGTATCTTTGAAGGTTTGTTGAAGGCACCGTGCGTTACACACTTGTGGGAAATTATCAAGTTGTATGTAAGTCAAAGGTCTTGTGAATTATTCAAAGTGTTATAAAAGGTTTTACCCGAAAGGGTTTTTTTCCTGAATTGGTCGTCTTTATATTTCATGCATGGTTTGAATGATTTATGACATTTAGATTCATGTTTAGGGGCTGAATTAATTTGTTTAAAAATAGTTTCTAATTAAATACGTGTGCCAAATTAGAAATTTACGAATTTAATCAATTATCACACAGTCACATTTTTTTCAAATTGGTATCAGAGCAGGTTGCATTAATTTATCACGTATTCCTATTTTTAGCAAAATTGTGTGATATTGATTTTTTTTGAAAAATCAATTTTATGAAAAATCGTAATTTTTCCTATGGATCACTTATATAGTCAGATGCCTATTTTTTATGGGTCTAATTATGTCTATTGGAAAGCTCGCATGAAATCTAGTTTAAAAGCCATTGACGAGCGTGTTTGTTTCCTTTGCGAAAATGGATGGACTCCTCCCACCGTCTCCATTGATAATATCACCTCTTTAAAACCCGTGTCAGCCTGGACTGAAGATGATTTTAAAATGTCTAAATCTAATTCACGTGGTTTGAGTGCTATTTCTGGAGCCGTCACTCCCGACAAGTTCCGTCGAATTATGACGTGCTCCACGTCTAAAGAAGCATGGGATGTTTTGAAATTGACACATGAGGGTACGAACACGATTAAAGAATGAAAATTACAAAATTTGGCCACCCAATTTTAGACGATCACCATGTCTGAGTCCGAATGCTTTGATAATTTTGATGAACGTTTGTCGACCATCGTTAACACCAGTTTTAATTTGGGTGAGGTGATTGATAACACGCGTGTCGTTAAAAAGATTTTGAGATCTCTCCCAAAACGTTTTATTCCTGAAGTCACTGTTTTGAACTCTTTGGGAAATTTGAAATCACTTAAGTTGGAAGAACTTGTAAGAGACCTTCAAACCTATGAGATAGACATATTTCTCCAAACCATTAAGGCTAAGGATAAAGACGATACTTTAAAGACTCATTTTATGAGAAAAAAAAGTTTGTGAGTCCGATTCTGAGGGTGAGTTTGATTTTGATGATGTGGCCATGCTTGTGAAAAATTTTAAAAAGTTTCTCAAAATGAAAAAAGAAAATTCTTCCAATAAAAAGAGATCTTTTGAGTCAAATAAAAAGAAAGTAGAGGTCAAAGATAGTGACAAAGAGGATGAGATCATGTGCTTTGAGTGTGAGGGGAAAAGGCACATAGCTAAAGAGTGTCCTACTAGGATAAGGAGAAAGGGAAAAGAGACTTCTATGCCCGCCACACTTAGTGATAGTGAGGGTGATGAGGGTGATGAGGGACATGAGTCTGATAAAGTTTTAGCACATGGGATATGTGTAGCTTTTTCGAGTCATGTGAGCACACCCACGTTGTCTCACGTTGATAGAGGTCATGAGAGCACCGGTGATGACTCAAGTGTTTCTAGTGGAGATGAGAGAGAATTTGAGAGTGGAGATGAAAGTGAGCTCCAAAAATCCTTTAGAGATTTGTACACCGAGACCTTGAAAACAAAGAAGTACAATAGAGATTTAGGTCGTCGGGTTTTAAATTTGGAGAGACAGAAGGAGGGTTTAAGAAAGGAGAAGCATGATTTCACCAACACGTTGTCTAGTCTGACATCACGTGTATTCCAACTCGAGAGTGATCTCGAACGTGCCAGGGAGGTCAAAGTAAATTTTGAGAACGCACCTAAGAAGGTGGAAAAGGTGGTTCTTAAGGGTAAAGGTGAGAAGTTAGGAATAACTCATGATAGTGCTTCTACTTACCAATTAGCACCCGAGATGATTCCCAGTTTAGTGTTAGATTCATGTGAGTCTCACCTTAACCCACCTAGGCGTCCGATTCCTATTAGGAGAGCGCGTCCTAGAGTTTTTGAGAAAGGTGTTCCTAGGCCTATATATGTTTGTTCCCATTGCAAAAGTAGAGGACACACTATACCAAAATGGCCAAAATGTCACCTTTCAGCCGGCCACCCTTGTCAAGGTCATTGACCGTGACAAAAAACACGTGTTTTATGTCACGGTCATTGACCTTGACACGACCGTTACAAAGAATTGTCACGGTCAATGACCGTGACAAGGCCGTGACAAATTTACTTGTCACGGACTTGTCACGGTCATTGACCGTGACAATTCTTTAAATAATTATCACGGTCAATGACATTGACACGACCGTGACAATATTTCCAGAAAAAACCCTTCCCCCCTTCTTTTTTCCCTCCCGCCGTTCCCTCCCTCTCTCTCTCTCGACGCTGATCTCTCTCTCTCTCTACTTTCAGGTTTAATTCTCTCTCTATCTCTCTCTCTCTTCCATTTATATATATGTTTGTGTGTATATATATGTGTGTATGTGTGTATATATGTGCGTGTGTGTATGCATGTGTGGGGGATGGGGCAGGGTGGGGGTAGGGGGTGGGGGCAGGGTGGGGGGTAGGGGGTGGGGTAGGGTGGGGGTAGGGGGTTAAAAATGTAAATAAATAAGTGATTTTCTATAAATTTCCAAAAATAATATCCAAAAATGTAAATGTAAATAATATCCAAAAATGTAAATGTAAATAATATCCAAAAATATTGGATAACAATTTATTTTCATTCAAAATAAATAAGTAATTTTCTACAAATTTCATAAAAAAATGAAGGCCGGCTTAATATGTGATTTAAGTGTGAAATAATCGCTATATACTTATACTAATGGAGAAAAAAACCATATATGGCGTTTTTTGTTGACTTTATATCGTGAAATAATCACATGACTTTATATCCATCAAATAAAAGCATGAAAACTAAAAAACTACAATAAGGGTTAAAATGGCATCCGAAGTTGCTAAAAGCATGAAAAATAAAATATTTTTTAAGATTTGTGGTGAATAACTAAAGTTAAAAAAAGTATTACTTTAGTCATTAAATTACTTTTTGAATTCGGGCGATGCGCATAAATTTGTAGTAATTGTCTTATAATAAAGATCAATTAGTCTATGTTGTTGAAAAATTTGATCAAATTGGTCAGCCCTTCATATTTTAAAATTGTTGCTTTTATTCCTATTTAACTTTTCTTTCTATACACCCCTAATTATATTTAAAGTTTAATAAAATAGGAGTTATAGAAAGAAAAGTGGGGTTTCCATAATCTTACTTTGTCACAATTAATTTACATGCCTCAAAGTTATTTTATCACTCTTAGGTTATATTTGTGATAATACTTTATTAAATATTTTTATGGGAACTTGTTATACTAGAACTTAGATGAACACTAAGTGATGAAAATAGTCCTTAAAATTGAAAATTAAATAAAGTTTATAAAAGTAAAGATGCTGGTAATACATCAAAGATAAATTAATAAGGACTAAATAACAAAACGTGTTCAAGTGTAAACAAGAAAGAAAATGTGGTATTTAGATTGGGTAAAATTCTTAAAGTAATGTTAAGGGACTAAAAGACCCAAGACAACTGGTCAGTAAGTCACGGATCGAAAAATTTATGACGGGTGATGAAAGCCCGTAAACATGTTGGGGTGGGGGTGGGGGTGGGTGGGGGTGGGTATGATTTATAAAAAGCAAAAAACAATAGTAGAAATTCAATACCTGAAATTAACATTGAGATTATTTTAAATAGACAGTCACTACTGTGTGTGTGTTTAAATTGAAAGAAGATATGAGAATTTTATTAAAAAATTTTATGTGTGTGTGTGTGTAATTCTCACTTTATTAATGCCAAACCCGACTCTCTTATAAGATATGCATATTGTGATAATATTATATCTGTACTAATAACATTTTTTTACAGCAAATGTATCCTTCAGATATTAAGGCGAAGATGATGATGCTGTTTATGATGATGTCGTCTGGGGTCGGTGGTAGTGGAGGCGACGAGGGCTCTTCCGCCCCTAGGCTCCCCAAATATGGGAAATATGGGATTACCGTCGAGAACAAATCGGAGATATTAGCGAGATCCCTCGTTCTGCTAAAGACGGTCATCGGCCCGGGGTTTATGAGTTGGAAGGAGGTGCCATATGAGCTCAAGTTAGCTATTTGGGCGGCACTACAAGTAATATATTTATATTTATATTTATATGAATATTTCAATTTCAATTTCAATTTCAATTTCAATTTCAATTTCAATTTCAATTTCAATTTCGATTTCGATTTCGATTTCATATTTATATTTATATTTATATTTATATTTATATTTATACTTATATTTATATTTATATTTATATTTATATTTATATTTATTCGCAACTAACATTGTATTTGTTGGACAGGAACAATTCAACTTGGATCCAAAGCTACGCGATCACGTGTTGGAGCAGATTAGGGAGCAACTCAAGTCATGGAAAAAAAATATGCGGGCACGGTACTTTGGGAAAACACGAGAGTCGATTATCCAATGGCGTGAATCCGTCCCCTCCAAGGAGCCGATCTCATTGGAACAATGGCAGAAGTTCATTGACAATGAGATCGAGGATCGATAATTGGCATCTCGCCAATCGGGGAGGGAAAATCGGGCAAAAAAGACGGACGTGCACTACTCCGACCGGACCTCTTACGCCGAGGTGGAGCATAAGATGCAGGTAAGATTTAATTTTTCTATAACTACAGAAATATATTATTCTTCATTATTTTACTTTGCGAGGCCGATACAAATTTTACTTTACTTTATTTTATTTCAGGGGGTAGGGAGTGGGCCAGGGGGTAAGCCACATAGGCTCGATATTTATGTGGCTCTTCGGACGAAGAAGGGGAAGGACAAGGAGGTATCCCCGAGCGTCGCGGCCACGATTGTAAGTAATTCGACAGTTTAATTTTTGTTAATTACGTTATAATTTTTTAGTTTACTTATTTTACTAATCATGTGCTTTTTGTCGTTTTAGGCAAAGCTTAAGGAAGTGCATGAGTCGCAGTCTGATGCCGACAAGGCATCTTTGTCCACAGATGCACTCAGCCAAGTGCTTGGCTCTGATCGCAAGGGGAGGACAAGGAGGGTGAGCTCACGGGTGTCCAAATCTAGGATCATCCGATTGGAGACGAGCGACACCGGGTTGGCTCGAACGGTGGATTCACACGACACGAAGCTGTCCCATTTGGAGGCGACGGTCCAAGATATGTACGCATTCATGAAGCGTACGTTGGGAGGAGACCATAAAGGGAAAGGGAAGGAGAAGGCGGTGGAGGAGGAGGTGCGGGAGGACGAGGCGCAGAATGACGAGGATGTGGACCTCACTGCTTCATCACCAACACGTTCGTACTTCGATGATCCACTTCCCTATTTGGCGCCCTTCAACAGACCAATGTCGACACTTGGTTGGCCGAGCGTGTTCATATTGGACGTATTTGATGGCCAGCGGATAGGGCGGGGGTTGAGGGACCCGAATATCGTCCAGGGTGGAATAGTTCATGGACGTGCGCTTCAAGAGATGGAGTCCAGGGTGCTCGTCACGCATGTCATACTCGGGAAGGAGAACTCCCTATTGTGGTTGCGCGAACAATGCGGCACAACGTATATTAGTGGGTGCGTCAATTCGTATGTCGTGTGGCCTACTCACCTCCTCAGTTTTAACAATACACCATACATGTAGTGACATTGTTTTAAGTTTGAATTGAATTGTTATAAGTTTGAATTGAATTGTTTTAAGTTATTACATTTGAATTATATCGTGATGCATATTGTCTCTATTTGAATATATATTTGCATTATCTTTAGTTTGTTTGGATATATGATGTTTGGAACAGGTACAACGTTGCTATAACATGTACAAATATATTGTTGGGCAGTGGCAGTGGCTATACTGCCCAGCAGATTTTTTTAAAATTCTGCCCAGAATTGTCACTGTCATTGACCGTGACAAGTCCGTGACAAAAAGTTATCACGGACGTGTCACGGTCATTAACTGTGACAATTTTTTAATAAAGGGTCACGGCTTTGTCACGATTTATAACCGTGACAAACGTGTCACGGTCATTGACCGCGACACGACCGTGACACAAAACGCGAGTTTTGTGTCAAGGTCAATGACCATGACACGACCGTGACAAAAAAAGTTATCTCGCCTCAAAATGTCACGGTCATTGACCTTGACAAGTTGGATTTGTCAGGGTCAATGACCTTGACAGTAGTGCAGATTTGGTGTAGTGACACCTTAGGGAATTTTGATTTAAGTTGGGTTGTGTGTTATGTTTTTCTACTACACGTGTTTCTACCACACATGCACCCACACATGATACTTTTACATGCTCCTGGAGACTACATGAGAGAGTTTTCACATTTAGGTGAGCAAGTTACGTTTTTAGTCAAAACTTCACAAGATTTTATGGAGGTTTTTCATAAGTTGGCACCACCTTTGGAAAACCCCTCCGCACCTAACGATTGAGGTTTGACTTGTTAACTAGCATAGGATATTTTTCATGATGACATTTTTTGCCTATTACTAGTATGTATCATTTTTTATGTTTTTCCTTTTTTTTGAAAAATTTGAAAAATACAAAGAGATTTTTTTTTGATAAAATTTTTGAAGAATCCAAAAAAGATTTTTGTATTTTGTTTGCACCATATATGGATGGACAATTAGGATAACCGAGTCAGAACATCATTCCACTTTTCATGTGTTTTGAGACAATAGGTCAATTCATCCATCTGCTTTATAATGTTTGGAGCCATTAAGATGTAATTAAGTGTTACTTCTTACATGTTTGACTCATGATTTCCCTTATTGCACACATGCACGGATTGGTTTGATTATTGTGCTTATCTTATCACATGTTGGTTGGGTGTTTTCACTTCAATCTTGTCCTTAAAACGAACCAAGCGCTATAAAACTTGATAAGAAAGTTGTGCATGTAAGAGTCGTTTGTGAGTCTGTGTGCTTTGTTTGAAAATGGTGAAGGGCTGCGAAAGATTATTATTTATCCTTTGCGATTAAGCCGTCTTTTAAATTGGACCTAAAAAATTGAGGAATTTTATGATACGGGGTCCAAAGAGGTTTAAAAGAGCCTGAAAAAATTTAAAGGCAATAAAAAGAAATTCATGCCAATTATGGGCCAATTAGATTTTTGCACCAATTCTCCAAAGTTTGAGAATTTAGTTTAATACCTCTAAAAGAAAATATATATGAGGGAGTTTGGTTAAGATTTTAATAACGGGTTTGCACGTCCTTGAAAAATTTTGAAAAAGCGCTAAATAATTTTGGATGTTATTGGTGTGTAAATCACTTTAACTTTGATTTGTTGATTTGCATAAGACGATGTCATCTAAATTCAACAAAATTTTACACCTAAGGATACTTTTTATGTTCATTCGTTAGGAGTACGCGTATGCATCGTGCACATATGATTGATTGAGTTTATTTACCTATCGAATGTGTTTGCACCCATTCATTCCATTTCCATGACTTGGTTGTTTTAGTTTAAATCCGTGGTGTGATTTTTAGTATCTTATTTTTATATAAAAAAAATTTAAATCAAAAATAGTTTGTGGAATTTTTTGAGACATACCTTTGCATGCACGCAGTGATCCATGTTTGCTATGCATTTTATCTGACACTCCATGTTTTGATTTTTTCTTCTTATCTGTCTATTTGGGGACATCATAAAAAGGGGGAGAAGGAATTATAATGTTATAGGGGAGTTTTTTTATTCTTATATCATTTCAAACTTGATGCGTCATAAAGGTATTTTGCTTTATCTCATGTGTGTAGGTATAAAGATTGAAGATCATTATGTTGCACACCCTGATGAGAAAATCTTTGAGATTTGATGAAGATGCTTGAAGAACAGTTTGACACCTTACAAATTTATTCAATGGGAGGGTAGATTTGTATAGGCATTTTGGTTTTTGATAATTCGGATGTTTTTATGTATGTACCGTCATAGACATAGGGGGAGATTTGTAAGGGCATATTTTTATAAGTCCGTTATCAATTTAGTATGTCATATACCGCTATACCGTCGAAGAGCATTAAATAGCAATCTACATCAAGATGGATCCTAATTAATCAAGTTCTTGATCAAAAAAACTCCGCGAAGTTTACTTTGGTAAGGTTACGTTTTTAATACCTTAACTTTCCACTTAGAGCTTTGGGGATATTTTTACAAAATATTTTCTAAGTGTTGGAGCGGACTTTTTTGTCAAAATTTGCGTATGAGTATTTTTTCTAAGTCTTGAAGCGTACCTCGATTTTGATGCCCAGGTCGTTCAAGTGAGATAGCTATCTCGTTCGAGCGACATAGGGATGTCGCGAGATGTCGTTTGAACGACATTGTACATCGTTCGTGCGAGATCCTTATCTCGTTAGAACGATCTTGTATTCCAAGGCGACGCATTTTTGTATAAATAATCATTAAATGGTTTTGTTTTCATTAAGAACTCCCAGCGTTTTGAAAGACAAAAAACTGTGAAACTGCAGAATCCTTTTGACTTCTTTTAGGATTTGTTTTTCAATTCACAAAAATCCGATATACTTTAGTGAATTATTTTGGTGTTCAAGAACAATACTTTGCTTTTGTTCAACCTCTATGGAGAAGTCATCTCCATATTTGATCGGGGGATACCGAGCGTAGTCATTCTGCGTGTGGATGAGCCAAAGACGACGAACCGACACCTGGAGGTTATTTCACTGTCTCTCGTATCTTTGAAGGTTTATTGAAGGCATCGTGCGTTACACACTTGTGGGATATTATCAGGTTGTATGTAAGTCCAGGGTCTTGTGAATTATTCAAAGTGTTATAAAAGGTTTTACCCGAAAGGATTTTTTTCCTGAATCGGTCGTCTTTATTTTTCATGCATGGTTTGAATGATTTATGACATTTAGATGCATGTTTAGGGGCTGAATTAATTTGTTTAAAAACACACTCTAATTAAATAAGTGTGCCAAATTAGAAATTTGTAAATTTAATCAATTATCACACAATCACATTTTTCCAGCAGATGATGTACTGGGCAACCAGTTTGCGAAGGACCGCACGATATTTCTTGTTGGCATTTTGGGGATATCTATTGTGTTTGAGGAGGTGACAAATGTCGTAGTACCAGAACTCTTCCATATCAAAATCTTCCTCGGTGATGAGCTTAATATGGTAGCAGTGGGTTGGCATAGCTTATTTTTGGACTAGGAAATGAGCCATCATTATTCTCTCAGGCATGTCGACCATGGAGGTCAGGGTAGCAAGCACATCGAATTAGATATTCTTTGCATGAGGCAGGTAATGGAAGGTGATATCTTGAAACTGGGAGGCCAACTCTTTTAGGGGCGTGGAAAGGTAAGATATTTGCGTCTTTGACTTTACATCTTCTAAGGACTTGGCTAATTATGAGGGCAGAGTCTCCATAGACATCTAGGTGTTTGATACCTTTCATGAGGGAGACTGTGAGGCCTACATTGTAGGCTTCGTATTCGGTCACATTGTTAGTGCAGGGAAAATCTAATTTAATGGCGATGGGAATATGAGAGTCATCAGCGGCGATCAGGAGTACCCAATGTCGTATCCTTTTTTGTTGGCTGCTCCATCAAAGAACATTTACCATCAGAGGTCCTACTGAGAGGTGTAGAGAATATCTTCATCCAAGAATTCAGAGACCCAAACATCACCCTCTTCCATAGGGTAGTCAGTAAGGTAGTCAAAGATGGATTTACCTTTCATAGTTTTTTACGTGATGTACACGATATCGAATCATCTAGTAGCATCAAACATCGGGCCATTCGGCTAGATAGGGAGGGTATCTACAACAGGTATTTAATAGGATCCATTTGGGACATTTGTCTAATGGGAAATGTGAGCATGTAGTTCCATAATTTCTAAGTGACCCAGACTAAAGCGATGTATTCTTTCTCCAAGGCATTGTAGTTGACTTCATACTCGATAAATTTTCAAACAACGCAGTAAATAGACCTTTCCTTGTCGTATTCTTAGATGCATTTGTCTAATAAATCCCCTGTTGTAGTATTTTTTATGGTCAAGTACATGAGTAGAGGGAGACCTGGCTGTTGTGGAATAAGTAATGGAGGTCGAGTAAGGTATTGCTTGATTCTATCGAAGGCTTCCTAATAGGCCTCATTCCAGACTTTGGTACAATCCTTTCAGAGGAGTTTGAAGATGGTCTCACAAATAAAAGCCAGTTGGCTGATGAACTTACTGATGTACTGAAGTTTACCGACGATTCCCCGGACTTCATTCTCCATTTGGGTTGATCGCATTTCAAGTATGGCTTTCAACTTGGCAGGGTCTACTTTGATTCCATTTTCACTCACCATGAATCCCAAAAGCTTTCCTTTTGTGACACCAAAAATGCATTTTTGTGGGTTTAGCCGCATTTTATATCGCCGTGGTCGTTCGAAAAACTTTTGAAGGGAAAGTACATAACCTTCTCGAGTCTTAGACTTAATAATCATGTCTTCTATGTAAACTTTGACCTCCTTGTGTATCAAATCATACAAGATGGTTGTGGCAATCCTTTGGTTGGTATCCCCAGTGTTCTTGATCCCAAATGGCATAATCGTGTAACAAAAGGTTCCCAAAGGGGTGATGAATATGGTTTTCTCCTAGTGATCAGGGTGCATCGTGATTTGGTTGTATCCAGTGAACCCATCGATGAATGATTTGAGGGCGTGGATGGCTCTTTATCCATAATCATGTCAATGTTGGGCAATGGGTAATCGTCCTTTTGAGAGACTTTGTTCAAATCACGATAGTCGACATACATGCAGATTTTTCCTCCTGATTTTGGCACAAGGATAATGTTGGCGAACCATGTGGGATTTTCAATCACTTGGATGAAGTCTAAGTTCAACTGGCTAACTACCTCTTCTTTGACCTTGAGTGGCCATTTGGTGAAGAGTTTCCTTAGCTTCTATTTTATCGGCTTACATTCTAAGAGATTTGGGATCTCGTACTGAGCTATTTTAGGATCGATGTTGGGCATGTCGTCGTAGAACCATGCGAATATGTCCACAAATTCTTTCAATATCTCTTCATCCTCCTTGATAAATCTTCCATTCAGAGAATATCTCAAAACAGTCTTTGCATCTTCTAAGCCCCTTTTTAGTCATGGTTGGTGGAGTGTTTTGAGTTCTTCGGGTGAATATTGATAACCTAGACCACATAGGGGAAAGACCTCTTTTGAGACTATGGTCTCAAGTATTCCTTGTTGGCATTGCCCCAACCCCAGTCTGGGCATGAAATGCATGTTCTTGAACATTTATATCACATTGACATTACCATGAGGGATTCGTTTCGAATAAACTCAGTCTTTAAAACTATCTCCAGTTGGGAGGGGAAGTGGATCAACCCTAAAGTTGGAGAGGAGCATATTATTCGTCCCATGTTGGATTTCCAATATCGAATTGCTAGTGCTGGCATTTTCTGTACCATCGTCATCCCCTAAAATGGTGATGACCTATCCTTTGGCAAAGAAATTTAGTTTATGATAAAGGGAAGAAGATACCCCTCGGATGCTGTGAAACTATAGTAGACCAAGTAGCAGGTTGAAACATGCAGGTATGTCAATAACTTGGTATTCAGTGATGAGATTGATAAGGCCAACCCCTATTGTGAATTTTACGGATCCAATCACCTCTCAACAGGTATTATTGTAAGCACGCACTGTGGAAGAAGTATAATTAAAGTCACTGACTTTAAACCCCAATCAATTGAAGGTTCTAAGTGGACAAACATTGAGGGAAGATCTGTCATCAATGAGTGAGAGTGGGACTATATTTCCCATCACTTCAACGGAGATGTTAAGATCTAGTCGGCACGTGCACGCGGGGGTTCGCTCCCTTACTTGGGCACTTCGACCATCATCGATTGTATTGATGTGTGGGTAATGTGTAGAGATAGAGGCGCCATCCTATTTTGCACAAAACAGGAAAAAAAACCATTGTCGCCTAGAGAGAACGGCATCAAAGACATATTTATGCTTGTGAAACCAATTAGTTCAAGGATTCGGGGACCGGGTTACGAAATGGGAAGGTGTTAGGCACCCACTCCGCCCTTTCGGTCTCTCATGGGCATGTTTTATTCTTCTTCGTAATAGCTCCATGAAATGTGTGTGTGTGTGTGTGTGTATAAATGGAGAGTGTAATTACTCCACTCACTCCATGGCTAAAGGTGGAGTGAGGTCATCCTCAAGAGTGTTCCCAAAATATCAATTAAAAAATATAATGTGCGCGTTAGTCGAGTCACCGATCGTTATGGAAGAACGATGGTATGCGTTAGACAAAACACAAGCATGAATCACAAATATAACATATTAAAATAATATTTGAATGAATGTAGGAGAGGAGGACTCGAATCTCGAATTTTACTCGAGACGCCTATATAGCCTAAAAGAGCATCAAACTCCACGTAGTTCGTATATATTACGTGGTGGGGTTTATTCTATAAATCTGACCGGGAACTTTTCCTATATATGTGTGTGAAAAAATGATGTTTTAGTGTGAGAAAATGTAGTGAGAAATTCTCGTTTGGAATTTACAAGAAAACCCTTTTTTCTTATTTTCGTTTTTTTTTTATAGAATATATAGTATGTGCAATACTACTAATAAAAAAGGTTGGATATTAATATGTGTGATCTAATAAAAAGGAAATGCTAAAATAAGAATTAAGTAACTAATGAGAAAATAAGAGAATTTAAAGAGAGAGAGAAGGGTTTGGACCTACTTTATAAGCTTTAAAGTTGATCTTGATTATTGAAGGGCTGCTCTTGCAAGTGGATGAAGGTGGTAGGAGGAGAGGGTGGAAATGGAATGTGGAAAGAGGCTTCAATATGGAAACCACACTGACTTTGAGAGAATGTTGCTGAGATCACTGATAAGTATGTTCTGAGGTGCCTCTCGAAGTGAACTCATGCTCTCCTTATATAGGGTCAAGGAGGGTGTCGATCGGCATTTCCCTTTATCAGCCTATTGGGAGGAAACCCCCCACACACTACCGATAGGCAGGAAAATGGGTTTGCCATTAAGTAATCTCCTGTAAATTTTCTGAAAAATGGTCGTAAAATGCAATCCATAAATCCGAATCGCGCACGGGACTAACCGTTGGAAAGGGTATTTAGATCCGTTTAAGAATCCATTGGGCCTATCCCGGGTTAAGGAATTGATTGTGGTTAAACGAGGCTCAAAAGCACCCGACGATCTTTTAGACAAGAGGGAAACAGATCATTCGTTCGAACCGTAAGGTCGATTCGCGAATGAGGAGAACTATTAGAAAGATTATGCAGGGCCCTTCGACATTCCAAGGAGATTTTCTCAGTTCGAAGAGTTGACCAAGGTCAAACAGGACCCTGGAGTTCCTGATGGCCTTCAGATCAGTACTCAAGATATGACCTAGGTTTTGCAATGAATAAGGGAGTGCTAGGGACCTAAAGAGATGCTTAGGGAGTCCTAGAATGTGGTGTATACAATAACATAGTGTAGATTTATGTAGATAAGTATGGGATAAGAGAACGTTGTATTATCGGTTGGATATTTCCTGAGTATGAGACTAGGGAATACGTGTTGTTTTTTTATCTTTTAGTATGGGACTAGAGGCGGTTTATGTGTTATATTGTTACCTTAAGGAGCAACAGATTAAACGAATATTAATAATTTTATACAATTATGTGACGCTTTGAAATTAGTACCTGAGAGATGATAGTTAGTAGCGTATTATAATTATATGGGCGCATTATATGTACGGGGTGTAGAGTTGGTTGGCTATGGTGCGTTCGTATGTGTGAGACCTATATCTTCTAACTACATTTATGGGAATTTTATATGGACATTATCGTATGTGTAGGTATATCATTGGTTGGATACAAGTAGTTTGTATATGCGGTAACTAGGATATTGGGCTATAGTAACGGATATTTTATGTGTGAGTTGTTGTTTGTGAGTGTCTAGTGTTGTCTAGCTATGGGGAGTCTGTATATATAGGACCTAGATTTTTAGTCTATAGTAATGGGAATTTATTTGTGCGCCAATGTATGCGCAGGTCTAGTGTTGGTTGGCTATTGTGGATACCTCAAACTTCAACAACATATCATATTCGTAGTTTATGCGCCAGACTCGCGTAATCCAACGGCCTCCCAAAACATCTCAAAATGATATTCCAAAAATCTATTTTAGGTGATATCCGAACTGCAATTTCCTCATAAATACATGGGAGCTCCCATAAATACGCGAACCAGTATCCTTAAGGGACCCACCAAGTTCCAAATTCAAATCTTATCGAGGAAAATCACATGTGCCAAGCATTTAATCATGCAGTTAAATGGTTGATCGCACACTTAAATGGTTAAGTGCGCTATTAACTATCTGACTTGTCTTTGCATGTCTTAGCCACTTGCAAACAAATATTTTTTAATTTTACCGCGTTGTTAAAAAAGAAGGAAACCTGGCACTAAATCAACAGTATATCTCCTAGGCAGTTAATTCTTTTTATCGTGCAATTAAAACTATAATTAATTAAGTTACCTCTTTTGCCTATATATTTCTGTAACAAATAATCTTTATTTTCAATATGCAATGTGGTTGGGCCCCCTTTGAAGATGGATGCCACCACAGCCTCCTTGGCTCGCCCAAGTATGGCTAGGGTATGTGTTGAATTAAATATGGTAAAGGATCATCCAGTACATGTGTGGATTGGTAACAAAGATAAAGATACAGGCTTTTATAAATACTTTGGTTATGAAGAGATCCCATTATATTGTTTGTACTTTACTAAGAAAGGTCATGTAGAGAAGATTTTCATGTTAAAAAATAAGGATCTAGGGTTGGACTATGAGGGTAAGAATGATAAGATTAAGAGTGAGTTATTGGAAGAGGGGGGGAGGTGAGAATAGAATAGAGGAAAATGGAGAGGAGGGAAAATAAGGATCGAAGAATTGAACCAAATAGTGGAAACAAGGTGTTGAGAGAGGAAGATAAAGAAGGGAGTAGGGAGAATAAGGTGAAATTTGATAAAACAAAATAATCTAATTTTGAGGGAGAAAAAAAGAAGTGGATAGAATATGAAAAAAAAGGAGAGCATGGGAAATAAGGAGAGTGAAAATAAAGAGAAAAGATAAAAGGAAAGACTTGAGAGTAGAGAAGAAAAGAAATTGGGCACAAAACAATAGGTCATTAAAAACTTTATTAAGGATGACATGAAGGATGGGCACAAAATTGAGGAGAACCAAATGAACAATAATCAAAATGTAGAAAGACGAAAGAAAATCACTGCCTTTTTTAAATTTTAGGGAAACATGAGGTCAATTCTACCAAGAAGATGGTCAATACATCGTTCTTAAAGTTATCAGAAGAAAATGTAGACTTTTCATATGAAGGTATAATCTTAAAGAATAGGTTCCAAAGTCTTAATCACTTCTATGATGCTGAAGATGAACAAAAGGAATTGGAAGAAGATGTAGGAGAATCAGAAGTGGAGATAAATGAAGGTGCATCAGTTAAAGGAACTAATGTTAGAGCAGCGTCAGTTCCTATCGAAAATCTTAAGTATACCCAAGGAAAAGTGTACGCAACTGCAGATACAACAATCAAGGCTACAGAAATCATTCATGTTCACGAATTATAAGAATTTTCAGAGTCCCTCAAGATGAAAAAAAGGAATCATAGTGTCTCTAGAGACAATAGAAAGGTGATAGAGAAGACTCTATTAGCCAACAAGGGGAATAAAGAGAAGAGTAACGAAAAAGTGGATATAAGAGTTACTAGAGCTTAAGCTCTTAGCATCAAATCTCTATTAAAATCTCATAATTCTCCTATTATTGCATTGTTAGAGCCTAAGAAATGAGAAAGCCCTTTAGTGTGTACTTTAGGTAAAAACAACTTTGTTCCAATTTTTAGTTTAAAACGAATTTTAACTTCTTAAACCCTAAACATGCATCTAAGTGATTAAATCTATTTGAAGAATAAAGCATGCGGTAAAATAAACAATTTCAAGGAAAACCCCTAAAGAGAAAAACCTTTTTATTTCACTATAATTTGTAAGACACAACTTACACGGATTACAATGAAATACCCACAGATTTCAGTTCCGATGTCGTAGGCTGGAATGTCCCGCAAGAACTCTAGATGGTCAACAATGGAAAAGATACGACTTCTTCATAAGAGTAACTTTATAGAGACTCCCTCCACAATAGCACGCAGCTATCGGTTGTAGAGTTCTCCCCACAAAGAGCAAAACGGTGTAGTCAATTAATGAATTATCTTCCGGTAAACACGTACAAGATCATAAACTTTGGAATTGAATAATTTGATCTTGAATAAAACTCCGGATGATGAAAAACTATATAGGAATGATTTTTTTGAAACTGTTCTGCTACTGAAACTTTCGCAGATATTAATATCTGAGCAACATAGAGTCCAAGAAAACCAAAATACAAAAATCGAGGCGGCAACTCGTTTGAGCGAGAAGCGGATCTCGTTCGCGCGACAAGGGATTGTCGTTTGAACGACCCATTGTCTCGTTCGAGCGATAGTGTTTAAAAATAATTTTCTTTAAATAATTCCTCGAATTTTCTTAAACTGTTTTAACTCATAAATATTTTTAAAAAAAATTCACAAAAAAGATTTAATTCCCAAACATTTAAATCACCCAACATTTAATCAACATACTAAATTACCCAAATGCTCACAAGTATTCATACCTGAGTAATCTTAAACATATGCAACACGTCTCGGCTTGAAATCTTCTTCAAAGATTTAATTTGCACATACTTGAACTTTGTCGTATGCTCAATTAAACTCCATAATAAAACTAGCCTAGACTTAATATATTTTGTTCGGAATTAAGCCAATTAAAATAAATGGACATGATAAGAATTATGTTCTTACAAATCTCCCCGTTTGGATATTTCGGGACAAAACTAAACAGAAATGCTATATGCCATAAAACATACATGTCCTATCCCAAAACTAAAAAATATAAAAATACAGGACAGAATAAAGCAGAATAAACGACAAGCATCTGAATTTGATTCTGTCTCTAAATGTGATGTATCAATAAGCGTCTGAATCTCGGAACAATATACCTACACACATGAGACACAAACAAATAACCAAGTTAAGTATGGAGGAACAAAATAAATCTAATATCATAGTAAATACTCCCTCTACATCACATATCTCACCCCCTTTTTGCTTGGAATAGACAAAATGTGGGACAAACACACGAAATCTAGCATGAATATATGGAAATAAACAACATCGCTAGATAAACAATATCATTATGACTATGTATATGAAAAGATAGCAGTAACTGAATCACAATGAGAGAATCACTAAAACTGTAAAAGAAACTGTACATCCATGCCATAAAATAAAACCAATGGAGATACAATTGTCCATAAGAGTACAGCATATCTGAGAATAAATAAATACATCAGGAATATCATTGTCTCAGATACAATGAAAAAAAATACAGCTAGACATCGGTAGGAGTATCATCAGCAACATCATCATCGGTGTATGTAGATGAAATATGGATGAGTCCAGAGGATTCTGCACCTCTCAGTTGCTCTCGTTGTCGCATCTCATCAAAGAATGATGTCATCTTGGATTCAGTACGAATGCGTGCTTCAGCCTCAGCATCAAATCTGGCAATGATAGTGTCATACATCCAAGTTTGGGCAGCTACCTGTGCCTGTAAAGTAAAAACCTCATCCTTAATAGGATGTGGGGGTGCAGGTGTGGAGGGGCGTGGCCGAGAAAAATCAGAGGTGGTCATAACAGAATGACCAACAGGCAGACAGGGATCAGTGTCGAAGAAGGCTCCCTCAGTGGGTGGAGCTCTAGCTCTCGCTGCCTGTGGAAAATGACTCTCTGAAGATGTGAAAGTATTATGATCAATAATAGCAGGCAAAGGGAGATGCGAATCACCCTCTAAAATAGGAACCCCAACAGCAGTGCAAATGATGGAAATGAGAATACCATAAGGAAGGGCAGGGCAGACATGGGTGGTACCACTAACGGTAACAGAGGATATAACACGAAGCATGATAGTCGATAAATCGATATCCCACCGCTGAGAGACATAGTACATAAAATAGACAATGTCAGACCCGATATGAGTATGATTTATTCGAGGATAAATGGATGCTAACACAAACCTATTAAGAACACGAAAGGCAGGGAAAAGTTGTGGATGATACATAGTATTACCTGCCTGGGGAATCTCCTAGAAGCAATGACGCAAAATATCATCATATGTAGGTCTATCGTCGAAATAACGAGGAAACATAGCATCAGGGACACGGGGAAGGTGTAGAAAAGCTACTATAAGATATGCTGTGACGAGAACAGGAACGCCATGAATAGTAGAAAAATCCCCTCAGCATAAGGGAGAGTGCAAAAGAAGAACTCGCGGACAATATCCAGATAAACAACCCCACAAACCTCAAACAGGTGATCCCAAACTCTACCAGACAAGCAGTGCTGGCTCTTGAAACTCAGAATAACGAAACACACGCTCCTGAACAACAGACCTAATATTAAGACCCAATAAGTAATAATGATCATGCTCAACACGTGTGGCCCATCACACTAGGGAGTACTGGGGTCTACTGGCCTGAGCTCTCTGAGCTCGAGCAGAGGGTGGAGGCTCATCGAGTCAGCCTGAAGGGGCACCACAACGTCTAGGCGGCATGACAGAAGAGTGTAAAGTGTAATGTGTAATGTGTGAAAGGATACCGTTACCGAGGAACACGCACCTAAGAACCTATCTCCGTACAAAACATCCAACCGAACCACCGCAAACACCAACCACAACAACAACATAAATCAGATAAATATAGTCAAAATTAGTAACCAATTCTTCTCAATAAATAATTTATGATCCCAAACAAAAGGAACACAAAAGCGACACTGTAAAAGAGGTAAAATCGGCCAAGGCAGTGTTTTTTTATGTGAATACATCCTGGAATCAAATATTATTAAACCCAACACATAATGAAACACAGACAAGAGCAGAAAATAATGAGTACCTCAAGGAAACGAGACAACCGAGTTGAAGGAGTTGGAGACACACAACCACTGATCGAAGTAGGGTAATTGCTGGAATCAAGTGGCTAGAGACCACTCGAAATCCAAGTTGGATAAGGGCTGGAGCTACCACGCGAATTATTGAACCACAAAATGAAGATTTTTAAGTTTTTTTTTTTAAATGGTGGGTTTTTTTAAAAAAAACAATTGTTGTCGCCACTTGTGCAGAGAAGGGGTTATGAGAGAACAAAAAGAGAAGAAGAGAGAACGTCTGATCTAAAATGAAACCCTGATCTCGCTTGAAGTTGCTCGAATGACTTTGTTATGTCGCTTAAACGACTTTTTATTTTTCTTGAATGACATGTTCGTGCGACATAGGATATCGTTCAAACAAAAAAATTAAAATTCCAAAAATACCCCAACATCAGTAAGAATTTGCCCAGTGAAAAAATTATCGCAAAACAGTGCCTGGAAAGCTGAATCAGACTTAAAACAGACTCAAAATAGATAGAAAACAAAGTGAACCGACCAACGAGAATTACATGATAAAATAGTACTAATGTGCTCAAAATATGAATGTGGACTGAATGGGCTTGCACTACAACAAATGAGTCACCATTTCAATACGTCGAACCGATCAAGAAGTTCTAATTGATAGCAAAAAATCATCAAACTTCATCAAAGCCATTTGTGATAAAATAAGAATGAGTTTAATAAACTAAACTAAAAATATGCACACAAGTCTGGATTATTAACGATTCTACGAACAATAGCGTCATGATACGATGTTTTAACGTAGGATTCGTGGTGCAAACCCGTTTAAATTTATCTACAACCAAACTCCCTCATATATATGAATTTTTTAAGATCTTTATAAATATCTATCAATTTAAAGTTAGAGAAAGTCCTATTGGCCCCAATTATTGGCATATGAATTTTTATTGCCTTGATTTTCTTTTGGGCTCTTTTAAACAGTGGATTTCAAGACAAGTCAATTTTATACTCTCGCAGCCCTTTCCCGTGAACACTCATCAATTTTTAAATATCAATTCTCACGAAAAATGGTTCTTACAAGCACACCTCCTCCTTAGGTTTACTTGCGCATAGATGACAAAATTGAGATAAGAACGTCTCACTAAACTCAAATATGCAAGAGAAGTCAAACATTCATATAAACTCGTGCATGTGTGCAAGGATGGCATATAAGCAAAGTCGAATCAAAAAGCATATCAACTTCGAAACATCCCCATAATACAATGGTTAAGATCATTCTAAGTATTAATAACAATGACCAAATGTCCTAGCCACATGAATAATGAAAGGAAGGGTCAAGCACACTAATATCCTACATCAACCATGTAACCTCACGACTCAAAAACCAAAAATCTTTTTGTATTTTCAAAAGTTTTATAAAAATCAAAATATTTTTGTATTTTTTGATAAGACTCAAATAAATAACAAAAACTAGACACGCGTCATAACACTAGCAAAAAAATAACACATGATGCAAAAACTAGAGTATGACAAACCAACAAACAACCTCAATCGAAGGATGAAATATGATGAGAACCACGGACAATAACACGAGAATATCCAAGCCTAATCCCTAACGCCTCTAAATCCGACTTCTTAACCCAAGTAGGTGTGAACCGACGAGAAGGGGTATTGGAAACCGAAATGGCTTTAGACTTTCTAGGAGCGTTCTTAAGATCGTAGAAAAATTATCTAAGATGACCTATCCTACCGCAATGAGTGAAAGTGTAGATACGGTGAGGAGTGTGTCCTATAGGCTGATTATACCTCACGTTCCTAGGTGGCTCTCCTAAAGTTCCTAGGAATCTTTATTGTTTGCAGGTGCGACATGATTATCAAAGCCAATACCTCTCTGATTATCTTTGATTTTGATGGTGCCCAAGATTTTGTCAAATTTTTTAGACCTAGCCTCCAAATCAAACTTAACTTTACTCGAATCTCTCAGTTTCTCCTCAAGTTCACCTATCCTTGACTCAAGTAAACACGAAGAATTCTCAAACTCAAGCATTTTCTTTTTCATAGTCTCCATCAACCCTCGAAGACTATCTCTCTCACCCTCGATATATTCTAGCTTCTCTTGAATTTTCTTTTCACGTGCCCTAAGATCCTAAATTAAAGCATTGGAATTATTTATTTCTATGGCACGTTCTTTCAACATAGCTCCTAATTTCAAGTTTGCTTTCTTTGCTTTTAATGTTTCTTCATACAATTCTTTGAAAGCAGTTTGCAAATCTCTCTCGCCTTCGCTCTCATCCTCACTCACCTCACCCTCACTCTCAGGTGTATCAACTTCTGTGGCTGCGAAAGAATCATGCAAAGGTAAGTTTTTATCATTTACATGACTAGCCACAAAGGTGGGAAGTTCACGCTTACTAGCAGAAAAGTTTTCTTCTTCTAGGTCACTATCACTAAGGGTAGAAACACGATTTATCGGTTTATTAAAGTTCTCCCAAAGTTTAGTTGGACACTCATCTATCATGTGACCAAACCCTTCGCAACAAAGACACTTTTCACAATCACCCTTATTACCCAATTTTTTAAGAGCAGTTTTCGTGTGTGATTTCCAATTAGATTATTCAAACAAGTGAATTCTAAACACATCAAAACCACCGAAAGACATTCCTAAAGTCACGGCATCACAAACACAATAAGATAGTGCAACAAGATCTGATACCAATTTGAGAAGCCCTTTAGTGTGTACTTTAGGTAAAAACAACTTTGTTCCACTTTTTAGTTTAAAACAAATTTTAACTTCTTAAACCCTAAACATGCATCTAAGTGATTAAATCCATTTGAAGAATAAAGCATGCGGTAAAAGAAAAAAATTTAGGACAAATCCCGGAAGGAAAAAACATTTTTATTTCACTATAATTTGTAAGACACAACTTACACGGATTACAATGAAATAGCGTGACATACGAAATACCCGCATGTTTCGGTTTCGATGTCGTCGGTTGGAATCTCCTGTAAGAACTTCAAATGTTCAGCAATGGAAAAGAAACAGGTTCTCCACAAGAGTAAATTTATAGAGACTCCCTCCACAATATCACGCAACTATCGATTGTAGAGTTCTCTCCACAAAGAGAAAAATGGTGTAGTCGATGAATATATTGTCTTTCGGTAAACACGTTCAATGTCACAAACTTTGAAATTGAATAATTTGATCTTGAATAAACTCCGGATGATGAAAAACTATAAGGGAATGAGTTTTTTGAAACTGTTCTGCGACTGAAACTTTCGTAGGGATGTTTTATTTATTTCTGAGCAACACAGAGTCCAAGAAAACCAAAACACAAAAATCGAGGCAGCAGCTCGTTCGAGCGAGAAGTGGATCTCGTTCGCGCGATAAGGGATTGTCGTTTGAACACCCACTGTCTCGTTAGATCGATAGTGTTTAAAAATAATGTTCTTTAAATAATTCCTCAAATTTTCTTAAACTGTTTTAACTCTGAAATATTTTTAAAAAATGTTTTCGCAAAAAAGATTTAATTCCCAAACATTTAGATCCCTAGCATTTAATCAACATACTAAATTACCCAAATGCTCACAAGTTTTCATACCTGGGTGATCTTAAACATATGCAACATGTCTTGGCCTGAAATCTTCTTCAAAGCTTTAATTTTCACATTCTTGGACTTGAACTTTGTCGTAGGCTCAATTAATCTCCATAATAAAACTAGCCTAGACTTAATTTATTTTGTCCGGAATTAAGCCAATTAAAATAAATGGACATGATAAGAATTATTTTCTACAAGATAGGGAAAGATCGAATGGAAAAACTAATGTATAAATTGTTTATGGAGGGTTGTGTTTCAAATGTGAATGGCAAAGTTTGGATTTTTTTGGACATTTGGGATGAAAGTTGAAAAACTGTTACTAAAGCCGTTTAATACAGGATTAAACTATTTAAGTAACTCCGAATTGGTTTTTGAGGAAACTCTTTTATAAAAATCAAATCAGGTAAATCACAAGATGTTTTTAATAAAACATGCACGAGATCAGTTCAAGATTTGTTAACAAGTTTTAAAAACAAAATTGAAACAGTTTAAATCAACACACCAGCAAGAATGAGTTGAGGAGATGTAGAATGATTAAAGACAATATATTTTTAACGTGGTAAAACCTCACCCAACTAAAGAAACATCCACGGTGACTTCTAAGTCACAAACCAAAAATCCACTAACACAAAATATATCAGTTACAAACTAAATAACACACATGCACACAAATCAGACCTATACAAGTTTAGGAATGTACCCACTGGTGTCCAAACTTTTCTGCAGTTCTGATTATTGATGTGTCTCTCCCAGTTTGTTAACTTCCACTTTGTTCCAGTCTTTACATCGACTCTAGTTTCAAGATCTTATTACCAACACTTCTAGTGTTGTAGTGTGTAAGTGTTTGTGATGGTGCTCTAACACATGCATGCACACACTCACGCTTATTTATACAAACAGTCCTATCAAATTACAAATTAGATCTATATACTATGATTTTCAGTTTCTCTCTTCTTAGGAAACTAAAACCTAATTTGACCTTTAAAATGATCCCGGAATCCACGGCTATCTTGCTCGAAAGACGATTCAATATCTTAATCAATTTCAGGGTTTTGAAAATACTTTTGAAATTGAAAACCGCCAAGTGCGATTCCAATTAGGTCAAAGGTCTTGTTTCAAAATAACTAGAAACGGAAAATGATTTTGTTGATTTTAAAGATAAAAATATTTACAGAAAATAATCAACAAAAGATTTCTCAAGATGAGAAACTAAGAATGCAGATCTATGTGTAATATAACATAAAATGATAAGATCTATGATTTTTATAAAACAGAAATACAGATCTGACCTAATGTTTAAGTTGGACACAAGATCTTAAAACGAAGAGGTTTGAACCACGAAACAGCTTTCAACCCAACACAGAAAAACTCTCAAACACTCAGGGTTTGTGCTTGGTGTAAACTGGTTTTTAAGAAAAGGGTTAGGGTTTGAAACTGTTTGGATGAATTAGGGTTTCTAATTCTCTCTCTTCTCTCTCTTCTCTCTCGAATTAAACGAAGTGGTAAAAGTATCTCAAAGGTTGAGGGTTAGCCTCCTTTTATAGAGGGCTGAGAAGGATCGAGAAGGCTGAGATGAATCTAAAGGCTGAGACTTAGTCTTGGTCTTTTGACTTCCATCCAACGGTTTGAGAGAAGCAGTGAGTTAAACGCTTTCTGATTAGCTAAGAGATGTTCACAGGGATTGGGTTTGGACTCATGCAGGACGTTGATAACATCAATCTAAGGGCTGATATTGATCAACGATTTTGTGTCTTTGAAGAAACACAAAATGAACCGATATCAAGTTGACAGGTGTAAGGCTAGGATTGAGTCTCACGCGCGCGTCTCAAACTAATTACACAGACAACCTCAATTCTAAAGCGCTTTCGATTTCTACCCAAGAGAACTTCCAGGAATAAAACCAACTAAAAGAAATAACAGATTAACCCCAAAAACTTTTAATTCCAATTTTATTTATGAAAAAAAAATTAAAAATCATTAAAAATTCCCAAAAAATTATTAAAAATAGTTTTAAGGGAAATCAACACATACAACACACACACAAACAAATTATGCAATATATGTCCCATTTATGCAGTCCTAATGTGTGTGAGTGTTTGTGAATATACCTTTGACCAATCAACAAGAGGAATGAATTGTATAGAAATGTCTGAGGCTCTTTGGTATCTAGGGGAGGGACTCGATTTTGTCACTATTTGCAAATTAGATGAGCACTTATATAATGTAGACTCAAGTGAGTCAAGAGAATAAGGTGCTTCAATCTCCCCCTTTGGAAATATGAGACAAAATCTCCTTTGAGTCATCTTGGACTCGTAAGGTTACAGAGAAATAAGGAAAAAAAACTATTCCTATACAAAAATTATATCTACCCATTTCCTAGAAAAGAACATTACATAACTCAACTAATTACAATTCAATATCCTATTACGTCTGTTGAGAATAACTGTACAGAATCCTGCAAATAATCACTAAGATCGGGCTTATTAGAATATGTACAAAAGAAATGAACTCATAAGACTCAAATTTCTCCCCCATTTTGTCTCAAATGGACAAAGGGAAAAACTATGCAAGTCAAAGAGTTTATTCATCACAAACCATTCCTATCGATTTACGCAAAGAAATAAATCTATTGAAATCCAAAGGTTTGGTAAACATATCTGCGAATTGCAAATCAGTAGGAAGATAATTGATTTCTAATTCCTTAGTCTCAACTAATTCGCGTATGAAGTGATGTCTAATTTTTATGTGTTTAGTTCGCGAGTGTTGAACGGGATTTTTAGAGATATTGATCGCACTTTGATTATCACAATAGAGATGTAATTGTTCTTCTTGAATACCATAATCACTTAGCATTTTCTTAAGCCAAAGTAATTGAGCACAGCAACTTCCGACGGCTATGTATTCAGATAAAGAAGTGCAGTTTTGCTTCTTACTACTCCATCCTACCAAATTATTACCTATATAGTAACATGCTCTTGATGTGCTCTTACTATCATCAGTACACCCAGCCGAATCGGCATCAGTGTAACCTATTATAGTGATAGGTGTATCATTGGTGTACCAAAGTCCTAAATTTAGAGTGCCTTTTATGTATTTAATGATTCTTTTAACACAAGTTAGATGGATCTCTTTAGGATTATTTTGATAATGAGCACACACGCAAACAGCGTACATAATATCAGGACGCGAGGTAGTGAGATATAGTAAGGTTCCTATCATACTACAATAGGGTTGGATCTATGGATTTTCTAGATTCATCTTTAGATAGTTTGACTGTAGCACTCATGGGAGTTTTAGCATCTTTTGAACTCTCAAGGCCGAATTTTTTAACAATCTCTAAAGCATATTTTGATTGCGAAATAAATAATCCTTTTGAATTTTTTTTGACTTGAAAACCCAAGAAAATTGCAACTCCCCCATAAGAGACATTTTAAATTTTGTATGCATAATTTCATAAAAGGATTTAACTTCTGAGGGGGAAGTTGATCCAAAAATGATATTGTCAACATAAACTTGAGTTATAATTATATGTTTGTCAAAATGTTTGACGAAAAGGGTTTGATCATTTTCACCTCTCTTAAAACCTTTATCTAAGAGAAAATTGGAAAGGCGCTCATACCAGGCTCTTGGCGCTTGTTTTAGGCCATACAAAGCCTTTTTAAGACGAAAGACATGATTTGGATATTTAGGTTCAATGAACCCTTTTGGTTGTTCTATATAGGTCTCCTCAGTCAATATTCTATTAAGGAAGGCATATTTAACATCCATTTGGTAAAGCGTAAAATATAAGTAGCAAGCTATGGCAAAGAGAAGACGAACAGATTCTAAGCGAGTAACAGGAGCAAAAGTCTCGTTAAAATTTATTCCTTCAATTTGAGAGTATCCTTGAGCAACTAATCTGGCTTTGTTTCTAATGATTATCCCACTTTCATCAGATTTATTTTTAAAAATCCAACGTGTGCCAATAACCGTTTTTTTATCAGGCCTAGGTACAAGATACCAAACATCATGAATGATAAATTGAAGTAATTCTTCATGCATGGAAGCAATCCAATGAGGGTCATTCAATGCTTCATTTACATTCTTTGGTTCCACAAGGGAAACAAAACATGCATAATGAGCATAGTTTCTGAATTGAGATCTTGTATGCACAGGTTCACTTGGGTTACCAACGACGTTATTTATGGGATGGTCTTTAGAAACCCAATTTGGTACTTCACGCGCCTCAATTGGTAAAGAATCATCTATTTCTGGAGAGTCATTTTCTAAAACATTTTTAGACTCTTCCACAATAGTTGGTTCTCCAGTCTTACTCTCAACAGTAGTGTCACTTACAATTACTTTTATGGATTC
Organism: Sambucus nigra; assembly: GCA_949130495.1. Lineage (NCBI taxonomy): Eukaryota > Viridiplantae > Streptophyta > Magnoliopsida > Dipsacales > Adoxaceae > Sambucus > Sambucus nigra. The sequence goes on from OX422214.1 coordinate 52,297,358, forward strand.
CATTATGGTCTTAGTTCGAAGGTTAAAGGCACGGTATGCTCTACTGTTAGGAGAATATTCTAGAAAGATAGCTTTATCTCCACGAGTCTCAAATTTGTATAAGTTTTCTCTGTCTTTGCAGACATAACACGTACTATCAAACTTTCTAAGGTACTTAAGATTGGGATTCTTCCCATACCAAAGTTTGTAAGTAGTTTATTTAGAATTATTTTTAAGATAGACCCTATTGATAATGTGACACGCAGTACGAATGGATTCTATCCAAAAATACTTAGGTAAACACTTGGCATGAATCATAACACGTGCTATCTCTTGAAGGGTACGATTCTTTCTCTAAGTAATACCATTTTGTTGAGGAGTATTAGGAGCACTAAACTCATGTTTGTAACCATTATAGTCACAATACTCTATAATAACAGTATTTATAAATTCTCCACCTCTATCACTACGAATTCTATTTACTTGAGTGTCCTTCTAATTTTTAATTCGAAGTAAAATCTTCAAGAAATTTTGGAAAGTGTCAGACTTTTGTTTTAATAAAGCTACCCAAGTAAATCTATTGAAGTCATTAACCATAACAAGAATGTAACCGTGTCCACAGAGACTAACAGTTCGAGAAGGACCCATTAGGTCCATATGGATGAGCTCTAAGGGTTTAGAGGTAAAGATATCTCTGAATTTCTTATGAGAGGCCTTAACAATTTTTTCTTCCTGACATGACACACAGACAATATTAGAAATAGATTTGATCTTAGGTATACCTCTAACTATTTCTTGTGAAGTCAATCTACTAAGGTTTTTATAATTTATGTAACCCATCCTGTTATGCCATATTTCATTATTATCCATTCTGGAAACATTATAGATTTCAGTATTGTTCATGACAGTATAGCAATTGTCAGGAGTCCTGAATCCTGTAATTATACATTCACCCTTTTCATTTAAAATTTTGCAATTGTTCTTTGAAAAGGTGACAGTATGATTTGAGTCACAAAATTACGAGATACTAAGAAGATTGGCCTTGAGACCTTTTACTAGAAGAACATTTTCAAACACAGGTAATCCTTCTTCTTGGAGTGTCCCTTTACCTATGATTTGAGATGATACACCATCACCAAAAATAACTTTTCCTCCAGCAAAACTAGTTTTGTTTAAAAGTTTGGTATCATGACCAGTCATATGCTTAGAACATCCCGAATCTAAATACCAACCAGAAGATGTGTGTTCAGCTTTTAAAGAAGTGATCACAATGTTACACTTCATCTGGGGTTATAGATCATCTTTTCTAACCCAAATAGCTCTTATTTTCATTTTGCGCTTATTTGCGTTTATTTGATAAAATTTGCGAGCATTCGATTTCTATTGAAAAATGTTTTGCGCGTGAGGTTGAATTTTATGGAAAGTATGAGCATTTGATTTAGAAAAGTGTCTAGGATTCCTTCTTAGAAATGATCTTTTAGGTTTGGTATTTCTTTTTCTATAGTTACATCTTTTGTCTGGTTGTCTAGGCAGAACATAATTGTTACGACTTCTCCTAGAGTAGTTAAAGTTTTAGTACACAGTAGTATTATAGACAGTGTTAACTAAAAGTTTTAGAGTAGCAACCTTAAAAGAATGACCATATAAGTCACAGTAAGAGCAATATAGATTGCTCGAAGAGGGTATCTCCTTAGGAAAGTCTCTAAACATAGGTTTCACTGGATTTTGATTTTGAACCTTATTACTAGGAGGTACAGTTTGAAAGGCAGAATCACTCTTCCTAATCGGGGGGCAGACATATTTAGCCTTAGGTGGACTTTCACACTTAGAGTAACTTGATTCCCCAATATCAAACTTTGATTGTATTTCATCAAACTCTTGTTTCAGAGAATGAAAATATGGGCAAGTATCTATAAGTCTTTTGCCTCCTAACACAAACGTGATGGTTTCAAAAAATTTAGTTTGTGTCATTAAATTGGGCAAAACCCTATTCCAGTTCGATCATCAGAATTGGTTTTTGAATTAGCAACAATACCATCAAAATAGTTTGAATTATTTTCAAATTTTGTAATTTTTTTGAAAACCATTAATGTCTTCTCTTTGGATTGTTCCAATTCTAATAATGTCCCTTTATATTTTTTTCTCCAGAGTTTCATTTTCTTCAACCAAATTCTTCAAATTTTTATCAAAAGTTTTAACTTCATTTTCATGAGTTAGACATTGGGTTGTATACTCTTTAGCATTAAGTTTAACCATCAGGCTGAGGTCTTCTAGTTTCTTAGTGAGATCTTTCACTATCTTCTCTAGTCTAGTGCTTTTCTTGAGGGTTTTAGAATAAAGTGTGTGAATATCAGGGAGGTTTTCAGTGACCGAATCACTAAGTCTAGTGTGTGAAGTGACCCCTAAGGATTCAATTCTTGAACTCACACACCCATTAACATCATCATTATCGCTTTCCCTTTGACTCACACACCTCGTGGTAGAACTAACAATGTTCTCATAAATTAAGGCATCTAAACCAGTAGCAGCATGATTCATAACAACAGAAGTAGAGTTACTAACATCATTCTCATACACAGGCATAGGCATATCATCATTATAGATTATCTTGGCAAGAAAGACATGCAAGGATCAAAATCATCAGATGATTCAGGTTCCTCATTTTTAGATTCACTTGAATCATCCCATGTTTTGCAAATGTTGGCCCTAGTATGTTTATTGGTAGTGTTCAGTTTAACTCTACAGTCTTGTGTTGTATGACCCAATTTTCCACATCTAAATCATTCAATGTTCTTGAAGTCTTTGTTAGGTCTCATGTCCTTATGATGTTTGTCTTGACCTCTCTCATGGGGTTTATGATTAGACTGAGTTGGATAATTTGGCTTGCCTTGTTTGTTTGCCATTTTATTTTTAAATTTGACAATTTTCTTAAATTGTTTTGACATCAAGGCAATTTGATTATCCAAACTATCTAGATCACATTCATCATCAGAGTCATCAGTGGAAATGGTAAGCTCAGGTTTCATCATCTTAGAGGAAAAACTTAAGTTGGAACTAGTCTGTTTCCTATGGGACTGAGTGATTTGTTTCTTAAATTCTAATTCCATTTCCACAGTTCTTAGTTTACTACTGAGTAATTCAGGAGTGAGATTTTGGTCACACATTTCCTCAATAGCATATCTTTTGTTATCAAATTTCTGTGGTAATGATCTTAGAATTTTAGATACAATTTCATGTCTGTCATATATTATCCCGTTAGCATGCAACTTGGTCACAATGTCAGCCAATTTCATGTAAAAATCATCAAAGGATTCAGAGTCTGACATAATTAGGGAATTATACTGTTGGACAAGCATTTGAGTTTTAGCAGCCTTAACTCTAGTGTCACCTTCATGTGCAGTAATCAGTGTATCCTAAGTTTCCTTAGAAGTGGCACAAGATGAGATCCTTTTGAACTCATGTTCATTTATGGACATAAAAATGACATTCTTACCTTTGTTAATGTTTCGAGAAGTTTGCTTCTCTTATTGAGTGAATTCAATTAATGCTTTCTTAGTCCTCTCATTACTTCCTTCGATGGATGGTTTAGTAGGATAAGTATATTCATTTTTAACAATATCCCATACATCATCTCCCAAGGTTCATTGTATGAAAGCAACCATCCTTACTTTTCTTAACCAAAGTTGTTTCCATCAAAGAGAGGGGGTCTGGTCAAGTTGCCAAATCTTTCATTTTTCTCGTCCATTGTTTGATTTTTAGAAAACAATTTTAGAAACACAAGATCCATTTTTTTTTAAAAGAAATTTCCAAAGCTCTCATGCCAATTAAAAAACTGTTACTAAAGCCGTTTAATACAGGATTAAACAATTTAAGTAACTTTGAACTGTTTTTTGAGGAAATTCTTTTCTAAAAATCAAATCAGGTAAATCACAAGATGTGTTTAATAAAACATGCACGAGATCAGTTCAAGATTTGTTAACAAGTTTTAAAATCAAAATTGAAACAGTCTAAATCAGCACACCAGCAAGAATGAGATGAGGAGATGTAGAAAGATTAAAGATAAGAGATTTTTACGTGGTAAAACCTCACCCAACTGAGGAAACATCCACGATGACTTCTAAGTCACAAACCAAAATTCCACTAAAACAAAATATATCATTTACAAACTATATAACATACATGCACACAAATTAGACCTATAGAAGTTTAGGAATGTACCCACTGGTGTCCCTCTAACTTTTTTGTAGTTCTGATTATTGATGTGTCTCTCCCAGTTTTCTAACTTCCACTTTGTTCCAGTCTTTACATCGACTCTTATTTCAAGATCTTATTACCAACACTTCAAGTGTTGTAGTGTGTAAGTGTTTGTGATGGTGCTCTAGCACATGCATGCACACACTCACGCTTATTTATACAAACAGTCCTATCAAATTACAAATTAGTTCTATATACTATGATTTTCAGTTTCTCTCTTCTTAGGAAACTAAAACCTAATTTGACCTTTAAAATGATAGCGGAATCTACGGCTGTCTTGCTCGAAAGACGATTCAATATCTTAATCAATTTCAGGGTTTTGAAAATACTTTTGAAATTAAAAACCGCCAAGTGTTATTCCAATTAGGTCAAAGGTCTTGTTTCAAAATAACTAGAAACAGAAAATGATTTTGTTGATTTTAAAGATAAAAACATTTACAGAAAATAATCAACAAAAGATTTCTCAAGATAAGAAACTAAGAATGAAGATCTACGTGTAATATAACATAAAATGAAAAGATTTATGATTTTTATAAAACAGAAATACAGATCTGACCTAATGTTTAAGTTGGACACAAGATCTTAAAACGAAGAGATTTGAACCACGAAACAACTTTCAACCCAACACAGAAAAACTCTCAAACACTCGGGGTTTGTGCTTGGTGTAAACTGGTTTTAAGAAAAGGGTTAGGGTTTGAAACTGTTTGGATGAATTAGGGTTTCTAATCTCTCTCTTCTCTCTCGAATTAAACGAAGTGGTAAAAGTCTCTCAAAGGGTGAGGGTTAGCCTCCTTTTATAGAGGGCTGAGAAGGATCGAGAAGGCTGAGATGAATCTAGAGGCTGAGACTTAGTCTTGGTCTTTTGACTTCCATCCAACGGTTTGAGAGAAGCAGTGAGTTAAACGCTTTCTGATTAGCTAAGAGATGTTCACAGGGATTGGGTTTGGACTCATGCAGGACGTTGATAACATCAATCTAAGGGATGAGATTGATCAACGATTTTGTGTCTTTGAAGAAACACAAAATGAACCGATATCAAGTTGACAAGTGTAAGGCTAGGATTGAGTCTCACGCGCGCGTCTCAAACTAATTACACAGACAACCTCAATTCTCATGCGCTTTCGGTTTCTACCCAAGAGAACTTCCAAGAATAAAACCAACTAACATAAATAACTAATTAACCCCAAAAACTTTTAATTCCAATTTTATTTATGAAAAAAAAATTAAAAATCATTAAAAATTCCCAAAAAATATTAAAAATAGTTTAAAGGGAAATTAATACACACAACACACACACAAACAAATTATGAAATATATGACCCATTTATGCAGTCCTAATGTGTGTGAGTGTTTGTGAATATACCTTTGATCAATCAAACAAGAGGAATGAATTGTATAGAAGTGTTTGAGGCTCTTTGGTATCTAGGGGAGGGACTCAATTTTGTCACTATTTCCAAATTAGATGAGCACTTATACAATGTAGACTCATGTGAGTCAAGAGTATAAGGTTCTTTAAAAGTTACTTTAGGGTGAAACTCTTATCATCTTTTAGCCTTTGATGTGGACCATCCATCTTTAGGTCATCTGGTTAAAATAGCAATGGTGTATGCTAAGTCTAAAGCTCAAGAAAGAAAATATCTTTGGGAGGATATTATCGCTACAAGTGGTATCAATGAGGATTTGACTTACATGATCATTGGAGGCTTTAATTTAGTCTCATCTTAAGAAGAGAAACGTGGGGGAAGTGGGATTAATTTTCTTGTAGTCATGGACTTCAATGAATGTATTGACAGCGGTGGTTTAATAGATATGGGGTATTGGGGTTCAAGATTTACTTAGAACAATAAAATATGTGAGGAAGGTATAAAATTCGAAAAGCTAGCTAAGGGTCTACAGAATAAAGTTTGGAGATTGAAGTTCCCCAATTCTATAGTGTCTCATTTAAATAACACCTATTCAAATCATCATCCTTTATTAGTGGAGGTTAAAGATTGGGTTAATAGTGTGCCCAAATCTTTTAAGTGCCATAAAATGTATTGGAAACAAAAGACCAATCTTAAATGGTTGAAAGAAGGGAATTCTAACACTAGGTTCTTTCACTCTGTGGTTAAATCCAAACACAGAAAACTGAAAATGTATTCCATTAAAAATAATGTGGGTTAGTCCCAGAGAATCCTCGCGAAATAGCCAGTCATGTAGTGGAGTTTTAAAAGTAGTTATTGAGTGCTGGAGAGACTGAAAATACTAACATCTTGTTAAAATGTATTCCTCACTTGGTTTCCCTAGTTAATAATGACATGCTAGAGAGTTTTTCTTCAGAACATGAGATTAAGGTTGCAATCAATAGCTTGAGTAAGGATTCTGCTCCAGGTACCGATGGATTTGGGGGATATTCTATATTCAATGTTGGAACATTATACAAATGATTTTATAAGGGCTTCTAACTCTTTTTTTACTGGTAAGGAGCTCCCTCAAAACTGGACTAGCACTCAAATTATCATGATTTCTAAGGTATTCCAACCTTCTAAATATGAGAAATTTAGACCAATTAGCTTATGAAACTTCTCATACAAGGTATTTTAAAGGCCTTTTCCTCAAATCTAAATATAATTCTCCCCAAGATGATTTCTCATCACCAAAGTGGATTTGTTAAGGGAAGGAATATATAGGCTAATATATGGTTAGCCCAAGAGATGATTCAGAATATTGACAAAAAGGTAGATGGAGGTAACATTATATAAAACTTGATATGGAGAAGTCTTATGACAGACTAGATTGGATATTTTTAATGCAAGTTCTTCGGAAATTTTGGTTTGGGGAAAGGTTCATTGACTTTATGTGGCGGTCGGTATCTCAAAATTGGTTTTCAATTTATATTACTGGCAAAGCCAATGGTTTCTTTCAATATTCCAGAGGGGTGAGAGAAGGAGATTTTATATATCCAAGTTTATTCATCCTTGAAGCAGAGTGTCTTAGTAGGGCACTCAACTGTTTGATGTTACATGGGGTGATTAACCCCTATTAACATCCTAGTGACACTTTTATAATCTCTCATTTAGCCTATGTTGATGACATAGTGATCCTTACTAGATGGGATAAACAAATCTTGGTAAGGCTCATGATATTCTTAAGATTATGACTAAGGTTCAGGGCAAAGGATTAGTGAGATCAAATTTAGTATTATAATTGGATCTCCATTCAGCATGCATGCCATGATTAAGGATATAACAGGGTTCAACATTAAATCAGTTCCTTTAAAGTATTTAGGATTCCCTCTTCTCGAAGGAAGGGTCACTAAAGATCATTTCAGGCCTCTTATTGAATCAATTAGATTGAGGATATGTGGGTGAAATACTAGATGGTTGTCTAAAATAGGCAAAATTATTTTGATGAAATCTATGTTGGCCTATGTTATTTTCTATTTGCTTGCTAATTTGAATCCTCCTAAAAGTGTTGTGAAGACTTTGCATTCATTATTTTCTATTTTTGGGGGGGGTGGGGAGGATCTCAATCAGAAGGATGGAAATGTCAAATGGATGTCTTGGGAAAATATGTGTAAGGGTAGATCTGAGGGGGGTCTAGGATTAACTAATCTAAATGTGGTTTTAAAATCTTGATCAATGAAGTTTTGCACTACAATAATACTATCTCTAGCGACCAAGATGATAAAACTCACTCGAGAATTTTATCAAACAATTGGTGTGCGAAAAACACCCAAGACCTTGTTCCTTAAATGAACTAGTGTGCAAACTCCCAATGAATTCAACCAAGTGTCAATGAAGAGACAATAAGAAAATACAAGCAATCTTCAAAGGAAAATAACAACGATATACCGTTGTTCACCCAAATTTGGGCTACATCCACCAAGGAGGATTTCTTCTTTCTATTGATAAATGGAGGAACCCAAAGGTTATACACGCACAAAATTTATTTCTCTTAGTAAGTCACTCACAACCTCACAAGAACTCACCCCTCAAATGGGATCTCTATCTCTCTTTAGCTTTGATAACTCTCAAAATATATCTTAAACATGTCCTCTCCCAAAACATAGAAATAACACTTGTATTTATAGATTTTAGCCAAAATGGCAAATTTGTACATAAACCAAAACTGGAAAAAAAAAATAGCACAAAGTTGGAGGCCCCTGCCTCAATCTCAGTTATGCCCTAAACATCATAGGAGAGCCAAAACCAACAAACTCCACCTTGGCGATCCTAACTCTCCAACCAATCTCTAGAATGCTAAAATTGAACCCGCTTGAAGACCGTCCCACCATCTACCAAGCTAATGTGATTCCCTAGGCGATCCTCACGATCCAACTGAACTCGAAAAACAAAAATCAAATCCGCTTGAAGATCATCCCGGCGTCTAACAAGCCAATACGCTCCACCCGACGCTAAGTCACCCCAAACTTCAACCATAAAGTGAGATACCGTAAGTCTTCACTCCAAGACTCCAAACGAATCCACTCACCGAGGAACCAAGTTCTAAACTAAGAACTCTCCATCTCATGCATCTGAATGCTTCCCATGAAACCATGTGGTGAATCTCGCTCCTCGTGTAAACCGGTGAGTACACCCCCACACAATACATATAGAGTACACCTTATTTACACGAAACATTCAAACACATCAGCACCATCTTTCACCTTGAGAAATAACCACGAATGACAGGAAAAATTCCTCACCTCTCACACCCTCCAAATCTCACCCTCAAAAGATGTACCAAGTCTTTGTTACGAAAGACTCTGGTTTTCCAATGCTCACACACCCGTTTGCCAATACTCGCAAATAATAACTCATCGGCCTTCCTTGAACTTGATACACACACCTCGAATCCATCACATTCCTACACCTCCTCGATTCCAATCGACTAATGCATGTGTGCAACTAAACTGAGTCAACATCACCCGTTATCCCTGGAGGGGGACTTCGATCCATCCCCTCCACTGTTAGGTATTATCCCATCACTACCATCTACTCTCGAAAAGCTAGCACCCAATGCCTTCGCTTTGTTCACAAACAAGACATGCCTCGAACATTCAACCACTTGTGTACACAGCTTCCCCATCTTTCTTGAAGTCTGATTTAGATGATACAACCCCTCTCTCTCCTCTCCCCTCGCTAGGACCATACAACCGTGTGTGACTTTCAAGACTCCACCCACCACCGACACCCGGCAACCCTTGGAATCCAAATGGCTAATGGATATCAAATTCTTTCACAACTTTAGGACATAGGCCACACCACCCAAACTTCACTCCACCCCATCGAACATCTTGAGTTTCACCATCCCAACACCCTCAACGACAACCTTATCTCCATTAGCCAAAGACATGAAACCTTTTCCATTTTTCGTGAAAGTCTCAAAATATTCCCTCTTATATCAAACATGATCTGACGATCCTGAATCTAATATCCACTCATCTTGGGAAAGAGAGTTAACCTTGGAGATTGTGAGAAGTTCTCCAAGTTCATCTTCATAATTTGCACTCGCTACCATTTCCCTCTCGAAATCAACCTTACCCTTAACCTTGTCGTTCCACAAAGGACATTCTCGGATCATATAACCCCATTCTCGGCACTTGTAACACCCCTCGATCTAGACCTACTACCGTTATTAAATTCTCAGTTGGAGTTCCTTTCGCCATTTTTCCCACCTCCGTCTCTCACCGTAAGAACTTCATTATGGGAATACCTGTCACCTTCACCTTCCTTATTTCTCATTGTGACATGAAACTGAATATCTTTCACAACCTCATTTCACCGGAGCATAGACTTCCCAAACATGAGAGTGTCCACAAAATGCTCGTATGAATCGGGTAATGATGCAAGCAACAACAATGCTCAATCCTCATCAATGATTTGAATATCTATCTGATTCAAGTATTTTATCAAAGCATTAAAAACGTTGATATGATTCATCATATCCTCACCCTCCTTCATCTCAAGCTTGAAGAGTTTCTTCTTGAGGAATAATTTATTTGAGAACGACCTCCCCAAATAAATATCTTTTAGCTTATCCCACATGCCTTTAGCCATGATCTCCGCTATCACGTTATTCAACACATCATCCATGATAAACATCTCAATACATGAAGTCGCTCTTTAATCAATATCAATCCACTCGATGCCTACTGGTCGTACCTCTACCCCTAACAATGCTAATTGCAACCTCTATTGGAAAAAATGGCTCGCATTCATCTTTACCATAACCTGAAATTGATCATCTCATCAAAAGCCTTCATCTACATCTTCATTAAGCCACTCGATCCATAAATCGGATCCTATCTCTTAGAGCCTCCGCTCGGAGAGGTTGATTCTTGAGTACTCTCCACATTTTTCATCATTTGGAACAAAAAACAAAAGCTATGCCAAAATTTCCAAAAATTTTTCAACCTTAAACCAAAAATATCGAGCAAACAATGCAATCAAAGCTCCGATACCACTTGTTGCGCTAAAGCAAGACTATCTCTAGCGACCAAGACGATAAAACTCACTCGATAATTTTATCAAACACTTGGTGTACGAAAAACACCCAAGACCTTGTTCTGTAAATGAACTAGTGTGCAAACTCCCAATGAATTAAATCAAGCATCAATGAAGAGAAAATTAGAACATACAAGTAATCATCAAAGAAAAATAACAACGATATACCATGGTTCACCCAAATTTGGACTACATCCACCAAGGAGGATTTCTTCTTTTGATAGATAAATGGAGGAACCCAAAGGTTATAAACACACACAATTTATCTCTCTTAGAAAGTCACTCACAACCTCACAAGAACTCACCCTCAAATGGGAGCTCTATCTCTCTTTAGCTTTGATAACTCTCAAAATAGCTCTCAAACTTGTGCTCTCCTAAAACCTAGAAATAACACTTGTATTTATAAATTTGAGACAAAATGGCAAATTTGTAAATAAACCAAAATTAGAAGAAGAAAAAAGGCATAAAGTTGGAGGCCCCTGTCTCAATCTCAGTTCTGCCCCAAACATCATAGGAGAGCCCAAACCAATATGAATATGTATTCAAAGATGAAGATTGAGAAATCTAAATGGGCTATCTTCATGAATAATAGATATAGGGGTAATAGAGTGTATGCTCATGGAGAGTCTAAGAATTGGAAAATAATGATTGGGGTTAAATACATCTGTCAAGATAACATGCTGAAGATGGAAGATGTGAGGATATGGAATAAGGACTGTTGTGGGGTATTTTCAATGAAGTCTGCTAAAGAAGTGATTAAGGGAGGGTATATGACCCCAATCAGATTTATATGACCCCAATCAGATTTATCGTATACACTTATTTTATGACTACAAGTTTTCTAATAAGATTTATAGATGTTTTGAAAATATGCTAGGTATTCAACATAATAGACTTGGGATCCACTTTCTTTTGATGGCTTAGTGGTGTTATGCCTCCAAGAAAGATTATAGTCAGTCTATTTACAAAGTTGTGGAAATGATTACTTTATGGGAGCTATGGACTAGTAGGTGAAAAGAAACTTTTAAGAATCTTAAGCCAAATTCAGATCAAGTCATTAGAAACATTCATATAGTTGTGTAGAACCTTTCCTTCCAAATAATATTCAACAACAAAATTGTAGAGATGGATAGTGACATGGCTAAGGTGTTTGGTGTCAAGAATAATAAAAAATCCAAGAAGAGATGGAAAGCAAGGTGGATTCCATCATAGCCCTTTAAATTCAAACTTAATGTTAAAACAGTGAGGTCTGCTTCTAGAGGGGTTGCTTCAGGAGGGATAATCAGATATAATTTAGGGTCTTTTCTTGGGGCTTTCTCAAGACCTCAATGAGGTTCAAATGTAGTTATGGAAGATGTTGAAGCTAGTAAGGATGGCCCCGCATTGTTTAATAAGATGGGATGCTTTCCTATAACCATTGAGGTGGATTCTAAGGTGGTGATTGAGTTGATAAAGAGAAGAGATCATGGTTTGAGTACCTCTAAAATTATTTATATCAAGAACTCTCTAGAAGAATATGCTACAAATCTTATTTTTATTCTAGAGAAACCAATTAAATAGCTGAGAAGATTGCTAGCTATGGTCTTTCTTTGATGTATTTAGAATATTTCTTTGACTTGAGTCAATTTAGCTCTCAAGTTAGCAAGCCTATAAGTGGTCTTATTAGATTAGATTTTGAGGGTTCTCCTTAGTTTGTTCTTAGAGTCTAGTGCTTGTACATGCTCTGAAGGGGGGTCTTTCCTCCTATTTTCTAATCCAATCTAGGGGTCTCCCATTTTCTTCAAAAAACATTAATCGTACAGTCAAAAATTATAGATCCGAACGTATAAAAGGGGACCAACCCCAATGGGGAAACACCCCAAAACTTTGCGTTGATTAGGTTTTCTAAAAATCCTCTTTTCTTGAGCATTGACCTGAGCGTCCTAAGTAAAGTTCTAATTGTCCTGGAAAGTCTCTTCCAATAATTAAAAAGAGTTGTACCTCTGCGAAGATCCGCAAATCAGAGTCTTCCAATACATAACTCTATCCGACAGTACCACCTCATTGAGGTCACTCCCCCATCAAAATCTCCACTCAAACTCTAAAGGTAAACATTTTGAGGAAATCCTAAACTTACGTCTTAAATAAATATTGGGACCTATAAACATATCTACTGGTATAATACCATGACATGTCCCCCACTGAGGGACCGAGTATGCAGTTTAAAACTTTTATATTTCAAATCCTAATCTTTTGCCAACATTTCTTATCATTGAGATAATCACTATGTTCTCACCCTAAAGGGACTACTCAGAATAGGTTAAAAGTGAGTATTATATGAAAACATTATTTTCCAGTATTTCAACCCATTTTAAGGAAAGTGTTAGTGAGCAGGGTAACTTTGGCCTCTTAATGAAAGACAATGTCAAAATTTTGGATAATCCTCCCCACTTATCTAAGAAAACGTTCCCATCTCAAAGGAGGCACACACAAAGTTTTATTTTCTTTAAATACTCATAAAACATCTTTCTCTGATTATGTACTTTTAGATATGTGATTATAGTGTTTCAATTCTTAACGAAAATGTTATATAAAAGAATAGGATCCTCAAACACAATAACTTTGTACTGTTTATACTTGATATCTTAAAATCCATACATGTACCCCCCAGTTGGAGCACGTAGGGTTTGATCCCATGTCTCCCTAAGTACAAAGGCGCAATATTAATCCCCACTCGTGATCCCAGGCCTTACAATAAATCTCTTAGAGAATTTTCTTTAGTGATGCCTCCATCTCTACTCTGACCCTCTCCTCACCCCACATAAGATGGTCATATTTATCATATTACCAACCCGAGGACCATAAAGCCTCCAGGATATATGTCATATGATAAGGGATGCAAATATCCCTATATGAGACTTCTGGTCCACTTCACTTCTGAAAAACCACATTAGATTCGTCCCTCGAGATACAAAACATAACTTCCTTTACATAATCACCGACCATATACCCTACAGGCGCTCTACAAGATGCCCAAACATCTACTCGCCCTCCTCATCCAGGTCCTCACACTTAAAAATGCATCACGTTGGAACAGATTCCATGAGGTAAAAGAGCATCATGAACTACGTATTCTTCGATCTTGTGGCTACATGAATAGGTAGGCTCAATATTGAGGCTTTCCTCGTCAGCCCAAGCTTTAATAGACTAACGCCATTTCGTTACACCTCAACCTATTAACGACTTTCCATTACACCTACATACACTAATGGCCTTCCATTATATGTATACATATGTGTACACACACACGCTTGTGTACCCATATGCCCATTAGTGATGTCGTTACACCTCTCACTAATACTATTTTTTATACATAAACATATGTCTACATTTTAAGGGATTCTAATAAACGAAGGTCGCTCATCATGTTCTAAAATAAAACTTAAAGTAACTATATATCAAAATGCGTTAATATATACTTATATAGGTAAGCATAAAGAACAAGTGGGGTGCCTAATGTCTTCCTCATCCATAACCCGGTTCTCGAATCTACACCAAGAATCTTTGGAACCTTCAGAGGCTTAGGGTGATCCCAAAAAGGACAACCTGAATCATTTTTTTGTTTTTATATAAACCAAATGGTAGACTCTAAACAACCTAAAAAACCTCACAAAAGAAAGGTTCAAGTCGAACAGGGGAGTGCACAAAAATGGACATGGTGTCTAACAACTTTAAAGGGAATAACAAAATAGACCACTAAGAGAAATGGAGATAGAGGGGCAAGCATTCTCACCTCTCCACGAACACACCCATCCATCCTTATCCATATCCCTATGCCTCCCCATCTCCGTTTCTAAATAGTACGGGCCTGCAATACCACAGTGGCAACTCCGTCAGGGATAAAATCAAGAGAATCAAACTATCCATATGTGTAAGGACATGATTTTATAAATGTACGTTATCAATTAAGTATTCCATATATCGCTACAATCGTCGAAGAATGTTAAAGATCAAATATGCAACAAGACGGATCCGAATATCAAAGTTCTTCAACATTCAAGACTCCGCGACATAAATTTGGTAAAGGTTGTGTTTTAATTCCTCAGCATTTCACTTAGAGTGTTGGGATATTTTTTATCAAATATTTTCGAAGTGTTGGAGCGGAGTTTTTGAGTTTTTCGTCAAAATTAATTTTCGAAGTTTTAAGGCGCGGCATTTACTAGTAAAAAGAAAAAGGAAAAATATTAATTTAATATTGTATTCGAACGATAGAGGTTGTCGTTCAAACGACATGCATTATCGCGTGAAGCTCGTTCAAACGACGCGTGTACTTGTTCAAAAAAGATGTGTTTTCGTTTGAGCGATCTGCCGCCTTAGATTTTGTATAATAGGTTTTTTTCAACTCCGTTTTTCTTCAGAAGACCTGCAAATTTTCAATAGACGAAACTTCTTTGGCAGAATACATTATCTTCTCACTTTTAGGGCTTTAATCCCTTTTGTTTTCAATTAACAAGATCCCAATAGTTTATGTGAATTGTTTGGAACCCAAGAACACATCTTGTGTCAAGTTTCTCTTGTAGGGATGATCTAGGTGCCACTTGAGGGAGGTATTGGGTTGACTACGACTGCATATCATTGGGAGCACTCGTACTGATTGGGACTGCGGTTCTTGCTAACTCTAGGTTACGTGCTTATGTGATTGTTCCGAGGAGTAATCATTGCATATTTCATTGTGTAATTATAAGTTGCGATTTATTAATTCATAGTGAAATAAAAGGTTTTACCCAAAAGGATTTTTTCATGAAATTTGTGAGTTAGCATATTTATGTGTATGATGGTTTGACACTCGAACCCATGTAGTTGTATGTTTAGGGGCTAATTTAATATGTTTCAAAAATTGACACTAATTAAATAAGTTTAAATTGAGAATTTGTGAATTCGTTCAAATCAAGTATCACATCGGCACATTTACACGGCATTTTACAAATTGGTATAAGAACTTTTTAAAGCGAGTGCATACCTTATCAAATTGGTATCAGAGCAGGTTTCACTAATTTATTTTGAATTCCTATTTTTCGCAAAATTTGTGTGATATTGATTTGTTTTTAAATTCTGATTTTTAAATTTGTCACAATGTTTCCAACGAAAATTTATATAATTGGTTGCCAATTTTTGACGGGTCTAATTATGCTTACTGGAAAGCCAGCAGGAAATCACATTTAAAAGCAATCGATGAAAGAGTTTGGGTTATTTGTGAAAGAGGTTGGACTCCTCCCACCGTCACCGCAAATAATGTCACGAATTTAAAGTATATGTCAGACTAGACTGAGGATGAGTTTAAGTGGAGCACATTTAATTCTCGAGGGCTTAATGCAATTTTTGGTGTCGTCACTCCTGAGGAGTTCCTACATATTATGATGTGAACCACATCTAAAGAAGCATGGGATGTTTTGCAACTCACCCACGAGGGCACTAACACGGTTAAAGAGTCTAAAATTCAAAATTTAACTACTCAATTTGAAATGATAACCATGATTGAGACTGAGTGTTTTAATGCTTTTATGCACGTTTGTCTGACATTGTCACTACTAGTTTCAATCTTGGAGAGCCTATACCTGATGCGCGAGTGGTTAAAAAGATTTTAAGATTGCTGCCAAAACGTTTTATCCTAATAGTGACCATTTTGAACACCTTAAAAATTTGAGTCATCTCAAATTAGAAGAGTTCGTAGGAGACCTCCAGACATATGAGATTGACATGTTCCTCAACACTGTCAAACCTGAGGATATAGGGATAGCGCTAAAATCCCAGTCAAGGAAGGGAAAGGAAATGTCCACGAGTGATAAGAAAAAGAAACTGAGATTTTGTGAGTTCGAGTCTGAGGACGAGTTCGATTTTGATATGGCTATGCTTGCAAAGAATTTTAAAAAGTTTCTCAAGTTTTCAAAACAAAATTCTTCCAATAAAAAGTTTTTTAGAAAAAGAAAGATAAGGCCAAAGAAAGCGGTGAGAAAGAGAAAGAGGGAGAGGGAGATTTAGAAAAAGTGACGTGTTTTGAGTGTGAGGGGAAAGGGCATAAGTCGTTTGAGTGTCCCACTAGATTTAGGAGAGAGGGCAAGAAAGTTTCTATACCCGTCACTCTTAGCAATAGTGAGTATGATGTGAAAGATTCTGGGGATGAGTCTTCAGAAGGAAAGTTTGTTTCCTTTTTATCTAGTCACGAGAACACGCCTAGTTTGTCCCATGATGATGAGGTCACTTGTGCACGTAAGACCCCCGAGGAGGATTTGAGTGTGTGTAGCGAGTCTAAGAGTGAGTGTGCTCTTGAGGGTGATAGTGAGCTCCAGATCGCTTTTCGAGATTTGTATGTTGAGACCTTGAAAATAAAGAAATTGAATCAGTAATTAGGTCTTAAGGTGATAGATTTAGAGAGAGAGAGAGAGAGAGAGAGAGAGAGAGAGAGAGAGAGAAAGAGATTTTGAGGAGTTTTAAGTCTACGGTGAGTCAACTCGAGAAGGTGAAGATTAATTTAAGTGAGTAATTGATCGTCATGAACTGGGAGAAAAGTGAACTTATAACCCGTGTGTCAAAATTAGAGAGAGATATTAAACACGCCCTGAAGGATAAAGTCACGTTAGAGAATGCATCTAAAAAATTTGAAAAAATGGTTCTCAATCCCATTTTGGGTAGTGGTGAGAGTTTAGGAATAGGTCATGATGGTGCATCCACTTCATGTGAAGCACCCAAGCTGGTCCCCGAGTTTGTTATTGATCCACATGGTTCCCAACCCACCTAGGCATCCCGTACTTGTTAGGAGAGAGCGTAGGAGATGTTTTTCGATAGGTGTACCTAGGACTATTTATGTGGTCACACACTGCAAGAAGAGAGGACACCTTAGAGAGTTTTGTTTTAAGTTGGGTTATGCGTCCCTTTTTTATTGCACATTTTCACATGCACGCACCCACACCTGACTCTTTGGATGATTACACGGGAGAGTTTACACATATTAGGGAGCAGGTAATGTTTTTGGTCAAGACTTCACATGATTTGATAGAGATTTTTCATAGGATGTCACCACCTTTGGAAAACTCCACCGCACCTACTGGATGAGGTCTAGACTTGTTTGCTAGTATAGGATGATTTACTTTATGATATTTTATGCCTATTTCTAGTGTGTATCAGGTTAGTATTTATATTTTCCATTTTCATATATTTTTCAAAAAATCAAAAAGATTTTTGTTTTTGAAAATTTTTGGAAAAATACAAAAAGATTTTTTTTGCAAAAAATTTGAAAAAGCCAAAAAGATTTTATTTTGATAAAAATATTGGAAAAGGACAAAAATATTTTTTAATTTGGTTTATACCGTATAAGAATGGACATTTAGGATGACCGAGTCCCAACTTCATTCCATATCCATGTGACTGTTTGATAGTGTTTAGATATGTGTCATCATTTCATTTTTGTGCTTTATAATGTGTGGAGTCATTAAGATGTAATTTGTGATTACTAAGTATATGTTTGACACATAATTGCCTTTAATGCACACTTGCACGAATTTGTTTGATTATCGTACTTGTTTATCACATGTTGGTCGAAGTGTTGTCATCTCAATTCAGTCTTTAAAACGAACGAAATGAAATAAAATTTGACATTGGAAGTAGTGCATGTATGAACTGTTTACCGTGAGGATTTAATTGCAACAAATTATGATGAGTATTCACGGGAATGGACTACGAGAGTGTAAAATTGACTCTGTGTGAAAGCCACCGTTTGAAAAGAACCCGAAAAAATGAAAGGTAATAAAAAGATAAATATGTCAAAATGGGCCATTTAGTTTAGATCACCTCAAGAAAAAAATAAAGATTTATTATTTATGAGGGAGTTTGGATGAAAAATAAATAAACGGGTTTGCCCATCCTGACAGCGTCTTGAAAAATCATTACATAGTTTTAGACGTTATTGGTGGGAAATCTCTTTTGACTTTGATGTGTTGATGGATTGAGTCGATGTCATTTAAATTCAACACTTTTTGACACCTAAGGAAGGTTTTGACTTCATTCATTAGGATTATCCAGATTCATCGTGCACATATGATATGTTACTGCATTGATATTCCTATTGAAGTTGTTCACACCCACTCCTTTTGTTTCCATTATTTGATTATCTTAGTGTAAATTCATGGTGTGTGATTTTTGTAAAATTATTTTCGCATTTTTATTTGGAAAAAAAACTGAAAAATCAAAAATAATTTTTGGAATACTTTTGAGTATTTCCCGATGTTAGCAGTTTGTTTGCCTTGTTTGCCGTGACAACTCCATGCTTGATTTATTTATTCGTTTCCATGTCTATTTCGGACAAATAAAAAGGGAGAGAACGAATTATGGGGAGTTTTAGATTTGAGATTTTATACTTATTTTGGATTATGTTTATCTCATTTCAAACTTGATACGTCACGAAGGTATTTTCTTTGTCTCATGTGTGTAGGTACAACAATTGAAGATCATATGTTGCACACCCTGATAAGAAAAGCTTGAAGATTTGAAGATTTGATGTTAAATATTTTGAAGAAAAATTTTGAGACCTACATATTTAGTACCTTTTCATTTTTGGGTTCACGAGGGTATTAGACTTGTATACGCATTTATGTTTGATAATTCGGATGTTTTTATTTTGTACGGGCATAGACATAGGGGAAGATTTGTAAGGACATGATTTTATAAATGTCCATTATCAATTAAGTATGTCGTATAACGCTACAATTGTCGAAGAATGTTCAATATCAAATATGCAACAAGACGGATCTGAATGTCAAAGTTCTTCAACATTCAAGACTCTATGAGATAAATTTGGTAAAGGTAGTGTTTTAATTCCTTAGCATTTCACTTAGAGTGTTGGGATATTTTTTATCAATTATTTTCGAAGTGTTGGAGCGGAGTTTTTGGGTTTTTTGTCAAAATTAATTTTCAAAGTTTTAAGGAGAAACATTTACTGGCAAAAAGAAAAATAAAAAATATTAATTTAATATTTCATTTGAACGACAAAGGTGGTCGTTCAAACGACATGCATTCTCGCGCGAAGCCCGTTCGAGCGACGCGTGTACTCATTCAAATGAGATGTGTTTTCATTCGAGTGACCTACCGCCTTAAATTTTGTATAAAAGGGTTTGTTCAACTCCGTTTTTCTTTAAAAGACCTGCGAATTTTCAATAGACAAAACTACTTTGGCAGAATACATTGTCTTCTCACTTTTAGGGCTTTAATCCATTTGGTTTTCAATTCACAAGATCCCAAGAGTTTATGTGAATTGTTTGGAACCCAAGAACATATATTATGTCAATTTACTCTTATAGGGAGATCAACATACTACTGATCTACGTGCCACTTGAGGGAGGTACTGGGCTGACTATAATTGCACATCAATGGGAGCACTTGAGGGTGTGACTTACTGATTGGGATTGCAGATCTTGCTGACTCTAGGTTGCGTGCTTATGTGATTATTCTGAGGAGTAATCATTGCAGATTTCATTGTGTAATTGTAAGTTGTGATTTATTAATTCATAGTGAAATAAAAGGTTTTACACGAAAGGGGTTTTTTCGTGAAATTTGTGAGTTATCATATTTGTGTTTGTGATGGTTTGACACTCGCACCAACGTAGCTGTAAGTTTAAGGGATGATTTAATATGTTTCAAAAATTGACTCTAATTAAATAAGTTTAAATTGGGAATTTGTGAATTCGTTCAAATCAAATATCACACTGGCGCATTTACATGGCATTTTACAAATTGGTATCAGATTTTTTTAAAGCGAGTGCATACCTTATCAATATGCTTCCTTTATATGTACTTAATATCGCATTCTTGTATGACTAATTTTTTCACGTTGTAGAACTGCATAGAGGCCTTAGTTTTAGAATCCCTCAAAATATAGACATGTGATTAGGTCCTCGTGTATAACATTATACATTCATCCAAACACATAGGTGATCACAAAGGGATTTGCGATAAAATAAACAACAAAGTATGTTAAAATAAAGATTACACATATGTATCATGCACTTCATAGTCTTGATTTTCATATTATTTAAATGTGATAACCTTGAGTCCATAAGCGGACACCTGAATGGCTAGTCGACAATGAATATTGTCACCCTTTTTCTTCGCGCGTATGGTATATCGGGTGGCTCCTCTCGATCCTAATGGCTTGGTGATAGAGAACGTTTGAAGCTCGTTCAGTTCTGGGGTATATCAAATTAGTTGTCACGATTATTAAGTACTAGGGTAAAGTGGTTTCCCACATGCATTTTAGGGTGCTTAGTCCAATCATCCCGGTATATCATTATCCATAACAATGAAAATCTATCCACCTATAACCGAGTCACATCGCTTTTTTCATATAGAAAAAAAACTCTAGGTACACACCTTTTTTTAACAAAAATAATAGATAACTATGGCCCACTCACATTGATAAGTTTTTTGTAGAAATCGTCAGATGACCGGAGGATAGTCCAAATCCCTCTGATTCTAGGTTTCCCATTTTCTCCTTTTTAATGGGAGACACAACAGTATAAATCTGCAAGTTATCGCCAAACCAAATGCCCATTACATTTTGGAGAGATTTTAGGCCTCTACTTGTTATCTCCTCACTCCTCACATGCAAGTCGAGCGTTCACTACTCAATAATACAAAATGCGTCTCGAAATATAAGTACCAAATGTACAATCTCTTAATCGGGATGCCTAAATTAAATACAACTACCTAAAGAAATATAAATAAAAATATAACAAGTGAATGAGATACACTGCTCGACTTCTAAATCTTAGGAATGATAAGTAGAATGTTATTAGAGATACTTCTATAATGAATCAACCCTAGTCTACAGCAGTAACAATGACCTAAGACATGTAAAAACAGATTCAACAACAATGTAACCAACAAGTTTATAAACAAGAAGAATTTAACTGGAGCTAGGCCACAATAATAATAATGCATCTTCCTCCCGTATTAAGTAGTAGTTGAGTTATTTAACTTACACAACCCAAACAACCTAAAATGAACATGCAGTTCTACTCCCCAAACCCCACAAGTCCTATATGATATATTTATATCTCATACTTAAGTATTCTTTACTTCCACGTTCTTAAATTCATCTCTTAGTTAAAGACTCATATAATATACTGATATCTCTTACATTACAGCTAACTCACTTATTAATCGTATTATTAATAATTATCTCTAGTTATGAATCCATACGACTATCTTAAGTCTAATAATCTCAAATAATCGATGGTTACTGATTTATGATATATGTCTATAGTATATCCATTACATTATTCACGAGTCATAAGTTAATAGTTATACATATGTAGTATAAATCATAAATCGATACAAATATCTCAAGTCCTGCAAAACATAGCCACATGTAATTGTTTCAGCAGTTGTTATCTTGTTTTACATTTATTGATTTCCTTTTTATTCAGTTTCGGCATTCTAATAATATTGCCAAAAGTTTTTTATTCCCGTGATTCTTATATTAGACTTGATAAATATATTTATTGATTTTTTGGGGTATCACGTAATGGTATTAGCGCTAGTACCTAATGATAATAAGTATGCCAAAGTGTTGAGTGATGGTTGATTTCATACCAACGAGGACATTAGGCTCCCTAAGGGGTGGATTGTAACAAATCGGTGCCTTGGTTGATTTGGTAGTTAGAGATTTATATCCCATATTATCTGGGTGAGGGAAAGTACAGGTTCAAATATGTATTTTTGCATTCTTCTAACATCGAGGTCTTTAAGCTCCACTGATAAGGCATGTGATTAATCATGCACATATCAGGGGTTAGAATCCCACTGCACCAGTTTGTGGATTTAGAGTTAATAAAGCCCCCTTCCACTGTGTGTGATATTTATTGCGGGGACAATATTGGTGGGAAAAGATTGGGGTGTTACAGCTACTAAACCCAAAACTAGGGAAAATGGACCTCCTTCCCCTCCCCTTAACATTGGTATTCCCCCAACTATATCTAATTTGATACCGAAAAACCTTTAAGATCCGCATGCGCTAGTACAAACCCTTATTCCCCTTGTCAATACTGAATCCCCTCACTTTCAAGTTCCATTTTCTCTCAATGGGTACTTCGAGCCCTATCACTAGTACCCCGAGCATCCTCACTCCACTTATCATGGACCTACCTAAAAAGAATCAATAGTTCTCACACTAACAGATGAGGTTGACCCTCATTCTCCAAGTCAGGAGATAACGCAGGTCCAAATTGAGTTTCATCTCCTCCAAAAGTCCATCGACAAGATGAAAACCTCTAACAATCTAAGAAACAATGAGAAGATAGGAATTTCCTTTAGTCCAAGCTATCAGATAAATTCAATATTCCCATCTGTAAGACCTATAAACTATTGGGATCCCCATATGCACATTTTTCCAATTATCACCTGTAAATGAAAGTTAGGGACGTGGATCTGGGGGTTCTGGAAAAAATTATCTCCTCCACTCTGGCTGGGGGAGCTCTTATATGGTACATGGGTCTAAAGCGTGGGAGGACAACAAAAACATGGGACGACATTTGTAGAGCCTTCCTAAAGGAGTATGAGTATGAAAAAGATCTAGGTGTCACTCTCGAAGACCTAAAAATGATGAGACAGGACAACGGTGAAACATTTGAAGCCTTTATCACCCGTTGGAGGAAAAAGGTAACCCATGTGGTCTACCTTCTCTTAGAAAATGACCAAATCGAAATTGTTATCAAAAATTTCTGGAAAGAGGTGAAAATAATCTCGGACTCACTTGTATCCCCGATTAAAGGCCCAAAATCATATAGGAATCGAGGAAATCTTGTTAACCAAGGTAGCCAAATCCTCTGAAGAGCTTCATCCACTCGCCAATCAATTTTTTTCCAAGAAATGATCCCTTGGGTCCTCCACATCCATGTCAATACTATGAAAGCAATCTCCTTGGTAGCCCATACTAGGGACCTAACATTTTTAGGCCTTAATAGCCACCACCACTCCATATCAATTTGGGCATATCCCAAGGTCCTATCAAGAAGTTCATCCTCTATACAAGGCTCAGACCAGATAGAGATATCTTATAGACATGAATACACCCTTGGTAGGGTTTTTGAGGCCCTAAAGTTGGATGGACACCTCAAGTCACTCAACTTTAAGCCACTGCCTCCCAATCCAAAAAGAAATTGGCAACCTACCTCACACTGTGAATTCCACCGAGGAGTTATCCACACTACGAATAATTGTTGGGGACTCAAATACTCCATTCAATATCTCATATATGAAGGTAGTCTCATCCACCAAAGCCCAACGTTATAGGTAATTCACTCATATATCACCCCCAAATTGTGTTCCATCACCATATCGGACTACTCTCTACCAAACACCAACCCCTCCATTATAATCGTCCCATCTTTATGAGGATGAGGACCCATTCCCCCATCCAAACAGCACCATCCTTGGGTACACTCTCACCATCCATGTAAATCATCCTTAAAACTAAGCCCACCATCAACTATATGACATTTTTCATCAAGTCCGTACACTTCCTCCAGTCTAATCATTGCAACCTAGTCTTGATCCTGCTCAAATAATGCATGATCTCCAAAGATCCAGAGTTGTTGTCTCCCTAAAAAGAGGAGATCGATTACTCAATCAAATGGGAATAAACGTATAATAAGGCTCTTTAGGTAGTAGATCATGTCTCCTACGTCGTTCATGTTCAATCCACTAGGTGGAACAGATGATCCTTTTATTTATATTTATGCTCCCTCACATATTATGATGCAAGCAGTAGCGACTACTCTCCCTCCACCCAAAGACCTCTCCGAATAACGTCTTAGAGACAGGAAGGGAAATAACGTCCCCAAACTATCATCCAGATGAACATGTGGTCACAGATTAGTGAACAAGGTAGGAACTTATGATCTGATGACTACGTCACATGGAGTTACTAGCCTTATCATAATCAGTTGTATGCAGAATAGGAAAGGGTCGGGGCTCAAGCTCACAGGGAAGACGCACGGTTGGATGAATTGAGAGTTAACCCCGGCTCAATAACTTACACCCCTCACCCTAATCTAACACGACAAATATAAAATTAAATCTAGGAACGCCGATGGCTTATGGACTCAAAGATGGTATTTTATAAGTCATATGACATATGCACAAGATACCCATCATGGATATCATATCCATGAAGTTTCATCAAAAAAATCATTTTTTTACTATTTTATAAAAATGGTATGTATTGGAGTCTGCATATATATATATATATATATATATATAGTACTACTCTTGTGTCCGCATTTAAGAGTGCGTACCGTACATGTGTCACCTGGCGGTGAACTCAGAAAAGAGAAAGAGTGTGCATATAATTTAGCCGATAATTTATAGGCTCACCGCCAGGTGACACATGTCCGGTCTGCACTCTTAAAATGCAAATATATATATATATATATATATATATATATATATTTTCATTTTAAGAGTGAGGACCGGACATGTGTCACTTGGCGATGAGCCCAGAAAAGAGAGAGTGTGCCTATAATTTAGGCGATAAGTTCTAGGCGCACCATTAGGTGACACATGTCCGGTCCGCATTCTTAAAATGCGGACTAGTCCGCACAGGAGCATTATTATATATATATATATATATATATATATATATATATATATATATATATATAGAGAGAGAGAGAGAGAGAGAGAGAGAAGGGATCCCTAACAGGTCCTTTTAACGGACGAAGGAACGGGTTTTAGAGAGTTATAAGCCAAGTGTGTATTTATTTGCCACATGTTCTTTTGGTCAAAGTAACAAAATCATTTCTCTACCTAACAGAACCATATCATCTCTTTCATTCATCTGGTAGAAAAGCTAAAAACTCAACTCTTCTTCTATTTTTTTTTCTTGGTAAAACTTCATTTCAAGTGGGTGGGGGGGAAATCTCATATTTACCAAAATACCCCAAAAAATAGATGTGATTTAAGAAGAAGAAAAAAGTTTTATCAACATAAAAAAAAGAACAAATCTCAAATTAAAGAAGCAAACACACTCAACTTCACCATTTAAAAATAAATATGAGAAACAACTGGATCATTTTTTCTGTTTTTTTTTTTTTTGTAAGACTTAAAGTAGAGAAATAAAGTACGTTATTACTTTTATGTTAATAGTTATAAACAAAAAAATAGTTTTAAAAAAACTATTATTAATTATTTTAATAGATAACTGCTTTTAATAGATAAAAAGTGGGATTTTTTTTATTTTATTTAAAAAATAGTATATTCTTCAATTTTAAGAAACTATACGTTATTTATATAATAAAAATTGCGTTATTATTTACAAAAAATATAGGATCATACACCAAATAGTCACTCGAACAATTTTTAATACATATTTAGTCCAAGACTTTTTATTTTATTCCAAAAAATCCCTCTCCACATAAAAACACTAAAAAACTTACCCCTGAAAATAAGATAATGCCGCTAGTGCGGACCTTTAAAAATAAGAGAATATTGGTGGGGGGGGGGGGGGAGGGAGGGGGAGATGCCGCTAGCGCGGACCTTTAAAAATAAAATAATATTGGTTAAATGAGTCTTTGAGGGACTTTTTTATTTTGTTTAAATAATCATTTAACCACTTTTTTATTTTTGGTTAAATGAGTATTTGAATAAAATAAAAAAGTCCCTTAAAGACTCATTTAACCACTAATCTTTTATTTTTAAAGTTTCGCGCTAGCGGAATCTCCCCCCACCCCCCACCCCCACCCCACCCCACCCAAACATGTTTGTGTACACATATGCCCATTACTGACGTCCCTACATGTAACAAGTCGGAAATAACTATGATAAATTCTATATGAATCATTCTTAACTTATGTGATATGTATAATGTGTTATTAATATATATAAGCTTAGGATATTATATTTAGTCTAATCATACCTTCAAAAATCTTGAAATATCGAATTGGCTACAAACATAAAACTTTTAAGTTTGTGATAGGAATGTTTATGTTGGACACCAGTTTTGACCCTTACAATATAACAATTAACTCAATTTGAAAACTAAATTGTTGTAGATATATGACTTAGGTTTGTGACACAACAAACGGCGCATCAAATGGATGTCCGAGTAAGAATGAATTTACAAACAAGGGCAACTCTGCCTATTCCCTTTAAGTGGTAATTTGTCTTTTAGTAAACCAAATATTTTAATTTGATTGGTTGGAAAGGAGGGCTACATTTTCCGACTTAAACATCTCCATTTAACCTATTTCTTCAGCAAATTTAACCCTAGGTTCAATTTTAAGAGTTTTCAGCTTGAGGAAAGAGAAAGTAAAAGTTAAGGAAGGAAAGGGTTACAAGAAAAGCGAGGAAAAATTTCAAGAAAATCCTTAAGGTGTTTCCAAGGTATAATTATGTGTTAATATTGTTTTAATCTTGTATTATACTTATTTCAAAGTGTATAAATCATGAAACATTGATTAAAATTCCATCCTCCTTTGTGATAACAAGTATTCGTTCATATGTGAGATAAGTGGTGTATGTAGGTCATATTGCTTTGTATTGAAATCCCTTGTATTCAAAATTGTATATATTGTTGTATGCTTACTAGAATTGAGAAATTACACTTGGATATGAAACTAGCGACATATATTCATATCATATCCAAAAATTAGAATTTAACTCCATGTGGTTATGCCTTAGTGATAGTTGCATGTCGGTACATAGTTATTGTTTGTATATTTCATTTCAATATGACTTAAGTTTGGTAAAGCATTTTATATAGCAAATGAACTCTAAAAATTATGAAACTTTAACTTTGTATTATTCAGCATGTGTATTGAAAATGGTTGGAAAATCATGAAAATTTATGATGTAAAAAAATTATGAAAATTCTTGAAAGTTGAAGGAACAATAGAGGAGCTTGTAGGGCAGATTTATTATGTTGTAAAGAAATGGCCATAGCTTGCCCTAGGAAGCTTGCAAAATTACACTATCACTTGTAATGGAAGGGATATTCGGATATGTTTTCATATTGATAATCGTGGACATCTTTATTTGTATAATTTACGAATATGGGGTGGTTAAGTATGGAGGACAATAATTTGAGGCCATACTGGATACCCTGTGAAAAAATATTTTTATCTCCTCCTTCCAAAGGTTATTTGGAGTACATGCTTCATATGTATATACATTGATAAGTATACTTTTATGTTACTTGGTCTTAGTGACAAATTCCTTAAGAGGTATTTTCTACGGTTGAATGTTCATAACTTTATCCACGTGTAAGAGGGTAGTTTAGATTAGATGGAGGCGTAACCCTTTTTGAGTATAGTAATGATAAGTTAACCAGGAATACTCTTGATTAATCATAAGACACACAATCACAACCCCGTGAAGATAAACTCAATTCTTACTCACAAATCTCTCGTGTATAACACTGAAGATAATAAGGAACTCAGAAGTAACTCATTTAGAGGGAGAGAGAGCTAAGCACCC
The DNA here is from genome assembly GCA_949130495.1 of Sambucus nigra. NCBI lineage: Eukaryota > Viridiplantae > Streptophyta > Magnoliopsida > Dipsacales > Adoxaceae > Sambucus > Sambucus nigra. The sequence goes on from OX422214.1 coordinate 52,325,581, forward strand.
TAGATACACCTTGGTAGGCAGCTAAACACACCAATCTTCAAAAGGTCTCTAGTTAGGTATTAAAAGCTTCATAATAAATGACAATGGTGGGTGAGCAGGAGCTCTGGTTTTGCAATAACTTCTTCTGGATGATAATCTCTCTCTAGCCAAAAATCTTCAAAAGAACAGATATCCCTCTTAGAAGTGGTTGAGGCCAATAAATAGCCCCCACGCCATTCTCGAGATGCCTCAATCATCTACCATTGTGAAAGACATCCCTCATACTTTATATCACAAACAGTAAATGCCTGATGGACCAGTCAGCTCCACATCATGAGCATTAAATGCCAAGACATGTCTTTTTCCTAACCACTGTGCGTCAGGGGACTATTGTCACAGAGGTGTCTCACCAACTGTTTGACAGCCTCAAATACCATGGTGGTTTACTCAAGTGCAGATTTGGCATTGTCTAGCTGGATAGTGACATCACAAAAGTAGATGTGACATTAATTAGAGGGTTATTTGGTTCATAACTCAATGCCCGATGGAACTCAAGGCTGCTCCGCCCAAGGTTCACGATCACAGGCCCTTCGGTGTTTTACCAGGTGTATCTAAGATGGTCAGGACAAGACCCAACGGTGCCTCACTTCTCAATCCTCCAAACCAAATTCCTTTGAAGTTCCCACGACGAGGTCATTTGACAGAGCATGAAAGCTCTCCCAGGCTCTGTCAGGCCTGGTCTCTTGCATGTACCGTTTGACCTCACACTAAGTAATCATTATAATCGTTACACCTCATAGTAAATATAAATAAAAGATACAACAAGACTAAGTAAAACAATAGAACTAAAGAATGATCTCTCTCGGCCAGTTTCTTCGCTGGAAGATCTCTCTGGGCTGCCACGCTAAACTACCTCACTTAAGTTTCATCGTTGAGATGCATCGATGCCTTAATCCCTTGAGTATATTGTATTAACTGGGGGGATTATCTCTAATCTCGAGATTATCTACATGCCCCACTATATTTGCCCCTTCGTGTACAGATTTGTTATGGGAACAAGAACTGTCTGCACGAAAACTTCTCAATCCGATGGACATTCTATTTGAGAAGAAAGTCTAGCTTTTTTGTTCTCGTTACAACTTTTTCCATTTCTATTTCTAGGCAAAAGTAAAATTCTCCCCGATGTACCTGAAATAAAGCGCTGTGGCCTGTCGACGATTGGTGAAGAGACATCGCAAGTTTTTCCTGTCGTTGAGCCTCAACCGTTCTGTCTCATCTTCCTTAGCTATTGGAATTTTCCCGAAATGACTTGGGAGCCTGTTAACTATTCATTCTGACTCTTTGGGAAGTGAAATTCTCCCTTGTCTGTACTGTTTCGTGCCGTTGTGCAACATAGTTGTAAGCAAATGGTATTTGCTTTAGGGTTTCCCTTAGCGATATGAATTCTCCCTAACTTTATGTTCTGGCTATTCATTTTCGTTTTGTCTTGCTCAAAAAGTAAAATTCTCCCCGATGTACCTGAGTCACAGAGAAACTCCGTTTAAACCTGTGTCGAGGGGACATCTCAGCTTTTTAAATCGTGATAACAGCCTCTACGTTGTGGGATATTGGATATGCCTCACAAAAAAATTTGGCAGCAAACTCAAACTTGCTTTGTAAGGAAACTGATAGCACAAATATAGCACCCTACCACGGATGGTATTCTACTTCACATACAGGGCGCGGCCATATCTCTTACAAGGCGCGGCACCTCATCAAGGAATGCAGTCACAATCAACGTGCCGCGGCATCCACACAGTCTAGGGTGTGGAACCTTAGTCTTCTGTCGGAGGATGCGGCATTTAGGTTATTTTCCTTGCAGGCCGCATCCCCCTCATCCGTAACTACTCCAGACTTGATATATGTCACGTGCTCAGGGCACGTGACACAGCACACATACCTCTTATAAATAGAGGACCACACCTCGAAAGAAGGGGTCGATTCCACACAGGCCCGGGGCAGGTTCTAAAATACAGATTCTCTCTATACAACCCCAATAGAAGATTTGGAGGCCTTACATCTATAACACAGATACCTCTCCGACACACCGGAATCCTTAGTCATCATGTATTCGCCTTTATTCTCATACTTGTATGCCTCTATAGGCACAGCTATATTGTACAACGTAATGCACATAATGAGAACGGAGCAACACAGTGGATGTAGGTCTATTTTAAAGGCTGAATCACTCTTTATCGTGTCTTCTCTCTATTTACTTGCTTTACTTATTTATTACGCACTTTACTCATGATTTACTGAGGCGAGAATGACAAGTGGACGATTTCTCGTATCATCAATTTGGCGCCTTTTGTGGGAACCGGGATATTTCAATCTTGCTTCTCTATATATTTAAGTTCTTAAACACCTTACTCGATCCCTGAGTGTCCTGTGGATCATCTTCTCACGGGTCGATTCTGGTTATTGAGCTCTGTTCTATATTTGCACCCTTAAATGGGTATTCCTTATATCCAGATCTGCTCTTGGGTCTTCATTTGATTACTTTAAATCTATTTTACATACCCCTGTGATATCATTTCATCTAGATAATGTTGAAAAGAATGGTGGACTTTAGTCCCGAAAAGATGGTTGATTAGGGAAGGATTATATTTACTCCCTTTTGCGGTTATCGACCTATGATCTAGGGTTTATCATTGAAATCGTGTCGTTTTGTGCATCGCAGAGGTATTCTCTCATCGATAGACCCTAGTAGGTACTCTTAACGTGTTGGGGGAGAAGAATTTAGTTTCTGGGTTCCTGTCTTGGGATTTTTCCCTTCACTGCCTAGACAGGGGTGCAGCCTGTCAATTCAACAGACTCAAATGCCGCGACCCCTACTAGTGCGGACCTGTTACAACAGCTCACTCACCGGGGAGGGGACTCGATTGGCCTTCAGTTTAACCTTGGTGAATACCATTCAAGGGCTGCGGCAGTGCACTTGGGTGCCATACTGGCCGCGGCCTCGTCAGTATATCGTGAAGCAGTCCAAACACTGCTTCCCAATATTTTTGTGATTACTCACTTCTGTTAGTTTTGTCTCAGATTCTATATACTTTATAAAGACTAACAAAAATAGAGATGGAAGGAGAATCCAGCTAGAGCGCAGAAGTCAAAAATGAGATTGTACAGCTGTACAATCACCTCAACCATCTCTATGACAGCCATGCCTCACTTCAGACCCAGGTCAACTATCTAACTCAGAGGGTCCTAATGCTAGAGGTCGTGGCCTCTCCCAATGTGGGTGCGGCACCCATGAAAAAAGCACCAGCAGTCTTTGATGCCGCGACGTTTCAAGAAGAGACTGCCATGGAAGCACTTAGTAGGAGCCAGAAAAGGAGAATTGAGAAATCATAGAAGAAATCGGGTGCCTATACTCCGTTAACCTTCCCGATTGAAGAGATATTTGAGTTCATCAAAGAGGACAAGCTTTTGAGGTGGCTAGAAAAGCTGAGAGCTCCACCCCACAAGAGGAACAAAGCTACTTGGTGCAAATTCCATCAGGACCATGGCCATAACACCGAGCAATGATTTGCTCTGAAGGATGAGGTTGAAAGGCTAATTGGGCAAGGGATGCTGAGGAGGTTCCTCAAAGATGATTAGGGGATGCAACCCAATCTCACAGGCCACACGCCCATTTTTCATGCTTACTTCTTATGTTCCCTCTGTCCCTACTTTACAATGACAACTTCCGCTGATGTTTTTTTAAACAAAACTTTGTGTTATCTCTACAAAACCATATATATGAATAGTTATAAAATTAGCAAATTTTTCCACATCTGATTTCTCTCTTGTTTTCATAATCTGTCATCTCACAAAAAGACCTTTTGTCTTAAACAAATTCTAAAGGAAGAATAATAAGTTATCTCGAAAGATTATTATTTCGGGATGCACCTATGGAGGTATTGCGGTCTTAATTAGCTCAGAAGTTCCCCTCAAGATGTGCAACTACATCTTATCGTATGATGATCATATTCACGAAATCATATGAGGATTCGAGGATCTTTTATTAGCCACGAGGGCTTATAATTCCCGTTCTCAGCTCTCGGGATGCTATAATTAGCCACGGGGGCTTATAATTCCCGTTCTTAGCTTTTGGAAACCGTAATTAGCCACGGGGGCTTACAATGCTCGTTCTTAGCTTTCGGGATGCGTCATCGAGCTGTGAGGCTTATAATATCTAGCCAGGGATGGATTTATATATATCAGTAGCTGTGGGTGGCTTAATAACATAACCCAGCCTCAGGAGGCTTGAAAATATCCTATCTGATAGTTGTGGGTGGCTTAATAACATAACCCAGCTTGGGGAGTCTTGATAGTATCCCGTATATTAGCTGTGGGTGGCTTAATAACAAAACCCAGCCCGAGAAGGTTTGAAAATACCATATATGTCTACAGTGGTGCATTGTTTAGATCTCTAAGAGACATGAAAGTGCTGAGGCACTGACATCTTGAAGCATGAGAAAGCTACAATGTCAAATACTACGGTAGAAGAGGATCTATTGTATCAAGACTGGAAAAAATAGAAAAGGTATAACATCCCAAAAGCCGTTCTTCTCTGGCATAGTGACTTGGCAATTGAAGCACTAGAAGAAAGACCTTCTCTACATGTTCCATATTGATTATGGGATGACAACTACTAAGCGGTTCGGGCAACCAAGTGCAATGAAAGCAGCCTGAGAAGATCCATGTACTCAGAGTGACGCAACCTTGAAAGCACGTCCGCAGCCATCAAGTAAAATCGTTTAGAGGACGTAGCCTTATTCAGGGGCAGTGCATTCGTTGAAAATAAAGAAAAGGTCGCGACCCGTATACAGCAACCGTATGAAACAGCACAGCCAATGACCTATACTTCTGAAGGTAACATAGCACTATTTATGTGGACGCGGACATAACAAATAATCATCTTTTTGAAGGAATCCCATGCTATCCGCGGACTGAAAATATTATGTTCATCCAATCAAGAATGCATTTTCAAATATGAGTGCAGTTATGTTCAACCATTCATTAAAGCAAACAAAGTAAAGGAGAAAAGAGTTGTAAGCAATTAAATATGTACAAAGCAGTAAATATGGTTGTAGCCTTGATATTAACAGATTACAGAAAATAAGACCGCAGCCAGAACAGAAATAAAGTATAAGGAGGGACGCAGCCCCTGTATTAATAATTAGTTCAGAAACTATGATTACAAGTTTAAGAAGCTACATCATCATGTTCATCACCCTCATCGCCTTCCGCGACTGTCTCAGTTTCTCCATCCGCGGCTTTTGCTTCAGCTTCGGCCCTCAGCCTTGCTTTTTCTTCGGTTGCGGCCTTAAGCTCAGCAATGCATTCTTGATGCTTTGCATCACTGAGTTTCCAGGCAAGGACCAAATCCTTTGTCTCAGGGAATTTTTTTATGAATCTCTACCGAAGCTCCTGATAGTCGCGGAGGTAGGCCCTGTTGTTGATGAGGAAGAAGTCCTTGGAGCCTTTAAATGACTCCACGGCGTGGTCTATGACCAGCCTCCATCTTTTTTATTGCCGCGGTATGCTCTTGGGCTTCTTGAGCAGACTTCGCCTCTAGCTCTTCGTACCTCTCCTGAAGAAGAGCGAGCTTACTACTTGAAATCTCCGCGACACGGGCAGCTTCCGCAGTCTGGGCCTGGGAGGTTTTAAGGGATTCCGCGGCCTGTTTGAAGTTCTCTTCCGCTTCTTCCCTCGCCTTGTTTGATTTCTCCAGGTCCATGTGGGTTGCCTGAAGAGCCGCGACAGAAGACTTCTTGCAGCTTCAAAAGATGAGGTTCGTGCCGCTTCCAAGTCAGAAGTATGCACCCTATCCGTATCCTCTTTCAGTTTATAAAGGGCTTCATACTTCCTCTTTAGGGCCACCATAACATCCGCGGCCTGAAATAAAACAAGTTAGAAGCAAAATATGGGAGGTAAAAAAGTTAGTAGCAAAATTAAAGAATGATAGCACTTACCCTCATAAGGCTATGGAGACCACAGTCCTCCAAATCATCATGGTCTACACCCACCAAACTGTCCAAGTCAGCAGCATCAATAATTTTTTTTATTCTGCACGCAGCCTTTGCAGTAGTGTCCCATGAGGACTCTGGGTCAGGCTGTCTCAATTGGGGTCACGGTCTACCGTCAGGACTAGCTCCGCTACGGAACTAAGGAGGTACCAGGTTTGCATTTATGGCCACCAAAGGTGGCGGCGGCGGAGATGCTGAATGATGGGGCGCATCAGTTAATATCAAGCCCGTCGTGGCTAAGTTTACCCCTATGTCATCATCAAATTCGTCCTGCGGGGGGTTCTCAACGTTTTCCATTTTTTTCGCGGCAAGAGTTGTACTCTTGTCTGCGAAATGTGCCGCGGCAGGAGTTTTATTTTGTTCTACGAAATGAGCCACGGCAGGTGCCTTGGCTTTGGACCTTTTTCTCTTTCTGGTCCATACAGTGTTATTTAGGACGACTGCGTCCTCGTCCATTTCTGCCAATTACGCGGCCAGCAATTCCCTGTCAACTTCCTCACCTGAAAAAGAAGCCACAAATATTGGGAAAGGAATTTAAGAGCATAAATGGCCGTGGAATAAAAATCATGACGCAGTGAATTACCTTCCGCGCCCATCTGTTGAGGAATGGACTTGTTGGGGAAAAATCCTGCTTCAAATATGGTCACTGATGTAATAAGAGTGCTGAACTTTTTTTGTTCAGCAGGAACTACCGCGGCCTCAGTGATTCTCTTTTCCTACCGCTTGTTCAAATGAAAATTATCAAGAGCTGCAGAAAAGACAATGTAAAGGTTAGTGGAATTTAATATACAAAATATGATGAAAGGACGCGACTATAGTCTTAGTACCTAATTTAGAGGGAGACCCCCATTGCTGCGGCATTCTATATGACCTTTCCCTCTCATTATCCTTGGGGTGAATCTCCCAGCCTTCGCCGGAGATGTAAAAATATTTCCCCTTCCAGTTCTTCACACTGGTCAGCCTCCCAGTGTAAAGGGTCTCGTCCCTGCCGCGGACAGAAAAGTAGTAGTAACCCGTGAACTTCACTGAGTTCTCTTTTGGGCGATAGAATTGAAAGAATTCTGCGGGAGTGATGTCCTTTTTGAATACGTTCTCCCAAAGGACAATCGCGGCAAGAATGGATCTCCAGCCATTAGGATCCAACTGGGGGGGCTAGTTTCATTGTCTGAAAAAGGCGACGGATGGGAACAGGAACAGGCAGCCACAGCCCGTAAATAAAGGCATGGAGTGGGAAACAAACTCCATTGGCCAGAACTGTGAAAGGTCTTTGGTTCGCGGCAGGTGCCGATCATGTCAAATTTTCTAGAAATTTGAAGGCCTCATCCACCTGCTCAACCCAGTCTTGGGTCATGGCGCTGCGGATATCAAGTGCAGCTAAGGGTCTCTCAGCCCTCCCAGACGTTCTACCTGGGTTATCTCTAACTTCCGCGGCATCATGTCATGCACCCAATGGATGATTACTTGAGTTGGCTTCTTCTTCCATCGGCGCAGATTAAAAATCCTTCTCAGATGCAGAGTCCGTGGAGTCTGAGTCAAGTATCACGCAGTTTGGGCAATCCTTTAGTTTGCAAGGCCCTATTGATCTTAGAGGGGGCACGAAAGTGAGTTCAGGAGGAGAGGTTCCAAAGTGCTTTGCCCAATATCCTCTCAGGAACTCGTCTGGGTCAAAGCTCATATAGCTGCAGCAGTACCTGAAAAGCAGAGTTCGCAGTTAGGCGCCGCAGCCAATATGGTTTGGAAAAGACTTCAAGAAGCCGCGGAAGAATTATTTATAAATAGTAAAAATGTGTTTGGAATTATTTCCCTAACGTAGTTATTAATGGGACAACTCTACTACTTGAACATAAGGGGTCCTCTGTCCCTACTAGCCGCAGCCACCTACTTCATCGGCAGGGGAACATATACTACCGCGGATACAGACTGAAATTGATTTAAGAGATACTTGGACACGGCCATCCTAAATTTTCTAAAAGCCGGTTCAAGAGATTCTAGTAGCAATTACAGTTATTTAACATGGATGTGTATTGTGTTCATGAAAGTTTGAAGGTTGTTAGAAACTACAAGGGTGGTGATTCAGAGCCTTAAAAGACTCCACCACCGTGGCAGAATACATGGATATGCATCAAAGGACCGCGGCCATTTGGCACGCTATGACGCAGACAAGGAACAACAATTTTTGGGGAATGGATTATTGAAATCCTATCCTGCCGCGGCCTCTCTTACGTTTAATCATTTTTAGAATCAAAACTCACAGAATATGAAGAGTTTGTTTACGAACAGCAAGAACGACTATATGATTTTCATGGCGTTTGGAAGATCATGGGTCATGTGCAGCTTATGAGGATGGATCTTAACAATTATTGATGTGCTCAACGTTTATGTATGTTCAATTATAGGGAAGTAGAAAATTGTTCAAACAAAACCCTAGATTTCTATCAAGTAATCCAGAAAAATGCAAGTGTCGAAGATCAAAATTGAAGAATTCGTGTGTTCGTGTACTTAAAGAAAAATTATGAACTTTGAAAGCTATTTAAAAAGGTGAGTCGTTGAAAAAATTACCTGGAAATGAAGAAACTTGCAATGCTCAGCTTCAAACTACCTAGCACCACCAGACGCAGCCTCGGAGGGTCGCCGGAATATGCAAGAGAGGAAGAACATAATTCACTCTCGATTTGCTCTCAAAGTTTTGGAAACGTAATGAAGTCCAAGGCCAGAAACAATTTATATAAGAGAGCGCGGAAGACGAATCGTCGCTTTGGAAGTACCGCGGCATCTAAGCAGACTAATCTAAGTCGTAGTCCCAATTGAATTCTCTTCGTACTACGACTTGGGGGCTTATTGATAGCACAAATTTAGCACCCTGCCACGGATGGTATTCTACCTCACATACAGGACGCGGCCATATCTCATACCTCATACAGGGCGCGGCCATATCTCTTACAGGGTGTGGAAACTCATCAAGGAATGCAGTCACAATCAACGTGCCGCGGCATCAACACAGTCCAGGGCGCGGAACCTTAGTCTTCTGTCGGAGGATGCGGCATTTAGGTTATTTTCCTTGCAGGTCGCATCACCCTCATCCGTAACTACTCCAGACTTTATATATGTCACGTGCTCAGGGCACGTGACACAGCACACATACCTCTTATAAATAGAGGACCACGCCTCGAAAGAAGGGGTCGATTCCACACAGGCCCGGGGCAGGTTCTACAATACAGATTCTCTCTACACAACCCCAACAGAAGATTTGGAGGCCATACATCTACAACGCAGCTACCTCTCCGACACACCGGAATCCTCAGTCATCATGTATTCTCCTTTATTCTCATACTTGTACGCCTCTTTAGGCACAACTATATTGTACAACGTAACGCACATAATGAGAACGGAGCAACACAGTGGATGTAGGCCTTTTTTATAGGTTGAGCCACTCTATATTGTGTCTTCTCTCTATTTACTTGCTTTACTTATTTATTACGCACTTTACTCAAGATTTGCTGATGCGAGAACGACAAGTGGACGATTTCTCGTATCATCAGAAACCCTTTTTATTCCCCATGTGTCACTTCATTAATAACGTGGTGCCATCTTTTCAACTGTCAGAACACTTCTCGAAGTGCCTCGTGTCCACTTGAAATGCTTACCGACGGCTTTGCACGTGCAGTGGTGGGAAACTTTAAAGTCACCCTCAGGGATTTCAAAACGTCTATTATTCAAACACTTAGCCATTTTTTACTTACCTTGATTTCATCTTCTTCAACTCCCAACACACTTAGAGTGAGAAACTCCTCAAACCTCCATTGTTACCAAGCTTTTCTCTGGCTTCTTTTCCTCCATAGTCTTCTTCACCGCCTTTTGTGGCCATACTCCACTATTTTCATCCATATCCCCTCCTCGCTAAGCTTTTTCTTTCATCTCCACCTATTATGTCTTCTTTAAGCTTACCCAAGGCTACCACCACCGATGTTCAGCCAACCTCCACTGCTATTAACTCTGCTTCCGCTGCCACTGTTAGAGCCATCGCCTTGGATGTTGCTCATTGAGAGCAACTATGCTTTTACCTTCGGTCTCCCATCTTCGGCAAAGACAATGACTTCTCTGATGCATGCAAGACTTACAATTTTTCAGCCATGAATGACCCTTTGTTGTTGGGTGACGAAGATGAAGAATCATCCAAATGGTGTTTTCTTCCTCCAAAGGGGACTCTGCATTTTAGATTCGATCGAAATGAATTTCCTTGCTCCCAGATCAATTTCGAAGCACCTAGGGGATCTCCATCTCATTTTGCCGCCTGGCATGCATATATGCAGAGCTCCCACGCTGCATCTCTTGCCAAAGTTGGTTTTCACTGAGCCAACTGGTTTGGGGAGTTCACTCTGTCTAAGCACAACGCGTCTCTTTAAGTGTTGGTCTCCATATGGAACATCACAACTCACACTTCCTTTGTTGCCTAGGGGGAGTTTACCATTTCGTTGGAGGATGTATGTGAACTACTTGGGTTTGAACCCATGAGTGAGTTTGCTTATCTTGATGAGGCCTTGGATGCTAAGGAATCTGTTGATTGAGCTGAGCTGGATCGAATTTGTCGCCGTTGCACTAGGTCTTCCAACAAAGGTACCTTTACTCCCCTAATAAGCTATTTCTTCGAAGCTCCTACTACGAAGTATGTCACTTCCATCACAGGCAAGGGTAAAGGTACATATTTAGAAATACCAGCCTACTGTAACACCCCGTATTTTTGGTACATTTAAAATTTAATTAATTCGGATATTCTAAATTACTAGTGTGTTGTAATTTAATGAATTAATTATGATAGAATAATAAATAAATATTAATCTGGGATTGAATGGTTAATATTTAGGGAAAATTTATTTACTAAGTGAATAGTAATAATGTAATTTCGTCGTTTCGAGTATTAATGACGAGGTATGTACTTATCACATCCGGAAGTCGGTATAGACTATATTGGGTGGGGGATAAGTATTTTTATAAATTAACTCGGATGAAAATTCTGAGTGTACAGTTGAGTCCGGATGGGCCGAGATAGTCGGAAAAGTGTACCCGGGGGTAGTAAACGGGTCACGGGACGTTTTTAGACATAGTCGGGCCCACTCGGGGGCATTTTGGTCACTTGGGCTTGGCCCATTAGTCGAAAAATGGGAATTGAATAATTAAACTAATAAAAAGAAATAAGGGCATGGCTGAGCTTAATTAGAAAAAGGAATTAAAGGGTTAGGAAACCCTAGCAGCACCCAAAGCCATTTTGGGGATCTCAAAGAACCAACAAGGTCATCTTCAACCTTGGAATCCATCGCAAATTCAGACACTATAAACCTAAGGCAAGTGAATAACTTGCAATAGCATTAAAGCTGTCTTTCAATTCATATTTGCGTGATGTAATAAATTAAAATTCGTTTTGGGGTTTCATGGCATAAACATGGGGTTCTGATAATACAAAAGAAAACATGAATCTGATTTGCCCGAATTTATGAGGAGTTATGTAAAATCTGATATTGGAATATTGATGTGTATCTGTTAGAATGATATCCAGATAAATTAGAAGGAATTTGATGAAGAAATTTAGAGTAAAAATGTGTTTAAGGAAAAAGATGGATTTTTCCCCAAAATTATAAATCAGTAGTTTATGGACGAATTGATGATTGTTGTGGACTTTCTGGGGAATCCTAATAAGGTTTCTAATATGTTCTGGTGTTAAAAGGCTTAAAATTCATGTTAGCAGAGATTAGGGTTTAAGAAATTCCGTCCATGGCTGCCCTGTCTTCGCGAAGAAGACGAAGACCTGTTCGATCGATCGATCGACGGTCTGGGGTCGATCGATCGACGGTCGCCAGATTTTGGCAGTTTCGCCAGTTAGTTATATAAGAGGGGAAAATCATATAAAAATCTTATGTAATTAATTATTGAGAAATTAAATACATGAGAGTAAATCTAATTAATTGTAGATAAATTAATTAGGGTTTGAGGCTAATAAATTAGAGTCGGGAATTTTGACTCGGGTAAATTTATTTTGGGCTACGAGAGTAAGTCCAAATTTATGGTGGGGGCGACACCAAAAATAACTTAATTAATTAAGGTGAAATTTAATTAATATTTAGAGTTGGACCATAAACTCTTAATAATTTTAATAGGCTTATGTTACGGATTTAGCGAACGGTATAGCCGGGACTTTTATATTTATATATACGGAGGCGATAGTATATATATATGGTGTGCTCAATTAATATCAGTGATTAGATATTTTATACTATAGTGCTATAGGGGGAGGTTGCGCGTAGTGGATGAATCCCCTAGCTTGAGGAGTAGGGTGAGTATATTCCCGAGGTCATAGCGTCCGTTATATGGGTGAGGGACATCTCACTTTCAGGGAAGGAATATGACCGCCTCCAATTATTTATTTTTATCAAGTTGGTGTGAAAATTCTGACTTGGGATATCTAGGCTATGTGATTGTACCTAGTGGGATAGCACTTTATAGAATTTACATTCCGGGAGTATTTTGCTCGGGAGGATGCAAGTTGTTATATATATTACAGTATGATTGTGAATGCTGAAATATGATTATAAGTATATAATTAGATAATTAATTATATACGGGTTATTAATGAAAAGTGAGTTATTTCACATGTATAACAAGTGTAGAAGTTATATGAATATAAAAAGGGAAATGATTTAGTTAAGTTGATGTTACTAATAACTTAAAAACCATAATCACTACATACTCAGTTAGAGTAGGGTGGGTATAAAGGAACTTTGTTAATTATCTAGTCATGAGATGAATAACTAGGTAATTTAATTAAAGCGTTAGTAGTGAACATTAGAGGAAGGGTAAGGAAGTCCTCAAGAGAGTGCGATACTAACTAAAAATATGAAGAGCATGCATATTTATTTATTACTGCAAGTTAATCATTTGTTAAATGTTTTTCAAATGTTTTGGGTACTAACCCTTGCTATAAAAACTTTTAAAAACCCTTTTAGGTGTCCAACCACAGGGACGCCAGCCTTGACTATATTCCAGGGATCCGTTGCTGCAGCATATGTGGATGTTGCGGGGTTTTGATAGACGCCTCATTCTTCATTCTTAATGTAGAAGTTCATGATTAGTATTCAAGCATGTTGCTCACTTTCCATTTATTTGTATTAGACTTGTTGGGAGTTTATTCTTGTCTTTATGGAATTTATTACTTGGACCGTTGGTTTATTCGGTCAATTATATTTTTACTGGTGAATGATTAATTCAGTTATCTGTGTTTGTTATATAGTTTTATTTTCCGCATGGGTTTTTGTTGTTTAAATAATGAAAGATATATAAATGGCACCAGTCTATTTTTCTCACTTAGGTGGTTAGTAATTTAATATGACGACAGTGATGCTAGGAATGGACCAAATGAGAATCCTGTTCTAACTTGATTTAGGACTGATCACCCGGGATTAATTAGGCGGGGTGTCACAGATGGTATCAGAGCATCAGGTTCTAGTGTCCTTAGGATCGTTGCGGCTTTCTACGTTTCAGCGTAGCGTTCGGTTGTTATAGAGCCCTATTATTAGGACTGTTGATTACATTTTCCGCTTGTGAGATATCGTATTCCTGCTATTATTTTTTGTATAAATTGTGTACTTATACAATTCAATCTATTTCAGATGTCACCAAAGAGACAGAGAGCGGAGAGGGCTGAGGCTAGAGATGAGGTGAGGGAGGCTCGCCAGGAGCCACAGATACCGCCACCACCACCCCCACCCGAGTTGATTTCTACCACTCAGGTGGCAGTGATAGTGGCCCAAGCGGTCGAGACAGCGATGCGAGCTATGGCAGCTCATTTTCCACAGCCCCAGGCACCGCCTCCAATGGCTCCAGCAGTTCAGGCTCCAGTGGGACCACCGTCTTGGCAGCGAGTGAGGGAGACCTTTTAGAAGGGTCACCCACCTGAGTTCCGAGGTAGCACCAATGTGGTGGAGGCTTGTGACTGGAAGAAGAACATTCAGCGCCATCTGTGCATATTAGAGGGTACAGAGGTGCAGAAACAGATGCTGGCTACCTTCCGTCTGTCGGGGGCAGCCTTACAGTGGTGGGAGTCCGTTACCACCGCTGAGGAGCGGGATTTGATGCCGATTTCTGAATTCTGGGTGCGGTTTGACCGCAAGTACTTCCCTCCGGCAGTAGAGTCTGAGATGAGAAAGAAATTCAGCGAGTTGGTACAGGGTGATAGGTCAGTGGCAGAATATGAGGAGGAGTTCACCCGTTTGGCCAACTTTGTGCCAAATGAGGTGAGCGATGAGGAGCGAAAGAAGTCAAAGTTCATGGATGGCTTAGCCTGGAGGATCAGGCAGCACTTGATTGGAAATCCGGCGTTAGTGACTTATACAGATGTCGTTAATGCCGCACTTGTACATTGCCAGGATCATCGTTTCCACGCTAAGGGGAACAAGAAGGCAGGTGAGCCGAGCCAGCAGGGCAAGGCGGTTACTAGTAGTGAGACAAGTGGCACACAGCAGCAGATTATCATTCAGTAAGGGAATTAGGCTAAGAAGTTTAAGCCTGGTGTGTTCCGATCGGGAGGACAGGAGTTCAGGCAGGGGCAACCTGGCCCTAATCAGCAACAACAGGTTCCTCCGGGCCGTCAGGGCCAAGGGAACAATGGGGGAGGCCAACAGGTCCAGCAACGTTAGGGCCAGCAAGGCCAACGGCAGGGTGACGACCAGAAACGATGTTTCGCCTGTGGCCAGCCAGGACACTTCAAGAGGGAGTGCCCGCAGAGGGGCAGGGGCCATCAGCAGGGTGCCCAGCAGGGGCAACAGGGTCAGATGCCGCCAGTAGCACCAGTTCCACCCGCCCCACAGCAGCAGGGGCAGATAAACTACGGACGTGTGTATAACGTTCGGGATGTTCCCAATCCTCCAGCACAGCAGGCGCCGCCAGCGTTTGAGGGTATGTTTTTCATTCATGGGCATGAGGGTAGCATTCTTTTTGACACGGGAGCATCACATTCATTCATTAAATCTAATTTTGCTAAACGGGCTGGGTTAATAGAGACAGCGGGTAGCCTCCGTATGAGTGTAGAGTCGCCAGTAGGCAGCGGGGCTTTGATTCGCTCGATTTGTCGAGGAGTAGACATTTTGATTGGGAGGCTTAGTTTAGCAGCAGACCTCTTAGTGTTAGATATGGAGGGGTATGATGTCATCTTGGGCATGGATTGGTTGGCAGGTTACCAGGCTATGGTGGATTGTTATGAGAGGACAATCGTGTTCTCCATTCCGGGACAGGAGATGTTCCTGATAGCAATGCCGCTTCCTGAGGGAGGGTCGCGCACTCACTTATACTACATTGAGGAGGAAACCTCACAGGAGGTGGTAGTTCCTTTAGACTCTATTCCTGTAGTGAGGGACTTTGAGGATGTATTCCAGGAGATACTAGGATTACCACCCAGCAGAGAAATCGAATATGTTATCGATTTGGCACCGGGGATGAGGCCGATTGCTCGGGCACCTTACCGAATGGCCCCTTCAGAAATGCGGGAATTGTGGGAACAGATTCAGCAACTATTGGGTCAGGGTTTTATTAGGCGGAGTACATCACCGTGGGGTGCGTCGGTGTTGTTTGTGATGAAGCAAGATGGTTCACTCCGCTTGTGCGTGGATTATAGGGAGCTGAACAAGGTGACGATACGGAATAAATATCCGTTGCCTCAGATTGATGATTTATTTGACCAATTGAGAAGGGCGTCTTACTTTTCCAAGGTTGACTTGAGGTCAGGGTATCATCAATTGCGTAGCCGAGAGGGGAATGTTCCTAAGACCGCTTTCTTGTCGCGGTATGGATCATATGAGTTCAGGGTGATGCCCTTCGGGCTCACCAATGCACTTACAAGTCACTTCAGTATCTCTTCACACAGAAGGATCTGAATATGAGGCAGAGGCGGTGGCTAGAATTCGTGAAGGACTACCAGTTTGATATTCAGTATCATCCTGGTAAGGCCAATGTGGTAGCAGACGCATTGAGCCGAAGGCCGACTGGGGAGATATCAGAGGTATGGAAAGCGAAGTGGAGAGAGCTTCAATATGAGGATGACATAGACAAGGCTTGCATGTCAGCTTTATCCATCACACCCGAGATCATTATGCGAGTTGTGAAGGCTCAGGCAGAGGATCAGATTTGTCGGGATAGGGTGGGCCAGTTGTTAGCTGAGGGAGCAGAGGGTTACTCAATTAGCTCAGAAGGAGGCCTACGCTTTAATGGGAGGTTAATGGTGCCAGAGGATGAGGATTTGAGGCACGCTGTTATGACAGAATCCCATGGTTCAAAATTTGCGGTACATCCCGGTGGGGATAAAATGTACCAAGATATGAGGAGGCAGTATTGGTGGGCAGGGATGAAACGAGACATAGCGGAGTTTGTTTCGAAATGTGCCACGTGTCAGCTTGTGAAAGTTGACCACCAGAGACCATCAGGGATGCTACAGCCGTTAGAAATTCCCGTGTGGAAGTGGGAAAGCATCTCCATGGACTTCATCACAGGGTTACCTGTATCGCAGAGGGGTCACGACTCCATATGGGTTATTGTGGATCGGTTGACTAAGGTGGCCCACTTTTTGCCGGTACGCACAGACTTCGAGACGATGCGTTATGCACAGCTATTCATAGCAGAGATTGTTAAGCTGCATGGAGTACCTATAAATATTGTATCCGACCGAGACAAAATCTTTGTCGCCCACTTTTGGCAGAGCTTTCAGGAGGCAATGGGCACGGAGTTGCGCTTGAGTACAGCGTATCACCCACAGACTGACGGACAGACTGAGAGAGTTAACCAGATGCTGGAAGACATGCTCAGAATGTGCATTTTTTACTTCGGGGGAGGATGGGAGAAATATCTCCCTTTGGTAGAGTTTGCGTATAACAACTCTTACCAATTCACGATTGGCATGGCACCGTTTGAGGCACTGTATGGAAGACCTTGTCGTTCACCCGTTTGTTGGTTAGAGGTGGGGGACAACAAACTCTTGGGGCCGGAGATTGTTCAAGAGACATCTGCCAAGATAGAGTTGATTCGACGAAGAATTCGGATAGCTCAGGACAGGCAAAAGAGTTATGCTGATGCTTCTCGAAGACATGTGGAGCTAGAAGTTGGGGACCAGGTTTTAGTCCGGGTATCCCCAATGAAAGGGGTGATGAGGTTCGGCAAGAAGGGTAAGTTAGCACTGCGATACGTAGGACCTTTCCTTATTATTGAGAGGGTGCGACCGGTGACGTATAAGCTTGGGTTACCAGAACATCTTCAGCGGATACACGATGTATTCCATGTGGCATCGCTGAAGAAATATCGAAGGAGCGAGAGAGCCTTTTGGCACATTCCACTCAAGGAGATCGACTTACAGCCAGACATCTCGTATGAGGAGAGGCCGGTAGCAATTCTGGATCATAGTGAGCGGAAATTACGATCCAAGGTTGTTCCATTGGTTAGAGTACAGTGGGGTTATCACAATGTTGACGAGTCTACCTGGGAGCGAGAGGAGGATATGCGGGAACAATATCCAGGGCTTTTCAACGCAGGTACGATCTAATTTCGGGGACGAAATTTCTTTATAAGGGGGGGAGTATGTAACACCCCGTATTTTTGGTACATTTAAAATTTAATTAATTCGGATATTCTAAATTACTAGTGTGTTGTAATTTAATGAATTAATTATGATAGAATAATATAAAAATATTAATCTGGGATTGAATGGTTAATATTTAGGGAAAATTTATTTACTAAGTGAATAGTAATAATGTAATTTCGTCGTTTCGAGTATTAATGACGAGGTATGTACTTATCACATCCGGAAGTCGGTATAGACTATATTGGGTGGGGGATAAGTATTTTTATAAATTAACTCGGATGCAAATTCTGAGTGTACAGTTGAGTTCGGATGGGCCGAGATAGTCGGAAAAGTGTACGCGGGAGTAGTAAACGGGTCACGGGACGTTTTTAGACATAGTCGGGCCCACTCGGGGGCATTTTGGTCACTTGGGCTTGGCCCATTAGTCGAAAAATGGGAATTGAATAATTAAACTAATAAAAAGAAATAAGGGCATGGCTGAGCTTAATTAGAAAAAGGAATTAAAGGGTTAGGAAACCCTAGCAGCACCCAAAGCCATTTTGGGGATCTCAAAGAACCAACAAGATCATCTTCAACCTTGGAATCCATTGCAAATTCAGGCACTACGAAACCTAAGGCAAGTGAATAACTTGCAATAGCATTAAAGCTGTCTTTCAATTCATATTTGCGTGATGTAATGAATTAAAATTCGTTTTGGGGTTTCATGGCATAAACATGGGGTTCTGATAATACAAAAGAAAACATGAATCTGATTTGCCCGAATTTATGAGGAGTTATGTAAAATCTGATATTGGAATATTGATGTGTATCTGTTAGAATGATATCCAGATAAATTAGAAGGAATTTGATGAAGAAATTTAGAGTAAAAATGTGTTTAAGGAAAAAGATGGATTTTTCCCCAAAATTATAAATCAGTAGTTTATGGACGAATTGATGATTGTTGTGGACTTTCTGGGGAATCCTAATAAGGTTTCTAATATGTTCTGGTGTTAAAAAGGCTTAAAATTCATGTTAGCAGAGATTAGGGTTTAAGAAATTCCGTCCATGGCTGCCCTGTCTTCGCGAAGAAGACGAAGACCTGTTCGATCGATCGATCGACGGTCTGGGGTCGATCGATCGACGGTCGCCAGATTTTGGCAGTTTCGCCAGTTAGTTATGTAAGAGGGGAAAATCATATAAAAATCTTATGTAATTAATTATTGAGAAATTAAATACATGAGAGTAAATCTAATTAATTGTAGATAAATTAATTAGGGTTTGAGGCTAATAAATTAGAGTTGGGAATTTTGACTCGGGTAAATTTATTTTGGGCTACGAGAGTAAGTCCAAATTTATGGTGGGGCGACACCAAAAATAACTTAATTAATTAAGGTGAAATTTAATTAATATTTAGAGTTGGACCATAAACTCTTAATAATTTTAATAGGCTTATGTTACGGATTTAGCGAACGGTATAGCCGGGACTTTTATATTTATATATACGGAGGCGATAGTATATATATATGGTGTGCTCAATTAATATCAGTGATTAGATATTTTATACTATAGTGCTATAGGGGGAGGTTGTGCGTAGTGGATGAATCCCCTAGCTTGAGGAGTAGGGTGAGTATATTCCCGAGGTCATAGCGTCCGTTATATGGGTGAGGGACATCTCACTTTCAGGGAAGGAATATGACCGCCTCCAATTATTTATTTTTATCAAGTTGGTGTGAAAATTCTGACTTGGGATATCTAGGCTATGTGATTGTACCTAGTGGGATAGCACTTTATAGAATTTACATTCCGGGAGTATTTTGCTCGGGAGGATGCAAGTTGTTATATATATTACAGTATGATTGTGAATGCTGAAATATGATTATAAGTATATAATTAGATAATTAATTATATAAGGGTTATTAATGAAAAGTGAGTTATTTCACATGTATAACAAGTGTAGAAGTTATATGAATATAAAAAGGGAAATGATTTAGTTAAGTTGATGTTACTAATAACTTAAAAATCATAATCACTACATACTCAGTTAGAGTAGGGTGGGTATAAAGGAACTTTGTTAATTATCTAGTCATGAGATGAATAACTAGGTAATTTAATTAAAGCGTTAGTAGTGAACATTAGAGGAAGGGTAAGGAATTCCTCAAGAGAGTGCGATACTAACTAAAAATATGAAGAGCATGCATATTTATTTATTACTGCAAGTTAATCATTTGTTAAATGTTTTTCAAATGTTTTGGGTACTAACCCTTGCTATAAAAACTTTTAAAAACCCTTTTAGGTGTCCAACCACAGGGACGCCAGCCTTGACTATATTCCAGGGATCCGTTGCTGCAGCATATGTGGATGTTGCGGGGTTTTGATAGACGCCTCATTCTTCATTCTTAATGTAGAAGTTCATGATTAGTATTCGAGCATGTTGCTCACTTTCCATTTATTTGTATTAGACTTGTTGGGAGTTTATTCTTGTCTTTATGGGATTTATTACTTGGACCGTTGGTTTATTCGGTCAATTATATTTTTACTGGTGAATGATTAATTCAGTTATCTGTGTTTGTTATATAGTTTTATTTTCCGCACGGGTTTTTGTTGTTTAAATAATGAAAGATATATAAATGGCACCAGTCTATTTTTCTCACTTAGGTGGTTAGTAATTTAATATGACGACAGTGATGCTAAGAATGGACCAAATGAGAATCCTGTTCTAACTTGATTTAGGACTGATCACCCGGGATTAATTAGGCGGGGTGTCACACCTACATCCCTGTGTTACTTTTCCATTTCTTCTTGACTAGGAAACCCAATGACCAGCCTAGGAGGGACCTCATAAACATATCCATTCATTTGGCCAGAGGTTTAAGTCTTCCTCTGGCCGCCATTGCTTTGGGGTCCCTCTACACTTGGTTGGATCGGACCCACCTTGAGATGGAACAATCCCTTGGTCGTTACAACCTGGTCAATTTTGCTAATACCATTATCTTAATGGGTTTCCTCTACACTCGCTTTCCTGCTATTGCTCCCAAATCTGTTCCTTATCCCGTGAGCCAAGGCATCAAGACCCCTCGCCTCCTGTGATTCCACAAAAAACAAAGTCGAAAGGGGATAATGGGCATTTTTTACCGTTTGGATTCGTTCGTTATGAGGCCATACGGAGAATCCACCTTTTCCCATACTTGGAATTTTTTCTCTTCTGCAGCCAAAACGGTCACTTTCATTTCGATTGTAGAAGATCCTTCGCAAGACATGGTGCGTCTGTTCACCCCTGGGTTCCTTCCTTCATTCACCGAATGGGGATATACTTCTAAACCTTACAACCTCGATCGATGCAATTGGCAGTTCGATTTTGATCAAGGGGATCCTCGACCTATGTTTCAGTTAACGAATGAGAGGGCTACTTTTGCTGAGGCCTGCACTTTCTACCTTTCTGCAGCGGTACTTAGTGTGACTTATACCATGGATGGTCGAGTTACCATCCCTAATTCCACTAGAAAGGAGGATGTGTCCATTTCTTTTACCACCAAATTCTGGTTGATGCAACTGTCCAAGATTCGTGAATTCATACAAAGTTCCCCCCGGTATCCCCCAGTTCTTTCTTTATCTACTTCGGAATTAGGCTTTAAGGGAAACTCTATTCTTGGAGTTGAGTTCCCTCTGATCAAGACTCCTAAATATCCTCCCAGCGAGTTGCCTCATTATTGACCCATGATCCCTACTACTACGCCCAAACCCAAGAGCGTTGCAACCCCAAAATAGCCTACCTTTACTGAAGATGTTTCTGGTGAGGGTGTTCTAACCGATGCACCTTCTGGGGAAGGAGCCTCCAAGCAACCAGCTAAAAAAACTAGGAGGTCCAAGAGTGGGACTTCTTCGAAGGCTAAGTCCCAAACTCAGCCTCAGGCTCCCTTGGAGGCATTCCTCATTGCCTCCATTCCTCCTCATATGTCTTCCGAAGTAACTAAGGAGTTAAGAAAGAAAATTCAAGATGAGGTGGAGCGAATAAATTCTGAGTTTCAATGACACACTCCCTTCGTTCCTCCTGCTGATGTCTTCCCCACCATCCTAGTAGATCCATCTGAAGGAGGGTCAAAGCGAAGGAAAAGCTCAAGGATTCCTCCAAGTGTTGGTGCTTCTGGTGTAAGAAAAAAGACTCGGGGTACTAAGTCCCATAAAAAATGAGCCCTTGAGGTACATCTTACCCCAGCTCCTTCTACTGTTGGAGCTATGGCATTGGATGATTGTCCTAATTTTGAGCTCTATCCCACGGAGAGGTCTTCACCAGCTACTTCCTCGCCAATGGTGATATTGTACCATTCTCCCCCTGGATCAGAGGTATGCATGTGTTATTCTCATTTTTTTATAGCAAATTATATTTATCTAACTCTTAGAAACTTGGTGCAGGAAGCTAAAGAAGAAAGACCCAGCCCTCCTGTGAGTCCTTTCATGGGGGGATGCTTCAGAAGTGGTTCCATTGATGCCACTTCCCTCGTTCTCCCATAATTGGGCTCACTTATTCCCGTCGTTTGGTCTTCAAATGCACGGTAGAGGTTGCTAAGGAGGTTGTTGCTCCTATTAACACTGTGGAAGTTTCCACTCATCCAGAGGGAGTTCCTCCAGCTTCTTCTGAGTTATCCCATCATCTGGAGGTTCCTCTAGATATCGTTCCCATTTTGCAAATTTCTCCCTACGCAACAAGTTCTAAACACTTTTAGATCTTTCTTTTCTATCCTTCTCACTTTGCTGAATCTTCTAGATATTTTGATGTATTTCGGTTGAAGTTGCCTCGTTACTAGCTTCTGCGCTGACTGATTTCCTTCTTCAGCCTCCACTATTAAGTCCCCTCTCTAAGTTTGCCCCTTTTTCCAACATCGCTAAGGTAGGTTGAATGTGCACTTTTCCTCTTCTTTCTGTGATGTGCCTTGCTTCTAACACTTAGTTTTATATTCTCATCTTGCTCCAGGCTAAGCTTTGTTGTCATCCCTCGAGACTCCACCCATTACTAGTGCTACCATTGGCTTATATACTCATCATGGTCCTTCTTATGCCCCTATAAATGATGATGTATCTGTGGAAAATCGAACGGCCCCTTCAAGCCCACCCCTAACCTTGACCTTAGTTCCTTTTATTGAAGTAGGAGATTCATCAAGTGTTGAGGTTCCTCTGTCTGAAGTTCCTCTAACTGAGGGTTCTACGAAGACTCTTTAGGAGATAAACTTGCCCACTATGGTGCCTATCATTACATCTTCTTTCCCATCTCCAATTGTTTCTCCTGTAGTTACTGAGGTATTTCTCCATTTTTTTTTTTGGGGTGTTTATCCTTTATCTTGACAATGTGCACTCTCCTTGTTGGAAGAATCTAATTTTCAAACCTTCAAACTCCACCAATAACGATGACTTAACAATGAAAAAACCATTTGCTAAGATTTTTGTAAAACTCCACCACTGACGGTGACACCTATAACGGTGACTTGACAATGACAACCACTTGTTAAGATTTTTTGTAAAACTCCACCAATAATTGTGACACCCATAACTGTGACTTAACAATGGCAACCACTTGTTAAGATTTTTCATCAAACTCAACCAGTAACGGTGACTTAACAATGAAAACCACTTCTTAAGATTTTTTCTCAAACTCCACTAGTAAAACCACTTGTTATGATTTTTCTTGTACTTAACTTATCAGGTTGCTACGGATATCGAAGGGGCCATTCAAGTACAAGAAAATTGAATGGCCCCTTCAAGCGTGCTCAAGTTAGGTGGAGGATATCGAAGAAGCACTTCGTCAGGCAAAGCTAAAACGGGAGAAACTGCTCATCGAGCGTGCTCAAGTTCAAACTATGCTGGAGGGCTCTATCAACGCTTAGTAAGCATGTTTAGCCGCTTCTTCGGGTCGACCTGGAAATTTTTACTCTGCTTCAGACTTGTGGTTCCTCCTAGGCCAATGATCTTTCCCCCATACTTGTATAAATTTCCCATTTCTCACTTATGTAATTGTTGGGCAGTAGATCCCATTTTTGTAATGCCTCCCAATTTATGAATGAAATAGAAGTTATATATTTTTCATGTCACTTATTTGTGTTATAATTGCTTGCATAAAATATATAAACTTTGCAATCCTCCATCCTACTCTAATTACAACGAAAGATATCTATTAAAAGCAAAATGGCCTATATATAACAAAAGGCTAGATACATCGATGTTCCAAGTTTACTTGCTTATACATGATAAAATTTCAACCATTTGTTGTTAATCTTAAATCGTTTATCTTCATCCATCTTAGAAATTAAGTAATAACCTGAATCGTGAGCCTCCTTTACAATGAAAGGTCCCTCCCAATTTGTTGCAAACTTAGGTAGAGGGAGCCCTCTAATGTGTTTCACTACTGCCTTCAAGACAGGGTCTTCTTCAACAAACTTCCTTGGTCTCACCAAGTTGTCATATTCCCTTAAGACTTACTTCGTGTACATTTAAAAGTGTCACATCGCATTATCTATGTGCTCGTCCAATGTCTCCAACTGCACATGTTTGTTCTGAGGAAGCATGCTACTTCGCAAGGCAATTCGGGCAGAGGGAACTTCCAACTCCACCGAGAGGATCACTTAGGCTCCATATACAAGGGAGAATGGGGTATATCCTATGGGCTTACTTTTAGTTGTTCGATAGGCCCACAAGACGGATGGGATCTTGTCATCCCACGATCCTGGTAAGTTTTCCATCATCTTGGCCAAAACATTGACCAATGTTATATTAGTTTCTTCAGCTTGTCCATTTCCTTTTGGGTATGCTACTGTTGAAGTATGATGAACAATGGAGTATCTTTCTGTCAGCATCGCTACCTCTAAATTGATAAAGGAAGTTCTATTATTAGATAGGATAACCTTTGGAATCCCAAAATGGAAAATGATGTATTCTCTGATGAAGTTGCTCACCACCCTCGTTGTTGCCCTTCTCAGTGGTATCGCTTCAGCCCACTTTATAAAGCACTTCGTTGCCACTAGTATTAAGATTTTTCCCCTCAAAGAAGGATGTATTTTCCCTACCAGGTCAAACGCCCAAGTATGGAAAAGGTAAGGGGTTGCCAGAGAGTGTAGGCCCACCGATGGAGCATGAATCATGTTTACATACAGTTGGCAAGATTTACATTTTCAAATGAACTCAGCAGAGTTTTTCTCCATCGTTGGCCTATAATACCCCAACGTCATCAGCTGGTCACACAACTTTGCTCCTCTTATATGAGTTGGGTCATGAGATTATTTGAGGATTTCGGTTGCTTTCTTTTTTTTTATGCAACGCAATGGCCTGTTAAAGGAACCTCTTCAATAAAGTTGCCCTTCCTGAATGTAGAACCTTGGGGGCCCTTCTTTTGACTCCCATCATATTGGTCTGCTTCATAGGGATAACTTTTTCTTTAATAAAGTCAATATAGGGTTGCCTCTAATTTAGCTGAGCTTCAACGGAATGGCAATCAACCGCTTCGAAGAAAAGTTGGCACTTATCACACTTTCATTGTAGCTCTGATACATCTTGCTTCATTCTAGGCCAGAAGTATCCCTCCCTTGGAATTCTCCTGTAAAGATGGATCTCGATTCTTTTGCAATGCTCTTCGTGTGTTTTCTTTAATCTTCGCTCTGCTTCTTCTGGGCCGATACATCTTGACAGCCATCCTCTTGCATTTCTATAGTAGAGTTGGGTTAGTTCTCTCAGCTCTATCTCTCTGTCCCCAGACTCCAATTTTTTTCTAATCTCTCTCCTCTAGTCAGAGTCATCCTCCATCAGCAAAATTAACTATACCGTCAGGGGAGTTATTCTTCGTTGAATCACGACTGTATTTGTATCGTCTTTCATGATCATCTTCTGAGCAATGGTGGCATAAGCGTCTGGATGGCTGTTCATCGTTTAGAGATGCCTCTTGATCTTGGTCTGATGGAACTGGTTGAGAAGCCTCTGAATGATTATTCTATAAGGTGTTAGACTGAGGTGTTTTAATGCATATTCTCCATTTACTTGCTGAATCACCATGTTCGAATCACCCTTGATGCAGAGTGAACGAACCCCCCTTCGAAGGGCCTCCAGCAACCCCAATACCAATGCCTCATACTCTGCTCCATTGTTGGAACACGAAAAGTCTAGCTTGTAGTAAAGACAAAGTTCTTTCGTTCCTCTTAAAATAATAACCCATGCACCTCCTTTCTTCTATGCTTAAGATCCATCGAACTGCATCGTCTATTCCTCATCGTTTGTGTCCATGTGATTGTCCTGCAAATCATCTCCTGGAATGCTCTCTCGTGCTGGCTCGGATGTCCCAAACGAGAATATTGCCAAGAGGTATGCGTATACCTAGCTCTTGATTGCGCGAGGGACCACGCATTTCAAATCATACTCTGAGAGAATGAGGAACTACCTAGCTGCCCTACCAATCAATATATTTCTTACCTATAAAAATTTAATAGGATCACATCTTGTTACAATATGAATTGTAAAAGACAGCATATAATGTCTAAATTTTTGTGCTACAAAGATTAAGGCTAAACAATATCTTTCCAAGCTACTATACCTGACCTCTCGCCCATGTATAATTCTACTAAGGTAGTAGATTGGTCGTTCTTACCCATCAATCTCCTACGCTAACAGAGCTCCGATGGACCTCATGGCGGATGTGAGGTATAGCTGTAATGGTATTCCTGCCCTTGGAGGAATCATAGTTTGAGGCCAAACGAGAAGTTTCTTCAGCCTGGTGAGAGACTCCTGGTGAACTTCCTCCCACTTAAACTTTGTGTTCTTTCGCAAAAGCTGCATCAACGAGTGTATTATTTTGGCCAATCCAAGCACAAATCTCCTAAGGTAGGAAAATTTGTCGAGGAAACTTTTGAGCTCCTTCGTCGTTCTCGGACTTGGCATCTCCAAGATCGCTCGCTGTTTGTCTTGGTCCATCTGTACCCCTTGCCGATCTACCACAAAGCCTAGAAACTTTCCACTGGTTACTCTAAAAATGCATTTCAGTGGGATCATATTCAGTTTATACTTCCTACATCTGGCAAATACTTTCCTCAAATCGCTCATGTGGGACCCTTCCTTCTTCGATTTGATGACCAAATCATCCACATAAAACTCCACAAATTTATGAAGGAAGTCATGAAAAATGGCCACATTATTCTTTGATAAGTAGCCCCAGTATTTTTTAGTCCAAATGGCATTACTTTGTACATAAAGTTTCCCAACGGGGTTCTAAACGTTGTCCTCTCTACATCTGTGGGGTCCATCTTGATTTGGTTGTACCCTACATACCCATTCATGAAACTATATATCTCGTGTCCAGCCATTGCATTTATCAAACCATCAATGGAGGGCAAAGGGAACTCATCTTTGGGACAATCCCTATTCAAGTCTCTGAAATCCACACATATCCTTATCTGATTCTTATCCTTCTTACCCACTAGGACAATGCTAAACAGCTAGAGTGGGTGTTGTATCGGTTTGATGAACCCTGTTGCCAACAAGCATTGGGCCTCTTTTTTGATCTTCAAGTCCAGCTCAGGCTTGTAAGTCCTCATTACTTGCTTGATCGGGATGGACGAAGGCATCATATTTAATTTGTGACAGCTTACTTCTTCATCTATCCCCTCCATCTTCGTATACTTCCATGTAAAAACGTCTATAAACTCTCAAATTAGCCTAATTAAGGCCTCCCATTTCTCCATACAGAGATCCTTCGAGAGGAAAATGGGCATTTTCTCCTCCCATTCTTTTGCTAGGTTTAGCTTCTCCAATTCTTGTGCATATAGCTTCGGTTGGTCCGTCATGTAGTCTGGTTATTCGACGACATCGTCCATGAACTCTTGTATATTAGAATTATTTATCACCATATATTGTCCCCGTTAATCCACCAGAAAACACTCACATATCGAGTCAGCCTCCTCGTTAGCCTCTTCCATAGATCCTTCAATTTCCCATTCACACCATTATAGGCAATAAACCACCTTCCCTTCCTCAGTTAAAATCTTCTCGCATTATCTGTTGAACATTGTAACTGCCTTTTTTTCTGTCCCTCGAATTCTCTATCATTATTCCTTTAGATAATCGACTCAACACACTTTGTCGTGTGACCTCGTGTTCCATCGAGTCCATTCTGGGTCGCATCCTGTACTTTAGATGCCTCAAGATCTTCTCAGGTCGAGGGGACACTTGGTGGGATTCTTCTGTTACTCCTCTGCTATTTGTAGTTTTATCATTCTGTCCATTCATAGGTTCCATCCTTTCTCTGATCGAGGGAACTCAGGCCCCCTCCATTCTACTCATTAGGACTCTGACGTCCTCCTTTAACTCTGTATAAAATGCTACATCCACTAGGTGAGATTCTTCGACAGCGAAGGACCTCTTTGTAGCTCGTATAGTGATCTCAGTTCCTTTAATATTTTCCTTGGAACATTGGTGATATGTCGAGGGAACTAGTCCTTGGTTATGCGTCCACACTTTTCCTATCAACAGATGGTAGAAAGTTTCATTCTCTATCACGTGGAACTTAATGTGGGAACTTAGATTTCCCATTATAACCCCAACATTCACATCACCAATGGATTTGGAAGACTGGTTATCATAACCAGAAATCGCCAAAGGCATGGGAACCAATCTTTCTTCTGGGATATTAGGAGCGTGGAAAGAATCGATTGGCATTATGTTGATGGATGCTCCCCTGTCCATAAGAGCCCTTGCAAAGCTAACTCCGTTGATGTTGGCAGTCATATATAACGATCAATTGTGAGGAAATCTCACGACTCTATCTGCATCATTGAACGTTATTTCTTATAGAAATTTCTTCACCAGCCTGGCTATGGGTCCCTTCCATCTCAGCGAAGGGACTGCATTCTTCCTGGTAATATCCAGGATTGCTTGGGTTATCTCCAACCTACTTTCTTTTGGCACTCCAACCTGGTTGAAGAACCAGTCAAACTTTGGGGATCGTGAAACCGCGCAGTACTCCAAACTTTGGTCTATTTCCCCACATTCAATGTTGTATATATCCTACACATCTCTGGTACTTGCTTCGTCATAGGCTAACACCATATTAGCCATTCCTCTGGTACAGTCCTACAAAACTTCTTCGAACTCCCCTTACTCCGTCATCAGCTCCCTCGCTTCTTTTTCTACTTCATCGTCATATGCCACCACCAGATTGGCCCCATATGCTGGGAGTGGGTTATCATTAACATTTTGCGAAGGTATTTGCAGTGTCCCTATCTTTATATGTTTATCGATGATTTTCCTTAGCGTAAAAAAACTTCCCGTCGGATGTTGAATCTTTCGATGGATCCGGTAATACTTGAGATCTGCTCTGGTTGTCGTGTCTGATTCCCTGACTGGTGTGCCCTTAGGTTCATACACCGTTCCTCCTTGAACCATGGCATTGTAACAGCTAACACCCTCCTCTACTGTGCAAGATAATGGTGGTGGGTCTTCCCTATCTCTCACAACCTTTCTCTTATTGTATTTCTTCGCTCGTTTTCCCTCGTCTGCCCCTTAGATATATCCCACCCGTGGGGCCTGAGACCTTCCTCCCACGGGTTGTATTGAATGCCTAAACATCATAGGCACCACCACCGAGTTTGGTTGTACCACCAACGAGATATTCCTTACTTCTTTTAGGAATGCCACAAAAGTCCCCTCGCGTGTCTCGTTAATGAGATGGCAGATGTACTCAGGGAGCAGTCCTTAACCACAAATCTGCAGTAGCTTAGACTCTTTGGCTTCCTTCCTTACATCGAGGGACCTTTACTTGAACCTCCATATGTACGCCACCACATCTTCCCCTGGTCGTTGTTTCTCTCTCCCCAGTTAGGTCAAGGTGATTCATCTTCTGCCAGGAAGAACTTCTGGACGAACAAAACGTGCATCTCCTCCCACGTGGAGACACTCTTAGGGGCTAGGTGAGAATACCAGGTATATGACTTATCGGTAAAGGATTTGGAAAACTCCCTTAACCTGAGCTTTTGTTGTTGCAGTGAGCCCCCAAATGTTTAACGAAGCGTTTAATGTGCTCCTTCGATTTCTCACCCTTTCCTATGTACTTTTAAAAGATAGGAGGAATATAATCTTTTGGGTAAGGCTCATCGTTATATTCCTGAGGGTAAGGCATTCAAAAGTCACATAAACCGAAGATACCTCGCCAGCAGACTGCGAGGAAACTTGCATAAACTCCAGCATCTCTTTCTGCATCCCCTTTCTCATTTCCTCCATAGCCGATACCGTTGAAGGAACAGCCAGAAGGACCACAGGTGGGATGCTCTTTGCACCTGGAGTAACCACCATAGTTGGAACGTGTGTTACTCCTGGGGTTGCCATCGTTGGAACCACAACAGGTGGCATGCTTCCTGGGGCAGTTCCCATTGGAACTGTGCTTGTTGGGGTCTTTACGGATACCCCTGGCGTTATGAGAGAATTGGCCTCAAATCCCCCCAACACCGTTGAAGCTATAGGAGTTTGCACAAACTCGTAAAATTTATTCATGAGGAGTGCTACTTGAGCTGGTCCCAACCTGGTGCTCGTGGAAGCTTACATAACCCCTGGAACGCCTGTCACCATTTGAACTGGAGGTACCTCCACTCGAGGGGTCCCATCTCTAGAAGCCTCCAGCTCTCTCATTGCTTGTTCTTCATTATGCTGAGTATCATCAAAGTTAAGTCTTCGATTAACATTATCTTGCGCTATACTCTTTGCTTAGAAGAATACCTACCCAGCAGAATCGCCAAATGTAAGAGGGTAGTTTAGATTAGATGGAGGCGTAACCCCTTTTGAGTATAGTAATGATAAGTTAACCGGGAACACTCTTGATTAATCATAAGACACACAATCACAACCCTGTGAAGATAAACTCAATTCGTACTCACAAATCTCTCTTGTATAACTCAGAAGATAATAATGAACTCAGAAGTAACTCATTTAGAGGGAGAGAGAGGTAAGCGCCCTAGATACACCTTGGCAGGTAGCCAAGCACACCAATCTTCAAAAGGTCTCTAGTCAGGTATTAAAAGCTTCATAATAAATGACAATGGTGGGTGAGCATGAGCTCTGGTTTTGCAATAACTTCTTCTAGATGATAATCTCTCTCCATCCAAAAATCTTCAAAAGAACAGATCTCCCTCTTAGAAGTGGTTGAGGCCAATAAATAGCCCCCACACCATTCCCGATATGCCTCAATCCTCTACCACTGTGAAGGACATCCTTTATACTTTATATCACAAATATTAAATGCCTGATGGACCAGTTAACTCCACATCATGAGAATTAAATGTCAAAACATGCCTTTTGCCTAATCACTATGTGTCAGGGGGCTATTGTCACAGAGGTGGCTCACCAATTGTCTGAATGCCCTAAATACCTAAGTGGTTTACTCAATTTCCGATTTGACATTGTCTAGTTGGCTAGTGACATAACATAAAGTAGATGTGACATCAAGTAGAGGGTTGTTTTGTTCACAACTCAACACCCGATGGAACTCAAGGCTGCTCTGCCCAAGGTTCCACAATCACAGGCCCTTCGATGTTTTACCAGGTGTATCTAAGATGGTCAGGACAAACCCCAATGGTGCCTCACTTCTTAATCCTCTAAACCAAATTCCTCTGAAGTTCCTACGGTGAGGTCATTTGATAGAGCATGAAAGCTCTCCCAGGCCCTGCCAGGCCTGGTCTCTCGCGAGTACTGTTTGACCTCACATTGAATAATCATTATAATCGTTACATCTCATAGTCAATATAAATAAAAAATACAACAAGACTAAGTAAAACAATAGAACTAAAGGATGAGCTCTCTCGGACAGTTTTTTCGCTGGAAGATCTCTCTGGGCTACCATGCTGAACTACCTAGCTTAAGTTGCATCGATGCCTTAATCCCTTGAGTCTGTTGTATTAACTGGGGGGATTATCTCTAATCTCGAGATTATCTTCAAGACCCCCTACACCACATATATACCATTGCATCGCCTTTACTCATGTTTCATGAAATTCTACTTATGTGTAATTATATTGTGGTTGTATAGTCATTGAAAGTTACATTAATATATTAAGATAATATTTATGATTAAGATTCGGTACTGATTTAGTTGGATTGACAGGTGTAAGGTCTAATCCACCCAGTTCATATCCATCCAAAGGAAACGTAAATATATAGTTAACAACCCAAGGTAAGTGTACTCACTGGAAAGATGTACATGCATACTGTTATGGATATGATCAGAATGTTATGAATGTGAAACTGTTCATTTCGATTTACCGAAATGAGAGGTTACTCCCCAACCCAGAATGGGGGAGAATTGTCTATTTCAGACAGGATATGTGAATCATGATTGGAAAAGTTAGTCATTCATTATGAATGAACCAGAAAATTAGGTCATTCTTATGAATGAGCCAGAAATTTGGTCATTCTTTATGAATGATCCGGATAAATATATATCTATTATCACGGGGGTTTGATTTATTGCATTTAATTTTATGCAATAGTGTAGTAGTGATGCATTCACTGAGTTATTTTGCTCATGGTTCCAATATTTATGTTTTTCAAGTAACGCGGTGTCACTACCAAATCTAAGAGGTCGGGTTGCGTTAGCTAGGAATAGGTGGAACAATGATTTTGTTTAAATGTAAATGATGTATTTAAGTTAAATTATCCTTCAAGCAAGTGTGTATAAGCATGACTACTTTAATGTTGTAAAAAAATTTCAGTTATATGGATTTACACTGATGACTCTATAATTAAGACTCGTGTTTATGGTTTGGTTAAATTAATTATGGTTTGACTCACTTTGACTTTCAAACTTAATTATAAGTAACTGGGTTGGGGTGTGTCAGCTTTTGGTATCAGAGCCTAGGTTTTTGAACATATGGAGTTAGAAGAGTCTAGATTTGGTAGCGACTGTAAGAAATATATAAATATATATATATATATATATATATATATATATATATATATATATAGAGAGAGAGAGAGAGAGAGAGAGAGAGAGAGAGGCAGGCTCCTGTGCACACTAAGTTTGCACTCTAAGTTTGCACATTACTTTTTTAAAGTAGTAAAAAAAATATTTTTGATTTGATTTTTTTTGTGTGATATTTAAACATTTCAAGGAACCCATATAAAAAAAATCAGCTCAAAAAAACTGTTTTTGCTAGTTTTAAAAAATCGGTCAAACTTTCTATGCTTTTAAGCCCTTTAAAAACTGCGAAAGTTTGACCGATTTTTTAAAAATAGCAAAAAAAGTTTTTGCTGCTAAATTTTTTTATGTGAGTCCGTTGAAATGTTAAAATATCACATAAAAAAATTGGTGTGCGCCAGCACTACTACTTTAAAAAAGTAATGTGCAAACTTAGTTTGCAAACTTAGTGTGCACAGGAGCCTGCCTATATATATATATATATATATATATATATATATGTTGTTATATCTTTCATTCATTTCAAATATAAAAGAATGGAATGAGGGAATGTTAATGTGAGAATAGAAAATGAGGATTCAAATATGCCAGCAGAAATGGAGGTTGAGTAACATGTTCATATAAATGTGGAACCCGAGCCAGAACAATTGAAAATTATGCAAAAAATGGCATGTGTTGTGACATTTATGGCAAAACAGCATGCTAGGTTTATGGATCAGATGGAAGGACAACCAGATAGGTAACTGAAGGCACAAGCATTGGTTAAGGCGGAGGAGGTGATACACCGAGAAGAAAGGAGTACCTCACACGAGAAATTTACTATGATGAATCCACCATTATTTGTAGGAGCAGTGGATCCAGCAGAGGCAAAAGTATGGGTTAAAGAGATTGAACTTATTTGGGGGGTAATGAGAATGCCTAAAAATCAATGAGTGACCTTAGCAACCTATATACTAAAAGGATAAGCTAAGTATTGGTGGGATGCCACAAAATATTTGTTGATTACTCCATGAGGTGGAAATGTGATCTCGTGGGATGCTTTTCTTAAAGCTATATATAATAAGTATCCCCCCCCCCCCCCAATGTATCGAAAATAGAAGGAGAAAGAATATTTTATGTTGAATCAGGGAAGCGTGACAGTTAGAGAATATGAAGCTAAACTTACATCCTTATCTGAAAATCAATGAGTGACCTGACTCGCTCAAAAAATTGTATAACGCAAGTGTACGCTAATCGCGAGAATAATAAAAGCCTGGTAAGATCGGAGTCGATTTTCGCAGGGAATTATATGAAGTACCAAGGATATTCTTCCAGTTAAAAATTAATAAACAAGAATGAAAGATAAAAGAAAAGATGATTTAGGTTTTGAGTGTTGTAACGAACCAAGATAAATGGAACGCTAAACAAAGTAGTAACAGGAACAAGCGAGATTTATAAACAGGGTTATGAAAAGATTCTTTAACAAAAGGTTAAGGATCATTCCCCCACCTCGAAAGTGCACAACTCAACGGGTTCTTCCAATTAAATCACAATAAAATGGGAATAAGATATCGATATCAACAATCCTACATGAAGGATGTCAACCCAACAATATAAGATGAAGGTAACGATATATTATCAGACAAATGTGTTGATGTTGGAGTTAAGTCTTTAAATACAACCCTTGCATGATAAGAGAAGATAAAATCCAATGAAACTCCAATATCAACCCACACGTCCATTTATTGGATTTAATCATTGAACAAGTCAAGAAATGAACCCTCCAAGGTGGGTTTATGCTCCCTACCTAAGGAGATTAGCTACTCGTAACACTAACCATATTAAAACACACCATTAAATTAATAACAAGTGTAATAATTATGGTGCAAGCAAGAATTCAATACACAACCACAATATTAATTGCACAAAATGATACCAATAGTCAACAAAATACAACTAAGATGGAACTTTACTTGCAATAAATGAAGTGGAAGATGAAAATGACAAGGAAAAAGTCAAGCCCTGGGAGAGAGAGAGAAAAGCAACAAAATATCTTCTATATATTTCCTTGCACAAAATTGTGATCGGATCTCCTTCAACAAATCAAACCACTCAAAATATATACTAAGTGGAAGAAAACCATAAAACAAGGGTGGTATAAACCAAACCAAAACTACGGGGGTTTTGCAGAATTTGAGGCACCGGTCGATCGCTGGTCTGGGACCGGTCGACCGCGAGTCAGGGGAAAGCACGCTGTCTCACTTCGCAGGCAAATGGTGAAACCCGATCGACCGTGGGTCATTGACCGATCGATCGCGCCAGCAAAATCTAGGGACCTCTCCTCTTTTGATACACAAACAAGGGGCCTCAGGAAAATGACCATAACTTGGTCCTCAGGAATCGGATTGACAAACCGTCGGGGCTACACGAAGTTGGATTGGAGAACTACAACATCCGTGAAGGTCTCTGGAACAAAGCTTGGATGTAGAAATGACAAAATTACCCCCAAAGTTGTTTAAAACATTGAACGTTCCCGAATAACGCACACTTGCACTGTTTAGCACTCCAATTCCTACAAAAGCTCAAATAAACCTCGAAAATCATATATATATGGAAACCAAAGGTTATACAGTAGAAGAGCTTAAATACGTGAAATAAAGACAACAAGTGTGCATGCATGCATAATTAACGGGCGCAAAATACATAATATTTGCGACTAATCACACCCCCTAACTTACACATTGCTAGTCCCTGGTTATGAAACAAAACAAAACCCGCCTCAAAGAGCGATAAGTATAGCAACAATATATACACAGACAAAGTGCCACTTTTGCGGGCGCACGGTTGCATTTAGCGAATGCAACAAGCCGTTAAACCGCTAGGTTACCCTAGTGGACGAGTGTTGTCTCGTGAGGGTTTTCATGGATGAAACCCACAAACATCAAATTTCCTCAAAACATGCATGTCCAAACAACCAATATGCCAAACTCAACCACAATTAGATATTTCAACATATTATTAACAAAGCAAATGAGAAGTTTTGCCCAATAATCCAAAACTATTAACATTAGAAGAATAACTACATGGAATTGAAACCTCAAATGTCAGTGGTGTGCATGCACATGTAAAGAGTTTTGATTCGGTAAAAATGCCTATAACCCGTATAACCATTAAATATTTCTTCCACTCAATCATCTCCGGATATCACACTCAGCAAATAGAAGCGCACGGAATAGGGTGTAACACACGGGACATACGGGCATAAAGAGTAATTGTAAAAGGAAACAAATCCGTGCACATGTCATTGATGAAGAACACAATATAAAAGTGAAAAATACAATCTCATAAAAGGATATCGCATATTAATCAATTTGAAATGCACATAAACAGATTATCGTTAATGTTCAACCTTTGAATCACATTACCCTAGGATTAAATAGGACTTTATT
Organism: Sambucus nigra; assembly: GCA_949130495.1. Classification (NCBI taxonomy): domain Eukaryota; kingdom Viridiplantae; phylum Streptophyta; class Magnoliopsida; order Dipsacales; family Adoxaceae; genus Sambucus; species Sambucus nigra. Next base: position 52,361,557 of record OX422214.1, read on the forward strand.
GGGTTGTAATGTAGGCTTGGGGATAGGGGTATGAAATGAAAGGATGTATTTACGGAAACTCAAGGTGTTCAGAGATGAAAAATTTGAGATAATGGAAAATAGCGAGCAATTTCAAAATTGGAAAATGATTTCCAAACAAGCATTAAATAAATCAATCGAGAGAGTAACAAGGATTATTGAATCATTATAAACAACATATACAAATTTCTCTTTCTTTTTCTTTTCTTCTTTTTCTCACTTTTTCTTTTGTTTTCAACTTTCTCTTTTTCTTCTCTTTTTCACTACACTTTCTTCTTTTCTCACTCTTTTCATGCTTAAATTGCAACCACACTACACAACATCATTCAATCCCAAATATCATTCCAAACATAGGTAAGAAAGGTAAAATTTATGGTGTAAAACTCTAATGTGGAGTTGGTTAGGGGATTTGGGATGAAAAGAAAGGTCATAATACGTCCCAACGAGGTTGACTAGGGACATGTATAAGGGTAAGGTTAAGGTCGTATGGGTTAACAACAAAGAGGGCCTATGATCCTTTCCTAAAGCTTCATGTGATTCTCGAGACTCAACACCATTGAAAATCATCCTCATGTGATACTTCAATTAATATGCAATCAATGAAAAGAAAATGAGATTGCCAACAAGATACGTTATTCAAGAAATAGAAAGAGTAATGTATAAACACTCTGAAATGAAGAAAAGCACGAAACTCGCTAGGTTTTTAGTGTACACAAAGCAACAACAAGATACCAAGTTATAATTGTCCTACCGAATGATTTTAGAAAATATGCTCAAGTGCTCATGGGTTTTCAAAGTTTAATTCATGCATTTATCCCCAATGTTGAATAATATAGGACTAAAGTTTAATAACATGAAATAAATAGAAAATGCATCATTGAATTATCAATTGGATAGGGCAATTATTAAGTTTATCATAGGAAATTAGGGCAAAATGCCCAAGAAAAAGAAAAAGAGATAAAGAAAACAAAATTTTAATTTTTTGATTTTTTTTTAATATATATATATATATATGGGGAGAGGTTCACAAGTGGACCAAAAGAATGGACTTTTTAATGGACCTTAACAAAAAATACATATTAACACATTAATTTTAATTTCTATAGTGTAATTGATCCGCGCCAGCGGCACCCGAGACCACACCTTCACCCCCACTACCCCCCCACCCCACCCCCCACTGCCCCTCACCCACCACCACCACCCCCCCCACCACCACCCCAACCACTACCATCACCAAAGCAGCCCTTGTGGAAGCCCTTATGACAGCAGGGCTGCCATGGGTGGGGGGGAGGGTGGGGGGTGTTGGGGGGGATCAATCAACACGCGTATTTGGTGCCGCTGGCGCGGACCAATTACACTATAAGAATTAAAATTAATGTGTTATTATGTATTTTTTGTTAAGGTCCATTAAAAAGTCCATTCTTTTGGTCCACTTGTGAACCTCTCCCTATATATATATATATATATATATATATATATGTGTGGCATACGAGGGATGGAAAAGAAAATGAGATGCCTAAACACACACCCAAACTTGAATCGCACATTCTCCTCAATGTAATTAAAGACGATATGAAAAATAGAGGGAGTAGAATAAATCACCCCAATTTGGAGTGAAGTCTGAGGTTGTCAACGCGCGCCCTATACCAGCATAAGAAAAACAAAAATATGTACCACAATGATTAAGTTAGACAGAAACATGCCATGAGTCGTAATAGTTTAGAAGGGTTGAAATGCAGATACTAGATAATTCATGGTGGACATAAGAATTAAAAAAAATGTATACACATCAAGATCTAATAAATCAACAAATATTAAATTATCATTAATAATTTCATAGAATTCAATACAAACAGCTTAATCAGTGTAAAGAAAGCAAAACAAAAAATATATAGTTCTCATAATCGCCCAAAAAATGACACATATCATCAGCCACAAAAAAAACACCCTCACCCACTAAACAGTCTAGAGACCCGAACCGCTGGATGAACCCCAAAAATCTGGGTCGTAAGGACTCTGGAAATGAGGCAAAATCGGTGCATCAAGGCCATGCTACCGGATATACATATCACGCATCATCGCCTGGACCATGTGGAACTCCTGACGCCGCTCGATCCGGTCCTGGCGCTGATCAATCCCATATTAGTCAAGCCGTGACTCCAAAGTAGCCAACCGCATCTGGATCTCCTCCCATATGTGCTCATGTTATGCCTCGAACGCCACAAAGAGAGCGTTGGTAAGTGTGGTAGGCACCTCAGCGTGTTGGCCTGACCCCTGCTGTCCTGATCCCTGCTCAGCCCTCCTCAACTCTGTCTCCTCATCCACGTCCTCTACAACCACCCTAGGCCTCTTCTGGACTGCCGACTCACCCCAATAGTGTTGCAAGCACCTCCTGATATTGTCTCTAGTTAGGACACCCTTGGGGTCCACTTTTCTGTCAAAAGGGTACTCGGGGAATTTGGCTTGAAGGAAAATCTACATCACGATATTGAGCAAAGGAAGGGAGACGTTCCATGACTTTTTCTTTGACGCCAAGTACATCTGCTCCAGGAAGTATTAAGGGAGGTTGATGTCTCCCGACTATTTCAGCAGAGTGTAGAGGAAGCGGCATGCTTGTGGCGAACTTCATATCTATTATTAGTCACCATCAAGCAATGCACGTTCACGTAGTGTAAGAGCCTCGGTAAATCTCTCACAGTAGCTGAACGGAACATTTTCTTAGTCCAAACCTCACCCGGGGCTAGAAATTCGATAAGTGTGTTCAGATCAAAGGTTATTTCATCTGATAAACTCACAAACGGGAACGAATCTGCCACATTGCCCATCCACCAGGCCAAGTCCTTAAGACGAAACATAATCATCACTCCTCGTACAAAAGCCTCGAATACACCCTTCTCTCCTTTACATTTGATCAACGAGGCATAGAATATGCGGACAAGCTCTTCATTGATTGTAGTCTGGATCCCCACGAAACAATCCCAATTGTAACACTTGAGAATGGCCAAGACTGCATGAGGGAGGTCATCCATCCTCCACGACAAGTTGACTGTAAGTGGGCGCTTCGAGGTAGAAAAGTACGCTTCAAACCACTATTTTTCTTGGGCACAATGGAACCCATCAATGCCCTTGGTAGGCACGCAGTGAGACAGCTTATATTTTTCAACGTCGCCCATTTATACCTGCAAAACAGAAATTAGTACAACAGTGTAGTTGAAACTAAAATCGCAATGGCAAGGAATGAAATTGCAAGCAAGAAAATGTCTAAAAGATGAAAATAAGGTCATTGAGGCATTTGAACAAACACTTGGTGTGCAAAGTGGAAAAACAGGGGTGTGGGACAAATTTGCACCAACAAGGAACCCCCATTCATGGCAATCTCAAGAATAAACACTAATATTTTGCCATGAATGGGATTTAAACATCAAAAACAGTTGGCAAGGTTAACAGATATGGGTGTGGACACAATTGGGGAAAAAACATAACCAATACAATGTTCATCCATTTTATCTACACAACCAACATAATGTATCAATGGAGATTATGTGTGTGTGAGAGAAAATGAGAAGAACATTAAGAGCATCAAAAAGGAATTAGAAATTATCACAAAATTCCCAAAAATAAGCAACCCTAGAATCACGAAATACACCCAGGAATACCCACAATCAGCAATTGTATTACGAAAATAAAAGTGTGATTCATACCTTGGAAGTTGGATGAGGGTATTGGAAGTGAAAGAGGGAGAGAAAATTGGACCTAGGGTTGATTTTGGGAATGTTCAGGTGAAGAGAGAATGGGAGAAGTGTGGGAAATAAAAGAGAAGTGAGGGGAAATGAAACGATTTGGCCTTAATGACTGATGGGTGCGGTCGACCGCTGGTCTGGGACCGATCGATCGCGGTTTAAATTTAACCTAAGGGTTGAGACAGTGTGCTCGAGTAACAAACACCAATTGATCGCGATTTTGTCATCGGTTGACCGCGCTTTAGAAAAAATCCTGGGAATAGAGACAGTGTGCTCTTGGTTCATTCAGCGGTCGACCGCGGTATGGTGATCGGTCGACAGCGACTCTGTACCCTCTAAAACCTCTCCAACTTCTATTAAAACCCCACCTAAACCAATAAAATCTCTCCACTAGATAAGGGACGCTCTCGGGGGGATGAATATATAATCGAGTGTGCATAAACACGATTGCCTTGAATTCCATAAGAAGAGAGGCAATCCCAAAAAAGCAAGGAGAATCCGAAGCTTAAGTTACGACACCCTCCGGGGGGTCCGCAGGGGGTGGATCTTCTAGAGGTATTTTCGCTAGCTCGGGATTGAAACCCTCAAATAAAGGCTTGAGCCTCTGCCCATTCACCTTAGAAAGGGTTCTGGTCCTTGGGTTCACTATGTCAACGGCTCCGTGATCGTGTGCCTTTTGTACCACGAACGGTCCGTTCCATCGAGATTGCAATTTCCCGAGAAAAAGGTGGACGCGGGAGTCATAGAGTAGGACTTTGTGGCCCACCTCCAAGTTCTTGCGCACTATACTTTTATCATGAAAGGCCTTGGTTTTGGCCTTAAAATATGAGAGTTCTCGTATTGATCGTTCCGCAACTCCTCAAGTTCATTGAGTTGGAACTTACGAAGTTCACCGCCTTCGTTAATGTCAAAATTGAGCTTTTTGACGGCCCAATATTCCCGGTGCTCAAGCTATACCGACAAGTAACAAGCTTTCCCATAAACCAAACGGTAAGGGGACATTCCTAGGTGCGTCTTATAGGCCGTCTGATACGCCCAAAGCGCGTCGGTTAACCTATATGACCAATCCTTGGTCAAAGGATCCACAGTTTTCTCAATAATGCCCTTTATCTCCCTGTTTGCCAATTCTTCTTGGCCGTTGGTTTGTGGGTGATAAGTGGTGGCGACCTTATGGGTTACCCCATATTGTGACATCAAGCGGCAGAATATATCATTACAAAAATGGATGCCTTGTTCGCTTATGAATGCTTTGGGTGTGACAAAGCAAGCCAAGATGTTCTCTTTCAAGAATTTCAACACTACCTTCGCGGTATTGTTCCTTGTAGGCACAGCTTTCACCCATTTGGATACATAGTCGACTGCAACTAAAATGTATTCAAAATTATATGACTTAGGGAAAGGACCCATGAATTCTATTCCCCAATAATCGAAAACTTCGATTACGAGAATAGGGGCAAGGGGAAACATGTTCCTTTTGGTTATCTTCCCAATAGATTGGCAACGGGCGTAGATTTTACATAGGGCATGCGCATCCTTAAAGATCGTCAGCTAATAGAAACCGCATTGTAACACTTTGAGGGCGATCTTTTGGGAAGAAAAGTGTCCCCCGCATGCACCGTTGTCTCAAAACAATAAGATACTTGCGATCTCATCGTTTGGGACACACTTGCGAATGATCTGGTCTGGACATAGTTTGTACATGTATGGGTCATCTATGAAGAATGACCGAGCCACCATTGAAAGTCTTTCCTTGTCCTCAACCAAAAAGTGCAATGGGTAGGCCTCGATGATAAGGAGGTTGGCAATATCGGCAAACCATGGCAACGTAGAGACGGCCATGAGTTGCTCATCCGGGAAGCACTCTCGAATAGGGATGGGATCGATATGATCATGATCGAATGTAAGTCGGGACAGGTGATCCGCAACTACATTCTCCACCCCTTTTTTATCTTTGATAGATAGGTATAACTCTTGGAGAAGGAGAACCCAACGACTGAGCCTACTTTTCGCATCCTTCTTAGAAAGAAGGTACTTAAGTGCGGCATGGTCGGTGAAACACACAAAGGGTGATTCTACCAAGTACGCCCAAAATTTATCCAACGCGAATACTATAGTTAGTAGCTCTTTCTCCGTGGTCCATAAACACTGCTGGAGCGTTGGTCAAACCAAAAGGCATAACCCGAAACTCGTAAGAACAATATCTCGACAAGAACGCGGTCTTTGAGACATCATCCTCCCTGATACGCAACTGATGGTATCCCGATCTCAAATCAATCTTCGATAAGAAAGAAGCTCCTCTCAACTGGTCAAATAGGTCATCGATTCGAGGCAACGGATAGTTATTCCGTATCGTGACCTTGTTCAACTCCCGGTAGTCCACACACAATCTTAGTGAACCGTCCCTCTTCTTCACAAACAAAACTGGAGCGCCCCAAAGTGAGGTACTCCTGCGAATAAAACCCTGACCTAACAGTTTCCCTATTTGATCTCGTAGCTCTCGCATCTCTGCCGGAGCCATACGGTACGGTGCGCATGCTATAGGTCTCGTATCTGGCAATAGGTCTATAACAAAGTCTATCTCTCGACTAGGGGGTAGGCCTGCTATCTCCTGAAACTCATCCGAATACTCCCTGACGACTGGGATCGAATCTAAAGGAATCACAACCGCCTTAGAGGTATCCTCCTCTAGGTAATACAAATGAGCGGTCGAGCCTCCCTCTGGGCGAGGCATCGCCACTACAAACATCTCTTGCCCCGAAATGGCAAAAACAATGCTCCCACCGAAGCAATCAATCATGGCTCTATTATCAGCGAGCCAATCCATACCGATAATCACATCGTGAACATGCATATCTAATACCAACATGTCTGCAGGTGATACCAAACCACCAATCTCTACCCCCACTCCCGGCATATAAAGAATATAAGTGACCCATTCCCCAATGGTGAGTCGACACACGTCACTGTGCTCTCCGCTGTGGCTAAAAACCCTAAAGCCTTCGCGAAATGTGTAGCTATAAAATAATGTGTAGCCCCCGTATCAAACAATACCCGACCCATAGTGCCATGGATAGGAAACGTACCCTCAATCGCGGGCGGTGCCTGTGGAACTGCTGCCTGGTGGACGTTATAGACACGTCCATACTGTAGCTGCCCCTGCTGAGCTGGGACTGCTGGAATGGGTGGCAATGCTGCCATCTATGGCGGTGCGGGGAGAGCGGCGGGAAACATAGGCCTCTGCGGCTCCTGGCGAGCACCCTGCTGCTGCTGCTGTGGGGCCCTGCCCCTATCAGGACAATCCTGTCGTTTATGGACAGTCTTGCCACAAATAAAACACTTCCCTTGGAAGTTCCCTCCTTTCTGCCCCTGCGGTCCCCGGCCCTGGTGGCCGTTACCGTTCCTCCCTTGGCCCTGCTGAAACTGCTGCCCATTCTGCCCCTGTTGGCCCTGATGGCCGTTTGGACCCTGATGGCCCTGACGGAAGCCTCCCTGTCCGTGCCTGTAATTCCCTGATCTGAACCTCTTCTGATCCCCCTGCTGGGAACCCTGCTCACCCTGTCTCTGCCCCTGAACAGATTGTGCCCCATCGGCACCATGTCCTCCAGTCCTGCCCTGATGGCTAGACTCTCCCGATCTCTTGCCCTCAACCATATGAAAGCGGTGATCCTGGCAGTGTAACAAAGCAGCGTTAACCACATCAGAATAAGTGGCCAACGAAAGGTTCCCTAACAGATGCTGACGGATCCTCCATGTCAACACGTAGGTGAATTTCTCAATCTTCTTCTTTTCTGTCGGTATCTCATCTGGAACGATATTCAACAGATTCGTGAACTCGGCCTCATACTCGGCCACGATCTTACCCTCTTGCTTCAGATTCATCAGTTTCCTCCTCATTTCCGTGTGAACAGCTGACGGAAAGTACTTGCGGTCGAACCGCACCCAAAAGTCCTGAATAGTGAGAGTATCCCTCTCCTCCACGGTGGTAATAGACTCCCACCACTGCAGTGCAGATCCAACTAGCTTGAAAGTAGCTAGCACCTTCTTCTAAACGTCCGTGCACTCATACATCCTCAAGTGCCTCTGCATATCCTTCCTCCACTGGCTCGAGACTACCACATCTGAGCTACCTGCAAACTCTGGCGGATGCGCTTTCTGAAAAGCATCACGTACACGTTCCCAAGCAGACGGGAATGCATTTGCCTGTACTGGCGCGGCAACCGGCGCCTGAGGCGGTGCCTGCTGAACTACGGCAATTGCGGCATTTACCGCTTGGGCTACAATGGCTGCAACCTCAGCGGCGTTCATCATGCCCTGAACTGGAACGGGCTGGCGTTCGGGCGTTGCATCCCTGGGAACTCGTCGTGCACGTCGTGGAGGCATCTGAAATAAGAATAAAGTTTATAAGTTCTCAGTTTATAAACTTAAAATAGCTGAAGAACGAAGCATACGCCAAAAAGAGTACAACAGTCCTAAAATATAGGGCTCTATATCAAAGAAAAATTAGCGAAAACAAAATAGCCGTACAGATCCTAAAGGACACTAGAACCTGATGCTCTGATACCACCTGTGACACCCCGACTAATTAAATACCGGGTAGCTACTCCTTTATTAAATTAAATCAAAATTCCAAGTTGACTCAGTTAATAGCATCACTGTCGAAAACATTTTATTATTTCTAACCACTTAGTATTTAAAAAGTAAGTTGTCAAATTTTAATTAAAGTCTGATTAACATGCAGTAAAAGATTTAAAGCAAGAATGATATCACCATTCACCATAACAAAATAATAGAATAACCATCACATAATATAAATAAATCCGGAGGAAAACTCCTCACAACAAATCCCACAACTGAAATAAGTAACGAAATACTGAATACTGAATTAATACATGCCAAAGTCTGAAAAACTGAAATGGAAATGTATCTCTAATGGAACTGGGCAACATGCCCTACAACTGAAGAATACTGAACATGGAATCCAAATGATAGAAGCGTCTAAAAGAAAATCCCTGTAACTTCCACAAACAGCTACAGCTCGTCATCAAATGAGAATCCTATGCGTGGTGTCCTTGTGGCTGGGCACCTAAAATGGTTTTACAAGAAAATAGATTTGAAAGCAAACGGGTCAGAGCCCGAATGTGGAGATATTTTAAAAACCTGCAAGTGCTTTAAAAACATTTAAAACATTAAATGCAAAGTACATGTTAGGACGTGCACTCACATGAAATTCTCACCTCTCGACTAAATGTGCACTCCTAACGTAAGTACCCATCTAAAATGACGATAATCCCTAGCTAAGTGACATCATATCTAGCTAGACTGTCATAGGTTCTACTCTTATTACTCGATTCCCATTTACATTATAACGATCTTATTTAAATAGGGGCTTAACATAAATTCAGTTTCTCCCATAAAAGCAACACAACTCATTTAGATTATCCCTTTTATATTTTCCAAATTTATACACACAATACCATATGAAAGTTCCCATAATAAAGTGTATATTTTCCACAACATAAATATACAATATAAGCACCCCGAGACTAATCTGCGGTGCACACATACTCTGCTATCCATCCCGGTACATCACGTACATAAGGATCACATATTTCGAATCTCTCAGGAATAGTTCACAGATAACAACATCACAAATAATGGTGGCGAACACAATCACATCACATGGGTCACGCACATACCTGCGCTCCCACGATCAGAAGACTTATTAACATCCCAATAAGTCCTTCTCTAACCTATGTTCATCGAGGTAACCAGTCTAAATCCGGGCAACACAAGGATTAGAGGGCCCTAAGCGAACGCAAACCTCCCGTGATAGCAAGTATGGTAGGTATGTCATACACACAAATCATATATCAATACTAAGTAAACACGCGTCTTAGTAATCACCGTAGTTTAATTGTAGTACTTATCGCATTCTCGTACCAACCTATAATTTATACAATTTATATAATCCCGGTTCATAATCATACACGCCATAATTTATTCTCACGTCGTAGTAGGCACTCGCGTCTCGACTCAAGTGTCTATTTGATTCGTTCCACAATTATAATTTACTCCTCATTATATCCCAAATGTCCCAAGTATACCAATACATCATCAAAGGAATGTTATCTCTATCCTCGAACAAGTTTACGAGACTCCCAAAATCAAAACAGGCCAAAAAGGCCTAAACTGCCAGCTCGTTAGAAGTCTCGTTCGAACGAGGCTGTTCGAACGAGATTTCGTTCGAACGAACTGGGCTATCTAACGAGATCTCATTCGAACGAGATTATCGAACGAACATCCCTCTCGTTAGAAACCCAAACTGTCAACTCGTTAGAAGCTCGTTCGAACGAGCTCGTTCAAACGATCTGGGTAGGTCTTCTAACGAGTGACCAGATTCAAGCCCAGAAATCCTATCTCGTTTTTCCAATTTCTCTACAACTCAAATCTCATCCAAACCTCAATATAACAATTGTTTAAGGTCTCTAATCGTCCCTAAACATGTTAAAGTCACATACTAACGTATTATAAAGGATTAATTCTTCCTAAACATCATCAAATCACAAGTCTCTACTCTTTTCCCCAATTTTTCAAGAACATAAACCCTAGAATTTATCATCATCAATTCCCATAATTTAATCTGTTTTTATAACACATAAATTTGTAATTCTCTTAATTCAATCTTCCAATAACGTTTCTACATGCAAACCTACATCCAGAATTAAACTAACAACTCCAATTTCATGGGTTTTCCTTTATCTCCCAAACAAGAATGATTATCAAGATTTCTAACATGGAAGAAACATTTACTGCATAAAATGTAAATTAAACCACTTGCCTTGATTCAATCTCAGATTTTGATGACGATTTGAAGGAGTTCCCTCTCTCTTTCTGCAGAATTCCCTTTTATCTCTATCTCTCCAAGCTTTCTTCTCCAATGGCTATGATGGCTAGGGTTTGTTTTGGGAACTTAGAAAACCTAATTCTAAAACTCCCCGTAGTCTTATGGGTCAATATGGTTGGTAGTGGATTTAGTGGTTGGTTTCCTGAATCAGATATAATTTACTAATTTTCGTCACTTTTAATTCCCAAAAATACAAAATTACCAAAATACCCTTTATGTTGCCGGTATGGCCTAAAAATACCCCGGGACCCAAACTAAACCCCGGCTAGTGTTTTCTGACTATTTCGACCCTTCCGGACGCGTTGGCGCACTCAAAATGACCATACGGTTAATAGAATTTAAATTCACTTTTATGATTAAAATAATTATATCCTGACGCGACTGGCGTCCCAGTAAAATGTCCAAATTGTCGTATATCAATCTCACGACAAATTTCATAATTCAATATTCATATATCATCATATATACTCAATATAGTCAAATACCAACTCACATCTCGCTAGTATTTTATCCGGATTAATTCCCAATTAATTCTCATTTAATTAATTAATCCCAAAAATAAATATCGCCAAAAATACGGGGTATTACATACTTCCCCCCTAATAACAGAATTTCGTCCCGAAATTCGGAACTAGAAAGTACCTGATAAAAACAACTCTGGATAACGTTCGCGCATCTCATCCTCGCGTTCCCATGTGGACTCCTCGACATTGTGATGTCGCCACTGAACACGCACTAACGGAACTATCTTTGACCGCAGCTTCCTCTCACTTCGGTCCAAAATAGCAATCGGCCCCTCCTCGTAGGAGCTATCCGGCTGTAGATCAATCTCCTCCAAAGCGATGTGAGAATGAGCCAAATTGTCCCTGAGATATTTCCTTAGCGAGGAAATATGAAACACATCGTGAATCCGGTGTAAATGCTCCGGTAACCCGAGTCTATATGCAACTGGTCCAATCCGCTCAATAATAGGAAACGGCCCCACATACCCTGGTGCCAACTTCCCCTTCTTCCCGAAATGCATAATCCCCTTCATAGGAGATACTCTGAGTAAAACCTGGTCCCCCACTTGAAACTCCCTGAAAGATCTCTTCGCATCAGCATAACTCTTCTGCCGGTCTTGAGCTACCCGAATGCGACTCCGAATCAACTCAATCCTTGCCGAAGTATCCTGAATCACTTCCGGTCCAAGTAGTTTGTTGTCCCCCACCTCTAACCAACATGCTGGGGAACGACAAGGCCTACCGTACAACGCCTCAAACGGAGCCATGCCAATAGTGAACTGGTAGGAGTTATTATAAGCAAACTCTACCAGTGGAAGGTATTGCTCCCATCCACCTCCAAAGTCAATAATGCACATGTGTAGCATGTCCTCCAACATCTGATTTGTGCGCTCTGTCTGCCCATCGGTCTGCGGATGATAAGCCGTACTCAACCGCAATTTCGTGCCCATGGCCTCCTGGAAACTCTCCCAAAACCGCGAAACAAATATCTTGTCTCTGTCAGACACGATTTTTAGGGGCACACCGTGAAGTCTCACAACCTCTGAAATGAAGAGCTGGGCATACTGTCCCGTAGTGTAGTCAGTCCTTACGGGTAAAAAGTGAGCGACTTTGGACAACCTGTCCACAATTACCCAAACGGAGTCGTGACCCCACTGCGACGTAGGCAACCCCGTGATAAAGTCCATGGATAGGCTCTCCCACATCCACACCGGGACCTCCAACGGCTGTAGAAGTCCTGTCGGTCTCTGATGATCCACTTTTACTAGCTAGCAAGTGGCGCATTTCGAAACAAACACAGCGATATCTCTCTTCATACCGCTCCACCAATACTGTCGTCTCATGTCTTGGTACATTTTGTCCCCTCCGGGATGTACCGCGAACCGTGAGCCGTGCGACTCTGCCATCACCTCGTGTCGCAATTCCTCCCCTTCCGGAACCACCAATCTCCCATTGAAGCGTAATCCCTCATCTGAGCTAACGGTATAGGACTCGGCTCCCTCTGCTAGTAATCGAACTATCTGCTCCTGACAGAACGAGTCATTAGCATGTGCCCGTACTACCTTCGTGACAATCTGCGGTGTAACGGTCATCACAGACATGAAAGATCAGGCCACTGCATCCTGGTGTCCCAACTCCTTCCACTTTGCCTTCCACACCCCTGCCACCTCATCTGCTGGCCTACGGCTCAACGCGTATGCTACCACGTTAGCCTTACCCGGGTGATACTGGATATCGAACTGGTAGTCCTTCACAAACTCAAGCCACCTCCTTTGCCGCATGTTCAACTCCTTCTGCGTGAACAGGTACTGTAGGTACTTGTGGTCCGTGAATAATTGGAACTTATCCCCCAAAAGATAGTGCCTCCAAATCTGTAGGGCAAATACCACTTTCGCCAACTCCAAATCATGCGTGGGGTAATTCTTCTCATGAGGCTTAAGCTTACGGGAAGCATAAGCTATGGCCTGTCTCTCCTGCTGCAATACACCTCCAAGTCCTTGCAAAGACGCGTCGGTGTAAACCAAATACTCAACTCCCAGTCTCGGCAATGCTAACACAGGTGCTGAGGTCAATTTATCCTTCAATTCATCGAATGCCAACTGACAGGCATCACTCCAGATGAATGGCACACCCTTTCGAGTCAGATGTGTCAAAGGACCTGCTATCTTCGAGAAACCCCGAATAAACCTCATGTAGTATCCTGCTAGACCCAAGAAACTACGAATCTCCGTTGGTGTCGTGGGTTGTCCCCACTCCCTCACCGCGGATACCTTCCCCAGATCAACAGATATCCCCCGGTCGGAAATAATGTGTCCCAAAAACTGGACCTCCTTCAGCCAAAACTCGCATTTCTCATATTTTGCATACAACTCGTTCTAACGTAGTGTCTGCAAAACTTGCCTCAAATGCTCGGAGTGCTCCTCCTCTGTCTGGGAGTAAACCAGAATATCATCAATGAAGACAATGACAAACTGATCTAGGAAATCCCTGAACACTCTGTTCATCAAGTCCATAAACACTGATGGAGCATTGGTCAAACCAAAAGGCATAACCCGAAACTCGTAAGAACCATATCTCGACAAGAACGCAGTCTTCGAGACATCCTCCTCCCTGATACGCAACTGATGGTATCCCGATCTCAAATCAATCTTCGAGAAGAAAGAAGCTCCTCTCAACTGGTCAAATAGGTCATCGATTCGAGGCAATGAATACTTATTCCGTATCGTGACCTTGTTCAACTCCCGGTAGTCCACACACAATCTTAGTGAACCGTCCCTCTTCTTCACAAACAAAACTGGAGCGCCCCAAGGTGAGGTACTCCTGTGAATAAAACCCTGACCTAACAGTTTCTCTATCTGATCTCGTAGCTCTCGCATCTCTGCCGGATCCATACGGTACGGTGCGCGTGCTATAGGTCTCGTATTTGGCAATAGGTCTATAACAAAGTCTATCTCTTGACTGGGGGGTAGGCCTGGTATCTCCTGAAACACATCCGAATACTCCCTGACGACTGGGATTGAATCTAAAGGAATCACAACCTCCTTAGAGGTATCCTCCTCTAGGTAATACAAATGAGCGGTCGAGCCTCCCTCTGGGCGAGGCATCGCCACTACAAACATCTCTTGCCCCGAAATGGCAAAAACAATGCTCCCACCGAAGCAATCAATCATGGCTCTATAATCAGCGAGCCAATCCATACCGATAATCACATCGTGAACATGCATATCTAATACCAACATGTCTACAGGTGATACCAAACCACCAATCTCTACCCCCACTCCCCGGCATATAAAGAATATAAGTGACCCATTCCCCAATGGTGAGTCGACACACGTCATTGTGCTCTCCGCTGTGGCTAACAACCCTAAAGCCTTCGCGAAATGTGCAGCTATAAAACAATGTGTAGCCCCCGTATCAAACAATACCTGACCCATAGTGCCATGGATAGGAAACGTACCCTCAATCGCGGGCGATGCCTGTGGAACTGCTGCTTGGTGGACATTATAGACACGTCCATACTGTAGCTGCCCCTGCTGAGCTGGGACTGCTGGAATGGGTGGCAATGCTGCCATCTGTGGCGGTACGGGGAGAGCGGCGGGAAACATAGGCCTCTGCGGCTCCTGGCGAGCACCCTGTTGCTGCTGCTGTGGGGCCCTGCCCCTATCAGGACAATCCTGTCGTTTATGGACAGTCTTGCCACAAATAAAACACTTCCCTGGGAAGTTCCCTCCTTTCTGCCCCTGCGGTCCCCGGCCCTGGTGGCCGTTACCGTTCCTCCTTTGGCCCTGCTGAAACTGCTGCCCATTCTGGCCCTGATGGCCGTTTAGACCCTGATGGCCCTGACGGAAGCCTCCCTGTCCGTGCCTATAATTTCCTGATCTGAACTTCTTCTGATCCCCCTGCTGGGAACCCTGCTCACCCTGTCTCTGCCCCTGAACAGATTGTGCCCCACCGGCACCATGTCCTCCAGTCCTGCCCTGATGGCTAGACTCTCCCGATTTCTTGCCCTCAGCCATATGAAAGCGGTGATCCTGGCAGTGTAACAAAGCAGCGTTAACCACATCAGAATAAGTGTCCAATGAAACGTTCCCTAACAGATGCTGACGGATCCTCCATGTCAACACGTAGGTGAATTTCTCAATCTTCTTCTTTTCTGTCGGTATCTCATCTGGAACGATATTCAACAGATTTGTGAACTCGGCCTCATACTCGGCCACGGTCTTACCCTCTTGCTTCAGATTCATCAGTTTCCTCCTCATTTCCGTGTGAACAACTGACGGAAAGTACTTACGGTCGAACCGTACCCAAAAGTCCTGAATAGTGAGAGTATCCCTCTCCTCCACGGTGGTAATAGACTCCCACCACTGCAGTGCAGATCCAACTAGCTTGAAAGTAGCTAGCACCTGCTTCTAAACGTCCGTGCACTCATACATCCTCAAGTGCCTCTGCATATCCTTCCTCCACTGGCTCGAGACTACCACATCTGAGCTACCTGCAAACTCTGGCGGATGCGCTTTCTGAAAAGCGTCACGTACACGTTCCCAAGCAGACGGGAATGCATTTGCCTGTACTGGCATGGCAATTGCGGCATTTACCGCTTGGGCTACAATGGCTGCAACCTCAGCGGCGTTCATCATGCCCTGAATTGGAACGGGTTGGCGTTCGGGCGTTGCATCCCTGGGAACTCGTCGTGCACGTCGTGGAGGCATCTGAAATAAGAATAAAGTTTATAAGTTCTCAGTTTATAAACTTAAAATAGCTGAAGAACGATGCATACACCAAAAAGAGTACAACAGTCCTAAAATATAGGGCTCGATATCAAAGAAAACTTAGCGAAAACAAAATAGCCGTACAGATCCTAAAGGACACTAGAACCTGATGCTCTGATACCACCTGTGACACCCCGACTAATTAAATACCGGGTAGCTACTCCTTTATTAAATTAAATCAAAATGCCAAGTTGACTCAGTTAATAGCATCACTGTCGAAAACATTTTATTATTTCTAACCACCTAGTATTTAAAAAGTAAGTTGTCAAATTTTAATTAAAGTCTGATTAACATGCAGTAAAAGATTTAAAGCAAGAATGATATCACCATTCACCATAACAAAATAATAGAATAACCATCACATAATATAAATAAATCCGGAGGAAAACTCCTCATAACAAATCCCACAACTGAAATAAGTAACGAAATACTGAATACTGAATTAATACATGCCAAAGTCTGAAAAACTGAAATGGAAATGTATCTCTAATGGAACTGGGCAACATGCCCTACAACTGAAGAATAATGAACATGGAATCCAAATGATAGAAGAGTCTAAAAGCAAATCCCTGTAACTTCCACAAACAGCTACAGCTCATCATCGGAATGAGAATCCTATGCGTGGTGTCCTTGTGGCTGGGCACCTAAAATGGTTTTACAAGAAAATAGATTTGAAAGCAAACGGGTCAGAGCCCGAATGTGGAGATATTTTAAAAACCTGCAAGTGCTTTAAAAACATTTAAAACATTAAATGCAAAGTACATGTTAGGACGTGCACTCACATGAAATTCTCACCTCTCGACTAAATGTGCACTCCTAACGTAAGTACCCATCTAAAATGACGATAATCCCTAGCTAAGTGACATCATATCTAGCTAGACTGTCATAGGTTCTACTCTTATTACTCGGTTCCCATTTACATTATAACGATCTTATTTAAATAGGGGCTTAACATAAATTCAGTTTCTCCCATAAAAGCAACACAACTCATTTAGATTATCCCTTTTATATTTTCCAAATTTATATACACAATACCATATGAAAGTTCCCATAATAAAGTGTATATTTTCCACAACATAAATGTACAATATAAGCACCCCGAGACTAATCTGCGGTGCACACATACTCTGCTATCCATCCCGGTACATCACGTACATAAGGATCACATATTCCGAATCTCTCAGGAATAGTTCACAGATAACAACATCACAAATAATGGAGGCGAACACAGTCACATCACATGGGTCACGCACATACCTGCGCTCCCACGATCAGCAGACTTATTAACATCCCAATAAGTCCTTCTCTAACCTATGTTCATCGAGGTAACCAGTCTAAATCCGGGCAACACAAGGATTAGAGGGCCCTAAGCGAACGCAAACCTCCCGTGATAGCAAGTATGGTAGGTATGTCATACACACAAATCATATATCAATACTAAGTAAACACGCGTCTTAGTAATCACCGTAGTTTAATTGTAGTACTTATCGCATTCTCGTACCAACCTATAATTTATACAATTTATATAATCCCGGTTCATATTCATACACGCCATAATTTATTCTCACGTCGTAGTAGGCACTCGCGTCTCGACTCAAGTGTCTATTTGATTCGTTCCACAATTATAATTTACTCCTCATTATATCCCAAATGTCCCAAGTATACCAATACATCATCAAAGGAATGTTATCTCTATCCTCGAACAAGTTTACGGGACTCCCAAAATCAAAACAGGCCAAAAAGGCCTAAACTGCCAGCTCGTTAGAAGTCTCGTTCGAACGAGGCTGTTCGAACGAGATTTCGTTCGAACGAACTGGGCTATCTAACGAGATCTCGTTTGAACGAGATTATCGAACGAACATCCCTCTCGTTAGAACCCCAAACTGTCAACTTGTTAGAAGCTCGTTCGAACGAGCTCGTTCGAACGACCTGGGTAGGTCTTCTAACGAGTGACCAGATTCAAGCCCAGAAATCCTATCTCGTTTTTCCAATTTCTCTACACCTCAAATCTCATCCAAACCTCAATCTAACAATTGTTTAAGGTCTCTAATCGTCCCTAAACATGTTAAAGTCACATACTAACGTATTATAAAGGATTAATTCTTCCTAAACATCATCAAATCACAAGTCTCTACTCTTTTCCCCAATTTGTCAAGAACATAAACCCTAGAATTTATCATCATCAATTCCCAGAATTTAATCTGTTTTTATAACACATAAATTTGTAATTCTCTTAATTCAATCTTCCAATAACGTTTCTACATGCAAACCTACATCCAGAATTAAGCTAACAACTCCAATTTCATGGGTTTTCCTTTATCTCCCAAACAAGAATGATTATCAAGATTTCTAACATGGAAGAAACATTTACTGCATAAAATGTAAATTAAACCACTTGCCTTGATTCAATCTCAGATTTTGATGACGATTTGAAGGAGTTCCCTCTCTCTTTCTGCAGAATTCCCTTCTATCTCTATCTCTCCAAGCTTTCTTCTCCAATGGCTATGGTGGTTAGGGTTTGTTTTGGGAACTTAGAAAACCTAATTTTAAAACTCCCCGTAGTCTTATGGGTCAATATGGTTGGTAGTGGGTTTAGTGGTTGGTTTCCTGAATCAGATATAATTTACTAATTTTCGTCACTTTTAATTCCCAAAAATACAAAATTACCAAAATACCCTTTATGTTGTCGGTATGGCCTAAAAATACCCCGGGACCAAAACTAAACCCCCGGCTAGTGTTTTCTGACTATTTCGACCCTTCCGGACGCGTTGGAGCACTCAAAATGAACATACGGTTAATAGAATTTAAATTCACTTTTATGATTAAAATAATTATATCCTGACGCGACTGTCTCACGCGTCCCAATAAAATGTCCAAATTGCCGTATATCAATCTCACGACAAATTTCATAATTCAATATTCATATATCATCATATATACTCAATATAGTCAAATACCAACTCACATCTCGCTAGTATTTTATCCGGATTAATTCCCAATTAATTCTCATTTAATTAATTAATCCCAAAAATAAATATCGCCAAAAATACGGGGTATTACACATCTTTAGCAAGGAGAGCGCACATGAGGCGTGAGATCGAGCTAAAGTCCTGAATAAAATGTCGGTAGAAATCGGCATGACCAAGAAAGGACCTTACATCCTTGAGGTTTTTCGAAGCGAAAAGGTTGGCTGTAACTTCAGTTGTAGCCTTGTCAACTTGAATATCGTCGTTGGAGACGATATGGCCCAAAACTACCCCTCGTGTCACTATGAAGTGACACTTCTCCCGATTGAGAATAAGGTTATTCTCAATACACCTCGCTAGCACTCTTTCAAGATTGACTAGGCAATCCTCATATGTATTAACAAAGACACTGAAGTTGTCCATGAAGACTTCTACATTGTCTTCGACCATGTCACTGAATATGCTAAGCATGCACCGTTGAAAGGTTTCCGGTGCGTTGCAAAGACCAAACGACACTCTTCGAAAGGCAAAAGTGTCATACGGTCAAGTGAACGTGGTCTTCTCTTCATCTTCGGGGCTATTTAGATTTGATTGTACCCCAAATATCCATCAAGAAAATAGTAATACCTATGTTCGGTTACCCGTTTTAGAATTTGCTCGAGGAAGGGTAATGGAAAGTGGTCTTTCCTTGTGACCGCGTTAAGCTTTCTATAATCAATGCAAACACGATAACTGGTCGGAATGCGCAAGGTTAAAAGGTCACCCTCCGCACTCTCAACAATAGTGACACCCAATTTATTTGGTACGACTTGCGTCGGGCTCACCCACTCGCTATCGAAAATGGGGTAGAATATCCCCACATCCAACAATTTGATCACTCTCACCATCACCACCTTACTCATAACCGGATTCAACCATCTTTTCATTTGACGGATGGGTTTGGCATCTTCCTCTAAGTAAATGTTATGAGTTAAAATGGAGGGATTGATCCCTTTCAAGTCGGAAATGCACCATCCTATAGCACTCTTATGTTTCCTCAACACCTCAAATAAAGCCTACTCCTGACAATTATCAAGGTTTACCGCTATAATCACCGAAAACGTGTTCTCACCGCCTAGGAAAGCATACTTGAGCTCCTTTGGCAAGGTTTTGAGCTCGAGGTTGGGCATTTAAACACTCGACGGGAAAGGAAAAGAGTCACGTTGGGGTAGTTTCTCAAAGTGGGATATCCAGATCGAGTCTTTGATAACCCCCTCGCTTTCATCATGCGTGAGGTCACTTTCACCGTCACCATCTATGCTATTACCCTCCATACCTTTATTCACCTCCTCAAAGTACTCGAGGGAATTACACATGTCCATTAACTCCCCATTCAGTGAAAAATAATTTGCATAAAGGGCATCTTTATAGCCCTTATCGGTTAGGAGCAAATCGTTTTCCAAGGAATTATCAATAATTGCCTCCAATGGATCTTTAAAATGGGAGAGGTCAAAATACTCTTGTACAAGAGTGTCGATGCAAGCCACAATTTTAACCGCTTCCTCGCTCTCATTGCAAAATTGGGGTTGCTTGAGGAGGTTGAACACGTTGACTTCAACAGTCATGTTCCCAAATGAAAGTTTCATCACCCCATTTCTATAATTGATGTTTGCATTCACGGTGGATAAAAGGTTGCCCAAGAATGTTTGGGATTTGTGCACTCCCTTTAGGTACGAGTTGAGTGTCCAAGATGATAAAATCTACTGGGTAGTAGAAAGAATCGACTCGAACAATCACGTCTTCCACAACTCCTCTTGGTATCCTAGTCGAACGATCAGCTAGTTGTAACGTGGCAGGAGTTGATTTAATATCACCGAGCTTTAACTCGAGATATACCGAATAAGGAAGAAAATTTACACTTGCTCCTAAATTGAGGAGGGCGTGATCGATTCTAGTCTCCCCAATCACGCACGAAATGGTAGGGAAACCCGAATCTTTGAATTTTGGGGCTAGTTCATTAGTTATGATAGCACTAGCTTGGACAGCCACGTACGCCTTTGTGCACACATTTTGTCTCCTTTTAACCATACACAAGTGTTTGATAAACTTGGTGTACTTGGTCACATGTTCGATTGCTTTAAGGAAGGGGATGTTCATGTTCACTTGCTTAAACAACTCGAGAAACCCCTCTTCGGAGGCTTTTGTGGTCTTTTCCCTTAGCCGTTGAGGAAAAGGTGCCGGTATGGGACAAATTGTGTCCTTCATAATAATAGGCTCATATCCCTCTTTGGGGATGTCACCGTCTATGTTAGCGGGATAGTACAATGGCACGTCCTCTGTAGAAATGGCTTTGCCTTAGGATTTACTGTGAATGGGCGGCTCCGGTAAGGGTCTCACAACTTTGTTGTCAACCGTTTTTCTGCTCCTAAGGGTGGCAATACCCTTAGCGTTCTCTATGTGAGATGTATTCGAGGTGGATCTCTCATTGCCCATTTGGATTTTGGGGTTGGGTTGAGGTTGTGCCGGTAGAAGGAGTCTCGCAACTCCTTGGGAGTTTTGAACCAATTGAGCAAGAGAGATTTGCATCTCTTGCATAGACCGCGCCATTTGCGAGATAGACTATTCAAGTTGCGAAACTTTTTGAACAGTCGCAAATTGTTCCTCATTATGCCATCTCTGAGGAAGGAAATACGAAGCGAGAGGTCCCGCGGGTAGATGTTGCTGCGATTGATATGGGGGAGGTTGTTATTGGAATTGCGGGGATGGACACGGGCCTAGAAATTTCAGAGTTGGGGGTATTTAGGAATTGGAATTTTGACCCTTCCAACTCATAAGAGGATGTGTCATCCTCCAACTAAGATTGTAGGGAGGGTTGTTGGGATCAAACGGAGCATTGGATTATTTCTTTCTATATTCCCCTGTAGCATTAGCTTGCTCTTGTAACGGGCCCTTAATGCTAGGGAGTGAAGGACACTCTCTCGTTGGCTGGCCAATGTTGTCACATATAACGCACACTACTTCCTCCACAAAGGAAACCTTTTTTACGGCTTCCATGGGTGGAGGTTGTTGTGTGAGTTTCATTGCATCAATTCTACAATACAACTGATCATATTTGGTCTGGGTATCCTGACTTTCCTGCAAGATACTCAGACCATTGGTCTGCCCACGAGGGACTGTGTTATCACGAACAGTGTGGTCGTAAGGGTTCTATGTGTCCCATCCCCGAGATGTCTTTGAGATAAACTAGAAATGGGATTCTACCTCCTCACTACTCAAATCAACAAGACTACCCTGACACGTGGTTTCGACTAATTGTTTGGTCAAAGGGTTTAGACCCCCGTGAAAAATGGAGATTAATCTCATCTGATCAAAATTATGATGCGGGCAAGATCGCTTTAAAGATTTAAAGTGTTCCCAACACTTGTCAAATGTCTCAGGATCATATTGTTGAAAATTTTGAATTTATTTCATGAGCACATTTGTCTTGTGTATGGGAAAGAATTCCTTCAAGAAGAGGTCTTGCAACTGTTGCCAATTCCCAACAGAGTTAGGGGGAAGGGTAATCAAGCAATCTTTTGCTTTGTCTTTAATGGAAAATTAAAACAACTTAAGACGCACAAGATCGGGTGTGCAATTTTGGTCAGAAAAAGTGTTGCACACCTGTTCAAAGTCTCTAATGTGTCGGTAAGGGTTTTCATTTTCCATTCCGTGGAAGGAAGGCGACAGATTAATCATGCCATTCCAAAAATGGAAGGCTCCGTGGTTAAATGGGAATGTAATACATTCGGGTACAAAGACTGTCTCCAGTTAGAGGTAATCGCCAAATGATTGACGTACGGGGGCTGCACCCCGCGGGGGTGCATACTTATACTCCGTAAGAGGATCAAAAGATCATACCGAGGGGGGTGCACTAGGGTATTATGATATGGATGGCAAATCTGTCTGGAATGGCACCATATTAAGTGAGTAACGATGTTGATATGATCCCCCAAAGTTATTGTATAGATTGTTTGAGCCTTCAGAAGAAAATAGTAGTCTGTAGTCCCCGGCGAACCCTTGGTTCGAATTGTTGTTCATTAGGACAGAAGACCTATCCTTCAAAGCAACACTAGCTCAAACAATTAAATGCACAGGGTTTATCGACAAAGAACTAAATCAATAGTCGTTACTAATAATTCCCCGGCAACGGCGCCAAAAACTTTGACTCGCTCAGAAAATTGTATAGCGCAAGTGTACGCTAATTGCGAGAGTAATAAAAGCCCAGTAAGACCGGAGTCAATTTCCGTAGGGAATTATATGAAGTACTGAGAATATTCTTCCAGTTAAAAATCAATAAACAAGAATGAAAGATAAAAGAAAAGATGATTTAGGTTTTGAGTGTTGTAACGAACCAAAGCGAACCAAGATAAATGGAATGTTAAACAAAGTAGTAACAGGAACAAGCGAGATTTATAAACAGGGTTATGAAAAGATTCTTTAACAAAAGGTTAAGGAGTATTCCCCCACCTCGGATGTGCACAACTCAACGAGTTCTTCCGATTAAATCACAATCAAATGGGAATAAGATATCGATATCAACAATCCTACATAAAGGATGTCAACCCAACAATATAAGATGAAGGTAACGATATATTATCGGACAAATGCATTGATGTTGGAGTTAAGTCTTAAAATACAACCCTTACATGATAAGAGAAGATAAAATCCTATGAAACTCCAATATCAACCCACACACCCGTTTTTTGGATTTAATCATTGAACAAGTCAAGAAATGAACCCTCCATGGTGGGTTTATGCTCCCAACCTAAGGAGATTAGCTACTCATAACACTAACCATATTAAAACACACCATTAAATTAATAACAAACGAAATAACTATGGTGCAAGCAAGAATTCAATACACAACCACGATATTAATTGCACAAAATGATACCAATAGTCAACAAGATACAACTAAGATGGAACTTTACTTGCAATAACTAAAGTGGAAGATGAAAATGGCAAGGAAAAATGTCAAGCCCTAGGAGAGAGAGAGAGAGAGAAAAGCAACAAACTATATTCTATATAATTCCTTGCACAAAATTGTGAACGGATCTCCTTCAATAAATCAAACCACTCAAAATATATACTAAGTGGAAGAAAACCACAAAACAAGGGTGGTAAAAACCAAACCAAAACTACGGGGGTTTTGCAGAATTTGAGGCACCGGTCGACCGCTGGTCTGGGACCAGTCGACCGAGGGTCAGGGGGAAAGCACACTGTCTCACTTCGCAGGCAAATGGTGAAACCCCGGTCGATCACAGATCATTGAACGGTCGACCGCGCCTGCAAAATCTAGGGCCCTCCCCTTTTTTGATACACAAACAAGGTGCCTCAGGAAAATGACCATAACTTGGTCCTTAGGAATCGGATTGACAAACCGTCAGGGGCTACGCGAAGTTGGATTGGAGAACTACAACATCCGTGAAGGGATTGGGCTCAAAACTCGAATGTAGAAATGACAAAATTAGCCCCGAAGTTGCGTAAAACATTGAACGTTCCTGGATAACTCACACTTGCAGCGTTTAGCACTCCAATCTCTACAAAAGCTAAAATAAAGCTAGAAAAGCATATATATATGGAAACCAAAGGTTATACAGTACAAGATCTTAAATACATGAAATAACGACAACAAATGTGCGTGCATGCATAATTAATGGGCGCAAAATACATAATATTTGCGACTAATCACGACCTTAGCAACATATATACTAAAAGGAGAAGCTAAGTATTGGTGGGATGCCACAAAACATTTATTGATTACTCCAGGAGGTGGAAATATGATCTCATTGGATGATTTTGTTAAAGCTATGTATGAGAAGTATTTTCCCCCAATGTATCGAAAATAGAAGGAGAAAGAATATTTTATGTTGAATCAGGGAAGCATAACAGTTAGAGAATACGAAGCTAAACTTATAGCCTTATCTTGGTTTCTTCGAGGTTTATACAGAACGAGGAATACATGTGTGGAAGATTTCTCGATGGACTAGAGTTAGTTATTAAATCACGGTTGTCCGCTTTAGAGACTGTAAGTTATTCAGCCTTGGTGAACAAAGCCATGTTTGTAGAAAAGACGTGAATAAAGCGAGAGGGAATTGAGAACGAGGCATAAAGAGAAGAAAATTCGATTCGAATTATCAAAAAGGTAGTAGTGGAAGAGGTTCAGGAATTTCATCACAAGGGAATCCAAATGCTTGTTTCTTTTGTGGGACACCTGATCATATAAAGAGGTTTTGCCCAAGGTTACTGAATGGAGAATGCTTTAACTGTCATCAAAAGTGTCAACTGAAAAAGAACTATCCTATATTAGCAGGAATAATTTCAGTCAGTATTGAGGGGCCTAACAAAGGACCTCTCCAGATAGTGCAACCAGGGGAAGAGATACAAGACAATCAAGTGGATCAAAGGCATTAAGAGTGTTTGCAATAACATTGCAAGATGCCCATGCTACACCAGAAGTTGTAACAGGTAAAATTTCTATTGAAAATAAAGATTTATCTGCACTCATTGATCCTGGATCTACGCATTCATTCGTAGCATTACCTATTATTTCATATTTGGGTAGACCGTGTTCATTTCTTTATTGTGCTTTATATATTTCTACCCCAATGAAAAGTGTAATTCTAGTTGAGCATGTTTACAAAGATTGTGTCTTACGAATGCGTGAATGAGATTCATATGTTGATTTGATACCATTGACCATTCGAGATTTTGATATTATATTGGATATGGATTGGTTATCACCGTATCATGCTTTTATTGACTGTCTTTGAAATGAAGTTACGTTTCATCTGCCAGGTGAACCCGAGTTTCGATTTATAAGAGAAAGGAATGTTATTCCTAATTGTCTTATTTTAGCAATTAAGAGAATAAAGCTATTGAGTAAAGGTTGTATAGGGTATTTAGCTTATGTTGTTGATACTAGTAAGGAGGCACTTAAAATTGAAGATATACCAGTAGTTAAAGAATTTTCTGATGTCTTTCCAAAGGAATTGTTGGGATTATCACCCGATAGGGAAGTGGAGTTTTCCATTGAATTAATTATAGATTTTGGTCCAATTTCCCTTGCTCCATACAGAATGGCACCAGGGAAGTTGAAAGAATTGAAAGCGCAATTACGATATCTGATAAGCAAAGGTTTCATTCGGCCTAGTGTTTCTCCATGGGCAGGCCTAGTGTTATTTGTGAAAAAGAAAGATGGGACAATGCGATTATGTATTGATTATCAGCAATTGAATAAGGTGACCATTAGAAACAAGTACCTCTACCTCGTATCGATGATTTGTTTGATCAATTACAAGGAGCCACAATATTTTTTAAGATTGATTTGAGATCAGGTTACCACCAATTGAAAGTAAAGGATAGTGATATTTCCAAAACATCTTTTCGGACTCAATATTGGCACTATGAGTTTTGGTGATGCCATTTGGATTAACTAATGCTTTAGCAGTTTTTATGGATTTGATGAATCGGGTATTCCACCCTTACGTTGATCCATTTGTTATTGTATTCATAGACGATGTGTTGATTTACTCGTGTAGCATGGAGGAACATGAGAAACATTTGAGACTTGAATTGAAGATTTTGAGAGAGAAGAAATTGTTTGCTAAATTCAGCAAGTGTGAGTTTTAGTTCAATGAAATTGAGTTTATAGGGTATGTTGTCTCGAGAAATGGAATATATATTGATCCAAATAAGGTAGAAGCCATTATTGAATGGGAGAATCCTAAGAATGTGATGGAAATTAGGAGTTTCTTAGGATTGGAAGGTTAATATCATAGATTCATTAAGGGATTTTCAGCAATAGCATTACCATTGAGAAAATTGACTCGTAAAGAAGTGAAGTTTGTGTAGGATGAAGAATGTGATGGGAGTTTTAAGTAATTAAATAATCGGTAGGTTTCGTCCCCTATAATTACTATTCCATGTGGGAATGCGTCTTTCATAATCTATACAGACGCTTCATTTCATGGGTTAGGATGTGTTCTTATGCAAAACGGGAAGGTAATAGCATATACTTCCAGATAATTAAAGACACGTGAACGAAACTACCCTATGCACGATTTGGCGTTAGCAGGCATTATTTTTGCTTTGAAGTTATGGAAACAGTACTTATATGGAGAAACTTGTGAGGATATACGGATCATCAAATCTTGAAATACTTGTTTACACAAAAAGAACTGAATTTGAGACAGAGGCATTGGATAGAGCTGATTGAAGACTATGACTGTACCATTCATCATCATCCTGGGAAGGCCAATGTAGTAGAAGATACTTTGAGTCTAAAATCATCATGGATTCTGGGTCATATATAGTGTGCACGTGTTGGAAATATTCTTGACTTAGCATCGATGGGGATTAAATTACAGTTTTCAAAAAAGGGAGGATTATTAGCACATGTCATAGTGAGACCTTTATTGGCATAACGCTTACTAGATTTGCATATCAATTATCCATTCCTTGAGAAGAAGAAGCGGGAAGTTCATGATGGTAAAGAGAGTGACTTTGAGATTAAGAATGATGAATCATTCTGTTATAAAAATAGAATTTGTGTACCGAATGATCCACCCTTAAAGAAGGATATATTAGAAGAGACACATAGTTATATTTATTCTATGCATCCTGGAGGTACCAAAATGTACAGAGATTTATAAGAGTAGTACTGTTGGAATAATATAAAACGTGAGATTACAGAATTTGTAGCTAAATGTTACGTATGCCCGCAAGTGAAGGCGGAGCATCAGAAGTCAACGAGATTATTGCAGACATTACCTATTCCAGAATGGAAGTGGGAGTATATAACGATGGATTTTGTTACAAGACTATCACGGTCACCAAAGGGGCATGATTCTATTTGGGTAATTATAGACCGATTGACAAAGTCAGCTCATTTTCTTCCGGTTAAGACCACCTACACTGTTGACAAGTATGCACGTATGTACATTGATGAGATTATTCGTTTACATGGGGCACCAGTGTCAATTGTATCAGATAGAGATCCAATGTTCACTTCTAAGTTTTGGCCTCATTTACAAATTTCATGGGCACAAGTTTGAAGTTCGGTACTGCATTCCATCCACAAACTGATAGGCAATAAAAAAAGGATGATTAAAATATTAGAAGTCATGTTATGATCTTGTGTATTTGACTTTAAAGGTATTTGGGATGATCATTTGCCATTGATGTAATTCTCGTATAATAATAGTTATCAGTCTACCATCGGTATAGCTCCTTATAAAGCTTTATATGGGAGGAGATTTAGAACACCTTTGTGTTGGTATAAAGTAGGTGAAAGGAAACTTTTGGGTCCTGAATTGATAGATATGACAACTGAAAAGATTAAAATGATTCGGGAAGAGATAAAGATAGTGCAAAGCAGACGAAAATTTTATGAAGATAAGTGGAAGTATCCATTAGAATTTAAAAAGGGAGATTTTGTATTCCTACGTATTTCACCATGGAGTGTCATGAGATTTGGGAAAAAGGGGAAACTAAGTCCAAGATACATTAGACCATATGAAGTGCTAGAAAGAATTGGTACCCTGGCATATAGATTAGAATTACCACCACAGTTGTCTCGTTTACATGATAAGTTTCACGTATCGAATCTTCATAAGTATTTGGCGGATCCATCTTATCAATTGAAAACTCAACCTATTGAACTGAAAGATTACGTGTCATACATCGAGGAAGGGTGAAAATTCTTGATCGTAAGGAGAAAGTATTAAGGAATAAAGTCATTCCCTTAGTTAAAGTTATGTGGATGAACCATGGAATTAAAGAAGCAACTTGGGAAATGGAGGATAGCATGAAGATACAGTATCCCCATTTGTTTGGTAAGTAACCTTTATATTAAATTTCGAGGATGAAATTTTTCTTGGGGGGAAGTTGTGACAACCCGGATATAACTATGATAAATTATATTTGAATTGTTCTTAACTTATGTTATATGTATAATGTGTTATTAATATATATAATTCTAGGATATTATATTTAGTCTAATCCTACCTTCAAAAATCTTGAAATATTGAATTGGCTACAAACATAAAAAATTTAAGTTTACGGTAGAGATATTTATGTTCGAGACAAGTTTTGAACCTTATAATATAACAATCGACTCAAGGTGAAAACTAGATAGTTGTAAATATATGACTTAGGTTTGTGACACAAAAAACGGCGCATCAAACGGATGTCTGAGTAAGATGTTATACCGAATTTATGAACAAGGGAAAATCTATCAATTCCCTTAAGGTGGTAATTTGTCTTTTAGTAAACCAAATGGTTTAACTTGATTATTTGGAAAGGAGGTTTGCATTTGCCGACTTAAACCTCTCCATCTAACTTATTTCTTCAGCAAATTTAACCCTAGGTTCAGTTTGAAGAGTTTTTAGCTTGAGGAAAGAGAAAGTAGAAGTTAAGTTAGGAAAGGGTTATAAGAAAAGCTAGTTTAAATTCTAAGAAAATCCTTAAGGTGTTTTCAAGGTATAATTATGTATTATTATTGTTTTAATATTGGATTACACTTATTTCAAAGTATATAAATAATGAATTAATTATTAAAATTCCATCCTCCTGTGTGATAATAAGTATCTGTTCATATGTGAGATGAGTGGTGAATGTAGGTTGTATTGTTTTGTATTGAAATCCCTTGTATTCAAACTTGCATATATTTTTGTGTGCTTACTATAATTGAGAGATTCCAATTGAAAATGAAACTAGACTCATATATTCATATCATATCTAAAAAATTAGAATTTAACTCCTTGTGGTTAGGCCTTAGTGATGGTTGCACGTTGGTACATAGTTGTTGTTTGTATATTTCATTTCGATATGCCTTGAGTTTGGTAAAGCTTTTGACATAGCAAATGAACTCTAAAAATAATGAAACTTTAATTTTTTATTATTCAGTATGTTCATTGAAAATGAATGAAAAATCATGAAAAGTTATGATGTAGAAAAATTATGAAAATTCTTGGAAGTTGAAGGAACAATAAAGGAGCTTGTAGGGCAGATTTATTATGTTGTAAAGAAATGGTCATAGCTTGCTTTAGTAAACTTGGAAAATTACAGTGTCACTTTTAATGGAAAGTATATTCAGATATGTTTTCATATTGATAATCTTGGACACCTTTATTTGTACAATTTATGAATATAGGGTGGTTAAGTATGGAGGAAAATAATTTGAGGCCATACTGGATACCCCATGAAAGAATGTTTTTATCTCCTCCTTCCAAAGTCTATTTGGAGTACATGTTTCCTATGTATATACAGTTAGAAGTATACTTTTATGTTTACTTAGTTTTAGGTACAAATTCCTTACAAGGTAATTTCGACGGTTGAATGTTCATAACTTTATCCACATATATACCATTGCATCGCCTTTACTCATGTTTCATGGAATTTTACTTATGTGGAATTATATTGCGGTTGTATAGTCATTGAAAGTTACATAAATATATTAAGATAATACTTATGATTGGGATTCAAAACTGATTTAGTTGGATTGATAGGTTTAAGGCCTAATCCACCCAGTTCAGCTCCACCCGAAGGAAACGTAAATACATAGTTGACAACCCAAGGTGAGTCACTACACCAAAACTGTCGGATTCTCACGGTCATTGACCATGACAAGTAAAACTTGTCAAGGTCAATGCCCGTGATAAGTCTGGGGGTGACAACTTTTGTTGTCATGGTCAATGACCATGACAAGTTCATTAGACTTGTCACGGTCCTGTCACGGTCTTTGACCTTGACAAGGTTTGTCACGGTTAAAGATCATGACAAACTTTAGAAAATTGTCACTGTTATTGACCGTGACAAGTCCGTCAGAAGTTTGATTTGTCACGGACTTGTCACGATCAATGACCGTGACAAATCTGAGCAGAATTTAAAAAAAATCTATTGGCCAGTTTGACCACTATCACTGTCCAGCAGTATATTTGTACCTGTTAAAGCAAAATTGTACCTGTTCAAATAGCATATATCCAAATAAAATAGAAATAATGCACCAAATCATTGCATATATTATTCCATATCCAAATAAAATAAAAATTCAATCCATATCCAAACCAAAATGTAACAAATCAAAACAATACAAATATAATCCAAGTGTCCAAATAAAATAGATACAAATAGTGGCAAGGCATAGAGTCATCAGTAGTTTGGAGGAGGAGGAAGGAAGGCCAAATGATATACACATTGAGACACCCCTCAATATGCGTCACGTCGCATTGTTTGCGCAACCACAATGCGAAGTTCTCCTTGGTGGTTATCACATGCGTAACGAGCACCTTGGCCTCGATGTTTTAAAGTATACTATTATGAACAGTCATACTCGGGACTGTATTTGGGTCCCTCGACCCCCTTTCTATCCACTTATCATCAAATATGTCGAGTAAAAATACGCTCGGTCAACCGATTGTTACCATAGGTTGCTCGACGAGAGCCAAGTAGGGGACTGGATCATCAAGCGATGAGTCCGCGTGTATCGGCGATGAAGCAGCGACGTCCACGTCCTCATCCTCCTCTACCACCTTCTCCTCCCCCCTGTCGTTGCCCTTTCCGCCCAACTCACGCTTCATGAATGCTTACATATCTAGGACCGTCTCTACCAACCTTGATAGCTTTGCGTCCTGCGTGTCCACCTGACGATCCAACCAGTGTTGCTCGTCTCCATTCCGATGATCCTAGATTTTCCCACCCACGAGCTCACCCCCTAGTCCTCCCCTTGCGATCAGTGCCAAGCACTTGGCTGAGTGCGTCCGTGGACAAAGATGCCTTGTCAGCATCGGACTGTAACTCATGCACTTCCTTAATCTTTGCCTGAAATGATAAAAAGCACACGATTAGTTAAATAAGTAAATAAAAAAATTATAACGTAATTCACAAAAATTAAAATGTCGGATTACTTACAATTGTGGCCGCGACGCTCAAGGACACCTCTGTATCCTTGCCCTTCTTCGTCTGAATTGCCACATAGGCATCGAGCTTATGTGGCCGGTACCCCAGGGCCACTCCCCATCCCCTAAAATAAAATAATGCAAAATTAGTAAGTAACGCAAAGTAAAATAATGCACAATAACATATTTCTATAATTATAGAAAAATAAACACTTACCATATTGTGCTCCACCTCGACGTAAGACGTCCGATCGGAATAGTGCACGTACGAATGGGTCGTGACACGAAGTAAATTTAGAAAAAAGTTGAAAACTCCCCCCCACCCCACCCCCATCCCCCATCCCCCACCCCCCCACCCCTCCACACCCACACACACACACATATACAAAGGAAAGAGAGAAATAGATAACATGGTCAAGTACAAATGAATTAAAATCATTAAATTGATGTTTGATAATAATAAAATACTAAAATAATACGCCCACTAGACATGGACTTTGAATTAATGTGTAAGAATTAAATCTAAATAGTACATGCACTAAACTGAATTAAAAGCATTAAACTATTGTCTGATAATTGGAATACTTATTACAAATCTAAAAATTATTTCAAATTCGGGTTATCATCAAAAATGGATTGATATTCGGTGGGAGCATCCAAGTCATCCACACTACTGTTTAGACGCTTTGGCGCATGTAAAACGACTGAAAATGGCTCGTTGTTGATATACTCTGAGTAAAACACTTGTTTGACCTTTTGAAATGCACAAACAAATGGCTCATCACTCACGTGTTCGTTGCTCTTCAACTTGGACAAGTCAACCATGATCAAATTGCAGTCAGGATCAACTTTACAAGCATTTTTATCCTCAACTCTTACCCAATCACAGTAAAATATAACCTCTTTGAATCTTACATAGTCCAATTCAAATATATTTCAAATTACACCGTAGTAAGTCATTTCAGCTTCAACGAGGTTTTTATCTTTTGCGCTCGCTCGAAAGAAAGTAAGAGCCTTGTATGAAATGCCCGAGTTCTGTACATTTGTACTTTTGTCGTACACCCGTGCGTCAAATACATAACCGTTCAATCGATATTTTTTGTACTCTTGTGCCATGACCAAGGGTACAGTGGCTAGATGAGCAAGCCTTGATGTCGCATCACCCGTCTTTAAGAGTTGAGAATATAGATAAATTAATTAGGTTAGTTGTAAAGTTTTATTGTAATGTAACGTTATATAACAGTCATTTTCATTATAATTACCTCGTGTGACAACCACAGTCAAAATTCGATGTCTGATTGTGCCATTATTTTTCGCCTTTTATTGTTCTCACATGCTTCATATTTTCTGCATAAAATTAATGTGACAAACGTATTACAAAATTATTCATGTATAAAATAATCTAAAATAATGTAAATCTTAAAATAATTTAAACTTACTTTTTCCATTCTTCGACATCTTCATAGGTGTCAAATAGAAAACGAGCTACTTGTTCATGTTGCAAACTCGTTAATTTCACTCGTTTACCCATCACATGACCACCCTCATCGACGAACTCATCAATGTCATCAACGTTGGTCGAGTCATGCATATATTCTCGAGTATAGATTGATGACTCCACGATGATGTATTCCTCTACAATTGATCCTGCAATGTATCGTATATTCTTGACGTAATCTTTGAAAACTTTCATAAATCTTTCAAACGGATACATCCACCGATATCTAACTGGATCGCAAAGAAGTTCCTCGTTGCATAGGTGTACCTACAAGTGAACACTTATGTCAAATAATGATGGAGGAAAGTACTTCTCCAACATAAAAATCGCTTCGGTCATCGCCAATTTTGCGGCCACTATGTGATCTCGGTTGACTACCTTCTCATATAAAAGTGAGAAGCAAATACTAATTTACATAATAGCCCTCCGTAAATCCTTGCGCTTGGAGAAATAGTGCTTGAACAATAGAGGAACTAGTTATATGATCACATGTCAATCGTAGGACTTGCACTTATGTAAATCATGGGTAGAATAATTCATAAGCCTTTTCGGGTTGGACGAAAAATTCGATGGAACCTTCAAATTATATATTGTGTCTAAAAGAAAATTCCTTTCCCCAGTCGTTAAAGTAACGCACCAGGGGAAATTATTATCCTTCCCCTACTATCTTCTTTCAACCATAGTTGTGGCAAGTTTCTACGATTTAAGGTCTTTTCGTGCATTTTCTCCATCCTTCGAATGACTCCCCCCAAGCCATGTGCCCACAATATGTTCAGCGATGTTCTTCTCTACATGCATCACATCTAATACATGGTGCATTGGGTTATTCTTCCAATAAGGCAAGTCAAATAAAATTGACCTCGT
This sequence comes from Sambucus nigra, assembly GCA_949130495.1. Lineage (NCBI taxonomy): Eukaryota > Viridiplantae > Streptophyta > Magnoliopsida > Dipsacales > Adoxaceae > Sambucus > Sambucus nigra. The sequence continues at coordinate 52,395,736 of OX422214.1, forward strand.
AGGCTATGCCTTTCTTATCTCAATTTCATTCCCAGTTGGGGTCTTCTTATGATTGACATTCTTAAATTTAGGATTCTTACCTGGCATATTAGGGCCACAATTAGAAGATTTACTTTTAATTTTTGAACCTGAAAGTTTTCTCAGCGGTAACCTATGTCAACCCCGCCCGATAAAAAATTAGAGCCTTCCTCAAATCTGAAACTATGAGCAGGGGGTAAAAACCTCCTATGGAAATGGTATACATTTTTTGAGCTAGAATGGAGACGAAGAGATTCAGTCTCCTCTCCACATATAAGACACCCAAAATAACCATGTACTACACAACCAGATAATGTCCCATAAGATGGAAAATTATGAATTGCCCACATCAACATAGCTTTCAGCGTAAACTCTTCTTTTCTAAAAGAGTCAAATTCTTGCAGACCCTCTTCCCACAACTCATTTAATTCTTCTACTAAAGGAGTCAGGTAGACATCGATAGCATCACTTGGTGCCTTTGGCCCGGGTATCAACAAAGACAGCATTAAAAATTCAGGTCTCATACATTGTGAATGAGGGAGGTTGAGTGGGGCTAGGATCACTGGCCATACACTCTGATTGGTGCTTAGATTTCCAAATGGATTGAAACCCTCTGTTGATATAGCCAAACGAATGTTACGCTGTTCTCGAGCAAAATCGGGATACTCATAACTCATCCTCCTCCATGATGTAGAGTCAATAAGATGACGCATGAGATTACCTCCCACTTCTGCCCTAGCATTCCAAGTCATTGCCTCCGCTATCCATGGTACTGTGAAAAAACACTTTAATCTAGACCCAGCAGGAAAATATTTCAACACTTTTTGAGGCACTTTTAAGCTTGTGCCTTCCTTGGCAATAGATTGGACATATTTAGGTTCATCGCATACCGGACACCGATCGATATTTTCATACTCCTTTCGATATAGTATGCATTCATACACACAAGCATGAATTGATTTATACTTCATTCTCAAACCTTTCAAACTGTTCTTCATAACAAGATATCTATTTGGAAGCGTATTCTCCTTGGGTAGAAAGCCCTTCACCCAATTCAGAATTCATGTCACGCTATTTCCAGAAAAACCGTATTAGGTCTTCAAACTATGCAAACCAACCATGGCATGTGAAGTTATTTGATTTTTCTCACAGCCAGAGTATAACGGTTGGGTAGCCTTAAATTTTAAACTTTGGTAGTCATCGTCAAGGTTTATCCTGATATCTTCATGAGCACTTGAACTTTGTACATCGTCAGTGACCTCATTCTCTTACACTTCATGAACTCCGTACGCATCATCAGTTAAATTCTCTAACATATTATGATATATGTTGTCCACTTCTACATCTTTCCTACTTGTTGAAGGTTGTTGTGAAGGTTACTCGGGGACAAAAGGAACTTTCAATTCCCCGTGGAAACTCCAAAATCGATAATTATCTTGCATACCTCATCTTAACAAATGTAGTTCAACTATTTTTCACTCAAACACCTTACCATTCTCACACCTAGCACACGAAAACTCTTCATTATTATGAAATCTCTTTGCGTATTTCACAAATTCATTAGCACCTCTGCGAAACACATCCCCCAATCTATTTGTCTCACCCATCCACTCTTTGTATTTAGGATATCCCATCACAACTACTACAAGCAATCACCTATTAAAGGTTTGAAGCGTATATTCGTGGATTAGTATAAACAAAACTTAGATTTATAGTATGTTTCATTTAATTATGTCTTATTAATATTCGATTTTTAAATTTTAAATTCAAATTCAATTTATAATATTAATTTCTATTTCCTCCATCTCCTATAAAGGGTGAGTGGTCCCATCCCATTCAAGACCGCATATTTCTGTAATATACTTAACAGTTCATGCACATTGTTACGATTTGAGAAAAATTCGACAGCATATCCCCATAGTTCTCCAAGTACACGACGTAGATTCGCAAGTGTGAGTGTTATTTCAATTTATCAATTAAAATAACACTCACACTTGCCAATCTAGTATGTACCCAGGGAACATTAGGATATGACTGCAGAACTTCCTCCAAAAGTAACAAGTTTAAGCCACTAAGAATATTATTATACAGAAATTATGCAGTCCCAAACTGTCCAGACGGGACAATTCGAGATATCTCATTACAGGGGTAATGACTCTCGAACGGGTCTAAGGGCTATTGAATGCATACGCATAAGAACTAGAAGGCTAGTATCTATGCGCACTATATGTAATTTCAAGTATGTTTCATTTAATTATCATCAATGAAACATATTATATATATGGATTAATAATATATTGTTCGTGACACAAAATAATTCTAGAAAAAAGTTGACCCCCCCCCCCCCCCTCCCCAACACACACAGACACATTTGGACAATAATCCAGTGGTCATGCCACTTTCAAAATTAACCAACCCAACATTGGTCCACTATAATCCAACAGCAACAGCAACAACAAACCAACAAATGTGTATCCCGTACTCCTTCTAATTCATCTACTCAATTAATTCACTTCATCACGTCTTATAAATTAAAGCTATACAATTAAAGTTACTTCGAATCTCAACAACTATCTCTTAATGAGGGGAAATCCTACTTGCATATAAAAGGGAAAATATATATTTCATTAATCAATTTGTCCGTTTCAACTGTCACAGTGTAATATTAATGTTTAACAACTTAATTTTGAATTCCAAAATAACAACATCTAACCCATAATATGTACAATTACTAAAAATCCTAAACATCAATTCAAACTAACTACTTACTAATTTAAAATCAACAATTAATAAGGGAAATCTAAAGGCTCCTAACTCATTTATATCCAATTAAAGTCATAATTAAATTAACAATAATAATTATAAGTCCCAATTCCAATTCCTATTATGACTATTCCGTGAGAAAAAACTCAAATTGAACTTTAAGCCTCCTAAACATGGGGAGAATCATCATTTACACATTTATGTATGAAATCAAGGGTTGATTACTTATCATTATGTATTAGCCAACAATATTTGGGTATTTATACTTAAGGGTACAACATATATTTGGGTATTTACACATTTACCCACACACACGCACATTACACACACATATGCACTGCCCCCACCCCTACTTCCCACACACACGCACTCCCCTACCCCCACCCCTACTACCACCCCCCTCCACCCCACCCCACCCCACCCACATACACCCCCATACACCCACACACGCAGCACACCACACACACACGCACACATACACACATATTCATATACACACAAAGGAGAGAGAGAGAGAGAGGGGGGGGGACATGTCAAGGTTTTTTACCGTGACAACTTTCTAATGTTGTCACGGTCATTAACCGTGACAAGTACATTTGTCACGGACTTGTCACGGTCATTGACCGTGACAAAGGTGGCTGGTCGAAGGGTGCTAATTGTGCCTTTTTGGTATAGTGAGTGTACTCATTGGAAAGATGTACTCGTATACTATTATGGATATTGTCAGAATGTTATGCATATGAAACTGTTCATTTCGGTTTACCAAAATTGGAGGTTACTCCCCGACCCGAAATGAGGGAGAATTGTCTATTTCAAACATGATATGTGAATCATGATTCGAAAAGTTAGTCATTCATTATGAATGAGCTAAAATTAGGTCATTCTTATGAATGAACCGAAAATTTGGTAATTCTTTATGAATGAATCGGGTAAATATATATCTATTATCACAGGGATACGATGTATTGCATTTAATTTTATGCAATAGTGTAGTAGTGATGCATTCAGTGAGTTGTTTTGCTCACGGTTCCAATATTTATATTTTTCAGGTAACGCGATGTCACTGCCAAATCTAGGAGGTCAGGTTGGGTTAGCCAGGAATGGGTGAAATAATGATTTTGTTTAAATGTAAATGATGTAATTAAATTAACTTATCCTTCAAGTAAGTACTTTAATGTTGTAAAAAGTTTTTAATTATACGACTTTACGCTGATGACTCTATAATTAAGACTCGTGTTTGTGGTTTGGTTAAATTAATTATGGTTTGACTCACTTTGACTTTCAAACTTAATTATAAGCAAATGGGTTGGGGTATGTCACTACACCTCTCACTAATATCTTTTTTCATACCTAAGCATATGTCTACATTTTAAGGGATTTTAATAAACTAAAGCCGCTCAACATGTTCTAAAATAAAACTAATAACAAATATAAAGTTAAATGTATTACTAAATACATAGATTAGGAAGCATAAAAGAATAAGTGGGGTGCATAATACCTTCTGCCCTTGTACCCCGATTTCGAAACCCACACCAAGAATCTCTAGAACATTCGCAAGCCTCAATTGGCCTTAAAGGTAATCCCGAAAAGGGCTAACCCGCCCCATCTTTTTGTTTTATATAAAACAAACTAACGAATCTGAACAATCAAAAAAAAACTCGTGGGAGAAAGGTTTAGGCCGAATAGGGGCGCGCATAAAACTGGACATGGTGTCTAACAGCTTCCAAGGGCAAAACAAAACCGACCTTAGAGAGAGGTGGAGATCAAGGGACAAGCATTATCACCTCTACATGGACACATCCATCCCCCGTTACCCATATCCATATTTGCAATGGACGGGCCCATAACACCACAACTATAGAGAGTTTGTATGTACAGGACCTAGACTGTCAGGCTATATTGAAAGAGAAATTATTTCGGGTACATCATGGGATGTGCAGGGCATGAGATAGTCCGGTTGACTATAGTGATGTAGTTTACATTATTGGTGTAGATATGTTTGTTGGGACTCAACGTAGTATGTGTGGGATTATGAGATAAGTCGGTTGACTACAGTGATGTGGTTATTTATGATGTAAGTTACATGTATGATATAAATATGTACGAGGGACGCATCACATTATGTGCGGTCATGGGATAGACCGATTGACTATAGTGATGTGGTTGTTTGCATTTGTATTGCTGTTGCGGGTGATACACTATGATATGTGCTATAATACCTCGTATTTTTTTAGGGAATCAATAATTAATTAAATAAAAGATAATTGGATTAATTAAATGAAAATTTGGATAAATTATAATTTGGTTTGTTAATTGAAGTTAATTTGAATAATAATTATGTGAATTTAAAGTTAATATTAATTAAAATGAAATTTTAAAATTTTAAATTGTTAAAGTTTTGTGGGATTTAGTTTAATCATTAAAAAGTTTGGGGTTTAAACTATAATTTTTGTAATTGTAATTAGAACTTGACATATGGAGGATTTGGGGGAAACCCCAAAGAGATATTAGTATTTTTTTCATTTCTTTGAGGATAAGTTTAGGGTTTGAGGATTTTTAAAACGTGGGGATCAAATCAACTGCCTAACTCAACCTAGGTCACACCTAGGCCCGCGATCGCGGGCTTGACCACAGTTATTGTGAATATATTGTCCCGATCGTGATTGGATTGCAGGTGAGTCCTGGGTGAGGAAAAGGCCTTGTTTTGTTTATTGAACCTATACGAAATCTACGTATTTTCAAACCATCAACTCTCTTATTTCACTCATTTTCTCTCTCTAAACCCTTTCCTCAAACAACCTATTTCATACATTAAATTATAGTGTTTTCAAGGCCTTCTCAAACAATGATTCAAGTGGTGATACAAAGTGTTTTCAAGCAAGATTCGAAGTGGGTTTTTTAGGGCTTCAATGTTGAATTCTCAAGGGCTTCATCTGTCTCATTTAAATCGACATTTGGTACATTTCAAAGGCAAGTTACTAATCTACTCTCCTCCTTTTTATCTATATAATTTCTAATTTCACCTAAATATAAATTGTAGGCTTAATGTCGAGTAGAGATCCTTAGGGTTTGAGATATCTTATGTTGTTGCAACATTTAATGAAATTAGATAAATTCACATGGTTTAAATAGGACTTAATCTTAGTTGAATTACAAATTATTAAATATATGAAATTGATAATTGACCCTTAATTCATAATTCATTCTTAATGAAAAATGTATATGTTACATAGGGTTGTACCTCTAGTTTAATTGATACTACATTTAGGTGGAGATACCTAATTAATATGATTTCATGCATAATATGTAATAACTAAATCTTAAACCCACATGTAAATGTATATGATAGTGCGTGTGTAGAGATATGGAAATCTCAAATAGCCAGATAAAAGCGAAGGCTAAGAGAAATTACCCAAATTTAAAGTTATTACCAAGTTAAGGTAATATTTTTCCTTAATTCAAATTCAAGCAAAAGTTAATCCTCATATCTAAGTGAAAAAACATGATTTACAAATTGACTCGACTTAATAGCATATGTTCAAAAAGATAAGGAAGTCGAAATGCGAAAAAGTAAATCATGCACTTGAAACGAGGATCTATACAAGGGGAAAACCCTTTTGGGATAAAGCGACACCTTCCACGATCTTATTTGGTCAAATACCTAGCGACAAACTCCTATGTTCCTTTCATTACGGTATTTCTAAACAAGTTCCCGGATAACAAGCCTTAAGGTTTTCTTATTGATGATATCGATATTGATGATAGTGACGATATTGATTCTAGTGACGATATCAATCGTGGCCTTGATACGGAGCTGGAACTGCTAACTATGATGAATGCGCTAACTATGGATATGATGCTGAAAATAGGTAAAGATTTACACAAAGGGAGAAATGACTTACAAACTTGAACCTCTCCCAAACTCAATAGTGCACAACCTCCACAATTTACTTTTTCCACCTTCTGGTGGGAAGAGCAATCACAAATCTCTGTACAGCCATTGCTCGCGTCGCAGGTATCAACTTATGTTAATGTTGCGTTTGAACCATAATTTAAATCTTCTTTTATAGTTGAAGAAAAAATTATTTTCTAATGGAACAGGTGATAAACCACCAATGAATTTCTAACTTCGTGGGATGTGACATTCCCAAAATTTTATGGAAGTTTTATAGGTGTTTGTGTAATCAAAATAAACTCTGAAGTATTTTTTAGATATCAAAAGTATTTAAAGTCTCTCATGAACAAATTTTGCAAATTTTTGGTAAAGCCTTGAGAAGAAGTAATCAAACTTCGAATGACATTAAAATAGTAATGACTCAAAAATACAAAGGAGGTTTTATCTATTAACAAAAACTGATTCCTTTAGCTTGATAAAACAATGTGAAAACCTTAAAAATCAACCCCCTTATTTTGTTTGGAGAAAAAGATGAACTAAATAGGCATTTCAAACTTGTGGCCATAAGCTCTCAAAATATCTAAGCTATTCTTTCCCACATGAAATAGGTTGCTTCCCCAACACACCAAAAGATATGGCTACAAAAGAGCATCTACACGTTTGTCAAAGCAATCTTTTGGAAAGATTTTCTTTTTACGTCAAATCTGGTATGTTCATTGGAGCTTCGCTACAATGAAGAAAATCATTTCTAGAGTGAACCTAAATCGAAGCTAGGTCGCGAGAGTTTATAGCGAAAATACACAAAGGACATTACCAGCGAAAAGTTGGTCGTTGCAGCGAGAAAATCTTTCACTGCGATGATGCAGATCACGCCGTTATCCAGGGAAATTGTTCTAGTTCTTGCCTTCCAAATTTTGAAAATTATTTTCGCATAAACTATAAGTATGTTTCTTTCTCAACCTACAACACACATATTTAAAATACACACATAAAGATGCAATTTCTAAGAAATTAGTTTTTCTATATGAAAATTATATTGTGTAGTGTATTTGACAATTTATCCAAAAGAAACGCACAGAAGTTTAACACATTTTCCAATTTTAAACAATCCAAATTTATTTTTGTTAAACAATGGGTTAATCTAAGTCCTTTAACTTTATCCTAAAGTGGCATTCCCATTAGTCATGGCACGAGGTAGCTCTCGGATAAAGATAAAGAGGTACGATCTTAAAAATCTTGAAGATAAAGTTTTCCAAAATAACTTAGATTGTGACTCAAATGTTTCGCTCAACAGAATAAGATAACCCAATCATATAGAGCCTTTGAGCATACTTGTCCTCTTACAGTATAAATTGATAATGACCACATGTTTATAACCTTGAATTTTAATTAGAATCTCTTTAATTTATTAATTATTTAAAAAATGAAATTTGGACCCGGTTGTATTTTAATTGAATTTAAGCCTTCAATTATCCTTCTTCTGCTATTAAAATTTGAAATACTTGAGTAGTTGGATTAGAAGGGTTACGAGAAAATATTGTTGGATTGTTATCGTTGTTGGTTTATGGTGGGTGGTTGTGGTTGAAAATGAAAATTGGTTATCTAATTAATTTAACCCTTATATTAATTCACTCTACTAGTTCTAGTGTCTCTACGAATACCATATCTATACAGAAGTGTATCAGGGAGTTCTTAGTTTGGATTTCATTTATGATACGTCCCACGCATGGAGTCTAGAGACGGGTAGGAGTGGGGGCTTTAGAAATCCTTTACTTAAATTATGTATTTTAATAATCAGTCTAAATTGTTGAGTAGTCTCATAATAGTTATATTCCCGTGTGTAGTTCGAGAAATCCCTTAGAAATTAATCAAATAACATAACGAGTTAATTAGATACTAGTTTAGTCTGGTACGAAGGATGGGGTTAATGGAATATAATAATAATAATAATAATAATAATAATAATAATAATAATAATAATAATAATAATAATAATAATAATAATAATAATAATAATAATAATAATAATAATAATAATAATAATAATAATAATAATAATAATAATATGATATGAGTACTAAGTTGAATGCGGAAAATGGAACTGGAGGAAAACAATGATGGTATAGATTAAATTAAAGTGGGTAAATGGATATGGTTATGGGGGCGTGTGCCGAAAGAGGACACTTTTACTTGTTGTGTGCCGAAGGGAGCACGGTTTTAATTATGCATAATTCTTGGGATAGGTGTGCATTTTCTACTCATTATTGTTGTTTTAAAATGGATCTCTAAAACTTTGATTACCCTCTTTAGTATATTACATGCTAGTTGTCTTAAAAAATACCTTTATTCATTATTTATCAAATTAGTGTAAGTATCGTAGCTAAATCCAAACTTTGTTTTATTGGTCTATACCTCGTATGCTTTGATTATGTTGCTTGATATGATTTAGTTGTTTGTTGTTAGGTTTAATTATGTTGTTTGGGTTGCATGTACACATCATTTATTTATGGTAAATCTAATTTTGGTACTTATTTTAAGGTTAAATAGGAAAATTAAGTTAATAGTCGTTAATATTATTGGATTCTATGTGATATTAATTTAAGGAACCAATAAATTGATTCTTCTTTTGACTCTAACATTGTCAATACCCAAGTCCAGATGTGAAACGAGTTGGGTTGGTCTCAGGTTGACAGTCAACTGTAAAATTGATGTTCAATTTTAATGATGGGTTCTCTTGCTAAAAGAATAAATAAAAACAATAATAACTAGCATAAAATTATCCTAGATGCAAGGAATTTAGGAACACTAACCGGGAAGTGTAAAGAATTTATGGATACATTGAAAAGGAGAAAAATCAACCTAGCATGCTTATAAGAGCTAAATGGAAAGGAAAAAATGCTAGAGAGATTACAGAAGGTTATAAACTATTTTGTTATGGTGGAAGAGATAATCGTAGGAATGGGGTGGGTATCATAGTTGATATAAAATAGTGAACAATAAAATATGAGGAGATAGAATAATGCACATTGAGATTGTCATAGATAAATAATATTAAATGTTACAAGTGCGCATGTGCCACAAGGAACCTTCGATGAAAATTTAAAAATAATATTTTGTGAATCACTAGAAGTAATACAACAAATGCCAATTCATGAACGTATTGTTACGAGGTGGTCGAAATGGACATTTAGGAGTATATCAAAATGGTTATCCACATGGGGTATGGTTTTGGCTAAAGGAATGACAAAGGGAAACAATTTTAGAATTTTCTAAAGCCTGCAATCTAGCAATAGCAAACATTAATTTAAGAAAAGGGAAGAACATATAATAACCTTTAGAAGTGGACTAAGTAAACCTCAAGTAGATTATTGCCTCATTAGGAGGAGGGAGTGAAACACATGCAAAGATTCTAATGTTATCCCGTGTGAAAGCTTAGCAAATCAACACTGTCTACTAATAATGGATTTAATCATTAAAGGATTAAGTTTCGAAAAGAGAAAATAGGTTACCAAAACATAAAATGAAAGGATATAAAATGTGAAAAGAGATCAAATTTAGACATATTTCATTGTAAAATTTGGAGTGAAATTTGGAAGGCGGCATAAATAACTTATGGTCAAGAGTAAGTAATGATACTAAGAAAATAGATAAACAAATCTTAGGGGAGACGAGAGGAAAAAAAATATTAAAGGGGAAACTTAATGGTGGATTGCGATTATAAAGAACCGCAAAAAAAATCATGAAGACATAAAAGAAATTAAAGAGTGAAGCCAAAATAAAAATGCGCAACAAAATACCCCAGGTAGTGTTTATGATAAGTTAGGTATCAAGGAAGGTGAAAATTACTAGCAAAGAACGGGAATAGGTCAACACGGGATATGGGCTCATGTATTAAGAACATTAATCAAAACATATTAATTACTAAAAAAGACATTGTAGTTAGATACGAGGAGTATTTTTTAGGACTATTGAATGAAGAATATTCCAAAAAAGACATTGGCTGCGTAGGTCGTAATATGGGGATTCTTAGTCCAATTACGGACAAAGACTGGATGCCTTAATTACGATGGGGGAAAAAACGATTGGGCCCCTAATATAATATGTACAGATGTGTGGAGAACTATGGGAGATGCAGGGGTAGAGTGGCTAATAGATCTTATTTAATAAAATTTTAACGGTATGGAGAATGTCAAATGAGTGAAAGAAAAGCACTATATTACCTTTGTATGAAAATAAAGGAAATATACAAAATTGTGGTAATACAGAGTGATTAAATTAGTGAATCGCACTATAAAATTACGAGAAAAAAAGTCAGAGAACCAAAATTAAGAAATTAATCAACAATTTCGAACAACCAATTTGGATTAATGCTAGGGAGATACACCACAAATCCTATTTATTTACTAAGACAGTCAATAAAGAAGAGTGAAAGTACAAATAAAAACTACATATTCTTGTTATAGATTTAGAAAAAGATTATAATAGAGTAAATATGGTGGGTCCTGTCAAGAAAAATAATCAATATTTATTATATTAAAATTATTCAAAATATGTAATGATAACACAAGACTAGAATTATAACTGTTTGTGATGATTGTGGAGGAACTAATGATTTTGTAATTATAATAGGTTTATGCCAAGGATCGACCTCAAGTTCATCCTTATTTCCCTTAGTTTTGAATGAGATTACTAAGGATATACAAAAAGACATATCATAAACCTTTGTGGATGACATGGTTTTGATGAACACTTCAAAAGAGACCATTGCTAGAATAGAATTGCATAGGCCATTAGATTCACCAATGACTAGAGAAAGATTAGCTACAATACAGCGACAAAGAGACCATCCAAAACTATCTTGGGAGGACATTATTAGGAGATATCTTGTAGAGTTAAGTTTAATTGATGGCATTGCTCATGATAGAAAAAAATGGAAATGGAAAATTCAAGTGGTGGACCAGGTGCTTGGATTAAGACAATGGTGATGATTATTATTATCATGATGATGAAGCATGTAAGAATAAAAAAAAAAGTCCTGGAAAATGTCTGGTATACCGTTGCAAACAGTAATAGGGTTTTTCAAACTAAGTTGCCGAATAACAAATTAGTAGCCGTACTTTTAAAAACCCGGAATTTCATCATTGTAATATGAAAAGAAACCTTTTTAGCAAGGAAAAGTACATATGTACCAAGTTTTTTTACCAAGTTTGTATCCCAAGTGCATTGAAATGTTGTACCCTAAGTGTAGGTAGTCATTTAATGCACTTGAGACACAAACTTGATCTATAAAAATAAAAAAATAAAACTTTGTACGTAAAGCACTACTCTTGGTAAAGCATAAATCAATTTCCTTCCATATCAAAAGTCACCGAATACTTAAACGAATGTTGCCGAATTACAGATACGGACTCCACACCAACTCAGGAAAAAAGGCAACTGAATTGGATTGACACTGAACAAACAATAAACGCAGCCTTCCAATATACCAACAGCAATTCTCAAACATTTTTCTTTATTTGTTGCGTCTATGGAGGCAAGATAACGCCACAAAAGCAGGCTCGAAATTACAGGCCAAAAAGAACTCCGAATTTGTCATAGAGCAAACTTATTTTCATTTATTTTTTATTTTCCAATAAAAAAAAATGCTATATTAGCACATTTTTCTCTTCATAATTTGTTTTGTAAGTTGCTTCTATATACATAAAATGAACAATCCGGTGAGATGTATTTCAAACCGTCAAAATGTTTGGAGCCGCACCAGCTCGAGTACTTAAAAGACATTATCAAGAAAGAAAATGTCTTTAAATAGTTACATTTGGAGAAGATTATTCACAGTGACGGTGACAGAATTCGTTCGTTGCAGATCCTGCAAAAATTGAAAAACAATGGAATCTTGGGTCAAATAAAGATCGTACATAGTGCACAACTCCCGTTTTAACTGCAGGGTTTGGAAAAGGCGAATGTCGGCTGGCCTTGCCTCCCATGTCTCAAGCCCGAGACCAACCGTAACTTGGGCGAGGGCACTTTCCATCGCGCCAAGGTACGACCTCTAATCTTGGGTCAAATAACATGCAATTATATTTTAATCTAGTGCCACATATAACACCAACATAAATTTATGACAAACAATTGCACATAGTCAATACATATTTCAACCTCCCAAACAAAAACAATACTATTCACATATGTTCTCTCATCGTTTATTCAAAATTTTACATAACTCCTCATTGTTAACATCCAAGTCGACGGGTCCCGGAATTTTCATCAGGTAAACCAAAAACGCATGCATGTGTTAAATAGAATCAATTTTTTTTATATTATGTTATTCATCAGTCCCAAATTAATAGTTGTCATTCAAAACTCAAGATTTTAAGAAAAAAAATTACTTTCCAAACTTATCCTCCGAAAAATGATGAATAGCTTTGAATGCAAGGCGTAGAATTGTTTTAGGATGAGTAACTTTGTAATTTCACCTACTTCTATATAATATTTTCATAAACAAAACTATTAATTTGGGACGGACTAAAAAGGAAAGGACTATTAATTTGGGAAGGAGGTAGTTTTAATTTTCTTCGTAAAATTGCTATAAAAATGTTTTGCACAAGCATCGTTTGTGCAATGTAACGCTATTACAGTTGGATCTTGCTGGTTAACTAAAAGAAGCATGTTATATTATTCAATGTCAGTGCACGATATGAATTTATAGTCTGATTTTATAGGAGGGCATTGCAACAAAGGTAACTCAAGGTGAGAAAAGATCTCTTTGGTTGAACTCGAATGAACGGTGGAAGTAGCACTGGCAGATGGGAAAACCTGGGCGGGTTTTAGGTGGGCCAAATACCAGGGAGGGGGTGGTTGATGGTTGGTTGGACCAGATTTGGCGGTGAACACTTCACGGACACAGCTTAGACACCACTCCGCGGACAAGGCTTAGACACAACGTGGACACAGTAGGGCGCCAAAATTGATGAACTTTAGTGTCTCGCTCGATTTCAATGCACACTTTTAACTTACGGTTTAACTGTTATTATGAAATTATTAATCACATTGATTTTGATAAATATATATATATATATATATATATATATATATATATATATATATATATATATATATATTATTTTTTTTGGCTCAACTCCCATCTTCTAAGATTTGTTAGGCTCTCATCCCATGTGATAACAAGCAAAACCGCCCAGAACTACTTGGCAACCACGCCTCTTACTTTCTGCAGAGAATGACACTTGTCCCGTAGTGGATACAATAGGACCAACAACTAAAAAATTGAAAACATGGGAGTGACTACAAATAAATCTTAAAAAATATGACTTAATGGCCTGTTTGGTTCTCTATTCTGAAAACTCGATTTAAATGCTGTTTTTAAATATAGTTTTAAAATTCATTTTTTTGTGTTTATAATTATTGGTGTGCGTTTGATAAATTTGTTTTTAAATACAGTTTTTTAAAAATTTGACAAAATTGGTAAGGATAATGTTAGGGATACCCTTTTTTGTTACCCCCGGCTTCAAAGTGTTGTACCTTGCTTTGTCTTTACTTGTATGGGTCCCGCCAGGGCATAAAAGACAAAGCAAGGTACAACACTTTGAAGCCGGGGATAACAAAAAGGGGTAGCCCTAGTGTTACCCAATTGGTAAACATGTATATTTATATTATCCATATATGTGTATATATATAAACACATACATAAAACTTTCATACATACATGATATATGAATGTATACATATATACATACATACATACATACATACATACATACATCATAAATTATATACATTTACATTTAATATAATGTATTTTTATGATATTTAATGAGGTATGTTGGGGAGTTTAACCACACACACACATATAGTGATATTGCATGTATACTTCATAATAAAATTATATACATACATGAATTGATAATGTTTTTTAATACATATATAGTATATGTATATTTATATTATTCAATACATTAATAATACATGTATAAAACTATATAATATTATTATTTAACATATGGATCTTAATATATTATATAATTTAATAATATAAGTATACGTAATTTTGTGTACGTATACATATATATTTTTTATTTATAAGAATTGCACATATATTAATGTATTATGTATGTATATTATATATTAAGGTATAAATGCATTAAAATATTAAGAATGAATAATTCTGAATTGAAAAATAAAAAAAACAGAAGTTATAAAACACCATTTTGCTGTTTTCTGAAAAACTTGATTATAACACAGAAATATTATAATTCAGTGTTTAAAAACAGGTTGCCAAACACAAATTTTTACCAGAATTGTATTAAAATACAGAAAACAGAATTATAGTTGCAAACCAAACAGGCCCTTAAGATCCCTATATATATTTGTCGCCATGTCCTAATTTTTTGAGATTTGCAATGTCGGCGTGTCTGTATCGTGTCGGACACGACACTCGTACCCATGTTTGTGCATCATAGTAGGAGAGAGACAGAGAGAGAATGTTTATGCTCGAAACTCAACACTAATAGGTCGGTTTGTTTTTAAACGATCCGAGAGCTTCACAAGCACGTGTATTTATAAAACGGGCTGTAAGCAGACTGGTTTTCTAACCTGTGAGAACCCGGCAGTTTTTTTAGAGTAGCCTAATCTAGCACGACATGCTAAAATTACGGGAACCATGAGCAATTTTTTGAGGTTACCCTGGGCGGATTTACAAACTGGGGCCATCTTTGTCAGGACAAGGAGGAAGGAATCCAAGAAATTATCAAAATGCACTTTTCATCCCACTTTTAGGAGAAAATAAATTGGAGGGCCCCAAGTAGGGGCGTCAACAGACAGGGACACAGATCTAGAACATATGTTGAAATTCGTTTGCCCAGTTATTATTAGGAAACGGATATGGATCTAGGTGAATGCAATCCCTCAAGGACCCATAACTAATTAGCTGTAATATATAGCCTAGATTGATATACATATACATACGCGGTGAGGCTCTCCAACACACCTCACTTAACACACCAAAGAACACGACTCGCTTATTCTCACTTAAGAACCCGACCCAAAATGTTATAATGCAGTACACTTTAGTGAGGATAAGAGATGCGTGTTCTTTGTTGTGTGAAGTGAGGTGTTTTGGAGAGTCTCACCGTACACACACACACATATATATGTATATGTAAACAAATTATAATATATGCCCTCTCATTCTTCCAATGTTCCCTTCGCCGAACAAGAAATTAGCCTGACATAATTAAAAGCTTGACTTTTAACCTTTTTTCTCCTTTTCGTAACTTGAGTTAATTTTTTTATTTCAGAAACGATAGATGGGTAGAAAAGCTTGTGACATCGTGACTTGAATCCAATCCATACCTGGAAAATTAGTTCATCGGGAACGTGGGGAAGCACCTCCTGCACCGTTTCGGCCATGGCGAGTATATTTGCTATGTTATCATTTACAGCACGCGAGGGAGCCCTCATATGTAAACCACCAGCAGTTGCAGGATACCTTACAGCACCAGCAGGAGGTATGGGTGTATTGGATGTGCTAGCTTGAGAGGGATTCGTAGGCCAAAGGCTCCAAGCGGTATCTTCAAGGGCAGTTTGGGCATAAGTTTCTCCTACAGCTGCAAGCTGCCTCATCATCATCTGAACTCTCCCCAATCCAACTGATCTGATAGCTGTTGATGGACCAGCTCCATCAAAACCCAACCAACTCGAATCAATGCCTGCACCCCTATAGAGCAAATACAAAACAAAGAAAATAAATAGCATCAGGACATCAACACACTAGGGACACGTTAAGAAATCAATATGATAGTTACATTGACCTTACCTTGTTACTAGGCATAATTATAGAGACATTCACCATTTGTTTCACATATTACACAGAACCACACCTCTTGGTGTAAATATGGTTAATTTGGTATTTGTCTCCCGTTTGTTAGGTCGTATCTACAGTTGGGTGCCACAGTCTACGAATTATCACTTAGGTTTGGATACAATTTTCCTTTTTTGCAAAAAATTGTGACATTTTTTCTACTTAAGTGTCAAAAAAACAGAAATGGTGCCCAAAGTAATAACATGTTAAGCTTTGGCACCCAAAGTGATATACGACATGACAATCAGCAACCAAAGACCAAATGACACTTGAAATACTGTACTCACTTCCTTGTTTCAGAATTCACACTCAGTATCCATGCACCAGTGGTAGCTGGTGTTACGAAAACAAAAGAAGAGAAGAGACAAGTGGCATATTTAAAACAAGAGGGTGGCAGTGTAATACTTGAAACATGAGAAGAAATCTGTAATTATGCCTCAAAAGAGAGGATGTCTGTATAATTTACCCTAAAGAAATATATTCTCTACCTAGGAAGGTAATGTACAAGGAACAAATATTTCGTATGCCAATAAAATGTAATATATATTGCAGTAATGCAAAATTGGTAACTTATGAATCATAATAATCAATAAACACCCATATGTCTGTATAGGTATGTAAATATGTGTAATTGTATATAGGATAAATTACATTAATACCCCTTGAACTGTGTTGGCTTTGTGGACAAAGGGCCCTCTAAACTTACGACTTGTTACAACTAACCCAACAAAAGGGTTCGAGACATGGAAGCAGCCTCTCCATATATGGGGTAAGGTCAGCCAGCATCTGCCTCTCCCAGACCCTGCAGTTAAGCGGAAGCCTTGTGCACTAGGTACGATGTTTAAATGTCTAAAATACCATCAGAACATTGTTCGATTACAAAATTACCCCCAATTGACATGAAAAATTATCATACAATCCTTACCGCCCCCTTAAATCACATTTGAAAGCTTATTTTTGCAGGTGTACTCTCGCACCAATTCTTCAAAAATATTTGTTGACCCTAAATTCTAACCAAGCAAAATCAAAATCGATTTGAAGATTTGAAAGCATAGTTATTACTGAGAATGAAACCCAAAAATGAAAAAGTTGGACAAATCAAAACAAAGCCAGAAATGTAACCCAAATCAAAATCCCAAATGAAATCCAAAAAATGTGAGGCAAAATAAATTCCAAAAGAAACCCCAAACCCAAAAAGCAAAACCGAAATCCCAAATGAAACCCCAAAGCCCAAATGATTTTGAATCTATTCAACACAAAACTGAATCGATTCAACCCCAAGCCCAATTAAATCGCAATTGCAGTATAGATCTACTTTCAGGTTAGGGTTTGACAAAAAAGAGTTCAACGGAATGAGTTCAACGTTCAGATACTTTCATGAAGGAATTTGACGGCGACAGTCAGCTGGTGTTGGAGGAGTTCGACAGAAAAGTTGGAAAATCCGTGTGCGCGCGCACGAGTGTGAGAGAGAGAGAGAGAGAGAGAGAGAGAGAGTGGTGAGCTCAGATTGTGTTTGTGTGTGTGCACGTGGAGTGTGTTTCAATATTTGAGTGTTATTTTTTCATAAAGTGGTTTTTGGTAGACTAATTTAACTTATAAAAGTGTTAAAATAGCTGAGCGTGTTTTTAGCTATTTTACATTTCAAGGACAAAGAAAACCCAAAAATTTGGGTTAGTTGTGACGGGGTCGTAAGTTTAAGGGGCACTTTACCAGGTTTTTAGACGAGGGATGACTCATAAACCCAACATAGTTCATAGGGGGTTAATGTAATTTACCCTATTATACATGTAAATATGTAATTATGATGACAACTCTTGCAATCCCACGCCTACCCCTAAAATATAATATTCCCTTGTCTTGCTTTTGTTGTGAATAACTTATTTTAATTCTTCCAACAATTATACTTTTTCACTATCAGATATCTCTACGGCAGAGGCATGGGAAGTGTCCACAAAATTCTTGGTGCTTCCAAAATAAGCAATTTCGTACTTCAAATATGGTATCCGACATGTTTTAGTAAAATTCCTAATGCAGTTGAGTATAACAACCACTTATAAGAGAAAAAACAAACCTCCAATCACCACTTTCTAAGGGGTTCTGGGTCTGGTTGGCGAATGTGCCCGTAGGAAGGGTATGAGCAGGAAGATTTTGCCCATCAAACCCAGAACTTATCTGACGGGCAAGTTGTTCATCACTCGAGACATCTGCAGTGCGGGGGGTTGCCTCTTCTTCAGGTCTGCCCACAAAAAGTGGCTTTCGACAAGTGGGGCACGAGTAATTCTCGCTTAAACCTTGATCCAACCTGTCATTTACATGACATGTCAGCATTAGATTTATTTCATCCCATTGAAAGTCACAGGTGCAGAGCAATTATAACGATAAATATTATATCATACCAAGATCTCAAGCAAGCGAGATGGAATAGATGATGACAAGATAGCTTCTTAGCCTTGGCCATTGGTTCCTGTCATTTGCCCAGTATCAAATGCTGTAGGACCAAGAAAAGTAATTTGAGAATTAAATAGTAAATTAGGCTTACCCTACAAATAGCACATTCATCATCATAAGACTGTAGCTCTTCAGATGTTGCATCAGGGAGTGCCCCATGAAGGGTGCCCAAAGCTCTCCTCAACTTAATGAACACTTTGATACGCTTCAAGATTGCACTTAACAAGGCCTGATCACAATGTAAATGATATAAGAGTAAACAACACGACATAAGAGTGCCAAAGCAACTATATATTTAATGCGTTGAAACATAGTAATTAACATTGCATAAAATCAAATATATATTTGTTATATGCATATTATGAGGTTGGTGTCCAAAAAAATTCCATATTATGAATTTGGAGTCCGAAATTCATAAATACTCAAAAGAAAAAAGTCATAAAAGATTTTTCAAAAGCATCATAAAAAAATAAGAAAAAAAATTACTGACAAGTTTGGACCTCAACCTCGGAATATGCGTAACAAATGAAACTCAAAGTGCACACAACTAGTTGTCTAGCATTAATTAAATAAGAAATAAGAGAAATAATAAATTTTCATAAAAGCAGAAAAAACTTTTACACGTATATTTAGAAAGAGCACTGCATCCACAAGATGAAATGCCATGCCATGAAGCCACCAAATATGCACATAATGACCTAGAGCCATCAACAGTGTCATCATATCTAGGAAAAAACCCAAGTTCCGTATAAGGAGGCCCTTCCATTCCCACAATGAACCTGCAGTTAAACACTATAGTTAGACAACAATAATGACAATTCAGAACCAGACCAAAGCATATTATTATTATTATTTGATAATTACAATGTGCAATATTATTATTACAACTACTACTATAATCATTAATATTTGATCATTAAAATGTGTGTTTGTAAAAATAGACTGCAATAAGGAGAGAACAAGATGATGAAGGAAAAAAGCATGCCAAACTGGGGGGTGGGGTGGGGGCGGATTTTGAAGGCATAAAAGTGTCTCCCATGAAGCACTGAGCTTGGTCCCAACCAAGCTCAGTCCGCCAACCGATTCAAGTGAGAAGAAACAAATACAAGAAAAATCGAACAAAGTTACAAGTGAAAAGGCAAAACGAGAATTACATTCATTAACAATGTCATTGATTACAAGGGAGAGATAACAAATGGAAAAAGAGTAAGAGCTAGAAACCAAGGATTACCAACATACAAATACAAAGACTCGAATATAAAGCTAATTCAGCAATGCCCCAAATAAATCTAATGATTGCCTGAGAATCTTATTATACATATATAAGTAAACTAAACAAATTTTTATAATCGAGTTCCATCTCTCTCTCTCTCTCTCTCTCTCTCTCTCTTTCTCTAGAGAGAGAGAGAGAAACCAAATTCTATTTGGGTTTAACATTTAGTCATAGTGGTCCCACACATTTTTTTATTACGTTTTTTGTTTAAAATTCAATTTTTGTGCAGTGCCAAATTTAATATTTTGTTGACTCTCCTCTCTCTCTCTCTCTCTCTCTCTCTCTCTCTCTCTCTCTCTCTCTCTCAACCAAATTCTACTTGGGTTTAACATTTAGTCATAATGGTACCAAATTCTATTTGGGTTTAACATTTAGTCATAATGGTCCCACACGTTTTTTGATTACGTTTTTTGTATAAAACTCGATTAATGTTCAACTGCCAAATATAATCCCTCTCTCCCTCTTTATGCCTTATAGTTGTGTCGCGCATAACAAGCCTCGCCTCAGTCATGTCTAGCATTGAAGAGGTCCACAGTCCCTCTGTATATCTCTCTTTTATTTTGAAAATTCGATCTGAGGTTAGCTGACGTCGGCGATTACTTGCCTTTGCTAAACGCCAGCTACCAGCTCGGTGATTCCATGCCTTACATAACACTGAAGGGAAAGATTCATTGCAAAACCAAGGCAACTCTCTGTGTTGCCCAACACTGACTAACCTGCTCTCGATCTTTCCCCGCCTTCAATTTGCAATTAGGACACCGGCGAATGAGAAAGTTGTTGATTGATTAGCCGGTGACCAAAGATGGCTTTTTGATCTCTGGAAAAACAAAGACAATAAGAGGCAAGTAATGCTCTCTCTTCTGGAAAAAACTAAAGAGGCATTAAATGCTTTTTGGATTTATATTTCTTTACTTACAGCTGCTTTGGGTGGGGTGGGGTGGGGTGGGGTGGGGGGAGGGGTACTTTATGCCTCCAATTGATATATTTGTGTACATCTCTTTACGTTGGATGCTAGTTTATCTCCAAAAAATTTAAATCAAACATTGTAATATGCCTACAAAAAAGTACATATGCCTACGAAACATGTTAACGTACCTTTAAAATTTTCTAAAAAGTCTTCGTAGAATGGTATAAATTAAGGTGTACATATAGAAATATGTATATAGATATCTGTAATCGTTGTTAGGTTAAGAAATGATGCAACATTTATAAACAAGGGTATTCGTGTCCAACAAAATACAGCTGGAGGTTTGAATAACTAGGAGTTGGAACTAAAAAACGATGGGACCAAAGTTAGCTAATCCGGTACCCCACCCCCACCCCACCCAGACCCCCTTCTATCCATACCACGAACTGGTACATGCGACCCCAAACGAGCCATGTTCCTGACCCAGAACGTTAGACTTAGCACCCCCAGTTTTGCCTTAACTTCAGATTGCAAGGAAAAAGGTGTATAATATCTAAATTTCTAACCGTAAAAATTGGGATTTTATTTGAAGAATAAATGATCCGAAGTATCAATTTCTGGATCACCAAAGGAATAGAAATCTCGAAGAGATGATGAATAGAGAGTACACAAGTATGAAAGAGGCTGAGTTTGAGAAAATTTTGTCACCATCGTATGTAACGACCCTTGTTTCTGAACCCTTCATGTACGAATAGTTTTGCCTTGTCGAGATTCCTCTTGTTTTCCGAAGTAAATGGGACCCTATAATTTTCTGCCTTGGGTTGCAGACTTAGCTCATTGTCCCTCGCAGTGATTCACCGGCACATCGCTGTGGCTCTCTACCTGTGAGGTGTCGCTGGCACTTTGCTGTGGGTCGCTGTCACATTCTAGGACTGAAAACCCAATTCCATGTCTCATCCTCATGACCTCCGTCGCCGAGGCTCGCTTCAGTGAAGGGGTAGTTCACGGCCAGCGAAGGTAGCATTCGCTGCCAGCGAAGGTAGCATTCGCTGCCAGCGAACGAGTGCGAGTCAGTCTCATTTTTAATGCGTTTGACCGACTCTTTAAGGATGTCTTATTCAGGAAAACACCAAAAATCCCATTTAAAGCCTACCAGAACTCTCTCTCTCTCTCTCTAACCTCACACCCCTTACCTCTTCTCTCTAGATTTTGAAGGATAAACCCTAATTCTTTCATACATGCAAGTGAGGATTTGGAATCTACAGGCATAGAGGAACAATATACATCCAGCTTTCATCTTTTGGAGTAGCATTTGGAGTTTTAGAAGGTTTGGGGCTGATACTCTCTCTCTCTCTTCATTCTCTAACCACTCTGGTGAATATGCCTTTGCATAACTTAACTTTTTGACTATTTCCAGAAATTTCAGAAGTATTCTCTGTAGTAGCATTAGTGTAGCCTTCAATTGATGAACCTCTAGTTGATTCTCTCTCTTTGTGGTAATCTAGGGTTCTTTTGACGTTCATTTTAGAATAAATTGGGCTTTTGGAAAACTAATGATAGTTAAGACTTGGTGATAAATGATGATATTCTTCTTAAAAAGGAAAGAAATCATGCTTTCAAAATTGAGAAACTTTCTTTGTGAACCTTTTTGGAGTCCAAAATCATAAATTTCTGAGAATTTGGTCGAAATGATTTTTGAGGCGTAAATGAGGCTTTAAACCGGTGATTATATATAATAAAATTTAATTGGGTCGAGACCCAAATGCCTTTTATGAATGTGAAATGTAAATTGGAGTAATGTGACCCTAGAGCAAGGTGGAATTATTTTTGAAAAAAATATTAAATTGAATATGAGATGGAATTTTTGGTGATGTGATAGTTGCCAGTGGCGGTGTGGTATTCTTTGTGGTATATGATAGCATATTGGGATGATAACGTCTCAAATGAGGAGTCCCCGAACCTTCAGAGGCATTAAATCTGGTAATCAGAGGCCACACAGTGAGTCCATAGAAAGTTCGAACCACACACGTGTCACTAGTGACTAGTGCCCGGGTTGATAGCCTGGATAACTAGGGGAATGTATCGCGAGTCTTTTTCATAAATCAACAACTCCAATATATATTATAGTTTTAAATACTTTTAGTTGCTACTTATATCTTCTTAATATTAATTTTAAGATCTTTCATATAACAAAATTTCTATTATTTGAGTTTGACCTTCGTAAGTGTTAATATAATTTCTCACCCCACAATCCGAAACAACCCTTGTGCAACTTGGAGTTCATTTGGCATCTGCTGTGGGTGTCATTTTACGTTTCAATTGTATTTGTTTATTTTTGTTGAGGCTTTGGCTCACATGCTTGTCCACTTTCCCCCTCCCCCTCTCATGTGCAGTTAAGGATAAGGGAAAGCAAAAGGCAGTTTAAAAAACTCCAACTCATTGTTTAGGGATTTAGCTACGGGTATAAATTAGTAGCTTCTGTTTGGATATTTTGTTTTCTTATCGTACGATGTTGATTATGTTGTTGAAAATGTTGCAATTGAACTATTAAATTAGGCCGTGCAGAGTGCGGGAAACTATGATTTATGTGAGAATATCAGATATGGGGCCTAAGCCCTTAGAACTAGTCATGTAAACTTGATTTAATACTTGTGGGATCATCGATTTAAGCTATGGGATTTCCTAAGATTTTAGATATAAACTAGATGGTGATATGGGGAATTTTCAGAAATGTTTGGTGTTTTTCATGATTAAACAAGGGAAACGTCGTCGAATTTTTGTTCAAATTTGGGATCATTTTAATTGCTAAGACTAAAGGAAGATTTTGGTTAATAAGATTAACGGGTTCGTAATCTAATGAACATAATTAATCAAAAAGTGTTAAGTTCCAAGTGTAATGCACAGGTGTTGGGGGGCACAGGGCCCCACGAGTGGGGCTTACGGTTTTGAACTGTTCATATTTTTGGTACCCTTGGACTCTAACGAAGGATTAGGGTTTCCCCTATCCAGATTTATGGGTCGGGGCACCATCTCATAGATCTCTTTTTCCTTCGTCCTTAAGATTTGTGAAAAACGTCCACAGTCAAAAGGCCTTTGTGAGTCCCTCACATTGTTGAAAACCATCGCACATGGAAACCTGACCGGCGACATCCTTCACCACGTTAGGATCATAAGCGCTGAAACATCATAGTACCCTTCTCGTTATCACAACCTTCGCTGTCTAAAGGAACTTTTTAGGAGTTTATTCAGAAGGGTTTTACGGAATAAGGAATGGATAATGATCTTCAAGAGTTTTAGAGGCTAGTCTGAAGGGTTTTATGGGGGAAAAGTAGGGGTTTTATGAGATCCTTAATGTACTGTAGGACGCTTTATCTAAGTTTTTTTAGAAGAAAATAGGTTGATCCGAGTTAGAATGACCAACAGACATAAAGAAATTGTGGTGGTTCTCATCATTTCATCATAGATTCATTGCAGAGTTGGTGAAACGTAAAAGCAACCTAGAAAAAAAAATGATATTTTTACACTACAGTCCTCAAAATGTAAGATTTGGACACTCTAATACACTGTGTCCTCAAACATTTAAGTCCCTCATTTTACAATTCTCTCAAGTCCCTCTTCCTCCCTCCCACCCCCTCCCATCCCTCCAACGACCCTTTTTCCGGCAATCTCTTTTTCTATTTTTTTAGGCATTAACCAGAAAACATCCTAAAACAACCATAAAACTTTCAGAGATGAAATAAGGACAAAAAAAATATCCAAAACGTCACCGTCAAGCAACATAAGCTTTCTGATCTGGAGAGAAAAAAACTCCCAAGCCTTGTTTTCTGTTGGAAAACCAGAAGCTCTAGCAGAGAGAGAGAGAGAGTTGCTGGTGTAATCGCCGGTCCGGCAACGGTAGTGGCCCGGTGGGTAAGGAGGGTAGAGTTTGACAAGAGACGTGAGAGAAGATGGGTGAGGGAGAGGATTGTAAAAATTGAGGGGTGAGGAAACTTGGGGTTTAAAAAATATAATCATGGGATCACGTGTCCAAACCTTTTGGCTAAAGGACCTAAATGTAAATGCCCCAAAAAAAAATTTCTGAGTGACTTATTTATTATCATGATTGGGGTCTACCAGTTTTAGTGTGGCTGAGATATTTTTAATTAAGAAAAACAAAAGAAAATGAGAACCACGTTATAAGAAAATCACAAACTCATATTTTGAGGTAGGTTAAATCAATTTCAATCTTTGGCTTATATTTAAAACTTAAATCCGTGCATCTGTTTAAACTCTACAAAAGCATACATTGGATTTCAAAGGAATTAAAAAAAATATTAGATTTTTTAAAGACCATAGGTATTCAAAAAATATTAGATTTTTCAAAGACTACCATTCTTCAATGAACCAAGTTTATGTAGCAAGTAATGTGTCCTAAAGACCTGCATGGTAATTAAAGCACCTTTTGACAAATTAATTTAGTTCATTTATATTGGTCCATGTACCAATATTTATTTTTCAAATACTAATACTTTTCCTCTCTATTACAGGAATGAATCAAAAATTGCAGTTAATTAGTAATCTTAAGTTTTTTAATATAAAAATGTAGTGCAACTTAACGTGTGGATGTAGATGAGTGCAACTTGTACATAATTGCGTATGATACCCACAACAAACCAAATAAGAGTTTCAAAACGACTTGTGATGCATAAAAGCGTTCCGACTAAGCCTACCCCAATCCTACCCACGTACTGAACCCACTTGCGTTCCAGGTAGAAATGGATGGGACTTTTGACTTGCAAAAAAGAGAATAAACGGAACCTAGACCTAACAAAGCAAAAAAATGTAACTTTTATTCCCTACTCTGATTAATCATGCACCAAGACATTAGAAAGAAACAGATGCACAATGAGACTTTTCTTGGTTTTGTTGTCACTTCATCCAAAGCTCAAACGTTGCAAATATAGCACCTTAAAATGTTTTAACTAACAACCAAATAACATGTTATTTTGAATAAAGTAAACAGAGGTACAGTGTCTTGTGTTTGCAAATTAAAGTTGGATTTGATGAACTACCCGCTGCTGATATGTCAAAAAGCTTGGATATCCGGCAATTTGTACTGTTTCCTGCTGAGTGATAGAGCCATATATCAAGCAACTGAAATCCATGAACAACAATGGCCTGGAGAGAACAGCAGCATGCCCAGGAAAATTATCAGCCACCATTCTCAAACTCCAAATGTAAAATGCTATACAATTTATTAATAGATTTATCAACTATAAGGCGCCATTTGGTTGTGAAATGTGACTTATTCGGAGTAAAAAGATTTTGTGCATATACAATTGTCGAGTGTACACATTATAATTAAATGATTTTGATAAAAAAGACAAAATTTAACTCATAATAGGTTGGAATACATTTCAGCAATTTAAAAATTCACCCGAACCAAATGGAGCCTAATTATGGGGGGACAATACCTGTAGTGTCTCGAAAGCAATACTAAGAGGCTCAAAGAACAACAACAAAAACATGGATGAAGTCACTGTTCTGTAGAGCCTTAGGCACAGCCTTATCCTGCAAACACCCAGTAAGAAACGTACCAGACAACTCTTGGTAAAATGAAATTTTGCAGCGTTAACAAGAATAAAACTCATGAAAGATAACAAACTGAAATATGTTTCAAAAGAAAGGGAGTTTCAAAGACTATCATCTCATTGTTCAAGATCTTAAAAACTAGTAAGACCCGTAGGCTACCAAAAGTGATTTATAATTATCTTTTTTCATTTCTACCACTTAACCAGCTATCCTATCAGACAATGGGTCCCTTTTATTATTCTAGATCAGAACCAAAATTAGTTCCGTAACGGTCTAGATACGAAAGACAAGACAGATAGTACCCAACCCAAAAAAAAATCTGGAGGTAGATGTGAACTTGTCCGGATCTATGTACATATATTGAAATTTTGATAAAAAAAGATATTTTACAAACCGAACCAATATCTCGTCCAAAATAATCAAAAGACAAAAATATCTCAAACCTCTCTGCCCTTGTCCAAAAAAAAGAAAAACCTAACATTTAATTGAATTATTTTAAAAGGTGAAAAATGCATTTCTTATATTGAATTATTTTGTATTGATTATTGATTATCGATTATTTAATAATTATTGATATAGATTATTGAATGATAAAAACTACAATTGGTATATTGCTTGTTAAATGTTGAGAAATACAATTTGTATATTATTTAATAATATGAGAAAGATGGCTACCAAACATACAGATATATTTTCAAAATTCAAAGTATGTATTATTTTATTATATTACTAACCTTAGAATAATTAAAATAATAAAAAAAAGGAAAAACGTTTTTTTACGCTTAGGCTCCTAAGACTTGAGGCTTGACCTCTATGCCTCGACCACGCCTTGCGCCTTGCGCCTTTTAGACCCTTAAAAAAAAATAACCTATCCCAACATGACCCAAACAGATCAACCAATTCTTCTCAAAGACAAAACCCATAGACTCCCAATAACCACCAACTTTGAGGGCCTTGGGTTTAAGAGCCCGATAAAATTCTTCATAAAACCTTAAGAGCACTCACCACTTTATTGTCTCAAATAGTCAAAATACCCCCAAAACATATCACAAGCAAAGATAACCGGTCTTTAAATCTGCGTTCTTAGACATTACTCAGTACCTAGAAGCCTTTTGTCAATGACCTTTTCATTAGTTTCTTTGCGACACCAATATTCGGGTTTCTTACTACATAATATCCGATGTGAAGTTAAATGGCGAAAACATAAACTACTAATTACACAACAACATAATTTTTAGAGGCCAATGGCCCACGTAATATCTCTAATTCATATATCAAAAAAAGTGAGTAAAATGAATGGCCAAAGACCTTATTTATAGGAAAAGGTTAGCTTCCTAGTAAGGCTAAGCCTAAAAAGATAAAAAGACTAAAAAGGACACTTTAAAGAAATTAAAAGACATGTCACCCTCTAACCTAAAATAATAACTAAAATAGAAAAATAACCTATTAAAACATGAAAAATAAAATAACCAAAAAATTAAAAATAAATTCGGGACCCCGTGCACGTCACTCTCCCCCACCCGAACGTGGGAGGTGTGTGACAACATAACAAAGCCAGCATCAATCGACTTCCCCACTTGGCAGGGAAGTCATCCTCGAAAGCACAACATGTCGTCTAACAAAAAGCCCCGAGAGAATAGTAACAAAATCTAACCACGATCGATGAAGGAGAACTCGGCCCCGAACTTTGCCACAATGAAAACTAACGAAAACATGCCTCGGGGAGGGTCAACAGTGTCCTCCATGACGAATCTCCTCAACGTCAATCCATGTAAAAGAACCTCATAACGCTCCTCATACACATCCCAAATGAGGCGTCCATGCCCCAAATCAATCACAACCACCCAAAGCAACATGTTATCAACTGGCAAGCTAAACCCATCACAATCATCTTCATTCCCAAAGATAGGGAAGAAATCAACTATATCGTACGCATCTACCTCGCGAAAATATATGCAAGTCGCCCAACTGTCCTCAACAAAAATGTCGAAGAAATCCCGAAAAGAACCCAACAATCTCTTCCCCGAAGATGGAAAAGAAGTCATGAAGCTTGAAAATCTCCAGGTCTCGAAACCTGGTCCGAGTAATCCAATCATCATCCTCAAAAATGGAGAAAAATTGCAAGGAGAAAACTTGGGATCCACAACGTCCTTCAGCGGGCCCTTTACTATCCTTGGAGAAAGCATCATCATACGAAATAGGGTTGCGAGTGTCGGTATACGGAATCGACGAGAGTCGGAGACACTGTCACACTGGATGACAAGTAGTCGAAATATCGGGCCAACCGCCTAGCCCGCTCATTTGCCCACTCATCACGCGCTGCCTACATCTCAAGAAACTCCGTGCAATACTAATTTAAGAGCCGATGACGGTCTTCATACTCCCCGACTGAGTAGGCACCGAATTGAAAGCTCATTAGTTCTCGATATAGGGAGGCACACGCCCACTCCCAACGATCAAGGCGATTTTGAGTTTCCTTGATGACAGCACGACTCAACTCCTCAAATTCCGTACAAGCCTCCATATCTAACCCATAAATGTCACCACTTTCGTCCCACGATAAATCGGGAGGCAAACAAGCCTCGGGAAGAAGAGGGGTTACTTTAGATGTTTGAAAACATTCAGGGGCTGAATTGTAATTGCTGGAAAGTTGAGGGGTGAAAAATAATTTTTTGAAGATTTGGGGCTGATTTGGAATATTCGAAAACTTTAGGGGCTGAAATGTAAATTGCAGAAGTTAGGCGGGGTGTTGGGTAATTTTTTTGAGTCTCATATGAGGTAAGAGTGGAATATGACTTGGGGTTAAAAAAGGTGGGATAAAATAGCACATTACCTCATTTGTATTAAAAACCCTAGCTAGGGGAAAAAGGTAGCAGTTGTCCTTGCACCTTCTGAGGCGGATGGAGATCCCGGTAGACTGGAAGAAAGTCGGATATTGGCGATTGCAATCGGAGACAGTGACACACTCACCAAAAAGTCGAATCGTTGGTGGGACAAGGCCTGAGGACCGTTCGAACCCTCGCACTACTATAAGTGGCCAAACGCAAGTGAGGGAACCCCCTACTGGCTCGGTTTACATTTGGTTGTCACCCTCCCTCCTTGTTGTAGTCCCTCGTTGATGGCCAGAGAAGGCTCCCTGAGGGCTTGCGAAGTTGTCCATGCCACGGATCTGGGGTTTAAGATGCTGTTAAAGGTCACCAGAGAAGTATTTGCCCTCGGATAGTTCTAGGAAGACTTTTCGGAGCTCAGCGGTGGACAAAATGGGTTGTCGGACGTTGGTGAGGGTAATGGACCCTCGATATGTGGTTGATTTGAGCTTTAGGGTTTGGCGGATTTGATTCCACCTAAAGACATCTCCAGCCTTCGTCGGTGGTCGAAAGTGGTGTCCTGTCAGAGGCGAGGTCCGGTATTGGCTGGGGGTGGTTCCGACCGGAAATGAAGCTTGTGGTCGGATTTAAGGCTATGATTTTGGGGGGCAGTGGTAGATCTGAAATTAGAGATTTTTAGATCTACAGTTTTGAGAGTACAGTTGTGTAAGATGGGGTGGTGCCGCTAGACCGCTGGCAGCGGGGGTGTATTTTAGAGGAGTGACTCGTCGGTTCCTCCGAGCCATACCCATGGCTCTACAACAACCACATCGATGACCACATTGGCAGCGAACGAGGCTCTTATACCAATTTGATCTGAAGTTAAATGGTGGAAGCATAAACTACTAACTACACAACAACAACAATAACATAATGTTTAGAGGCCAATAGCCCAAGAAATATCTCTAATTCATATCTCAAAAAGTGGAGTGACTACAATGGATGGCCACAAGCCTTATTTATAGGAAAAGATTAGCTTGCTAGTCAAGCTAAGCCCAAAAAGGTAAAAAAAAATAAAAAATGGCACCTTAAAGGCATTAAAAGATAATGCCACTCTCGAACCTAAAATAACAACTAAAATAGGAAAATAAGGGCCCGTTTGGTTCACTATTCAGAAAACTAGATTTAAACGTTGTTTTTAAATACAGTTTTAAAATTCAATTTTTTGGGTTTATAATTATTAGTGTGCGTTTGGTAAACTTGTTTTTAAATACAATTTTTTTTAAATTTGACAAAATTGGCAAACATGTATATTTATATCATACACATACACGTGTGTGTGTGTGTGTGTGTGTGCGTGTGTGTGTGTGTATAAAACTTTCATACATCATAAATTATATACATGTACATTTAATATCATGTCTTTTTAGGTATATTTAATGAGGTATGTTGGGGAGTTTAACTATATATATAAACATACATAAAACTTTCATACATACATGATACATGAATGTATACATCATAAATTATATACACGTACATTTAATATCATATATATATATATATATATATATATATATATATATATATATATATATAATGATATTGCATGTATAATTCACTATAAAATTATATACACACATAAATTGATAATATTTTTTAATACATATGTACTATATGTATATTTTATATTATTCCATACATTAATAATACATGTATAAAACTATATATAAGTATCACGTATCTATTGATAATATTATTTAACTTTATATTATTCCATACGTATATATATATATATATATATATATATATATATATATATAATGATATTGCATGTATAATTCACTATAAAATTATATACACACATAAATTGATAATATTTTTTAATACATATGTACTATATGTATATTTTATATTATTCCATACATTAATAATACATGTATAAAACTATATATAAGTATCACGTATCTATTGATAATATTATTTAACTTTATATTATTCCATACGTATATATATATATATATATATATATATATATATATATATAATGATATTGCATGTATAATTCACTATAAAATTATATACACACATAAATTGATAATATTTTTTAATACATATGTACTATATGTATATTTTATATTATTCCATACATTAATAATACATGTATAAAACTATATATAAGTATCACGTATCTATTGATAATAAACTCAAAAAATTGTGTCCTTTTATGTGTCTCAGGGTGTCCTTTTGCGTGTCGGCAACGTGTCGGAGCATGTCGCGTGTCGGACTCGTGTCAAAGCCCACTCGTGGCTTCTGGGAGACTGTCCGTACTTCATAGCTTAAAATATATATATATATATAAAGAGAGCGGTGAGAGAGAGAGGCTCCAGTAAGGACCCTTACTTGAGGGCATTTTACGGATCTATTTTTTAAAAATAGTAAAAAAAATAATTTGAGTTTATTTTTTTATATGGTGTTTAAACATTTCAGGGATCCCACAAAAAAATCAGCTCAAAACTACTTTATATTTTGTTGGCTATTTTAACAAAAATGGGCAAAAATATGTAACTGACATAGTTTGACTTATTTTTTTAAAGTAGCAAAAAAAATCATTTTGAACTGGAATTTTTTTGGGGAGTTTCTTAAAATGTTTAAACACGATATAAAAAAAATCAACTCAAAAAAAGTATTTTAGCATTGGTCTGTAAATTGCCCTCCAGTTACTGCTGAAGCCTGAGACTCTCTCTCTCTCTCTCTCTCTCTCTCTCTCTCTCTCTCTCTATATATATATATATATATATATATATATATATATATATTATAAAAATATCAATAAATCACAAAAATAATGTAATATCACAATTTTAACCAAAAGATTCATAATAAATACACTAACACTAGAAAATGTCTAAAATCAACTTTACCATAAGAAATTAATGTATCATCATCAAGTAATTAATTATTTTGTATATGTTGCTCAATAAGTGTGCACCAAACAAATATTGTAACGATAATAATTACGTTTCCAGAATATTACTTTTTTAATTTTTCAGAATAACACTTTTTCAAATTTTTTAGAATTTTACTTTTATCAAATTGAATACACACACACACACATATATATATATATATATATATATTAGAAATGGCACCCAAACATTAATAGTAAAAACTCTGGCACCCAATCAATAATAAACGAGAACTAATGGCACCCAAAATGCAAATAACCCTAAAAACTAACACGTAGAAATTGAGCTAAAAAACAGGCCTCTGTGTGAAGGTTTGATTGAAAAGCAACTGCGCAATTGTGCTCCATCCAGCTACATTTGGGAGAAAATGTCTACTTGCAAGTGAGATTAGAATCACACTTTGTTTTAGTTCCAAATATAATTAATTACCTTCGGAAGGCCGTAAAAGGGAAGGAAAAAAATGAGAGAATGACTTTAAGAATAAATGGATAAAAATTGCTCGAGGATAAACAAAAAAATAATCCAGGTTATACCAAATGAAGGTAATTGTGTGGAAAGGCTTGAAGGGCGAAAAAGACCTCTCTCTCTCTCCAATCTCTATTACCACCTCTATAATATATAAATAAAATGACCACAAGAATTATAACCACCACCACCATGGCTACAATTACAGATGTATTGTTCGACATTCACCATCAAAATTGCCTCTTCTTGCACCCACTTCAAAGTTCAAGAAACAAGTTCATCAACAAACAATTTTCAAGGTTCTTTTATACAATACAGTTTTTACTTGAAAATCACATATTACTCTTAGATTTCCATTTGTTTTTGGATATTTTGATTGATTTACAGGTCTTGAATCAATTTCCAAAACAGGGAAATATTTATTATTCCAATCATAGCTTAAAAAGCAAACGCTTCACAACAAGAAATCATATGATAAGATTCGTATAAGTAGACTGAATCGATATTGAAGCTGAATCGTAGTGTACTGTGATAGGATACAAAAAAGGGGGAATCGTAGCTATTCGTTCCAACAGCGATGAATCAAACCGGATCAGGGCAGGCTTTTTGTCGGATACAAGATCCAAAAAGTCAAAAAAAGTCAGTTTTTTCTAATTTTACAATTGCTTTTTGAAGCAAGAAATATATTATTTTACTACATAAACTGAACAAAACCAATAAACTTTACACTTGGTTTTACAAATAGCTGGTTTTCTTCGATAAAAGCAACCCAGTTATTGGGGTTCTGGCCAATGACTTTGGCAAATAACTCTGCATGTTATCCTTCATCAGTTTTTCTATAATTTGATTCTGGGCGGTGAATTTGTTTTGGTGTTCTACTCTAGGGATTGAAGTTTGAACAACGAATCAGCGACTTCAGGTGACCACCTTCAGTAACTCTTGACTTGTGATTTCTAGCTGCTGAGTTTTGCTACTGTTTTGCCAGTTTATACAGCTGCTAATCTTGTGAAATTTGTCTTGACGAAAATGGTTTGTGAGAAAAAAGAAGCCTAATGATCCATGTGAAATCACTGAACTAAGGTTTAAAATCCATTCTAGACATTTATTTATTGGTTTTGAAACATACTGTGACATTATCTTGTTATATTGAGATTTTTATACTGTCTTCATTTTACATCATGTACATTATCTTTGTGATTCGATTCACGATTTGCAGTTCGTATAGGTTTTCGATTCACAATTTGACAACTTCTTTCCAGTGTCTTTTCTGTTCCTAAAATATATCAGAAAATTTTAAATTGATGCCACAAAGGTAATTTTCCAAAATCATTGGAATTTAATAAACATAAGACGAGTCAAGTACCAGAGCAAATCGACAGAGAAAACCAGCAATAATACAGAATATACACGAAAGTATGTCCAGGGAGTTGCAGAAGGAGATGCATTCAAACGTTCAAGTCGATCTCTAGCCAAAGCTTGAAACATCTGTACAATAAGCATAACATAATTTACAACGTATAATAACAATTTAGTTCCGTACATGCTTAATATAGAAATTTCTAAGTACCTTTAAAGAACAAAGGGCAGTCAACCATGTTGACCATAATCCGGCTTGAAATATTGTTGGTGGGACTACCAATGGGAGAAATGTTCCCTGTAATAAAGTCGTCGATACGGCAACAGCAATTAGCAATTTCAAGATAGAAAGATTACAGAATAATAAATTATGTCTACAAGTGTAAGAAGTCTGAAGAATACTTCACTCTTTCAAACTTCCGGTTTTCAACAATATTTCACTCTCTAAAACCTCACGACACTAATCAGCCCATGGTGCATAATCGTCACATTTATTTATTACCAAGTCTACAACTTACAGATTATACTCACTCCATGTATAAATTTATTTTAGCTCTCAAATAAAAATCATCCAAAAACAGTTTTAAGAATGTATCAGCTTCCTATAAAAGCCTACAACAAACTTAATTCTCACCCCAAGGAAACAAGTATAAACAACTAAGTACAATTACAAAAATCACTTTATTAAGATATGTGAAATTCCAGAAGCACAATGCTATGAACCATTCTGGTTTAATGCAACTATTTAGGAATATTTACCTTGTAGATAACATAATTAATGAGGTGTTCCACCAGTTTTCGTGTTTCAGACGAATACAGCTCCACAAAGAACAAGGTCTGCAAAAGAACAAAAAATATTCATCAAAACAATTCCGCTCAAATTATTTTTACCAACAGATATGGAGCAAAAAGAAATATGCTCAAAAACAAACTCGCCGACTAAAATGATGGCCCATAAAAGAGCACCAGCAATAGCATGGATGCATAACGTACCAACAGCAATTTTACAACGGTGAATTTTTCAAATTAAGATATTAATTTTTTGTGAGTTTGAAATGAACATGTTTAAACAAGGAGAGTAGAGAGTTATGTGTTTCACAAAATAAGTGAAATCAAAACATGGATGCCATGACAAATGTGTGGTAAGACGAGGGACAAATCAAAACCAAAAAATATGGTGCAGCAGAAGTACCACATATTTATAAAAAAATAAAAAAAATTGGTGTGATCCATAAGGGCATTCTTGTCATTTTCTATTTTGTTAGATTTTATTTCTTAATTGTCCATTTATGTAATTTTCCCTTTTGCAAGTTGGTAGAAGTTAAAAGGATTAGTAAGGGTTATATTAGGTATTTTGTAATAAAATGTTACTGGCTCATCTGATGTCATAGTGAGGACCTTGGCGATGTCCCCATGACAATCTTTTAGGAGAAAGTAAAAGGCCCTTCTAGATCCTCCCTTTAGTTCTAAAAATAGTGTACTACTCTATTTGGGGAAAGCATTCCTCGATTGATACTTCGAGAATTACTACTCTTGTTTTGAGTGTAATTTCTTTGAGTGTGTAATTTCTTAGTGTGTCATTGACACCATTTATGTCAATTGGTATGAGAGTTTAATTGCTTCGCTTGTTGTTGTTGTTGTTGTTGTTTTGGAAACTCGTAAACAAAGAAAAAATGGGGCGAAAGAGAAACACCCAAGTCGAGAGTTGCAATACCTGTTTGGAGGAAACCGTTACCATTATTGCCGAAAAAATGGAACGCCTACTCAACGACAGCCACCAGCCCATCACCGCTCTACGTATATATAGTGCTCCGCTAGTCTGGCTTTCACATTAGCATTCCTAAGTTGCACGGACCTTGAGAAAAAAGGCTTCAAACCAAGGGAAGGACTGTTTTCACATGCCACACTGACTGTTCACTTTCTCCTCTGTACCGGAGTGGTTCGTCGTCAAAAGAACAACAATTGGTTGTAGCGTTTCCTATGGATTTAAGGGAATCACTCCCACTCCACCATCATTGCCCGTGGCTCCACCACGACCCCATCTCATCGCCTACCCTTCATCCGACCCTATCGCCAACAAACCTAGACCCATTCCCCATTGTTCCGCTCGTTAGCTACAAACCACCACACCGCCTCAACTCCATAATTCCACCACCCCGGCAAACAACCTCTGGGGGAGCCCCTGTATGAAACCCAGCCACCGACCCCCAACCCAACCCAAGTCGCCCTCCCCCCTTTTGCCCTCAAAACCCTAGCCGCTACACCCCATGCCTTGTCCAACCCAAACCCTAAGTCGACTCTACCCAGCCGACCACCCCTCCCATCACCGACCTCACCCGAATCTTGTACCGATTCAAAACCCAACCCCAACACACCCCTACCTAACACCATCTATAGGTAACCCATATCCGACACCCCTCACCACTTGCATTAACTAGTCAGCCTCCACCACTAACCTAGAAAACAACACCACACCAGCCGAATATACAATGAGATGTTCGTTTAGCTGTCACCACCCCCGTTTAACCCCACAACACCTCTAGGGATTACAAACAAAGGGTTAAGAAATGGTTCCAACCACTTACCCTCCACCCCCGGATTCAATTTGGCCATTATGTCGGAGAGAGGATTTACCTCCTACACACGCCTTACTCTATGGAGGTGGATGAGCACCCGTACCAGAAGAATGGAGAATGGATTTACCCCCGTTCGTATTAATGAAAGACCGCAATTATTTTCTATGCTATGGAAAGGTCATTAAATGGATGATTGCCCTTTTAGGCAACCGAAAGAAGCCGATCCACCTCTGTTTGATGAGATGTCGCCCACATATGGGGTCCCATCCCCGGCACCTGTGCTCCTTGCCCGTGAATGTCCCCCGCTTGATATTTTGGTGACAATGAAGACGACAAC
This sequence comes from Sambucus nigra, assembly GCA_949130495.1. Classification (NCBI taxonomy): domain Eukaryota; kingdom Viridiplantae; phylum Streptophyta; class Magnoliopsida; order Dipsacales; family Adoxaceae; genus Sambucus; species Sambucus nigra. Next base: position 52,432,995 of record OX422214.1, read on the forward strand.
CCTTTGGATTCCCACCGGGAGATGACCATTTAGCCTATGCATTGTGGCTACTCTCTAAGAGTCTCAATGGAAACATTCGAGTGGATGTTCTCATATTCGATGGCCACCTCAACCCTGATGTCTTCGCCAATTGCTTGAATGCTATGGAGAAGGTTTTCGAATACAAACGTTTCTCCGGGCGCAAATGTTTTCAATCAGCAATAATAAAACTTCTCACGTGTCCGATGGAATGACACGATCCAAAGGGACCCAACAACCCCCAATCATCAGTTGGGTGATCATAAAGGAAGAGATAAGAGCATTCTTCATACTTCCCATCCTACTCTTCTCACAAGTCCGGGGCAGCTCATCAGAGACCACCGTTGGTATGCACCCGCACATGTACGAGTGAGAATTAATGTTCTAAAAGACACGCCTCGACGTGAGGCTCTTTAGAAATGCCCCACATACGGCATATGCGTGAGAAAAGGCGTGGTCAACGCGCTTGAGCCTTAACTTTTTTTATTTCACCGAAACGGCGTTGTTTTGGTAAGTATGAGCCGATTTTCTTTTCTTTATTAAACCCATGATTTCGTCAAAACAACTAAACATAACCAAACAAACAAAAAACTACGGCCTAATTTCGTCAAAACATAAGACCCAAACCCAAAACCCTAGCCTTAACGTCGTCTTCTCCCTCTCCGACAACCTCAGCTCCATCAACGTCTTCTTCTCCCTCCGACCTGGTATATATCCCCCTCTTTTGTAATTTTTTTTGTCTTGGTAAATCACTCTTGTAGCTTTGGGGGGGGGGGGGGGGGGGGGGGGGGGGGGGGATTAGCTCCAGCCTTCGTGATTTTACTCCAATAAAAAAGATAAGCTCCGTGAATATGTGTTTTCAGCTAACTTAGTAACTCCAAAATGATTTCTTTTTCGTATTTATACTTGGTAATGTTAAATGTTAATTTTTTTTCTGATTATACTTGATGCTGATGTTAGTTTTCAGTCCTAAATAACTTAATTATACATGATGATAATAATATTTTTTTCTTTTTGGGGGGGGGGGGGGGGGGGGGGGGGGGGGTCTGCATCTGTTTCTGCAAAAAAATGGTGCGATTATATTTTTTTTTCCTGCTTGAACATCATTTTTTTGGGGTGCGAGAATGTTATGTTTGTGCTTATGTTTATGCTTCTAGGACTAAATGCCTACGGAATTTAACGAGGTCTTCATCCATGGCATCCAAATGCAACAAATGAATCCAGTGATGTTGGATGGGAAATCGCAATTCTTGTGAATGCCAACAATAATAATGATATTCAATGTCTATTGTGTGGGAAAGTTACAAAGGCCGGAATTTATAGGCAAAAAATCCATATAATCGGGATCAAAGTGATGGGAGTTGAACCATGCATTAAAGCAAGTGAGGAGCAAAAAGCCAAGTGTCGTGAGGTGCTTGAAGGGAATCAGTCAAAGAAGATAGAAATTGGGTTCTTTTGGGAGTGTTGCCAGTATTTTCTTTTGGGAGTGTTGCCCGTAGTTAGATAGGACATTTTATGTCAGACATTTAGTACTTCTCAGTATTTGTTCCGTTGGTTTTATCTGTTGTAACAGATAGTTTATTCGGTTTACGCTATTTATATTTATGCTTATTCGTTGTGTATGTTTATGTTGGTTAATACTTATATTATTTGTTGCGACGATGACGCTAAGAATAAAATTAAATTGGATTCCGGTTTAGTTTTAATAGAGGCCTGATCAACCAGTATTAGAATAGGCGGGGGTATCACAAAACTCCACCGCAAACCATCACTGCGCCACTTCAGCCACCCAACACGATCAACCCCACTGCAAGCCACCATCGTCAACCACAATATCCAATCATCACAAACGCCCCAAACCCCATAAACAGCAAACCCATCTCAAAATCCCACCTCAAATAGATTTTCATGGGGGTGAGAGAGAGGGCAGTGTTGGTGATGTTCTGGCCGTGGGGTGTTGGTGATGTTCGGGGGGGGGGGGGGGGGGGGGTGATGGTTGTGGGAGGGATTTTCTCGGTGGTGGTGGCAAGTGGCGAGGAGAGAGAGAGACAGAGAGAGGGAGGCGGTTTTTAAATTTGAAATTGGGTTATGTTTTTTTAGTTGTTGAGAGAGAAGAGATTGGTTATGTTTTTGCTTTACTTTTAATTAGTTTAGCTTTTTAGGGAGGGTTGTAAAATTAGGGTTGAGGGGTATTTTAGTCCATTTACCTCTAAAAATGGAGGGAACCCAATTTCTGATGTTATTTGCAACGAATTGACAATTAAGAGGGTGAGTTTGTTGGGTTATTTTTTTTTTTAGGGGGTGATCCGCACAACCGAGATAGTTGAAGGGGTTAGGTGCAATTTTCCCCCCCCCCCCCCCCCCCCCCACACACACACACAAAAAAAACAACTCTTTTAACCTTAAAAAAAAACATTTGACCTTTAAAATATATTAGTTTGTTAAAATATATTAAACTTGGTTTAAAAAAAGCATATCAAGCTCAGTTTTTAAAAAAACGGTTTCTTGCTAAACATACAAGAATTCTTGCCAAATATAACTTTTTAAGAAAAGGTTAAAAAAACTACTAAAAAACAAAAATGAGTGTATCTTCATAAATTAGTGTATCGTCATCGGGTAATCAATATTTCTTATAATAAAAAAAGGTCTAAAATCCAACATAAACTAGTGTATTGTCATCGGGAAATTAATTATAAATATAATTAATTAATTAGTGTGTATATATAATCAGAATATATATATATATATATATATATATATATATATATATATATATATATATATATATATATATATATATATATATATATATATATATATATGACCTTAACAAAAAAACACCTGAACCAATTAATTTTAATTCCTATGGTGTAATTGGTCCGCGCCAGCGGAAACGGACACGCGTGTGACCCGAAACCCCCTTACCCCCCTACCTCCCTACCCCCCCACCCCACCATGGCAGACCACTAGTTAAAAAAAATTAAGTTGTTGGAATGTTTACTCTGAGGTGAGGGTTGCCATAGTGTGGATGGGGAAAAAAAATATTCGATAGACACGCGTGTCCGTTGCAGCCGGTGCGAATCAATTGCCCCATAGGAATTGAAATTAATGGGTTGCTAGGTGTTTTTTTGTTAAGGTCCATTAAAAAGTTCAATTTTTAGGTCCACATCCTCTCCCTATATATATATATATATATATATATATATATATATATATATATATTCATGTATTATCATAAAGCAAGTTATATTTAGTTTATATTGATTAATAGTTATGTATCCAAAAACAATGAAATTTTTTTATCAATTCATAATCAAATTGGTACATAATACATATGTTATATTTATTCAAATTCCAAATTAAATAAATGTAAAGGAAAGCCCAAACACTAATTTAATTTAGTAAATTATAACAAAATTGTTGCATTATCTACAAAGTATGTATGTATATATATATATATATATATATATATATATATATATCAATTGTCGACATATACTAAAATAACAAAAAAAAAAGAGTTCGTGATGGAAGAAGAAGAAGAAGAAGAAGAAGAACAGCTCTTTTTTTTTCGCGCCTCGATGAGGCGAGACGTTGAAGCGCATCGAGGCGTAAGCCTCAAATTTAACACTGAAGCTTAAGCCTCAAGGCGATTTTTTAGCAATTCGTCTCGAGGCGTAAGCCTCTCGTGACTTTTAAACATTGACAGGATACATGATTTATCCTTGTATATTTTCTATTGTACTTGTGATTTCTTCAATCATAGAGGAATCGGACATCTCCGTTGATATAGCCAAGTTGATGAATCAAGCATATCTTGTTGTCGTCTATCTTATTTACATCTTTATGTGCATGTCATTATTACCATTTTATCTTCATTATATCCAGGGTCATAGTTAATTGGAGGGTGTTTCAACAAATTGAGTATCGGGGCACAACAAATGGGTGGATGATTCATCGGGATCCCGTAAATCGTATTTTGACATTTTGATTGATTCCCAATCTCACCTTTATTTGGTCCATGTAAAAGGATTTTAAAGGAGAAGATCCTTCAAGTTCATGTTAAAAAAGTGAGTACATGTGATTTTATTTAGCTAAAAGGATCAAAAATCTCTTTTATCCCCACTGGATTCTTTGCAAGAGGGGTGATGAAAATATTGACCATATACTTTTACACTGTGAGCTATCCAGCTTCTGTTGGAACACTATTTTTCAAACTCTTAATAAGGCAGGGGTTGTTCCCTAGTTATGGATTGATGTTTTAATCATATAAACTTTGTTTGACGAAAACCGCAAAAAGGTTAAGAATGAGCTATCGGAATCTTATTCTGGAAGGAAAGAAATAACAGGATCTTCGCGGGAAAAGAAGTTTGTAATTATGAAGTATGGAAAAAGACCCAAGTTTTATGCTTCTTCATGGGGTTCAAGTAAAAAGATCAAGATTTACGCTTCTTTATGGGGTTCGAACTTCAAAGCTCTTTAAAGGGATATCGTTTGAATGCATTATAAAAAAAAGGGATGAGTGCATGCTAATACAACTGCTTTTAGAAGATCTGTTGCAAGAGTGTGCTCTCCTAATGGAGGGGGAGGCTGATGTTTTTTTTTTGGGGGGGGGAGGGGGGGGGGGGGGGGGTGAAAATGGCGTGTTCCGGATATTTAGTAATTATTATTATTATTATTATGGTATATATATATATATATATATATATATATATATCATTTTAGATATTATGTTATTATTGATTAGGATCATTATTAGAATTTCTCTTTTAATTAGTTACCTATTTTAATTAGGTTACCTTTTGTCTCTTAGTTTCCTATTTAATTAGGGGTCTTGCTCCCCAAGTTTAGGACTATTTATAAATAAGGCCTTTGGATATCTCTCGTAATCAACTTATTATTAATGAAATTTATAGATTTATGAGATTGGAGAGAGAGATTTATTTCATTATTATTGTGAGTGTGTTTTAATTCCGCTGCATTTGCATCAGAAAAAAAAAATCAAATTGTTGTGCTAGAATTGCTTTCGTTGTTTTTTTGTTCTACTTTTTTGTCCCTTTTACAAGTTTTAGCATTTTTTTCTTTTATATGGACTGCTGGTCCACTTCTTATGTATAAACTCATTCTTTTGACAATATTCTTTGTTTCTGATTAACAGAAAAAGTGATGGTACAACATTTAACAGCAACAACTCTTTGATAAAATAAGGTACATAAAAATAATTAAGGAAATCTAAATTTCCACCACGAGATGCATTTACTGGATTATTATTATAGAATCATAAACAAAATAAAAAAATAAAATAAAAGTAGCTTAATGCAACGTATGCATTTGCAGAATCGTAGTTTGGAATCAAGATGAGAATATTTTACCTTAAGGCAGAGAAGGGAGAGAATAAATATGTTTAGGGCAAAAATGGCCACTAAAGTCACTGTGGCATAAGAACCCAAGAGCAGCTCTAGTGAACGACTAGCATTCCCAGAGTGAATAAGATTCTCACCAATAAAACCACCTGATTTTAATCTCTCAAGTGATAGCTCCGTCCAACATTGGAGTGCGAAGAAGCTCAACACCGTACATACTACGGAAATTGATAAATACCTCACACCCATGGGTAATAATTACAGTATCTTTACCACAACCGAAGTCCCTGAATTTCATGAGACACTAATTAACATGACCTTTTGCCGCAAAACTGATCATACAGTGGGGAAACAACATGGAGAAGCGGAAACAATATAGAGAAGCACAGACTGTCACTTAGCCTATACACCTTCCAAAAGAAACTCTTCAATTATCACCCCAGTATCCCAAGCCGAATTCAAGAAACCTGCATTAATAAACCGAATCAGTACTTTAAAATCTATCATTTGGAGAAGCTCCTGGATAATGTAGCTTTTTTATAGTGTTAAAGATGCAACTGAATATAGCTTTCTATAACAGAACTAAAAGGCATAAGATGTCTTTTCCTCGAGCTAACAACATCCCCTATCATTTCTGTCATTTGGGAATTCAATTAGGTGAGAAATGGAGAAAATGAGAGAGTTTTTAGTTTTAATGAAAACTCTTTCCAAATAGGGAGAGAAGAATAACTTTGAGCTTAGCAAATGTATTTCCTGGGATTTTACCCTAATAAATTTTCAAGTTACCATCTAATAAATATATAATGGAAAATGTTGCTTGTAAAAGTACGATGACAGGTTTTCTCTTCTTTTTTCCTTTTTCTTCTCAACTTGCAAACAACAAGGAAAGTAGTTTGCTCTATTCTTATAAACTCACAAAGGAAATAAATTCGGTATTCTTTCTCTTCTCTCCTCTTCTCCCTTATTAAAACTTGTTTCGTCTTTTCTCCTATCTCCAAAACTTCCAAACAAAGAGTAAAATACTTACCCCCACCCTCCCAGTATAAAAAGTAAGATTTTCTTTTACTTGGGTACCTCCCTTAAGTTATTGTCATGAATAGACTTTGGAACCTCTATTATTTTCTATTAGACTTTAGTACTTTTTAACCGCATAACATAATGTTTCGTCGCTGATTGTTTTCTTGAACTATCGTCAAAAAATCCTTTTACAACGTGCTCTTACCAAAAACAATACCCCACCTATAAAAAAAAACAAATTGATTAGTTCGGAAAATTTTACACATTTTCTTTCAAGTGCCTCCAGCCAGGACCACACTTGTAGGAGAGTGAAAGATTTTATGCATCTTTGACCAATAAATGGGACTAGCTCATAATAATGCCTTTTTTTCTTTACTTTAGCACATTTCGAGGCAAAAAGTTACACTCAACGGTAGGAAAAAGTACAAACGTATATATACGAATCGCCCTACATTTAATACACAGTTGGCTAGTTAATTAAAAAAATAGTCACTAAAGTCAGCTTATTCTTAATCACAATTACTGCCTCCATTAAACCAATGCCTGTGAGAGGAAAACTAAAAAACCTCAAATGTGGAAGAAAAAATGAAAAAATTTGATTAAAAAAATCTCATTAAAATTACCAATTTAGAGCAAGTTCAACCTCCAATTTCGAGCGAAAAAATCCTAAGATCAACCACACAAAAGTTAGATTAAGATTAAACCAGATGATCAAAAGGGAACAACTAAATTCATATTGATTGAATAATTAAACATGGATAGTTTTGCCTAAATCTATCAATATACATACATATCATCATAAAATATGTACATACATATACATGTGTGTATATGCTAAATGAAATTGAAGTGATCGTTGGAATCGCAAACCTGATCGAAATTAGGGCAAAGGTGTGAAATCGTCGGCAGAGAAATAGAGCGGTTTTTGCGGGAAAGAGAGATAAAAAGAAGATGAATAGCTAAAAGGACAATCCTCCTTATACCATTATCTTGTCCTTTTCTTGCATGTCTTAATATTCATTTTGTATTTGCCCCACCTAATTTTGGTTTGCACATTATTAAATCAAATTATTTTTATTTTTGTAATCTTTTGTGTATGAGGAAAAATTCATGTGATTGATTATGAAGTAACTCAATTAAACAATAATTATGGAGTAAGGAAATTAACATGATGTAATTAAATAATGATGAAAAGGAAAAGAGATAATTATATATGTGGTTCGTCGATTTGGTAGTGTAAACGGGTGGTGCGATTATTTAATTATGGTCATTGCATATAATTTCGATAGAGATACAAAACTAATGAGAAAGACGGGTCAGCTAATAAACGACTTGCGCCCACTTTAAGGGTGGGGAGGATTGCACTGTATAAGAAAAGTGGTGCAAGTAGTGGTCAACAATGAAATTGCGTTCAACAAAAGACACACTCTTGAAGCCTGAATCTCTATCGTTAAGGGGGTATTCAACTCCATTTTGAATTCTCAAAACGCCTTACTTCAATAGGTTACTCGAATGACTTGTGCATCTCCCTTAATCATTTTATTTCTTATCATCATCTTGAATTTTCTTTTCACGACTCCTGAATGATTTATTTACCCTATTGGAACATATTTTCTCACTTTCCTATTGTGAGAAATTTTCAATTTGAGAAACTTCTTAAGTTTCTTAGCCAGCACAGTCAAATTTTCCTCAGTGAAATGAGATGAATTTGCCTTTTGTGCCTAAAAAGAAATGCATGTATCTTTCTTAGATGGACGAAAATTCTCAAGCTCTGAAGGTTTGTACTGCACCAATGAGCGCGTCAGCATTCATCACATCGAGTTTCCCTAACACATTCAAGTTTATGGGTTATTGAAGGAATCTAAGAGGAAATTACCTCAAAATTTATCTCACGTCCATAGAGTCCAAAATTCTATCTCCCAAATTAAAAAATGAGTTCCTAATATCAAATATTTCAGCATAAAAAATCACTAAAAGTCTCACTATTTTACATCGATAACATCTTGAACCGGATTGTGACTTATTGGAGCTTTGAGACCTACACGGTATCAATACCTTCGTGAGTAAATTGAGGGATATCTTACAGCTACTTGGACATTTCACACATCATAATTCGAGGAAACACCTCTGGTGACACCGTTTAAAAGTGCATTTACCCCTCGTAAGTTATAGTTACACAACTCATGTTCATCCTCACTCCAACTCTCAATGGTTTATGGACGCCATGTATCCTATTTATGTCGCGTGGTATGCCTGTATTTTCTTTATGGCTACCCACATTGGCTTGTCATTAAACTTAAGAAAAAATTCATCTAAGAGCTCCAATAGGAATTATTATCGTGACACCACGTAATTATGTGTTTTAATAAATTAGTGTAACACCAATATCAAGTATAAATTACCAATTTACTAAGCATCAAACAGTTAAGAGGTGAATAAGCTATGAAATCACTAAAATGAAGAGAAAAGGAAAGAAAAGCTGCAGGAACCCATATTTATGCGATCGGATCATATTGATGCTTACCTCGGTAAATAATCGTCGTGCTAGTATTACAAGTTTTCTCTCACTCTAATTTGATAGCATAACAGTATAAGATCTAGGGGTGTTCGCGAACCCGAATGGACCGATTGGACCGAAAAAACCGAACTGAACCGAACCTACTTTTACGGGTTTTTTTAAATTCGGTTTTAATTCGGTCTTAAAATATGTAGAACCGCATTATTCGGTTCGGTCTCGGTTTTGACTCTTAAAAAACGATTTTGGACCGGACCGGACCGCATTTATTAAAATATATATATATATATATATATATATATATATATATATATATATATATATATATATTTACCCCAATATACCCACACACACACATTTCCCCTCACCCCAATATACCCACACACACGCACACGGACACAAGCCACAACAACTTATACACGGACACAAACCACAACAACACATTTTCTTATCTCTCTCTCTCTACAGCACACAAGGGTGAGGAACTTCCATCGCCGTCCCTTTTCCCATCTCCCTCTTCTACACACGACTTCCCATCTCTCTCTCTACAGCAGCACGGCCGTCACCCACCGGCGACCGCCCACCGCAGCACGCTCAGCCGCCCAGCACGCCCACCGCAGGCAACCACCGCTGCCACCGCCCATCTAGATCTGGTATTTCACTGTTCTTCTAGATCTAAATGACCTTTATGAGAAGTAAATGGATTTTTCTAGATCTAAATGGATTTTAGTTTTGTGAGATCCATAGCAGATTGGGTGTTGTTTGTGAGATCCATAGCAGTTTGTGATTGATGTTTTATTAAAAAATAATTAAATAAATAAATACAGATTTACATATTTTTTTCTTCTGAAATTAAATTAAATTATTTGCTTAAGTAGTAATTATTTGTTTGTTTTGATTGTAGGTTTAATTTCGATCTCACATATATTTTTGTATGGCGGAACCACCCTCAAAATCCCAGGTATGGTAGGTATCTTTTTAGGGAGATATATTTTTTAGGGAGATATCTTTTTTTTAATTATATTATTGTTTTTGATTCTTTTTCGATCTCACATATATTTTTTGATTGTAGGTTGATGATCCAAAGTCCGTCAATGCTACCGTGCATGGATCAATTGACCTTGATACGTCACCACAGAAAAAGAGAAAAAACGGCTCTACGGTATGGAATCATTTTACTAAGAACGATGATAAAAAAAATCCTAGGGCATCATGTAACTATTGTGGTATCACATATGCTTGTCATGCTAGGAAAAATGGGACTAAAAATTTATTAAGCCATACTCCCTCGTGTCGAAAGTATCAAAAAGCGTGTTTGGATGTTTTAGATGACAATAACAATGGACAACAAAAACTATCTTTTATTCTAAAGAAAGATGATGGGGGAAATGGTCCAAGTTTAAATCTTTTACCCATGTCGTTTAATGCCGAAGCTTGTAGGCAAGGACTTGCGAAAATGTTGATGATTGATGAGCTTCCATTTAAGTTTGTTGAGAATGAAGGTTTTAGGATATTCATGGCACTCGCGCAATCGAGGTTAATTATATCGAGTCGTACCACGATTGCGCGGGATTGCATCAATCTTTATAAAAAATTGAAAAAAGAGTTAAAAGTTGGATTGAAAGGGCAAAGGGTTTGTCTTACAACCGATACATGGACATCGATTCAAAAAATAAATTATATGTGTCTTACGGCCCACTTTATTGACAAGGATTGGAAGTTTCACAAAAAAATACTTAACTTTTGTCAAGTTAAAAGTCACAAGGACCGAGACCGAACACGGCCCGTTTGAAAACCGAATGGGACCGAGATCGATAATTTAGGTCCGGTCTCGGTCCGTATTTTTTTAGGACCGATTAATACGGTCCGGTCCCAAAAATACCCCAAAACCGGACCGAACCGGACCGAACCGGACCGCGAGCACCCCTAATAAGATCATATATATCATGTCCATTTGGGCCTAAAAGGGTTGTTGTTTATAGGGGAGTGAAGCGAGAGAGTGTGGTCCCGAGGACACGTGTCTCACCTTTATATAGTGAAGTGAGATCACACTTTACATAAAGGGAAGAGAATAATTACAAGTTAGTTATACCACATGGGTGGGATTGTGTATATATCTCTTCTCGTATTACACGTTTGTTCCACATTGTCTTCACCCAATAAAGTGTTATTTTTTTATTGAAATAACAATGTTATGTAACTGAGTTAACCCTTTGAATAACAATATTGGCCTTGTCTCAGCCGAGGTTGAACTCTCCTAAGGCTAATCCTAGTGTCCACCTGGTATGAGGTTATTCTTGTAGGTTGTGAAGTTGGATTGATATATGGGACATGTGGCATCTAGCCCAGGGTGTCACAGTGCCAAAATCGAAAATGGCCACGGTAAGATGGTCATAATTTTGGACCATGACCACCTTTTAAATTGTGACCCCATATAGGGGTGATATACACCAATAATTGGTTATGAACTGGACACGGTCCAAAACTGTGACCCAATCGTGACTCTAATATCCAAAAAATTTGCACAAAGTTGGTCACGTAATGGGTCACAGTCCAAAATCGTGACCAATGAGGAAAGACCGTGACTAAAAAGCGTGAAACATGGTCATGGTTGAGAACCGTAATCCTATTCTGTGATAATATTAAGATTTAAATTGGTCAAAAAAATAAGGTCACTGTTAAGGACAGTGACCCATTTCTTGTGATTTTGGGGGGTCGCGATTTTGGATCGTGACCGTTTAAATCAATCCATATTAGTTGCGGACCCGAACCGTCAACCGATTTCAAGTATAAATAGATCTCGTTAGGGTCTTATTTTCATTTTCACTCATCTCTCTCTCTCTCTCTCTCTCTCTCTCTCTCTCTCATTTGTGAACTTTATCTCTCTCTATTTAACTAAATAAACTAACTGTCTCTCTTTCAGACCACCGACTACTGGAAGGCACCATCAACCGACTCACCACACCAAAAGGCACCGCCAAACCAACAAGAAGGCAACACTAACCCGACTCACCACTCTTTCCCTCAATTTTATTATATTTGTGTATAAATCCCAAATTGGTATGTATTTAATTTGTATGTATTTGTGTTTTGATAATAAAGATTTGAGTTTGGTATATATTTGATTTGTATGTATTTATATGATTTCAAATTTGGTATGTATTTTATTTGTATATATTTGTGTGATTTCATATTTTTTTAATTATTAGTTAGATTTTTAATTTGTGATTTGGGAATAAAATGACAGGTTACTTGTTTGTCTTGTTTTTTCCTTCGAAAACTCTAAATGGGAATGTATATTTTAACATTTTTTAGCCTACATCACACACATACACTTGAGGAGAAATTCCCGGGAAAAAAAAAAAAAAAAGAGAAGATTTATTTTTTTTACTGAAAAATGATTTTTCTAGAAAATCAAGAAATATATTGTTTTTTATTTAGAACATATATGTAAAATAGGATGATAACACCCCTTCTTATTTTAATTGGAATCTACACATTGGACTATAGGATTCAAATCATAAGTTATCTTACATATATAATTCAACCCGCTTTAATTCTAAACCCTCTTGTATTCTTGATTTATTCTAATGATAATCACGTATGAAAAAAGGGTTAAGATATTACAAATTAATTAGATGGGCATGTTTTAGCATTAGTTGTTTTACTGAAATGAATTGGGATTTTAATCCATATATGTTATTACACTACACTAAAAAGGCTAAAATGTCACCCTTGACCAGGCCACCCTTGTCACGCTTAAAGTTTGTGATGAAAAAATACGCATTTTTTATCACGGTAAAAAACATGCGCTTTGTGACAAACAATTGTCACGGTATAAAACTGTGACAATCTTGTAAAGTTGCCACGGTTAAAGACCGCGATACGTGTGTGACAACATTAAAAACAAAAAAGACATAGCCGCTTCAGTTTTTTCTTTCCCTCGTTTTGTTCCCTCATTTATTTCTCTAGACTACTCTCTCTCTCTCTCTCTCTCTCTATATATATATATATATATATATATATATATATATATATATATATATATATATATATTATTTCCTTTGTGTCTGTGCGTCAGTGTGTGTATGTGGACAGTGGAGATAGTGGGTTAGTGTGTGGGTGGGTGGGTGGGTCTTGGGGGGGGTCAGTGTGTAGGGGGGAACTAGGGGTGGAAGTGGTACGGGTTTTTACCGTACCGTACCGTTTTGGTCCGAAAAAAAATGGTTTTGGTTTCATATATTAAAATACCAGAAACCAGTCTTACCGAAACCGAAATTACCGCAAAAAAGTTGGTTGGTTTTGGTTTTAATATTTAAAAAACCGATTTACCGAAATTACCGTACCGAATTTACTAAAACCAGAAAAAACCGTACCGAAATTACCATACCGTACCGAATTTATCGAAACCAGAAAAAACCGTACTGAAATTACCGTACCGAATTTACCAAAACCAGAAAAAAGTTAGTTTTGGTTTTAATATTTAAAAAAGTTGGTTGGTTTTGTTTTTGGTTTTGATTTTTTGGGACTTTTAGTGTTCTTTACCAAAACCAGAAAAAATCGAAACCAGAAACCATAATTTATCGAAACCAGAAAAAACCAGAATTTACCGAAACCAGAAAAAAAACCGAAATTACCGAAATACCAGCCGGTTTGGTTTTGGTATCGATTTTGGTGTACCGGGTGGTAAACTGGTACGATTTGGTTTTACCATCTAGAGTTTGGTTTTTGTATTGGTATCTACTATTTACCGACCAAACCGTACCGCTTACACCCCTAGGGGGAACTGTGTGTGTGTGGGGGGGGGGGTATTGAATTTTTTTATGAAATTAAAATTACTATTGAAATTGTGTGTGTGTGTGTGTGTGTGTGTGTGTGTGTTTTGGGATCACTAATGTAATTGAAATTTGATTTTTCTCTCTAATTGCAGCAGCGGAGACCCTTTCTCTCTCTTTACACACAATTCGGTACATCTCTGTGACACCCCACCAAATAAAATACCGGGTGATCAGTCCTATATCAAATTAAACAAGAATCTCATATGGTTCATTCTTAGCATCACTGTTTTAAAACATACTAACCACATAGTATTCAAAAAGATACCGTGTCAAAATTTATATTTTCATTAAACGTCACTAACAACAAGCGAAAGAATATATAATAAACCATTCACGCAGTCACTTAATCAAACAATATTGAAAATGAATAGTTACAATCTTTGTCGAGAAAATCACCATCTACAAACCAAATACAAAAAAATATATAAACTACACGAATGATAAAATAAGCACATCATCTGGCTGGAACAAAGGAAATAACTAGGGCGACATGCCCAATTAAAATACTGACTGCATCATATTTATATTATAGGAATGAAATAACTGAAACGGTTAAGTTAAAGTCCTCAACATCCACATATGCCGCAGCTGCGTAACCCTGGAATAGAACAATTCTGGCATCCCTCTGGCTGGATACCTAAAAGGTTTTGAAAATATTTTATAGCAAAGGTTAGAACCCAAAATATTTTTAAAATATTTAGCAAGTGAGTTAAATTGCAATAAATTAAAATGCATGAATGCTCTTCATATTTAAGCTAGTGTCGCACTCCCTTGAGGACCGGCTCACTTCTCAATTATTGTGCACACCTAATGCTTTTCTATATAACCCACTTAGTCACCTACCCCATAACTAGTTCTCGATAATATCCTTCTTGTCACGCTCTCTAACCCGAGTATGTTTAATATACGTTTTATAAGTTATTTATCACATTAACTTAATAAATCATTTCTCACTTGGAACCATATAACATTCTCACAGTTTATATATCCTCAATACAATTCAACATATGAATTTTACCCGTATATATTTTTTCGCACTATTTATACGTATCAACTATTTACAACATTCACACACATGTAGTAAATATGTATAACCATCCTCCCAAGTAGGCACTCACCGGATGTTCTTTAAAATGCTATCATCTACAGGTATACTCATCCACTCGGACACCCTGACATGATTAGCTCCCCGAATCAGTAACACAAAATAAACACAATGGAGGCGGCCATAGTTCCCACTGAAAATGAGACACAATCATACCCAAGACGTCTCACCCCTCGTCCAGACGCTATGACGTGGGGAATATACTCACCCTGCTCCTCAAGCCAGAGGATTCACGCACATCGCGCAACCTCTTATGATAGCACTAGAAGAGGTATGTTTTCCTATAAATATTATTCACACAAATATATATATATATATATATACACACACACACACACACACTACACATCACCGCATATATATATTTAATTAAATCCAGGCTACCCGTGCACAGTTACGATAACACTAACCTAACAATTCCAAGTCTATATACCGACTTGATACTTAGATAATTCCCACATTTATTTATTTATTACTTAAGTTGTGTCACCCAACTAAATTACCCGGAGTTGCTCCTTCGGCCCGAAATCTCCTATTGTATAACTTATTCCTCAAATTCCACATATTAAGGTTAACACCCTTTTTATTTTATATTCCATAATTTATTATATAACCATATAATAAATTAATTTGGCTAAATCCGTGCCTAAGCCCTCGTAGCACTAGCCCCAAAATTATACCCGAGTCAATATCCCGACTCAAATTCAATTAATTATGCATTAATTAATTTTATTATCTTGGCATCACTTAACCAAATATACCCGGACTCGTTCACTTGGCCCAATAATAAACATCCCCAAATTAATATTCAACTTCTTTCAAATAAGTTTGCTCACTTATAATATAAGATTCTTAATTCACTCAAATTAAAACTTAAGTCCCTTTTTGGATTTACACCCTAATAATTTATGTATAATTCCCACAAATCAAACCTATTATTATAGACCAATAATCAGTTTCGTCCAAACAGTACTCCCCTAAGAATTGAACACCCGGGAAGAAATAGGGGAGGAAGGAAAGCTGTCAGAAAAAACACCGTTGTTCGAACGACTTGGCCTGTTGTTTGAACGACTCTGGTCGTCGTTCGAACGAGATACCAGGTCGTTCGAGCGACCCTGGTTCTCTCTCTCCTCCATCGTCATCGTCAAAAGTCAATTCGCCATTGCTGACTTAAACACCTATTTTTTATTCAGATTTCCTACATTAAACCCTCCAAGATTTACGCCAAATCCCCCACTTCATGATCCTTAATCAAAATACAACATCCATACAGATTGGGGTTAGTAAATCACATTTTTAAATCCTCTACAGATTTTTAATTAAAAACCATAGAAACCCCAATTTCAATTATATAACTAACCCTAACATCGTATTCATTTCACACCCGCTATGATATGAATAGAAAAATACAATTAATCTAAAAGCAAGTTTAACCACTTGCCTTAGGGTTTGTAGGGTCTGAATCCGTTGATGTAGATACACGCTTGTTCTTGATTTTAGCTCCCATGACTTCTCCCACTTGCACCCACTTTATCTCTCTAAAAAAGGTTTTCTAAATTGTGTTATGGTTGCCACACCCTCTCATTTTTAGGGTTTAAATCACTCAATCCAATTCTTAGGCTTGTGGGCTTTTAAAAAGGGCCCAAATACTCTTATGTGGGTTCAAATATGCCTATAAATGCCCCGAGACCCATTTACTATCCTGGGTACTCTTTTCTAACTATTTCAACCCATCCGAACTCAACCGTGCACTCAGAATTACCATCCGAATTAATTTATAATATTCTCTAATTTATTTGACCTAAAAATGCGACACAAAAATAATTCGAACAATTAAGCTTCAATTTGCCAATTTAAATAAATACTCCGATTTAAATAATTCCTCCAAATAATAAATTTAATTTCTCCCAAGAATATTATTTTTTTCAAAAATAATTAAATTGAAAGTCCTTGAAATTACAGGGTGTTACATACTCCCCCCCTACAATGGAATTTCATCCTCGAAATTCAAGTAAGCCTATTATTCCCAAGCTTCGACTAGGTCCCTAATCACTTACTCTTAGGATCGCTACACATATTTATTAAGCGAATGTAGTTAACCAGAGCGCCCATACGCCCTGTACTTAAGCTTAACCGCACAAAATAACACCCGGCTTTTACCAGCCCTTAAACCATAATATAACTTCAATCCCAAAGTTATGACACCCCAAATACCCTTCTCTCGGCATAAAAGTATACATACCCACTCTTATGCTAAAAAGACCACATACATTATCACGCCCTTACTATCACTAGTTGTGCGAAAATAACTCTCGAGCTATATCTCCTCGCTCGATAATAATTTCAACCACCCTGAATCACATAAAAAATGCCCCTACTCCCCGAGATTTTAATTAACAATATTAACATATTAGTATGCAACACATCCTAACATACATACCGTATATATACGCTAGACCTTATCTCTGGTGAGACCTAGCAAAAATAATTCATACCATGGTACTTCGAACACCCAGTCTTACTATAACTAACCACTATATCCCCAAGCTATAGCTAACCAGCTGCAACTTGGAAAAATCATACACCCTACTTCCATGATTCTCGAAAGTAAAAATCTCTCATATAATGCAACCATCCTCTTAGTGTACCGCCGACTCTCTCGTGGTTAACACTAAAAATCTCGCTACCCCACGATATATATATATATATATATGTGTGTGTGTGTGTGTGTGTGTGGCTATTACGGTCAACACATCCACTAATATCTGTCTCACTCGCAAACCCTAGTGGTAACCATAGGTTGTGACGCACCCAACTGTCACTTCAAACACACCCACACTTAATGTTTCATAATTCGAGGAACAACTTATTTCCCTTCCTCCGGAATATACCCAAATTCTTTGCCCTTGCGTTTATCCCCAAAAACTGCTAGGCAACTGACTAGGAGAGACTCTAGCTCCACCCAGGGTGCCCATACACCCTATATCTCGTGCATATTTGCACAAACCCCAGATCATCACATCCGTAACCTATTTATCTCAAGTTTCGCTCCCGCATTCTTGGCACGACTACACCCTCCGGGTATTTTCGATAGCCTTACCACTTACTATTAGATTCTTCTCGATATTGCCTCACCTATCAACTTGTGGTGCAAATATTCCAAGTGTTTCTTTCGCAACACCTCCCGGCTCTACTGGCCCTATTTCTTAGTGGCTCTCCACTCGACGTATTTTCTTCACATGTTCACTAATTTCCATTAAATCCGATGTCCTCGCATCCAATGGCGTCTCTCCACTCTCGACGTTTACTAAGGCTTATGCGCATAACATCTCACAAAAAATCCCTAAAGAACTTTTCCCAATCACTATTCCTCAGCATTGTTGATCCTCGATTTTTGTATAGCCCAACGTATATACCCGAGACACTCAAACTCTGTCCTTATACTCACAAGTTTTATCATTGATTCTCGTATCTCTAAAGGAATTATATACTATTGCGTTCTCACTAACACTGAGTTGTCGACGCTAAATTAATAACGAGTTAAATCTCTCTGCTCCACGGTAACCCAAAATACCCTTAATCTCATCAGTAAGAGTACCTATGCACGGGGATCCAATATAACTAGACAACTGCACACTCTGAAGTCTACTTCACAAAATATCGCCACGAGCTCGACCATTTATTAGGTGAGACATCACAAAAAGAATATACATCCTACATTGGAACAACGAACATGATAGCCTTGTTATAACCGTCCACCATCGCGAATTCGTCCGTACCCAGGATAAAACCATAATCACATAATCACATCTCATCATGGGATTACCTTAAAAATATACCCTCTCAGTGTCCGCACTCGCTCCCCTGTACCCGCTACACAACGGTAAATATGCACATACCAGTGATATTAACGGTACCTCTACTAAACCCGTTTCTCACGTGAATCTAATACCAATACATTAATGTGACTTACTCACATCACACAAAGCAGACCCCCAATCATCTCAGAATAAACCTTATACTTTTAATTGCCAATAACACTCGCAGTTCAAATGGTTCCGGGACATAACATCCTCGTCCTAACCAAACCAAAAACTTCTCTAACCGTTGCCCCTGCTAGGCATCCCGCTTATGTCCCTTAACTTGCAGTGGACAAGATCCACCCATGTGTTTCTACTCTTTTACACATAAGGCATATCTTTGTGTCATTCCCCTTTGTCTGGCCCCACTGGCCATATCGGTGTTATCCTTCTCACGTACCTGATAGTCTTGACCCTGATGATTACCCATATTTTCTCTTTGACTCCATCGGTCCCATGAGACTTATTGATGGCCTTGATGGCCCTGATATAATCCACCGTCACTTGATAGGAATTATATTGATCTCGATTATTAATATGGGTCATCTATCCTTTCCCTTGGTGCCTCACTAGCATTGGAAATTTTAGTTTACGCGTATGATAGATTCTCTAACTCCTTTAGCTCCCTTCTCACTAGAGCATTGATACAAATTATAAATGTACAACCTTAACGACAATGACACCAGCCATCCTAGTCGGATCTCCTACCTGCGCTTGTATTTTCTACCCATGGTCTTTTATCAACTTACAAACCTTATTTAATTCTTCGTATACCTTTCATCGATTACGAAGTTTATGAATTCCAACAACTTTCCTTCACATCCGATAACTATTCTACCCTTTTTGGAAAATTACTAAAATTTCCCTTGCCTCTCTATTTAACCTCTGGTACGAGGATTCGTAATAATTCGCAACCCAAATTTCCTCATTATTCATCGTATCTCCCTATGGACGTGGTGATTGGCTCCCATCACCCCATACTGCTTCTGCAAACATCTTTGCCTGAAATTTAAACTTGAGTGTCACTACACTCACCTATGTGTGTTCTTAATTGGATGTTCTCCATCCATTTGTAAATAACTCTTCTGTACCTTCCTCGAATTATAGCGGATTGTTCTTTTAAAATAAAATCTTATTTAAACCTTACCCCTTGTCGTCTACACTTGGGGTTTTAGCTTGCACAATCGTCCTTCCCGACGGTTCTTGGGGCAGCTACTACGCCCCAGTGATTACTCCAACTTCAATTCCTCTAACAATAATCATAATGACACCTAACGTGTCACCATTCCCAGAATACTTAATTCCTTTTAATGAGTCCTCCTTCCTGAAATCCTTCCAACATCCCACGCTTGTCGTCCTATGATGTTCGATCTGCCCCATTTGATCAAAATCGTATATGAATCACATCAACTATACATAGTAGCAGAAGAACGTAAGTCGCATACGTAAATGAATACAACAATCCTATAATAAGGCTCTATATCAATGAGCGCTACGCTGAAATGTGAAAAGCCGTAAAGATCCTAAAGACACTAGAACCTGATGCTCTGATACCATATGTGACACCCTGCCTAATAAAATACCGGGTGATCAGTCATATATCAAATTAAACAAGATTCTCATCTGGTTCATTCTTAGCATTACTGTTTTAACCACCTAGTATTAAAAAAGATACAGTGTCAAATTTTATCTTTTTATTAAAAATCACCAACAACATGTGAAATAATATATAATAAACCATTCACACAATCACTGAATCAAACAATACTGAAAATTAATAGTAGGAATCTTTGCCGAGAAAATCACTGGCTACAAACCAAATACAAAAAAAATATATAGATTAAACGAATGATAAAATGAGCACATCATCTGACTGGAACAAAGGAAATAACTAGGGCGCCATGCCCAATTGAAATATTGATTGCATCATACTCGAGGAATGAAATGACTAAAATGAACTGCAACATCCACATATACCGCAGCTGCGTAACCCAATAATAGAATAATTCTGACGTCCCTGTGGCTATACACATAATAAGGTTTTGAAAATATTTTATAGCAAGTGTTAGAACCCAACACATTTTAAAAATATTTAGCAAGTGAATTAAATTGCAGTAAATTAAAATGCATGAATTCTCTTCATATTTAAGCTAGTACCGCACTCCCTTAAGGACTGACTCACTTCTCAATTATTGTGCACACCTAACTCTTTTCTATGTAACCCACCTAGTCACCTACCCCATAACTAGTTCTGGATAATATCCTTCCCGTCACTCTTTTTAACCCGAGTATGTTTAATATACGTTTTATAAGTTATTTATCACATTAACTTAATTAATCATTTCTCATTTGGAACCATATAACATTCCCACAGTTTATATATCCTCAATACAATTCAACAGATGAATTTTACCCGTATATATTTATTCGCACCATTTATACGTGTCAACTATTTACAACATTCACACATATGTAGTAAATATGTATAACCATCCTCCTGAGCAGGGACTCACCGGATGTTCTCTAAAATGCTATCATCTCTAGGTATACTCATCCACCCGAATACCCTGACATGGTTAGATCCCCGAATCAGTAGCACAAAATAAACACAGTAGAGGCGGCCATAGTTCGCATTGAAAATGAGACACAATCATACCCAAGACGTCTCACCCTTCGTCCGGACGCTATGACGTGGGGAATATACTCACCCTACTCCTCAAGCCAGGGGATTCACACATATCGCACAACCTCCTATGATAGCACTAGAAGGGGAATGTTTTCCTATAAATATTATTCACAAAAATACACACACACACACACACATACATAAAGTCTCATGTAAGAACTCCTTATGGTGCAGATCTCGGTACATACAATTTTTTTAAAATAGTAAAAAAATAAATTTTTTGATAAAACTTCATGGATATGATATCCACAGTGAGAAGATCATCTCCATTTTTTTTGTCAAAAAATTCGATAAAAAAGTCATTGAGATGAGGTGATATGTAAACAAATGGTATAAATATGCATTTTCAACCGTTGAAATGTTGGGTTGGCGCCAGCCGCTTTATTGATTGGATTTTTTTATGAAACTTTATGGATATGATCTTCTCACTATCGAGATCATATCCATGAAGTTTCATCAAAACATTCAATCAAAAAGAGGGTGGGATGGTCGCCAACATTTCAACGGTCGAAAATGCATATTTATACCATTTTTTTACATATCACCACATCTCAATGGTTTTTTTATTGAATTTTTTTATTAAAAAAATTCAAGATGATCTTCCCACTGTGGAGATCATATCCATGAAGTTTCGTAAAAAAAATTATTTTTTTACTATTTTAAAAAAATGGTATGTACCGGAGTCTGCACTATAAGAAGTCCTTACAGGAGAGGGTCTCTCTCTCTCTCTCTCTATATATATATATATATATATATATATAATTAAATCCAGGTTACCCGTGCACAATTGCCGTAACACTAGCCTAACAATCCCAAGTTTATATACCGAGTTGATATTTAAATAATTCCCACGCTTATTTATTTATTACTCAAGTTGTGTCACCCAACTAAATTACCCGTACCTACACCATTAGCCCGAAATCTCATATTGTAGAACTTATTACTAAAATTCCACATATTAAGGTTAACACCCTTTTTATTTTATATTCCATAATTTATTATATAACCTTATAATAAAATAATTTGGCTAAATTCGTGCCTAAGCACCCGTAGCACTAGCCCCAAAATTATACCCGAGTCAATATCCCGACTCAAATTCAATTAATTATGCACTAATTAATTTTATTATCTTGGCGTCACTCAACCAAATATACCCGGACTCGTTAGCTTGGCTCGATAATAAACATCCCCCCAATTATTATCCAACTTCTTTTAAATAAGTTTCCCCACTTATAATATAAGGTTCTTAATTCACTCAAATTAAACCTTAAGTCCGTTTTTGGATTTACACCCTAATAATTTATGTATAATTCCCACAAATCAAACCTACTATTGTAGCCCAATAATCAATTTCGTCTAAACAGTAACCCCCCAATAATTGAACACCCAGGCAGAGGGGAGGAAGGAAAGTTGTCAGAAAAAGCCCCGTCGTTCGAATGGTTTGGCAGTTTGAATGACTTTGGTCGTCGTTCGACCGAGAACGACCATGGTTCTCTCTCTCTCCCGTCGTCATCTTCAAAAGCCAATCCACCATTACTGACTTAAACACCCATTTTTTGTCCAGATTTCCTCCAGTAAACCCTCAAATATTTACACTAAATCCCCCACTTATGATCCTCAATCAAAATACAACATCCATACAGATTGAGGTTGATAAATCACATTTTTAAAACATTTACAAAATTTTAATTAAAAACCATAGAAACCCCAATTTCAATTATTGAACTAACCCTGACATCATATTCATTTCACACCCACTATAATATGAATAGAAAAAAACAATAATTTAAAAGCAAGTTTAACTACTTACCTTAGGGTTTGTAGGGTATGAATCCGTTGATGTAGATGATGATTATTTGATGAA
Organism: Sambucus nigra; assembly: GCA_949130495.1. NCBI lineage: Eukaryota > Viridiplantae > Streptophyta > Magnoliopsida > Dipsacales > Adoxaceae > Sambucus > Sambucus nigra. The sequence goes on from OX422214.1 coordinate 52,456,261, forward strand.
GAACCCACACACTTGTTCTTGATTTTGGCTCCCATAGCTTCTCCCACTTTCACCCACTTTCTCTCTCTAAAAAGTTTTTTCTAAATTGTGTTATAACTGCCACACCCTCTCATTTTTTGGGTTTAAATCACTCAATCCCGTTTTTAGGCTTGTAGGCTTTATAAAAAGGGCCAAAACACTCTTATGTGGGCTCAAATATGCCTAAAATGTCCCGAGACTCATTTACTACCCCTGAGTAGTCTTTTTCAACTATTTTGACCCATCTGGACTCAACCGTGCACTCAGAATTACCATCCGAATTAATTTATAACATTCTCCAATTTATTTGACCTAAAAAATGCGACACAAAAGTAATTCGAATAATTAAGCTTCAATTTTCCAATTTAAATCAATCCTCCGATTTAAATAATTCCTCCAAATCAAATAATTTACTCCAAATCATAAATTTAATTTCTCCCAATAATATTATTTTTCTCAAAAATAATTAAATTGAAAGTCCTTGAAATTACGGTGTGTTACAATCTCTCTATCTATCTATCTCTATATATTTATCTCTCTATATCCATATCCATGTATACAAAGAGAGATTGTTGAATTATTTGGGATTCTTAAATTGTTGTTGAATGGTGGATTTGAACTTTTAAATGGCCATTGAGTTGGTTGGCCCTAGGAATTTCTTATATATCGCATTATTATTTGCATTGTAGTTTGGGATTCTTGAATTGTTGTTAACTCGTGGATTTGAACCCTTAGATGGCCATTGATTTGGTTGGACCTAGGAATTTCTAACATCTAGGGTTGTGATTAAACCGAATATAAATAAGTAATCATGCATTCACAAGAGAATACAAGCATGCATGTAGTCCATAAAGTAAGTTTTATATAATAAGAAACGAGGGTAAAAGATAATAACGGGAACCGCAATAGATAGCTATTGGCTATCTATTGCGGTTCTCGTTACTATAATCTAGGCATGCATGTGTAAATTTACATTAAGTTAACTTGTTATATAACACTTGCTTTGGAGGGTGTATGCATGCATGTATTCTCATGTGAATGCATGACATAACTGTTTTGTAACATTTATAACTAATTTTATTTACATATAGTGTGCATAGATACTAGCTTTCCAGTTCTTATGCATACGCATTCAATAACCCTTAGACCCATTTGAAAGTTATTACCCCTGTAATGAGATCTCTCAAATTATCCCGTTTGGATAGTTTAGGATTGCATAGTTTTTGTATAATAATATTCTTAGTGAATTAAATTTGTTACTTTGGGGGGAAGTTCTGCTACCGTATCTGAATGTTCCCTGGGTACATACTAAATGATGCAATATTAAGTGTAATTTAAATTGAAATAACACTTACACTTGCGAATCTATGTCGTGTACTTAAAGAACTATGGGGATATGTTGCCGAATTTTCCTCAAATTGGAACACATGAGCTGTTAAGTATATTACATAAATATATGGTCTTGAATGGGATTGAACCACTCACCCTTTAGAGGAGAGGAGATGGAGGAAATAGGAATTATATTGTCTTTATAATATAACACTGAAAGATGAAATGTCAATCTTATAGTAAATTATTTAATGGGAACTAAATGTTCACACTTTTGTTTATACTAATCCATAAATATATGCTTCTTACCAATAATAGGTGATTGTTTGTAGCAGCTGTGTTGAGATATCCTAAATAAAAAGAATGGATGGGTGAGACAAATAGATTAGGAGACGTATTTCGTAAAGGGGCTAATTAATTTGTGAAATATGCAAAAAGATGTCGTAATAATGAAGAATTCCCGTGTTCGCGTGCTAAGTGTGAGAATGGTAAGGTGTTTGAGTGAAAAAACATTTGAACTACATTTGTTAAGATGGGGTATGCAAGACAGTTATCAATTTTTGATTTTTCATGAGGAATCGAAAGTTCCTTTTATCCCCGAGCAACCTTCACAACAACCTTCAATAAGTAGGGTAGATGTAAAAGGGAAGGAGGACAATGTAAATCATAATATGCTAGAGGATTTAATTGATCACGCATATGGAGTTCATGAAGTGGAAGAAAATGAGGTCACTGACGATGTACAAGGTTCAGGTGCTCATAAAGATATCGGGATAAACCTTAACAATGACTACTAAAGTTTAAAATTTAAGACGACCCAGCCGTTGTAATCTGGTTATGAGAAAGATCAAATAAATTTACACGCCATGGGTGGTTTGCATAGTTTGAAGACCCAATATGGTTTGTTTGGCAATAGCATGACAAGAATTTTTAATTGGGTGAAGGGCTTGCTACTCAAGCAGAATACGCTTTCAAATAGATATCCTATTACGAAGAATAATTTGAAAGGTTTGGGAATGAAGTATAAAAATTCATGCTTGCGTGTGTGATTGCATACTATACCGAAAGGAGTATGAAAATATCAATCGGTGTCCAGTATGCGATGAACCTAGATATATCCAATCTACTGGAAATGAAGGTATGTGCTCAAAAGTGCCTAAAAGAGTATTAAAATATTTTCCCGTTGGGCTTAGATTAAAGCGATTTTTCACAGTACCATGGATAGCGAAGACAATGACTTGGCATGTTAGGGTAGAAGTAGGGGATAATATCATATGTCATCCTATTGATTCTACAACTTGGAAGATGATGATTTTTGAGTATCCCAATTTTTCTCGAGAACAGTGTAATATTCGCTTGGCAATATTAACAGATGGTTTCAATCCATTTGAAAATCTAAGTGCCAATCAGAGTGTATGATCAGTGATCCTAGCCCCACTCAATGCCCCTCTTACACAGTGTATGAGACCTTAATTTTTTATGTTATCTTTGTTTATACCTAGGTCAAAGGCACCAAGTGAGGACATCGATGTCTACCAGGCTCCTTTGGTAGAAGATTTAAATGAGTCGTGGGAAGAAGGTGTGCAAGCATTTAAATATTTTAAAAAATAAGAGTTTAAGCTAAAAGCTATATTGATGTGGGAAATTCATGATTTTCGAGCTTATGGGATATTATCCGATTGTGTAGTACATGGTAATTTAGGGTGTCCTATTTGTGGAGAGGAGACTGAATCTTTTCGTTTTCTCGCTAACTTAAAAAATGTATATCATTTCCATATGAGGTTTTTACCCCCCGCTCATAGTTTTAAATTTGTGAAAGATTCCATTTTTTTTACCAGGAGGGGTTGACCATAGGCTACCTAAAGATTCCATTTTTTTACTGGGAGGGGTTGAACATAAGCTACCTCCGAGAAAACTTTCATGTTCAGAAATTAAAAGGAAATCTTCTGATTGTGGCCCCGATATGCCAGGTAAGAATCATAAATTTAAGAATGTCAAGCATAAGAAGACCCCATCTGGGAATGAAACTGAGATGAGAAAGGCATAGTCTAGGAGGTCAATTATATTTGACTTGCCTTATTGGTAGAATAACCCGGTGTGCCATGTATTGGATGCGATACATGCAGAGAAGAATATCACTGAACATATTGTGGGCACATGCCTTGGGGGGAGTCATTCGAATGATGGAGAAAATACACGAAAAGACCTTGAATCATTGAAACTTAAGCCACAACTATGGTTGAAAGAAGATAGTAGGGAGGATACACTAATTCCCCCTTATGCGTTTACTTTGACGAGTGAGGAAATGAAGGTGCTTTTAGACACGATATATAATTTGAAGGTTTCATCTAATTTTTTGTCCAACTAGTAAAGGATTGTAAATGATGTTACCCATGATTTACATAAGTGTAAGTCCCACGATTGACATGTGATCATGCAATTAGTTCCTCTATTGTTTAAGCACTATTTCTCCAAGCACATGGATTTACGGAGGGCTATTGTGCAAATTAGTATTTACTTCTCACTTTTATGTGAGAAGGTTGTCAATCGAGATCACATAGTGGCCACAAAATTAGCGATGACCGAAGCGATTTGCGTGTTGGAGAAGTACTTTCCCCTATCATTCTTTTACATAAGTGTTCACTTATTGGTACACCTATGCGACGAGGAACTTCTTTACGGCCTAGTTAGATATCGGTGGATGTATCCGTTTGAAAGATTGATAATAGTTCTCAAATATTACATTTGAAGCACCTTATACTCTTGACTCACTTGAGTCTATATTGTATAAGTGCTCATATAGTTTGGAAATAGTGACAAAATTGTGTCATTTTCTAGAATCCAAAGAGCTTCAGAGAATGGTTTACAATTAAGTCCTCTTACTTGATTGATCAAGGTATATTTACCAACACTCTCACGCATTAGTATTGCATTCATACATTACATATTGCATATAATCGAGTGTGTGTATGTTGAGTGTGTTTAATTCCCTCAAGTTGATTTTCAATATTTTTTGCGAAAATTTATAATCTTTTAAAATAAGGTTTTTCTTAATTAAAATTGAGTTTATAAAGTATTGGGGTCAATCTGCTACTTTGAATTGTGGGTTTTATTGGCTGAAAGTTCATTAGGGTAGAAACCTAAAGCGCTAGAGACTATAAGGGGTGTTGTGTAATTAATTTAGACGCGCGTGTGATAACCAATCATTGCCCTACACCTGTCAGGCTGTAATCGAGCCATTTTGTGCTTTCTCTCTGAGACATTAACCGTGCGTTGTTCCAACCCTTGGATTAGTTTTAATCGACGATCTGCATGCGTTCCTAGTCTATCCTGGTGAAACCACCTTAAACTAATCAAAAGAATTTTAACCACCGCTTCTTTTAAAACCCTTGTATTAAAGTCAATCCTCCTAGACTAAATCGTAGCCATTGATTTTGAACTGAGTTCTCGAATCTTCTCAGCCTCCTATAAAAGGAACCCTACCCTAAGCAAAATGAGACTTTTGCCACTTAGTTTCATTCGAGTGAGAGAAGAGAGAGAGAAACCAGCGTTAGGAAACCCTAACCCTAAATCGTCCAAAAATATTTTCAAGCCATAACCTCTTTCAAAAGCCAGTTTATACCAAACACAACTTTGAGTGTTTGAGAGTTTTTTAGTGATTGGTTTGTTAGTTTTTTATGCTGTAACTCTTCGTTCTCATATCTTGTTTTCAACTTAAACATTTGATTAGATCTGCATTTCTACTTTATATAAATCTTAGATCTAGTTGTTGCATGTTATATTACACATAGATCTGCATATATAGTTTCTCATCTTGAGAAAACTTTTGTTGATTTGTTTCTGTAAATGTTTTTATCTTCAAAATTAACAAAATCATTTTCTGTTTCTAGTTATTTTGAAACAAGACCTTTGACCTTGTTAAAAATCGTACTTGGTGGTTTTCAATCTCAAAAATATTTTCAAAACTCTGAGATTGATTAAGATCTTGAAATGTCTTCTGAGCAAGATAACCGTGGATTCTGGGATTATAATAAAGGTCAAATAAGGTTTAAGTTTTTTGAGAAAAGAGAGATAGAAAATCACAGCATATAGATCTTATATGTAATTTGATAGGACTGTTTGTATAAATAAGCGTGTGTGTGTGCATGCATGTCCTAGAAAGCACATTTACAAACACTATCACCCTACCACACTAAAAGTGTTGGTAACAAGATCTTAAGAACAAGAGTCGACGTAAAGAACTTGAATAAATTGATAGTTAGCAAATTGGAGAACAACATCAACAAACAGAACTACAGAGAAGTTATAAGGACACCAGTGGGTACATTCCTAAACTTGTATAGGTATGATTTGTGTGCATGTGTGTTATATAGTTTGTAATTGTTATAATTTGTTTTAGTGGAATTTTTGTTTTACTCCGTAGAGGGAGTCGTGGATGTTTTCCCTAGTTTGGGTTTTTACCACGTAAAAAATCTCTTGTCCTTAATCTTTTTACATCTCCTCATCTAATTCCTATGGCTGTGCTGAGTTTAAGTTTTTAAACTGATTTTCTAAACCCATTGACAAATCTTGAACAGATCTCATACATATTTTGTTAAACACATCTTGTGATTAATTTGATTTGATTTTAAGAAAAGAGTTTCTTCAAAAAATAGTTCGGAGTTACTTAAATAGTTTAATTTTACATTAAACGACTTTAGCAACAGCATTTTAACATTAAGAATACACGATACATTGAAGGATCAATTATAGAAGAATACATCACCGTAGAGTCGTTAACTTACACTCGGGAATATATGCCTGACCCGAACAGTATGAATGATAGTGATGAGTTCGTCGATGAGGGTGGTCATGTGGTGGCAGACGAGTGAAACTAACGAGTTTACAACATGAACAAGTAGCTCGTTATCTATTTGACAAACATGAATATGTCGAATAATGGAAAAAGTAAGTTTATATTATTTTAACTTTTACATTATTTTAATTTTTATACATGATCAATTTCGTAATTCGTTCGTCACCATCAATGCAAAAAACATAAAGCGCGTGGCAACAATAAAAGACGAAAAACAATGGCACAATCAGATAGTAAATTTAGGTTGTGGTTGCCACAATAGGTAATTATAATGAAAATGTCTCTTATTAAATGTCACATCATAAGAAAGCTTTACAACTAACCTAATTAATTTATCTATATTCTCAACTCTTAAAGACGGGTGATGCGACATCAAGGATTGCTCATCTAGCCAATGGATCCTTATTCATGGCACAAAAGTATAAAAAGTACGATTGAACGGTTACGCATTCGGTACAAGGGTGTATAAGGAAAATACAAATGTACAAAATTAAGGCATTTCATACAAGGCTCTTACTTATTTTCGAGTGAGCGCAAAAGATGAAAACCTCGTTGAAGCTTAAATGATTTACTATGGTGTAATTCGAAATATTTTTGAATTGGACTATATAAGTTTCAAAACGGTCATGTTTTACTGTGATTTGGTAGGATTTGAGGATAAAAATGCTTGTAAAGTTGACCCTGACACCAATTTGAATATGGTTGACTTGTCCAAGTTTAAGAGCAACGAACACATGAGCGATGAGCCATTTGTTTGTGCTTTCAAAAGATGAAGAAAGTGTTTTACTCGGAGTTTATCAACAATGAGCCGCATTTGATCGTCCTACATACGCTAAAGCGTCTAAACAGTAATGTGGATGACTCGACTGCTCCTATTGAATGTCAATCCATTTATTTATGATAACCCGAATTTGAAACACTTTTTAAATTTGTAATAAGTATTCTAATTATTTGTAATGATGAGTGGGTGTATTATTCTAGTGCTTTACTATTATCGAACGATAGTTTAATGCTTTTAATTCGTTTGTACTTGATAACTTTATTGCTTGTAATAACCAGTGGGTGTATTCTTCTAGTGCTTTGTTATTAGAGGATTTTTTGTTTTTTTGGTTAGTGAATATGTTATTTTGGATTTTAATTAAATTAAGCATCAATTTAAAGTCCATGACATGACTCTATATTGAAACAATATTTAAATTGATAATGGCGTTAACTCGTAAAATATTACAATTCATTTGGATTTGATCATTTTCTCATATACATGTTTATACTAATAACAATAATTTTTACTGAAAATGTCTTCATCAGGGCATCACGATAGCGGAGCTGATGAAGACTCCTCTGCCATAAGGTCCCCAAAATAAAGCAAATTGGGATCCGTCGTCGAGAACAAGTCAGCATTATTGGCTAAATCCTTAGAGTTGCTGAAGGCGATCATCGTCCTGGCGTACACTGATTGGAGGAAGGTGCGCTAAATGAGCTCAAGATGGCATTCTTGGGGGCATTACATGTAGTGTATTTATATTTATATTTTGTAATTTAGATACAACTAACCCTTTCTTTTTGGTTTGTATTTATTTTACAGGGTCAATTCGATCTACCCCCGCATGTATGCAACTCCATGTTGGAATAGTTGAGAGATAAGTATAAGACGTGAAAGAAAAATGTGCGGGCACGGTACTTGGAGCAAACCCGGGAGTCCATTATGAGAGTGTGCGACATCGTCCCGTCGAATGGGCCGATCTCATTGGCATAGTGGCAACAGTTTATCGACAATGAGATCGAGGAGTGACAATTGACATCTCGTCAATTAAGGAGGGAAAACCGAGCAAAAAAGGTGGGCGTGCACTGCTTCGGATGGACGTCTTACGCCGAGGTGGAGCACAGGATGGTAAGTTTTTATTTTTCTTTAATTTTAGTTTTATGTTATTCGAATTTAGCATTACTTTGCATTACTTACTAATTCTGCATTATTTTATTTTAGGAGATGAGAAATGGGCCTGGGGGTAGGCCACATAGACTCGACGCCTAGGTGACAATCCGGACCAAGAAGGGTAAGGATAGAGAGGTGTCTCCGATCATGGCAGCCACAATTTGGTGGCATGCTGATAGTGAAGGGGTTGAGGGACCCGGACAACCTATCAGGTATGTTAGTTTATGGACTTGCCATGCAAGAATTTGAGGCAAACGTTCTCGTTACGCATATTTTGATCGAAAGGGAGAATGCACCTTCGTGGTTGCAAAAATAATGCGGCGCTCAATGAATTGATGGGTGTCTCAATTATTATGTTGTGCGGCCTTCCTTCCTCCTCCAATCTATTGTAGACCCTACTCTATGACATTATTTGTATTTATTTTATTTGGATATTATTTTTATTTTTATTTATTTTTTTGTGGATATTTATATGTTGGTATGGTTTTGGTTATGGATATATGCATGTTCGTTTGGTTTTGGTAATGGATATTTGTATTTATTTGTATTGGTAATTGAATATCGATTGTTGCTTAATATATATGTTGTTTGGACAAGTTAAAATTTGCTATAATAAATACAAATATAATTCTGGGCAGTGGCAGTGGCCATACTGCCAAGTATTTTTTTAAATATGTCTAGATTTGTCATGGACTTTGACGGTGACAAGTTCATGACAAAGAAAACTTATCACTGACTTGTCACGGTCAAAGTCCGCGACAAATTTTTATTTATCACGGACTTGTAACGGTCTTATACCTTGACAAGTTTGAGTTGTCACGATTTTAGACCTTAACAATTGGGGAGTTTGGGTGTAGTGTTAGGTGCAAGTTATTTATGTTGTTTTCATATGTTATCCATCCCTTTACATGAACTATTAAGCACCCGAAATGCTAAATTGAAATTGTGAATGTGTGGATTTAGTTTCTTAAACATAACGTTACATAATTGACCCCCTTGGATATGCATTGGGAAATTACATATGTTTTTAGTAATTGACCCCCCCTTTATTGATAACACATAGTTTCAGTAATGTAAATAGAACCCTAGATAGGGATAAAAACCATGAAAGGGTCGCTAGACATAAGTATTAAAGATTTCTTAACGGGTATTCGGGGTGTAATCAAATTGAAATAACCCCCAAAGATTAAGAAAATACCACCTTCACTTGCCCTTATGGCACTTTTGCCCTTTGTATGATATCCTTTGGGCTTTGAAACGCACCGATAATTTTCCAATGGTGCATGTTTAGCATTTTTTTTGACATGGTGGAGGACACTGTTGAAGTCTTTATGGATAACTTTAACAAGTTCAATATTTCTTATGAAGCGTGCTTAGGCAACCTTGAAAGGGTCATAGCTATTTGCATTGAGAAAGACCTCATTCCTAATTGGGAGAAGTGCCACATGGGATCGTTCGAGGCCACATTGTCTCTAACGATGAAATCCAAGTAGACAAAACCAAGATTGACGTAATTGCTAATCTTCCCGCTCCACAAGCCCTCAAAGATATGAGGTCATTTCTTAGTCATGCCAATTTTTACCGATGTTTTTTTCAAGACTTAAAGACGCTCTATTCTTATGGATGGATACATGCCAAGAATCATTTAATTAGTTGAAATCCACATTGACCATGACCTCTATCATGTAATTCAAGCCTGTGTGTGATGTTAGTTATTATGTCATAGGGACAGTTTGGGTCAACGGATGAATAAAAAATCTCACGTGATATCTTATGTCAACCGCACGCTTGATAGTGCCCAAATGAATTACTCCATTATAGAGAAAGGGTTTCTAGTTATACTGTTCACTTTGTATAAATTCTGGGCTTACTTGGTGGGATCACCCATTATGTGCTTCACGGACATTTCGCTCTCAAGTACATTATTTATAAGAAAGGTGCTAAAAGTAAGTTAATCCGAGGGGTGCTTCTCCTCCAAGAATTCAACCTCTCAATCAAAGATAAAAAGGAACATGAAATATTTATCCCGATTGACATTCGATCACGATAATATATACCTGATCCCCATAAGAGAGTGTTTTCCCGATGAGTAACTCATGGTCATTTCAATCATGCCATCGTTTGCCGATATAATGAATTTCCTTGTTACCGGGGCATAACCACCACATTTCTCTCCTAAAGACAAGGAATTTTTTTTGGTTATGGCCCAATTATTCTTTCTTGATGACTTATATATGTTTAATCATTTTCGAAACCAAACCATTCGAAAGTGTGTCCCAAATGATGATATTCCTAATATCTTCTCTTCTCAAAAGACTGCATTTAAGGTCGTACGTTACAGGTTTTATTGGTTGACTCTCTTAAAAAATGCGTAAGCTTTATGTAAAATTTGCCCCTATTGAAAATTACTTGGGAAGGTTAGCATGCTAAACGTGATGCCTTACCCCCCATCCTTCTAACCGAAGTCTTTGATTGCTGGGGAATAGAATTCATGGGCCCTTTCCCTAAGTCCAATTGTCAAAGTGGGTTAAAGTCATGCCCACGAGGAAAAACATTGCATAAGTAGTGTTAAAGTTCCCAAAAGAGCATATTTTGGCTCTATTTGACACACAAAAAGTGATCATAAGTGACCAAGGTGTCCAATTTTACAATTACCTATTCACCACTTTAATGTTTTAATACGGTGTCATCCACAAGGTCTTTGCCATACATCACTCGCAAATGAATGGCCAATATGGAGATAAAAGGAATTCTAGAAAAGACGGTCATCTTAGGATGTCCCTCTATCGGGTGGTATATGGGAAAGCATGTCATTTGTCATTTGTCATTTGAGCTTGAACACTCGGCATATTTGGCTATTAAAAAGCTCAATTTTGATATCACCGAAGTGGGAGACCTTCGTAAGTTCCAACTCAATTTCGATATCACCGAAGGGGGATACCTTCATATTTGGCGATGTGATATTTTTTTCATGCCGATTAGTTGGGAAAAATTGTAATTATATGATTTTACGCATATTTTGGGTTGTAGAATTGGCTAGAATAATAATACCTAGTTTGTGAAAATATCGATAAGGATGTTATATTGCAATATTTATATTGTTACTGGGGGATGCGTAGACATTCCTTAGCTAAACCACTAGTTGGACGGGGTGTGGTTTCAAGCTATTTTCTTATCTCTTATTTCGTGAGACATGCCATCAACCCTTAAGCTTTTAAGCCATTTTAGTTGTTAAATCATCATGCTTGGACAATTAGGGAAACACCCTATTGTGCCTTGCGAGTGTATTAGTTTGGGGGATATAAAGTTTTTGGAGGATAAATGACAAGTAGGGATAACAACGGGTCGGTTTGGGGCTGGTTTGTCAAAACCCAACACCCCCATGAATTTTTTTAACTCGCCCTACGACCCATGATGGGATTTGTTTAACCTGCCCCGAACCTCTTTAGGTGTAAACCCCTAAACCCCCCTCCCCCTCCCCCCCACCCCACCCCATCTACATTAAACAGGTCAATAACCCGCTAAAGGCGGGTTAAAACCCGCATACCGCATACATAACTTATATATATAAGGTTTTAGTGTAAATAATATATAAAAAAGGGTATTTGTAGACACCCCATTCTGTTACCCCTTAACTCTCCTTAGGTCCCTAGTACCTCCCTTCATCACTATAAACCCAGGTCACGTCCCGAGTACTGACCTGGAAGCCATCGGGCACCCCCCGGCTCAGTTTGACCCAAAAGTCAAACTCCTCATCTCGGCTGAGACTCAATGAATCTTCGAAGGGCACTGAATACCCTTTCTAACGGTCCACCCCGTGCGCGATTCCGACTTACCATGCGGACGAACGATCCGTTTGACTCCGGGAAGCCACCGAGCGTTTCCCGGGCCCGGTTGACCAAAGTCAACTCTCCAAACCGGGTCAAACTCTTTGGAATGTCGAAGTACATCTCCTAACCTTTCCAACGGTATGCCCCGTGCGCGATTCGGACTTACCATGCGGACGAACGTGCCGTTTGCGTCCGCGCGATTCCCAGTCCAATGGACCGACAAACGCTTCCGAGCCACATTTGACCCAAAGTCAACTCCCGAACTCGGGAGCGGTCCAAAGGACTTTCTAAGGTCTCTGAAATACCTTTCTAACGGTATGCCCCGTGTGCGATTCTGACCAACGGTTTGCCCTCGGCGGCCAATATTTCGAAAAAGCCTGAGGCGCACTGCTAAATGGCAGGTCCCAGATCCTGCCGATAGGCAGTGCCATGATAGGGCCGATCGGCAGTCCCCTGGGATTATAAAAGGAGGCCTTGGCCTCATTTGCAGGAGGAGCCCAGATCTGATAGAAATCTCTCTGAACGAATCCCAGAAACCTCTCTCGAAGGCAGCGTGATTTCAACTCCCAAATCCCTCTTTTACCTTCACTTTTCATCATCCTTTTCATCAAACTTGGTGAATTAACCACTCTCCGTCATCATCCAAGCTCAAGGGATGCTCTCCAACATTCAAGATCAAGCTCAAGATCTCCAAGAAGGTCCAACTTTCTCAAACTCTCTCTCTTAAATTCTCTTGAATTCCCAATAACTTGTTTTCTTACTTAGCACTTTTATAATCTCATCTCACATATCCTAATATACTTTTTATTTAGTATTATTGCACATCTCTTATTTTCATATAAATAAAAACCCCAAAACAAGAAAAAGAGGGTTTGTTCATAAATTCCAAGTAGGGATTCTCACACTTTTTCCACATTTTTCTCACAACTAAAACACCTTTTCTACACACACACACACACACTTACAAATAAGAGATCCCACATTTGGATTTGTGGGATAAACCCCACCCCTTTGCTTTGTATGCGAACTACGTGGACTTTGATGCCTTTATAGGCTACGTAGGCATCTCGGGATAAAACCCGAGACTCGAGTCCTTTCTCTCACTTTTTCTCTCATTTCATATTTTCTCTAAATCCATTTTTCTTATATTATATATATCCTTAGTCTTAGTGACACATTACTCCATGTGCGTTATCGTTCCTTTATAGCGATCAACGTAGGGGTAACCGCGTAAATCTTATTTTTCTAATATTACTTTTATAATCTTCCTATGGATGACTCGCTTTATCTTTTCCATGATACAAGCCGAGGATTCCTACCTCCATTCTATATATATACACATGCACACATCTCACGGGGGGAAACATAAAGGAAAATAGCAAATATCCATGAGAGACCGAAAGGGCGGAATGGGTGCCTAACACCTTCCCATTTCATAACTAAGCCTCCGAATCCTTTTTGAATCATTTTGGTTTCGCACGCACCAGTATGTCTTTGGATGCCATCCTTCGGGGTGGCTTTCTCTTTTTCTTTTGTCTGTTTTGAGTAAAATAGACTGGCAACTCTGAATCTGTCTACATGTTTCACACCTCACAAAATCGACGCCGGTCGAAGCGCTCTCCCGAGAGGGAACGCGCGGGACCCGAAGGATTCCTCCTCCCTCCGCGGCGGGGATCGGCGAGGATGGCCACAGTGGCGACTCTGCTGGGGAATTTTATTTATTTTGAGGGATTGACTCTATTTACATGGATGCTATATTTGTTTATGCTTCCCCCCCCATATCTGCATGTTCCCCTTTCTCACATGTATATCCCATGCTTATGCTTATGTTCACACACTTGTAGAAAATCCTCCATGTACACCTCACACCACGTACACCTAGGATCACGTATATCCCCATGTTGCACGCATCACATATCCATGCTTGGCGTACCTTTTGGGGTACTTGTACTTTGTTCCCGGTTTGGCATAATCAAAGAAAGGCATTCTCATCATAAGCTACTAATAAGAGAATCATGCATGGTTCACACGACATCACCAAAAAGCATTGATATTGACCAAATTTTACCCAATAACTGGAGGGTCACTTCGTGATGGGCGCTGGTCCGGCAGGTCGCAGTTAGCCTAAGCGATATGACTCTCACCTTTCATTGGCCAAGTACCTTCGACGTATATCGAACGGTTCCCCCGTGTCGTACCGCTTGACCGAAGTTATGACGGGAGGTATATCGCAGGGAATTCGTTCACGTACGCCGAGTATATCGAATTCGCTCTCACACGTACCGTCCTCACGAGGTATATGGTGAGGCAATTCATGTACACTCAGGTATATCAAATGGCTTGTCCACACGTACCGATTGCCCGCAAGAGCAAGACGTATATCGTGGAAGTCACGCCAAAGGGGGGAACCCATGCCGATTCACCCAACCAACTGCATACCCGCATATAGGTGTCAAACCTAGGACACGCACTTTAGATTGCCGATTTCGACCCGAAACTCTGCCGAAATTCCGGGTCAATCTTCCGTCCAATTTTCGCGCATTTTTAAAACGGGACTTTGTCCGCGAGCCTGGTTACAAGTCCCAAACCGTAGCTTTGCATATATTAAAACCCCACTTTTTCAGGCTCAGGTCTCGTCCGGTATTGCATTTAGGAGAATTAAATACAAGTGAGAACATAATAATCATAATAATCATGCTGAGTTCCGTCTTCAAAAATATTTCTCCCTTTCCTTATCAAAAATCCAAAAAACATTTCTCCCTTTCTTATCAAAAATCCAAAAAATATTTCTCCCTTTCTTATAAAAAATCCAAAAACATTTCTCCCTTTTTATCAAAAATCCAAAAATAGTTCCTTCCCTTTTCTAAAAAATAAATCTCATCCTACGTCTTCTCAGGTTGACCGCACACCCTTGGCCTGGCTCCCTATTGGCTTAGGTCTTTAGTCAAATCACCCCGGATTTTTGTTCGTTCCTCTACTACTTCTTCCGAGTCCGAAATCCATCCATCTTCCATGGAGAATGCGGATCAAGCACCAGTCATACAACCAGATCTGCCGACAGTCCTAGCTCAGCTCGTGGCCAAGATTGACAACCTCCAAGCTGAGGTCCGAGAAATGCAACGAAACCAAGGTCCTATTCCTCAAGAGCCCGAGGCCCTGTTCCCTCGTGCTATGGGTCCACCCGAGCCCATCTGGGTCCCGGTAGAATATCAGCACGCTTCGCGTGCCCCTCCTACTAATGGGCCGCCGCCTGCCCAGCTTCCAATGCCAAACATTACCCAGCCTATGGCTAACTTGCCTCTGGTTGCTGATCCAAAGGAGGAGGAGTTGAACAAAGTCAAAGAGGATCTCAAGATGCTCACCAAGAAGTTTGACCAAGTCAGGATCTCTCAGAATTACATGGACTACACCCATATGTCTCCTTATCCTAAAGCAAGGTTACCCGAGAAGTTCAAAATGCCAAATATCGAAAAATTTGGAGGGAGTGGTCCCCCGATTATTCATCTTCGCAGTTATCATCGTTCCATGACTCTACTAGGGGCTTCGGAAGAAGTGATAGCCCAATTGTTTCAGCAAACTTTGAAAGACAGTGCTCTCCGATGGTTTTTATCTCTTAAGGAATTTAGAATCCGTAGCTGGGAGGATGTAGCCCGAGAATTCATGTCGCAGTACAAATACAACGAAGAGCTTGAGGTCACCCGTCGTGATTTAGAGTTGCTCAAACAGAACTCTGGAGAATCAGTCAGTAAGTTTATAGCCCGATGGAGGGAAAAATCGGCTACCATGACCAATCGGCCGTCTGAAGAAGAAGAACAAGTCAGCATAGTGAAGAAGAATTTCTTGCCCCATGTCCGAGCAACCATGGGAGGACAGTACTACCCCCATTTTCGAGCTCTCAGAGAAGCAGGAGTAGAAATCGAAGAGGGTCTTGCCAAAACAGAAGTTGAACCAAAGAAGGTGTCCGGACAGTTCACCCCCAGAAAATATAACAAGCCTATCAGTGCCGCAGTCTCAACCATCAACAACATCTCTCAACCAACCACATCATGGGCACTGGAAAGCCGCCCTGCCCCCATCTGAAGGGAATACACTGAGATCCATGCTCCCCTCTCCAAAGTTTACCATGCCCTGTTAAGCCAAAACTTTATAAAGCCCCTGGATCCACGTCCATTACCCAATCCACTTCCCAAAAATTTTAAGACCGATGCTCATTGCGCCTTTCACCAAACAGCTGGCCATACCACCGACCAATGCTTCCACCTTCGAAACATAATCCAAGATCTCATTGACCGGGGTACCATCGCCCCACCAACCAGTCCTAAACCAAACACTACTCATAACCCACTCCCAAATCACACCAATGCCATCTTCTTGTAAGAAAACCCAGATTTCAATCCATCAACTCAAATCACACCCTTATACCCTCCTAAACCCCTTCAACTTTGCCCATATTTCCTCCTACACCCTACTAGCCCTGCTGATCAGGCGCTGTCACTCCTTACCAGAGCGTACATCACTGTCCGGACTTGTTCTGAAAGTGGAGGTATGGAATTGTCAGAGGTGTTAAACCAACTCCTAGAGTTCGGGCTGAAATCGCCCTCACAGATGATTATCGACTGCCAGAGGTTCGGTACGTTGTTTTTAGAAGCACGAAAATAGGCCGGAGAATCAGATAGGTGGATGGTACCAACCGACGAAATCTGCTTAGATGATGTTGTACGGATCATGACGGAAGCATTCAGGCAAACCAATAACATTTACAGTATCACCGAGTTACTTGACGCTTTGAAGCTGCAAGGGCACCTGGTCCCTTCACCCTTACACATCCCCACAGAATGGGAAGACCTATATGAAGAAGTCTTTGGAGTTATGGAATGCATTGACTTCACAAGGGAAAATAGATTTGTTGCCACCGGATGGGGGAAGAATTCGAAGTTCCAAATGAAGAACAAGCTTCAGAAGGAAATGGCCCAATAACTGACTTATGTGGGATGATATCATTTGAGGAACTCCTCGGAGAAATAGATAAGGTGGCAGAACAACCTGAGATTGATGAGGAAACTGGATTTAAGTTTTTCCCTTCTTCAGTAAATCACATGACCAGATCTGGGAGACATTACCAAATTCCAAACTCACTACCAACCAATGATAAGGGCAAGGGCGTTGAAAACCTTCCTATGCTAGAAATGACCATCGAGGAGAGCAAGATCCTCGATCAATTGAAGAAAACTCAAGCTAACATCACTCTATGGGGGCTTTTCATGTCTTCCCAGCTACACAGAAATGCTTTGATCAAATTGCTCACTGAACCCATAGTTCCTCTCTCTACCACACCAGAAGAAGCGGTGAACCTGGTCGGATCCTTGACCTCTACCCGAATGCTGTCCTTTTCTGAAGAAGAAATCCCCAAAATTGGGCCAAATCACAATCATGCACTCAACATCTCCGTCGAAGTTATGGGGAAGGTTGTACCACTCTCTCTCATTGACAACGGATCCGCTTTGAATGTCTGCTCGCTGAGAACCTTCAAATGTTTAGGTTTGAAAGAAAGTGACCTCGCTCCAACATTCGCTGCCGTGCGTGCCTACGATAATACCCGCCGTGAGGTGATGGGATCCATAAAACTTGTAATAGGGGTTGGACCTATAAACCCTGTCGTCGAATTCCAAGTCATCGATAGCCCGACCTGTTTTAACATGTTGCTCGGACGACCCTGGCTCCACAGTATAAAGGCTGTCTCTTCCTCATTCCATCAGAAACTGAAGTTCTTCGTCGATGGGCGAGTCATCACCATCTTGGGTGACGACGGTAACGCCGAGGGTGCAAGCACCAGCAGTCCAATTCTTGAGATACAGCACGGGTCAAATGATATGCTCTTATCAGGTTTCCGAGTTGAACCATCCCTACTTTCGGCAGGGGACGGTTTCAAATAAAGGGTTTGTTCAGAATATGATCCTCATGGCAATGTCAATGTGATTCAGATGTTCAGAAACATGCACTTCATGCCCGGACTGGGGCTGGGACAAAGGCAGCAGGGGATACTTGAGCCCATCGAACTGAAGAAAGCTTTCCCTCCTTGCGGCTTGGATATCAACCATCAGAACCAGAGCTCAGAATGATCCGCCAGACTCGATCAAAGAGAGGGTTAGACTTCGTCCGAACTATCTCGGGAGATTCTTTAAATGGACAATTCATCATGGAAGGCGAGGATTTCCCCTTTTGCGGTTTTCCAGAACCGTGGTATGACCATACAGATAAGAAGATGAAGCCTGGAATGGAGATCTTCTTCGAAGATTGCTACCCATGGGCCGAAAGTTACCAATACCAGGTGCCATCGCTTATCAAAGATACTGAAGAAACTGAGGAAAGTGACTCCGAAGATTCCTTCAACCTGCAGACACTGGGGTTGACACTCTGCATGGTTCATTCAGGCACTACATCAAGGGACCCATCCCGTCTGATTAAAGCTGCTGATACGCCTCTCCTCAACTGGCATGCTGCACTAGTTCTACCTCTTGAAATCTCCCTCAACCCCAATGTTTATTCTGTTTTATCTACTGCTGTCCATCCTTGCTCAAATGTAATTGAGACCTCTTTTGATGAGGTTCTCAATGCTGTTTTTCCTATCAATGAAATAAACGAAGATTTTGAGTATCTTGTTGTGCCTTACATTAATTGTATGGATTTTAATCAAACTTTTGATGATGATGATTTTGCAAATGAACAATTCTTAACTGATCTAAATAAGGTTAATAATAAACAACATAACTGCGTTCAAGTTAATGAAGAAGAGACTGTCATTATTAATCTCGGTTCTAGTAGCCAACTGCGCGAGATTAGAATAGGGGCCACCCTTGACGAGCATGAGCGCGCACAACTCGAAGAATTGCTAAGGGAGTTCATGGATGTCTTCACATGGTCCTACGACGACATGCCCGGTATTTATCCCGGAAGAGCTCAGCACGAGATCCCCATTCTCCCAGATGCCAAGCCAGTTAAACAAAAGTTGAGAAAGCTCCGCACCGAATGGTCGCTTAAGGTCAAATAAGAGGTGATCAAACAGTTGAATGTGGGTTTCATTCGAGTAATCAAATATCCCACGTGGCTGGCCAATATTGTACCTGTACCAAAATCAGGAGGAAAGGTTCGAATGTGTGTGGATTACCGAGATTTAAATAAAGCTTCTCCGAAGGATGATTATCCGCTACCCAACATCGACATGATCGTGGATAACACAGCCAGTCATGCTCTTAAGTCATTTATCGACGGATTTATCGGATACAACCAAATTAAGATGCATCCCGACCACCAAGAGAAAACCGCATTCATCACCCCATGGGGAACTTTTTGCTACACCGTTATGCCATTCGGCCTCAAGAATGCTGGGGCTACCTACCAAAGGGCTGCCACAACCATCCTGCACGATCTGATCCACAAAGAGGTCAAGGTTTACGTGGATGATATGATTATCAAGTCCAAAACTAGAGAAGGTCATGTTCCCGCTCTTCGGAAGTTCTTCGAACGACTGCGGCAGTATCAGATGAGACTTAATCCACAAAAGTGCGTCTTCGGCGTTACGAAGGGAAAACTCTTAGGATTCATGATCAGTGAGAAGGGGATAGAAGCAGATCCCGCCAAGCTGAAGGCCATACTTGAGATGCCACCTCCCCGAACAGAGAAGGAAGTCTGAGGCTTCCTGGGGAAATTACAATATATCAGCCGGTTCATCAGCCAGCTAACCTCCATCCGTGAGCCAATCTTTAAGCTCCTCCGAAAGGATTCAACCAAGGTTTGGAACGAGGCCTGCCAAGAAGCTTTTGATCGAATCAAACAATACCTAACCCCACCTCCAGTTCTCATGCCACCACAGCCTGGTCTCCCTTTGCTCTTATACCTAACCATAACAGACACTGCAGCGGGGGCTTTGCTAGCCCAATACCTCGAGGACTCCCGCAAAGAAAGAGCCATCTATTACGCCAGTCGCAAGTTTGCCGGATACGAGGTCAACTACACTGCTTTGTAAAAAGCATGTGTCGCACTTGTCTGGGTCACCCAAAAGTTGCGACATTACATGCTCGCCTTCCCCATTAAACTAGTATCATGAATGGATCCCATTAAATACCTGCTCAAAAAACCCGCCTTGTCCAGCCAAATGGCCCAATGGTTGATGCTCCTAACCCGAGTTTGATATCGTGTACGTCACACGAAAAGCCGTTAAAGGAAGAGTCATCTCTGACTACCTCGCTGACTACCCTATAGAAGAAGCAGATGTCTGGATTTCCGAATTCCCAGATGAAAACATCCTCTGCACCACGCAAGACTGCCCCCGATGGAAAATGTTCTTCGACGGCGCTACCAACAAAAAGGGATATGGCATTGGGATACTTCTGGTCGCCCCAGATGACTCCCACACTCCCATCACCATTAAATTGGATTTCCCTTGCACCAACAACATGACAGAATACGAGGCATGCACAGTGGGCCTCTAGGTCGCTCTCGAGAAAGGTATTCAATACCTTGATGTATACGGGGATTCTGCCCTTATCATCGGTCAAGTGCTCAGAAAGTGGAAGGTCAAGGACGAAAAGTTTCAACCCTTTCATGCCCAATTAGAAGAGTTGGCCTCCCAATTCCGAGATATCACCTTCCATTACCTACCCCGAGCAAAGAACAACCTAGCCGATGCTCTCGCTACTTTGGCTTCCATGGTTGACATGCCCGAGGGAATAACAATGACCCCCTTTCTAGTTCAAAAACAAGACAGACCGACCCATTGCTACCATATTGAGCTTGTCTCCACTGAAGATCCCGAACTAGCCGATTGCTGGTACTATGATATTTGGTGCCTCCTCAAACACGGTAGGTATCCCGAGGGTTCCAATAAGAACGACCGAGCTACCCTCCGAAGGCTGGCCGCTCAGTACATCATCTGCCATAAAGCACTACTCAAGAGGAATTTCGATGGAACTCATTTGCACTGTATTGCAGGGGCTGACATTGAAAAGATAATGCAGAAAATCCACAGCGGGAAATGCGGACCTCACATGAACGGTCACATGCTTGCAAAAAAGATCATCCGACAAGGCTACTACTAGACCACCATGGCCCAAGATTGCACCGCCTATGTTCGGAGGTAACCTAAATGCCAACAGTTCTCCAATCTCGAACATCTACCTCCGCAGGAATTATACAACATGACTTCTCCCTGGCCGTTCTCCACCTGGGGTATCGACATCATAGGGAAGGTTACACCAAAAGCGTCAAACGGGCATGAGTTCATCCTGGTTGCCATCGATTACTTCACCAAATGGGTCGAAGCTGAGTCATACACAGTATTAAATGCCAAGAAGGTGGCCAAATTCATCAAGAAGAATATCATCTGCCGACATGGGGTCCCGCACGAGCTAGTGTCGGATAATGGTTTGCACTTTGAGGCAGAAGTCACAGAAATAGTCAGCGAATACGGGATTCAGAGACACAAATCTTCTCCCTACCGACCTCAGACCAATGGTGCTGTTGAGGCCGCAAACAAAAACCTCAAAGCCATCATCAGCAAGATGATCGAAAGTTGTAGGGATTGGGCCGACCGGATCCCCTACGCCCTCTGGGGCTATCGAACCTCAATTCGAACCTCTACTGGGACTACCCCTTACTCCCTGGTTTACGACATGGAGGCAGTCCTACCTGTGGAGCTGGAAATACCCTCATTACGTGTCATGCTCGAAAGCAAGGTTAGTGAAGAAGACTGGTGCCAAGGCCGTCTTGATGAGCTGACCCTCCTAGATGAACGGAGATTAAAAGCTCTTTACCACATACAAGGATACCATCACCGAATAACGCGATCATTCAATAAGAGAGTCAAGGATCGTGGTGTCCGATAGGGGGATTTAGACCTCAAAGAGATAATCGAACCCTTCTGGGACCCCAGAGGAAAGTTCAAACCCAATTGGAGCGGCCCGTACATTGTGAAGAAAATCTTATCCGGCGGTGCCGCCATGCTCACTGACCTGGATGGGGAAGAGATGGCTCGTCCAGTCAATCAGGACCCGTCTCAAGAAGTTCTACCCCTAGTCCAAAATCTCAGCGCGCTACGACTCTTCTCATCTCCCTTCTATTCAAAAAAAAAAAAAAAACTCTCTCCATTTCCCTCTACCCAGAACTACGTGGGCCTGATCCTCTGCAAAAACTATTTTCAAACAGATAAGAACTTTTTCAAAACCCCCAGAGGTACGTAGGCAGCTCATACTCCTCACATGAGCACGACCCCTTATTTTTCACAAAATACCATTCTTTTCTTACCCCCGAGAACGACAGTTCATTCTAAACATCTACTTGAACAAAAGGATTATGTATGCCTTAGCGATAGGTATAGATAATTCAAAATACAAAATTCATCGAAAGGCACGGCTGGATGATCAAAAACTTATTTATTTCATTAATAAGAAACTACAGTACGGATTACATAAGAAAAAGGAACGGATAACTCCCTTCCCCCCTACTAACATAAAAACCAGACAAAATCCCCAACATCTGTTACATAAATAAACTCCCCAGGAGTCCTACCCATAGCTACCCGAAGAGCCTGCACCCTCATCATCCACGTCCTGAGGATCCCAATTTTCTCCTGCCTGAATGGAGTGTCGCAAAAACTCCATGGACCGATGAGCCTTAACCATCTTCGAAAAGACCACAACACCCCCTTCCATGGAGTCAGATAAAACAAACCACCTCCGACCGGTCTCCACCACTACTATCTTGCTGACTACTTTCCTCCGCAAACACTTCATATAATCTTTGGGGACATGGCAAACCTTCCCAACAGACTGAGAGGGACGGGTCGACGGACGCCAATTTTCCCACAGAGATCCTAGCAACAGACGCAAGCGCTCAGTCAAATCTTCTACTGGAAAGAAATTTGAGGTCCGAGTGGGCACGACCTGCACCCAGCCAAATTGGCGCAAAAGCCGCCAAGGGAAATAAAAAGAGGTCTGCCTGAGACCAACCAGCCGCACATATGAATATTCTCCTAGCTCCAGAACAGGCTGCAACTGTCCCCACTAAGGCACTGACCAATATAGCCCACAAGCCCCATGCTCCACAAGCCAATTCTCCCAGTTCTCAACATACAGGCCCATGCGGATGAAGTAGCGTGAAAAGAAGTTGGGTACAACTGACAAAGGATATTCTGGAGGAGTCGACAAGCGAAATCTTTTAGACAACCACATTAACAACATCACAGGGCTACCCCCCCAAAAAATCTGAACGTCCTTCGCTCCAAGCATCCAGGCCATTCAGAGTCTCTGCCAATATCACCGCCGCAGGATTGCGACGGTATGACATCTCTGAGGTAATGGCTGCCAGTTGTGAGTCCACGCGCACCTCCCCAGTCACCAACAACAATTTTGAAACCAGGCCCAGAACAACGGCTCCAGTATAGCCAACATCACTTACTTCCCACGAACGCACGGACTGCAACACCGCCGGGAGGGAGATCATTCCTCCGGCCACCAATGACCTGGCCGCCGAAGGCGAGATATGAAGAAACCCGGCCAACAAATCCCTAGGAGAACGGGAAAATTCGGGTAAAGCCGCGGCAACACTAGGATTCACGCCCAGTATGACAGAAAACTCCTCGTAGGTAGGACAAACTTCTTCCAACCCAAAGCGGAATACATGGTCTTCGGGGTACCAAAATTGTACTGCCGCCATCAGCATATTCCACTCAAAAGGTCGATTACGCCACAAGGAGACTCGGCGCATATTGAAGGCATCATAGTCGACATTATAAGAACATATAGCTTCCAAGGCTTCGAGGTAGTTGACAAACTCAATGCTACCTGGGAGAGCCATCTTGCAAGACTAAAAGATGATGGGTGGGTATGAAGAATGTAAAAGGTGTGAGGAAAACACTCCACCCTTCTCCCTTTTTATACTTAAAAATCCTCACAAGGGACATAATCCCTGCAGAAATCGAAAGGAACCCTACCCCATAAGGAACTAAAGGCTGAAGAGGGTACCAATCAAAGATTTCAATTGATGGGACTTGACTGAACTGTCGATAGGCAGGCCAGGGTGCTTGCCGATCGGCAACCCCCCATTTTTGGAAATCTCCCTTTTTCCTCTTTTATCAAAATCAGAAAAATAAAAATTGATATTCTCAACAGAATTTCAAAAATCCCTTTTCCTCCTTATATAATTCCCTTTTTTAAATTTCCTCCATTCCTTATTTGTCAAATCAGAAAACTCCATAAAAATAAATTGATATTCTCAAAAGAATTTCAAGAATCCTGTTCCCTCCTTATGGGATTCCCCGTTTTGAATAAAATAACTTTCCTTTGAAAAATTCCAAGAATACTCATATTTTACGGTCTCAATAGCAAATTAAAAAGCGCATGTGCATGCATTCATTCATTCATCATTAAGATAAAAGATAGTCAAAAAACCGCATTGCATTGCATATATATGTTTTCTGTGTTACATCATTTTTGCAAGAAATAAAAAAAAAAGCCAAAAACAACGGGACTCAGCTCGAACCCACATTTCACACTCTCTCTCTCTCTCTCAAGAATTTCCATCCAGGCGACGCGCTCTCTTTCCCCTACGGTGAGACGACACGCCCCCACTACCCGAGCCAGAGTCTCCCTCAGACGAGGCTGACGACACCAAACAAGAAGGAACAGGGAGAGCCTCCTGAATGTGGGCAGTCGCCGATTATATCCAATCCCTGATGTCCCTGAGCCAAGTGGTCGACACCCGGATTTGCTACAAAGGAAAGGCAGAATCAGTATCAAGCAAAAGAAATAAAAAAAGAGAGGAAAAGAACCGAAAGGTTTACCGCAGGACAAAGGACGTCCTCTGTCAAGCCCATCTCCTCCGGATCCATCACAAGAGGATGATGTAGCATCGGCACCGTCCCTCCATCAGCCCGCTGGATGTTGTACGAAAGAGTGTGCAGCCGAACAAAAGGGACCTCCGAGGTCGCCGCCGCCGCAGGTGCCGACGAACCACCACCACTGTGGGATGACCCCACCGCCCGACTCGAACCAGTAGGAGGGAAAGGCAAGGCATCATGTATGCTGGGCGCCATCAACCAGCTCGTCATAAAGTCCATATAATCATACGGCGTGGCCGTATTAGTATACAACGCATAGGACTCGCCAATCATCGTCGCGATCCTTTCATCCTCCAATAATTGTCGCTCCCGCCTCATAGAAGTAGGAGGCTGCGCGGGAGGCACCACCACCTCCTCCTCAGCAATTTGACGGATCACCCTCTCCCCGAGGTACCAGGAGTGGCCGAACTCATGCGCCAACAAACGCGTCATCTGCGCGTTCACCTCAGTCACCCCCGTATCCTGAATGGTGGTCCCCTAAGGATAAAAGGTCACCTAAAAATCCCCAAGCAGACATAAGTCAATACAAAATTAGAAGAGGCAAAAAAACTAAGGCTGAAATGGAAAGAGTCTTACCCTACCACTGGTCAGGTCATTCAAGACCTGACGCACCGCCTCCAGGGAGAGAGATCCCTTCGACTGCCGGTTAGCCTTACGCCATCGATACAAGAGACAGAAATCCCCGACGGTGTCGTCCTTCAGAGCAATCAGTGGGGTGTTGCACCCAATCACCTCATAAAACCACGTCTGAAGTCACGAGCAAAAAGAGACGCATAAGGAAACTGCAAATGCATGAAAGGAAAATGCGAATGCATGAAATGGAAATGCGCAAAGTAAAGAATACCTCAAGGAGATACGTGACTCCAGTAAAAGTCTGCCGACAACACCGGCTGAACGCTTCCAGAGAAGAGTAAAGGGTCGCCAAGTTCAGACTCCCCCAATCATAGAAAGGGATGTTCGAAAACATCCTCAAGTATGGTAAAAACCACAAATGGACGACGTCGCCGCTCGACGCCACCTTGAAACCTCCTAGCACCAACAAAATGAACAATCGGGCCATCTGCCTCACTTGCAGTCCGTCCTCCACATCAACCACCCTGCTCATCAAAACATCCTTCAGCAAGGACATCCGGATAGAATCTCCAAAGACTATCCTCCTCACATCATTGAGTGCCGCATACACCGCCTCCGGCTTCACCCGCAAAGAGCGATCCACCTCTATCTGCTCCCCGTCACAATCTAGCCCCAGCAGTTGCTGCACATCTATGGGAGTCACCGTTATCTCCCCGAAGCCAAAATGAAAAGTGTGGGTAGTGTCCCACCACCTCTCCCCCAAGGCACACAAAACTGCTGTCGAACGAGGCGTCTCATCCAGCGCAGCCGCCAACCTCCCAAAACCCGCTGATGATACCATCCATCACACCACGGGTGGAAGATGCTCCCAAACATCCCTAAGCGCCATCTTCCCGCGGGCATGCATGTTCTTCAAAGAAATATCCGACTGGTGAAAGGAAAAATTCAGTCAAAGGTCAAGAAAAGGAAAAATCACCCAAAAAGGAAAAAAATGCCAAAGGTCAGGTTACTTACATAACCACCGGGAATCACTCTCGAAGAGCGATGACGCGACGGATCCAGCCGCAAGGTCCGCTCATCCGCAACCGGCTCGAATGCATTAAAGGCATTCTCATTCCCCAAAGCAAGGGGCACCCTGTCCCTCCAATCCACTTTCACCCAGTCATCAATGGTCAACCACTCCTGATGGACAGCAGTGCTCACAAAAGGGGCCATTTCTTGAAGATCAGAATGCTAGAACGATTCGCAGATAGGAATCGCAGAAAGAGAGAAGGCAGGAAGCTGTGAAAAATGGGGGGAATTCGCCCCCTTTATATAGGAGGCCAAACGCCATGCCGATCGACAACCCACCTCACCATACTGATCGGCACTGTCTCCTCACCTTCCCGAGGTAGCCCAAAAGTCCGTTCCACTGCCGAATGGCACCCCTCGGTCTATGACGACCGACACCCCCCTTAAAATTTCGTGCAAAAATTCCCAAAAAATACCAGAAAGCCTCGAAAAATCCCCGAAAAATTCCTAAAAATCCCAGGAAGGATTTAGAACGTTTTCATCAAGTAAATTTCTCACTCATTCGGGCGACACACCGTTTTCCCCAAAGGAGACCTCAAAATCCAAGCGAATGACCTCTCGGGCAAGGCGCCCGGACCACCGAATCACCTCATCATCAGACTTTACAACCATCGGCTATCCGGTGCGGTACAATATCACATGGTATTTTTCCCAGCAGAAATCAGAAGAACCACTCCCCCCGAGCAATCTCTCCCAAAGGACAATCCAAATTTTCCCCGGCCCATTCATCATTCCCCAGCGAAATCTCAGATCCAAATTCTTATTCCCAGCGGAACCCCTCTTCCCCAGCGGAATCCTAAAAAACTAAGTGAAATCTCCTCCCGGTAAAGCTCCGAAAAATCCCTAAGGATCACCTGATCACTTCCCCAGCAGAATTCTCTTACAGCACCCAAAATAGGTTGTTCTCCCCTGAGAGGTCTCCTAAAAAGCTTCCCCCAGCTAGAAGCTCCCCAACTCAAATTGGAATCACAAAGTTCTTTCTTCAGTAGAATTAAAATACAATCTTTATCCACTCTTGGGTCAGAATTGGCCCCGGTCTTGGATCGTCACCTTAGTTAGGTCAGAATTGACCTCGGTCCTCGGTCGTCACCACTCTTAGGTTAGAATTGGCCCCGGTCTTGGATCGTCTCCTTAGTTAGGTTAGAATTGACCTCGGTCCTCGGTCGTCACCACTCTTGGGTCAGAATTGGCCCCGATCTTGGACCGTCACCTTAGTTAGGTCAGAATTGACCTCGGTCCTCGGTCGTCACCACTATTGGGTCAGAATTGGCCCCGGTCTTGGATCGTCACCTTAGTTAGGTCAGAATTGACCTCGATCGTCACCACTCTTGGGTCAGAATTGACCCCGGTCTTGGATCGTCACCTTAGTTAGGTCAGAATTGACCTCGGTCCTCGGTTGTCACCACTCTTGGGTCAGAAGTGGCCCCGATCTTGGATCGTCACCTTAGTTAGGTCAGAATTGACCTCGGTCCTCGGTCGTCACCACTCTTGGGTCAGAATTGACTCCGGTCTTGGATCGTCACCTGAATTAGGTCAGAATTGACCTCGGTCGTCACCACTCTTAGGTCAGAACTGTCCTCGGCCCTCTGAATTGGTCATCCTCATCTCCTTAGGTCCTTAGAACTGACCTCGATCCTCCGAATTGATCATCCCCAGCATACTTCTTAGGTCCTCAGAATCGACCTCGACCCTCTGAATCGGTCATACTCCCTCAAAAGCATCATGTGGTGTCTAATTGACGGCTATCATTTGTTCCAAACTCACCCGTCAATGGGCCCTGTAGACACCCCATTTTGTTACCCCTTAACTCTCCTTAGGTCCCTAGTACCTCCCTTCATCACTATAAACCCAGGTCATGTCCCGAGTACTGACCTGGAAGCAAACGGGCACCCCCCGGCTCAATTTGACCCAAAAGTCAAACTCCTCGTCTTGAACGAGACTCAATGAATCTTCGAAGGGTCCTAAATAACCTTTCCAATGGTCCACCCCATGCGTAATTCCGACTTACCACGCGGACGAACGATCCGTTTGACTCTGGGAAGCCACCGAGCGTTTCTCGGGCCCGGTTGACCAAAGTCAACTATCCAAACTGGGTCAACCTCTTTGGAATGTCGAAGTACATCTCCTAACCTTTCCAACGGTATTCCCCGTGCGCGATTCAGACTTACCATGCGGACGAACGCGCCATTTGCGTCCGCACGATTCCCCGTCCAATGGACCGACAAACGCTTCTGACCCACATTTGACCTAAAGTTAACTCCCGAACTCGGGAGCGGTCCAAAGGACTTTCGAAGGTCTCTAAAATACCTTTATAACGGTATGCCCCATGCGCGATTCTGACCAACGGTTTGCCCTCGGCGGACAATTTTCCGAAAAAGCCTGAGGCGCAGTGCCAAATGGCAGGTCCCAGATCCTTCCGATCGGCACCTACCGATAGGCAGTGCCATGATAGGGCTGATCGGCAGTCCCCTGGGGTTATAAAAGAAGGCCTTGGCCTCATTTGCAGGAGGAGCCCAGATCTGATAGAAATCTCTCTGAACGAATCCCAGAAACCTCTCTCGAAGGCAGCGTGATTTCAACTCCCAAATCCCTCTTTTACCTTCACTTTTCATCATCCTTTTCATCAAACTTGGTGAATTAACCACTCTCCATCGTCATCCAAGCTCAAGGGCTGCTCTCCAACATTCAAGATCAAGCTCAAGATCTTCAAGAAGGTCCAACTTTCTCAAACTCTCTCTCTTAAATTCTCTTGAATTCCCAATAACTTATTTTCTTACTTAGCACTTTTATAATCTCATCTCACACATCCTAATATACTTTTTATTTAGTATTATTGCACATCTCTTATTTTCATATAAATAAAAACCCCAAAACAAGAAAAAGAGGGTTTGCTCATAAATTCCAAGTAGGGATTCTCACACTTTTTCCACATTTTTCTCACAACCAAAACACCTTTTCCACACACACACACACACACACTTACAAATAAGAGATCCCACATTTGGATTTATGGGATAAACCCCACCCCTTTGCTTTGTATGCGAACTACGTGGACTTTGATGCCTTTATAGGCTACGTAGGCGTCTCGGGGTAAAACCCGAGACTCGAGTCCTTTCTCTCACTTTTTCTCTCATTTCCTATTTTCTCTAAATCCATTTTTCTTATATTATATATATCCTTAGTCTTAGTGACACATTACTCCATGTGCGTTATCGTTCCTTTATAGCGATCAACGTAGGGGTAACCGCGTAAATCTTATTTTTCTAATATTACTTTTATAATCTTCCTATGGATGACTCGCTTTATCTTTTCCATGATACAAGCCAAGGATTCCTACCTCCATTCTATATATATACACATGCACACATCTCACGGGGGGGAAACATAAAGGAAAATAGCAAATATCCATGAGAGACCGAAAGGGCGGATTGGGTGCCTAACACCTTCCCATTTCGTAACTAAGCCTCCAAACCCTTTTTGAATCATTTTGGTTTCGCACGCACCAGTATGTCTTTGGATGCCATCCTTCGGGGTGGCTTTCTCTTTTTCTTTTGTCTGTTTTGAGTAAATTAGACTGGCGACTCTGAATCTCTCTACATTTTTCACACCTCACAAAATCGACGCCGACCGAAGCGCTCTCCCGAGAGGGGACGCGCGGGACCCGAAGGATTCCTCCTCCCTCCGCGATGGGGATCTGCGGGGATGGCCACAGTATTCATATAAGTATAAGAAATAAATTTTGCGGGTTATGATTATATATAGTAAACCCAAACCCGCCCCGTTTAACTGTCGGGCTTTTCTATAAAACCCAAACCGTTTTGTTTATTTTAAACGAATTTTTAAACCGCCCCATTAGGGGCGAAACCCGACGGGGCGGGTTAAATTGTCATTTATAACGACAAGGGAATGATTGAGAGTCCACATCATGCTGAGAGAAGTGAGATGAGAATTGTGGTATATGGAGGACTTTTGGATGTATAGTGGTACGTGGTGAGATCCTAATATGCTATATTTATAATGGGATGATAGTTGAGAATTCATATGCACACACTTTTACATATGTGCACATACGAGTACGTGTAGTTCACTTTGAGTATTTATGTGAGCCTACTAAGTTTTTCGCTTACACCCCCACACTTTATATATGCATTACTGGCTTTATAGGAGATACAATTTATTATTGTTGATGCGGCGTTCAGAGATTCGGGATACAGGGATGAACATATAGATCCATACATTATTTTCAAAAGCATTGTATATTTTATTGCAATGGCAATTGTAAAAGGACATTTTGAGATTTATTTGGATAAAGAGTTCAATCATTCATTTTGTGAGGCGAACCCTTATCAGGATGAAGATTAGTGCCAAAAAGCAACTACTAGTGACAATAAATGCATGTGAGAGGTCAACATGTTCAATATCCAAAACTCCTCTATTAAATGTGTTTTTACAAAATAAATGCTATGAGAATGTAATAAGTGCAAGGGATTCCAGAGGACTTGATTGGATGGGGAAGGAACAAGCACCTTTAAAACAATAAGGGCAAGACATTAACCTTAAACACAAATGAGTGATCAATAATGGTGTCAAGGGAGTAAATTCTAGGTTAGAAAAACGTCTCCTGGAATAATAGAACTTTGTAGTATTTGTATGGGTGCAAGGTCACTCTCACATTAAATGCGTCTCACATCATTTAATCCTAATAGTGCCCCTAACAAAATGGCAAAGATATGGCATTAAATGCACTGTCGGATATGATATTTTGACAGAAACACTGTTTGGGCTCTTAGAGTTGTGGTAGCATCAATTAGGAGATGATGATCCAGCTACAAACTTACCGTCCTAGGAATATTTTCACTTGAGTGATAGTTTATCGAGTTCCTAAATTTCAGACATTGTGATGTCAATAAGTTGGTAAACATTAAATTGCAAAAAGGTGTGTTATCACATCACTTGGAAATGGAGGTTGTACGAAGGAAGGTTGTTCGACTGATGACTTGCTCGAGCAACCTATGAAGTTAGGTAATGGATAGAGATTAAGTTTTGGGTCGTTGTTTGGATCGAAGTCCCTCGAGAAGGTTTATACTTTTGCTGGGTTCCCTCAAGGGGGTTCCTCTGTGGATGGTATCTTGGGTGTGTGTTTGTATAAATGAAAGGTTATGCATAAGTACTCTAAAGGGGTTAGTATTTCCAACGTTCCCAATCCTCCAAACCAAATACCTACGAGATACCCAAGATGAGGTTGTTCAATAGAGCATGCGAGCTCTCTCATGCCCTGCCAAACATGGTCCCTCGAGGGTACCGATCAATCTCATAAACATTACAAGATTAAACTTGGTATTCTCAAGTGAAATGTCAATATAAATACATCTTATCCCTATTACAAAGTGCACTTTTTTATATTACTCTAATAGGTTGGGTCTTTGTAGGGAGTCCGTCGAGTAACCCTGTATTCTGTGAGCAACCATCTTTGGTCTTTCATTTGTACCGTGCTTGCCTTACTTATCCTTTTTGGGCTTGGACCCCTTTACATTTTCCCCTTCGTAGAGATATTTGTTTGTTTGTGAAGAAATATCTATATGAAATACCCTCTCTTCGAGCAACTTGTAAATAGATGTTATTTTGAACAAATAGGCATTGAATATATAGATAGAGAAATAATTCTTTTTGCTTATGCAAGGGACCTTTTTTTGAGCTCGTATGACCTTGTTTTTTGAATGACTGTATAAATCTTCATCTTAGAGCTTTATTGTGTTGCATTTAGTGAGTAAAAATATTTACTTGGGAAATTATAAAGTTTTTTCCTCCCCCCCCAAAAAAAAATTGTTTTGATTGCCCAGGTGTACAAGTCATCCCTCGAAACGTCTACACGCCTTTTCAATTTTTTTTTAATTTTCCAACAGTTTTGTCATCATTGTTGCGTCTCTTGGTTTAAACCAAACCGACATATGCCTCCCCATCCACACACTTGTTAAATCAAAGGGCACACATGTATTGCATTCAAGGCACCTCTGACGTCAGCACGCCGTTTATAATCATTGCCTCTATTCTATACGTGCGTGCCTATCTGCAGCGTTTATTATTTAAAAAACTCGCCCGTAATATAAAAGGGTTCCTTCCACCATTTACTTATTTTCTACCTTTATGGTTTTGCATGTATTGAATAGAGAGAGAGAAAGAAATAGAGAACAAGCATTTCTGAAAAAAACTCATCCCCCAAACTTTCCATCTTCATATATTTTCTCCCTCCTTCTATAAATGGCATAAAAAAAGACTTCCTTTAAGAGAGAGATTTTCCCCTACACCGTTGATCGTCAAATCCAATGGGGGAAATACTGCCCTACCCCTTATTTTGGGAGTGGGGACCAGTTCTGGGTTGTGGCCAACCAAGTTATAGGTTCCCTCACTTTCAAGGAGGAAGACGTTAACCTTCTTATAAGTGAAGACAATGTCATTGAAAAATGCGCGTACAAACCTAGTTCCACCATTACCCAATGTAGGGTTAAAAGGGGGGATTATCCCTATTCAAATGTCTAATTTGAGGCTACTAGTGTCTCTTGTGAAGGTTTGGCAGTCTGGACTGAGTACAACCATGGCAAGTACGCTAAGGAGTTATTCCTTGCTAGTTTATCCTCATCAATCTGGTTTAGGGATCTTACTTTGGCCAAAAATAATACCACCTTGAGGATGTTGGTTTCTCGGTGGAGTCATCTGACTCACACTTTCACAGTCGTCTGGGTGGAATTTTTCGTTACCTTGGAGGATATGTGCGAGCTGCTCGGTCTAGAGGTTGTTGTTACATACACTTTCTTTGAAGAGGCTATCTCTGTAGATGAAGCCACTGTGCATAAGGAACTGAGCCAAGTCGTGAAGAAGTGTATGAAGATATATAATAAGTGCACCTTCTCAGAAATCATTCGGTATTTTTATTACATGGATGATAAAGCTAGCGCCCAAGCTCGAGAGGCTGCTAAAAAAGACCCCAAGGGTAAGCGCGTGTTTGAGACACCTCCTAATAGAGAAGGTTTTGGTAGTAGTGTTGAGCTTGCTAGACATATCTGGGTCATGTTATCAAGAATCTACTTGCTCAAAAAATCCTAGGACTGCTAAAGGAGAGGTCTTATAAATCTTATTATCCTATTAACTTTCAGAGTGAAAGGCTCTTTAGCTTCCATGACGGTCGACTCTTTATATTCTTCGCTTAACAGAGTCTAAACTGATTCGACGAGGTCCATTGGCAGGATTGATGTGTTGAACGAAGCCAATCATATCCTTTTAACTGCTTTTATTTATGCCAGTTCCCCTCTTATGCCCCTTATGGCCTTCTCCTTAAAAACCATCCTATTAAGGTTCCTCGCATCCTTACCTGGAATTATAAACGGTATAGGAAGTCTTTTCATTCTTTTATTGATGATATAAAATGTTTTAAATTTTGTCTGTACACGGTCGTTGACCGCCAATAATTTCTTTATTGATACTTTTCGGCCTATCAAAACGGTCGATGAGTCTTATGGTTTTAATTCACCCTCTTCTGCCATTCTCTTGGTTGTTACTCCTTTTTACCTTCCCTCACTCTACACCAAATCCTGTGAATGGTCACGCCCAGTTGGTCACGGCCTAATTTCGCGACCAACTGGTTGTAGACTCGGCCATGACCATCTCAATTTTGGGCGTGACCATATTCATTACCATACCGAGTCATGTATGCTTTCTAAGTGGTCACGGACCAAATCCATGATCACTGTGGGTCACGAACTTCGACCGTGAATAGGGGGTGACCATCTTGGCTCCAAATTTGTGCTAAAATTCCCTCCAAGCTTGGTCGCTGATGGGTCACGAATTTGGGTCGTGACCATAGGAATGACGAAGCAACACACACAGATATATGGGGTCGTAGCTGTGGGCTCAAACCATTTCCTGGCATGAGTCGCGACCCTGGGCCATGACCAGACCTCAGTTCGAGTAGTGAATATGAAGCATTGATTGGTCGCGCATTATGGGTTACGGCTCTAGGCTGTGATCAGGTTCAATCTATAAAAAATAAGACGCGTTGCTTCCCTTCATTTTTGTCAATCTGTTTCGATGTCTAAAGCCCTAGGAGCTAAACATTTCTTGCGATTTCGGCGATTTTGGCTCAGAAAGTATTTGAACTTGTGATTTAGACCTCATTTCCAATTCCATTTCGTGATTCTAGTGTAGATTTAGACCTCATTTCGATTATAATTATGTGGGTGTATTTCAGATCTCGACTCATTGTGTGTGTGTGCGTATTTTGATTCTCATTGTGTATGTGTGTATATGTGTGTGTATGTGTGTTTATGTGTGTAACTATGAACAAATTGTATTTTATGCCAATAAACCCTATACATTGTATTGGGGTTATTTTTTTTTGACAAAATATTATTCAAAACCTTAGACGTTATATTTTTTTGACAAAATATAATTAAATGGATTTTTAATAAGTAAAAAAATTACATCTACCTTTATATGCAACTTGGTATGACTTGAATTTTGTACAGATGCGACCCTCTATCTATTCCATAATCATGAACTAGTTATGAATGATTAATGTTAATTTTGGTTGTTAATTTAACTTTGGGCATGTCTTGAACTGCATTAATCATCTTGAAGACGATTTGTTTTGTGATACTATCGAAATATCAATGTGTTTTTCACATGTGGGTAGTTGAACAACTGTATATATCCTCTCAAATATCTGATTTTGAACTCTTGTGAGGATAGCGAGTTCTATTAGTCACTCAACTTTGGTTTCGTAATATGATTACTGGAATTCGGTTAGTGTTTTTGGCCCATTTGCATCTTTAGCCATATATGTTGTTTCTTGAATTTGTAAGCTTAATTTTCTTTGTTTTAGTTATCTCCGATACTTACTCTTTTCGATATCATGTAGGTAACTGAGAGAAAATCTGAACTAGCAAAGCTTGAAGCAATTGATTGTGGAAAACCATTGGAAGAAGCTGCATGGGATATAATATGTCTTTGGCACCTATAGAAATCCTTTTCCCTTCATGTTAATGCAAAATTCCCTAATATTCTTATTCATGCCATCCAGTATATTTTCAGGTGTTTTGAGTACAATGCAAATCTTGTCGTCATCGGGTGCTTTATCATCGACGCAAGGTAAACGTTGAGTTCAGTTCCATAAGGGTAACCAAAGAGCTGGATGTCATGAAATATATTGAAAGGGGTCGCAAGGTTTGTCTATATATGTGATTTTTTTTCATTCCTTGTAAGCTGTATTTATGTATGTTTCATGTTTATATTATATATGTATATGCAAATTGTTCAATAGGGGGTCAAATTTTTGACACAATAGCACAACAGGTTTTAGCCACACACATGGTGTCATGGTCACAAGATTTATTAAAAATACTTGATTTATATTTATTAGATTGAAATTTCTAATTTTCGCTTGATTTACAGTTGGTACTCACTCCCACGCATCTGCCTATTGTCATAGAGTATGCGACAGGCGGGGAACTTTTTGAGCGAATCTGCAATGCATGAAGATTTAGCGAAGACGAGGTTCTCTTACTCGTTAAGAGCTCGATATTTCAAATTTAAGGGCATCATAAATTTGGTTTTGTAGTTTTAGCATTTTGAGGTTTTCTATTGGTTGATGTTTTTCCAACATATTTTTAGGCTAAATACTTCCTCTAGCAGCTTATATCAGAAGTCAACTACTGTCATTCCACGATAAAAGAAACTTGATATCTCTCTCTCTATATATAAGTTGGTTGAAGGATTTTCGTAAAAATGTTGGTTCGTCGTGGAATCGTAACCATTAAGGCCGAAGAATAAATATGAGGATAGACATTTCTAATTGGAACGTAAATGCTTTGACTTTGTTGAATTTTAGTTCATTTGACTGATTGATTGGTGTTTTTGGCAGATGATTTTGGTATATGACTTTGTTGGCGGATTTGTGCTGCGACTTCAGCGATTTGCTGTGAGTTTTCATTTTTGTAGATTTTGCCCGACAAAGCAAAATAATTGGCTTCAGAAATTCTCAATGAGCTTCTTAAGGTTAGCTCTATAACAATTCACTTGCTACATTGGGGTAACTCCCCTTTTAACAGTCTTCCATTTGAAATCCTGAAAAGTAACAAAGAAATAAAACGTTGAAAATGATTTCAAGTATGATGTTTAGGTTTTCATCACGTGTTTTTGCTCCCTCCCTACCCGGGAAACTTTGACCATCTTTATTTTTGGTAGTAGGTAAACAATAATGCAATATTTGAAATCATTTTGGAACTCTTATTTCCATATTTTAGTTGTTGAAACTGAAGTAGAATGTGGGCGAAGGTTGAATAATTTTTAAGGTTACTAATAACTCTTCTTTCATTCGTATACAAATTAGCTAAAGTTTAGACAATGCCCAGTTGTCTTTGCATCATTTTTTGGTGGCCCAAAAACGTGTATGTACAGGGTTCTTCAGGTTATTATCTTGGATAACTTGTATGATAATGTGTTTAATGGTGAATTTAACTATCCTTTTGCTTCAACTATGAGTTCAGATAGATCTGTTTTAATATTTTTTCTCTTTTGGTTGCAGATAATTGAGGGGAAGTGTGAAAAACATTTCAATCTCGTATGGCTTATTCCATCTTATATGTATGTGTGTTTCATTAACATTTTCAGTTTTCACTATACCTACTTCATAGACACAGTCTCCCAAAGGCTGTGTAGAAATTAATAAATGTGTTCCCAATTGACAAACCAAAGTTCTGGGTGGGGGAAGGGAGGTGAATAACATACTAACGGTAAAAAAACTTGGTGTTAGAGTGCGAAAACCCAAAACAGCCCCCAAATGGCCCCGTGAGAGGCACCAACACCTTGTACGGGATTAATGTAACTCGTAGAAATTGACCGCGTGATCACGCGACTCCGGATTTGAGAATACGATGAAAATTAAAAAATATCTAGACTTAGGCCTAAAAACTTATCTTCAGAGAGCGAAATCCCAAAACAAACCCCAAACGGCCCCGTGAGAGGCACCAGTACTTCGCATGGGACCAATGTAATGTAACACTCCGCTCAATTAAATATCGTGTGATCAGTCATAAACCCAATTAATTAGAGTATAGAGTTGGGTCATTCTTAGAATCACTGTCGAAAAATATTTTCTTATTGTTAATAACCTAATACTCAATTAAGGCGGTGTTTAAAATTTTTCAAATTTTAATTTAATACAATCTCATTTTACTATTACAAATAATTTCATGTAATCCATTCCATAACAATGCATAATAGGTAAGTAACATCACAACTGAATTAAATGTAACTAGAATTAGGCCTGTAAACGGATCGAATTCGGACCGGATCAAGCAAATCCAAATCCATATTCGTTTATGTTAAACGGATTCAGATCCGATCCGTTTATTAATTGGATCGGATCAGGCAAATCTAAATCCATATACGTTTATGTTAAATGGATTCGGATCCGATCCAATTATCCGATTATCTGTTTATGTTAAACTTCATTTGCAACATTTTTATTTTCAACTTTTATTTCAAAATTTTATTTTGCAAATGTTCCAACAAAACAGATAATGAAATAAAGAACTATTATAATATATATTTAAAATATTATTAAATACTATATATATTAATTAAAAAGATATTATATATATGTATATATTGAAAATATTAATCGGATCGGAGTATATGAATTCAAATCCGCTCCATTTAATAAACGGGTAATTGGATAATCGGGTAATCGGATAATCGAATTTTAGGCATGATCCATATCCGCTTAAATGGATCGGATTCTAATTCGGATAAAATCCGATCCATTGATAGGCCTAACTGGAATAAACTCCCCAATTTAATTATCTCAATACAAAAATCCATATAAATTGAATGTATCAAAACTGACATAAGTAATATCACTGTCTGAGATAGAATCGAAATAACTAGAATCCTTGGGTTACATGCCCTACATGAACTAACTACTACGGATGTATGAATCAAGAGAATGAAAGCGTATAAGCAAAGTCTGCAACTCCATAGCATCTATAGTCCGTCAAATATCCAATCCTTTGTGCTTGGCGTTCCTGTGACTGGACACCTAATATAGAAGACACAAGGGAGGTGGGAGTATGCAAGAAAATGGGTCAAAGCTCGATGGTAAAATATTTTTAAAAATAACAAGTGATTAACAAGTGCAATTAAGCAATTATTATGTACGTGTTAGATTCTCGAACTCTCTCTTGAGATTCTCACCTCTCATCCAGTGTGCACGCCTAACATACCTTCAAACCAGACTAGTTACTATTCCCATGCGAACTAGTTCTATCCAGTCTAACATCTAAACATAACCCAATATCATTCCGATGTATTTCTCTCTCAATATAAGTAATGCATATATATCCAATTTCTCTTTAACATGGATAAGCAATTTTTTAATATAATATAATTAAGTGTTCACCAACTTAATTTATATCAGATTTCATTATTATTCATGTCTACTTAATTCACACATTATAATATCACAAGTATATATATACATTCACTCTATTATATATATACAACACTACACCCCGAGACTGAGCTGCGTGATTGCATACTCTGCTATCATGTCTGGGTACATCTCGTCACTGTACAAAGGACCATTGGTTCAATATCTCACTCGAACCATCATCACAAATCACACATATTGGAGGTGAATATAGTTCCAAGCCTATGTGCTACGCACATACCTACGCACCCGTATGTCCGTCATCATTATCATTATCACAGATAGTCCGTACCTAAGTTCTATATTCTGAGGCACAAGTCAAAAATCCCTCCAAAGGGTCATCAGGATATGACTGTCCTCAACGCGTAAACTTCCTGTCGATAGCAAGTAGGCTAGTTATGTCATCCACCCAAATCATCATATAGGTATACACTCAATCTCTCTCTCTCTCTCTATATATATATATATATATATATATATATATATATATATATATATATCAACAATAGGGTATATGCACATCCCATATTACAAGTCTCATACGTAGTATACTTATATCTCGAATATCCTACGTATCATGGTATTTTAAACCTCATTTATATTATAGGTATTCGCTCCACCTATGTGTATATCAACAAATGGGTATACTTTCATCCCATAGACAAATCTCACACGTAGTATATTTATAGTTTATCCCATAAACTAATAATTAACATTTTATTCACATTTCCCATTACTCCTAACATCTCTTGTTAACCGAAAGGATTTAATTAATTATTCCAGTAGCTACATTCAACCCATACTTATTGGTCCAAACCCCAGACTCATTATAACAAGCCCGAATTATATTTTAATTCTCAATAATCCTTTTCTCGATAAAGTTACATTCTGCCCAGAAATATAAAATTACAATTTGAGGCTTTTCTTCTCCGATTTTGAAAAAACTTAAAACTACAAAGTTGTACAGAACGTGATTTTATACAAGAACGCGAGAGCACACTACTAATTTTCGCTTAAAACAGTCCTAAAATTATCATACAATGTTCGTCCTTTTTCTACATATTTCTACCTACGGGCTGTAACATAATTCATCCTCAAAACATCTACCAAATGATCCCAAACTCCTTATAATTCCTCCCAAATGATATACCCAAGTATGGACATGATTTATAACATCAATTCATATCAAAATCATAATGGAATTTTGATTAATCATGCTAATCCCATTTTAATTCAAAAAATCTATATTTTATCATTCTTACTAAAGAACACGTATAAACCCCAAATTTCTTCATCAAATAAACTCAAGTTTCATGATGTTAATTCTAATATCAACAAGGTATTAATCCTACATGGTTTCCATTTCAAGGATTAAATCAAAATCATCAAAATTCATCTTTGATTTATAAAACTTTAAAAAAAATCTCTTTCTATCTAGCATGGATAACATAGATGGTAGCGTCAGAGGACCAAATCTCGAAACAACCCTAGTCTGAGAATACGATGAAAATTTTAAAATATCTAGACTTAGGCTTAAAAACATAGCGTTAGAGGATGAAATCCCGAAACAACCCCTAAATGGTCCCGTGAGAGGTACCAACACCTCGCACGGGACCAATGTAACTCGTAGGGTCTAACCGCGTAGTCAAGGAACTCCCGATTTGAGAATACGATAATAATTTAAAAATATCCAGAATTAGGCTTAAAAACTTTGCGTCAGAGGGCAAAAACCCAAAACAGTCCCCAAACGGTCCCGTAAGAGCCCCCAACACCTCGCATAGGACCAAGGTAACTTGTAGGAACTGATGGCATGGTCACGGGACTCTCGATTTGAGAATACGGTGATAATTTGAAAATATCTTGACTTTGGTTAAAAACTTTGCGTCGGAGTGCGAAAACCCAAAACATCCCCCAAACCGCCCCGTGAGAGGCACCAATAGCTCGTACGGGACCAATGTAACTCGTAGGAACTGACCATAGGGTCACGGGACTCCTAGTTTGAGAATACAATGAAATTTTGAAAATATCCCGACTTAGGCCAAAAACTTGGCATCAAAGTGAAAAACCCCAAACAACCCCAAACCGCCCCATGAGAGGTACCAACACTTCGCACGGGATCAATGTAACTCATAGGAACTGACTACGTGGTCACGAAACTCCTAAATTGAGAATACGATGACAATTTAAAAATATCTAGACTTAGGCTTAAAACTTGCCGTTAGAGTGCAAAAATACAAAATAGCCCCCAAACGGTCCCGTGAGAGGAACCAATACCTTGAACATGACCAATATAACTCGTAGGAACTGACCGCGTGGCCACGGGACTTCAGGATGGAGAATATGACGATAATTTGAAAATATCTTGACTCAGGCCTAAAAACTTGGCGTTAGAGAGGGAAAACCCAAACTAGTCCCAAAACGGCTCCGTAAGAGCCACCAATACCTCGCACGGTACAATTTTGATTCGTAGGAAGCGACCTCATGGTTACGGGAATCCCAATTTGAAAGTACGGTGATAATTTGAAATATTTATGACCTAGACTTAAAAACTTGGCGTTAAAGGGAGAAAACCTAAAACAGCACCCAAATAGCCCCGTGAGAGGCACCAACACCTCATACGGGACCAATGTAACTCATAGGAACTGACCGCATGGTCACCGGACTCCCAGTCTAATAATATAATTAAAATTTGAAAATATCTTGACTTAGGCTAAAAACTTGGCGTGAGAGTGCAAAAACCTAAAATAGCCCCAAAACGGCTCCGTAAGAGGCACCAACAACTCGCACGGGACCAATGTAACTCGTAGGAACTGATCGCATGGTGACGGGAATCCCGGTCTGAGAATATAACGGTAATTTAAATATATCTAGACTTAGGCTTAAAAACTTGAGGTCATAGTGCAAAATCCCAAAACAGCCCCAAAC
Organism: Sambucus nigra; assembly: GCA_949130495.1. NCBI lineage: Eukaryota > Viridiplantae > Streptophyta > Magnoliopsida > Dipsacales > Adoxaceae > Sambucus > Sambucus nigra. The sequence continues at coordinate 52,498,168 of OX422214.1, forward strand.
GGCACTGTGACAGGCACCGACACCTCGCATGGGACCAATGTAACTTGTAGGAACTAATCACGTGGTCATGTGACTCCCGATCTGAGAATACGATGAAAATTTTAAAATATCTAGACTGAGGCTAAAAACTTGGCATTCGATGATGAAAAGCCAAAATAGCCTCCAAACGGCCCCGTGAGAGGCACCAACACCTCTTAGGGGACCAATGTATCTCGTTGGGATTGACCGCGGGGTCACGGGACTCTTGATTTGAGAATACGAAGAAAATTTGAAAATACGATGACTTATGCTTAAAAACTTGACGTTAGAGGGCGAAATACCAAAATAGCCCCCAAACGATCCCGTGAGAGGCACTAACACCTCGTACGAGACTGATATAACTCGTAGGAATTGACTGGATGGTCACGGGACTCCCTGTTTGAGAATACAATGATAATTTGAAAATATCTAGATTTAAGATTAAAAACTTGGTGTTAGAGGGAGAAAACCTGAAACAGCCCCGTGAGAGGCAATGACACCTCGCACGGGACCAATGTAACTCGTAGGAACTAATCGTGTGGTCACGATACTCTTGGTTTGAGAATATGAGGATAATTTGAAAATATCCAAACTTTAGCTTAAAAATTTAGCGTCAGAGTGCGAAAACCCAAAAGATCCCCCAAACGACCCCCTGAGAGGCACCAACACCTCGCACAGGACCAATGTAACTCATAGAAACTGACTGAGTGGTAACGGGACTCCAGGCTTGAGAATATGATGATGATTTAAAAATACCTTGACTTAAGCCTAAAAACTTGGCATCAGAGTGTGAAAATCCAAAGCAGTTCCCAAACGGACCGTGAGAGGCACCAATACCTCGCACGGGATAAATATAACTCATAGGAACTAACCACGTGGAGACGGGACTCTTGGTTGGCCAATACGATGATAATTTGAAAATATCTAGATTTAGGCTTAAAACTTGGCGTTAGAGTGCGAAAACATAAAATAGCCCCCAAACAGTCCCGTGAGAGGCACCAATGCCTTGTACGGGGCCAATGTAACTCGTAGAAATTGATCGCATATCAAGGGACTCACGATTTGAGAATACAATGAAAATTTAAAAATATCTTAACTTAGGCCTTAAAACTTGGCGTGAGAGGCGAAAACCCAAAGCAATCCCCAAACGGCCCCATGAGAGGAGGGGTGGTAAACAGACGGATACGGATCGGATATCATATTTTTTATATCCGTATCCTCTATCTGAATGCACTATCCGTATCCGTATCTATATCCGTATCCTCCCGGATAGTTGAAACAATTATCCATATCTGTATCCGCTCAGATACCTCGAATTCGAATAGTATCCGTCTCCGTATCCATTTACATTATTTAGCCATCGTAAAAAATAACTATTAAAATATCCAATCCATTGAAATCCAATCCAATCCAAATAAATATATAACAAAATTACTACCTCCGTTATGGCTTCCATAATTATAGTATCATTCCATAATTATAATAGTTCTTAAAGTCATCCATACTTTACAACCATATAAGCTTAAAGCCATCCAAAAATAATAACAGTAGCATTCCACAACATTAGATATGAATATTCAACTTTTAGATTAAATCAAATTTATTGAGAATGATAACATCATGTACCTTTTAGTCTTTAAAACATACTGATATTTTTATCTTAATAAGTATACATTTTTATTTTGTATATAATATACATGTAGATTTCTTCAGCTCTCAACACAATCAAAACCATCTGTTTAATTTTTTGTTTCTCTCCTAGATTTATTTATAATTAAGAAAATTAATGAACAACCACATGACAAAAATATAAATATAGTCATATATTTTTATTTTTATTTTGTATATACGTGTAGTTGCTAACTTTCTGTTGTAGGAGGTAGCGGAATGAGGGTTTCTTTTCTCTTGTTTTGTTACGAAAGAGAAATGAAATGAAATGAGGGGTTTTTTGTTTTGAGTGGAGTATATGTTCTTTAATGGGTGTATGTCGTATGTGATAAGGTGTATTGTAACTTTAGTGTAACTCCATAATAATATACCCAATAAAATAATAATACATGGCATTTTATAATATACCCAATAAATAATAACTTTAGTTTTTTTAGTCGAGTATGTGTTTGTTTTGTTTTAGGGAATAAACGATTAAGTTTTTCTAAAATATTATTTTATTAGTAATACTAATAATAATGTTAGTAGTAATATTTTAAACATATGTTTGATGAATAATGATATCCGATAAGACGAATATTCGGTAACTTGGATACCCTGCATCGGATTCGTATTATCCATGTTGAATACTAGTACTATCCGTATCCGTTTTCTTGGATTTTTTTTTATAGAGTATCCATATTCGTATCCGATTCCATTTTTTTGGATATATATTTACAAATTCGGATTCGGATATCGGACGAATGCGAATTTCGAATATCCGTTTACAACCACACCTCGTATAGGACCAATGTGACTCGTAGGAAGTTACCGCGTGGTCACGGGTCTCTCGGTTTGAAAGTACGACGATAATTTTAAATATCCATGACTTTGGCTTAAAAACTTTGTGTTAGATGAAGAAAACCCAAAACAACCCCCAAACGACCCCGTGAGAGACACCATCACCTTGCACGGGACCAATGTAAGTCGTAGAAACTGACTGCATGGTCACGGGACTCCTGGTATAAAAATACAATGAAAATTTTAAAATATCCATGACTTAGGCTTAAAAACTTGGTGTTAGAGGGCGAAAATCCAAAACAGTCCCCAGACGGTCCCATGAGGGGCACCAACACCTTGCATGGGACCACTGTAAGTCGTAGGAACTGACGGCATGGTCACGGGACTCCCAGTATAAAAATACAACGAAAATTTTAAAATACCTAGACTTAGGCTAAAAGCTTGGCTTAGAGGGAAAAAACCCAAAACAACCCCCAAACGACCTTGTGACAGGCACCAACATCTCGAACGGGACCAATATAACTCGTAGGAACTGACCTCGTGGTCACGGGACTCCCGGTCTGAGAATACGATGATAATTTGGAAATATCTATACTTAGGCTTAAAAACTTGGCGTTAGAGGGCAAAAACCTAAAACAGGCCCCAAACGACCCCATGAGAGACACCAACATCTCGCACGGGACCAATATCTCGTTAGAACTAACTGCGGGATCACGGGACTCCCAGTTTGATAATACGACTAAAATTTGAAAATATATAGACTTACGCTTAAAAACTTGGCGTCAGAGTGCAAAAACCCAAAACATCCCCCAAACGGCCTCATAAAAGGCACCAACTTCTCGCACATGACCAATGTAACTCTAGGAACTGGTCGCATGGTCACGGGACTCTGGGTCTGAGAAGACGCTAAAAAATTAAAAATATCTAGACTTAGGCTTAAAACATGGCGTTATAGTGTGAAAATACAAAATAGCCCCCAACCAACCCGGTGAGAGGTACCAACACCTCGTAGGGACCAATGTAACTTGTAAGAAATGATCGCATGGTCAAGGGACTCTTGATTTGAGAATACGACGATAATTTTAAAATATCTTGACTTAGGCTAAAAACTTGCCATAAGAATGCAAAAACCCAAAGCAGCCCCCGAATTGCTCCGCGAGAGGCACCAACATCTCGCACGGGACCAATGTAACTCGTAAGAACTGACTGCATGGTCACGAGACTCCCGGTCTGAGAGTATGATTAAAATTTCAAAATATCTACACTTCGACTAAAAACTTGGCGTTAGACGGCGAAAACCCAAAATATCCCCCAAACGTCCCCATGAGAGGCACCAACACCTCGCATGGGATCAATGTAACTTGTAAGAACTAACCGCGTGGTTATGGGACTCTCGGTCTGAGAATACGATGAAAATTTGAAAATATCTACACTGAGGCTAAAAACTTGGCATTCGAGGACGATAAGCCAAAATAGCCCCCAAACGGCCCTGTGAGAGGCACCAACACCTCGCACGGGAATAATGTAACTCGTAGGAACTGACTGTGTGTTCATGCGATTCCCGTTCTGAGAATATGACGATGATTTTCAAATATCTAAACCTAGGCTAAAAAACTCGGTGTTAGAGTGCAAAAATCCAAAACAATCCCCAAACGCCCCGTGAGAGGCACCAACACCTCGTACGGACCAATGTATCTCATAGGAACTGAGAGCGTGGTCATGAGATTCCCGGTCTGATAATACGTCAAAAATTTGAAAATATTTAGAATTAGGCTAAAAACTTGACGTTAGAGGGCGAAATTCCAAAATAGCCCCCAAACGGCCCCATGAGAGGCACCAACACCTCGTACGGGACTAGTGTAACTTGTAGGAACTGACCGTGTGATCACGGGACTCTTGTTCTTAGAATACAATGAAAATTTGAAAATATCTAGACTTAGGCTTAAAAACTTGGCATCAGAGTGCGAAAACCCAAAACAACCCCCAAACATCCCCGTGCGAGGCACGAACATCTCGCACGGGGGAAATGTAATTTGTGGGAACTAAATGCATAGTCACAGGACTCTTGGTCTGAGAATACAATAATAATTTGGAAATATCTAGACTCAGGCTTAAAAACTTGGCGTCAGAGTGCAAAAACCCAAAACAGGCCCCAAATGGCCCCGTGAAAGGCACCAACACCTTATACGGGACCATTGTATAAGGCACCAACACCTTGCACGGGACTAATGTATCTCGTAGGAACTAATCGCGGGGTCACAGGACTCCCTGTTTGAGAATATAATGAAAATTTGAAAATATTTAGACTTAAGCTTAACAACTTCGTGTCAGAGGGAGAAATCCCAAAGCAGTCCCCAAACTGCCCCGTGAGAGGCACCAACACCTTGCGTGGGACCAATGTAACTCGTAGGAACTTATCGCGTGGTCACGGGACTCCCGGTTTAAGAATACGATTAAAATTTCAAAATATAAAGACTTAGGCCAAAAACTTGGCGTTAGAGGGCGAAAAGCCAAAATAACCCTTAAACGGCCTCGTGAGAGGCACCAACACCTCGCACGGGACCAATGTAACTCATAGGAACTGACCGCGTGGTCATGCGACTCTCGGTTTGAGAATACGATGATACTTTGGAAATATTTAGACTTAAGCTTAAAAACATGACGTTAGAGGGGGAAACCCCAAAACGGCCCCATGAGAGGCACCGACACCTCGCACTGACCAATGTATCTCGTAAGAACTGATATGATGATAATTTTAACTCGTACATGTAATTTTTCCGCTTGAATACGATTTTTTTAAAACTACTTGGTTATTGATATCATTTCTTTTTTGTATCTTATTTTTTGCAGGATAACATTGCATTATTTGCTTTTTTGCACGTTGAACACATGAAGAAGGCAAGGTTTACAACATGAAGATATTATTGACATTCAGGATTATGGTTTTTGTGTGTTACGGTTGTGCGAACTTTTATAGTTTTATTGTTTAGTTTTATGGCCGCGCTGACTTTTATAATTTGATTGTTAAATTTTATGACCTTGCGGGCTTTATAATAAGCATGTTTTATATTAACAGGTTTTGGAATGTCCAGAAAATAGAGGAAACTCTGCCCAATTTTTTTTGGTATGTGAATTATTAAGACTTATAATATTTTTAAGTTTGTATGTATATTTATTTATTAACAATATTTTCGATTCGTAATTTGTGATTTTTTTTATCGTTTTGTCAATAATAAATATATGTAACACCTCGTGTGCGTCCAACGTTGCACGTAGCAACCGGAGACGCAATCACATGACCCCCAATTTTAGGATTGGACAAAAAAAAATATTTTTTAATTATAGTTAAATATGATTAGACTTTGTTCATGACCATTTTTATTTTTCCGTCGCGTATAAAAATGGTCGTGGCCAAAGTCCATAACCCCCAACCGTGATGAAAAATGGTCGCGACCAAAGTTCATGACCCACACCGCGATAAAAAAAATGGAATAGTTGGTCGCGATACGGGTCACGAACTTTGGTCGCGACCATTGTTTTCCATCTTTTTCATCGCGGTGTGGGCCACAGACTTTGGCTGCGACCAATTTTTGTCACAGTTGGGGGTCACAAATTTTGGCCGTGGCCATTTTTTTCCCGTCGCGGTGTGGGTCACGGCCCAAGTCCTCGACCATCTGCCTTGACCCCTCAGGGCCGTGACCCCCCGATTAGTCACGGACTTGGGTCGCGACCCATAAAATTAGTCGCGCCTAAATGGTCACGACCCACAGTCTTAGTTAGGGATTTTGGATGTGACCATTCGCTAGTTTTGGTGTAGTGTCATACACTGAATGGTCCAATTATAGCTCTACCTACTCACCTCATCGTGTGGCTATGCAGTTTGGCTTTGATTGGGTGTTCCCCTTTTGGACCGTAATACCACTATAAAACCTACCAACTTTTCCCTGGCCCGTGAGTATTTTCTTACAAAGACAGTGGATTTTTGTCTGCTCGTCTTCACGGTCAAATGGCCATTCATGTTAAGAGATATCGAGCCAGTAGGTGATTTGGCTAGAATATTACATATATTCGCTCTCTTTACTTATACATTTTAGTCCCCCAGGGTATATTAATTCCTATATTTATGCTTGTTAACTAGACAACCTATATTTTATATGTTTATGTTTTGCGTGGTATAACTGAGCTTTTGTAGGTATTATGATGCTTAGTGTGAAGTTCGGTAGCGTTCTGAGGAAGTTATGTCAACAATCGCACGTACATGGGCATTTTAGTAATGTTATAATTCGATTTTCTGGCCCAATGTCTTACAAAAGTTGAATCCCTCTTACTTATCTTCGCATGATCATTAACGGTGTACGATTCCGATCAATAACGAAGAAGTTATGGGATTTCTCGCGAAGGAAGGACAACACCAAAATCACTTAGGATAAATCATTTTCTTTTCTTTTATCTTTTTTCTTGTACCACTTACTACATAAGTGGGGTTTTGGTATTTGGAGAGATATATCATTTTATATTGTTTTTATCATCTTTTTACTAGTTAGGTTAGAGGAAGAAGGGTTTTGGATGGGATTGTGGATTTTGCTTCTCTCTTTCGTAGGGTTTCACCCAAATGGGTTTGTAAGTCACTATTCATCATCTCCTCCATTAATCCAAGCTTCCATTGTTGTTTTTCTTGCTTTGTTATTTATTTAATTGCTTTGTAATCAAGATTTTATTGCTTTTTATTACTTTCTTGCATTTAAATACATGTATTTCATTATATTGTGTAACTAATTTAGTTTAGGTTGTGATGGATTGAACTCTCTTTAGGTTAATTTGGTTGCTCTTCTATGGTGATGGGTTTTATGAGTTTAAATCGATTGGCTTATTCTTGATTTTACGCCTAGGAGATTTAACGGGGTATATCATGTATACGTCGTATTTAGGACCTTGCGTGTGTAATTTTTGGGGTACTTATTGACGCCAACATCATATTAGGCTTTTATGGCAATTCAGCGAGTGACATTTCTAGATTTAATTGATTGTTGAAATGATATTCAATCTTGTGAAACTTGTCATCCCGTGTAACCATTTATACCAATTAACTTGAGGTGAGGGATATTAGTCGCAATATATTATTTTTATTCCTTTTTGTAATCTTAGTTTAAACACATGCTTAGTATTATCTTTTCTTTTGTTAACAATTATCTTTTACACTTTTATTCGAGAAGTATTAAATTAATATAATTCTAAAAACTATTCTCTGTGGATTTGATACCCGGATTGGCCACTCTACTCCCCTAAAGAGTGTAGTCAATCGTTTAGTTTTTATGTATTGAGGTGGAATATTTCATGGTCGACCGGTCTTAAGGGTCAAACGCCTATGCCTCAATGTCTAGGCAAAATCGAATATCGCGATCGATCGGTCTCCAACCCGCGGTCGATCGGGAGTACGCGTTACTGACAAATCAAATTATTTATTCTACTTCATTTTTTTCTCCCATACTCACGCACTCCTTTACCAACCCATGTAAAATACCGTGTGCGATTGATTCGCAATTTCCAATTCAAACTTATTAAATTGTATGTCTAAATTTTCTCAAACTAAATACCAATTAAATCAATCCCTAAACATGCATTTACGTGTTAATTGAGACCACAAATTAAATCATGCGATGAATAAGCTGAGAAAGACAGATTTCAGGAAAAAATCCCCGAAGGGCAAAAAACCTTTTTATTTCCACTATAATTTGTAAAAGACGGTTTACACGGATTATAATGAAAATACAATTGACATACGAAATGCCCGCAGGTGTCGATTCGTAGTCAAAAGCCGAGGAACATCGCAGCTCTACCTATGACACGCAGTCGATCAGCCCAATACCTCCTTCAGGTGGCACCTATTGTCAGCCCAGTACCTTCCATGGCACCCAGTGTATTATCATAAAATCCCAACAAATATGTCTTTTGTTCCACAAAATAACTCACACAAAAGTAATTGGCATTGTGAATTGTAAAACAAAAGTTATGAACCCTCAAAATGGTTGGAGAATAAAATAAACACTCAAAAATGTATTATGTTGAAATCCAGTGTTTCTCCACACAAAAATCAGTAGTCCGATACCTTATATATAATAAAATTTAAGGCGGTGACATGTCAGCATAAACAACCTGTCGTTCGAACGAGACACGACGTCGTTCGAGCGATAGGCTCTCTCGTTTGAACGAGAATGCTATCGTTTGAACGATAGTCACTAATCCCAAAAAAACTTTGGACTTTTAAATAACTTGGAAGCCTAATAAACCAAAACTGTTCACGGGATCAGAAAACGTTTATCCAAAACTTTTATGACAAAATGTTTTTTGAAAAAGAAAAAACATTTATTAAAAATTCTAAAAACCATTTTTCATAAATAGAAAAATATTTTATCTTTCACAAAAATATCCCAACACTTTTAATGTAAAATGTAAATGGAACTTACATTATTTTTCCAAATTCATCATTGTTGGGCTTGAATGTATAAGTCTTTTTGAAATTCGGATTGTCTTGTGTGGATGTGACCTTCTCGATCCTTCGACGACTTGTTGCGGTATACGACATAAATAATTATGACGGACAATGTCCTTACAACCCTCCCCCCCTTTTCGTGCCCTATTTTTTTTCTTCACCCAACATTCAATTGAATTCATCCATTTTACAAACATCAAGGTATAACCTCATCCTAATTATCTTGTCTATTTGTTGTTTTTGGTTGATAATTCTCATAATTTGAGGGTCTTATGCACATTTTCACAGTTTTTGAGAAGTTTTTGTTGGGTGTTCTTCTTTTTGGTTGTTCCAACATATTATTATGCTCAATTGTTGGCTAATATCCTTTCATGAACATAAATTGTTGTTGGATTATTGTGTTTGTTCATGAATGGGGATTATTGTTGGTTCAAATGGAACTCACACATCCTCATACCACATTGTGCACATCAAGTGTTTGCTAAAATGTCTAAGCCATTTTCTTTCGAGATGTTTAGCATACACTTGCATTTTTTTCACTCGTTGTCGCGCCCCGACACTTTTGTCATAATGTGGTATATTTTCACCCGATTTCATACACTTGCACACGTCATTTCGACTCGCTCACCAACTAACTTTAATTATGATTTACAATTTTTTTATCTTGCCCAATTATTGTTTTGTAGGTTTAAATGGCCGCAAAGTATGATTCGACCAAGTGTGTGCCCTTCTAGGGTGTCCAGGGATTCCGTTGTGAAAGGCGAGTCATCTTGCGTCGCCACAATTGGCTGCATTTTTCTTGCCAAGAATGATCGCATCAATGAGGACTTTGTGCATCCCGACATTCGTGGAGGTGAAAGGGGAGGGGGTGGATGACACACGAGACTACGGTGTATGGGTGAAGATATGCGACGGGATCCTCTGGTGGTCCCGATTTCTGAGTATTGTTGTAATGTGAAATTTTTTGTTTATTTTTTTTTTCCTTTCTTTCTTTCTAATTTTGTATGTTAACTTCTTATTATTGTATTGTATTGAGTTCTTTTGTGAAATTATTAAATGGTAAATGATAATGTAATTGTTTGTTATTTATTAGATTTTGATGCGTGTGACCCTCCATTTTTATAAAATCAAATGTTCACCATCAATTTAATCTAGTATTTTCACTTCAGACCCTCTATATTGTTGTGACTTACGACATGATTTCATTTAACTTAATTCTTGCAGTAAATATTTTTGTTTTTCTTTGGTTTGTATAGGGCTCACATTGACTACCTCGGGGATCGCTCCAAATTGGGGTGATTTATTTCTATCCCTCGCTTTTTTATAGTGTCTTTAATTTCATTGAAGACAATGTGCGTTTCAAGTTAGGGGATGTGTGATTATTCATCTCAATTTCTGTTTTGTCATCGCGAGCCATGTTTGTATTTGTTAATTTATTAATTTAAAAAATTTAAAATTATTTTCTTTATTTCTTTTCTCTTTCTTGGGCCTCTTGCCCAAATTTCCTATGATAAATTTAATAATTTCCCTATCCAATTGTTAATTCAATGATGCATTTTCTATTTCTTTCGTGTTATTAAGCATTAGTCCTAAAATTATTCAATACTTTAAACCTTGAAAACCCATGAGCACTTGATCATATTTTATTAATGATTCCGTAGGAAAATTATAACTTGGTTTGCTCCGTGGACACTAAAACTGAGCGAGCTTTGTGCTATTCTTCGTTTGCGAGTGTTTATACATTACTCTTTCCTTCTTGAAAATGTTAAATTTGTTGATAATCTCACTATTCTTTCATTGATCGTTCAATAATTGAGTTCGTATATGAAATGTGTTATTTGAGCATGATTTCAAAGTTGTTTTGACTCGAGAATTGCGTAAACTCTAGGAAATAATCATATGCCCTCTTTGTTATATGACCTATATTAGCCTTGATCTCACCTTAAATGTTTTTCCTCGTCAAACACCTTTGATCCTTAATATAGCCTTTCGTTTCATCACTCAATATCCTATAACCAACTCCAAATTGGAGTTTTAAACCATACATATTACCTTCCATACCTTTATTTGGAATGATACCTGGGATTGAATGGTGTTCGTGTTACGTGGTTGCAATTAATCACACAAGAGTGAAAAAGTAAAGAAAAAAGTGAAGTGAAAAGAAAAGAAAAAGCGAAAAAACAAAAACAAAGTAAAAGAAGAGAAAATGAAAAAAAATAAAGAAAGATAAATTATTTCCATTTTGTACATAGTGTTCAATAATCTTTGTCACTTTATAATGTTATACCTAATGTTTTTTATGGAAATTATATTCTAATTTTGAAATTGCCCACAATTTTCCATTATCCCGAGTTTTCATCTCCGAACCCCTTTGAATCCGTACACATTCCTTTCATTTCATAACCTTAACCCAAAACCTAGATTACAACCCTATACAAGTCCTATGTGATCTTAGGGTGAATTTTATTCAAAATTCATAGTAATTGCGATAATTTGTGAAAATGCATTTCACCTCTTTAATGATGATATTCTTTTATTGAGATTATAATGTTTTTGTTTTATATATAGTGTTCTTCAATTGATGACATGTGTGAGGCCTAGGTTTCATTTACATTTACTCATTATGTCCCGTGTGTTACACCATATTCCGAGTGATTTTATTTGTTGAGTGTCATATCCGGAGAGGATTGAGTGGAATCATGCTTTAATTGTTATCCGAGCTATAAGTGTTTTTACTGAATCAAAGTTTTTGCATGTGCACGCACACCACTCACATTTGAGGTTTCAATTCCATATAGTTATTCTTTTAATGTTGATAGTTTTGAATTATTGGGCAAAACTCTCTTTTGCTTTGTTAATAATATGTTAAAATATCTAGTTGTTGTTGAGCTTGGAAAATTGGTTGGTTGGTCATAATTTGAGGAAATTTGATGTTTGTGGGTTTCATATATGAAAACTCTCACGAGACAACACTCGTCCACTAGGGTAACCTAGGGGTTTAAAGGCTTATTACATATGCTAAATGCACTCGTTCGCTCGCAAAAGTGGCATTCATCTCTTTTGTACATATTTCCTTTCTTATAGTTTACTTGTAGTTCTTCTTTATTTGTATTTTATTGCTAGGGACTAGCAATGTGTAAGTTAGGGAGTGTGATTCGGTTCGAATATTGCATATTATCACCCTCTTTACTTATGTATTTTATCCCCATCGGGTACCTTAATTTTTATATTTATACTCGTTAACACAACAACCTATATTTTATATGTTTATATATTTTGTGAGGTATAATTGAGCTTTTTTGGGTATTACGATGCTTAGTGTGAAGTTCGGTAGCATTCCGAGGAAGTTCCGTCGAAAATCGTACGTACATGGGAATTTTAGTAATTTTATAATTCGGGTTTCTGGCCCAATGTCTTCACGAAATTTGAATCCCTCTTAGTCATCTTAGCATGGCCACTGACGGTGTGCGATTCCGATCAATAACGATGAAGTTATGGGATTTCTCGCAGAGGAAGGACAACACCAAAACCACTTTGGACAAATCATTTTATTTTATTTTATCTTTATTTATTTAACCACTTACTACATAAGTGGGTTTTTGGTATTTGAATAGATATATTCTTTTATCTTGTTTTTATCATCTTTTTACTAATTAGGTTAGAGGAAGAAGGGTTTCAGAGGGAATTTTGGGTTTTGCTTCTCTCTCCTAGGGTTTCCTTCATTAATCCAAGCTTTCATTGTTGTTTTTATTGCTTTTTTATTTGTTTACTTTATTTATAATCTTGATTTAATTGCTTTCCTAACTTTCTTGCATCTAAATACAGGTCTTCCATTATGCTGTGTAGCTAATTTAGTTTAGGTTGTGATTGATTGAACTCACCTTGGGTTGATTTGGTTGTTTTGCTATGGTGATGGTTTTTATGAGTATTATTCGATTGGGTTGTTCTTGATTTTATACCTAGGAGATTTAATGGGGTATATCATGTATGTGCCGTATTTAAGACATTGCGTGTATAATTTCTGGGGTATTTGTTGTTGCCAAAATCATTGGAGGCTTTTATGATAATTCACGGGGTAACAACTGTAGATTTAATTAATTATTGAAAGGAGACTCAATCTTGTGAAACTTGTCGTCCCATGTAACCATTTATACCAATTAACTCGAGGTAAGGGATATTAGTCGCAATCTATTATTTTTATTCCTTTTTGTAATCATAGTTTAAGCACATGCCTAGTATTATCTTTTATTTTGTTAACAATTAAGTATTAAATTAATAGAATTCTAACAACTAGTCTCCGTGGATTCGATACCCGGACTGGCCAATATACTCCCATAAAGAATATAGTTAATAGTTTAGGTTTTTTGTATTGAGGCGGTGAAATGAATTCAACGGCTGGCGTATTGACACTGCGCTACTTTTCATACTTGATCAGTAGGTTTCCCAATTATCTCCAAGTCTCGTGGCCCATTCAACTCGACTGATTTCTTAATGTTATGGAGTGAGACCCTATCTACCTGATAGTTGAGCATTTTCCTTCGATGGAGTTTGGTTTGAGAACAAGCTCCATTAACCAGACTCAGTTTCCTTTGAGTGTGGCCACTAAAAAAGTGCTTCCTAGGCTACCTCCTTTGGCGCCAATCAGTGAGGACATTTTGAAGAAAAAAAAAGGTGTCTCTATCTCCCAACTTTCTAAGGAAGATAATATTATCCTGCCCCCGCCTAAGATATTATTGGAGAGGAGACACTCCCTGTTAGCTAAAGTGTTTTAGTTTTTAAGGCAAAGAATAAGGCCCCCTCCAAGAAGAAGAAACATGTTCTTCCCAGTTCTCCTCATCAATACCCCCAAGCATCCCCCCTAAGTTCATAACTGACCCCAAGGTAGTAAGCGAGTGTTCTGCCTTACTTGAGATGCTATTGATGCAGTGGGATCAAGGTTCCCCGGCTTCCAGGGAAACTTTGGCCCAACAGATGGCAACAAGGGGAATTTCTTTTACTCCCCCCGCAAGTGTAGGTGGTTAAAAGCGAACTAGGGCCAGCTCAAGGGTTACCCCAACTATTGAGGAGCAAGGAGAAGATGAAGATGAGTTTTTATAGGTTGATGAAGTGGAGGAGGAGGAATAAAACTATTTTCAAAACTTTTTAGGTGTCCAGCCACAGGGACGCCAGGATTGATATTCTATTCCAGGAACACGGAGCTTCAACATATGTGGATGCTAGCAGGAGCTTGAATTAGACGCATCGTTCTTTCATTCCTAGAGTATGAATCATTTATCAGTTCAGTTTTCAGATTTTGATTCAGGTGTTGAATATTATTGGACTATTTATTTGGTGGCCGATGGTTTATTCGGCATGTCGTCTTATTATTTGGTTAGTTCATTTAATTCAGTGGTGTGAATGGATTATATTTTTCGCATGTACTGTTTTATTTAATTAAAAAGTTAAAATTTGGCACGAGCTTTTGGAATACTAGGTGGTTAGTATGTTTTAAAAAAGTTTTCGACAGTGATGCTAAGGATGAACCAACTGGGATTCCTGTTTTAATTTGGTATAGGACAGATCACCCAGTATTTTATTAGGCGGGGTGTCACAGATGGTATAATACCCCGTATTTTTATGAACTTTAAATTTGGGAAATTATTAATTGAAATTGAGATATTAATTTAATATTAATCCGAAAATTTATTTTAAATGTTTACTAGCGTGACAAGAGTTAGTAATTATTAAAATTGTTGAATATTACTAGATGAGTAAAGTAATATGTAAGATTGATGTTATAAAAAAAATTATCACGAATGAATAAAATGGCAATTATGAAAATTTAAGTCGGGACGCGTCTGTGTTGTGTCAGGACCAAATTATCATTATATAAAGTGAATAAATTATAAGTTACTCGTATGGTCGTTTTGAGTGCGCCAATGTGTCCTAAAGGGTCGAGATAGTCAGACTAATGTACCCGAGAGTTTAGTTTGGGTCTCGGGGCGTTTCTAAGCCTAATTAACACCCTCGGAGGGCGTTTTAGACATTTTATATTTTTGGGCATGAAAACCCACGAAATTTCTAAGAGTATATCAGATGATAGGAGTTGTCTTCTAGGGTTAGAACAACCAAAAATCTAAGACGTCCATTGGAAGGGAAGAGGAGAAGCTTTCCAAGGAGTTCTAGGCCAAGAACTCCACCGTTTGCATCGCCGTCGCCACCAAACTTTAGATCGCGCAACGAGGATCGCAACCACACCAATCTTGTTCACTAATCTGAACCAAGAATTCCCAGGCAAGTATCTATCTTGTTCTATTCGTAGTTAATGCCTCAATTATGCTAGTATAGGGTTTCTTAAAACTTATTTCATGGAAGAAAGTGTAGTTTGGAGACTAAAATTCACATGTTATTGAAGAAGTAATCTTATTCTAGACATCTCATTTGCATGTAGAGGATAAACCACGAATTAGTATGGATTTAGAAGTAAGAAATCTGGAAAATAATGGAAAGAATTAAAAGAAAAAGAGAAATTAAGGTTCTTGAAGTATAGACAAATTCTACCCCATTATATAGTTATAATTGATGAATTGAAACATATTTTACGTGGAGAATCATGTATTTAGGTGTATGGTACTGGTAATAACTTTTGTTGGGAGTTTGGGGATCAAATATGAAGTTTTGGTTGAGGTTGGAGAGGAAAACCCGTAACTGGATAAATTTAGTTTTCGCCATAACTGCTTGATCGATCGATCGACCTAAGAGTATCGATCGACTGATCGATCGATCGACCCCCTTCCCTCGATCGATCGACCCCACCTGGAAAACTGCACATCCCTCTTATAATGGTTTATTCCGATTGAAATGCGTAGTAGCCCTGGAGTATTATTGTTAGAATATTTTGGGATATAAGTAGGACTAGTAGGGTTTTAGTAAACCCCAATAAGTGGGAATTTAATATAAAATGAAATAAAAAGGGTTATAGGGAAGTGATTTACCCATCTGGGATTATGCGAACGTTTAAATAAAAGATTGAGACTCGTAAGAGAGTTAGACCAGAAGATAAGTGAGTGTCGTCTAGTGAAATTATACTTAGAATACATCGAGAAAGGAGAAGTGAGTATGAAATGCATTATAAATGAAAATAAAAATGAGGAGTTATGATGCGTAATAATCGAGTAAAATGTGTTAATAACGGATACTTATGATTATGGGTCGTGAACACACCTAATCTAAAAATGTGGATATTTATATATATACGACTGTGTGATTGTGCATATATTATATATATCTGTGTAAAAATCGTACCCGAGCTACTTGCTATCACGGGGGTTTCCGCGTCGGGACAGTCTTATCTCGATTGGACCTTTATGGGGGATAACGACTTGTACCCTAGAAGATAGTATCCTTGATTACAGGCAATCTGAGTTATAGTCAGATGGTCCTAAGAGACGTGTGGGTATGTGCTGACCTCTTAGGACTGGGAACTATGCTTCGCCTCCAATTGTTTGTGTTTTGTGTTAATACAGTTCGAGAGTGATTCCGAACTAGTATTTTCCTTAGTTTGTGTGATACGGAGACTTGCTAACAGAGTATGCCAACACCTTATATCTTATGTGAGATGCCGTTAGTATATATATTATATGTGTGACTAATATATATATGTATATTTATATGAGAACTTTCTACTGAGCGTATAAGTAGATAAGAAATGCATAAATGCTTCAACTTTATTATAAGTGTTCGGGAACGTTATAACGGTAATGGGTTGTTTTAAATAACGTAAGGAGTCTTGAAGAGAATGATTTCCTAAAGTAAATATCATAATTTCGCGTTTCACATGATAAATCATTATGGAGAATAAGATATAGAAATTGATGGGATTTATTAGTACGGTAGGTGTGCACACTAGATGAGAGGTGAGAAATCTCAAGAGAGTGTCGCATACTAATATGGTTGTTGCATTAGCAGGTAAGAATTTTAAATACTTACTAAACTAGTTTTAGACTTTTTTACACTCGGGCTCTGACCCGTTTCCTGTTATTTCTTTTCTCTTGTATATATATATATATATGTATATATCTCAGGTGCCCAGCCACAGGAGCGTCTTGCGTAGATTCTTTGGACCGAATGCGCTGCAGCTTATATGGGAGGTGCAGGACATTACTTAGACGACCTCGATGTTGAATCCACTCTCATTCTAGTTATGATTAGTTAGGGCATGTGTCGCCCATTTCCTTATTCAGTTGGACTTGTTAGAGATTAAGTTTATTTATCTTTAGCATTTTTACTCTTTGGGGTTTAATTGCTGTCAGGATGGTTTTCCTTTGTAGTTTTAAAGTTGGTATTGAATTATCTGAATGATTAAATTCATGGGTGTTTATTTCCAGTCTTAATAATTGTGCGATTCTTAAACTGTTTAGTAATAAAGGATTTCATAATTGGATTTAATAAATGGAGATAATGATTTAAATGGTTTTGTCACTTAGCTTAATTATGTAGGGTGTTTCAATTGGAAATTTTATTTTGCGACAGTGATGCTAAGAATGAACCAACCGTTCACCTTGATTATAGTTTAATAAATGACTGATCACCCGGTAGAAAATGGCGATGATGATGATGAGGAAGATTCTCAGTAGGTTTGTCCTTCAAGGAGGCTACATCGAATATATTCGACTGAGAAACCAACTTCCCCCGATTGACTATACTATACTTGATGACATCATTAATGAAGGTGATCAGCACGAGGAACAAGCAACATCCAACATTCATTATTCTTCCCAACAATCACAATAACACTCAATAGTGGGTCCACTACTTTTTCACCACACAACTTGACGAAACAAATGTTCAACAGAGATGGAGAAACTCCAAATGGTGCAAACAAGATCTCTATAACATATGTGTATGAAAACTCGGATCTTTATAAACAATAAGGATGGTTTTAGCTTTCAAATTCTTAAATAATAAGTGCAGAAAAACAAAGGGTTTCTATTTTATAATTTTGGTTCTGCACACCTCGAAATTCTGAGCAAAAATCACCTTAAATAAAAAAAATTAAGTCGGCTCATCGTTAGAACGTTATTAGCTTGTTGTTAGAACGACTCTACGCATGTCGTTAGAATGACTAACTCATGTCATTTGAACAACAATAAATGTCGTTTGATCTTCCAAAACACAAGGGAAATATCTACAGGCCTCTAAAACTTATGTATCCCAAAATAAACGAATTTATCTTCAGAAAAACGAAGTTAAAACATTTTAAAATAATTTTTAAACGAAATAACATCCTTAAAAGATTTTTCGAGTCCCATAAACATTTTGTGTTGATACCTGAGAGTATCTCGGAATGCAATATGATATGAAGACGTGGAATATCCACCAATAAATACGGCATGATCTATCTTTGAAGCTTGTTCCCTACGTCTTCAAAACAACGTCATAGGCTCAATAAGGATTGTGACTCGAAATACAATCACTTAAACTTTATTTTTGTCCGGAATTAAGTCAATTACATACTAATTGAGATGTTTGGAAATTTATCCTTACATAGGGCCATTATGTCAATTCCCCCCAAGCCCACTATTAATGAGCAAGTCTTTGTATGTGTGTGTGGGGGGGGGGGGGTGGGGGGGTGGGGGGGGGGGTGGCCCTACCATTTTAGAAGGTAGAACATCTGCCCCAGAGGAGGGGGTGGTGATCAAACTGAGAAGGTAGGTAAAATTGGAGGAATAGGTCAAGTAGATATTGGGAAGGCAAACATAGTTGAAGTTCCTCCCAAAGAGGTATCCCATTTTCTGTTTATTTGTGTTAATTACTATTATGACAATGCCCAACTCACCTAGTCAAGCAACCATTTAGGTCCTTTATGTAAGTTGGGACTTTTTTAAGCAACAACAAGCGTGCCTTTGCAAGTAACATAACGGTCCTCTGGGCACACTGGGGCTAGAAGAATGCTTAACCTACCTAGTTGAGCAATCATTTAGGTCCTTTAGGTAAGTTGGAACTTTTTTAAGCGACCACAAGTGTGTCATTGCAATTAACCATAAAGGTCATCTGGGCACACCGGGGCTTAAAGATGTGAAGAATGACTCATACCCAAGACTTCTCACCCCCAAAAATATAAAATCACACAAATAATAATGGACGACTATGACCTGGGGAATATCCACACCCTGCTCCACAAGCCAGGGGCTCACACTCATCGCGCAACTTCCCATGATAGAATGTGCTGGGTATGCTTCACACCATAAGTATATATATCATTCACACACTATATATATACATCCATATGATCACATCATATATACAAACCATCGCGCACGGCATAGGTATTCACGCTATATGTACACAAATATATACATATCTACACACACACACACACACACACACACACACACACACACATATACACATATATACACACTATCTCTCGTCCGTATGTAGGGGATTTATAAACTCGGCTATTAGTGTACATAGTCCTCATTATATTAACCGTCACTCCAAGCATATTAACTTAATTCGTTATATAAATACGATCCCTCACTTGAAGCATATTCATCCATTACCCCTATGATATGAATATTCTTCCAATATATCCAACATTAAGGTTATTCCCCAAAGTTTAATGTATGTAGCAATTACTACACATCCCTTCTATATCCGAGAGCACATCGATATATCTAATAATAATTCCGACTATAGCGTATACACATAACTAATAGTCTACAAACTTCAAGGTCAATCCTAAAGTCATTCCATGATCCCATCCATTATTGGAAGGAAAATGTTATATACACCGAGTGGTAGTACCGATTTAGTACCGGTACTGCTTTATTTGCTTGTACTATGGTGTGGGTCCCGTCAGGGAATGCTGTAGGTCCTACCAATGTATAATCAAATAAAACAAATTTGGTATTAAACCGATACTTGGACCCGATAAGATCATCATTACTCTTATTGGAATCCCAATTGTTAAACACACATCGATATATAACAACTATCCCGACTAGATTTACAACACACCCTATTCTAGTTGATAGTATGATCCAATCGCTCTCAATTCCGACTACTGTTCAATTGTCCCTATGAACCCTTAACATTAACGCATAAATATGAAATAACTAACTCGGCTAGAAGTACACATATAACTATTCTATTCGGTAATAATCTAAAGCATATAGCGTAATACCTCTTAACTTCAAACGCATATAAATAAAAAGGGACTATCTCCATAATTTATAACTATTTCATAATATCTCACCACCATCATATTAATATAATTTGCCTATCATTCAGTCCCACAATCAATTCCTTACTGAAAGAGGTGTCCTACCCTCATAATCCATTTCTAACATAGGTCCGAAAGCCCCTATTCATCCTAAGGCACAAATCCCTTGATATTATATCATAACCCTTCATATTAAGTCCATTAGGAAGACCCCTAAGAATTAAAACCCAAAAGAAAATGGGGTAAAAGGAAATCCCATTCTTGGGCTAGAAATAGAGGACCGGTCGACCGGTCCCAGACCCCCGATCGACCGCGGTTCTAAAATTTATCGTACGAAGAATGCAGTAGGCTTTTCCCTTAGGGCGCGATCGACCGGCCCCCTGGCCGCGGTCGACCGGCCATACCAGATATCTTGTCCCTTTTTCCATTTTCGAACGAACCCTAACTTCCCAAACACCCAAAGATCATCATCTAACCCCCAAATCCTTAACTCAATCATATTCTTAACATTAAAACTCATCCTACATCTCATCCCATCAATTTACATGTCATCAATCCCAAATATAAACATCAAATTCAAGTTTTAGTACCCAAAATCTAGGTTTTAATATTAACACCCAAAATCCAATTCTTTTACCCACAAATTATGAAATAAACTACACAAATGAATTATTTAGCAAGATTAAACACTTGCCTCGAAATCTTAGTGGTTGAATCGTCCTCGAGATCGCGTGCTGGCCGGAGTTTCTAAGCTTTTTCTCCTCTATCTTTTCTTCTTCTTATTTCTCTCTTCCTCTCTCTTTCTCACAAATGAGATAGGCTGATCTGTAAGCCTCTTAAATCCTTAAAACATAAGTCCCAGTTTTAAATGATAATACACACTTTAAATGACTCGTTTACTCCAATTCGAGTCAAACTTACTTAAAAATATTCCGGAACCAAAATAAAACCCAAGGACAGTCATTTTGACTATCTCGACCCATCTAGAATCAATGGCGCCTTCAGAATCATCATTCGTCATACTTTATAACGTCCTCAATTTTTGGACCGAGCTTTCCAAATTTTAAAATTCCCCAATTTAAATAAATTTTATTTCTCCTAAAAATTTAATTTCTCAGTCCCAAAGTCACGGGGTATTACAAAAGAATGCCCAATCTACCTAGTCAAGCAACTATTTAGGCCCTTTAGGCAAATTGAAACTTTTTTTAGCGATCACCAGTGTGCATTTGCAAGTAACCATAAAGGTCCTTTGGGCACACTAGGAGTTCAAGAATGACCAATCTACCTAGTTGAGAAACTATTTTGGTCCTTTAGGTAAGCTGGAACGTTTTTAAGCGACCATAAGTGTGCCTTTGCAAGTAACCATAAAGGTCCTCTGGGCACTGGGGCTTGTAGAATGTCTAACCTACCTAGTCGAGCAACTATTTAGGTCCTTTAGGTGAGTTGGGACTTTTTTATACGATCACATGTGTGCCTTTGAAAGTAACCATAAAGGTCCTCTGGGCACACTGGGCTTGAAGAATGCCTATTATTGCCTTTTTTTAACCTCAATTTCCTTACTTCTTCTTTCAGGTTGAGGTAGATCGATCAGTTATTTTGAAGGATCCCACCGTTATTGTTGAATAAGTGCCTCCAGAGGTTTCCGCCGAGGTAGCTATTGGAAGTGATTTAGCAGATGGGGATCTGGTGGGCCCGGCTGTATTACCCCTTATTAATCAAAATACTAAAGAGGTTGTGCAAGATATTACTCCCATTCTGTAAAAGGGTGATAGGGCCTCCAATACTTCTTTCCCTTTTGTGAGTGACGGTGCGTTTAGTATACATCCTCCTGAAGTTTCCCCCACTGAAGTTGTGAGGCAGAACTTGGTTAATTTCCCCCATATATTGACGACACCACACAGGGAGTTGATCGAATGCTTTCTAGAACGCCATCCTTCTGCCTTCACGTCTCGCTGTGTCCAAGTGTTACCCGTTATGATGGTTTTCACGTTGCTTAGATTTGCTATTATTTTGAGTGATGTTATGCACACTTATTTGCCCTCTTTGAGTCCAACCAAGACCAAAGAGTTATTGGGGAAAATTAATGTTCTGGTAGGTGACGATTTTTCTATGAGGTGGTTAATTGATTTTCTTAAGTCCTTTAAGAAAACGGACCTGCCCGCATTTTATTCCATGCTTCAATCCGCCAACTGCCCGCATGACACGATAGCTGAAGAAATGGCAAGTATGACCCCAAAAATCGTTAAAACCGAGGAGGAAATAGTTGCCATCTGGGAGGCCCTAGCTGTTTCTGAAGCCATATTAGATCAACTATACCAAGTGATGACTCGTCACCAGACGAATATGGCCGAACTTACCAATGATCAATCATCTTTAGCCTCTGTGTTGCCCAACCAATAGTTGGTAACCATCATCACAGGTTATTAGATTCTTTTGATTTGATGTTCATCATAGAATACCTCAGTGTCAGATAAATTTTACTGTTACTTGCCTTTGTTTCCTTGTTCTTTTTTTATATGTACCCCGATGAGGTAGTTCCTCCTTTTGAAATGTGAATGTTTGAACTTAGAATTCTATAATGAAGGTATTTCCTATATTTTGTGTGTATTCTACATAGTTTTATGCTATAGAAAAAAAACATTGCATTGCTTTATTATGAGACCAAATTTCCTCGTATTATATAAGTAGAAATTCAGTTCTCGTTTCCTAAGTTGTGAGAGCAACATCTACACCGACTTCAAGATTTGCTATAATACATGAGGGTGAGAAAAAAACATTAAAGGTATGTAGGTCGGTCAAGCTCTTCCAAACATGATAAATTTTAAGTCACTTGTTATTTAGCTTGAAAGTGACATCATCTTCAACCTTTGATATCTCGCAAAAACCTGAGTCATGTGCGATTCTAACAACTTATGGCCCCTGCAAATTCTCCTAAAAATTAGGTAATGAAAGACCGTGGATATGTCTTATGCATGCTTATAAAACCATATTTCCTTCTTAAAACTTCATTGGTTACACCAGTTGATTGTGAGACCTGAACAGGTGCTTCCTATACATCTCGAAGTGTCTTTTGGTATTATCTCTGTGTTCTTTGAGTGTCTATAGTTACACATGCCTGCTGTGGGGGAGCATTGCACTTCGCTAGTTGTATCGTGCAGAAGGCACTTCTAGCTCCAATGGGAGGATTATTTCAGCCCCCAAAGCTAAGGAAAATGGAGTGTAGCCTATTGGTTTCATTTTCATTGTTCTGTAGGCCCAAAAAACTTCTAGTATTTTATCGTCCCAAGTTCCTGGAAAGTCTTCAAGCATCTTGGAGAGGATGTTTACCAAGGTGTTATTGGTGGCTTCTGCCTGCCCATTTCACTTTGGGCACGCCACCGTTGACTTATGATAAATGATGGAGTATCTTTTTGTGAGTAGGCTTACCTCATTATTCACAAATACGGTGCCATTATCTGATAAAAATACCTTCGGGATACCAAATTGACAGATGATATACTCATTCATAAATCGTTCCACCATCCATACTGTGGCTTTCTTCAATAGTATGGCCTCTGCCCATTTAGTGAAACACTCCGTGGCCACCAGTATCCAGATCTTCCCCCTCGAGGAGGGATTAATTTTGCCTAGATCGAATGCCCAAGTGTGGAATGGGAAAGGAGTAAAAAGGGAGTGTAAGTCCACCGAGGGGTAATGAATTATATTCCCATAGAGTTGGCATGCCTTTCATTTTCGAACAAACTCCATAGAGTATTTTTTTCATAGTGGGCCAAAAATATCCCTGAGTTATAAGTTGATCGTAGAGTTTTGCTCCCCCAATGTGGCTCGGCTCGTAAGCTTTCTTTATTACTTCCTCCGCTTTCCTTTAATCTAATGCATCTCAGTGGCATGCCGTGATAACCCCTTCGATATAATTGCCCCTCTTAGACGTAGTACCTTGTAGCTCATCATTTTAGTTTTGTGGCATCATCTCTGTCTAGGGGCACAACCCCATCCACCAATATGTCCATATATGACTGCCTCCAATCTTATGGCTGATCTACGAAGTTACATTATACAGCTTGATAATACAATAAACATTTCCCATAATCTCTTTGCAACATCGAGCCATCCTGCCTCATCCAAGGCTAAAAGTAAACTGCACTTTGGATTCTTCGTTATAAAGGGATTTTTTTTATCTCACAAGTTTCGTCGTGTATTTATATCAACTTCCTCTTAGCTTCCTCGGGGTTCACATACATGGATAGCCAACTCCTTTTATTTTTGTAATACAAATTTCCTGAGGTGGTGAAATATTATGCCAACTCAACCAAAGTCATTTGTCCTTCCCCCATTTCCAGTGGCCTTCTTATTTCCCCCCTCCAGTCATTGTTATTATTTGCGGGTAAGATTTAAATCACGATCGAGGGAGATATCCACTTAGTGAATCGAATATTCATTGAGTCTCCTTCAAAGGTAAGTTTTTAGGTGATTGTGGCATAGGCATCAACATTCCTATTTATAGTTCTCGAGTGTCTTTTAATCTTTACTAAATGGAACTGGCAGATCAGCCTCTATATAATTATTCGGTAGGGTTCCAAACTCATATGATTTAGGGCATAGTCACCATTCACTTATTTCACCACTAAGTTAGAAACGCCTTTTATTATAAGTACTTAGATCCCTCTTCGCAAAGCTTCTAGCAATCCCAGTACCAAGGCTTCATACTTAGCTTTATTGTTCAAAGAACAACTGAAGTACAACTTGAAATCTATCCGGACTTACTCTGTTCCTCTTCTTAGAATGACTCATGCCCCACCTTTCTTTTCCATCAAGAAACCATCGAACTCCACGCTCCATTCCTCTAAGCTGGACACCAGGTAATTGCCCTAGAGATCGTCCCCGGGCAGCTCTTCAATTGGTAACTTGATGGTCCCTGATGGGAAGATAGCCAATAAATATACATAGGCTTGGATCTTGTTGGCTCGAAGAGCCACACACTCGAGGTTGTATTCTGAAAGTATGAGAAACTATCTGGCTGACCTTCCTATTAGCATAGTTCTAGCAAGTACAAAATTTATTGGGTATAATCAAGTTACGATATGGATCATAAAAGACAACACGCAATGCGTGAGTTTTTATGCAACAAAGACGAGAGCCCAATAATGCCTCTCAATGCAAGTAAACCTGGACTCTGACCCGTGTATAATCCTGCTCAAGTAATATATGGTATTCTCCACACCTTCTACCTCTTGTGCTAATAATGACCCAATTAATCTCATAGTAGATGTGAGATAAAGTTGTAAAGGAATACTTGCCCGCGGGGTATCATTATTTGTGGGGATGTTAAGAGTTATTTCAGTTAGTCTACATTATCTTGCTGTGATTGATCCTATACGAAATTCTTCTTTGCATGCAACAGCTCCATCAGCGAGTGGGTGGCCTCAGCGAGCCCGAACACTAATCTCCTTAGGTAGGAAACGTTTCCCAAGAAGCTTTTAAACTCTTTCGTCGACTTGGGACTGGATATGTAGAGGATACCCTTATGATTGTTCAGGTCCATTTGCACTCCTTGCCTGTTTATAATGAATCCTAAGAAATTTCCACTTGTGACCCCAAATGTGCATTTGAGGAGGTTCTTCATTAACTTATACTTCCGACACCTTGCAAAATTCCTCCTTAGATCTATCAGGTGAACAACCTCCTTTTTGGACTCAATTACCAAATCATCAAGATAAAACTCCACAATCTCATGGAAGAGATCGTGGAATATGATCATCATGGTCCTTCGATAAGTGGCACCCGTATTTTTTAGCCTAAAACGTAAAATCATATACATAAAGTTACCTAATGGGGCACAAAAGGCAGTCTTCTCAGCATCCTATGGGTCTATTTTGATATAGTTGTATCCTATATAGCCATCCATAAAGCTATACATTTTGTGCCTCGCTGTTGCATTTATCAAGCTATCAATGGAAGGTAATGGGAACTCATCTTTTGGACAGGCTCAGTTCAAATCCATGAAATCCACGCAGATCCTAATTTGGTTCTTATCTTTATTTCCCACCAGCACAATGGTGGACAACTAAATAGGATGTTGGATAAGCATAATGAAACTCGCAACGACCAACCTCTGGACCTCCTCCTTTATCTTCAAGTCCAATTCTTCCTTATATGTTCGAGTGGCTTACTTTACTAGTATCGCGAATGGCATCACATGTAACTTGTTGCAGCTCGCCTCTTTGTCTACTCTAGGCATCTCAGTGTACTTCCACGTAGAGACATCTTTGAACTCTTATAACAGCTCAACTAAAGCCCCATTAGTGATAACCTCAAGGTATTTTGAGATAAACATGGGCCTAAGATCATCACCTTCTTCGGCCAAGTCTATTTGTTCTAGTTCTTGTATTTGGGGTCTCGGCCTGTCTTTTATATATTAAAGCTTTTCTTCAACCTCCTCCATAAATTCTTTAATACTGGAGTTGTCAACTACCAAACACTGCCCAAATTATCTACAAAAAACATTATTAATCGGGTCAGCCTCATCGTCAAGGCCTTTAGCTTCCCCCTTCATAGTTTGTAGACGATCTTGCCATTTTCTATAACCACCCTTTTACATTGGCGAGTGTTCTCCTCCCGATTGGTCCTCTTATGACTTTTTCCCACCAACTCTCACGATGAAAACCTGCTAAGCACACTTTATTGTTAAACTCGGTGCTCAATAAGGTCAATACGGGGGGTCATCCGATCATGTAGCTATTTGGACAGGCTGAGGGCCTAACTTCCTCACGAATAATCTCCTCTTCATCAAAGGACATCACTGGGAAAGTTGGTGCGTGCATATTTTCTTTAGTTCTAGGAATCTTAACTCCCCCGGTATATCGAGCAAGCACAGTGGACTCCTTAGCCAATTCTGTATAAAAAGCATCATCCACCAAGTGTGTTTCCTCTCGTGAGAAAGGCTTCCTGGATGCTCGAATGACAACCTCCTTGCCCTTGATGTTTGCCTTGTCACATTAATGATAAGTGGAAGTCACCAATCCGTGGTTGTGAATTATACCCTTCCTATGAGCAGCTAGTAGGATGGTTCACAGCCATTAGATGGAACTTAATATGAAATGTAATATTTCCCGTAGTGATCCCTACATTAACATAGCCAATCGACTTGGAGGACTGATTATCATACCAAGAGATTGAAAAAGGATTTTATATAATCCTCATCTTAGATATGTTGCATGCATAAAAAGATCCTATGGGCATGATATTTATGGAGGCTCCCCCGTCCATCAAAACACAATTGAAATTGCACCCATTAATGCTTGTCGTCACGTAGAGCGGCCGGTTGTGGGGATCCCTGACTGATATATCATCCTCAGAGAATGTAACCTCTAAGAGAAATTTCCTCACTAATTTAGCCATTATCCCCCTCCATAACAAGTTTGGAGCCATATTTTTCTTATCAATCTCTAAGATCACTTGCGTGACCTCTAGACGAGAGTTCTCGGACATATCCAGTTGGTAAAAAAAATAACCAAACTTTTGTGATCTTCAAACATCGACACATTCCACCCATGGATCAAATTGTTCTTCTTGTAGCTCATAAACATCCACAAAATCTCTGTATGCGGACTCATCATACGCTGTCACAATGTTCACGGCTGTCACACCACATCCCCACTAGCATATAAATAACGAAATAGTTCATAAACCTCATTTATTAATTTATTTTGTAATACACATTAAAATAACTTCAAGTTTAAACAAAACTCCTAATTACAACTAGTACAATGTATAAAACAAAACTGACGAGACCCTGCTACTATTCACCCAACACCCTAGACCTGGCAGTGGCAACTTTAAAACTTGAAAATGTAAACATATAAATCCACGAGTTTAAAAACCCAATGAATGTACTATATCTATATATAGTAAAAGTACTATGTTAACTTCTCAACATATCAATATATCCATATCTGTGCCAAATTAGGCAATATACAGATCCGAAGTTATTAAACCCCACATCTCCTGCCAATAAGCAATAAATATATCCATAGGTTTCACTAACCCAATATCTCCTGAATTGCATAGCAACTCAACATATCTTGACTTTTATAAAGCCATAAAATCCCAATATCTATTCACTTTTAATAAGCCATAACATCTTAACAATTCCTGGCTTTTAATAGGCCATAACATCTCAATATATAATACTTACACATCATATCCATAGTCAACTCACAAAGTACACTCACCTTGGCCACTTAATGGGGTTTTCCCTTGACTTTGCCTAACACTTGTTCAACCTGTTGTTCCTTCTATCTTATCATTCTTACAATATTAGTATCATCATAAGAAAATCAATAATCCAAAGAATAACTTAAATGTAACTCAATTCATAAAAAGAATATATAATCCCATTCAAATCATTTATCATAAGTGAAATCCCATCTAATTTCATGTTAAGATATTTAAAATATCCTTATTATAGCCCAAAAATACTTTAAATCCTTCTTGGTAATTCCATCCTTAACATATTTGGTCTATAATTCAAAATACGGTGCATCATTTCAAGTTCCCTAGAGCAAAATATGCCAATTTCTTTACTACATAGAAAATATGCTCGATAGTCTCCTCTATCGTTCAGTAAATTTCCAAGAATTTTTATACATCATGACTTTCTAAGATATTTTACCCAATTTCATTACACATATATAATAATACAAAATTAAAGTTTCATAATTTTCAGAGTTCATTTGCTATGTCAAAAGATTTATTAAATCCGGGGAATATCCTAGCGGATTATGCATATGAAAACTATTTACCGACTTACAAGCATCACGAAAGTCCATCCACAAGGAGTTTAATTTTAATTTTATAATATTTTATGCATATGTGTGTCTAAATTCATATCAAACTAGAACTTCTCAATTCCAGTAAGTACATAAAAACTTATGAAAGTTTGAATACACAAGGGTTCTGAATAAGGCAATTACACCTTCAACTTTGTTCAAACGTTTATTTACCAATACGTATACGTCAAGTCATGAAAATTTAGTAAAAAAAATGATGATTTCTATCATTTAAATTAGTAACATCAAGAAAATAACAAGATCTATGGATAATTACCTAAGGGACTTTTACGTAATTTTCTATGGATTTTTCTCCAACTTCTCCTCACCATTCTCTTCTCAAGCTTCATAGTTCTCTCTCTTTAGGCCAAAGTTTCTCGTGGCTGAATTTTACTAAAGAAGGAGGTTATTTCAAGGGCTAAAAGTCGGCTAAGCCAACCACCTCTTTTAACCAATCAAAACGTAACACATGGGGTGTTAATAAGAGAAAATACCATTTAAAAGATGAACAAACTTGCTCTCGTTTCGTAATTTTGGTATAACTTCTTACTCATACCTCCGTTAAAACATCATTTGTTGTGTTACAAACCTAATTCATATATATACAACTATATAGTTTTTACCTCAAGTCAGTTATTATATTATAATGGTCAAAACTAGTCTTTAACACGAACATTCCTACCGAAGACATCAAAATTTTTTGTTTGTAACTAATTCGATATTTCATGATTTATGAAGGTAGGATTAGACTAAACATAATAATTTAACGTTACCTATATTAATAACACATTATCCATATCACATAAGGTAAACATGGTTCACACATAAATTAATCATAGCTTAATCGGATTGTCACAACTCTCCCCCTTAGAAAATTTCAACCTCGAAATTAATTGTGAATGTTTGCTTACTGAAAAGATAAGGATATTGCTTCTCAATATTCTCTTCTCATTCCCAAGTTGCTTAATTAATCTTGTGAGTTTTCCATAACACCTTAACAAATGGAATAACTTTATTTCTCAACACTTGTTCCTTATGGTAAAAAATTTGAACAGATTCTTTAACATATGACAAGTCATCCTTAAATTCAATAGGTTGGGCTATCAACATGTGAGATGAGTCTAGAATGTATTTTCGAAGCATAGATATATGAAATACATCATGCATTTGAGATATTTATGGAGGTAACACTAATTTTTAGGCTACTGCTCCCACTATTTATTTTATCTCATAACCTATGACTTAATTTTCCTTTCTTCCCAAATCTCATTACCCTTCTCAAAAGTAAGACACGCAAGAATACAAAATCTCCAACTTAGAATTTCTATCCTTCTTACCCTTGTCTGCATAGCTTTTTTGTCTACTTTGGGCAGTTTTCGTACGTTGCTGAATTACTTTTAGCTTTTCAGCAGTCATCTCTACCAATTCTGGCCCAATAATTTCCTTTATCCTACCTCACTCCAACACAATGGAGTTCTATACTTTCTACCATAGAAGGCTTCATACGAAGCCATACCAGTAGAAGACTGGAAACTGTTATTATAAGAAAATTCTATCAATGATAGGTAATCATCCCAACTCCCTTTAAAGTCGAGTACACACGCATGTAACATATCTTCAAGTATTTGGATAGTTCTCTTTAATTGTCTACCTATTTATGGATGAAAAGTAGGCAAAATTTCATACTAGTTTCCATAGGCAAAATCTTGAAGTAAATGTGCTATCTCTGTCAGACACAATAGAAAGTGGTGCTCCATATAAGCATATAATCTTATCAACAAAAATATGTGCATACCTATAAATCGTGTAAGTAGTTTTGACTGGTATAAAATGTGTTGACTTTATTAATCTATCAACTACCACCCAAATAGAATCATGTCCCTTCTGAGAGAAAGGAAGTCCTGTCGCAAAATCCATGGTAATATGCTCCCAATTCCACTATGTGGAATTGGCAATGGCTGTAGCAACCCTGCCGATTTTTTATGTTCCGCCTTAACCTGTTGGCATGTCAAATACTTGGCAATAAAATCGGCAATCTCACGTTTCATATTATTCCACCAGTAAAATTCTTTCAAATCTATATACATTTAGTGCTCCCTGGGTGCATAAAATAAACAGAACTATATGTGCCCCATCAAGAATATCTCTTTTTAATGCTATATTATTAGGAACACAAATTCTATTTTATAGTATAGAATCCCACCATTAACAATAACAAAATCAGTTGTATCACTTCTTTGAGCTTCCAGTCGTTTCTTCTCTAAAAGAATATCTTGTTCTTGCAATGCTCATATTCGTTATGCCAATAAAAGTTTCATTGTAATGTGTGCAATTAACGCCCCTGTTTAAGTCAAGTTCAACCCTACTCCCAGCAGTCTTAATTCCATAATATTGCCAACTCATGCACATTGAATATAAAATAACCTCCCCAAATATTTCTAACTTAGGGCATCTACAACAACATTAGCCTTCCCGAGATGATGGTGAATGGTACAATCATAGTCTTAATTAACTTCATCCAATGTCTTTGTCTCAAATTCAAGCCTCTCTCTGTAAATAAATACTTTAAACTTTGATGGTCAGTGAAAATTTCACACGTCTCTCTATATAAATGATGTCTCCACAAATTCAAGGCAAAAATAATAGCCGCAAGTTCTAAATCATGTGTAGGATAATTACATTTATGCATCTTTAACTGTCCAGATGCATAAGAATTTACCTTTTCATGTTGCATGAAAACACAACCCAGACCTTGATGTGAAGCATCAGTATAAATCACAAAACCTTCTCCACTGGATGAAACAGTGAGAACTGGAGATGATACTAACATGTCTTTAAACTCTTCAAAGTTGTGCTGATATTCCTCACTCCACACAACTTTCACCTCCTTTCGGGTTAATTTAGTTAACGATAAGGCCATAAATGAAAACCCCTTTATGAATATTCTATAATATCCAGTGATGAGACTTCTTATCTCTGTTACATTTCTTCGTTTTTCCCATCGTACAATTGCCTCTACCTTCTTAGGGTCAACAAAAATTCCATCTCCCGAAATAACATGCCCCAGAAATATTACATGATTTAACCAAAACTCACATTTTCTAAACTTAGCAAATAATTGACTATCTCGCAAGACTTGTAATACAACTCTTAGATGCTTCTCATGTTTCTCTTGGCTATGTGAGTATATCAAAACGTCATCAATAAATACAATCACACATGAATTTATGAAATGATGGAATACTCGATTCATTTAATCCATAAACCCCGCAGGAGCATTTGTTAACCCAAATGGCATTACCAAAAATTCATACTGATCATAGCGGGAACGAAAAGCTATCTTAAGAATGTCACAATATCTCACCCTTAATTGATGGTAACCCGATCTCAACACTTTATCCCCTTGTAATTGGTAAAACAAATCATCAATATAATGCAATGGATATTTACTTCGAATGGTTACCTTGTTCAACTACCGATAATCAATGCAAAGTCGCATAATGCTGTTTTTTTTCTTCACAAATAATACCGGAGCACCCCATGGTGATATATTAGGTCGAATATAAACTCTATCTAGAAAATATTACAGTTGAACCTTTAACTCCTTCAGTTCTACAGGTGTCATTATATATGGATAAATAGAATCTGAAGCTGTAGCAAGCACTAAATCAATAGTGAACTCTACCTCTCTGCTAGGTGGAAACCCTGGTAATTTATCTAGGAACACATCTGAAAAATCCTTAACTACTGGGATATCTTCTATTTTTGTAATTCCCTGTTTGTATCCATAATACATGCTAAAAATCCCTGACAACCCTTATTTGATAATTTCCTCACCCGAAGGGCAGAAATAAGACAATTTGGAACCACATTTCTCTCCCTGATAAATTTTAACTCTTCATCCACCGGCATATTAATGTAACTTTCTTGAGAAAATAGTCAATCGATTCAAGGTAGGAAGATAATTAGTCCATACCCAAAATAATATCAAAATCTCGAATATCTAATGGAATTAAATCAATGGTCAATTCCCTCTCCCCCACATACAATACACAAGCTCCACTAACATCACATCCCCCATTAGTGTAGAAATATATAAATCACAATCTAAATACGAACATAGTCTACCCAAATGCATGGTAAATGACAGTGCTGCAAATGAATGAGTAGAACCTGGATCAATAAGCAGGTTTATTCATGATAAAAAATGTACCTGTCACCACCTCTGGAGTAGCCTGAGCATCCTGTAGAGTCATAGCAATTATTATTCCCGGATTCTTGGAACTAATAGCTTGTCCACTACCTCCTCCTCTCCTATGCTTCCATGTGATGAACCTCGACTAGTAATAATTATTTGGGTCCCTCATATTAGCACAGGACAGTTTTTTTAGTATGACCAATTTGATGACACTGATAACACTATACCCCCTTTAACTTTGGATAATATGGACTGATATAGCCCTCGAATTTGCAAATATAGCATGTAATGGGCTTAGACTGCACATTCCCATTCTCCTATTGTCTATTCTGTTGTCCCATCAATCCTGTACCCCTAAAACTGCTTGATGTACTATTCTGAACATAATTTCCAGTCCCTCTACCGTGCTTAAATGTTTAACTCTCATGTTTTGAGTATTATATATTACCTTACTTTTGCTGAGATGGATCAAATCGACTCCTCTTTCCCCTTTATTCCCTATTCTTTATTATATCATTAACATCTGCATTAACCATCATAGCTTTATTGACAAAAGAAGTATAATCTAACATTTCAAGTGTAGTGAATCTAAACTTGATAATCAAATTCAATACATCCTGAAATATGGTGCATCTATTCTCCTCCTTATGTAAGAAACATAATGAAAATCGAGATAAAGATATAAATTTAGCTTCATACTCCCTGATCAACATTTTTCCCCGAGTCAATGATAAAACTTCTATCTATTTTTGCATCCGATACATGCGAGGAAATTAATTTTCATATAAGTCTTTAATAAAGGAATCCCAAGTAATTACCTCACCTCTCCCCAAAGTAAGCAATAAATGTTTGGAAGACTCCCACTAATATTTTGCTTCACCCTTTAACATGAAAGTAGCCAAAATTATCTTTTTCAGACCAAGTTCATTCATCACCCCGAAGATAGTTTTTGTGCCTCTAACCCAAACCTCAACTTCTAGAGGATCTACAAAGCCTGAGAATGACGGGGGATTCAATTTGATAAACTTCTCATACAGAGTATTCTTGTCCTCTCATTGTATTTCCCTTTTTGTTATAGCCAAAGTCTGCTCGTCCAAGTACTTGGCATATTTTTCGACTATTTGCATCCTAAACAAGGTTTGTTATTCCGTCATTAAAGTCATGGCATGAGCCATTCTATGCATATCTGTAAGTTGTGCAGGAGTCCCCTCTATATTATCTTGATTTTGTTGGTTTACCTCAATTGCAATTGGTGTATTTGAGACCTCCTCCTCCACTGTCTCATGAACATTTGATCTTTCCATATCTTACTATTTATAATAAACCACAATTATAGAAAGGAGTATACAACATTTATTTCTAACATAGTGGTTAGTATTTTTTACAACTCGATATAAATGACTCACGCCACGCTATTTCTACCACCGCCACATCCAGACTCTCTAACCCCAGAATATATAAACCTAAAGCTCTGATACCAATATGTCACACCTTATGTGACAACCCGAATATAATTATGATAAATTATGTTTAAATCATGATTAGACTATGTGATATGAATAATATGTTATTAGTATATATAATTTTAAGTCATTATATTTAGTCTAATCCTAGCTTCATAAAGCATGAAAAATGAATTAGTTAAGAATGTGAGATTTTGAAGTTTTCGATAGGAATGCTCATGTTTTAAGGCTAGTTTGACCTTTATAAAATAATAATTGACTTGGGATGAAAGCTATATATTTGTATACAGGTGAGTTAGGGTTGTGACACAACAAACGGTGTGTGAAACGGAGGTCCGAGTAAGAAGTTATACCGAAATTACTAACGAAGGGAAGATCTGTCCATTCATTTAAGTGGAAATTTGTCCTTTATGCCCAATAAGTGTCTTAAATTGATTGATTGGAGGTGGAGGTTGGATTTGGCCGACTTCAAACCCTTATAACTATCTCCTTATTCATACAAATTCATCCATGAGAGATTTTAAGCTTAAATAAAGAGAATTAGGAAGTTAGGAAGAAAAAGTGAGGAGAAAATTGGAGAAAAATCCGTAGAAATTACGTAAAAGCCCCTAAGGTATTTCCATCCATAAATCTTGTTTATTTCTTTGTATTATTTATTTAAATGATTGAAATAATCATTTGTTTACTGAAATTCCATGTCTTGATATGTACTTACGGATAGATGCAAGTTTAAGTAAACTTGAATGTGTAAACCCTTGAGATTGTTTTGTTTAGGAACCTTGTTTATTCAAACTTCCATATATTTCTCTATACTTACTGGAATTGATTGATTCCAATTGGAGATTAACCTTTACTCATATGTGTATTACATAACCGAAAATAATGTTAAAATACCAATAAATGTGTCTTTGGTGAGAGTTTGAATTCGGGTATGAAATCTGCCCTAAGGGTGAGAAAGTATGCCCGCCATGTGTTCGATGTTTTGCTTGACATAGCAAACGAACCTTAAAAATTATGAAATTTTAATTATGTATTTTTAAATATGTTTACTAATGTTGGGTAAAATATCATAGAAATTTATGATGTAGAAAAATTATGAAAATTCTTGGAAATTGAATGAACGATAAAAGAGCCTATAGGGCAGATTTGCTATGTGGAAAAGAAATAGGCATATCTTGCTCTAGGAAACTCAGAGTGATGTGCCGTATTTTGTGTTGGGAACATGATATGATAAGGATTGGATTACCAAGAAGAATTAAAGAATATTTGGGTTGTAATTTGAATATGTTAGATATCAGAACCTGAGTCTAGATGGGACTTCATTTATAATGAATGATTTGAATTGAATAATATGATGCTTATGAATTGAGTTATGATTGAAGTTATTCTTTGGACTATTAATATTATTATGATTATACTAATATTGTAAGAATTATAGGAAGGGAAGAAGAGCTAATTGAACAAATACCAGATAAAGGCAAGGGAAAAGCCAGTTAAACTGTCAAGGTGAGTGTACTTATGATTTGTTTCATATATAAATATAAATATAGCTCTAAGAGCAGGATTTGTTTGAATACTTCGGTATTCAGGATTTGTTTGGATATTAAAATATCCAGGATTTGTTTGGGTCTCATGATCCAGGATTGGTTTGAATACCTCGGTATTCAGGATTTGTTTGGATATTCAAATATCCAGGATTTGTTATTGCCAGTGGGCAGAATTATTTGGATCTGATGATCCAGGATTTGTTATTGCCAACGGGCAGAATTATTTGGATCTTATGATCCAGGATTTGTTATTGCCAACGGACATAATTATTTGGATCTTATGATCCAGGATTTGTAATTGCCAACGGGCAGAATTATTTGGATCTTATGATCCATGATTTGTTATTGCCAATGGGCAGGATTGTTCGGATTTTATTTTCACATATTCGACATATAATTGTTATTCCATTGCAGGGAAGGAGTACCTCACTAAGCTTAATGCTTATGGTTTATATTTTAACAATTTCAGGTTTGTACGCTGCCAGCTAGGATAATATATGCCCGGTAACTTTGAGAGTTGCACCGTTAGAAGAGATGGGGTTTAAGTATGGAGATTTTATCGTTGTCACACTGAAGATTTTGATATACTCACACATTGAATATATTGATTTAGTATGGATTGAGTTGATCATAGTTAATCGTAGTATTGTATAATCTCTAATTATGACTATGATGTTGACTTCGTTATGGCACAAGAACAATATTATGTTCATTATGCAGAAAAATATTGATAAATGAATTAAATTTCCAATGGGCTCGAGATTATGATCCAATTATTCTAATAACAAATGATTAGTATGGATATTGGGTTTGGGGTGTGACAATTAGTGGTATCAGAGCGTGGTTATTAATTCTGGACGTGTGTGACGATTAGATGGCAGTTATTGAGTTGATTTGATATTTATGAATTCTTTATGTACTAACCAATAGTTTAGTATTATAAACTGTTTATGTTGGTTGTTAGAACTTTGTTGTATTACAGATAATTACAGATGGAACCTGGGGATGGACAACATCGAGAAGAGGGAGTAACTTCTCGTACAGACAATACTGAAGAAGAGCAGAGTGTTGCTGGAAGGGCCAGAGAGAATGAACAACCTACAGAGATTCAGATGATGGTGCAGGCAATGATGAGGATGGCAGAGCAACAAGAAAGAAATATGGCGCAAATGGCATAACAACAGGCTAGATATCTAGAATCAAAGACTGTGGCCAGGATTGAGAAAGAGGCAAGGAAAGAAATGAAAGATTCCATGTATGAGAAGTTTTTAAAGTTGAATCCTCCAGAATATTCAGGGTCAGTTGAACCCACAGAAGCTGAGATACGGGTCAGAGATCTAGAAACTATATTTGCAGTTATGAAGGTTCCAGATAACCAGAAAGTGAATCTAGCTGTGTTTAATCTCAAAGGAGAGGCCAACTATTGGTGGGAAGCCAGCAACTATTTGGTGCCCAAGATGGAAGGTACTGATGTTATTAATTGGGATGAATTTATTAAAGCTTTGTATGTTAAGTATTTCCCTAAGGTTTATAGGAGGGAGAAGCTGAGGGAGTTTATAAATTTGACCCAAGAGAAAATGTCTGTAAGGGAGTATGATGCTAAATTTACTGCTTTGTCTAGATTTTCTACTAAGTATGTGCAGGATGAAGGAGATAAATGTAGTAAGTTTCAAGATGAACTAATTTGGCCTATTCAAAATAGAGTGGCCACTTATGAGTTAGAAGATTATGCTTCTCTGGTAAACAAAGCCACGATAGCAGAAAGACAAATGAACCAAGGGGTGGTGAGTAGAGAGAGTTTTAAGAAGAGTATATTCGACGCATCTCACTCTAAGGTAGGTGAGGGTGGAAGTGTTAAGATGGAACCTCATAAATTTCAGAGAGGTGGTAGAGATAGTGGTAGAGGTTTGGGGAGATTTGGCAGAGATATTAGGGGTGGAGAATCTTCTAGTCTGGTTAGGAGGTCAGGAAAGCGTGAGGCACCGACAAGAGTTGTTACATGTTTCTTTTGTAAAGAGGAAGGGCATTATAAATCCGAGTGTCCTAAACTTAAAGGAGTGGAATGCTACCATTGTCATCAAGTGGGGCATGTTAAGAAGAATTGTCCGCAGTTGGCAGAGACCCCAGCAGCACCTAGTGAAGCAGCAAGCAGAGTGTTACCTCCAGGTAGTGGAGCGAAAAGTGTTGGTAGAGGACAAGCTAGTGGTTCCAGGTCAGGTGGACGAGTCTTTACGATGAAAGAAGCTCAGATTACTCCAGATGTGGTGACAGGTACACTTTCTATTACTGATAGAAGTGCTTATGTTTTGATTGATCCTGGTTCCACACATTCTTTTGTGTCCTATGCTTTTGCTGTATACCTGAATAGACCATGTACTCGTTTAGATGCGGGGTTGGGTATTTATATGCCTATGGGGGATATGGTTGTAGCTGAATATGCTTTTCGTGATTGTGTTTTGACTGTGGGATCTAGAGATACAGTTATAGATCTACTTCCATTGGATATTTCTGATTTTGATATAATTCTGGGAATGGATTGGTTATCTAAATATCATGCATCTATGGATTGTTTCTGTAAGGAAGTTGTTTTTAATATGCCTGGTGAGCCTGAATTTAAATTTGTGGGGGAAAGGAAAATTGTTCCCAGTTGCATCATTTCTGCTATTCAGACGAGGAAATTATTGGGTAAGGGTTGTGAGGGTTTTATTGCATATGTTCTTGACACTAGGAAGGGGGCTTTATAATTAGTCGATGTTCCTATTGTACGGGATTTTCCTGAAGTGTTTCCTAGTGAGTTGCCAGGGTTACCTCCAGAAAGAGAAGTTGAATTTAGTATCGAATTAGCACCGGGGACAACCCCTATTTCTATGGCACCGTATAGAATGGCACCTGCTGAGTTGAAAGAACTCAAGATTCAGTTGTAAGATTTACTTGATACGGGGTTCATACAACCTAGTGTATCTTAATGGGGTGCGCCAGTTTTATTTGTGAAGAAGAAAGATCGTACCATGCATTTGTGTATTGATTATAGGCAACTGAATAAAGCTACAATTAAGAACAAATACCCTTTACCTCGTATAAATGATTTATTTGATCAGTTACAGGGTGCTAAAGTGTTTTCAAAAATAGACTTACGATCGGGTTATCATCAGTTGAGGGTCAAGGAGAGTGATATTTCTAAAATTGCTTTTCGTACTCGGTATGGTCATTTTGAATTTCTGGGGATGCCTTTTGGGGTGACTAATGCTCCAGCTGTATTTATGGATCTTATGAACCAGGTACTTCATCCTTTTGTTGATTCATTTGTGATAGTTTTTATTGATGATATTCTGATTTATTCACGTGATATGGTTGAACATGAAAAGCATCTCACAAATATTTTGAATCTGTTGAAAGATAAGAAGTTTTATGC
This sequence comes from Sambucus nigra, assembly GCA_949130495.1. NCBI lineage: Eukaryota > Viridiplantae > Streptophyta > Magnoliopsida > Dipsacales > Adoxaceae > Sambucus > Sambucus nigra. Next base: position 52,537,778 of record OX422214.1, read on the forward strand.
TAAGTTTAGCAAATGTGAATTTTGGCTATCAAAAGTTGTATTTTTAGGCCATGTTATTTCTGGAGATGGTATATGTGTTGATCCCAAGAAGGTAGAAGCTATTGTAAAATGGGAGAGGCCCAATAACGTGACTGAGGTGAGGAGTTTTCTTGGTTTAACTGGGTATTATAGGAGGTTTATAAAGGGATTTTCTTCAATAGCCTTGCCGATGACTAAATTAACCCGGAAAGATGTTAAGTTTGAATGGAATTCTGATTGCGAAAATAGTTTTGATAAATTGAAAAAGAGGTTGGTAACTGCACCTATTCTTACTATTCCACATGGTGGAGATGGTTTTATTATTTATACTGATGCTTCACACCAGGGGTTGGTTGTGTTTTTATGCAGCATGGTAGAGTTGTTGCTTATGCTTCTAGGCAATTGCGTACACATGAACGTAATTATCCCACACATGATTTGGAACTTGCTGCTATTGTGTTTGCTTTGAAATTATGGCGTCATTATCTATATGGTGAGTTATGTGAAATTTTTACTGACCATCAAAGCCTTAAGTATTTATTTACTCAGAAGGAGTTGAATTTGAGGCAGAGGCGGTGGATGGAGTTAATTAAATATTATGATTGTACAATTCACTACCACCCAGGGAAGGCAAATGTAGTTGCAGATGCTCTGAGTAGAAAGGCTTCGGGAAGGTTATCTTGTATTCGGTGTGCTAGAGTTTCCCAAATCATGGAGTTGAGATTGATGGGAGTAGAATTGAAGCTAGCCGATGGGGACAGGTTCTTTACTCATGTAAGCGTGAGGCCTTTGTTAGCTACCCGTATTCGTGATTTGCAAAGTCAAGATCCCTTTCTTGAGAAGAAACGACAAGATGTCCGAGATGGTAAGTTTGAAGATTTTTGTATTGTGAATGATGGAACTTTATTGTACAAGCAACGATTATGCGTGCCTAATGTGTGTGGATTGAAAGAGGAAATTTTAGATGAGGTTCATAATTCCATTTATACTATGCATCCCGGTAGTACTAAAATGTATAGGGATTTAAAGGAGAATTATTGGTGGAATAATATGAAAAAGGAAATAGCTGATTTTGTTGCTAGGTGCCTTATATGTCAGCAAGTGAAAGTGGAGCATCAGAAACCTACTGGTCTGCTTCAGCCACTGCCGATACCGGAATGGAAATGGGATCATGTAATGATGGATTTTGTGGTTGGGCTTCCTCGATCTCAGAAGGGGTCAGATTCGATTTGGGTAGTGGTGGATAGATTGACCAAGTCTGCTTATTTTCTAGCAGTCAAGACTACGTATACAGTTGATAGGTATGCTAGACTGTATGTTAATGAAATTATTCGATTGCATGGAGCACCGATATCTATTGTTTCATATAGAGACCCTACTTTTACATTCAGATTTTGGGATAGCTTGCAGTGTGCTATGGGTACTAACTTGAAGTTTAGTACGGCTTTTCATCCTCAGACAGATGGGCAGTCTGAAAGAACAATACAGATTTTGGAAGATATGCTTAGAGCTTGTGTGCTTGATTTCAAAGGTAATTGGGATGAATATTTGCCTTTGATAGAATTTTCATATAACAATAGTTTTCAGTCTACTATTGGTATGGCTCCATATGAAGCATTGTACGGTAGATGATGTCGTACACCGATATGTTGGGGTGAAGTTGGTGAAAGGAAGATAGAGGGTCCATAATTGATTGAAGTCACCACTGAAAAAGTGAAGATTATTCAAGATAGAATGAGAACAGCTCAAAGCAGACAAAAAAGTTATGCGGATAAGCGACGAAAAGATTTGGAATTCCAGAAAGGGGATTATGTGTTTCTTCGAATATCGCCATGGAAAGGAGTTATGAGGTTTGGAAAGAAAGGAAAATTAAGTCCACGCTACATTGGACCTTATGAAATCCTTGAAAAAGTCGGGATGGTTGCCTACAAGTTAGCATTACCACCAGAGTTAGCTCGATTACATGATGTTTTCCATGTTTCTATGTTAAGAAATTATGTAGCGGATCCTTCACATGTGTTGGTGGAACAGCCTATTGAGTTAAAGGAAGAATTGAGTTATGTGGAAGAACCACTTCCTATCGTGGATAGGAAGGAACAAATATTGAGATCAAAAGTGATCCCACTTGTGAAAGTTGTGTGGAGAAGTCATTCCATGGAAGAGACTACATGGGAGAGCGAGGATACCATGAAGATTAATTATCCGTATTTGTTTGATTCGGACAACCAAGGTATGTCAATTTCGGGGATGAAATTTCCTAACAGGGGGAGAATTGTGACAACCCGAATATAATAATGATAAATTATGTTTAAATCATGATTAGACTATGTGATATGGATAATATGTTATTAGTATATATAATGTTAAGTCATTATATTTAGTCTAATCCTAGCTTCATAAAGCATGAAAAATGAATTAGTTACGAATGTGAAATTTTGAAGTTTTCGATAGGAATGCTCATGTTTTAAGGCTAGTTTGATCTTTATAAAATAATAATTGACTTGGGGTGAAAGCTATATATTTGTAGAAAGGTGAGTTAGGGTTGTGACACAACAAACGGTGTGTGAAACGGAGGTCCGAGTAAGAAGTTATACCGAAATTACTAACGAAGGGAAAATCTGTCCATTCATTTAAGTTGAAATTTGTCCTTTATGCCCAATAAGTGTCTTAAATTGATTGGTTGGAGGTGGAGGTTGGCTTTGTCCGACTTCAAACCCTTATAACTATCTCCTTATTCATCCAAATTCATCCATGAGAGATTTTAAGCTTAAAGAAAGAGAATTAGGAAGTTAGGAAGAAAAAGTGAGGAGAAAATTGGAGAAAAATCCGTAGAAATTACGTAAAAGCCCCTAAGGTATTTCCATCCATAAATCTTGTTTATTTCTTTGTATTATTTATTTAAATGATTGAAATAATCACTTTTTTACTGAAATTCCATGTCTTGATATGTACTTATGGATAGATGCAAGTTTAAGTAAACTTGAATGTGTAAACCCTTGAGATTGTTTTGTTTAGGAACCTTGTTTATTCAAACTTCCATATATTTCTCTATACTTACTGGAATTGATTGATTAAAATTGGAGATTAACCTGTACTCATATGTGTATTTCATATCCGAAAATCATGTTAAAATACCAATAAATGTGTCTTTGGTGAGAGTTTGAAGTTCGGGTATGAAATCTGCCCTAAGGGTGAAAGTATGGCCGCCATGTGTTCGATGTTTTGCTTGACATAGAAAACGAACCTTAAAAATTATGAAATTTTAATTCTGTATTTTTCAATATGTTTACTAATGTTGGATAAAATATCATAGAAATTTATGATGTAGAAAAATTATGAAAATTCTTGGAAATTGAATGAACGATAAAAGAGCCTATAGGGCAGATTTGCTATGTGGAAAAGAAATAGGCATATCTTGCTCTAGGAAACTCAGAGTGATGTGCCGTATTTTGTGTTGGGAACATGATATGATAGGGATTGGATTACCAAGAAGAATTAAAGAAGATTTGGGCTGTAATTTGAATATGTTAGATATCAGAATCTGAGTCTAGATGGGACTTCATTTATAATGAATGATTTGAATTGAATAATATGATGCTTATGAATTGAGTTATGATTGAAGTTATTCTTTGGACTATTAATATTCTTATGATGATACTAATATTGTAAGAATGATAGGAAGGGAAGAAGAGCTGATTGAATAAGTACCGGATAAAGGCAAGGGAAAAGCCAGTTAAACTCTCAAGGTGAGTGTACTTATGATTTGTTTCATATATAAATATGAATATAGCTCTAAGAGCAGTATTTGTTTGAATACTTCGGTATTCAGGATTTGTTTGGATATTAAAATATCCAGGATTTGTTTGGGTCTCATGATCCAGGATTGGTTTGAATACCTCGGTATTCAGGATTTGTTTGGATACTCAAATATCCAGGATTTGTTATTGCCAGTGGGCAGAATTATTTGGATCTTATGATCCAGGATTTGTTATTGCCAACGGGCAAAATTATTTGGATCTTATGATCCAGGATTTGTTATTACCAACGGGCATAATTATTTGGATCTTATGATCCATGATTTGTTATTGCCAACGGACAGGATTGTTCGGATTTTATATTCACATATTCGACATAGAATTGTTATTCCATTGCAGGGAAGGAGTACCTCACTAAGCTTAATGCTTATGGTTTATATTTTAACAATTTTAGGTTTGTACGCTGCCAGCTAGGATAATATATGCCCGGTAACTTTGAGAGTTGCACCGTTAGAAGAACTGGGGTTTAAGTATGGTGATTTTATCGTTGTCACACTGAAGATTTTGATATACTCACACATTGTATATATTGATTTAGTATGGATTGAGTTGATAATAGTTAATCGTAGTATTGTATAATCTCTAATTATGACTATGATGTTGACTTCGTTATGGCACAAGAACAATATTATGTTCATTATGCAGAAAAATATTGATAAATGAATTAAATTTCCAATGGGCTCGAGATTATGATCCAATTATTCTAATAACAAATGATTAGTATGGATATTGGGTTTGGGGTGTGACACCTTATCCCCACTAGCATATAAATAACTAAGTAGTTCACAAACCACATCTATTATTTATTTATTTTGTAATACACATTAAAACAACTTCAAGGTTAAAATGCGGAATACTAAAAATCCAATCGTTCCAAGGAGACATAATTTAAACAAAACTCCAATACAATTTAACTTAATTATAACTAGTACAATGTATAAAACAAAACTAACGAGACCTAGCTATTATTCACCCAACACCCCAGACTTGGGAGTGGCAACTTTAAAACGGTTAAAACTTGAAAATGTAAACATATAAAACCATGAGTTTAAAAACTCAGTGAATGTACTATATCTCTATATAGTAAAAGTACTATATTAACTTTTCAACATACCAATATATCCATCTCTATGCCAAATTAGACCCCATATATATCCGAAGTTAATAAACCCCATATCTCCCGCCCTTAGGCAATAATCATATCTATAGGTGAGAGTGCTACAGCAGAATAAATGCGACTTCTCAAATAAATTAATTTTAATTGTGTGTTAACCAAACTAGTTTTAATGAAACCCAAGTTTAATTTCAGTCCTAACACATACATCTAAGCGATATGAAATCATAAAGCAATAAGCATGCAAAGGAAACCAAATAACAGGATAGTCATAATATGAGGAAAAATCCCCCACAGAGGCAAAATCTTTTATTCCACTGTAATTATAAATCACAACTTACACGGTTATAAAGAAATAGATTTTTGATGCACGAATACCCTCAGGTGTCAGTCGGTGTCATTAACAAAGGAACAACCGCAGCTACTTCTCAAAAACACGCAATTCTGTTTTCAACAAAGATTCACACGTAGCGAACCTCAAAGACTGAAGTCCTATCTTCATCCCAGGAATACCGCAACACTCCTTAATTTGACCTCAGGCCGGTGTAGATTTATTCTCTCTACAAAGAGTTGAACAATAACAAAGTTATGTTCTTGGGTTACAAAACAATTCACATAAGATTGAGGCGATTTTGTGAATTGAAAACAAGGTGTTTAAACCTTAAAGGAAGAAGCCAAAAGATTTCTGCCGATTTTCAGTGTTTGCAGAATGGAAAAAGACTTCTTATGAAAAATAGAGTTAGAAAGACTCTTTTATAGAAAAATTAAGGCGTTGGGTTGTTCAATCGAGACAACATGTCGTTTGAACGATATACATTGTCGTTTGAACGACAGGTACTCATCGCGCGACACACTGTCGTTTGAACGACATACGATGTCGTTCGAATGAGATTGTTAAAAATAAAACCTTTTCATTTATCTTTTCCTCGTTAAATGCATCGCCTCAAACACTCATAAAAATATATTTTTGATATAAACATTTAAAGCTCCGCTCCAACACTTAGAAAAGATCTTATGAAAAATATCCTAAAATTAAAGTGAATAATTATGGAATAAAAACATAATCTTTACCATATTCATCTTGCAGATTCTTGATTGTTGAAGAACTTGATATTCAGATCCGTCTCGATGCATATTTGATCTTTAATGTTCTTCGATGGTGTATCGGTATACAACATACTAAATTGATAACGGACAATTATAAAATCAAGTCCTTACAAATCTCCCCCTATGTCTAGGCCGGTACAAAATAAAAATATCCGAATTATCAAATCAAATGCCTATAAAAATCTAATACCCTCCCATGAACCCCAAAGTGAAAAGGTACTAAACATGTAGGACTAGAACTTTTCTTCAAAATCTTCAACATCAAATAGGCTTTTCTCATTAGGGTGTGCAATCCAAAATCTTCAATTGTACTTACACACATGAGACAAAACAAAAAACCTCATGACATATTGAGTTTGAAGTGATATAAAGCATAAGCATGAAAGCACAGTCAAATCTCCCCCATACATAAACTCCCCCATAATATCATAATTCTTTCTCCCCCTTTTTATTTGTCTGAAATAGATAAGGAAAATAATAAACAATCAATACATGGAGTGTCACGACAAACATCAGAAATATTGATCAAACTACGTGCATGTAGAGGAGATACTAAAAGGATCCACAAACTATTTTTCAATTTTTTCAAACAAAAACACTTTAAAAAAACACACACCACGAATAACATTAAGACAACCAAATCATGGATATGGAATGAATGAGTGTGAACAAAGTCAATAGGTAATAAAACTCAATCAAGCATATGTGCACGATGCATAAGTGTACTCCTATCGAATAAACATACAAAATATTTTTAGGTGTAAAATTGTTGAATTTAGATGATATCGACTAAATCAAATCAACAAATCAAAGCCTAAGTCTCACACCAATAACGTCTTAAACTATTTAATGCCGTTTTGATAACTTTTCAAAGGACGTGCAAACCTATTGATTAATTTCCAACCAAACTCCCTCATAAAAAATATTGCAAATTTCATATCTAAAAAGGTTCAAAATTCTCAACTTAGAGAAAACCTATTAGCCCAAATTTTGGCATATATTATATTTTTATTGCCTTAATTTTTGTGCGGCCTCTTCTCAACCGGTGGCTTTCACACAGAGTCAATTTTACACTATCGTCGCCCTTTCCCGTGTCGCTCATCATTTTTAAATATAAATAAATTCCTCACGGGGAATGATTTTCATATGCACTACTTTTGTTACTCTCGTATTATTGCACTTGGTATGTTTTAAGGACAAAATTGAGATGAAAACACTCGACCAACATGTGATAGACAAGTACAATAATCAAACAAATCCGTGCGCTTGTGAAATAAAAGAAATAATGAGTCAAACATGTAGGAAGTATCATCTAATAACATCTCAATGACTCCAAACATTGTAAAGCACATGAATGACATGATATATTGTCTCAAAACACTATCAAATTGTCACATGGATATGGAATGAAGTTGTGACTTGGTCATCCTAAATGTGCATTCATATAAGGTGTAAACAAAATACAAAACACTTTTTGGATTTTTTCAATTTTTCTAAAAAAAGAAAATCTTTTTGTATTTTTCCAAAATTGTTCAAAAACGAAAATCTTTTTGATTTTTCGAAAAATATATGAAAACCATGATACACACTAGCAATAGGCATAATATCGACAGGAGCATCATCCTATGTTAGCAAATAGTAAATCACACAAAGAATCTTCAATCTAAGCATGTGTGATTAAACGAATAATGCAGTATAAGTAATTAAGCATTAAAACCAAGAATGGCTGCATATAAACTGTTAGAGGCAAACAAGCAATACCAAATTATGTAACCAAAGAACACAGGGTATTGCAAATAGACCGGTTAAAATCAACCAGATCGCTCGAACGAGACTGCCTGTCGTTTGAACGACATGGCATCTCACGAGAAGGCTTCGCGCGAGATCAGAAATCGCTCGAACGAATACTTATCTCGTTTCAACAAGAAAGACAATTTTTAACAAATTCCCCATAATGTTAAACAGTGTTGCCCAGTGAATTTTTTTCCAGAAAAGGATGCCTGAAAAGTGCTGACTGATTCAAAACAGTAGCTAAACTTAAAAAAAAACAATGTAAACTACAACAAATGAGTCATAACACTAGCAATAATGTATCATGGAGCACAACTAGCGTATGAAATATATCAACACAATCAACCAAATGATCTCACATGGGGGAATCAAGTGCAAGTAAATGAGAGTCGTGAATAAAAAGACCATAAGCCTCTAAATCCGATTTCCTAACCCAAATCGTTGTGTAACGAGGTGTGGGGATTTTAGGAAACGAATTTATTTTTATTAACCTTACTAGGTCCTTTTAAAAGTTTGTAACAAAAATGTCTAAGATGACCTTGCTTACCACAATGTGTGAAAGTGTAAATCGGGCGGTGAGTGTTACCTAAAGGCGCCCCTCTCCTAAAATTTCTAGGTGGCGCTCTCGTTAAATTCCTATGCGGATCTTTCTTAATGATCCTAGGTGGCTCTCTCACGATGTTCCTAGGTGACTCTCTCTTAACAACCCTCGGAGGCTCTCTCACGTGCATGGGGAAGGCTTTGGGTGAACGCTATCATCTGACCCTATAGCACCCCTATCCTCCTTAATTTGGACAGTCCATAAAATCTTTTCTAACCTTTCGGACCTAGACTCCAAATTAAATTTTACCTTATTTGATTCTCTTAAACTCTTCTCAAGCTCACCTATTCTTGACTCAAGTAAGCGTCTAGAATCCTCAAACTCAAGAATCTCCTTTTTAATGGCCTCCATCACCCCTCGAAGACTATCGCTCTCTCTCTCTCTCTCCCTATACGTACTTGAAAATGCGTTACTAAAGCCGTTTATTGAAAATAAACTATTTAAGTAACTCCGAGTTATTTTTTGAAGAAACTCTTTTCTTAAATAAAAAAGAATTATTCACAAGAAGTGTTTAATAAAAGTATGTACGAGATATATTCAAGATTTGAATAACAAGTTTAAAAGATAGTTTAAACAAGTTTTAAACACAGCACAACCAAGATTGAGATGAGGAGATGTAGAAAGATTCTGTTCACGATTTTTTACGTGGTAAAACCTCACCAATTGAGGAAACATCCACGACTCCCTCTACGGAGTAAAATGAAAAATCCACTAAAACAAATTTATGAGTTAAAAACTATATAACTAACATGCAAACAACTCAGACCTATATAAGTTTAGGAATGTACCCTCTGGTGTCCTTATAACTTCTCTGCAAATCTGATTGTAGATGTAGTTCTCTCAGTTTGTCAACTTCTGATTTGTTCCAGCACTTTACGTCGACTTATGATCACAAGATCTTATTACCAACACTTTTCGTGTTGTAGGGTGAAAGTGTTTGTGAAGGTGCTTTCTAACACATGCATGCACACACACACACACACACACTTATTAAGTACAAACAGTCCTAACAAATTACAGTTACACTATATGCTGTGATCTTTTCTTTTCTTTTTTCTTACAAAACTTTGAACCTTATTTGACCTTTCAATTAATCCCAGAATCCACGGATACCTTGCTAGGAAGACAGACAAGGTCTTAATCAATCTCATTTTATAAAATATTTTTGAGATTGAAAACCTCCAAGTGAGATTCCAAACTAGGTCAAAGGTTTAGTTTTACAAGAACAAGAAACATAAAGCATTTATTGTTGATTTCAAAGTAAGAAAACGTTTTAGAAAAAAATAATCAACAATATATTTCTCAAGATGAGAAATAAAATGAAACTAAGTGTAATGTAACATGAATAGCTCAGATCTGAGATTTCTATGGAATCAGAAACTAGATCTAAGTAAAATTTTAAGTTGGAAACAAGATCTCACGAACACAAGGTTACAGCAACAAAAATAACTCAACTCAAACTCTCAAACACTCAAGAACACTCAGGATGGTGTTTTTGGATATGGAGTTTTTTAAGTAGTATTTGGGTTTGGTTTGAAGAGGATTTGGACGAACGAAGTTAGGGTTTCTAACTTTCTTTCTCTCTCTGGTTTCTCTCAACTCTCTCTTCTCTCTTCTCTCTCTACTCTCTCAGAAATGGCAAAAGTCTTCGAAGTCTGAGAGTAGGAGTCCTTATATAGTCTGAGGAGAAGGTTCGAGAGATCTGATCAAAACCAAGGGCTAGGATTAAGTCAATTTAAATTGACTTGAATCTAAGGGCTCACACAAGGCGGTGGTTAAACGAAAGTTGATTGGTTTAGAAGGTTACACAGGGATCCATCAGGACGACATGCAGACCATTGATAACAAATGATACAAGGGTTGATAACACACGCGTTGTTATCTCAGTAAAGAAACACACTTCCAACCAATCAGAGGTAGACAGATGTAGGGCAAATACAGGATGTGAAACGCGCGTCTAAAATAATTAAAACCACACCCTCATGTTTATGCCGCTTTCGGTTTCTACCCAAGGTAACATTAGGCCATAATACACAACAAAGTATATTTATAGAATGACCCCAAAAACTTATAAATCAAGTTTTAATTAATAAAACATGGTTTTAAAATTGTTTAAAAAATCCCAAAAAATTATTAAAAATCCAATTTAGGGATTTAAACACACTCAACACATGTACACACATAATTATACAGAATGACACGCATGAACTGAATTCTACTGTGTGTGAGTGTTGGCAATTGTCTCTTGATCACTACAAGATAGAGAGATGAATAGGCAAACCAATTTCTGAGGCTCTTTGGTTTCTAGGATGGACATAATTTTGTCACAATTTTCAAACTAGATGAGCACTTATACAGTATAGACTCAAGTGAGTCAAAAGTATAAGGGCTTCAGTACTCAAGCTTCTCTCTCAAATTTTCTCACGTGCCCTAAGATCTTCAACAAAAACATCATTAGTGTTTAAGGCACGCTTTTTCAATTGGGCTTTCAATTTCAAATTTTCTTTATTTATTTTCGAAGATTCGACATAAAGTTAATTAAAAGCAGCTTGCAAGTCACGCTCATCGACACTTCCATCCTCACTCTTATCACCCTCACTATCATCACTAATCACATGGGTGGTAAGCTCTCGCCTAGAAGCATAAAAAGATTTTTCTTCTGAATCACTCTCACTAAGGGTAGAAACATGAGATGTCGATTTTTTCAATTGCTTCCTTAAATTGGGGGGACACTCATCTATCGTGTGACCAATTTCCTCACATCCCGAACACCTCTCAAAATCATTTTTAACAGAAGATATAAAACAGGAGTTCATGTGAATTTTTCAATTAGACTTTTCAAAAAGTTGACATCGAAAATCATTAATACCACCAAAAGCCCTTTTTAAGAAAAACATGATCAAACACAATAACTCAGTGCAACAAGCTCTGATACCAATTTGACAATGTGAGTAGTCAAATTGTATTAGCAAAAAACTTTAAAAAATCAGGATCACTCGATAACTTAGAGCAACCTGCTCTGATACCAATTTGAGAGTGCTACAGCGGAATAAATGAGAATTCTCAAATAAATCAATTTTAATTGTGTGTCAAGCAAACCAGTTTTAATGAAACCCAAGTTTTAATTCAGTCCTAACACATGCATCTAAGTGATATGAAATCATAAAGAAATAAGCGTGCAAAGGAAACCAAATAACAAGATAGTCACAATATGAGGAAAAATCCCATACAGGGGCAAAAACTTTTGATTCCACTATAATTGTAAATCACAACTTACACGGTTATAAAGAAATAGAATTTTGATACACGAATACTCTCAGGTGTCGGTCGGTGTCATTAGGAAATGAACAATCGCAGCTACTCCTCAAGAACACGCAGTTCTGTTTTCAGCAAAGATCCACATGCAACGAACCTCAAAGACTGAAGTCCTATCTTCAGCCCATGAATACAACAACACTCCCTAATTTGACCTCAGTCCGGTGTAGATTTATTCTCTCTACAAAGAGTTGAACAATATAAAAGATATGTTCTTGGGTTACAAAACAATTCACATAAGATTGGGATGGTTTTGTGAATTGAAAACAAGGTGTTTAAACCTTAAAGGAAGAAGCCGAAAGCTTTCGCTGATTTTCAGTGTTTGCAGAATGGAAAAAGGCTTCTTATGAAAAATGGAGTTGGAAAGACTCTTTTATAGTTAAATCAAGGCGGTGGGTCGTTCAAGAGAGACATCATGTCGTTTGAATGATATACACTATCGTTTGAACGATAGGTACACATCGCGCGACACACTGTCATTCGAACGACATACGATGTCGTTCGAACGAGATTGTTAAAAATAAAACTTTTTCATTTATCTTTTCCTCGTTAAATGCACCACCTCAAACATTCCTAAAAATATATTTTTGATAAAAATATTTAACACTTCGCTCCAACACTTAGGAAAGATTTTATGAACAATATCCTAAAATTAAAGTGAATAATTATGGAGTAAAAATATAATCTTTACCATATTCATCTTATAGAGTCTTGATTGTTGAAGAACTTGATATTCAGATCCGTTTCGATGCATATTTGATCTTGAATATTCTTCGATGGTGTATCAGTATATGATATACTAAATTGATAACGAACATTTATAAAATCATGTCCTTACAATAGGTTTTAATAACCCAATATATCATGAATTGCGTAGCAACTTAACATATCTTAGCTTTTATAAATCTATAACATCCCAACATCTCGTGACTTTTAATAAGCCATAACATCTCAACATCTCTTGACTTTTAATAAGCCATAACATCTCAACATCTCTTAACTTTCAATAAGACATAGAATCTTAACATATCTTGACTTCTAATAAGCCATAACATCTCAACATATAATACATACACATCATATCCATAATCAACTCAGTAAGTACACTCACCTTGGCCACTTAATGGTTTTTTCCATTGCCTTTGCCTGGCACTTGTTCAACCTATTGTTCTCCTCCCTTCTTATTATTCTTACAATATTAGTATCATAACAAGAATATCAATAATCCAAAGAATAACTTAAATGTATCTCAATTCATAAGCATTATATAATCCTATTCGAATCATTTAACATAAACGAAGTCCTATATAATTTCATATTAATATATTTAGCATATCCTTATCATACACTAAACATAATTTATTTCCTTCTTGGTAATTCCATATTTAACATATTAGGTCTCCAATTCAAAAGACGGTGCATTATTTCAATTTCCTTAGAGCAAAATATGCCCATTTCTTTACTACATAATAAATTTTCCCTATAGTCTCCTTTATCATTCAATCAACTTCCAAGAATTTTCATAATTTTTATACATTATAACTTTCTATAATCTTTCACTAAATTTCAATAAACATATTGAATAATATAAAATTAAAGTTTCATAATTTTCAGAGTTCATATGCTATGTTAAAATCTTTATTAAACTCAGGGAATATCCAAGCGGATTATGCATATGAAAATAATGTACCGACTTACAACTATCACCAGAGTCTAACTACAAGGAGTTTAATTCTAATTATCGGATATGTTATGAATAGATGCGTCTAAATTCATATCAAGTTATAATTTCTCAATTCTAGTAAGTACACAAAAACTTATGAAAGTTTGAACACATAAGGGTTCTAAATAAGGCAATATAAAGGTTTTACACCTTCAACTTTCTTCAAACGTGTATCTGCCCATATGTATACGTCAAGTCATGAAAGTTTAGTAAACAATTGTCGGTTTCTGTCATTTCAATCAGTAACATGAAAAAACTAAGATTTATGGATATAATTACCTAAGGGACTTTTACGTAATTTTCTATGGATTTTTCTCCAACTTCTCCTCGCCCTTCTCTTCCTAAGCTTCACAGTTTCTCTTTTCAGGCCAAACTTTGTCATGGCTGAATTTTGCTAAAAAAGGAGTTTATTTCAGGGTTTAAATTTGGCCAACCCACTCTCCCTTTCAACCAATCAAAACATAACACATGGTGTGCTAATAAGATAAAATAAAACTTAAAAGATGGACAAATTTGCCCTTGTTTCGTAATTTTGATATTATTTCTTGATCGAACGTCTGTTCAACACACCATTTATTATTTTACAAACCTAATCCATTTACGTACAACTTTCTAGTTTTTACCTCAAGTAAATTGTTATATTATAATGGTAAAAAATAATCTCTAACACAAACATTCCTACCGAAAGCATCAAAATTTTGTGTTTGTAACTAATTCGATATTTCATGATTTATGAAGGTATGATTAGACTAAACGTAATAACTTAACATTACCTATATTAATAACACATTATCCATATCACTTAAGGTAAGCGTGGTTTACACATAAATTAATCATAACTTTATTCGGGTCGTCACAACTGCCATTAGGGAGCAAGCTTCCAACTGCTTACTCAAGTCATAGGTCGGACCCCATTTGTCTACCACTTCATCTTCCAGCATTAATTGAGACATCTGGAATAGACATTCGTCAATGGATTCCTTGAAATCTCCCTCGCACGACCAATCTTATTCTCTCAGCCGTTATGCCTCCTCGTCAAATCGCAAGCCATATTTGCCTCATGGGAAGGCAAATGATTATTATTTGTGTCTATTTATGGCAACTGGATGTCCCCCCTCTTGACGTGTTTATCAATCAGCCTTCACAGTGCGAAGAATTTGCTGGTTGGGTTCCCCACCTTATTATGGATTACGCAAAATTTTGGGTTCTCCCTATCTTCTCGCATGAAGGGTGTCGTCTCACCCTTAAAAGATGAACACATTTTGTCACAGACCATAAGTTCATAAGTCTCGACAGCCTGCTCAACTGTGCAAGGTAGCTTTGGGGGATCATCTTTGTCATCAAATTTACTTTTATTACCTCTATCTCTTCCTCTTCCTCTGCGATGTCCATCTCATTGCCTTCTATTTTCACCATCAGTGTAGTTAAGGAGAGGGGGTAGCCCTCTCCCCGAGCCACCTGATGGCTTTAGTAGCAGACTGGGTAGGGATAAGGGTACTGGCATCAATTTTATAACCAAAGAAATGTTCCTTGCAACTTTTAAGAAGGCTACAAATGTACCTTCTCGAGTTTCATTTATCAAGTGACATATATATATTCGGGTAACAAACCCTCCGCACATACTTACAAAAGCTTATTTTCTCCTTTTTCCTCTCTCACATCTAGAGTGCATTCGCGAAACCTTCGGATGTACGCCACAATGTCCTCGCCCAATTTCTGTTTCTCCCGCGCCAGTTGCTCAAGTGTAAATTCATCTTCCGTCAAGAAGAATTTCTGTTCAAACTAGGCATGGAGATCCTCCCAGTGGCCAAACTGTTGGGCACCAAATAGGAATACCATGTGTAATCCTTCTTGGTTAAATATTTTGAAAACTCTCTCAACGTTAGCTTTTTATTATTGCAATGGGACCCCAGGTGCTCAATAAACCTTTTGATATGCTCGTTGGGATTCGTTCCTTATCCTGTATACTTTTTGAAGGTAGGTGGAATATACCCTAATGGGTAGGGTTTTTTATTATACTCCTTTGGATATGGACTGTGAAAGTTATCGTACACCGAGGAAGCTTCACCTCCAGTATTAGAAGTTGCCATCATCTTCAAGAGTTGTTTCTTCATTTCCTTCGTACTAAGGGGATGAGGGTTATACAGCATAAGAGCCGCACCCGTGTGACACCCTGCCTAATTAATCCCGGGTGATCAGTCCTAAATCAAGTTAGAACAGGATTCTCATTTGGTCCATTCTTAGCATCACTGTCGTCTTATTAAATTACTAACCACCTAAGTGAGAAAAATAGGCTGGTGTCAATTCTTATCTTTCATTATTTAAACAAAAACCCATGCGGATAATAAAACAATATAACAATCACAGATAACTGAAATAATCAACCACACATAAAATAATTAACCGAATAAACCATCGGTCCAAATAATAAATCCCATAAAGACAAGAATAAACTCCCAACAAGTCTAATAAAAATAAATGGAAAGTGAGCAACATGCTCGAATACTAATCACGAACTTCTACATTAAGAATGAAGAATGAGGCGTCTATCAAAACCCCGCAACATCCACATATGCTGCAGCAACGGATCCCTGGAATATAGTCAAAGCTGGCGTCCCTATGGTTGGACACCTAAAAGGGTTTTTAAAAGTTTTTATAGCAAGGGTTAGTACCCAAAACATTTGAAAAACATTTAACAAATGATTAACTTGCAGTAATAAATAAATATGCATGCTCTTCATATTTTTAGTTAGTATCGCACTCTCTTGAGGACTTCCTTACCCTTCCTCTAATGTACACTACTAACGCTTTAATTAAATTACCTAGTTATTCATCTCATGACTAGATAATTAACAAAAATTCCTTTATACCCACCCTACTCTAACTGAGTATGTAGTGATTATGATTTTTAAGTTATTAGTAACATCAACTTAATTAAATCATTTCCCTTTTTATATTCATATAACTTCTACACTTGTTATACATGTGAAATAACTCACTTTTCATTAATAACCCGTATATAATTAATTATCTAATTATATCCTTAAAATCATATTTCAGCATTCACAATCATACTGTAATATATATAACAACTTGCATCCTCCCGAGCAAAATACTCCCGGAATGTAAATTCTATAAAGTGCTATCCCACTAGGTACAATCACATAGCCTAGATATCCCAAGTCAGAATTTTCACACCAACTTGATAAAAATAAATAATTGGAGGCGGTCATATTCCTTCCCTGAAAGTGAGATGTCCCTCACCTATATAACGGACGCTATGACCTCGGGAATATACTCACCCTACTCCTCAAGCTAGGGGATTCATCCACTAAGCGCAACCTCCCCCTATAGCACTATAGTATAAAATATCTAATCACTGATATTAATTGTGCACACCATATATATATACTATCGCCTCCGTATATATAAATATAAAAGTCCCGGCTATACCGTTCGCCAAATCCGTAACATAAGCCTATTAAAATTATTAAGAGTTTATGGTCCAACTCTAAATATTAATTAAATTTCACCTTAATTAATTAAGATATTTTTGGTGTCGCCCCCACCATAAATTTGGACTTACTCTCGTAGCCCAAAATAAATTTACCCGAGTCAAAATTCCCGACTCTAATTTATTAGCCTCAAACCCTAATTAATTTATCTACAATTAATTAGATTTACTCTCATGTATTTAATTTCTCAATAATTAATTACATAAGATTTTTATATGATTTTCCCCTCTTATATAACTAACTGGCGAAACTGCCAAAATCTGGCGACCGTCGATCGATCGACCCCAGACCGTCAATCGATCGATCGAACAGGTCTTCGTCTTCTTCGCGAAGACAGGGCAGCCATGGACGGAATTTCTTAAACCCTAATCTCTGCTAACATGAATTTTAAGCCTTTTTAACACCAGTACATAGTAGAAACCTTATTAGGATTCCCCAGAAAGTCCACAACAATAAAAAATTCGTCCATAAACTACTGATTTATAATTTTGGGGAAAAATCCATCTTTTTCCTTAAACACATTTTTACTCCAAATTTCTTCATCAAATTCGTTCTAATTTAACTGGATATCATTCTAACAGATACACATCAATATTCCAATATCAGATTTTACATAACTCCTCATAAATTCGGGCAAATCAGATTCATTTTTTCTTTTGTATTATCAAAACCCCATGTTTATGCCATGAAACCCCCAAAACGAATTTTTATTCATTACATCACGCAATTATGAATTGAAAGACATATTTAATGCTATT
Organism: Sambucus nigra; assembly: GCA_949130495.1. NCBI lineage: Eukaryota > Viridiplantae > Streptophyta > Magnoliopsida > Dipsacales > Adoxaceae > Sambucus > Sambucus nigra. Next base: position 52,555,535 of record OX422214.1, read on the forward strand.
GCAAGTTATTCACTTGCCTTAGGTTTCGTAGTGTCTGAATTTTGCGATGGATTCCAAGGTTGAAGATGACCTTGTTGGTTCTTTGAGATCCCCAAAATGGCTTTGGCTACTGCTAGGGTTTCCTAACCCTTTAATTCCTTTTTCTAATTAAGCTCAGCCATGCCCTTATTTTTTTTTATTAGTTTAATTATTCAATTCCCGTTTTTTGACTAATGGGCCAAGCCCAAGTGACCAAAATGCCCCCGAGTGGGCCCGACTATGTCTAAAAACGTCCCGTGACCCGTTTACTACCCCCGGGTACACTTTTCCGACTATCTCGGCCCATCCGGACTCAACTGTACACTCAGAATTTGCATCCGAATTAATTTATAAAAAATACTTATCCCCCACCCAATATAGTCTATACCGACTTCCGGATGTGATAAGTACATACCTCGTCATTAATACTCGAAACGACGCAATTACATTATTACTATTCACTTAGTAATTTAAATTTTCCCTAATATTAACCATTCAATCCCAGATTAATATTTATATATTATTCTATCATAATTAATTCATTAAATTACAACACACTAGTAATTTTAGAATATCCGAATTAATTAAATTTTAAATGTACCAAAAATACGGGGTGTTACATACTCCCCCCCTTATAAAGGAATTTCGTCCCCGAAATTAGATCGTACCTGCGTTGAAAAGCTCTGGATATTGTTCCCGCATATCCTCCTCTCGCTCCCAGGTAGACTCGTCAACATTGTGATGACCCCACTGTACTCTAACCAATGGAACAACCTTGGATCGTAATTTCCGCTCACTATGATCCAGAATTGCTACCGGCCTCTCCTCATACGAGATGTCTGGCTGTAAGTCGATCTCCTCGAGTGGAATGTGCCAAAAGGCTCTCTCGCTCCTTCGATATTTCTTCAGCGATACCACATGGAATACATCGTGTATCCGCTGAAGATGTTCTGGTAACCCAAGCTTATACGCCACCGGTCCCACCCTCTCAATAATAGGGAAAGGTCCTACGTATCGCGGTGCTAACTTACCCTTCTTGCCGAACCTCATCACCCCTTTCATTGGGGATACCCGGACTAAAACCTGGACCCCAACTTCTAGCTCCACATGTCTTCGAGAAGCATCAACATAACTCTTTTGTCTGTCCTGAGCTATCCGAATTCTTCCTCGAATCAACTCTATCTTGGCAGATGTCTCCTGAACAATCTCCGGCCCCAAGAGTTTGTTGTCCCCCACCTCTAACCAACAAACGGGTGAACGACAAGGTCTCCCGTACAGTGCCTCAAACGGTGCCATGCCAATCGTGAATTGGTAAGAGTTGTTATACGCAAACTCTACCAAAGGGAGATATTTCTCCCATCCTCCCCCGAAGTCCAAAATGCACATTCTGAGCATGTCTTCCAGCATCTGGTTAACTCTCTCAGTCTGTCCGTCAGTCTGTGGGTGATACGCTGTACTCAAGCGTAACTCCGTGCCCATTGCCTCCTGAAAGCTCTGCCAAAAGTGGGCGACATACAATATTTATAGGTACTCCATGAAGCTTAACAATCTTTGCTATGAATAGCTGTGCATAACGCATCGTCTCGAAGTCTGTGCGTACCGGCAAAAAGTGGGCCACCTTAGTCAACCGATCCACAATAACCCATATGGAGTCGTGACCCCTCTGCGATACAGGTAACCCTGTGATGAAGTCCATGGAGATGCTCTCCCACTTCCACACGGGAATTTCTAACGGCTGTAGCATCCCTGATGGTCTCTGGTGGTCAACTTTCACAAGCTGACACGTGGCACATTTCGAAACAAACTCCGCTATGTCCCGTTTCATCCCTGCCCACCAATACTGCCTCCTCATATCTTGGTACATTTTATCCCCACCCGGATGTACCGCAAATTTCGAACCATGGGATTCTGTCATAACAGCGTGCCTCAAATCCTCATCCTCTGACACCATTAACCTCCCATTAAAGCGTAGGCCTCCTTCTGAGCTAATCGAGTAACCCTCTGCTCCCTCAGCTAACAACTGGCCCATCCTATCCCGACAAATCTGATCCTCTGCCTGAGCCTTCACAACTCGCATAATGATCTCGGGTGTGATGGATAAAGCTGACATGCAAGCCTTGGCTACGTCATCCTCATATTGAAGCTCTCTCCACTTCGCTTTCCATACCTCTGATATCTCCCCAGTCGTCCTTCGGCTCAATGCGTCTGCCACCACATTGGCCTTACCAGGATGATACTGAATATCAAACTGGTAGTCCTTCACGAATTCTAGCCACCGCCTCTGCCTCATATTCAGATCCTTCTGTGTGAAGAGATACTGAAGTGATTTGTGATCCGTGAATAGAGTAAACTGCTCTCCTAGAAGATAATGCCTCCATATCCTCAAAGCAAAAACGACCCCTGCCAACTCTAGGTCGTGAGTGGGGTAATTCCTCTCGTGGGGCTTTAGCTTCCTGGAAGCATAAGCTATAGCCCTTTCCTCCTGCTGGAGCACACCCCCAAGACCCCGTAAGGATGCGTCTGTGTAAACCCGATACTCTAGCCCTCCCTTTGGCAATGCAAGCACGGGTGCAGATGTCAACTTGTCCTTTAGCTCGTCGAACGCTAATTGACAACTATCATCCCACTTGAAAGGTACCCCTTTCCAAGTCAGATTCGTCAAAGGTCCTGCAATTTTAGAGAATCCCTTAATGAATCGCCTGTAGTAACCGGCCAAACCCAGAAAACTGCGCACCTTGGTCGGTGTCGTGGGCTGTCCCCACTCCCTCACCGCCGACACCTTATTCGGATCCACTGCAATACCCTGATCTGACACGACGTGACCAAGGAACTGTACCTCCCGTAGCCAGAATCCACACTTCCCTAATTTGGCATAGAGCTGATGATCCCTCAGTGTCTGTAAAACCAGGCGCAAATGCTCTGCGTGCTCCTCCTCGGTGCGCGAGTAGATTAGGATGTCATCAATGAACACGATGACAAACTGATCTAAGTACTCCCTGAAAACCCTGTTCATGAGGTCCATGAACACTGCTGGTGCATTGGTGAGCCCGAAGGGCATCACCCTGAACTCATATGATCCATACCGCGACAAGAAAGCGGTCTTAGGAACATCCCCCTCTCGGATACGCAGTTGATGATACCCTGACCTCAAGTCGACCTTGGACAAGTAGGACGCCCCTCTCAATTGGTCAAATAAATCATCGATCCGAGGCAACTGATATTTATTCCGTATCGTCACCTTGTTCAGCTCCCTATAATCCACGCACAAGCGGAGTGAACCATCTCGCTTCTTCACAAACAACACCGGCGCACCCCACGGCGATGTACTCCGCCGAATAAAACCCTGACCCAGTAGTTGTTGAATCTGTTCCCTTAATTCTCGCATTTCTGAAGGGGCCATTCGGTAAGGTGCCCGAGCAATCGGCCTCGTCACCGGTGCCAAATCAATAACAAATTCGATTTCTCTGCTGGGTGGTAATCCTGGTATCTCCTGGAATACATCCTCAAAGTCCCTCACTACAGGAATAGAGTCTAAAGGAACTACCACCTCCTGTGAGGTTTCCTCCTCAATGTAGTATAAGTGAGTGCGCGACCCTCCCTCAGGAAGCGGCATTGCTATCAGGAACATCTCCTGTCCTGGAATGGAGAACACGATTGTCCTCTCATAACAATCCACCGTAGCCCGGTAACCTGCCAACCAATCCATGCCCAAGATGACATCATACCCCTCCATATCTAACACTAAGAGGTCTGCTGCTAAACTAAGCCTCCCAATCAAAATGTCTACTCCTCGACAAATCGAGCGAATCAAAGCCCCGCTGCCTACTGGTGACTCTACACTCATACAGAGGCTACCCGCTGTCTCTAATAACCCAGCCCGTTTAGCAAAATTAGATTTAATGAATGAATGTGATGCTCCCGTGTCAAAAAGAATGCTACCCTCATGACCATGAATGAAAAACATACCCTCAACCGCTGGCGGCGCCTGCTGTGCTGGAGGATTGGGAACATCCCGAACGTTGTACACACGTCCGTAGTGCATCTGCCCCTGCTGCTGTGGGGCGGGTGGGGCTGGTGCTGCTGGTGGCATCTGACCCTGTTGCCCCTGCTGGGCACCCTGCTGCTGGCCTCTTCCCCTCTGCGGGCACTCCCTCTTGAAGTGTCTTGGCTGGCCACAGGCGAAACAGCGTTTCTGGTCGTCACCCTGCCGTTGGCCCTGCTGGCCCTGACGTTGCTGGCCCGGTTGGCCTCCCCCGTTGTTCCCTTGGCCCTGACAGCCCTGAGGAACCTGCTGTTGTTGATTAGGGCCTGGTTGCCCCTGCCTGAACCCCTGTCCTCCCGGTCAGAACCCACCAGGCTTAAACTTCTTAGCCTGATTCCCTTGCTGAACTATAACCTGCTGCTGTGTGCCACTTGTCTCACTACTAGTAACCTCCTTGCCCTGCTGGCTCGGCTCACCTGCCTTCTTGTTCCCCTTAGCATGGAAACGATGATCCTGGCAATGTACAAGTGCGGCATTAACGACATCTGTATAACTCACTAACGCCGGATTTCCAATCAAGTGCTGCCTGATTCTCCAAGCTAGGCCATCCATGAACTTTGACTTCTTCCGCTCCTCATCGCTCACCTCATTTGGCACAAAGTTTGCCAAACGGGTGAACTCCTCCTCATATTCTGCTACTGACCGGTCACCCTGTACCAACTCGCTGAATTTCTTTCTCATTTCAGACTCTACTGCTGGAGGGAAGTACTTGCGGTCAAACCGCACCCAGAATTCAGAAATCGGCATCAAATCTCGCTCCTCAGCGGTGGTTACGGACTCCCACCACTGTAAGGCTGCCCCCGACAGACGAAAGGTAGCCAACATCTGTTTCTGCACCTCTGTACCCTCTAACATGCGCAGATGGCGCTGAATGTTCTTCTTCCAGTCACAAGCCTCGACCACATTGGTGCTACCTCGAAACTCAGGTGGGTGACCCTTCTGAAAGGTCTCCCTCACTCGCTGCCAAGATGGTGGCCCCACTGGAGCCTGAACTGCTGGAGCCAATGGAGGCGGTGCCTGGGGCTGTGGAAAATGAGCTGCCATAGCTCGCATCGCTGTCTCGACCGCTTGGGCCACTATCACTGCCACCTGAGTGGTAGAAATCAATTCGGGTGGGGGCGGTGGTGGCGGTATCTGTGGCTCCTGGCGAGCCTCCCTCACCTCATCTCTAGCCTCAGCCCTCTCCGCTCTCTGTCTCTTTGGTGGCATCTGAAATAGATTGAATTGTATAAGTACACAATTTATACAAAAACTAATAGCAGGAATACGATATCTCACAAGCGGAAAATATAATCAACAGTCCTAATAATAGGGCTCTATAACAACCGAACACTACGCTGAAACGTAGAAAGCCGCACAGATCCTAAGGACACTAGAACCTGATGCTCTGATACCATCTGTGACACCCCGCCTAATTAATCCCGGGTGATCAGTCATAAATCAAGTTAGAACAGGATTCTCATTTGGTCCATTCTTAGCATCACTGTCGTCTTATTAAATTACTAACCACCTAAGTGAGAAAAATAGACTGGTGCCAATTCTTATCTTTCATTATTGAAACAAAAACCCATGCGGATAATAAAACAATATAACAATCACAGATAACTGAAATAATCAACCACACGTAAAATAATTAACCGAATAAACCATCGGTCCAAATAATAAATCCCATAAAGACAAGAATAAACTCCCAACAAGTCTAATAAAAATAAATGGAAAGTGAGCAACATGCTCGAATACTAATCATGAACTTCTACATTAAGAATGAAGAATGAGGCGTCTATCAAAACCCCGCAACATCCACATATGCTGCAGCAACGGATCCCTGGAATATAGTCAAAGCTGGCGTCCCTGTGGTTGGACACCTAAAAGGGTTTTTAAAAGTTTTTATAGCAAGGGTTAGTACCCAAAATATTTGAAAAACATTTAACAAATGATTAACTTGCAGTAATAAATAAATATGCATGCTCTTCATATTTTTAGTTAGTATCGCACTCTCTTGAGGACTTCCTTACCCTTCCTCTAATGTACACTACTAACGCTTTAATGAAATTACCTAGTTATTCATCTCATGACTAGATAATTAACAAAAATTCCTTTATACCCACCCTACTCTAACTGAGTATGTAGTGATTATGATTTTTAAGTTATTAGTAACATCAACTTAACTAAATCATTTCCCTTTTTATATTCATATAACTTCTACACTTGTTATACATGTGAAATAACACACTTTTCATTAATAACCCGTATATAATTAATTATCTAATTATATCCTAAAAATCATATTTCAGCATTCACAATCATACTGTAATATATATAACAACTTGCATCCTCCCGAGCAAAATACTCCCGGAATGTAAATTCTATAAAGTGCTATCCCACTAGGTACAATCACATAGCCTAGATATCCCAAGTCAGAATTTTCACACCAACTTGATAAAAATAAATAATTGGAGGCGGTCATATTCCTTCCCTGAAAGTGAGATGTCCCTCACCCATATAACGGACGCTATGACCTCGGGAATATACTCACCCTACTACTCAAGCTAGGGGATTCATCCACTACGCGCAACCTCCCCCTATAGCACTATAGTATAAAATATCTAATCACTGATATTAATTGTGCACACCATATATATATACTATCGCCTCCGTATATATAAATATAAAAGTCCCAGCTATACCGTTCGCCAAATCCGTAACATAAGCCTATTAAAATTATTAAGAGTTTATGGTCCAACTCTAAATATTAATTAAATTTCACCTTAATTAATTAAGTTATTTTTGGTGTCGCCCCCACCATAAATTTGGACTTACTCTCGTAGCCCAAAATAAATTTACCCGAGTCAAAATTCCCGACTCTAATTTATTAGCCTCAAACCCTAATTAATTTATCTACAATTAATTAGATTTACTCTCATGTATTTAATTTCTCAATAATTAATTACATAAGATTTTTATATGATTTTCCCCTCTTATATAACTAACTGGCGAAACTGCCAAAATCTGGCGACCGTCGATCGATCGACCCCAGACCGTCGATCGATCGATCGAACAGGTCTTCGTCTTCTTCGCGAAGACAGGGCAGCCATGGACGGAATTTATTAAACCCTAATCTCTGCTAACATGAATTTTAAGCCTTTTTAACACCAGTACATATTAGAAACCTTATTAGGATTCCCCAGAAAGTCCACAACAATCAAAAATTCGTCCATAAACTACTGATTTATAATTTTGGGGAAAAATCCATCTTTTTCCTTAAACACATTTTTACTCCAAATTTCTTCATCAAATTCGTTCTAATTTAACTGGATATCATTCTAACAGATACACATCAATATTCCAATATCAGATTTTACATAACTCCTCATAAATTCGGGCAAATCAGATTCATGTTTTCTTTTGTATTATCAAAACCCCATGTTTATGCCATGAAACCCCCAAAACGAATTTTTATTCATTACATCACGCAATTATGAATTGAAAGACAGATTTAATGCTATTGCAAGTTATTCACTTGCCTTAGGTTTCGTAGTGTCTGAATTTTGCGATGGATTCCAAGGTTGAAGATGACCTTGTTGGTTCTTTGAGATCCCCAAAATGGCTTTGGCTGCTGCTAGGGTTTCCTAACCCTTTAATTCCTTTTTCTAATTAAGCTCAGCCATGCCCTTATTTTTTTTTATTAGTTTAATTATTCAATTCCCGTTTTTTGACTAATGGGCCAAGCCCAAGTGACCAAAATGCCCCCGAGTGGGCCCGACTATGTCTAAAAACGTCCCGTGACCCGTTTACTACCCCCGGGTACACTTTTCCGACTATCTCGGCCCATCCGGACTCAACTGTACACTCAGAATTTGCATCCGAATTAATTTATAAAAAATACTTATCCCTCACCCAATATAGTCTATACCGACTTCCGGATGTGATAAGTACATACCTCGTCATTAATACTCGAAACGACGCAATTACATTATTACTATTCACTTAGTAATTTAAATTTTCCCTAAATATTAACCATTCAATCCCAGATTAATATTTATATATTATTCTATCATAATTAATTCATTAAATTACAACACACTAGTAATTTTAGAATATCCGAATTAATTAAATTTTAAATGTACCAAAAATACGGGGTGTTACATACTCCCCCCCTTATAAAGGAATTTCGTCCCCGAAATTAGATCGTACCTGCGTTGAAAAGCTCTGGATATTGTTCCCGCATATCCTCCTCTCGCTCCCAGGTAGACTCGTCAACATTGTGATGACCCCACTGTACTCTAACCAATGGAACAACCTTGGATCGTAATTTCCGCTCACTATGATCCAGAATTGCTACCGGCCTCTCCTCATACGAGATGTCTGGCTGTAAGTCGATCTCCTCGAGTGGAATGTGCCAAAAGGCTCTCTCGCTCCTTCGATATTTCTTCAGCGATACCACATGGAATACATCGTGTATCCGCTGAAGATGTTCTGGTAACCCAAGCTTATACGCCACCGGTCCCACCCTCTCAATAATAGGGAAAGGTCCTACGTATCGCGGTGCTAACTTACCCTTCTTGCCGAACCTCATCACCCCTTTCATTGGGGATACCCGGGCTAAAACCTGGACCCCAACTTCTAGCTCCACATGTCTTCGAGAAGCATCAGCATAACTCTTTTGTCTGTCCTGAGCTATCCGAATTCTTCCTCGAATCAACTCTTTTGAACCGGCCCCGTCTAAATAACAGGGTTTACAATAAAACCCATATCCATTCCGTTTATTTTAAATGAATTTTTAACCCACCCCATTAGGGGTAGAACACAGCGGGGCGGGTTAAATTGACATCTCTTATGGCAAGGGAGTGATTGAGAGTCCACACCATACTGAGAGAAGTGCGATGAGAACTTTGATATATGGAGGACTTTGGTATGTATAGTGGTACGCGATGAGATCCTAATATGTGATATTTATAGTGGGATGATAGTTGAGTATTCATATGCACACACTTTTGCGTATGTTCACATGGGAGTATGTGTAGTTCGCTTTGAGTATTTATGCCAGCCTACTGAGTTTTTTGCTTACACCCCACACTTTATGTATGCATTACTGATTTTATAGGAGAAATGATTTATTATTGTTTATACGAATTTTAGAGATTGGGGATATATGGACGAATATACAAATCCATACATTATTTTCAAAAGCATTGTTTATTTTATTGCAATGACAATTGTACATTTTGAGATTTATGGGGATAAATAGTTAAATTATTCATTTTGCGAGGCGTAATTCCTTATCAAGATGAAGATTAATGCCAAAGAACAACTACTAGTGACAATAAATGCAGGTGAGAGGTCAACACGTTCAATATCCAAAACTCTTGTATTAAATGTGTTCTTACAACATATATGCTATGAGAATGTAATAAACAGAAGAGAACCCACATGACTTTATTGGAAAGAGAAGGAGCAAACACCTTTAGTGCAATAAAGGCAAGGCAATAACCTTAAACACAAGTGAGTGATCAATAATGATGTCAAGGGAGTAAACGAGGGTGGTCACACAATAAATGTTCTCACAGTAAACCCTTGTGTCTGGTAGTATTTTAACAGTAATTCTAGGCTAGAAAAACGTCTCCTAGAATAATAGAACTTTGTAGTATTTGCATGGGAGCAAAGTCACTCGAGTGACCTTCCTTACATTAAATGTGTCTGACATCATTTAATGCCAACAGTGCCCCCTCATAAATGCCAAAGATATGACATTAAATGCACCGAATATTATATTTTGGTGGGAACACAGTTTGGGATCTCAAAGTTGTGGTATCATTAATTTGAATGTGATGTTCCAGCTACGAACTTACCATCCTAGGAATATTTTCACTTGAAAGCTAGTTTATCGACTTCCTAAATGTCAGACATTATGACGTCAATAAGTTGGTAAACAGTAACCTACAAAAAGGCATGTTATCATATCACCTAGAAAGGGAGGTTGTTCGGAGTAAGGTTGCTCGGCTGACGACTTGCTCGAGCAACCAATGAAGTGTAGGTAATGTATGGAGATTAAGTTTTGGGTTGTTGTTTTCAACAGTAGTGTAATATTTTTCAAGAGATTTCAAATTAGTAACAATGTTAGCATTTCTTGAAAGAATATTCGGACTAGATTCACCCGATTTCAATTTGAACAACTCATAACTATGAACGGGCATGCTAATTTTATCCTCTTTAACTTAACTAATTCCTTCACGAGTAGCTTTAAGTTTATCCCAGATTTCTTTATTTGATTCACAATAACAAATTCTATAATTCTCATTTACATCTAAAGCACAATCTAGGATATTCATAGCCTTAGCATTAACTTGAACTTTCTTATTATCATTTTTATTCCATTCACTTTCATGTTTAGCGACTTATTCATTTTCAATAGTTTTAATAAGAATATAATGTATATTCAAGATGACCCTCTAAGCCTCATAGTCATTTAATTAAATAAAAATTTTCATGATATTATTTAAACAACTTTAATTATTTCCAGAAAATAAAGGATGCCTATTAATAGATTAACCTTCACCCAGGGTTGAGTTTAAAATTTTTGACATTATATTTTACTCTAAGATTATTAAATAAAAAATAAAATAGAGCTCTTACTCTTATACCAATTATTGCCCAGAAAAATACCCAAGAGGGGGCGAATTGGGTTTCAATAAAACATTAGTACATTTTTTTTATAAAATTAGTTACTGTAAATAAAACTTTAAGGGCTAAAAAATATGGACAATAATATATAAAAAGTTAATGGAGAGGAAAGATCAAACCTAATACTTTTTACGTGGTTCAACGCCTCACAGCCACATCTATGTCTCAAGGAGGCACTTGCGAAACTCTGTTATCTCAATCTTTCAGGTATGATGAACAACATGGTACAACCGTGGAGCTTAGAAGTGAGCTCCAATCATGGTGCTTGTATAGTCATAACTCTAAATAATAAGAATATACAATTTTTGGCTTTGAGTTATCTTAAATATTTGGTTCACTGTAAGCTTCAGAGAATGCTTGAAAGTCGAGCTCAGGTTGTAGGAGTGGTCTCTTATAGTGCCTTCTAATTTCATTCTTATTTTTTTCTAATTCTTGATAGTATCCACTTTTTGTCCTCAAATGGTGTTTATATAAAGGTTCTCAAAATATAGCCATTTGTCATGAATAACAGATGACTGATAACATGAAAATAAATTTCCTTTGGTGATTCTTTCACTATGTTACCCGTTATAGTCGTCACACAAAAAAATATTAGTTTATTTGTTTAACTTTGTATTCCCTGACCTAAATAACTATTGCATTTCGTGTCAGTATTCATTCGGCACTTACTCTTGCTTCTTTTATGCTTCACCACTTGGTCAGCTTATTTATGAGAATGAAAGGACTTTTGCATAGATATCAGTATCCATGGGGTGATAAACGGATGGATACTGAGCGGATACCATGCTATCCATCTATGTATCCGCTATCTAGGTGCATTAGCCGTATCCGGATCCGTATCCGCCCGGATAGTAAAAAGAACTATCCATATCCGTATCCTCTCAGATTCCCCAAATTCGAATAATATCCGTATTCGTTTACATTGCTTATCCAATGCAATTGATTTGCCTCTTTTAACATGTAATATCAATGCTACTGTAAACAAATATCAACCCCAATTGTTTAAAATCAACAAATTGATCCATCAATTCATAATCAATAACTTAGAAATAAGAATCAATAATTTAGCCGTAACAGTTGTTGTGTGCATGTGTATCACGGTGTGCGTCTGCGTGTGTGTTATTGTGTGCATCTATGTGTGCGTGATTTTGTGTACAATTGCGCGTGTAGTTGTATGCGTGTGAGTGTTGTTGTTGTTTTTATTGTGTGTGTGTGTGTGCGTGTGTGTGTTATAGGTTCATGTGCGTATGTTGAGGGGTGAGAGAGAGATAGGTGGAAGAGCTTACCAAGTTACCAGTAGAGGGAAGGTTTTTGAGAAGAGGGTGTGATCCAAAAATTAGGGAGAATGGAAAAACGGGTAAAATGAAAGAGAAAGGTTTAAGGTCAAATGTTTTTATCGAGTTTGTTTTGTCCGCTTTTTTTTTCGTTTCTATTGTGTACTTTTTTTCTTTTTGAAGCCATTCATTATCTTTCGATTTTTAAAGAGTATTATTTCTTTAGTTTTTTTAAATGAGTGAAAAGTGATTATTAACATTTTTACGTATATATTTATATTTTACATTACATATAATAAATATTATAAATAATAATTATATATAACTAATAAAAATAATAAATTATTATTAAATACAATACGGATACGGATATCCGAAAAAACGGATATTCGCAAATATGAATATTCCACTTCGGATACGGCTTATCCGTGTTGGATATGCATACTATCCGTATTCATATCCATTTTTCCAAATATTTTAACAAACTATCCACATCCGTATCCATATCCATTTTTTGGATAAATATTCGTAAAATTCGAACTCGGATATCGGACGGATTCGAATTTTCGAATATCCATTTACACATTCAATATTTTCAAATAAAAAAGCAGGTAAAAAGATTTTACTTTTGTCAAAGCCATTCATGTCCATTGTCAAGTAAAATTTACATAAATTACATAACGTTGCTCACGTGTTCATTTAACCAAACTTTTTAGAGTTCATGAAATAAATCCATAATGAATGTGGTTATAATTAAAAACTATATTATCATAAGGTACAGTGTATGGTGGAGTATATATCTGTTGGGCTTATATCCATAATAACGTATGTTTCAATTATCATCAAAATCAGTTTTAATGAACCCAATAAAGATGACCCTACCCAGCTTAGGATTTTCAACCGAAGATGCTTGTTCTCGTCCCCTTTTTCTACTAGTACTTATCCATTTGCACTCCCAATTGATTTGGGGAGTGAGATCATATCTTAAACTAGGGCTTCTTATTACCCAATTAGGATTGATGTGGTGAATTACCCACGTAATATTTCCTCAGTTGAGCTCCTAAAGTACATGGATTTACACAATGAAGGACAAAGAGAGCCTACGATTTGGTTTATGAAGGTGTGATTGCTATCTTTTAGTCTGCTCTGATAATAGGACCTCCTCTACCTTTGCATCCTATTATATGAGGTATTCTGAGGAGTTACAATATTACCCCTACCCAACTTGGTCCCAACTACTATAGGATGGTCTTTGACTCCATGGTTTATTTAACGAAAAGGTCGTGCCAAGAAATCATAGAGAGGCTTTCCAAGTTCATCCATGGCCTGAAGAACAATTCTAAGTCCCCGGGGTATTATTATATTTACCCTAGAAAGCCACAACAAAAATTGGTAAGGGTCGCATAGTCTAGCAACCATTTTTGAAAATAAGGTTTTCTTTGTTCGAGGCTAGTGGGATTTTCCCCACGAGACTAACATGAGCCTGAATACTCCTCGAGAATGGAGTACCACTCTTTAAATTAAACCTTGAGTATCATGTTTTAACTATTGTTTTCTTCTTGTCCGTAGAGAAAACAACTCCTCGGCTAAATCCAACGGAGAAGAAAATTATTGTTGACTTGATTCTTTTGTCTTTGAGGATATCTTTTCTCTCGACAAACTTGTTGACCATGGCTATACTATTGACCCATTTCTACGAGATTAAAAAAGAGAGAAACATATTAGAGGGAAAATGGGTTGTGTGAATTTCTTCCTGTTGGTTACTGCTCATCGCTATCAAACAACTTAGAGTAGTTAAGATGCAAAAGTTAGAAAAATGCACTTTGCCTTGTCCCTCACCCATACACACAAAACATCTAATGCCCAAAGGGCTTGCCCATTTGTTCCAAATAAATTGTAAATATACCCAACTCATTTTAGTGAGCTTACCGATGTCCCACGCGTGTGACTTGGCCCAATAAGTCCCCCGCCCATACACACGAAACATCTAATGCCCAAAGGACTTGCCCATTTGTTCCAAATAAATTATAAATATACCCAACTCATTTTAGTGAGCTTACTGATGTGGGACAAGGCAAAGTGCATTTTTACAACTTTTGCATCTTAACTGCTCTAAGCTGTTTGACAACGATGAGCAGTAACCAAATATCCCCCACTTGAAAAATTTGAAAACTTTTTATCGAGCAATAATCTATAGAATTGTGCATAAGCAAAGGTGTCTTTTGACTTGAACATTTACGTAGTAAAGATGATTCAGAATATACTAGAGTAACCGTAGTTTTGAACTCTATCTCTGACAACATCCCACACACAATCCTACCCAGATGTCATTCTAATAGCTAGCATGTTACGGCATTGTGCTTCTATCCCAGTATAGTGAACGCTTTAGGAATTTGCCCAAAATATCCATAGGAAGCGGCCACACTTTCACATTCACATTCACATAGGTGAGTCTATCAAGAATACTCCTGTAGCTAAGTACCCCACTCAAAATAGAGCTATAGATCTCATTAAGAGTTATAATAACTCATCCTTAACTCGCTTCAGGATATCATGCTCCATAGGGATGGACTCGGAGTAAAATCTCGTTCTATATTAATTAATAATCGCATGATTCAGCCCATATCACTTGTGACTTGCTATTACCCTTTGAACATATTTCTTAGGATCTCCAGTCTATATGTTGGGTTACCATCACAAGTGTCTCATGTATCCAAGGGCGTTAGTCCCATCCCTTTCGAGGTGTTCCACACCTTCTCCCTAGCCAGTCCTTTCGTCAAAGGATCAACTAAGTTCTGTTCAGACCGTATATGATCCACCCTCACAGCACCCGTAGAGATAAATTCTCTAACAGTACTATGCTTATGACGTATTTGTCATTTCTTACCGTTATAATAACGGTTCTCAATTTTTGTAATAGCTGCGGTACTATAACAATGAATCAACACGGCTGGTATCGGTCTTTCCCATAATGGTATATCTGACAGGAGGTTTCTTAACCAACCTGCCTCTTCACTAGCAGTAGCTAGCGCTATCATCTCAGACTCCATAGTGGATTAAGCCAAAATAGTTTGTTTCTTATATTTCTAAGAAACTGCACCACCAACGATGCTAAATATATAACCACTAGTAGCCTTAGAATCATCAGATAAGGTGTTCCAATCAGCATTACTAAATCCTTCACGGACAACGGGATGCTTATTATAGTGTAATTCGAGGTTCATCGTCCTTTTAAGGTACCGCATGACCCTCTCAATAGCATGCCAGTGCTCCATACTAGGTCTACTGGTAAATCTATATAGTACTCCCACAGCATAAGCTATGTCAGGTCTAGTGCAATCTGTAGCATAACGTAAGCTACCTATAATGCTTGTATAAGCATTTTGATTTACATTGTCACCAGTGTTCTTAAATAACTTTACAATAGGGTCAAATAGAGTACTAGCAGGTTTACAGTCAAAGTAATTATATTTCTTTAGAACTTTCTCAATGTAATGAGATTGATCCAAAGAAAGTCCCTTTTCTGACCTAGTAATATTAATTCCTAATAGTACACTAGCTTCACCCAAATCCTTCATATCAAAATTGGCACATAATAATGATTTAACATTTTCTACGGCATGAATATTAGAACCAAATATAAGCAAGTCATCAACATAAAGACATATGATAGTCCAAATGTTCTCTACATATTTATAATAAATGCATTTGTCACTTTCATTAATTTTAAACCCATTAGAGATGACTAAGCTATCAAATTTATCATGCCATTGTTTAGGTGCCTGTTTGAGTCCATAAAGAGATTTATCTAGTTTACATACTTTATTTTCTTGACCGTGTACAATAAAACCTTCAGGTTGATCCATATAAATCTCTTCTTCTAATTCTCCATTTAAAAATGCAGTTTTAACATCCATTTGGTGTTCAATTAAATCATTTAAGGCAGCTATGGTAAATAGTATACGTATAGACGTTATTCTAGTCACGGGTGAAAATGTATCAAAAAAGTCTACATTTTCTCTTTGTCTAAAACCTTTGGCAACAAGACGTGCCTTATATTTTTCAATAATGCCATTAGGTTTTAATTTCTTTTTAAGAATCCATTTATAACCAATTCTTTTAGATCCAGGAGGAAGGTCCACTAAATGCCAAGTTTGATTTGTTTCCAAAAAATCCATTTCATCATTAATAGCCTCTTGCCATAAATCGGCATCTAAAGAAGATGAAGCTTCTTGAATAGTGTTAGGATCCTCCTCTAAAGTGTAAGCATAAAAGTCAGGACCAAAATCTTTTTCTACACGAGCCCTTTTACTTTTTCGAATTTCTAAAATGGATTCATTATTTTCTTTATTTTTATTTAAAGAAATATTAGTGGATGACTCACCCCCACTATTTTTCAATTTAAAAGGAAATTTATCTTCATAAAAATCGACGTCATTTGATTCAATAATTACTTGATTTTTCAAGTCATAAAATCGGTATGCTTTGCTATTAATAGCATAGCCTATAAAAACGCACTCATATGCTCTACTTGCCAATTTAGACCTTTTAGGGTCGGGTATAAGTACATAGGCTAAGCACTCCCACGTTCTAAAGTATGACACGTTGGGCTTAATATTTTTCCAAATTTCATAAGGAGATATTTTCATTTTAGTCTTAGGAATTCTATTAAGTACGTGACACACAATCAAAATAATTTCACCCCACCAATGTGAGGCAGCCCCTGAATTTAATAAAATAGCCACAACTAATCCAATTAATGTCTTATTTTTTCTTTCGGCTTTACCGTTCATTTCGGGTGAATAAGGGGAAGTTTTTTCGTGAATAATACCGTGGATTTTATAAAATTCAACAAATGGTCCAGAATCATATTCAGTGCCTCTATCACTACGTAACCTTTTAATTTTCCGATTAAATTGATTTTCAATTTCATTTAGGAAAATTTTGAACATGTCAAACGCTTCACTTTTATTTTTCATTAAATACACAAATAAATAATCAGAACAATCATCAATACAAGTTATAAAATAACGTTTTCCATTTCTAGTTGTGACACCATCCAATTCACAAATATCCGAATGAATTAAATCAAGTGGTTCAGATTCTCTAAAAACAGATTTATGTGGTGTCTTAGTGATTTTTGCTTGACTATACCATTCACATTTTTCAAAATCATTTAATGATAATTCTGGAATTAATCCTAAAGTGCTCATATTTTTAACAAGTCGTTTATTAACATGACAAATCCTAGCATGCCAAATATTAAATGAACAAGCAATATAAGCAGAATGAGAAATTTTATTCATTGCATCAACATTCAACTTAAACATCCCATCAGTGGCATAACCATTGCCTACAAAAATTCCATTTTTGGTCAAAGTAAATAAATCAGCACCAATAGTTTGAGTAAAGCCAGCTTTGTTGAGAAGATAACCCGAAACCAAATTTTTCCTTATCTCGGGAGTGTGAAGAACATCTTTGAGGATAACAGTCTTTCTCGAAGTGATCTTCAATTCCACATTTCCAGTACCAGCAACCTCAGTGGAGTGAGAATCACCTAACAACACCTTCTTATCTGCAGTCTCAGAATAAGTTTTAAACAGAGTACGGTCATAACAGATATGGCGGGAAGCTCCAGTATCCAACCACCCTTCGGCACCGCTAACCATGTTGATTTTCTGAAACGCACATAGGTCCTCTTCGGTCAAATTCGCTTGTGCTTGTGGCACATTGTGACATTTACGAGCCATATGGCCAGGCTTGCTACACTTGAAATAGAGAAACTGTCCCGAGTTGCTAGACTGTCCATTTCCAGGGTTCTTATACTTATTCTGAGCCTGAGTCTGATTTTTAAAATTCTGGTTGTGGCTCCTTTTCTGATTTTTCATATTTTTTCCGTTTGCCTTTAAAACAACTGGAGTGTGGTTCTTTTTCTGATTTTTGTTATTAGACACAACAAAAATTTCATCTTTATAGTCCTATTTTCGGGATTCCTCCTCAATTCTCAATTTAGTAATAAGTGACTCTAGTGAAAATTCTTTAGACTTATGCCTCAAAACATTTTTATACTCTTTGAACAGTGGAGGTAATTTATCAATAATTACAGCCACCTGAAATTGCTCATCTAAAGCCATGCCCTCAGAAATAATTTCATGGGCAATCATTTGCAAATCATGGGTTTGAGCAACAACAGATTTGTCATCCGTCATTTAAAATTTCAAATAACGGCTGACGGCATATTTTTTAGCACCCGCTTCCTCCGTGTCATATTTTTTAAAGAGTGCGTCCCAAACATCTTTCGCAGTTTTATAATTGGCATAATAGTCATAAAGTTCTTCATTTAGAGCATTCAGAATATAGTTCTTGCACAGAAAATCATTTTCCTCCCAAGTTCTAATTGTTTTGCTTTCCTCAACAGTAGGTGAATTATTTATTACGGGTTTGTCAAATTGAACACACGATGCGACTTTTTTCGTAGTTAAATAAAATAATAATTTTTTGCTCCAACGTTTAAAATGGGTGCCTTCATATTTGAAAGGCTTATTAAGATTGTTTGAGTTAATTTCGTCCATGCCAGAATTTCAGAACACCTTAAAATTATTGTAGTAGCAGTAAATTAAATGCAGAATTAAGGAACGAAATTACCCAATTTTGGAGCTAATAAATCTGGGACAGAAAGTATAAGAAATGCCAGAAGCAGTTACAGTCTAAAACACGGCTGAGTCGCGGACAATGTCGCTCTCTTTAAGGTATTTCACGGCTCTGCCCAATGTGTGTTGAAAGTGAGAAATGCCTCGCCACCCCCATGATAAAACAACCTCCAATAAGTAAAATATGAATTGATAAAGCACAAGAATCAATCCGGTCCATGTACATCCATTCGTAATAATTGCTCGAGTCTAATAATAAATCTGGGGTGGATTTATTATTCCAAGAACCCAAAAAAAATTGAGAAGCAGTTTTTCTGTGTGTTTGTAAAAGTTGCAGATGTTCAATTGTGAAAAAACGGAGGCTTAACTCCTCTTTTATTGAACAAAAATAATGATGTTTGTGCCACACAACGTGGAGAGAAAATTGGGACAACGTGGGCAAGTGTGTTGAAAGTTTCAACAGATATAAGAAAACGGGCTTGGGCTCATTAAGAAATAATTTTTTGGACAAATACATAACTGTTTTTTGGGCTTTAAAAAAAATTATTTTTTAACGTTTTTTTTAATTCTGAAAATTAAAAAACGTTTTCTTATATCTGTTGAAACTTTCAACACACTTGCCCACGTTGTCCCAATTTTCTCTCCACGTTGTGTGCCACCAACGTCATTATTTTTGTTCAATAAAAGAGGAGTTAAGCCTCCGTTTTTTAACAACTGAACATCTGCAACTTTGACAAACACACAGAAAAACTGCTTCTCAATTTTTTTGGGGTTCTGGAATAATAAATCCACCCCAGATTTATTATTAGACTCGAGCAATTATTACGAACGGATGTACATGGATCAGATTAATTCTTGTGCTTTATCAATCAGTATTTTACTTATTGGTGGTTGTTTTATCCTGGGGGTGGATAGACATTTCTCACTGTCAGTACACATTGGGCAGAGCCGCGAAACACCTTAAAGAGAGCGACATTGTTCGCGACTCAGCCGTGTTCTAGACTGTACATGCTTCTGAAATTTCTTATACTTTCTGTCCCAGATTTATTTGCTCCAAAATTGGGTAATTTCGTGACTTAATTCTGCATTTAATTTACTGTTGCTACAACAATTCCTCATCTTAATCATAACTTTCACAATCTCTCTCATCATTTATAACATCATCATCTTCGCCAATGCGTTGCCCCGACCTAATTTCCCTGACCCGACAAGAAACCCATCTTCAATTTCTTTAAATTTAGTGATAGTTTAAGATTAAGTATCTTCTTATACAACACTGTTAATGAATCAATGTATATTTTATGGTTTTATGAATTGATTGACTGAGTTTTATGAATGGGTATGAATTGATTTGTGTGTAAATTGAAGGTTATATGATGGACCATAAATATGAATCGAATCGGAGAACTCAAGGTCATATAAATGGAGAAAGGTATATATATATATACACACACACACACACACACACACACAAATGGTTTTGGGGTGGGTAGTGGAGGTGGGGGTGGTCAGGGGTGCACCGCTTGAGTTTCAAGCTTCACATATTTTTTTTCTTTTGTTTTTCGATTTCAATTTTTTTTAGTTTATTTTAGTTTTTAATAAATTTTCTTTTTTTTATTAGCCTTTTTATTCAGTTTATCTATTTTCTTTAGTTTATTTGTCCACTTATGGAGATGCAAAAGAGGGTTAAAATGGAATCGCTAAATGTACATTGGATTAAATTTGCAACTTTTTAAAGTATTGAATTGGGTTCAAACTACCCCAAACTTTGGAGTTAAATTTGCAATTTTCAAGTTACGAATGCAGACAATAAATTTTAGGAGATTTAAGGAATGGATATTGTGTTCTATTCTATTAGACTAAAACTTTTAAAATTTTATTTGATTATTTTTTAATTATTTAAGCTTTAAATGAAATGATACTAAAAAAAATACGCCTGTTGTAATCGAGTTGAGCATGTGGTTTAATTCGATGCAAAGCGAAGAACCTTACCAGGGTTTGACATGTCGCAAATCCTCTTGAAAGAGAGGGGTGCCTTCGAAAACACGGACACGGGTGGTGCATGGCTATCGTGAGCTCGTGCCGTAAGGTATTGGGTTAAGTCCCGCAACGAGTGCAACTCTCGTGTTTAGTTGTCATCGTTGAGTTTGGAACCCTGAACAGATTACCGATGATAAGCCGGATGAAGGTGAGGATGACATCAAGTCATCATACCCCTTATGCCCTGGGTGACACACGTGCAACAATGGCCGGGACAAAGGGTCGCGATTGAACTCCCAATCTCGGATTTGAAATCGTATTTAAACGTAAATGAAGCTCGAGCGAGGAAGCTTGGTCTCCAAATGAGGTTAAAGACATGGAAAAACAAGACCATGTGACTACGTATTCAGAAATTCCAATAACCACGATCAAAATCAGGTTTCATGGCTATAATATGATTTATATATCCCTCTTCTATAATTCACGAGGGCACAAAGACAATACGTACTTGTCAAAAACTCCGATTACATGGCTTAGGAATTAAATATTTCAATAGAAAGTTAATGCCCCGTTTAATATTCTAATTTCGATTCTAATTTGAAGTAAGTAAAGGCATTTATACATATCAACTAAGTTAAAAACGTTATCAATTCATAATAACACATAAAAGGATTATATGTTAAGATTTTTAAAAGATTTTATTAAAAACTCAATATTTTTTTACATATTTGATAAACTATTAATATTCTCTTCTTCCTAGGGGTACCATAAAAAAACATCACATATTTCCAAAAACAAAACAATTCCAAGCCTAAATGAAAGTAGTTAATTTTGTAAACAACTTTTTGGTTGATTACATTTCAAGTCATGTCTTAGATTTTCTTTATCCAAAGTCTAATAATAAAATATATAACATGAAATATGGTGTCTCCGTCAGGAATTATGCCACGTGGCATAATAATGGTTTTAATATTTATTATCAACCTATGAATTTTACAGCCTCCAATCCAAACTAGAACGATGGAATGGGACCTCAATAATAAGTCCTTACATCTCCTCCTCACCGTCTTTCCCATTCTCAGCCCCCGTCCCTGCAGTATCTATATCTCTTTCAACCCATTTCACCATCAATGCGACCTTTCTGTCCTGTGCCCACATTACAAAAGATAAAATTATTAGTCGAAGCATTATCATACTGCCTTCTCAGATTGTTTTTGGTTCTTGATGGGTAACTCTCCATCCATTCATTTATAAAATTCTCTCTTCATCTATATGAGAAGTGGGCATAAATTACTCTGATTTAATTTGTTTCATGTTTTGCAAATATATTTTCCCAAGTACTCTATCTCTTTGTATATGATAGTCTATTATTTGCTGAAAACTATTTACAAGCAGCGCTATTTATAAAACTCGATTTACATGAGATAACATTTCAATACCAACGTTATAAAATATGACTGAACCTAGCGTTATAAACTTAGTCTTCCAACATTTTTATGCAGTGGTTTAAGCTTGAATCACGTGGGAACTAAATTCAATATCTAAGATTTGAATATTTTTGTTTCATTTTTTTTAAAACTTTTTATTCCCAACGCTTTGACGGTACGAAATCTTCCTTCTTTTACATCATTTGTTTTCTTTAACAACCAAATAGTATTTTCCTCTACATAAGTTGGTAAGTATTCCATTAACTCCCTCCCATAAAGAACTCTCCACTCCCATAAACAACTCTCCACCTTTTTCTGCTCTATTTTTAATTGAGACAGTACTAAATAAATACACTTTATGTCTAATTTCGAGAATTTTGTATTTTTTATTGTTTGATGTAGGTAGCACTAAATAGTGTGAATTGTAAGAAAATACAAGGAATGGAATATGCATGAATCTGAATTCAAACTAATATTAAAAAAATATACTATTGTTTAAAATAAGTTTTTTATAAATAAAATTATGTTTTTACAAAATTGTACTTTAAAAAACACTTTTTTCAATAATAATCTATATAACTATATAAAAATTGTAGACCCAAATCATCTGAGAATGACACGTGACGAATGTATTGAATATCATTAAGTCTATTTAAGTTCTCCTTTCATATAAAAGCCTCTTAACTTGACACGTGGCATATGACATAAATGCAAGTTATGTCAAAATAAACATTCAAACGTTTCCCCCAAAAAAAAAGAAAAAAAAAAGGTGTTTTGGAAAAAGGTCCTCATAGTGCTCAAAGTGTATAAAAATAGGATACTCCATATAATTTTATAAATTTAGTCCCTGTACTAAAAATATCATGAAAAATGGCGAAAAATAGTGCCGTTGGCGCGAACCAAAAAAATAAAGATATTGTACCACAGGGACTAGATTTATAAATGCTATGTACTACAGGGACTAGATTTATAAACTTGAAAAGTATTATCGCAAAAATCCAAATATAGGAAGGAACATGACCTTTACCTTAATTCTCTAAAAAAAAACTCAACTCCTGTGGATTCATTCCCTTTATGCCCGTCTTCAAATCTAAAATCCATCCAACTAATTCATAATTTTTTTTGCCCAGTATTTGAATTTATAATTTTTAATGTATTCTCAAAATTAAAAATATCGATTGCACTTATTTAATGTCGTTCATATGTCTTTTGATGTTAATTTAAATTTAATTTTTTTTTCATTCATACACTATATTGTTTGAAACAGCAACAAGAAAATAATACAATTTAAATAAATGCGGCCACGCATAGCATGAGTTACATGCTAGTTATTTTTAAGGGACTTTGTAAATTTAGGATCTATTGTAATATGTATTTTGAAAATAGGACAACAATCATTTTATTTATAATTTTAGTCTCTATTTTTTAATAAAACCTCTAGCGCGGATCCATATTCATAAAACGTAATCACAGCATGCCACGTGTTTCTTTAATTTGAAAATAAAAATTAAAAATGAAAATAATATGTTTATTGTCTTATATATCCATAATCGATTATATTTTAAATCCTAAAAGTACATAATCTATTTATAAAAATATTAGAACGCGACCTCATTAATTTTCTTGCATGCGTAGAGAGAACAGAAACAGCAAATTCTCTGTAATATTCATTCACATTAAACCCAAATTCATCGTATTCCATCTTGATGTTGTGAAAAGCAAAAAAACCAATCTCAAACCGCCGCATAAACCTCCACCCATTTAACAAACTCGGGCAATTACAATTCTAGGGCCTAACAGAAAGATGAGTCAATCAACCTTGACATGGAACACATCAGTCCTCTCCTCCTCCTTCACCTTAGGCACCACCACCTTCAACACCCCATTCTTCATCTCCGCCTTTATTTCCCCCATCTTCAACACCTTCTCCGGCAGCTCAATCTTGGTCAAGTACCTGTTTCAAACCAAACAAATCTCACTTCCATTTCGTCTAATGTAAAAACAAAACAAACACAAATAAGATATCTATCTACCTTCTATCCTCATTCTCAGATTCCTTCTCACCCTGTCCTTTTATGGTGAGAAAGTTTTGCTCAACTGACACCTCCACATTCTCTTTTCCCAGTCCAGGCATGTCCATGCTAAGATAAAGCCCATCCACCGTCTCACGTGCCTTCCAGCCACGGCGAACTCCGGCACCGGCACCGGTAGAGTCCTCATACTCGTCCATCATGTTCAGGATTTGGCTTAGGCTCCTTTTTGATGACATAGGAATGAACACATCTGCTATTATAACATATTTTACGAGACTTCAATTTCTAAACACATTGTTTCATTTGAATACAGTTGTTAAGAACTTACAGATAAGAAAAAGATAAAACAGAAAAAATAGAGAGAACTTGAGTAGTTTGAATTCAATATTTGAATTATTATCTATCTACAATGAGTAAGCTACTATTTATATAGTAGCTTGAAGTAATAACAGAAATAACAGATTCTAATTTCTGTTCTCAGCTGCCTCTTTTGTTCTTCCTTTGATTGTAATTCCATTTTATCGATCTGAGAGGCTATACCGCTCTATCGTTACAAAGAGAGAGCATAAATATAAATAGATTATATAATTTTAAGAGTTAAAATAATATTGATTATGGATATAGGATAATAAACATTTCGTTTTCATTTTTAGACCTTATTTTCAAATTAAAAGGACACGTGGCATGTTGTGATTGGTTGACGTTTTATGAAAATGGGTCCGCGCCAGCGGCTTTATTCAAAAATAGGGACTAAAATTATAAATAATATGTTTGTTGTCCTATTTTCAAAATATATATTACAATAGGTCCTAAATTTACAAAGCCCCAAATATAAAACAGAGACATGAGAATCATAAAATGATATCATTAAAAAGACATAATCACATATCGTTACAAAAATGACGCAAATCGTTCAAAATATGAATAGAAAATCTAGATATTCTGAAAATTCCTTAACGAAACAGACGATGAGGATCCACATTATACAACAAAATCGCTACAAGTTATTTTTAAAAACATATAGATATGAAGATAAGAGAGTGTGACGATAAAGCAGAGAACTAACATTTATTTCGTTACACTTACTGAAATAGAGTTGTAGGTTGATCCATTGAAATACACCACAATTCATTCAAATCTCAAAACAAAAATGTAGACAAACAGAGAACTCGTAACTGAAATTGAAAATTAAGGATCCATATTCCATACTGCAACACACAAATCAATCATTCCAATTTAATTTTCCTCAATCTAGATACAGCGAAATCAATTAATATAGGATCATACATACAAATTACAATCACACTAAACAATAACTCAATATAAAACCGAAACTATCTAAATGTATACTATACAATCTCACATAAACTAAACACACACATATCTTTCTATCTATCTATCTATCTATCTATCTATCTATATACACTAGAGAGAGAGAGAGAGAGAGACTACCGGTGAAAGGATTTGGAGGCAAATCACGTCGGCCGTTAACATTGCGGTAAACTTCGGAGGTCCGATAATCATCATCGGATTCGTAAGCAGGAGCAGCGTTTGTGTTGAAGAGACGAGAAGCTGCGGTTACCACCGGACGAGCCGGAGAGAGGGATTTGGTGATGAGGATTGAAGGAAAAAGACTTTTCAGAAAAGTTGACGAAGCCATTTTGTTTCACACTTGAGGAGCGCCAAATATTTTGTACTGTAATAACGGTTTGTGAGTGGTGAGTTTTATATAGAGGTGGAGAAAGCGTGAAAGTTCTAGAAGATATTTCTGTTATGGGGGCCTAGGTAGGACCCGGCTCAAAACTTTTTTTGGCCTTCCTCATAAATTTAGGTCATAGGTAGTATGGTATGTCTAAGTTACTCCTAAACAATAATGTTTTATGTTCACGATTTAAAAATATTTAACAAAGTTTTATTGGACACTTTTTATTTTTAAAACGCTATCATAATTAGAGCTGACAATTTTTAACACGATAATCCGTTTATGGTAATAACCTGAAATGACTCGAAGTTGACACGATTAGCTTGTATAGATTTAAAAGTACGCAAAACTTATACTCAAATAAAAATCAACGCGACCCGAAAATGAAACGACTAACCCGAATTGTCACCCCTAATCATAATATAGGGCCCGACTCAGCAACACCTGACAAAACAGTTAACATTGTAAACTAACACTATTAGTTAACTTTGTTAACTTATAACAAATATGTATTGTATGACTGGATGACGTCAACAACCTTTTTGTGCACGTGCATACGGAGAAGATATGCAAATATTCTCTCCTAATGTGTTAATAACTAAATTGTGATTGTTCTCTCACTTTGTATGTAAAATATATATTCACATATTTTGACGTCATCCAAATTTGTTGGGGAATAGACTTCATGGGCTCTTTCCCTAAGTCTAACTGTCAAAGTAGGTTGAAGTCGAGCCAACGGGGAAAAACTCTGCGAAAGTAGTGTTAATGTTCTTAAAAGAGCATATTTTGGCTTGATTCGACACATTGAAAACGATCATAAGTGACCAAGGTGTCCATTTTTGCAATGACCTATTCGCCACTTTAATGTCTCAATATGGTGTCACCCACAAGGTCTTCACCATATATCACTCACAAATGAATGACCAAGCCGAGTTGGCTAATAGAGAGATAACAATGATTCTAGAAAAAACGATAGGTCCCTTGACCAATGATTGGCCATATAGGCTAACCGACACCCTAGAAGACACACCTTGGGATGTCTCTCGTATATGGGAAATCATGTCATTTGTCAATTGAAATTGAATGCTCGACGCATTTGGCTATTAAAAAAACTCAATTTCGATATCATCGAAGAGGGAGACCTTCGTAAGTTCCAACTCAATTTCGATATCATCGAAGAGGGAGACCTTCATATTTGGCTATGTCATATTGTTTTCATGCCGGGTAGTTGGAAAAAATGTAATTATATGATTTTACGCATATTGTTGTAGAATTGGTTAATGATACCTAGTTGTGAAAATCTTGATAAAGATGTTATATATATTGCGATATTTATATTGTTATTATTATTGGATGATGCGTAGACATCCCTTAGCCAAACCACTAGTTCGACGGGGTGTGCTTTCAAGCTATTTTCTTATCTCTTATTTCGTGGGACATGACATCAACCTTTGAGCTTTTAAGCCATTTTATTATGGGTTGTTAAGTCGTTATGGTAGGACAATTAAGGGAACACCCTGTTGTGCCTTGCGATTGTAATAGTTTGAGGCTATAAATTGTTTGGATGATAAATGACATTGACAAGTGGGTGATTCAGAGTCCACACCTCACTGAGAGAAGTGCGGTGGAAATTTTGATATATGGAGGATTTTGGGATGTGCAGTGGCACGCAGTGAGATCATAATATGTGATATTTATAGTGGGATGATAGTTGAGTATTCATATGCACACACCTTTATGCATGTACACATTGGAGTATGTGTAGTTCACTTGGAGTATTTATGCGAGCCTACTGAGTTTTTCTCTCACACCCCCACACTTTATATATGCATTACTAGTTTTATACGAGCAACGATTTATTATTATTGATGCGGATTTCATGGATTTGGGGTACATAGATGAGTATACAGATTCATACACTATTTTCAAAAGCATTGTATATTTTATTATACCAACAATTGTAAAAGGACATTTTAATATTTATGGGAATAAATAGTTCAATTATTCATTTTGTGATTTCGCAAATGTTTAGTTATCCATTGATCAATGTTAAATGTTTTTAAAAAAGGTTTTAAATTGGATGTAGATTTACTTTATTGTTAGTACCTCCTTGGGATTTTCGTTGGGTGTTGTAGTTTTTCTTCTCATAACTTCTTGAATAGCGATCTTCTTCGGCTGCTAAGTCTCTGGAATAGACCTAAGAATTTTTCTTACATTTTCATCAGTAGTGTAAGATTTTTCAAGATATTTCAAATTATTAACAATTTTGGTAATTCTTGAAAGTATATGCGGACTAGATTCACCCGGTTTCATTTGGAACAACTCATAACTATGAACGGGCATGCTAATTTTATCCTCTTTTACTTGAGTAGTTCCTTCGTGAATAACTTCTAGTTTATCCATAATTTCTTTATCTGATTCATAACAACAAATTCTATTATACTCATTTACATCTAGAGCACAGTGTAGGATACACATAACCTTAGCATTAATTTGAACTTTCTTATTATCATTTTTATTCCATTCACTTTCATGTTGGGGACGTATTCATTTTCAATAGTTTTCATGAGAATATAAGGTATATTCAAGATGACCCTTTAAGCCTTATAGTCATTTGATTGAAGAAAATTTTTCATTATATTTTTCCAACAACTGTAATTATTTCTAGTAAATAAAGGATGCACCTAGAGTTGAGCTTGAAGAATTTGACAATATATTTTACTCTAAGATTATTAAATCAAAAACAAAATAGTGCCCTTACTCTGAAACCAATTATTGCCCAGACAAATACCCAAGAGGGGATGAATTGTGTTTTAAGAAAACATTATTAAAGTTTTTTTAAAATTAATTAATGTAAATAAAACTTTAAGGGCTAAAAATATGCACAATAACAAATAAAGAATTGACAGAGAGGAAGGATCAAACTCAATAAATTTTACGTGGTTTAACGCCTCACACCCACGTCCATGTTTTAAAAAGGCACTTGAGAAACTCCATTATCTCGATCTTTCAGGTATGACGAACTCCATGTTACAACAGTGAAGCTTAACTTGGCTTTAAATTTACAACCGTGGAGTTTAAAACTGGGCTCCAAATATAGTGCTTTTATAGTGATAACTCTTAGTAATAAGAATATACAATTTGACCTTTGAGTTATCTTAAATATTTGATTTAGTGGAAGCTTGAGAGAATGTTTGAAAGTTGAGCCAAGTTGTAAGAATTATCTCTTTTAGTGTCTTCTAATTTTATTCTTATTTTTTTTCTTCTTATAGTGATCACTTTTTGTCCTCAAATGGTGTTTATATAAAGGCTCTCAGAATATTGTCGTTGATTGTCTAGTTGATTGCTCCTGAATAACAGATGACTAAGAACATGAAAATAAATTTCATTGGGTGATTCTTTCTTCATGTTACCCGTTATAGTCGTCACACAAAAAAATCTTATTTGATGCGTTTAACTTTTGTATTCCCTCACATGAAGTCTGTGACTAGTGCATTTTATGTTAGTATTCATTCGGCGCTTACTCTTGCTTCTTTTATGCTTTACCACTTCGTCAGCGTATTTCTGAGTGTTGCCCAAAAAAATGCCCAAGAGGGGGTGAATTGGTATTTTGTAAACCTTTTGGGTTAAATTAAAATTTCAAAAAATATTTAATAAAATTATAAATTAAGAAACTTTTAATGATAAAATTAATGACCATAAAATAAATACAACCAATTAATTTTGAACAAGTTAAAATGAATATTTTAACACCCTATAAATATTAAATTAATTTTCATATTTAACACGAGTTAATATTTTGAAAATATTTTATTAATTCAAAAAATAATTATTTTAAGCTCAAAAATATTTTTTTTCAAATTTTGAAATTAATGTAATTACAAATTTAAATATAGAAAATATAAAGATAAAACAAGCACAAGCATGTAAATAAATAAAGTGCAGAAATTAAATGACAATAAAATTTAATGTGGTTCGACCAACTCTCGGCCTATGTCCACGGGCCCGGAGCCCCCGTATCCTTTATGCTTTACTAAACCAGATCCACTTGTGGGTAGAATCAAACCCCCTCTTACAACTTTTAGCGAGCTAACTCCGAGCTTCAAACACCGTGATCCAATTGCGGGTACGAACTAATCACCGTTTACAACCACCATAGCTTAAACCGAGCTACTGATTACAACCAAAGATTCTAACAAATCTTCAAACAAATTTGAGTTTGCAGTACAATGTAGAATAATGAAACTACTTAAAATATAATTTGTAATCTGATTTTCTTTTTCTTCAATAAATGATATTGATGTAGGATCAAGTCTTCTCTTAAATGAATGAGCAAAAAATAAATTAACTACTCCGTTTGAATGGTAATAATTAATCCCAATGCTCTTTAATAATTTCTCTAGTGTCTTGCTCTTGGTCTCATACTCCTCAATGCATCTCTTGAATGCTTAAATAGTAATCTTCAAAAACTAGTTATTAGATAAGTTTCTTCAAGGCATTAAATGCTTCTGATTTTGTTGAGATGAAGTAGTCTTGAAAAGATGTATCTTGTAGATATTTATTTTTTATCTTCTCAATAAAAATGTAGATATTGAGACATAAAAATGGAATGTATTTCATATGATTGACTTTTTGATAAATATTGGCTTCCACAAATGAAGTGTTATTGACTGAGTAGAGGAGATGATAATATCTAAGCGAAATAAAAATTAGTAGCATAAGAGAAAAGGAAAGTAGACTGAGTGCAACATATATAAATATATATTTATATTAAAGCTATCATGCGGGCAGTCCAAAAGAAGAAAAAAAGACATGATTTGAAAATTTCGCGTGGCTCATAGCAAACATAGTCTATGTAGTCATTGCAAATAAGATCGGAGCATTCAAAAGAAAATAAAGAATCGTTGGTTAAAAAATATAAACTCGTTTTTATAACAGGTAAAACATAAACTCGTTTATAAGCTGCTGAAACAAAGGACGGGGCGGGGCCCGAGACCGACACAATTTTGATTGCATGGGCAGCGCCTATCAGCTACAATAAAGGCTTTTGGTGTCTAAGATAAAACCAATATGTTATACTAGAGACTAACCAAAAAGCTTTACACAAATCATGGAAATAGCAGACCAAACATTCGTCTCAATAGAAAAATAACAAGAGTAAAATTTCTAAAAATCTAGATATTCTAAAAATTCCTTAACGAAACATACGATGTGGATCCACATTATACAACAAAATCACTCCAAGTTATTTTAAAAAACATCTAGTTCCGATGATGAGAGAGTGTGACGATAAGCATATAAGTAATATTTATTTCGTTAGACTTAATGAAACAGAGTTGTAGGATCCATTGAGATACACCACAAATCATTCAAATCCTAGAACCAAAAGGTCAACACAGAGAGAACTCCTAAATGAAATAGAAAATTAAGGATCCATAATGTAGCACAAAAATCAATCATGCCAATTTAATTTTCCTAAATCTAGATACAACAAAATCAATTAATATAGGATCACGCATACAAATTACAATCACACTAGACGATAACTCAATATTAAACCGAAACTATCTAAATGCATATAATCTCACATAAATATAAAAGTGAATAGACTAATCACACACACTCACACACATATCTATCTATCTATCTATCTATCTATCTATCTATCTATCTAGAGAGAGAGAGAGAGAGAGAGAGAGAGAGAGAGAGAGAGAGAGACTGCCAGTGAAAGGATTTGGAGGAAAATCACGTCGGTCGTTAACATTGCGATAAACTTTGGAGGTCCGATAATCATCATTGGATTCGTAAGTAGGAGCAACGTTTGTGTTGAAGAGACGAGAAGCTGCTTTACCACCCGGAGGAGTAGGAGTGAAGGATTTGGTGATGAGGATTGGAGGAATTTTTTTTTTCAGAAAAGTTGACGAGGCCATTTTATTTCACACTTGAGGAGCACCAACTATTTTGTACCGTAATAAAAGTTAGTTTTTTTGTAACATACCATGAGGTGTTCGAGCCAGCTTACGAGCACCTCGACTAATCCCCATTCGCCATTCGTGGCTTTCGCTGGCCAAGCATTATTTTGACAGTGCCGAGGATCAAACTGGGGACCAAACCCAATCCAACCCCAACATTGTCCCAATGGCAGCCTTATACCACTAGGCTTGGTTTGTAATAAAAGTTAGTGAGCAGTGAGTTTTAAATAGAGGTGGATAAAGCGTGAAAGTTAGAGAAGATATTTCTGTTATGTGAGCCTATGTAGGACCGGGCTCAAACCTTTTTTTAGCATCCCTCATAAATTTAGGTCAATGATATGGTATGTCTAAGTTACTCCAAATCAATAATGTTTTATGTTCACGATTTAAAAATATTTCACAAAGTTTTATTTGACACTTTTTATTTTTAAAACGCTATCATAATATAGGGCCCATTTACATACGGGTAAGAATATTGTGGTACTTTAAATATGAAATGACATGTGAACTCGATAAAAGAGGATACCTAGATTCATCTATTAGTAATAGATGAGATCGGCGTAAGAAAAATAGTCGGATCGGTCTATATAAAGGTTGACTGAGCTACACCTGACAAAACAGTTAACATTGTTGTTAAGCACCCAAAAGTGTACAATTTATATCCCGAATAGACGCATTTTAGTTATTAATTCTGAAAAATTTGGGTCTTATGCGCATAAATATTTATTGTACATGTTTAATTATAGTTGCGGTGTCAAAAGCTATATTTCAAGGCAATATGCAGTTAAAATGGAGCTAATTCCCTCCCCCGTAACTTTACCCGAGTCTAAACCTAGTCCAAACCATTATCCCAAGCGTGTGTGTGTTTAGTTTGTTCCTTTTTATATTTTTTTAGATATTTAGTTAGAGTCTTTTTTATTTTTATGGTTTATTTTAGATTTATTTAGAATTTTTAGGTTTTATTTTCTATTTTATTTTTATTGTATAATTTTATTTTTATTTTTATTAGTTTTTAATTTTTTATTATGATTAGATTTTTTTAGGATTTCATTTATTTTTTAGTTTTATTAGATTTCACATTTATTTAGGATTTTAGTTTTTAGTTTAATAGATTTTTATTTTTTATTTATTTATTTTTAGTTTCTTTTTTATTTAAGTCTTTATTTTATTTAGATATTAGGATTTTATTTTTTTTAGATTTTAATTTTGTTAGTTTTTGTTAGTTAGTTAATCTATATTTTTTTAATAGTCACAAACTAACACACATACACACCCTATTTTCATACACACTCACATACTCACAAATACACCCTCACCCTCACCCTCACCAAACTTCCATACACCCTCTCACACATTACCCCTCCACTTCATCTTCCCCACTCAACCTTTAAACCCATTTCTCTCTCCTCCACTACCCCATTAAAACCCAACACAACCTACCTCCATTACCATCACCTCACCCACCTTACACCATAACCCCACCTCACCCATGTGAACTAGACGCCCTTACCTAATTGCCACCGTCCGGCAGCACCAAGTCACCCAGAAACCCAACTGTCAACCCGACCTGTTTAACCCTTTTTACCTCTAACTAGTTATATCCTCTAAGTTATACTTTTGTGTGTTCACTTTGTTTAGTTGGGTTAATTAGCGTGTGGACTTTAAATCATAATCTTTATTTATTTAATTTTATTTTTGTTAAACCTGTCTTATTTTATTAACTCGATTGCTACACTTTTTATCTCGTACTCATTCGACTTGGATTGAATCAATTGACTCATACATTTTTTATTGTCTAAGTTGAATATTTTTTGTTGTATTCTTTTATACTTAGGTGGAGTTAGTGTGTGTATGGGGTTTTCATCCAAACCTTGTTATAGTATTGGTTTGAACTAAAATTGGAATTTAATCTTTGTGATTAATTTTTTGTGTTACAAAATTTTGCTATTTGGACTTAACTAAAATATTTGTAACTTTCTTGTGTTGACTTTAATTAAGCCATAATTTGTATGAGCTAAGTCTTACACATATTTATCTTTTGCTCATTTTACGTGGACTTAATATTTTAACATAACACCGGTTTAAATTGATTCATACTCTATTTGGTGTTAAGTTAATTTTTATTTTAGTCGCGCGACACATTTTTCCTATTTTATTTGTGGTCATTTGCGTCAACTAAATTATTTTAGGACTAATCTTTACTTGAATATTAATTATTAAGGACGACTTTGCCTCTGTCTTGTGAATTAATATTTAATCATTATTTTAGTACTGATTAATTCAATATCATCTTATTATTATTGTTTACTTGTATTGTGTACATCTACACAGATTTCGGGTGTTGAGTGTGTAGTGTGCGTGTGTTCTTGTCACTATTACCTGGGTATTATTAGGTTGACTGATTTTCAGTCAAGTTGGGTTGTTTTTAGACTAGACTGATTATACGCGCTTGCATTTGCTTAGTTTAAATTTATTGTAAACTTGTGGACTGTAATCTGTAATCGATAATTGGTAAAAGTGGACTTTGGTGTGTGAGTTGTCCTGGGACTAGGGACACGTGGTTTTTCACCACGGTGGTTTCCTCGAGAACAAATATTGTGTCACATTCCACTTTTCCTCATCTCATTCTTAAAGCGAATTATTTTTATATCTAGCATCGCCACTTTTACTTACTAGTTTGCGTGAGTGTTTTCTAACTTATAATTTATAATAGATTTTATATCAAAGAGTTTATAAGAGTTTTTAAATAATCTAATTCGTACTAGTGCGTGACCCTTAGTCCTTTCAACCCCTACCCAGCTTGGTCCCAACTGTTATTGGACGGTCTTGGACTCCATGGTTTATTTAACGGAAAGGTCGGGCCAAGACATTAGAAGAGAGGCTTTTCAGGTTCATCCATGGCCTGAAGAACAATTTTAAGGCCCTGAGATATTATCATCTTTCCCCTAGGAAGCCACAATAAAAATTGGTAAGGGTCGCACAGTCCAATGACCATTTTTGAAAAATAAGTTTTTCTTTATTCGAGGCTAGTGTGATTTTCCCCTACGAGACTGATAGGAGCCTGACTATTCCTCGAGAATGGGGTACTACTCTTTTAATTAAACCTTAAGTCATTGACGTCATATATTATGTTTCGAACCATTATTTTCTTCTTGTCCGTAGAGAAAACAACTCCTCGGCTTACTCCAACGGAGAAGAAAAATACTATCGACTAGTTCTTTTCGTCTTTGAGGATATATTTTCTCTCGACAAACTTATTGACCATGGCTATACTATTGCCCCACTTCTACAAGATTAAAAAGGAGAGAAACATAGGAGAAGAAAAATGGGTTGTGTGAATTTATTCCTCA
Source organism: Sambucus nigra (assembly GCA_949130495.1). Lineage (NCBI taxonomy): Eukaryota > Viridiplantae > Streptophyta > Magnoliopsida > Dipsacales > Adoxaceae > Sambucus > Sambucus nigra. The sequence continues at coordinate 52,590,664 of OX422214.1, forward strand.
CCTTAATCATAACGTTCACAGTCTCTCTCATCATCCACAACATCATCATCTTCGTCAATGCGTTGCCCCGACCAAATTTCACCGACCTGTCAAGAAACCCATCTTCAATTTCTTGAGTTTTATTAGCGGGTATGAATTGATTTGTGTGTAAATTGAAGGTTGTACGATGGACGCTAAATAAGAATCGAATTGGAGAACTCAAGGTTATATAAATGGAGAAAGGTAGATGGACGGATTAAGAGAGAGAGATATCGATATGGTTTTTTGGGGTGTGTGTGTGGTGGGTGGTGGTGGTGGGGGTGGTGGGGGTCCTGGAGTGGAGAGAGATGGGTGGTGGTAGTAGGGGTGGGAAGGGGGGGGGGGGGGGGGGCATCGCTTGAGTTTCAAGCTTCACATATTTTTTTCTTTTGTTTTTCGTTTTCAAATTTTTTAGTTTAGTTTAGTTTTTAATTAATTTTCTTTTTTGTTAGCTTTTTTATTTACTTTATTTATCCACTTATGGAGATGTAAAAGAGGGTTAGAATGGAATCACTAAATGTACTTTGGATTAAGTTTGCAACCTTTGAAAGAATTGGCTTGGGCTCAAACTACCCCAAACTTTGGAGTTAAATTTACATTTTTCAAGTTACGGATGTAGACAATAAAATTTAAGAGATTTAAAGAACGGATTTTGTGTTACTATTAGACTAAAATTTTATGTGATTATTTTATTATTATATAAGCTTTAAATGAAATGATATTAAAAAAATTATGCCTGTTATAATCGAGTTTGAACTCCCCATCTCGAATTTATAATCGCATTTAAATGTAAATGCGAGGAAGCTTTTTCGGCAAAAGAGGTTAAGGACTTGGAAAAACAAGACCATGCGACTATTTATTCAGAATTTCCAATAACCACGATCAAGCTTCACATATTTTTTTTCTTTTGTTTTTTCGTTTTCAATTTTTTTAGTTTAGTTTAGTTTTTCTAATTTTCTTTTTTGTTAGCATTTTTATATAGTTTATTTGTCCAGTTTGTTGATTCTCGGATACGAAGATATGAAATGGGCTACATCAAACTCGCATGCCCAGTAACCCATGTGTGGTATTTAAAACGTCTTTCTAGTTATATTGTGAATCTTTTAGATAAACCTCTTAAAGAATTAGAAGGCCTAGTATACTGCGATGTGTGATTTGATCGAAATTCTGATTTTACAGATTCGGAATGAGAAACTGTCATCCCATTCAATCCAATCGGGATGCCCTGAACCTGACATGTCACTTGGGAGGAGTAACATGAAGCTCACAATTAGGGGTGTATGGAGATGTAAAAGAGGGTTAGAATGGAATCACTAAATGTACTTTGGATTAAATTTGCAACTTTTGAAAGTATTGACTTTGGGTTCAAACTACCCCAAAACTTTGAAGTTAAATTTGCAATTTTCAAGTTACAGTTGTAGACATAAATTTTTTTTTATTTGATTATAAAATTTGCAAATTTTGCAATTATAAAATTTTATTTGATTAATTTTTTATTATTTAAGCTTTAAATGAAATGCTATTAAAAAAATTACACCTGTTATAATCGAGTTTGAACTCCCAATCTCAAATTTATAATCGCATTTAAATGTAAATGAAGCGCGAACGAGGAAGCTTTTTCTCCAAATGAGGTTAAAGACTAGAAAAAACAAGAGCATGCGAGTATTTATTCAGAAGTTCCAATAACCACGACCAAAATTAAGTTGCATGGCAATAATATGATTTATTCACGAAGGCACAAAGACAATACTCGGTGTCAAAAACTCCAATTACATGGGGTTAGGAATTACATTTTTAGACAAAAATAGAAAGAGAGTCAATCAACCTAAATACAATGATTTTTGTAAACAACTTTAAGCTGAATGAATCTCGACATAGAAAGCATCCGTCCTCTCCTCCTCTTCCCCCTTAGGCAGCACCAACTTTAATACCCCATTCTCCATCTCCGCCTTTATTTCCCCCATCTTGAACACCTTCTCCCGCACCCCATACTTGCCCCAGTACCTGTTTCAAAACAACCAAACAAATCTCATTTCCATTTCGTTTCGTGTGTGTGTAATGTAAAAACAAATAAAATATATACCTTTTATACTCATATTCAGATCCCTTCTCACCCTCGCCGTTTATAGTGACAAAGTTTTTCTCAACTACCACTTTTACATTCTCTTTTCCCAGTCCAGGCATGTCCAGGAACATGTAAAGCCCATCCTCGGTCTCACGTTCGAACCACGTACCGCGGACTCCGCTACCGGCTTCACAGACAATAATTATAAACATCAGAGTCATAAAACAGACTCCTACAAAACTACATACACATAATCACATATCGTTCAAAATTCCTTAACGAAACATCCAAACATTGTTTCAACTTATTTTTAAAAACATCCAGATACGAAGACGACAGACAGAGTGTGATAATAAAACAGAGAACTAATATTTATTTCGTTAGACTTAATGAAACAGAGTCATTCAAATCTCAAAACACACATATCTAGAGAGAGAGAGAGAGAAACTACCAGTGAAAGGATTTGGAAGCAAATCAGGTCGGCCGTTAACATTGCGGCCAACTTCGGAGGTCCGCGAATCATCATCGGATTCAAAAACAGGAGCGTTTGTGTAGAAGAGACGACGGGAAGCTGCGGTTACCGCCGGAGTGAGGGATTTCGTGATGAGAATTGAGGGGAAAAGCTTTTTCAGCAAAGTTGACGAAGCCATTTTGTTTCGCACAGCACGAAAGTGGTGGGTTTTATATACGTGGAGAAAGCGTGAATGTTCTAGAAGATATTTATGTTATACGTAGGGGTGTAAACGAGTCGCCTTGCTAATTACTAAGATCTTCAAGCTGGATTAAAAATGTATTCGTATTTTCTAGTTCAAACGAGCTTTAATCTAAACGAACATGAATGAAGTTTGAGTAGTTTGAATTTTTTTATATCATTTTTGTATGATTATTTGTAATCAAACTGAATTCGAGTCAAGCTTAATAAAGTAATGAGCTTAAAATTTTGTTCAAGTTTGATTTGTTTACCTTACAAGTCGAGCTTGAACGAGCTTTTATCCAAATAAACACGAGTCGAGCTCGAATAGTTTGATTTCTTTTATAGTCCTAGTTATACGGGCCTATGTACGACCCCGCTCAAACCTTTTTAGCATCCCTAATGACTTCTTGGTATGTCTAATTGAAATTTTACCTCAATTCAATGTTGTATGTTCACAAATGAAAATATTTCACAAAGCCTTTTTTTTTTAGGTACGAAGGGTAATTTTTGGGTCAGTTTGCACGTACCACGAGACTAATTCCTCTGTCCCGAACAAGGTTTTCAAAACAGGCAATGTGCAAAGTGCACACATAATTTGCCCGCGGTCCATGGACCTTGCGGGACTCGAACCGACGACCTCTGGGGAACAAACTCAAGGTCTAACCAGTTGAGCCAACCGCTCATGTTATTTCACAAAGCATTATTCGACATTTTTATAGGCTTCATTTACATAATTTGTTATACCATATGAGGATACCTAGATATACTCAACAATGGATAAGGTCGGCGTCACCAAACAATTTGATTTAGCTATGTGAACGAATCAGATTCGGATCCTATTAGACAAATTCAAAAACTAAGCCTCATAGTCCAGTGGCATAAGGCTGCCACTGGGACAGTGTTGGGGGTGGATTGAGTTTGGTCCTCAGTTCGATCCCTGACACTGTCAAAATAATGCTTGGCCAGCGGAAGCCACGAACCTCGAATGAGGATTAGTCTAGGTGCACGTAAGCTGGCTCGGACACCTCATGGTATGCTACCATAAAAAAAATCAGACAAATCCAAATCATATCCGTTTATGTTAAATGGATTTGGATCCGATCCGATTATCCGTTAGGGTTCTAAATCCATATCCGTTTATGTTAAACGGATTCGGATTTGATCCGATTATCCGACATATTAATTTTATTTATTTGTTTTTAAAATAATTTTCATTAAAAAAATAAATACTGATATGTCAAAACATATATTTTTGACCACTTGATTTATAACATTTTAATTTTCAACTCATAGGAGCCGTGTGTATCTTTTTCCTTTTATATGAGGGAGATTTTTTTATATAATATTATAATTGTTATAATATATATTTAAAATATTATTAAATACAATATATATATATTAAAAATATAAATCGAATCGGATTATTAACAGATTGGAGTATATGAATCCAAATCCACTCCATTTAATAAACTGGTAATTGGGTAATCGAATTTTAGGCATGATCCATATCCGTTTACCTAGATCGGATTCAGATCAAATCCGATCCATTGACAGGCCTAGCCTGATTGGTCCATATAGAGGTCGACTCGGTCACACCAAACAGAACAGTTAATATTGCCAAGTAACACTATTAGTTAACTCTGTTATAACAAACATGTATTGCGTGACTGGATGACGTCATAACTTTTCTGTAACTCCCCTTATGTGTTAATAACTAAATTGTGATTGTTCTCTCACCATGTAGGTACAATGTGTACTCACCTAACCTATAAAGGTGAGCGACATGTCCGTCTACTTTTGCTCTCCTCTAACAGCCTATAAATAGAACACACTACTCATATGTGGGTATCTTCTGGGATTATCCTTACTATTATGTTGTCAAACTGTAGAAAGAACTTAAGAATGTCATTCTTGTACTTATTATTGGTTTTTGCCACAATCAACACTACATGTGGACGCAGGCACCATTTTCGGTCGAACCACGTAAATTCAGTACTTATTATCTTTCTTTGATCTCTTTATAGCTATTTTTTATATTAGTACTCTGGAAATGTATCTCTTATCTATTATTTGTTGATAATTAGTATATTTTAACTAAGACAATCAATATATCAATTATAGGCGATAATAAATTGACATTGTTTGTGGGAAACGGCTTGTCATTTATTGTTTTCTACCATATTTAATATCTAAGGCTCGAGAATACCCATTTCTAATAAAATAGTGATTCACAATCCAAATATCTTGGGTTTCGAAGGGTTAAAATCATAATTGATCAATTTCTCTTAATTTTTATCAATTCCTTAGATATCTGTTTAGATCTTTGTATTTATACTTTTGATTTATTTTTCATGTAAATTGATTTAACTGTTGTCGCGATACTATGTTTTGTGTTGAAATTACGTTAAGAATGGATGAAAAACCAAAAAGAAGTAGAGCCGGAGAGTCGGAGAGGATTTTCCTCTCTCTACACCCATGGGTTAGGTGATTTATAGGGAATCCTACAGAGCCTAGCCAAAATCCAGGAGGCCATGCAGAAGAATATGAAACAATTGATGCAGAGCATCTTAAATGGAAAAAAATTGTTCTGAACTGAACCTAGTTACCCCAGCAATTGGGAAAAACTTTGGTCGCCCCATTTAGGGACATGAGGCTTACGCACTACAGATAGGTTGTGGAAAAACCCAAGCGACTGGACTTGCACTCAGTTGGTGATATAGGCATGTCTAGGAGGATGGAAAACTCCGATTAAAGTGACCAGTCTTACATGGCGAGAAGAACTTCGACCATCCGATCAACATATTATTATGATGATCAGTCGTACACCATAAAATGCCCTAATGTATTGGAAAGGTTGAGTATAGGCTCTGCTTTTCATCGATTGGGCCCAAGGGAAACACAATGACATCCGCGTAGAGAGCCTAAACGGTGCAGAGAAGAGTCCTGAAGATTTGAGACTAGGCAGATCACATTCTTGGCCAGGTCTAGGAAGAGCGTAAGAGGCTTTGCCAAGAACGAGCACACTTCAATAAAGAAAAAAAGTTCGATCAAAAGCCATGGATGAGCCAAGAAGTGTGATAGGGTCGAGCAAGAAGAGAAGGATCAGCCCTGGAAGGAGTCAATTCAATGTTTGGAAGATCTACTTGGGGATTTTATAAAGACAAAAAACGCTCTACATAGGGGTTACGTTTAAGGATCCCCATTCACCCTGTTTGTTGTTAGTTGTCCGATGCCGACAAATTTTAAGCTACCAATGATAATGTCGAGATATGTTGAAAAGTCTGATTTTCTACTTTATATAGAGAAGTATCAAGCTCCTTTAGTACCCTGACTGGGTCGACTCAAATATGGTACAATGGGCTCCCGAGGGGAAGATTTATAACTCTAAGTAGTTAGCTGACCTATTTATAAACAATTTATGTTTCGGTACAAAGCTCGAGAATAGAGCGGCTCCCTTTTTTAAGCATCCGACAAAAGGAGGATGAAACGACAAGGGAGTACATCACTCGTTTCAAAATAAAGAAGCTGAAAGTAATAGACTTGATAAAAAAAATAGTGATCACTGCATTTATGAGTGGTCTACTACCTGGAAAGCTTTATTGGGCATTAGTAAAAGATGCCTCGAGTATAATAGTCTAGCTCCTGGTTAAGGCAGGAAATATTATGAATACCGAGGAGGCAATGACTGTGAAGGAATCTGTTCGTACTAAATTCGATGCAGGGGGAAGATCGAAAAGGAAAGACAAGTCCAAGGAGTCCAATAAATCGAAGCCAATTTTTTTTATAGATACACATCGCTCACTGTGGGCTTACATCATATCTTTGATGAGATCCGAGGAAGTGAAAAGCTCAGGTGTCCGAAAAAGTTAAAAACACCCCTGGTAGGAGCGATAAAAGCAAGTTCTATGAATTCCACAATGATCATAGTTACACTATAAATAAGTGTTTGGTTTTAAAGGATGAGATCGAGGCTCTGATCAGAAGGTATAAGCTATAAAAGTATGTAGACAAGTTCGATCGAGCATCCAAGCCCAGGGGGAAACATTCCGATGAGGAGATCAAAGTCTTCTTGAAAGGATACAAATGATAAGAAGAAGGTATGGACAAAGACTCAGATGATGACACTGATCCTGACTTTCCCAAGAAGCCTAAGGAGCCAAAAAATGAGGTGGGCATGATTTGTTTTGGATGTCAGTTCAGTACTGGTGGAGATGTTGGAGGTGAAGATGGACCCGCTGAGAGGAAAATGTATATGAATGAGATGAAGGCATGCACATATATCAACAAGGTGAACTTGATCTAGGCTTCGATGACTCATCGTATTAAGGTAAACAAAGATCATCTTATAATTAATTTTTTCCAAAGATGATTTTATGTGTAATTTTGTACCCCTACGATGATCCCTGGTTGTGATCGTGTTGATCCACGAGAAGTCGGTTCAAAGAATTCTGGTATTTAATGGCAGTTCTGCAGATGTGTTGTTTATAACTATTTCAAGAGGATCAAATTATCATAAAGGAAGGTACAAACATACCATAATCCACTTATTAGATTTTCGAGGGAGAAAGTGTACCTCTTGGGAACCATCAAACTCGAAGTCTCGGGTGGAACTTGCCCGACCTGTCGGACCGAGATGATGAATTTCTTCATTATGGATAAGAATGTAGCATCGGTCTATAATATCATCTTTGACAGGGTAGGTTTGGAGAGGTTTGAAGCGGTGTCCTCGATGGTGCACCAAGTCATGAAGTTCCCCACTCAGTTTAGAGTAGGCCAGGTGAAGGGAAGTCAAGTGGTAGTAAAATAATGCTACTACACCTCGGTTGAGCAAGAAGAATATGAAATATTAATAAAAACTTATCAGATCGAGACGTTAGATCCTCGAGATGAAGATAAGTTAGTCACATGGGAACTGATCGAATAGTTAGGGCCAGTGATTACTGATGATGATCATCTAGAATGGACAACCTAGATTGGCTCGTCTCTCGATCCAACATTAAAGAAGGAACTTGTAGATTTCTTAAGGCAGAGGAAGAACATATTCCCATGGAGGTATGGCGACGTTTGTGTAATTTATCTAGATGTTCTTTGTGACAAACTCAACATTATAAAGGATGCAAAACCTGTCAAATAAAAGCACGTGTATTCTTCGAGGAGAAAAATATGTCTATTTAAGATGAGGTGGAGAAAATAAAAAAGGAAAAGTTTATCCATGATGTAATATACCCAACCTGGTTCTCAAATTCTGTAATGGTCCCAAAGAAGAACAATAAATGGTGCATTTGCATTAATTTTATCGACCTCAATAAGGTCTGCTTAAAAGATCACTACCCGATGCCCTAAATCGACCAGTTGGTCTACGCCATGACTGGAAATGATCTGCTCAGACTCCTCGACGATTACTCAGGGTACAATCAGATAAAAATGAAGCCTGACGATCAGGAAAAACCTCGTTCATCCTTAGATGAGGTACATTTTGCTACAATGTCATGCCTTTAAGGCTAAAAACACCAGAGCAATGTAGTATAGGCTTCTCAACAAAGTTTTCGAAGAGTAGATTGGGAATATAATGGAAATTTATTTGGATGATATGCTAATAAAGAGTAAGAAGGTGATCGATCACATTCATGATCTTGGTCATACTTTTGACGAGCTAGAGAAATACCAAATAAAATTACACCTTGTGAAATGTGTCTTAAGAGTAGGGAAATTCATTAGTCTTATCGTCAATCAAAGGGGTATAGAGGCTAACACCGATAAGAATAAGGCACTGATAAACATATCATATCCAATAAGTAAAAAGGAGATCCATAGGTTGACCGTCCAAGTCATTGCACTCAATAAGTTTTTTTCGAGAGCTACTGATCGTTGTCTTCCATTCTTCGAGGTCCTCAGAAAGACCTTTGAATGGAATGAAGAATGCAAGAAACCCTTTGAAGATTTAAATAAGTACCCAGTATTACGTCCCTTATTGTCGAGGCTAATTCTACGAGAGAAGCTATGCTTGTACCTAGTTATGTCTGAGTCATTAGTGAGGTTCGCTCTCGTGATATTAGAAGGAGTTTAAAAGATAGTCCATTACATGAAAAAACCTTATCATAGAGCAGAAATTTGAATACCCAAGATTGGAGAAGTTGGAACACGTGTTGAATATGGCTTACCAAAGAATAAAGCCATATTTTCAAGCTCACACGATCGTAATGTACACTAATTTTCCCCTCTGACAAGCCATTCACAAACCTGAGAATTTTGGTAGGTTCATGGCTTGAGAAGTGGAGTAGGGGGAATATGACATTATGTACAAACCGAGGAAAACCATTAAGGGACGGGATACGGGTGATTTCATAGTTGAATTCACAAATGATGTGGAGTTGACTGAGGCCGACGCAGCCTCAATTTCGAATAGTGATAAGCTGGAACCTTCCATAAGATAGGAAGAAAGGGCTTCGAGATTTAAAGAAAATAAAGTATATATCCAATAATGACACCCTGATTAAAAGTAGTATTAAAAAAGAGCCACCCATTGGTAGTTGTTTATTAATGGCTCTTCATGTGCAAATGGCACTGGAGTTAGATTGAATGTCACCACTCCAGAGGGCGCGAACACCAAGTTTGCCCTTAAGTTCAACTATGAAGCCTCTAATAATGAGGCAAAGTACGAAGCATTAGTTACAGGATTGGAACTAGACTTGTCTCTAGGAAAAAAACCTTTATCGACGCATAGTGATTCTCAACTAATCATAAATCAGGTCTACGAAGTGAGAGAGGAACCCATATCAAAGTATTTGGCCAAGGTGAAGTTGTTACTGCCAAAGTTTTACGTTGTTCAGATGGTAAGGATTCCAAGGACTGAGAACTCCTGAGCTGATGCACTGGCTCGACTAGCATCGACAATCAGAGCCGAGCTTAAAAGAAAATCACATGTGGAAATATTGATACGTAGGAGCATTGACGAGGAGAATCTACAAGTGATGGAGTTGCACATGGGTTTACCTTAAATGGAACCCATCAGATTGTACTTAATGACCGATATAATTCTGGAAGATCCTAAAATAATACGCGGGCTTTGGTATAAAGCGATAAGATATGTGTTGGTGAATGGGACATTATTAAAGAGAGGGTTTATTTTGAACCTACTATGATGTGTTCATCCCAAAGAGATTGCCGACCTAATTGAAGAGGTTCATAAAAAATCATATGGGGCACATTCGATAGGAAGATAACTTGTCAAAAGAGTAGTAACCTGAGGGTATTACTAGCCAATAATAAGGAATATGGTGTAAACTATAATAGGAAGTGAGATAACTTCTATAAATATTCATTCATTCATCGAAGGCCATTTATTAACCTAACACCGATCATATCCCCTTGGCCTTTTGCCATACGAGGGATAGATTTGGTCGACCCTCTGCCGAAGACCAATGAGAAATTCAGGTATTTGGTAGCCGTTGTCGACAACTTTATAAAGTGGGTTGAAGTCGAAACATTGGTAGAGATTACTTATGCAAAGGTTTTCCACTTTATATGGAAGAACATTATCCGTCGTTATACCATTCACATTCATTATAGGTCACAACACATGGTTTGATAATGGTTGGTTTAAAGACATCAAATCCAAGAGAAAGAAATTATATTCTGCTCTAGGTCATCCCCAATGCAATAGACACATTGAAATCATAAATAAGACTCTACTTGATAGGATGAGAAATAGATTAGATGATGACAAAGACAATTGGATCAACAAACTACATAATGTTCTTTGGGCTTAAAGGATAATTCCAAAGACTACCACAGAGGGATCCATCGAAGAAGATCCTTCTCCTTCCCTTTTTTCGAAAGAAAATGAGGATTTAAACAAAATAGATGAAATGGAAGAGATCCGAGTGAATGGAAAGCAAAAAAATAAAGAATGGATTCCACTTTACAGAGACACGCTATAATAATAGCCAAATTTCTTAAAACTCCCTTTATGTTGGCGTTTGGCACTGAGTTATTAGCACCAGTAGAGATTGGCTTGCCAATCCATAGGGTGTTGAACTTAAATTCACCGGTGAGTGATTTTATGCACTGACTTGATTTAAATTTGTCAAAATAGGCCAGAGAGCAGGCAACCCTTAAAGTAGAAGCTAACTAACAAAGGATGATGAGTATCTATAACAAGATAATCAAGTTGAGCACACTAAATGAGGGTGACTTGATCTTGGAAATGGTGATCCGTAAGGGAAATAATCTGGCGATAAACTGGCATGGCCCCTAAAGAGTCTCAGCAGTTGTGAGACCAAAAACCTATAAAACTAAAACTTTATAGGGCATACAATTTGAGAACCCATGGAATGTCGAACACCTTCGAATTATTTAGCTGATCAAAATCATTTGAAAGTACAGTTTTATATAATGAAACAATTCTTATAAACAGTTTCAAAAGTTATCAGTGAAAACATTTCCCTCTCCATTGTGTTATTATTTCAAGATCTTCTATTATTTATTTTAAAGTTCATAGGTGGATGAGATGTGCAATAAGATTAGGCCAAAGACATTGCAAAGATGAACAGATCAGATCGACTATGACCAGAGCATACTTAATGAAGGACTTCATCCATTAGACATGTTATGATCAAGAAGTTGGTCAACCTGGGAAACCAATGCCGTCACAAGGATAAGTAGGCCAAAAGTCGACCCGATTGATCAGTAAGTTAAAGCCTTGGTGAATCCCAGTACAATCGAGTACGTCACTAGTCACAGCCAAAGAATACACACACGAAGTCGATAAGGGAACCTTAAGTTTACACTTATAAAAACCATGTCAGAATAACTCAGGTTGTCCAACTGGTAGTTAGTAAGTCAGGTCAGGTCGTCCAAGTTCCGACAATAAGACCATACGAACTCAAATGTTTGCAAGACTAATTTAATAATTATTTTAAAAATAAATGATAAAATTGGACATGCACGAAATGTTTTGCATACTAAGGAACACGTAAAGAACACATGACATATATGGAGGCTAATACCTTAGTCGAGAAAAATGCCTTGGAAGAAATGTTAGGAATACATCAAATAAGATATCACATATTTATAGAAGCAAGAAAAAAAATGAGAACATATAACATAAGTAATATCCATTTAACTTAATCATCAACAAGCAAATGCAAGTCAAAAGTTAGAAATTATTTTGTTTCAAAAAATGATGAGAAAATTACAAAATAAAGCATCACAAGAATACAAATGAGTTCAAGAGATTAGAGGATTCTAAGTAATATTTCCAGAAGTTGCCTCAGTCATTAGATTGTCTTAAGGGTTCTTTTAGACCATTAAGGAACCATAAAAAGGGCTAACTTATTGGTTGTGGCATGCACATTTTTCCATCAATTTGGATCTCAAGTGTTGGATTATCCACCTCCATGTTAGATTCAATATTATCCAAGGCCATGTCCTCCTCATCACCACCTTATTAGGCACTAAAATCCTCAAAAATATTTAGGTAATGCTTTATTACCCTAAATTTGGGATTATCATAATAGTCAACGAAGAAGGACATGGAATTTATAGAGAATTCGAAAGAGGCCTTGTATTTAGACACAGACTTCTCCTCGCTTCAGGCTTTGAAACTTGGTTGCATGGATGCTGGCTTGGTCTTTGAGCTTCTTAATGTCCTCCTCCACTTTATTGAGAGCTTATATTTTCTCAACTAAGTGGTTATCCTTCAACACTAGCTCCTCATGCTTCCGTTTCATCTATTCCTCTCTATTCTTCAGTTTATCCTGGGTCTGAGTATCTTCCCCTTGAAAGACGATAAACTATTGACCCAAACTTCGACCTGAGTATGGAGCTCTTGGTTCATTTTCTTTTCTAGGTCGAAAGTTTGAGCATGAGCTGTAGTTGCCAGAGTTTTCTCCTGAAGAATTTTAGTTGTCATTCCACCCTAAAAAGAACGAAGTGATATCAACCTATAATAGAAGTATTGCAGATATAAAATAATTTTAAAACTTATTAAGAACATTTTATAGTGCGCAAGAGTACACTAGGCATTGGGAGTTAAACTCTTGAGGTACTCATAGTTAGGATTACGCCCGTAGTGGCCGAGCATGTCCAAAGCATTGGCCATGCGATGGATAATGGAATGTTTGTCATTCTTTAGTGCTTCAATACTAATAAGGTTATTAATATCCCACTTGTATTCCTAAACCATGAGATATTAGTAGGATGGTCCAATTTCCCTTGCCAATCAGTGAACTGGTTGTCCGCCAATCATTACAGGTGTTAATCCAAGCCTCGTCGTCCTCGACTCTTCCAGCCTCAAATGTTTTGGGTCATGTTAGGACGTGGAGGTCCCTATTATATTTTTATTATCAGTTGAAGAAATTCTATTATTATTTATGTAGCCACCCAGAGTTTTCTCAGGGTCCGTTGTTAACCTTCTTATCTTCTTGTTTGCCTCAGCTCCAGCCTTCTTCTTAGCCTTAGCTTCACTTTTTTAACTTCAGTTGTAGGATTCTTTTTGGCTTCAACTTCGAATTTCTTCTTATAAGTCTCAGTCTTTTATTGATGAATAAGAATAAGATCCTGACGATTAGTTGGTATTGGTGACATTTCCCTAGATGGTTCAATATGAAAACCTGAGGAAGATGGATTAGAAGTTGCACAAAAATCAAACAGTTAGTAAAACTACAAAGCAAGTATGAAGATGAACTAACACTTGAGAAATTTTCCATACCTTCTTTAACCTCTTATTCGACCTCTATTTCGACATCGGATTTGATGGTTCTTGGGCTACTCCTTGATCTTTGTCTAACCCTGGAGGTTTATCATAACTAAGCTTTGTGAACTTGTTCAAATTAAAGATGTCTTCAAATAGAGGAGGCTCGGGTGTGCAGATTTTATCCACTCATTCTTTCAAGGCATGAAACAACCTTTGGACAACTTTTACAGTAAAAGCACCAGACTAGATTAAGAAGCAGTCAAATCTAGAGGAACGACAAATAGAAAAGGTAAAAATTATTTTAATTATGTTCGGCCCACTTTAGTCGCAACGAACACTGACATTTTACTCCTTTTCATGTGGACCAAGTTTCCAATTCCATTTTAAATAAACAAATTTATATTTATGAAAATGGTTCCTTGTTTGGGTAACATTTACCAACGTTTGGTTGGATCTTTGAGGAGAAAAATAATAGAACCAAGGGGCCTTCACATTGTCCTTTATCCCATGAATAAACTTGAAGAGATCCTTAATTATGTCAAACCCTGAATGTTGTCTCCCATAAACCATCGACCCTAAGATCGTTCTATATGCATTAGAGGGAGTTAGGTCAGAGATACCCCATATAATCTTTTAAAATAACTTTTATAATGGGGTGGAGAGGAAGACGAGGACCAACTAGCATAGACCAGACTAGAAAGTAAATCTCGTCAGTTGACCGTCGATGATAAACTCTTTTCATAATGTTGGGAAACCTACACTTTATGTCCATAGGGATGTTGTATATATCAAGTAAGTCCAATAGCTCATCCTTGGTGATATCACAAGCGTTAATCTGCACTCGGTGGTCGTAGGGTTGAGAGTACGTGTTCTCCAAATCAAGACGAATAAAATACACCTAATTAATATTTTTTGTCAAGTTATGACAAGGTTCTCTTTACAAGTGCAAGCTAGGATATCAAATACAAGCCTTAAAGTTTATGTGATAAATTTTTTACCAATTTATATTACACCAAATTTTATCTTCAAGATTTAGGTTAATTAATTTAAGTGTAGGGAGATAAACAATATATCATAATACCAAGGCGTACATAGAAAAACCCACAACGCAAAAAACCTCAGGTTGACAGAACGACAAATGCCCTATGGTAGAGTTTTACAACTAGAGGGAATAGACTTACAACCCTCACGCCTCTATAACTGACTAGACACTCTTTACCACCATATCCTTCATAGAGGGCGACAACAGATGGAGGAAACTACTCAACAGTGACTTATTTTAGTCTGCAACCTTCCTTTTAAGTTTGAAGCAAACTTTCTTCTTTTTTATTTTGAAGAAGAAACTATGCGTTACAATATGGACCAGGGTAAGAAGCATACTTAGAGTGTAGTACCACTTTCTAGCTATGTGATGAACTAAGGTGAAAGTGTTTCTTAAAATAATGGATTAGCTCACAAAATATATCTTTGAGACACATGGAATCTAATAATAACTCAAGAATAAAATAGAGAGAGATTTGTTCAAGGTGTTGAAGAGATTTAAAATAAAATAAGTTCACTTTAAAATATTTTTTGATTTCAAAAGTATTTAGACTCAAAATGTCTCAAAATATATAAAAAAGAAAAACGATACTTAAAACTTGGATGAATATAAGATTCAAAAAGAGGTTTTTATCAAAATATTATTCTCTATTTAACATGATTCTTGTGGAAAGAATGTTTTGGCAAAAATATTTTATCCATGAAGAAATCACAAAATCACACTCACACTCTCTTTTCTAAAATTAAGTCTAACCTAGTTACATATACTCACCCAAGTTTGCAAGAAAATTTAGGAGATTACAAGTAGGTAAGTAGACTTACATGAGGTGACAAGGTGTAAAATTTGAAAAGAAATGGAAAGATATTTAGTTTACGCGAGTACCAAGAAATATGTGCTTGTATTTAGTTCAGAAAATGACTTTCGACGCTGCCAGACCTTTGTCGCCATAAGGTCACTGTAGAGAGCGATTGAATTGCTCCGGCGAACCTAAAGCGATCCAAGTCGCGCAGTAGTTTAAACTTTTTTAATGAGGCACAAGCAACTAGAGGGAAATTGTCATTGCAATGAGTTTTTGCATTGATGCGGTGATCATGCAACAAGGATACATGGCAAGCTCAAGATATAAAAATCTTTAAACAAAGGCCCGGCCAGTGAGACACTGTCGTTGTAGCGAGCTTTGGTGTTACTGTGGCGAAGGTCTCATGTGATAGACCTCAATAGCCTTTATGAAATACAATTTATGAGATTTTCACATATAGTTTTATTGCATTTCATAAACAAGTCCAAAGATCCATATCAAAACATAAACATATAAACACACACAAAAAGTATTTTTCATAAAGAGAACATGTGTGAGTAAAATATGTATGAGTCCATGTGTCCATTTACCTTCATAATAGTGATATAAAAAGGATACGCATGAAGGTGAGGATGTCTGTTGAATCATATGCATGATGCTTTGCCGAAACGACCTCAAGGATAAGGCTCAAAGTAAATTTGGTCAACGGAATAAGACAATCTAGTCATATTGGGGAACACGATGAAAATGCATACTCTTACAAGGGTGATACGATCTACCAGAACCAGAAGAACTCTCTTCTACCGGAACCAACGCAGGTGAACTAGAAGGTCCAGATACTATTGCCTCCTCGAATGATGACCTTAAATCGACTATAGATACCTCAGAGGTTCTACCTCCTGATTAATGGTTGGCACTATCCAAACTTATGGAATTCAGAATTTAGACCTATTATACTCAGCGGTTGGGGTTAAGGAGCCCACTTTAATAGAAGAAGAGACATATGGCACATAGTTTGGGATATTGAAATCTTATTCAACTGATGGATAATAACTTGTAAGGTAACTATCCTTATCGCCTAAAAGAACCCGGGATAACTCTCGTCAAACTCGCGAATGCGTTTTAACACCCTCTCAACCCACGAGGCCTAACTCATAATTGGTGTATAGTAAAAAAAGAAAGGGATTTGGGTCTTTCTATTCTCGAAAGTGGGGCATTTACGTATGAAAACTCAGAAATCCCTAAAATATATAAATTCCAAGACCAAACAACTCAATGACCAGCTAAATCGTAAAATCCACAAACTAATAACCAAATCAATAGTAGTAACAAGAAATATTTTGCAAATTATAACCAAATAGTAGAGAAATTGAAGAAAGCCCTAAAAACTAGAGGAAAGAGGGGGAAATGGTACCTGAAGTTCCAAATAAAAAGAAATGACTCAAAAATATCCAATAAATGGACCACGAATGCTAACAGGAAGAAACTCTCACTGCTAGCAAGTGTTTAAGGTAAGAAAGTAGCCACAAATAGCAGAAGACGATGGGAAATGGGCCGAAAAATGGAAAGTTTGTAAGGAAAGGAAACTCTCCCTTTCTAGGCTGCGTAGGAAGGATTTGAGTTGTGAAAGGGTGAAAAAATGGGTATCATTAGATTTTATGCGTTTGAGGCTGAAATCATTGCCTTTTTGAAAAAAGACTTGACATAATCCTTGAAAATACGAAGTGTCACCTCAAAACAGCGCTTGCATTACCGAATGCACTCACGCATTATTTGCGACATGATACTATCACCAGCGCTTGACACATGGAAACCTCAAGTCCAAAATGAATTGCAAAAAATTAACATGTAAATGTGCTCGGTAAGTGACGAGACGATGATCTCCCAAGTTGACGAAACCTGTTAGAGAAGTAGACTAAATCATGTAATTGTTTTAGTTATGAATTTATTATTAAAATACAATCAATTTTTCTTGTTTTAATGAGATTCGTGCATGGACATAATGTTTGCACTATTTTATATATTACCGATGTCTTTTATTCTGCTCAGTAGGTGTTCTGGTGTGTAGAGTACAACTTACACATAGAGGATTAGATCACCTGTTCTTGTAGAATATAAGTTTTATCATTCACGGTCTTAGATGAAACTTGACATACCATTAGTAGGGCTGTAGCACAATATTTTAGTAGGCCTATCTTGATTATGCGAAACTATATAGTTCAACTTATTATGCTAGTAAACTTTATGTGTATTGAATGGGACCACCTTGAGGTCATTGTCTTTATACTGATTTTATAAGACAATGTAAACCTGGGGATTATTAGGTTTACATAAGGCTTTTAATCCGGATATGACTGATGGACATATGCACTAGTTGTTTATTGCTTTGACCTATCGCGTGAGATTCATTATTGGATCAATACTCTTGATAGATTGGGTAATGGTGATTGATGTATACTGAAAGTATTTTATGGATGAAATCCACGTCTCGGTATAGAGACTGGTGATACCCACTTGAGATGCTTATAGGTTTTGTATGTGTCAAACCATGCAGGTGGATTATGTTAATTCGATACTATAAATAAGTTAAGTTGAACCACTCTAGGAGTTAAAGAAATTGATCAAATAAATTATCAGTAATTTATTTTATTAATGGGTATCTGTAACCTTAACGTGGGGAGAATTAAGTAATTAATAATGAGAAGCTCGAAATATAATTTTGAGTTAAGGAGTGGAACTACAATTATAATTATATAGTGGTATTAATTATAATTAAAGGACCGATATTAGGATGTGGGAAGGATTAGGTTTTCTCAGGCCCATTAGGAGCCACATCCTTATCTCTCCTTAGGGTCCCTAATGTAGCCTATATATATGCACCTAAAGCTCATTTTTCTTAAGTTAACCGTCATTCTTTGATACTCAAAAGATACAAATTCATATTTGTGACAAAGAGAAACAACAAAGAGAAAAAGTGATAAGAGTAGGTGGTCACGGATATAGATCCCACACTCTTCTCATGACTGTGCATATAAGGATTACAAGTAGAAGATAGTGAGGTGAATCGGGCATGCGTTCTTGATTTATAATCATCACATATGATTTGTGCTAACCCAAGATCAAATTAAACAGATCTTGAAAGGTAAATCCTATTTCAGCCTTGTAGGATTTCACGTATGTGTATTTTTTGTAGTTCAATCTATACACGTATTCATTGAATCCTTAGACTTCCGTTCCAACAACACCATGAGCCGACAATATCTTAGAATTAAAAATTCACTCACTCAATTTGCATAGCACCTACCCTGATGATGAAACACTCCAAGGCATCTTCTACAAGCTACTATCGTGAGCAAAGTCTCGGGGGCTATTGTTATACCGTAAATATAGGATGACTCATGGACCCGTTAGAAAAGGACATGTGGGTACACCTGATAGTAATAAATGTGGTCAGCCTCAGCAAATATCCTAGTCGGTCCAGATGGAGGTCAACTATGCTACACCTAACAGAACAGTTAACGCTGTCAACTAATATTTTAGTTAACTCCTTTATAACAAGCATGTACTGCTTAACTAGATGACGCCAAAAACCTTTATGTGCACGTGTACATGGATAATATATGCAATTATTCTCCCCCATGTGTCAATTACTAACTTGTGATTATTCTCTCACCATATATGTAAAGTGTGTACTCGTTTGACCTATAAGGGTGAGCTACGCGGCCCTTTCTTTCCTCTCTCTTGTAAGAACCTATAAATAACATGCACTACTATAAGTGGGTATATTCTGGTACTATATTTATCATTATGCTGCTAAACTGTAAACAGAATTTGAGAGCTTCATTCTTGTACTTAACAATGGCTTTTGCCCAGTAAATCAATATAATCAACGCTCTACCTGTGGACTTAGTGTCAGGACATAGTCCGTCACATTTAGTATACTGTATACTGCTACAAGTTTGTCGAAGCATTGGAAAGCGTACATCTACAACGACAATCCGAATTTCAAGTCGACTTCAACAATCATGCCCAACAAGGTCTAACTTGGTAAATATGTTTAAGTTCCATTTATAATTTGCATAAAAGTGTTGGGATATTTTTTATAAAATTAAAATATTTTTCAATTTATGAAAAATGATTTTTGAAATGATTTTAAATGTTTTTTAATTTATCAAAAACATTTTCTAATAAATATTTTGGAAAATCTTTGCTGATCTCGTAAACAGTCTCAGGTTTGAGGTTTCCAAGTTTTTTAAAAGATTGAAGCAGTAAGTGACACGTGTATGATGTCATTCGAACGACATCGTATCTCGTTCGAATGAGATCAGTTATCGCTAGAACGATGTCGTGCCTCGTTCGAACGAGCTATTTAATTTTGACACATCACCGCCTTTTTATAATTAGGGTGTCAGACTTCTGTATTTTGGGTGGAGAAAACATTGGGTTTAACAAAATATGTTGTCAAGTATTTTTTGTTTATTTTCCATCTTTTTGAGGGTTCAAAGTTTGTTTTTTCAATTCACAATCCCAATATCTTTTTGTGTGAGTTGTTTTATGGAACCCAAAACTTAGTTTTGCTGGGAGCTTTGCTTTTGTTCATCCTTGGTGGGGAGATCTCTACAACCGACAACTACGTGCTATTGTGGAGTGAGTTGCTACAAGATTTATGATTGTGTGTCATTGAGGATCTTCTGTGTGTTGATTCTTTGCTGAAAATTACGTGTCCTTGTGGTGTTGCTACGCGTAAACCATTACTGATTTTTATACCAGTACTTTGAAGATTTGCTGAAGGCACCGTGCGTTACACTTGTGGGCGATTATCAAGTGGTATGTAAGTCAAATGTCTTGTAAATTATTTCACAAAGTTCTAGAAATATAAAAGGTTTTGCCCCTGTGGGGGATTTTTCCTGAAGCTTGTGCATATTTAATTTATTTTGACACGTAGTTGCATATTTTAGGGATGGATTAAAGTTGGTTTAAAAT
Source organism: Sambucus nigra (assembly GCA_949130495.1). Classification (NCBI taxonomy): domain Eukaryota; kingdom Viridiplantae; phylum Streptophyta; class Magnoliopsida; order Dipsacales; family Adoxaceae; genus Sambucus; species Sambucus nigra. Next base: position 52,610,961 of record OX422214.1, read on the forward strand.
TGGGTTCTATATAATTTAGAATCAAATTGTTTGCAACCACCCAAAGGCAATTATTCTTGGGCTAACAAGTGGTATCAGAGAGGGTTACGCTAATTTATTGCGTTTGATCTTGTTTGCCTTACATCTTGGGTGATTTGTATCAATCTCAATGTATTTGTGTAGTTTTATCAAAGAAAATTTTGAGATTTTAAAACTCGCACATGATTCTTATATTACTATATCTTATAAATGACTGTGTCAGTTTCTTTTGTCATACGCTAGTTATACTTCATGATATATCCTTGCTAGTGTTATGACATGTGTACTTTTTATATTATATTTCTTTTAGAAAATTTTGAAAAATACAAAACGATTTTTGTAATTTGTTTAGCATCATTTATGAGTGCACATTTAGGATGACCAAGTCACAACATCATGCCATATCCCTGTGACTATTTGATAGTGTTTTGAGATAATATATTGTGTCATTTATGTTCTTTATAAAGTTTGGAGTCTTTGAGATGCTATAGTGTTGCTTCCTACACATTTGACACCTTTTGTTCGTTATTGCACACATGCACGGACTTGTTTGACGTTTGTTCTTGTCAAATCAAATGTTGGTTACGTGTTTTCATCTCAATTATGTCTATTAAATGAACCAAATGCGATAAAACAAGATAATAAAAGGCATGCATGTTTTTACCATTTATCATAAGTTTGTGTGAATTTTATAAACGGTGAAGGGCTACGAAAGGTACACATTTATCCTTTGCGATTAAGCCGCCGTTTAAATTGGACCTTAAAATTGAGTTTTTTTAATTATCCGGGATTTAAAAGAGCCCAAAAAAATTGCATGACAATAAAAAGAAATATATGCCAATCATGAGCCATTAGGTTTATTCACCAATTCTTCAATGTTTGAGAATTTAGATCACCTCTAAAAGAAAATATATATCAGGGAGTTTGGTTGGAGAATTAAAACGGCTTTTCACGTCCTTAAAAAGTCTTGAAAAATCATGGAATCGTTTAAGATGTTATTGGTGTGAAAATCATGTTGACTTTGATTTAAGACGGTATCATTGAAATTCAACATTTTAACACCTAGGGACTATTTTTTATGTTCATTTTTAGGAGTATTCTTATGCATCGTGCAATCTGATATCATTGAGTTGACTTTCATATCGAATTTGTCACGCACATTCGTTCCGTATCCATGATTTGGTTGTCTTAGTGAAAATTCATGGTGTGATTTTTTTTAAACATCATTTTTGCTTTTTTATGAAAAATTTAAAATTTTGAAAAATAGTTTGTTTGTGTTTGTTTGTCGTGACACCCCGATTTGCTTTATGTGATTTATTCTTATCCTTGTCTATTTCGGACGAATAAAAATGGGGATAACGCATTATGATATTATAGGAGAGTTTTAGTATGGGGGGATTTGATTATACTTGCATGCTTTATGTTTATATCATTTCAAACTCAATACATCACGTGGTTTTTACTTTGTCTCATGTGTGTAGGTACGATTGAAGATTTTGGATTGCACACCCTGATGAAAAAAGCTTAGAGATTTGAAAAGTTGATTGTTGAAGATTGAAAAAGTTTGAAGAATTTTTCAGTTTATCTTTCCACGGTTGAGTTTATGGGAGGGTAGATTTGTATAGGTCATATTTTGATTGATAATTCGAATATTTTTATTTTGTACCGGCACAGACATAGGGAAAGATTTGTAAGGACATAGTTTGTCACTTTTAGTATGCCGTATGCCGCTACAAGTTTGCCGAAGAATTGGAAAGCGTACATCTACAACGACAATCCGAATTTCAAGTCGACTTCAACAATCATTCCCAACAAGAACTAACTTGGTAAATTTGTTTAAGTTCCATTTACAATTTGCATAAAAGTGTTGGGATATTTTTTATAAAAATTAAGATATTTTTCAATTTATAAAAAATGATTTTTGAGATGATTTTAAATGGTTTTTAATTTTTCAAAATATTTTATAATAAATATTTTGGATAATCTTTGCTGATCTCGTAAACAGTCTTAGGTTTGAGGTTTTCAAGTTTTTTAAAAGACTGAAGCAGCAAGTGATACGTGTATGACGTCGCTCGAATGACATCGTATCTCGGTCGAACGAGATTAGTTATCGATCGAACCACGTCGTGTCTCGTTCGAACGAGCTATTTAAGTTTGACACATCACCGCCTTAAATGTTTTTATAAATAGGGTGTCAGACTTCTGTATTTCGGGTGGATAAAAAACTGGGTTTAACAGAATATGTTTTCAAGTTTTTTTTATTCTTCATCTTTTTGGGGGTTCAAAGTTTGTTTTTTCAATTCACAATCCCAATATCTTTTTATGCGAGTTGTTTTATGGAACCCAAAACTTTGTTTTGCTGGGTGCTTTGCTTTTGTTCATCCTTGGTGGGGACATCTCTACAACCGACAGCTGCGTGCTGTTGTGGTGTGAGTTGATTAAGGGTGAAAAGTAGAGCGTGTCAAACGCCGGTCGTTGTTTTCTATTCACCGCCTCAATACAAAAACCTAAATTACGACTACACACTTTTAAGGGAGTATAGCGGTTAGTCCGGGTATCGAATCCACAAAGACGAGTTGCTAGAATTTAAATGGTTTATTACTTCTCAATAAAAGTGTAAAAGATATTTTTCTAACTAAAAAGAAATAAAAGATAAACTAGGCATGAGTGTATTTAAACTAAAATTAACAAAGCGAATAAAAACTATAGGATGCGACTAATATCCCTCAAATTGAGTTAACACGTATAAATAGTTACATGAGACTGCGAATTATTAGGATTGCGTCTTGTTTCGTCAATTAATTAAATTAAGAGTTGTCACACCCCTCAATTCGCATAAAAGACTAATAAGATTTTGGCATCAACAAATATCCTAAAAATTACTCACGTAAGGTCGTAAAAACGACACATACATGATATACACCGTTAAATTTCCTAGCCGTAAAAACTAGAACAGCGCATTCGAAATAAATACGTAAATCTCCATCACCAAAGCGAAGAAACAAATCAATCCTACGTGAGTTCCATTAATCTTACCCTAATTCAAATTAGCCCCTACACATATAAATGACAAAAATAAATTAACTAATTAATTAAAGCACACCAATAATTAATTTAGCAACTAAAATTATCTTGGCATGAAAATTAATTATGCATGGAAAACAAAGCAAATACAACTTAAAGGAGACAATAAATAGTAACACTTACATTAATGGTGAAAAACCAACACAAAATGAGGAGAGGGGTGTCTCCACAAATAAACCCCAATATTATCTCTAACCTAGGTCTAAAATAAGAAAAGGAAAAAAAACTAAGATATTATGAGCTATATACAAAAATACACTAAGTGCCACTTATATACTATGTTGGGAAAAAAGGAAAGAAAAATAATGGAAAAAGAAATAATAAAAGAAGTTAGATGGATAAGTCTTGGTTAATACATAAAAGAAAAAATAGAAAAAGAAATAAAAAAATAGAATGGGAAAAGGAGGACAAAATATCGGACCAAAATGCAGAGTACGGATCGACCGCGCGTGGTGGCCGATCGACCGCTGCAAATGGGAGAAACACACTGTCTGGGGACCACGACCAAAATTAATTTACCGGTCGACCTCCGGAGCGTGACCGGTCGATCGCGCCTGCAAAAAAACCCCACGTACAGCACAACTGCTGCCTTGGATATGCCGAAACCCGAGTTCCAATTCTCCATACAAAATCGAAACCAACATATGCCCAAAGCAGAAATTGCAAATGGCAGCACATACCAAAGACCATTTTTGCTCTCACCATCATCACATAGCCAAGAGTTGCCGTAGATGGCCAACAAACCAAAAAAATCATCTCCACAAAAAATGGCCAAAACCATGAAAATGTCAAAATGGGTATTCCAAAAACCCGAGCCAAACGACCCACAACTAATTCTGTACGCAACGCCAGCTTCAATTTTGGACGAAAAGCATCAATTTGGGACGAACCCAAAATCTGAGCGCAAACCCGAGCCAAAGTAAAATCATCTATGGAAGCTCCTGCAAAATGAAAGAGAAAAGGATATAGATGGAATTAAATTGATTGTTAATATATTAATAAAATAATAATAAATAAAGTCTTATATTTCTTTCTCGATTAAAGGTCCGTGTTTCCTTCGTTCGGACTCCGATTCGTGTACCGTTCACGACCACGCGATGCTTGGACCGAGGGCTACAACTTCCGTGAAGATTTTGGTAAAAAATACCAAAGTGTGAAATTAAAAAAATGCCCCTAAACGTGCGTATCACGACGAAATTTAATTGGAAAGCGCCCAAACTTCATACTAAGCACCGTAATAACTATAAAAGCTCAATAACACCTCAAATAATATATTAGCGTATAAAACGGAGGTTGTCTAGTTAATGAGCATATTTATAGCAATTACGGTACCCGAGAGGGCTAAAATGCCCAAGTTAAAAGGGTATAAAGTGCAATATTCGATGATAATCACACCCCCTAACTTACACATTGCTAGTCCCTAGTATTGAAATTTAAAGCAAGAAGAACTATAAGAAAATCACAACATGTATATATGCATAGAAATATAAATGCCACTTTCGTGGGGAACACGATTGTATTTAGCATATGCAATAAGCCGTTAAACCCTTAAGCTACCCTAGTGGACGAGTGTCGTCTCGTGAGGGTTTTCAGGGATGAAACCCACAAACATCATATGGTTTCCTCAAAATATGCCCAACCCAACATGCGACGAACTCAACAACAACGAAAAAGATTCCATACGCATTATTAGCAAAGTGAACTAATTCACACAAAAGTCCGTATTATTAACATTATAGAATGAACTTCATTAAATTGAAACCTTAAAATGTGGGAGGGGGCGAGCACATGCAAAGTATGATTTCGCAAAAACTTATATAAACCGGATAAAAATTAAAACAAGCATATATTCAATCCTCATGGGCATTACACTCATCAAATGAATTCACTCGAAATCGGGAGTTAACACACGGAACATGCGGGCATAAAGAGTAAATATAAATGGACACTAGGCCGCACACATGTCACAAATGAAGAACGCTATATAAAAAATAAAAAATTGTAATCTCAATGAAAGATAGCGCTCATTAAAGGAGGCGGAATGCATTTTCACTGATTATCAAACTCTTTAGACTTTTAATTTAAATGCACCCTAGGATCACATTGGACTTTATAGGTTGTAATGTAGGCTAGGCTAGGGTATGAAACGAAGGATATGTATGTACGAATTCAAAGTGTTCAGAATGAAAACTTAGAATAATGGGAATAATGCGGGAAATATAAAAAATTGAACAAACAACTTCCATAAAAGGCCTTAGATATACAAATGTGGAGAGTAATATAAGCTTATTGAACACTAAACACAACTTATACAAATTTCTCTTTCTTTTCTTTTCTTCTTTTTCTCACTTTTTCTTTTGTTTTCTTTCTTTTTCTACTTTTTCTTCTTCTTTTTCACTACACTTTCATTTCTTTACTTTTCACACTCTCACATGCTTAAATTTCAACCGCAACGCAACATCATTCAATCCCAAGTGATATTCCAAACAAAGGTATGGAAGGTAATATATATGGTATATAACTCCAATTCGGAGTTGGTTATGGGAATTTTAGGTTATGAAACGAAAGGATAATATTCAGGCTCAAAGGGGTTAACGAGGGAAAACATTTAAGTTGATGTCAAAGTCAATATGGGTTATATAACAAAGATGGCCTATGATCATTTTCTAAAGTTTATGCAATTATCGAGTCAAAATAATATATGAAAATCATGCTCAAGTAACACATTTCAAGATATAAACTCAATTAATGAACGATCAATGAAAGAATAGAGAGATTACTGACAAATTCAACATTTTCAAAGAGGAAAGAATAGTGTATAACACTCATAAATGACGAAAGGTACAAAGCTTACTCGGTGTAAGTATATACATGCAACAAAAGATTACCGAGTTATACAAATCTTAAACCAAATCAATAAAGCAAGAAAAGTGCATGTGCTTATGGGATTAAAGTTTAATTCATGAAGTTATTCATAATATCAATGATTGAGAACTAAAGTTTAATAACTTCTAAAATTGAGAACATGTATCATTGGGTTGTCTATTGGATCGGGCGATTATTGAAATTTATCATCGGAAAGAAAAGCAAAATGCCCAATAAAGGAGAAAAAAGAAAGAAAATATTTTTGAAAATTTGAATTTTTCTAAGAAAAGCATACTAAGTAACTAACATGTGAGCAAAAACATGGACTAACAAAAGACATGGATAGAATATCCCACACCCCCTAAATTAAAACCTGACATTGTCCTCAATGTGAATTAGGAACCAAGTTAAAGAGAGGAAAATTGCGATATTACCCAAAATTGGAGCGATCCCCATAAGAACAAGTCCTAAGAATCTACAAAAACAAGTTATTACCGAGCATAGCAAAAATAAGTAACAAAAGGTTAACTAATTACACTAGACTAAATTAAAAAGGAAAGAGAAGATAAAAAGAAAGAAAGAAAGAATAAAAAGATAACTATGTACAACCTACCATTTAGGCTTCACACTAACTATACACTAGAAGTCTAAATAGTTGAGGGTCCACCACTACAATGATTTAACTTTGAAAGATCCACGGTGGACCCTCCCACTCATGCATGCCTCTCGAAAAATAATAATTTTGTTTGAACAACGGAAGGCATGTGTAAGGCGTAAGAAATGAACCATCCCTAATTAAATTTTTTGATGGGAGGATGGGGGATTTGGATAAGAAGGGTGACAAATACACATGGGGGCCAAGAAAAAATGAGTCATCTCCCAAGTATTTTGAAATGGAAATGGGAGGGGGCGCACAAGGAGGCAAAGATGCCTTCATGGAAAGCAACTCGAGCAAGTACTCCTCGTCGGTGAAAGGGTTGAACGTTTTAAAGTTTGGCACCGATTCATCGGGTACTTGTAACGGTATGATAACGGATAATGAAAAGGGGAAGGAAAGAAATTCAAACTCAAGAGATGAGTTATCATCGCTCAAAGTTGGAATTTCAAAGGATATAGGATAATTTTCAATGAAACTTTCTTCTTTGGGATCCAAAGATGAAATCATTTCATTGCAAATGGATACTACATCCATTTCATCCTCACTTTAATTCTCTATTAAACCATGGGCCAAGTCAAGAATGGTTTGTTCCAAAGTAGGCATAAAATCCTCATTTGATTCAAACATTCCTTTACTTCAAAAGTTTCGAAAGAAAAATCATCGTCAGATTCAAATAATAAATCCAATTCATGTTCTCACAAACGATTATCTTCCCGATAACAGTCTTCATACCTCTCATTCTCAAGCATGAGCAAACCCTCGTCGAAAGTCATAGGCCGAGGTGCGGATTCTTGGAAATGAGAAGTTTGAAAATTATTATCGGAACTATACTCAAACTCATTATTATAAGAATTTTGAAAGCTATATCTTTTAGTTTCAACATTCTTATTATAAGGAATTAGAGGCCCAAAATCGTTATCCTCCTCCTCAAAATACACGCACTCCAAAGCTTGACTTTTGTAATACTCGCCCAAAGTCATTTTTGAATTTGTAATTTTTTAGGACTCTAAGTATTGACCAAAATTCATAAGAGTACGAAAATTTTGAGAATTATCATAATGATTACCGAAAGGATTGGAAAAATACATGCTTACCCCAAAGATGGCTCGAAGTGGCGAATTCCACAAAGTGATGCGCATGCGAAAAATTCAAGCGGTTCTTGGCGCTCAAATGTAAAAGTCCTACAAAAATGTTAGGCAAAAAATACAAATAGAAAAATACTAAGAAATACAAAATCAAATAAATTCTAAAACAAACAAGTCTCCGGCAATGGCGCCATTTTGATTAAGGGTGAAAAGTACCGCGTGTCAAACGTCGGTCGTTGTTTTCTGTTCACCGCCTCAATACAAAAACCTAAACTATGACTACACTCTTTTAAGGGAGTATAATGGCTAGTCCGGGTATCGAATCCACAAAGACGAGTTGCTAGAATTTAAATGGTTTATTACTTCTCAATAAAGGTGTAAAAGATATTTTTTTAACTAAAAAGAAATAAAAGATAAACTAGGCATGAGTGTATTTAAACTAAAGTTAACAAAGTGAATAAAAACTATACGATGCGACTAATATCCCTCAAATTGAGTTAATGTGTATAAATGGTTACATGGGACTGCGAATTATTAGGATTGCATCTCGTTTAGTCAATTAATTAAATTAAGAGTTGTCACACCCCTTAATTCGCATAAAAGACATATAAGATTTTGGCATCAACAAATACTCCAAAAATTACGCACGCAAGGTCATAAAAACGGCGCATACATGATATACACCGTTAAATTTCCTAGGCGTAAAAACTGTAACAACGCACTCGAAATAAATACGTAAATCTCCATCACCAAAGCGAATAAACAAATCAACCCTACGTGAGTTCCATTAATCGCACCCTAATTTAAATTAGCCGCTACACATATTAAATGACATAAATAAATTAACTAAATAATTAAAGCACATCACTAATTAATTTAGCAACTAAAATTATCTAGGCATGAAAATTAATTAAGCATGGAAAATAAAGCAAATACAACTTAAAGGAGACAATAAATAGTAACACTTATATTAATGGTGGAAAACCATCACAAAATGAGGAGAGGGGTGTCTCCACAAATAAACCCCAATATTATCTCTAACCTAGGTCTAAAATAAGAAAAGGAAAAAAAAACTAAGATATTATGAGCTATATACAAAAATACACTAAGTGCCACTTATATACTATGTTGGGAAAAAAGAAAGAAAAATAATGGAAAAAGAAATAATAAAAGAAGTTAGATGGATAAGTCTTGGTTAATACATAAAAGAAAAAATAGAAAAAGAAATAAAAATATAGAATGGGAAAAGGAGGAAAAAATATCGGACCAAAATGCAGAGTACCGGTCGATCGCGCGTGGTGCCCGATCGACCGCTGCAAATGGGAGCAACACACTGTCTGGGAACCATGACCAAAATTAATTTATCCGTCGATCGCGCTTGCAAAGAAAACCCCACGTTCCAATTCTCCATACAAAATCGAAACCAACATATGCCCAAAGCAGAAATCGCAAATGGCAGCACACACCAAAGAATTTTCTTGCTCTCACCATTATCGCGTAGCCAAGAGCTGCCATAGATGGCCAACAAACCAAAAAAACCATCTCCACCAAAAATGGCCAAAACCATGAAAATGTCAAAATGGGTATTCCAAAAACTCGAGCCAAACGACCCATAACTAATTCCGTACGCAACCCAAGCTTCAATTTAGGACGAACCCAAAACCCGAGTGTTGATGTAAAAAACTAGATTTGATCTAATTGATTAATCACAGATAAAAATAGAATAAAGAAATGAGACAAAAGATTTTTAAAGTGGTTCAGCCTGATGCAAATGGCCTACGTCCACTCTTTGTATTGCCGATGCTTGCCTTAATCTCGATGATGATTACAAGAGATCAATTACACCATTATGTAGGGTGTTACAATGTATTTATAGCCTTGGGGTTGTCAGTCTGAAGAGACGATATGCCACTATTTAATAGACATATACATCTGTACAATAAGAATTTTCATTAAATCCGATGTTCATTGAATGTGCAATTATCGCTTGATCTTCCTGGCCAGATGCTCTGCACGTTGAGTAGCTCGGCGCGCTAAGTAGCTCGGGGTGATGAGTAGCTCGGTGCTACGAGTTGTTCGGTGATTTTAATCATTTGCCACATAAGATGACACATGTCTTCGTATAATTGGTCCACATCAGCTGACTAATTTCGTATCAACAGAAGCCCCCAATGTTTCACAGTTGAGTTTTGATATGAGAGTGTGGAAAATTTTACTCGAAAGTTGCTCGAGCAACTTTGTACGTCTTGATTACTTACAGATCTCCAACACTAAGGAATTTTAGCTCTAGTCTCGTCATTTGAGCCCGAAATGGAAAATTTGTAAATATTTTGAATCTGCGTCATACGCTTGGGTATTTGCGTCTTTTTCATCATTTAACCGCCGAAAACGCAATCGTCTTTTCTGGTAATCATTTCTTTTTTTGCTTCCCGATGCAAGGCATTTAAAAGAAAAATAAAAAGATCGTCATCTACTTTTTTCCTCCATATTTCTAAACTCTGTCTTCTTATTCTATCCTTGTACTGTCGTTCTTTCTGTCATCCGCCTTAGCAGATTTCTCAATTTTTTGTAAAAATTTCTTCTTTCTTTCTTTGCTTTAGTCATCATGGTTTATCTTGTCGAATCTTTGGAAAAATTTCGAGTCGATTTTGCAATTCCCTCTTGGGTTATTCTGGAATAACCTCCTTCTCCATCTGATTTATTTTCTTTGGCTGAGGGATACTGGTTTCCCTCACTTTTTGTAGAGGAGTGCGGCTTTACTTTTCTGCCTAATCCCCTATGTTTGGAGTTTTGCCAATATTTCGATATTGTTCCTGCAAGGGTAGCTCAAAATACGTGGAGGGTAGTTAATGGCATGCATAGGCTAAACCAAATTCATGGGACTCACTTAGGGATCCCTGAGATTATGTTTTGTTATAAATGGGTTACCAGTGATACCACTTTTTATTTAAAAACTAGATTTTCCAATAGAGCTTTAATGGGCAATCTTCTTGATGGTAATAGGGACTATTTTCATCATGGAGTTGTGATGAAAAATTGGCAACACCCTCTATTAAAAGGAAATAATGTTTACTAAGGTCCCATATGTCCACTTTATGGCAATGGGATAGGTTGTTTATAATTTTTTTTATTTAGCCCTGTGTATGTTTGATAAAATGTGTTAGTGATATTTATTCTATTTTTTGCAGTTGATAACAAAAGAAAGCCCCCAAAAGAGAGCGACATTAATATAAAATATTTGAAACTCATCTAGGGTTTGCACCAATCAATTGCTGGGGAACACGTCAGAGATGCTTCTTATTTGCTGAGATACAAAAATACCACTTCATCTTTCATTGCGCATCCGCTTTCCCCTCCTGTGGTAATCGATCTTGATCAAGTACCGATATCTCGGGTAGGTGCCGAAGATTTTTCTTCTGATCTGAACACATCTATTGCTGATTTAATGATGATGAAAAGGAGAATGCCTGAGTTCTTTATTAAGGATGCTCCTGGCACTGATAGGGCGAAGAAAACCAAATGAGATGTCCCATCTGAAGAGACAAGGAAAATGGATGTTGTTTTATCTAAGGGACCAACTCCAACTGTCAAGGAGGTCGGCAAGAAGCCACCTGTTGTCCCAAAAGAGGCAGCACCTTTGATTGAAGGTGCTGCTATTGCACAAGAAGAGGCAGCATCTTTGATTAAAGGTGCTCCTTTAAGGAGATTGAGGAGAGGTCATGCAGAAAGACCTATAGAAATTGTTGCTCAACCTTCTGATATTGGGGGTCCTTTCTCAGGAACTAGTGCTCCAGCTTTTATTGCCCCGAGTTCGTCCAGGGGTTTGATCAAGTCTTAGATCATTTCGGAGTATCGAGCTGCTGGGAGTTCCCTTTCAGAGGAGAAGGCCATTGATTTAGCGGCCCAACATATCGCGCCAGTAAGTATCATCATCCCTACCACTTCATTTCCACATGCTGTATTCATATTCTAATTTGATCTTCTTTTCTTTTTTCAATTTATGACATGCTTTTATAATATCTTAGAGAGAGATGTGGCTATCAAGGCTTCTACTTCGTCCAACGGGATTGAAGAAGATTTTACTGGGTTATCTCAGTCCTTGAAGGACTCCCAGAATAAATACAAGGAAGATAAAGCTACTTGGGAGAAGAAACTTCTATCTGCAGAGTCAACTCGTGACCAAGCCATAAGTTCCTCCAAGGAGCTGGAGAAAAAATTGAAGGTCGTCGTTTCTAGCAAGAAAGAGGCTGATGGCAAGCTTGAAGAGGCTGAACGGCGTAAAAAAGACCTTGAGGAGAAGGTGAGGCTTACTGAGGAACGCGTTTTTTTTGAGAAGACGAAGAGAAAGGCTGCGGTGAAGAAATCTTTCAGCTCTAGTTGGGACAAGGGATGGAATAGAGACTTAACCGCTATTACTTACCAGATGGAGTATGCAAGTCTGAAGTAGTTCAGGGACGGATGGGTCGCAACATTAAAAGAGTTGAGTGTCGTGAATGATTCTGAGTTATTTTAAAAACACACTCATGGCCCTCCTCATACTATTGATGAAGAAGAAGAGGATGAAGCTGCATCTGATGAGTCTTCCATGATGATAGTAGAATAAGTCCCTATTGCTACTGCTCCTCAACCCACCGAGTAAGTTCAGCAAGCATCAGCTTCTACCGAGCAACACCAAATGCCTCCCGAGAAACCAACTCCTTCGTCCAAGCCTTTTGATGGTGTTATAGGAAATAAGGAGAAGGTGTAGCGTTGCTCGGCTCTTTATTTATGTTGTTCTTCTGCTTTTCCTTTCTTTCTTGTAACTTTGGTTGTACTCTCTCCTCTTATGATCAATAAAATGGTTTGTTGTCATCTAATCTGAATTTTTCCTTGACTTTCTCTTGTCTATATCATTGTTGATGTGTTTTTATTTTTCCTTGCTAGTTTGTTGCCAGGATGGAACTCTTATCAGCTCATGACACAAATTTGATGAAAAAATATAATGATTACTTCAAAGCGGATCATGCAAATTTTACTGAGGCCCAAATAATTCATATCCTTGGATCCGATGCTTCTGAGCGAGCAATTGATGCATACCAACACTTGAAGTGTTTGCTTGATCGTGCTGTAGCAATAATATGGCTTATTACGAAATAATTGAAGACCTTCAAGGGATGATCGAGTAACTGTAACTTCAGCACAAAGAAACCACTGCACTCTTACACGAAGGTTATGAGAAAAATACAAACAATTGAGTGCTGACAGGGGATATGATAAGTACATCTCGACCCATGAGAAAAAGAAAAATTTGCTGAAACTTGATATTGAAGAGCACATGAATATTGCCAATAGGCTAGAGCAAGAGAATATTGCGTTACAAGAGGAAGTGAAACAACTCAGATCTGCTACCTCCTCTTCTTCGAGAGCCTTAGTTCCAGTTACTGATGAAGGTTTTACCTTTTTAGAGGTTGAAAATGCTGCCTTGTGAGTAGAGATGGAGGCTTCGAAGCAAACCAGAGATACATCCTCCTCGCGAGGTAGAACTAGAGCTGGTTGGAAAAGTGTCAAAGAGACTAGGACTGAGCAAGACTTAGTGAATCAGGCTGTCCAGTTGAAAGAAAAAAATCAAGCCTTACCTAAAATGTCTCAAAAGATTCAGACTCTTACCGACCAACTCTCCAAACAGAGCTCTGCACTGGAAAGTAAAGAAATTTTGGTTAAGAAACTTCACGAGCGGATTGAGAGATTGACTTATCAATTCCACAAGCAGCCTAGAGAGTTTTGGATGGCAGGGTACAACGAAGCTCTGTGCCATCTCGATGCTCAGCTGCAATAATCAAATAATGAGGGATACAAGCAGGGATGGTTGAATACTTTGTGTGTGATGAAATTTAATTAAGGACAATCTTTATGGGATTGATGTGAGGCTGGACTACTTGATTTGCCTATTCCTCCCTTTAAACTCGATGTTAGATGGATTTCAACTCGTGCCATTCCTCAGTGTTTGATCTCCAGGTATCCTGGTGATTACCAGCTTTATTCAGATTTTGAGATATCTCATCCTGATCATTTGCTTGATCGATCATTCTCGAGCAACATTAGAATGCTATAAGACGTGAATTTATCAATTCTCCTTATGCGTGAGATAACCCTCCAGCTAGGATGGAGCCTGTATCAAAATCAGGGGGAAAGAGACCCATCGAATTGGAAATTTGTACGTAGTGAATCAAAATTCATCTTTATGTAAACTACTTATACTTAATGAAGAAAAATTTGGTCTTTGTGCGATGTTACTTCCTGGGAAATACTTTGTAAGATGTTTTTCTTGTTATTGGCTGATGAATGTATGTATATGTGTATAGAGGAATAATTTATCCTGTTTTTCCTAGGCAATGGAGCTTGACCCATTTGCTGCCTAGTTGTAGTGACTTATCACCCATTAGTGCCTAAGCAATGGAATGATTTTCATCCCATTTTCCTGCTTAATTATAGTAATCGCGTCAGGATTACCTTAGTGCCTAAACAGTGGATGCCCCGTGAGGTCACCCATCTTCTTGTTTAGTTTGGGATGTCCCTTGAGATCATCCGTGATCAAACCAGCTTTGTCGTGTATGATTATTATGCCAATTTTTTTTGGTCAAATATATTGGTACCGACTAAATGGAATTGGTGGTTGTTGAATGCCGACCAACCTTAGTTGGTGTAGTGTCTAGCACTAGTACTCCGACGAAAATTGAACCAAAAAGGAATATGGAAAAACCATCAATTTTATTCATTTAAAGAGAAATGTGTACATGTAAATCTGTATTACTGATAATACTTGCGTAGATGCTCCGCATTCCACGCATTTTTTAATTCTTCTCCCTCTAAGGTTTCTATTCTATAAGTCCCAGGGCGAACAACTGTAGTCACTCGGTAGGGCCCATGCCAGTTGGCTTCTAGCTTATTATGCTTATGGATATCCTTCTTGAGCACATAGTCCCCATCTTTGAGATCACATTTCTTCACTCTTTTATTGTAAAAATAGTTGTTCTTTGTTGATAGGCTGCGTTCCTGATTGCTGCTTCTTCTCGAACTTCCTCGAGCATGTCCAGATCTAAGCGTCTCATCAAATCACTTACATGAGAGTTGAAATTAAGTACCCTGTGCGTGGGTAATCCCAATTCAGCTGGAATAATGGCTTCACTTCCAAAGGCTAGAATGTAGGGTGATTCTCCAGTGGTTGTTCGGGGTGTTGTGCGATATGCCCATAACACCGAGTGTAACTCGTTAATCTTATTTCCTTTTGCATCATCCAGTCGTTTCTTTAAACTGTTCAGCAGAGTCCTGTTCATCACTTCATTTTGCCCATTGCTATGGGGGTGGCCTGGTGCAGAATATGCAGCGAACTCCTCATTATCAAATTAGGTACCATGGTCAGTGATGAAAGCATGTGGCAGACCATACCTACAAATAATATTCTTCCAGATAAACTGGTAAATCATTTCGTACGACATGTCAATGAGAGGTTCTACCTTAACCCACTTGGTGAAATAATTGACAACGACCACCAGATATTTGAACCTTCCTTTGGTGGTCGGCAGAGGCCCGACCAAGTCTATGCCCCACATAGCAAATGGCCAGGGGTAAGTAATGGGCGTTAGCAATGCTTGGGGATTTTTTTGAATAGAGGAGAAACGTTGGAATTTATCGCACTTCTTCGCATAGGCCGTGAAATTAGCTATCATCGTCGGCTAATAATATCCCTACGTCGTTATCCTCTGTAGGAGAGTCCAACCTGCCATATAAGCTCCACAAGAGCCTTCGTGAACCTCTTTAATCAGATCTTTAACTTCTGAAGGATGTACACATCTCTGTAGACCTTCTATGATACCCTTTCTATACAAAATGCCATTATTTAGTACATATCGAGCAACTTTAAACTTCAGCTTTTTGGCTGCAAGTTGGTCAGTTGGCACAACTCCTTCTTCGATATATGCCCTAATGGGGTCCATCCAGTATGGTCCCACATCTAGGGTACACTACACCAAATCTGCCCATTTGTCAAGGTCATTGACCTTGACAAATTCACCTTGTCAAGGTCAATAACCGTGACATTTCAAGGCGAGATAACTTTTTTTGTCACGGTCGTGTCACGGTCATTGACCTTGACAAAAAACTCGTGTTTTGTGTCACGGTCGTGTCAAGGTCAATGACCGTGACACGTTTGTCACGGTTATAAATCGTGACTTAGCCGTGACCCTTTTTAAAAAAATTGTCACGGTCATTGACCGTGACACGCCCGTGTCAATTTTGTCACGGGCGTGTCACGGTCAATGACCGTGACAATTCTGGGCAGAATTAAAAAAAAACTGCTGGGCAGTATGGCCACTGCCACTGCCCAGCAGTATATTTGTACCTGTTATAGCAACGTTGTACCTATTCCAAACATCATATATCCGAACAAACTAAAGATAATGCAAATATATATTCAAATAAGAAACTATTTAAAAAGAAACAACATCACCATCATTTTATCTCAAATCTACAAACTATTTGTATGGAAAAGAGATTTTGTACCGCGATGCTCGGGAACACCTCCTTATCCTTCCCTTCTCGTCCGAATAGCCACATAAGTATAGAGCATATGTGGCCTACCCTTAGGGCCACTCCCTGTCCCCTGAATTGAAATAAAGTAAAATTAGTATCCGCCCCTCAAATATAGATAAATATAAATCGTAATTGAAATCGAAATCGAAATTGACATATAAATATAAATACATTACCTGTAGTGTCACTCAAACAGCTAACTTGAGCTCATATGGCACCTCCTTCCAACTAATGTACCCCGGGCAATCGTGTCAATTATAATTCTCTTCATATCTAAACACTAAGAAATACCATAATCCTATGGAGGTATGCGTTGCAAATTCCTTCCAACCGTTGTGTAGCCAAAAATCAGCAGTTGAAGTTGTCAACTCCACCTTTGAATGGGGTATGGAAAGTGGTGGGGTATGGAAAGTGGAATTGAGAACTTCAACCGGTGATGTTTGGCTACAAACGGTTGGGAGGAATTTGCAGAGCATCGCTCCATAGGATTATGGCATTTCTTGGTGTTCGGATAGACGAAGAGATTCAGTCTCCTCTCCACAAATAGGACACCCCAAATAACTATGTACTAATCACCTATTAAAGGTAAGAAGCGTATATTCATGGATTAGTATAAACAAAACTTAGATGTAGTTGGAATGTTTATGTATTAATCTCCTCTCCACACACGCACACTACACAAGAGTGAAAATGATAAAATGCAGATCAAGTAAAAGCATTAAAAATGGATGTTTCGGTACAAATCGAAATAATTATTACAAATTGAAAAATTGTTTCAAATTCGGGTTATCATAAAAAATGGATTGATATTCGGTAGGAGCAACCAAGTCATCCACACTACTATTTAGACGTCTTGGCGCGTGTTGGACAATTGACCACGGCTCGTTGTTGATATACTCCGAGTAAAACACTTGCTTAATCTTTTGAAATGCACAAACAAACGGCTCATCGCTCACGTGGTCGTTGCTCTTCAACTTGGACAAGTCAACCATGATCAAATTGGTGACAGGATCAACTTTAGAAGCATTTTTATCCTCAACTCTTACCCATTCACAGTAAAATACAACCTCTTTGAAGCTTATATAATCCAATTCAAATATATTTTGGATTACACCATAGTAAGTCATTTCAGCTTCAACGAGGTTTTTATCTTTTGCGCTCGCTCGAAAGAAAATAAGAGCCTTGTATGAAATTCCCGAGTTCTGTACATTTGTACTTTCCTCGTACACTTTAGCGCCGAAAATGTAACCGTTCAATCGATATTTTTTGTACTCTTGTGCCACGAACAAGGGTCCAGTGGCTAGACGAGCAAGCCTTGATGTCGCATCACCCATCTTTAGGAGCTGAGAATATAGATAAATTAATTATATTAGTGGTAAAATTTGAGTGTAATGTAACGTTACATAACGAGTGTTTTCATTGTAATTACCTCTTGTGTCAACCATAGCCTAAATTCGCTGTCTGATTGTACCACTGTTTTTCGTCTTTTATTGTTCTCACAGGCTTCATATTTACTGCATATTACAAAATTAATCATTTATAAAATAATCTAAAATAATGTTAAACATTATAATATTCGAAACTTACTTTTTCCATTCTTCGACATCTTCATGTGTGTCAAATAGATAACGAGCTACTTGTTCATGTTGCAAACTCGTTAAATAGATAATATTCGAAACATTAAGTTTTAACGTTTTAAGGTCTTTTCGTGCATTTTCTCCATCCTTCGAATGACTCCCCCTAAGGCAAGTACCCACAATATGTTCAACGAAGTTCTTCTCTGCATGCATCACATCCAATACATGGCGCACCGGGTTTTTCTTCCAATAAGGCAAGTCAAATAAAATTGACCTCCGAGACCATGCCTTTCTTATCTCAGTTTCATTCCCAGTTGGGGTCTTCTTATGCTTGACATTCTTAAATTTGGGATTCTTACCTGCATATTTGGGCCACATTCAGAAGATTTACTTTCAATTTCTGAACCCGAAAGTTGTCTCGGCGGTAGCCTATGTTCAACTCCGCCCAATAAAAAATTGGAAGCTTTCTCAAATCTGAAACTATGAGCTGGGGGTAAAAACCTCCTGTGGCAATGGTATACATTTTTTAAGCTGGAGGATAGACGAAGAGATTCAGTCTCCTCTCCACAAATAGGACACCCCAAATAACCATGTACTACACATCCGGATAATGTCCCATAAGCTGGAAAATCATGAATTGCCCACATCAACATAGCTTTCAGCATAAACTCTTCTTTTCTAAAAGAGTCAAATGATTGCACACCCTCTTCCCACAACTCATTTAATTCTTCTACCAAAGGAGCCAGGTAGATATCAATGTCTTCACTTGGTGCCTTTGGCCCAGGTATCAATAAAGCCATCATCGAAAATTCAGGTCTCATACACTGTGAAGGAGGGAGGTTGAGTGGGGCTAGGATCACTGGCCACACACTCTGATTGGTGCTTAGATTTCCAAATGGATTGAAACCATCTGTTGATATAGCCAAACGAATGTTGTGTTGTTCTCGAGCAAAATTGGGATACTCATAATTCATCCTCCGCCAGGCAGTAGAATCAATAGGATGACGCATGATATTACCCCTACTTCTGCCCTAGCATGCCAAGTCATTGCCTCTGCAATCCATGGTACTGTGAAAAATCGCTTTAATCTAGGTCCAACGGGAAAATATTTCAATACTTTTTGAGGCACTTTTGAGCTTGTGCCTTTCTTACTAGTAGATTGGACATATCTAGGTTCATCGCATACCGGACAACGATCGAGATTTTCATACTCCTTTCGGTATAGTATGCAGTCATACACACAAGCATGAATCGATTTATACTTCATTCCCAAACCTTTCAAACTGTTCTTCATAACATGATAGCTATTTGGAAGTGTATTCACCTTGGGTAATAAGCCCTTCACCCATTTCAGAATTCCCGTCACGCTATTGCCAGACAAACCGTACTGCGTCTTCAAACTGTGCAAACCAACCATGGCATGTAAAGTTGTTTGATCTTTCTCACAGCCAGAGTATAACGGTTGGGTTGCCTTAAATTTTAAACTTTGGTAGTCATCATCAAGTTTTATCGTGTTATCTTCACGAGCACTTGAATCTTCTACATCATCAGTAACCTCATTCTCCTCAGCTTCATAAACTCCGTACGCATCATCAACTAAATCCTCTAACATATTATGATCTACGTCGTCCCCTTCTTCATCTATTCTACTTGTTGAAGGATGTTGTGAAGGTTGGTCAGGGACAAAAGGAACTTTCAATTCACTGTGAAAACTCCAAAATCGATAACTATCTTGCATACCCGATCTTAACAAATGTAGTTCAACTGTTTTCCACTCAAACACCTTACCATTCTTACACCTAGCACAAGGACACGGAAACTCTTCATCATTACGACATCTCTTTGCATATTTCACAAATTCGTTAGCACTTCTGCGAAACACATCCCCCATTCTATTAGTCTCACCCATCCACTCTTTGTATTTCGGATATCCCATCACAGCTACCACAACTAAACACCTATTAAAGGTAAACAAAACTTAGATTTATAGTATGTTTTTTTAATTATCCCATCATTTAATTATCCTATTAAAGGGTATGTGGTCCTATCCCATTCAAGAATGCATTTTTCTGTAATATACTTAACAGCTCATGCACATTGTTACGATTTGAAAAAAAATCGACAACATATCCCCTTAGTTCTCCAAGTACACGACGTAGATTGGCAGGTGTGAGTGTTATTTCAATTGGTCAATTAAAATAACAGTCACACTTGTCAATCTAGTATGTACCCAGAGAACATTAAGATACGACTGCAGAACTTCCTCCAAAAGTAACAACTTTAAGCCAATAAGAATATTATACAAAAATTATACAGTCTCAAACTGTCCAAACGGGACAATTCGAGAGATCTCATTACAGGGGTAATGACTCTCGAACGGGTCTAAGGGTTATTGAATGCGTACGCATAAGAACTAGAATGCTAGTATCTATGCGCACTATATTTAATTTCAAGTATGTTTCATATAATGGGTTAATTCAAATACAAAAATAAATTCATGGGATAATTCAAATACAAAAATAAATTCATGGGATAATTCAAATACAAAAATAAATTCATGTATTGACCACACACACACACACACACACACTATCTAAGCTGTTCTATAGGTATAAAAACAATTATTATCCAATTATTATCCAACTATTATCAATTATTTATTTTGAATGTAAATAATATTCAAAACCCCACCCACCCCCACCCCCACCCCCACCCCCACCCCCTCAGATTAATTCAAGACATAAGACCCTAAAGGGAATCCTATCTGCAACAAGATTCTAGTTAGTAAAGAAGACATAACAGAATATGGTGGAATCCACTACACTACACACCCATTCCCACACTTAAAAACCATTTAATAATATTTAAAAAATTCAAAACCATTTAATAATATTTAAGCACTAAAATTAATTTAATTTAATTTAACCTAGGAATTAATCAGATATTTTTATCCTATGTTTACTAATGCTAAAATTATGAAAAATGACACCACCCCCTCCCCCACCCCGCCCCACCCCCTGCCCCCCTCCACCACCCCCTCCCCCCCTCCCCCAAAACACACCACCACACACACACACACACCGCACCTCACCCCACCCCACCCCACCCCCTGCCCCCTCCACCACCCCCTCCCCCACCCTGCCCCACCCCGCCCCACCCCCTGCCACCCCTTCACCACCCCCTCCCCAACCCTGCCCCACCCCCTGCCCCACCCCACCCCGCCCCACCCCACCCCGCCCCACCCTGCCCCACCCCACCCCGCCCCACCCTGCCCCACCCCCCACACACGCACACACATACACACATATATATATACACATACACACATAAATATACAGACAAATATATATATAAATGGAAGAGAGAGAGAGAGAGAAATTGGACCTGAGAGAGAGAGAGAGAGCAGCGTCGAGAGAGAGAGAGAGAGAGAGGGAGGGAACGGTGGGAGGGAAAAAAGAAGGGGGAAAGGGTTTTTGCTGGAAAAGTTGTCACGGTCGTGTCAAGGTCATTGACCGTGACAATAATTGTCACGGTCATTGGCCGTGACAAGCCCGTGACAAATTGAATTGTCACGGGCTTGTCACGGTCAACGACCGTGACAATTCGTTGTCACGGTCGTGTCAAGGTCAATGACCGTGACATAAAACGCGTGTTTTTTTGTCACGGTCAATGACCTTGACAAGGCTGGCCGGCTGAAAGGTGACAATTTGCCCATTTTGGTGTAGTGGTAATGAATTTCACCATTAAATCTTCATCTATGCTCCGTTCTTCCAATATCTCCACATGAATCGTTCTTCGTAGTTCGGTGCAAGTAGCTGAGGTTAACCGAGCTAGTGCGTCAGCTCTCTCATTCTCCAATCTTGGTATTCTGATCAGCTGGACCGCTGCAAAGGTGGACACTATTTCCATAGCTTTGGCATGGTATCTTGACATGAAGTCTCCCTTCGCTGCATACAACCCCAAAATCTGACGCACAATTAGTTATGAGTCACTGAACACGATGACTTGCTCTGCATGCATTATTTTTGCTAAATCGAGGCCCACGATAATGTCTTCATATTCGACCTCATTATTGGAAGATTTAAATTGAAAACTTAGAGTATATTCGACATCTACTCCATCAGGGCTGTTTAGAATTATTTTGGCTCCACTGCCCGTGGCACACGAAGATCCATCGACATACAAGTTCCACACAGGTATACCATTGTCAAACCCTTGATTGGATAAGGTTACCGACCGAAATATTTGAGACTTCCTCTTATTATTCTCCACCGCTGGGCTATTACTCGGTAATTCTTGTTGCTCGTTGTTTGTCCCTTATGATAAATCTGCTAATGGTAGTTGGTCGGGGATTATTTTTTATGATCCCGTAACATCCACGGGTTATTCTGCATTAAATTCTTGATGGTCAAAGTTATATGGGTAAGTGAAATCTGCAATTAAATCTGCCACCCCTACCCTTTGAGTGAGGACCTTGGCTCATAAACAATATCATACTCACCCAGTTCTACCGCCCAATACATCAGTCTTTCGAATTTTTCTGGCTTGTGCAAGGCCTATCTAAGTGGAATATCAGTGTACACCACTATGGTACTGGCCTGGAAATAAGGTTTGATCTTCCTACTCGCTTCTATTAAAGCTAATGACAGCTTTTCCAATCGTGGATATCTGATTTCTGCTCCTCAAAATGCCTTACTGGTGTAATACACCGATTTTTACACTCCATCTTCCACTCTTATCAACGCTGAACTGAGTGCGCTCTCTCAGATGGCCAGATACAGGTATAATATTTCTCTCATCACCGTCCTGGATAACAGTGGAGGTGTCCCCAAATACTTCTTTAATTCTTAAAATGCTTGCTCACACTCATCATTCCACTCAAATGTTGTTTTGAGGGTCTTAAAGAATGGGAGACATCTGTCCGTTGCTCTCGATACGAGTCTATTAAGAGCTGCAATACGGCCTATGAGGCTTTACACTTCCTTCTTCGTAGTTGGAGATCGTAATTCCAACAAAGCTTTTATCTTTTCTGGATTCGCTTCGATGCCTCGCTGATTCACGATATACCCGAGGAACATGCCTTCTCGTACACAGAATATGCATTTTGCCGGGTACAGCTTCATCTGATATTTTTCCAACTGATCGAAGGTTTGGCCGAGGTCAGCTAGATGGTCGGGGGCTTTCTTTCTCTTAGTTAGCATATCGTCGACGTACACCTCCATGTTTTTGCCGATTTGCTCTGTGAAAACTTTATTCATCAATCTATGGTACGTAGCACCTTCATTTTTAAGTCCGAAAGGCATAACATTATAGAAGTATGTTCCCCTTGGGGTAATAAAAGAAGTACTCTCCCTGTCTTCTGGTTTTATTTTAATCTGGTTATAGCCGGAGTAAGCATCCATGAAGCTCAATAACTCGTGCCCCGAGGTAGCATCCACCAAGTGATCAATTCGGGGCAAAGGAAAGTGATATTTCAAGTAGGCTTTATTAAGATCTGTGAAATCTATACACATTCTCCACTTATTCTTCTTCTTCTTCACCATCACAACATTGGCTAGCCAATCAGGATATTTGACAACTTCAATGAAAGAGGAATTTTGTAGCTTCTCGACTTCCTCTTGGATATCCTGGTTCTTCTCTGGGCTAAATACCCTTCTTCACTGCTTCACTGGCTTGACCTCATTATTAACATTGAGCTCGTGGCACAGGAAGGTCGGGTCTAGCCCCGGTATGTCTTTATGACTCCATACGAAAGCTTGCTTTCTATGTAGTAAAAATTTCACTAGTTCCTGCTTTATTAACGAATCCAATGAAGCGCTAATTTGAGTTATTCGTTCTGGTCGTTCATCGTCCAGAATGATGTTCTCCGTAGCTTTGACGACCTGACCCTTCACAAGCTGGGACTCATCCCTAGGGTCCAAAGTCTCAATCTCTACATCTTTAGACTCGTCCACCTGGTAGATGGTGGATTTCTTCCTGGCTTCCTCTAGTTCCTCCTATTAGGTAGATCAATAATAGCATTCCCGAGCTACTTTCTAGTCGCCTTTCACAATTCCTACCCCAAAATTAGTCAAAAACTTCAAGCATTGATGTACCATTGATGACACTGCCTCAAACTTCTTCAAGCTTACTCTCCCCATGATTATGTTATAGGCTGATTGGATATTCTTATCCATTATGAAAAAGCTTACTTTTTCTATTCTGCAAGCACGCCAGGTGCCAATGAGCATGTCCAACTTGATCATCCCGAGCGAAAAAACCTTCTTGCTGTTAAAATCGAGGAGGGGCCAGTGATATGGCTCTAACTGGGCTAACTTCAAATTCAAACTATCAAAATAGGGGTAGAACATGATGTCTGCAGAGCTACCATTGTCTACCAATACTCGTGAAATCACCACATCCTTCATTCTCATCTTGACCACCAACGGGTCATCGTGAGGATATAGTACGCCAGTAAGATTATTTTTGGATAAACCGATAACCAGTTTGTCCTTATTCACCTTCCTCAGACGATCTTCTTCGGCCAGATTTATGCTCTGTATATAAGAACAAACTTGGGCCTAATTGAGGTAAGCTTTCCTTTCAGCAGTCTGATCTCCACCTCCTGCATCATCACCTGTACCATTACATTCAAATGATCAAAAGTGGATTGAGAATACCTCTCGCTTAGGTTTCCGTGGCTTTTTGGGGTGGTCGGGGTCATCCTCTGGATTATCTTCATGGTCCCTCTTTTTGTCATCTCATGGTCGGCGAGGAGATTTGGACCTTTGTTTTCCTCTTTCGTTAGTCTTCCCACCATTCTGGCAATAAATGAATTTACTCATTTTTCTCGCCTAATGAGTGCTTCGATCTCATTCTAGAGAGCTATACAGTGTTTGGTCATGTGGCCATGATCTCTATGGAACTCGCAATATTTGGACTTATCCATCTTATTGGGGTCTGTCCTTATTTTCTCTGGCCAAGTTAGCTCCTCGTTATTCTTGATCTCCTCCAGAATATGGTTTATGTCTGCCTTTGAAGGAGTGTAATTCCCATACTTCTTCAACTGCTCGAATGTCTCCTTGCCTTTCGGTCACTTGCTGTTCCCATTGTGCTTTTGATCCTTCTTATTCGCTGTACCTCTAGCCTTGGTTTCTGCTTTAGTATCAGCATTCTTCTTTGCAGCCATATGTGACACCCCGCCTAATAAAATACCGGGTGATCAGTCCTATACCAAATTAAAACAGGAATCCCAGTTGGATCATCCTTAGCATCACTGTCGAAAACTTTTTAAAACTTACTAACCACCTAGTATTCCAAAAACTGGTGCCAATTTTAACTTTTTAATAAAACCAAAACAGTACATGCGGAATATATAAACCATTCACACAACTGAATGAAAAAGAACTGAATCATAAATACACAACATGCCGAATAAATCACCGACCACCAAAGAAATAATCCAAATACAATTATTCAACATCTGAAAACTGTACCGAGAAGTCTGGGCGACAAGCCCTAAATAAAACTGAAACTGATACAAGATTCCTACTCTAGGAATGAATGAATGACGCGTCTAATCCAAACTCCTGCTAGCATCCACATATGCCGCAGCTCCGTGTCCCTGGAATAGAATATCAATCCTGGCGTCCCTGTGGCTGGACACCTAAAAGGTTTTGAAAATAGTTTTATAGCAAGGGTTAGAACCCAAAACATTTTGAAAATATTTAGCAAGTGAATTAACTGCAGTAATTTAAAATGCATGAATGCGCTTCATATTTAAGTTAGTGTCGCACTCCCTTGTGGACATTCTCACCCCTCCACTATTGTGCACACCTACCGGTTACCTTAACCCCTCCTAGTTGTGCTACCCCGTCCAACTAGTCTTGGTATAACCTTCCCTTGCCATACAACTCTAACCCGAGTATAATGATTCTTGAATTTTAAGTTATTTCACCATTAACTTAATTAATTCCTCTTAAATAATAACATATAACCGTGTCACAAGTTATATAAAGTACATACGTCAAACACTGTATTATTTCCACCAATAATTAACTTAATTAATTTCTCATTAATTAACAACATATAACTGTAACCCGAGTTATATAAGGTAAATACATCACGCACTATATTATCACCTACATATAATATTTACTACTATATTATGCGTACCTTTACTAACATCCACACATATATCATACGCGTATCCATCCTTCCGAGTATACCCTCATCGGATGATTCCCTCTAAAATGCTATCTCACTAGGTGTGCTCGCAAAACCTAGTTTCCCCAAGTTAGAATCGCTCACCAACTTGGACTAAAATATAACGAAGTGGAGGCGGTCATATTCCTTCCCTGAAAGTGAGATAAATCTCTCACCCATATATACCGGACGCTATGACCTGGGGATATACTCGCCCTACTCCTCAAGCTAGGGGATTCACCCACATCGCGCAACCTCCCTTGATAGCATTAGAGTATTTAAATTGAATAAATATCTAGTCACTGATATTTACTATCACACACAATATATACACATATATATATACTATCACTACCCGTATATATATATTATGAACCCCTGGTTTTTACCGTGTACTCAAACTCCCGCACACTGCCTGTAATTTAATGTCACACACAATACATACAAGTATATATATATACTACCACTACACCGTATATATATATATTAATAACCCCGGCTTTACCGTGCACTCAAAATCCCATACACTGCCTGTAAGTTTCTGAGTCTGTGGCCCGACTCAAATGTAATTAATTTTCTCACTTAATAACTTATCCTCTTCCCGAGTCTATGGTCCGACTCTAATATAATTAATTCACACCTTAATTAATATAATACTTTCCCCGAGTCTATGGTCCAACTCTCCTTAAACTAATTAACACACATTTTAATTTAATACCTCCCCGAGTCTATCGCCAGACTCTAATCAAATTAGCTAACAAATTAATTAATCAACCCAAATTCCGAGTCTGTGGTCCGACTCTAATATAATCAATTATCACATTAATTAATAAGTACCCTTCAAGAGTCTACAATCCGATCCTGATTAAACTAATTATCCCACCCATTAATTTAATCATACCCGAGTCTACAAACCGACTTTAATTAAATTAATTATCGCATTTATTAATTTAATAACTTGGTGTCACTCAACCATTGTCTCCGGACTCACTTACATAGCCCGGAACTTAATATTTGCCGAGTCTTTGTTCCTATCACAAGGGAACACACAATATGCATTCACAACCCAAGTAATCCTATAAAACAGTAGGTATTTACACAACCCAATTCTTCATACTTGTATGTAATATATTTCTCTCTAATATTCACCGTACTTGTTTGCTTTACGAATTTATCTCACTTTCGTATTAATTCAAGTATTCACACAACTCTAAGGGTCCTAGTTACCCCTTGTTATATCAATTCAGTAGTTACCCTTGTTAACCCACTGACCTAACGAATTTAAGCTCGCTCATGCTTTTTCATAATTATATTCTTATCATCTCGAATTAGAGTACGTCACAATCAAGCCTATGAATCTCCACTTTAACTCTCTCACAAAATTAAAGTCCCACACTCAATCATAGACCTACTTCCATATCATTATTCCATCAATATTTTTCATCAAGGTCCCAAACACTTCCCCGATAAAATTTTAGACATTTGAGGCTTAAAAAGAAAAATCTCAAATTTTCTGACAGATTAAACACCCTCTAGTAAAATTTCGATTTCTCCCTCTACATAACTCCGATTGACCTGATTCCAAGTTCATTGGATAGCTAAGAGAAATACCTTTCCAGTAATGTATGTCTCACACTCTAATTCGAAGTAAAATTCAAATCGCACACGTTTAAAGTCACGTTAAAAGTCTGGCAGATTACTATGTTGACAGATCAAACACCCTATAGTAAAAGGTTGATTACTCCCTCTACAGAACTCCTATTGATCTGATTCCAAATTCATTGGATAGCTAAGAGAAATACCTTTCCAGGCATGTATGGTTCACACTCTAATTCGAAGCAAAATTCAAATCGCACACGTTTAAAGTCACGTTAAAAGTCTGGCAGATTACTATGTTGACAGATCAAACACCCTCTAGTAAAAGGTCGATTACTCCCTATACAGAACTCCTATTGATCTGATTCCAAGTTCATTGGATAGCTAAGAGAAATACCTTTCCAGGCATGTATGGTTCACACTCTAATTCGAAGTACAACTCAAATGGCATACGTTTAAAGTTGTATCAAAAATTCTGGCAGATTGACCTCTTGTGTTCATCAAATAAACCCTAAGTCATTCAAGATTCATGTTCTTCATCCAAGAACTCATAAAGATTCCATTAACAAAACCCCATTTTGTACCCATTTATCCCCAAAATGAATTTTAGTTACACATCACTAAAATATGAATTGGATATCACAATTTAGGAGTAAAAACAGTTAACCACTTGCCTGAAAGTGTTCGTAGTGTCTGATTCCGTTGGCGGAGTCCTTCAATTTGGCTCCAAAAGCTCCCAATTTGTTCTTGATTTGCTTTACCCCAAATCCTCTCTCAAACCCTAGGTTTGGAGTTGTGTTGGCTTCTGATTTCCTAATCTCCCATTAGGTTAAAAACCCTTAATCCCGTTTTTCACCTAATGGGCTTAATTAAAGTGGGCCAACTCACCCCGTGTGGGCCCGGCTATGCCCAAAAATACCCCGAGACCCAATTACTACCCCCGGGTACTCTTTTCTGACTATCTCGACCCATCCGGGCTCAACCGCGCACTCAGAATTGGCATCCGAATTAATTTATAAAAAATCCTTATCTCACACCCCATTAAGTCTATACCGACTCCCGGCTGGAATAAGTGCATACCCCGTCATTAATACCCGAAATGACGTAATTAAATTATTACTATTCACTTAGTAAATAAATTTCCCTAAACATTAACCATTTACTCCTCGATTAATATTTAAATATATATATTGTCATAATTAATTCAATTAAAATTACAACACACCAGTAATTTAAAATCCCGAATTAATTAAATATTAAATGCACAAAAGTACGGGGTGTTACATACTCCCCCCCTTACAAAGGAATTTC
This sequence comes from Sambucus nigra, assembly GCA_949130495.1. NCBI lineage: Eukaryota > Viridiplantae > Streptophyta > Magnoliopsida > Dipsacales > Adoxaceae > Sambucus > Sambucus nigra. Next base: position 52,639,907 of record OX422214.1, read on the forward strand.
GTCCTCGAAATTAAGATAAACGTAGTGATCCAGTATTCACATATTACTCACTAGGCAAGTGCCTCCAAGCCCGCTATATCTATCACATCCGCCTCTAAACATACGTTACACAAGCATGCATTTAAACCTTGTCAGGGCACCCATACACCCTATACCCGTGCTTAACCGCACAAAATTTTTGCCTTAATTAACCCGGGTGCCCATACACCCTATCCCCGCGCTGTACCGCATGAAAGTTACCCGACTGTGCTAGTTGTAACCCGTAATATAACTTCGAACCCGTAATCATATTACCTATATATATATATACCTATATAGTTACTGCCCGGGTACTCCACCCATGCTACGTCCAACCATCTCCCCATAAATACTTGTCTCTCAACGTAAAAGTATATACGCTTACCCTTATGCTACCGAAGACAACATGAAATACCGCGCCCTTACTACCACTAGTCCTTGCGCAAAATAAACTCCGAGCTATCGCTCTTTGCTCGAAAATAAATTTAACCACCCTGATTCACTTCAGTACACATCCCCATTTACCGGGATAAAATGTGAGAACACCAAACCTCACTATGTGCTATTGCACCACGGAATACAACATATATACCCATGTATATATAGGCTATACGCCCTCTCAGGTGATACCTAGCACCAATCATACCCTGGTGTCGCGAACACCAAAATTTAACTCCATTATTCACGATAGTTAAATTCCATCGCTATCCAGTCGATGCTTAAAAGTATTATCAACCATACTCCCATAATTCTCGAAAGTAGAAATTCCTTGCCTAATTCAACCAATCACTCAATGTACGCCGCCACTCTCTCATGAAGGACACTAAGGAACTCCGCTACCCTACGGAAAAGTTTACCCACATGCTATGGCTGCTACCGCCAACGCACCCACTAAGTTCGACTCACTTGCGAATTCTAGTAAAAATAAGTCTTATACTGTGACATCCTCTTTGTCACTCAACAATATACCCCATGCCCCTAGGGTAAAATAATTACTTCTATACTCCAGCTGCAACGGCTGGTTCTCGATTTCCGGAGCAGCTTCTCCCTGCCCGAATGCACCCGTGATTTGCTTTAGTGGTTGTACATCCAGGACCTCGTCCTGTAGTTGACTCCCGCCTTGCTTAAGGCAATATCTCTTCATGTGTCTCGCTTTTCCCCAAACGAAACATTTTCTAATATGCTCACCCTGCCACTGATCCCTTCCATGCCAACCTTGTTGAAATTCCTGGCCATCCCGCCGGTAGCCTCTAGTTCTAGATCGTGTGGCATAATTCCCCTGCTGGAAATCCTGCCCTTGATCTCCCCCAGTCTGCTGCTGGGATACCCCACTGGTATTGTTCCTTTCTGCCTCATCCGATTGGCTAATCCCCACTCCCCTCCCGCTTTCTTTCGCGTGGAAGCGATATTCCCGACAGTGCCGGAGTGTTGCGTTAATGACATCAGTATAATCTACTAATGCGGAATTTTCAATTAAATGTTGTCTAATTCTCCAGACTAACCCATCCATAAACTTTGCTTTCTTTCTCTTTTCCTAGCTTACCATCATCCGGTAAAAGTTTTGCCAACGAGTGAAATCTTCCTCGTAATCGACCACTGAATGGTCTCCCTTTGAGTCTCTTCACAAAATTTTCTCCTCATTTTGATCTCGACCGTTGAAGGAAAAATTACTTGCGGCCGAACCGCACTCAAAACTCTGCAGTAGTTAGTGTGTCCCTTTCCTCAACTGTGGTGATCGACTCCCACCACTGTAGCACCGCTCCCACTAACTAAAAGTGGTTAGCATTTACTTTCGTACCCCATCGCAATCTCCCATGCGTAGGTGACGCTGGATACCTCCCTTCCTTGACACGCTAGTACTACACCTGAACCCCCTCGCAACTCTGGTGGGTTCCTGCTAAAATAACCTCTCTTTCTTGCTTCCACCCTGACGACTCCGCGTGAGTCTGAACATCCGGCGCCACTAACACTTGTAGCTGATCCCGTGTCAAGTACCTTGCCGTTGTGACCACCGTTGCTCCAACTGCCTGTGCCACTATTTCAGTGACCTATGCTGCCCCAATCATCTATGGCCGTTGCTGTGGTAGCTCTTGCTCCTAACGAGCCTCCCCCGTCTCACCCCCCCTGTTTCCCTAGCTTCTCTCTCCTGGGCGTCGTCTGGAATGAGAACCGAATTGGTATGAGTTCACTTTCAAATATAAATTTCGCAGAAGAACGTATATGCGCATACGTATGAGAATACAACAATCCTATGATAGGGCTCTATATCAAAGATTGCTAAGCCGAAACGTGAAAAGCCGCACAGATCCTAAGGACACTAGAACCTGATGCTCTGATACCATCTGTGACACCCCGCCTAATAAAATACCGGGTGATCAGTCCTATACCAAATTAAAACAGGAATCCCAGTTGGATCATCCTTAGCATCACTGTCGAAAACTTTTTAAAACTTACTAACCACCTAGTATTCCAAAAACTGGTGCCAATTTTAACTTTTTAATAAAACCAAAACAGTACATGCGGAATATATAAACCATTCACACAACTGAATGAAAAAGAACTGAATCATAAATACACAACATGCCGAATAAATCACCGACCACCAAAGAAATAATCCAAATACAATTATTCAACATCTGAAAACTGTACCGAGAAGTCTGGGCGACAAGCCCTAAATAAAACTGAAACTGATACAAGATTCCTACTCTAGGAATGAATGAATGACGCGTCTAATCCAAACTCCTGCTAGCATCCACATATGCCGCAGCTCCGTGTCCCTGGAATAGAATATCAATCCTGGCGTCCCTGTGGCTGGACACCTAAAAGGTTTTGAAAATAGTTTTATAGCAAGGGTTAGAACCCAAAACATTTTGAAAATATTTAGCAAGTGAATTAACTGCAGTAATTTAAAATGCATGAATGCGCTTCATATTTAAGTTAGTGTCGCACTCCCTTGTGGACATTCTCACCCCTCCACTATTGTGCACACCTACCGGTTACCTTAACCCCTCCTAGTTGTGCTACCCCGTCCAACTAGTCTTGGTATAACCTTCCCTTGCCATACAACTCTAACCCGAGTATAATGATTCTTGAATTTTAAGTTATTTCACCATTAACTTAATTAATTCCTCTTAAATAATAACATATAACCGTGTCACAAGTTATATAAAGTACATACGTCAAACACTGTATTATTTCCACCAATAATTAACTTAATTAATTTCTCATTAATTAACAACATATAACTGTAACCCGAGTTATATAAGGTAAATACATCACGCACTATATTATCACCTACATATAATATTTACTACTATATTATGCGTACCTTTACTAACATCCACACATATATCATACGCGTATCCATCCTTCCGAGTATACCCTCATCGGATGATTCCCTCTAAAATGCTATCTCACTAGGTGTGCTCGCAAAACCTAGTTTCCCCAAGTTAGAATCGCTCACCAACTTGGACTAAAATATAACGAAGTGGAGGCGGTCATATTCCTTCCCTGAAAGTGAGATAAATCTCTCACCCATATATACCGGACGCTATGACCTGGGGATATACTCGCCCTACTCCTCAAGCTAGGGGATTCACCCACATCGCGCAACCTCCCTTGATAGCATTAGAGTATTTAAATTGAATAAATATCTAGTCACTGATATTTACTATCACACACAATATATACACATATATATATACTATCACTACCCGTATATATATATTATGAACCCCTGGTTTTTACCGTGTACTCAAACTCCCGCACACTGCCTGTAATTTAATGTCACACACAATACATACAAGTATATATATATACTACCACTACACCGTATATATATATATTAATAACCCCGGCTTTACCGTGCACTCAAAATCCCATACACTGCCTGTAAGTTTCTGAGTCTGTGGCCCGACTCAAATGTAATTAATTTTCTCACTTAATAACTTATCCTCTTCCCGAGTCTATGGTCCGACTCTAATATAATTAATTCACACCTTAATTAATATAATACTTTCCCCGAGTCTATGGTCCAACTCTCCTTAAATTAATTAACACACATTTTAATTTAATACCTCCCCGAGTCTATCGCCAGACTCTAATCAAATTAGCTAACAAATTAATTAATCAACCCAAATTCCGAGTCTGTGGTCCGACTCTAATATAATCAATTATCAAATTAATTAATAAGTACCCTTCAAGAGTCTACAATCCGATCCTGATTAAACTAATTATCCCACCCATTAATTTAATCATACCCGAGTCTACAAACCGACTTTAATTAAATTAATTATCGCATTTATTAATTTAATAACTTGGTGTCACTCAACCATTGTCTCCGGACTCACTTACATAGCCCGGAACTTAATATTTGCCGAGTCTTTGTTCCTATCACAAGGGAACACACAATATGCATTCACAACCCAAGTAATCCTATAAAACAGTAGGTATTTACACAACCCAATTCTTCATACTTGTATGTAATATATTTCTCTCTAATATTCACCGTACTTGTTTGCTTTACGAATTTATCTCACTTTCGTATTAATTCAAGTATTCACACAACTCTAAGGGTCCTAGTTACCCCTTGTTATATCAATTCAGTAGTTACCCTTGTTAACCCACTGACCTAACGAATTTAAGCTCGCTCATGCTTTTTTCATAATTATATTCTTATCATCTCGAATTAGAGTACGTCACAATCAAGCCTATGAATCTCCACTTTAACTCTCTCACAAAATTAAAGTCCCACACTCAATCATAGACCTACTTCCATATCATTATTCCATCAATATTTTTCATCAAGGTCCCAAACACTTCCCCGATAAAATTTTAGACATTTGAGGCTTAAAAAGAAAAATCTCAAATTTTCTGACAGATTAAACACCCTCTAGTAAAATTTCGATTTCTCCCTCTACATAACTCCGATTGACCTGATTCCAAGTTCATTGGATAGCTAAGAGAAATAAATTTCCAGTAATGTATGTCTCACACTCTAATTCGAAGTAAAATTCAAATCGCACACGTTTAAAGTCACGTTAAAAGTCTGGCAGATTACTATGTTGACAGATCAAACACCCTATAGTAAAAGGTTGATTACTCCCTCTACAGAACTCCTATTGATCTGATTCCAAGTTCATTGGATAGCTAAGAGAAATACATTTCCAGGAATGTATGGTTCACACTCTAATTCGAAGTAAAATTCAAATCGCACACGTTTAAAGTCACGTTAAAAGTCTGGCAGATTACTATGTTGACAGATCAAACACCCTCTAGTAAAAGGTCGATTACTCCCTATACAGAACTCCTATTGATCTGATTCCAAGTTCATTGGATAGCTAAGAGAAATACCTTTCCAGGCATGTATGGTTCACACTCTAATTCGAAGTACAACTCAAATGGAATACGTTTAAAGTTGTATCAAAAATTCTGGCAGATTGACCTCTTGTGTTCATCAAATAAACCCTAAGTCATTCAAGATTCATGTTCTTCATCCAAGAACTCATAAAGATTCCATTAACAAAACCCCATTTTGTACCCATTTATCCCCAAAATGAATTTTAGTTACACATCACTAAAATATGAATTGGATATCACAATTTAGGAGTAAAAACAGTTAACCACTTGCCTGAAAGTGTTCGTAGTGTCTGATTCCGTTGGCGGAGTCCTTCAATTTGGCTCCAAAAGCTCCCAATTTGTTCTTGATTTGCTTTCCCACAAATCCCCTCTCAAACCCTAGGTTTGGAGTTGTGTTGGCTGCTGATTTCCTAATCTCCCATTAGGTTAAAAACCCTTAATCCCGTTTTTCACCTAATGGGCTTAATTAAAGTGGGCCAACTCACCCCGTGTGGGCCCGGCTATGCCCAAAAATACCCCGAGACCCAATTACTACCCCCGGGTACTCTTTTCTGACTATCTCGACCCATCCGGGCTCAACCGCGCACTCAGAATTGGCATCCGAATTAATTTATAAAAAATCCTTATCTCACACCCCATTAAGTCTATACCGACTCCCGGCTGGAATAAGTGCATACCCCGTCATTAATACCCGAAATGACGTAATTAAATTATTACTATTCACTTAGTAAATAAATTTCCCTAAACATTAACCATTTACTCCTCGATTAATATTTAAATATATATATTGTCATAATTAATTCAATTAAAATTACAACACACCAGTAATTTAAAATCCCGAATTAATTAAATATTAAATGCACAAAAGTACGGGGTGTTACACCATAGCCTCTTCGGCATTTATGATGTTAGCTGCCTTTGTCATTAGTTCTGCCATAGATTGGGGGGGGGGTATTTAGTTAATATGTAGTACAACTTGTCAGGTAGGAGGCCACTCATCAAAGCTGTGATTGCTGTCTTATCCTCATAGTCGATCACCTCAAGTTTCTCGTTATTAAAACGAGTGACGTAATCCCTGATACTTTCTCCTGTTTTTTGCCTTACGCTCAGTAGGTGTGCTACTATTTTAACTGGCTTCGCACCAAAGCAGAATTTTCCTATGAAGAGCTCTGCCAGCTGATGGAAGGTAGCAATCTTCCCCCGGGGATGGTTGTTGTACCATATCTGGGTTGACCAGTGATAGTTCTTAAGAATGCCCTGCACCTCATCTCATTAGGAACCGCATAGATATCAGTAGCAGCTTGGTACTGCTCTATGTGGATAACGGGATCAGTGTTTTCATCATATTTAGGCGTTACTACAAGAGATTTAAATTTTGATGGTGTGGAAAAATCCACAATTGCCTGGGCAAAGGGTGATCCTTGGATAAAAGTTCTTTGGAGAGGGTTCTTGGCCTTAGCCATTTTCTCTAACTGGTCTTCCAATCTCTCAATGGACCCCTTTCACGCATCATTCCCAGCCTCAGGTCTATTTGCACAAGCAACAGAGCGCGCTGAATTCTCCTCTTGGGATCTTTCATTACGGGTTGCTGGGTGTGATTGGGGAGAACCTTCCCTTAGATCCGTTGGTCATTAAGAATTCCTCGATGCAATCCTAGGGTGATTTTAATTCCTCCTAGGGCCCAAAAGGTCAAAGGGGGAGACTCTGCTCAACCTTTCCAACGCGCTTGTTCGCTCAGGAGTTAAGGTAATATTTTGTTTAGAATCTATAGCTCTTATAGATGAAGTCTGTCCAGGCTAATATGAAGGATCATTGGACCTCTCGGTATGATGAGAGCCACTGCGCCTGGGCTGTGAAACATCTGGGAATAGTGCACATCTAGTTCTTGAAGATGGCAGATGGGTGTTTCTCTGAACACTTCGTTGACCTGACTGGGCAGGTGACCCGTTACGAACAGTCTGAATGAGTTATCACATGGTTTCTTGCATAGCCGTTTGCCCTTGGGCTAAGTTGGCTACTATTCTTGTAAGTTGATTGATAGTTGGGGAAGAAGAGGGGTTTGGAGGGCCCCCGTTATTGTTCCGAGTGATGGATTCTGGGATCTCAGCCATTAGTAATAAGTTTTTAATAAAAAACGTTACGTATAGTCATTTCCCACAGACAGCGCCAATCTGTTGATGTAAAAATCTAGATTTGATCTAATTGATTAATCACAGATAAAAATAGAATAAAGAAATGAGACGACAGATTTTTAAAGTGGTTTAGCTTGATGAAAATGGCCTACATCCACTGTTTGTATTGTCGATGCTTGCCTTAATCTCGATGATGATTATAAGAGATTAATTACCCCATTATGTATGGTGTTACAATGTATTTATAGCATTGGGGCTGTCAGTATGAATAGACGATATGCCATTATTTAATAGACATATACATTTGTACAATAAGAATGTTCAGTAAATCCGATGTTCATTGAATGTGCAATTATCGCTTGATCTTCCTTGCCAGATGCTCTGCACGTTGAGTAACTAGATGCGCTAAGTAGCTCGAGGTGATGAGTAGCTCGGTGCTGCGAGTTGTTCGATGATTTTAATCATTTGCCACGTAAGATGAAACATGTCTTCGTATAATTGGTCCACGTCAGCTGACTAATTTTCGTATCAACACCGATCGCAAACCCAATCCAAAGAAAAATCGTCCATGGAAGCTCCTGCAAAATGAAAGAGAAAAGGATATAGATGGAATTAAATAGATTGCTAATATATTAATAAAATAATAATAAATAAAGTTTTATATTTATTTTCCGATAAAAGGTCCGTGTTTCCTTCGTTCGGACTCCGATTCATGCACTGTTTATGGTCACGCGAATCTTGGACCGAGGGCTACAACTTTCGTGAAGACCGTGGTGAAAAATACCAAAGTGTGAAATTACGAAAATGCCCCTGAACGTGCGAATCGCGATGAAACTTAATCGGAACGCTCCCAAACTTCATACTAAGCACCGTAACAACTATAAAATCTCAATAATACCTCAAATAAACATTAGCGTATAAAATGGAGGTTGTCTAGTTAATGAGCATATTTATAGCAATTACGGTACCCGAGGGGGCTAAAATGCCCAAGTTAAAAGGGTATAAACTGCAATATTCAATACGAATCATGAGTCACTACAAGGTTTATGATTGCATGTCATTGAAGATCTTTTGCATGTTGATTCTTTACTAAAAAGTGCGTATCAGGACTACGTGTCCTTGTGGTGTTGGTATGCGTAAACCACTGTTGATTTCTAGACCGGTACTTTGAAGATTTGCTGAAGGCACCGTGCGTTACACTTGTGGGCGATTATCAAGTGGTCTGTAAGTCAAAGGTCTTGTATATTATTTCAAAGTTCTATAAATATAAAAGGTTTTTCCCTGTGGGGGATTTTTCCTGAAGCTTGTGCATATTTAATTTGTTTTGACACGTAGTTGCATATTTTAGGGATGAACTAAAATTGGTTTAAAATTGAGTTTTATATAATTTAGAACCAAATTGTTTGAAACCACCCAAAGGCAATTATTCTTGAGCTAACACTTAGGCATCATTTTGGGCCGAACAGCGTAAATCATGTTCTTATTCTCTTTCTCCTATCCCTTTATATCTATTTCTTGTGTTAGTATCTGAGTAAATTTATTTTTATTTGTTATTTGTTGATAATTAGTATATTTTAGCTAAGACAACCAGTATACCAATTATAGCCAATTACAAACATGTTATATTTCCAGGTTGTATGTCATACCAATAACTAATTTTTCATTTATCCAGTACTCATTAAATCCAAGTCCATTGTTTAAAACACCCATTAACAAACCATAATTTTTTAATTTAGGATTTTCAATTAGACAAACTAGTTTATGTAAGCAATTTATGACTAGGGATTCCCCATTAGGATTGTTGTCAATTTTTAAATAACTTTCCTGCACATATCATTGCCCTTTGTCATAAATTAATGCAGATGAATCAATTAGTCACGCCAAAATAAGACAACTTTTGCAATTGATTTAAAATTTTTTAGTACGAATCCGTTATTCTTGATAAATATTCAAATCAAACTTCACACCCTCTATTTTTAGTAGTTGAGTTTCAAATTTAGGTAGGAACAAAACATTGAAATTAAAATTCTTTTTTCAAAATTTATTTTTATAAATCAACCTGTTATAGTAATTCCAACTTATTTATAAAATTACCCATTATCCATTGTACACCATTGTTATATAAGATGGGAGAAAGTAAACTTTTTCATTGGAAAAAATTGAGTTATCAATAAAGACAAGTCCCCTAAGAGGGCTTTATCTATTATTATGGTAAATCGATGCCACCACCTGACTGGGGTCTCATATTATGGCCTACGATTTCACTAAAACCTCCCACGAATTGTGCTTGGGCTTCTTAGTCTCATATTACCATCCACATAACTGATAATACACAAATATTGCGTATTTCATCCTCCGAATTGACGCATTTTAGCCCCCTCAGGTATCTTATTCCCTATATTCATGCTCCTAAACCAGACAAACTCGAATTTCTACGTTAACATGCTTTGCAGGGGTTAATTGAGCTTTTATAGGTATTTGGATGCTAAGTGTGAAGTTCAGACGCATTTCGCTCGATTTCCGTACGCGATCGCACGTTCAAGGGCATTTTAGTCTTTCACATCTTGGGCACCTGGCCCACATCTACACGGAAGTTGTAGCCCTCCTCGTAAGCTTCACATGGCAGTAAACGGTGCATGATTCTGATTCAGAACGAAGAAGTTACGGGAGCTTTAGCGGATGAGAAATCCAAGCAGCCCAAAACAGCATTGCAACAGGCTGCCTTGGATGATACCTGCTTGATTGATTGATCGATCCTTCAGATTTTTGTCACGATTTCAACCATCGATCGATCGACCAAAGGGGTCGATCGATCGATCCCCTGTTTCCAGGAGATATTTTGCCATTTTCTTTTCTTTTCTCTTTTCTTTTTCCACTTAGTATATAAGAATTTTTTGTTGTAAATATCAGATATATTATAGTATAATTAGTTTTAGAGAGTTGTAGCTTAGGGTTTGAGGGTTTTTGGTTAGTTCATCTTCATTTCTTCTTGGATTTACACCCTTTTGGGTTTGTAAGTTGACTATTCATTCACCCTCTCTATTTAATATAGTTGATGATACGAGAAATCATCCACTAGTCGTTATCGTACCAGCAAATCAAGAGTAAAGTGCATAATAAACAAGTAAAGCAAGTAAATAGGGAGAAGACACGATATAGAGTGGTTCAACCTTTAAAATAAACCTACATCCACTGTGTTGCTCCGTTCTCATTATACGCGTTGCATTGTACAATATAATCGTGCCTAAAGAGGCGTACAAGTATGAGAATAAAGGAGAGTACATGGCAGTATTGAGGATTCCGGTATGCCGGAGAGGTAGTTGCGTTGTAGATATATGGCCTCCAAGTCGTATGTTGGGGTTGTGTAGAGGGAATCTGTATTGTAGAACCTGCCCTGGGCGTGTATGGAATCGATCCCTTCTGTCGAGGTGTGGTCCTCTATTTATAAGAGGTATGTGTGCTGTGTCATGTGCCCTGAGCACGTGACTTATATCAAGTCTGGAGTAGTTACGGATGAGGGTGATGCGGCCTGCAAAGCAAGCAGCGTTGAATCATGCTGCTGGAGCCAAAGCTGTCGTGCCCTGTACCGAGTAGTGCCGTGCCCTATAATGGACTGTGTCGAACCCTGTGCCAGCCATCTCCATGGCGTCTTGATGGGATGCCTCGCCCTGTGTGAGGTTCGGTCTCGCCCAGTATGACCTATGAGGTATGGCCGCGACCTGAATGTGAAGTGGAATACCATCCACGATATGGTGCTATATTTGTACTATCAATAAGTCCCTAAGCCATAGCGCCAAGAGAAATCAATTGGGGCTGCGGCTTAGATCAATCCGCTTAGATACCGCGGTGCCTCCAAAGCGACGATTCGTCTTTTGCGCTCCCTTATATAAATTATTCCTGACCTTGGACTTCATTGCGTTTCCAAAACTTTGAGAGCAAATCGAGAACGAACCTATGCGTGTCCAACTTCATTCATTTTTCGACGACCCTTCGAGGCTGTGTGTCGCGATTCCAAGGTGGTGTGAGGCTGAGCATCGCTGATTTCTTCATTTCCAGGTATCTTTTCAACCAATCTCTGTACATTGTTTTCATAGCTCGCTCTTCTTCTTTGAATATACACACATGAGCTTCTGCCTTTACTTGATAGAAAATTAGGTTTCAATTGAATAATCAATAACTGTTAGGATCCATCTTCTTCATATGCTGAACTAAACCCCTAATCCTCGAAATGCCATAAAAATCATATAACGGTTCTTGTTGTTCATAGTCAAACTCTTCATATTCTGTGAGTTTGATCTTAAAAATGATTAAAAGTTAGATACTCATCTGTTTAAGATAGAGGCCACGGCATGATAGAATTTCAATAATTCCCTTGTTATTTTGATCTTTATCTGCGGCATACCATGGGCGATGGCCACGGTCCCTTTCGTTCTGAGATTCTTCGCGGCACATTTATACATATCCACTTAATCCACTTGTATTTTAAAGTCTTCAAACTTTCGTGAACCAAATACACATCCGTGATAAATAATTGTAATTGCTACTTAAATTCCTTGGATAGACCGTTAGCAGTTTTAGTAACGGCCGTAGTCAAGAATCTCTAAATCAATTTGAGCCTATATTTGCGGCAGTACATATTCCCTGCTGATTTGGGAGATGCCGCGGATAGTAGGGCCAGAGTACGATCTCTTTGGTTCAAGTAGTAGAGTTGGCCCATTAGTAATTATATTAGGGAAATAATTTCCAACAAATAAACTATTAATATATAATCTTCAAACGGCTTCTTGAAGTCTTTTCTAAACCATACTGGCTGCGGCGCCTAACTGCGAACTCTGCTTTTCAGGTACTGCTGCAGCCATATGAGCTTTGACCCAGACGAGTTTCTTAGAGGCTTTTGGGCAAAGCACTTTGGAACCTCTCCTCCTGAACTCACTTTCGTTCCCCTTCTAAGATCAATAGGGCCTTGCAAACTAAAGGATTGCCCAAACTGCGTGATACTAGACTCAGACTCCGCGGACTCTGCGTCTGGGAAGGATTTTCAATCCGTGCTGATGGAAGAAGAAGCCAACTCAAGTACTCATCCAATGGGAGCAGGAGATGATGCCAGGGCAGTTAGAGATAACCCAACTGGTATATCTGGGAGGGCTGAGAGACCCTTAGCTGCACTTGATATCCGTGGCACGATGACCCAAGATTGGGTTGAGCAGGTGGCTGAGGCCTTCGAATTTCCAGAAAATTTAATGTGCTCAGCACCTGCCATGAACCAAAGACCTTGCACGGTTCTAGTCGATAATGGAATTTGCTTCCCTCTACATGCCTTTATTTACGGGCTGTGGCTCCCTGTTCCAGTTCCCATCCATTGCCTTTTTCAGACAATGAAACTGGCCCCAACCCAATTGGATCCTAATGGCTGGAGAGCCATTCTTGTCGCGGTTGTCCTTTGGGAGAACCTATTTAAAAAGGATATCACTCCCGCAGAATTCTTTCACTTCTACCTCCCAAAGGAGAACTCAGTGAAGTTTGCTGGTTATTACTACTTCTCTGTCCGTGGCAGGTACGAGACCCTTTACACTGGGAGGCCGACCAGTGTGAAGAACTCGAAGGGGAAATATTTTTACATCTCCGACGAAGGTTGGGAGATTCGTCCCGAGGAGAATGAGGGGGAAAGGTCATATAGAATTCCGCGGAAATGGGGTTCTCCCTCTAAATCAGGTACTAAGACTATAGCCGCGTCCTTTCATCATATTTTGTATATTAACTTCCACTAACCTTTAAATTGTCTTTTCTGCAGCTCTTAACAATTTGCATTTGAACAAGCGACAGGAAAAGAGAGTCACTGAGGCCGCGATAGTTCCTGTTGAACATAAAAAGTTCAGCACTCTTGTTACATCAGCGACCATATTTGAAGCAGGATTTTTCCCAAACAAGTCCATTCCTCAACAGATGGGCGCGGAAGGTAATTCACTGAGCCCTTATTTTTATTTAGTGGTCATTTATGCTCTTAAGTTCCTTTCCCAATATTTGCTGCAGCTTTTTCAGGTGAGGAGGTCGAAAGGGAATTATTGGCTGCGCAATTGGCAGAAATAGACGAGGATGCAGTCGTCCTAAACAACACTGTGCAGAGCAGAAAGAGAAAAAGGTCCAAAGCTAAGGCACCGGCCGAGGCTCCTGCAGACAAAAATATACAGGCCACGGAGAAAACTGCTGTTCCCTCCCATCCAACGTCTGAATTTGATGATGACATTGGAGCCAACCTAGCTGCGGCAGGTTTGATGTCTGGAGATTCCCCTGTAGATACAACTTCTCCACCGTCGCCACCTGTTGTTGTAGTAAATGCAAACCTGGCCCCTCCTCAGTTTCGTAGTGAATTTGGTCCAGACGGTAAATCGCGGCACCAATTGAGGCAGCCTGACCCAAAGTCTTCATGGGACACTACAGCAAAGGTATCATGAAGAATGAAAAGAATTATTGATGTCGCGGACCTGGACAGGTTGGTGGGTGTAGACCACGATGATTTAGAGGACTGTGGTCTCCATTGCCTTCTGAGGGTAAGTGATATCATTCTTTAATTTTTCTACAAACTCTTTTGTATCCCATACTTTGCTTCTAACAGGCTTTATTTCAGGCCGCGGATGTTATGGTGGACCTAAAGAGGAAGTATGAGGCCCTTTATAAACTGAAAGAGGCTACAGATAAGGTGCATACTTCAGACCTGGAAGCTGCACGGACTTCATCCTTTGAAGCAGGCAAGAAGTCTTCTATCGCGGCGCTTCAGGCGGCTCACATGGACCTCGAGAAAGCGAATAAGGCAAGGGAGGAAGCGAAAGAGAACTTCAAACAGGCCGCAGAATCCCTTAAAACCTCCCAGGCCTAGACTGTGGAAGCTTCCTGTATCACAAAGATTTCAAGCAGTAAGCTCGCTCTTCTTTAGGAGAAGTATGAAGAGCTAAAGGCAAAGTCTGCTCAAGAACCCCAAGAGCATACCGCGATAATTCAAAAGATGGAGGCTGATCATGAGGACCCCCTCCAGCTGGACATAGACCATGCCGTGGAGTCATTCAAAGGCTCCAAGGACTTCTTCCTCATCAACAATAGGGCCTACCTCCACGGCTATCAGGAGCTTCGACAGAAATTTATAAAAAACTTTCCTGAGGCCAAGGATTCTGTTCTTGCTTGGAAACTAAGTGATGCCGAGCACCAAGAATGCATTGCTGAGCTTAAGGCCGCGACCGAAGAAAAAGTGAGGCTAAGGGCCGAAGCTGAAGTAGAAGCAGAAGCCGCGAATGGAGAAACTGAGACAGCCATGGAAGGCAAGGAGGGTGATGAGAATGATGACACAACTTCTTGAACTTGTATTTTCTTATCATTAATACATGGCTGCGTGCCTCCCTCTATTTTATTTTTGTTGTGGTTGTGGCCTTCTGTTATGTAATCTGTTAATACCAAGGCTACGACCATATTTACTGCTTTGTACATATTTGATTGCTTGCAACTCTTTGCTCCTTTACTTTGCTTGCTTTAATGAACGGTTGAACATAACTGCGCTCACATTTGAAAATGCATTCTTGATTGGATGAATCAATATTTTCAGTCCGCGGATAGAATGTGATTCCTTCATGGGATGATTGTTTGCTAATGTCATCATCCACATACATAATGTAATGTTACCTTCTAAAGTACAGGCCATGGGCTGCGCTGTTTCACATGGCTGCTGTGTAAGGGTCGCGACCCTTTCGCCATTTTCGATGAATTTTCCAATTGTATACTGTCACGTCCTCTTAAGAAATTTCACTTGATGGTCGCAGACGTGATTGTAAGGTTGCGGCACTCTAAGTACAAGGATCGCAGGCTGCCTTCATTGCACTTGGTTGCCCGAACTGCTTAGTTGCTGTTATCCCATAATCAATATGGAACATGTAGAGAAAGCCCTTTCTTCTAGTGCTTCAATTGCCAAATCATCGTTCCAGAGAAGAACGGCTTTTGGGATGTTATAACTTTTCTAATTTTCCCAGTCTTGATACATTGTAGCCTTCTCATGCTTCAAGATGCCAGTGCCTCAGCACTTTCATGAATGAATGGCTCCTGGAGATCTGCAACCATATCGGTGGGCTGCGACACATTTCTGGTCCTTACCTCTAAGCAATGTGCCTCTGTAGACATATATGGTATTTTCAAGCCTCCCCGGACCGGGTTATGTTATCAAGCCATCCACAGTTATCACATAGGATATTTTCAAGCCTCCTCAGGCTGAGTTATATTATTAAGCCACCCACAGCTAATATATAGGTTATTTTCAAGCCTCCTCAGGCTGGGTTATGTATTTAAGCCACCTACAGCTAATATATAGGATATTTTCAAGCCTCCTCAGGCTGGGTTATGTTATTAAGCCACCCACAACTAATATATATTATATTTTCAAGCCTCCTCAGGCTGGGTTATGTTATTAAGCCACCCATAGCTATCAGATATATATAAGGTCATCCGTGGCTGGATATTATAAGCCTCTCAGCTCGATGACTCATCTCAAAAGCTAAGAACGGGCATTGTAAGCCCTCATGGCTAATGATGCATCTCGAGAACTGATAACAGGCATTGTAAACCCTCGTGGCTAGTAAAAGCTCCTTGATCATCGTACGATAAGATATAGTTGCACATCGTGAGGGAAACTTCTAAGTTAATTAAGATTGCAATCCCTCCATAGGCGCATCCCGAAATAATAATAATCTTTCGAGATAACTTCTTATTTTTCCTTTGGAATCTGTTTAAGACAAAAGGTCTTTTTGTGAGATAACAGATTATGAAAATAAGAGAGAAATCAGATATGGCAAAATTTGCTAATTTTAAATATTTATATATGTATGCTCCAGCTAATGGCTTTGTTAATAAAACATAACTTCTTGAAGATTAGGGCTATAATGAGCTTCTTAAAACATAAACAAAAATAGTTAAAATTTGGAAAAACTAAGGATGAGATGCGGTATGCAGCCTCTGTCAGGTTTGGCTGAATCCTTTATGCATTCTTCAGGAATCGCTGGAGCATCCCTTGCCCAATTAGCCTTTCAACTTCATCCTTCAGAGCATAGCATTGCTCAGTTTTATGGCCATGGGCCTGGTGGAATTTGCACCAGGTAGCTTTGTTCCTCTTGTGGGGTGGAGTTCTCAGCTTTTCTGGCCACTTCAACAGCTTGTCTTATTTGATGAACTCAAAGATCTCTTCTCAGGAAGGTCAACGGAGTGTAGGCCCCCAATTTCTTTTTTGCCTTCTCCATTCTCCTTTTCAGGCTCCTGCTGACTGATTTCGCCACTGAATCCTCTTGAACTGCCACGACAGAGAAGACTGGTGCTATTTTCATAGGTGTCACACCCACATTGGGAGAGGCCGCGACCTCTAGCATTAGGACCCTCTAAGTTAGGTAGTTGACCTGGGTCTGAAGTGAGGCATGACTGTCATAGAGGTGGTTAAGGTGATTGTACAACTGCACAATCTCATCTTTGATTTTTGTGCTCTGGCTGGACTCTCCCTCCATTTTTTTGCTTTTGTTAGTCTTTACAAAGTACGTGTAATCTGGGAAAAAACTAGCAAAAGTGAGTAATCACAGAAGCACCAAGTAGGAAAGGGGAATGCAGCATTTTACAGCTGCGCTGTTGAAGGGTTCCGCGGCCAGTATAAGTGAAATGCCGCGGCCTTTGTATGACTTTCACCAAGGTTGAGCTGGAGATCACCCAAGTCCATTCCTTGATGTTTTGAAGGTTCTGTAAATACTACCCTAGCCCAGGCCGAGGCATGACGGTATTTGAACTACCCGTCGCATCCCTTGCTAGGCAGGGGGAGGGGAGCAACCCTAAGATTGAAACCCAGGAATCGAGTTTTTCTCCCGAAACACGGGGAGAGCATACCAACTAGGGTCTATCCCTGAGAGAATAACCTCTCTGTGCGCATAATGGCACAATTCTAATGATAAAACCCCAGATCATAGACAAAAAAAGGGTGTAAACATAACTCTTCCCTAATCAACCACCTTTACGGGGCTAAAGCCCATCAAGCCTTCCAGCTATATCTAGGTGGGGTGATATCACAGGGGTATGTAAAATATATCTAAGGTTATAAAATGGAGGCCCGAGAACAGATCTGAAGGTACGAAATACCCATTTAAGGGTGTAAGTATAAAATAGAGCACAATAACCAAAATTTACTCATGGGATGATGATCCAGAAGATCCCCGTGAGTAGAATAAGGTGTTTAAGAACTCAGAATATAGAGAAACAAGATTAAAATATCTCGGGTTTCCACAGACGGCGCCAAATTGATGATACGAGAAATCGTCCATTAGTCGTTCTCGTACCAGCAAATCAAGAGTAAAGTGCATAATAAACAAGTAAAGCGAGTAAATAGAGAGAAGACACGATATAGAGTGGTTCAGCCTTTAAAATAGGCCTAAATCCACTGTGTTGCTCCGTTCTCATTATATGCATTGCATTGTACAATATAATCCTGCCTAAAGAGGCGTACAAGTATGAGAATAAAGGAGAGTACATGGCAATATTGAGGATTCCGGTATACCGGAGAGGTAGGTGCGTTGTAGATGTATGGCCTCCAAGTCGTATGTTGGGGTTGTGTAGAGGGAATCTATATTATAGAACCTTCCTCGGGCGTGTATGGAATCGATCCATTCTTTCGAGGTGTGGTCCTCTATTTATAAGAGGTATGTGTGCCGTGTCACGTGCCCTGAGCACGTGACTTATATCAAGTCTAGAGTAGTTGCGAATGAGGGGAATGCGGCCTGCAAAGCAAGCAGTGTTGAATCATACTGCTGGAGGCAAAGCTGCCACGCCCTGTACCGAGTAGTGCCGCGCCCTATAATGGACAGTACCGCACCCTGTGCCAGCCATCTCTGTGGCGTCTTGATGGGATGCCACTCCCTGTGTGAGGTCCGACCGCGCCCAGTATGACCTATGAGGTATGGCCGCGACCTGAATGTGAAGTAGAATACCATCCGCGGCATGGTGCTATATTTGTACTATCAATAGTTGTATTTCATTATTTCTTGCTTTGTAGTGTAATTTATATTCTTTGTTAATTAGGTTTACGTGCTTTATTCCCGTGCTTTCTAGTGTAAATTTATCTCGTTTATTTACCACTTTATTTATCATGCTTTCTAGATAATTTTAATTTGGTTATGCTTGAATTGAACTCACTCGAGTTGACACATTGCTTTGCTTTGGTGATGGTGTTTACGGGTCTATTTCGGGTGCGTTGTCCTAGTTATTGTGCCTAGGAGATTTGATGGGGAATATCATGTATGTCCCATGCTTACGACCTTTCGTGTGTAATTTTCGCGAAATTTATTGACGCCAAAATCTTATTAGGATTTTATGCAAATTTAGGTGCGTGACAACCCTTGGTTTAATTAACTGTTGAAACGAGACGCATCCTAAATAACTCGTCGACCCATGTATCCATTTTATACAAATTAACTCGGGTGAGGGATATTCGACGCAACCTATAATTTTTACCGCTTTGTTAGTCTAGTTTCATTTCCCTCGCCTAGATTAATCATTTACCTTTCATGCATCTTTTTTCTTTTTAGTTTGTAATTCACCTTTTCATTTTATTTCGGAGCACTAAATCATATAAATTCTAGCATCTCGTTCCTGTGGATTTTTGATACCCGACTTACCGCTGTGCTTGCCTCGCATGTCTAGTCGTAATTTAGGTTGTTTGTATTATCGCAGTGAAATGAAAACAACGACGGCGCACCTTACACGCGCGCACCTTTCACGCGTTAGTCAAAAGGGCGTCGTTTTCGGGGATGAGTTTGTTTTAGACTTTATTTGATTTAGTATTTCACAGTATTTTCTTTCTATTTGTATTATTTTCTAACCTTTTTGCAGGATTTCCACATTTGAGCCTTTGAAACGCTCGAATTTATCCCGCGCACACCTACTTTGTGGAATTCGCCACTTCGAGCCATTTTTGGGATAAGCATGTCTTATTCCAATTCTTTCGATAATCATTGTTATAATTCTCAAAAGTCTCGCAAACCTATGACTTTCGGTGAATACTTAGAATCCCAAAGTATAACAAATTCAAATATGACTTTGGGCGAGTATAACGAAAGTCAAAACTTAGGTTATTGGTATTTTGATGATGATGATAATGATTTTGGGCCTTTACCCCCTTTTAAGAGGAATTTTGAAACGAATTCGAATAGTTTTGAAAATTCCTATAATAATGAGTTTTTATTTAAGTCTGATAGTAGCTTTCAAAGTTCCCATTTTCATGGATCCGCACCTCGACCTAGGACATTCAGTGAGGAACGCGTATGTATGAAAATGAGAAACTTGAAAATCGTTATTGGGAAGAAAATCGTTGTTGGGAACATGAGTTGGATTTATTATTTGAGTCCGACGATGATTTTGCTTCCGAGGCTTTCGAAGTCGAGGAATGTTTTGAACCAAATGAGGTACTTTTACCTACTTTGGAACAAATCATTCTAGACTTTGCCCATTGCACAATAGATATTGAAAGGGAGGATGAAAATGACGTAATATCTATTTGCAATGAAATGATTTCTTTTTTGGCCCCCAAAGAAGAAAATTTCATTGAAAATGATATTATTTCCTTCGAAACTCAATCTTCATGCGATGATGATTCATCTCATGAGTTTGAATTTCTTTCATCCCCATTTTCATTCTCTGTTATCACACCATCACAAGTAGCCGATGATTCCGTTTCAAACTTAAATGTTTTAAATCTTTTTGCCGATGAGGATTACTTGATCGAGTCGCCTTCCACGATCGCATCTTTGCCTTCGTGTGCGCTGCCTCCCATTCCAATTTCAAGATCATTGGGCGGGTATTCGTCTTTTCTCGGTCCCCACATGTTTTTGTCACCCGTTCAATCCAAACCCCCCATCGTCCCTCCAAAATTTTAATTGGAGATGGTTCATTTCTTCCGCCTTACACATGCCTTCTGTTGTTCAAACGGAATTCATATTTTTCGAAAGGCATGATTGTATGTGAGGGTACATCGGTTATCCTCCAAAGTCAAATCGTTTTTGCTGTGGACCCTCAGCTATTTATACTTTTAGTGTACATTTAGTATGAAGCCTAAATAGTAGGTTGTATATTGTTAGCTTTCTTTCTTTTTATACTTTCTTTCTTTTTATTTTAGTCTAGTGTAATTAGTTAACTTTTTGTTATTTTTTTTATCTATGCTCGGTACTAACTTGTTTTGTATATTCTCTGGACTTGTTCTTATGGGGATCGCTCTAATTTTGGGTAATATCCCTCTTTTCCTCTCTTTAACTTGGTTCTTAATTAATATTGAGGACAATGTCAAGTTTTAAGTTAGGGTGTGTGGGGTATTCTATCCATTTCTTTATTTAGTCCATGTTTTTTCTCACATGTTTGTTACATAGTAGGCTTTTCTTAAAAAAATTCAAAATTTTCAAAAAGATTTTCTTTCTTTTTTCTCCCTTTTTGGGCATTTTTGCCTTTGTTTCCGATGATAAATCTCAATAATTGCCTGATCCAATAGACAACCCAACAATGCATGTTCTCGATTTTAGAAGTTATTAGACTTTAGTCTCACTTAATGATATTATAAATAACTTCATGAATTAAACTTTAATCCCATGATCACATGCACTTTTATTGTTCTATTGATTTGGTTTAAGATTTTTATTACTCGGTAATCTTTTGTTGCATTGTATATACTTACACCGAGTAAGCTTTGTACCTTTCGTCGTTTGTGAGTGTTATACACTATTCTTTTCGCATTAAAAACGTTGAATTCGTTGGTAATCTCACTATTCTTTCATTTAACCGTTCATTAATTGAGTTCATTTATGAAATGTGTTACTTGATTATGATTTTGATATATTTTTTTGATTCGAGAATTGCGTAAACTTTGTGAAATGATCATAGACCCTCTTTGTTATATCACCCATATTAGCCTTGACCTCACCCTTATATGTTTACCCTCGTTAACCCCTTTGAGCCTAAATATAACCCTTCGTTTCATAACCCAAAATTTGCATAACCAACTCTAAACTGGAGTTTTAGCCCATATATACACTTTCCTTACCTTTGTTTGGAATGTTGCTTGGGATTGAATGATGTTGTTCTGATGTCGGTTGCAATTTAGGCATATGAGAGTTTGATAAGTAAAGAAAAGAAAGTAGTGAAAAAGTGAAGAAAAAGAAAACAAAAGAAAACATGAGAAAGAGAAGAAATGAAAAAGAAAGAGAAATTTGTATATATTATTTATTATGTTTTAAAAAGCTTTGATTACTCTCCCCGGTGATATATCTAATGTTGTTTTGGAACTTGTTTTTCCAATTTTGATATTGCCCGCATTCTTCCATTATCCCGAGTTTTCATTCTGAACACTTTGAATCCGTACATATATTCCTTCATTTCGTACCCTAGCCAAGCCTACATTACAACCCTATTAAAGTCCTATGTGATCTTAGGTTGATGTAATTTAAAAGTCATAATAATTTTGATAATCTGTGAAAATGCATTTCGTCTCTTTTAGTGTGCGGTATCTATCATTAAGATTACAATTTTTCAATTTATATATAGCGTCCTTCATTTGTGACATGTGTGCGTCCTAGTTTCCATTTCCATTTACTCTTTATGCCGCATGTTTCGTGTGTTACCTCCCTGTTTCAAGTGAATTTCGTTTGATGAGCGTAATGCCCGTGAGGATTGAATATATGCTTGCTTTAATGTTTATCCGATTTATATAAGTTTTTCGCCAAATCACACTTTGCATGTGCTCGCTCCCCCCCCCCCCCCACATTTTAAGGTTTCAATTCTATGAGGTGCATTATATAATGTTAATGATTTGGACTTTTGTTTGAATCCGTTCAATGTGCTAATAATGCATATGAAATCTTGTTCGCTATTGTTGGGCTTATTTCATGTTGGGTTGGACATATTTTGAGGAAACCATGTGATGTTTGTGGGTATCATCCCTGAAAACCCTCACGAGACGACACTCGTCCACTAGGGTAACCTTGGGGTTTAACGGCTTATTACATACGCTAAATGCAATCGAATCGCCCGCGAAAGTGGCCTTTTGCTTTTATACCATACTTTTGTACTATCTCCTGCTTTTGGTTTGCTTGTAGTTCTTATTGCATCCTATTTCATTGCTAGGGACTAGCAATGTGTAAGTTAGGGGATGTGATAATACGCAAATATTGCATATTTCATCCTCCGAACCGACGCATTTTAGCCCGCTCAGGTATCTTATTCCCTATATTTATGATCGTTAACCAGACAACCTCAGATTTTTATGTTAACATATTTTGTAGGGGTTAATTGAGCTTTTATAGGTCTTTGGATGCTAAGTGTGAAGTTCGGATGCATTCCGCTCGATTTTCGTACGCGGTCGCACGTTCAAGGGAATTTTAGCCTTTTCACAGCTTGGGAACCTGGCCTAACATCTACACGAAAGTTGTATCCCTCCTCTCAATCTTCCGTGACCGTGAATTGTGCGCGATTTCGATTCAGAATGAACAAGTTACGGGAGTTTTAGTGGAAGAGAAGTCCAAGAATCCCAAACAGCATTGCAGTAGGCTGCCTTGGCTGATACCTACTTGTTCGATCGATCTATCAAAAGGATCGATCGATCGATCCTTCAGATTTTTGCCACGATTTCAACCATCGATCGATCGACCAAAGGGGTCGATAGATCGATCCCCTGTTTCCAGGAGATATTTTTCCATTTTCTTTTCTTTTCTCTTTTCTTTTCTATTTCTTTTCCTTGCTAGTATATAAGACTTTTTTGTTGTAAATATCAGATATATTGTAGTATAATTAGTTTTTGAGAGTCGTAGCTTAGGGTTTGAGGGTTTTTGGTTAGTTCTTCTTCACTTCTTCTTGGATTGACACCCTTTTGGGTTTGTAAGTTGACTATTCAATTACCCTCTCCATTTAATATAGTTGTATTTCATTAGTTCTTGCATTGTAATATAATTTATATGCTTTGTTAATTAGGTTTACGTGCTTTATTTCCGTGCTTTCTAGTGTAAATTTACCGCGTTTATTTACCGCATTTTTATCATGCTTTCTAGCTAATTTAAATTAGGTTGTGATTGAATTGAACTCACTCGAGTTAACGCGTTACTTTTCTTTGGTGATGGTGTTTACGGGTCTATTTCGGGTGTGTTGTCCTAGTTATTGCGACTAGGAGATTTGACGGGGCATATCATGTATGTCCCATGCTTACGACCTTTCGTGTGCAATTTTCGGGGCATTTGTTGACGCCAAAATCTTATTAGGATTTTATGCAGATTTAGGGGCGTGACAACCCTTCGTTTAATTAACTGTTGAAATGTGACGCATCCTAAATAACTCGTTGACCCACGTATCCATTTTATACAAATTAACTCAGGTGAGGGATATTCGACGCAACCTATAGTTTTTACCACTTTGTTAGTCTAGTTTCATTTCCCTCACCTAGATTAATCATTTACCTTTCATACATCTTTTTCCTTTTTAGTTTGTAATTCACCTTTTACACTTTTATTTCGGAGCACTAAATCATATAAATTCTAGCATCTCGTTCTTGTGGATTTTCGATACCCGACTTACTGCGGTGCTTGCCTGGCAAGTATAGTCGTAATTTAGGTTTGTTTGTATTATCGTGGTGAAACGAAAATGACGACTGCACACCTTACACGCGCACACCTTTCACGCTTTAGTTAATAACCCACGTCGAAAATAGGTTTTAACAAATACATACATTATTTTATGAGGCCTAACTAGACAAAAACCAAAACCACTAAGTTACCCCCACCAGCACATATAAGTTATTAAATCTCATTTAGCTTCTTGAAAACCCAACTACGGGCAAAGAATTCCTTAGTGATCCCCATGAAAATACGAACAAGTCCTTGATCTTACTCGAATATAAACAATAGCCTCATCATATAAATTTTCTCCATTTTTATCCCTTCCAACATATATAGGATGTCTTTCCATTTATTGTGCGAAAGGGCATCCAAGTCCACTCGAAACTTCATTTCCTCAGCTATCTTCTTTGAAGATATTGCTAGTACTACTAGTGTAGGGACACTTTCTTCCAAAATTTTGGCTCTTCAGTGGTGAGTTCATGATAAGGGTATGGGCTTAGGAATCTCATTGGGTGCCTTCATTTTTGAAAGTGGACATTGGTATATTCTGGGAATTTCTCTTAGTTTCCTCTAATTCAACCTCAGAAACTTTGCCTCCATTTGGAATTGTTTAGTCATCTAGATCATCTTCATTGAGCACTGCCGAATATTTAAAAAATCTAATCAAACCAAATTAAAGTATATATTAAACTTATGCAACTTCTTCAAATTTTAAAGCATTGACCTTACCATCACTACACCAAATGTTAAAAATTGTCTCACTTTTTCAATAAGGGCGCACGTGACAAAGTTTGTCGTGGTCCTTTACCATGACAAAGTTGAGACAGATTTTTGTCACGATCCTTGCTACAGTCACGGACCGTGATAAGTTTTTGACAATTTTGTCACCAAAACTAAAAAAAATAAAACCCTTTTATCCCCCTCTATTTTTTTTCCTCTTTTGTCTCTTTAACCTCTCTCTCTCTCTCTCTCTCTCTCTCTCTCTCTCTCTCTTTAATAGATAAAAAAACATCAATTTTCCTTCACTCAAAATGTATGATTTACATACATATTGTGTTTATATAAATCCATGTTGGGTATATTTTTGTTCGTTGGCTTGGTTTTTGTTTTATGCTTGTGTGCGAGCATGCCATGCAATTGCAGTCTTGCAAACCAAATGATTATCTTAGCATTGTGGTAATTAGGCGAATGTGTACCGTCTGATGCTTCAATTAAGAAGACTTTCCCTTACCTTAGGGAATACTTTATTATGAATGCTAAATAAGTTTCTTAACTAAGGTGCATAAGTAAAGGTAAATGTAGTTTTTTTTTATTGAAAGAACCCTCCCTTCCTTTGTGCTTTAGTTACTTCTTTATAGAGTTCCTTCCATGCAACTTCTTTCGTAACTGTTGGCTGGTTAATTTTCCTGCTTATGTGTATAAATACCGATAAAACCATCACATTCATGCATAACCCACATTCGAAGTCGTAACATGTGTCAATCGTTTGAATAACCATTTATATTGAACTGGCCCTTTACATGTTGGATGTGATTATTGGCTTGTAATTCCATATGGCAGCATTCCACTAGGAGGTGATAATATGTTGTAAACATACACCCCGCACTATTTTTTTTAAAAATCAATTAGTGGACTATTAAGCTTCACATGCTATCATCTTACCTATTAGTTATTATTGCTATAAGGAAAATTTCCAATCGTGTCAATTTGTTTATAATTGGCTAAATTCCGGACAAAATATTTGAGTCATAGGTTAGGCTCTGTATTGTTGATCTCATAAACTTATGACATGTTTAATGAAGATGTAGCGGGAAAACTTCAAAGTTGGATACACATCGTGCCGTGTTTATAGTGCCAAGTTTGTTTTCACGTTTATCGAGAATATCGTAAGGTATAGATGCCTTTTAAATATGGTCCTTGGATATTTTTTAAGGGTGTTTATTTTTAAACAAAATTATTCGGAACTGTTTTAAAAATGTTTTTTGAAGAAAAATATTTTTTTTGATTTGAAGCTCGTTCGAGCGAAATTCGTACTTCGTTCGAACGAAGCCTGGATCTCATTCAAATGAGAAACAAATCTCATTAGAACGAAGGTGAAATCTTGTTAGACCAAACTTCACACCAAATTGGAACATGCATCGAACGAGCATTAAACGATGACTCTCTGTCAAATAGTGGACAACTTGTTGGAAGCTTGTTAGAACGAAAATGGGGTATTTTAGAACGGAAATTCCTTCTTGAGAGTGCTCGTGCGTTCAAATGAATTAATTATTAACTTAAATTTCAATTTCAGACCCAACAATTTTTTAACTCTTGCAAATAAACGTGATTGATTAAAAAATTTAATCTAAGAATGCAAGACATTTACAAATGAGGAAAAAATCCCCGAAGTGCAAAACCATTTATTTCACTATAATTTTGTAATTCACAACTTGCACGGATCACAATGAAATAATTTGATACATGAATACCCACAGGCGTCGATCGGCGTCGTCAGCAATGGAACAACCTCAAAAGTTCCACAACAACACTCAGTTTTATTTCAGCAAAGATATGTCTTGGGTTCCACAAAATAATTCATAAAAAGCAGTTGGGATTATGAATTAAATGGAAAAAAGGTTTTGGACCCTTAACTGTGAGAATAAGGCATACTGAAAAATATTGAACACAAATTTTTTTTCTGTTTCAGAAAGTGTTCTGCAGAAACAAACTTTTCTTCTCAGATTGATAAATTGTATGTGTTGCCTTTATATAACAAAGATTGAGTTAAGGTGATAAACATTGGCACACAGCTTATCCAAAAAAAACTGAGGCATAAGGTTTTAAAAGAAAGGAGTGGTGGCGTGTAAAAGCTTTTCTTGAATTAATTGACCTTATGCCAATTATTGGCAAAACAAAAGATGACGTGAAAAAAAGAAGCAGTCGCGTGGCAAAAACAAAAGGCACCAGGGAGTTAAGTTTTGCCTTAAAAATCAACTCTGTACGCATATTTCTTTTGAAAAAAACTTTTAATAAACCTATTGACATATGCCAATCATTGGCATTATGCCAATCATTGGCATTATGCCAATCATTGGCATTATGCCAATCACTGGTAAAATAAAAAAAAACGGCGCCCCACAATTCTCTTCAACTAGCGTGTATCAATAGGCGAGTTGGCCTTAAAAAGGGATAAGAAGGTTTGCCCCCATTTTTATTTCACCAACTGTACGAAATAATTTTTTAAAGAAAAGCTCCCTCTTTTTTTTTTTTTTTTTAAATTCTTTAAATACCATCTCATTTTGATTTAAAAAACTTTGTTTCCATCCCTTTTTTATTGTTAAATAAAACTTCTTTTATTCAAAAAAAAGTTCTAACCTTTTTTAAATTTAAAATGCACATGGAACTATAAACATATTTTTACCAAAATTATCTCGATGGTGCTTGAATGTTGAAGAGCACTTATAATTCGTATCCAAAGTTTGTATATGTTAGCATCCTCGACTTTTTGTTGACTTGTAGCGGTATATGACATAAGTAAATGTGACGGACAATGTCCTTACAAATCTCCCCCTATGTCTATGCTGTTACAAAATAAAAAATCCGAATTATTAATCACAAGAATGACCTATACAAATCTACCCTCCCAAGACAATCATAGAAAGATAAAATGACAAGTCTACAAACTTTCAAACTTTGCTTCAACAATCAATTTTTCAAAATCTCCAAGATTTTTTCATCAGGGTGTGCAACAATTTGATCTTAAATCTTCGTACCTACACACATGAGATAAAGCAAAAAAACCTCGTGACGTATTGAGTTTGAAATGATATAAACATAATCAATGTTAGCACAATCAAATCTACCCTATACTAAAACTTTCCCATTATATCATAATTCGTTCTCGCCCTTTTTATTTGTCCGAAATAGACAAAAAAAAGAATAAAGCACATCAAGCAAATAGGGGTGTCACGAAAAACAGAACAAACCAACTATTTTTGATTTTTTAAATTTTTATTAAAAAATGATGTTACAAAAAATCACACACCATGAATTTATACTAAGAAGACCAAATCATGGAAGCGGAATGAATGGGTGTGAAAAAATTTGATAGAAAAATCAACTCAATCATATCGTATGTGCAAGATGCATAAGTGTACTCCTAACGAATGAATATAAAAAATAGTCCTTTGGTGTAAACTTGTTGAATTTAGATGACATCATCTTAAATCAAAAGCAACGAATCAAAGTCAACATGATTTTCACACCAATAACGTCCAAAACGATTTCATGCTTTTTCAAGACTTTTTAAG
This sequence comes from Sambucus nigra, assembly GCA_949130495.1. Taxonomy (NCBI): domain Eukaryota; kingdom Viridiplantae; phylum Streptophyta; class Magnoliopsida; order Dipsacales; family Adoxaceae; genus Sambucus; species Sambucus nigra. The sequence continues at coordinate 52,668,356 of OX422214.1, forward strand.
GATGTGCAAAGCCATTTTAATGCTCCAACTAACTCCCTCATATATATTTTCTTTTCGAAGTGATCTAAATTCTCAAACATTGAAGAATTGTGGAATAAACCTAATGGCCCACTATTGACATGTAGTTCTTTTTATTGTCTTTCAATATTTTCGGGCTCTGTTAAACCTCTTTGGACCCCGGATAATTAAAATTCCTCAAATTTTTAGGTCCAATTTAAACGGCGGCTTAATCGAAAAGGATAGATGAGTATCTTTCGTAGCCCTTCACCGTTTATAAAATTCACACAAACTTACGGCAAAACGGTAAAAACATGCACACCTTTTATTATCTTATTTTATTGCATTTGGTTCGTTGTAATAGACATAATTGAGATGAAAACACGTAACCAACATGTGATTTATTAAGAACAAACATCAAACAAATCCGTGCACGTGTGCAATAAAGGACAGAGTGAGTCAAACATGTAGGAAGTATCACTATAGCAACTCAAAGAATCCAAACTTTATAAAGCACATTAATGACATAACATATTGTCTCAAATCACTATCAAATAGTCACATGGATATGGCATGAAGTTGTGATTTAGTCATCCTAAGTGGTTATTCATAAACAGTGCAAAACAAACTACAATTTTTTTTTTTGAGTTTTTCTGGTTTTCTCAAAATAAAAGAAAATCTTTTTGTATTTTTCATTTTTTTAAGAAATAAGAAAAGAACCAAATGTATATAAATACAAAAATGATATAAACTAGAAATAGGAGCAGAATTATGTGAGCATGAAAAAAAATGCATCCTATACTAGACACAAACCATCCCCTCAGTCAACTGTGCAAATCCCTAAAGATTTCCTAAGACTCTCGAATCTAAGGGCATCTAAAGGTTTTGTGAAAATATCGGCTAACTGAATGTTAGTAGGTACAAAACTCAGGGATACGACTTTCTCCTCAACTAGCTGACGTATAAAGTGCTCGTGTATCTTGATGTGCTTTATGCACGAATGTTGGACCAGATTATCAGATATGTATATCGCGCTCGTGTTATCACAGGAGATGGACATGCTGCCCTGTGAAATCCCGTAATCCTCCAATATTTTCTTTATCCATAAGAGTTGCGTGCAACAACTACCTGCAGCGATGTACTCAGCCTTCGTAGTGGACAAAGAGATGGAGTTTTTCTTCTTGCTCATCCAGGAGACAAGAACAGAACCCAAGTGAAAACTCCCACAAAAAGATCTCCTACAACCATCTACATCCCCAACCCAATCGGCATCCGAATAGGCAGATAGACGGTCATCGGTATTAAAGGAAAACCAAATACCGTCGGAGAGAGTCCCACTTACATATTTGATAATACGTTTTAGAGCGAGTAAGTATGACTCTTTCGGGTAAGCCTGATATCGCGCACAGACTCCAACACTAAAGGCTATATTGGGACGACTGGAAGTCAAGTAGAGAAGACTACCTATCATACTCCGATACAAGGTTTGCTCTATGTCCTTGCCTGAAGTGTCTTTCCTAAGCTTGATAGAAGTACTCATAGGTGTATGTGCACGCTTAGCGGAGTCTAAACCACATTTCTTCACTAGGTCTGTAGCATACTTGGATTGGGAGATGAACATCCCATCCTCTAGCTTATGAACCTGGAGACCAAGGAAGAAAATAAGCTCACCTACCATGCTCATATAAAACTCATTTTTCAACTCCTCCGTAAAGAGGTGAGCATGATGGGAGCACGTGGATCCAAAGACTATGTCATCCACATAGATCTGGGCAACGAAAATAACACCATCATCTCTCCTGACGAACAACGTCATTTTAACTCCCCTTCTCTTGAAGCCACAGGCTAAGAGGTAGGAAGTAAGCCGCTCGTACCGAGCATGGGGTGCTTGCTTCAAACCATGTAAGGCGTTCCGGATGCTTAGGGTCTTCAAACCCTTTTGGTTGTTCCTCGTAAACCTCCTCTTGTAGAATGCCATTTAGAAAGGAACTCTTGACATCCATCTGATATAGCTTAAAGTGCAGATGACATGCGATGGCGAGTAGTAAGCGGATGGACTCAAGCCTCACAATAGGAGAAAATGTCTCCCCAAAGTCTACACCCTCTATCTGTGTGTAGCCGTGAGCGACCAACCTGGCCCTGTTTCTGATTATGGTACCATTTTTATCCATTTTATTCTTAAAAATCCACCTGGTACCTATTACATTCATCTCACTAGGTCGGGGGATAAGTATTTAGACATTGTTCTTTTTAAACCTAAGCAACTCATCCTACATAGCAGTTATCTAATGTTCATCCTTGAGTGCTTCTTTGTGATTCTTGGGCTCGACTATGGACGTGTAGCAAAAATGACTAACAACATTCTCTAGCTGAGCACGAGTCTTGACTCCTAAGGTGGGATTACCTACAATAGTGGCAGGATCATGACTCTTACGAACCCAAGCAGGTGTGTCCCTAACACAGGAGTAGGGTCCACAGGGTGTGTGTGAGGGACAAATAAATTACTGCCAGAAAAGTCCTCATCCTCACACTGAAGGCTTGTATCAACAAATATTGGAGGTTCGTCATCTTTCACGGTAAAGTTTATTAACTCTATAACCTTAGAGCTACTCAGGTTATAAACTCGGTATGCTCTACTGTTTGATGAATATCCAAGCGAAATTCCCTCGTCGCTTCAGGAGTCAAATTTTCCTAATTGCTCTCTATCCCGTAGGATGTAGCATTTACTCCTAAAGATATACAAATATACAAGGTTGGGTTTCTTGCCAGTCCATAATTCATAAGGCATTTTAAGTGTGTGTGGACGCAGATAAACCCTATTCACCGTATGGCATGCGGTAGACACTTCCTCTTCCCAAAATCTCCTAGCAACCTTACGATCCAAAATCATAGATCCTGCCATTTCCTGAATCGTTCTATTCTTCCTCTCAACAATCCCATTTTGCTGAGGAGTCCTTACGACTGAAAATTCATGTTTAATTCCAAGGCTATCACAGTAAAGATCTACCTTTGCTTCCGTAAATTTCGTACTGTTGTCACTACGTATCGTGTTAATAGTGACTCCGTGTTGGTTTTGTAGGACACGACACTTGGTCGTTAAAAACTCTACAAGATCGAATTTATCTCTCAGAAATCCTATAATCGAATATCTGGAGAAATAATCCACCATCACGAGGATATACCTCTTACCACCTAGACTCTCAGTACGAGTAGGACCCATAAGATCCATTCGAATTGGCTCAAGCACATGAGAGGTGGTAATGGAATGCAACTTCTTATGAGGACTACGGACTTATTTACCCAATTGAAAGGGTCCATAAATCGCAGATGTTGTCTTTCTAAGGGACGGCAAGCCACGTACTAGGTTCTTTTTAACAAGATGATCTAAATCTCTAAAGTTCACGTGACCTAGACGTTGATGACACAGATCCATAGGAGTGATCGTGGTGCTGTTGTAGATAAATAAGGACTTGGGTATAGTCCCATAATAGTTATCGTCAGCCCTCAGCCTTTGCAATAATAGTTTACCATCTTGATTATAGATATTACACTCATTCCGGTCAAATTTTACTGTAAAGTTAGCGTCGCACAGCTGGCTAATGCTGAGTAAGTTAGCTTTCAAACCTTTCACGTACATAACATTCTCTAGCTTAGAAAATCCAGGTATCTCTAGAGTCCCTCGTCCTACTATGCTAGATTTGATACCATCTCCAAATGTGACCTTCCCTTCCTTTTTATCCTCGAGGGAGGTAAAGAAGGATACGTCACCAGTCATGTGCCTGGAGCCGCCACTGTCAAAATACCATTATAAGGTATTATGTGCTTTAAGAGCTATATGAACAACAAGGGCCTTTTCGTCTTTCTTAGGTACCCAAGAAGTGGTAACCTTTTGTTTACCCTTATTGTTGTTAGTTTTAACTGGGATGCGGGAAGCATTCACTGACGGTAAAGACATCGTCGGAATTCCTCCATCAAACTCTGTGATGTGGTGGCTAAAAACTCAACACGCTCTCTCAGACTGGTAAAATCATCAGTACGATGTGGTCGAGCATAAGTACGTGAAGTTCGACCCAAACTATAGCAATACTCTTTCAGGTGGCCTTTTCTTTTACAATACGTACAAAAGAACACGGTTTTAGGTAAACCTTGGTTTTCTTTTCTAGGTCGAACTCTTCTCTTGGTCTTTAATGTGCGGCCATATAGAGTAGTTGTAAACTTAGGGACTGGTCCAGGTGCAATCTGAGAGGTGGAAGCACCATCAAAACTAATTCTCGGCCTTTCACCAAATCCCAAGGCGGGGGCGAGGAGCATTTTTCCCATTTTGCCAGATCTATCCTCGATTTGAATCTTGACTTCTCGTGCTCTCTCAAGATCATGAGTGAGATGGGTAACAAGGGCTTCCAGAATCTTTTGAGCCTCTTCGAATGCACACAGGTCTCTCGTCAGATTAGCCACTTGTTTAGTCAAGTCCCCCATTTCTTTCTCAAAACTCTTCTCTCTCTCTCATCTCAAACTAACTCTTTCTCTCTCAAGGCAGTGCTAAATGATGACTCTCTCTCTATATTCTTTCCTAATTCCTTTTAAAAGGCGACGATCCTAAGAACTAACGCTTTGTTATGATTTTTTGTTTTGAATGATTCGGCATATAAATCGGCGTAGGCGCGTCTAAGATCACTCTCGCTCTCACTTCCAACATCCTCTCCCTCACTCTCATTACTGTCAAGGTGTCCATATGAGGTGGCATCATCATCTTCGTGAGATGTAGTAGGAGAACCTCCATGACTAGCCATGGATGCGGTGAAGTTGCATTCATGCGGTGATTCATCTCCAGACCCCACCGACTCGACCCCGGTATCGTCACTCAATGTGGCATTTAGGGCAGCTTTTCCTTTGCCTTGCCGCTTCAACCTAGTGGCACACTCAAAAGCCTTATGACCTCTACCGTCGCATTCATAGCATTTCTCTTCATCTCTCTTGGGGCGTCCTTTTTATCTTTTTCATCTTTTTTGCCATATTTATTTTTCTCAAAATTCTTTTTATTTTTAAAATTGCCATTTTTTAATTTGAGAATTTTTTTGAATTTTTTGGCAAAAAGAACCAAGTTGTCTAAATCAAATTCTCCCTCAACATCATACATTTCTATCTCTCTTTGTTTAGACGCTTCTTTCCTTTTAACGGACCCCTCACCCTTTCTATCCTGGTCTTTAAGTGCATTTCCCTTATCTTTTGGTTTAACAGACTTAGGAAGCATGTCAATTTCAAAGGTTCGTAAGTCTCCAACCAATTCCTCTAATTTAAACGTGTTTAAATTACCCATAGAATTAACACAGTGACTTTAGGGATAAAACGCTCAGGTAGTGATCTTAGAATCTTTTTAACAAATCTAGCATTAGGAATGTGTTCACCAAGATTAAAGCTAGTGTTTACAATATCAGATAATCTAGTATAGAATTCATCAAAACATTCAGACTCAAGCATGGTGATAGTTTCAAATTGAGTTGTTAAGTTTTGCAATTTTGATTCTTTCACAACATTAGTTCCTTCATGGGTAAGCTGTAAAACATCCCATACCTCTTTTGACGTGGTACACGTCTTTATCCGCCAGAACTCTCACGTGTGACGGATCCAGAAATAACACTAAGACCCTTAGAGTTAAAAGATGACCATTTAAATTCATCTTCAATCCATGCAGTAACATATTTTAAATTTGTCATGTTGTCAATGCTGATGGAGGGAGGTGTCCACCCTCTTTCAACCAAAATCACACTCTTTCATCTGTGGCTTTTAGAGCAGATTTCATACGGGCTTTCCAGTAAGCATAATTTGTCCCGTTAAAAACTGACATTTTATTATATAATTTCACCATTTTTTGAACACGCCTTTTTTTTTTCAAAAATCAATTTTTCAGAAAATTGATATCTCAATTTTTTTTGCGGAATTGGCTCTGATACCAATTTGAGAGTGCGTGTGCGTTCAAATGAATTAATTATTTAATTAAATTCCAATTTCAGACCCAATAATTTTTTAACTCTTGCAAATAAATGTGATTGATTAAAAAATTTAATCTAAGCATGTAAGACAGTCACAAATGAGGAAAAAATACTTGAAGGAAAAAACCATTTATTTCACTATAATTTTGTAATTCACAACTTACACGGATTACAATGAAATAATTTGACATACGAATACCCATAGGCGTCGGTCGGCGTTGTCAGCAATAGAACAACCTCAGCATCTCCACAAGAACACTCAGTTCTATTTCAGCAAAGATATGTCGTGGGTTTCACAAAACAATTCATAAAAAGTAGTTGGGATTATGAATTAAATGGACAAAAGGTTTTGGACCCTTAATTGTGAGAAGAAGTCATACTAGAAAATATTGAACGCAAATTTTTTTCTGTTTCAGAAAGTGTTCTGCAGAAACAAACTTTTCTTCTCAGATTGATAAACTATACGTGCTGCCTTTATATAGCAAAGATTGAGTTAATGTGATAAACATTGGCACGCAGGTTACCCAAAAAAGACAGAGGCGTAAGGTTTTAAAAGAAAGGACTGGTGGCATGTAAAAGCTTTTCTTGAATTAATTTACCTCATGCCAATCATTGGCAAAACAAAAGACGACGTGAAAAAAAGAAGCAGCCACGTGGCGAAAACAAAAGGCACAAATGAGTTAAGTTTTGCCTTAAAAAACAACTCTGTACTCAACTTTCTTTTGAAAAAAAACTTTCAAGAAACCTATTGGAAAAATAAAAAAAACGGCGCCCCACAATTCTCTTCAACTAGCGTGTATCATTAGGCGAGTTGGCCTTAAAAAGAAATAAGAAGGTTTGACCCCCTTTTTTATTTCACCCACTGTACGAAACAATTTTTTAAAGAAAATCTCCCTTTTTTTTTTAAATATTCTTTAAATGCCAACGGATTTTGATTTAAAAAAACTTTTGTTTCCATCCTTTTTTTGTTGTTAAATAAAACTTCTTTTATTAAAAAAAAAGTTATAACCTTTTTAAAAAAAATCCCAACACTTTAAATGTAAAATGCACATGAAACTTTAAACATATTTTTACCAAAATTATCTCGACGGTGCTTGAATGTTTGTAATTCGGATTCGGTGTTTGTAGATGTTAGCATCCTTGATTCTTTGTTGACTTGTAGCGGTATATGACATAATTAAATGTGATGGACAATGTTCTTACACTTCTCGTTTGGACGAGCTATGCAATCTCGTTCAAATAAGTCAATCACCTCGAAATTCATGTTTTCACTATTTAAGGCGTGTTGGACTCAGTTTTTTTAAGATCTTTTGAAAAAAAATAATTCCTTACCTGTTTACCAAGGTTCTAAAACCCTAGTTTCACCCTTTGTGTTTAAATATCCAAGTTTACATATTCATATTCTTTGAGATCGTTGAGTTTGGGAACCAAAGTTTATTTCTCATCATATTGGATTGAGAACGTGTTTCATGCAGTGGACTCCATACTAGTTTGCTATGTTGGGGTGAAAATACAATGCATTCTGTGTTTCGATTCCTTAGATGGTTGTTGAGCCTGATCGATGGAGGCCGAGGCATGCGTGGACTCATGCGTTGTGGCAGCTAGCATGGGTGGACTCTTACGTTTCACTGTGTAGGAGAGGTAGAATATAAAGTTCTTCAAGGCTTGTGAGGGAGACGGGTCGTTAAGTAAGTCTATTGTCTAGTCTTTGTAAAACCTTATTATAGTTATATGTTTGGCTGGGCCGTCCGAGATTTTTTCCTTTGTGATTTTCCTCGTACATCGACATGTGGTGTTGGATTTATTTATTTATCTGCTCATCACCTAGATGCAAGTTTTAGGTTAAAAAAAATAAAATTAGGTAAATCAATTTTACACAACAAAGGTTGAACATTGGTGCACAAGATTTATTAGATTATTTTGTTTAAAGTTTTGATCCTTACAATTGAAAAATCTAAAAATATCCTTTTTATTTGTTCGGACCATCCCTTTCCCATTAGCTCGCGTTCTTAAATTGGTATCAGAGCGGGTTATGCAAAATTATTGTGTTTTTTAGGGATGAATTTTGGTGGTTTTGATGGCATTAGAGTACCGATGTTTGATAGGTAGAACTATGCATACCAAAAAGTGCGTATGAAGTCGGCACTTAAGGCTATAAACAAGCATGTATGGCAAATGGTTTTAAATGGTTGGATTCCACCAACTACCTTAGTTAAAGAGAATAGGATACTCAAACCCAATAATCATATAATGAGACCCAAAATAGGTTAGAGAACTACAATTCACGAGGATTAAAAGCTCTCTTTTGTTCTGTCACCTCCTAGCAATTCTTACGAATAATGACTATCGAGACATCTAAAGAAGCTTGGGATATACTCTAACTTACCCATGAAGGAATTGGTGCTATGAAACCTTCCAAACTCGAAAACCTCACCACTGATTTTGAAACGATTAAGATGTTAGAGAGTGAGACCTTATATGAGTTTTACGCTAGACTGTTCGACATGATCAACGTGTTTTTTAACTTGGGAGAGAAGATACCCAGAAACCAAGTAATCAATAAAATCTTGAGATTGTTGCCTGAATTTTTTTATTCAAAGTGGTGGTTTTGAATTATTTGGGTACTTTAGATTCTACGAAACTTGATGTGACACCCTGACTAATTAAATATCGGGTAACTACTGCTTTATTAAACTAATACAAAATATCAAGTTGGTTCAGTCTTAGCATCACTGTCTAAAACATTTAGTTACTTACTAGCCACATAATATTTAAAATAGAGAGATGTCAAATTTTATTAATTAAGTTAACAATAACCAAGTAATTAAATCATCAACCATCAATCGCATAAACAATCTCATATGAATAACCAACGAAATGAAATAAACTGAGTCTAGAGTAAACACTCTAATGATAATTATACCAGAGTAAATAAAATCCCAATACAAGAGTCTGAATAAATAAACCAACATCTAAAATAATGAAAGTCTATATCTAAAATCTCTAGATGAGAATGGGCACCATGCCCTAACTGATATGAAGGAGTCTGAAGGAACCAAGGATAAATGTCGAGGCGTCTAATACCGAGGTCCTGTAGCTTCCACAGTAGCTACATCACGCCATCCAGATGGAACTCCTATGATTGGTGTCCCTATGGCTGGGCACCTAAACCGTTTTTACAAAACAAAATAGATTTGGAGGAATATAGGTCAGAGCTCGAGGTGAAAACAGTTTAAAAATATAGCAAGTGTTTAAATTATAATTAAACAACACATATTATAAACATGTTAGTTGCGTACCCTCACATGAATTTCTCACCTCTCAACTAATGTGCACGCTTAACGTATACCCTTAACCCATCCCAGTTATGCCGCTAACTAACTAGTCTGTACCACTTCCTGTCTTCACATTCAAATATAGGGTATCTACTTGCATTATCCAAATATGTCATAGTTATATCCCACATTAACATTCATTAAATTACTTATCTCAAGTGTTATTTAAATTCTCATATTCTTTGCCCATTCAAATATCTTAGTTATTCACGTCTACTAAGCAACAGTGAACCAGTCACAAGTACATATATAAATCACTCTCAGTACATGTATGCATATATGGCACCCCTAGACTAAGCTGCGGTGCATGCATACTCTGCTATCAAATTCATGTACATCACGTACGTAAGGATCACGTGTTTCGAATCACTCAGGAGCCGTCTCAATATAAATCACACATATTGGAGGCGAATATAGTTCACATACCCATGGGTCACGCATATACCTACGCTCCCATGGTCAGCTGACTTATCAACTCACAAATAATCAATTTATAGTCCTATGTCCATAAGGTACCAAACTACCCCCCCCCCCCCCCCAAAGGCACACAAAGATAAGATGGTCCTTTTCCTAAAACTAACCTCGCGTGATAACAAGTATAGTAGGTATGTCATACACACAATAATCCAAATACTAAGCAATCACACAAATTAGATACTCATCATTTTAGTATAGGTATATTCCAGGCCCATATCGTATGTCTCACACATATAATAATATTGCCCCATTTATTCTACATAATAGATTTTAACGCTATAATTCTCGACGTATAGATCCGAGTATTGATACGACACAAATATTATGTATTTAATCCCTCGAACCTACGCATTTTAGCCCCCCGGGTATCTTATTCCCTATATTTATGCTCGCTAATCAAACAACCTCGGATTTCTATGTTAACATATTTTGCAGGGAATAATTGAGTTTTTATAAGTATTTGGATGTTAAGTGTGACGTTCGGACGCATTCCGCTCGATTTTCGTACGCAATCGCACGTTCAAGGGCATTTTAGTCTTTTTATAGCTTGGGCACCAAGTCCAACATCTACCCAGAAGTTGTAGCCCTCCTCGCAAGCTTCGTGTGGCCGTGAAAGGTGCGCGATTCCGATTCAGAACAAAGAAGTTACGAGGATTTCAGTGGACGGGAAATGCAAACAACCAAAACAACAAGCAGCTTGGCTGATACCTGCTTGATCGATCGATCGATCGATCGATCATTTGAGATAGTGGGATGATTTATTCACCATCGATCGATCGACGGTTTGGGTCGATCGATCGATCCCCTGTTTTCTGAGACATTTTTGTCTTTTCTTTTCTTTCCTTTCCTCTTTTCTTTTATAATTTAATTCCTTTTATTATATAAAGGATTTTTGATGTAAAAATAGATATAATTCATTTTAGGTACTATAGGTTAGGGTTTTGGAGGTTTGGGAGCTCATTTCTTCATTTTTCCTTGGATTGACACTCATGTGGGCTTGTAATTTGTGCTACCATCTTCCATCTCCATTAACATAGTTGTATTTCATTGTTTCTTGCTTTGATAATTATATTTACATGCTTTATTAATTGAATTTACATGCTTTAATTTACCTGCTATCTAGGTAGATTTACCGCGATTATTTACCACTTTTCTTTATCGCGTTTTTAACATGCTTTCTAGCTAATTTAAATTAGGTTGTGTTTTAATGGAACTCACTCGAGTTGACGTTTTACTTTTCTTCGGTGATGGTGTTTACGGGTCTATTTCGGGTGCATTGTCCTAGTTTTTACGCCTAGGAGATTTGACGGGGCATATCATGTATGTCCCGTGCTTACGACCTTGCGTGTACAATTTTGGGTATTTGTTGACGCCAAAATTGTATTGGGCTTTTATGCGAATTTCAGGGCGTGACAACCCTTGGTTCAATTAACTGTCAAAATGAGACGCATTCTAAATAACTCGTCGACCCATGTATCCATTTTATACAAATTAACCCGAGTGAGGGATATTCGACGCAACCTATAGTTTTACTCGCTTTGTTAGTCTAGTTTCATTTCCCTTGCCTAGATTAATCAGTTCCCTTTTCATATCTTTTTCCTTTTTAGATTGTAATCACCTTTTACACTTTTATTTCAGAATATTAAATCCTATAAATTCTAGCATCTCGTCCCATGGATTTTCGATACCCGACTTACCGTTGTGCTTGCCTCGCAAGTGTAGTAGTAATTTAGGTTTGTTTGTATTATCGCGGTGAAACGAAAACAACGATCAACATTTGACACGCGACACCTTTCACGCGTCGATCAAAATGGCGCCGTTGTCGGGGACTAGTTTGTTTTAGACTTTACTTGATTTAGTATTTCATAGTATTTTCTTTCTATTTGTATTATTTGCTAATATTTTTGCATGACTTCCACATTTGAGCACTTAGAAACGCTTGAATTTTTTCCGCGCACACCTACTTTGTGGAGTTCGCCACTTCGAGCCATTTTTGGGTAAGCATGTCTTATTCCAATTCTTTCGGTAATCATTGTTATAATTCTCAAAATTCTCGCACACTTATGACTTTTGGTGAATACTTAGAACTTCAAAGTATAACAAATTCAAATATGACTTTGGGCTAGTATAATGAAAGTCAAAACTTAGGTTATTGGAATTTTGATGATGATGATAATGATTTTGGGCCTTTACCTCCTTATAATAGGAATTTGAAAATGAATTAGAATAGTTTTCAAAATTCGTATAATAATGAGTTTTCGTTTAAGTCCGATAGTAATTTTCAAAGTTCCCATTTTCATGGATCCGCACCTCGACCTATGACATTCGGTGAGGGCTTGCGTATGTATGAGAATGAGAAAATTGAAAATCGTTATCGGGAAGAAAATCGTTGTTGGGAACATGAATTGGATTTATTATTTGAGTTCGACGACGATTTTGCTTCCGAGACTTTCGAAGTCGAGGAATGTTTTAAACCAAATGAGGTACTTTTGCCTACTTTGGAACAAACCATTCTAGACTTTGCCCATTGCACAATAGATATTGAAAGGGAGGATGAAAATGACGTAATATCTATTTGCAATGAAATGATTTCTTTTTTGGCCCCCAAAGAAGAAAATTTCATTGAAAATGATATTATTTCCTTTGAAACTCAATCTTCATGCGATGATGATTCATCTCATGAGTTTGAATTTCTTTCATCCCCATTTTCATTCTCTGTTATCACACCATCACAAGTAGCCGATGATTCCGTTTCAAACTTAAATGTTTTAAATCTTTTTGCCGATGAGGATTACTTGCTCGAGTCGCCTTCCACGATCGCATCTTTGCCTTCGTGTACGCCGCCTCCCATTCCAATTTCAAGATCATTGGGAGGGTATTCGTCTTTTCTCGGTCCCCACATGTTTTTGTCACCCGTTCAATCCAAACCCCCAATCGTCCCTCCAAAATTTTAATTGTAGATGGTTCATTTCTTCCGCCTTACACATGCCTTCCGTTGTTCAAACGGAATTCATATTTTTCGAAAGGCATGATTGTATGTGAGGGTACATCGGTTATCCTCCAAAGTCAAATCGTTTTTTCTGTGGACCCTCAGCTATTTATACTTCTAGTGTACATTTAGTATGAAGCCTAAATAGTAGGTTGTATATTGTTAGCTTTCTTTCTTTTTATACTTTCTTTCCTTTTATTTTAGTCTAGTGTAATTAGTTAACTTTTTGTTATTTGTTTTATCTATGCTCGGTACTAACTTGTTTTGTATATTCTCTGGAGTTGTTCTTATGGGGATCGCTCTAATTTTGGGTAATATCCCTCTTTTCCTCTCTTTAACTTGGTTCTTAATTAATATTGAGGACAATGTCAAGTTTTAAGTTAGGGTGTGTGGGGTATTCTATCCATTTCTTTATTTAGTCCATGTTTTTGCTCACATGTTAGTTACTTAGTAGGATTTTCTTAGAAAAATTCAAAAATTGAAAAATATTTTCTTTCTTTTTTCTCTTTGTTTGGACATTTTTTCCTTTATTTCCGATGATAAATTACAATAATTGCCCGATCCAATAGACGACCCAACGATGCATGTTCTCGATTTTAGAATTTATTAGATTTAGTCTTGATTATTGATATTATGAATAACTTCATGAATTAAAATTTAATCCCATGAGCACATGCACTTTTATCATTCTATTGATTTGGTTTAAGATTTTTACAACTCGGTAATCTTTTGTTGCATTGTATATGCTTACACCAAGTAAGCTTTGTACCTTTCGTCGTTTGTGAGTGTTATACACTATTCTTTTCTCATTGAAAACGTTAAATTCGTTGGTAATCTCACTATTCTTTCATTTGATTGTTCATTAATTTAGTTAACACTTGAAATGTGTTACTTGATCATGATTTTCATATATTGTTTAGACTCGAGAATTGCGTAAACTTTGTGAAATGATCATAGGCCATCTTTGTTATATCACACATATTGACCTTGACCTCACCCTTATATGTTTACCCTCGTTAACCCCTTTGAGCCTAAATATTTCCTTTCGTTTCATAAACCAAATTTCCATAACCAACTCCGCATTAGAGTTTTTAGCCCACATATATACACTTTCCATACCTTTGTTTGGAATGATACTTGGGATTGAATGTTGTTGTTGTGACGTCTGTTGCAATTTAGGAATATGAGAGTTTGATAAGTAAAGAAAAGAGATGTGAAAAAGTGAAGAAAAAGAGAAAGCAAAAGAAAACAAAAGAAAAAAACATGAAAAAGAAGAAAATAAAAATAAAAAGAAAGTTGCAAATGTTGTATATAGTTCAATAAGCTTTGATTGATCTCCCCGATGATATATCTAATGCCGTTTTGGAAATTGTTTTTCAATTTTGATATTGACCGCATATTCCCATCATCCTGAGTTTTCATTCCGAACACTTTGAATCCGTACATACATATACTTCGTTTCGTACCCTAGTCAAACCTACGTTACAACCCTATTAAAGTCCTATGTGATCTTAGGTGCATGTAATTTAAAAGTCATAATAGTTTTAATAATCTGTGAAAATACATTTCGCCTCCTTTAATGTGCGGTATCCTTTCATTGAGATTACAGTTTTTCAGTTTATATATAGTGTTCTTCATTTGTGACATGTGTGCGGCCTAGTTTCCATTTACATTTACTCTTTATTCCCGCATGTTCCATATGTTACCTCCCTGTTTCGAGTGAATTCGCTTGATGAGTGTAATGTCCATGAGGATTGAATGTATGCTCGCTTTAATGTTTATCCGGTTTATATAAATTTTTTGCCAAATCACACTTTGCATGTGCTCGCTCCCCCTCCCACATTTTAAGGTTTCAATTCTATGAGGTGCATTCTATAATGTTAATGATTTGGACTTTTGTTTGAATCCGTTAATTATGCTAATAATGCGTATGAAATCTTTTTCGCTATTTTTGGGCTTGTCGCATGTTGGGTTGGGCACATTTTGAGGAAACCATGTGATGTTTGTGGGTATCATCCCTGAAAACCCTCACGAGATGACACTCGTCCACTAGGGTGACCTAGGGGTTTAACGACTTATTGCATACGCTAAATGCAATCGAATCGCCCACAAAAGTGGCCTTATGATTTTATACCATACTTTTGTGCTATCTCCTGCTTTTGGTTTTCTTGTAGTTCTTGTTGCATCCTATTTCATTGCTAGGGACTAGCAATGTGTAAGTTAAGGGGTGTGATACGATGCAAATATTGCGTATTTCATCCCTCGAACCTACGCATTTTAGCCCCCCCGGGTATCTTATTCCCTATATTTATGCTTGTTAACCAGAATACCTCGTATTTCTATGTTAACATGTTTTGCAGGGGTTCATTGAGTTTTTATAGGTATTTTGATGCTAAGTGTGAAGTTCGGACGCATTTCTCTCGATTTTCGTACGCGATCGCACGTTCAAGGGAATTTTAGTCTTTTCACACCTTGGGCACCTAGTCCAACATCTACACGGAACTTGTATCCCTCCTCACAAGCTTCATGTGGCCGCCAATGGTGCGCGATTTAGATTCAGAACGAAGAAATTACAGGGATTTCAGCGGACGGGAAATGTGAACAACCAAAACAACAAGCAGCTTGGTTGATACGTTCTTGATCCATCGATCAATCAAAAGGATCCATCGATCGATCCTTCGAGACAGTGGGATGATTTATTCACCATCTATCGATCGATGGTTTGGGTCGATCGATCGATCCCCTTTTTTCTGAGATATTTTTGTTTTTTCTTTTCTTTTCTCTTTTGTTTTCTAATTTAATTCCTTTTACTATATAAAGGATTTTTTTTATGTAAAAACATATATAATTCGTTTTAGGTAGGATAGGTTAGTGTTTTGGAGGTTTGGGAGCTCATTTCTTCGTTTCTTCTTGGATTGACACCCATTTGGGCTTGTAATTTGTGCTACCATCTTCCATCTCCATTAATATAGTTAGATTTCATTGTTTCTTGCTTTGATAATTAGATTTAAATTCTTTGTTAATTAGATTTACATGCTTTAATTTACTTTCTTTTTAGGTAGCTTTACCGCGTTTATTTACCGCTTTCCTTTATCGCGTTTTTAACATGTTTTCTACCTAATTTAAATTAGGTTGTGTTTGAATGGAACTCACTCGAGTTGACGCGTTGCTTTGCTTTGGTGATGATGTTTACGGGTCTATTTCGGGTGCGTTGTCCTAATTATTGTGCCTAGGAGATTTAATGAGGCATATTATGTATGTCCCGTGCTTATGACCTTGCGTGCGCAATTTTTGAGGTATTTGTGGACGCCAAAATCGTATTAGGCTTTAATGAGGATTTAGGGGCGTGATAACCCTTGGTTCAATTAACTGTCGAAACGAGACGCGTTCTAAATAACTCATCGACCCATGTATCCATTTTATACAAATTAACCCAGGTGAGGGATATTCGACGCAACCTATAGTTTTACTCGCTTTGTTAGTCTAGTTTTATTTCCCTCGCCTAGATTAATCATTTCCATTTTTGCATCTTTTTCCTTTTTAGTTTGTAATCACCTTTTACACTTTTATTTCGGAATATTAAATCCTATAAATTCTAGAATATGGTCCCTGTGGATTTTCGATACCCGACTTACTGTTGTGCTGGCCTCGCAAGTGTAGTAGTAATTTCGATTTATTTATATTATCTCGGTGAAACAAAAATAACGACTAAGCACCTTACACGCGCGCACATTTCACGCGTAGTCAAGTACATTCCCTATCCGAAAAAGGTTACTAAGTCCCCCTCTAGTCTCTAAGGTTATCTCAATATTTAAAGTTTCTCCCTTTTTAGTCTTTAATCTCAAATTATAATTGGGTCAAAATATATTTAGGTTCTCATAACTACAATCGTACCTCATTAGTCGGATATTCGTAAGCCTACCACTTAACCCCAATTAAACCTAATAATTTTTCGGTCTTCAAATACCATCCTACTGGTCTTACCTAAGTACCAATATGCTCATTCAATCATCACTAAATAGTTCTAAAGGTTGGAAGTTATTCAATTATTTAAAGGAAAAATACTTCACTTTTTCTAGAGGGGTCAATCGATCGAAGAAATGGGTCGATCGATCGACACGCTTAGATCGATCGATCGATCAAGTAGTTATCTGCCCAGAATTTCTTTGATAGTTACGGGTTCTTCAATTTCACCCAAAATCCTCCATCACAACGTCCCAAACTCCCAAGAATTTTACTAATCATCCTATTAACATATTAGCATAATCTTTAACCTATTAGAATCATTAAATCATCATGGATCATCAATTTCTTGGATCAAATCACCTAATTTTCATAAAAAAAACTATTTCTTCTATTTACTACAAGATCTTCATATAACTCAACATAAATACATAATTCCCTATGCATGGATCATGGTTTCATAAGTAGTATATGCCCATAAGTTTATCTACATGAAGCCTACCCATTTTCAATATTTAATTCTCCAGTTTCACAATTATTTCACTTATTTACAATAAATCATCAAATATAAACTATCATGTAAAATATATGCTTTGAATATTTGAAAGATAAATCACTTTCCTAGAAAATAAAGATTCTGATCCTTTGAAGCAGACGGTATGGGAGTGATCCTCTCTTTCCGATCTATTCGGTGGTGGTGAAAGT
The DNA here is from genome assembly GCA_949130495.1 of Sambucus nigra. Classification (NCBI taxonomy): domain Eukaryota; kingdom Viridiplantae; phylum Streptophyta; class Magnoliopsida; order Dipsacales; family Adoxaceae; genus Sambucus; species Sambucus nigra. The sequence goes on from OX422214.1 coordinate 52,685,812, forward strand.
GGTGCAAAAGCCTCTAGGGTAGTTTCTTCTTTGGGAACTTTCTTCTCTTCCTCTCTAACTGCCATTATGATTTTTGGTTGTGAAAACCCTAAGGGAATCAAGTGTTGGCTGATAATTTAAGTCTAAAATTCGTGGGTTACTATTCCTCAAATAGTCAAACTGACTAAAATACCCTCCTTAATTGTCGGTTAGGCCTAAAATACCCCGGGACCCAAACTAAACCCCCAGCTAGTGTTTGCTGACCATCTCGACCCTTACAGACACATTGGCGCACTCAAAATAATCATACAAATGACATAAAAATAAAATACTTTTAAATCCATTAAATTGGGTCCTGACACGACTGACTCGCGCGTCCCAACTTAATTATCGAAATTGCCGTATTTTCAACTCACGACAATTTTAATAAATTCAATAATCACATATTACCATAATCACTCAGTAATATTCAACATTATCATCATATTTAAATACTAACTCTCGTCTCGCTAGTTATTTAAATCCGAATTTATTTCCAATTAATTATCCCAAATTAATTTAATTAATCCCACAATTAAAAGCAATTTCATTGAATTAATCTCATAATTAAAAGCCATAAAATTACGGGGTATTACATACTTCCCCCAAATAACGGAATTTCATCCCGAAATTCAGAAAGTAAGGCATACCTGAAAAAATTCGGTATCCTCCAGTACTAAGAATAAAGTACAAAGAAAGGCTCAATCACTATAACCCTCACTTCACAATAAGCTTGTTGAACACTCTCGACACTTTATTAGTTATAGGGTTACACCTCAATAGATGCATCTCACGTTGTGCTCTTACTAAAAAACATTCGAATTAGAGTAGCCTATACATCATTGGTCGCATTTCTCAATATTATTAGGAGTTCACACCTCGCTTTGTATCAACTCTCGCGTTTAACTAAACACAAAATACCCATCCTCGGAGAAAAGGAAAAGCCACGTAAGACGGTTTGTGGTTATCCCATTATAGTCATCAGACTCTAACTTCTGACTGATCCAAAACTCTGATAATCCGCTCACCTCTAAACATCCAGAGGAAGAATGGTAAGGTTTATCCACACAAAACCTCTGTAAGCACCTTGTCCACTATAAATAAGTACGGGTGCTTTCACTCAACTCTACTATTAGGTAATATCCTCTCCCCATTACCATATTATACTTCACTAACTAGCTATACCCGTTGTGGAAATTAAATGATCGCAATGAGTCCAAAATTACTTTAATACAGTTCCACCACTCGTCAATCACCTTGCGCCTACTCCTCGGGCTATAGGTGAGACACCCTTCTCAAAACGAAACATTATCCCCACTACTTCCCGATACCCCATGTTGAAGGTGGATTTCGGGGATCTCATCTTAAATCAGAATAATACTGGGTAGGACCACATATCTGCGCGTTCACTATCTAATAGTGTAAATGACCCAAGGATATAAAAATTACTTCTCTTCTAGACAACCCGTTCCACACATTCAAAGGAACTCATTACTTATCTATAAGTTGGCAACCCCTCAAAAAAATTTACCAACTTGACATTTCCATTACTGGAATTGTCGGCATGATACAAAATTTTCTGGTTGATCATCTCACTCCAACTATTTTCTATCTATGAGCGGTGCACGTGGAGACTACTACTATGCCCCGCTCAACACCGACTTTTACTTATAATTCTACCCAATAAAAGGTACTTAATGATCCTCTTCTTCTCTCGGCATATATCGAAAATTTTGACCCGCTCATTTTTTGTTAAGATGTGCACTTCCGGACTCTTTATACCTTATTGACATCATAATTCTATTTACGCGCAAGTCACTCTCAATATTCTAGTGGTTAGAACTCCGCTCCAATTTGTCCATAATAGTTAAATATTTGTCTTCTCAAGGGATACCCCCTTTTTAAATGGCTTCCCACTGCTTTTCAACCAAGTCCAGACGTGCTACTCTGATTGCACATGAATCTATAGATTGTCGTCCTTCTCACAACGCTTAATCCACTCTACACTTCCATTTTGTCTCCATGTTTCTTATTCCTGTGATTCGTCCCACAAGCATAAATTTCACCCATCTATCTCCATGTTTCTTATTCCTGTGATTCTGACACCAGCAAACCAAGGTGTCCATACACCCTATGAATCGTGCAAACGGGTTTAAACATCATACACGCTCATACATAAGCCTAATTCTTTATTTCCCTTGTATTCGCAACGTGGCTATACCACTTAGACCATCTCAATTACCCCCAAATTTGAAATCCCAAATCCTCCTTAACATCATTCCATCCTTCAACCCTCCGTAATAAAATAAAATTTTCAGTACTTCCTCACTACACAAATGGATCTACTGGACTTATATCGTAATTTACCTTTTAGCTTTCACTTATAACTACATAATTCCATGACGACCGAGGTACCAGAATCATGGATGAATGGCCAAACATCTCCCTACTTCCAACCTTACACTAAGTTTCATGCATGGGATGTCTCGCAAAGCGAAACCCAAACAACCCGATTCACTATTACCTAGCATTATCGATCAGAATCCGTTAGGCCCTCAGCCCATAACACGTACCCCTATATTCCCGTCCCTTGACAACAAAGTTACATCTCCTTCCGCAATTGCACTTAAACAAAGAACTTCTTATGAAAGACATTGTCTCTTAACATTGATGGTAATCACATTCCATAAACATCATGTAAATATAATCGGGGCTCTCAAAATCCCGTCCCCAGACATACAACTATGAGCATTAACTTCCACGTGTCTAAAGGGTGATATAACAATGCACTCTTCTTATTACCACATCCTGAGCGTTGATTATAATAACCAACTAAATCTTTTCGCTGACCAGTAAATACGCTCCGAATCATATCACTTAAATCCCTACACATACCGGGATCAAATATTCGAGACCATTATACCTTTCGAAGTCTCGATAATATATATATATACATATATAAATATATAAGCGCAATCCCGGTCCTCTCACAGTTGGGGTCTCGCAAGAACAAAACATTCTACACAAGGGTAGTAACCCCGATAGACTTGCAATAACTGCACACTATAGGTTTAATCATTATTATAAAACCATAATTAAGATAATATCATACTTGTATAACACAAAACTAAAATGAGTAATTTCAATAAAGTATATACCACTATCGATATACCCATTCATCCTACGCGGATAACACTAAGGGTAACCCCACTATACCATGGAAAATATTCACATAAATAATAACATTATCGATATACGCACTAAACTCGTCTTTAATGTGAATATAGCAATAATAAAAATGTATTAACTCGTTCATGTCACATACAACACGCATCATCATATGAGGATATAACTCATACTTCTACCTTACCAATCACCCTGTCTGCTCAAATGGTTCCTAGACTTAACACACCTGTCCGTACCAAACAGAAAATTTTGATGACTATTGACCTTTCTAAGCACCATACCCTTATCCCTATACTTGCTTCAGAAATTTTTTTAACGCACGGGTTTCACTTCCCACAAAATACCTTTACATATACTCCACTTATCTCTGGTTACACTGACCATGTTAGGGTTGTCCTTCTCTCGAATGTTGGTAGTCTCGAATCTGATGACTACCTCCGTTGTTCCCGTAACTTCGATGGCCTTAAGGAACACGCTACTGGCTTCGACAACTCTTACTGACATCACCATCGATCGATAAAATTTTTGCTATCCGAATCATTTAAATGGGTCCCCTGATGGGTCTCTCCCTTGTCGTGCTTCACTGACACCGATTTCCCCAGTTTTACTCCTGACTAAATTCTCCGATTCTTATAGCTTCCCGCATAATGAAGTGTTAACATCCATATTGACAAACGTGTTATTTATACCATCTGCATTACTGTCCAAACATAATTCCCCCAAAGTGCTAGCAATTCTTCTTGCAACTTAATTTTCCCTTTTAAAGTCCTCTTCTCCATTGCACCTACTTCACCCGGTGTAAGGTTCGCAAATTAATTAAATTTCTTTTCACAAAGTGACCTCTGTCCGACCTTCTTGTGTGAGTTCAGAACAACGTTCGAATCTTATCCTGAACATCTGATGACGGAACTTATGGTCAAACCATACCTATGCGCCTTCTCTTGACGAAACATTACACTTCTAAATGAGGTGGTTGCCTCTCACCATTGTAACTCTGCTCTTCTGCGCCAAGAAAAGTTTTACCTTAAATTTTCACTACAAGTTAGCCACACTCCAACATATGCCCAAGTCTTTAGATATTTTACCTTCGTTGGCTAACACACGACATTTCCGCATTTCTAAAATTTTCACTGTTAGTTCTCTTCAATGTTTTGTCTGACTCTCTCACAATCCAACCTTGCGGGGTGAGTCTAATTTGACCCCACTTTGTACTATAGTGGTACGTGGAAGTCATATGTTGTGCCTTAGCCGTCTCTACCATCTTTCCCTTCTATGCCAATATAGGGGTGACCTCAACTACGATCATCATTCTTGAATATACCCTATAACCTCAACTGAGCTTTGCCTCCTGTTGTCTGCCCAATTGCCTTCGCCTGACATACTGCATTGTTCGACACGTGAACGCACCAAAATGCAAATAAAATTCATTATTATATGAATTATAGCAGGAGAACGAAATCTCACCAAAGAAATCTACAATCCTAAACATAGGGCTCTATATCAAAGAAAGCTACGTTGGAAGCATAATAAGCTGCACAGATCCTAAAGGACACTAGAACCTGATGCACTGATACCACCCGTGATACCCCGACTAATTAAATACCGGGTAGCTATTCCTTTATTAAATTAATACATAATATCAAGTTTGTTCTGTCTTAGCATCACTATCGAAAACAGTTAGTTACTTACAAGCCACCTAATATTTAAAATAGACAGTTGCCAAATTTTATTAATTAAGTTAACAATAACCAAGTAATTAAATAATCAACCATCAATCGTATAAACAATCTCATATAAATAACCAAAGAAATAAAATAAACTGAGTCTGGAGTAAACACTCTAATGATAATAATACCAGAGTAAATAAAATCCCAATACAAGAGTCTAAATAAATAAACCAACATCTGAAATAATGAAAGTCTATATCTACAATCTCTAGATGAGAATAGGCACCATGCCCTAATTGATATGAATGACTCTGAAGGAACCGAGCATAAATGTGGAGGCGTTTAATACCGAGGTCCTGTATCTTTCACAGCAGCTACATCACGCCATTAGAATGGTACTCCTATGCTTGGTGTCCCTGTGGCTGGGCACTTAAAATATTTTTACAAAATAAAATAGATTTGGAGGAATACGGGTCAGATCCCAAGGTGAGAAGAGTTTAAAAATATAGCAACTGTTTAAATTACAATTAAATAACACATATTATAAATATGTTAGTTGTGTACCCTCACATGAGTTTCTCACCTCTCAACTAATGTGCACGCTTAAAGTATACCCTTAACCCATCTTAGTTATGCCGCTAACTAACTACTATGTACCACTTCCTGTCTTCACATTCTAATATAGGGTGTCTACTTACATTACCTAAATATGTCATAGTTATATCCCACATTCACCTTCATTAAATTACTTATCTCAAGTGTTATTTAAATTCTCACATTCTTAGCCCATTCAAATATCTTAGTTATTCACGTCTACTAAACAATAGTGAACTAGTCACAAGTACATATATAAATCCCTCTCAATACATGTATACATATATGGAATCCCTAGGCTAAGCTGCGGTGCATGCATACTCTGCTATCAAATCCATATACATCACGTACGTTAGGATCACGTGTTCCGAATCACTCTGGAACTGTCTCAATACAAATCACACATATTGGAGGCGAACATAGTTCACATACCCATGGATCACGCACATACATACGCTCCCATGGTCAGCTGACTTATCAACTCACAAATAATCCATTCAGAGTCCTATGTCCTTAAGTTACCAAACTAAATCCCCCCCGAAGGCACACAAAGATAAGATGGTCCTTTTTCGAAAACTAACCTCTCATGATAGTAAGTATGGTAGGTATGTCATACACACAATAATACATATACTAAGTAATCACACAACTTAGATAATCATCATTTTAGTATAGGTATATTCCAGGCCCATATCGTATGTCTCACACATATAATAATATTTCCCCATTTATTCTACATAGATTTTAATGCTATAATTCTCGACGTATAGCTCTGAGTACATTCCCTATCCCAAAAAGGTTACTAAGTCCCCTGTTAGTCTCTAAGGTTATCTAAGTATTTAAAGTTTCCCCCTTTTTAGTCTTTAACCTCAAATTATAATTAAGGAAAAATATATTCAGGTTCTCACAACTACAATCGTACCTCATTAGTCGGATATTCGTAAGCCTACCACTTAACCCCAATTAAACCTAATAATTTTTCGGGCTTCAAATACCATCCTACTGGTCTTACCTAAGTACCAATATGCTCAATCAATCATCACTAAAGAGTTCTAAAGGTTGGAAGTTATTCAATTATTTAGAGGAAAAATACTTCACTTTTCTAGAGGTGTTGATCGATCGAAGAAATAGGTCGATCGATCGACACGCTTGGATCGATCGATCGAGTAGTTATATGCCCAAAATTTCTTTGACAGTTACGGGTTCTTCCATTTCACCCCAAATCCTCCATCACAACGTCCCAAACTCCCCAGAATTTTACTAATCATCCTATTAACATTTTAGCATAATCTTTAACCTATTAGAATCATTAAACCATCGTGGATCATCAATTTCTTGGATCAAATCACCCAATTTTCGTAAAAACCCTATTTCTTCTATTTCCTACAAGATCTTCATATAACTCAACATAAATACATAATTCCCTATGCATGGATCATGGTTTCATAAGTAGTATATGCCCAAAAGTTTATCTACATGAAGCCTACCCATTTTCAATGTTTAATTCTCCAGTTTCACAATTATTTCACTTATTTACAATAAATCATCAAATCTAAACTATCATGTAAAATATATTCTTTGAATCTTTGCAAGATAAATCACTTGCCTGGAAAATAAGGATTTTGATCCTTTGAAGCAGACGGTATGGGAGTGATCCTCTCTTTCCGATCTATCTAGTGGTGGTGACGGTGGTGCAAAAGCCTTTAGGGTGGTTTCTTCTTTGGGAACTTTCTTCTTTTCCTCTCTAACTACCATTATGATTTTTGGTTGTGAAAACGCTAAGGGACTAAAGTGTTGGCTGATAATTTCTGTCTAAAATTCATGGGTTACTATTCCTCAAAAAGTCAAAATGACTAAAATACCCTCCCGGTTTGTCGGTTAGGCCTAAAATGCCTCGGGACCCAAACTAAACCCCCCGCTAGTGTTTTCTGACTATCTCGACCCTTCCAGACATGTTGGTGCACTCAAAATAATTAGATAGATTGCATAAAAATAAAATGCTTTGAAATCCATTAAATTAGGTCCTGACACAACTGACTCGCGCGTCCCAACTTAATTACCGAAACTACCGTATTCTCAACTCACGAAAATTTTAATAAATTCAATATTCACGTATTACCATAATCACTCAGTAATATTCAACATTAACATCATATTTAAATACTAAATATCATCTCGCTAGTTATTTAAATCTGAATTTTTTTCCAATTAATTATCCTAAATTAATTTATTTAATCCCACAATTAAAAGAAATTTTATTTAATTAATCTCATAATTAAAAGCCATAAAATTACGGGGTATTACACTTGAAGAGCTTGTTAGTGACTACTAAACTTATGAGCTTGACATGTTTTGTTCCAAGATCGAGAAGAAGAAAGATAAGGGCATTTCTTTGAAAACCAGGAAGGAGGAAACAACTATTTTTAATGATGAGTCTGACATCGAGTATGAGGATATGGCCTTGGTAGCAAAGAAATTCAAGAAATTTCTCAAATTTCAAAAGCAATTGAAAGATGAAAAAAGGTTTAAGAAAAGTATGCACAACAAGGCCAATCACTTCCCTAAGAACCGAAATGAGGACTTAAAGAGGGATGAGTAAAAAAAATGTTATGATTCTGAGGGTTATGGCCATAGGGTAGACGAGTTAACCACGAAACTATTGAAGGAGGGCAAAAAATTGAAGGTATATAATGCCACCCTTGACAGTGATCCGGAAGAGGGATTCGATTCCCCCATTTAGTGAAACTATATCGTGTTCATGTCTAGTCATGTGAGATTTGATAAGAAATCTTCCTATGAAGATATTTCTAAACATGCACATTGAGGCCACAGTTTGTGGATCCCAAGTGTGTGATGGTTGAAAGAGTGGAGATGAGAGTGAGTATGCTAGAGAGGAGGAGGAGAGTGAACTCAAAGTTAACTTTTGTGAGTCATATGAAGAAACATTGAAAGTAAAGAAGGCTAACTTGAAGTAGGAATCTAGGTTGGAAGAGTTTGTCATTGGGAATAAATATAGTGTTTTGTTTGATGATCTTAGGGCACGTAAGAGGACTTTTTGTGAGAAGTGATGAGTGCATTAATTTGTATATTTTATACCCAAATTTATACATTGTTAGTCGCATTTTATTTTATTTAATAAATTCTTAGGACCATTTTATTAAAAAGTGAAAAAATGCAAGAATAAGTGAATTTTGATTCAAAACGGAAATTCTAAGTAAAAAATGGGCACTTCGATAATTTTATAATATTCTTGTGCTAATTTGTGAAAAAAGTTGCCTAGTGAAATTTTTGTAGGTAATGACGAAATTTGGTGCAAATTGATGATCAACTCGAAAAAAGCGCAAAAAAACTGATTAAAAAAGTCGGAAATTTTTATTCTCCGAATTGGACGAAACTTGGCATGTGTGTTCAGCAAAAAAAAATACTTTTTGAGTTGGGGGAAATTGAAGAGTTCCACCAAAACCCTAATGCCTCACCCTAAGCCTATAAATAGGACCCTTTGGCTCATTATTTAGTGTGTAGAGAATTTCGTAGGGAGAATTTTAGAGAGCGAAGTGTAGAATTTTAGAGAGACTCACTTTAGAACAAGTGTTGGTGGTTTTATTTTGAGAGTATATTTTTATTGAGGGCCAATAGTTATTTTGTGGGAGAAGTTTTGTTAACATCAATTGTAAGTTGTTTTATTAATGAAAATTCATATTCATTCTTGCAATTTTATGATGTCTTCCATTATGCTAGCGTAATTTCTTTACTAGGACTAGGTGAAATTTATCATGTTTGATTAATATTATTCGTGATTTAAATTCGTCTTTGTTCCCGATATGTGCTAAAGGTCTTAAAAATTCGGTATTCATTTAAAATGACACGAGAGTCTGTTTTAAACCTTCGGCTTTGTTTAAGAAAAAATCATATTTTTATTTTCAAGTGTGAGTACTTTTTGATGGATTATGCTTGCACTCGATTGTTTTGATAGTCCATTCTTAAAGACTATAATTTAAAATCTAAAAGTGAACTTTTAAGGGAATAGGGATTTTAGCCATCTTAATTTAGAGACGGTAAATTTTATTGGGAAGTTAACCGTGTTATCCTCTGAATTAAATACGAGGAGAGTAGGTTAAAGTTGAGTTATAAAATCGGGACTGATGAGTTTAAATTATTACATAATATTAGTTGAATGTGATAAATGGTTCCAACGTCCTAGTTTTCATGCTCCCTTGATTATATCTCTCGTAGTCCTACTTTTTGTTTGTGTTTGCTTAGTTTAATTATCACATCTCATTTCTAGACCCATTTCGTCTAGTTGGACAGTCACAATTATTTTGAACAAAAAATTGACAAATCTTTGTGGGTTCGACATGTACTTATACTCACTATTCTATAATAGCCCGTGCACTTGCGGTTTTTTAATAAATTGATAACAAGAAACTAGACTACGTTGAGGGTGAGATAGATAGTCTTCAATACTTGATGGAGGCTACAAAAAGAGCTTTTAGAATTTGAGGATTCTAGGAATTTACTCGAGTCGAGAATAGTTGAGCTAGAGGAGAGATTGAGAGATTCGAGTCGTGTCAATTTTAATTTAAAATTTAGGTCAAAAAATTTGAATAGAATAGTAGTTACCATCCAAATCAAAGATCATAATTTTTGAATTGGCTTCGATGATCAAAAGACTTACGCTACCCCAGTCAAGACCATGTGTTTGAGAGAGCCGACTAAGAGCATTAGGAAAGGTCAACCCTTAAGTAAAATCCCTCGTCATGTTTACACTTGCACTCATTATGGTAGGAAGGTCACCTTAGGAGGTTTTAATATTATCTTAAAAATGTCCTACGAAGTCTAAGAGTAGAGTCACCAAGGTTCCCCAAACTCGAGAGCATCAGGTTAAACCTATATGGGTTAGGAAATCAAATTTGAAGGCTTTACATATTAGACTTGTTGATTCTCATTTACCTGCACATGATAATTGCCATGCTATATCTAATGGTTGATTATGTTCGGATGTTTACATACACTAGTTGTGCTTCATAATATATGTTTCCTTGTTGTATATTGTTTGTATCTTTTGTATTTTAATTTTTCATTTATTGAGTCATATTGGATAATACAAAGATATTTTGTTTCTCTTTTGAGTTAATTTTGTTTTCAAATTGATGGTTTTTGAAACTTTTTTACAAAAACTCAAAAAAGATTTTTGGTTTTTGTGTATTTTAGTTTTACACATTTTGTGTGGCATATTGTTGTGTTTGAATCCAATTCATTCCGTGCTGTCCATGTGACTAGGACATTTGTTTATGATTGTTAATACTTAAATTGTTCTTAAGCATTCTTGTGTAGAATTATTCTAACTTTGATTCGCTTAATGGAATCACTTTGTTTATGACTCCATGTACACATGCATGGGCTCTTTGAATTTTAACTTCACATGTATATTTGAACAATGTGAGATGTTATCCCATCAATATTATCATATACATATTTTGTGACCATGGGAAATTTGTGTATGTAAGAACTATTGCCCGTGAGAATATTTATGATGTATTGAAAAAATATGAGGTTGCATGAGAAAGGGATACGAAAGGAGCAAATCTCCTTTGCGAAAAAGCCACCATTGGCCAGAGCCTAATGAAAAGATTAAAGGTAACAAAAATAGAAAATTTTTGAAGGACAACTTGTTTATTTTGTTTGATCATTCAAAAGTGATAGCTTTAAAAGAATTGAGTGAAAATAAAATATGACATGTTTATCTTTTGAGGGTGTTATAGTTAAATATCAATGAGTTTGTACTATGAATCCTAGTTATGCTTATTTCGTCATGACGCTATTGATTTGTAGAATCATAAATATTCTAGGCTTATGTGGAGTGTGCTTATTTGTTCAAAGAGTTCACTTTATCTATTCACTTGAGAATAAATCTTGGTTTGATAAATTTTTACGATCAAATAAAACTCCTTGAACATAGTTTAGTGTTTGGGTCATAATTCATTTGTATCTAGTTCACACCCATTCTTGCCATCCCACATGTTTATACACATCGATACTATGCTAGTGTGTAAAGCTTATGTGTTTTGTGTCGAGTTTTGGTGGTTGTTTATGCCTATATATGTGTGTCGATATTTCTGTACTGTATATTTTACATATTAACATATAAGGTATCTTTTGTGTTTTGAGTCTTTGCGCTTTACATTTAGTCCATGTTTTCCATATGATTTATCTTTGGATTTTATTTGGCATGCTATGTGATAATTTTGGTATCTCTTGTTGAGTGCATTGAAATTCCATATCTCATTTGGTAATTTCAAATTGGTATCATACTTCATTGTTTATTCATATTGGTATCTTTTTGCATCAATATTGATATTATTTGATTATTGTGTGGATTATTTGTGCTTGTGTTTCCACGTTGTGTGTTTGCTACACTCAACACCATCGCATGATTTTATTCCTTCCTTCCTATTTCAAAATTAGTATCTCATCCTCACATATTTAGGGGGAGATTTGGTTATTTAGGGAGTAATAGTTCTATACTTTCTTTATTTTTTTATTACTGAACAAAAAGGGGAATAAATGGTATCTTTCCTTTCCTTTCATGATTATGATATGTTTATCTTAGATGGAGACGTCGTACCTAAGTTGATATTGTTTTAAACATTGTTAGAAATTTATTCTTAGGAGAATTTATACTTGTTATATTCTCTTTGCATTTGAAGGTGTGTTTAAGTGTGCTGGTTTACAACATGCGGAAAAGTTTTCTAGCGTGTAAAGATACTTAAGTTAATGAGTTGAACAAGTTGTACTTTTCCTTTTTGGAGTTAAGAATTAAGTCTTTTTAAAGATCTTGATGACCCATAGGATTTTTATTTTTGTTTTGTTTTGGAATAGTCAAAGGGGGAGATTTGTAAGGATAAATTTTCAATCGAGTTACAAAAAATTTTAGTCATAAATTGGGATTTATATTGTCGATCTCGTAATCTTATGACGTGTTTGATGAAGACATAGTGGTCAAGCTTCAAAGTTGGACACACATCATACCGTGTTTATCGTGCCAAGTTTGTCTTCACATTTATCGAGGATGTCGTAAGGTATGGATGCATTTTGAATATGGTACTTGGATAACTTTTTAATAGTGTTTATTTTTAAACAAAATTGTTTGGAACATTTTTTAAAATGGTTTTTGAAGAAAATATTTTTTTTGTTTTGAAGCTAGTTAGAACGAAATTGGTACTTCATTGGAATGAAGTTAAGATCTCATTAGAAAGAGAAACATATATCATTAGAATGAACTTCACACCTCATTGGAACGTGCATCGAACGAACATTAAATGAGGACTCTATGTCAAATAGTGGACAACTCGTTGGAAGCTCGTTGAAAATTCGTTAGAACAAAAAAGGGTTATCACTCGAACGAACTTTGTTCTCGTTAGAAAGAAATTGCCTTCTCGTTTAAACGAACTATACGATATCGTTCGAATAATTTAGCTGCCTTAAAAGTCATGTTTTCACTATTTATTGCGTGTTGGACTCAACGTTTTTCAAGAACTTTTAGCAAAAATTAATTCCTTACCTGTTTACCAAAGTTCCAAAACCCTAGTTTCACCCTTTGTGTTTAAAGATCTAAGTTTACGTATTCATAAGCTTTGAGATCGTTGAGTTTGGGCACCAAAGTTTGTTTCTCATCATTTTATATTGTGAATGTGTTTTATGCGGTGGACTCCGTACTGATTTGCTATGTTGCAGTAAAGAAGAGATGGATTTTGTGTTTCGATTTCGTAGACGGTTATTGAGCCTGAATGGTGGATATAGAGGCGTGCGTGGACTCACGCGTTATAGCAGCTGGCATGGGTTGACTCTTACGTTTCACTGTGGAGGAGTGGTAGAATATAGGAGAGCTTCAAGGCTTGCGAGGGTGAGGAGTCGTTGAGTAAGTATATTGTCTAGTTTTTGTAAAACCTTATCATAGTGATATCTTTGGTTGAATAGTCTGAGTTTTTTCCTTTGATTATTTTCCTCGTACATCAGCCTGTTGTGTTGGAATTATTTGTTTATATACTTACCATCTAGTTTCAAGTTTTAGGTAAAAAAATATAAATTGGGTAAATCATTTTTTCACACTAAAGGTTTAAAATTGGTGCACGATTTCTGTTGGATTATTTTATTTAAAGTTTTGATCTTTAAAATTAAAAAATCTAAACGTAGACTTTTTAGTTTGTTCGGACCATCCCTTTCCTATTAGCATGAGTTTTTAATTACTCTGTGGTAGTGCATAAATAATTATGTTTTTAGCGTTATAATGATCTCCATCACAATCCATCATTCTTTTGGTCTTTCACCTGAGCTCAATGCCTCTTTCTCTTCCATTATCTCTATACTAAACACTCGCTTCTCAAAAAGACAATGGTGTTAGCCCCAATAGCATTTATGAGTCTGCCTCAACCTCGAACCCCACATGAAATGATGTGAATCCATTAGGAGTTGGTATTGTCTCTCTGCATAGTTTTTATGATAATGAATTATAACAAGTTGGTGTCCGCCCTATCCAAAATTAAGCTTATCATGAGCCGACCTTTTATTTTGATGCCCATTATTCATCGTCTACATCTAGAAACTGCTATGAAATTACTAATAGACCAAATTTTTCCATCTCATAATCCCAAGATGAATTAGTTTATGAGGATGAAAAGGATATTGGGTAAGATGATGCCTGCAGGGTGGAACCCAATTTCAAATTGCATAATGAGTAAAATCACCACGACCAACATCCTACTGTTGTTCAGGACGATCCTTTGCTGACCTCTCCTTTTAGACCTGTGTTGGAAGAACTTGTTCTACCAGCTCATGATAGAATAAACATTGGTTATGATCGTACTCTTGTTCTTCCTTGATTTTCGCTTAATTAACGGACACATGTAATCTATCCCACTTTCATATGTCATCCTAAGGGAGATTACACTTGGTCTTGGCCGAATAAGCTTTATTTCCCGTTCGCCACTCGCAAGTGTTGTTATTTAAGTCTTTTGGATGCTTGGCATTGTGAAACTTATAAGGTTCAAAGATATAGAGCCATTGACTCTAATTATCCCTATCGTACCTCTATGTATCACACATATTTTTACCTCACCAATAACCTCGATACCTCCTATGTCTCAATTGGATCCATCTTTGATGAAAATTCCTTCGAAGCTCCGTTGACTGAGTCTAATTTCTCTAACACCCCATCTCTGATATGGTTGTATTTCTACACATACCGTATGAGTACACAATTTGGTATTTGGAGAAGATTGTCCAAGATGGTATAGACATTGGTTATCACTCCATATCTTGCCCTTTTTACTGCCAATAATCTTAGTAGAGCTCAGTTGGTTCTTCATTCCTTTTCCCACTTTTCCCATGGGTTATGATGAAAGGTTATGTTTTAGACCATTTGGGACTTTTTTATCATTTAAAATTTTTAATATACTCCTCCAATTCCTATGGCTTGGATTATCTCTTCTTCAAAACTTATCTTTCTTTTATTAGAAGGTTAAAGCAGCATGATGACCTTTTTAGTAACGTGTCTTGGAGGATTGAAAGGATTTTGCACGTGTTTTCATTTTTGGTCAAGGTGATCCGTAGGATTATGGATTTGATGATCTTTCACCCGAAGAAATCTCTTTTAGATCCACGAGACTCGAGGTAGAAACCAAAATGTGGTCCAAAGCTTGTAGCGTCATGAGATATTCTTATTGAAAATGGCTCAATATGGCGCCTATTTGGATTCGAAAAAAAATGCATTGTATCCATGTGGAATACATTCCATAAATTATTTACTTATGAATTTTACCATTGTTATGCAATCCATAGAGGGTGATGTTATGTTCCCCCCATTTTTTTAATCTCCAATTTCTAAACTATTGATCTAAAGTAATATTAGTTTGTTTTGAACCACTGTTTGAAGGGTTATGATTGAGCCAATTATGTTGTGAATCTTCTTATTTATTGTGATGATTATAATGGCTAATATTATTTAAACCAATGATGTTACTTTTTGTGTACTGTTTATTTCATTCATTTGATGGGTATTTTATGTTTTAATCATATTTGGTATGTTGCATGTACTAGTATCTATTTTTATACTTTTAGACCCAAAAATATATCAATTTTGGTCTATTATTCATGCATGTTTTATTATTGGTGGTGGTCTCACCAAATTCTATTGCATGTGTGGATATGTCCAATTAATAACTTTTTTGTTCTTTACTGGAATAAATAAAACTCGTAAATGGACCTATTTCGTTATTTTCTCTAACCAATATATATGGTTGTCGTGGTACTTCCAACATTTAATATTATCATTCTGCAAATATAATCATGAGAGAATTTTTATTGATTTCTCCCCAAAAGGCGCTTTTTATCCTCATACCCCTTTCCTTTTGGAGGGAAGCCTTTTGTGACACGTGTTAGGTTTTTCTTAGCGTTATTTTGCATTTCAAATGGTCTATTTGAGATTACTTGAGATTGTCTCTTAATTTATTTTCTTTTTTACCATTCACTCTCTCTCCAAGCACATTTTTAGCTTTGCAAATTATTTTCTCTCTCTTCATTACCTTTCACTATCAAT
Organism: Sambucus nigra; assembly: GCA_949130495.1. Lineage (NCBI taxonomy): Eukaryota > Viridiplantae > Streptophyta > Magnoliopsida > Dipsacales > Adoxaceae > Sambucus > Sambucus nigra. Next base: position 52,701,871 of record OX422214.1, read on the forward strand.
GGCGTCCAACTCTGAAAATCCTAATGTTTACTCCCAGTTTGAAGAAATTGTTAAGAGTTTCATGGCTAACGACTTTATCGTCATTTAGGGTATTGTTTTCCCCATTCGATTTCAATATGGGTAGACTCATTTCACTATTTCCCCCTTTTTCAAAGACGATTTTCCCCTATCGTTCTCTCCTTTCTATCCTAGGTTTGGGGATCAAACCCTCATTAATATTCTAGCTACCTTAAAGCACCATCCTCTTTCACGTTTAGGTTTTGCCCAAAAGATTGGACAAGACCTTATAGTCTAAATGGTTGAACCATGATTTAATAGCCAAGGTCTGGGAAATGAAAATATTTGCGATTTATGATGCCATTAAACTTAGTTTGACGAACATTGAATACGATCCGCTTGTTATCTCCAGTGCTATTCAAGAGGATGTTCATCCTCACATGTTATCGGCTGAGATCCCTATGAATGTATTACCCCATAATTTTAGTGCATTAAATTAGATTGCGAATATTACATTTGCTTGTTTCATATGACACGAGATGTCACTATTTATGCCATGTGTTATATGGACTGTATAGGTCAAAATTGAAATCATACTTAATACACGGTAATAAATTAATAATTGTTTATAAGTGACACTCTATTGCCTATGGTATATGATGTTAGATGTCCCTATTTATGGAATGTGTTATGTATTTGTATAATTCAAAATTAAAATCGAACTTAATATGCAGTAATAATTTTTTTTATCAATGATGGTGTATTATGGATGACTGTGAAATGGGAAGGAATTTGATATTGAGGGTTTCCTTGTTTGGATTTTCCCCTCAATGTAGGTTTCCATCAACCATAAAGTAGTTTCCTATAATGTTATGTCCCACTAAATTAATAAATAATTTAATAATGAATTTTGGGAATCATGTCGATTAGAATATTAGGATGTTGGTATGGTATTTTAAGTTGACATTTTGGGCATGTAGAATTTCTGGTTATGACTTAATATAATGGGTTTTAAGTCCTATAGGTTGCTATATGACTTGGGCTAGGTTTTGGGTCATTTAGAGATGTAACTGGGCTTATTAGGTTGAGGCCCATATGGGGCCTAAGCCTAATTCTAAAAATAGTATATTAAAAAGGTCATTATGTTATAACTAATTCATTTCAACAATTTTGGAGAGAAATCTTAGACCTATAGAGCTAAGGCACCTTAGAAAGAAAAGGATTTGGAGAAATTGAGCTTGGATTTCATCCCAATTGGAATTGAGGCAAGTTTAATTAGTGTAGGAATATAATTATTTTTGTGTTATAGTGTAGCTATTCATTTAAATCAAAATATAATTATATTGAAATATCATTTTTAGGATCAATTAACTAATTTCATAATTGAATTAATAAGATAGTGAAAGTTACTATTTATGTTCTTGGAATGATTAGGTTTCGAGTAGAATTCCTTTTGAATCTGAGATGGAATTGATGTATAATTGGTAGGTGGATATTATGTAATTAAAACCACTCAAAAACCCCGTTTATAATTGAATGATATGATAAGTAATCTAAACCTAATTGATTAAAGATAGAATTCCAGGAGTCTTGGTTTGAATATGAAATTTCCCTTTTAATTCATGTGAAAATTGTGTTAAAACATTAGTTATAGGTTATGGTTAATGTTGGGACACTTATACAAGAAGGTAGTTGGGTTTCAACCTAGATTGGGAGCTTGGAATGATGTCATAGAGGTTTTTGGGTATGAATCCCTTAATCGGGAAGAAGAGCCTACATATAGGGCATGCCAGTCAATCGACCCCAAGAGTTTGGCCAATGACGTGTTTAGGGATCGTTTGGATATATTCTGAAACCTGACGGTAGTTTAAGGATTTTGTTCTTAATTAGAAGAGATGAATTAATTTAATAAATATATATTAAGAATTAGTAACATGTGTGTACTTAGGATTACCACTCTTGTGTATTATATGTTATATACCATGTGTATATGCTCGTGAGATACGTACTATAGGGGATATCCATTATGGGGCCTGTACATTATCGACCACACTGGCACCCTGATTTTAAAGATGGGATCTACCTTGGTCAGTTATACCAAACACTACATGCTGAAAGTACCCGGTGGATCCCAATGAGATAAATGGGGGGATCCTCTTATATTGCCTGGGGTATGGGGACATGTGATTGGTGTGAAGGCGTAGTGATTATCCTTTTATTAATTATGGAGGTTATAGTTGTGGGAAAACATATAACTATGCCTAGTACGAGCGAGGGATCCCCGAAGGAGAAAGGGATAGACCTTCATTGTGTGTGGGCTCGATCTCAGTCCTTTATTATGTAAGTAGATAAGACAGTGCTTATGTAATACTAGAAGTAGAGATTGTCTTTTATTATATGATCATATATTTGAGATATACAGACTGCGATGAGATGGAGCCTTTACTTGTATTCGGTAGAGATGAATAATATATAATCATGGGGTCCACTCGTGTTTGGGAATTATATGTATGTGATATCTACGATTGTTTTTGATTTGGATAACTTAAAAGAAATCAAAATATGTGAGGAAGATGCGTAGTTATATTGTAGCCCAAACTCAGTTATAGTGTTACTCTTCATAAATTTGTTGCTAACGTTGTTCTTTAATTCTCTTTTCAGGGCATAAGTCGTTGATGCGGCCTCACCCCATAATTCATTTACAACTTCGTAATTACTGATCTCATAGGATGTAGGTGTCGATCTTGCATTATCACCCTTTATATTCTTATTTACATTTATGTTGGGTTGGATACTTAGTATTTATTACTATTTATGGAGATATTGTTTTATATGGAGATAGATATACTTCCACTGTTTGGTTTTATTACTATGAATAATTATGGTATGAGAGATTTATCTCGGTTTTTCTTATTATGTATCCATCTATTTAGTTGCATGCATTTGTTACTTTATTGCATGATTATAATAATACACAATTGTTTAGACTCAGGTTTATTTATTTTAGACCTGATCATTCTAATTTAAATTTTACGGGGTGTCAAAGTTGGTATCACGATATTCCTAGTTCTAGGGTCTTAGGGATGTTGAGTGCATCGATCGCTTTTCCACGTTGTGTCTTTGACTACTTTAGAGATTTACCATTTAGTACTTGTATTCTCTATAAAGATGACCTCTTAGGGGTTTAGTGACATTGTTCTAGGCGAACGATTTGAATAGACCAAAGTGTATAGGGAGATTTCCTTATTTGGATTTCCTTTATAAAACGTCCCACGCATGAGGTCGATTTAAATCAGGAGTCAGTGTAATACCCCGATTCGGATTTGGGATACCGTTGGGTCAACCCGCACCCGAATCAAGGTGTTAAGGGGGAGGGGGAATGCCCAATTTTATTATTGAAGAAAATCCTTTAATTTTCTCCATTTTATAAGGAAAAAATGTAATTAAAAAACTTTTAATATAAGAAATAGGTTGCATCTTTAAGTAATTAAGTTAATTAGCAAGATTTATTTAGAAAAAGTCCATTAAATCCAACAATGCTAATAATAAGGTAAATAAATCATAAAACTCCTGTGTTATTATAACAAATGGACTAAGGCCCAAATAAAATATTGTTTAAAGTGCCATGAATCCAAATGTCCCGAAACACATTTTTTGAAAATGCTATGGTAGAGATCTAACGATGACTAGCACCCTCTGGAGACTTATTAACGTCCATGCCAATGTCCCTACCGGAGGTCTTGGGGGGTGGGGTGGGGTGGGGGGTAAAGCATAAAAGCAAAGGGTGAGCAAAACGCTCAGCATGATGGGGAGTACTAAGATATAAATTTTTATAAAAAAACACTATACATATAATGTTTATTTTAGCAATTTCGAAACGTTGTCATTTAACGAGTATACATGCAACTACCATGCCACGCAACTCGAGCTATGTGATCATACCCACACTTAAACAAATCCTAATTCATTTACTTAGAGACCACTTACATCATCTTATCCTTAGTATCATTTACCACATACCTTCTATTAGGTCGTCTTTTACATTTTCTTAGGCACAACCTTTGTATTATCATCTTTCACTTTTCTCATTATCCTTTTCTCGCAATGCACCAAATAACCTTCTTACTTTAATGGGCTCCACACCGCCGACGATGCCACTATATGTCCCGATAATTGGTTTTGGGTCTTTCACCCCAGGTCTTCGGGCACTTCTTTATTCTTTTTTGGTTGCATCCGAGTCTATATAAATGTGTGTTAACATTTATCAAATGTCCACATTATGCCATCACCTTCATCATTCTTCGATTCACGTTTACATTTAATGTCAATTTCATTCCGTTTTATTCATTTCATCCGTTTTTCACAAATTGATCGATAAGGTCAAATGAGGAAGTCCAACCACTAGGACCTACATTTTTACCAAAATTATCATTTTGTAATTCATTTTCCCAACACGTTGTGAAAAACATATTTTCATCATTATAACGTTATAAATTATCATTTTATGTCCAAAACCATGTCTCATCATTTTACTTCAAGAAAATTCCATTTCTTCACATTTCTTTAACAATAATTACATTTATCGTTATGTAGGCCATTAGTACCAAAATGTCCATTTTAGCCTTATAATCATATGTTGTCTTAAACATTATTATTCCTCATTTTATCAATATTTTACAACATATTTGGGGGTTGAATTTACCAATTTTCACATTTCATCTTGAAACTCATTTTAATATTCATCTATCATGTTTATATATCCTCTACTAACGTACTACAAGATTCTAAACTTGTAAGGATGAATTTCAACCTAGAAATCCAATAATATGAGTTCCAAACATGTTGTTAACATGAAATCATATTTTATGAATATTCATCATATTCCAAGAGCAAAATGATGATTTTTCTTCAAAAATCCATTCAAGTTTAGTTTTCTTTAAAACTTGCATTTTTCATAAGAATGCAACCTTGAAACCCTCCCAGCCTACGATCTCCGTCACGCTGGCTGAGTGGGTACTCCACCAGTGATGAGCTTAGTTGGTGAGCCGAAAGGTCACTATCTTGACCTTGTGCCCAACTGGAATGTGAAGGATGTCCATAATCGTGATGACCTCATCTAGCCACTCCTCTGCGGCATCGAGGTTAGCTATCCCATTGAAGGTCGGTGGGTTCAACCTCCTGAATTCCTTCATGGTAGATGCTGAAGTGGTCTTTCAACCGTGTAACTGGAACTATAACCAATTATGTAATTAATCATTTATTGGCTGCTCTGCTGGTTCCCAAAAGACTACTGAGGGCATTCTCTCTTGAGGTGGCTTGAAAGACCCCACCCATAACACGTTCGCTCGGTAGGGTCTATAGGATGTTAGTCTCTAGTACACTAAGAAGAGGATGAACCAACGCTTATTGTGGCTTTGAGCTTCACAAAAAAAAACTGGCATAGATCCTGAACTTCTTACTATTATTTCCCTGAGACCCACTCGTCTTCCACTTCTTCTCCTGAATAGCCCTACCGTCCTCTGCCTCAAACTCAAGCCTGATGGACTTGTTAATTGCGACCCTAAAGTTTGGTTGATCCAAACCAACCATAATTTGTTGGATTCTAAAGTTAAGGCTCTTGATAAATATCCTCGTATTCTTAGCCCTTGACAAATATCCTCGTCTTTTTAGCCTCATCCTTTTGAACCGTGTCCATATACTTGGACATGCTATCAAACTTGACTTGGTACTCATTAATGGACATATTTCCATGGATCAAATGAAACAACGCATCCTTCTTGGCATCTCTGAATGACTAAGGGAAGTACCGATCCAAAAATGCAACCTTGAAACCCTCCCCGACTACGATCTCCGTCACGCTGACTGAGTAGGCTCTCCACCAGTGCTGAGCTTGCTCGGTGAGCTAAAAGATCGTTATCTTGACCTTGTGCCCAACAGGCACGTCAAGGATGTCCATAACCCTAATGACCTTATCCATCCACTCCTTTGCAGCATCGATGCTAGCTATCCCATTGAAGGTTGGTGGGTTCAACCTCCTGAACTCCTTCATGGTAGATGCTGAAGTGGTGATTTCAACCGTCCCACTATGATTTGCTCTCAGCTGCTGAGAGATGGAGTCGGCAAGCTAACGCACGACCTGTTTCATGTGCCTGAGCTCATTGTTCCCAGATCCACCAGCACAACTGCGACGTGTAGTTATCTACACAAGAAAGAAGAGTTCAATACAACAACGGTAACAAAAATGAAAGTGAAAATTATAATGGAGCGCATAAGGAAACGTACTCAGAGTGCGTAAAACACTCTATCACACACAAGGATCCTAATGCGCTAATACCATTTGTAACGCCCTGGCCTGAATTTGGGTTACTATTGGGTTAACCTGCTCCCGAGTCAAGGTGTTTAGGAGGGAGAGGTAAAGCCCAATTTTATTATTTAACAAAATCCTTTACTTTGCACCATTTTATAAGGAACATATGTAATTAAACATGTTTTAATTTAAAAAATATGTTACGGCTTTAAGTAATTAAGTTAATTAGCAAGATTTATTTAGGAAAATTTCGTTGAATCCAGCAATGCTAATAATAAGGGAAATAAACCATAAAACTCCTTTATTATTATAACAAATGGAACAAGGCCCGAATAAAAGATTGTTTATAGTGTTATGAATTCAAATGTCCCGAAACATATTTTTTGAAAATACTATGGTAGAGATCTAACGACGACTAACACCCTATGGAGCTTTATTAACGTCCTTGCTAACATCCCTACCATAGGTACATGGGAGTGGGGGTTTAAACATAAAAATAAGGGGTGAGCAAAACGGTCAATAGGGTGGGGAGTACTAAGCTATACATTTTTATAAGAAAATATTATATATATATAATGTTTATTTTAGCAATTATGAAAACGTTATCATTTAACGAGTATAAATACAACTATCACGCAATGCAACCCGAGCTACGTGCTCATACCAACACTTAAACAAATTCTAAGCCATTTACTTAGAGACCAATTAGATCATCTTATCCTTAATATCCTTTTCCACGTACCTTCTATTCGATTGTTTTTCACATTTTTTTAGGCATAACCTGTATATTATAATCTTTCACTTTTCTCATTATACTTTTTAGTCAATGCACTAAATAACTTGCGTACTTTAACGGGCTCCATATCATCGGCGATGCCATCATATGCTCTGATTAGTGGTTTTAGGTCTTTCACCCCAGGGCTCATGGCCCTTCTTAATTCTTTCATGGATGCATATGAGTCTATATTAACGTGTTTTAACATTTCTCACATGTTCACATTATACCATCACCTTCATCATTCTTCGATTCATGTTTACGTGTAATACCGATTTCATTATGTTTGATTCATTTCATTTATTTCTCACAAAACCGACCGATAAGGTCAAATGAGGAAATCCAAACACTAGGACCCACATTTTTACCAAATTTACCATTTTTGTCATTCATTTTGCCAACACGTTGTGAAAAACATATTTTCATCATTATAATGTTATAAATTATAATTTTATGTCCAAACACATGTCTCATCATTTTACTTTAAGAAAATACCATTTCTTCACCTTTCTTTAATAAGAATTACATTTATCGTTATGAAGGCCATCTTTACTAAGATCTCCATTATAGCCTTATAATCATATGTTGTCTTAAACATCATTATTCCTCATTTTATGTATATTTTACAACATATTTAGGGGTTTGATTTACCATTTTTTTTTTATTTCATCTTGAAACTCATTTTAATCTTCATGTATCATGTTTGTATGTCTTTTACTAACATACTACAAGATTCTCACACGTGACGATGGATTTCAACGTAGAAATCCAATAATATGAGTCTTAAAGTTGATATTAACATGAAATCATACTTAATGTTCATATTCAACATATTCCAAGATTAAAATGATGCTTGTTATTCAAAAATCCATTCAAGTTTATTTTTATTTAAAACTTGCATTTTTCAAAAGAAAACTTTAAACAAACATACTAGAAAATGACTTTGCAAGGTTATGTACATTCTAGCGTGAATCTTAAAATGTAACTTAGGTTTTAAACTTAAAAACACAGTAAGGAAAACCCTACCTTGAATTTGAAGAGGAGAACCTAGTAAATGATGACTTAAAATATCCTAAAACTCCAATAAAACCTCAAGAAAACTCCTAGCAACTCCAAAAGCTCTAAGAAATGCTTCAACTCCTCTGGAAGGCTATAAGAATGAATATACAACCCAATTTGTTCCTTGGACAAGGCTTGAAATGGGTATTATAAGCTTTATAATGACTAGAATAAGGCTTGGAATGGAGGTATAACCCTTGGAGATTGGTGGATGAATGTTGGCAATGGAGGGAGGAACATGGAAATTGGGAGAGAGAGAGCTCAAAAATCTGATGGAGAGGCGTTGGAAAGATCGCCAACACTCTTTTCTCTTTTATTTATTCCCCAAAACATCCTAGGCTTTTACCCTTTGGTCCACCAAACCCAAATCCCATTTGATTCGCTCCATTGGGAGATTGACATATCAAACGATCTAATGGTTCTCATCGCAGCAGTATATTTGGATCTACAGAAATATGATTTTTGTAATCTTGTTCGAATGAGACTAGACCTCGTTAGAACAACAATACACATCTCGTTCGAAAGGGATTCCAATGAGAATATAACGAGACGGTCAAAAGTGGACAAAATATGGTCGTTCAATGGTCGTTTATAGCAGTTATTCGAATGAGATTTGAATCTCATTCGAATGACTTAGCATTTTGTTCAAATGGCCCAAAACGTTTCTTATTTAAATTTTAGGCCATTCAATTCCATTTTAATAGCACAAAGTCCACAAGAACAGTTCAAAATAGACAACCATCCATTATATTAAGTTCATGGCCAATATGCATGCAAATTACAGGGGAAAGAGGTAACATATCGAGCACGAGTGCCATAGTTAGGGGACATTTGATGTGAGACAATTAGTAAGTGTTTTACATATGGTTTAAGGGGAAGTGTTTTTCACTCATCATTTGTAACAACATGAGAAGTGAGTTTTTAAAGACCTCATCTATGAAATGTGCGATAACCAGTATCAGGAGGAGTTTGACTATTATTCTTTTGTTACACCGTGAGAGATGGATATGAGTGCGAGAAGACTTTTTACATTAGCAAAAACCTTAGATGAAGGGTTTTGTAGGTGTTATTAGGCAACCTATTCTTCACCAGTTGTGCTCAGGCAGTGGAATTTACCTTTCTACATCAATAAGACCACTACGGCTACCTAAAGGAAATAGTTCCTAAGATTGTGATGACCAAGGCCAAAATAGAACCAAATGAATAGAAACGGTGTAGCATTGATCTGGGTATGGAAACACCTCACAAGTAAAAGGAACCATATAGGGAGAGTAGACCCTACGAGGTTTCGAAGAGTAGACAATATGATATGTTATGATTGGCATAACTAGGGAAATTATGACCAATAGGGTCACGACCAATGAGAATAGGCCCACGAGACTAGTTTTAGTAAAAATGACCATAGAGGTGAGGTCAACAAGTTATCCAATAATTCTTCCATTTTAATACATCATTTAAATGAAGGTGTTACACTTGTGGCGAGTGAGGCCATTTAGTTATTAGAGTCCTTAGTGGAAACTAATCTTTTGGGGTAGCATTGAGGGAAGATTATGTGTATGTTTACGGCTCACACATATGATTGTTATGTTGATTTCAAACGGTTCATGTCCTCTTATTAGTGGTTCATTAACCAAGAGGTTGATATATAGAGATTTTATCACCGTGCTTATTGATTGTGAGGATACCTCAACGGGTAAGGGACTGCTTTACATCATGATTATAGAAACATAGCAGTTTGTTTGGTTGACTTGGTTTTCAGCCGATTTATTAACTTTTTAGATGAAAAATCATTGTATTATTAGTGGGCTTATTTGTATAGCATGTATTATGAGAATCTCGACTACTGAGAGGGTATGCTTTACATTTATTATTTTGGGTAGGGGTTGTTTCTTATAGTTATGCTTTGGCTGGGGAGAGGGTCTAGTACACACTTGTAAATATATAAATGTGAGTAAATTTGAGGAGATCATAGTGTCTTTATACTCAATACCCATTGTTCAAGATTTTTTGTTCGAATTTGATGAGGTTATCGGCTATAAGATATATAGATTTTTGTATTGACTTGGCACCGAGCACTAGGCCCGTAGTGAGGGAACCATACTATGCCCTCCATTTGAAATATGGGAGCTGCATGACCAGATTCAGCAGTTACTGAGTTAGGTTTTTGTACAAAGGAGTACGTCTCTGTGGGGATCTCCAGTTGGTTATGAAGAAGAAGTGCGGTTCATTCCGATTGTGTGTGGATTATCGAGAGTTGAATAAGGTCACAATACGAAACAAGTATACATTGTCACGTATCGAATATCTGTTTGACTAGTTGAGAGGCACATTATTATTTTCTAAGATTAATTTGCGCTCGGATATCATCAGTTATGTATTTGGGAGGAGGAAATTATGAAGGTAGCCTTGTTGTTGCATAATGGATCATATGAGTTTCAGGTTGTGTCATTTGAGCTAACCACCACACCGACAGTATTTATGGATATTGATGATCCCAAAAATGGGCTCATCTACATATTGTAAATTTTGGTCATTTCGGCCTAATAAGGGTTGATCTTATAAGGTCATCCGCGTACTCACTCAAGATCAACTTAGTATTCATTAGACAACTAAGAACACACATAATTCACCAGAATGGGAATTTTATTCATTTCAAGACTACACAAAGGAGTGCACATGATAGTATTACACATGGAAGAAATATTAACATTCCATACAGATTTTAGAAGGACACGTGTCACCAATCAAGAGGATAGGATTAATTAACATTATTCATGTGACTTGGGTGCACATACACCCCGAGCCACCTATAAATAGGAATGTACCTTTTAACTTGTGTAATAAGTAATCTCATTGTAAATTATACCAAAACTCTAGCAAAATAGTGTTAGAGAGGGGAAGTACCAAACTTGTAACTTCTAGAACACTATTTAATTATGAAGAACGACTTAGTATAAGTGGATGTAAGCCAATTAGATGTGACATCCCGCCTACTAAAATACCAAATGGACAGCCTGTGATCAAAATAAAACGTTGATCTCATATGGATCATTCTTAGCATCACTGTCGACAACTTTTTAAAGTTACTAACCACCTAGTAATTTAATTAGACCGGTGCCAAATTTTATCTTCTATTTATTAACAACAAGCGGAAAATAAATAATAATAAAACCATCAAAACCACTAATAACTGAATCCCACACACATGAATAACATAAAACAAGATAATCGAATAAACTATCGGTTCAACATTAATATATAATAGTCCATGAAGAAATAACCTGGATACATAAAGTTCAATAAATAAACTAAATACAAAATCTGTGGGCGACATGCCCAAATGAGTACGTAGGAAAAGTTCCCACACTAGGAGTAAATGAACGGAGCGCTATCACAAGGTCGTCCAACTTCCACATGAGCTGCAGCTGCGCATCCCAGGATAGAATTTTCAAACTGGGCGTCCTTGTGGCTGGACACCCAAAATGTTTTGGAATTTTTTTTGACACGGGTCAGAGCCCAAGTAAAACATTTTGAAAGTATTTATCAAGAATTTAAATTGCAATAATTAAATATGCATGCACACTTTTCATATTTAAACTAGTGTCGCACTCTCTTGATACATAACTCACCCCTCATCTAATATGAACACCATAACACTTGCCTTCTAACCCACTAGTTATTACCCCGTCTAACTAGTTCATACCAAGTCTCTTTCTCCATACGAATTCCTTTTTATCCCCCCTCACATTGCCCATACAATACGTTATAGAATTTTCCCGTGTCTTTTAGCCAGTTATGGATTTCCTATTTAAAGATTAAGTTCCACATACTTTGGTTATTTTAGATGTTACTATCTTTCTCATCTACTAGCACTCACGGTTGAATAAGTTACAAGTGTATATATATATATATATATATATATATATATATATATATATATATATATATATTTGTCCCACTAGTTATATATATACAAATACAACATCCCTAGACTTAGACCTGCGGTCCAAGCATACTCTGTTAATAAGTCTCGATAAATCATCTACTAAGCACACATAGTAGAATAAATCACACGTATATATATATATTTATCATTCTATTATATATATACTAATACAACAACCACATGCTAATCTGCGGTTCAAGCATACTCTGCTATCAAGGCCCGGTACATCACGTACTATTTAAGGACCGTTGGTTCTTTATCTCTCTCGAACCATAAATAATAATCATACATATTAGAGGAGAATCATAGTTCCAAGTTAAAAGGGAGACGCACATACCCACTCACCCCTATGACCGTCTGCACTATCACTCACATCTAGGTTATACCAAGGTTCTATGTTCTGAGGTACAAGTCAATATTCCCCCAAATGGGCTCATCAGAATAAGACTGTCCCGACGGGGAAACCTCCGTGATAGCAAGTATCGCGGTATGATGCATACACATAAGAAATCTTACAATAGGCATTAACACAACCTATATATTATTATTATATCAGTAGGTATACACACGACCTATATTATATATCCCATACGTAGCGTATAACACTAGAATATCCTACGTATCAATTATTCAATGCAATACATCTCATCGAATACTCCCGAGTATTTAAGATAATATTTCTCAATTTAAATACCCGGAAATTATAATTCACACTCCCATATATGTACTATCACCATCACATACATATATATAATTAAAACTACAACCCGGGTAATCTGTACCTAACTCTCGTAGTACTATCCCAAAGTATCTGAGTCCCTATCCCGACATTAATTACATACTTATGTAATTTTTCATTCAAGTTGTATTACCCATCTATAATATCTCGACTCGCTCATTTGGTCTATATCTCCATCCTTGAATTTATTTCCCAAAAATCAACTATTAAGGTTAACACCTCTTGTTAAATTCACTATTCGATACTTTATTATATAGCTCTATAATAAAGTAAATCGGCTATTCTGTGCCTAACTCCCTTAGCACTAGCCTAAGAAATATCAGAGTCAAAATACCAACCCTTAATTCAATTACTATCATCTCAATTAATTTTATCCAAGTGGTGTCACTCAACTAAAATGCCCGGACTCCCTTTATTGGTCCGTATTTTAACCATTTATAATTCATTTCACCAGATTCAGTTAATAAGTTTGACACCCTTATTAAATTTAATAGTACTTAATAATCGTCCCATAAGACTCTAAGTATTAGGTTCCATTTAATTTCTATCAATTAAATTTCACCTTAAGATACCATCCCGTATACTAAATTCATCCAAAATTCCCATTCGAATACGTTCGTATATTTTCGACATATATAATCGAGTGTCGTTCATTACAAATACTCCTAAATCCATACCCCGGATTCATACCTATCTAATCCAAGATACAATAATGTTCCTTTATATTTTTCCAAAGTCCTTCACTCATCTACGGACATCTCCAAATAACCCAAATTTATTTCTTCCTAAAGATGTCGGTCTTACCCACCCTATCGTAGAAAAATTATATCAAATCCAAAAAAAAATTAGAAAGATGCGAGGTCGGTGCCCACGCGACCGTGATGAAAAGATATACAATATTATATTTTACAATAACTAAAGGGATAGATCGATCGATTACTTGGGTCGATCGATCGATCGACCAGATATCAGTCATCTTCCCCGGCTACTTTTTCCACCATTTTAAAACTCCGAATCTTTGCAACTTCAATCTAGACCTCGATTACTTTATCTCTCATATTTATTTCATCTTAAAACATGTTCAAACACTAATATATGACATTAATCCAATGTGATTTTCATTAAAATTATAGGGTTCATAAATTGGGTTTTTCTCAATACCCCTTAAATAATAATTCTCGGTTCGATTCAATAATCCGAATTCAATAACAATTTCTACAGGTTTTCTATTATAAATCATATTTTAGCCTCATATGATATTAATCTCACATAAATTAAACATCAATTTCATCCTTACTTCTTAAATCCCCCAAACCCAGATTTAACATGTGATTCCCTCTAAAAACGAATTTTGCTATAATAACTCATTCCAAAATGAATATGGTTTACACCCACCATGATATGAATCTCAATACCGCAATTTAAATGAAAGAGAGTGTAACTAATTGCCTAGATAATTGCGTAGGGTCTGATTTCCTTTGTTGTAGACGAATGTTTGACGAAGAACACACTCCTCTTCCTTTAGTTTGGCTCCCAAAAGATCCCCAATTTGCTCTCCCAACCTTCCTCTGTAGGTTTAGGTTTTCTCCCGTTGAGTTATGGCTACCCCAACTCCCTTAATTAGCTTTTATTGGGATAATCCCGTTTTTAGACTAAGGGGCTTAATTAAAATGGCCAAAACACTCTCGTGTGGGCTCGGTTATGCCTAAAAACGCCCCGAGACCCAACTACTACCCTTGGGTACTCTATTTTGACTATCTCGACCCTTTCGGACTCAAATGTACACTCAGAATCATCATCCGAGTTACTTAACTGAAATATCAAATTTCAACCTCAATTTACAACACATGTAATCTTAAAAGAAATAGCCCGAATTAATTTAAATCTCAATTCTCCAAATAAATTGAATCTTCCAACTTAAATAAATTCTCTAAATTAAATAGTTTCTCCAAATCATCAATTTAGTTTAAATTTTAATTCTCCAAATTAGTTAAATTATTTATCCTAAAAAATACTGGGTGTTACATTTGATTAACCACTTAAATTTGTGTTTTGATTTTATTACTTGTCTTTTTCAGTGCATTTTAAATGTTTATTACCTACCCAGTCACTGTTCATATCTTACTGAGTTCATCTTATTATCTGGATGTTATATTTCAGTGTAACATCGGATTGGCTCCATCTGTGGGAATCGACTGTTGACTTAATGATTTTCCACGGGTGAACTCGCTTACAAGCTGATTATAGGCATGAATTTGAGTTAGCTTAGATCTGAGCATATTGTTTGAAGGTATGAGTTAAGGGTTTACCCTCTTTCATCTTCAACTTAGTTTTTGGCTATCTTATGACTTTAATCATAGTTTAATTTCAATTCAAGATAAAAATCACTATTCAACATCATAATTCTGATATTTTGATCCTAAAATCATCACGAGTTCATTTGAAATTTTGTTTGTCTGATAACTTTATGGGTAGAAACATAAGTCTAGATTTATGTTTACTGGTACAGATTAACAATGCCAATACTTGGCACGATAATTATAGAGTGTGTCAACAAGTAGGGATCGAATCCATAGGGAATAGTTATTAGAATTGTATTGATTTAAGACTTCAGGAATAAAAGTGTAAAAGATGATCAGTGAGAAAATAATTAAACTAGGTGGATAATGAAACTTAGATTAACATAACGAGTGAAACTATAGATTGAGAATCGTCTCCCTCATACAGACTAAATATCATAAATGGTTACATGGAAAGAAAAGCGTTAACAAGGTTAATCTCATTTGAACAATTAATAAAATCAAGAGTTGTCACCCTCTAAATTCTCATAAAGCTTAATTTGAGTTCGGTGCCAACGAATATTTCTGAAATTACACATGAAAGGTCATGAATATAGCGCATACGTGATATATACCGTTTAACCTCCTAAGTGTAATACGAAGAATGAATAAACCATTTAAACTATCCTAAACTCATCATAAATATCATAACAACTAATTAACCTATGTGAGTGCAATAATCTCAAACTAGATTAAATTACCTACAAAGCATGATGAATGTCTTATATTTAATGAAAGCGATTAATAAAGCAAGAAACCTAATTAATCAAAGTAATAACCTAATTATTAAAGAAAGAAATAACAAGAAGAAATCTTGAGTTAATCGAGAAGATGTTAAATAGTACAATATTACAAACCAATGGAATGGAACCTTGGGAGAGAGAAAGAGATGAGCTCCCAAACCTTAACTATCATAAAACTAACCTAAAGTCTGAATATTCTGAAAAATATCCAACTTTCAAATATATAGTAAGTTAGATTAAAAGAAAAGGGAAAAGAAAATAATAAGCCAAATTACTATAAAACTGCAAGCAACGATCAATCGATCGACACTCTGTTTTAGACCCAAGACTCTGCCTCAAAAATCAAGAAAAAAGGTCATAATTTGATTGTTAGGGATCAAATTAATACGTCGTTGGAGGCTACGCGAAGCTGACTTGAATGAATACAACTTTCGTGAAGAGTTTGGGCACGAAGCTCGAACGTCGAAATGACTAAAATGCCCCTAAAGTTGCGTACTACATTGAAAACTTCTCGAATAGCACCAATTGCACCGTTAAGCATTCCAATACCTACAAAAGCTCAAACAAACATTGTAACACACACACAAACACACACACACACACACACACACACACACACACACACACACACATATATCAAAAACCAATGTTATACAGTTTACGAGCGTAAATACGAGAATTAATGGACACAATTGTACTAGAATGCATAAGTAAAACGGGCAATAATATAAAATATTTGTGACATATCACACCCCCTAACTTAGCCATTGCTAGTCCCAAGTGATGAAACAAAAAGAACCGACAAACAGAGTGGTAAGAACAAAACAAATATGTAAATGGGAAAAGTGACACTTTTGGGGGCACACGGTTGCATTAGAGAATGAAACAAGCCGTTAAACCCCTAGGTTACGCTAGTGGACGAGTGTTGTCTCCTGAGGGTATTTTAGGGATGAAACTCACAAGCATAAAATTTCCTCAAAACGTGCCCAATCAATCAATATGCCAAGATCAATAACAACTAAATATTTCAACATATTATTAAAAAAGCATATGAGAATTTAGCCCAGTAATCCAAAACTATCAACATTAAAAGAATAATTACATGGAATTGAAACCTCAATTGTGAGTGGTGTGTGTGCACGTGTAAAAGTTTTGATTCGGTAAAAATTCCTATAGACCTGATAAAATTAGAGAATGCTTTGACTCGATCCTATCCGGATATTACACTCGATAAATAAAAGCACTCGAATGGGGTGAACACACGGGACATGTGATCATAATGAATAATTGTAAATGAAATATAGGCCGCACACATATCATCAATGAAAAATGTTATATATAAAAGGAAAAATATGCAATCTCATGAAAGGATATCATTCATTAAAGGGGATGAAATGCATTTTAACAGATTATCGTAACTATTATGACTTTTGAATAAAATTTATCTTAAGATCATATAGGACTTTAAAAGGTTGTAACATTGGTTTGGGGTTGAGGTTATGAAACAAGGGGATATGTACGGATACAAAGTTGTTCGGGGATGAAAAAATTGGGACAATGGAAAATGTGGGCAATTTCAAAATTGGAATAAGATTTCTGTAATAATCATTGGATATGAAATTGGAGAGTGACAAAGCTTATTGAACACTATATAAAAAATGGAAATATTTTCTCTTTCTTTTGTTTTTTGCTTTTTATTTTTTGCCTTTTCTTTTGTTTTCTCTTTTGTTTTTTGCTTTTTATTTTCTTCTCTTTTCTCTTTCACTTTCTAAATTGCAACCACATAACAAGAACATCTTTCAATCCCAAGTATCATTCCAAACAAAGGTATGGAAGGTAATATGTATGGTTTATAACTCTAATTTGGAGTTGGTTATGGGATTTTGGGTTTTGAAATGAAAGGTTATTATATAGGCTCCAAGGGGTTGAGTAGGGAAATACATGAGGCGAAGTCAAGGTAAAAATGGAAGGTAATATGTATGGTTTATAACTCTAATTTGGAGTTGGTTATGGGATTTTGGGTTTTGAAATGAAAGGTTATTATATAGGCTTCAAGGGGTTGAGTAGGGAAATACATGAGGCGAAGTCA
Source organism: Sambucus nigra (assembly GCA_949130495.1). Taxonomy (NCBI): domain Eukaryota; kingdom Viridiplantae; phylum Streptophyta; class Magnoliopsida; order Dipsacales; family Adoxaceae; genus Sambucus; species Sambucus nigra. The sequence goes on from OX422214.1 coordinate 52,719,865, forward strand.
AGGTCAAAATGGGTTGATAAACAAAAATGGCCTCTAATGTCCTCGCTCTCTTACTACTTGTCTACCCCGAGGGGTGGCCCAATATCCTCGTGATATTGCCTTTGTTAAAAAGATTCACCAGGTCGCACTTTTGGTCAAAGCCAAATTCGGGGTAACCATGCTCAATATTAATCTTAGTGAAGAGGGCAGAAAACGGGAGGGAATACTGGGTTGCTCTCTCCTTTGATGTAGCGTGCATCATGTCTAAAAAAATGTAGGGCAAATTGATATTTCCCAAGTTGTTTAACAGTGCATAAAGGAACGTCGCATGCTTGTGGCTCATATTGGATCGGTTTCTAGTGACCATGAACGAGTGTACATTGATATAATGTAGCAATCGGGGTAAATACTTTATCCAAATGGCCAAAAATTCTTTCTTTTTAGTCCAAACTTCTCCAGGTGCAAGCGCTTGGATTAATGTATCCATCCCAAAAATAGTGTCGTCACCAAATTGTATCGACGGCTCAGGATCCGCTACACCACACACATAAATTTAGCCACGCCCGAAAGGATAAAATCAATTTTTACACCCCTCACCATCACCTCGTAGGAAGTACGCCTTCCTTTCACTACCACGAATGTCGCATAAAAAATACGCATTAAATCCCCATTGATGCGAGCATTGGTAGGAAGGAAAGGTTTATAATTGTGACGTCGCGTGAGGACTCGCGCCTCTTCTGGTACCTCACTAAGCTTCATGGTACGCCAAAGGACTCTGTTGGCTCTAAAAGCATGCTTGAAATCAATCCCTTTCCCTATCACACTGAAATCCCTCGAATCCCCGTGAGGGCACACACTTTGTTAAATCGTATTTCTTTATGGTGGCCATTTCAACCTACAAAATAATAATTAGGAAATACAATATAAATTGTGAAGCGTAATGAAAAGTTAATCTGTGAAAAAAGTTAAAATGGTGAGTGCAAGTGTGTGAAAACTTGTGAAAACATACCACATTGTGATAAAATGTGTCAAAGTGCGACAACGAGTGACAAACACAAAAGTGTATGCTAATCATGAAGAAAAAATTGATTTAGGCATTTTAGCAAACACTTGGCGTTCACAATATGATATAAGGGGTGTGAGTGACATTTGAACCAACAAGAATCCCCAATTCATGAACAAACTCAAGAATTCAGCACAATATGTGTTCATGAATGGATAGTCAACAATGAGGCTTTAATCATGTTGGAACAAATGAAAATATCGACACAACCCAACAATATACACCTTAATGATAAAAAAGAAACAAACCTCTAAAATCAGTACAAAAAATCCAACAAGAACATAAAAAAAACAAGGAACATAGGAAGGATTAATACCTTTGATGTGCAAAAATGGATGAAAAAAGAGTGAAGTTGGGTGTGGAAAAATTAGGGCTCGAAAGGGGGTGGTTGAGAGTAAGGAAGTTGCGAGTTTAGGAGAAAGGGGGAAAAAATCGAGCAAAACAATCAATTAACTGAGTCGGTCGACCGATCGACAAAAATCATCGATCGACCGATGAACTAATATGTTGCGTACTGGTTTGTTACATAAGCAAAATTTGTTTCATCGATCGATCGATCAATGACTCGGTATTTTGGACATGTCTTCATTTGAAATGGGAATTGAGAGGGAAAAAATAAAGAATAGAAAATAAAGATAAATGATAAGAAAATAAAACAAAACAAAACAAAATAAATAGAATTATTTAAATATAAGTATATAAATTCTAATACTAATGTAAGGGTGGAATTAAGGATGGGTGGGGCACGCACACGCACACAAATAAGAAAATATTTGCACAAAAGTGAATATGAGTGTGTGCAAAATATTTTGTAAGTTTTTCATCTTTTTTAACAACCGCATGTCCAGGAAGCGTAATCTCAATAAATTCAAATTCGTTGAAGCTACAAAAATGTTAGAACCAAGCATACAAAAAAAATAAAGAAAATTTTAATTAACTACACTAAAAACTATACTAAAATAAAATAAAGAATTAAATATGTACAACCTAAATTTCAACTTCTCACTTCACTATACAACGGGATTTGAAATTTAAGAGGGTCCAATTAAACGATAATTTGGCTTTGAGGGATAATTGGCGGTCCCTTAATTAATTTCATGCCTTTCGAAAAATCAGAATTCCATTTGAACAACGGAAGGCATAGTCTCGATGGGGGGATGGAACCATCATCAATTTGAGATTTTTGGGGGATGATGGGGGGTTTGGATTGAATGAGAGACAAGCATATATGGGATTAAAAAACAATCAAATTTCCTCCCAAAGGATTTTCAAAAATCATGGAGGGAGGGGCACACACGAGAGAGGATCCCATCAAAGCGAGCAACTCGAGCAAGTATTCCTCATCGGTAAACTGATTGAATGTTTCAAAGCTTTCAACTGACTCATAGGAAAGATGTAATGGTTAGATAACGGTGAATGTAAATGGGGAGGAAATGAATTAAACATAAAGATATAACTCGTCATTGCTCAAAGGTTTATTTCCAAAGGAAAAATATTCACTTTCAATGAAATGTTCTTCCAAAATTATTTGAGGTGAAACATACGTCTCAACCTCCTCTTTATTTTCTAAGGAAGTAATCATTTCATTACACGTGCTTCAATATCCATATCGTGACCGTTTTCATTCTCCATTATGCCTTCGAAGGAATGAAAAATGGTTTGTTCTAAAGTAGGCACTGTCGGCTCAACATCCTCGAGTTCCTCATTTGGTTCAAAAAATTCATCGTCATCCAAAGTTTCTAGAGAAGAATCACCGTTGGTTTTAAATAACAAATCCAAATCATGGACCCGACAATGATTTTGTTCCTAATAAAAGTTGTTAATTTTTTCCATTTCTTGACTTTGCAACAACGCACCAAATGAATCAGTGGTTTCACAACTTCTCCAAAAAGGCTAATTTGAGAACTATTATGGTAACTTTCATGCTTATTCGTATAAAAACTTTGAAAGTTATTGTCATAATACTTCGGAGAGCTACTATCGCAATGGCTTTCAACTCCGTTATTGTAATAAGTTCGAGGCGCTTTGTCATTAGAGTAAGTTTCAAAAATCCCCAAATCGTTATTTTGATTTTGTAAATACTCGCCAAAAGTAATCTTGGGAATTTCATTCGTCTCAACTTCCAAGTATTGACCAAAAGTCATAGGCTTAGAGGGACTTTGAAAATTATTCTTAAGACAAACTCGCGAACACAAATCATTACAATTACCAAAAATATTAGTGTAAGACATACATACCCAAAATGGTTCTTCGATGGATGCTCAAAAATGAGTTGTTCATGCATGAATTCGATAATTATTGGCGCTCAGATGTCCAAGTCTACAAAACTGGTTATAACAAAAAATACAAATAGAAAGAAAAACAGTATGAAATACTACGTCAATAAAATTCTAACAAAACTAATCCCTGACAACGGTGCAATTTTGATAGCCGACGTAAACCGCATGTGTATGTAAAATATGTCGTTGGGTGTTTACGCCCTATACAAAAAAATACCAAGACTTGGCATGTTAATTATGGAGTGTGACGACAAGTAGGGATCGAATCCAGAGGGAATAGTTATTAGAATTCTATTGATTTCATACTTTGGTAATAAAAGTTTAAAAGATGACCAGTGACCAAATCATTAAACTAGGGGGGTAATGAAACTTAAATTAACAAAATGAGTGAAACAAGAGATTGAGAATTGTCTCCCTCACACAGACTAAATACCATCAATGGTTACATGAAAAGAAAAGAATTAACAAGATTAATCTCATTTAAACAATTAATAAAACCCAGAGTTGTTACCCTCTAAATTCTCATAAAATCTTAATTTGAGTTTGGTGTCAATAACTATTCTCGAAATTACATATGAAAGGTCGTGAATACGGTGCATATGCGATATAGACCGTTAAATCCCCTAAGTCTAATACGAAGAAAAATTAACCCATTTAAAATATCCTAAAGTCATCATACCATTGCATAGAAACTAATTAATCCATGCGAGTTTAACAATCTCAACCTAGATTATATTATCTACAAAGCATGGAAATGGCATGTATTTATTGAAAGAGATTAATAAGTTATGAAATCTAATTAATCAAAGAAATAACCTATTATCAAAGAAAGAAATAACACGAAGAAATCTTGAATTAATAGAGAAGATGCTAAATTGTACAATCTTACAAACCAATGTAATGGAACCCTAGCAGAGAGAAAGAGATGAGCTCCCAAACCTACACTAACCTAAAGATTGAATATTCGGAAAAATATCCAACTTACAAATATATAATAAGTTGGATTTAAAGAAAAAGGAAAAGAAAACAACAAGCCAAATTGCCAAAAAACGGCAAGCATCTATCGATCGATCGATCAAAATTCATCGATTGATCGATGAATTGTAAATTTCCCACTGACTTCCTTATGTGACAAAAAAAGCAAAATCCATCGATCGATCGACACTCTATTTTAAACCCAAGACTTTGCTTAAAAAACTAAGAAGACGGTCCTTGGGAAAATGGTCATAACTTGATCGTTAGGGATCAGATTGATGTGCCTTCAAAGGTTTCCGAAGCTAACTCAAATGGCTATGACTTCCATGAAGAGTTCTGGCACGAAGCTCGAATACAAGAATGACTAAAATGCTCCTAAAGTTGCGTACTGCATTGAAAACATCCTTAATAGCACCAACTGCACTATTAAGCACCCCAAGACCTACAAAAGCTCAAATAAACCTTGCAACACACACACACACACACACACACACACACACACATATATATATATATATATCGAAAATCAAGGTTATACAGTATATGAGCATAAATATGGTTATTAACGGACACAATTGTAATAGAATGCATAAGTAAAACAAGCGATAATATACATTATTCGTGACATATCAGAATGCTTCAAGGAGTGCATCACCATCAGAAATGGAAGAGAACACCGGAGCGCTGAAAATGATAATAGCAAACGAAGAGTAAATTATATCACCCGTACATTTTAACTAAGCTAGTTAGTATCCAAAAAACTTCCAATAAAGATGAAAATACATAATTAAAACTCTAACTTTATTTAATTACCACATACCCCTGAAGTTTAAAACTTACTAAAATACCCCTTGAACTTTTCAAACTAGCATTACTTGACCGATACTTAACCCCTCGACCTAAACTTTATATCAAATTAAACCTCCAAACTTCAACTAATCGAAATTTATAGCCCTAACCCTTGAGCTATCATGAAATTACAAAAATGACCCAAAAATTTGGAAAAATCCCATGTTTAATACCAAATAGCTATAAAACTTTTAAACCAAGGACTAAAACTTTAAATCCAACATCAATACATTCCCCCCACCACATCAGGCACCAACTGGAAAGAAGAAGACAAAATCATATGGTTACACCATGTAACCACGTGCAATTCAAATTCCCACCTCTTTAACTTCTTAAAAGAAGAAAGTATCCACCTCCTTTCTTGTAACATCCGTACACAAATTATGAGGCCTTAATTCTCAATTTAATCCCTACAAGAATATATAAATTCAAACATATTCAGAAGATGGATTAAACAGCTCTAAAAAACCTAAAAAATTTCCAAATTAACCAAGGATCCCTGAAGTTTTAATAATTTCAAATTAGACCCTGAAAACTTCAAACTATCATAACTTAACCTATACTTAACCCCTAGATCCAAACTTTATATCAAATTGACCCTTTGAACTTCAATTCACTTGAAATGATAATTTTAGCCCTTGTAACTTTCTGAAATTTCATAAATATCACTAAACTTTACCAAAATCACACTTTTAAGGCTATATAAGCATAAACCTTATTAACTAAGGACTGAAAACCAATTAATTATCATTTAATCAAATCCCCCAGTCCACCTAAGCCTCCACATAAGCAACTAAATGCCAAATAAAACATGTTTGAACCATGCAAACATGCGAGGTTCAATTACTAAGCAATTTGACTCTCTAAAAATAACTCAAATCCATTTGAACCAATCAACACCCCTGCTCAAACACTATAAAAAAATCCGAGCTTAGCCATTAAAACTCACCTCATCAATAGATTCAAAAACTCAAAATTTTCCTCAAAACATGTAACCTATCATTTTATGCATTTCATTCAGTTCTTTCAATTCCAAATGATTTATGTGTAGAAATTATTCTTATAGTAATCTTAACAGTAGAAACCTTACGTATAAAACAACTCCTAGGTGAAAAATATAAAAATTCCACCATTAAAGCTTGAGATTTAATGGTGAACTTCGATATAATGCTTATAACTTAGGTTTGAAGCTATGAACATATTCAGTAGAACCTTAGGATCTCTAATGCAATGATCAACATCCACGAATTTACACAACAAGCTTCAATTGATTGAAAGTGTTTTCTAAACCAGAAAAGTCAAAACTTCGAATTCTCCTTGTATAATTCACCTCAAACCCTGAAATCAAAATCAAGTTACTTCTAAACATAGCAGAAACCAAACCATGTTCATAAGAATCCATACCACACTCTTAAAAGCTTCGAATGTTAAGTTAAATTAAAAAAAAATAGTTATGGAACTCAATGTACACTACATCTCGATTCATAAAATCTATATATTCGGATTCCTTATGAAATTTTAGGTTGAGTTTGTTAAGAAATCATCAAAAATGGTTTAGAAATGAAGGAGATATCTTCGATAAAAATAAAAAAATCTAAAGTCAACAATTCAGAGGTTGGAGATGAACTGTTTGACCAGAAACGTTGACTCGTGGCCAATTAAAATTTATGATTTTTTTAAAAATATTTTTATTTTATTTTTCTGGTCAAAATGGTATAAGGTAAGGTTATGTTTGGTTAAGCCTAACCAAATTTATGGAAAAATGAGGTTTTAGGTTTAAAATATTTTTCCTAAATTAAAATTTGGCCCTCTTGAATTTTCCAATGATGAATTTTAACCTGAAACTTTGTCTATAAGTACCTTAAAATATTTTAAGTCAAAAAGTCTTCTACACCAAAGTTCAAATTCAACTTTAAGTCCAAGATTTTAAAAGTTATTTACAATTAAACCTCTGAAACTTTAAAAGATACAATTTTTAGTCTAAATTGACCAAAACCAAATCCAATTCCAACAAATACTTATTCACCCAAGCATTGTATATAAATAATCAAGTTTCAACTCCCCCCGATATCCACTTTTGATCCCTAAGAAGTTCAAAACTACCGATCAAGTAGGTTTCTTTTACCTCTTTAATAATAAGTTTTGCGTATTTGTTAATTGCTATTATTATCATTCAACGATAGCCCTCTTTTATTCCAAGTATGCGTAGAAATTACCATACTTATATGTTACTATATCACTGATTGTTTTAATTACGATCAATCGGATCAAGTTAAACCCTTCTCATCTAATAACTGATATCATAGTAATTCATTGTAACGATACAGTTCACCCTGCACCCTTGTGTAATATAATTTATTTTAAAAGCATCGGTAATAACTAGGGAGTAAACTGCTGTGTTATCCCACATAATTTTTCTACTAGGCCTATATTCTCTGAAGTTGAGAGCCGAATTTATTGCTACATACATATGACTGCCACCTTAATTATGTGCATAGCCTGTTATTATCCAAAGGTTTTGTATTATTTATTATTTGGTTTTACTGATGGCTTATTTAATTCTATACCCTTTAGTGAACTGGTAAGTATGGGATTAACAGTTCATAAATTCTTGATTTTCTTTAAAATAAAATCGATAAGTATAGGATTATCAACTCTAATTCTTTAATTTTCTTCTACAGACATCCAAATTTTATATACGCTCCACCTCTCATCTATACAAATGATTGTTATAAAATTGGTAAAGCCTGCTTAGTATATTTGTGCTAATTCCCTTGTCCTCCAGATGTCCCAAGAGAAAGAGGATAATATCTCTCCTCCTTTTGAAACACAGACCAGTTACCTGTTTGCATATGTGATTGTATGGGCAGACTAAGCAAGATGGGAGCAAGGAGTGGCATTTTACTATTTTTTACTTTATAGTTTGAGTTGACCCATAAATGTAATTCACCCCTGGGGTGGTAATACACTATGTGTACCGTTCAATAATAGATAAAGTTATATTTTTCGTCTTAACTTTAATTCATTATTTTATATATACTTTCTTGTACATTCATGCCAAAAGGCAGGGAGTGAAAAGTTGGTATCAGAGCATGTTTTAAATTTAACATATTGCCAGGTTGAATTCTATACGGGAAAAGTTATAAGATATTAGTAATTTTATCTTTCCTTAACTTCTTTTATCATTATTATATAGTAATTCCATTTTGCAACATGGATACGTGCGACTCATTTCTATTTAATGTGGACATTGCACCAACAAATCGTTGAGAGAATATAGTCCAAGAAAAAGTACTTACAAGGCTTAGAGAAATGATTCGCACGGTAGATGAAGATTTAGTAGGTTCCACTAATGATATAAAATGACTCGTATTGACAAATCGAGTGTTAGGTGAAGTGCAAGTGATGAGGAAAGTAGATGATTATATTAATGATCCAGTAATACTTCGGGAAGCTATAAATATTACTTTAGCAGATTTACCCATGACTCCATCAATGTACCCAGATGCTACTTCCAATAGTGAACTTCATGGTGGTTTATATTCCGACACCAGTGATTCGACAGATGACGATCCCCCAGAACCCAATGATTACCTTAATATTCCAGATTCCGACTATTTAGAAAATAATGCTACTGTTCCTGCCTGAGGAAAATCCAAATATAAAAGAAACTCATCTCTCTTAATGTTATATAGCAAAATAAAGTATTTTACATGATGTGTCCTACTTATCTTTAGGAGGTTGATTGACTTTAACTGTTGTGGCATAAGTTCTAATGTAGAGTAAGTAATGTGACATAACTTAATGTGTCGTAGAACTCTATCTTGTATAGTATAGTAGACTTGTGACATATTCCTGTTTTATGTCCTTGTTTATTATTGTAACCGTTTTATATATTTTAGGATGGTTACTACTCGAATTCCCTCCACTGGAACTCAAACTGAAGAGATCACGTGATGTCTTCAGGAATTTACATCTTTATCTCGAAAATAACAAATTCCTCGTTCTGCTTAAGAGGAAATCTCAGAAGAAATCCGTAGGATGAATGCCTTTAAGGAATATTTTAGACAACGAACTCAGGCGTTTCTTAGAAAGACAGGTGCCAGTGAAGATGAAAAATCGATATGTCAGATTTTGAAAATTCTAAATGGTGTAGGTATAGCTTCCAATCTCCGAGTAATTCTAGCGGATTATATATTTAAAGGTGAAGTTAATTTCTAGTGGCAAGCAGTGTCACGTAACCAGGACATTGTTAATTTTACTTGGGAGAAATTTGAAGAAATCTTCTTCAAAGTATTTTTCTGAGGCTGAACGAGATCAATGAACTGTTGATTTATTAAAATTATAACAAGCAAGCAAGCAAGTTCATAGCCTAGTAAAAAACCAAATTTATCGAGTTATCTCATTACACCATAGAGTATGTGGATACTCAGACAAATAAATACAAGAAATTTAAAAGGGGACTACATTCAAGGATCAAGAATTCGGTATCTTTTACAAATCCGTGAGTATTCTCAACTTATCGACTTTGCGGAAATTATGGAACAAAATTCTTTCGTTGTGATACGATCTTCCCCATACTAGAATAATCTTGTTATTAAGACCCCACCTCAATCTTGACCTCAACCCTATCCAACGCCAAGTAAACAAGCATATTCCCATATTCACCATAACACAACCCGTTCATTGATTCGTTGTTATGAATGTCAATAATTAGTACATATTCGGCCACAGTGTCCTAAATTAAGATTTATTTCAGTTCGTCGTCAGTAAGATAATCCCTCATGAAATCCAAATACACGTCTTATCCAAAATCAACCTAAGCCAAATCCAGCTAAGAAAATTATGCCAGTATCAAGTCATGGAAATAATTGTGCAATATTGCGTAGACGAAACTCCCATGATGTGATAGAAGGTGCGATACTTTTTCATCATTTTCTTGCACGTATTTTATTCGATTCAGGTTCAACACATTCTTTTATTAGTCTTAGATTAACTAAATTATTACGATTAATACGTACATCTTTAACTGTTCCATTGGATATTGAATTACCTACGAGTGAAATCAATACACCTACAAAAGGTTATAGAAATTATAAAATTCATCTTGGTCTAGGTACACTCCTCATTAACTTGATAATTATTAGATATTTGTGGTTTTGATATTATTATCAGAATGGATGTTCTGTCAAGACGACATGCTTATATTGATCATCAGCACAAGAAAATTTATTTTTGAAATGAAGATAATTATTCCTTTATATTTCAAGGATCAGGTCCGCCAGAAGCATCAAGTTTTTATTATACCCCGTATTTTTATGGATTTTAAATTGGGGATTTATTAAATTTAATTGAGATACTAATTTAATATTAATCCGAAAATTAATTTTAAATATTTACTAGCGTGACGAGAGTTAGTAATTATTGAGAATCTATTGAATATTACTAAATGAGTAAAGTAATAGGTAGAATTGAATTTATTAAAATTGTCATGAGTGAATAATATGACAATTATGAAAATTAAGTCGGGACGCGCCTGTGTCATGTCGGGACTAAATTATTATAATAAAAAAGTGAATAAAGTTTGAGTCACCCGTATGATCATTTCAAGTGCGCCAACATGTCCAAAAGGGTCGAGATAGTCAGAAAAATGTACACGGGGGTTTAGTTTGGGTCTCGAGGCATTTTTAGGCCTAACCGGCACCCCGGGAGGGCGATTTAGTCATTTTTCAAATTAGGCCTTAGTTAATGACGAAAATTAGCAATTAAAATCAGATGTTAGGAGAGTCTTCTAGGGTTAATATTCTCAAAGGATTAGAACGACAGTGAGCGGAAGAGAGGAAAAATCCTTCCAAGAATTCAAGGCTCAGAACTAACCGGATTGCACTACCACCACCACAAAAATGCATATCAAAACGAGGGGATCAAATCTATACCTGTCAAATTCGTGGAATCAGACCTACAACTTAAGGCAAGTATCTATCTTGTTAATTTCTAGTTGATATTTCACCCATGTTAGAATAAGATTAAGAATACATGTTCTTGATGAAGAATTATATAATTTAGAAGATTTAAAAGTAATTCATGAAATCTAGAAGCCTTGTCATATGTAGAGGACGACCCACAAATTTATAATGGTTTAATAGAAAGAATTCTGGAAGAAGAATGAAAATTTTGGAAATCAATACAAAACTAGGGTTCTTGATAATTCTGCTGAATTAGCCCTTTAATTCGATGACTTTGATGAATTCTTACATGTTTTACGTAGGAAATCATATAGATAGGTGTATATAATCAGTGGTGTAATTCTTTGGGAGTTTGGGACGTAATAAACACTATTTAGAGGTTGAAAAGTTATGAAGCCCTTAGGTTGGAATAGCAGAATCTGGGCATGAACTGCTCGATCGACCTCATTCATCGATCGATCGACCCCTCCTAGAAACATAATGTTTTTTCTCTTTTTGTTTAATTCGAATAAAATGCGTAGGAGCCCTTGAATGTTATTTAAAGAGCATAATGGGTCATGAAGAGGACCAGTAGAGTTTAAGTAGATTCTGTTTAATATAATTTTATATAGGATGTAACTGTGGGATAACGGGGGTATGTCACATATTAGAAATCGTGCGTACGTTAACCAAGAAATTGAGAGATTCATGAAGGACTTAGACCAGTATGTTAGTGAGGGTGTACTCACTGAATTTACCTTTAGGAAGAGAGAATACTTCAAGGAACGAGAAGAAATTATGAAATGAGTATAATTGAGAATAAAAAGAGATGAGTTCTTTATGCATAATAATTGGGTAAAATAGTATTATGTACAGTTAAAAATATTATTATGGGTCATGGGTGAACCTAATTGGAAGATGAGAATATTTATATATACGTCTGAGTGCAAGTGTATATATATAGTTTATATTTGTGTATAATCATACCCGTGATACTTGCTATCATGGAGGTTGCCGCACCGGGACAGTCTTATCTCGATGGGACCTTTATGGGGGATATTGACTCGTACCCTAGAACATAGAATTCCTTGGTACAGGCTATCTGAGAATGATAGTCAGGCGGTCCTAAGAGACGTGAGGGGTATATGTTAACCTCTTAGTGACTTGGAACTATGCTTCACCTCCATTTTTTGTGTACTGTGTTAATACAGTTCGAGAGTGATTCCGAACTAGTATATCCCTTAGTATGAGAGATACGGGGACTTGATAGCAGAGTATCCAAGTACCATAGATTTTATGTGGGGTGCCGATAGTATATATATTATATGAGTGATATATATATATATATATATATATATATATATATATATATATATATATATATGGGATTCTTCTACTGTGCATATAAGTAGATAAATAATGAATAAATGCTCCAAAATTTTAGTAAGTGTTCGAGAACTTTACAACAGTATTGAGAAATACATAATCGACGTAAGTAATCATTAAGAGACTGATCTCTAAACTGAAATCATAGTCTTATGATTTCTCGAAACAGAATTTATGGGAGATGAATTAGATAGGCTTATGATTCATTTTAGTAGTACGGTAGGCGTACACACTAGATGAGAGGTGAGAATTATCAAGAGAGTGCCGCGTACTAACATGGTTGTTATATTAGCCAGTAAGCATTTTAAATACTTGCTAAACTATTTTTAAAACTGATTTACACTCGGGCTCTGACCCGTTTTCTGTCATTTTTCTCTCTCTTGTGTGTGTGTGTGTGTGTGTGTATATATATATATTACAGGTGCCCAGCCCCAAGGGCATCAGGTGTAGGTTCCTTGGATTGGACGTGCTGCATCTTATGTGGGAGTTGCAGGCTCTTACAGTAGACGACCTTTTCCTTGATTCAGCTCTTGATTTAGTTCTTCATAGATAGGGCATCGGTCGCCCGATTTCCTATTCTTGTTTAGAATTATTAGATATTTTGTATTTATTTATGTTTTCAGTATTCTGTACTCACTTGGGGAGTTATTTCATGTCATGTTGATCATACTTATGGATATTGACTTGGTTTGAATAATCCAGTTGGCATGTTTCTTTTGGATGATTGATATCCTTAGCATATTTGCTATTCTTAAACTTGTTTATATTTAAAAAGGTTTTACGATGAAACCTAATAAATGAAATAATATTTTAAAATGTTTTGACACTTAACTTAATTAATTATAGGGTGATTCAAATGGAAAAATTGTTTTCGACAGTGATGCTAAAAATGAACCACACCGTTCACCTTGATTTTAATTTAATAAAGGACTGATCACCCGGTGTTTAATTAGGCGGGGTTTTATAGGTGGTATCATTGCATCAGGTTCTAGTGTCATTTAGGATCTGTATGATTTATTTCGCTTTCAGCTTAGCGTCTTTGATATATAGCCCTATTTTTAGAACTGTTGTATTCTTGTATTTATGTTTATGTCTTTAGCTATTTTGAATTTAATAATTACTGTAGACTAATAAAATTCCTTCTCATTTTTGATGCCTTCAAGATGAGCACCCCGAGAGAGGAATGCCTAGCCCGAGCAACCAGCAGATCCGACTCAGGGAATGATGAATGCAACTAAAGTAGCCGCCATTATTGCTCAGGTGGTGAATGGAACATTAACTGTGGTGTAGTAGGCTCTACCCTAGGTTCTGGAAGTAGTGCCAATGCCAGCACATCTCCCCACTACATGGGAGCAGGTTAGGGATGCCTTTCAGAAGGCGCATCCTCTGGAGTTCTCGGGTAGCTCGGACATCGTGATCGACAGCCAATAGAAGAAGGACATTCAGAGGAATCTGCTTATGTATGAGTGCACTGATATGCAGAGACAATTATTGGCTTCCTTCAAGCTAGTGGGGGCTATTTTGCAGTCGTTGGAGTCCACCACCACCTTGGAGGAGAGGGACAACATATCGATTTAGTCATTTTGGGTGAGATTTGACCGCATATACTTCCCATCTGCCGTGTAGACTGAGATAAGGCAGAGGTTCCTGAATCTTAAGCAGGAAAGTATGATCGTTGCTAAGTATGAGGGGGAGTTCAAGAGACTTCTCACTATAGTGTCAGATGACGCACCCACTGAGGAGAAGAAGATGTTGTTATTTTTAGATGAATTGGCCTGGAGGATTTGTCAACACCTCATAAGTAATCTATCGTTGGGTACTTACATTGACGTACTCAACACCGCTCTGTTGCATAGCCAGGATCATCTCTTCTATCAATAGGGGAGTAAACGAGCAGGGGAGTCCAGCCAGTAGGGCTGAACTAAGGGTAGTGGTGCCAGTGGAGCACCATCAGCTCAGGGGCAAACCCATCATAGTGAGAAGAGTTCCCATCAGGGGGATCCTGCCAAGTGATTCCAACCTGACGATTCTAGGCAGGGATTTAGGGGATTTATACAGGTCCAACAAGGCTAGTCCAGTCAGCAGGGCCAACATCATCAGCAGCAGGGCCATCAGGGCTAACAACATTTTTAGCAGGGCCAGCAGCGCCAGTGGCGGGGTGCTAACGACCAACGGGGTCGTGGTCTGCAGGGATAGAGGAGACAAAACTTTAGGGGCAAGTGTTTTGGATGTGGTAAGAATGGCCATAGGTGCCAGGATTTCCCAGAGGGGGATAGGTCCCCACAGCATCAGGGTCCCGTAATGAGCCGTAGAGGCCACTCCTTCCAGCCACCATCCTAATGCCAGCTCAGATGCCAGCCTTACCAGCCATCCCAGTAGCCCCAATATAGCAGGGACAATTGCAGTATGGACGTGTCTATAACGTCCACCATCCATCAGCATGTTCGGCGCTGCCCGCAATAGAGGGTATGTTTCCTATTTATGGAACTATGGGGCATGTTTTATTTGATACTGGGGCATCGCACTATTTTATAGCTACTCACTTTGCATGGGCCATAGGGTTATTAGATAGGGAAGAGAGTACAGTGACATGTTTAGACTCGCCACTGGAGAATGGGTCTTTGATTTTCTTTATATGTCGGGGTGTAAGTATATAAATTGGTAGCTTGATTTTACCTGCATACATGCTAGTTTTAGATATGCATGAGCACGATGCCATTATTGGCATGGATTGGCTCGTTGTGTACAGAGCCATGATAGATTGTTTCGGTAGGAGTATTATCTTTGCCATTCCTGGTCAGGAGATGTTTTTTATGGTGATTCCTTCCCCAGAGGGAGGATCTTCCACCCATTTAAATTACATAGAGGAGGAGACCTTTAAGGAGATTATGATTCCCCTGGATTTGATTCCACTTGTTCGTGAGTTTTTGAATGTATTTCAGGAGATACCGAGCCTACCTCCTAGTAGAAAGATAGATTTTGTCATAGACTTAATGTCGGGCACTCGTCTAGTAGCACGTGCACCATACTGTATGGCTCTAGAAGAGATGAGTGATTACGAGATCAGATAGAGTAGCTATTGGGTCAGGGTTTCATTCGTAGGAGCACCTCACCTTAGGGTGCTCCAGTGTTGTTTGTGAAGAAGATAGATGGTTCATTAAGGTTGTGCGTGGACTATAGAGAGTTAAACAAGGTCAAGATACGGAATAAATATCCGTTTCCCCGAATCGATGACCTGTTCGACCAGTTGAGAGGAGCAACCTTTTTTCGAAGATAGATTTGAGATCGGGATACCATCAGCTACGGATTAGGGAGCAGAATGTGTCGAAGACTGCTTTCTTGACGAGATATGGTTCCTATGAGTTTAGAGTCATGCCGTTTGGGCTAACAAATACACCATCCGTATTCATGGACTTGATGAACCGAGTGTTCAGAGAGTTCTTGGATCAATTTATCATCATTTTTATAGATGACATCCTGATTTATTCACAGACTGGGGAGGAGCATGCCGATCACTTGATACAGGTTGTTCAGACTCTATGAGAGCATAAGTTGTATGCTAAGTATGATAAGTGCGGATTCTGGTTACGAGAGGTACAGTTTTTGGGGCACGTCGTGTCGAAATTAGGGATATCAGTTGGCCCGAGTAAAGTGTCGACGGTGAGGGAGTGGGGACAACCCACGACACCGACAGAGGTGCATAGTTTCTTGGGGTTAACCAGATACTACAGGCGGTTTATTCGAGGCTTTTCAAAGATAGCGGGTCCATTAACGAATCTAACTCACAAGGGGGTACTGTACGTATGGGATGATGCTTGTCAATTGGCTTTTGACGAGCTGAAGGATAAGGTGACTTCGGCACCAGTTCTTTCTTTACCCAGATCGAGAGTGGAGTACCTGGTGTATACTGACGCCTCTTTATAGGGACTCGGTGGCGTACTTCAGCATGAGGAGCAGGCTATAGCCTTTACCTCTCGTAAGCTTAAGCCTAACGAAAGGAATTACCCCACCCACGACCTGGAGCTAGTTGTGGTCATGTTTTCATTACGGATTTGGAGGCATTTCTTATTGGGGAGAAGTTTCTCTTGTTCACAGACCACAAGTCATTGCAGTACTTGTTCACTCAGCGAGAGTTGAACATGTGTCAGTACAGGTGTTTGGAGTTTGTGAAAGACTACCAGTTCGAGATACAGTACCATCCGGGGAAGGCTAACGTGGTTGCTGATGCGTTAAGCCATAGACCGGTAGGTGAGGTAGCGAAATATGGAAAGAATTGGGACACTAGGATGCGATAGCCCATTCCTTTATATCCGTTATGATAATCATACTCGAGATTGTTACGAGGGTGATACAGTCCCAAGCAGCGGATACATTACGTCAGGATCAGATAGTATGACTTTGAGCTGAGGGGAATCTTATTCAGTGAGTTCTGATGGGGGTTTGAAGTTTAATGTAAGATTGGTGCTCCCGGAGGGGGATAATTTACGTCATGCAGTAATGACACAGTCACACGAGTCCATATTTTCGGTACATCCCGGAAGGGATAAAATGTACCACCAAGATATGAGGTGGTAGTACTGGTGGAGTGGGATGAAGAAGGACATTGTGGAGTTCGTGTCTAAATGTACTACCTGTCAGATGGTAAAGGTGGACCACCAGAGATCGTCAGGGTTACTTCAGCCGTTGGAGATACCTAAGTGGAAATGGGAAAGCATTTCCATAGATTTCATTACTGGGCTGCCTAAATCATAGCGGGGTCACGATTCCATATGGGTCATAGTAGATCGATTAACCAAGGTAGCTCATTTTCTGCCAGTACGAACAGACTAAACTATGGGCCAGTATGCACAGTTATTTATTGCCGAGATAGTTAGGCTACATGATGTGCCCCTGGATATTGTGTTTGATAGAGGCAAGATTTTTATGTCGCGCTTCTGGGAGAGCTTTCAGGAGGCCATGGGTACAGAGTTGAGATTCAGTTCAACTTATGACCCACAAACGGATGGACATACAGAGCATACTAATCAAATGGTGTAGGAAATGCTACGCATGGGTGTCCTTGATTTTGGAGGGGGTTGGGAGCCGTATCTTCCACTGGTGGAGCTCACTTATAATAACTCCTCTCAGTTTACGATCGGCATATCCCCATTTGAGGCTTTGTATAGAAGACCTTGTCGTTCTCCCACTTGTTGGCTAGAGGTGGGGGACAACAAGTTTCTTGGACCAGAGGTGATTAAGGAAACGTCAGCTAGAATTGAGCTAATCAAGAGTCACATTCGGGTAGCCCAGGATCGACAGAAAAAGCTATGTCGATGCGAAGCGGTCCTTTTAAGAGTTTAGCATGGGGGACCAAGTATTACTGCGAGTGTCTCCTATGAAAGGAGTAATGAGATTCGAGAAGAAGGGGAAGTTGGCTCCAAGGTATGTAGGATCATTTCCCATTATCGAGAAGATAGGGCCGAAGGCATAGATATTAGGGTTTCCAGAGCACTTGCACCGTATTCACGATGTATTCCACATCTCGTCATTGAGATGATATCTTCGGGATGATATGGCCCACACTCACATCGCGATAGAGGATATTGACTTACAACCCGACAGTTCTTATGAGGAGAGACCAGTGGCTATCCTATACCATAGCGAGAGGAGTTTGAGGTCAAAGGTAGTTCCACTTGTACCGGTTCAGTAGGAGCATCATAACGTGGAGGAGTCCACTTGGGAGCGCGAGACAGACATGCATGAAAAATATCCAGATGTATTTTTATCAGGTATGCCTTATTTTTAAAATTTCGAGACGAAATTCCAATATTAGAGGGGAAGTATGTAATACCCCGTATTTTTATGGCCTTTAAATTGGGGATTTATTAAATTTAATTGAGATATTAATTTAATATTAATCCGAACGTTTATTTTAAATATTTAGTAACGTGACGAGAGTTAGTAATTATTGGGAATCTGTTGAATATTACTAAATGAGTAAAGTAATAGGTAGAATTGAATTTATTAAAATTGTCATGAGTGAATAATATTACAATTATGGAAATTAAGTCGGGACGTGTCTATGTCGTGTCAGGACTAAATTATTATAATAAAAAAAAGTGAACAAAGTAAAATTCTTCCGTATGGTCATTTCAAGTGTGCCAACGTGTCCGAAAGGGTCGAGATAGTCAAAAAAATGTACTCGGGGTTTAGTTTGGATATCGAGGCATTCTCAGGCCTAACCGGCACCCTGGGAGGGCGATTTAGTCATTTTCCAAATTAGGACTTAGTTAATGACGAAAATTAGGAATTAAAATCAGATGTTAGGAGAGTCTTCTAGGGTTAATATTCTCAAAGGATTAGAACGGCAGTGAGAGGAATAGAGGAAAAAGCATTCCAATAATTCAAGGCCAAGAACTAGCCGGATTGCACCACCACCACCACTAAAACGTAGATCGGAACGAGGGGATCAAATTTAAACTTCTCAAATTCGTGGAATCAGACCTACGATCTTAAGGCAAGGAACTATCTTGCTAATTTCTAGTTGATATTTCACCCATGTTAGAATAGGATTAAGAATACATGTTCTTATATTGAAGAATTATATAATTTAGAAGATTTAAATCCCATGTGCTAGGAGTAATTCATGAAATCTGAAAGCCTTGTCATATGTAGAGGATTACCCACGAATTTGTAATGGTTTAATAAAAAGAAATCTGGAAGAAGAATGAAAATTTTGGAAATCAATACAAAACTAGGGTTCTTGATAATTCTGTTGAATTAGCCCTTTAATTCGATGACTTTGATGAATTCATACATGCTTTACGTAGGAAATCATGTAGACATGTGTATATAATCAGTGGTGTAATTGTTTGGGAGTTTGGGATACATTAAACACTATTTAGAGGTTGAAAGGTGATGAAGCCCTTAGGTTGGAATAGCAGAATCTGGGCATGAACTGCTTGATTGATCGATCGACTCAAGAATGTCAATCGATCGACCGATCGACCGATCGATCGATCGACCTCATTCATCGATCGATCGACCCCGCCTAGAAACTAAATGTTTTTCCTATTTTTCTTTAATTCGGATAAAATGCGTAGGAGCCCTTGAATGTTATTTAAAGAGCATAATGGGTCATGAAGAGGACCAATAGAGTTTAAGTAGATTCCGTTTAATATAATTTTATACGGTATGTAACTGTGGGATAACGGGGGTATGTCACATATTAGAAATCGTGCATACATTAACCAAGAAATTGAGAGATTCATGAAGGACTTAGACCAGTATGTTAGTGAGGGTGTACTCACTAATTTTTCCTTTAGCAAGAGAGAATACTTCGAGGGACGAGAAGAAATTATGAAATGAGTATAATTGAGAATAAAAAGAGATGAGTTCTTTATGCGTAAGAATTGGGTAAAATTGTATTATGTACGGTTAAAAATATTATTATGGTTCATGGGCTAACCTAATTGGAAGATTAGAATATTTATATATACGACCGAGTCCATGTGTATGTATATAATTTATATTTGTGTATAATCATACCCGCACTACTTGCTATCATGGAGGTTGCCGCGCCGGGACAATCTTAGCTCGATGGGACCTTTATGGGGGATATTGGCTCGTACCTAAGAACATAGAATTCCTTGGTACAGGCTATCTGAGAATAATAGTGAGATGGTCCTAAGAGACGTGAGGGGTATGTGTTGACCTCTTAGTCACTTGGAACTATGCTTCGACTCCATTTTGTGTGTATTGTGTTAATACAGTTCGAGAGTGATTCTGAACTAGTATTTCCCTTGGTATAAGAGATACGGGGAGTTGATAGCAGAGTATGCCAGCACTATAGATTTTATGTGGGATTCCGATAGTATATATATATATATATATATATATATATATATATATATATATATATATATATATTTATCTACTTATTGTGGGTATAAGTAGATAAATAATGAATAAATGCTCCTAAATTTTAGTATGTGTTCAGGAACTTTACAACAGTATTGAGAAATACATAATAGACGTAAGTGATCATTAAGAGACTGATCTCTAAACTCAAATCATAGGCTTGTGACCTATCAAAATAGAATTTATGGGAGATGAATTAGATAAACTTATGAGGCATTTTAGTAGTACGGTAGGCGTTCACACTAGATGAGAGGTGAGAATTCTCAAGAGAGTGTCGCGTACTAACATGGTTGTTATATTAGCCTTTAGGCATTTTAAATACTTGCTAAACTTTTTTCAAAACTATTTTACACTCGGGCTTTGACCCGTTTCCTATCATTTTTCTCTCTCTTGTGTGTGAGTGTATATATATATATATATATATATATATATATATATATATATATATATTACAGGTGCCCAGCCACAGGGGCATCAGGCATAGGTTCCTTGGATTGGACGTGATGCAGCTTATGTGGGAGTTGCAGGCTCTTGCAGTAGACGACCTCGTCCTTGATTCAACTCTTGATTTAGTTATTCATAGCTAGGGCGTGTGTCGACCTATTTCCTATTCCCGTTTAGACTTATTAGAGATTTTGTATTTATTTTTGTTTTTTCAGTATTCAGTGTCACTTGGGGAATTATTTCATGTCATGTTGATCATACATATGAATATTGGCTTGGTTTGAATAATCTAATTGGCATGTTTCTTTTGGTTTATTGATATCCTTAGCATTTTTGTTATTCTTAAACTTGTTTATATTTAAAAAGGTTTTACGATGAAACCTAATAAATGAAATAATATTTTAAAATGTTTTGACACTTAGGTTAATTAATTATATGGTGATTAAAATGGAAAAATTATTTTCGACAGTGATGCTAAGAATGAACCACACCGTTGACCTTAATTTTAATTTAATAAAGGACTGATCACCCGGTGTTTAATTAGGCGGGGTTTTATAGGTGGTATCATTGCATCAGGTTCTAGTGTCCTTTAGGATCTGTACGACTTATTTCGCTTTTAGCTTAGCGTCTTTGATATAGAGCCCTATTTTTAGGACTGTTGTATTCTTGTATTTACGTTTACATCTTCTGCTATATGGGATTTAATAATTACTGTAGACTAATAAAATTCCTTCTCATTTTTTATGCCTTCAAGACTAGCACCCCGAGAGAGGAATGCCCAGCCCGAGCAACCATCAACTCTGGCTCAGGGAATGATGAATGCAACGAAAGTAGCCTCCATTAATTCCAAGAATTTTGGAACAATTCAAAGATTTTTTCCCCGAAGAATTACCACGATTACCCCATTTTCCACGAAATAGAATTTAGTATAAATATTTATTCTCATACTCTTCCTATTTTGATACCTCCGTATTGAACGGATCCTTTAGAACTTCAAGAACTCTGTACCCAATTAGCTAATCTTCTTGAAAACGTTTTATTCACCTTAGATCATCTCCTTGGGGAGCTCCTGTACTATTTGTCAAGAAACTGGATAGAAGCTTTAGATTATGCTTTGATCATTGTACATTAAACTCAGTAACTATTAAGAATAAGTATCCCTCACCCTGAATTGGAAATCTATTTGATCAATTTCGAGGAGCAAGGGTCTTTTCTCAAATAGACTTACGATCTGGTTACCATCAATTGCGAGTCAGAGAAGAAGATACTCCAAAAATTGCTTTTCGAACTCGTTATGGATATTTTGAGTATACTGTAATGTCTTTTGGGTCAACCAATGCACCCATAACTTTTATGGATGCATATAATCTTTAGACCTTTTCTTGACCAATTTGTTATCGTTTTCATTGATGATATTCTTGTTTATTTCGAAAATCGAGTAGAACATGCACATCATTTAGAGACAGTATTAAGTACTCTATGAAACCATCGACTATATGCTAAGAAGTGCAAATTGTGATTTTTTGATGAAAGAAATAAAATTTTTAGGACATGTGATTTCTGAAAATGGAATTCAAGTAGATCCAGCCAAAATTTTATCCATTTTGGAATGGAGAAATCCTACAAATATCACAGAGATAAAGAATTTTCTAGGATTAGCTGGATATTATCATCGTTTTGTGGAAGGATTTTCTCATATCACTCTTCCCCTCTTAAATCTAATTAGGAAGGAAGTGCCATTTGTATGGATTGATGAAAGTAATCAAGGATTCCAAATTTTGAAAGGCTAACTAACTACTGCTCCCCTCCTCACTATTCCTTCTAGTAATGTAAGCTACGATGTATATACCGATGCCTTTTTGCAAGGGTTAAGATGTGTTTAATGAAAGAGAAGAAAGTTGTAGCGTATGGGTCACAACAACTCAAAACTCATTAACGTAATTACCCTGTTCATGATCTTGAGTTAGAGGCTGTAATTTTTGCTTTGAAAATTTGGTGTTGTTACCTTTATGGTGAAAATTTTCAAGTCTTTTCTAATCACAAGAGTTTAAAATACATCTTTACTCAAAAGGACTTAAATTTAAGACAATGACATTGGATATAATTTTTGAAAGATTACTGATTGAAATTAAGCTACCATTCAGGAAAAGGAAATTTGGTAGTCGATGCTTTATGTCGTAATCTAGTAGAAAGACTTCATACTTTGATTTCTTACGATATTTCTACTACCATAAAGCAATATGATCTTCAATAGATACTCCCATTTTTAAACATTTCCAACATCATTGTATATCTTGAATTGAGAGAAAAAATCTTAGTTCAATAATCCCAAGACTCTTTTGTGAATCCCTTTAAGATAAAAATCATGGCCTCTCATATGATAAGGAGACAAATTTACGATTTTGAAGTATATTATATGTACCTGATGAATTATCTCTTCGAAAAGAAGTATTGTAATAAGCCCATCATTTTAAGTTTATGATTCATCCCGAAAGATCCAAAATGTACAATTCCCTAAGAAAATAATATAGGTGGCCAAATTTAAGAAATGATATCGAGAATTTTGTAAGGAAATGTCTAACTTGTCAAAAAGTAAAGATAAAAAACCAACACCCTGGTGGACTTCTTCAACCCTTACCAATTCTCGAGTAGAAATGGGATCATATTACCATGGATTTTGTCAATGGACTACCTCGTACATCCCAAGAATATAATTCCATTTGGGTAATAATAGATCAAATTACCATTTTTGATCATTTTTTACAAATGGAAACCACCGATTCATTTCAAAAGCTCAGTAAGCTCTACATTTGAGAGATTATTCGATTACATGGAATTCCTTTATCCATTATGTCAAACAGAGATTCCCGTTTTATAGGAAATTTTTTACAAGCACTACAAACCGTAATGTGTACTAAACTTCATGTAAGTATCTCAATCTACCCACAAACAGATGGACAATCAGAACGTACAATCCAAACATTAGAAGATATGTTACGAGCTTATGTGTTAGATATGTTCGATAATTGGAATTACCATTTACCCCTTGTTGATTTTTCTTGTAACAATAGTTATTAATCAAGTATTAAAGATGCCCTGTTTGAAGCTTTATATGGAAAATCTTGTCGATCTCCTGTATGTTGGATAGTATCGGGAAATAGTAAACAATTTGGTCCTGAAACAATCCAAGAAACCACTGAAAGAATACAACAAATCAAAGAAAGATTGAAGATAGACCCAAATTATCAAAAAATTTATGTAGAGCAACACAGAAGCCCTTAGAATTTCAAGTTAATGATCGAGTATTTTTCAAAGTTTCTCCTCTGAAAGAAATTTTACGCCTTGGAAGGATAGGAAAATTAGCCCCCCCCCCCCCCCCCCCCAAAGATATAGGACCTTTCACTATTTCTAATAGTATTGGATCTATAGCCTACCAATTATAATTACCTGTAGAATTATATAAAATTCACAATGTATTTCATGTCTCAGTTACGCCAGTATAATTCTGATCCCTCTTATACCATCACATGGCAAGAAATTCATATTGAACCAAACCACATATTTGAAGTACGTTATTCAAAATTTGGGTCGACAAGCGAAATGTATTAGGAACAAGGAAACCCCCTAAGTAAAAGTACTTTGGGAAAATCAAAATCAACAAGAAGCCACATGGGAACAAGAGCAGGCGATGAAAGACCAATATCTTGATCTTTTCTAAGGTAAATTCGAGGATGAATTTCTTTTTTGAGGTAGGTAGATTTTAACATTTATATTTGAATTATGAGACCTTTAATCCCTCGTAGAATATATAAATTCAAAATATTCAAAAGAAGGATTAAACAACTCTATAAAACCTAAAAAAATCTCCAAATTGACCAAGGATCCCAAAAATTTTAATAATTTTAAATTAGACTCTAAAAACTCCAAACTATCATAACTTAACCTATACTTAACCCCTAGATCCAAACTTTATATCCAATCGACCCTTTCGACTTCAATTCACTAGAAATTATAATTTCAACCCCTATAACTTTTTGAAATTTCACAAATACTCCTAAACTTTAACAAAATCACACTTTTAAGGCTATATAAGCATAAACCTTATCAACCAAGGACTGAAAACTAATTAATTGTCATTTACACAAATCCCCCTATCCACCTGAGCCTCCACATAAGCACTAAATGGTAAATAACACATGTTTGAACAATGCAAACATGTGAGGTTTTATTACAAGAATTTTAACTCTCTAAAAATAGCTCAAATCCACCTCTCATTAGAACCAATCAACTCCCCTCCTCAAACACTATAAAAAAGACCCGATCTCAGTCATTAAAACTCACCTCATCAGTAGATTCAAAAGATCGAATTTTCCCTCGGAACAGGTAACCTATCATTTTATGCATTTCATTCCGTTCTTTCAATTCCAAATTATTTATGTGTAGAAATTATGCTTATAGTAATCTTAACACTTGGAAACTTTACGTGTAAAACATCCCCTCTATGAAAAATATGAAAACGCCACCATTAAAGCTTAAGATTTAATGGTGAATTTTGATATAATGATTATAACTTAGGTTTGAAGCTATGAACTTATTCATTAGAACCTTAGGAACTCTAGTGCAATGATCAAAATCCACACATTTGCACAATAAAGTTTCAATTGATTGAAAGTGTTCTCTGAACCAGAAATCCCAAAACTTCGAATTCTCCTTCTATTATTCACCTCAAAGCTTGAAACCAAAAACCAAATTACTCCTAAACAAATAAGAAACCAAACCATGTTCATAAGAATCCTTGACATAGTCTTAAAGGCTTCAAATATTAAGTCAAACTTTTAGAAAAAAAAATATAGTTATGGAACTCAGTGTACACTGCACCTCGATTCATAAAACCTATATATGTGGATTCCTTATGGAATTTTAGGTTGAGTTTATTAAAAAACCATCAAGAATGGTTTAGAAATGAAGGAGATATCTTCGATAAAAGATATAAAACCCAAAAATCAATAGTCGAGAGGTTGAAGATGAACTATTTAACCAGAAACTTAAACTACGCGGGTGGCCAATCAAAATTTTTTGAATTTTTTTTCAATATTTTTATTTTATTTTTCTGGTGAAAATAGTATAAGGTAAGGCTGTGTTTGGTCAAAACTTGATAAAGTTATTGAAAAAATAGGTTTTAGATTTAGATTTTTTTTCTAAATTACAATTTGACCCCTCCTAACTTTTTCAACTTATGAATTTGAACCTCAAACTTTTATTATAAGAACTTTAATATATTTTAAGTAAAAAAGTCTCCTACACTAAAGTTCAAATTTGACTTTAATTCCAAGATTTTAAAGTCCCGAGTTATTTACAATTGAACCCCTGAAACTTTAAAATATATATTTTTTAGTATAAACTGACCAAGACCAGACTGATACATCACGAATATTGCATATTTGCACCCTTTATCTTTATGCATTCTAGACCTCTTACATTCTTAATGTCTATATTTATGCTCATTAACCAAACAACCTCGTATTTGGACATATATATGTTTTGCAGGGACTAATTCTGCTTTTGTAGGTATTCGAACGCTAAAAGTGAGGTTCGGTTGTATTTTGGAGAAGTTCCGTCGTCGAATGCTACTTCAAGGGCAATTTGGTCTTTTAAAATTCACTATTTTTTATGGAATGAAGTTACCAACATGTATATCATCAAATTATCTTTTTGTGGCCACTGATCGTGCGTCATTCTGACTTCGTATGTGGAAGTTATGGCCATTTTCGGAAGGGTTTGGTATTTTCTTCTATTTCAAGGGAATTTTGGTAATTCCATACTGCATAATTTGGACGGTTTCAAAACATAATCATGTATATAATTGAATTAGCTTAGCGTCGGTTCTGACCACGCCTCATTTCGATTCCGTATGAGGGAGTTATAGTCGTTTCCGTGCAACGCATCCAAATTGGTTCAAAGAGGAAAAGTGGGATGTCTCTAGCCCAAGGCAAATTCCAAAACCGCGGTCGACCGGTCTCAAAATAGAGGTCGATCGTTCCCATCAGATATGGACGAAAATTGACTTATTTTGGGTGTTTTGACTTGCTTTTGTTGGGGTTTGTTTTGGGGTATAAATAGAATGTTGGGGGCTTTTTTTTAGGATATATTTCATTTTAGATAGGATATTTTAGGGGTTGTTCTTGAGAGCTTCCCTCTCCTCTTTTATCTTTAGTTTCCACCCATTTATGTAAGTAAACTACTATTTATTGTCTCTTTCCTTTAATACATGCTTTGATTACTTGATTTCTTGCTTTGTAGTTACTTTTCTTGCTTTGATTAATTAGTTGTTGTAGTTTATTTCTTGTTTTCCTTAGTTAATTAGTTGTCTTAAATTAGTTAATTTATACATGCTTTTTAATATGATTTCCAGCTGATTTAGTCTAGATTGTGTTGGATTGAACTTATTCCAGGTTGACATGTTGCTTTACTTTGGTGATGGTGTTTACGGGTCTTTTTCGGGTGTGTTATCCTAGTTATTACGCCTAGGGGATTTGACGGGGCATATCATGTATGTTCCGTGCTTACGACCTTGCGTGTGTAATTTTGGGGGTATTTATTGACACCAAAATCGTATTAGGCTTTTATGCAAATTTAGGGGCGTGACAACCCTTGATTTAATTAACTGTCGAAACGAGACGCATTTGTAATAACTCGTCGACCCATGTAACCATTTTATATTAATTAACTCGGGTGAGGGATATTCGACGCAACCTATAGTTTTTACTCGCTTTCTTAATCTAGCTTTATTTTTCCTCGCCCAGATTAAACATTTCCCTTTTTTCATCTTTTCCCTTTTTGTGTATAATCATCTTTTACACTTTTATTTAGGAATATTAAACCTTATAAATTCTAGCAACTCGTCTCTGTGGATTTTTTATACCCGACTTACCGCTATACTCATCCGTTGAGTGTAATCGTGATTTAGGTTTTTGTATAGCTCAGGTGAGCCGAATTCAAAATGACCGGCGTGTAGGTGACTCTCGCGCCATGGAAAAATCCTGTCTGATCACAGACCCAATTCCGACAAATTCTTATTCACCTAAACATTGTATACAGATAATCAAGTACCAGCTCCTCCCGATATCCCCTTTTGATCCGTAAGAAGTTCAAAACTACTGGTCAAGTAGGTTTCTTTTACCTCTTTAGTAGTAAGTTTTGAGTATTTGTTAACTGCTATTAATATCATTGAAGGATTGCCCTATTTGATTCTAAGTATGTGTAGAAATTACCATACTCATATGTTACAATATCACTGGTTGTTTTAATTACGATCAATCGGATCAAGTTAAACCCTTCTCATCTAATAACTGATATCATAAAAATTCACTATAACAATACAGTTCAACCTGCACCTTTGTGCAATATTATTTGTTTTAAAAGCATCAGTATAACTACGGAGTAGACTGTTGTGTTATCCCACATAATTTTTCTATTTGACATATGGTCTTCGATGTTGAGAGACAAATTTACTGCTACATATGTATGAGTGCCACCTTAATTGTGTGCTTGGCCTGTTAATATCCAAAGGTTTTAGATTATTTATTATTTAGTTTTACTTATGGCTTATTTAATTCTATACCTCTTAGTGAACTAGTAAGCATGGGATTAAATGTCCAAAAATCCTTGATTTTCTTTACAATAAAACTGATAAGTTTGGGATTATATGCTTTAATTGTTTAACTTTCTTATACAGACATCTGAATTCTACATACCATCCACCTCTCATTTCTATAGATAATTGTTATAAAATTGCTAAATCCTGTTTAACATATTTGTGCTAATTTATTTTTCCTCCAGATGGCACATGAGAATAAGGATAGTATTTCTCCCCCTTTTGAGACACATACCAATCACCTGTTTGCATATGCGACTGTATGGGTGATGACTAAGCAAGATGAATGTCACTTTTTTATTTTCTACTTTACAGTTCGAGTTGAGCTAAAAATGTAATTCACCCCTGCAGTTGTAATACACAATGTTTACCATTTAATAATGAATGAAGTTATATTTTTCGCCTTAACTTTAATTTATTGCTTTATATATTCTCTCTTGTACATTCATGCCAAAATGCAGGGTGTGACATTTTTGTTCTAATGACATCCCCTCACCTCCTACTATAAATTCCCCCACGATTATCAGTAAAAAAAACCCACCCCTTGAGCCTGCCCAAAGTTCAAAAGTTTCCTTCCAATCTGGTATACTATCAATTTATGTGTTTAACCTTATTTTTTCAAGTCCAATTGTCTTTCATGTTTTTATTCGGATCATAGAATAGAAAAAAAGATTTTACATCTCAAACAACCCCTGTTTGGAAAAACCAGAAAAAACTCCATTAAGGCTTGATCTTTAATGGTGAAACTTGATGACTTAACTCTGAACCAGTTTGAGATTGCGCAATAGGTTTCTTATAAGGCCGAGAGCTTAAAGGCGATGGTCATTTTTAAAAAATAATAAGTTTTGAACCTCATTTTCTTAAAAATGTTTTATGTTTCTGAAAACTGAAAACTTCAAATTCTCCCTAACTAGACCACTTCAATCCTTCAAACCAAAAACAAAACCTTCCTAAAGATAAAAGAAACCCAACCATGTGCATAAAAACCATTTCCATATTCAGTGAAGCTTCAAAAAATCTGGTCCAAATTTCTAAAAAACACATAGTACTTGTAACTCGATGAATCTAAACCTCAATCTGTGAAACTTATATTTTTGTATTCCTTGTGAAAAATTAGGTTGGACTGGTTCATAAATCATCTCAAATGGTTAAGAAAATCACAAGTTATTCAAGGTCAAAGTTTTTTCAAAGCCTAGGTCATTTGTTGAGAGCTTAAAGGTGAACTTTTCAACCAAAAACCTTGACCAATCATGTGAGGGCGCGTTGCCAATCAATTTTTTTTTAAAATTTTCCCAATATTTTTATTTAATTTTTCTGCTCAAAATGGCACCAGGTAAGGCAGTGTTTGGTCAATCCTAGATCAAGTTACAAAAAATTAGGGTTTTAAGTTATAAATATTTTCTTATAATTATAATTTGACCTCTCCTGACTTTTTCAAGTTATGAATTTTAACCCCTGTAGAGGGAGATTCGGGCTTAAAGTTGATTAAAAGAGCGCTAACACTTCACAATAAAGATTAGGGATGGTTACTCTCACAAAACTGAAGTTACTCGAACGATCATGTAGAAAAGGTGTCTCGAATGAAGGCAAGTTGCTCAAGCGATCATGAAAAGAAGGTTTCTCTCACAAAGACAATTTGTTCGAAGGACCTCCCACAAATACCAAGACCCGGAGATAAACTTGGAAAGAACAAATTGTAATACGAATATTGATGTACTTATTGTGTCCATCCCCTTTCGATCGTCATGGCGGGAGAGAAGAAGAAGATAGGGGGGTCTCCCCTTCGTCTCGGGAGGATCTTGGTCCCGCGCATCCCTCTCGGGAACGCTTCGGCCGGCATCGGTGATGAGGTGAAAATGTAGAGAGATAGAGTCGTCAGTCCATTTTACTCAAAATAGACAAAATAAAAGGGAGTCGTCCCAAAAGACACCATCTAAAGACATACTGATACATACGAAACCAAAAATGATTCGAAAAGGGTTTGGAGGCTAAGTTACGAAATGGGAAGGTGTTGGGCACCCATTCCGCCCTTACGGTCTCTCATGGGTTATTGCTATTTTCCTTTATTTCCCCGTGATATGTGTGCATGTGTATATGTAGCGGAGATAGGAATCATCAGTTTGTATCATGGAAGAGATAAAGCGAGTCATCCGTAGGAATGTTCCTAAAAGTAATATTAGAAAATAGAATTTACATGATTATCCTAGCGTTGATCATTATAAGGGAACGATAACGCATGTGGGATAATACGCCATCAAGAACAGATATATATATATATATATATATATATATATATATATATATAGATAAGGTTTAAGAGAGTTAAGTTTAAATAATATAGAGAAAATAAGAGAAAATTAGGAAAATGACTCGAGTCTCGAGTTTTACCCCGAGACGCCTACGCAGCCTATAGAGGCATCAAAGTCCACGTAGTTCGTATACAAAATGGGGGTGGGATTTATCCCATAAACCCAATTGGGGACTGCTCTTATATGTGTGGGTGTGGGTGTAAAAAAGTGTTTTAGTTGTGAAAAAAGTGTGAGAAGAGTGTGAGAATTCCCGTTTGGAATTTATGAGCAAATCCTATTTTTCTAGTTTTTTGGGTTTTATTTATATGAAAATAAGAGATGTGCAATAATACTAGATAAAAAGTATAATAGGATATGTGAGATGAGAGAATAAAAGTGCTAAGTAATAAAACAAATTAATGTGAATTTAGGGGAATTTAAAGAGAGAGTTGAGAAAGTTGGACCTTCTTGAAGATTTTGATCTTGATCTTGAATTTTGGAGAGCATCCCTTGCACTTGGGTGATGATGGAGGATACTTAATTCACCAAGTTTGATGAAAAAGGTGATGAAAGGTGAAGGTTGGAAAGGGATTCGGATGTGGAAATCACGCTGACTTCGAGAGGGGTTTTCTGAGCTTACTACGAGTGATGGATTTATGCTCTTGTGTCTTTTAGAATGAGGTCAGGCCCTCCTTTCTATAGGCCTAGGGAATTTCTGATCGGCATAACCCTGGTCCTGTCAATCGGCAGGTGTGTTTAGGCACACTTGAACCTGTCGTTTGGCAGTCTCTTTCAGGTTCCTTCGGAAAATCGATCGTAGAGCGCAGACTGTTGATTCGAATCGTGCAGCGGGTGAACCATTAGAAAGGTAATTTAGAGACTTTCGAAAGTCTTTTGGACTTCTCCCGGGTCCAGGAGTTGACTTTGGGTCAAATGTGGCTCGAAAGTGTTCATCGGTCCTTTGGAAGGGGGATCGTCGGGCACAAACGGATCGTTCGTCCGCATGGTAAGTCAGAATCCTACACGAGGTGGGCCATTGGAAATATTAGGATATGTACTTCGATATTCCAAAGAGCTTGACTCTGTTTGGAGAGTTCACTTTGGTTAATGAGGACTGGAAGCACTTGGTGACCTTTGGAGTAAAATGGATCGTTCGTCCGTACTGTAAGTCAGAATTGCGCATGGGCCGGACTATTGGAAATTGGTTTCAGTACCCTTTGAAGATTCATTCAGTCTCGGTTGAGCTGAAGAGTACTTTGGTGAAACGGTGCCTGGGAGCGTCCGATGACCTCCTATTCAAGTTTTGAGGGAAAATGGATTGTTCGTCCACAGCGTAAGTAAGAATCACGCACAGGACGGACCATTGGAAAGGGGTTTCAGTGCCCTTTGAAGATTCATTTAGTCTCGTTCGAGCAAAAGTGTTTGACTTTTGGTCAAATGGAGCCTGGGAGTGTCCAGTGGCCTTTAGGTCAGTACCCGGGGTGTGACTTAGGTTTAAAATGATGAAGGGAGGTGCCACGGACCTTAGGAGAAGTTAGGGGGTATTATAATGGGGTGTCTATAGAGCCCCTCGACGGGTGAGTTTGGAACAAATGATAGCCGCAAAATAGACACCACATGATGCTTTTAAAAGAGGATGACCAAAGGGTCAGGTCGATTCCGAGGACCTGGGGATGAGGATGACCGATTCTACGGGTTGAAGCCAATTCTGAGGGCCTGAAGATGAGGTGACTGATTCTGCGGGTTGAAGCCATTTCTGAGGGCTCGAAGATGAGGGTGACTGATTCTGCGGGTCTAAACCAATTCTGAGGGCTTGAAGATGAGGGTGACCGATTTTGCGGGTCGAAGTCATTTCTGAGGGCTCAAAGATGAGGGTGATCAATTTTGCGGGTCGAAGCCAATTTTGAGGGCTTAAAAATAAGGGTGACCGATTCTGCGGGTTGAAGTCGATTCTGCGGGCTTAGGGAGGAGATGACCAATTCTGTGAGTCGAATCCAATTCTGCGAGATTGAGTTTGAGGTAACCAATTCTATGGGTCAAAGACAATTCTGAGGGCTTAGGGATGAGGGTGACCGATTCTGCGAGTCGAAGCCAATTCTGAGGGCTTGAAGATGAGGGTGATCGATTCTGCGAGTTGAAGCCAATTTTGAGGGCTTGAAGATGAGGGTGACTGATTCTCTGAGTCGAAGTCAATTCTGTGGGCTTAGGGAGGAGATGACCAATTCTGCGGGTCAAAGCCAATTTTATGGGCTTGAAGATGAGGGTGACCGATTTTACGAGTCGAAGCCAATTCTGTGGGTCGAAACCAATTCTGAGGGATTAGGGATGAGGGTGACCGATTCTGCAGGTCGAAGCCAATTTTGTGGGCTTAAGTTTGAAATGACCAATTCTACAGGCTTAAGTTTTAGGTGACCAATTATGCGTGTCGAAGCCAATTCTGAGGGCTTAGGGATGAGATAAATAATTTTGCGGGTAGAAGCCAATTCTGAGGGCTCAAATTGTGATGACCAATTCTGCGGGTCGAAGCTAATTCTGAGGGATTAAATTGAGATGACTAATTCTACGGGTCGAAGCCAATTCTGAGGACCTAAGTTGTGATGACCAATTTTATGGGTCGAAGCCAATTCTGAGGGCTTAAATTATGAATACCAATTCTGCGGGTCAAAGCCAATTCTGAGGGCTTAAATTGGGATGACCAATTCTGTGGGTCAAAGCCAATTCTGAGGGCTTAAGTTGTGATGGCCAATTATGCGGGTCAAAGTCAATTCTGAGGGCTTAAATTGTGACAACTAATTCTATGGTTCGAAGCCAATTCTGAGGACTTAAGTTGAGATGACCAATTCTGCGGGTCGAAGCCAATTCTGAGGGCTTAAATTGAGATGATCAATTCTGTGGGACGAAGCCAATTCTGAGGGCTAAAGTTGAGATGACCAATTCTGCGGGTCGAAGCCAATTCTGAGGGCTTAAATTGAGATGACCAATCCTACGGGTCGAAGCCAATTCTGAGGGCTTAAATTGAGATGACCAATTCTGTGGGTCGAAGCCAATTCTGAGGTCTTAAGTTGAGATGACCAATTCTGCAGGTCGAAGCCAATTATGAGGGCTTAAATTGAGATGTTCTCTGGAACTCTGCCGAGAAAATTACCTCATGATTTTGATTTGAGCTGGGGAACTGATTGCTGGGGAAACTTTTGTATCTTTTAGAGACTTTGCGAGGGAATAGCCAATTTGATGCTGTAAATTCCACTGGGGAAGTGATTGGGTGGTCCAGGGTTTGGACGTATTGCTTGGGGAATTTTGAGACCTTTGGTGAATAGGAGATGATCTTGAAGTTTGGGATGCCTTAAGGGTCCTCCGGGGACATTACCGAGATGAGATTTACTTGGCTTTTGAGAGTTACGCTAGGGAAATAGGAGTTCTGCTTGAGGGAGTGTGAAATTTTCTTGGTGAAAATGTCCTAAATCCTCTTCGAGATTTTTAGGATTTTTCTAAGGATTTTTTAGGGTTTTCTAGTATTTTCTGGGAATTTATGTATGGAAATTTAAGGGGGGTGCCAGTCGGCATGGTGTGGGAGGTGTCATTCGGCAGTGGCACGGACTTTTAGACTGCCTCGAAAAGGTAAAAGGTCAGTGTCGATCGGTATGTGAGGGGATTTTTGGTGGCGTCGAGCGGCGATGTTGTCCACTTATGGTTCTTACCATACTTGAGGATGTTTTCGAACATCCCTCTCTATGATTGGGGGAGCTTGACTTTGGCGACCCTTTATTTTTCTCTGGATGCATTCAGTTGGTGCTACCAGCAGTCTTTCACTAGAGC
Organism: Sambucus nigra; assembly: GCA_949130495.1. Lineage (NCBI taxonomy): Eukaryota > Viridiplantae > Streptophyta > Magnoliopsida > Dipsacales > Adoxaceae > Sambucus > Sambucus nigra. The sequence continues at coordinate 52,754,442 of OX422214.1, forward strand.
CACGTATCTTCTTGAGGTATTCTTTTAATTTGCGCATTTTCCTTTCATGCATTCGCATTTTCCTCATGAGTCTTTTTTTTTTATTGTGGTCTCTTGTCTTTGGCAAACGTGGTTCAATGAGGTGATTGAGTTCAATACCCCACTGATCACTTTGAAGGACGAGACAGTTGGGGACTTTTACCGGTTGTATCGATGGCGGAAGGCCAATCGATAGTCGAGGAGGTCTCTCTCTCTGGAGGCGATGCGTCAGGTCTTGAATGGCCTGACCAGTGATAGGGTAAGACTTTTCCTTTTTCAGTCTAAGACCTTTGTGAGCTCTAATTATGTATTGACTTATATCTGCTAGGGATTTTTCAGGTGACTCTTTACCCTTGGGGGACGAACGTTCAAGACACGGGGTTGATAGGAGTGAATGCGCAGATGAGGCGTTTTCTAGCGTATGAGTTTGGCCACTCTTGGTATCTTGGGAAAAGGGTGGTCCATCAGATTATTGAGGAGGAGGAGGAGGTGGTGGTGCCACCTGCGAGACCCCTATGTCTATGAGGTAGGAGCGGATGTTGCCAAAGGATGCGAGGATCGCGACGATGATTGGCGAGTCCTATTTTCTGTACACCGATACGGTTGTGCCGTATGATTATATGGACTTTGTGATGAGCTGGCTGATGGTGCCTAGCATATATGATGCACTGCCCTTCCCTCCTGTGGGTTCGAGTCGGCCAGTGGGGTCCTCCCACAGCGGTGGCGGTCAGTCAACATCTGCATTGGCGGTGACTTCGAAGGTTCCCTTTGTGCGGCGGCATACCCCTTCATACAACATTAGGTGGGATGATGGAGGGATGGTGCCTATGTTTAATCGTCCTCATGCGATGGACCCGGAGGAGTTGGGCTTGACAGAGGAGGTTATTTGTCCTGAGGTATATCTTTTATGTTCTTGTCCCTTGGTTTCTTTTGATCTTTTCTGCTTGATACTGATTCTGCCTTTTCTTGCAGCACATCCTGGTGTCCACCACTTGGCTGAGGAACATTAGGGACTTGATATCTTCGGCGAATGCCCATATTCGAGACGCAGTTCCTGTTCCTTCTTGCTTGGTTTCGTTCGCCACATCCAGGGAGGACTCTGGTTCAGACAGCGATGGTGCGTCATCTCTCCGTCGGGGAAAGAGAGTGCATCGCAGGGATGGAAGCTCTTAGGAGAGAGTGGGGAAAAGGAAAGTGAGAGAGAGAATATGGGTTTGGGCTGAGTCCCATTTTTTTTCTTTATTTTCCTACAAATTTGATGTAACATAAAAAAATATATATGCAATGCAATGGAATTTTTTATTATCTTATGTTAGTGATGAATGAATGAATGCATGCACATGCGCCTTTTAATTTGCTGCTGAGACCATAAAAAGAAATATTTTTGGGATTTTGAAGGTCTGCCTGAGTTTTCCCATTATCCCCGAGAGTTATTGGTCGGGCTTCTTTGTGTTTCATCCTCGGTGACCAGATCACTGGTGGCTGGAGGTATGAACTCCCTTCCGATGGTGTTACAGTCCGTGCATTTGCAAGAGGTTGGTGATGTTGGGTATGTCGAAGCTGTCGTTCAGGGCTTGGTTTGAAAAAAGATGCTGGTGATTGGGGAACTGCTGGTGAACCCACAACTTGCAGCTATTACTTCATGGATGTCCTACCGTCTCAATCCTATGGCGGTGATACTAGCGGAGACTTTGAATGGCTTAAATGCCTGGCGAGAAGGTCATTCTGACTTTCTGAGGGGTAGCACTGTGATGTTGTTCATGTGGTTGTCTGGAAGATTCTGCCTGGTGACTCCTCCGAAATACCCTTTGTCGCTTGTACTCAACTTCTTTTTGTGTCATTTCATCAGTGTTGGTATGGATATTGAGAGCTGGGAGAACTAGTTCGTGGAGCATGGGGCTCTAAATTTGTACTGGTTAGTACTTTGGTGGGGACAGCTACTGCTTATTCTGGAACTGGGAGAATACTCATATGTTCGGATAGTTGGTCTCAGATAGACCTCTTTTTATTTCCCTTGGTGGCTTCTACACCAATTTGGTTGGGAGAAGATAGTGCCACCTCGGACACTAAACTTCTTTCCGATAGAAGATTTGACAGAGCGTCTGCGCATGTGGTTTGGCTCTTTATGGGAGAGTCGGCGTCTGTTGACTCATCCCTCTCAGTCTGCTGAGAGAGTTTGGCAAATCCCTATGGATTATATGAAGTGGTTGTGGAGAAGAGTAGTTAGCAAGATGTTGTCAGTGAAGATTAGACAAAGGTGGCTTATCTTACCTGATACCATGGAGGGGGTGTGGTAGTTTTTTCGAGGCTGGTTCGAGCTTATCAATCCATGGAGCATCTGTGGCACTCCATTCAAGCAGGGGAAGCTTGGGGACCCTAGGATGTAGAAGATAACGAAGTGGGATCCTCTGGTAGCTGTGGGTAGGGATCTTGGGGGGAGTTTATTTTCTACTGAAGAATAAGTTTGGGAATTTATTTGGCTTTTTCAGGAAGGTCGGGGGGAAGGGACTTATCCACTCCTTTATGTAATTATACTATAATCTCTTATTAGTGAAATAAACAAGGTTTTTTATCATCTAGCTGTGCTTTTTGATGAATTTTGTATTTTGAATTATCCATACCGATCGCTAAGGCATGCATAATCCTTTTGTTCAAATATATGTTAGAATGAGTTGTCGTTCTCGGAGATGAGAAAAGAATAGTTTTTTTGTGAAAAAGAAAGGGTCGTGCTCATGTAAGATGTATGAGCTGCCTACGTACCTCTGGGGTTTTTTGAAAATTTTCAATTTTTTCTGAGAATGATTTTTGCAAAGGATCAGGCCCACGTAGTTCTGAGTATAAGGAATTGAATAGATTTTTTTTAGAATAGAAGAGAGATGATAAGAGTCGTAGTGCACCGAGATTTTGAACTAGGGGTAAAATTTCTTGAGACGGTCCAGGTTGATTGAACTAGCCATCTCTTCTCCATCTAAGTCAGTGAGCATAGCGACACCGCCGGATAAGATCTTCTTCATAATATATGGGAGGCTCCAATTGGGCTTGAATTTCCCTCTGGGGTCCCAGATGGGCTCTACTATTTCTTTGAGGGCTAGATCCCACTCTCGGAGACCGCGGTCTTTGAATATCTTATTGAATGATCGTGATATGCGATGATGGTACCCTAGTATGTGATACAACACCTTCAATCTCCTTTCGTCCAAGAGTGACAGCTCGTTGAGGCAGCTGTAATGCCAGTCCTCCTCACTGACCTTTCTTTCAAGCATGATGCGTAACGAGGGTATTTCCAACTCCACGGGTAGGACTGCTTCCATATCGTATACTAGAGAGTAAGGGGTAGCCCTAATAGAGGCTCGGATTGAGGTTCGGTATCCCCAGAGGGCGTATGGCATTCGGTCGGCCCAATCTCGATAGCTTTCGGTCAGCTTACTGATGATGGTTTTGAGGTTCTTATTAGCGTCTTCGACTATACCATTGGTCTGAAGTCGGTAGGGAGAAGATTTGTGTCTCTGAATCCCATACTCCTTGACCACTTCTATGACTTCTGCCTCAAAATGCAACCCGTTATCTGATACTAGCTCGTACGGGACCCCATATCTGCAGATGATGTTTTTCTTGATGAATTTGGACACTTTCTTGGCATTCAGGACTACGTATGGCTCAGCTTCGACCCATTTGGTGAAGTAATCAATGGTAACTAGAATAAATTCATGCCCGTTGGAGGCCTTGGGTGTAACTTTCCCTATGATGTCGATGCCCCAGGTGGAAAACAGCCAGGGAAAAGTCATGTTGTACAGTTCACGCGGAGGCAGGTGTTGAAGGTTGGAGAACTTTTGGCATTTGAGGCATCTCCGAAGATAGGTGATGAAATCCTAGATCATGGTGGTCCAGTAGTAACCTTGTTGTATAATATTCTTAGCAAGCATGTGACCATTCATGTGGGGTTCGCATTCCCCGCAGTGGATTCTTTGCATCAATTCTTCAATGCCAGCCCCTGCGATGCAGTGTAGATGGGTTCCATCGAAGTTTCTCTTGAACAGTGATTTGTGATAGATGATGTATTGGGCGGCCAGTCTTCGGAGGGTTACTCTATCTTTCTTATTAAAACCCTCGGGATACCTACCATGCCTGAGAAGGTGCCATATGTGATAATACCAACAATTGGCTAGCTCAGGATCTTCTTTGATGATGATCTCAATGTGGTAGAAGTGGGGTTATTTGTCTTGATTTTGGACTAGGAAGGGGGCCATTGTTATTACTTCGAGCATTTAGATCATGGAGGCTAGGGTAGTAAGGGCATCGGCTAGGTTATTCTTTGCTCGAGGTAGGTAATGGAAGGTGATGTCTTGGAATTGGGAGGCTAGTTCTTCTAGGTGGGCATGGAATGGTTGGAGTTTTTTATCCTTGACTTTCTATTTTCTGAGCACTTGACCAATGATGAGGGCAGAATCCCCGTAGACATCTAAGCATTGAATACCTTTCTTGAGAGAAACTTTGAGGCCTACCGTACACACCTCGTATTGAGTCATGTTGTTGGTGCAGGCGAATTCCAATTTGATGGCGATGGGAGTGTGGGAGTCATCTGGGGCAATCAAAAGTATCCCAATGCCATATCCCTTTTTGTTGGCCGTGCTGTCAAAGAAGATTTGCCATCGAAGGTCATCTTGAGCAGCGCAGGGGATGTTTTCATCTGGGAATTCAGAGATCCATATATCAGCTTCTTCCATGGGGTAGTCAGCGAGTTACTCAGAGATGGATCTTCCTTTCATGGCTTTATGTGTGACGTACACGATATCAAACTCGGCTAAGAGCATCAACCATCGATCCATTCGACTGGATAAGGCAAGTTTCTTAAGCAGGTACTTGATGGGGTCCATTCTGGATACAAGCTTAATGGGGAAGGTGAGCATGTAGTGTCGTAACTTTTGGGTGACTCAAACAAGCGCGACGCATGCTTTTTCCAAAGCACTGTAGTTGACTTCGTACCCGGCCAATTTACGACTAGCGTAATAGATGGCTTTTTCTTTGCAAGAATCTTCAAGGTATTGGGATATCAAAACCCCAGCTGCAGTTTCGGTTATGGTTAGGTATAGAAGCAAGGGGAGACCAGGTTGTGGTGGCATGAGCACTGGATTTTGGGTCAAAAATTATTTGATTCAGTTAAAATCTTCTTGGCAGGACTCGTTCCAAACTTTGGTTGAATCCTTTCGAAGGAGTTTAAAAATCGGTTCACAGGTGGAGGTGAGTTGGATGATGAACAGGCTGATGTACTGCAATTTCCCAAGGAAACCTCAAACTTCTTTCTCCATTCGGGGAGGTGGCATCTCAAGTATGGATTTTAGCTTGTCAGGTTCTACTTCTATCCCTTTTTCACTGACCATGAATCCCAAGAGTTTTCCCTTTGTAACGCCTAAGACACATTTCCGTGGATTGAGTCTCATATGATATCGTCGCAATCGTTCGAAGAAATTTCGGAGAGCAGGAACATGTCCTTCTATAGTTTTGTACTTGATAATCATATCAACCACATAGACCTCGACCTCTTTATGAATCATATCGTGTAGGATGGTTGTGGCAGCCCTCTGGTAGGTAGCCCTAGCATTCTTGAGACCAAATGGCATAACAGTGTAGCAAAAGGTTCCCCATGGGGTGATGAATGCGTTTTTTCCTTGATGATCTAGGTGCATTTTGATTTGGTTGTATCCGGCAAACCCGTCGATAAATGACTTGAGAGCATGACTGGATGTATTGTCCACGATTATGTCGATATTAGGTAACGGGTAATCATCCTTTGGAGAGGCTTGATTCAAGTCCCGATAGTCAACACACATTCGAATTTTCCCTCCTGATTTTGGCACAGGCACAATGTTGGCTATCCATATGGGATATTCGATCACACGAATGAAACCCACGTTCAACTATTTGACCACCTTTTCTTTGACTTTGAGCGACCATTCAGTGCGGAGCTTTCTTAGCTTTTCTTTAACCGGCTTATAATCTTGAAGAGTGGGGATCTCATGCTGAGCTATTTGCGGGGCATATCATCATAGGACCACGCAAAGACATCCATGAATTCCTTTAGTAATTCTTCAAGTTGTGCGCGCTCGTGCTCGTCAAGGGTAGCCCCTATCCTAATCTCGTGCAATTGGCTACTAGAACCGAGGTTAACAATAACAGTATCTTCTTTATTAACTTAAACGCGGTTATATTATTTGTTATTAACCTTATTTATATCAGTTAAGAATTGTTCATTTACAAAATCATCATTATCAAAAGTTTGATTAGAATCTAAACAGTTAATGTAAGGCACAACAAGATACTCAAAATCTTCATTTATTTCATTGATAGGAAAAACAACATTGAGAACCTCATCAAAGGAGGACTCAATTATATTTGAGCAAGGATAGACAACAGAAGAGGAAATGGGGTAAACATTGGGGTTAGGTGGGATTTCAATAGGTAGAACCGGCGCAGCATGCCAGTTGAGGAGAGGTGTATCAGTAGCTTTAATCAAGTGGGATGGATCCAATGATGTAGTGCTTGAATGAACCATGCAGAGTGTTAGCCCCTGTGTCTGTAAGTTAAATGAGTCCTCGGAGTCACTTTCCTCAGCCTCTTCGGTATCTTTGATGAGCGGTTGTACATGGTGTTGGGAACTTTCGGCCCATGGGTAACTGTCTTGGAAAAAGATCTCCATTCTGGGCTTCATCTTCTTGCCTGTATGGTCATACCAGGGTTCCAAAAATCCACAAAAGGGGAAGTTTTCTCCCTCTTTGATGAATCATCCATTCAAGGATTCACCTAAGATGTTCTGGATGCAATCTAGTCTTCTCTTTGGTTGATATTGGCGGATCATTCTGAGCTCTTGTTCTGATGTTTGATACACCAAACCACAAGAGGGGAAACTGTCTTCAGTTCAATGGGTTCAAGAATCCCTTGCTGTATTTTTCGTAGCCCCAGTCTGGGCATGAAGTGAATGTTTCTGAACATCTGAATCACATTGACATTGCCATGAGGGTCATATTCCAGACAAACCCTTTCTTTGAAATCGTCCCCTGCCGAGAGTAGAATTGGCTCAGCTGGAAATCCTGATAGGAGCATATCATTTGACCCGTGCTGTATCTCAAGGATTGGGCTGCTAGTGCTTGCACCCTCGGTATTGTCATCGTCGCCCAAAATGGTGATGACGCAATTCGTAGGCAAAGAACTTCAATTTCTGATAGAGTGAGGAAGACACACCCTTGATACTATGGATCCAAGGTCATCCGAGCAACAGGTTGAAACAAGCTGGGATGTCAATAACTTGAAATTCAATGACAGGGTTTATAGGGCCAACCCCTATTACAAGTTTTATGGATACCATCACCTCCCGACGGGTATTATCATAGGCACGTACAGCAGCGAAAGCTGGAGCGAGGTCACTTTCCTTCAGTCCTAAGCATTTGAAGGTTCTTAATGGGCATACATTCAAGGCGGATCCATTACTGATAAGAGAGAGTGGTATAATTTTCCCCATAACTTTGACGAAGATATTGAGTGCATGATTGTGGTTTGGCCCGATTCTAGAGATTTTTTCTTCGGAAAAGGATAGCATTCGGGTAGAGGTCAAGGGTCTGACTAAATTTACCGCTTCTTCTAGTGTGGTAGAAGGAGGAACTGTGGGTCCAGTGAGAAACTTGATCAAAGCATTTATGTGCAGCTGGGAAGACATGAAAAGCCCCCATAGAGTGATTTTAGCTTGATTTTTCTTTAGTTGATCGAGGATCTTGCTCTCCTCGAGGGTCATTTATGGCATAGAAAGGTTTTCAACGCCCTTCCCTTTTTTATTGGCGAGTAGTGAGCTTGGGATCTGGTAATGCCTCCCTGATCTGGTTATGTGATTTACTGAAGAAGAGAAGAATATGAACCCTATTTCTTCATCAAACTCGGGTTGTTCCACTACCGGGCCAGTTTTCTCGAAAGCTTGTTCTTCATTCGAATCTTCGAATTCTTTCCCCCATTCGGTGGCAAATATTTTGTCTTTCTATGTAAAGTCAATGCATTCCACAACTTCAATGGCTTCTTCATATAGGTTTTCCCATTCTGTGGGGATATGTAAGGGCGAAGGGAGCAGGCTCCCTTATAACTTCAGAGTATCAAGTAACTCGGTCATACTGCAAATATCATTGGTTTGCCTGAATGATTATGCCATGATCTCGACGACATCATCCAGGCTGACTTCATCGGTTGGTACCACCTAAGTGTCTGACTTTCGGGCCCATCTCCGTGCTTTCAAGAATAACGTGCTGAACCTCTGGTAATCAATGATCATCTGTGAGGGAAATTTTAGCCCAAACTCTAGGATTTAGTTTAACACTTCTGATAACTCCATACCTCCATTTTCAGAACGGGTACGGACAGCGATGCATGCTCTGGTGAGGAGTGACACTTCCTGATCAGCTAGGCTAACAGGATGTAAGAGGAAATATGGGTAAGTTTGGACAGGTTTGGGAGAGCGTATGGGTGTGATTTGATTTGAGGGATCAAATTCTGGGTTCATTTCTAGGAAGATAGCATTGGTATGATTTGGGAGTGGGTTGTGAGTAGTGCTTGGCTTAGGATTGGCTGGTGGGACAATGGTACCCCGGTCAATTAGTCCTTGGATTATGTTTCGAAGGTGAAAGCATTGGTCGGTGGTATGACCAATGGTTTGGTGAAAGGGGCAATGGGCATCTGTCTTGAAGTTTCTTGGAAGTGGATTGGGAAATGGACGAGGATCCAAGGGTTTGATGAGGTTTCGGCTTAATAGGGACTGATAAACTTTGGAGAGGGGGGCATGGATCTCGATGTATTCCTTTCGGACGGTATAGGGCAACTTTCTGGTGCCCACGAAGTGGTCGGTTGAGAGATGTTGTTGATGGTTGAGACCGCAGCAGTGGCAGGTGTGTCATATTTCTAGGGGTGAACTGTCTTAACACTTTCTTTGGTTCAACCTCTGTTTTAGCAAGACCTTCCTCGATTTCTACTCCTGCTTCTCTGAGATCTCGAAAGTGGGGATAGTATTGTCCTCCCATGGTTTCTCGAATATGGGGTAAAAAAAATTTCTTCGTTATGTTGACTTGTTCTTCCTCGGATTGTCGATTGGTCATAGTGGTTGCCTTTTTCCTTTATCGGGCTATGAAGTTACTGGATGATTTCCCAGAGTTCTGTTTGAGTAGTTCTAAATCATGGTGGGTGACCTCAAGCTCCTCGTTGTATTTGTACTGCGATGTGAATTCACGGGCTACATCCTCTCAGCTACGGATTCTGGACTCCTCGAGAGACAAAAACCATCAGAGAGTGTTATCCTTCATAGTTTACTGAAATAAGTGGGCCATCACTTCTTCAGAAGCCCCTAGGAGATTCATGGAGAGGTGATAACTGCGAAGATGAACAATCAGTGGTCCACTTCCTCTGAATTTCTCGATATTTGGCATCTTGAACTTCTCGGGTAACCTCGCCTTAGGATAAGGAGATATGTGGGTGTAGTCCATGTAATTTCTAGAGATTCTGACTTAGTTGAACTTCTTAGTTCACATCTTGAGATCTTCTTTGACCTTATTCAATTCTTCCTCTTTCGGATCAACGATCCGAGGCAAGTTAGCCCCAGGCTAGGCAACGTTTGGCATAGGAAGTTGGGCAGGCGGCGGAACATTAACAGGAGGGGCACGTGGAGCGTGTTGATACTCTTCAGGAACCCAAATAGGATCGATTGGACCCATAGCACAAGCGAATAAGGCATCGGTCCTTTGAGGAACAGGAACTTGGGTTCGTTGCATCTCTCGGACCTCAGTCTGAAGGTTGTCAGTCTTAGACATGAGCTGAGCTAAAACTGCCGTCACATATGGCTGCACAACTCTCACTTAATATGTGTTCTCCATGGAAAGCGAATGTCTATCGGACTCGGAGGAAGTAGTTGGGGAACGAACGGAGCTCCGGGGTGATTTGACTGAAGACCGATGCCAATAAGGAGCCAGGCCAAGGGCGTTCGATCGACCTGAGAAGGCGTAAAAAGGGATTTATTTTTTGAAAAGAAAGAAGGAAAATATTTTTAACATTTTTTTTAGAATGAAAGACAAAATATTTCTGGATTTTCGATAAAGAAAAGAGAAATATTTTTGGATTTTTGATGAAGAAGGGAAAAATATTTTTGGATTTTTGATAAAAAAAAAAAGGGAGGAATGTTTTGGAGACGGGTCTTAGCATGATTATTATTATTATTATGTTCTCACTTGTATTAAATTCTCCTAAATGCAAAATGAAATGTCGGATGGGACCCAAGCCTGGAAAAGTTGGGTTTGTAACATATGCAAAGCTATGGCTAGACTTGTAACCAGGCTCACGGGAAGGGTCCCGTTTTAAAAATGCGCAAAAATTTGGGCGACAGTCCGACCCAGAATTTTGGCAGAGTTTCGGGTTGAAATCGGCAATCTAACATGTGTGTCCTAGGCTTGACACCTATATGTGGGTATACAGCTTGGTTGGGTGAATCGGAAAGGGTTCCCCCCTTTGGCGTGGCTTCCACGATATACGTCTTGCTTTTGAGGGCAATCGATACGTGTGGACAAGTCATTTGATATACCTGAGTGTATGTGAATTACCTCAATAAATACCTCGTGGGGACGGTATGTGTGAGAGAGAATTCGATATACTCGGCGTACGTGAATGAGTTCCCTGCGATATACCTCCCATCATGACTTCGGTCAAGCGATACGATGCGGGGGAACCGTTCGATATATGTCAAAGGTACTTGGCCAATGGAAGGTGAGGGTCATATCTCTTAGGCTAACTGTGCCCTGCTGGACCAGTGCCCATCACGAAGTGACCCTCCAGTTACTGGACGAAATTTGGTCAATCACAATGCTCTTTGGTGATATCGTATGAATCATGCATGATCCTCTTATTAGTATCTTATGAGAGTATCTTTCTTTGATCATGTCCAATAGGGAGAAAAGTATGAGTACTAATGGTATATCAAGTATGGATGGGTGATGCGTGCAATATGGGGATATATGTGATCCTAGACGCACGTGGTGTGAAGTGTACATAGAGAATTTTCTACAAGTGTGTGAATAGAAGCATAAGCATGAGGTACACATGAATAGTAAAGGGAGACATGAAAAATAGGGGAGACTATAAACAAATATAACATCCATGTAAATAGAGTCTAGCCCTCAAAATGAAGAGTCCCCAGCAGAGTCGCCAATGTGGCCATCCCCTTCCGATCCTCGCGGCGGGAGATATGAAGAAGACAGAGGGGGTCTCCCCTTCGTCTCGGGAGTATCTTGGTCCCGCGCATCCTGTTTGGGAACGCTTCGGTCGGCATCGTTGATGAGGTGAAAATGTAGAGAGATAGAGTCGTCAGTCTATTTTACTCAAAACAGACAAAAGAAAAGCGAGCCGTCCCGAAAGACGGTATCTGAAGACATACTGATACATACGAAACCAAAAATGATTCGAAAAGGGTTCAGGGGCTATGTTACGAAATGGGAAGGCGTTAGGATCCCATTCCGCCCTTAAGATCTCTCATGGGTTATTTCTATTTTCCTTTATTTCCCCGTGATATGTGTGCATGTGTATATGTGGCGGAGATAGGAATCATCAGCTTGTATCATGGAAGAGATAAAGTGAGTCATTCGTAGGAATGTTCCTAAAAGTAATATTAAAAAATATAATTTACACAATTATCCTAGCGTTGATCATTATAAGGGAACGATAACGCATGCGGGATAATACTCCATCAAGAACAAATATATATAGAGAGAGAGTTTAAGAGAGTTAAGTTTAAAGAATATAGAAAAAATAAGAAAAAAGTAGGAAAAGGACTCGAGTCTCGGGTTTTACCCCGAGATGCCTACGTAGCCTATAGAGGCATCAAAGTCCACGTAGTTCGTATACAAAATGAGGGGGGAGATTTATCCCATAAACCCAATCGGGGACTTATCTTATATGTGTGTGGGTGGGTGTAAAAAAGTATTTTAGTTGTGAGAAAAGTGTGAGAAGAGTGAGAATTCTCGTTTGAAATTTATGAGTAAATCCCCTTTTTCTTATTTTTTTTTTATTTTATTTATATGAAAATAAGAGATGTGCAATAATACTAAATAAAAGGTATATTAGGATATATATGTGAGATGAGAGAATAAAAGTGTTAAGTAATAAAACAAATTAATGCGAATTTAGGAGAATTTAAAGAGAGAGTTGAGAAGGTTGGGCCTTCTTGAAGATCTTGAGCTTGATATTGGATGTTGGAGAGTATCCCTTGCACTTGGGTGATAATGGGGGGTACTTAATTCTCTAAGTTTGATGAAAAAGGTGATGAAAGGTGAAGGATGGAAAGGGATTTAGATGTGGAAATCACGCTGACTTCGAGAGGGGTTTTCTGAGCTTGCTGAGAGTGATGGATCTATGCTCTTGTGTCTTTTAGAATGAGGTCAGGACATCATTTTTATAGGCCCAGGGCATTGCTGATCGGCATAACCCTGGTCATGCCAATCGACAGGTATGTTTAGGCACACTACCGATAGGCAGGGTTTGGAACCTACCATTTGGCAGTCTTTTTCAGGTTCCTTCAAAAAATTGATCGTAGAGCGCAAATCGTTGATCCGAATCGTGCACGGGATGAACCATTGAAAAGGTAATTCAGAGACCTTCAAAAGTATTTGGACTGCTCCCGAGTCTAGGAGTTGACTTTGGGTCAAATGTGGCTCAAAAGCGTTCGTCGGACGCAAACGGATCGTTCGTCCGCATGGTAAGTCAAAATCGCGCACGGGGCGGACCGTTGGAAAGGTTAGGATATGTACTTTGACATTCCAAAGAGCTTAACTCGGTTTGGAGTGTTGATTTTAGTCAATCGGGGACTGGAAGTGCTCAGTGACCTTTTAGAGTATAACAGATCATTCGTCCGTACAGTAAGTTAGAATTGCGCATGGGGCGGACCTTTGGAAAGGGGTTTCAGTGTCTTTCAAAAATTCATTCAGTCTCGGTTGAGATGAAGTGTTGACTTTGGTCAAGCAGAGCCTGGGAGCATCTGGTGACCTCCTAATCAAGTTTCGGAGGAAAATGGATCGTTCATCCGCACCGTAAGTCAGAATCGCGCACGGGGCAGACCGTTGGAAAGGGGTTTCAGTGCCCTTTGAAGATTCATTCAGTGTTGTTCGAGCTAAAGAGTTTGACTTTTGGTCAAACGGAGCCTCGGAGCACCTGGTGGCCTTTACGTCAGTACCCGGGGTATGACTTAGGTTTGAAATGATGAAGGGAGGTTCTAGGGACCTTAGGAGAAGTTAGGGGGTATTAGAATGGGGTGTCTACACTAATATTTAGCACTCTTTTTAGAGATAATAATTACTTTGTAAAGCTATGAGGTTATTCGGTATCTTCGAGGGACCATGGCTGGCAGTACATAGGAGAGCTTACATTCTCTATCGAACAACCGCATTCTAGGTATCTCACGGGGATTTGGTTTGGAGGATTGGGTGCAAGGCAACATTGGAAGAGACCAACCCCTTTAGGGTGTATAGGGAAAACCTTAGTTTATGAACAACATGGCCCGGTAGTATCTCGAGATACTATCTCCAAGAGTCCTCGATCCTAAACAGTCGCCCAAAAGATTAACCTCTAAAGTCTACACACACCTTAAGTTGTTCTAACAAGTCATTAATCGAACAACCTTTAATTTGATGAACCAACTTTTTGAGTGATGTGACAACACATCCCTCACATGTTACTATTTGCCAACTCTTTAATGTCAGCATGTCTGACATTCAGGAACTCGATAAAATAGCACTCAAGTGAAAATATTCCTAGGATGGTAGGTTCATAGCTGGCACATCACATCTTATTTAATGCGTCACAACTCTAAAGAGTCTAAACAGTGTTATCACTAAAATATCATGTATGGCTCATTTAATGCAATATCTTTGGCATTAAATACATAAGATTATTAAACATCAAGACGAGTCAAATGAATTTATTACAGGCAGGTCACTCCAATGATCTGGCTCTCCTAATACCTCTGAAGTTATACTATTTGGGGCATCGCACTTCTCTAGCCTAGAATTATTGTCAAAATACCCCCATACAAGGGAGTTTATCTTGAGAACATTATTGAGAGACCAATACCATTTACTCCATTTGTGTTTAAGGTTACTGCCTTGCCTTCAGTGCCCTAAAAGTTCTTATGACCACTCCCTCCAACCAAGTCAACTGTGGGATCTTCCTCATTGATTATTTTGCTATAGTATTTATGTTGAAAGAACATATTTAATACATGAGTTTATGTATATTGAATGTGATGATTTGATACTTGCATATATTGTCGTCATTGATTATTCTAAGGACATAATTACCATCTTGATAAGGGGTTACGCCTCCCTTGACATTAATATCATCTCAAGAACTTACCTCTTACATTTGGCGACTATGCTGGGGATGTATTATATTTTGAGAGATGGCTAATAATGACGTGGCAAGGAGCATTGACTTCCATGCTATACAGTGCGATGAGGAGGAAAATCTCACCAACTTGTAGAATAAGGAACAAGTAGGGCGGACGGAGGCGGGTTCTACACAGATGGCAAGGCTGATGAGCCTATTCGCTGAGTTCATCAAGACTCCGACAGCTCAGGCGGTGTTAGGGGCTGCAGCGAGGTTCAGTTCATTCGTGACACCACCAGTGACTTTACAAGCTTCCTTTATCTCAAGGGGAGTAGCTCAGGAAGTTATCGATAGTGCGGCCTCACCAACACCACCTTTGAACGCTCCTTCCGCTGTGGGGGGGGGGGGGGGGGGAATATGGCACATTTGTGCTAACTTTTCCCCCGGCTATGCACCTAGGTAATGGCACGCGATTGGACCACCAATAGCAAGCCCAATGGCGATGACTCCTGCGCAGCACAACTCAACTTCACCTATGATAAATGAGATAAAAAATGAGTTTTGAAAATAATTGTGGCCTCTAAGGTGGGAAGAGAAGATAATTCTGTATATGATGATTTTCATACTCCATATCCAGAAGAATACAATAACGAAACCTAAACAGTGGAGTATTGTTGATACCAAAATTAATATGCTGAGGTGGACGAATAATACGAAGACACGTGTCAATCTACGTGGCACAATAGCAGCAAGGAAGTTCATTTCCCTCGGCCAATTCATGTTCTCTCCGAGGTACGAAGATATCCCGAGGAACTCTAGCACCCGAGGTACTCCAGCGCTCCGAGGAACTCTTGATCAACGAGCCACTAAGGCGTTCCGAGCTGCATCTCGGCTGTACCATTAATTACCAGACGGACAACTGTTCGACTATTCATTGAATAATTATATTCTTGATGCCCACGCTACATTAAATGTATTACCCTTTCATATGTATGTCATTTAATGTATCGAACCTTTCATGTACAGCCTAAAGGCTATAAATACCTTGTATCATCCTTATTCAAGGGGGACCGGAATTTCTTGAGAGAACTTGTAATCAAGAATTCTACAAACATTCAGCAATAACATAACAGTGGACGTAGGCTTTATTCCTAGCTGAACCACTTTAAAAATCTTTGTCTTATTTATTTATCTGTGATTGAATAATTAGAGCAATCTAGTTTTTTACATCAACAGATTGGCGCCGTCTATGGGAAACGACTGTTATTATCGTTTTTCATAAAAAATCATTTACCATCAATGGCAGATAACCCAGAAGCCAGTAATCGAAATGCTGGAAATACTGGAAATCTTCCAAATCCATCTGCATCTCCAGATCTGGCCGGAATTATGACAAATCTGGCTCAAGGACAAACCGCCATGCAAGAATCTATGAGGCAACTCATTCAAACTCTTCAAGGCGGTGCACCTACATATTCAGGGCAAAGGAGTGATCGTGGGTAATCGCGATCCAGACGTACTGGGTCATATCGCAATGAAGAATCTAATGATTCTTCTTATCAACCTGGGCGAACTTCATCAATACGGGCCACGGATACAGATCAACGTATCACTCTCTCTCCGGAGAGAACTAGCGCTTTAGAAAGATTAAGCAGGTTGTCTCCTTTCAGTCGATTAGGACCAAGGAGGAATATGAGTCCACCTAGAGCTCCATCGAGAAGTTTACGGCCACCATCAGGTTTGAGAGAAGGATCAGCACAATCACGACCAGCTACTCGTCGAGATAAATCTCAGGAAGCTATGTCAGAACAATCAATTGCTCGGACTAGGCGGCCTGAGGAAGGGAATGAAGCATGGAAAGGTTCCATTCAACGGTTGGAGGAGAGACTGGGAGAAATGGCTAAAGCGAGGAGCCCTTTACAGAGAACTTTTGTTCAAGGGACACCTTTTGTGCAAGCCATTGTGGATTTTCCAACACCATCGAAATTCAAAGCACCTGTAGTGACCCCTAAGTACGATGGAAAGATAGATCATGTACTTCATATAGAACAATACCAAGCTGCTGCCGACATCTATGCCGTCCCCGACGAGATGAGGTGTAGAGCATTCTCGGGAACTCTTACCGGATCTGCACAAATATGGTACAATAATCTTCCTCGGGGTAAGATTTCAACTTTTATTCAGTTAGCCGAGCTGTTCATTGGCAATTTCTGTTTTGGAGCAAAGCCAGTAAAGCGAGTAGCACATTTGCTAAGTGTCAGGCAAAAATCAGGTGAAAGTACTAGAGATTACATAACTCGTTTTAATAACGAGAAGTTGGAAGTCATAGATTACGAAGAAAAAATAGCGATCACTGCTTTGATGAATGGTTTACTACCTAACAAGCTGTACTACACTTTGACCAAAGATCCACCTAAAACTATGTCCGAATTGATGGCAAAAGCAGCCAAAATCATGAATGCCGAGGAGGCTATGTCTGCGAAGAAGAATATGGATAAAGAAACTAAGGTGGAGGTCGACAAATCTAAGAAGAAAGAGCAGAAAGGTAATGGTGGTGACAAGCACTCCAAGAATAATAGGACGTCATGGGAGGTCCTAAAGAAGTACGATAATTATACTCCATTGAAAATGGGTATTAATCACGTTTTAGAAGAAATCAAAAACAGCGAGGAAATCAAGTGGCCAGAAAAACTGAGGACAAATCCTGATCTGAGGAATAAGGCCAAATACTGCGAGTTTCACAAAGATCATGGCCATATGACCAAAAATTGCATAGCCCTTCAGAACGAGATTGAAACGCTCATCCGAAGAGGAAAATTATCAAAATATGTAGATCGCAGGGGTGAGAGGAAGAATGATGATAGAACTAGAGAAAGATCTAGATCTCCTCGTCGTGCAAAGGAGAAAAAGAAGAGGGACCACGAAGATGATCCAGATGATGACCCTGATCTTCCCAAGAAGACAAGGCAGCCTGAACGAGAGGTATTTTCCATACGTTTTGGGTCATTTGATTGTAATGTTATTACAGGAGGAGATGCAGGAGGAGGAGACCTTACTGCAGAAAGAAAGGCTTACCTCGGGGAGGCTCAAGCTTGTTCGTATATTCAGCGGATAAATCTGGCCGAGGATGATCGTCCGAGGAAAGTAAACAAAGAGAAGCTAGTCATTGGGTTTTCAAAAAACGACCTGATAGGTGTTCTTTACCCTCATGACGATCCTTTGGTGATCAAAATGAGGATGAAAGAGGTAATGATTTCAAGAGTGTTAGTAGACAACGATAGTTCAGCAGACATCATGTATTATTCATGCTTTGATAGCTTGAATTTAAAATTATCTCAATTGGAGCCTTATCATAGACCCCTTCTGGGTTTTGCTGGCGAGAAAGTATTTCCACTTGGGACGATCAAGTTGGATATATTCATTGGAACTTGGCCTGCTTGTCGAACAGAAAGAATACGCTTCTTCGTGATGGATAAGAATGTGCAGTCAGCCTACAACATCATCATGGGAAGAGTTGGATTGAAGAAGTTCGAAGCAGTTCCATCCACGGTACATCAGTGCTTGAAATTCCCAACAAACTTTGGGGTAGGAGTTGTGAAAGGTGATCAAAAAGTAGCTCGGGAATGCTATTATTCGTCTGCCGAGCAAGAGGAACTTGAAGAATCAAGGAAAAAGACTACTACTTACCAAGTGGAGGAAGATACAGAAATTGAAACCCTTGATCCTAGGGATGAATCTCAACTTGTAAAAGGACAGGTGGTGGAATCTACAGAAAATGTTATTCTGGACGACGAGCATCCTGAACGAATAACCCAGATAGGATCGTCGTTGGATGTTTCAATAAAACAGGAGTTGATAGTTTTCTTGAGAAAGAGGAAGAATACTTTTGCTTGGAGTCATGAAGACATGCCAGGAATAGATCCAAACTTCTTATGTCATGAGCTCAATGTGAATAAGGAGATCAAACCTGTGAAGCAGAGAAGAAGAGTGTTTAGTCCCGAGAAGAACCAGGCCATACAAGAGGAGGTCGAGAAGCTCTAGAAAGCCCAATTCATTGAAGATGTGAAATATCCAGATTGGTTGGCAAATGTGGTGATGGTAAAGAAGAAAAACAATAAGTGGAGAATGTGTGTTGATTTCACTGATCTGAACAAGGTATGCCCAAAAGATCATTTTCCATTGCCCAGAATCGACCAGCTAGTGGATGCTACCTCGGGACATGAGCTGCTCAGCTTCATGGATGCATATTCTGGTTATAATCAGATCAAAATGAAACCTGAAGACAGGGAGAGTACTTCTTTTATTACCCCAAGGGGAACTTATTGTTATAATGTTATGCCTTTTGGTTTAAAAAATGCAGGTGCAACATATCAGCGGCTGATGAACAAGGTTTTGCCGAACAAATCAGCTGCAACATGGAGGTCTATGTCGACGACATGCTCACCAAAAGCAAGAGAGCTACTGATCATCTAGTTGACTTAGGCCAGACCTTTGATCAATTGGACAAATACCAAATGAAGCTCAACCCGACGAAGTGTACCTTTGGAGTACGAGAAGGAATGTTCCTCGGATACATCGTCAACCAACGAGGTATTGAGGCAAATCCAGAAAAGATCAAAGCTCTTTAGGGCTGCGATCCCCAACGACGAGGAAAGAAGTACAGAGTCTTACAGGACGAGTTGCAGCGCTCAACAGATTTGTATCCCGAGCAACTGATAAATGTCTCCCATTCTTCAAAACACTGCGAAAAAGTTTTGAGTGGACTGATGAATGTGAAAAGGCTTTTCAAGACTTGAAGAAGTATTTGGGAGCACCACCATTGTCGTCCAGGCCAATAACTGGAGAGAAGCTGTACTTGTATTTGGCAGTATCAGAGAATGCAGTTAGTTCAGCATTGATCAGATTGGAGAATGGAGTCCAGAAACCTATCTATTACACAAGTAAAGCTTTCCGAGGTGGAGAAATCAGGTACCCAAAGCTAGAAAAATTGGCACTGGCACTAATTGAAGCAAGTAGAAGAATGAGGCCATACTTCCAGGCCCATACAATCATTGTATATACTGACATACCATTAAGACAAGCCCTTCACAAGCCAGAAAAATCAGGAAGATTGATGTATTGGGAAATAGAACTCGGTGAATATGATATTGTGTACGAACCCAGATCATCATTAAAGGGGCAAGCTGTAGCAGATTTTATAGCAGAATTCACATACCCTGATACCCCCGAGGAACAAAAGGTACTTGCTGACCAACCTGTGGACGATACAGGATCAACAGACACAGATCCAGACCAACTAAGGTTGGTAAAAGGACTCGTGGATGTAAAAAAATCATCATATTCAAACCCAAACCAACTACGGTTGGTAAAAGGGCGCGAACAAATGATCGACGAGGAGAGAAAGATACCAGGGGATGATGAAAGAAAACAGCAGATATTTTACCGAGGAACTCTGACAGATAAGAAATTTGAAGACGAGTTACCTACATGGAGATTATACGTGGATGGGTCGTCTTGCACCGCTGGTTGTGGAGCAGGGATTGTTTTAAACACCCCCGATGATATTGACATGGAGTATGCATTGCGATTTCAATTCAAAGCCTCCAATAATGAGGCTGAGTATGAGGCCTTGATAGCAGGCTTAAATTTAGCAAAATTTATGGAAGCACGGCAAATAATGGTGTTCAGTGATTCTCAATTAATTGTGAATTAGATGATGGGAGTATATGCAGTCAAGGGAGAATTAATGGCGAAGTATCATGCAAAGGTGATGGAAGTGTTGGTAGAATTTGATGCCATTCAATTGGTAAGAATACCGAGGATGGAGAATGCTAGAGCAGACGCATTGGCCCGATTAGCGTCAGCTACGAGCACCGAGCTACGAAGAACGATACCAATTGAAGTATTAGAAAGTCGGAGCATAGAAGAAGATCTGACGGTGAAAATTATTACCCTTGATTTAGGACCATCTTGGATGGATCCTATCAGGGCATACATTGAAGAAGGAGAATTACCGGAGGACAAGTTAGCTGCCAAGAAATTGAAGTATAAAGTTGCTCGGTATGTGTTAACTAATGGTGTTTTGTATAGACGAGGAATTATGGCAGGTTTGCAGAGATGTGTGCATCCATCAGAAGTCAAGGAATTGGTAAAAGAAATCCATGAAGGATCTTGTGGAGCTCATGTAGCAGGTCGGACACTTTTGCAAAGGGTAATGACACAGGGATATTACTGGCCGACTATGAGGGTTGATTGTATAGCCTATGCCAAGAAGTGTGATAAGTGCCAACGTTTTTCCTCCATCCGAAGAACTCCACAAGCATTGTTGGCACCCATAACTTCACCTTGGCCATTTGCCATGTGGGGGGTTGATCTGGTTGGACCATTGCCAACGACCCGAGGAAGGTTCAAGTACCTCGTCGTAGCAGTGGATTACTTTACTAAGTGGGTGGAAGCTGAACCACTAATTGATATGACGTACGAGAAGGTATATCAGTTCATTTGGAAGAGCATCATTTTTCGATATGGTCTCCCTCATGCTTTCATCACAGACCATGGAACACAATTTGATAACGAGGAATTCGCTGCCTATTGTCATCAGTCGAACATTCTGAAATTTCATTCAGCACCAGGCCATCCTCAAAGCAATGGACAGACTGAGGTGACGAATAGAACATTATTAAATGGGTTGAAGAAAAGGCTAAGTGAGGCTAAAGCAAATTATATTAATGAGCTACAATCAGTTTTGTGGGCTTACCGAACAACTCCCCGAGCAGCAACTGGAGAATCACCATACATGTTAGCATTTGGAAGTGAGGCTGTAATACCTGCCGAGTTGGGTCTCCCAACACATAGAGTGCTGAATTTTAATTCCCCAATCAGCGATTTAATGAGAAGACTGGATTTGGATATGCTCGAGGAGGTTAGAGAAGAGGCATCCATCAGAAATGCTGCTTATCAACAACGAACAGCTCTGTTCTACAACAAAAGGGTGAAGAAATGCGATCTAAAGGAAGGAGATTATGTGCTGAAGAGGGTCATTCAGAAGCACAATAAACTCGAAGCAAACTGGCATGGACCTTACCGAGTTACAGAGGTTGTTCGACCAGGAACTTACAGGATAGCAACTCTAGAGGGAGAAGAATTTAAGAACGCATGGAATGCTGAACACCTGCGCAAGTATTATCAGTAATATAAAATGTAAAGCATTTCCTTCATTATGAATAAAACGAGGATGTTTCACCATTTTCTTTCTGTTGAAAGTTTATCGGGGAATACTAGTGTGTAATACACTACGCACCAAAAAAAAAAATCTACTCCTTTGGTTAGGAGGCGACACTAGTGTGACCAACTACGGTTGGTAAGATATCTAGTGGACAGCTCGAAAGAGCCAAAAAAACTACTCCTTTGGTTAGGAGGCGACACTAGTGTGACCAACTACGGTTGGTAAGATATCTAGTGGACAGCTCGAAAGAGCCAAAAAACTACTCCTTTGGATAGGAGGCGACACTAGTGTGACCAACTACGGTTGGTAAGATATCTAGTGGACAGCTCGAAAGAGCCAAAAAACTAGTCCTTTGGTTAGGAGGCGACACTAGTGTGACCAACTACGGTTGGTAAGATATCTAGTGGACAGCTCGAAAGAGCCAAAAAGTTCGAAAGAACCAATACTACTACCACTACTACTCCTTTGGTTAGGAGGTGTACACCAGCATGATCAATTACGGTGTTGGTAAGATACAAATATACTCTCAAATTACAACTTATGTTGGTCGGGAGGTAAGATTATTACAAAAAGTTCTTTGAAGAACAAAATATTCCAAAATATACCAAGTATAGCTGGTCGGGGATAAAAACCCATCAACTGTAGTTGGTCGACAAACATAATTTAACAACCTTGGTTTGTTGGAAAAATTTTAAACATTTTTATGCTCATTACTTTCTTATTAAGTGATTGAGCAACATTACTGATACTGGTAATTCTTTTCACTAAGTTGGTCCATGAACAGCACAATATTGTTATCTTTTTAACAGATACATATGCATAAATGTAAAGTGTTTGATAAACACAAGACAATACCAATACAGATCTACAAACAAAAATGAAGTCTTTCATTAAAAATTCAAAATAAGTTACATATTACATGTATGTGCTGACTATTACATTAAGATTCCTATTCTATTGGTTTCTTGCCCTTTGCTTTTGAGACAGGATCTTCGCCAGCAGGAGGATCTTCTAGGCAAAGGGGAGAATTAATAAAGTTCAAGTCCTTCAGCATTCTAACGTTCATTATTGAAGGTGTATCCATTAGATGCTCTGGACGAGATACTTCGATTTGGGAATGAAGGCTATAATCACCGAGGTATTTTGAAATTAGGCTACGAGGAATGGAACGAGCTGGGATCCAGGCCATGTCCAATTTGAAAGGTGGCACAGGCAAGTCCAATAACCCTGGAGCATGATAATCCCATAAATAATGCCCTTGCTCCAATTTTAATACACCCAAGGCGTTCAACCATCCCTGTTTATAACCTTCATTGTTGGCATGTTCAATACGAGTATCCAAATGAACAAGAGCTTCATTATATCCTGCCATCCAGAATTCCCTGGGCTGCTTGTGAAATTGAAAGGTTAATCTATCCAATTGTTCGAGAAGATTTTTGGCAAAAAGATCCTTGGTATGAAGAGCATACTTCGTTGCAGTAAGTTGATCTTCCAACGATAGATTTTTCTTGGACATTTCTGACAGAGCACGATCCTTAGCATTCAATTGAAACGCTTGAGTTTCCAAAGTAGACTGAGTGCGAGCCTCTTCAACATTGCGACTAAGAACTCTTGATCGGCTCCGAGAAGCAACTGGAGAACTTTGCTCCTCGACAATTCTTCCTCGTCCCCGAGAACCTCTTCCTCATCCCCGAGCAGTCACAGGAATAACAGATTTTCTCAAGTTATCCAGTTCTTGCCTTAGTTTGGCATTTTCAACTTCTAAGAACGAGAAACCTTCATCAGTAACAGGCACTAGAGCAGTGGAAGATGACGCTGCAGATTCATATTGAGCCAACTTTTTCTGTAAATTATTATTTTCTTGTTCCAGGATCTCGGCAATCTGCCTGCAAGCTTCAACTTCACCTTTTAGGGTCCTTTCCCTAATATCATATCCAGCGATAATCTTTTTATGTCCTGTTTCAGAAGAAAGTTGTTGATATCTATTTTCATAATCCTTGTGCAACGAAGCCATTGATGCATTGTGTTGATTTTGAAGATCATCTATGGAACCATGAAGTTCCTCGATCAATTCGTAGTATGCCACATTATTGGCCACAGATCTATCAAGTAAATTCTTCAGGTACCGGTAAGCCTCAGCTGCTTGTTCTGAAGCATCGTGACCAAGGATGTCGACAATCTCTGATACACTTAGGTCTGTATGACTAGCTTTATAATATCCATTGCATTGTCGCATCAACTCAGTATCAAGAGCAGATATCAATTCCATTCTGGCCAAAAACTAATAACGAAGAGAAAGCAGTAGTTA
Organism: Sambucus nigra; assembly: GCA_949130495.1. Classification (NCBI taxonomy): domain Eukaryota; kingdom Viridiplantae; phylum Streptophyta; class Magnoliopsida; order Dipsacales; family Adoxaceae; genus Sambucus; species Sambucus nigra. Next base: position 52,778,381 of record OX422214.1, read on the forward strand.
AATAAAAGCAATCAAATCATCAACAACAGAGATGAGCAAAGATGTATTTTATTAGATCACAAAAGGATTACATTGTTCGATTACAAGTAATGAAATATGGAAATAATGCCGAACAACTTTACACCTTTTCCTTGTCTCCCAAGACTTTCTCGGGAGGTTGGGACGAGGAGCTCGGTTGCTCGGTGGTAACAACGGTTTGATCAGCAAGAATCTTCTCGGCAGGAGGAGGCATAGAAGAAATATCCTCGGTGATAGAGGGTTGAGAAGCAGAGACTGGGTCACCCATAGCCATAGAAGATTCATCTGAGAGAGGTTCATCTTCTTCTTCTTCCACAATTGCTGGAGGAGGACCAGGGAGGTGTCATTGGAATAGCTCAGAATCGTCTTTAACCTTCAACTCTTGCAGAGCAGCTACCCAGCCATCGTGGAAGTATTTCAATTTCCCATATTGGACTTGGGATGTCATTGCAGCAATCCCCTTATCCCATCTTTTCTCCCAACCAGCACTGAAAGATTTCTTGACTGCAACCTTTCTTCTCAACTTCTCCGAGGAGAGCTTCACATCCAATTCCTCTTTTTTGACCTTGATATCTCGCAGGGTAGATAACTCTTCCTCTGCCTTTTTCAGCTTGCCATCATATTCCTGATGTTCAACCTCTAAACCTTTTACTTTATCCTCCAAATTCTTGGAGGTTTCAGCCATCTTCACCTTCTCAGCTTCAGCCACAGCCAACTTTTTCTCCCAAACAGCTTTTTCCTCAACATACTGTTGGCGAGATTCCTTTAAAGATTGGGTCAAACCCAACAGAGCATCCTCTACACCTGACGAGGAGCTTGAAGCTTTAATAGCCTCATCCTTCTTCACAATATTATTGAAACAGTTCACCAGCTGAAAGATGAGAGAAATAGTAAAGTCAATACAAAATGCAAGCATTCAGAGAAAGAAAGAAAAACCAGAAGTATGAGAAATTTACTGAAGCAAGATGACGAGCAGCTAAGGATGTCAGCATATCCCTAGGAATTTTTTCATCAATACCATGGACCTCGGGTACGACCGAGCTCATTGCAGAACTTGGAAGAATGATGTTTGGAACATCAGTACCACCAGCAGGTAGAGAGGAGGCAGTTTCAGCCGGAGTAACTGAGGATGATTTCCTCAATCTCCTCAACGGGAGTTCTGAACCTTCAACCAAAGAAGTCTTAGTCGGAGAGATTGTAATTACATCTACAGGAGCACTTTTCTTGCTCGGAACCACTGGGGGCTTTTCGGTAGCTTTAGAAGACCCAGCATCCACTTTTTTAGTCCCCTCTGGGACATCAGCTTTGCTTTTCTTGGCCCCAGCAACAGAAATAACATCATCGAAGAGAGCAGGAGGAGCTCTTTTCTTACCCATCCTTTGACTTAAAGGAAGATGAGAATCTGAAGAAAAGTCCTCTGGAGTGGAAGCTGGCTCAACAGGACGAGCAGTATAAGAGGTTGCATAACTCTTATACTGTAGCAAATATGATGCAGACCTAATGTGCTCGTCTGCAACGTTCTTATGCAAACCCCAGATAAGTTTCAGATGCTTGATATTAACTTCTGATTCCTTTGGAGTTTTTCTTTTGCTATCAACTGCAAATAAATACATAACGAGATATCAATCATACATTTTGTCAAACATGATGAAAGCATAATTTCATAAGTAAAATAAAATGAAAAATAAACCTATCCCATTGCCATATGGGGGGCATCTGGGACCGTTGTATACTTCATCTCCAGTTAAAGGGGCATATTGCCAATTTTTTATGATCAACCCATGCTCAAAATAATCTCTATTTGAGTCAGGGAGGTTAACTACAAGATCCCTATTCAGAAACCTAGTTTTTAAGTAATAAATATTATCTAGAGTAGCCCATTTATAGCAATACATAATTTCAGGGATCCCAATACGAGTCCCATGAGTTAGATTTAATTTGTGCACCCCATTAATTATTCTCCGTGAATTGGGGGCTATTTTTGCAGGGACAAGATCAAAATATTGACAAAACTCAAGACACAATGGGTTCGGTGGAAAGGAAAAACCACATTCAGCAATGAAAAGACTGGGGAACCAATGTCCCTCAGCCAATCGAAAATAATCTAAAGGCTCAGAAAGAACCTCTAGAGTTACCCAGGAAGGAATGGAAAAATCAGAACGAAATTTCTCAACAGACTCCACAATATAAACCATATTGAATAAAAGAGATACAGAAGAAAGGAAGAAGATCTTACAGGAAGAAAGGACGTATGTTGACAACGAACGAAAACAAGGATGAACGCACAAGAGAGAAGGAGAGAATAGAAAGCTTGAATGCAGAAAAGTGGAAAACGTAGAAGACAATATGGTTACCTAAGAAGTTTAAATACTCTGCATTGGGAAGCAGCGAAAGAAATGATTACCAAAAAGAAACTACTGAACTTCCGGCGGCTAAAAGGACAAAAACTGCACGGAGATCGAAGCGCTTATAAAAAAAAATTCAAAATAAAGGCGGAAGCTGCGAAATAAGAAGGAAATTTGAATACAATGTTCCTGAAACCCAGGAAAGTCATTTAATATCTCCATATACCGAGAAAGAATGTCCCATACTCCTCAAAATTCGAAATATGAAACATTGGGGGCTTCTGTTGATACCAAAATTAATATGCTGAGGTGGACGAATAATACGAAGACACGTGTCAATCTACGTGGCACAATAGCAGCAAGGAAGTTCATTTCCTTCGGCCAATTCATGTTCTCTCCGAGGTACGAAGATATCCCGAGGAACTCTAGCACCCGAGGTACTCCAGCGCTCCGAGGAACTTTTGATCAACGAGCCACTAAGGCGGTCCGAGCTGCATCTCGGCTGTACCATTAATTACCAGACGGACAACTGTTCGACTATTCATTGAATAATTATATTCTTGACGCCCACGCTACATTAAATGTATTACCCTTTCATATGTATGTCATTTAATGTATCGAACCTTTCATGTACAGCCTAAAGGCTATAAATACCTTGTATCATCCTTATTCAAGGGGGACCGGAATCTCTTGAGAGAACTTGTAATCAAGAATTCTGCAAACATTCAGCAATAACATAACAGTGGACGTAGGCTTTATTCCTAGCTGAACCACTTTAAAAATCTTTGTCTTATTTATTTATCTGTGATTGAATAATTAGAGCAATCTAGTTTTTTACATCAACAAGTATATTCCCCCTATCTTTTAGAACTATACAGGAAAAGGAGGGAATCCCAATGATCATATTAAAAGGTTCGTGGAGAACCTTGGGGCCCACTGTAATAACAAGAAGCTAAGGTTGAGAGAATTTTATAAGTATCCAACTGAGAAAGCTTACACGTGGTACTCCCATATGTCTCCAGGAAGTGTGGCCACGTGGGAGGATCTTCATGTTCAGTTTGTATAGAAATTTTTCTTGGCTGAAGATGAATTCACTCTTACACAACTGGCTCGAGAGAAAGAGAAGCCTGGAGAGGATGTAATGATGTATATTATGAGATATTGCGATCTCTCTCTGGATGTGACAGAAAAAACATGAGAGCTTAAGCTCTTGCAGGTTTGTGCAGAAGGATTGTTGCCTGAGTATATTTGCTATATAATAAATAAAACTTGTGAGGGTACGTTTGCATCGTTCCTTAAATCTGGGAGGAACATTGCCTTGGTGGTGAAGCCACTGCCAACACCCTCTCTAGCCTTGTCGAGTTTGTTACTTAAATTATTAAGTTGTGCGGGTAGAGGGCTACATCCTCGTATGAACTATGCCAATGATGAAGGTGGAAAGCACGAGGGAGGAAATCATAACCAAAGAGGAAGGGGAAGTATAAGGAAGTATGAAAAGGATGACCCCCCGGAGTTGCCTTACTCAGTAGAGCAGGCTATTGAAACCTGTGATCTCATGATTCGAGATAACATGTGTTAACCCATAATGGCCGATACATCACCCATCACTCGAGAAGAAAAAGAGGGCCAGAAGTTTTGCGTGGTACAGAACCGAGTGGGACATCCAATGAGCAAGTATTTTTCTCTTAGGAAGATAATAGACAAACATGTTAAGAGAGGATATATCGAGTTGCCGTAAACTAACGTCAACAATAATCCTTTGTTAACCCACGAGGCAAACATGGCCAGTCTTTTTACAAGGAAGGAGAATGACTAATGGTCAATAATATATTCCATGAGAAATATTTTGCAGATTTACTGGAAGTATGTTCATCCTAAATGTCTTGTTTGATACAGAAAGAGAAAATAGAGGATGAGTGGAGTCCAATGAATGGTTTGAGCAGACAACTGGAGGCTTTATCCTTAGGGGGAGTAAATGTAGTGATATCATATGACGAATCGAATTACAGAGATTTAAAGGAGGTCTATGATCTAGAAGAGGAGCAAGCTGACCTTTGGGTAGAGTACGCTGTAGTAGGTCACAGAAATTTAGTTGGTTTTTTTACCAAGTCGGACTGTTAAAAGATTCTCGATTAGAGGTTACTCGAGAAATATTGGAAAGCGCCAAGAAAAACATGCCCCCAAACTTGCCATGGAAAAGGCTAATGGCCAAACTAGTAAAGAAATTCCTTTCAGAGGTTACTTTTTTGGAGGCAGATCGGTTGGTTAGGTACCCTCATAACAGGCCATTTTATGTGATGGCGAGTGTGAACGGGTGTAGCTTTAATCGTGCCTTCATGGATGGGGGCATATATTACATTATGCCTATGATGTCATTCTATTCCTGCAATATCTCTAAGACAAGGATTGTGCAAAGTCCATTATCCATAACAGGATATGATAACCGGTCGAGCAAGTCGATAGGTTATGTGAATGTGGGGATCACAATGGGGAACATCACATCCCATATCAAATTCCACCTCATAGACTGTGAGTCATCTTACCAACTGCATGTAGGGAGGGTATGGATGCATAACCATGGTTTGGTGCCTTCCATATATCACCAGTGTGCAAAGGCCAATGTCAAAGGAAAAGAAATAGTCATTCGAGCATTCAAGAACCTTTTTGTGAGAGAAAAAGCTCACTTGGTGGATGCAGCCTTCTATACAGAGTTAGCTACACATTCTACTGTGCTCACTCGATACATAGGAGGAATCAATATCCCAAGTACTAGGGAAAGGGTAGATGCACCTCCTCGCCTAGTAGTGGCTTACGAGAGCAAGAAAGTGCGTACGAGATAGTTAGGTCTCCCAGCCTTTCGAGACAGCTTCGTGACCAGATGACCCCACGAATCGATCCAATAGAACACTAAGTCCAGTAGCAAAGTGTGTTTAGTAGAGTTTCAACAAGGGAGTTAGAAGAGAATGCATGAAAAAGACCTTTCCAGGAGGAGAAACCACACCAATGCAAAAGAGTGGTTTTGGCCAACGGCAAGATTATTTACAAACTTTGAGGGTGTGATCGGGTAGCCGAAAGCCTGAATAATGAGGCTGACCCGATCTATGACTAATTTTTAGTGGATGGTTTAGGTCAATGCTTGGTAATTGACAACTCCAACATCCAAGAATTTATGGAGGAGGTTGAGGAAGAATCGGAGTGCATAAAGGATGGGCCAAAATCCCAAGTCTAAGATCTTGAGCAGATAAACTTAGCTGATGAAGGAGATGACCCGAGACTAATGTTTATCTTGAATGACCTTGAGGATGCCGCCAAATGAGATCTTGTGGAGTTGTTGAGGGAATTCAAAGACGTGTTCACTTGGAAATATACTGAGATGCCCAGGGTAGACCAAGAGGTAAGCTGCCATAGATTAAATGTTATGTCATCAGTGATACCAGTAAAGCGGGCCACTCGAACGTATAAAACGGAGCTAGACTTGAAGATAAATAAAGAGGTCTAGAGGTTACTTATGGCAGGTTTTATTACCCCCATCCAGCACCCCATTTGGTTGTCTATCATTTTTCCTGTAGGGAAGAAGGACAAGAACCAAATTCGAATTTGTGTGGACTTTAGAGACCTAAATCGAGCCTGTCCGAAAGATGAGTTCCCCTTACCTTCCATTAATAGTCTCATAGATGCAACAGCAAGGCACGAGATGTATAGTTTTATGGATGTCTACGTGAGGTACAACCGAATTAAAATGGACCTAGAAGACGATGAGAAGATAGATTTTCGCACCCCATTAGGTAACTTCATGTATACCATTATGCCTTTTATCCTAAAGAATGCAGGAGCTACCTACCAAAGGACCATGGTGGCCATATTCCATGACCTTTTTTATGATATTATTGAGTTTTTTTGTGGATGGTTTAGTGATAAAGTCCAAGGTAGATGCCACCCACTTAGCATATTTGAGGAGGGTGTTCTAGAGGTGTAGAAAGTACAAGTTAAAGATAAATCCCTTGAAGTGTGCATTTGGAGTAACTAGTGGCAAGTTACTGGGATTTGTGGTGAACAGGAAATGGGTGCAAATAGATCTAGACAAGCGAGAAGGTATCCTCAACATGCCAAGACCAAAGACTACGAAAGCATTGAAAAGTTTTATGGGGAAAGTTTCTTACTTGAGGATATTCGTGCCTGGGTCGGCCAAAGTCACTCACCCACTGATGGAGCTTCTATGAGCAAAGTCGAAGTTCATACGAGAGCAGTCACATAGAGCATCTTTGAACCAGTTGAAGAAGTTATTAAAATCTCCCGAAATGATGGTTCCCACTCGAGCATGTATTCCTTTACATCTCTACATAACGTCCACACTAAAAGGTAAATAGGGTCATTGTTGGCTCCGAAGGTGGAGGGAGTGGAAAAACTTGTGTATTATCTAAGTCGAATCATACATGGGCCTGAGGATAGATATACAAGAATTGAGAGACTTTATTTAACTTTAGTGTTCATTGCTCAAAAGCTTAGGCATTACGTGTTAGCTTTCATGATTCACATTATTACTAGATATGACCCCATAAAATGTTTGCTAGCTAAAACTATGTTAATAGGCAGAGTTAATCGATTGTTCTTTATTCTTTAGAAGTATGATCTCAAGTGTGTGGTTCCTAGAGTGATCAAAAGTCAAGCTTATGCGGATTTGTGAGCCATATTCCCTTCAGGAACGTTCGAGCCACCTATTGAGGAGCTGCATGGAGATGATCTCTAAGCTAACTATCTCAAAGGAAATTTGGAAGAATGGAGCATGCATTTTAATGGCTCTTCAACTGAAGGCACAGTAGGGGTAGGAGTGATTTTACGTCAAGGGGAATAAGAAGTCCGATTGTCCTTCAATCTACATTTCAAATGTTCAATCAAAGAATATGACAACGAGGCTTTAGTATTAGGGTTGTTAAAGGCTCTACGGAGGGGCATAAAGGTGCTGACAATAAAAGGGGATTTTGATCTGGTGGTACAGCAAGTTAATGGAGAGTATGCTCTTAAAAGCCTGACCTTGGCACCTTATCGAATAATTATACAAAGGTTTCTCAGCCCATTCCATAAAGTGAAGATCAAGAGACACTCAAGAACACTGAAAAGACATACAGATGCTTATGCCACGATAGCCCAAAAAAATTCCTTTGACAAAGAGTGATTGTTCAAATCATAAAGAGAACAACTCCCTCAACTATATTAAAGATGCTTCCTTCTAATGATATCAATTATTAGAGGGGGAAGCATGAAAACAACTAAAAAGGGGGCAAGGACCGCTGACGTTGGTCGAGATGGCAGAGTACTTCACCACCTTGGGCAATTTGTAAAAATAAGGGGGGATGGTTATTTAGGTGCGTGGGACCTGAAGAAACTAAGCAGAGGTTGATAAAGATACGTGATAAAAATTGTGAGACAACATGAATCTCTTTGTATCGAAGAATTCAAAGGGCGTGGTACTTTTGGCCAGCGATGAAAAAAGATTATGCACTACTACAGAGAGATTGTGGGAAATGCCTACTGTGGTGTCAATTATTATGCAACACAAATAAATGTGAAAGAGGTAATGACCAAGAAAGAATAAATAAAATGCCAGTCACACAACAACAGGTGTACGTGGTTCAGCAAAGATGTGCCTACGTTCACGATGGTGCAGTCAGTATTATTTCTCTATATTCTGAAGAATAAGTACCGAGAATACAACTTGTCCTTTGCCCCGGACCTAGGGTTTAATTTATACATGTGTATGCTAGTTAGTGGAGATGATGGGTTCCTTCATATTAGCCATCTTCCCTATCCCTTCCCTTCATGGGATTGTGCTCCCCTATAACTTCTCTTCATGGGATCGTGGGGAGAGACCGGGTCAATATGAAAGATAGAGGGCCTGGATTTTGGGCCGCAAGAACTGGGCTACTCGTTCAGGCCCATGGTTCTTAATTCTGGGTACCTACAATTGCCCCTAAATTCGTTGGGCCATGTTTATGGGTCCAATGAATTTAAATGATCAGCCATTACGGCTGATTTGTGATTCTTTGAAAATTGTGAAGTTGCTTTGGCGGCACCCGCTTCGCTATCCGTGCGCTATGATTAGAATTGAAGGCTTGTTGGAATAAGGCACATTTATTTTCATCGCTTCAGCTTTTCCAGCAATCTTCTATCTTCTGAGAACTCTTACGCTTTGTACCTTCTGCTTTCGATCTCTACTATCGTTGCTTCTTCGCCATTTGACCTGATCTTCTGTCTTGTAAGTCTCTCGTACTCTTTGCATTTTCTCTTTGGTTTGTAGTTTTTCTTGTATTTTCCAATGGCGAAGATTGGAAATAGGTCGGTCGCGGAGTTTAGGAAATTCTACAACATTCCTGAGTGGGTAGAGATTGAGTGTTGTGCCTTGCCTCCTAAAACGTTAGGGATATAGAGGATGCACATTGGATTCATGTTTTGTTGCTCTCCCAGGGGGGACTTACCTTTCCCCCTAATAATCTGTTTCTGCATTTCTTTAGCTATTTTAGTATTGTACCTGCACAATGTTCGCCCAACGTATGGAAAATAGTGAACGGCGTGCATAGGATAAATCAATTGTATGGCACAAGGTTAGGGCTTGCCGAGGTATGCTTTTATTACTCCTTCTCTCGAACGAGTTCAGGTGTCATGTACCTTAAGGCTAGGAGCCCTGATAGGGTATTGGTAGTAAATTTACCTGATTCCCATAAGGACTACTGGCAAGAAGGTTTTCTTGTTAGGAATTGGCAGTTCTCCCCCCAATCTGAAGGGTCGAGGTCTGAGAGGTTCACTGTTCCCTTTTATGGGGAAGGATATATAGGTAGATGTTATATTATTGTTTCAACCTTTGCTGACTTGTGATTTTTCTAACCTCTCTTTGCTTTTTCTTTCACAGCGAGGACAAAGAATTTGGAGCCTGCTCTCAGCGAGGTTCGTATCTCGGAACTGGTGAAAGGTTAGAATATTAGGGAGCCTCTGGGTGACGGCGAGCATCCTAGGTCTGCTACTTTTTTGCTCGAGTACAAGAACACAGGCTCCAGCTTCATAGCACGACCTGTGGATAGTGTTCCAGAGTTTGACTCTTTCGGAGAGATTACGGCTGAGCCCATCCAGTTGGACGAAGAGGAGAGCAGCTCGGAGAGTGAGCCTGCAAGTGCTGTGAGTAATTTGGGTATAGGGAGTGCTGACAGTAGCAGTTCTTCTGAAGAGGATTTCGAAGCTCAAGACTCATCGAGCACTACCAGCAGTTCAGGCGGAAAGATGCCTCCAAGGAAGAACCTGATCAGAGATGATGACGATGACGACCATGTGCTCCTTGCACAAAGGTCAAAGAAACAGAAGACTGCATCTGGGGTTGTGGTTACATCTTCTCGGCCTTCCTCTCAGGAGCAAGAGAGGAAGAAGAGAGAAGAAGAGCAGGTGAAGGAGAGGGAGAGAAAGAAGGAGGAGCAGAAGAAGGTGGAAGAAAGGAAAAGGGTCGAGGAGAGGAGGAAGAGAGAGAGCGAGAAGGAGGAGGAGAAGAGGAGAACTGAGGCAAGGACGAAGGTCGGCCAGGCCTTAGTTCCAGTGTCTGCTCTGCCTGAGGGAGCTTCCGTGGCGATCTCCCCTCAGCTAGCTCCGGCCCTGCTTAAGAGAGTTATCCTCTCGGCTGATCGCCAAAGGGCAATAGGTTCGGAGCATCTGGCCCTTCAGGCTAGTCAGAGGCTTGCTCTGGTATGGTTTATTTTCTTTTCGTGTTTTGCTGACTTCTTTTTCTTTCCTCTTCTTATATCTTTTTCTTTTTTGTAGTTCGTTACCGACTTCGCTGTGCTGTATCGCTCACGTGACGAGCTAGTGAAGAAAAATAGTGAACTGGAGCAAGAAAACTCTGCCCTGAAGCTGAAGGGTAAAGAGCTCGAGGCCAGTTTCAAGGCTGTCGATGCTGCTCGGATCTCGTCTAATTTGGCCCTTGCCACCTCCGCTCGCGAGAGGGATGATGCGGTCAAGGAGCTGGGCGAGTTGAGGAAGGCTTATGATCTGGTATGTGCGAGCAAGCTGGACCTTGCAGAGAAGAGCAGAGTTCTGGCTGAGCAAATGGAGGTGGAGAAGGCCCAGGCAGCCACCATTAAGGAGGACTCATACAATTCTGGGTGGGCTGCTGCTTATGATGATGCTGAAGTTCAGATTGGCTACATCAGCCATCTGAATTTCAAGAAGGGCTGGGACAAAGCTCTTCTAGCTGCTGGTGTGGATGCTAAGTCTCCCTTGTTTGACGAGCACGACCCGGGTCCCAAGCCAACTGTGGACGAAGAAGCTCCTGCTCCAACCATCGGGGGTGCTGATCTTCCCTCGGATACAGTTCCTGCTGGGGGGGGGGTACTTCTATTCCGGATGATAAGGAGAAGCAGCCAGACACTGCTGGGCAGCCTGAGGTTGCTAGTTGATTTGTTCTTAGGGTTTTCTTCTGTACTTTTTGCTGGTAATTTCCCAAGTTTTTTCTACTCGGTGTACTCGGTCTTTATTAATGAATGATAAGATTCTCCTTTTGTTTACGCTGATCCCTTTCTCTTTTCTATCTTTCTTTTATCTATAGTGGATGACTATATTCCTGTTACCTCCCAACTAGGTAGGACTCTTGGTCCTAATGCAAGCCCTGCAGTTCGCCAGGCCTTTGCTAGACTTTGCAGGTTTGCTAAGTCAAGGAACCAAAAATATAAGGATCAGTCCGAGCTAGTGGCCAAGTTGAAGGACAGGCTCCAGGAGATGGAAGAAATCGGTGCTTCAGTGCAAGAAGAAGTCAGTGCATTGAGAGCAAGGTTGCTGGAGGCCACCGAGATTAACCAGGTCGGGGAGTTCCTGCAGCAGGAGAATAAATACTTGAGGAGGGAAGTCCTAAGGCTTAAGGAGCATTCACCGAGCATCATTTTGGCAGTCCTACAAGGATCTTCTTCATCGCGAGATGCTTGGCCTTCCCTCCCGCGTGTTGGTAGGAGTGCCAGGGGTAGGAAAAGGGAAGTCGAGGAACAGCGTGAGAGGGAAATGGAGGAGCTGCGCGGCGATGTTCGGCGAGCTTATGTGACTGCTTCTGGGCTCCAGAGGGACGTCACCCGACTATGGCATTTGTTCAAGAACGGTCCTCGACAAGTGTGGTCCGATGGCTACGATCAAGGCTGGCTGGAAGCTCCGACGAGACTATCAGAGTTCGAGGAGCTCTCCTTCATCAGGGGGTAGTTGAGTGCCCTCAAAGAGCTGCAGGTTCTGAGGAACTCGACGTTGTGGTATCGACACGAGATGTCCTCCTCTACTCTGATGCCCAATCCATTCAGGTGGGATGATCGATGGATACCCATTGATGCTATTCCTCGACAACTATTGGAATTGGACGCAAATGAGGTCGTGGAGGAGCTCGCCCCTGCTCCTGATGATGGAAGGAGAGCTAAAGTTGCTGATTATCTTGTTCGGAGGCTTCCACCTCCTTGAGATTTTGTTACTCTTTTTCTTTTTGATAATTGTAAATGCTTTGGGCGAGCTTCGCCGACTAAACATGTATTATCATTGTTTGTAAATATAAAAGATTAATGAAAATTTCGAGTTTTGGGCAATTTTGCCGACTAAACGTGTTCATCCAATCCTTTTATAATTTTGTTGCTTCACAATCCTTTTTATTTTGTCATGTGAGTGTCTGCCCAGTCCAGTATAAGAATACCATTGTGCCCTCACTTTACCTTTTCGTCACACTCCCTTAGGCCTAAGTAGGGCAATTGGCGAGGACACACCTGGTATTGGATGTCTTCATCCGGTCAGGATTGTGTTTAACCAAAGTAGGTTTGATTCCTAAGAATACTCTGTAGGGCTTCATATATTGCCAGGGGCAATGCTAAGAGATATGTCGTGCTTCATGACGATGACCTGAGGAGGGGTGTTCCCCTGCTATGTCAACCGTTATGCCTGTGATTTGGAAGGGATGTGTAATAAGATATAACTGTTACTAATTAGAGAGTGATCAACTGAGAGATTTTCATTAGTGAATTGAGAAATGAACTGTCCTTTCACATAATGAATACAATAAAAGATTTAATAATAGAACTCCTAAAAATAGAATTTCTTAAGATTAGCTGCGTTCCATGCTCGTGGTATCTCTCTGCCCTCCATCGTTTCCAAATGATATGCACCTCGTTGGTCGTCTCTAATTATCTTATAAGGTCCTTCCCAGTTTGGGCCCAGTTTACCGTCTGATGGCTTCACTGTGTTGCCCAGGACCTTTCTTAGAACATAGTCCCCAACTCTGAATTTCCTCGGATTGACCCTTTTGCTGTAGTGCTTCGCGAGCTGTTGCTGATAGCTTGCTAGTTTTACTAGGGTAAGTTCCCTGCGCTCATCGGCCAGGTCGAGTTCAGCGAGCAAAGCCTGATTGTTCTGGCCTTGCTCGACAAGGTCGGATCTCATTGTAGGTAATCCCGCTTCTAGTGGGATGACCGCTTCCATACCATATGCTAGTGAGAATGGCGTTTCTCCTGTTGCTCGCCTAGGAGTCGTTCTGTATGCCCATAGGATATGCGGTAGCTCGGTTGTCCACGCACCTTTGGCTCGCTCTAACCGCTTTTTTAATCCAGCGATCACTGTTTTGTTGGAAGCTTCAGCTTGTCCGCTGCTTTGAGGGTAGGCCACCGAGCTGAAGTGGTGCCTGATCCCGTGTTTGTTGCAGAAGTCCTGAAAAGGGCCACTCTCGAACTGTGTTCCATTATCAGTGATGATGGTTCTGGGGATTCCGAATCGAGTGATTATATTTCTCCATACGAACCTTATCATGTCAGCATCTCGGATGTTCGCCAGTGGTTCTGCCTCGATCCACTTGGTAAAGTAATCAGTTGCAACCAACAGGTATTTGCGATTACCGGCAGCGGTGGGCAGTGGTCCCACGATGTCCATCCCCCACTAGGCGAAGGGTCAGGGACTGGTCAGGGATTTTAATTCGCTGGCGGGCTGGTGGACCATGGGAGCGTGAAGTTGACATTTTAGGCATTTGAGGACATATACTGCGGAGTCCTTTTGCATGTATGGCCACCAATAACCTTCCTTTATTGCTCGGAAGGCTAGAGACCTTCCTCCGACATGACTTCCACAAATTCCTTCGTGAAGCTCGTGAAGCACTGCCTTGACATCGCCTGGGTGGATGCATCTAAGGTAGGGGGCAGAGAAAGATCTTTTATACAAGTTGCCTCCTGTGGATAAGTGAAAGCGAGCAACTTTGACTCTTATCTGGTGGGCAGTTCTCTTGTCCTCTGGAAGCGTTCCGTTCTTTAAATAGTCTTTCAAGGGATCCATCCAGCTGGGGGCTGATTCCAATTGGAGTATTGGTTTTGCTGTTGTCAGCTCGCAGTTGGGGTAAATGCTTGGGCAACTGAGGAAATCGATAGGGATGATCCTTTTAAGGCTAGAATCAACTACCGAGCTCAGGGCTGCTAAGGCATCAGCGTGGCCGTTTTGCCCCCTGGGAAACTGTTGGATGTTGATCTCTTCAAAGCTCGTCATTAAGTTTTTTACCAAGGAGAGGTAGGCTGCCATTCTCTCATCCTTCACGTTATAGTCTCCACTTATCTGATTGGAAACTAGTTGCGAATCACCGAATACCTGTAAATGCTTTGCTCCCAGAGTTTGTGCCTTTTGGAGACCTGCTATTAAGGCTTCGTATTCTGCTTCGTTGTTGGAGGCTGCAAATCCCAGCCTGATTCCTTGCTCAAGGACTGTATTTTCTGGAGTGATGAGAACAATTCCTACCCCTGCCCCCTTTGAGTTGGAGGCTCCATCAACGAATAGTTTCCAGCTTTCCACTGTAGCCTGGTTGTTTTGTTCTGTTGGCTTAGGCTGGTCGAAGGGTTCTTTGCCTGTGAATTCAGCTATGAAATCAGCAAGGATTTGACCCTTGATAGCTGTCCTTGGTTGAAATTGGATGTCAAATCGGCCGAGCTCGACTGACCATTTAGACAGTCTGCCCGACAAATTCGCCTTCCTTAGGACAGCCTTGAGGGGGTGTGATGTAAGGACGATGATCGTATGAGCTTCGAAGTAATGCTTCAGTTTCCTCGAGGCCATTACTAGGATGAATGCGAGCTTTTCCAATGGTAGGTAGCGCTGCTCGGCATCTAATAAGGTTTTGCTCGCGTAATAGACTGGATGTTAGATTCCTGTAACTTCACACATTAGCGCTAAGCTGACAGTATGACTGGATACAGAGAGGTAGAGGTACAAAGAGTCCATTTTCTGTGGTATGACAAGCAATGGTGGAGAGCTTAGGTAGGACTTGAGCTCGTCTAATGCTCGTGAGCAGTCTGGGGTCCATTCTACTATTTTGCTGCCTTTTAAGAGTTGGAAGAAAGGCTTGCATCTATCGGAGGATTTAGAAATGAAACGATTTAGAGCAGCGAGTATTCCAGTGAGCTTTTGTACATCTCGGACTGTGCGATGAGGTTGCACTCTGTTGATTGCATCAATCTGGTCTGGATTAGCCTCTATGCCTCGCTTGCTGACCAAATACCCAAGAAACTTTCCTGACTGGACACCGAAGGAACACTTGCTCGCGTTGAGTTTCATTCGGTACTTCCTGAGGATTTCCAAGGTACTTGACAGGTCCGAGAGGTAATTTTCCTTCTCCTTGCTCTTGACGAGCATGTCGTCGATGTAGACCTCCATTGTGTCACCCATTTGATTCCTGAACATTTTGGTAACTAGCCGCTGATAGGTTGCCCCTGCATTTTTTAGCCCAAAAGGCATGACCTTGTAACAGTATAAACCAACCGTCGTGATAAACGCCGTTTTGTCCTGATCTGGGGCATACAGGGGAATCTGGTGATATCCTGAGTACGCGTCCAGGAAACTCATTCGTTCGTGAGCTGCGGTGGCATCTATTAGTTGGTCTATTTTCGGAAGAGGGAAGCTATCCTTGGGGCAGGATTTGTTGAGGTCAGTGAAGTCTATGCAAACTCTCCACTTCCCGTTGCTTTTCGGAACTACCACTGGGTTGGATAACCATTTGGGGAATTGCACTTCCCGTATGGACCCTGCATCCAGCAGTTTTTCGACTTCTTTTTCTATTGCTCTGGCCTTCTCGGGAGCAGTTCGTCGTGCCTTCTACGCTATCGGCTTGAATGTGGGATCGACGTGCAACTGATGGCAGACCATATTGGGATCGATTCCTGGCAGCTCATAGGGTTCCCAAGCGAAAACATATATGTTGCTTCTGAGTAAGGTTGACAAATCCTTTTGCTCTTGGTCAGTGAGTGACGCTCCGATCAGGAAGACTCTGCTACTATCGCCTTCTTTAGCCGTCACTTCTACCAGGTCCTCGACGACACGCTCGGAGGGGAGGAGCCTAGTCTCTTCCACTCCAGGCCTTCCATATTTTAATTGTTATTTGGAAGGAATTGCACCTTCCTCCACTTTCTCGCTGGTTTGAACGGCTTTTCTCTCTGGCTTTGGTCGGATGGCCACTATGAAGCATTTCCTTGCCATCGCCTGGTCGCCATGTATCTCCATTACTCCCCGCTCAGTGACATATTTGAGTTTCTGGTGGTAGGTCGAGGAGACTTCCTTCATTGCATGAAGCCATCCCCTGCCGAGGATGGCTTGATATGGTGAATCAATGTCGACCACGAAGAATTCGATCATCTTGGAAACATTTCCAGCGCGCACTGGCAGTACTATTTTGCCCAAAGGCATGGTCATCTTCCCAGCGAAGCCGACCAGAGGGACAGTGGTTCCCTTTAGGTCGGCGATGTTCAACTTCAATTTCTGGAACAGGTCGATGTACATTAGTTCGGATGAGCTTCCTTGATCGACGAGCAGCTTGTCGATGTCAAAGTTGGCTATCTTGAGTGTAATGACTAAGGCATCATGATGTGGGGTCCTTACTCCCACAAGATCTTCATCCGTGAAAACAATATACTTGTTGTAGTTGATATCCTCTGCTCGCCGACATTTTCCTGACTGTGATTTTGCTGGGTCAATCTAAAAAGCTTGCATTACCGTTGTCAGTTTCTTTACCTCCATTCGAGCTGAGTTACCTTGGATTTGCTTGACGTCAGATACTCCGTGGATTACTGCGAATTCGTGTCCGGCGTCATCTTCCAATACGTTGTCGGGTTTCGTATCTTTGTGGGCAGCCACTTTCTCTACCTTCTTTTCCACAAAGTCATTCAAATGTTCGGACTGGGCCAACTCCTCGAGGTGGGACTTAAGAGCCTTGCAGTGCTCGGTCTTATGCCCTCCCTCTTTGTGGAAAGTGCATCTTAATGCATTGTTTCTTTTCGAGGGGTCTCCTCCCATTTTCTGGGGCCATTTGATGAACGGCTCATCCTTGATCTTCGCGAGAATTTTGTAAATTGGCTCTTTGAAGACGGTGTTGACCGCCTGGAACGATTTTGTAATGTCAGGGCTTCCTCCGTTTTTGGAGCCATTCTTGCCACCACTTTTTCCTCCTTTTTTCTGGTTCTCAACTTTCTCACTTCCCTTGGTAGTGAGCTTGGCTCGACCGTTTTCTCCTATATTAAGGCGGGTGACATCTTCCACCTTTGCGCATTTCTCAATCCGGGCCATCAGGTCGTCAATGGTCGTAGTTTCCTTCTTTGTCAAGGACTGGTAAAGGAGGGAAGAGCTAGGTAGCCCAATTTTGAATGAAGCCACTGCCACCTCTTCCGCGCAGTCCTCGACCTCGTTGAATAACTCCCAGTATCTCTTCGCGTAATCTCGAAGTGTCTCCTGAGGCGTTTTCTTCATTGTTAATAGAGCATCCATCCTTTTGGGATGGGAGCTGCTGGTGATGAACCGGGCCGTAAAGAGATCGGCCAGGGATTTGAAATTTCTGATGGATCGGTGAGGGAGTTTCTCGAACCATTTATGGGCCACGTCATGGAGGCTCGAGGGGAAAATACGGCACATCAGTGCATCCCGGTGATTCCAGAGGGTCATGACCTGCCGGTACTGCCTGACATGATCAATGGGATCAGTCTTCCCGTCGTAAATCTTGAACCTTAGAATGGCAAACTTCTTGGGAGCCTCTTCCTCTTCAATTTCCCTCGTGAAGGGTGACTTCATCTGGGTCTTGAGGGCTCTCCTAGCGAGTTCTCTGGTTGACCTGGTGCCGCGGTGAGCTGGATGTTGGTCCATTTCTCTACGGACCAGGTTCCGTATGTTATCGTCGCTGCGAGCAGGGCTCTGGTAGCGGCGAGCTTTTCTTAGTTGTTTGCGGAGGTCGTCGTCTGAGTCGCCACCTTCGTCCCCTGGATATTGCCGCCTAGGGCTCCTTCCTCGGCTGCGAGATTTGTTCGCCTGAGGGCTAGGAGTGCGATAGGGGTGTCTCCTGGTATCAGGACGTAGTTCCTTCTCCAGTCTTTCCAGTCTTCTTTTCAAGCGAGCATTCTCAGCCTCATATCTGCGAAAAGACTCCCTCTGCTCGTGGAGCCTTGCCTCGTATGCATCGATCAATCTGGATATCTGCGTGGACCTTACTGGTCCTTGACTTTCTTCTGAAGCTGGCCTTTCTAAGCGAGCCCCTCGATCTGAACGCCGGACTTCAGACCTAATCCTGCGAGGAGCAGGTGGCTCTTGAATGTCTCCTGCTTGAGGAGCGTTGCTGCTGTGACCAGACATCCTAGATTTTTTCTTGGCGTGGGCTCTTCTCAGGGAAAGATGAACGCTTCCCAAAAACGGCGCCAATTGTGGTGGCAATTATTATGCAACACAAATAAATGTGAAAGAGGTAATGACCAAGAAAGAATAAATAAAATGTCAGTCACAAAACAACAGGTGTACGTGGTTCAGCAAAGATGTGCCTACGTCCACGATGGTGCAGTCAGTATTATTTCTCTATATTCTGAAGAATAAGTACCGAGAATACAACTTGTCCTTTGCCCCGGACCTAGGGTTTAATTTATACATGTGTATGCTAGTTAGTGGAGATGATGGGTTCCTTCATATTAGCCATCTTTCCTATCCCTTCCCTTCATGGGATTGTGCTCCCCTATAACTTCTCTTCATGGGATCGTGGGGAGAGACCGGGTCAATATGAAAGATAGAGGGCCTAGATTTTGGGCCGCCAGAACTGGGCTACTCGTCCAGGCCCATGGTTTTGAATTCTGGGTACCTACACCTACGATATTACCAAGCTGCAGAATTTAACTTCATAGATCAACCGTCAGATTAAAGGCATCCATACCCAGACATGTTGGTTTATGGGATCGTTCCCATGGATAAAGATGATGCCATAAAATTAAGACAATGAGTGTTTAGGTATTACGTCCAGGAGGGGCAACTTTACCGAAAAGGTTACCATGATATGCCCCTAAGATGCATTAGAATGGAAGAAGAAGACGAGGTACTAAAGCAAGCACATGAGTTGGGGCACATTGGAGGAGAAAAAATTTATGACCAACTAATGACGTTGGGGTATTTTTGGCAAACCATGGAGAAAGATTCAATAGAATTCGTTCGGAAGTGAAAGGCTAGCTAGCTCTATTGGAATATGATTCATGCTCCCTCGGTGGACCTACATTCCCTTTCCAATCCTTTTCTATTTCATATATGGGCATTCAATCTAGTAGGGGTAATCAATCATTCCTCGAGGGGTAAGATCCAGATACTGGTGGCTACAAAGTGCTTCACCAAATGGGCAGGGGCCATACCATTGAAGAAAGCTACGACGGGGGTAGTAGCATGATTTATGAAGGACTATATTATTTACAGATTTGGTATCCCTAAAGTATTCCTGTTGGATAATGGTACCAGATTTGTAAATAGTGATGTGCGAATGCTAACTAGAAAATACTCCATTATTCACCACAAGTCAATAATTGCATGCCTAAGTGCAATGGATAAGATGAAGCCAAGAACAAGACTCTGGTACATATCTCTCGAAGATGTTAGAAGATTTCCCAGGAACGTGGGATGATGAAATACCAGAGGTATTGTGGGCATATCGAACGACAAAGAGGAAACCTATAGGGTACACACCCTTCTTATTAGTGTTTCGCGTTGAAGCAATTCTTCTAGTAGAACTCGAGGTACCTTTTGCATGTTATAACCTATGAAATGCAATGCTTCCTCACAGTCGTTATGCGCAACTAGAAGCATCGGAAGAGCACAGAGATAGCGTGAAAAGGCATTTTAAGATGTACAAAAATTAGTTGTCCAGATCTTATGACTAAATGGTAAAGCCAAGAAAATTCCATGAAGGTGATCTAGTTTTGAAGGCTTGTACAAGGCACATATCGGGTCTCTCGTGCCTAAGTTCGAGGCAAATTGGGAAGGACCTTATGTTATTCGAAAAGCTCATGATTCAGGATATTGTGAAATCTCGAAGGTTGAGGATGAAGAGACTTTTAAACTCAATAACAAGTGGCTCAAAATTTATTTTGTTTAAGTTGTAAACTTGTCCTAACATTTTTTGGGGAATTGTAAAGTGTAAGTACAAGTAAGCTAGAAAGAGAGCGTGTTCTCACAATGTGTTAAAACATTTTTTTGTGGATTATATAGAAAGTATAGGGGTAATGTTGGTACAACCACAAGTAATGTTTTTTTAAGACAATTTACATGAAAATAAAAGGCAAATCAATCTTATGTATTCCAAAATCCCAAATTTCAACTAAGACGTAAAATAGTTCTACCGCCTCAAGATACATGAAAAAAATAAAATAGGGTAATACATTATGTTAAAACTAGATGTAACTCAAAAGTCCCCTTGATAATCACTTGGGTCGTCTACAACAAACCAGAAGCTAGAAGAGTCCAAAATTCGGTGGTGATGATCGGGTAATAGGGACGACAAAAAACCTCCTCGTTGGACAAGTCTGCCATTTCCTGTTGATAACGATCCATCTCCAACTAAAGCTCATCAACCTTCGCATCAGCCTTAGACAAAGACTCATTGGTGATAATAACTTGTTCCTCAACTTTGGCAAGTTTATAATTTAAAGTGTCCCTCTTCTCGGTAAAGTCACTCTGCGGATGGTTAGTGGCCTAGATTTTCGAAAAGTAGGAGGGCAAGTCAGCTTTATTGAAGGACTTGAGTAGATCAATTATCCATTTCAGGGAAAAACCCTCGCCCACAAGGATATTGATTTTCCCCATCATTTCTTTAATCTTCTTCGGACTTAAAGAAGGTAGAGGGGCATAAAACACATCATACTATACAATGGCAAATCCTAACAATCTCCAAGCCACCATAACAGGGATGTCTTGAATACAACGAGCTATAAAAGTGAATGGATGACGTTCCACCAGTCGCTCGATCAGGTCGCTACAAGGTGGAGTTATAATATAGGCAAAGTCCTTCAAAGAACGCTTCACAACCTTAGCAGGAGCCAATTCTGGAGGATGAACACTGAAGGCGATGTCACTAGTAGAAGGAAATATAGAGTTTGAAGCCCTGTCATCTTTTTACAAAACTTGAGTTATGTCTCGTTCCCCTCTCTCCACGTTTTAGGCTGTCTGGGGAACAGTGTTGGGCTTAGTAAAATTCCCAACATATTTTGTAAGAACATTCTCAGGAGGTACTTGCTCAGTAGGGGCAATAACATCCCCCAAAGTCATTTGTTGGTTAACTTCCACCTGAGAGAATGAGGAATGAGTCAAATGGTAAGAAAACAGAATATGGGCACAACAGATGTTCAAAACTCCCACTTTACTTAAAGCACCTTTAAGGTTGCTCGAATAAGTAAGATTGGGCCTTCCTAAGTCGCAGTTTACTTAAAGAACCTTTATAGTTGCTCGACTAGGTAAACTATTGTCGCTTCAAAAGTCCCAGTTATCCTTAAAGTACCTTTATGGTTGCTCGACTAAGTAAGATTGGGCATTCCTAAGACGCAGTTTACTTAAAGCACCTTTATGGTTGCTCGACTAGGTAAACTGTTATCTCTTCATAAGTCCCAGTTTTACTTAAAGCACCTTTATGCTTGCTCGACTAAGTAAGATTGGGCATTCCTAAGCTGCAATTTACTTAAAGCACATTTATGGTTGCTCGACTAGGTAAAATGTTATCGCTTCAAAAGTCCCAATTTTACTTAAAGCACCTTTATGGTTTCTTAACTAAGTAAGATTGGGCATTCTTAAGCCGAAGTTTACTTAAAGCACCTTGGTTGCTCAACTAGGTAAACAGTTGTCACTTTAAAAGTCACGGTATTACTCAAAGCACCTTTATGGTTACTCGACTAAGTAAGGCTGGGAATCTTCAAGCCTCAGTATAACTAAAGCACCCTTAGGGTTGATCGACTAGGTGAATAACTTTGTTCTTACAAATGTACAAAATTTACTCATAGGAATAAAGGATGGTTTAACCAAAGAAATTGAGAGTAGGAATACCTCCTTAATAGCCATTGGATCACGGGCAACCTTAGAAACCCCAGTAGAAATAATAAATTTCTTCTCTAAGGGTTTGGTTTCTACTCCAACTTTCCCTTCCTCAGGAGTGGTTGTTTTACCTTCCAGTATTGAGGGACCAAATAACCCCATCAGAAATTGGTCAGTGATGGTAGCTTTGGAGGGAACAATCATAAGATCCCGATAAGTGTTGGTGTTAATCACTTCGATGGGGGAAACTTGAGAAAGACACCACAAAATGTAAGTGTAACGTACACATAAATAAGATATACAAAGTGCAAGAATTCAGTAAACCCTTATACAGTTGTGAGACTAGCAACTGTTGTAGATGAAACTTCAACCATCTCTTTTGCATGAGAAATAACTACCAAAGAAAGACTAAGTTCTAAGATAAGGGGCATATTTTATCATGCTCAGGGGATGATGAATGAGGGTCAACACTAGGCGTATGTTGAGATGAATGACCTTCAATACTAGGCATTGCCTTAGACTTTTCATGCTCTGGGTCATCGCTATAATCATCAAGGATTCTATATTCCATAGGAATAGAGCCAGGCTTCTCAGTAGAATGCATTCGACGAATCCATCGAGATGGTCTAACCAAAGGAGATTCCTCTTCTTCATCCTCCTCTTCCTCTTCCTCTACCTTCTCACCCTTTTCAGGAAGAAAATCATCCTCAATATCGTCAAGAGGAACTTGGACCTCGGGACTAGATCGAGCCCTCTTACGACCAGTAATAGGGGCAGGGGGAGTTAAAGAGATACCTTATTTAGCCATCTGCTTGGTGAAAATAGACCGTGCGTCTGTAGATCCTTGATCTAACTACCTTAATAAGTTATCAAACAACTCTGTGTATTAATCAACCAATTGGGTGTCTGGAGAAGATTGATATTGAAATGATTGAGAAGGTCTAGAAAGGGTAACCTTTATCTTCTTGCTAGGGGTTCTTTTCTTGGCCTTGACCCCAGCAACACTCGAAACATCAATGGGAGTTTCCTCTTTAATAGCAGGTCGAGAGGTAACAGGAGGATCCATAACCTCCTTAACTTTATGAGAACTGGAGTCCCCCTTCTTCTTCTTCAAAATTGCTTCACTTAGAGGTGCCAAAGGTGGAAGCTCTTTAGGGGTGCTAGTATTGGCTTCGCTCCGGGGAAATTGGGCTTGATTGATAGTACAAGTCCACAATCCCAACTCAGAGGGGGGAACGTTCAACAGCAGGGTATATGGGTTCTCATTCAATAACCTTAAGGAAACGACCAAGGGTATTGAGCCAGAATACATTACGGTATTCAGCGGACCTGGTACCTTGTGTATGGTGGTCACGAATAACAATCTATCCTTATAATTGGGCAGAGAGAGTGGCTATGGTCTTAGTTAAGAAATAACTACATGCCTTCGAGAAGTTTGAAGGTCTTTCAGTAGTATTTTGATTGAGAAGGGGCATCCCTTGGTCAAAGACAAATTACATGACTACCCGATGGGGTGAATAGGCTGTGCAGTAGTTTGACCATTCTGTACATGAAGGAAGGTTTGAGGGAGTAAGAACCAACAGAACATTAGAGGAAGGGAAATTTAGATCAAAAGATTGATTGATCATCTGTACTGGTCAAACAACATTCTCAAAAAGGCATTAGTAAAGAATTAATCGATGATAGAGTAAGGACGAAAGTTAAAGCGTTTAACATTGTCAATAAAAGGATGAAAAGACTTCGGGTTGCTTGGGGTTCCAAGAGAGGATTCAAGGGACCTTAACTTCATGAGTGGTAGTCAGTAAGTTTGTTAGGGCATATTCAGGAAACCGGGCATAGACGAACACTATCAGAAGTATGTGGTTGGCATAATTAGACACATCCAGATGGTCGCTGTCAAAAGTATGTGGTTGAACATTAGATGAACGCTGTCAGAATGATTTAACTTTTGAAACATCAAAACGACTAGGCCAAGAGATCGAACAGATTTCATTTGAACTATATCAAGTCAGGTGTAAAGTGAATTAAGGGTCATAGCAGCTAAGGGGACTTTCACCCCAGAGGTAGGACGAACAGCTAGATTTATGAGATCCATCCTTGGGTGGTCATGGGGTTTCACGGGTAAATAGAAGCTAGAGATTACTATCCAAATATACCCAGCAAGCTCAATCTTACTCCCATGTCCTTCTCCAGTAGGAGGCATTTCCATAACATTTTTGCCTTTTGGTTCTTTCTTGGCTTGCTCGCGATCAAGAGCACTTGCTCTCTCCTCCATATAAAAAAAAATACTTGATATTTTCCGAACAAGTTCATTTATTATAGGTCTTCATACACCTATTTTTCACATCCTTCAACTCCTTACGCGTACCCGCTTCTTCTTTTGTAATGGCTTCCTCAAAGAAGGTATCAGTTCCTGCAGCTTCCAAACCAAGAAGCTCGCACACATCCTCTAGGGTGATGGTGAACTCACCCGCGGCAGCAACGAAGATGTGGGTCCGATGACTCCAGTGAGAAACTAGGGTTCTCAATGTGTTGTTGTTTTTTGCCAAACCATTTGGTACAAGATAAACCAACTGTCAGTAATTCAATAGCGTACTTACCGTGGATGTAATCGATCCAAGCACCTAGTCCTTCATAAGATCTACCAGTTGATTCAAACTCAATATTTGAGTAGGGATAGTCTCCCCTGCCAACTCTGAAATGAGTAATAGTGGAACCAGGTACATAGGCATAATTCTCTATTACATCATCTTCACCAACCAACAAGTTTAAACCCTCTGCCTTAGAAGCAAGGGAGCTAGGAAAAGCTCGGGCAGACTCCCAGAACTTGTCTACAGTGCCAAAATAGGGGCATGACGGTATTTTGCCCACTGTAGATGGCGGTCAGCAACATCGGAGGAAGTTTCTCCGACAGTGATACCTGCGACTAGGGGATTTTTTTCACAACTGTTGCCATGAGAGAAAGTAGAAAATTAAAGAGAAGAAAGGAAAAGAAGAAAGCTTGGGAATTCGAGAATACTGTTTGACCTCACAGGTTAAAGAAACACTTCGCTCAAAAAACCCAAAGGTAAAAAGTTTTGGGTATCATAGGAAACCCATTTATAGGGGGCGTATTATTTAAAAAATGAAGACATGACTGATACGAAAAGACGCGTGTGAAAAATATAATCATCACAAATACATATTTTTCATCTCAACTAGCTCGCGTGGATTACATGCGTGGGGCATCAACGAATGCGTGTACGATTGGGGAAAACGCTGTCAGATACATTTAAAATGAAGAGACGCGGTAATGATTAACTTTTGGGGGAAATTTAAGAAACGTTTGGGGTGAAACTTAATGCCTTTTCAAACTTAGGCAAATAAAGGGTTACGGGGGAAATTATATTAAAATCCATTGTAATTCCCCAAGATAAAAGGCAGAGAAACAAAAGTAGCTGAAGGTGTAATACCTCACGAGAAGGAAGAGTTTTTAAGCAACTTGAACTCAGGATAAAATTACCCACAGTTTCATTTTTTATGCTGTATAAATATACAAATCTGTGAGTTCTTTTTTACTACTAACAAACACATGAGAATATCAATTAAGATAGGACGGAAAATCATATTTTCATACAGATATTTCTTCAAACAAATAAATATATCTACGAAGGGGCAAATTTATAAGGAGTTCCAGGCTTAAAGTTGATTAAAACAACGCTAACACTTCACAAGAAAGATTAGTGTTGGTTGCTCTCACAAAGATAAAGTTTCTTGAACGATCATGTAAAAAAGGTGGCTCGTATGAAGGCAAGTTGCATGAGCGATCATGAGAAGAAGGTTACTCGCACAAAAAAATATGTTTGAAGGACCTCCCAAAAATACCAAGACCAGGAAATAAACTTGGAAAACACATTGTAATAAGAATATTGATGCACTTATATTTAACCCTCTTTGTATAGATAATAATTAATTTGTAAAGCTTTGAGGTTGTTCGGTATCTTCAAGGTACCAAGGCTAGAAGTACATGCGAGAGCTTACATGCTCTATCGAACAACCTCATTCAGGGTATCTCGTAGGGATTTGGTTGGGAGGATTGGGTTCAAGGCAATGTTTGGAGAGACCAACCCCTTTAGGGTGTTTAGGCAAAACCTTGGTTTATGCACAATGTAGCCCTGTATTATCTCGAGATACCATCTCTGAAAACCCATTCGAGGGTCCTCAATCCTAAATAGTCACCCAAAAAATTAACCTCTAAAGTTTACACACACTTGTTTGAACAAGTCATTAGTTGAACAACCTTCAATTCGATGTACCAACTTTTTGAGTGATGTGACAGCACATCCCTTGCAGGTTACTGTTTGCCAACTCTTTGATGTCAACATGTCTAACATTCAGTAACTCGACAAAATATCACTCAAGTGAAGATATTCCTAGTATGGTAGGTCCATAGCTGGAACATCACGTCTTATTTAATGCGTTCACAACTCTAAAGAGTCTAAACAGTATTCCCACCAAAATATCATGTCTGGCTCATTTAATGCAATATATTTGGCATTAAATGCACAAGATTATTAAACATCAAGAGGGGTCAAACACATTTATTATAGGCAGTTCACTCGAATGATCTGGCTCTCCTATAAAATCCCTTTGAAGTTATATTATTTGGGGAATTGCACTTCTCTAGCCTAGAATTGATGCCAAAATACCCCCATACAATAGAGTTTATCGTGAGAACATTTATTAAGAGACCAATATCATTTACTCCATTTGTGTTTAAGGTTACTGCCTTGCCTTCAGTGCCCTAAATGTGCTTGTGCCCACTCCCTCCAACCAAGTCAATTGTGGCACCTTCCTCATTGATTGTTTTACTATAGTATTTATGTTGAAAGAACATATTTAATACGGGAGTTTTTGTATATTGAATGTGATGATTTGAGGCTTTCATTTATTATTGTCATTTATTGTTCTAAGGACAAAATTACCATATTGATAAGGGGTTACGCCTCCCTTGACATTAATATCATCTCAAGAACTCACCTCTTACATTTGGCGACTCTGTGTATTCTCTTTTGAGAGATGGATAATGACGATGTGGCAAGGACCATTGACTTCGATGCTATACATCGTGAGGAGGAGGAAAATCTAACCAACTTGTCGGACAGGGAGCAAGTAATGCGGACGGAGACTACTGTGCCCACTGTTTATGGGACGAACGACGCAGGTTCTACACAGATGGCAGGGATTATGAGCATGTTCATTGAGTTCATCAACACTCCGACAGCTCAGGCAATGTTAGGGGCTGTAAAGGGCCCCAGTTCATTCATGACACCACCAGTGACTCTACAAGCTTCCTTTATCTCAAGGGGAGTGGCTCAGGCAACTACCAATAGCGATGCCTCGCCAACACCACCTTTGAATTCTCCCTCCGTTGTGGGGTGAGGAATGCATGGCACAACTTTTCCAAATTTTCCCCCATCTATGCACCCAGGTAATGGCACGCCGATTGCACCACCAATAGAAAGCCTAATGATGATGATTTCTTTGCAGCACAACTCAGCTTCACCTACGATGGAAGAGATGAAAAAGGAGCTTTTGAAAATGATGGTGGCCTCTATGGTTAGAGGAGAAGCTTCTTAGGTATAATCAAGTATCAGCCCCTCCCAATATCCTCTTCAATCATAATTAATCCCGTTCAATACTATGTGAAAGTAGGTTTTGCCTTTTTAGTATTACATTTAGTGTACTTATTTTAACTGTTATTTATATCACTATATGATAGCCCTACTTGATTCCTATTATGTGTATAAATTACCATAACAATATGTTATTATATATCTAGTTTCTTTTAATTATATTCAATTGGATCAATCTTAACCCTTCTCACTTAATGGTTGGTATCATGAAAATCATTATAATGATTAATCAGTTTACCTTGAACTTCTGTGCATATTTTTTATTGTTAAAACTTCAGGATTAACTAAGAAGTAGACTGTCGTGTTGTCCTAGGGAATGTTTTTGCTTGGCCTAAGATATTAGATGATTGAGAGCCTGTATTTTAGCTACATACGTATGAGGGCCGCTTTATTAGTGTGCCTAGACAGTTACTTTTCCCCAAAAGTTTTGGGTTGATTAAAATTTGGTTATACTGATGATGCTTTATTTATTTCTATACCCATTTTTAATCCGGTAAGTATGAGATTATCAGCTTAAATTCCTTGACTTTATTATTATATAATTTGTACCATGTTATCGTACCAAACAGTGAATTTTATACACAATCCAAGCTTCCATCTACATATAATTTGTTATAAACTTGGTAAAATCTATTTAGCATATTTGTGCTAATTTCTTTTTCCTCCAAATGTCCCAAGAGAAAGAGGATAGTCTCCCCTCCTTTTTTATGATGCACATGAACCACATGTTTTCTTATGTAACTATATAGGTGGAGACCAAAGAAGATAGGAGCAAGGAGTGGTGGTTATTGATAACCTACTTTATTTTTAACTTTGAGAATAAAATTTAATTCACCACTGTGGTGATCGTGCAATAAATGTGCGATGTTTCTTAATGATTAAATTTCTATTTTTTTCCTTAACTTTAATTCATTACTTTGTTACTCTCTTGTAAATTCATACCAAAAAATAGTGTGTGACATAAATGTGGTAACAAATGTTGGCTTTCACTCATGTATTAGCACGAAGACCATCAGTGAACCCTCATACTCCAAAAGTTATGGGTAGTTGACCCCCCTCCCCAGTGGAAATAATAAATGCCGGGAAGAAATCCTGAGCATCATTTATAAGACACAAAAAAATTAAAGGGTCTTGATAGCTCGAATTAGGGTATGAGGACAATCAGAACAATGAAACACTAAAAAAGGAGGAGGCAAGGTTGAATCACAGCCAATGATCCAACACTACTCTTATTAATCAGGCAAAAGATCCTTTATCCTAAGAACCATATCAGTAATATGGAAAAAGTATCGATCGTAAAAGAGGTCTAGCGCCTTCACTAAGCTCACCAAGCAATCAACCTCTAATAGATTTGGGCCCAGATTTCATTCCCCACCTACTGCTCATAGTCAGTGTAACATGAAGTAGTACTCTAAGGAACGTAGGGGAACACTGACCTTAAGGGGTTTGACCTACGTTGGACCTAGAGATATATCATATACTCTGACTAATAAAAGAAGAGGTGGGACGAGGAAAGAAGGATCTGGAGATAATTAACTTGAAATTTATAGGCCTTGGAAAAGTTACATTCAGAGGCTTGAAAATAAGTTGGGAATTCTGATGAAAAATAGGAACCCCTTCGAGAGGGATACATGGAAGGATTTCCATTCCTCCTAGAAATTATATCTATCCCACTTATGATAAGTTTAACCACCCGGTGGTAACATCAAAATATGACAAAAGCTCAAATCATATTCATCATGTGGAAATGTACCAACGTTTCTTGATATTTACTCAGTTCCAGATGAAATGAGATAGAGGGAATATTCAGGCACCATCATTGGGGTAGCACATGTATGGTACATAAGTTTGTCGAAGGGTCAACATCTAAATTATGGCATATTGTTTCGGTGTATATCTCTGACATGTCTTTATTAAACCATGGAAATATATTCCTACGTTATTTCAAAAGTTCAACGACCTTGACCTTAACATGATGTTTAAGGACGAGTCGATTTCTTCAGGTTTTTTCAGGGTCCCTTCATCGAGAACCACCGATTCTACCTCTTCTCTTGCCTAACCCTTTGTCAATTTCTTCTCATCCAATGGGTTGAGGTTATTTGTATTATATTAAGTAGTCTTGAATTTGTAAGCTTCCCTTTGTTCGACGAATGTGAAATAGCACCCTCTTTCTTCAACTTGATCTCCGCATACTTCTCCTACCCCAAAGTGATTGGGAAAGATGTTGAAGTTTACCAATCATTTTGGGACAGTTAACATATGCGAAGGTCAAGTTGAAGCAATATAATGCTACTTTGCATCCATCGAATAGAGGGAAGATTAAGAATGGAAGACTACATCATAAAATATTAATACTCGTGACCCAAGGGACAAGAAGAAATTGACAAAGGGTGAGTCAGTCGAAGAGGTAGAATCGATGGTTCTCAATGAAGAGGACCCTAAAAACCCATACAAACCGGCTCATCCTTAAAACTTAATGTTAATGTCAAGTTGGTTAAAATTTTGAAATGATATAAGAACTTTTTATATGGTTTCAAAATGACATGCTAGGGATAGACCCCGAAATAATATGCCATAACTTTGATGTGGACCTTCGTCTAAAGAAGTTAAAATGAAAAGGAGGCAGTTCGCTACAGAGCGATATCAGATCATTCAAGAAAAAATGAAGAAAATTCTGGATGCAGAGTTCATTTAAGAGGTTGAGTATCCTTCATGGATGTCTAACATTGTGCTTGTAATAAATAAAAGTGGTAAGTGGAGTATGTGCATCAAATTTCCCAACCTGAATAAAGCATACCCAAAAGATTAGTTTTCTCTCCCTCGAATAGACCAAATTATTAACGCTACTGTAGGCCATGAACTCGTGAGATTTATGGATGTATATAGTGGGTAAAATCAAATATCGATGAATGAGGATAATGCTGAGAAAACTTCATTCATAATAGTTAATGGAATTTATTGTTACAATGTTATAAAGTGATGCCTTTCGGCTTGAAGAATGTTGGAGCCACGTATTAGCGATTAGTGAACAAAATTTTTAAAGATCAGATCGGCCAAAATATGAAAATTTATGAGGTTGGCATGCCCATAAAAGTCCTAAATCTAATATATTATATAAGAAAAAATTTCCAGGGGGCATAAAGTCGGTATCTCTGAACATAGAAACTACCATTTGCGCTCATTCATACAATAAAGAGCTGCAACCGTACTTCCAAGCTCATGAAATTGTTGTATTAATCGATCACCCTCTTGGGCAAATTATGCATAAAGAAGAGAAATATGGTCACCTTATGGCATGGACCATTGAACTTAGGGCATATAACATAGACTATTAACCTCGTATGGAAATAAAAGGATAGGAAATTACTGATCTTGTTATAGAATTCACATAGGAAGATCTAATTTTGTAAAGAAGGTGTATCCTCGGAGCCAAACCCTTCAGAAGAAGTATCGGCTCCGTCAACTGAGTCACCCTCTCAAGCCTCGGCCTGGGACAAGGTAGATTCTGTTTCGGTGAAAGGAAACGGTATTTTTGAATATAAAGACATAGAGACCACCTTAAATAGCCAACCAGAGGAACACCACCAACCATTTTCTTTAGAGATTCTTGTTTGGAAATTATATGTGGTAAATTTCTCATATATAGAAGGAAGTGGTGCGGGAGTCATACTATCGGCCCCTGATGAAATATACATTGCGTATGCATTTAGATTCAACTTGTCGGCCATTAATAAAGAGGTAGAGTACGAAGCTATAATAGTTTGATTCAACCTCTCTTTCTCAATATGAGTAAATCAAATTCAAGCCCATAATGATTCACAATTTGTGGCAAGACAAGTATAATAGGAATATAAGGCTAAAGATGATAAAATGGCCAAGTACCTATCCAAGGTGAAAGGGTTCATTTCTCGATTCACGAAAGTGAAGATGAAGAGAGTTCCAAGGGTAGAAAATAACAAAGCTAATGTTTTAAAAAAATTATCTTCAGGCACAAGAACCGAACTTAGAATGGTGGTTCCAATGGAAATGTTGGATGAACCTAACATTAACAGGGAAGATACACAAAATAAAATATCCAATCTCAACCTCATCCCTTCTTGGATGAATCCTATCAGCAATTTTTTTAGATATGGGAAGCTCCCAAAAGTTAAGAGGGAAGCTATAAAGATAAAATTTTGAGTTGCCAAATTTATTATCTTCATAGACATGTTGTATAAAAGAGGATTACTTCTTCCTTCCGTGAGGGGGAGCATATCCTTCAAAGTTAAAGTACATTTTGAAATAAGTATATGAGGCTTCTTAGAAAAGTCCTATTGCAGGGCTTGTAAAGAGAATTATTATACAAGGTTATTATTTGATCGACCTTGGACAAAGATGCCCATGCCCACGTGAAAAAATATGACTCCCGCCAAAGACAAGCCAACATAAGCTTGTAATAACAACAACCTTTGACACCCACCACTGCCTTATGGACGTTCTCTCAATGGGTATGGATATCGTAGGACCTCTTCCCCAAGCACTAGGATGATGCAAGTTTTTAATAATGGTCGTTGATTATTTCACAAGATGGGTAAAGGCCGAACCTCTAATAAAGATCACCAACATGAAGTGTTTTCAATTTATGTGGTGAAACATCATCCGAAGATATGGAATCACTTATGCATTCATCATCGATCATGGAAATCAAATTTATAATCTCACACTGGAAGATTACTATGAAAAATAGGGATAAAACATTTATATTCATCTCCTTCTCGTCCCCAAACTAATGGTCAGATGGAGGTTATGAACGAAAATTTTCTTTTTGGCATCAAAGCAAGGCTTGAAAATGCAAAGGGTGAATGAATGGAAGAGTTGTATAGCATACTATGGGAATATCAGACGACTCATAGGACTCCTACGGGGAAGCCCCATTGATTCTAACATATGGGTCAAAGGTTGTCATCCCCACTAAAATTGGTTTGCCAATCCACTAAGTATAAGACTTCACCGAGGAGAGCAATGATGAAGAAATAAGATTAGACTTTCATATATTTGAAGAAATTAGAGAATATGCACGGATATAACAGGCGACATATCAACATGGAGACGCTAGTTGCTACAATAAAAAGGTTAAGAACCGATCGTTGAATTTGGGGGATTACGTCCTTAAGAACGTTATTCAGAATAAGACCTAACTTCACCCAAACTATCATGGACCCTATAAGATTATCGAAAAATAGTCCCAGTGACCTATAGACATGAAAACCTTGAAGGATAACCATTTACCAATCTCTAGAATACTGAGCATCTAAACAAGTACAACCATTAAGGTTAGGAAGATGGATTATATGTAAATAAGAGATTCTTACATGAATGTAAGTTTTCCCCTTTATGGATGAATATAAATACAGGCTTCCTTCTTATCCTACTTGATTGAATAATCATATCTACTTCTTCATTATATTAAACCTTATCTATGACATAAAAAGGGAAATTCTTATGGATCTAAACTCATAAGCATTTCTCAGACTATGACATATATAAGGGTAGGATCCGGGAAAAGATGTACCCAATAGAGTTTGGCTCTACTCCTATTAACATTTACTTCCCTCATTCTACTACCAACTCTAAAGATGAGGTTACTAGAAACTCAGGCTTTGAAGCGTAGGATCCCCACTAAGATAATAGTACTTCAGAGAGCACTCTTAAGTCTCCTGACATTTCCAATCCTCATGAGGACATTTTAGATCCAATGGCTTCACATTTAAGGAAAGCTCCGCCACCAGCTGAGGTTATTCCATTAATTATAAAATTTAATAAGTTGATGACATTGGGGGAGACTAGTGATTTTCAAGAACTTAAACAAGTAATGTCCCATGCCCCTATCTAGTCATAAGATGTTTCATCTTCTAGTGTGTAACAACAATTGTATCATTTCATCCAAGCACAACCAACTCCTATCGTTTGGCAGTTTGATCCCTCTTAAGCCTTAAAGCAACTTCGACTCTTTATTAGAGCTCCATTTGAGGATCTTGCTAACTTTTCTTTCCATATTTGGTTAAAGACAGTCTCCTCTAGCATTTCCTAATGTGAGGGTTTAGTTGACAAATTTTATCCAAATTTAAAGACTAATGTCCAAGTTATCCCATTCTTTTTAGATAAAATGGCCCAAGTGGATGCCGAGGAGATTGTTTTATCTATAGACCAAGCCTGCTTTTTACACCAAAAGTCATAAGCAACTAGAGATTTACAAGACTTTAAAACTTCTTAGGCAAAGAGGACTGTCATTTTGATTAAAGAGGAATTAAAGAGGAGGCTAGCTAAAGTTAATGTTGAGCTATTATGGACTGCCATAGAGGAGGCTGACTTCCAGCTAAGGCTAAATCAACTAGTAGGAGACATAAATATGTCCGCTAACAATGCAACATTATTTGACGATAAGATGGTACAAATCCAAACCAAAAGGGTAATGTGTCAGATTTTTTGGACCTGTTTTAGGTTATGTGTATTTGAACATATTTCCAACACATAAATGAAAATATATATCATTATGCCTCATGTGTATTCACTGTCTTACATCCCAAATGGTTGAATAATATTCCTTTAAAAATTTATTATTTATTTTTCTCGTGTGTATATGACCATTCATGTCCCTCAAGTGGTATGATCCACCTTTAAATGCCTTGTGAAGTTGGAAAGGTCCTTCCCATTTTAGGGACCACTTTTCATAGGCTGGGTCTTTTGATCCCAAAGGCAAGATAGATTTACAACCCAAATCTCCTTCATTAAAGGTCCTCTTTTTCACGTTCTTATTATAGTTGTCAGTTATTTCTTTCTTTTGGAGTAATATTTTATTTAAGGCATTGACTCTATCTTCGTCTATATTTTTTAATTCCATGTGCATAGATTGATCATAGCCTTCAATAGTCTGTTCATTTTTGGGCTATCACTCGTAATGAATTCAAGTGATTTTAAACGGTAGGACAACATCTTGCCTATAAGTCAAAGCATATGGATTTACTTTAGTATTTGATATTTTGGACGTTCTATAATCCCATAACACCTCATGAAGCGAATTGCGCCAATCTATTGGATTCTTCTCAATCACTTTGCTAAGGTTGTTTTTAATTACCTTGTTGGTATCATATGCCTAACCATTTGATTGAGCATAATAGGGTGATGCTTTAGTTAAATTTATTCCTTGTAATGCCATGTTTTACTAAAAAAAATGCTTTCATTATCTGAGATTATGGTTTTAAAAATTCCAAACCTAGTCACAACATCTTGAAAGAAATGTACCAATTCATTTTAGGTCATTAACTTTATATCCTTGGCCTCAACATATTCGGTAAAATAATTTATTGCCATAAGTACAATAGTGTGCAGTTTGGAGGATAAATTTTCCAATAACATTAATTTCTCATCCTTTAAATGGCTATGGTTTCACTACATAGTGCAAATCTATATCAGGTATATGTTTGAGAGGACCACGTTGTTGCCTTTTTTGACATTCTTTAGCAAAGTCAAGGTAGTCTTTTATAATATATGGTCAATAAAGTCCATCTGTTTTTAACAACCATATCATTTTAGGACCAGCTTGATGAGCCTCACAAATGACTTCATGGACTTGGGTAATCGATATAAATCCTTCATGTTTACTTAGGCACTCTAGGATCATTCCATCGATGCCTCTTTTAAAGATCTTTCCAGCATACATAACATAATTAGTTTTCATAAACCTTACAGCCCTACCAGTTTTGATATTCGGGTTATTAGGTATTTGATTAATGGTTTTCTCTAATCTTCATGAACATCTATGTTTTCTATTTCAACTAAATTCTACTTGTCATGGTGTAGTGGAAAGAGTCCATTGAGGGAACCTAGTTTTATTTTGGCCTCGAAGCTATCATCTAACTTAAAACTTGAAGCCTTTCGATCCATTTCATTGCCTTATTCATTTAAAAGCCTAGGAATATAGTTCAATTTGACCTCATTCAATTTTAACAGTAAATTCAAAGCCACTTTGTAGAAAGTCAGACCATCATTGATATATCAATACTAACAAGTTAATTATCTTATAACTACCTGAGAATCCCATTAGATTTCCATTACAGGAGCATTACATTCTGAATAATCTCTAAGCTTATTATGATAGCTTCATATTCTACTTGGTTATTGGAATATGAATTTTATTTAAATTTAGATCTATGTTTTGTTTTAATATGTTTATAGGAATAACTACCCATACTACTGACATTATTTCATTCTTCGAACCATCGAACCAAAGATTTCACAGGCTTAAGGATATATATCATATTTCATACTCACCTTCTCGCTCATCCTCGCATGGATGGTCTGTTAAAAATTCGGCCAAACATAGTTTAGGCAAATTTAAGAGAGAGATAAAAACCCATTTACTAATTATTCACGCAAAATAAGCCTAGTTAGTATATATTTGATCAAATTAATATTTGAGATAAGATATACCTCTCTATGTAATAAGTAATATCTTAGTTTTATTTTTACGAGATATAAAGTTAATAATAGGTTTTTCATTACAGAATATCTACACTCATAGTCATTTATAAGTCTACTTAGATAATGCACTGCCTACTCCTTGTGAGTCTCACAGTCATGTGCCAACAGGACTTTAATCGAGGCATTAGAGGTAGAAACGTACACCTTTATTGGCCTATTTTCCTTTGGAGGTGCCAAATCTAGTGGCTTGATAAAGTATTTCTTTAGCGTCTAGAAAGCTAACTCATTGTCTTCCTTCCAATCCATATATTCTTGATATTTTAAATTTAATAAAGGAGAAAATAAGGACGAAGGATTTCTCTCTCTCTCTCTCTCTCTCTCTCTCTCTTATAAACCCTTCCTAGGGTTTGCATGGAAACTCTAAATTCCCCCACTCTCGTCAACCCTAAGCCGCCAGATATACCAACCGTATGGAATAGATCTTTCACTGTTGTTGTGGCTGAATCATCTTCCTCACATGCACTGGATCTTAAGAAACCTACAACCTTCAAGGGGGAACCTGCATTTTTCTTTTTTGAGGAGGATATTTCTACCCTATCGAAGCCTTTCAAACATGCTTTAGTGGGGAAGTTTTCCCATGGTCGACCCTCAATGGAGATGATTAGGCAAGTCTTTCAAACTTTCTCTCTAAAAACATCATTCAATGTGGGCCTTCTTGATCATAAACATGTTCTGATTAGATTAAACTCTGATGAAGACTACTCTCGTATGTGGATGAGAGAAACTTGGTATGTTGGTAAGTTCCCTATGAGAATTTTCAAATGGACTCCTGATTTTCGTCCAGATATTGAAAATATCTTTGCCCCCATATGGATATCCTTCCCTCAATTACCCATACATTTATTTTCTAAATCCTCTCTTTACTCCATCGCTCAACTGATAGGCAATCCCCTTAAAATTGATGCCTCAACTGCTAAAATCAATAGACCAAGTATCGCTAGGGTTTGTGTGGAAGTGGACTTAACTAAAGCTATATCTCGTAGAGTTTGGATAGGATGTGGATCTAAGGGGTTTTGGCAGGAGGTGGTTGCTGAAAACATCCCAAAATACTGTAACAGTTGCTCAAAAAAAGGCCACGATGAAGCCTCATGTTTGTTCAAATCCCAAGTTTCGAATTCCCAGCCTATTAAGACCACTCAATTTGTGATTAAGAAGAACCCCAATCATATTGTTGAACCTATCAAAGTTGTTCCATCAGAGAAAGGCATAGCAGGTTTGGCAGCTCCATCAGATAAAGGCAAAGCAGTTGTGGTTGTTACATCAGAGAAAGGCAAAGAAGTAATGGATGATCAGCTTCCAGTTATACAGAAGGATACAAACAATTCTAGAGATGTTTCTTCAATTGAAACTCATAGCACGATTCAAGAAGGTTTGGTAGCTGCAAAAGATAGAGATCAGGTGGATGAATTATGTGGCAATAATACTCCAATTATTCATCATGGAAATCAAGCCATCAAAGTTCAAGCCAATAAGCTTCAAGTCCACATTTAAAAAATTTAAAATAATGATATCAGTGCTGAAGAAACTGCCATCGTGGAAACAAGCTCATTGTCTCCAAGAGCTATGGAGTTACCGAACTATGAGATAAATAATGATTCTCTCACATTGTATATATCTGATCACGAAATGAATGCTCAACATCACCCCAGTTCCTTGGAAGATTTGAAACAATGTGCTAATAAATTTGACAGAAAGATCAGTAGACATCAGGCCCATAAGGAAGAGGAGCAGGTTAAAGATTGCTGTAATGTAGACTCCTTTGCTCAGGTAAAGAAAATGAAAATGATTGACCCTCTCTTTAGGAGACTTACCAGAGCCAGATCCAGAGGTAACAACAACTCTCACCATTTTATTCCTAAATGATTAGTCTAATTGTTTGGAATGTTAGAGGGGCTGCTAAAAAGTCATCCTCTAGAAGAGTAAAAATGCTTCTTAAAATGCATAAACTCCCATTTATAGCTCTTTTAGAACTAAAAGTGGAGGCTCAGAAAATTGAAAAGTTTAAAATGAAATGGGGATTTGAAGGCTGCTGCAGCAATAATTGTTGCGCTAAAGCAAGACTATCTCTAGCGACCAAGACGATAAAACTCACTCGGGAATTTTATCAAACACTTGGTGTGCGGAAAACACCCAAGACCTTGTTCCCAAAATGAACTAGTGTGCAAACTCCCAATCAAATCAACCAAGCATCAATGAAGTGACAATAAGAACATACAAGCAATCATCAAAGCAAAACAACAACGATATACCGTAGTTCACCCAAATTTGGGCTACATCCACCAAGGAGGATTTATTCTTTCTATAGATAAATGGAGGAACCCAAAGGTTATACACACACACAATTTATCTCTCTTAGAAAGTCACTCACAACCTCACAAGAACTCACCCCTCAAATGGGAGTTATATCTCTCTTTAGCTTTGATAACTCACAAAATAGCTCTCAAACTTGTCCTCTCTCAAAACCTAGAAATGACACTTGTATTTATAGATTTGAGTCAAAATGGCAAATTTGTAAATAAACCAAAACTGAAAAAATAGGAGAGCCAAAATCAACAAACTCCACCTTGGCGATCCTGACGATCCAACCAATCTCTAGAATGCTGAAATTGCACCCGCTTGAAGACTGTCCCACCATCTACCAAGCTAATGCGATTCCCCCAGGCGATCCTCACGATCCAACCGAACTCGGAATGTAAACATCAAATCCGCTCTAAGATCATCCCGACATCTAACAAGCCAATACGCTCCACCCGACGCTAAGCCACCTCAAACTTCAACCATGAAGTGAGATACCGCAAGTCTTCACTCCAAGACTCCAAACGACTCCACCCGTCGAGGAACCAAGTTCTAAACTAAGAACTCCCCTGAATGCTTCCCATGTAACCATACGGTGAAGCTCGCTCCTCATGTAACCCGGTGAGTACACCCCCACACAATTCATATAGCATACACCTTCTTTACACGAAACATTCAAACACATCAACACCATCTTCCACCTTGAGAAATAACCACGGATGAGAGGGAAAATTCCTCACCTCTCATACCCTCCAAATCTCACCCTCGAAAGATATACCAAGTCTTTGTCACGAAAAACTCCCGTTTGCCAATGCTCGCAAACAATAACTCATCGGCCTTCCTTGAACTAGCTACACACACCTCGAATCCATCACAGTCCTACACCTCCTCGATTTGAATCGGCCAATGCATGTGTGCAACTAAACCGGGTTAACATCACCCGTTGGCCCTGGAGGGGGACTTCGATCCATCCCCTCCACTAGTAGGTATTCTCCCATCACTACCGTCTACTCTTGGAAAGCTAGCACCCAATGTCTCCACTTTGTTCACAAACGAGACATGCCTCGAACGTTCGATCACTTGTGCACACTGCTTCCCAATCTTCCTCGAAGTTTGATTTAGACGATACAACCCCTCTCTCTCCTCTCCCCTCGCTAGGACCATACAACCGCGTGTGACTTTCAAGACTCTACCCGCCACCGACACCCGGCAACCCTTGGAATCCAAACGGCTAATGGATATCAAATTCTTTCGCAACTTTGGGACATAGGCCACACCACCCAAAGTGCGTTCCACCCCATCGAACATCTTGAGTTTCACCGTCCCGACACCCTCAACGGAAACCTTCTCTCCGTTAGCCAAAGACATGGAACCTTTTCCATTTTCTGTGAAAGTCTCAAAATATTCCCTCTTGGAGCAAACGTGATCCGACGATCCCGAATCTAATATCCAATCATCTTGGGAAAGAGAGTTAACCTTGGAGATTGTGAGAAGTTCTCCAAGTTCATCTTCATAATTCGTACTCGCTACCGTTGCCCTCTCGGAATCAACCTTGCCCTTAACCTTGTCGTTCCACAAAGGACATTCTCGGATCATATGACCCCATTCCCGGCACTTGTAGCATTTCGGCCCTTTACCACCAACACCTCTCGATCTAGACCTACTACCATCATTAAATCCTCGGTTGGAGTTCCTCCCGCCATTTTGCCCACCTCCGTCTCTCGCCATAAGGCCTTCATTATGGGAATACCCGTCACCTCCACCTTCCTTCTTTCTCATCGTGACATGAGATTGAATATCTTGCACAACCTCGTTGCACCGGAGCGTAGACTTCCCAAACATGAGCGTGGTCACAAAATGCTCGTATGAATCGGGTAATGATGCAAGCAACAACAATGCTCGATCCTCCTCAATGAATTGAACGTCTATCCGGTTCAAGTCATTTATCAAGGCATTAAAAACGTTGATATGCTTCATCATATCCTCACCCTCCTTCATCTCAAGCTTGAAGAGTTTCTTCTTGAGGAACAATTTATTTGACAACGACTTTCCCAAATAAATCTCTTCAAGCTTATCCCACATGCCTTTAGCCGTGGTCTCCGCTATCACGTTATTCAACACATCATCCGTGATAAGCATCTCAATACACGAAGCCGCTCTTTGATCAATGTCAATCCACTCGGCATTGGTCATGCCTACCGGTCGTCCCTCTACCCCCAACAATGCTAATTGCAGCCTCTGTTGGACAAGAACACCTCGCATTCGTCTTTGCCATAACCCAAAATTGATCTTCTCATCAAAAGCCTTCATGTCCGTCTTCATTGAGTTACTTGATCCATAACTCGGATCCCATCTCTTAGAGACTCCGCTCGTAGAGGTTGATTCTCGAGTACTCTCCACATTTTCCGTCATTTGGAACAAAAACAAAAGCTATGCCAAAATTGCCAAAATTGATTCAACCTCGAACCAAAATATCGGGCAAACAATGCAACCAAAGCTCTGATACCACTTGTTGCGCTAAAGCAAGACTATCTCTAGCGACCAAGACGATAAAACTCACTCGGGAATTTTATCAAACACTTGGTGTGCAGAAAACACCCAAGACCTTGTTCCCAAAATGAACTAGTGTGCAAACTCCCAATCAAATCAACCAAGCATCAATGAAGTGACAATAAGAACATACAAGCAATCATCAAAGCAAAACAACAACGATATACCGTGGTTCACCCAAATTTGGGCTACATCCACCAAGGAGGATTTCTTCTTTCTATAGATAAATGGAGGAACCCAAAGGTTATACACACACACAATTTATCTCTCTTAGAAAGTCACTCGCAACCTCACAAGAACTCACCCCTCAAATGGGAGTTATATCTCTCTTTAGCTTTGATAACTCACAAAATAGCTCTCAAACTTGTCCTCTCTCAAAACCTAGAAATGACACTTGTATTTATAGATTTGAGTCAAAATGGCAAATTTGTAAATAAACCAAAACTGAAAAAATAGGAGAGCCAAAATCAACAATAATAGTGGAAAAATTTGGGTTTTTTGGAGATATGGCATAACTGTGAATGTGATTGAGGACCACTCTCAACTCATAACAGTTCATGTTGCCCATTCAGTTCTAAAGAACCCAATTTTCTTATCCATTATTTATGCTAAGTGCTCAAAAGAAGAAAGAAGAGATCTATGGGCTAACTTGGAGGAAGTGTCTAGTAATGTTGAATCTTCTCTCCATTTGGTTATTGGTGACTTCAATGTGGTCTCTAATCAATACGAAAAAGTAGGAGTCAATAACATCAATTCTCAAGCTGTAGAGGATTTCAATCAGGCTATTGAGGATTGTGGTCTTCGAGATTTGGGCTATTATGGTTCTAGGTTCACTTGGTATAATAAAAGAAAAGAGGAAGACCTGATTATGGCAAGGCTGGACAGGTGCCTTTTTAATTCAGCTTGGGAAGCTTGTTTTCCCACTTCTCGAATCCTCCACTGGAACAAAACCTCTTCAGACCATGATCCTCTGTTACTTACTGTCAAAACTACAATGGATGAATATCCGAGACCCTTTAAATTCCAGTCAATGTGGTGCTCTCACAATTCTTTCGAAGCTACAGTGGAAAAGTCCTGGAAATTAGCATGCTCTGATTCAGCTATGAGGAATTTTGTACTGAAATTGAAAAGATTGAAAGGGGAATTGAAGATATGGAATAAAGTTCATTTCAAATACATCTTCCAATCGGTGCGAAACTTAGAGGATGATATAGCTCAACTTGAAGTTAATTATTAGATGGACAGCTCTGATTTCAATAGAGAAGTTCTTCACCAAACTCAATCTAAATTGTTAGATGCTATGAAAGTTGAAGAGGAGTTTTGGAGGCAGAAGTCTTCTCTTAAATGGCTCAAGCTGGGTGATGCCAACTCTAAATTTTTTCATGCCACTGTTACGGACAAGCACCAGAAGTTGAATATTCATGCTCTAAAAACTCAAGATGGATCTGTTTTGGAGGATCCCCAAGATTTGAAGAATCACATCCTTGAGTTTTTCATGGACCTCTGGTCTCCTGAGTCTCCTCTACTCTTAGAGGATCTTTCTGAGTGCATTCCTCGTATTATTTCTTCTGATATGAATGAAGTTCTTGAGGACTTTCCTTCTGAAATGGAGATTCTTCAAGCTATAAATGATCTTAATGATGAAGCTGCTCCTCGTCCTGATGGCTTCAATGGAACATTTTATCAAAAATGTTGGCCTATCATTAAAACTGACTTAATTGCTGCTATATCTTTTTTTTTCCAGGTAGCTCAATTCCTCAAAGCTGGTCCAGTACTGATGTAGTTCTTGTTCCCAAAACAAAGTGCCCCAAGTCCTGTGCAGAGCTTAGACCTATTAGTCTATGTAACTTCTCTATGAAGATCATTACTAAGGTTCTCTCTAATAGACTGGCAAAATTTCTTCCTTTGATCATTTCTCTTAATCAGAGTGGATTTATCCAAGGGAGAGCTATTCAAGATAATATTTTACTGGCTAAAGAAATGGTTGAAAACATTGGCAAGAAGTCTCATGGTGGAAATGTTCTAGTTAAGCTTGACATGGAAAAAGCCTACGACAGGGTCAATTGGGGATTGATTATATTTGGAGAATTATTTCTTCAAATTGGTTTTCTATCCTATTCAATGGTCAAATTTGTGGCTACTTTAAATCAACTAGAGGTTTGAGACAAGGGGACCCTATTTCTCCAGGTCTTTTTATTCTAGCTGCTGAATACTTGAGCAGAGGTCTTAACCATGTTATGGAAAATAAGAAAATGAATCCTTTTTACATGCTTAGTGGCAGCCCTATTATTTCCCACTTAGCCTTTACAGATGACCTTATTATCTTTTGTAGTGGGGATAAAAGAAGTTTAAGACAGCTTATGGCTTTTCTTGATTCATATGCTTCTAAATCGGGCCAAAAAATTAACTTTTTGAAGAGTAGTTTTTCGATTGATTCTAAATCCTCTCCCCACTTCAAGTCTAAGGTTGCTCATTGTACAGGTCTGATATTTAAAGATCTCCCTATAAAATATTTGGGATGCCCAATATTTAAAGGGAAAAATAAGCTGAAATTCTATGACAGCCTGGTGCAATCGTTGAGAACTAAGCTTGCTGGTTGGAAATCTAATCTTTTAACTGCAGCTGGAAGGCTTATTTTGATCAAGCACGTGTTAATTTCCATCCCTCTATTTCTATTGGCGTCTATATCTCCTCCCAAAACTATAATCCATAGAATTCACTCTCTTTTCAACAAATTTTTTTGGGGTGGAAATAGTGAACAAGGTTGGAAATTTCAATGGAAAAAGTGGGAATTTTTATGTAGAGACTTTAAAGTAGGGGGTTTGGAGTTTAAGGACTTCAATCTTATTTCTAAAGCTGCATCTATGATATTGTTCAGGAAATTTAAATCTGAGAAATCTTTGTGGTCTTCTTTCATGGCCAATAAATACAAAAACTTAAATGCAGCCTCAAGAGGTGGATCCCAGTCTTGGAAGAGAATTCAATCAGTTAGAGAAGTCTGCTTACAAAATATGGAAGAAATCGATGGCCAGTGGATTTGGAAACCTCATGATTTAGGTGACTTCAACTTCTCATTTTCCTATTCTATTTCTAAAGAGATCTTTCCCTCTTCTAGAGTTTTTGATCAGATATGGGATTCTAATATTCCTAAAAAGTGCTCTATTCTAACCTGGAAGTTGCTGAATTACTGTGTGCCTATTGACGACTGCATTAAAAAGGTGGGTATAAGGATATGTTCGAGATGTAAGGCTTGTAAAAGCAATGAAGAATCTATAACACACTCTTTTATTCATTTTCCAATCATCCAGCCTATTTGGAAATTCTTTGCTGATCTTATGGGAGTTTCTTTGGATAGCTCTTCGATGTCAACTCTTCTTCATAGTTGGTGGTTAAAAACAGGTTCAAATGATTACTTCAAATTCTTATGCAATTGTATCCCTATAATGGTGTGTTGGGAGATTTGAAAAAGTAGAAATTTATCTACTTTTGAAGATGTCAACATGGAATCTTCTCAAATTATCTCCAATGCTATTTCATCTATTTCTGCTATCTGTTCAGGTCTTATTTTTACAAACTCCCTCTCAGGTTTTGATGGTGG
This sequence comes from Sambucus nigra, assembly GCA_949130495.1. Lineage (NCBI taxonomy): Eukaryota > Viridiplantae > Streptophyta > Magnoliopsida > Dipsacales > Adoxaceae > Sambucus > Sambucus nigra. The sequence continues at coordinate 52,822,708 of OX422214.1, forward strand.
TCTAAAAGATATTTTCAAAATCAATTCCAAAAATCGTAAGCAAGTTTATTCATCTATTAAATGGTCTTTTCCGCCTGCCAATAGTTTCAAACTTAACATTGATGGTGTAACTAAAGGTAATCCAGGAGATAGTGGATGTGGTGGCATAGTGAGGAATAACAAAGGAGATATGATAATAGCTTTTGCTCAATCTACTAACTCATCTTCCAATTCTTTTGCTGAATTAAATGGGCTTAGAATGGGCATAAAGCTTTGTATTGAATACCATATAGAGGAGATTCATATCGAGGTTGATTCTATGCTTGTGGTGAATCTTATTAACAGAAATAGGAAACCCCCATGGAAGCTGAAAGGATTGGTGACTGAAATTCAAGAAGACTTGAAGCTCCTGAAATATTCTTTATCCCATTGTTTAAGAGAATCTAATATGGTAGCGGATCTCTTAGCAAATCATGGCATTCATTGCAATTCGATTCAGGTCTTATTATCTCCTTTAGACCTCCCTCCTATGGTTAGGGGAGCTATTAGGCTTGATAAGATGGGTTGCCATTACATTAGATCCTCATTTCTATAATTTCGCTTGTTCTTTCTATGTGTTGGGATTTTTATCCTTTGCTTTATTTTCCTAAGATTTCTTTTGCTTGTAAGCCACTGTGGAGAGGCTTTTTCTCCTTGAATAATATATCTATTGGGGGTTTCTTCCCTCTTCCATAATAAAAAAAAGGAGAAAATACTTTAGTTTTATGAGTTGCATTATATATAAATCTATGAGGGAAATTAAATTTTTCCAAAAACCTTTGTAGTTATATATTATTCTTAGGGGTTATGCTTTCAAATATGGTCTTGTCCTTGTTCACATCAACATGAATCCCCTTTTTGTGTACCATGTACCCTAGAAAATTCACTGTAGAAACTCCTAAGTCACATTTCAAAGGATTGATGTTAACCTGGTTAAGTTTCATTCTTTTGAAGGACTTTTTAAGGTGTGTTGATCATCAGTTATTACTTTTGATTTTACACTTATATCATCAATATAACACTCCACAAAGGTGTCAACCATATCATGAAAAATGGTATTCATTCCATTTTGGTAAGTATCCCTTACATTCATTAATCCAAATTATATTTTAACCATTCTAAGAATTCATATGCACATCTTCTTCAGCTATACATATTTAGTTATAACCTGAGTGACCATCCATCATAAACAATATAACATGACCCGCAGATCTATCAAGTGATAGGTTTACCACTGGAATTGGATATTCATCATTTGAAGTGGCTGCATTTAAATTTTAAAGTTAATACACACTCTTAATTTTCCTTTGTTTAATGATTAACACTATATTAGAGAGCCAATCAACATACCTGGTTGTTTTAATGAATCCAACCTCTCAATTTCTTCTTTTAAGTTTTTTGTAACCTTTGGAGTCATTTGTCATGGCATTTGTTTGACAGGCTTGTATAGTTATTTAATTGGCAGCCTATGCTCCACCAATTTCCTATCTAAACTAAGCAACTCATCATATTCCCAAGAAAAACGGTCCTTATACTGATGTAGAAGGACCAAAATCAATTATTGGTCTGCAGTGTTAAGGGTTGTACTAATATATGTCATCGTCTTATTTTGTTTGATTTATAAGTTCACTTTTAACATAGGATCTGGTTGGTTTACCATGATTTCTTCCTACTCTATTGGCGCACTTGCTAGATCGCTACTGTCTTGAGGATTATCATCCTCCCTATCTTCTTCAAACACATAATTGACCCAATGTATGGCCCTTTCATCACTAATATGTGTACTCAAATCTAATTATCTTAATTTATAAAACCCCATAGCCAAACTTTAATTGGACTTTTCAACATCAATGGGATATATATTAACCAACTATGTTGTCTTTTTAGCTAGTCTCATCAAACCAAAAATTAGTTCGTCCCAAGCCTCATCTAAGACTTCTCTTTCTGATGCCTCTAGAACCAAAGCATCTGTCTTCACAAGTCCTGCATTCTCTTGGTAAATCTAACCTTAACCCACTTAGATCTGGTGTGGAAAGCTAAGGGGTCTGCTTCCACCTCCTCCACATTCCCATCCTCCTTCATTACTAACGATTTTTTATGCATGGAAGAAGGCATACATTTGTTATAATGAATCCAATATCTACCAATATAACACTAAATATTTATTTACCATCAATGATAAATAAAGAATTTTTAGATTCCTCAATGTTTCCTTTAATATCCACCGATAATATGCCTTTGGTCAATTTTATCTCCAATAAAGCTAAAAATTATAATTTGAGTCCTGACCAATTTAGCATTTCATTTATTTATTCTAGAAAACATATAGCGTGGAATTATGTTAACAGCAACACCATTATCTATCAATATTCTATTTATCATTACTCTATTCACCCAAGCCTTTATAAACAAAGGCTTAATGTGATTAGTCATATCTTTTGTAGGATCTTCGAACCCATTTATTAAATCTAAAGCAGATATAAACAAGTCAAAGTCATCTTCCTCAAATTTATTATCTCCATCGAATTCCAAATCTGGAACCTCTTGACCATCTTCATCTTCGAACCTCTTTGGGAGGATCATAGTCATATTAATCATCACGTACTCTAGTAAGGAACCAAATCGGATGAATTTCTATTGAGCAGTCCGTTGATTAGACCCTATTACATCTACAACCACCATCTCTTCCTTTTCATCTTCACTAGAGGTGTTGTCTCTAAATGTACTATCTCTATCCACACTCATCATTTTTTCAAGCTCTTTAATATTTTTTACCATCATATCTGAAGAATACTATCTTTCTTCTTATTTTTATGGAACCTTGGATTTGGATTTGATGATGAAGACATAATTCCTTCTGATCCACTTGGGTGCATAATCTATGAGGCCTCATGCCAGACCATATACTTCTTTTGAATTATCTTTTGTTGAGTGTGAGAGATCATAATACTTGACTCTCTTTTGTTTTATTTTGGTGGTTACACTAAATTCCATATCCCCGGGGCTACTTATTGAGGCTTTACTGTTTTTGGACTTCAAGTATCTCATTGAATTATTGGGAAAACTTTTAGGTCTCGACTAACAAACCAATTAGGCACTCCCTTCACCATTATAACTTATTTTAGAACTTTCATCGGGCCTGAAACTACTAAGTGCTAGCATGATTTTTCTTAATTAAAACAACGTCTGATGTATTAATAGCTTATTTATGTTTTATGTGTCAGCAACTAGTTCAAGCTTCGAAGCCTTAGACTCAGCCTTTATTTCATTTGAACTCAACATTCCCCTTATTTTACGGTAGTTGAATGCAGTGCATGTTTGTCCCCATTTCCTTCACATTAGGGAATGGGTCCTCATCAACCCCCATAGTATTTCCCTCCTTTCAATGGAATTTCATGTTTCCCCTCTTAATAAACTCTTGTATACCATCGCGAAAAACAGAATAAGCATTAGTTAAATGAGAAAAAACATTATGCCATTTACAATAATTTTTCCTTTTACTTAACTTGGTGTTTTTTCTTCATGGGACAGTTTTGAAATTTTAACTTTTAAGAGATAATCAAAAATTTCATCCACCTTAAAGATGTCAAAGTAATATTTTTTTAATTATCCCATTTTACTTTGAAGCATGAAACTTTAATGTTGCGTTCTTTCAAACTAAAGGATCACTAACTATGGGTCAAGTTGTAATAATTTTAGTAGCATCTATTTCAAAGTTTGGATCCTTGTAATATATTTTGAAAGAAGAAGTATTTATTTCATGCTCTTCCTCTAAAAGAGCTTTATATTTGAACACTTCGGTAGTTAATTCCACCAAATCTCTTAGTTCAGTAGCATCAAATTTCTTTCGAAGCCTAAATTCCAACCCATTTTGGGATAATTTAACAAACTCAAACTTAGATAATATTATTTTACATTTATTACTAGATCTTTTAAACCTATTTATTAAGGTGGTTACTTTTTAATCTGTTTTTTGGCTCAGTCTTGCTAAATCATCCATAGATACTTCTAGTTCGATTTGAAAGAATTGTGCATGAAACATATCTTCCATTTGATGCCAAGTTTGGATAGTGTTAGGTTGTAAGATTAGTAACAAAGAAAAGTTGGATCAGTGACGAAACTAGAAAACAAAAGTGGTTTAAGATATTCATTAATCCTTGCAGCTGCACATTGACTATTGGACCTTGCTATTTGTTCAATCATCGACTAACTGCCATCTCCTGAGAAAATAAAAAAGGCTGGGAACTTAAATACTTTCACAAGTTCAATAATATATATCCATTCGAGGTATGGCTTCCTATATATTTGGAGTTTTCCCCCCCATGGGCCATTAGTCCACAAATCTCATGTGTAAGATCCATAATTTCATTTCTCCTAACTCCCCCGGGTAACTGCCTATTTGGCGCAGATATTGTTTAGTTCACCATGGGTGTTGGTTGTACATATCGAAGTGAGATTTATGGAGGAACATTTTGTTATATTTGGAAAGGAAATGGTTGAGATGACTGAAGAACTTAGTGTAACACCCCGCCCGCCCGGGGAGAGCGAACGGAGCGCTAATGCTATAAAATAAATCCAAATCCACAAGTGACAAGGTATAGAGCATCTAAATCCCACAATCATATAAATCCACTAATCTCAATTCTTCAAATTCAAATACAATAACATCTCCCGAATTAAAATTACAACTATCTAACTCGAATAAAAATGCTCTATACACCAATGAAATAATACAAATCTTCAAAAAAACATTCTTCCCAAAATATCCAAGATAAAATCAATCTCCAATAATCCATAGCGCCCAAATCCACGCTAACCTGCCACTAAAAGAAAATATGGGGAAGTACACAATACGACAAGAAAGATGCTCAATAAATATATGTTAGCAATGAATAAAACGTAACAACATGAGTACGAATATTCAAATCGAAATGCAAATCTCAAAGCATTTATCAATAAATTTCTCAACAACACATTAACCGGGTCACCAGGCCTCACCACATCCGTATATGCTTTATCAAGCCATAGCCCGGGAAACAGGAATTTTGGCGGGTGCCCAACATCCGTGCCATATTAAAATCTCATGACAATGTGCTCATCAACAATATAATGATACCACATGAATCAAAATAATTTCAACAATTATTTTCCAGATTTCAATGAATTTATCAATTCAAATATGAGTTCAATTAAACAAGAAATCAAAGAGAATGACACTCGCGAGATTTAAGGAGCATATTGTGTAAAACCCCATACCTCAAAACAAGATGAGAAACCAATGATCAGATCATCAAGATCAACACAAAAGATCTACAAAATCTCCTCCAAGAACCTCCAACAAAATAGCCCCAAGAACACCTCTAATCTAAGGTTAGATCTCACAAATCTCAAGGGCCAATGTGTATATAAAAAGAAGAGGAATATAAAATATATTTGCTGCCAAAATTTGTGCCAAAACTATGTTAAAAGGCTTGCCCACGACTTCCTTTTATAATGCAAAGAAATGAAGAGTTGGAATCCAAAAGACTCCTTTAAATAAGACAAAGAAATGAAGAGTTGGAAGTCAAAACAACTCCAAGAGTTAAAAATATTTAAAAATCATTTTAAAACCCGTTTTAACTCCGTTTTCGAAACCGTTTGAAATTCTTGCCTTTAAAAATAATATTCAAAATATTTGAGCAATAAAAATAATTTTATCAAAAACTTTATTTTCCTCCATTTTCCAAAAATTAATTAAAATAGCCCAAAATTACGCGGGTTGTTACACTTAGTTGTCTTCCGGCCCTCAGAGCCATTTTTATATTCAACTCTTTATTTCAAGCAATTGGTCTCAACTCATGGGCAGTTTCAACCATTTTTTGATCAGTAGTGCCGACATGTTGGTCGGTTGAACCAATTTCACCAGCATTTTCAGTACCATCATCGCTATTTCTTATTTTATCCATGGTGAACAACTATATAGCCCGGAGTTCCACTAGGCGTGCCAAAAATATGTTTATTCCCTTGATTGGTTTGTGTGTTTTCGTTGTGTACGAGAATGCCAGGAAATATTATGGTCTTACCAAATAATTAATTATCTTAGCCTTGCAATAATCAAGCGGTTTTGTATCGTTCGATTCTTAAATTAAGAATACTTGCACATACCTTAGGGAAGATTTTACTGTGAGTGATAAATAATTTACTTAACTAGAATATAAAGAAGCAAATGAAAAGTGCATAAGTAAAGGTAAAAGAAATCTTGAATCCAATAAAGCCACAATTTAAGATAAACAAAATAAGTGGAAATAATTATGCTAAGAAAAGCAACTCAAGTTACACTAGGAAAGGTAAAAACCGTTTAAAAGGAACTTTTCATAAAATGTAAAGAGAGTTACAATTTACCATACAAACTACTTCAAAGCAAGAAAAAATTGTAAATAAAATAAAGGAAAGGAAATAAAAGAAAAAAGGGGGCTAAAATGAGTAAACATAATTTTTTTTATTGAGGGATACCTCTCTTCCTTTGTCCTTTAGCTACTTATTTATAGATTTAATTTTTATGCAACTACTTTTGTAAATGTTGGGTGGTTACCCAATTGAATTTTCTTGCTTATATGTTCAAATACCCTTAAAGCTGTCACCTTAAGGCCTAACCCATGTTTGAAGTCTTGACATGTGTTTATCGTTTGAGAAGCCATTTATATTAAACTATCCCATTATATTTTGACTGTGATTACTTGCTTGTAATTTCACGTGGCAAAATTCCACTAGGTAGTGATAATATGGTGTAAACCATATATATACGTATTTACACCACTATTTTTTTTGGATATATGTGTGTGTATGTATGTATGTATGTATGTATGTATGTATGTATGTATGTATGTATGTATGTATGTATGTATGTATGTATGTATGTATGTGTATATGTATGTATGTATGTATGTATGTATGTATGTATGTATGTATGTATGTGTAGTTCTTCAATATATGTGTCGTAAGCTAGTTGTGTATATCTTTTTATTCATTGAAATCAAATTGGTCAAACACTAAGTTTGGAACATTCAAACCATTCTTCATTAGTTCGTGAATATTTGACTTTGAAATTTGTTTGGTCTTCATTATAATGTATTTGTTTGTTGTAAACTATTTGTATATGCATGTATGGCTTTAATATTGGTTGGAAACAATTTTTGTAAAAACTAGGTTTAAACATTTAAACCATTCTTCATGAGGTAGTGAATATTTGATTTTGATATTTGTTTGGGCTTTATTGTAATGTATTTTTTTGTTATAAATATAATCATTTTGGTTAAAAAATATAATTTATGGGTTTATTTAAAAATGCAAAGGGTTTGGGGATTTTGGGTGAAAATGACATAGAACACAATGAACGTTCTTCGATAGTTTTTACCCTTCTTCAAATATGTATAGGTTTTGAAAGTTGAATTTGATGAGGTTACAGAATAGAATTAAAACCTATTTGGTATGTATGTGCGTCTTAGGTTTTCAACATGATAGTGGCATGGGCATCACGAATCACATTATTAATTACACATACTTGTTAGGACTTAACCTATTTATTATTATTAATTTTGTTAATAAAGTTGTTGGTTAAGTTTTTAATTATGTTGTTAATTAGGGCTACCCATGGGACTAAACTATCCACCCCAAAATTTTGGTAGCATCAACAAAGTGTTTTATAAAGGAGATTAACACTGTTGGGGATAATCAATATTGTGTAGAATATGCCGGTTTAAACGTGGGTTATCAACCCGTCTTATAATTTTAGGCAAATTATAGCTATATACAAATTATTTTTTCTAAGACTATAAGCTCAAATGATAGAATGTGTTCCACCTGACGGGTTCCACATTTAGGAATGTGAGTGTTTTGTTGAGAAAATTGATATTGATCAAGGGTACTCACAAATCTAATTTTAGTTTTGTGTGAGTACCCTTGAATTTTTTTTCTTCGAGGTATAACTCGTCAAACTCATACGGTATTTCAAGCCTAACAAGGTTATGTCGTAGTCTTGTTATAAAACTAAGAACTCTGAATGAGTTGGACTGGTTATACCTCGAAGAAAAACTTCAATGGTACTCACAAAACTAAAACTAGATTTATGAGTCCACTTTATGAATACTAATTTTCTCAATAAAATAATCATATTCCCAATCTGTGGAACCCATCGGGAGAAACGTATGCTATTATTAGATGGGCTTATAGGCTTGGCCAAAAGAATGTTATGTATGCAACAATTTGGTCAAGCCTATAAGCCCGACTAATATCCTATTTTTAAATCGATGAGTTTCTCACAACATCGATCAGAGCCACTCTTGATGCCCTAACAATATTAATTCATTATGAACAACACTTTGTTGATGATAGTGGGATTAGAACTACGTGGACTTTGATTCCATTTTTGGCTACGTAGGCATCCTAAAGTCTTTTAGGGATTCAATTCCTTTCTTACCAAGGCCCTTTAGCTTATCTTTATATATTAGCATCTTATCCATGTAGTTGTTCGGTTATTGTTGGTTTGCATTTGTTTATGTGTGATTTAACTACCCCATTTGTTTACACATGGTAGGTAATGATTCCTATAAGTTGTTATGGGCTATCCTCTGTAGAAAGAGTTTTGGGCTGAGAGAAATGTACTTGGGGATGTTCTCAATAGGGAAAAGTTCACCTGCCCTTGTACACAATGTAGAAATGGTAAACTTTTTGAGTGGAAAATAGTGAAATTACATTTTCTTAAATGCCATATGCAAGATGATTAATGGGTGCGGGTATTTCACGAAAAAGCACATTATCCCTTTGTCTCAATATAATCGTCAAGTAGGATAACTGTGGAATTATAGGAGGATACCACAAATCATAATGTTTTAGATGATATAATAGAAGATGCTTACAGAGTTAATATGCTGGAAGACGGTTAGGATTTTGGTGTGGAAGACAATGAATCTTGTGGTGGAAGTTCTAGTGCTCATGACGGTGTTAGGATAAACCTTTACGATGACTAACTAAGTTTGAAAGTAATATTTACGCAAACATTTTAGCCTAACTACAAAAAAGATTAGATAAATTTGTATTACATGGTTGGTTTGCATAACTTTAAGAGTCATTTTGGTTTGTTTGGAAATAGCGTGTCTGAAATTCTAAATTTGGGTGAAGCATTTACTCCCCAAATAGAACACGTTATCAAATAACTATTTGTGTATAAATAACAGTTTGAAAGGTTTGGTATTAAGTATATATTAATTCATGATTGCAATTATGGAGTAAGAAAATCATGATTAGTGTCCAAGATGTGGGGAACCTAGCTAGATATGTGCCAGAACATGGTTCGAATGATAATGGAGGATCATTTTCAAACGTGCCTAAAAAATATAGCAATATTTCCCCGTTGGTCCGTGATTGAAGATATTTTCATAGTACCATGGATAGCGAAGGCAATGACACGGCACGCTAGAGCAGAAGTAGGGGATAATCTCATATGTAATCATATTAACACAACCTTTTGGAAAGGCATAATTTTAATTACCCAGAATTCGCCAATTAATAGCGTAATATTCATTTTTTAATATCAAAAAATAGTTTCAATCCATTTGGTAATCAAAGCACCAATCAAAGTGTGTGGTCGATGATCTTAGTTCCCCTAAATCTCTCTTCTTCGTTGTACATGAGAGTAGGATTTTTTTATGTTGTCTTTGTTGATACCTAGGCCTAAGTCACCAAGTGACAACATTAGTGTCTACTTGGCATCGTTATTAGAAGAATTTAATGAGTAGTGGGTAGCAGACATGAAAGCATTTGACTCTAGACAACTGTAAGAGTTTACATAGAAAGCTATGTTTATTTGGGCAATCCATGAGTTCCTAGCATATGGGACTTTATCGGGCTGTAATGTTCATGGTTGGTTTGAGTCTACTATTTATGGAGATGAAAATGGATCTCAACATCTCAAGGATAGTATCAAGATTATATATCATTCTCATATGAGATTATTTCCTACCGATTAAGGATTAAATTTGATAAAAGTGCTAATTTTTTATCAAGTGGGGTCGAATATAAGCTACCTCTAAGAAAGCTTTTAAATTCATAAATTGAAAGGAAGGCTTTTAAATGTGGAACTAATATGTGGGGAATAATCATAAAGTGAATAATGTCAATCATAAAAAGACCCCTGCTGAGAATAAAACCGAGAAAAAGAAAGGCATGGTCTAGGAGGTTACTATTATTTAACTTGTAATATTAGAAGGGTAAACCCGTGTGTCATGTATTAAAAATCATGGATGCTGAAAAGAAGATCCTTGAACATCTGGTGAGCACGTGACTAAGTGGAATTCATTCAAAGGATGGATAAAAGACACGACGTGATCTTAAAGTATTGAAAATTAAACTACAATTAGGGTTGAAAGAGGATAATAATGGGAGGAATAAATGCTCCCTGAGGAATATACTTTAGTGAATGAAGAAAGAAATGTGCTTTTAGACTCACTACATAATTTGAAAGTTACATCTAATTTTTGGCCATATTCACAAAGGATTATGAGTTCTTTAATACATGATCTACAAAAGTGCAAGTCTCACGATTGGCATATGATCATAAAACTGATCCCTTTGTTGTTTAATCATTGTTTCGCTAAGAATAAGGATTATCGAAGGTCCATTATGAAAATTGGCATGTTCTTCACACTATTGTGTATAAAAGTAGTCAACCAAAAGCATATCGTGTCTATAAAATCAAATCTAGTTTAATCAACTTGTGTATTGTAGAAGTACATTATGGGCATTCTTTGACATTAATATTCACTTGTCGGTGCACTTATCCAACGAGACGTTTCTTTGGGTCCCATAAGATATTGATGGATATACCCGTTTGAATGGTATACTTGCTACTATACGATAATGATAGTTTAATTTACTCTAATTACTTTAATACATGAGTTGTTTAGTTTTAATTACTTTAATATATATACACACACACATACTAGTTGATTAAAGTTTTCAAATATTATGTTAAGAATACGAGGTCCGCTAAAGGATCCATCACATAGGAATACATTATTGTAGAGGCGTCGATGTTCGTTTGGGAATATATGACTGAACCTAACATTATAGATTATGGAGATGAGGGGGTCAAGTCATGGTCAAACAAGTTAAACTAACAAATTTGCAATATTAGCAAGTGGCTCGTTACATATTTGAAACCTGTGAAGATGTCGATGAATGGAGAGAGTAATTTTGTGTTGTAATTTTACTTCGTGTTGTTGTCTAATATACTTCATCACCTTCTTTATAAATTTAAAATTCAACGTAAAAAATATAATGTGTGGCACAACAAAAATCGAAGGATTGTTTCACATTTAAACAGTTAGTTTAGAATTTGGGTGTCACAACAGGTAATTATTACATCTAAAGTCTCTTATTAAATGATAAATGAATGAGAGCTTTAAAAAATATTTGATTGTCTTAAGTAATCTATAACTTCAGTTGTTAAAGAAGGGGATGCCATGTCAAGGCTTTCTCTTCTCACCAATGGACCCAATTTCATAGCACACGACTATAACAAGTATCGATTGAATGTTTATATATTCTTGTCATGGTCGCAGGAGCAAAATACTTTATTATAAAATAGTGGGATTTTATTTAAGGCTCTTACGTATTTTAGGGCGAGTGCTAAAGACAAAAATCTCGTTGAAGCATAAATGACTTGCTATGATTTAATTCAAAATATTTTTGAAATAGACTATATATAATTCAAAGATTTTTTGTTTTACTGTGATTGGGTAAGGGTTGAGGATAAAAATTCTTGTAAAGTCGATTCAGATACCAATATAATAATGGTAGACTTGTCCAAGATGAAGAGCAATGAGCATATTAATGATGAGTCATTTGTTTATGCATTTAAAAAGCTCAAGAAAGTGTTTTACTTAGAGTATATCAATGACGACCCGCGGTTAGTGATCTTACACATGCCAAAGTGTTTCACTAGTAGCGTGGATGACATAACAACTCCTATCGACTATCAATCTATTTTTTATGACATTCCGAACTTAAAGAATTTTTTAGATTCTTTAAATGAGTAAATTTATTTGGGTTGTTAAATATAATCTCGATTCAGTTTGATAATTTTAGTTGGACGAATGGTGAGGATTCCAAATTGTAATTTGTAGTATGTAGTTTGTTAAATGTAATGTGGATTCCAAACTCTAATTTATAGTGTTTAGGGGATGAACATAATATAATTAACAATTTGCCTAAAACGAGGCATGATCACATCACACGAGACTAAACTAACTTATAAAAATAATCGAACCAGTCTTGGGCCTCGGGTGAGAATTTGGTAGAAATTTAAAAAATCTAAGGCATAAGATTGTTAGGAGTGAAAACATAATTTAATAACAAAACTATCCAAAAAGTGATATGATCACGTCACACGAGACTAAACTAACTTGTAGAAATAAATGATGTAGTCGTGGGACTCACGTGGTGATAACTGGATAGAAAATTGCATTAAGGGGTGAAAACTTAAGTTAACAATAAAACCGTCCAAAAAAGGCACGATTACATACATGGGACTAAACTAACTTGTAAAAAAACAGGTGCAGTCTTATGACTCACGGGATGAGAATTAGGTAGAAATTAAAAAAAAATGGAAGGATTAAGCTTGAAAATAGTGTATTAGGGGGTGAAAACATAATTTAATAATAAAATTATCTGAAAAGAGGCACGATTACGTCACACGAGATAAATTTTACTTGTATAAATAACCCGAATGAGTTGGAGTTATTTTATGGCATTTAAGGTATCAGCAAGACTGGATGCATCATTCAAAATAAATGGCTTTTATGATGCGATCGTCGAAATTAATGAAGGAAATAATTAGACTCGAGTACGAGAATCGAAGGAATGTGCTCGTTGAGCTAAACATGGACATTTGGGGCGCTAAAGGTTTCAAATATAAATATTTATATTAAATATATGACTTTCATATCAGATTTTATTATATGTTTGTTGAATGTTAATTAGTTAATTTTCTTATATTATATGTTTGTTGGATTGAAACAATTCAACTTGCCCCCGAATGACGGGATAATGACTTAATCATTATACGAGATCAGTGAAAATCTTGGAAGAAGAATCTAGGCATGAAGGCCGAGAGTCTGTGCTGAGATGGAGAGACCAAGTCCCGAAAAAGGAGAAGGTGACGTTGGCTAGCAGGCAAAAGTTTATAGATTTTAAGCCTTTTATAGCCAGTTGGCCACCCAAGAGTTGACGAGGACTAATCGGGAAAAGAAAGTGGACATACACTACTCTAGGTGGACATCTTACATGGAGGTGGATCATAACATGGTAAGTAAATTAGTTTAAATTGGTCACATTTTTTTATGTTCAAATCAAAATTTAATGAATAATTTTATCTCTATAAAAATTTGGGAGTGGCCTCGGAGGAAAGCCACATAAGATCGACTCCTTCATATAGGTTCGGCTAAAGAAGGTGTGGATGTTAATCCGCAAGTCATTGAGACTATGATAAGTTAGAATTAAAATTATATGTTAACTTCAGCAATATTTATAATATTCGTTTTCAAGGATAATGACGTGTTTTATATTGTTTTAGGAGAGCCAGAAGGGGGTGCACAATAGCTAGAGTGATGTTGATAAAGAATCTTTGAGTACAAATGCACTAATAAAAGCATTGGTCTAAGATAGAATAGGTTGTACTCGGGGTGTTACCTCACGGATAGGAAAGTCGAAGATGATGGTCCATGATTGTGGCCCAAGCGCCTTGTTTTCTAAGGTCGACACGTACATGTTGGTGACGGACTAAAAGTTGGATAATCTCCAATAAACCATGAATCATATGTTTGAATGGGTCTAATGGGAGCTTTTATATGTTAGTAGGGATAAGGATAAGGCTAAGGGAAGGGGAAGGCTAAGTATAAAGGAAAGGGTAAGAAGAAGGTTGGCGAGGAGATACAACTCCATCCCCCTCATCAATGGAGTCCTACTATTCATCACCTTACGATATATATGTGATACCCCGCCTATTTTAATCAAGGGTGATCAGTCCTTTAACAAAATAAATAGGAATCTCATTTGGTTCATTCTTAGCATCACTTTCGAAACTTTTTAAATTACTAACCACCTATGTTAAATTAAGTCGGTGCCAAATTTTATCTTTCATTAATCATACAGTAATATGATAAAATAAAAAAATGATATAAACCATCCACATAATAATAGAAGTCTGAAACATCACAGGATAATATAGATAAAAGATAGATGCCGAATAAGCCATCGACACCAAAACCAACATCCCAATCATAAGTCTAAATAAAATGAAAATGAATCTAAATACGGAGTCTGATAAAATAAATCTAAATAAGTGTATGACTGAATGGGCAACATGCTCAACTTAACTAATTGATCATGAATCCAAATCTAGGAATGAAATAATTGAGGCATCTACTCAAGTCTTGCATGCCTCCATAAGTGTTGCAGCTATGCATCCCTGAAAACAATCAACAAGTCTGACATCCATGTGACCGGACACCTAAACACTTTTGGAAAAATAGATTTGATACGGGTCAAAGCCCAAAACCTTTCAAAAATATTTAGCAAGTATTTAAATTGTAGTAAAAACAGTTATTAGAAACATACGTTAGTTTCGCGTCCACTCCCTTAAGTTCTTCACCTCTCAATTATAGTGCACACCTAACGTCTCATATTTTATCCACCTAGTTATGCTACCCAACCTAACTAGACATAGTAAGTATCTAAGTAACGACAACAAGGTTAGCTCACTCGTACCGCCCATATGATGCGCTATCGTATAACCAATAATTAAAATTAACCGGATATTATTATTGAACTATTAATTAAGTTTCTCTTACTTAAGTCACTTTTAGATATGCACTATCTATCTTTTCTACCATCACACAAAATTAGAATAATCTTACTTGTATATATATATACAACAACAGCATCCCTGGAATGGCCATCGTGATGTATGCATACTTTGCTATCAAGTCCATGTACTCTCGTACGAAATCAAGGACTATCGGTTCCGAATGACACCTCGAACAACAAGTCAAGTAAACACATATTGGAGGTGAACATAGTCCTAAGCCTTTAGGCTATGAACATACCTAATGCACCCAAATGACCGGTACACACAATTATACACACAAATAGTGCTCCACCCTAAACCCTATGCTCTGGGGCACACATTCTGACCTCGCTAGCATCGCCAAGGTGGGATCGCCCACTGCGCGGAACCCCCCGTAATAGCAGACATCATAGGTATGATCACTAATATAAGAAAGCACATAATAGGTATACACACAACCTATAAATATCTCCAGTATAGGTATACACATAACCCATAAATATATGTAGTACGTAGTATGTCTTTAGAATAACTAACGAACTAATGATTCACACTTAGTACTCTTTTATTATTTTTTGAGTATCACTCACTACCCGAAGGGTCCTAGTTATTCCTTAAATAATTTTGGTAGTTAAAACGTCACCAACCTACTGGAATAAACCTTGGGTTATCATCTAAGCTTCCCGTAACCCGATTTTAGACTCTCTATCTGCAACGCAATCGTTTAACCCTTGTCGGTCCTAATCTCAATTTACCCTCATTAAGACTAAGTCAGGCTTTAACTATAGGTCTATTGATATTCTCGAAGTCCTCATATAGTTAATACAACATTACCAAAGTCCCTCGTAATTATTGGTAAGAAAAACTACACAAATAAACAAAGAACCCTTTTTTCAGCTTTGGTTGATCAATCAACAAAACTGATCGATCCATCGATCAATTGACATCCCTCGATCGATCGATCAACACCTGTTTGACTGCTTCATTCAGTTACATTGTATCTCCATTTTTAACCCACGAAACCTCCAGAAAATCACCCAAACTCCTATATAAAGTAATTCAACATCAAATACATGTATATGGACAATTTCTAACATAAGTTTATCATCAAATCTTCAAAGATCTCAAAAAGAATCATATTAATTCTCATGTCTTTAATATAAACCCTAATAACTTCTTTTTAGGTTTATTCATATAAAAACCCAAATTTATCTCAAATGTATAATCATGTATTCTCAGATTTCGTGCCACAAATATATTGGAATTATACTTAACATGATTTTTACCCCAAAACATGAATTGATTCTACATATAATTCCAAGATATCATTATTTTATGAAATTTTAACCCTACACTATCATTGGTATTATAACATGTTTAAAAGATTGAAAGATAAACCCGTGTCTTATGTTTGTAGGTCTGATTTTCATTGTTTGATGATGAAGTTGTTCTTTCCTTGCTCTGATCTTGATTCTGACAACGTCAGTGATGTAGAAAGGTTTAGAATGGACTAAGTCTCCTATCTTATTCCTCTCATATGGCCTCACTTATCTCCTAAGTGTTATATTCCTAGCCTCCCTCCCAAAGTGGCTGATATAACACCTAAAATTTCGGAGTTCTCCAAACCCTAAACTCCCAAATGACCAAAACATCCTTACCGGGTGCCGGGTTGGTCTAAAAATGCCCCGGGACCCAATTAATACCCCCAGGTACTTTATTCCACCTATTTTAGCCCATTCAAAATCAAGCGTGACCTCAAAATCTCCATTTGAATCACTCTAAGTAAATTTCCTATCTCAAATTTAACATAGCCTACATGCGACTCCCGATTGAGATATAACATAGTCCCATAGATATTAATCGCAACAACGTATAATAATTACCACGTGTTATTTACTACACACTTAGTAAATTTATCCCATAAATATTAATCATAATCTCTACCGATTAATATTTAATAAACACACAATATTTTATCTTAATTAAATTACTACTCACATGTAATTTAAAAATACTCGAATTACTTAAATTCTACATGTTCAGAAATACAGGGTGTTATATACTTCCCCCCTTACAAAGGAATTTCATACCCAAAATTCGTACATACCTGCGATGAATAGCTCTGGATACTTCTCGTGCATAGCATCCTCCCGTTCTTACGTTGACTCGTCTACATTATGGTGCCCCCACTGAACTCGAACCAAGGGCACAACCTTAGACTGCAGCCTACGCTCATTACGATCAAGTATAGCAACTGGTCTCTCCTCATAATAGTTATTTGGTTGTAAGTGAATCTCCTCTAATGGAACGTTCCAATAAACCCCTCACTCCTCTAGTACCTCTTCAGCGATGATATGTGGAACACATAGTGACTACGCTGTAATTGCTCCGGTAAGCCCAGCCTATATGCAACTGGTCCAACCATCTCGATAATCAGAAAAGGTCCCACATATCTCGATACTAGCTTTCCTTTCTTTTTTAACCTCATGACCCCCTTCATAGGAGACACCCGTACCAAAACCTGGTCACCTATCTCCAGCTTTTTGTGCCTTCTATTTGCATCGGCATAACTCTTTTGCATGCCCTGAGCTATATGCATGCACACTCGAATCAGCTCAATCTTGGCAGTAGTATCCTGAATCATCTCCGGCCCTAACAGTTTGTTGTCCCCCACCTCTAACCAGCAAGTGGGCGAACGATAAGGTCGTTCATACAGTGTCTCAAATGGTGCCATGCCGATTGTGAACTGGTAGCATTTATTATAAGTAAACTCCACCAATAGAAGGTATTTCTCCCATCCTCCCTCTGAAGTTGAGTACACACTTCCTCAGCATATCCTCTAAAATTTGATTAAATCGCTTTGCCTACCCACCCACATGTGGGTGATATGTGGTACTCAATCACAAATATGTGCCCGTATCCTCCTGAAAACTCTGCCAGAAATGGGACATAAAAATCTTGTTCTAATACGACACGATGTTAATCAAAACCCCATGCAGACTCACTATATCTATGATAAATAATTGTGCGCACTGCCTCATCTCAAAATTTGTACAAATCGGTAGAAAATGGGCCACCTTAGTCAAATGATCCACTATCACCCAAATGGAGTCGTGACCTCTCTGCGATGTCGGTACCCCCGTAATAAAATCCATAAAGATACTCTCCTACTTCTACACTCAGACTTCTAGAGGCTAAAACATACCTATCGATCTCTAGTAGTCTACCTTCACTAGCTAACAGGTAGCACACTTAGAGACAAACTCCGCTAAGTCCCACTTTATCCCCGACCACTAGTACTGCTTATGCATATTCTGGTACATCTTACCCCCATCGAGATGTATCACAAACCTCAACCCGTGAGACTATGTCATCACTACGTATCTTAAATCTTCATCCTCTGAAACAACTAGTCTCCCATTGAAGCACAAGGCACCCTCAGAACTAATTAAATAGTACTCCTCTACCTCTTCTAGTAAGTGGCGTACTTTATACTCATAAAACTGATCCTCGTCCTGTGGTTTCACCACCTACATAACAATCTCGAGAGTGACAGCCAATTCGGACATACAAGCTCTGTCGATCTCATCATCATCTCGAAGCTCCCTCCACTTCGCCTTCCAAACCTCTACTATCTCCCTAGTAGGATGTCAGTTCAACGCGTATGCCACCACGTTAGCCTTCCCATGATGATTCTTAATATTAAACTGGAAATCATTCACTAACTCTAACCATCTACTCTGCCTCTTATTCAGATCCTTTTCCGTGAATAGATACTAAAGTGATTTATGGTCCGTGAACAAGCTGAAGTGCTCCCCCAGAAGGTAATGCCTCCAAATCCTCAAAGCAAACCCAGTTGCTACTAACTCAAGGTCATGCGTGGGGTAATTCTTCTCGTGGGGATTAGGCTTGTGAGATGCATAAGCTATATCCCTCTCCTCCGACTGTAGTAAACCCTCAAGTCCCTATAAGGATGCATCTGTATAAACACGGTACTCCACTCCTCCCTTGGGCAATGCGAGCACAGGTGTTGAACTTAATTTATCCTTTAGTTCATTGAAAGCTAATTGACCCCATCCCAAACAAATAGCACCCCCTCACGTGACAGGTTCATCTACGGACCCATAATCTTAGAGAAACCTTTAATGAAATGACGATAGTATCTGGCCAACCCCAAAAAACTGCGAACCTCGGTCAGTGTCGTGGGCTAACCCCAATCCCTCATCGTTGATACCTTACTCAGATCAATAACAATTCCCCTACCAGACATAATATGGCCCAAGAACTGTACCTCCTGTAGCTAAAATCCACACTTCTCAAATTTGGTGTATAATTAATGGTCCCATAATGTCTGCAGAACCATACGCAGATGCTTTACATGATCATCCTTCGGATGAGAGTAAACCATATGATAACGAATTGGTCAAGGGACTCTCTGAAAACCCGGTTCATAAGATCCATGAACATTGTTGGCGCATTGGTTAGCCCAAATAAAATCACCTTGAACTCATACGATTCATACTGTGTAAAAAAAGCAATCTTAGGAACGTCCTCCTCTCTAATGCATAATTGATGATATCCTGATCTTAAATTTATCTTGGAAAAGTAAGTTATTCCCCTCAATTGGCCGAACAAGCCATAGATTCGAGGCAACGGACACTAATTTCGAATCGTGACCTTGTTCAGCTCTCGGTAATCAATACATTGACAAAATGATCCATCCTTCTACTTAATGAACAATGTCGGTTATTCCCATGGTGATATACTTCGTTGAATGAAACCCTGCCTCAGAAGCTGCTAAATTTGCACCCTCAACTCCCGTATTTTTTAAGGAGCCATGCGATAAGGCGCTTAGGCAATCGGCCTCGTACCGGTGCTAAGTCAATAACAAACTCAATCTCTCAACTGGGTGGCAACCCTGGTATCTCCTAGAACACATCCTTGAACTCTCTCGCCATGAGAATCGAATCTAAAGAAACAACCACCTCCTGTTAGGTCTCCTCCTTAATATAGTAAGGTGTGTGCTCGACCCTCACTTGGGAAGAGGAATTGCCATAAGAAATATCTCTTGTCCTGGAATAGAGAACATAATGTTTCTCCCAAAGCAGTCCACCATCGCCCTATAACCTGCTAACCATTCCATGCCTAAGATGACATCATAACCCTCCATATCTAACACTAAATGGTCTGCGGCTAAAAATAGTCTCCCAACATCGATATCTACACCCCTACAGATCGAGCGTATAAGAGACCCACTACCCAAAGGTGACTCTGAACACATAAGGATATTGTCGGTTATCTCTAATAGATCGACAACACATGCAAATCTTATAGCTATAAATGATTGTGACGCCCTTGTATCAACCAACATCCTACCTTCAAGCCCATAAATAGGAAATCTACCCTCTGCTGCTGGTGGCACCTACGGTGCCTATGATAAAATTGCATCTTGGATATTATAGACACGTCCATACTGTAACTTCCCCTGCTGTGGAGGGGTTAGTGGTGCTGGTGGCGCATGGGTAAATGTGCATGTTATCTCTGTTGGGCACCCTGTTGTAGTGCTCTACCCTACTGTGGTACTCTACCCCGCAATGGGCAGTCCCTCCTCTTGTGAACCTTCTGTCGATAAGTAAAATAATTACCCAAAAATTATCCCTGTCTTTGGCCTTGATGGCCCTCTTGAGGCTATCCCAGATGCTGGCCCCGGTGGCTTCGGCCCTATTGGCCTCCCCCATTATTCCCTTAGCCCTGGCGGCCCTGAGGAACATGTTGCTACTGCTGCTGATGACCCTGTTAGCTCTACCTTAATCCACTAACCTCGGGTCGATAACCTCCCGACCTGAATCTCTTAGATGAACCCCCTATCGAGAATCCTAACCCTAGTGACTATTCATTTGCTGATATGGTGCCCCACTGATACTGCTCCCTCCTACCTTGCCTAACTGGCTAGTCTCACCCCCTCTCTTGCTCCCTTTCATATGGAAATGATGTTATTGACAATGAAGAAGTGCGTCATTGATGACCTCAAATTAAGTCTTCAGTGTTGGGTTGTCAATTAAGTGTTGCTTAATCCTCCATGCAAGTCCATCCATGAATTTTAACATTTTCCTCTCCTCGTTGTTCACCTCGTCGGGCACAAAATTAGACAGACCACTGAACTCCTCCTCATACTCTGCTACAGAATGGTCACCTAAAACACCTCATTAAACTTCTTTCGCATCTCCATATCAACGGGCGATGGAAAGTACTTGCGGTCAAACTGGACCCAAAACTCGGTAATAGGCATAATATCTCTCTCTTCACAAGTGGTAATAGACTCCCACCATTGTAAACTGCTCCCATAAGGAAAAATGTGGCCAGTATCTTCTTTTGAACGTCACTACACTCAACCATACGTAGGTGATGTTAAATGTCTTTCTTCCACTAACATGCAAGGATCGCATTGGAAGCACCCTGAAACTCTAGTGGGTGGCCCTTCTGGAAGGTCTCCCTCACTCTCAGCCAATCAGACAGCCCCAGATGGGCGTGCCACTGGTTGCTATGACTGGGCCTAAGGAAAATAAAGTGCCATGGTAGCCATAGCAGCATTAACTGCCTATGCCATAATAGCGACCACATTTATGATCGTCACTGTCCCCTCCGATGGCTATAGTTGTGATGCTTGTGGCTCCTGCTGAGCCTCCCCCCATCGGATCTCGCTGCTGCCCTGGTCGGCCGACCTCTCTTAGGCAGAATCTGAAACCATATCAAATTTTATGAGTTCACATTAAATACAAAACTAGTAACAGAAGAACAAAATCCCAAATACGTAAAAGTGAATGCAAAAGTCCTAATAATAGGGCTCTATATCAAAGGACGCTATGTTAAAATCATAGTAATCCACACAGATCCTATGGGCTCTAGAACCTGATGCCCTGATACCATTTGTGACATCCCACCCATTTTAATCACGAGTGATCAGTCCTTTACCAAAATAAACAGAAATCTCATTTTGTTCATTCTTACCATCACTGTCGAAACTTTTTAAATTACTAACCACCTATGTTAATTTAATCCGGTACCAAATTTCATCTTTCATTAATCATACAGTAATATGCTGAAATAAAAAATTATATAAAACATCCACACAATAATAGAAGTCTGAAACATTGCAGGATAATATAGATAAAAGATGAATGCCGAATAAACCATCGGGTCCAAAACCAACATCCCAATCATAAGTCTAAGTGAAATGAAAATGAATCGAAATACAGAGTGTGATAAAATAAATCTAAATAAGTGTCAAACTGAACGGGCAACATGCCCAACAAAAATAACTGATCATGAATCCTAATCTAGGAATGAAATAATCGAGGCGTCTACTCAAGTTCGGCATGCCTCCACAAGTGCAACAGCTACGCATCCCTGAAAAAAATTATCAAGTCTGTTGTCTATGTGATTGGACAACTAAACATTTTTAGGAAAATAGATTTGATACGGGTCAAAGCCCAAAACCTTTGAAAAATATTTAGCATGTATTTAAATTGCAGTAAAAAGTAATTATTAGATACATGCGTAAGTTTCGCGTACACTCTCTTGAGTTCCTCACCTCTCAAATATAGTGCACAATTAACGTCTCCTATTTTACCCACCTAGTTATGCTACCCAGCCTAACTAGACATACTAAGTATCTAACTAACACAATAAGTTTAGCTCACCCGTACTGCTCATACGATACGATACCGTATAACTAATAATTAATACTAACCGAATATTATTATTGAACTATAAATTAAGTTTCTCTTACTTTAGTCACTTTTAGATATATACTATCTATCTTTTATGCCATCACACAAAAGTAGAATAATCACGCTCGTATATATATATATATATATATATATATATATATATATATATATATATATATATATATATATATATCACACTATTATATATACAACAACAGCATCCTTAGAATGGCCACTGTGATGCATGCATACTCAACTATCAAGTCCATATACCTCTCCTACGAAATCAAGGACTATCGGCTTTGAATGACACCTTGAACCACAAATCAAATAAACACATATTGGAGGAGAACATAGTCCTAAGCTTTTGGGCTACGCACATACCTAATGAACCCAAATGACCGGTACACACAATCATACACACAAATAGTGTTCCACCGTAAGTCTTATGCACTGGGGCATACATCCAAGCCCAGCCAGCATCACCAAGGTGGGATCGCCCACTGTGCGGAGCCTCCCATGATAGCAGGCGGCGTAGGTTTTCTCACAAATATAAGAAAGCACATAATATATTTAGTGCAAAGTATATGTCTCTCGAATACCCAAAGAACTAACGATTCACACTTAATACTCTTTTCTTATTTTTCGAGTATCACTCATTACTCAAAGGGTCCTAGTTATCCCTAAATAATTTCAGTAGTTAAAACGTCACCAACTTACTAGAATAAACATTGGGTTATTATCTATGCTTCCCATAATCCAATTTTAGATTCTCGATATTCAACACAATCGTTTAACCCTTGTTGGTCCTAATCTCAATTTACCCTCATTAAGACTAAGTCGAGTTTTAACTATAGGTCTACTCATATTCTCCAAGTCCTCATAGAGTTAATACAACATTACCAAAGTCCCCCACAATTGTCGGTAAGAAAAACTACACAAATAAACAAAAAACTCTTTTTTAGCTTTGGTCGATCCATCGACAAAACTGATCGATCAATCGATCGATTGACAACTGTTTAATAGCATCGTCCAGTTACGTTGTTTCTCCATTTTTAACCTATGAGACCTCCAAGAAATCATCCCAAACTCCCATATAAAGTAATTCAACATCAAATACATGTATATGGACAATTTCTAACATAAGTTTATCTTCAAATCTTCAAAGAGTTCAACAAGAATCAGATTAATTCTCCTGTCTTTAATATAAACTCTAATAACTTATTTTGAGGTTTATTCATAATAAAACCTAGATTTCTTGCATATGTATAATCATGTATTCTCATATTTTATGCCACAAACATATTGGAATTATATCTAGCATGATCTTTACCCCAAAACATGAATTGATTCTACATATAATTTCAAGATATCATTCTTTCATGAAATTTCAGGCCTACACTATCATGGATATTATAACATGATTAAAAGATTGCAAAGTAAACACTTGACTTATGTTTATAGGTCTGTTTTTCATTTTTTGATGACAAAGTTGTTCTTTCCCGGCTCTGATACTGATTCTGGCGATGTCGGTGGTGGAAAAAGGTGTAGAATGGTCAAAGGCTCCTCTCTTCTTCCTCTCCTATGGCCTCACTTCTATCCTAAGTGTTATAACCCTAGACTCCCTCACAAAGTGGTTGATACAAAACTTAAAATTTTGGAGGTTTCCTAACTCTAAACTCCTAAATGACCAAAAAGCCCTTACGTGGTGCTGGATTGGTCTAAAAATGTCCCAGAACTGAATTAATACCCCCGGGTACTCTATTTTACCTATTTCGGCCCATTCAAAATCAACCATGACCTAGAAATTGCCATTCGAGTCACTATACCTAAATTTCCTATATCAACCTTAACATAGCCTACACGCGACTCCCGATTAAGATATAACATAGTCTCTCCGATATTACTCACTACAACGTATAATAATTATCACATGTTATTTACTACACACTTAATAAATTTATCCCATAAATATTAATCATAATCTCTACGGATCAGTATTTAATAAACACACAATATTTTATCGTAAGGACACAAATTTTCAATTAAGTCTTAATGTAGTTTTGGCTCAATTTCGGACAAAAACATTTAAGTCATAGGATATAGTCCATGTGTATCCATCCAAGCCTACGACAAGTTTGGGTTGAAGACGTTGCAGCCTATTTATCAAAAGAACATCATTGTCGAGTTTCAGTGCCGCGTTTCACGTCATCAACACCATATTCCATTGCCTTCAAACGGTATGAATTCTTGTATATATTTGTAGGAGACTTGGAATAATTTTATTGGGTGTAATGTTTATTTAAAATACAGTTTTTGGGCTAAAAATTGAAATATGAACATTCTGTCAGTTCGTTCGATATTGTCGTTCGAACGAGTTTGTCATTCGAACGAGAATTTTGTTCGAACCAGTTTGCCAATGACTTTTCCCTTTTGGCCTCTGAAATTTCGTTAGAAGGGTTGTTCGAACGAGACTTCGTTCGAATGAAAATCTCGTTCGAATGAGATTTTCGGCCGGAAAATCCTTTGCCGGTTTTTGGCAGTTTTCTCCATCTTCCCATTACTTTTATTCCCACTACTTTTTGACATAATTAATATGTGCAGGAACCAACCTTTTCAAACCAACTTTTTCATCTTCTACAATCTCTAAGAGAGAGGTTTGAGAGCTTAATTCCACAATGAAAGTGATCATGTTTTGAGTATTTGTTTTTCAAGAAAATCTTTCTTAAAAAGTTTTGTTTACACCCATAGTTGTTTATTCCAAGTACCACTTCTATATATTTGCTTGGATTGCTTGGTATCAGGTTTTTATCTACACCTCAAAGAAGAGAAGTTTTGGGTTTTCTTCTACATCCCTCAAAGAAGAAGAAACTTGTGTTTTGCTGCGGCATTCTCATATGGTGAAAGCCACCATGTGTGGTTGATGGTAGCTTGGTCTCAATTGG
Organism: Sambucus nigra; assembly: GCA_949130495.1. Taxonomy (NCBI): domain Eukaryota; kingdom Viridiplantae; phylum Streptophyta; class Magnoliopsida; order Dipsacales; family Adoxaceae; genus Sambucus; species Sambucus nigra. Next base: position 52,848,282 of record OX422214.1, read on the forward strand.
TGGACTCCAAGGTTTCGGTGGACTCCGGGATTATTAGCTAGGCAAAGGTTGAAGATCGAAGGAACGCGTCAAGGCTTGAAGGGAGTCGAGTCAGTTGTGTAAGTCCTCTTATCGAGTCTTTGTAAGATTCGTATCATACTTAGTGAATTCGTTATGCCAGGGTCGTCCGAGGTTTTTTCCCGATTTGGGTTTTTCCTCGTACATCGTCGTGTAGTGAGATTGTTTATTTTATATTATTTTACTCACCTAGAACGCATGCTTAGGTTAAAAATATAAAATTGGGTTTAATTTACAATCTTTCTTAATTTGGTGCTAGTTTAATATTTGGGTAATGTTTAACTTAATTTAATTCAAGTCTAAATAATTTAATTTGATAAAATTTGTTTTGACCTATATAGAAAAATAAATTAATCATGTTGAGCAAATTTTAGGACTTGTGTTAAATTATTTTTTGGGGCTAAAAGTGAATTTCTCATAGTTAACTTCATGTGTTAGTTTTGTTTGTGAGAAAATCCTAATACTGGTTTGTGTGAATTTTGTGTGTATGTGTGTTCTCCATAATTCACTGATTTAGATTTAATTTTAATTTTGTTTTTAGAAATTAAAATTTGTGTTTAAGTTAATTTTTCATCTTTTTAAGAAAAGAGAATCAAATAAATTTTGAAAAATTAAATTCTTGTATTGAACCATATTTATTCCGCATTAAAGGAAATTGATTTTGAAAGATTTTTAAATTGGGGATCCTATCGCACTTGTTTCAAATTGGTATCAGAACCGAAGCACTAATTTATTGCGTTAAGGTCATTTTAATTATTTTTGGTTAAAAATGGATTTTTTCCCATTTTCAAAATTTCCTATTTTCGATGGTTCTAATTACGCATATTGGAAAGCACGTATGCGTTCGGAACTTAGCTCTCTAGATGAGAGGGTTTGATTGTCAGTCGTTAACGGGTGGTCCCCACCCACATATTTAGTAGAGAATGAGCGTGTTCCCAAACCCACAGAGAGATGGAGTGAGAATGAATTTAAACTTGCAAATTTTAATTCCCGTGGTTTAAATGCCTTGTTTAGCGCAGTCACACCGGATGAGTTCTGACGCATCATGACGTGTGAAACCGCTAAAGAAGCTTGGGATATTTTACAACTCGCTCACGAGGGAACTAGTGTCGTAAAAGCTTCTAAACTCCAAAACCTCACCACTCAATTTGAAACCATCAAAATGAATGAAAAATAAACATTTGATGAATTTTATGCTAGACTTTCCGATATAGTTAATCCATCTTTGAATTTGGGAGAGAAAATACCCGACGACCGTGTAGTAAAGAAAATTTTAAGGTCCCTAATTAATAGATTTATTCATAAGGTGACCGTGTTAAATTCTTTACCCACTTTAGCCTCTACGAAACTAGAAGAGCTCGTAGGTGATTTACAAACATATGAACTATACATGTTTTCCCCCAAAACAGAAAAGAAAATAGATAAGGGCGTAGCTTTGAAAGCCCAAAAGGAGAAAAAATAAGTAGTAGAGAGTGAAAGTAATAGTGACTCGAAAGATATGTCTATATTTGCTTGGAAGTTTCATAATTTTCTTAAATTTAACAAAGATAAATTTAAAAATGATTTTAAGAAATTTGAAAATTCTAAGCATGACAAAGCCGAAAAGATCCCTAAAACTTTTAATGAAAATCTAAATAGGGCCGAGTCTAATAGGTGTTACGGTTGTGAAGGTTATGTCCATGGGGCTTTTGAATGCCCCACTAAACTAAGGAGAGAGGGTAAGCAACCGATTTCATACAATGCCACCCTTAGTGATAGTGATAAGGAAGAGGGGCAAAATTCCCCCATTGAGTGCAACTTTGTCGCGTTCATGGCAAGTCATGTGAGCACCGATAATGAATCTTCCCCTGAAGATATACAAATACATGACACTTCTGAGGCCTTTGTTTATGAAGCTCAAAAATATGATGGTAGTGAGAATGGAGAAGAGATAGGTAGAGAGAGAGAGAGAGAGAGAGAGAGAGAGAGAGAGAGAGAGAGAGAGAGAGAGAGAGAGAGAGTGAAAGTGATGAGGAGGTTGATGAGAGTAAACTTCAATTTGCATTTCAAGAATTATATGAAGAATCTATTAAATTAAAAAGAGCAAATTTGAAGTTAAAAGCTAGTTTAAGAGAGCATGTTAAGGTCGTTGATGATAGTGTGTTGGTTGAAGACCTTAAGACACATGAGAGAGTTCTTCGAGAGAAGCTTGTTTATGTTGAAAGTGAAAGAGATAGCCTTAAGGGGTTAATAGAATCCTTGAAAAAGGATCTTCTCGCATTTGAAGAGGGCAATGTTTTATTAGAGTCTCACATTTTAGATTTAGAAAATAAATTGAAAGACTCCAGTAAAGTCAAATTTGATTTGAAGTGTCGTTCGGAGAAATTAGATAAAATATTATGAACGATCCAAATTAAAAATGACACTTGTGGTTTAGGCTTCGATACTTGTAATGAGTCAACTCATAAAGCCAAACCCAATATTTTAGGAGAATCCTCTAGGAACAATGTTACAGAACATTCCTTAGGTACGTCTTTTCGCCGAGTCTTTAGGTGCTCACATTGTGGTCGAAAGGTCATCTTAGGAAGTTTTGCTTTGATATTAAATGAAGTCCTAGAAAATCCAAGGCAACCGAGGTATTCAAGATTCCTATATCCCGAGATCGTCATTCATCGTTAGTTTGGGTTAGGAGATCCAACTTGGTAGCTTTACAAGATAGGATTTTTTTATTCTCATTTACTTTCACACGATACCTCCCTTGCTAAATCTAAAAGTTGAATGTCATAGTTATTTTCATACTTTAGCTTTTGTGCTTCATGCTATATTATCATGCTAATTGTATGCTTCTTTATCATTATTCTAGTCTATAGTTCATGATTTATCGCATGCTAGAATTATGATTTTTGTTTATCTTTTGTATTATAGTTCTTTCATTTTAGTTTGCATTAAATGAAAAATACAAAAAGTTTTTGTTTATCATTTGTATTTCACCTTTTTAGTAATTTAGGCTTAGTGAAAAATTCAAATGATTTTTGTTTGTCTTTTTAGTAAATATTTTTCTTTGTTTGGTTCAAAATTTTCAAAAACTCAAAACGATTTTTGTTTTTGTGTGTATTTTAGTTTGACATACTTTTTGTGGCATATACTTGTGTTTGAATCCCTTCTTTTTTGCTTCCATGTGGCTATAACTTTTGGTTAAGATTGACAATCCTTAAAATGTTCTTTACCATGCTTACATGGAGTAGTTGGATTTTGTGTTGCTATAATGGATTCTATTGTTATATGCCTCAATTCACACATGCACGAGCTCATTTGAAATTTTAACTTCACATGTATATTTGAGTTTTATGAGGTGTTCTCCTACCAATCTAGTCATCTACACATTTTTTACCTTGGAGGACTTGTGCATGTTAAATCCGTTGCATGTGAGATTTGAGTGATATATAAAATATTATATATAAATGTGCACGGGGAAGGGATCTGAAAGGAAATTTATCCTTTGCGAGTAAGCCACCGTTTGTAATGGACCTAAAATAAATACGTGGTCCAAAGGTCTAAAAGAAAATGGCATTAAAAGAAAATATTTGCCAAGGCCTATTTTGTTTAATTGATATAGTCATTCCATAACTATATGCATATTTTGAGGCAGAATGGATGGTATATCAATGGTTTGCACAATGTCCGTTTATCCTAGTTGCGCTTTCATTGTCATGACTCTATTGGTTTGTAGAATCATCAAAATTCTAGGCTTATGTGCATTGTGTATGTTTGTTCATTGAGTTCAATTTATATTATCACATGAGGTTATATTCAAATGTGATAAAGTTATGCAATCAAATGAGAACTCCGTGAACATGTTTTAAGGGATTGGGTCAAAATTTAATTGTTACTAGTTCACACCCCTACACTTCCGTTTCCATATGACACGTTTTTGCCATACCAGTGTGAAAAGCTTATTGTATTGTGTGTCATGTGTGGTGTCTATACCTATATATATGTGCGTGTGCGTTTGTGATATTCATTATGTCTACATATATATATGGTAATTTTTTTTATTTGCCTTGCTTTCAAGTCCATCTATACTTTCCATTCATAATTGGTATCTATCTTGTTGCATATTTTGGTTGATATCACATGCTTATTATCTTTTGTATCAAATTGGTATCATTTTTTTTTGCATCATATGTTAGTGTCTTTTTATCCTTGTTGTGCATTAGTTCGTGCTATTGTTGCTCGTATTCTTTACACATTATGCATTTTTGTTTTATTAATTCTATCACCTTTGTCTATTACTGAACAAAAAGGGGGAAAATGATAGGGGGAGAAATGGTATCTACTCCTATTGTAATCGTATCTTATTTTAGGAGATTTAACTTAGGGGCAGACGTCTTTCTAAGTAGGTCATTTATTTGATAAAGGGGAATTAATTTAGGGGGAGTATTTACATGCATTTAATATTCTTGATATTCCCTATACGTTTGATAGTTTGCTTAAGTTGCAGGAATTCTTCTAAGTGGCAACTTTCATCGGCAAAGATATTGATCCTTGGGTTTTTGATTCAAGCTTGTATTTTTTATTTTTGGGTGGGAAGTTTTTGAGTCTAGTAGATCTTGACGGCCCTTTAGGATTTTGTTTTGGTTTTTATCCTGGAATAACCAAAGGGGGAGATTTGTAAGGACAAAAATTTCCAATTGAGTCTTAATGTAGTTTTGGCTCAATTCTGGACAAAAACATTTAAGTCCTAGGATATAGTCCATGTGTATCCATCCAAGCCTATGACAAGTTTGAGTTGAAGACGTTGCGGCCTATTTATCAAAAGAACATCATTGCCAAGTTTCAGTGCCACGTTTCATGTCATCAACACCATATTCCATTATCTTCAAAAGGTATGAATGCTTTTATATATTTGTAGGAGACTTGGAATAATTTTATTGGGTGTAATGTTTATTTAAAATAAAGTTTTTGGGCTTAAAATCAAAATATGAACATTCTGTCAGTTCGTTCGATATTGTCATTCGAACGAGTTTGTCGTTCGAACGAGAATTTCGTTTGAACGAGTTTGTCAATGACTTTTCCCTTTTGGCCTCTAGAACTTCGTTAGAAGGGTCGTTCGAACGAGATTTTCAGCGGAAAAATCCTTTTGCAGTTTTTAACAGTTTTCTCCATCTTCCCACTACTTTTTGACAGAATTAATGTGTGCGGGAACCAACTTTTTCATCTTCTACAATCTCTAATAGAGAGGTTTGAGAGCTTAATTCCACAATGAAAGAGTTCATGTTTTGAGTGTTTGTTTTTCAAGAAAATCTTTCTTAAACACTTTTGTTTACACCCATAGTTGTTTATTCCAAGTACCACTTCTATATATTTGCTTGGACTGCTTGGCACCGGATTTTTCTCTACACCTCAAAGAAGAGAAGTTTGGGGTTTGCTTCTACATCCCTCAAGGAAGAAGAAACTTGTGTTTTGTTGCGGCATTTTCACATGGTGAAAGCCACCATGTGTGGTTGATGGTAGCCTGGTCTCAATTGATGGACTCCAAGATTCTGGTGGACTTTGGAATTATTCGCTAGGCGGAGGTTAAAGATCGAAGGAGCGCGTCAAGACTTGAAGGGAGTCGAGTCAGTTGTGCAAGTCCTCTTGTCGAGTCTTTGTAAAATTCATATCATACTTAGTGAATTTGTTAGGACAGGGTCGTCCGAAGTTTTTTTTCGATTTGAGTTTTTCCTCGTACATCGTCGTGTAGTGAGATTGTTTATTTTATCTTGTTTAACTCACCTAGAACGCATGCTTAGGTTAAAAAGATAAAATTGGATTTAATTTACAATCTTGCTTAATTTGGTGCTAGTTTAATATTTGGGTAATGCTTAACCTAATTTAATTCAAGTTTAAATAATTTAATTTGATAAAATTTGTTTTGGCCTATATAGAAAAATGAATTAATCATGTTAAGCAAATTTTAGGACTTGTGTTAAATTATTTTTTGGGGCTAAAAGTAAATTTCTCATAGTTAAATTCATGTGTTAGTTTTGTTTGTGAGAAACTCCTAATATTAGTTTATGTGAATTTTGTGTGTGTGTGTGTGTGTGTTTTCCATAATTCACTAATTTAGATTTAATTTTAATTTTGGGTTTAAGTTAATTTTTCATCTTTTTATGAAAAGAGAATCAAATAAATTTTGAAAATTTAAATTCTTATGTTGAACCATATTTATTCCGCATTAAAGGAAATTGATTTTGAAATTTTTTTAAATTGGGGGTACTATCGCACTTGTTTCATTTATTTTAATTAAATTATTGCTTACGTCTAATTTAAAAATACCCGAATTAATTAAATTCTACATGTTCAGAAATATGGCGTGTTACAATATACTCTACCCCAACCCCACTATCTCCCTGACATTTGATACAGCTAGAGAGTCTATATCCGTGACACACATGGAGGGTCACGGATTGCCGAGGGAGAAGGATCTTAGTGCCACTGCAAGTACCGTGGTGCACGATCGTCTACTGTAGCCTTTCAAGTATCGGGTTAGAGTGATTTAATTATTTCCCAAGGAAAGGGGATGATGTCTTGTGGTTTAACGAGTAAGATTGTGTTTGACATATCGACGGCATAGTGGAGTTTGGTCAGTCATTCTCCGGGAGCATTATTGGTCTTTTGTATTTGATACTTAAGACTTATGTGATATTACAATTAAACTGTTGTTTTGATGTAATTAAACTTGTATTTGATCTAATTTGGTTTGATATGTTTAATTTCATAATTCTTTTGATTACTTTAATTGCATATTATAATGTGGATGTTGTTGTTTGGAAAGACTAAAAGCAAGGGGTTTTCTTGCTATTTTGAAGCAAGTTTTCTGTTGGGTAGTAGCTACTGCCCAACATTGTTTTGTTCTAGTTTTGTCTCGGCCCTTGATCACGACAAGTTCTTGACAATTCCTTTGTTTTTAAGGTCCAAGATTGTGACAAGAATTTGGTCACCCCTTAATTTGACATAAAATCTAGTTTTAAAAGGATCGTAATAACAAGGTTTTGTCATGGTCAAGACCGTGACAAAGCATATTGTCTCGCCCAAAATTGTCATAATCTTTGTCCGTGATAAGGATTTGTTATCACAACCTAGGACCATGAAAAGAAGGTTATTTTGGTGTACTGCATACATGAAGGGAAAAATTAGTCTCTACCACATTGGGAGTTACCGCTCGTAGACGTATGATTACCAAAAATGGTTGCCAACTCTTCATAATATGCACATTATTTTCCTTTAATCTTTATCACCTCATGTTTGTTTGGACCCTATGGACGAATGTAGGGTATCAGTGTTGAGTGTCTACATATATATTATAGAGTAAAATTACATGTACCCATAAAAAAATCCAAAATGTGTACCCGCCTAACAAGATAAAAATTGGTACAGGCTTTTAATGCTGTGGATGAGAGTCATTTTTATGCCCTGACGGGACCCACAATAATAAGGTATAAGCGTTTAATGCGGTGGGTATGGATTTTAAGTATTTTTGTGAGTAACATAGTTTTATTCTATATTATATATTTTTGTGGGTAACACAGATGCTCCCCTTTTCGAACAACTGTTGGGTGTCCTAGGGTGTAGGTGTCCATAATACTCGGCATACACCCCGTCATAAACTACGTTAGTGTCTTACCGGCAATATTTTCCAAAATTCTTAAAAACTGTGTATTTGAATCATCTGAGCATCCATATGCGAGCATTCAAAGGGCCACTGCAATTTTTTGCACCCTTGAAAAACTTCATTTTCCACGATTGCCTTACTTTCTTACAAAATAGTGGTTAATAATCAATCCTTTTAAGGATATGGAGGATAAAATACGATCGCATTTGGAAATAACACCAGAAGATCTTGGTGATGTACGTTGTCTCTACATCATAATAATCTTTCATTAATACCTTCCATCCCTATCTATGTCAACAATTTTTTTACTAGGTATCGAGTCTCAGGTGACGAGACTGGTATGTTACTCTTCAACCTCTAAGACATGAGGAACTACATATGTTGTTATGATGAGCAAGGTTTCGTTGTAATTTTTTTTCGATAATGACTCACTAGAAAATATGACTATTGTTTAATAAACTAGTCGTTATAGGATTCCATGACTATTGTTTAATAAACTAGTCGTTATATCCCCAACAAAAGTTGGGATGCTACAAGAAAGGGAGATTCCTGGTAGTCTAACTACCACAGGAAGGCCTAACTTGCCTAATGCTCTGGAGAGACTTATGTTTTTCAGTTAAGAAAACTAGCATTCTGATATTTCACCCACCATAAATGCCATAATTATTTGGATAGGGTCTTATTAGATTATTTAGGTCCTGGAGTACATTAGTTTTCGGGTTCAATAATTTATTGTAATCTAAAATGAATGGAAATGGTCAATTAAGTGTCTAATCGATTAGTTAACTTATAAATTCCAAAATTATCCGCATTGTACATTGTTAAATGTACAAATCACCCTTTACTTTATGTACTTACTTAATAACACTTAATTAAAAATTATATATCAATTGTCAATTAAATGTGATTACTAACACAAATATTCAATTTGAATGTTAGTTATAATTATATATAGGGGCATTTACGTTTAGATCCTATTAGACGTTTTTATATACATTCTAGTCCCATTATGTTTTTCTTTTACATATAAGTCCTATTCCTAATTTTTTGGAACTTTTTTTCCAATTTTACCCTTTTAAAACCAACAATCCGTAACTTCCTCGAGGAAGTTACATAAGTGGTTGAACTTTTTTTTTTAATCTTCAAATGATCATAACTTTTGATTCACAAATCCGTTTTTCACAAAATTACTATTTTTGAAATCTGCTCGACGAGATCTATCAAACAAGATTCATGAAGGCTATAAAATTCTAAAGAAAAAAATTTACACAAACAGTAAACTTTACTGTATGCACTAGAATATGAAATAGTTTTATATATTTGACATTTTCACAAACAGACAGTAACATTTACTGTGCTAATACTACACGGTATATATATATATATATATATATATAAGGTATTTTTCAATCCATCGTATATATATATATATATATTTTTCAATCCATCGTATATATATATATATATATATATTTATATATATATATACTGTGTAGTATTACCACAGTAAATGTTACTGTATGTTTTTGAAATGTCACATATATAAAACTATTTCATATTCTAGTGCATACAGTAAAGTTTACTGTTTGTGTAAAAAAATTTATTTGGAATTTTATAGTCTTCATGAATCTTGTTTGATAGATCTCGTCGAGCAGATTTCAAAAATAGTAATTTTGCGAAAAACGGATTTGTGAATCAAAAGTTATGATCATTTAAAGATTAAAAAAAAAGTCAAACCACTTATGTAACTTCCGCAAGGAAGTTACGGATGGTTGGTTTTAAAAGAGTAAAATTGTGAAAAAATTTCCTAAAAAGTTGAAATAGGATCTATGGAATTATTAAAAAGTCAATAGGACTTATAAGCTTGTTGACCCGATAAATGGGACCTAGATATAATTACCCCTTATATATAATTATACTTATTATTCGCATGAAATATATATATATATACTATGGACACATTTTACTAATCATCATAACTAGGCCCTTCCATTTTTTCAGAAGACACGTGGATCCCGCCGTTGGCATGCAATAAGGGTGTGGATAAGATACGGTGCTAATAAGTTGGAGAGAATATAACTTATGAGGATGCAAATAATCACAAAAAAGCGAGTCTTGCAATAGTTAGACTTTGAATCATGTCTTATAAATAGTGGTGCCCAACCTAGGTGAGGAGCATGGAAAAATTGGCATACTAAACGTCTTTTATATTTTATCATCGACCTCTATTCATTTAATAAAAACAACTCCCCTCCCATGGGATGGGAATGATGTCTAACCATGTACATTTGGTGTTCTTTTTGCGTGATTATGGCAAGTTATATTATCTTTGGGCTTTCTATTGGTTTGTGTAATTACTCGATCAGGTATAGTGAGTTTTTGCTTGTATAAATAGCTTTGTTTATGGGAATATGAGTTTTGTGAATCCCGTTAATTGGATCCACGCATGAGATATTGATTTGATCCATGACAAACACCCAAGAAGAAAAGCATAGCTCGCATGATATCCAATAAAATAGTCATGTATCACCACCACAATGGAGAATTTAGTTTGTCGTTCACTTAGTCCTTAATAGGTTAACTGCATGTTATGTTGTTACTTTTTTAATGTAAAGTTTAAAAAAAAGGGTTTTTGACTTTGAGAGTGAAGAGGGAAGTTGCTTTTGGTTTTGCTCCCACATGCAACTTTAAACGGATGCCATGTTTTCTCCGACTTACCTTCTAAGTATCTTCCACTCAATTCCCACTGTTATCCTCAAGCTTTTTCTTTTAAGATACCATTTGAGGAATCATATTTTTTTACTCATTTTTGGTGAACCTTACCGTGACCTCTATAAATATATATCTCTATTTTTATCTTCTTAAAAACAAGTCTTGGGAATATGGTCAAAAAGTGAGAGAGAGAGAGAGAGAGAGAGCTCTTTATTTGAAAACGGGAGATAACACCAACACGTAAAATAAAAACATGAAAAAAAATCTCTCATAAATTTTTTCCTTCGTGAAATATTTATTCTCCTAATTTCGACGTTGTTATATTGAGCAATTTATTTCGAATGAATGTTAATATGCTATATAACTCCAATGCATTATTACATAAGACATAGTTAATTTTGGACTTGTTTTATTTTAGGAGTAACGTGACAGTGTACTATCTGCACAAAGAGGATAGAGTCGCGAAATGTCTTAAAGAGAGCGACATAGTCCGTGACTCAACTCAATAATCATATATTTTATAAACAATTGAGGTAATATTTTTTTTTTTAATAGATATTTGGATTCCAAAGCATGTGGTTCATATTTGCAACATTCATTTGAGGTAACAATTTAGTTTTGAATAGTAGCGAAATGTCTTAAAGAGAGCGACATAGTCCGTGACTCAACTCAATAATCATATATTTTATAAACAATTGAGGTAATATTTTTTTTTTTTAATATATATTTGGATTCCAAAGCATGTGGTTCATATTTACAACATTCATTTGAGGTAACAATTTAGTTTTGAATAGTAGACTAAGTTAAAAATGATTTTGATTTTTTGATTTCTTTATAAAACTCTCTCGTGGGATTTTTTAATCAAAATATCTAAATTGTTCCAACAATTTTAAGACGTTTGGTAACTTTGACCTTGTACCTCTAGAAATTTTTGTTTAGCCCCCAAACTTTCTAACTATTATATTTTGAAAAGTAGAAAAATAAATCTCAGTATTTAAGTCAATCTGGAATCAATCGACAATTTCATGAGAAAATAGAACTTGAAGAATAATGAACCCCTTCAGTCTTAAATAGGTCAATCCTATTTTTTAGTTATGAATGTGAAATATCATTTTATATACGATGTTATTATAGAAAATGGAATTGTCCACTTTTTTGGACAATTCACTTATAGCCACTTGTGGTTAACGAATAAAATAAAATTTTGATATTTCGAATCAAATAAAAATGTGATATTTGAAAACAAATAAAAATTTGTTATATGAAAACAAATGAAAAATTGTTATATGGAATCAAATTAAAATTTGATATTTGAAAACAAATGAAAATTTGTTATATGGAATCAAATGAAAATTTGTTATATGGAGTCAAATTAAAATCTGATATTTGGAATCAAATGAAAAATTATTATATAGAAACAAATGAAAATTTATTATATGGAATCAAATTAAAATTTGATATTTGGAGTCAAGTGAAAATTTGATATATTGAATCAAATTAAAAAAATTATATTTGAAATAAAATGAAAATTTAATATAAGGTTTAGAAGGGTAAATAATTAACATTTTCGCCTTGCGCTATGTTTACTACAAAAGAAAATTATTCAGATTTTTCTTTAAATGTTTATATGAAAGTGTAGTTGGTAGTTTTCAACCACATTAAAGTGATCGATGATGGAGAAAATAAATCTGAAATTTTATGTTATGAATTTTGTTGGAATATTTTCTTAGTTTTTTATGTTATATACACTGAAATTTAGCGACTATTGGCATGCATATATTATGATGAGATTATGAATATTATGTTTTGGAATCTCTAAAAAATGAGTTGTATTCATTATATTATGATTTTTACAAATATGATGCACAATGGTGAAAATTTTACATAGCTTCTAGTAAAACGATTTTATCTGAACTTATACTCAGTCTTTTGGGGTGATACTATTTTTTTATAAAACTAGACTCGTAAAGGATAAATTCTGAAAATTTTCGTAAATTTTAAATAAGAGGTTTGGTCATGGTGAAATTTCAAACTTTATTTTTGAATGAAATATTTCGAACATGAACATTCCCTTGTAAATTTGAACCACGTCATTATTGCAAAGAGATTCTAAATCTTTTGTATATTGTAGCAATTTGAAATTAGAAGTTTACAAAGTTCTAAGAATATTTTAGGATAAAAAAATGAAAGATCAATTTTCTAAAAATTATATAAGGTAGTATGTATTTTCTATTATTATTTGTGCAATCTATGAAAATTACATATGATACTTTGCACCTCATGCATATGATATAATCATGGTGAGAAGAGATCTCATATGTCAGATTTCATATTGAGTAAAAAAATCCATATGTCGAAATGATAATAATTGGAGAATTTTATCATTATTGAGTTTTGTGCAAAAATAATCTTTACTTTGGTAAAGGTATTCTAGTGGAATGAGTTGGAATAAATGTTTAAAATCTAATACGAAATATTATCTTATACAATGTGAAAAATAATATTTAAACAATTGTATATTTCATTTCTTTAAGAAATAGATTGTGTAATCTGTATGTGGCTTTCAGACACTCGAAAGACTGAACTTATGACTAAAACAAATGAATATATATTTTTGAATCATGTATACTTGAAATCATGAAGCATGTCTTAATTTAAGGAATAAGATTAATTCTTATTTAATGCCTAAACACTATGCGTTTAGATTCCATTTTGATGAAGTAAACATATAGTGGGGGCACATTATGTTTCTTCTCAATGATATATCTAGAGAATAGTGGGGACACTCAAGCGAGTACCTTGAAGAATATTTTAATAGAATCTAAAACTTTGGTGTTCAAGAGAATTTTTTATTTTTGAGTTGTGACTTAAAAATAAAAGCTTACTTATGCATTAAAAAGGATTCCGAAAATCCTTAGAAAAGTCATGTCATAAATGTTTGGTTGAATTCACTTAAATGAACTATAAATTAGTTTATAATTGACTTATCTTATAACTTTAAGATAATAAGGAGTATGTATCTCCTTTGAAGTAATAATGAGACGATTATCGTTTGAAGTAATAATGAGACCATTATCGTTTATGAATATAAGCTTTGATTTATCTATAGTAAGATTGTTAGAGAAGTAGACTAAAACCATAATTTATGTAATAATTTTAGTTATGGATTTATTATTAAAATAAAATCATTTTTATATATTTTAATAGAAATCATGTATGGACATAATATTTGTATTATTTTATATATTGCTGGTGTCTTTTATTCTGCTTACCAGGCATTTTGGTGTGAAGAATATGGCTTACACACAGAGGATCAGATCACTAGTTCTTGTGAAATATAAGTTTTATAGTTCACAGTTTTAGACGGAATTGGACACACCATCAGTAGGGTTGTAGCACAATATTTTAGTAGGTCTATCTTGACTATGAGAAACGACATAGTTTCAACTTATTGTGCTAGGACACTTTATATGTATTGAACGCAACTACTTTGAGGACATTGTTTTTATACTGATTTTATAAGACAATGTACTTGATTATTATTAGATATACTTAAGGCTCTTTATCCGGATATGATTGATGGACACATGCATTAATTATTTATTGTTTTGACCTATTGGGTGAGACTCATTACACTACACCAAAAACAGGAAACTGGCACGGTTTAAAATAGTGCCAGACGCAATCTGGTACTGTTTTAAACCGTGTCAAAATCAGGGGTGTCAGATTTTCTGGTGCGGTTTAAAACCGTGCTAGATTTCCCAAACTGGCACGCTTTTAAATTGTGTCAATTTTTAATCTGGCACGCTTTAAACCGTGCTAGATGTTGAATCTGGCACGCTTTTGGCACATATTGAAACCGTGCCAAATTGTCTATTTTCTGGCACACTTTCAGCACGGTTATAGAGCGTGCTAGATTATTTTATAAGCGTGCTCATTTTTATTAATTGTTACCGTGCCAGATTTTTCCGTTGATTAAAAAAAATAGGAAACAAATCTGAAAAATCTGCAAATTCCAAATCTGGTAGGAAAAATATTTATTATTTGCAAAAAAAATCAAGAAAATTCACAAATTATGAATATCGCAGGTTGATAAATTAATGTGCATACAAACTGCAAAAAATTACAAGAGTTAATACCAATATAAAGCCCGCACGACCATAAAAGTTGACAATAACTTCAAAAAATTACAAGAGTTGATAGTTCCCATATCAAAAAAAATTGGGCAGAGTTTCCTCTATTTTTTTAGCATTCCAAAACCTGCTAACATAAAATCTGTCAATATAAAGCCCGCACGACCATAAATGTCAACAATAAAACTACTACAGCCAACACGACCATAAAACTACTAAAGCCTGCTCGGCCATAACATAAAAAATAGACTCCTGAATATTAACGACACTAAATAAACAATCCCCCTATTGTAAAGGATTGATTTCTTTGTGTGTTCCAAGAGGATAAAAGCTAGCGATTGAATGTCATCCTACAAAAAAATAGGACACAAAAAAGATACAATATTAGTAACCAAGTCATTTTAAAAAAAAAATCGTATTCAAGCAGAAAAATTGCATATACGAGTTACAATTATTATATTCTCAAACTGAAAGTCTCGTGAGTACGCGGTTAGTTCATACGAGTTACATTACTCTCATACGAGGTGTTAGTACCTCTTACGGGGCCGATTGGGGGCTAGTTTGAATTTTCACCCTTTAACGACTTGTTTTTAAGCCTAATCCATAAATTTTCAAATTATCATCATATGCTCAAATCGGGAGACCCGTGATTACGCGGTTAGTTCCTACGAGTTACATTGGTCCCGTGCAAGGTGTTCATGCCTCTTACGAGACCGTTTGGGGGCTGAATTGGGTTTTCACCCTTTAACGGCTTGTTTTTAAGCCTAATCTAGATATTTTCAAATTATCATCATATTCATAAAATGGGAGACCCGTGAATATACGGTCAGTTCCTACGAATTACATTTGTCCCGTGCGAGGTGTTCGTGCCTCTTACGGGGCCGTTTGGGGGCTGAATTGGGTTTTCACCCTTTAACGGTTTGTTTTTAAGCCTAATCTAGATATTTTCAAATTATCGTCATATTCATAAACTGGGAGACCCGTGAATACACGGTCAGTTCCTACGAGTTACATTGGTCCCGTGCGTGGCGTTAGTGCCTCTTACGGGGCCGTTTGAGGGTTGGTTTGAGTTTTCACCCTTTAACGGCTTGTTTTTAAGTTTAATCCAGATATTTTCAAATTATCGTCATATGCTCAAATCGGGAGATCCTTGACTACGCGATCAATTCCTACGAGTTACATTGGTCCCGTGCGATGTGTTCATGCCTCTTACGGGGCCGTTTGGGGGTGGGTTTGGATTTTCACCCTTTAACTGCTTGTTTTTAAGTTTAATCCAGATATTTTCAAATTATCATCATATGCTCAAATTGGGAGACCCGTGACTACACGGTCAGTTCCTACGAGTTACATTGGTCCCATGTGAGGTGTTCGTGCCTCTTACGGGGTCGTTTGGGGACTGAATTGGGTTTTCACCCTTTAACGGCTTATTTTTAAGCCTAATGATGATATTTTCAAAATATCATCATATTCATGAATCGAGAGACCCGTGAATACACGGTCAGTTCCTACGAGTTACATTGGTCTCGTACAAGGTGTTAGTGCCTCTTACGGGGCCGTTTGAGGGTTGGTTTGGGTTTTCACCCTTTAACGACTTATTTTTTAGTTTAATCCAGATATTTTCAAATTATCATCATATGCTCAAACCGGGAGTCTCGTGAGTACGTGGTTAGTTCATACGAGTTACATTAATCTCATACGAAGTGTTAGTACCTCTTACAGGGCCGATTGGGAGTTGGTTTGGATTTTCACCCTTTAACGGCTTGTGTTTAAGCCAAATCTAGAAATTTTCAAATTATCATCATATGCTCAAACCGGGAGACCCGTGGCTACGCGGTCTGTTCCTACGAGTTACATTGGTCCCGTGAGAGGTGTTCGTGACTCTTACGGGGCCGTTTGGGGGCTGAATTGGGTTTTCACCCTTTAACGGCTTATTTTTAAGCCTACTCTAGATATTTTCAAATTATCGTCATATTCATAAACCGGGAGACCCGTGAATACACGGCCAGTTCCTACGAGTTACATTGGTCCCGTGCGAGGTGTTAGTGCCTCTTACGGGGTCGTTTGGGGGTCGGTTTGGGTTTTCACCCTTTAACGGCTTGTTTTTAAGTTTAATCCAGATATTTTCAAATTATCATCATATTCTCAAACCGGGAGATCCGTGACTACGCGGTCAGTTCCTATGAGTTACATTGGTCCCGTGCGAGATGTTCGTGCCTCTTACGGGGCCGTTTGGGAGCTAAATTGGGTTTTCACCCTTTAACGACTTATTTTTAAGCCTAATCTAGATATTTTCAAATTATCATCATATTCATAAACTGGGAGACCCATGAATACACAGTCAGTTCCTATGAGTTACATTGGTCCCGTGCAAGGTGTTAGTACCTCGTACGGGACCGTTTGGGGGTTGGTTTGGGTTTTCACCCTTTAACGGCTTGTTTTTAAGTTTAATCCAAATGTTTTCAAATTAACAATAGGGAACTAAAATATATTTTAAGCATCAAATAAAGAGGAATCTAAAATATGTATTAAAAATGAGGGAGCATGAAAACTCAAATAAATATTACCTTTATCATTCCTTGTTGTCATCAATGGGAGGGAGAAAGTCATCGTGCCAATACAAAAATCCATTGTTACCCACATCTCCCAACGTCTCACAAGATCCTTGTTTTCCACCCCAAACTGGATATTCAGGCACTTTTATGAGGTCGAGTATGATCTTCACTTCTCTTTTTCCTAACTCATGGAAGTGAACTGAAGATACAGCTCCTGGCGACAATTTTCCACCATAACCGACGACTTGACCAGTGTGAGATAGTATTTTGCATTCCACCATCGAGCTAAAACTTAAAACTTGGGATGTGGGGGGAGTAAAAGGACTGGAAGGAGTTGCAGTGTTTGGAGATGGTAATGCATGAGAATTATGTCCAACACATGCGAACTTTCCACTCTCAAAATTCTTTACAAAATCTGAGAGTGTAGACTTCACACCCTCCATTTCTTCTCTAAGGTTATTCACATGATCCTTCGAACTTTCGTTGTCCGCATTTACCTCTTGAAGCATTTTTCAAGCAAATGCAGACACCAATATAGCTGTTCTAGAAATCGTGGACCCAACGCAACGAACACGTCCTCGCGTGTCTTTCCCAAATACATCAAAAATTGGCCCAGCATCCAAGGTCTCCTCTTGACCACTCGCTTGGTATACATCTAGAAGAATTTTAACCTTATTCTGTACATAAAGACATTAAAGTTATCATTTGAATTACATATTGGATAAAAGAAGCAAAAAGATAAACATTAAAGTTAAATTACCACAAATGCTTTTTCATGAGGCGCATAATCTCCGCCTTTTACTTTATGAGATGACAAACACAATTCAGCATGGGTTGGTTCACGTCCATGCTCCTTTTTCCAATTCTCTGCAGCTCGGGCATAACCATAACGACCCGTGTTATGAGTAGTCGTTTTCGCACAATTTTGTTTTATCACTTTATTTTTTCTTCGCAAATCCCTTTGGGCCTGTACAGCTTCATTGTCACAAAATACCTCCCAATCCTCTGGTTTAACATTTTTAGGAACATTCTCCCTCCACTTTGCAACATTTCCACCCTTCAAATTTACCCTTATCTTGGCCTTGAACTTCTTCCAAGACTCATTAGCTTTTTTCATAAACATGTTTTTTTATTATCTTTCACATCGGGAAAATCTTTCTACAATATATGAAAGAAACAAAATTATCATTATGTAATTAAATTTAGTAACAATTACAATTGAAGCCAAAGAGAAAATATAGTATACCTTGAACATTGTCCAAATTTTATTCTTATATCACACATCTACATGTCTCCATGTTATATAAGAAACCGGTACATGCGTCCTAGTGAGGTCTCCCCATCTAGTAGAGGGTGTAGCTGAATTATTTTCCCACCGAAAGGCCATGCTCGTTAAATTTTAATATCTTTGTGGAAATTCCATCACCCATTGTCGAATAACTCGAAGCAACCTTCGAGCGGGAGTTTGATCCTAGTGTCGTACCACTTGGTGACGGATTTGAAGTATCACCCACCTGAGACATTATTTATCTGACAAGAGATTGTTTGGCACAAAAATAATCAGAATAAACAGAATATTATATCATCAAAACAACTATTGTACAATTGCTATTGGTAAACATGCTTCCATTAGATTAAGTTAAAAGTCCAATATCGGTAGCATTTTATTTAAACAGGTAGCATTTGATTTAGACAGGTAGCTATGAAAATTGAGTGTTTTGACTTAAACATGCTTCCATTATATGAAACAGAACATATATATATATAGCTGCGAGTGGAGAAAACGAGTCATCCTGCTGCTGCTGCGATAAACATATGATCATCAACAATGTTATAATCTTTACTAAATGAATGAACGGGTACTGCAGTTGTGATACCCATACAGCTGCTGCTGCGATCAGATTTGAAGACAATACTAACACTGCCCCAATAACTAAATACCCAAGTTTAGGAGTTATTCAACACATATCAGGCATGAAAGATTCAATAGTTTCAATAGATTAACAATGACTAAATACCCAAGTTCAATAGATTGAAAATAACTAAATACCAAAGTTTAAATAGTAAAAATGTGATATCAGGTTCGAACATGAAGCCATTACATTATATTAATTCGGTATCTAAAAGTTCCAACAACTTCTCATTTTCCTCGGGAATAGAGTCATACATCATACGATCAATCTCAATCGCATCTATTTCTTTTGTCAATCTCTTGGGAGAGTGCAAAACAATCGACCACCCCTTGAACTTGGTGTCTTTACAATAAAACACTTGAATTGCTTGAGATGCAAGGATTAATGGATCGTCGTGTATTGAATTTTTACTCGTGAGCTTACTAAGGTTCACCATCACCAATTTTGAGGTCGAGTCAACTTTACAAGCATTCTTATCATCTACGTCCACCCATTCACAATAAAAGACTATTTGTGTGAACTCAATATAATTCAAGTCGAGTATTTATCTAATAACTCCATAAAAAGTTATGAGGACCCCCTTCTTATTAAATGCCTTCATGGATACACCACTACTCTGAAAGCTGTGATTCTCTTCATATGCAGAAGTACAAATGGTATAGCCATTGCATTGGAACTTGTCATAGCTAGTAACCCTATGGAGTGGGCCATCGGCATAGGGCTAAATTTCGATATCATTAGATCTTAAGGCCTACAATGAAATGAATATTTTTTTAATATTTTTATAGAAATAAGGTTATGATAAAAAAAAATAAGTACCTAGATAAAAAAGACTTGCCTCGTTCCTTAGCCAAGGGATGAAATCATCAATTCTATGCATCGATGTAGTCCCAGTTGACCCAAATTTGCTACAAGTAACGAATTTCGACATTAAGAAATTTTTAATTACAATAAAATAATATGAATTAGTAATGGTTTACATGTTTACCTTCTCCACTCATCAACGCCATGGTATTAAAATAGAACCCATCTTCGTACTTGTTCATACTGCACAGTATTTAGGGTCAACTCCTTACCTTTACCCAATGCTTGTTGACACATTGAGTCATCAAACTCATCATCGAGAAAATCCTCAAGGTTCCTCTTATGAGTACCTTCACCTCTAATATATACATATTCCATGGCATACAAAGAAGCTTCATGTAATAAATATGCATTAGCAATGCTCCCTGCGATGTACCTCTTATTTCGTGACCACCTTTTGTATCTTCCCATTTCTCTTTCAAACAACCACATTGCACGATATCTAGGTGGCCCAGCTATCAATGCTATATCGGCTAAATGGTGCATGACGTGGATCATGACCACAAAAAAGGCAGGTGGAAAGTAAATTTCGAGGACACAAAGAGCCTCTACTAATGCTTGTTTTGCCTTCAAAAGATGTTCCCTGAAAATCACTTTTGCACAAACAACATTAAAGAATATGCTTATCCATTGTATAGCTTTAAACAAAGGCTTATGATCTGGAAATGAATGCATAAGCAACGCAGGAAGCAATCGTTGCATAATGACATGATAATCATGAGACTTGAGATTGGTTAATCCGGGAAGGTCAAGGTTAACATTATTGCTGAAATTTGATGAAAATTCAATCGGTACCTTCAATGTTTTCAAGGTGAGATAAAAGGCTTCTTTCTCTTCCTTTCCTAATACAAAAGGTGCTGATGGCATTCACCTTTTATTACTACCTTCAACATCTTGCATCCATAATTTTCTCTTAAGATTCAACGGGACCTTCAACTCTTCCCGAGATCTAACTGTATCTTTATTTAACGATCCTTTCACTGAGAGAATGGTACCTAAAAGAGTCTCTGTTACATTCTTTTCAACATGCATAATGTCTAAATTATGTTGAATATCATGATCCTTCCAGTACTTTAAGTCAAACAAAATGGATATCCTCGAAAAACCCTCAGTACCTGTGAGATCCTCGTCGTCACCTTCACTTGGATGATCATCATTATCTACATCATCTTTCAATACTATTGGCTCTTTTTCTTTCCCCTTTCCTTTCCCTTTCCCCTTCCCCTTCCCGTTCTACTTCCCCTTCCCCTTCCCCTTCCCTTTAGCCTTACCCTTCCCCACTCCCTCTCCCTCTCCCTCTTTTCGGGCACCTTCTCGAGCGATAACAGACATAATTTGCTCAACCTCTACACTTGTTAACTTTCGTGGAGACATAGCAGTCTCTATTTTACCATTAATTTTTTTCTTTGATGTGTCGTACCTGTAAGGATGGTTTTCGGTAAGGAACATGCGAGATCATTGATAGAAACATTTCGTTGACTTGTAAAGATATTCCGAAGATGTGTTTGTAGAGAAAATAGGGCACCCATAATAACCTTGAGTTAAACAACCTGCTAACATCCCATAAGTAGGAAAATCATGAATACCCCACATCAACATGGATTTTAACTGAAAATGTTCATTTTTATTTGCATCCCAATCCTGGACTCCAGACCATAAGATCTTCAGCTCGTCGACAAGGGTTGGAGGAAGACATCAATATTACTTGATGGTGACTTTGGCCTGGGAATCAATACATTCAATATTGAAAACTCACTCTTCATACACAAGTATGGGGGAGGGTTGAGAGGTTGAATAATCATTGGCCAGCAACTATAGTTACGGCCAAACATGTTATTAGGGTTAAAACCATCAGTTGCTATTGCAAGTCAAAGATTTCGTAGATCCTTCGCAAATTGTCTCTACATAATGTTTGCATTTACCCACCCTGCTGAATCTCAGGGATGACGCATAAATTCCATACAAGAGCTTGCTAGAGCGTGCCAAATCATTTTCTCGGCTATCCATTTAATGGTATACAACCACTTTAGCCTAGGGATTAACGAAAAATGTTGCATTACCTTCTTAGGAACCTTAAGAAACTTCTTTTGTCCCTTAGGATATACAATTTCCTCCCCACCATCTCCTCTTGAAGTATACTTGTATCGCAAAGCACCACGTTTTAGACATTTATTACAGTTTTCATGCTCTTTTCAAAATAACATGCAATTGTTAATGCACACGTCATACTTAACCTAGTTCATACCAAGATCTCTAATTGTGTTCTTCATTTCGGTATAACTAGTTGTCAAGTTGTTCCCTTCAGGGAGTAACTCATTCAACAATCTAAGAATTCCACCTGTGGCGCCATCTGACAAATTAAATTGCATTTTTATATCATTTAACTTCATAAGAGCATACATGGTCGTATGGCGTGACGAACCAGTAGGAGGGTGCAGTGGCTCCATTACGAGTTGATGTAAACGCTCATACTTCTTGCCTTTGCCTTTGCCTGTATGTGTGTGAAAATCCTTCGAAACATCAAAAGTTTGGGGCCCTTCATCACCACCTACACAATTAGGTGCATTAGGACATGCTTCAGTCGTGAACGTCTCACAAGAATCATTCACAAGGTCATCCAAAGTCGGAATATTAGACACATCAATGTGTTCTCCAACATTAGTCTGAGCAACGGGTTGTGCTAATCGCTGGACTGGATTAAGAATTGACGTCTCCCCACGAAAATGCCATAAGGTGTAATTTATATCCATACCGTAGTCCATTAAATGGACAAAGATTTCATCTAAAGTAACATGTCCTTTTCCATTGCGATAACGCCTACACGGACATGAATGTATATCCCCGGTAATAGTGGTATGCACATACTGCAGAAAATCTAACACCCCATCTCTATACGAATCGGTATCAAAAAATTTCTCCTTTATCCACTCTTTATTGATCATCGACGACATCCTGATATACATGTGGATGCAGAATGTGTTAATAAGATCACATCACATAAAATAGCATTTAAATATTTCAACAAGAGGAATTGTGGAGAATTACTAAATTACAGTAATCACATATAATACATTCTAATTATCCAAATTGTCCCATATATATTCTTTAATCCCTCATTTGATAGCTATTGGTGGGCTCTCTCTCCAACAGGAGTAATAGTTTCGAGGAACTGTGGATCCTTTCTGCATCTTGACACACTGAATAAATCAGAGAAACCTAAAGCAATATAAGGGTGGACTAAGATCTAACATCCATTCTTACGTTTTAGTTATTAGACAGAAACAAAACCTACAAACCTTAGGTTTTTAGTCAAGAACACATCATGATCAACAACTCGTGTGCTTGGACAAAACCAACCTAAATCGCTTTAAAAACTTCATATTTTAGCCTAAAAAAGCAACCAAACATTCTACCCTGCTTCTATAAACCCACACCAGTGATAATCAAGCCACATGACCTCATCAAACAATAATTTTTTGACCCAAGAAATTAAAAAACCGAAGATATTCTTCACCGTCCAAATACCATATCAAAAGAAACCCAAAACACATAATCAAGATCAATTTTCATGGTTATAAATCAACGATTTATCATTTCATGGTCACACTATGGTTACGATTTGCATTTACATGTTGATTAATTCAAGTTAACAGGCGAGTGTATTACCAACATAACGCATAATCAGCACCAATAGAAACTAAACTAACGTCTAAAATTATGACACGATTGGAAAAATAATAACCACAAATTTTTAGTTCAATGGGGTATTGTAATCCCAATATACCACATCCCAACTGGCATGAACCAAGACACGGTAACAAGAAACCAGGTGAACCCAACACCCGTACAATCGCCCTGAATACATCCAAAATTGAAATTGTTCATCTACACCCAAATCCCAAACTCATTGACTAATAACAACTAATTTGGAACAAAAAGAACCTGAAATCGCAACTGATATATATATATATATATATATATATATATATATATATATATATATATATATATATGAGCAGCGATGCGGGAGCAGTAAGCAACGATGCGAGAGCAGTAGCAACGATGACGAGAAAAAATGGTGATGAAGCTCCAGTAGCAACGACGATGAGGCACGGCAGCAGTGGCGATGATGAAGCCGGTAGCGTGGGGAGGGAGGGAGAGAGAGAGTTAGATTTATAATGATTTGGTCTTGAAAATTTGGTCCCCACTCCAAATTTTGGGGGGTTATTTTTTTAACGAAGCGTACCCATATTTGGCACAGTTAAAAACCGTGCCAAATTTTGGCACTATTTCAAACCATTCCAAATTATGATAAAATTGTGCCAGATTCTGGCACGATTTTAAACCGTGCCAGAATCTCCTTGCCTAAGCGTGCCAGATTATCATTTTCGGTGTAGTGTTATTGGATCAATAATCTTGATAGATTGGGTAATGGTGATTAATGTATGGTGAAAGTCTTTTATGGATGAAATTGACATCTCGGTATAGAAACTGGTCATACCCCCTTAAGATTCTTATAAGTTTTGTATGAAACCCTGCATGTGGATTATGTTAATCTGACACTACAAATAAGTTAAGTTGGATCGTTCAAGGACTCAAAGAAGTTAATTAAATAAATTATAAGTAATTTATTATATTAACGAGTATCTATAACCTTAACGTGGGAAGAATTAAATAATTAATAATAAGGAGCTCGAAATATAATTTTGAGTCAAGGAGTGGAGTTACAATTATAATTATGTAGTGGTATTAATTATAATTAATGGACTAGGATTAGAATTCGAGTTGGATTAGATTTTCTCAAGACCATTAGGTGCCACATCCTTATCTCTCCTTAGGGTTCCTACTGTAACCAATATATATGCACATAAGGCTCGTTTTTCCTCAAGCCAGACGTCTCTCTTTGAGACTCAAAAACCCTAATTCGAATTTGTGAGAAATAGATGCAGCAAAGAGAAAAAGTGAGAAGAGAATGTGATCACGAAGGAAAAGCTCGCACTCTGCTTGTAATTGTTCATATTGGGAATACAATTGAAGATCATGAGGTGCGTCGGGCCTGCATTCACTACACCAAAATGAGTAAATTGACTCCCTTACAGCGGCTAGCCTTGTCACGGTCATTGGCCGTGCGAAAAAAATACGCATTTTTTTATCACGGTCATTGACCGTGATAAGTCTGTGACAACGACTTGTCATGGTCAATAACCATGACAATCCTTATAATATTGTCACGGTTAAGGGCCGTGACAATATTATAAGGATTGTCATGGTCAAGGACCGTGACACGTTCGTGACAAATGTCCCAGTAAAAAAAACCTTTCCCCTTCTTTTTTTCCCCGCCGATTCTTTCCTCCTTTTCTCTCTCTCTCTACACTGCTCTCCCTCTCTCTATCTCTTCCATTTATATATATATATATATATATATATATATATATATATATATATATATATGTGTGTGTGTGTGTGTGTGTGTGTGTGCGTGTGTGAGTGTATGTGTGTGTGTGTGGTGGGGCAGGGCGGGTGAGGGGGTAGGGAGGGGGGGGTTATTTGTCTGTGTGTGGTGGGGGTGGGGCAAGGTGTGTGTGAGTGTGTGTGTGTGTGTGTAGTAGGGGTGGGGCTATTTGTGTGTGTGTGTGGTGGGGAAGGGTGTGGGGCAGGGTGGGGGAGGGGGCAGGGATGGTTGGGGGGAGGAGGGGGCTGCGTGTGTATGTGCGCGTGTGCGTGTATATGTGTGTTTGTGCATAGTGTCCCTTGTAAACGAATTGATTGATTATTAATTTTTTTAATAAATTAATATATGCTTGCCCCTCATTGTAAATTAGTACATTAATATATGATTAATTATGAAAGTAGGATTGCCCCTCATTGTAAATTAGTAAATTAATAATTATATACTTTAATTGTTAGTTTAATTGATGAAAATAATTAATTGAGTAGATGAATTAGAAGGAGAACGGGATACACATTTATTGTTGACATTGTTATTGGATTATAGTGGATCGATGTTGGGTTGGTTAATTTTAAAAGTGGCATTACCACTGGATTATTGTCCATATGGGAGTGGAATTTTTTAATTTTTTTAAAAAATTACTTTGTATATAGAGCAATATATATATATATGTGTGTGTGTGTGTGTGTGTGTGTGTGTGTGTGTGTGTGTAGTATGATAATTAAATGAAACATACTTGAAATTACATATAGTGCGCATAGATACTAGCCTTTTAGTTCTTATGCGTACGCATTCAATAGCCCTTAGACCCGTTCGAAAGTCATTACCCCTGTAATGAGATCTCTCGAATTGTCCCGTTTGGACAGTTTGGGACTGCATAATTTTTGTATAATATTCTTAGTGTCTTAAAGTTGTTACTTTTGGAGGAAGTTTTGTAGTCGTATCCTAATGTTCTCTGGGTACATACTAGATTGACAAGTGTGACTATTATTTCAATTGATCAACTGAAATAACACTCACACTTGCCAATCTACGTCGTGTACTTGGAGAACTACGGTGATATGCTGTCGAATTTTTCTCAAATCGTAACAATGTGCATGAGCTGTTATGTATATTACAGAAAAATGCGGTCTTAAATGGGATAGGACTAGTCACCCTTTAGAGGAGATGGAGGAAATAGAAATTTCTATTATAAATTGAATTTCAATTTGAAATTTAAAAATCGAATATAAATAAGACATAATTAAATAAAACATACTATAAATCTAAGTTTTGTTTATACTAATCCATGAATATACACTTCGTACCTTTAATAGGTGATTAGTTGTGGTAGCTGTGATGGGATATCCGAAATACAAAGAGTGGATGGGTGAGATAAATAGAATGGGGGATGTGTTTCGCAAAGGTTCTAACGAATTTATAAAATACACAGAGAGATGTCATAATGATGAAGAGTTTTTTTGTCCGTGTGCTAGGTGTAAGAATGGTAAGGTGTTTGAGTGGAAAACAGTTGAACTACATTTGTTAAGATCAGGTATGCAAGATATTTATCTATTCATGGTGAATTGAAAGTTCCTTTTGTCCCCAACCAACCTTCACAACAACCTTCAAGAAGTAGGATAGATGTAGATAGGGATGACGTAGATCATAATATGTTAGAGGATTTAGTTGATGATGCGTACGGAGTTTATGAAGTAGAGGAGAATGAGGTTACTAATGATGTAGAAGGTTCAAGTGCTCGTGAAGATATCATGATAAAACTTGACGATGACTACCAAAGTTTAAAATTTAAGGCGACCCAACCGTTATACTCTGGATATGAGAAAGATCAAACAACTTTACATGCCATTGTTGGTTTGCACAGTTTGAAGACACAGTACGGTTTGTCTGTCAATAGCGTGACAGGAATTCTGAAATGGTTGAAGGGCTTATTACCCAAGGAGAATACACTTCCAAATAGTTATCCTGTTATGAAGAACAGTTTGAAAGATTTGGGAATAAAGTATAAATCGATTCATGCTTGTGTGTATGATTGCATACTATACCGAAAGGAGTATGAAAATCTCGATCGTTGTCCGGTATGCGATGAACCTAGATATGTCCATTCTATAGTAAAGAAGGAACAAGCTCAAAAGTGCCTCAAAAAGTATTGAAATATTTTCCCGTTGGGCCTAGATTACAGCGATTTTTCACAGTACCATGGATAGCGAAGGCAATGACTTGGCATGCTAGGGCAAAAGTAGGGGTAATATCATGCGTCATCCTATTGATTCTACTTCCTGGAGGAGGATGAATTATGAGTATCCCGATTTTTGCTCGAGAACAACGCAACATTCATTTGGCTATATCAATAGATGGTTTCAATCCATTTGGAAATTTAAGCACCCATCAGAGTGTATGGCCAGTGATCCTAGCCCCACTCAACCTCCCTCCTTCACAGTATATGAGACCTGAATTTTCGATGATGGCTTTGTTGATACCTGGGCCAAAGGCATCAAGTGATGACATCGACGTCTATCTGGCTCCTTTGGTAGAAAAATTAAATGAGTTGTGGAAAGAGGGTGTGCAATCATTTTACTCTTTTAGAAAAGAAGAGTTTACGCTGAAAGCTATGTTGATGTTGGCAATTCATGATTTTTCAGCTTATGGGACATTATCCGATTGTGTAGTACATGGTTATTTGGGGTGTCCTATTTGTGGAGAGGAGACTGAATCTCTTTGTCTATCCTTTAGCTCAAAAAATGTATACCATTGCCACAGGAGGTTTTTGACCCCGGCTCATAGTTTTAGATTTGAGAAATGTTCTAATTATTTATTGGGCGAGGTTGAACATAGGCTACCGTCAAGATAACTTTCGGGTTCAGAAATTGAAATAAAATCTTGTGAATGTGGCCCTAATATACCAGGTAAGAACCCCAAATTTAAGAATGTCAAGCATAAGAATACCCCAACTGGGAATGAAATTGAGATAAGAAAGGCATGGTCTAGGAGGTCAATTTTATTTGACTTGTCTTATTAGAAGAATAACCCGATGCGCCATGTACTGGATGTGATGCATGTAGAAAAAACTTCGTTGAATATATTGTGGGCACTTGCCTTGGGGGGAGTCATTCGAAGGATGGATAAAATGCACGAAAAGACCTTAAATCATTAAAACTTAATCCACAACTATGGTTGAAAGAAGATAGTAGGGGAAGGACAATAATTCCCCCTGGTGTGTTTACTTTAATGAGTGGTGAAAGGAAGGTGCTTTTAGACACAATATATAATTCGAAGGGCCCATCTACTTTTTCGTCCAACTTGCAAAGGATTGTGAATTATGCTACTCATGATTTATATAAGTGTAAGTCCCACGATTGGCATGTGATCATGCAATTGGTTCCTCTATTATTAAAGCACTGTTTCTATAAGCACAAGGATTTGCAGAGGGCTATTATGCAAATTAGTATTACCTTATCACTCTTGTGTGAGAAGGTTGTCAATCGAGAACACATAGTGGCCGCAAAATTGGCGGTGACCGAAGCGATTTGTGTGTTTGAGAAGTACTTTCCCCCAGCATTCTTTGACATAAGTGTTCACTTATTGGTACACCTATGCGACGAGGCACTTCTTTGTGGTCCAGCTAGATATCGGTGGATGTATCCGTTTGAAAGATTGATGAAAGTTTTTAAAGATTACGTCAAGAATACGCGATACATTATAGGATGAATTGTAGAGGAATACATCATCGTGGAGTCATCAATATATAATCGGGAATATATGACTGAGTCGACTAGCGTTGATGGCACTGATGAGTTCGTCGATGATGGAGGTCATGTGATGGAAAAATGAGTGAAATTAACGAGTTTGTAACATGAACAAGTAGCTCGTTATCTATTTGACACACATGAAGATGTCAAAGAATGGATAAAGTAAGTTTCAATTATTATAATGTTTAACATTATTTTAGATTATTTTATACATGATTAATTTTGTACTATGCAAAAAATATGAACCCTGTGAGAACAATAAAAGACGAAAATAATAGTACAATCAGACAGCGAATTTAGGTTGTGATTGACACAAGAGGTAATTATAATGAAAATGGTTGCTATATAACGTTACATTACACTCAAATTTTACAAGTAATATAATCAATTTATCTATATTCTCATCTCTTAAAGACGGGTGATGCGACATCAAGGATTGCTCGTCTAGCCACTGGACCCTTGTTCGCGGCACAAGAGTACAAAAAGTATCGATTGAACGGTTACTTTTTCGGCGCTAAAGTGTACGAGGAACGTATAAATGTACAGAACTCGGACATTTCATACAAGGCTCTTACTTTCTTTCGAGCGAGCGCAAAAGATAAAAACCTCGTTGAAGCTGAAATGACTTACTATAGTGTAATCCGAAATAAATTTGAATTGGATTATATAAGCTTCAAAGAGGTTGTATTTTACTGTGACTGGGTAAGAGTTGAGGATAAAAATGCTTGTAAAGTTGATCCTGTAACCAATTTGATCATAGTTGACTTGTCAAAGTTGAAGAGCAACGACCACGTGAGCGATAAGCTGTTTGTTTGTGCATTTTAAAAGGTTAACCAAGTGTTTTACTCAGAGTATATCAACAACGAGTCGTGGTCAATTGTCCAACACGCGCCAAAGCGTTTAAATAGTAGTGTGGATGACTTGGTTGCTCCTATCGAATATCAATCCATTTTTTATGATAACCCGAATTTTAAACATTTTTTCAATTTGTAATAAATATTCCAATTCGTATCGAAACATCCATTTTTAATTGATTTGCACTTTATCATTTTCACTCTTGTGTAGTGTGGGTGTGTGTGGGCAGTAGGGATGAGGGTGGGGATGTTTCAAATTTTTAGTAATTGTACATATTATGAGCTAGATGCTGTTATTTTAGAATTCAGAATTGAGGTGTTTAACACTAACAATTCATTTTTATTTGTAGTCATTGTACATATTTTCATGTCTTCTTATAATTCATTTTGATTTGTACTAATAACATTTGTTTACAGCAAATTTCTCCTTCAGGTATTAAGGCGAGGATGATGATGATGGTTATGATGATGTCGTATGGGCTCGGTGGTAGCGGAGGCGATGAGGGCTCCTCGGCCCCTAGGCTCCCCAAATATGGAAAATTAGGGATGGCCATCGAGAATGAGTCGGGGCTATTAGCGAGATCCCTCGAGCTAGTAAGGATGATCATCAGCCCGGGGTACATTAGTTGGAAAGAAGTGTCATATGAGCTCAAGTTAGTTATTTGGGTGGCACTACATGTAATGTATTTATATTTATATTTATATTTATATTTATATTTATATTTCAATTTCAATTTCAATTTTAATTTCAATTTCAATTTCGATTTCGATTTCAATTTCAATTTCAATTTCATTTTATGTTTATATTTATATTTATTCGCAACTAACATTGTATTTGTTGGACAAGAACAATTCAGCCTGGATCCAAAGCTACGCGAAGGAGCCAATCTCATTGGCAAAATGGCAATAGTTCATTGACAATGAGATCGGGGAGCGATAATTGGCATCTCGCCAATCGGGGAGGGAAAATCGGGAAAAAAAGATGAACGTTCACTACTCCGGCCAGACGTCTTACGCCGAGGTGGAGCATAGGATGATGGTAAGATTTAATTTTTCTATAACTACAGAAATATATTATTCTGCATTATTTTACTTTACGGGGTTGATACTAACTTTACTTTATTTCATTTCAGGGGATAAGGAGGGCCCTGGGGGTAGGCCACATAGGCTCGATACTTATGTGGCTCTTCGAACGAAGAAGGGAAAGGACAAGGAGGTGTCCCCGAGCGTCACGACCACGATTGTAAGTAATCCGACATTTTACTTTTTATTAATTACGTTATAATTTTTTAATTCACTTATTTTACTAATCATGTGCTTTTTGTCATTTCAGGAAAAGCTTAAGGAAGTGCATGAGTCGCAGTCTGATGCCGACAAGGCATCTTTGTCCACAGACGCACTCAGCCAAGTGCTTGGCTCTGATCGCAAGGGGAGGACAAGGGGGTGAGCTTGTGGGTGGCCAAATCTTGGATCATCAGATTGGAGACGAGCAACGCCGAGTTGGGTCGAACGGTGGATTCACATGACGCCAAGCTGTCCCGTTTGGAGGCAAAGATCCATAATATGTTCTAATACATAAAGCGTTCATTGGATGGAAACCGTAAGGGGAAAGGGAAGAAGAAGGAGGTGGAGGAGGAGGTGCGGAGGACGAGGTGCAGGATGACGAGGATGTGAACCTCGCTGCTTCATCGCCGACACGTGTGGACTTTGATGATCCACTTCCTTATTTGGCTCCCTTCAACAGACTAATGTCGACACTTGGTTGGCCGAGCGTGTTTATAATGGACATATTTGATGGCCAGCGGATAGGGCGGGGGTTGAGGGACCCGAATATCATCCAGTATGCATTAGTTCATGGACGTGAGCTTCAAGACATCGAGTCCAAAGTGCTCATCACGCATGTGATACCCGGGAAGGAGAACTTCCCATTGTGGTTGCGCGAACAATACGGCATGGTTTGTATTAGTGGGTGTGTCAATTCGTATATCGTGTGGCCTACTCACCTCCTCAGAGTTAACTATACCCCAGACATTTAGTGACATTGTTTTAAGTTTGAATTGAATTTTTTTACGGTTGAATTGAATTATTTTAAGTTGTTACATTTGAATTATATTTGGATTATATCGTGATGCATATTGTCTCTATTTTGAATGTATATTTGCATTATCTCTATTTTATTTGGATATATGATGTTTGAACAGGTACAACGTTGCTATAACAGGTACAAATATACTGCTGGGTAGCGGCAGTGGGCATACTGCCCAGCAAAAAAAATTTAATTCTGCCCAGAATTGTCATGATCATTGACCGTGACAAGTCTGTGACAAAGCAAGTTGACACGAACTTGTCACGATCAATGACCGTGGCAATTTTTTAAAGAATGTCACGGGCTTGTCACGGTCAAGGCCCGTTACACGACCGTGACAAGTCCGTGACAAAAAAAGTTATCACCCCAGGAATTATCACGATCATTGACCTTGATAAGTTGAACTTATCAAGGTCAATGACCATGATAATTCGGCAGATTTGGTGTAGTGATTCTAAATCAACCATCATCACATGTTGTTCGTGCTAAGACGAGATCAAACCAGAGATATCTCGAAGGTAAACCCTATTTCTACCTTGTAAAATTTCACGTATGTGTAGTTTTTATAGTCTGACTATACGTGTATTCAATAGATCCTGGAGTTACCGCTCCAATAAAGATAACTCAGTTATACATGATGCATGTTAAATTATTCTTATGACAATGGAGTAAATTGATTTAATTTGATTTCCATTAATATTATACATGATGTTGAGTTAAATTAAATGAATATAATATTGCTTTTCGAATGGTGACCGAGGTACGACAATTTACTTGGACCAACTTGAGTTGGAACATCTATGAATATGGAAGTCACCAATAAATGGCATGATATTTTGATAATTTTAAATCATCAAATGATAATGAATTGAGAATAATGTAAATCGTGTTTATCATTAAGCATGTTGAAATATAAATGCATTATTACTTGTTTAGATAAGTATGAGTAGCTAATATTTGGTCATGATATGTTGTTGCCAAGAAATCCAAATTTATGCTAAAGTGTTGGCATAATGAGTTTTAATTAAACAAGAATATTACTTGTTAATATTACAAGGCCAAATATGGATCATTAATAGATCGTGTACCCTGAAATACAATAACATCTATTTGTTAGATATATGCTTATTATGAGCCATCTTGCACTCCACGTAACCCAAGTATAAATGTTCATATACAATGTTAAGAAAGATGAATATGTGAATATCTTAAGTAGTCTCAACTGAGATCTTAATACAATTGAATTAGAATTGTTTATTTTGTGGGAGTATTATAAAGGTTTGTAATTGAAAAGTGCATTCTTATACTATCGATAAGAATCATGTGTTTTGATAAGAACCTTGAACATAAAATTGATTCTGAATCAATTAATGGATACGTGCCTAACACAGATTGCTATGTTATCTTTTGAAACTCTAAGAAATATTAATTATTGACACAATTAATGATGGAGTTTGTGGTGATAACATTAGACATTGATAGTGAGGAAATAAAAGTCTAAAGACCTATGATAATATACCCTTATAGGAGAGATTGATACAAGCCATTTTATCCACAATAATAAAATCATGGCTATTGTAAAATTTTATAACCGTTATTATAACGGAAATAACGATAAATATTTCGTAATCACGACATAGTTTGAGAATTTAAAACTAATGAGTTGTAAGTGTGCAGAACCTGACTTATCCTTTGACGAAATGACTAGTGCAGGAGAAGGTGTTTCTCAACTAGAAAGGGATGGGAATAAATCCCTTAATAGTTGAATCACTTATTATGGTAACCCAATCTATAGACTTAAGATCCCAAGAAATAGGTTCAAATGGTAATAACAAGTCACAAGTGATATAGGTTGACTCGTGCTGATTATTGTATACGGGGTTTTTACTTTGAGCCCATACCTATGGAGCATGATACCCTTAAGCGAGTTAAGGTTGAGTTAATTATAACTCTTAATAATGATATATAGTTCTATTTTGAGTGGGGTACATATTTATGGGAGTATCCTTGATAGACTCTCCTATGTAAATGTTGAAGTGTGGGCGTATCCTATGGTAATTTTGGGCATATTTCCTAAAGCGTTCTCTATAATGGGATAGAATCACGTGATCATAATATGCTGGCTTGAGGACTACACCCAAGTAGGGTTGTGTGTGAGATATTTTCTGAGATATAGTTCAAAACTATGGTCAGTCTAGTATATTTCGAATCATTTATACTATGTAATGGTTTAACTCGAAAGACACCTTTACTTATGCACAATTCTATGAATTATTGCTCGATAAAATGTTTTTTAAAAATATACAAGTGATGCATTGTTGTTACTTTTTATGTCAAGTTTAAAAAAAATGGATTCACCTTTTGAGTTTGAAAGTGAAGAGAGAAGTTTGTTTTGGTTTTGCTCCCACATGCAACTTTGAACGGTTGCCATGTTTTCTCCCACTTGCCTTCCCATTATCTTCCACTCAACTACCACCATTCTCCACTAGCTTTTTCTTTAAGATGTCATTTAAACAATCATGTTTTTTATTCATTTTTTGGTGAACCTCACTGATTGCCTCTATATAGTATATATCTTTGTTTTTATCGTCTTATAAAGAAGTCTTGTAAATATGATGAAAAAGTGAAAGAGATCTCTTCATTTGAAAAAAAAAGGAGATAGAACCAACAGACAAAATACAGAACATGAAAAAACTCTCTCAAAATTCTTTCTGGAAAATTTTTCCTTCTTTAAAATATTTATTCCACCAATTTCGACGTTGTGATATTGACCAATTTATTCTGAATGAGTGTTAGTATGTCATATAACTTCAGTGCATAGGTATATGAAACAGAGTTGATTCTGGTTTTTTTATCCTAAGGATGACGTGACTGTATACTACTTGCACAAAAAGAGTAGATCTGTGTAACATCTTAAAGAAAGAGACTTAGTCTGCGACTCAACCTAAGAATCATCTATGACAGATTTTATTACCAATTGAGGTAAGATTGTTTATTTTTATTATGCAGTATATATTTGGATTCCAATGCATGCGGTTTATATTTGTGCTATTTGTATGAGGTAACAATTTAATTTTGAGGAGTAGACTAAAATAAATATGATTTTGACTTTTTTATTTCTCCATAAAACTCTCTCGTGTGATTTTTTAATCATAATATCAAAATTGTCTCAACATGTTCTCACTACTAGCCATGGGATGACTAGTGTGATAAGGATATAAGTAGTATCACCCCATACCGGTCTCTCGAATAACTGATGCGTATGAAGAAAGTTTACGACAGCAAGAGAGGATTACTTATCCATGCCAAAATATGAATGGAGAAGCAAAAGAATCATAGGGCCATTAGAACTCTTTGACCTTAGGCTAGAAATATTCGCAGATAAAAAAGGAGTACACAACGCAGCACTGAGCAATTGGCATGAGAGGAATACCTCGATGATTCTCCAAGGATAAATAGGAAGGGAGAGGGCGTGAGAGGGATGAAATTTATAGTTTCACTCGAAAAGAACTGGAGGGTCAAGAAACCCAAGTGGGAGCCTGTACCATGAGAGAATTTTTTCATGAGGAACTTACTGAACTAAAAATGATCCCCTTTCACCCATGATTTGGAAAAGGTGTGAAAATTTACAATGGAAAGATGGTTCCTAGTAATAATGTGAAAATTCCCATTATAAAATAATTATATGAATTAATGACAATAGAGAAATAATACTCAGATGTATATAATCATATTATTAACAAATACAATAATTTATTAACATAACACATACACATACATCTCGTCCCACTAATAAAATTACAATAGTAACTTGTTAAATTTATAACTCCCTATGGGGATCTTTAAAAATCTAGCAATACAGATGTATGCTTTCTCATCATATCATAATGATTAACATAAGAAATTGTAGATTCATTACCAAGAGATATGACTTCAAAGCTTATACAAAAAAGGCCCTAAGCTTTAAACAAGTTGGGTTTATTAAATATTTTATATGTAGCATATGGGACTAAGGATAGATGGATAAAATGACGGCTATGAGAAACTACCCAAATAAAAATCATTATCAAATTCAAGGTTATATTTTTCTTTAATCCAAATTTGAAAAAAAAAAATAAGCTTAATGTACAGGTGGAAAAACGTGATTTATGAAATGATTCTTTTGTTAAAATATGTTCATTAAGCATATAAAAGGACTCATAATGCAAAGAAATAAAGCATACACTTGAGGCAGTGAATTATATGAGAAATACTTTCGGGGTAAAACCTCGGTTCAAAACGACACCTGCCACTATATAGTTAAAAATTTATGCAAAAGGGGAAATGACTAACAAACTTGAACCTCTATCTAGACTCAACAATTCACAACCCCCACAATACACTTTTTTCACCTTCTAGTTGGAATAGAAAGCACGAATCGCTCTTCGATCACTCTTCAAGTTATAAGTGCCAGCCTTGTTGATAATGCCATGTTTGAACCACTTCACAAATCTTCTATTAAAGTTTGAAGAAAACTTTATGTTTCGATGAAATAAATGAGAGACCACGAATGTATTTATAACTTCCTATGATATGATATTCCTAAGGGTTGATGGAAGTATTTAAAGTATTTGGCTACTAGAAATAATCTTATAACTATTTTTTAGATATAAAAAAATTAAAGTCTCTTAAGAACAAAGTTTGGAAAATATTTTTTGAGTCTAGAGAAAAGATTATCAGAGTTCAAATAACTTGGGACTACAACTAAAACAAGGATAACAACTCAAAGATACTTGAAGAAAAACTCTAGTGAATATTAGTTTTCAACAAATGTTTTTCTCTTTCGAATACTCAAGCTCTCA
Organism: Sambucus nigra; assembly: GCA_949130495.1. Classification (NCBI taxonomy): domain Eukaryota; kingdom Viridiplantae; phylum Streptophyta; class Magnoliopsida; order Dipsacales; family Adoxaceae; genus Sambucus; species Sambucus nigra. The sequence continues at coordinate 52,885,125 of OX422214.1, forward strand.
AAAAAATAACCTATAGCTTGTTTATGGGACTAAGAATAACCTAAATGGACAATAAGTCATTAGGAACTTGTGGATACAAGCTTTCAACTCTACGAGTGATTCTTGTCCGAAAAAAAACAAATCAACACAAAAGATATAATTGATAGAGAGGTTTGCATAAAGTTCAATGCCAAATCGTGCATCAAATTTGAACATTGCTCAAGCTCGCGACCAGAGAAGAATCAGCAAAGCCTCCTTTGCTGAAGAAAAGCCATATTTACTTAAGCGAACAAGGTTTTTCTACTTTTTAGTTTTGCACCAAGATTCGGGACTAGCAAAGTAAGAATCAAGATAAGTTTTTTAGATTATTTTGAACTTAAAATCAAGACTTTTGAATACATAATATTACCTTTTAAATATATTAAAAGTATATGACATATGTATACGAAAAATCTCAAAAATAGTCTCGAACACACAAAGTTGTTTAACACATTTTTTAATTGAAGAAAATAACATTTTAGCTATGCTAAACCATGGTGTTCTAAGTTGTATAAGTCACTTTATCCGAAAGAAAATTTCTCTTTGACAATGGCATGAGGTAGCAATCGAATAAAGATGAATAGGCCCGATCTTGAAATTATAAATATAAAGCTTCCCAGATCAACCTAGACTATGACTCAGAGTGTGTTTTGATCAACGAAATTAAGACAACCAAATATAGAGGGGTCACATGAGTATACATATAATCATATAGTATTCTTGTGGTAAATTTTAGTGTAGAGTGGTGTTAAATGAATTAACCGCCAACACTCTAATAAATTATCCCACATATTTAATCAAATGTTGATTTATGATTAATCAAGTTTTACTACAAACAGGACCCTACAAGGGCCGAAATATTAATATGCGCATTTTAATATATTGCGTATACTTCGCATTTGATGAAATACATTAGACAATGCTCTAGTAATGATTTAATTAATTATTCGATATTCCACCACATATATTGTGACAAGTTGCACCATAAATATTGGACACTTGGTTCCATAGAGAACACAACATGTGTCAAGCCCACTTGAGGCACTTTTGCTATAAAAATATAGCTTCCCCTCATTTATTTGGATGATGATATTGGGGGGGAAATAAGGAGCAGAAATGTAGCTCTCCTCCCCCATGCACCTTTGGAGCTCCGTCACAGGTTTGATAGTGAAGTGTGGATTTTTAGAGTTTCATTATACGGTATATGGGCATTTGAGAGACGGATAGTCGGATTTGGCACCCCCCGCGCACAAAAACTATAAAGATTGGGCATTCGAGAGGAAGCTCACCGGATTAGGCACCCCCCGACGCACCAAAACTACCAAAATCGAGCTCTCTCTGACGTATCACACGGATCCACGAAATAGGCAAACTTTGATTACGCAAAGACGGATACATAGGCGTAACCACGTTTCTCAAGTCTAAAACACGCTCGACGCGGTACCTCCTCAAATCTACACTCACATCTTACATTTGGCGACTCTGCTGGGGAGGTATTCGTGATTTCGGTTGCGTAAAGCCTCGTGCGCACAAGGAGAAATCGGTGGCGATGGAACATTTTTCTTTAACAAAGATGAGTATTATTACTTTTATTCTATCGTTTGATTTGTTGAGATATCTCGTATATCATTTTTATTATGAATATCACAAATCATATTTGTTAGAATACACATAAAATCGGTTAGCATTTATCTTCAATTAAGATATTTGAAATATTCAGATGGAAAGAAAATATATATCTACGCATAAACGATTCAGCTAAAAATTATTTTTGCCACTTCAAAGTTCAAGATGAGTTAATAAAAGTTGATTATCTCTTCTCTTGGAAATTGGACTTAGAAAAAGTTGTCCAGAATTTTCTGGACAGAATTTTGAACAACTTTGAGGTCAAATTTAGGTGGGACCCACACCACGATAATTGTGGGATCACATACGAATGCGTTCTCCTTCGCAAGGAGATTAACGTAGTATATTCATATGTCCAATTTTAATAAGTTATGAATGATAAATATGTCCCCAAAGTGACTCGCAAAGTAATGAAAGTTAATGAATTGGGTATGTTTTAACTCTTGCCCCACATTGGAAGAGTAGTGGAAAGTTGACGAGTTAATAACACCCTAAGTATGGGCTAAGGCTTGGATGCCTTGGGGTATCCCAACTTTTTGAACGGGAGATGGCCAATACTATGCACGTGTTGGGCTTGGCCCAAAAGCCCACACACGCGCGCGCGCCATCCGGCCGGTTTGGTTCGGGCTTGGGCTTGGGCTTATAATCTCTTAAATTTTTTGTCCGATTTAAATTAATTTTCTGGGCTTTAATTATTAATTAATTATGAAATTAATTAATTAATAAACTGTTGGCAGTTATTGCCAACAGTTATTCGTTTAAGTGTCTTGACAGTTATTTTGAACAGTCACTTGATTTACTATAAATAAAAATGCCTCCCTCCATTTTTAAACTAATGAAAAATTCCCTCCTCTAATTCCTTCCAAACCGAAAATGTTGTCATATCTGTTCCAAAAAATTGTTTTTCTGCATAACTCTTTCAAATCTGTTGCATTGTTGTTGAGTAAAAACCACAGAATTTGAGTTCGTCGTAATTAATTATTGTCGTGCTAGAAAATTAATTGGAAAATCCGTTCTATCTTGAGAGACAATATTCATCAACCTTAGAGCACATTGGAGGGAATAAATTGTCATAAGGACACTGTGAAAATTCACAGGGCTCGGATTCTTTTTCTATTTCTATTATTGTTTCTGCAAATTCAAGTAAGTTTTTTATTTTCTATAATTTCGTTTTATTTCTGTAATTATTTTATAATTCGTAATTCTGTACTTTTGTGTTTATTAAATAGTAGACATAACAATCTTAAGAAAATTTATTTTGTTCTACTGTTTTGTAGTGTACAGAAATTTTTTTATCACATAAATTTATTCGTATTAAATAATTCTATTTTGACAGAAAAATTTGAATTAAAATAATATTTTATTGCATAAATTAATAAAACAGTTTTGGTATAGAAATTAATTTCTACACTGTTTATATATATTTTGTTTTAGAAAATAAAATTTTATTTGTAAATTTTGTTGTTAAATCTGTTTATATAAAAAAAATGATCTTAAAATTATAATTCTGTTTTGTATGGAATTCTTTTTATTATTAAAAATTGGTGTGACACAGATTTTATTGTGTATAAGCTTTTGTTTATATTTTAGTTTAATTCTGAATATTATTTAGAATTCTTTTGGAATTCATTTATTGTGAATTATATTTGAAGGAAATTTGTGCACAGAATTTTGTATTCTATTTTGATTAATTCATTTATATATGAATTCTATCATTGATAAAAATTCTGTTTTTGTAACAGAAATGGAATCGCAAAGTACGAACACTATTCCTGCTAATGTGACTGTCACCAACGCAAATGTGACTGCACCCGTATCTATGCCACACGGGGAGAAACTGAAAAAGTTCAATGGGGCTGACTTCAAATGTTGGCAAGGACAAATGTATTTCTATCTCACTACCTGCCAACTGGCTAGGTTTGTATATGAAGATTGTCACTCTATTCAAGAAGGAGATGACTCTGAAAAGGTTACTGTTGTTGATGCTTGGAAGCACTCGGACTACCTATGCCGAAATTATATTTTGTCCTACTTGGATAAGACACTGTATCATGTCTACTTCACTATCAAGGCATCCAAGAAATTGTGGAATTCTTTGGAAAAGAAGTACAAAACTGAAGATGCTGGGATGAAGAAATTCATCGTCGGGCATTTTTTGGACTTCAAAATGATTGACTCTAAGTGATCTCGCAAGTGCAAGAACTCCAAGTGATCCTCCAAGACATGCATGCTGAAGGAATGTCACTTAGTGAAACTTTCCAAGTTGCTGCAATTGTTGAAAAGTTGCCACCATCTTGGACTTTATTCAAAAATTATCTCAAGCACAAGCGAAAGGATATGAATGTGGAGGAGTTGGTGGTCAGGCTGAGAATCGAAGAAGATAACCGTGAATCTCAAAATAAAAGTGGGAAGAATCCAATGGAAACGAAAGTCCATGTTGTTGAAGGTCCTAAGAAGAACAAACGAAAGCATGATGGGGAAGGTACTTCCAAACTGAACAAGAAGAAGTTCAAAGGCAAATGCTACAATTTTGGTAAACCTGGACACTGCTCAAGCGAGTGTCGTAAGCCTAAGAAGCAAAATCAAAATAATCCTCAAGCAAATGTAACTAAGGGTGAAAACATCGCCAATGGCTTGGTGGATATGAATCTTTCTGACGTGGTCTCTGAATGTAACTTGGTTGGAAATACCAAGGAATGGTGGGTGGACACTGGGGCCACACGACACATTTGTGCAAACAAATGGATGTTTTCTACCTATAAGCCTTTGGAAAATGAGGAGACCCTCTTTATGGGGAATTCTTCCACTTCTAAGGTGGTGGGACAAGGAAAGATCTCTCTAAAAATGACTTCTGGAAAGGAACTTACTCTCAACAATGTTCCTCATGTGCCTGATATCCGAAAGAATCTGATTTTTGGATCTCTCCTGACTAGAAAAGGTTTCAAGCTTGTGTTTGTGTCTAATCGCTTTGTGTTGTCAAAGAATGACATGTATGTAGAAAAGGGCTACCTAAATGAGGGGCTCTTTAAAATCAATGTTCTTACTTTAACCCCAAAAACATCTGTTTTAATAAGACTTGGCCCGCCTGACCCTCGGTTATGGGAGATTTTATGCCAATAAGACTTGGCCCGTCTGACCCTCGGTTATGGGAGATTTTATGACAATAAGACTTAGCCTGCCTGACCCTCGGTTATGGGATATTTTATGCCAATAAGACTTGGCCTGCCTGACCCTCGGTTATGGGAGATTTTATGCCAATAAGACTTGGCCCGCCTCCACCCTCGGTTATGGGAGATTTAAGTCCAATATGACTTGGACCGCCTCCTCCCTCGGTTATGGGATATTCAAGTCCAATATAACTTGGCGCGCATGACCCTCGCTCATGGGAGATTCAAAGTCCTATATTACTAGGCACTAAAGCCCAATATTACTTAGCACACATGACCCTCTTAAGGGAGATTTTAAAAAGCCCTACATTACTAGGCATAAATCTAATTTACGGGAGACTAAAGTCCTACATTACTAGGCACGCTTAAAGACCCTGACTTTTGGGCACACTTACAAAATATGTTGATTTAAAAAACCCCAGTTCACTTGAGGCACTAATGGTTGCTCGGCCGAGTATGCTCAAACAGGTTTTGATCTTATAATCGCAAAAGATCCACTATACATATATAAGCACCAATTGGTTGCTCGGGCTAGTACATCTGGCAAGTTGTTGTTCTAAATGTCTAAAGCCACAATAAAATGATGGAGACATTCTCATTCTAGAGGAATGGGGGAAAATCCCCCGAAATACTCCTCCAAAGTGAAAAGTAGAGGAAGCAAAGATAGCCCTCAAAAGCATCTACGGGTGATATATGCATATGCGTGCATGATAAAGAAGATCAAACATGGTTATGTGATGATTTCCCAGTCGAACAAGCTAAATGATTTCTTTTGTACACAAAGTTGATATGTTTTAGTTGAGGCCTCAACACACTAACTATGTCTACGAGGGGGGAAATGTAGAGTGGTGTTAAATGAATTAAACGCCAACACTCTAATAAATTACCCCACATATTTAATCAAATATTGATTTATGATTTATATAGTTTTACTACAAACAAGACCATACACGGGCCGAAATATTATTATGCGCAATTTAATATATTGTGTATACTCTGCATTTGATGAAATACATTTGACAATGCTCTAGTAATGATTTAATTAATTATTTGATATGCCACCATATATATTGTGACAAGTGGCCCGATAAATATTGGACACTTGGTTCCATTGAGAACACGACATGTGTTAAGCCCACTTGAGGCACTTTTGCTATAAAAAGAGGGCTTCCCCTCATTTAGTTGGATGATGGTATTGGGGGGAAAATAAGGAGAGGAAATATAGCTCTCCTCCCCCACGCACCTTTGGAGCTCCGTCACGGGTTTGATAGTGACGAGCGGATTTTTACAGTTTCATTATACGGTATATGGGCATTTGAGGTGGATAGCTGTATTTGTCACCCCCACGCACCGAAACTATCAAGACTAGGCGTTCGAGAGGTGGATCGCCGGATTAGGCACCCCCCGACGCACCAAAACCACCAAAACTGGGCTCTCTCCGGCGTATCATACGGACCCACAAACTACGCAGACTTTGATTCTGCAAAGAGGAATACATAGGCGCAACCACGTTGCTAAAGTCTAAAACACGCTCGATGCGGTGCCTCCTCAAATCTTCACTCACATCTTACATTTGGGATGCGCGCATTTTAACTCATCGTCGTAGTTGGGACTCAGATTGTTCGTGGGTCACATTAGTTTTCACACGACAAGCACGAGGCTAAAGATTTGGGCAATTAAGTTGGAGAGAAGATAGTGTTTTGGATAGTCATAAGCACAAATAAGAAAGTACTACAACATTTGGAGTTGAACAATATCTTATACGTAGTTATGTTCCACCCTGGGTAGCATACCGAACCTCTTTTGAATAATATCACTGACCTTTCATCATTTAATAAATATGTTTTCATTTCAATTATTAAAAATAATTTTTTATTATTTATTTGGGCAATTAACAATTTTATGGGTTATTAACTAAAATTAATATGGATTTATCATATTAACATTAATTTTTTTTCTAATTAAAATATAAATCGGGTTTAACTAACACTATAAAGAGTGTACTTATGATGTATAAACTGACTTTAACTCTTAAGAAGCTGACCTACACAAAGACACGTTCTTTTCCATTGTCTCATCCACTGGATCATCTATCTCAATTCCCTTTTCCTTTTCCTTTTCCTTTTCCTCTGTTATCATGAGAAGCCTCTATTTTACTCTAAATTCTCTGTCATTCACACGAGCTTTAACCAATTACCAGTAGAAAACCTAGGAGAATGCTCAACACAATGTAAGAAATTTACTTCAACATAATCAGGCTTCGAGAGGAATTTTTTAGAGATACATTATCACTCCTTTCATTGACTTCTTTTTTAATGGTGAGATCTAATAATGAATGAAACTGAGCAATTTATTTCATTACAAAACTTGTTACAATAAGTGGTAGTTCCTAGGAGTTGATACTCTAAATTGAGTGGGCATAATTTCCCTTGTAAATAATTTTTTAATTTGTTCGCACCATTTAAATATATATGGACAACTAAAATTTATTTTAAATTATAGGTGGTGGTGCGGTTATTTCTCCTAGGAATGGTGAACACCAATAATTTGATTTAGCGAATAAGGCACTATTGTTATCTCTCGCCCACTTCGCGTGTCCTTTGCTACAAATCATATGCGAATTTGAACCATTTATTACTACATTGTACATTTTCCATTTTTTTAATAAATAATTTTTAGGGTCATTTTTGTGGAAGGGGATATCCCGAGAAGATCAAAATAAACTCTTATCATGTACATGGTGATACATGTCAATAACAACTTGATACATGGAAACAAAAAGGAGAGGATGTGTTTAGATATATTCTAGATTTTTTTTAAAGGAAAGTCTTTTCAAAAATAATTTATAGTGAAATTTATAGTCATATCGAGGGCAATGACATTATCAACCTTTAAAGAAAATTATTATATTTTCTTTTACGGAGTTGGAGCCTATGGTGATTACATGATGTATCCCTCTTCTCTTGTACTCTTGCATTATATGGGAATTATTTAATAAATTTCAAAATTAACGGAAAGTCTCAATTAATTAATTAATTAAAGATAGTGTCGAGTTTAATATGGTCGATAAGGATTCATTTACGTAACTCGTCATAATTTTAAAGCTAATGGTTGATTGGTTTCCTAATTAATATCTAATGAGATGAAACGTAGATATTATGTGTACCTAGAAAATTCGCCTCCTCTCCCTCCCAATATATTGTAGATGAATTCCATAAATATTCTATGCCAAAATCAACATATTAAAGATATAAAGAAGATGCAGAATTTTATGTCAATGGGAGAGGTTTTCTGAGGGAAGTGTTAAGAAGATTTAAGGTAAATTTTTACATTTGACAATATCAAAAGCTATAGACCAAGGTTTTTTGTTGGGACTAGAGTTACGATGGCATATGACTTGCACGTGTTTGGCACAAGCCCATAAGCTTCTTGCGCATCAAGTTAATTGAGAATCCAAGTCACATAAGACCCCTGCATGTATATCCCTTGGGACAGCTTAAACTGATAAGAGATAGGTCTGAACTTCTAGGGATAGCTATTAATGGAGATTAGCACTATCCTAATCTCCTCTATAAATATAAATCCGGCCCCATGGGTACGGGCATGTGAGATTGTAACGTCGAGCAGTACTACAATTCTGCCGACATGTTCTCTTAGTTAATAAAAGATAAATCGCAAACCCCATGGATGTAGGCACGTTGCTGAACCACGTAGATTCTGGTGTTGTCTACTTTTTATCCTCATCCTTGAGTATTTTTCCTTATTTACTTGTGTGCATTGAATACAAACATTGTACGAAATTTCCATCAAAAATTGACGTCATTTGTGGAAAGAGATTTGAGTTCTTTGCCACTATCTAAATCTCTGAAATGTCTCACTCGCCTAAACCACGTCATATGAAAATGAATGACCAGGAGGGTCATCAACAACACAACTATGGAAATAAAACGGGTTATCCCCTTGGCCACAAAGATTACGATGACCAGGAGGGCCATTAGCTAACTCGTCCCTCTCAGCGGGTTAGATCTGAAACTGGTGGGTAATTACAATCCTCATATGGTCATTACCATCATTAGGAGGATAGGACAGTGAAAAGCGCCTTCGGGATGAAAGGGCTACCAACAACTCTAATATGAGCAAAATGTCGCACTCCAGCGATGCCTAGAGAAGATGGAGAAGGAATTCCACAGAGATAAGTTCAAGTCATGGATGCAGCCCGCGAATTCCTAGCTCTCAGGCTAGCAGATCTCGCAGCTGAGGAAGGAGTACCAAACGACAGAGGGCATATTTTCCTCATCGAAGGTCCCCTAAAAGGAGACCACAACCCGCTGATCGGCGAAGAGACATGGAGCTCTGTGACTTTATTAGACGGGAGGTAGAGAGACACCCAGCCCATCAAAGGGCTTGTACTATAAGGATCTCTCCATAAGAACACTTGTCTTCTAGATAAAGTCACCATTTAGCCGATCTATAGAAGAGTTTGAGCCTCCCAAGAAGTTCTCTCCCCCAAGATTCAAGATTTATGACGAGAAGGCTGATCGCAATGATCATGTCAAGGTAAGAAGGATTAATGTGTTGTATTTCCCCTCCAGTCTTCGATATATTTCCCAAAAGTCATTTGAAAAGATGCCACACCAATCGATAGCGTCCTTCAAGAAACTACTTGAATCCTGCACAACTAGATTCATTACTAGAATCATCCATCCTAGGCGGATGGACTCACTTCTGACGATGAAGAAAAGGCCCCAAGAAACACTCTGCGAGTATGCTACAAGGTACTGGGAGGTGTACAATAAGGTGGAGGATTGCACTGAGCAAGTCACGGCGGCGTACTTCAAAATTGGCATATTAAGCGGTTCCATGATCTACCAGTCCCTTACCAAGAAGGAGGACATCATGATCAACGACCTCATGGCTAGGATTGAATAATATACCAAGGTTGGAGATACGATGACCAAAGTTGGAAAGAGCGGAGAGTGACAAAAGTATCCTGATAATGGGGATAAGGAGGGGCAAACAAAAAAGTAATAAGGAAGCATAATGGAAACAGAAAGGAGCTGAGAAAGAAGATACTGAAAAGTCATTCAAGACAGTTATTACAATGTTCTACGACCCAATTTATAATATCTTTTACAAGATCAAAGGTCGGACGTATTTCAAATGCCCCGAAAAGATGTTCTGCGATCCGAAGAAGAGGAACCAGGCACTAAAATGTGCATATCATAGAGATCACAATCAAAAGACCAAAAATTGCATGGCACTAAAGTTCCACCTCTAGGAGCTAGTTCAGTTTGGGCACCTAAATGACTTCATAGAGAAGAAGGAAGAAGCAAATGCTGCCCGTGCACGACCGATAATGTCCTGGAAGATGACATGGGACATAAATTTTCGGTAATCCATGGGGTTTAAAGATCGGAAAACATCTTGGATGAGTGTTTAAGCCGTGAGTTTGAAATGATTTATGGAGCGCCAAATCCAAGCCAAATCAAGGGGATGCCCTTAGGATGGAAGTTATGAAACTCACAACAATCGTGGAAGGCTTTGAGATTGGCCCATCCAAGCCCATTCTGGGTAAACGATGGCAACTAGAAGACATTGATAACACGAAGCACATAGTTTTTACTGACAACTATTTGGTCAGAGTGAGGACCCCCCCCCCCCCCCACACACACACACACATGCACCACGAAGCTCTTGTCACCATCCTCAGAGTTTCCAACTAGGATGTGGACAAGTTATTGGTAGACCAAGGAAGATCCTCGAAAGTTATGTACCTCATAATATTTAATCAGTCAAACTAGTGTATTGGAGACGTGCAGTAAGTCAACATTCCATCGGACAAATTTGCAGGATGAATGACCTTACCCTTGGTAATGATAGTTATCCCTCTCCAGACTGGAGGGATCTCCAAGATTGTTGAGTTCCTTGTGGTGGATATAGACTCCAGAAAAAGTCGTTGTGATGTGTATTCGTTGCTCGTTAGTGATTTACATAGATAAGGCAAAGGGATCTTTCAACTGGATCCAGAACAAATAGGAGATCTATCAGTACATATAACCCTATCCTCGGTAGAGGGTGGTTACACACCATGATGGTTTTACCATCTACCTACCATCAGAAAATAAAGTGCATCACTGACAAAAGAGTCATGGAGATACATAGGAACCAAGAATTGATTAGAAAATTATGACACCCCGACTAATTAAATACTGGGTAGCTACTCCTTTATTCAAATTAATACAAAATGTCAAGTCGGTTCAGTTTCATAGCATCACTGTCGAAAACATTTTTAATCAATTACTAGCCACCTAATATTTAAAAAGTGAGTTGTCAAATTTTATTAAATTAAATTAACATGCAATCCATCGAATATTTATTAACTAATGATAACACAATCATATCACAGCCACAATAGAATAATAATGGAATAAAATGAGTCTGGAGTAACACTCCTCTGAATAATCCAAATACTGATCAAAACCAAATACAAAGTCTGAATAAATAATTATGTAACTCCAAAATTGAAATTTAAATTGAGTATGATAAAGTTGTCTCTAAAAGAAAAGGGGCGACATGCCCTAACAGAAGAATGAATCTGAAATGGAATCAATGTTGAATGTGGAGGCGTCTACTATCGAGGTCCTGTAACTTCCACAGCCGCTACAGCACGTCACTAGAATGGAACTCCTAAGCTTGGCGCCCCTGTGGCTGGGCACCTAAAAGGTTTTTACAAAAAAAATATATTTGAAAGCAAACGAGTCAGAGCCCGATGTGAAAATAGTTTAAAATATAGCAAGTGTTTAATAACATTAAACAGTGAATATTAAATACATGTTATTTACGTGCACTCACATGAGTTCCTCACCTCTCAACTAATGTGCACTCCTAATGTATCTGTAACCCGTCCTAGTCATGCCGCTAACTAACTATTCTAAATCACAATCTGACTTCACTTTATAATATAAGGGTCTATTCAAGACATTCTAATATAATCTGTGCGTGTCTTCCTTTTATTTCTCATTCATTACTTATAAGATTTACTGTATGAAATTCTCATTTTTATCTCTACTAAAAATTTCTCAAGAATACACATTTACACATTAATAAAGAGTCTATGGCCATTACCAGTATATTAATCCCAACATAAATATACAATTAGGGCAGCCCTAGGCTAAGCTGCGGTGCACACATACTCTGCTATCGAATCCCGATACATCACTTACATAAGGACCACGTGTTCCGAATCTCTCAGGAACCGTCTCAATAAGTAAAATCACACATAATGGAGGAGAGCATAGTTCACATACCCATGGGTCACGCACATACCTACGCTCCCATGGTCAGCTGACTTATTAACTCACAAATACGTCATTCACAGCCCTATGTCCTTAAGGTACCAATCTAAATCCCCCCGTAGGTACACAAAGATTAGATGGCCCAGTTCGAAAGCCGACCTCCCATGATATTAAGTATGGTAGGTATGTTATACACATATAAGTCCATATACTAAGTATTCACACAACTTAGATATCTTATAATATTAATAAAGGTATATTCTACATCCCTATACTGTTATTCCAATTTGTACATGTTTAAGTCTCCAGATAATATATAATATAGACCGCCGACACATCTCACGTCGCAGTTTCAAGTACTTAAAACCTAACCCAAAAAGTTTACCAAGTCTCCGATTATCCCCACATTTAAATCCACTATTCTTAAGGTCCTCACTTCTGCCATAACCTTATATTATCCAACTATATAAAAGTTAATCATTTAATTTCAGTCTCTAATAGTATCTCACATGTCGAGCCTTATTAGGTTTAATATAATTCCCAAATTGAATTCTAATCATAATCCGGGTCTCACAAACATGCCTACTGGTCTTCCTTAAATCTAAGAGTGTTCACAAAGTTCCCATCAATAACTCTCTAGGGTCGAAATTGTTAAAATTCAATAAAGGAAAAATATAACCAATTCTGGGAAGGTCGATCGATCGACCTTGAATGTCGATCGATCGATGGTGATCGATCGATCGATCGATGGTGGTTGATCGATCGACCTAAGAATGTCGATCGATTGACCTAAGAATGTCGATCGATTGATCTAAGAATGTCGATCGATCGATCGCACCAGATGGGCTACGGACTGCTTCGTTTTTCAATCCCATATTTGTCCCAAAACTCCATTACAAGGTATGAAACTCTAATCTAAGGTTATAGGATCATAATACAACCAAAATACATTATTTTTAACGTTCCAAACCTTTAAATCATCAACAATTTGCCTTATATGGATCAAAACTTCTATAAAACCCCTAGTTTCTACTTTCTTCAAGAACAATGATAATTCTCCTTTTTTATCCGTTTTAATTCATCAAAGGTTATGTTTTGGGTACTGAATTCGTCCAGAACAAATCTACATGCAATTCCTAACCAAGGTTTAGAGTTCTACATCAATTTCATTGGGTTTTCATCATCTTTCAAGGCCAATGTTAATTTCTACACTAACCATGGAGGAAATATTCGTTGAAACTAATGAAAGAAAATCACTTGCCTTAAGTTTGATGTTAAGAATCGTTGATGGTGTCCAGGGGCTGGTTCTTTCCTTCTTTCCGGTCACAATTCCGTAAAGATTTGGTGGTGGTGGTTGGTGGCTAGGTTTTAGAAACCTCCTGCAACTTCCCCTCTAACTCACGTAGCCCACTCTTTGATTTTGGTTGATACTGGCCCTAATGGCCTTTCCAATAATAAGTAAATAAACACTAAAATTCGTGGGTCTTAATTCCTTTATTTTTAAAATGACCAAAATACCCTTTCGGGTTGCCAGTTTGGCTTAAAAATGCCCTGGGACCCAAACTAAACCCACGGCTAGTGTTTTCTGACTATCTCGACCCTTCCGGACACGTTGGCGCACTCAAAATGACCATACAGTTGATAAAAATATAATTTACTTTTTAGTCTAATTAAATTGATTCCTGACGCGACTGACACGCGCGTCCCAACTTAATATTTCAAATTATCGCATTTATGACTCTCCATAATTTTAATACTTTGAATACATATATACTCAGTAATATTTAATATTGTCCTCATAATCAAATACCAACTCAAGTCTCGCTAGTATTTAAATCCGGGTAAATTTTAAATTAATTCCCATTTAATTTAATTAATCCATTAAATAAAAATTAATAAAATTACGGGGTATTACAAAAATGTTTCATAGATTCCATCCGACCTAAGTAGGAGAAAAAGAAAAAAAAGTAGTAGAGCCAGAGGAGGGCTCCATGTCTTCCAAATAGCAGCAAAAGTGTGGGTGATCTGGTGTTAAGGAAACTAGGGTTGCCCCGGTCGTTCGCATTATGGAACCCTTGTAAGAGGTTGGGTTTGATGATAATCATCCTAAAAAGAAGTTCCTGATCGGTAGTTCACTCACGAAAGAAGAGAAGAAAGAGTTAGTTATTTTCCTTAAAGTCAATCAAGATGTATTTGTAAGGAGGCTACATATAACGTGTCGGGAATAGAATCGGAAGTGATGTGTCACAATCTCCACGTGGATTCGTTGCATATACCATTTGCTAAAAATAAACGAAGAACTACGCTCGAGAAGGCTAAAGTTATTGAAGAGGAAGTGGAGAAACTTCTAGAGTCATAGTCCATAGAGAAGTTATATTCCCTAAGTGGTTGTCAAATCATGTAGTCGTAAGGAAGAGCAATGGGAAGTGGAGAGTCTGTACAGAATTCACTAATCTGAATCATGCATACCCGAAGGATAGTTTTCCCCTTACAAAGATAGACCAGTTGGTTGACTACACTGCTAACCATGAGCGTATGAGCTTCATCTACACTTACTATGAGTAACATTAAATCCTATTGTTCGCCCCGACCAAAAAAAAGTCATTCATCACCACTCTTGGGTTATATTGCCGCTGGTTGATGTCATTCGGATTGAAAAACACTTGGGAAACCAATCAGAGACTTGTGATGAAGATCTTCAAGGAGATATTAGAAGACACAATGGAGGTGCATATCGACGACATGCTTGTAAAGAGAGGGAGGAAGGGGTCACCTTGTAGACTTGGAAAAAAAATTGAAGTGCTTCGTTACAACAGGATAAAGATAAATGCGACGAAGTGCTCCTTTGGGGGATAATATGAAACGTTCCTTGAATACCTAGTCAGTTAAAGAGGTATCAAAGCAAACCCCGACCAAATTGAATCCATCGGGAAGGTGTAGCCCCCCAAGACTATACTCGACATATAAAAATTAAGTCGCATGCTAGCTGCCCTCAACCACTTCATATTCAAGTCCTCAAAGAAGTTCCAAACTTTATTTCAAGCACTTAAGAAATAAAGGAAGGAAGTATGGAACAAAAAATGCACAAGGGTACTTAAAGAAATAAATAATTATCTGAGCAAACCACCGTTGATGACCATTCCAGACGATAGAGTCCCTTTATACTTGTATCTGGCGGTGTCCAGTAGCACTGCTAGCTCAGCCTTGGTTTTTGAGAAGATAGGGGTCAGAATCCGATTTATTATGTGAGCAAAATTTTGCCCGACGCTGAAAAGAGATATCTGTCATTGGAGAAGCTTGCATACGCATTGGTGATACCTTCCAGGAAGTTAAAACACTACTTGGAAGTGCGCATTGTCATTGTTCTAACCTCCTTCCCTTTAAGAGTAATGTTTAGAAAGGTTGACCTATCTGGATGGATGTCCAAGTGGTCGATAGAACTCGAGAGGTTTGATATCTAGTTTCAGTCTAGGACCTCGATCAAAGGGAAAGTCGTAGAAAACTTCATTGATGAATTTTTCAATAATCAAGAAATGCAAGAGAAAGGAAATGGAAATATAAACTCTGTCCCACAACTAATCAAAGAAGGTGATAAATGGGTATTGTATGTTAATGGAGCCTCAAATTACAAGGGAGAGGAGTGTGGATAGTACTGGTATCTCCGGAAAAAATAGTTATTGAACAAGAAATTTGTCTGGTATTTGAAGCCTCTAATAACGAAGCTGAGTATGAAGCCTTGCTCGGTGGAAGTACAGAAAGCACTCTCCCTGAGAGTTAGTCACCTTGATTTCTTTTATGACTCGAGACTTCTATCAAATTAGATATCGAGAGACTACAGCGCTAGGTATGAACGGATTGTCGCATACCTTAAGGAATCCCAATATTTGTTCGTCCAATTTGTGCATGTACAAGTGCACCAATTCCCAAGAGGGAATAATAGTCACACTCGAGCACTGGTCACACTTGCTTCAGTCGTTAAGGGGATATGAAACGAACTATTGGATTGGAGTACCTATACCAGCCCAATCAATAGAGGGAAATATGATGAGAAATTTATGGTCATTGATAGGACCCCGAGATAGATGGATCTGATCATACGCTACCTAATGGAAGTTGCCCTATCAGTTCATAGGAAAAAAGCACATGGTACGGGTGAAATCTTATCGTTTCCACATGGGGGCAGATAAAAAACGTTATTAATGCTCTTTTCCAGGGTCTTAGCTCTAATGTGTGCACTCGAACGATGTCGAATAGACCTTCTACGAGCTTCATGAGGGGATATATAGGAGCCACATATGGAGTAGATCACTGGAATTCAGGGCAATGAAGGAGGGATACTGGTGGCTATACGTGCAAAAGGATACAGTTGCCTACGTTCAAAAATAAAACAACTATCAACTCTTCTCTCCATTGGTACACCATCAAGCCAGCGACCTCAAGTCTCTCACAAGTCCTTGGCCATTTTCCTAGTGGAGACTTGACATTGTTGGCCCATTGCCCCTTGAGCCTGGCAGTAGAAAATATTTGTTGGTCGGCACTGACTACTTCTTTAAATGGATTAAAGAGGAACCCTTGGTGAACATCCAGGATGTCGATATGACCAAGTTCATATAGAGAAAAATTATAATATGGTTTTGCGTCCCTCAAATTATCATCACAGATAACATGACTCATTTCAAGAGCAGCCTCATTTAAAGCTTTTATATTGATCACGGTATTAGGCATTACTCCAATTCGGTGGCCTACCCCCAAATTAACGAGCATGCAGAAGATTCCAATAAGACAGTCATTAGCTGAGTCAAAAAGCGATGGGAAAAAGAAAAGTGGGCTTGGGTCGAGTAACTCCCCCACGTTCTTTAGGCACCGAACAACACCCAAGCGATCAACAGGGGAAACACCCTTTTCTTATCTTACAAAATGGAGGAAGTGGTCCCACTGGAAGGAGGTCTGCCGACCATAAGATCCACCTTAGTCGATCAAGATCTCAATAATGAAGCAATCAGAGCAAAGCTTGACTTAGACGATGAAAAAAAGAATTGACTCTTGTAAAACATGCCTCCTACCAGCACCAGTTGGCCACACAGTACAATAGTGAGTCAATGAGAAAGGATTCAAGGTCGGAGACAACATGCTAAGAAATATTATGGGCAGCGGAAAAAGGCCCTCTAATAAGAAACTAGGGCCCAACTGGGAAAGCCCATTTAAAGTCATCCGTGATGATTTAATGGAGCCTACCATTTAAAAATAATGGAGGACAGAGAGGTTTCCCGAGCTTGAATGCATCCAATTTAAAGAAGTTTTACTTTTAGATTTTTAGTTTATGAATAAGAATTTTTCGTTTATTTAAATTATAAAGTTCTTTAAGAAGTTCTTTCAAACTTCTTGCACTTACCTCCATGCTTTGTTCCAAGCGGCAGGCAAATGAGAACTTAATAAAAAAGACCAATTAGTTGAACGAATTCTCTTTAACGTATTACTTATCCCTGTGATAATTGTCTTCTCTCAAATGTCTAATTTTAAGACTAACTAGTTGAGCCATTGAAAACTAACTCTGGATATAGGTCAGCCAACATAAAGAGTTTTGGTGAATAAGAAAACATGAACAATGGCTTATAGCCGATGAAAGGCCTACTAGGAAACCTTAGGCACCCACGACCAGCTGGGTCATAAAAATTCTCATTGGGGAACGACCCCACAAATAGGCGCATTTTCTCTTTTTTTTTGTATCTAAACCTAAGGTTAGATGTGACGACATAACCTAAAAGGTATGACCAGAAGACCACACATCATATAGGGAAGCAAAATGAATTTTTTTCCATGAACACTTCCAAGTTATTACAGGAAAATTGAAAAAATTAAACAATTTACAACAAATGGTGAATGTGGTTCGATCAATTACGCGGCCGATTTTGAGGGGAGGTCAGGTAGGCGGCCGCCTCGGGCCCCCAATTTTCGATGCAATTTAGGGGGCCCAAAATTTTATGTGTATACATATTTATAGCATCATTTTCCAATTGTCCCCAAAATAATTTGTTGAAAACTGAATGAACAAAGATTTAAACTTGTCGCAACTGCCAAAAAATAAGTCGTCATCTTATCGGTTAAAAAAAATCCTACAATTTATAAATTAGTAAAAAAATCTATTGTTAAATATGGGGCCCCTAATTCAAAAGTCCACCTCGGGCCCCTAAAATCTTGAGACCGGCCCTAGCGGCCGGGATGGTTCATTTGTTGAACTCTCAACTCTAGCAAGTGGTACATCCAACACATAAGGAGTAATGGTCGCAGTTATATTTATAATCCTTAACAGCCACCTCATTTTATCAACCGGGGACAGAGCCAGGATATTTTGGGAGTGGAGCTATTAATTTTCAGGGGTTCAGGGCGGGAGCCCACGAGCCAATTTTTTTAGGTTATTCTTAAGTATTTACCATATATTTTCTCAATAATTTAAATTTTAACACACAAATATATAATATATTCATCAATCTCTAACAAAACAAACATTAAACATTTCAAGTTGTGAATTTTCATTGCATAAAACTATAACATTTTACCCTAAATTTCAGACATTTTATCCCTAAAATTCAACCATAAATTTTACCCTGATATTAACCCTAAAATTAAAGGCAATAGAAAAATAGAGGAAAAGAGAGAAGACATACATGTCAAAATGGGAGGAGAATCTCTAATGGAGAAAAAATAAATTTTGAATAACATAAAAATTAAAACCCTAGAAAATGAATGAAACAACAAAATAGAGTTAATGAGATAGAGTAATATTTATATAAAGAAAATTAAATAACCTAAAATCTTAACAAATGGAACCAAATGTTGTGAAGAAGAAGAGAAGAAGAAGGTTTTGGAAGAAGAGAAGGAGGAGGCATACGGTTTTGAGAGGATTGGGAGAAAAAATAATTCTTTTAAGTATTTTTATATACCTTTTGTTTACTTAGGCTTTAAAACATTCAATTTTTACCCCTAAAATTATTTTTACTTACAAAATTATTATTTTTTTAAAAAACCATGGGGGCTTGAGCCCCCACATGCCACCACCTCCCTTTTACCCTGTTGTCAACCACGAGTTAAGGTCGGTAGAGTTTGACGTCTCCATCAAGTCTAAAGTCATCGAGTTATTTCCTTATAAGGCTAATCGGAATGGCATTCGTTGGGATCCATGGCACGTCGAGCTTGTAAGGAGAATCTAAATGATCTAAACAGTCTTGGTCATACCAATACCACAACTTGGAATCTTGTGGGATCTTCGCCAAGGCAAGGGAATTCAGCCAACCGTATTTATAACCAACATTCTGAGTATCGCTCAGAGCAGGATACATGTTAAGAAGAGCCTCAATGTAGCCACCATCCAGACCTGGAGAGGTTATTTGTGGAAATAGAATATGGGGCGATTAATTTTCTACGTCAGACTTTTGATAGTTGATACTTTATTATGCAAAGTCTTTTTGGTCTTCTTTAGCTCTTCTGCTAGGTAATTTTCCTTCTGCCCTTAAGAGAAAGACTGACCCTTGGCCTTTTTATCCTTCCCTAGTTCCTCCCTCATATGGGCGTTCTTTTCTTCCAAAAAGGAAGTGCCCTCCCCAACTTGTTTGCTTAGCCTGGACTTTTTAAGTCTCTCGAGCTCCGGTCTCAAGTCATTGTTCTCTTTCTCAGGGATAGTTGCGACCTTCCTAGTGGCCACTAGATCGGCATGCGTAATATTTTCTTTCCTTGAATGAGCAGAGTCCATGATAGCCAATCTCTCATCAAATTTCCCTTTCTGATCATATCGGCTAGCTTTCGTTCGAAGTAGGCTTTTAGGTTCGATAACGACTCTTTATGGCTGCGTTGGGCAGTAAAAATCACGTCATAAAAAACGGCATTGTCAGCAATTGCCTGATGAAACACGCGACAAAGATTCAAATATATCTCTTTCATTAGAGTTGATACATTAGGACCTAGGTGCTCATGAAGCTCGTCATCCACATCGTCTTCATTATGCCAGCAACAAACAATTTCCTCCATCTTTCTTATAGGTAACTCTCAATAGCGACCAGTGCGGAAAGTCTTACGTTAAACTGAATGAACAAGTGGTCGGATATACGAGTTTGATATATAAAAGAGAAAACTTGCAAAAATAAAATAAAACGACAACAATCGAAGCAAAATCATTAATTCTATTAAAGGGATTATAATTGGGGTATGTCCCTACATCATTGGGAAACAAAAAAGAAAATACAATGTTCCCCAATATAAAACCCAAAAAGATGTTTTGTCGACCTTTTCCTTCTCGGTCGCTTGCTTAATAGTCGTCTAGTTCAGATTGACATCCTGCTCATCAGTCGCTTGAGTTTGGTCACAGCCTTCTCCTCTGTAACAAACTCATCATCATCATCCTCAAATTGAGAGGGGAACCTGGATGATGATCGTTGAAGATGTCTTACCCCTCGCCTGTGCTAACCTTGATCAGAGCTCCATCCCATCCATTCTTAAAAAATACCTTTTTAAAATAGGCAATTTGCATTTCAACATTTTCAAAGGCCTTTCCCCAGCCACGGGTAAAGTCGGCTTCCTTGTTCTTTTCCATATTATCCAAGGATTCCTAAGCTTTTGCCTTAGCCTCCGTTGCCTACGTCTTGATGAGGTCGGCCTCAACCTTTGCATCTCTGGCATTCATTTTGGTCTGATCGACAGTGATCACAAGAGCAGTAAAATCATCAATCATTTTTTGAAGAATTACCTTTTTAGCCCCCAAGATCTTAACCTTCTTGTCAAACTTCTTCTTCTCAGATGCCTGATTCTCGTAAAGTGCCAAGCAACCAAATAGATTTGTGAAACTCTTCAAACGCGACCTCCACGTCAACAGGGGATGCCTTCATACGGTCATTCCTCTCTAATAATTTATCGTAATCAATCATTAACTTCATAAATACATAAAACAAACATAAAGTAACAATATGTAGGCGATCAAATTATAATGGAAAGGTTGTGGTTAGCACACTCCAACAGCCTTAAATGGTGCAAGTTGAAGGCAGTTTCTCTATTCGCAGGGAAAACCCCAAATCTAATCAAGTTCCTGGACAGATCAGGATGAGAAACGATGGACTGGGTAGCACCCTTTCCCTTATCAGATATCCTCTTCCCCATAATCTCAAATTGGGGAAGGTGATCCTTCTTTTGCCTCTTCAAAAGAGGCTCATGCTCCATGAAAAGGGAGTCATCAAGGTTTATGGGTTTGGTGGAACCCCCAATATCACTTTTCGTGCTCGTCGGTCAAGCAAGTTCTTTCTTTTTTTATCGATGGATGAGTAGGAGAAAGAGATCGGGTACCAGCATGCGCAAGACCAACGTTGGCAGCAATCAAGTTAGTAACTTTCCTCTTCACCATAACACTAAGAGAACGGTATAAGGGATCAAGGAAACTTCAAGTGGCTTAAAAGAGGAAGATGTGCTTTCCTCAGATAAATCATCCCTCTCCGAATCTTGGGGGGATGCCCTCTCTTCGGATAATTCAGCCCCCTTGCAGTCAGGGAAAGTGGAGGCTTCTGGGTCATCCAAGGTGATGGGGATGATCGACCTTCTCTTTATTGCCCTTTCAACAAAATAAGTGGTGGTGATATTGTAGCCGAGAAGAAATGTCGCCAAGATTGGATGATCAAAAACTCTAACTCTCTATTGAATGGACCAAATCGTTCGAAGGTCAATAAAATTAGCGTCGATGTCGCGAGGAATGTTCTTCTTGCTTTTCGCTAAAAAAAGAAACAGAGAAAAGAACAAAGCATTAGCATCAATCAAAGAAGAATCACAAAGCTGGAAAAATGGATTTCTAACCTATTCCTTGACCTTCTTGAGGGCAGCTTAGCCCTTCGTATTCCACATGATATGTCACGGATATTGCATTTATTACCCGTTAACTTATGCATTTTTAGCCCTCTCGGATTCTATTATTGCTATATTTATGCTCGTTAATCAGACAACCTACGTTTTATGTGCTAACATGTTATTTGAGGTATCATTGAGTGTTTATAGGTGTTACAGTGCTTAGCGTGAAGTTTCATCGCGTTCCGGTAAAGTGTCATCAAAGTTCGCACGTTCAGGGGCATTTTGGTAATTTTACACTTTGGTATTTTTTACCAAAGTCTTCACGAAATTTGTAACCCTCGGGCCAAGCTTCACGTGGCCATGAGCGGTTCTCGAATCGGAGTCCAATATAAGAAAACACGGAACTTTAATCGGGGAAGAATTTTAAGGAATTTAATTATTATTTTATTTATATTACTAACAATTCTAATATTTTCCTCCATGTCCTTTCTTCACTTTTTCAGCACACTCCAATTTCATCCATGGCGATTTTGGGATTTTCTCGGGTTATGCTCGGGTCTTGGATCCTCGCCAAATTGGAGCCTAAATCTATGGACATACACTAAATTGGTTAGGTCTTGGGCTACACGCAAATGGAGATGGCGATTTGGGTCGGGTTTGACACAGGTGGTGGTCTCGATTTGGACCAAAAATGGCCATGGCAGCCGTGAATTTTTATTGGAGTTGATTAGTGGGTTCCAGCAAGTGTTGGTCGACCAGCGGTCGATCGAATTTTCCTATGTTGCCGTGAGTCCAAGACAGTGATGCTTTCCCTTGCCACGCGATCGACCGTTGTTCTGTTTTTGGCCGCCCCTTTTGCTGCTTTATCCCATTTTCCTTTCCTATTTTCTTTTTCATTTTTCTTTCATTACATAATTAGGAGACTTATCCTTATTTCTTTTCTTATTTCTTTTCTTTATTTCCTTTTTCCTACTTGGTATAAATAGAATAGTTTGTTTATTTTTTAAGATCATCTTACATTTTACATTAGGTTTAGGGTTTTTATTGGGAGCTTTGCCCTACCCCATTTTCTTTGGGTGTTTTGCCCATTTTTGAGCATGTAAGCTTTATTTCCATTGTCTTATTCCTTATTTCCTTACTTTCTTTACTTTCTTGTCATTTAATTTCTTGCCTAGATAATATTTATTGTGTTTATTTATTGCTTTCCTAGATGTTAATTAGTTTAATTCATGCTTAGTCTCTAGTTAAATTGGGTCGGGGTTGTGTTCCGCCATTAATGGGTTTGAGCTTCGAAAACTAGGTTTTGTATAAAATTGCATTTAATTGAAATTGTGCGTATCAATGTTGGATTGCTATGCGTTTATCTTTCTTTGTCATGCAACGCTAGAGTTTATAGCGACAATCCAAATTAAATCCGCGTGTGACCATTTTCGATTAAATATTTTATCAAGTATATTTGGGTTTAAATCCCTTCATGCGTGATGTTTATGCTTAATTTAAATGCTCGTTTAAATATCTTTTAAGCCTTAATTCTAATTAGTAGTTGTTTCGATCCATGTGGTGCGAATGCGATCCCGATCCTCGCTTTACTTTTGCATAGTGTAACTTCTCTTTTTCTTTATTTTCTTTTTAACCCCATATCACCTTTTACATTTTTATTTCTGAAGTAGTAAATTAATTAAAATCTAAAATTCAATCACTCCATGTGGATTCTCGATACCCGACTTACCGCTATACTTGTATCGCAAGTGAAGTCGTAATTTAGGTTTTATTATTGAGTAGACGAAACGAAAACAACGATTAGCGTTCTGACGCGACGCTACTTTTCGCGCTCGATCAAAATGGCACCATGACCGGGGACTGTGTTTTAGATTGTGATTGTTTTTTATTTCATAGTATTTTTTTCTTTTGTATTTTTATTCTTTATTTTATCCTTTCTTTTGACTTGTGCAAGATTGTTTCGAGAAATTGAAATTTTGGCTCTTGTCATTTTATTGAATTAGCTTATTTTGAATTGTCTCGCTATAACTCTTTAGATAACTTTAATTGTTCTCAAAATAGTTTTCCAAGTTATACTCCCAAAACAATGAGAGAATGCCTACAAATTCTTGAAAATGAATGCCTTAAGCGTGAAGTTCAAGAAGTTGTAAGTAGTCCCTCATCGCCTTGGGAATGTAATTTGGAAAGCGGGGATCCTGTTAGCTATGAGAAAACCTCACAAGAAGATGTTATGTCTTCTTGTTCGTTTGATTATGAGTTAATGATAAAGAAAATAAATTACCGTTTTGAAAGTTCTCAAGCTTGGTTTTTGAGAATGATGTCATGCTCGATGAGATCATTTCTTTATAAAATCGGGTCGAGGTTGAAACTTGCGTTTCACCTCCACCCCTTTTTGATGAAGAAATAATTGAGAGTGATCCAAGCTTTAGCACTTTAGAATTTCAACCTCTTATTAATTCTTTCGATTGTATTGAGGTTTATGGTCCTTCTTTTCCTTTATTCCCTACTATTCTCGAACTGTTAAACTTATCACAAGAATCGATTGAAAGCCTTGAGGGCTTTTACTATATTCTTGAACGAGATTGTTATTTTGAGATGCTTCATCTCATGGGCTATTCACTTGCACTAGCCCCACCTCCACCCCCTTCCAATTGAAAAACCTTGGGGAGGTGATTTCATTTTTTCTGAGATCAATGTGGTCTTGTCACCCTTGTTATCCAAATCCCCCATCTTCCGCCCAAAATTTACAATTGGCAACGGTTCATTTCTTACGCCTTACACATGCCTTTCGTTGTTCAAATGGAATTCCTATTTTTCGGGAGGCGTGATTTCTTTGGAGGGTCCACCGTTGATCTTTCAAAGCCAAATTGTATTTTGGGTGGACCCTCAACTATTTAGACTTCTATTGTATAGTTAGTGTGTAGTCCAAATAGTAGGTTGTAAATAATTAGCTTTTTAATTTTCTTTCTTTCTTTTTTTCTTTTTTTCTTTCCTTTTAATTTAGTCTAGAGTAATTAGTTAACTTTTTTTTATTTGTTTTTGCTACGCTCGGTACTAACTTGTTTTGTAGATTCATTTGGACTTGCGCTTATTGGAGATAGCTCCAATTTTGGGTAATACCGTTATTTTCCTCTATTTGTTTTGTGTTCTCAACGCACATTGAGGACAATTCAACATTTAAGTAAGGGGGTGTAGGTTATTCTATCCATTTCTTATGTAGTCCATTGATTTGCTTACTTGGTAGTTACTAAGTATGCCCTTTTGTTAAAAATTAAAAAAATTCAAAAATATTTTCTTTCATTTTTCTCCTTTGTTGGGCATTTTGCCTTGTTTTCGATGATAAATTTTAATAATTGCCCGATCCAATAGACAACCCAATGATACATGTTCTCAATTTTAGAAGTTATTAGACTTTAGTCCTCAAATCATTGATATTGTGAATAACTTCATAAATTAAACTTTATCCCTTGAGCACGTGCGTTTTTCTTGTTATATTGATTTAGTTTAAGATTTGTATAACTCGGTAAGCTTTTGTTGCATTGTATATACTTACACCGAGTAATCTTTGTACCTTTCGTCATTTTTGAGTGTATAAACTATTCTTTCCTCTTTGAAAACGTTGAATTCGTCAGTAATCTCTCTATTCTTTCATTGATCGTTCATTAATTGAGTTCATTTTTTAAATGTGTTACTTGAGCATGATTTTCAAAGTTTGTTTGAGAATTGTGTAAACTTTAGGAAATTATCATACGCTATCTTTTTTATATCTCCCATATTAGCCTTAACGTCACCTTATATGTTTTCCCTAGTCAACCCCTTTGTGCCTTAATATAGCCTTTCGTTTCATAACCCAAAATCCCATAACCTACTCCACATTGGAGTTATAAACCATACATATTACTTTCCATACCTTTGTTTGGAATGTTACTTGGGATTGAATGATGTTGTGTATCGTGGTTGCAATTTAAGCATATGAAAAGAGTGAGAAAAGTGAAGAAGAAAGTGTAGTGAAAAAGAAAAGAGAAAAAGAGAAGTGAAAAACAAAAGAAAAGAAAAGAAAACATGAGAAAAAAGAAGAAAATAAAAGAAAAGAGAAAGTTTGTATATATGTGTTATGTTTATGTATAGTTCAATAATCCTTGTGACTCTCCTATTGTTAGACCTAATGCTTGATTATGGATCTTGTTTTCCATTTTCGTAATTTCCCGCATGTTTCCATTATCCCGAATTTTCATTCCGAACACCTTTAATCCGTATATAATCCTTCATTTCGTACCCTATCCTAGCCTACATTACAACCCTGTACAAGTCCTATGTGATCTTAAGGTGAATTTAATTTAAAAGTCAAAATAGTTTTGATAATCTGTGAAAATGCATTTCGCCTCCTTTAATGAGCGGTATCTTTCATTGAGATTACAGTTTTTCATTTCCTATATAGCGTTCTTCATTTGCGACATGTGTACGGCCTAGTTTCCATTTACATTTACTCTTTATGCCCACGTGTTCCGTGTGTTACCTCCCTGTTTCGAGTGAATTCATTTGATGAGTGTAATGCCCGTGAGGATTGAATATATGATTGCTTTAATGTTTATCCAGTTTATTAAAATTTTTGCCAAATCATACTATGCATGTGCTCTCCCCCCTCCAACTTTAAAAGTTTCAATTCTATGAGGTGCATTCAACCTGTTAATAACAACAGACTTTAGCTTGAATTCGTTCAATATGCTAATAACGCGTTTGAAATCTTTTTTGTTGTTGTCGAGTTTGTCTCATGTTAGGTTGGGCAGATTTTGTGGAAACCATATAATGTTTGTGGGTTTCATCCCTAAAAACCCTCACGAGACGACACTCGTCCACTAAGGTACGCTAAATGCAATCGTTCGCCCGCGAAAGTGGCTTTTATTGCTTTTGTATATATCTCATATTTTGTGATGTTCTTATAGTTCTTCTTGCCTTGAACTTCATTGTTAGGGGCTATCAATGTCTAAGTTAGGGGGTGTGATACGTCACGGATATTGCATTTATTACCGTTAACTTATGCATTTTTAGCCCCCTCGAGTACCGTAATTGCTATATTTAGGCTTGTTAATCACACAACCTCCATTTTATGTGCTAACATGTTATTTGAGGTATTATTGAGTGTTTATAGGTGTTATGTTGCTTAGCGTGAAGTTTCGTCGCGTTCCAGTAAAGTGTCGTCAAAGTTCGCACGTTCAGGGGCATTTTGACAATTTTACACTTTGGTATTTTTGACCAAAGTCTTCACGAAAGTTGTATCCCTCGGGCCAAGCTTCGCGTGTTCGCGAGCGGTGATCGAATCGGAGTCTGAAAGAAGAAAACACGGAACTTTAATCGGGGAAGAACTTTAAGGAATTTAATTATTATTTTATTTATATTACTAACAATTCTAATATTTCCCTCCATGTCCTTTTTCACTTTTGCAACACACTCCAATTTCAGCCATGGCGATTTTGGGATTTGCTCGGGTTATGCTCGGGTCTTGGATCCTTGCCAAATTGGAGCCTTAATCTATGGCCATACAACAAATTGGTTGGGTACGCAAATGGAGATGGTGATTCGAGTCGGGTTTGACACGGGTGGTGGTCTCGATTTGGACCAAAAATGGCCATGGCAGCCTTGAATTTTTATTGGAGCAGTGTAGTGGGTTCCAGCAAGTGCCGGTGGACCGGATTTTCTTATGTTGCCGTGAGTCCGAGACAGTGCTGCTCTCCCTTGCGACGCGGTCGACCGGTGTTCTTTTTTTGGTCCCCCCTTTTGCTGCTTTATCCCATTTTCATTTTTTATTTTCTTTTCCATTTTTCTTTCTTTACTTAATTAGGAGACTTATCCTTATTTCTTTTCTTATTTCTTTTTATTTATTTCCTTTTTGCCACTTGGTATAAATAGAACACTTTGTTTGTTTTTGAAGATCATCTTACATTTTACATTAGGTTTAGGGTTTGTATTGGGAGCTTTGACCTACCCTATTTACTTTGGGTGTTTTGCCCATTTTTATGTATGTAAGCTTTATTTCCATTGTCTTCTTACTTATTTTCTTGCTTTCTTTACTTTCTTGTCATTTAATTTCTTGCCTAGATAAGATTTATTGTGTTTATTTATTTATTTCCTAGTTGTTAATTAGTTTAATTCATGCTTAGGCCCTAGTTAAATAGGGTAGGGTTGTGTTCCGCCATTTATGGGTTTGAGCTCCGAAAACTAGATTTTGTGTAAAATTGCGTTTAATTGAAGCCACGCGTATCAAAGTTGGATTGTTATGCATTTATCTTTCTTTGTCACGCAATGTTAGAGTTTATAGCGCAATCCAAAATTTAATCCGCGTGTGACCATTTTCGATTAAATGTTTTATCAAGTATATTTGGGTATAAATCCCTTCATGCGTGATGTTTATGCTTAATTTAAATGCTCGGTTAAATAGCTTTTGAGACTTAATTCTAATTAGTAGTTGTTTCGATCCGTGTGGTGCGTATGCGATCTCGATCCTCGCTTTATTTTTGCATAGTGTAACTTCTTTTTTTCTTTATTTTTTTTTTAACCCCATATCACCTTTTACATTTTTATTTCTGAAGTAGTAAATTAATTAAAATTTAAAATTCAATCACTCCCTGTGAATTCTCCATACCCGACTTACCGTTATACTTGTATCGCAAGTGCAGTCGTAATTTAGGTTTTTGTATTGAGTAGGCGAAATGAAAACAACGATTAGCATTCTGACGCGACACGCTACTTTTCGCACTTAATCACCACACCCTCAGGAAGAAGAAAGTATTGCCAATTTTTTACAATCAGGTTGTGGTCCTAATAATATTTATTAGAATCAGGAAGGTTCGCAAGCAGGGCTCGGTTAGCTACCCTCGTCTTTATATGTTAATATTCTCAATAGTCGTCACCCATTGGTAAAATTACATGATCCCAATAATGCCGAGATAAGTGTCATACAACTCATTAATACGATTGACCACATTAACGATCCTCTATGTCTTTGGATCAACTTGGGTTGGGATCACATCAAAGTATTGGCAAAACTTCGAAAATAAGTAATATGATGAAAAAGTGGCCCCCACTCAGCAATAAAAATTGAAGGCAACCAGAGGATTAGGAAGGGCACAAAGATCACAAGGACCATTAACTAATTCTACTGATACCCATGAGAGGATTCGATGACCAAGTTTAAATTCTTCCAATGTATTTTCGTCAATAAAATACACTATGTTTAAAGATCACAAGCTTAGTGAAAGAACAAAGTAGAGATAATAGAGAAGAGTGAAATGAAGAAAGAGTTTCAAAGAAATTCTTATAGTGAAATGAAGAAAGTGACGATAATGAAAATCTCTCCTTTGAAAGATTGAAGATTCCAAGTTTTTCAAATAAACTGGAAATTGAGCAAAAGTGTGGAAACCGTCACCTTGTAGTTGGAAGTGCCCTCATATTTCCCAGAAAATTGATGATTACACGCGTGTGTGACGATTGATAAAGCCAAGGTTCACTGCCAAAAGAAAGAAGGGGTAATATTTACTAGCGAGCCCCTGGAGCACTCAACGATCAAAAGACCCTTCAATTTTAGGGATATTTACAAGACTTCCCTTCGATCATACCAGTAATTATTCCAGCACGACAACTTGTCAAAGTCACGAGCCAACAAAGGCATAACAAAACCCAGCGACCTTAAAGCGACAACGAGCATTGGGGCAATTGTGGGAACCATAGTTACGATGGAACATTACCTGCACTAGTTCGGAATAGGCCCACAAGCTTCTTTAGCATCAAGTTAATTGAGAATCTAAGTCACACAGGAATCCCGCATGTATATCCTTTAGGATGGCTTAAATTGATAAGAGACGGGTCCGAACTTTTGGGGTTAGATGTTAATGGAGCTTAGGACTCTCCTAAGGTCCTATATAAATGTAAACTCGCCCCACTTAGAGATGACCATATGATATTGTAACGTCGAGCGGTACTACAACTCTGGCGACCTGTTCTCTAAGTTAATAAAAGAGAAACCCCAAACCCCGTGGACGTACGCATGTTGTCGAACCACGTATATTCTTATATTGTGTGGTTTTGATCCTCATCCTTGAGTATTTTTCCTAATTTAGCTTTTGTTCATTGAATAGAAACATTGTAGCAAATACAACCTATAATTTTATTTATCAATTAACTTAGGCATAATTCATGAAAACGTGAAGATCCAAGATCGTGTATTTGAGAACATGATGCACCCTTAATTTAATCAATTAATGATTTCATAATAAATTAAGGAGTGTTAATAATAATGTTTCAACATTTTATATTAATGCATTTTGTTTTTCTTATTGAAAAATTAGTTTTAGTCTCTATCTCTCTCACACACATACACCAAATTAATCTTACAAATAAGGTTTTGGGCTTTCAACGTAATAGTATATTATTGGTCTCTTATCTTCCTTCCATTTTTATTATAAATTAAGATAAAGGTTTATTTTATGGTATATTCTTTAGTAGCCTAGATCCCTCTTTTAGTACATTATTTTGAAAATTTTAAAAAAAATGCAAATCTGACACTAATATTTGGGGTTATTTTAAATTTTAGACCCATCCTTCTAAAAGTGCAATGTTAACCCTAATGTTTTGCATTTTGAAAATGTTAACCTTATGTCACTCCCAATTAGGAGAATAGATGGAATTGTTGATTAGGAATCAAATGTTGCCTCTTATGTGTCATATTCAAAAATAAATTGTTGGCATGTGTTGGATTTGGTTAATTAATTTTTGAATTACGTAAATTCATAATTGACTACTTTATTAATTCTTAGCATTCTATTTAATATGGTTCATATAAAATTCCTTTGGATAAGTCATCACAATTTTAATGGTAATTTTGATAGGTTAGTTTCCTATATTTTAATGATAATTTTGATAGGTTAGTTTCCTATTCAAAGTCTGCTATGAAGATGTAGAGTTCATAACTTGGAAATTCGGGTCCTCTCTTTCCCCATATATAGTAGGCGAATTTCATTAATAATCCATAAAAAAAATAACACATAAAGGACATTAGGAAAAAGAGAGAAATATTTGGCACAAGTAGAAAATTGCATAGATTATAAAAAATGGACCTATATAGATTATATAATTATACATTATAGTCATAGACACTGATATACATAAGTTTAATCTCATCCAAGGGTCCCACCGTGGAAAAGTCTTCCTTTGGATATGTCTCCAAACAGAGTCATCGCCTTCCAGAAGCCCTCACCTTCAGTCCCATCCTAAATGGGCTCGGCTTCAGAGACCACTCTAGATGACCAGTTAGAGCAGTTTCCTCAGCGAACGACAACCAATCTCCGACGTTGTTGGTGTCGGCTTCAGACAACACCAAAAGGCCGACTTAACAGTGTGACACCCTACCTATTAAAATAATGGGTGGCCAGCCCTCTACCAAAATTAAACGTTGGTTTCATATGGTTCATTCTTAGCATCACTGTCGAAACATAATTAATTACTAACCACCTAATTACATTAACAAGCAGTGTCAAATTTTATCTTTCATTAATATATAACACGATTAACCAATACACAATAAATCCATACACAATGACAATATAAATTAAACACCGGATAAAGTCTAAAACCGAGATAAACAATTAAGATTCCCGAATAAACCATCGGGTAAGAATCTAATACAATAAATCCAACCAAATAAAAAGTATGGAAACATAAGTCTGAATAAAAGTTTAACATCCCCAACAATACTTGAATAGAGAACCTAATCTAGAATGTCAAGAATGAAATCAGCTACTCAATAATCCTGCAAGCTTCCATATCAACTGCAGTTATGTGTACATAGAAAGAACAATCATCCTTGGGGTCCCTGTAGATGGACACCTAAAAGGTTTGAAAATAGATTTGAAATGGGTCGGAGCCCAAAACCTTTTAAAAACATTTAGCAAGTAATTAAGATGCAGTAAATAAATATGCAGTTAAACTTTCCATATTTAAGTCGATGTCGCACTCTCATGAGATTACCCATCACCTCTCAACTATTGTGCACACCTAGCACCTACATCTTAACCCACCTAGTTACATTACCCTGCCTAACTAGTCTTATTGCAAAACTCACTAGCACACTACTCTGACTCGAGTATTGTCTAACTTTCATTTCTTAATTAGCTATATCTCTCATTCGCTTATTAAATCATTAATCATATTATAACTTTACTCCAGTTATTTAAACACGTTCATCATTAACGTATTAAGCATGTGTATAATTTACCACACTATTATATACGTTTATAAGACATGTCACACCAAGACACTATATATATATATATATATCACTCGTAATATATGCAACCGCAATTCCGAATGTCCTACCCATTCTGAAAGCGAGCTCACTAGCATGCTATCCTGCTCCAGGAATGTCCACCACATTCTGGGCAACTTGGCCGGAATCTCGTCACCAGGCCCGAAAATCACAAACGAACATTGGAGGCGATCATGGTCTTAAGTCCGTGGTCATAACCACACCACATTATTTCACGGTACCCCAACCCTATATCACACGGGCGTGCACAACACCTATGACCCTGGGGAACAGTACTACCTCTGCTAGGATTCGCCATAATGACCTCCCATGGCGCATAACCTCCCTGATTGCATTAGGCTAGGATAGGTATGTTTCATATAAATATTGTACACACATATATTATTCACATTCGTATATATACTGTCTCTATACTCGTATATATAAATTAATCACAAAATCTGGCTAACCCGTGCCTATCGCTCAAAGAACTAACCTACAAATCCTGAGTCTATCTCACGACTCTTAATTAATTAAGTTCTCATCCATTAATTAAATACAATAGTGTCACCCTGCTAAAAATCACAAACTTACCCAATCACCCCGTAAATAAACCATTAAAGTATACCAAGTAACATCACTCCGTTAAAACACCCGGACTTAACCCAACCAACCTGTTCATTTATTCCCGAATTCATCTCGCCAATTCGATATTTAAACCTTATCATCAATTATCTCTCTCACGATTTCTAATTCAAATTTAATTACCCACTCACCCCTAGGCAATATAATCTCTTTAAATCACTCCACTAAACTCTCTCTGGCCTTTAGGGATTATAAATTTCATTTGAAACTCCCCGAAATTTACCCAATAACCAAACCCCAAAATTCTCCAAAAATCAGCTTTCATCGATCGATCGATTGTTGAGAGCAATAACGAACTATAATCATAAACAATAAAAGAGTAAGTATGAGATGACACAACACTTGAGAATATTCAAGGAGATAAAATTGTGGAGTTGATCTTTACCTGAGTCTCCCTGTGAAGAGCGGAGTTGAAAACCCGGGAAGGGTCTTAAGCGTCGAAGTATCAGTTGTCACAGTTGGGAACAACCGATGTGAAGAACTCCCTAGCTTTCAGCTGACTCCCATTAAGAGATTAACATTAATCCCGAGTTGGTCCAAGCGTGAGGACGTCGTAATATCATCTTTTATAAGATGGAGGGGATCAGTGGTGTGTCTCGACTGACTCTCTTTCCTCTTTTTTTGTTGTGGAGGAAGAGGAGTCATGGTCCCACCAATGACCTCTTTCCTCTTCTTTGACCCCTCAGCAGCATTGAGGCCACTAGTCGTGGAAATTTTTCGAGTCTGGGTCGACAATGGAGCTTTTCCTTGAAGACGAGCAAGGAAGTTTATTGAAAGTGGTACTTCCATCTCCCAAACCTCGTTAGAAATACCAGTCGAAAGATTTGCAAAGAGCATAAACAAACAGAATCAGTATTTGCCTATGTTGAGTCAGAATAATTTGAAGACGACAATAAAGTAAGAAAACTTGTGAAAAGTGAAAAGATTTGCTTACGAAGTGCCTACAGGGGTCCACCCCCATGCCGGGATCTTGTAGGAGCTCAGGTGTCATTAGGTCTTCAAAATGATTGATGAGGTCGTCCCCCCTTAGTTGGTCGATTTCCTCTCTCATCTCGGCACTAAGACTGGAATCTACTTTGGCCGAGACCAAGATATGGTCCCATTTGCAAGGCACTCTCGTCTCAACAACATCAGGTATTCCCTATCACCAAACTCCAAAGATGAAGAAGAAGAAGAGGGATTTCTAGTCATGGTTAGAAGTTTGGTTGATGTGAAGAAGCTTCCGATCGGGATAACCAACTACAAAGTGGTAATAACAAGGGTTGGCTTTTATGGTAACAGCCGTATAACACGCTCGGAAGGTATCAACTGGAAAAGATGAGTCACTCCGAAAGGATCCTCCATGCATTCGGCGTCAACTGGGTTTGGGAAACGCGAATTGAAGAAAGAATTGCCCTAATAGATGTGTCAAAAGGGAGGCGGAAGCCGACCTTAAACATCTGCTCGTAGACGGCTACTTCTTCTTCATTTATGAGGTCAAAGGCATGATCGTCCTCGATAGGAAGCCTCATGCTGATATAGGATTTGATCCCATAAATATGCCTTTAAACCACCAGATTAGTCTCACGGACATGATTGGGGATGGTTGAGGCTACACTTGTGTCCAAAGTGTAGGGATCCTCCTCCTTCTCTTCCTCCTCAATGACAAGGGCCTTGCCAGGAGGGTCGTGTTGCTTGAACTCGACCAGAGTCATAGCCGAGACAAGTATAAGCATAGGAGGGGGAGGGGCACATTGGGAACAACCTCAATCTAAGATTCATCATCCGAGATATCATAGATTTAGGGCTCAGAGTCTCCCGGCTGGCGAGAAAAAGTACTGGGACGACCCATGTTACTTGACTCTTCCAATTCGCCCTCACCAACATGTGCTACAATGACCCTCATGGCCACCTCAAAGGAGTCGGCCTCAGAGTTCACTCGACCATCATGAAGACCCGAGCGCTCAAAAGGGCTATAGCCCTTAGAAGAAGACGCATGCATGGTATCCACTACAACAATTATGGCTTTTAGCAAGGAAAAAAATCGTTGCAAAAGGTATGTTTTCGTTGCAAAACACCTTTTGCAACGTTTTTTTTCCTTGCAGCGTGTTCCTCGCATTAGCCATTATGCTATAAATCTTTTGCAAGGAAATTTTGTCATCGTCGCTAAAACTATTTTGCAATGAAATTTTTCATTGGGAAAAATAAAAAAATTCGTTGCAAAAAAGTTCTCATATCTTGTTCCTAACTGTAGTCTTGGCTTGAGAGGGATAAGTCAAGAGTAAAACGAGTTTTTCTACGACTAGAGGAGTGGGAGTTAATGGTACCTAAGGCCCACATCGGCGTGACTCGGCCTCGACCCTTCTTATCTCTAGTCTTACGCGTTCGCACTGATGAGGAAACTCTTCACCAAGCTCGTATAACTTACGATACATAAACAAACGCAAAGAAAACCTAAGAGATAACTGGTAAGCATCAAACTAAGGTAATTGAACTGCTTTTGAATAGTTTTCTCAAGAACACCTCAAGCAACTCTTGCCGGAGAAGACATCGAAAAAAGCAAACAGTCAACCTAAAACTCCCAAAAGCCTAGCTAACTCAACCCAAACTGTTCTTTTAGCTTCCTACCCCCCCCCCCCTAAACCATTGCAAAATAGGTGCAAACCACCACAATTGGCGACCGGAGTAAATAGAAAAGATCGCCAGAAAAAATTAAAAATGCAAAAAACGATATCAAGCCAAAGAAAACGAAGAGAACTGATGTAGAAAGTTCCTGAAAACGAAGAAAAGAGGCAGAAAATGTAGAAAACTCTAGGAAGAAAGGGACACAGGTGACCGAAAATCTAGAGAGAGAAAAGGGAAGGTTTTTTGCTTTGGCAAAAGGATTTGGCAGAATAAAGAGTCGAGGCTATTTTGCCGCCTAAAACACAAGCGCATGGTTCCCAAAATGCTAATTATTAGGGCACGCCCCCTAAAGCTCAAACGCGAAGTTTTACTGCACGTATGGCTTAGGAAGTTGTGCCAACACATACCAAGCCTCCCATTGGGCGACAGGTGTATTACTTCTCATAAGTGAGAAGTGACACCTCTGCAAAAACCCAATATGACCGTTGTATCCCCATTATATATCCTCGGATGCAGACTAACAAACACAAGGCCAGAACGATACAAGACAGCAGAAGTGTTTAAACCTTGGCCTCCCATTGACATTGAAGGCTAAGGTCTAGGGGTGATTGATATACATAAGTTTAGTCTCGTCCTAGGGACCCACCATGGAAAAGTCTTCCTCTGGATATGTCTTCAAACAGAGTCATCACCTTCCAGAAGCCCTCATCCTTAGGTTCGTCCTAAATGGTCTCGGCTTTAGAGACCACTCCAGTTGACCAGTAAGAGTAGTTGCCTTAACGAGTGACAATCGATCTCGGCTGTTGTCAGTGTCGGCCTCAGATAGCACCAGAAGGCTGACTCAACAACACCATCTGTACCAGTCCAAGACAATTAACTGGTCTTGTCTCGGCTTAACCGGAGTGGTAAAAACTCCAGTAGACTCGACTAGCCGAGACCCTCTATACCTTAGACATCTCGTGCACGCATGGAGATCGTGACAGGGGTATTATGGACATATCCTACTAAAACCATTACGGATAATCAATAAACGCGTGGGGAGAATATTCCTCATTATGACTTCTTCACCCTTTTATATAGGTGTCATACGCTCATTGACCCCGCTCTCATTCACGCATGGTGTGCATGCTTGGGGGGTGACATTGCGCACCCCTAGACCTATAAAAGGCACCTTGTGTCTTCTTCCTCAATAATAGAAGTTTAGAAACCCTACTATTGTTTTGTGCATTTTTAGAGAGAGAGAGAGAGAGAAGCTTGTATACTCCATCCATGGCAATTTTCCTATCTTTATAGTGCAATCATCCCCTTACTTTGCACAGTTAACGTAAGCTAAGGCTGAACCATTTAAATACTTGTGTTCATCTATTTTTCCCCTTCTCTTCTACTATTTTACTCATGTTTATTATTTCTTTCATTGTTGTGTAAGCTTTAAACAAAGTTGAACCCTAAAGGATGATTTCTAGCATCATCAGACACAAATTTATTGCATTAAATGTCAAATTCCTTGTAAATGCTTAAATTATTAAGAATACCAAACCACGAGATATGATTATAAATGAATTGTGTAAATAAATGTTCTTTAATTGTCAGATTGTTTGACAATAAATAATAAATAAATGATCAACCATTAAATAGCGTGATTGTCATCGCGACATAAATGTAGATAAAATTCCAAGGAATAAAATTAAGAATATCCTAAAAGGAATCTAATATCATGAATGATTATGGGGTGTATCTTCATGAACGTAAATTTTGCATAAGGATAAGTAAAGATTATGTTTTGTTTTCACAAGTCATAAGAAGAATTGAAACTACTGGAATACAATGAACTTTAGAATCTTGTTGAGTTGCTCAATTGATACACAAGAGTCGAGTATGAGTGGGTCGTTAAGACCAAACGCAACAAACATTGTAATTGTAATCAAACAATATAACGCTAGACTTGTGGTAAAAAAAATCATGATGATTAGGAAAATGATCATAAATAAACCTTCTCATTTATACATTAGGACGTGGAATTCTTATGGCATTAGTGGATGTGAAAATTACTTTTCTTGTGGGGTTTTAGCAAACGATGTGTTTAAGTTTAAGAAATCAACGTATAAACCCGTTGTATTTTAAGTTAAACAATAATATTATGTCTTTTATCATTGTATCCCTTAATATTGGTGGGAATATGTTTATATAACTTATTTCTCTGTGTACAAGCAAATAATAAAAAGAAAATATATGAAATATTCTATATGTTTTTTAAGGGAGTGATGTATGAAGTAATGAGATACTTAAAAGATAATATGCTCACACTTAGGATGACTGTTCACTTAAAGATGATCGATTATTATGACTTGGATTTTATTAAATATATGGATAGGATGAAATCCACTTTGATTAAGTATGTGTCTCTTGGTTTTATGGCCAATATTATCGTTTTATATATTATGCAAAGTGAGCTTATAACCGGCTACAATTTATGTAATGTGTGTGTGTGGAACTTGTTTCAAAACTTATAGAGTTATGAATTCAATTTCTAAGTGAATGAAAATTTAATTTTATAATGTCGCAACAGCCTTTATAAAGAATGATAATAAAAAAGAAATTTAGAAAATACCAATATGTTAAAGAAGAAATTTAGAAACGAAGACTGGCAATTGAACACATTAGTACATCCACTCATAAGTGCGATATTACCAAAGGCATTAATGAAATATGCGATGTGAGTCTTGAGTAGCTATTGTGGATTGATTCGTACTTATTTATTTGAAACAACATTATGGTATCAATAGTGTTTCTCAATTGTGACATTTTGTCTTTTTATAAACATTATGATATCATTATTGATAACTCGCATTATATAATTTATTATATAAAACACTGTGGCAAAGTACATGATGGAATGAATTATACTCTTGAATTAGTGAGAAAACCCTCAACTCACATTGATCAATTATTATTTAATAAAGGTAAAGAAAGAATAATGACTGTTCTAAATTTATTAAATCAAATCATAAAGTTGAACTATCAAACGGGCCAAGTAGAAGACTGATAAATTTTATTTAATTGAATTATTAAATTTTAAATTATGTAAATTCAATAACAATTTAATTAAATGTAAGTGTTCTATTTAATGTAATTCATATATGAATTCAAATTTGATAAAGATTCCTTTGGATAGGTCATCATAATTTTATCGATAGTATGGGTGGATTTGCTTTTTAAATAAAGTCTACTATGCTGGATAGTAGAGTTCATGTATAACTAGGAAATTCGGGGCCCCTCATACCCAACATATAGTAGACGAATTCCATAGATAATTTACCAAAAAAAACCATTGAAGATATAAGGAAAGAAGAGAAACCCAAAATTTTCAATTTATTAGGCCAGCAATTTTACTTCAACAATTGTTAAGAAGATCCAAGGAAGATTTTTGCATACAAGAAGATTAAAGCACACAATTTGTGAAAATGTGAAGATATAAGATACTATAACTAAAAATATATAGTATGCTCAAGTTAAATCAATTAATGAGATCTTGATTAGTTAATGGTATTCTTAAGAATAATTTGACTTCATAAATTTATAATTTTATAAAACTCAATATCCAGAATAGCGAACGAAAATTATCACATTGTCCACATCATCACATAATATACACAAGTACAAATTAATACGATATAAACCCAATTTTTGTTGAAGAAAAAGAAGAGGAATTCCTAGGAAGTATTTTAATGGGAAAAATATTGTACCATGCACTTATTTTCAAAAACATCTTTTACATTAAAAGTAGTTCAAGTGGTCATCACAAGAATTGCATAATCCATGATTTATTCAACACTAAACCCAAAAAATATTCACTTGTTAAAAGTAAAAGTTTTTCTCGGTATAAACTTGTAAATATGTGTACACTTTGTACTTGTGTGATTTCTATAAAACCATGGAAGCTATAGACCCATTTACCCTAACAAAATACGTTGACACAACGAAAGAAAACGTGACAACAATCCTTGATGAATGTCCTTGCAAAATAGGAGTGAACAATATCAATAGAGTTATGAGTAATACTAGGCCAACTCGGGATTCTGACTCATTTAGTGTGACACGTTGACGTGCCATATTCGCATTTGTTCATGTTTTGAATGTAACTTAGTAGACCCCAGACACAAATCAGTGTACACACACCAATTGTGTCGCAAAAAAATGAGGCGGAATTTTGAGTGGGTTATTACAAGATATGCCTACACTTTGTACTTGTGATTTTGATATAAACCATGGAAGCTATAGACCCATTTACCCTAACCAAATAGGTTAATACATTGAAAGAAAGCATGATAACAATCCTTGATGGATCTCCTCACAAAATAGAAGCCAACATCATCAATAGAGTTATGAGTAATATTAGACCGACTCGAAATTCTGACTCATTTAGTGTGACACATTTGTTCGTACCCCGACACAAATCAATGCACACAACACGTGTCACAAAAAAATGAGGCAGAATTTTGCGGGGGGTTATTACAAGAATTGTATAATTTTATTCAACACTAAACCCAAAAAATATTCTCATTTGTTGAAAGTAAAAGTTTTTCTTGGTATAAACTTGTAAATATGCGTACACTTTGTACTTGTGCGACTTTAATAAACCATGGAAGCTATACCCATTTACCCTAACCAAATACATTAATACAATGAAAGAAAACATAACAATCTTGTGTCCTCACGAAATATGACCCATTTTCACTCATTTAGTGTGACAAACTGACATGTCGCGTTCGTATTGGTTTGTATTTTGAATGATATGAGGCGGAATTTGAGTCGGCATAGAATTACTCTAGAGTTATATACCCCCCTCCCTCTTCAAAACCACCACCACCACCACCCACTAAATACGGGTGAAGAGTGTTATAGGTTCTTACATAACTGAAATAAATTCACAACTTTATTATGTATTTCAAAAATCACTCAATAATATATCCCAAATGGGTTATAACCACTTTAAAACGTCATTGCTATAAACTTGAAGAACTATCACAACTGGAACCACCAAGAAGTGTTATTGTTGGCAGTAATGTCGTTACATATGCTGTTTTTGTTTACCCAAGTCATTTACAGAGGCCAGTTCAAATTTCAATACTCTTATCATAATCACAAAACTAGCATATCAAGCAGATATTTATCTACATATTATTCCCTTCACTACCACACTCTTACAAATAAAAATAGAGATTAAAGAAAAGTACCATAGCCATTCCAAGAAAACTGCAGCAAGTTTGAACACGGGGACACCTCTCCTGCAAACTGATGAAATAAATGTGCTACTCTGCAATCCCAAACTTCAAGTTTAAAGTGAAAAATTTGCTATTCTCTCCCATCTATCGTCGTCTTTTGGGTTTGTTAGCTCCCCAATCATGTGCATGATGCATGCATGAGTATTGTTTAACAAGGGGCGGGGATAGAATTTAACTATAAGGTGGCCGCTAAATTAATTATGATTTATGAATTACGAATAAGATGACAAAAGTTGATATGAAAAACATGACAAGGGGAGTAAACTTTGTTTTTTCTTTCCTAGAAATTGAAGTGTGCAAAATGCTATATCACAAGTTATTTAGTCCATTGTTTCTTTTTAAAAAAGTATATAAATTTGATCTGTTATAAATTACCACAGAATGGGGTAGGCAGCCTACACGAAAATCATATTCGAGAAGCTCATAACACGCGGTTAAGCAAGCAAGAATTTTGCTCCGAGTCTCGGCTGAAAGATCCAAAAGAAAAGAAACCTAAGAGAATTAGAAGCCAATCCGTGAGTACAATTTGAAATTTATTTGTTACCTCATAACTGAGAAAACCCATGATCTCTTTCAGCAGCAGGACTAGTCATGCATATAAATCAAAACCTTGCATTACAACCTTTTCAGATTAAGGTCCTAAAAATACCCCAAAAGATCATAAGATTTAAAAGGGGAAAAAATAGAAAACAAATAAAGACAATTACTAAACTTCTCAGTGGGAATGCTTAGGACAATGAGTTCAACCAAAGCCTGAAATAGATAATAAAAGAGTGGCAACAATTAAGTTATACCTACCTCAACACTTTCTCCTCTAGTTTTATATGGATGATAAGGAGATTAGTCTCAACAAAGCTGTGAGAACAAAAAAGAGTTTTCACCCATGATGACAATATATATTTTTGAGACTCCAATAAGCACACATTAAGAAAACTTTTGGTAGAACTGGAGAAATGACTACCTCTTCTGACTTCTGACTTCAAAGTTCAGACAATAATCTTACACACTTCACTACCTCCTGTGACCATGCCTTACGGGCGAACGTGATCTGCTACTGTCACGCTCACGGTACCGATCCCTGTTCCCGTCTCTTCCGTTTCTGAAATTGTTGTGCCTTGAATCTGACCCTCTTCCCCAATCGCGATTTCCTCTATTACCATTTCTATCACGGGACCTTTCACGATCTCGGTCCCGGTCTTGGTACCGGTCACGCTCACGATCGCGATTTCTGTCCCTGTCAGAAGAATCACTTCTTCTACGTCGACTCTCGTGTTCTTTCTCCTTTTGCTTTCTCCGTTCTTCGGTTTCTTTCTCCCTCGCTAAAATTTCCTCTTCCCTTGCTTTCTCCTTTGCTTCCTGGTAAAAAAGTATGCATTCATTGTTCAGATAAAGAGAATAACCGTGACATGGCTCTTGGCCAATGTTCTAAAAGGCGCTATGTGGAAGCATAGTTGCAAGGGGCCCCTACACCCCAGGTTCATGAAGACGCAAAGATCGCACGTCACCTAAACTCGGTCAAGGCGCAAACCATTTGCACCTAGGCGCCAGGCTCAAGGCATGATAAGTCAAGGCATGATAAGACGTGCCTCAATCAAATTTTCTGAAAAAAGTTCTAATACCAATTTAGGACCGTCTTATATATAGCTTTTAATTATTTTCTAATGAACATATAGCATTGAATCACTCATCCCAGAGAATTGACCAAAGTCAGAATCCCTAAAACCTAGCAAATTTTCTTTTACTACTGAAATGAAAGAAGCTTTTCTTGTTCACTAAAGAAATTGAAATAGGCAAAAGAGATCAATAAACCTGAAACTTTGTAATAATATTGATCCAATTAGCATGTTCCTGTTGATTTAAGTTTTGACAGTTGGACTATTTTGTTTGGATTAATTGGATATGTTTGCTTTTATTGACTATATAATAATAGGCATGTGTATAATTTATGTTAACTTGAATTGATTTAAACTTTCGCATACTGTGATTATGCTATATATTTCAAATTAAGATAATAACGCAACTTAATTATTACGTGTATGTTCTATTCCTATACAATGTGTGCCTTCGCATGACTCGCCTTGCCCCTTGTGCCAAGGCTTTGGGGGACCTTAGCACCTTGGTGTGACTTTGATAATTATGGGCGAAAGGCAGGCGGTGGGAGGCCGCCTAGCATTTAGGCAGTTTTTATTTATATCTTGAAAATTAATATTATCAAAAAATCAACTTTTAACATAAATTTAACAGTTCAACATGGACTAAGTGGCCAAATCAATGTATCAATAACAATACATACATTAAAACAGAGCGTCTCTTAGGCGGACCTCAACAGACCCCCAGACACTAAAAACTGACCAATTTTTTAAAATAGTAAAAAAAATATGCTTCAACCTAACTGGATGGAAACAATGTCATTTATAAAAACTTAAATCAAAAAATTCAACAAAGAAGCGAGCGAAATGCAAATTTGAAAAATATGTGCATGTTATATCGTTAAATTTTTTGATAATCTGAATTTTTTGATAAAATTATTGGTAAACTCCCCACTATGAAGATCATTTCCAACAAGTTTGGTTGGACACTAATTTTTTTACTATTTTGAAAACTGGTCCGTTTTTACTGTTAACTAAGATCCAGTTGCTTCAACTAGATACTACAAGGGAATTGTAATATTGTCTAATTGTACTCAACATTTATTCCCCTACCTAGTTTTGGATTGGATTTAGGTGCGAGAGAGTGCTGATATATTTAGGAGAAAGAGAGTGCGCAGGTGATGAGATACATATACCCAGGCTATATACAATAGTAGGATAGCAAGGATAGCAAGGGCACAGACATCCCCAGGCTATATATAATGGTAATAGTCTGTGTGGATCACTCAATATACTGGAGAGCGTGGACCCCAGTTTGAGTGTTGAGTTTTCGTGTCTCATTGATTGTGTTACATCACTGTTGCTGTGTAGGACAATTCAGAGCTGACAACAATAGCGCCCAAGAAAAACAATCAAGCCGACATTGAGTTCCATATGATGATAATGAAGGAGACCTTAAGAACCCTTGTGGGTGAGATTTGTTGACTCTCCACGTCACAACAATGATGTCGTCAGCCTTCAATCCACCATCACTACTACACCAACAATTATTTCGTGACTCCAGTCATGAGACCTTGTAACCGTTCGAGCACCCTCAGACAGCTTTGGTGGGATCATCAGAGCATGCTGATGTGTCCCCATTCGATGATTTGAGTCCAAAGGTGAATACATGTTCCCTCCGACCCTGTTGAGCTGAATAAATGTTTTCTGTTTTTCTAAGGATCAATTGATGAACAATTGTCCCATACCCCCCACCCACCCACCCACCCGGAGAAGTGAAAAGCCCCCGTAGTGACTCTGGTTGAGGGCGTGCATCTGGGTGTAGGTATTCGAGGGCTAGGTGGCCATGACTTGCATTTCTGGGTGTTCCGGCATTATTCTTGTTTTTGCTATTGTAATGTTCCTTATTATTATTTTTCCATTTTTAGTAGTTATTACAGTTAATGAGAGCATTTTAGTATGTCACTCAATGTTTAAAAGGGTGGAAGTGAGGCGTAAAGCATTTTCTTGTTAAAAAGCGAGATGTAAGCCTCAAGGCGTAAGCTTTTGCATATATTTTTTTTAATTAAATATATTTATAAATATTATAAAAATGTGTGTAAATGTACAATTGAGTGAATGAAAATTACAAAAACATTTTTAAAAATTAACTACCATATGTTCATGCATATGCAAATAAATCTCAACGAATTGACACTAATAGTGTAACTTCAAAACTTTGAAAGTAAAACAAGTCATCTCTGCATTAAAACAGAGAGAGAGAGAGAGAGAGAGAGAGAGAAGGGAGTATATGCCTTAGCAAGTGATCCGGGAGGGATAACATACGAAAAAAGGATGAAGAAATCATGCCTGAGATACAATCAAAGGCTTGAATCGAATTGCCTCACCAAGTCATCTCTCTCATT
The DNA here is from genome assembly GCA_949130495.1 of Sambucus nigra. Lineage (NCBI taxonomy): Eukaryota > Viridiplantae > Streptophyta > Magnoliopsida > Dipsacales > Adoxaceae > Sambucus > Sambucus nigra. The sequence continues at coordinate 52,929,872 of OX422214.1, forward strand.
CCCTCAGCCTCACAGGATTTTGTGATTTTCTATTGCGTATTCCCAATTGAACTCGGACACTGACAGAAAAAGAACGAGAAAACAGTCCAGCCTACCCAGTCCACTAATAGCTTGGCTAAGACAGCAGAATAGGAGAGCATGAGGTGCTTGTGACTCAGATTCTTCTACCGGATAGGGATAGCAATCCAGTAATACATGGACAAACGCTTTTGTAAGGGTAGGAGTGATGTAAATTAGTATGGTGGCTGAATTGCAATATAGTTTTGTTACTGATCATGCCACTCCCTAACTTTTATTTGTTTAGGTGAGTGAGTGTGAAAGGGGTTAGGTATATATAGTTATATAGTCCTTATCTGTCCTTTTAGTACTTTCACCTTTTATTAGTGTTGCCTAGGCTAGCAAGATCACTATAATAGCCTCTTTGTTGATCATTGAATCAATTGGAGAGAAATTAACCCTCGTTCAAGTGCAAATTTTTGTGTCATTATAAGTAGTAGCAAATGTCTCAAATATTCTCAGTCAGTAACGCAACACAAATGACACAAAAAAATAAAAACATCAACAAGGTTGCCAAACAAAAATAGCTAAAAAATTTAGAGGTTAGTGTCAGTTTTGACGTAAACTTTGGATCCCAAAAGCCTGGCCCTAAACAAGTTCAACATGACCCGAATTTTGATGGAAAAATACCTTATACTCTGCCAGAAAATCCCGGACCATGCCATAACCAATATGCTGCTTGCCAGTGACATGAGACTGAGTTCTTTCAATGGCATCATTTGCTATTAAAAAAGAACCACATGTTTCACATAGAGCCATCTTTTTTTCCTGTGGAACCATTAATACTTTATCATTTGGCTGTTGAAGAGTCAAGATTGTCTTCTCAGCATTAAGTGCATCCACCTGTTTGACAGAAATCGAAAGATTAAGTTCCATAGACCACATATTGACAAATTCTCTGTCCAAGAGAATATCTCTGAAAAGGAGGAAGTGCAAAAAAAAAACTGAACTAAGCAGTTTTTGTAAAGATTTACCCTCAACTAATTTGGGTTTTTATTACTTTACCCCTGAAATAATGCGGTATTTCGAGATTCCCCTACATGTTCATGCTTAAGGTACAAGTGGGTTGACGCATAAAGTACAAGTCGGCTAATGCACATGCAAGAGTATCTCTAAGTAGGCAAAAGACTCCCTAAATAATGCATTTGGTTGCAAAGACCCATTACGAGGACTTCGACATTCTTTTAAGTCTTTGTGGCAATGCATTGTTCAGAAGGGGTTCTTGCAAAAACCTTATAGCTTAGTTTGGCAGAGTTTTTTTTTTTTTTTTTTTTTGGGGGGGGTGGGGTCGCATTTTACTCTTTAACAGGTATGAACGTTTATCACCTTTCTCATGAGTGCTTCAGCTTCATCAACCTTTCCAGCTTCACCAAGAGCCTCAACTTGTTCCAGCAAGTTTCTAATCTTCTCTTGAAGCACAGATAATTGCTCAGATTTTTCACCTGGGATTGGATTGGGAGGGGGGGTCTCAACGTCGTGATCAAGGCGTTCTCGCCCACGCCTAACTCTTCTATCTAAGTCCATTATCTGAAATGAAATTATAAATATTATTAATCTTAATGAGGTACAAAAATTTGAATAAATGAGTGTTGGGGGGGGGGGGGGGGGGGGGGGGGGGGAACTTTACTAAACTCCTTGAAACAATCACTCTGGTTGCAAATTCCATAATTCCCTAAACTATAAAAAAGTTCAATAAATACCCATATGTGCGGCTGAAGAGTTATGCTTAGAACCTTGTTTGGAAGAGGAGAATCGCAAACAATAAAAATAGTTCAAAAGTATTTTGCAAAATCAATAGTTCCAGGAGGTATTTGCAACCATTGATAGTTCAGGGAGTTTTGGTAATTTATACTAGAGAAGTGTAAGAAACTCACCAACTTCTCACAGAAATGCGCCAGTTCTGCTTCAAATCTTGGCACATATGAATCATGCCTTGGAGACTTCTCAAAACTAATGTAAGACAACAATCCACAAATCCTCATGAAAACTATAATATGATGACTGGAACACATAAATACTATCAAGTAAAAGCAAAGAGCCCACAAATAATCCTGCAAGTACATAAACATATAATGTGTGCGAGTGTGTGGATGGGTGGGTGGTTTGGGGGTGAGAGAGAGAGAGAGAGAGATTTAAAACTAGGAGTCATTTTTCTTTATAAGGTCTTATTAGCCACCGTAATTCACGTTTGCCCTCATCCTTTACACTTGCAGTTGAGAAAATGAACATAAGCATGAAAAGTTCTAAAACATATTCAAATATGTTCTTTTGCAATTAACCTAAAGGTGCATGCATATAGATGTGGATGCATGGCATGTGTAGATACAACATCTATTTAATCAAGTTCCAAATACTGAATAAAATCGGACCATTACTCAAAAGGTGAATATAACCCTATAAAAGTAACATTCTTAAAAACATTAGGCCACGGTGTAGAGTATTTAGAAAAAGCAATATATGGAAGTTTAGTCATTGCAATTTTGTTTTAGTTTTTTGTTTTGGGGGGATAATTTTTTTAGGGGGTAATATTATTTCACAGTTCGAAAGATTCTCTGTTCTATATGACGAAAGTAACCTTTTCATACATGCTTAATGGCAACTACGTTAAGCGGCATCCTACTATATCCACAACTAAATTTGTGGTGAATCTACCAAGTCTTTGTTCGACATATTAAGAAATTTCACATGCATTGAGACCATGGAAAACTATGAGGCAAGACAACATTCAAAGAGAATAATCAAAAAACTTTTTAAATGTTATTAATATTTAAATGTGATCAATGAGTTCAGGAATAGAGCAAATTTTACCAATACCACATAAAAGTAAATGACAAAGACCACCATCCATATTAGTCGTTTTTGAAATGAGAGTACAACTGATGATGTTTAGTGAACCCGTAAAAGATTAAAGGTTTGTCCTCCTTAACATCAATTGGTTTTACGTGAGACGGCAGCTTGAGATCTGACTAGAGTTGTTATTCACGCGTGCATCCCAAATTCACAGCTTGCAAGATATTTAAAACAGGTTATACCCATTCAATTGCATAAAAGGTCTTCGATTTATATGTGCGATATTCATCATATACAGGTTCGACATAGTGCAGTAGGATACGGGTGTGCCAGAGGACGAGATAAGAATATAAATATATCATACTATCTCCTGATTTTGCTTTGATGATTAAGTTTTATGGAGACAGATCAGTACAAAGAAACATAGATACATTCATCAACTCCAAATAGTTACATTCAAACCCAAACAAACTACGTAAAGCTACCAGACAAGACCAAAGCTAAGCAAAATAATCATCACAGTCCATCATAAAAATAATGGACCATATAGCCAAAAATGTTGTAAACGATACTATCATCTACGAAAAAACATCTATGGTCAAACAATTATTCGCTCTTTAATTCCACCTGTCAGAAAAATCTAAAAATACATCAACTTTTCGGATAACACTTCATACAATCAATATACTGCTTCTTTTTCTTTGCTTTTTCATTTTCTTGTCCCAAGCCATTCTTCTTGCAAAAGCATCAATTCCTTTAAAGCCCCATACTAGAGGGCAGATAAATTGCAAGTTTTAGTATCATGTTATCATGAGCTTTGATTGTAGAAAATACTTTTGAATAACATTGAGCAAGGCATATTAATTTGTTTCTCACAAGCAAAGAATACATCATCGGTAAATAGAGATGGCACACAAAGTGATAATGTGATACTTGACCGATGAAACTATTATTTAACTCTTACCCTCCCCTCCCCCATCACCCATCACCCCACCCCCCAATGAGGGGCCTGCTTTGGTTCGGACAGTACCCCACAATCAATGTCTTGATAAAAATTAAAAAATTAAAAAATTAAATTAAAAAAAAAAAGAAGAAAAGAAAACCCCATAAATTTGTAATGTAAGAGCCTAATAATTCAACCCATCGACTACGAAAGGAGTTTTGATTTCCTTTCCTTGTAAGTATCTGTTCAAAAAGCTGTAGATTGGTTACCTCAAAGACAAAAACCTGCAACAGCCAGAACTCCAAATGTCTTATTACCATATCATGCGTGTAACGAATACTTAAGTTCCATCCTACACCACACGTTCAAAGCATGTGACTAACTCGAAAAGAATTAAACATAAATGACAAAAAGCCCAAACCCCTAGCTATTATTAAAGTTCTTTACGAGCTAGCCAACCCAACTGATTACTAAATGACGAAAAATAACCATTCTCAAGTTCATTTCATAAATGCCACAAGCATACAAAATATGTAGCTCCTAAATTAAGTTCAAGCCAAAATAAATGCCCTTAAAACAAAACATATGAAGAATCCTTATAGAACAATCTGATAACAGTAAAAATCGAAACCGCCCATCCAGTACCTTTCTTTCAACTTCGGATCATGAATTCTTGGGCATGCACCTAATGCGTAAAAAGCACAACAAAAACTGTAAATCAGTAAAAACACTTGCAGGCATGCAAAGAATAGACTCAATTTTTTGCAAAGTAAATAAACAGAAAAATGACTTATATTTTGCTTATTCATTTAGTTTTTATTTTACCGAGTTGTACTAGTTCAGACGCCATTTATTTATTTAAGCGTCAATGCTGATTGCTGAATTAACGTGTTGTTTGTTTCTACTTCTTTAATTTTGTATATTATATACAGATTATTCTCGAAACTTTTACATGTTTACTAATCTATTTTATAATACTGTCATCCAGAAAAATCAATAAAGGTAAAATTGGAATAAAATTTCATAAAAGAAATTAGTGGGGTTGCTTGTTGAATTTTATATGTCATTAGCATTGAGGGGCCAAAACACAAACACAAAATACTACCTCTCAATTCTGAAGTGGCCTCAATTCCCAATTCAACATTAAGGGTGTGTTTGACTGACAATATTTTCCATAGAAAATATGGGATCTTTTGGTGTGTATAATCATCTAAATTTTCCCGATTCCCGATTCCCGATTCGGGTCCGATTCACTTTTTTTTTCGCGATTTTTTTTACTTTATAACCATACGTGTGTTTTAATAAAACAAATAAAAAAAGAAGCAAACAACAAATGATACCGTTAAGATACTGGAGTTTAAGAGAAAAACATGTTCTCTTGACTCGGTTATTATCATATTATCAGCTGACTTTTCTTGTCTATTCTCTTAGCTGAGTGTCTTCTATCTTTTGCTTTTTTTTTTGTCATAAAACGTTTGTATTTGTAATAAAATCTTTGAAGGTATATTTTTTTGTTGCTAAATTAATATGAAGACTATTTTAAATTAATATTGTTTTATAGTTAATCTTAGTATTTGTTTTATTGTTTTTAATTTAATATGGTTTACTGTTTTAAATTAATTTTGTTGTAATTTTGTAGGTTGTTTTAAATTAATATTGTTAATCTTAGTAAGTAGGCTGTTTACAATTTTTGGAAGTATTTGTTTTACAGTTTTACTGTTTTAAATTAACCTTAATATTTATTTATTGTTTTAAATTAATATGTAGGCAGTTTTATGATATATTTTTGTTTTTTACATTTTTGAGCTTAAAATGAATGAGAACATGTGCTACGGTTAATTTTTGTGATATATTTTGGCATATTATCATGTGCTACGATTAGTTTTTTGTCATATTACGCTTAATTACCAATTCTATAGTGTTAAACCCCATTTACGTATGTTTTACTACGTTTTTATCATTTGGTTCCGATTCGACCGATTCGATTCGCGATTCGGGGGGTAAACGATTCACGATACGATTTGCGATTTGACAACTATGGGTGGGAGGTAATAAATTTTTCCATTTATTTTTTTTCCACCCACTTCAATCAAACACACCCTAAGACATAAAAACAAACACCCTCTCCACTCGCATTACACAACAAATGTAAGTTTTTTTTTTACTTTACCCTATGAGATAATGCCAAAATTAAACATAATCCCCTCTTTTCAAGAAATTAGACATAACCCCGCGCATTTATAAGGTACAAGCAAGTCAATGCATAAGGTACAAGCAGGGTCATGCACATGCCGGGGTTAAGTACAATTTTTTGAAAGGCACTATCTCAAGAGGTAAAGTCAGAAAAATAATAATTAGCTAGATGCGTCTGGTAAATAAATTAGAAGTTTCTTTACATAACCCTCATTTTACAATGTCTTATTTAACATAACCCCCATTTTTAAACAGAAAAAACTCCTAATTCATAATTAGACAGCCCCAGCAACATATTAGCTAGATGAGTTTGGTATATAAATTAACAACATCAAATTTATCAATAACTTAGGAAAATGTTAATGAAGAGGCACCCACCTAGATCACTTCTAGTGTTGACAAAGAGATCGTGAGGACAAAATCGAACCATATAAAACCCACAAACTTCCTTATCATCCCATGTGATTTCCTTGTACCCTTTTCTCTCATCTTCAGTCAGATTCCGAGCTACCCACAACAACAACAACAACAACATCACATAAAAAATCAAAATCAAAAGACACAAAATACAAGAGAATATATTAATCTGAACAAATAATGATTTGGGTCTTTAAAAACGTACCTGAACCCATGAGTTCATCCAGCAAAGCTCTTTGGGCATCCATGGCTAAGGATAGAGATTAAAGTGTTGTGGAATTAACCCTAATTTATGCGGAAATATAAAGGAGGTTTTTGGAAAAGGATAAATATACGTATGCTGAGAGAGAGAGAGAGAGAGAGAGAGAGAGGAGAGAGGATGTCTTTTTGGTTCCTTCGCACATATGGTTGTGAACTAAGTCATTCTTCGCGACGCGCTGACACGTTGTGTCTCCATCGTCACGTGTTTCGAGTTCATTAATTATTGTTTCACACGAATACGACGCGTTAGTGTGTAAAACAAATTGAAATAGAATTAGCGTAAAATTTCTCTTGTTGGATTTAGCTATAATGGAATCCAATTAATTATAACCAAATAATATTTAACATGTAACAATATTGAAACAAAATTTGTTCGGGTATTTTAAAGATTTTTTAAATTTTTATATATGCTAGAGAAGTTGGTTTTCAATATGGGAATTTTATCTTGTATACACTCGATCTTCACACCCACGAATTATGTAAGCTTTGATCTTGTAAGTACATAGGCAAAATATTGAGTTTCTGCTCATGCAAGCTTTGATATATGTCGACTCAACATATTGGCCCCACGATATGTTGCTTAGACATATTGCCACTCAGATACACGATTATCTCACCCCGCAACTTCTCGTATATACAAACACACTAAAAAAAGCCCGCTCATCGTTGGCATCCTCGAGATTTCCCAATATCTCCTCAAAAATATTTGAATCCTGAACAGTGTCAATTTTGATCTCATGGCTACACGAGTACGTGGGTACAATATCGAGTTACCACTTGTGAGCATAACCCCCCACACGCGGACACACCCACGCAACACACGTTGCGCCATATTATTGTTTATCCCACACAAGCGCCACATAATTGTCCACCCTATGTCTTCAAATATGCATAGAATTATATGATTTATGGGAGTCTAAAGCAATAATTATATATACGGTATATATTACTTATGTTTTAAGTTAAACATTAATATGAAATATAATATTAAACTCACATACATTCACACATAAATAATAGTGGGGGGCTAATAGTGGGGGGTTAACTTCTCTATCTCTTGTAACATGCTTCTTATACCCCACGTCACAAATCTCTAAAATGCATGACATCATGTGTCGTGGATAAGCTATCACGGGCTTAACCACTCTTTATTGTTTCTTTTTATATAAAACAAATTGCAACTATAATCAAACATGGGCGCTTGCTTCGGGTTGCATGCACCCCCCCACCCACCCACCCAAAAAAAAAAAAAAAACTGGATCGGTAACAAAACATTCAGGAACTCCGACCTCACAAACACGCAGTTTTTGCCCCATAATACTGTAGTGGCGGCTCTACTAAGGATTGTTAGGAATATATTTTCCTAACTCTAGTGAAGTGGACAATCTTTATATTTCATAGTGTGTCTAAACTATTACACTACTTCATAAATGTTATCCCTCAAATTTTATGGGCATAATCTTTCATCTAAAAACTTTAGTTTTAGGCAACATCCACTTAGACCACCTATACATTATTTACAAATGCATAACTGTAAAAGACTCTGTCTCATAGGGTCCAAAGAAAGTCCATTCACTCTTTCATAGGGTCCAAACAAAGTCCCTTCAATCTCGGACCCTCGGTCCTCCTTCTAACCCTAATCAAAGAACAATACTGCTCTTCCCAAACCTTTTTGAGTTTGTTCAACTCTAAAATCTGAGAATTCTTCCATTACAAAATCGCATATCTCGTAATCCTCTTTTTAACGGTCCTGACTGTGTGCGAATAAGACTTACAGATCAAAAGTTATGGCCCAAAAACTAATTTTGCAGAACTTGCATATAAGCATGAGACCTTACCTGCTTATAGGCATATATATTTTTCTTAGCATGCAAGTCTAGCCAACCTGACGGTAGGCGGGCCAGGGGACCTATCGACCGGCAGACCACTGAGGACAAACTTGCCTTTTTTTTTCTTTTTAAAGTTTTCCTATATAACGAAACAATTTGCTCATTCGCATAGGACCTCAATTTCAGTGCAACATCCATTTCGAATTTAGCATACAACATTTTTTTAATATTCTCTCAAAGATTCCCTTACATCACCTTGCCCCACCTTTAACCACCTCTCCACCACCATTATTCATACACCAAAAATCAACAAACAGATATCTCAAAACAAATTTTAAAAATGTTTAAAGGTCCAAATACCTATACATTTTACTATTCTCATAAGTGCCATTTTGCATATCTTGTAGCTCTTTATTCCATTTATAGTTGTTATATTATATTCATAACTCCAATCCTAACTTTTTACTACCACATATCAGGTCTATTTTAATAAAAACAAACAACCCCAAAAGTGGATTTAAATCATAATTCCCAACTTATAGTGTTCTAACACATTTTTACGCCTTCACCACATTTCACTTCTTTTTCATAAATAAAAACACATGCTCTAAATTTGGATTATGGAACCCAGCCTTGTTCATTATGCGAACAACATGGAATTTGATGTCTTTTTTCTATGTAGACATCCTAAAGTTATTTTGGGATACAAGTCCATTTTTACTTATTCTATTTAGTTAATTTCCATATATTACCATCCCACTCATATAGTTAAGGCTTTCTATTAATTTACTTACTTCTCTTACATTTATTATACTTTTAGCATCCCATATATACGTACTCACTTTTCCATAGTGAGATTATAATTTTGGGGCGTCTCTCACATATATTGTCATCTTGTATATTTCTTTTATCATATTATTTATGTTTAGTTAGTTTACTATTTTTCTAGCAATCTCGTTTATCGTACTCGCTCTTTTTTACTAATTAAATGTGATTAAATCTAATGCGTTGCCTTTCGGCCTTCTGATTAGGCATTTGCTTCAGGATTAAGGGATTTCAATTCTTTCAGGTAAAGTGACGAATAAATAGAGGAAAATATCAAAATGATGTCATACTACTGGCCAATCTCTCAATTAGGTAATTATAATGTTCTTCCCCTACTACCTCATGTCATGACTCCCTAACATCCTTGTTCTCTCGTATATCTATTGAGCATGATGAGCATTTTGATTCTCTTATAGAGTTGAATGAGACGGATTCACATATATCGTCGTCTCTTCGCTCTCAGCTTTCACTCGCCTTAGAGGGGCATCGACTTATTCTTTCGTTTATGGGTTTCCTATTCAAAGTCATTGGATGAGTATCAAATGAACAACAACATTCAACTTAACCATGTTCGAAACGCGTTATGGGTGTGTAGTCGAGTGTTTGGGATATTGAGGTTTTGATGAAAATAATGAAAGGAGAGTAGGATGTATAATTTATTTTGGGCTTTATAGTTTGAGAGTTAGGATTTTGATTCATTTGATTATATTTTCTATAAATCCTTTAACTCTAGTTTTTTTAATGTTTATTACATTTTAACATGAGTTTATTATTATTATTATTATTATTATTATTATTATTATTATTATTATGATTATTATTATTATTATTATTATTATTTGGTTTGATATATTGTGTCATTACACCAAAACGGCCGACTTGTTATGGTCAAAAACCCTGACAAGGCAAACTTATCAAGGTCAAACATCGTGACAAGTTTAGGGGTGGCAAAGGGACTTGTCATGGACTTGTCACGGTCAAAGTCCGTGAGAAGAATTACACTTGTCACGGACTTTGACCGTGACAAGTCCGTGAAAAATTCATTTATCATGGACTTATCACGGTCAAAGTCCGTTACAAATCTGGACATAATTTTAAAAAAAAACTGCTGGGCAGTAAGACCACTGTCACTACCCAGCAGTATATTAGTACATGTTATAGCAAATTAAACATGTCCAAACAGCATATATACCAAGCAACATTCACTATTCAATAACCAAATCAAATAAATACAAATATCCATTACCATAACCAAGCAACAAATATCCATAACCAAATAAAAAAAATACAAATAATATTCAATATCCATAACAAATCAATACAAATAATGTCACGAAATAGGGTATTGAACGGCTCGAAGGAGGAAGGTAGGCCACACTACATATAAATTGACACATCCATCAATTAGTCGAACGTCGCATTGTTGTTCCAACCACAAAGGTGAATTCTCTCTTCCAGGTAGAATATGGGTGACGAGAACCTTTGCCTCTATATCTTGCATGACACGTCCACGAACCACACTAATTGGGTATGTGTTCGGGTCCCTCAACCCCTAGCTATCGGTGTGCCACCAAAGATGTCTATCAAATACACGCTCGACCAACTAATTGTATACATAGGTCGTTCGTGTAATACCCCGTAATTTTAATGACTTTTAAAATGGGTTATATTTTAAATTAATGGATTAATTAGATTTTATTATTAATTAATTCATTCGGGTTTATCCGGACGGTGGATATTAAAATGAATGATTCTGAATATTACTTGAAGATATTTAGGTAATATATGAAATGTGATGTCATTGATATGACTGTATGATATAAATTCGGTAATTTATATTTTTTAGTCAGACGCGGTATGGGACGTGTCGGGACTAGTTTATTATATTAAAAAGGAAATTTATTTTCTATCGATCTAATAGTCATTTCGACTGCGTAGTTGTGTCCGGAAGGTTCGAAATAGTCAGAAAAGTCTATTTGGATGTTAATTTTGAGTCTCAGGTCATTTGGAAATGAATAGACAACCCGAAAGGGCATTTTGGTCATTTTTCTAGGGGGGATGAATAGTGATTACGGATTTGGAACTATTATAAGTATTGGTAGATTAAGTGTATGGGGGTTATTCATCTCCTCTTCACAAATAAGAGCAGCCATCTTCCTAGAGAGAGTGTAAGAGTGTTTGGGAAGGGAAAAGTCACTTGGGAAGGAGAAGAACAAGAACCAAGGTTCACCACCACCAACCACCACCGGAGTTTGACCGGAGAAGGGACAACCAACTGAAATATACTACACCAAAGGATCAGACCTACAAGAAAGACAAGTGTTTGATAATGGCAATTTAAGTTTGTATATTGTCCATGTTAGAATAATATGAAAAGAGAAGATTATTATTGTTTGGAAGAAATAATGGAGTATTAAATGGATTTCTGGAAAACTGAAATGATATAGGAATCTAACTCATGTTTTAGGATGATATTAATCCATGAAATAGTCATGAATATGTTGAAGAAAAATCTGAAATACCATTGATGTGTTCTTGAAGATGATATATTGATAAATTCTAGAAATAAGGAGATAAACATGTTTTTTTTTATCCAATCCCTTGATGATACTAAAATGTTTAGAGTATTGGAAATCGTTCATATATGTTGATATATCATGTAGAAAATAATCATAACTCATTTTTGAGGTTAATATGAAGGTTTGAATGTGTAAAAATGGAGAAAAATGGAGTTTGGGATTTTGGGAGAGATAATGAATAGTAACCCGTATCCTTTGGGGTCATTTTCGGCCAAGAAGATAAATGATTTAGCTTTCGGCCAAAACATGAAAGTTGTAGATCATTTTGATACGGTCGCGTGGGCGCCGACCGCGTATTTTTCTGATTTTTTCACGATTTGATATGATTTTTACAAGATGACAGCTCCGGGTTGAAATCATCAACTCGGAAATCAAATCGGGAATTGGAAAAATTACGGCTACAATTAATGTCGTAGATGTTCGGGATAATTTTTGGGATAGTTCAGAAACCCCGAAAATGAATTTGGGTTGCTAGATTTATTTGTTAAATTCCAAATAGGGATGTATGAGGAATTATGATAGGACCAGTAGGGGTGATTTGATATAACACCTGGGTATCCTTAAGTTTACAAGAGGGTTTCATCCTAAGTGAAAGAATATGTATTTATAAGAGATTTGAAACTATCGGTTTTAACCTTAAATAAAAAAATAATAAAAAAAAAACTAAACTCGTAGTAATTCGGGGGAATGATGTTATGGACCAGTAGGAAATTAATGACTTCTTACTGAATATATGTTGAGGAAAATCCTATTTGAATCTTATGAGATGGGAGCTTAGAATACATTTGGTTGAAAGAGGTTATGAGGTTATCCCGATCGCATAGTTTAAGTTTTCGGACCTCCTCGATTGACAAAGTTAAGTAGTAGTGTATTGGAGGGATTCCTTGTTTGGATTTCGCTTTGCGAGACGCTCCGCGCATGAACCTTAACGACGTCGGTAGTGGAGAGATGTTATAGGATGCGAGGATAATTAATTTATGAAGTATAGATATGATATTTTAAAAGAGATATAATGCTACATATGGGAAATATCTTAGGGTAGTGATAATTACCTTATTGATATTATATTGTAGGTATGATAATACCTATTTGATTGATTGATAATTTATGTGTATGACATACCTAGCTTACTTGCTATCGGTGGGAGGTTTACGCGTGAGGGCAGCCATATCCTGATGAATCCATGGGATCTTTGATTTGTCGCTCGAGAACATAGGTCTATGAAAGACTTATCGGGGAGTTGATAAGTCCGCTGACTATGGGTACGTAGGTATGTGCGTGACCCATGGATACGAGAACTATGTTCGCCTCCAATTTGTTTGTTGTTGTTTGTGGTTCGTGGAATCTTACCGAACCTGTAGTCCCCTATTCGGCGACCTGCGATGATGGGACATGATAGCAGAGTAATGCATTGCACCGCAGCTGTGACTCGGGGTGCCGTATTATATATGGATATATATATAATGAATTAAATGATTAAATGGATATATTGTGGTTAGATCTATCTACGGTGATAATTGTAGATACCGGTGAATAAAATATGTTAATGGAATTTAGTTAATAAATGTTTGTGCTTTTAGAATTGGAAAAGCTTAACTCATGTTAATGAGAAATGATTCAGATTAATGAATAATGATTCATGTTAATGAGAAACTAAATCATAAAGGAGAAATGTAAATGGATAATAGTGTGACGTATGGTATGGGACATACGGGGATTATGATATGGGAATGGAATTATAATATGGAGACTAGAAAAGAGGAACCATTAACTAGGAGGTTAATAGGAAACGTTAAGTGTGCACTCTAGTTGAGAGGTGAGAATTTGCAAGTGAGAGTTGGATCTAACATGTACATAATAAATGCTTTATTGCACTTGTTAAATACTTGCTGTTTTAAAAATACTCTACACATTCGGGCTCTGACCCGTTTCCTTGCATATTTTCTCTTCTATTGTATCTCTATATATCAGGTGTCCAGCAACAGGGACACCAACCATAGTTGATTGCGACGAGCCATGGAGCTATGGAAGTTTTGCTTAGACGCTTTTCATCTTTTGATTCACAGTATTCTTAGTTAGGGCATGTCGCCCAAAGGATTCAGTTATCTTTTCTATCGAGGTCAAATTCTATTGTATTCTGGACTTTTTAATACATTTAACATTGTTGGAATTATTGTAAAGGATTTATCTTATTTGGGAATGTTTATTCCAGTTGCACTTAAATTCTTTTGTGTTATTATTGTGCTACCAGTTTTGTAGAATAAAGTGTGTAGTGTTATTCTTAAACTAAAAATGTTTTTGTTGAAATTTAAATTTGGAAAGTTTTTAACACCAGCTTGATTGGGTATTGGGTGAGTTGTAAATGTTTTCGACAGTGATGCTAAGAATGAGCCAACTGTATATTCTGTTTTAATTTGGTATGGGACTGGCCACCCGGTATTTAATTAGGCGGGGTGTTACAGGTGGTATCAGGGCATCAGGTTCTTGTGTCCTTTAGGATCTGTACGGCTTACTGTGTCTTCAGCTTAGTGTTCTTTGAAGTAGAGCCCTATGTTTAGGATTGTTGATTTCTTTAGTAATATTCCATATATATTAGTGAATCTTATGTGCGTTCGGACGAGTTCGTACAAGAAGTATGGCAGATGAGGGCCATTGGATGGATAGCGGAGATCGTACTTAGGAGGTTATAAAGTATGTTCGAGTATGATGACCGTAGTCAAGGTCACCCTTATTATGGAAAAAAAATATTGAGGAGAGTCATCAGTAGAAGTTCTTGAAATGCGGGAATTATGTGTGTTACCTAACGAAGGCAATATATTAAAAGGCTTGGGCATATAGTGGAGTGTGGTTAACTAGAACTGAAAATTTGGGGTAAAATTTTTCTTGATTCATCGGAGCAAAGTTATAATATTGGGATTCAACAACCACCACCCGCGAATGAGGGTATGTTTTCTATCTAAGGAATTATGAAGCGTATAGTGATTTTGTTACGATTAATGTTGTGTGGGCAATAGGGTTGCTAAACTTAGCCTATAGCACTATTATTTTAGTAGACTCACTGAGGGGTGTGGGACACCTTTATATTACATGTTATCACGTGGGTTTGATTTGTATTATGGGATTACTTACCTAGGGCATGTCCGAGTGTGGTTCGACTATCGGCGTGCATTGATTTGTGGTATATGAGAACATATGTCTGCATCTTGTCTTCTATAAAAGAGTAGATGCGTAGACCCTATTTGAAATCGATAAAACCAAATTTTTGTTTTAAAATCGATAAACCTGATATTTTTTAAACCAAAATTTTTATACATTATTGACTAAGGACCTTAGGAGTTTCGATGACCGACTACTTTAGGAAGTAGTGTATCGGGGTGGTTCCTTGTTTGGATTTCGCTTGCGAGACACCCCACGCATGAAACTAATAACCGTTGGGAGTCGAAATAAGTTAGGTCTTTGGGAAAACGAGTTTATAACCTTTGCGAAACTTTTAATATTGAAAGCGGTACGAGAGGGTGTATGGGCGCCCTGGACGATTGAATTGTCGTATTAAGGTAAGTAATTGAGACTTCAGGATTTATTTGTTCACTACGAGAGGATCATTTTTTTCCTAAAGTTTGTCACAAGGACGATATAGAGAAGTTTAGATAAAGTCTAAATCTGATTCAGTTGAAACGATATGGTGAGGCTTGGCGTATAACATCGATGGGGACTTTGTTAATGTATTGTACGGGCGGTACATCTTGAATTTCTTGCGACGTGAGATTTATACTCGGAGTTGACCTTACCGTTATGACTTATATTCCTGAATTTCGGGACGAAATTCTGTTATAAGGGGGGAAGTATGTAATACCCCGTAATTTTAATGACTTTTAAAATGGGTTATATTTTAAATTAATGGATTAATTAGATTTTATTATTAATTAATTCATTCGGGTTTATCCGGACGGTGGATATTAAAATGGATGATTCTGAATATTACTTGAAGATATTTAGGTAATATATGAAATGTGATGTCATTGATATGACTGTATGATATAAATTCGGTAATTTATATTTTTTAGTCAGACGCGGTATGGGACGTGTCGGGACTAGTTTATTAAATTAAAAAGGAAATTTATTTTCTATCGATCTAATAGTCATTTCGACTGCGTAGTTGTGTCCGGAAGGTTCGAAATAGTCAGAAAAGTCTATTTGGATGTTAATTTTGAGTCTCGGGTCATTTGGAAATGAATAGACAACCCGAAAGGGCATTTTGGTCATTTTTCTAGGGGGGGTGAATTGTGATTACGGATTTGGAACTATTATAAGTATTGGAGAGAGTGTAAGAGTGTTTGGGAAGGGAAAAGTCACTTGGGAAGGAGAAGAACAAGAACCAAGGTTCACCACCACCAACCACCACCAGAGTTTGACCGGAGAAGGGACAACGAACTGAAATATACTACACCAAAGGATCAGACCTACAAGAAAGGCAAGTGTTTGATAATGGCAATTTAAGTTTGTATATTTTCCATGTTAGAATAATATGAAAAGAGAAGATTATTATTGTTTGGAAGAAATAATGGAGTATTAAATGGATTTCTGGAAAACTGAAATGATATAGGAATCTAACTCATGTTTTAGGATGATATTAATCCATGAAATAGTCATGAATATGTTGAAGAAAAATCTGAAATACCATTGATGTGTTCTTGAAGATGATATATTGATAAATTCTAGAAATAAGGAGATAAACATGTTTTTTTTTATCCAATCCCTTGATGATACTAAAATGTTTAGAGTATTGGAAATCGTTCATATATGTTGATATATCATGTAGAAAATAATCATAACTCATTTTGGAGGTTAATATGAAGGTTTGAATGTGTAAAAATGGAGAAAAATGGAGTTTGGGATTTTGGGAGAGATAATGAATAGTAACCCGTATCCTTTGGGGTCATTTTCGGCCAAGAAGATATATGATTTAGCTTTCGGCCAAAACATGAAAGTTGTAGATATTTTCGATACGGTCGCGTGGGCACCGACCGCGTATTTTTCTAGTTTTTCCACGATTTGATATGATTTTTACAAGATGAAAGCTCCGGGTTGAATTCATCAACTCGGAAATCAAATCGGGAATTGGAAAAATTACGGCTACAATTAATGTCGTAGATGTTCGGGATAATTTTTGGGGTAGTTTAGAAGCCCCGAAAATGTATTTGGGTTGCTAGATTTATTTGTTAAATTCCAAATAGGGATGTATGAGGAATTATGATAGGACCAGTAGGGGTGATTTGATATAACACCTGGGTATCCTTAAGTTTACAAGAGGGTTTCATCCTAAGTGAAAGAATATGTGTTTATAAGAGATTTGAAACTATCGGTTTTAACCTTAAATAAAAAAATAATAAAAAAAAAAACTAAACTCGTAGTAATTCGGGGGAATGATGTTATGGACCAGTAGGAAATTAATGACTTCTTACTGAATATATGTTGAGGAAAATCCTATTTGAATCTTATGAGATGGGAGCTTAGAATACATTTGGTTGAAAGAGGTTATGAGGTTATCCCGATCGCATAGTTTAAGTTTTTGGACCTCCTCGATTGACAAAGTTAAGTAGTAGTGTATTGGAGGGGTTCCTTGTTTGGATTTCGCTTTGCGAGACGCTCCGCGCATGAACCTTAACGACGTCGGTAGTGGAGAGATGTTATAGGATGCGAGGATAATTAATTTATGAAGTATAGATATGATATTTTAAAAGAGATATAATGCTACGTATGGGAAATATCTTAGGGTAGTGATAATTACCTTATTGATATTATATTGTAGGTATGATAATACCTATTTGATTGATTGATAATTTATGTGTATGACATACCTAGCTTACTTGCTATCGGTGGGAGGTTTACGCGTGAGGGCAGTCATATCCTGATGAATCCATGGGATCTTTGATTTGTCGCTCGAGAACATAGGTCTATGAAAGACTTATCGGGGAGTTGATAAGTCCGCTGACTATGGGTACGTAGGTATGTGCGTGACCCATGGATACGAGAACTATGTTCGCCTCCAATTTGTTTGTTGTTGTTTGTGGTTCGTGGAATCTTACCGAACATGTAGTCCCCTATTCGGCGACCTGCGATGATGGGACATGATAGCAGGGTAATGCATTGCACCGCAGCTGTGACTCGGGGTGCCGTATTATATATGAATATATATATATAATGAATTAAATGATTAAATGGATATATTGTGGTTAGATCTATCTACGGTGATAATTGTAGATACCGGTGAATAAAATATGTTAATGGAATTTAGTTAATAAATGTTTATGCTTTTAGAATTGGAAAAGCTTAACTCATGTTAATGAGAAATGATTCAGATTAATGAATAATGATTCATGTTAATGAGAAACTAAATCATAAAGGAGAAATGTAAATGGATAATAGTGTGACGTATGGTAAGGGACATACGGGGATTATGATATGGGAATGGAATTATAATATGGAGACTAGAAAAGAGGAACCATTAACTAGGAGGTTAATAGGAAACGTTAAGTGTGACTCTAGTTGAGAGGTGAGAATTTGCAAGTGAGAGTTGGATCTAACATGTACATAATAAATGCTTTATTGCACTTGTTAAATACTTGCTGTTTTAAAAATACTCTACACATTCGGGCTCTGACCCGTTTCCTTGCATATTTTCTCTTCTATTGTATCTCTATATATTAGGTGTCCAGCAACAGGGACACCAACCATAGTTGATTGTGACGAGCTATGGATCTATGGAAGTTTTGCTTAGACGCTTTTCATCTTTTGACTCACAGTATTCTTAGTTAGGGTATGTCGCCCAAAGGATTCAGTTATCTTTTCTATCGAGGTCAAATTCTATTGTATTCTGGACTTTTTAATACATTTAACATTGTTGGAATTATTGTAAAGGATTTATCTTATTTGGGAATGTTTATTCCAGTTGCACTTAAATTCTTTTGTGTTATTATTGTGTTACCAGTTTTGTAGAATAAAGTGTGTAGTGATATTCTTAAACTAAAAATGTTTTTGTTGAAATTTAAATTTGGAAAGTTTTTAACACCAGCTTGATTGGGTATTGGGTGAGTTGTAAATGTTTTCGACAGTGATGCTAAGAATGAGCCAACTGTATATTCTGTTTTAATTTGGTATGGGACTGGCCACCCGGTATTTAATTAGGCGGGGTGTTACAGTTCGATCGGGGTCATGATGGGAAATGGATCAAACGCAGGCGGCGACTGGGTGCGTATTGGTAATAAAGTTGAGAGATATGGAGCAACGGCGTCCTCGTCTACCTCATCTCCCTCCCCCTTCCCCTTCCCCTTCCCCTTGCACGAGGTGGACCCCAAATGACGCTTCATGAAGGAGTACATATCTAGGACCGTCGCCTCCAACATTTCCAACTTATCGCCATGGGTGTCCACCTTACGAGCCAACTTGGTTTTGCTCGTCTCAATCCTCGTGAGCCTAAACTTTCCCACCCGAGAGCTCACCCCATAATCCTCCATTTTCGATCCACCCCGAGCACTTGGCTTAGTGTATCCGTAGCCAAAGATGCTTTGTTAGCATCCGATTACGTGCCATGCACTTTCGTAAGATTTGCCTGAAACGATAAAAAGTACACAATTAGTTAATTAAATTAACAAAAAAATTATAATGTAATTAAAAAATTAAACAATTATAACTTACAATCGTGGTTGCCACGCTCAAGGACACCTCCTTATCCTTGCCCTTCTTCGTCCAAATTGCAACATAGGCAGGCCTACCCCCAGGCCCACTCCCCGTCTCCTGAAATAAAATAATGCAGAATTAGTAAGTAATGCAAAGTAATGTTAAATTATAATAACATAAAACTAAAATTAAAGAAAAATAAAAACTTACCATCTTGTGCTCCACCTCGGGGTAAGGCGTTTGCCTGGAGTAGTGCACGTCCACCTTTTTCGCTCGATTTGCCCTCCCCGATTGACAAGATGTCACTTTCCACTCCTCAATCTCATTGTCGACAAACTGATATCATTATGCCAATGAGATCAACTCCTTCGACAGGTTAGTGTCATGCACTCTTATAATGGACTCCCGGATCTGGCCCATATATTTTTCTTCCACGTCTTATATTAATCTCTCAACTGATCAAACGTGGAGTCGCGGACATGTGGGGGCAGGCCGAATTATTCCTGTCAAACAAATAAACACCAAAAAAAAGTAAGTGTTAGTTGTATTTAAATTATAAAATATAAATATAAATACACTACATGTAATGCCCCCCAAGATGGGCATCTTGAGCTCATTTGGCAGCTTTCTCCAATTCGTGTACCCCGGATCGATGATCAACTTCAGCAACTTCAGGGATCTAGCCAGTAAGGCTGTATTGTTCTAGATAACGACCCCTAATTTGTCACATTTTGGAGGCCTACTGGCAGATGAGCCTTCGTTGCCTTCGCAACCGTGATGCCCTGATGAATACATTTTCTGCAAAAATTATTGTTATTACAAACATGTATATGAGAAAATGATCAGATCCAAATGAATTAGAATATTATACAAGTTAATGATATTATAAATCTAAAAATATTGTTTCAATATCGGATCATGTCATGGACTTTGAATTAATGCTTAAATTGATTAAAATCCTAACTAATATATTCACTAACCAAAAAACTAATTTTGATTCAAACCCGATAATAACAAAGCACTAGAAAAATACACCCACTGGTTATTACAAGCAGTAAACTAATCAAGTACAAATGAATTGAAAGCATTAAATTGTCGTTCGATAATAAAAAAAGCACTAGAATAATGCACCCACTGGTTATTAAAAATAATTGAAATACTTATTATAAATCTAAAAATTATTTCAAATTCGAGTTATCATAAAAAAATGGATTGATATTCAACAAGAGTAGCCAATTCATCCACATTATTGTTTAGACGCTTTGACGCATGTAGGACAATTGACCACAACTCGTTGTTGATATACTCCGAGTAAAACACTTGCTTAACCTTTTGAAAAGTACAAACAAATGGCTCATCGCTCATGTGTTCATTTCTCTTCAACTTGGAAAGGTCAATCATGATCAAATTGGTGTCAAGATCAACTTTACAAGCATTTTTATCCTCAACTCTTACCCAGTCACAGTAAAACACAACCTCTTTGAAGCTTATATAGTCCAATTCAAATATATTTTGAATTACACCATAGTAAGTCATTTCAACTTCAACGAGGTTTTTATCTTTTGCACTTGCTCGAAAATAAGTAAGAGGCTTGCACGAAATGCCCGAGTTTTGTACATTTGTATTTTCCTCGTACACCCTTGCACTGAATACATAACCGTTCAATCGATACTTTTTGTACTATTGTGTCATGAACAAGGGTCCAGTGGCTAGACAAGAAAGCCTTAATGTCGCACCACCCATCTTTAAGAGCTGAGAATATAGATAAATTAATTAGGTTAGTTGTAAAACTTTCTTATAATATGACATTTAATAAGAGACATTTTCATTATAATTACCTCGTGTGACAACCACAACCTAAATTCGTTATCTAATTGTGCCATCATTTTTCATCTTTTATTGTTCCCACACGCATCATATTTTCTGCATTGATCGTGACGAACGTATTACGAAATTAATCATATATTATATAAAAATTAAAATAATATAAAAGTTAAAATAATATAAACTTACTTTTTCCATTCTTCGGAATATTTATGTGTGTCAAATAGATAACGAGCTACTTGTTCATGTTGTAAATTTGAGGTCTACTTCTAAGTTTTAATTCATATTGAGAAATGTGAGGTTTACTTTATTTCTAGTAGTTGTATTCAGTTTTGATAATTAAGGGACCTGGTATGTATTAGTTATTGGCAGACAAATATTAATGTAATTAGTGGTGGTTGACTTTTATATATCAGTATTTGAGGATTTATTTTTATCGTTCTTCATCTTGATTTATCTTCCTTCATTGATTCTTGTTACTTGTTGAGGATGATATATAATTGTTCAGACAACCTGTGTAATTTTAATAAATAGACTTGATCAACCCAGTTATTAAAAATATACGGGGTATCTTAGATGTCGAATTCGATTTTGATGAAGAATATTATATAGAACTATCTCAAGCACCATGCACGTCAAGAGTGCTTGTAACATCAAAACACTAAATATGTATTATAACCATTATTGAACTCCATGAATAAAAGTTGTTAGATATAAAGTTTAACCCCTGCCCCATCAAAAAATTTGTATTGTGTTTGGATTACCAAGTAAAAAAGAAAAGAAAAAATAACAACAAAAAGATATATACTATTAGTAAAACTGTAAAAGAACTTCAATGATACAATCACAAATCTCTTAAATTATATATAGAAAAAAACCATTGAAAAGTTATGAAATAATAAACAAATTAACCATCTGTAAAATACTATTCTCTATATTTGACGTAAATCTTATGTGTTGAGTGATATTGATTACATATTCTATTACTTTATCATTACTCACCATTTGGACTTTGTCTCCATTTAAATCAAGTTGTGGTTACTTCTAAATTTTAGAGGTCTAAGTACAAATAAGTTAGCATGTGTCCATATGCTTAAAACTACACACTCATTAATTAAACAACACCAATTATTCGGTTTTACAATTGAAAAAAAAACATAAAAAGGAGTTCTCATTAGTCATATTCAGAATTAATGTTTCAAACACGCTATGTGCATGAAACATTGAAAATAAATTGAAAATATATGAAGAGTGGAAAATTGATCATGATTTCTACTTGAACTTTGAAAACTAATAAGAACCATTACCTATTATATATATATATATATATATATATATATATATATATATATATATATCACAGGAGGAATGGAATATGAGAAAGCTTGCAAGATAGATTTTTAATGGCTTGCAAACCCCTGCCCAATACTTATTCACAAAACTCCAATTAGAAAACCGGTCTTTTTATCACCACCCACCTACA
The DNA here is from genome assembly GCA_949130495.1 of Sambucus nigra. Lineage (NCBI taxonomy): Eukaryota > Viridiplantae > Streptophyta > Magnoliopsida > Dipsacales > Adoxaceae > Sambucus > Sambucus nigra. Next base: position 52,952,750 of record OX422214.1, read on the forward strand.
ACCATATGGAATGATCAAACTACATATTAGACATCGAAATGCAAATATCACAATCCTCAACCAAATAAATTTCATCACTTATTTTAATATGGGATGGAAAACAAAGTAACTATCATAATTAATCTATAGAAGACCAACTGTTAAAAGAATACAAAGTAGACGAAGGGGTAGAAGTGAAATATATAACAAAATAAAACTGCCAATTGAAGAAACAAAGAGATTTCTACACTTTCAAATCATTTAAAATGGGTGAACGACACCATTCGATGAATAGTGTTGTGGATGAACAATGAAATGAATAGGGATGATGAATAATACCTCGATGAGTGGCGTGGTGAATAGCATTGATGAGAAGTTACAAATAGAGAGATTCCAAGTTCAAAACTAATTGAGGAATGCTACATTTTACCTTCCAATCAAGGGTCATATATAGGGCCCCTGCTAGAGAGAGAGGCCGACTCTTGGAATTTTGGGGTGTTAATGGTAAAAAGAGAAAGTGAAAAAGGAGACGGTGAGTAAGCGAAATGGGAAGAAGAAAGTGGGAAATAAAAAAGTGTTGAATCAATTTAAAAATAAGAAAATGCTTAGGGAAAGGGGTGGAAATGGGGTTGCCGTCAGATGTAGGCATTAATTGAAGGGGGAGAGAGAGAGAGAAAGATATATATATATATATATATATATAGAGAGAGAGAGAGAGAGAGAGAGAGAGAGAGAGAGAGAATAAGTGGAGAGAGAGGGAAAATAATAATACTATGTGGACACCTTACACATCGAGCAAACTTAAATGTAGTCTTCCGATTTATAGTTATAACTAGATAGTGACATGGGCTAAACTGGTTTTTTAGAAATTTTAGGCCACATACTTTGATAAATGGAATATACTAGGGACTCAAGAATAAATAATTAAATTTGCTTCCAAATAGGTACTAAAAAATCCCAAATTATAAGCCCGTAATTTATTTTCTTTGTCCTTTTAATCCTAATTAATTCCACTAAATAATCAAGATTGCACTTCAATTTAATTATCTCAAAGTTACTCGAATGAGGTCTTATTTCCAAAGTTGTTATGATACATAATATTATTCTCCACATTAAGCACACAATATTCGCTTGGTCAAATCAATTTGCCGATAATAAATTTTAAATGACTTCTTATTTATTCATTGATCTCAAACTTAATTTATTTGATACTCTACAAGATATAAAGCCACTGGCTAGGTTTACTGGTAGAATCAAAACTTATAAGTCTATGAAGGGATATTATAACCCAAGATATTTCTTGGATGTAAGTTCCTCCACATTATGATCTTAGACGTACTCACACAATGATTTTCCAACTTGCGAAGATATAAATCCAATAAAATTGAATCACATCCATAATAATCAAAGCAATAATTGTGCAAGCATTCCAATCCTCATAACCCTCGAGATTAAGAACATATGCACTATTTGCAAATATATGAGATTTTTTAATTCTAATATATTCATCGCTTAGACTTTAATCTCACTTGTGGTCCTTCTCAATATATTTTTTATGTACACATGACAATGCTTTTTAGATTATTAAATAAGTTCCTAAACCAGTGAACATGTTCCCGTACTTAAGATATACTACTAGGATTGCTCTCACATATTTCCCGATAAGATGTCAACTCCATATCTAAGTTATGAACTATTCAATAGTATTATAACTTGAATTCCGATCTTAGGTGACCAGGAAAAACTCGATTCACCAAAATTTCTACTAAGAGTCCAGTTGACCGACATTGCATACACTATATTTAAATAAATATAAGGCATTATTAACACTCCTTTATTAAAAAAAATAAATGTCAAACATGGTTTTAATAATAAAAAACCAAAAATTAAGTGCCCAACTCAATTGAGGAAGAGATGCAAGGAAAGGGGGCTGAATGTTTACCTTAGTGAAAGTGACTTGAACTCTGATAATAGTGTCCCCAGTTTAGTGCACCATCACTTCACTCATATTTTTTCAAGATGAGTTTGGTTATTCATCTCCCCTTGTTGAAGGCAAGGTTGAAAATGTCAACTTAGAGTTAAAATGCGGATATCCCCGAGATAATAAGAGGGTAAAGTATAAGAACTTAATTTTTCATAATCGTGAAGGCGAAATGTACCTCCTAATAGTATTTCAACAGTGGTTGATCGAGACACATGACCGATGATTAGTTTCTTTTTAGCCACCTTGAGGATCACGGGGATGGTAAGATCACTTTTGGTGATGAGATCCAGTCTAGCATATTAAGGAAGATAACCATATAGATTTTTTAAATTTACTAAGCTAGATAATGTTTTGTTTGTGGATGGTCTCATATAAACCAATCGTGTGATGAGAACCATATAATAAATTTCTTTTAAAAGTGTTGTGAAGTTTTTCACGAGAAAAGGAAGATGGTATGTTGATACCAAATTTAGTCTGCTGACGTGGATCAGTTAAGTGGAGACACGTGTCAATCTACATGGCACTTACAAACATTTTTTAACAACACCTTGACTTCGAGGAACTCAACCTCCCCGACCAACTCAGACACTCCGAGCAACAGGTGCTCTCCAAGGAACTTTACTGTACCGAGCAACTCATGAATACCGAGCTACTTAGGCGGTCCAAGCTGCATCTCGTACAGAGCATTAATGTCCGGATAATCAATAGATCGACTGTTCATTAAATGCTCATTATTATCATACAGATGTATACGCCTATTGGACAACTATGTATTACCCTTTCACATTTACAGCATGAGGGCTATAAGTACATTGTATCATCCTCATTGTAAGGGGACTCGAAATTTCTTTGTAAAATCTGTTATCGAGAATTCCCAAATAGTCAACAATAACAAAACAGTGGACCTAGGCCATTCCTTTAAGGATGAATCACTTTAAAAATCTTTTATCTTGTTTATTTTTATCTGTGATTGATTAATTAGAGATAATCTAATTTTTTACATCAACAGATTGGCGTCGTCTGTGGGAAACGACTGTAATTATCGTTTTCACCAAAACAATTTATCACCAATGGCTGATAATCCTGAATCCAGTAATCGAAACGCTGGAAACCCCCCGAATCCATCCGCTCCTCCAAATGTCCAAGATCTGGCTGGAATTATGGCCAATTTGGCTCAAGGCCAGACGGTCATGCAAGAGACTATGCGACAACTCATGCAAACTATCCAGGGTGGAGCGCCGACCCATTCAGGACAACGAAGTGTTCAAAGAAATACCCGTTTACTTTCTTCGCGTATTAGGCAGAGCGATTGATATCGCACTGAGAGATCTGATGATTTTTCTTATCAACCGGGTCGAACTTCGTCAGTACGAGTCACAGATTCTGAACAACACATCACTCTCTCTCCAGAAAGGACTAGTGCATTTGAGAGATTAAGTAGGGTCTCTCCTTTTGATCGATTGGGCCCTAGGAAGAATAAAAGTCCTCTTAAGGCTGTGTCGAGAAACTTTCGACGACCATCTGATCTAAGAGAGGGTTCTGCCCAATCACAACCAGTTGCTCGATATGATAGATCCCAGGAAACGACTTCAACACGATCAATTGCTCGAACCAATAGGCCTGAGGAGGGAAATGATGCATGGAAAGGCTCTATTCAAAGGTTGGAGGATAAACTAGGGGAAATGGCTAAGGCCAGGAATCCTCTACAAAGAACTTTTGTCCAAGGGACGCCTTTTATACAGGCAATTGTGGATTTTCCCACACCATCGAAGTTCAAAGCACCTGTTGTGACCCCTAAATATGATGGAAAAACTGACCCTGTCCTTCATATATAACAATACCAAGCTGTTGCCGACATCTATGCCATGTCAGACGAGATGAGATGCAGGGCATTTTCGGTAACTCTTACCGGATCTGCACAAATATGGTGCAATAATCTTCCTCGGGAGAAGATTTCAACTTTCTTTCAACTAGCCGAGCTCTTCATTGGAAATTTTTGTTTTTGAGCAAAACCAGTTAAACGAGTGGCACATTTGTTAAGTGTTAGACAAAAAATAGGTGAGAGCACCAGGGATTACATAACTCGTTTCAATAATGAGAAGCTCGAAGTTATTGATTACGAGGAAAAGACAACAATTACTGCTTTGATGAGTGGATTGTTGCCCAATAAATTGTACTATACTTTGGCCAAAGATCCACCCAGAACCATGTCAGAACTAATGGCAAAAGTGGCCAAGATCATGAATGCCGAGGAGGCTATGGCTGCGAAAAAGAACATGGACACCAAAGAGACCAAGGTGTAGGTTGATAAGGCTAAAAAGAAAGAACATAAGAATAATGGTGGTGACAAGCAGTCAAAAGCAAAGCCATCATGGGAATTATTGAAGAAATTTGAAAATTATACTCCTTCGAAAGTAGACATAAACCATGTCCTGGAAGAGATCAAGAACATCGAGGAGCTAAACTGGCCAGAAAAAATGAAGACAGATCCTGACAAGAGGAATAAGGCCAAATATTACGAGTTTCATAAAGATCATGGTCACATAACCAAAAATTGTATAACTCTTCAAAATGAAATTGAAGCACTCACCAGACAAGGAAAACTTGCCAAGTATGTTGATCGTAGAAATGAAGGAAAGAGCAACAATCGAGCAAGATAAAGGTCTAGATCTCCTTGTCAAGCAAAAAAAGATAAGAAAAGAGATCATGAAGATGATCCAGAAGACGACCCCGATCTCCCCAAACGACCAAGACAGCCTGAACGGGAGGTATTTTCAATTTATTTTGGATCATTTGATTGTAATGTTATTACAGGTGGAGATGCAGGAGGTGGAGACCTTACTGCGAAAAGGAAAGCTTACCTCAATGAGGCTCAAGCTTGTTCATACATTCAGCGAATAAATCTAGCTGAGGATGATCGCCCGAGGAAGGTGAACAAAGAAAAACTGGTCATCGGTTTCTCCAAAAACGACCTCGCAGGTGTACTATATCATCATGATGATCCACTGGTGATCAAAATGAGGATGAAGGAGGTAATAATCTCAAGAGTACTGGTGGATAATGGTAGCTCGGCGGATATCATATTTTACTCATGCTTCGATAGTTTAAATCTAAAGTTGTCTCAGTTGGAACCTTATCACAGGACCCTCCTCGAGTTTGCTGGCGAGAAAGTCTTTCCACTTGGGACGATCAAGTTGGATATGTTCATCGGTACATGGCCTACTTGTCGAACATAAAGAGTACGTTTCTTTGTGATGGATAAGAATATCCAGTCAGCTTACAATATCATCATAGGAAGGGTAGCTTTTCAAATCAGTACCATCTACTGTACATCAATGTCTGAAGTTTCCAACCAATTTTGGAGTAGGAGTTGTAAAGGGTGACCAAAAGGTAGCTCAGGAATGCTACTATTCATCTGCCGAGCAGGAAGAACTGGAGGAATCTAGGAAGAAAACTACTACCTATCAAGTGGATGGAGGTGCAGAGATTGAAACCTTAGATCCCAAAGACGAGTCGCAACTCGTGAAAGGTCAGGAGGTGGAAGCTACTGAAAATGTCATTTTGAACGACGAACACCCGGAACGAACAACTCAAATAGGTTCGTCGTTGGATGCGTCACTAAAACAGGAATTGATAGTTTTTCTAAAAAGCAGAAAATAAACTTTTGCTTGGAGTCATGAGGACATGACAGGAATAAACCCAAATTTCTTATGTCACGAGCTCAATGTAAATAAGGAAATCAAGCCAGTGAAGCAGAGTAGAAGAGTGTTCAGTCCCGAGAAGAACCAAGCTATACAAGAGGAGGTCGAGAAGCTCCAAAAAGCTTGCTTTATTGAAGATGTCAAATATCCAGACTGGTTGGCTAATGTGGTGATGGTGAAGAAGAAAAACAACAAGTGGAGGATGTGTGTAAACTTCACCGACCTCAACAAGGCTTGCCCAAAGGATTATTTTCCTTTGCCCCGAATTGATCAATTAGTGGATGCTACCTCGGGACACGAGTTATTGAGCTTCATGGATGCTTATTCTGGTTAAAACCAAATTAAAATGAAACCTGAAGACAGGGAGAGTACCTATTTCATTACCCCTTGGGGAACTTATTGTTATAATGTTATGCCTTTTGGTTTGAAAAATGCAGGTGCAACATATCAGCGGCTGATGAACAAGGTGTTTGCAGAACAAATCAGTTGCAATATGGAAGTTTATGTTGATGATATGCTGACGAAAAGCAAGAGAGCTGCTGACCATCTAATTGACTTAGGTCAGACCTTTGGTCAACTAAATAAATATCAAATGAAGTTGAATCCCACCAAGTGCATATTCGGAGTACGAGAAGGCATGTTCCTCGAGTATATTATCAACCAACGAGGAATCGAAGAAAACCTAGAGAAGATCAAGGCTCTATTGGGACTACGATCTCCAATGACGAAGAAGGAAGTACAAAGTCTCACTGGGCGAGTTGAAGCACTTAATAGATTTGTATCACGAGCAATAGATAGATGCCTCCCATTCTTCAAAATACTCCGAAAAACGTTTGAATGGAATGACGAATGCGAGAAGGCTTTTCAAGAGTTGAAGAAATATCTGGGAGCACCGCCACTGTTATCCAGGCCAGTGATAGGGGAAAGATTGTACTTGTATTTAGCAGTGTCGGAGAATGCAGTTAGCTCGGCATTGATAAGAAAGGAGGATGGAGTGCAAAAACCAATCTATTACACTAGCAAAGCCTTTCGAGGAGTAGAGATCAGATATCCAAGACTGAAAAAGTTGGCACTAGCATTGATCGAGGCGAGTAGGAGAATGAGGCCGTACTTCCAAGCTCATACCATAGTTGTGTATACTAATATGCCATTGAGGCAAGCTCTTTATAAACCAGAAAAATCAAGGAGATTGATGTACTGGGCAGTAGAACTTGGTGAATATGACATAGTTTATGAACCTAGATCGTCGCTTAAAGGGCAAGCAGTAGCAGATTTTATAGCAGAATTCACCTATCCTGATACCCCCGAAGAGCAAAAGCTGAACACCGACCAACCTGTGGATGTTACAGGATCATCAGATTCAAACCCTCACCAACTTAGGTCGGGTGACGAGCAAAAAAAGATGGTCAACGAGCAGCAAGAAGTGCTAGAGGAGGATAAAAGGAAATAACAGATATTCCATCGAGGAACTCTGTCCGATCAAAAATTTGAAGACGAGCTACCTATATGGAATCTATATGTGGATGGATCATCTTGCACTACAGGCTGTGGAGCAGGGATTATTTTGAACAGCCCGGATGAGGTCGATGTGGAGTATGCTATGCGCTTCCAATTTAAGGCTTCTAATAATGAGGCTGAATATGAAGCTATGATTGCAGGTCTTAGTTTGGCAAAAACCATGGGGGCAGAGCAGGTTATTGTATTCAGTGACTCGCAATTAATCGTAAATTAAATCCTGGGAGTATATGCAGCCAAAGGAGAATTAATGATCAGGTATCATGCAAAAGCGATGGAGGTTTTATCAAGCCTGATTGTAGTACAGATAATTAGAATACCAAAATTAGAGAATGCAAGAGCAGATGCCTTAGCTCGGTTAGCTTCAGCCACACGCACCGAGCTATGAAGAACAATCCCAATAGAAGTCTTGGCTAGTCAGAGCATAGATGAAGATCGATGATGAGCTCTATTACCCTTGATTTAGGACCATCTTCGATGGATCCCATCAGGGCATATATTGAGAAAGGGAAGTTACCAACTGACAAACTCGCAGCCAAAAAACTGAAGTTTAAAGCTGCTCGTTATGTGTTGACCAATGGTGTTCTATATAGACGAGGAATTATAGCTGGCTTACAGAGATGTGTACATCCCACAAAGGTGAAAGACTTGATCGAAGAAGTCCATGAAGGGTCTTGTGGAGCCTATGTAGCAAGTCGGACACTTCTGCAAAGGATAATGACGCATGGATACTATTGGCCGACAATGAGGGCTGATTGCATAGCCTATGCCAAAAAATGTAACAAATGTCAACGCTTCTCCACTATTCGAAGAACTCCCCAAGCATTATTGACACCCATTACTTCCTCTTGGCCATTTGCCATGTGGGGAATTGACTTGGTCGGGCCACTTCCAACGACCAGAGGAAGGTTTAAATATCTCGTCGTCGTAGTGGATTACTTTACTAAGTGGGTGGAAGCCGAGCCCCTTATCGATGTGACATATGACAAAGTGTATCAATTTATATGGAAGAACATCATTTGTAGATATGGTCTTCCTTATACATTCATCACAGACCATGGAACCCAATTCGACAATGAGGAGTTTGCTGCGTATTGTCATCAGTCGAACATATTGAAAACCCACTCTGCACCAGGCCACCCTCAAAGCAATGGACAAACTGAAGTGACAAACAGAACGCTGCTGAATGTCTTGAAGAAAAGATTAAATGATGCAAAGGCAAATTGGATCAACGAGCTGCATTTTGTACTATGGGCTTATCGTACTACTCCACGAGTAGCCACAGGAGAATCTCCATATATGCTGGCATTTGGAAGTGAAGTTGTTATACCTGCCGAACTGGGTCTCCCCACACATAGAGTGCTGAATTTCAACTCTCCTATCAGTGACTTGATGAGAAGATTAGATTTGGATATGCTCGAGAAAGTTAGAGAAGAAGCAGCAATCAGAAACGCTGCATACCAGCAACGGACAGCTCTGTTCTACAATAAGAGAGTAAAGAAATGCGACATGAAAGAAGGAGACTATGTGCTAAAGAAAGTAATTCAAAAGCACAACAAACTGGAAGCTAACTGACATGGGCCCTACAGAGTAACAGAGGTTTTTCGACCAGGGACGTATAGAATCGAAACCTTAGAAGAAGAGGAGTTTAAGAATGCATGGAACGCAGAGCATCTGCGCAAATATTATCAGTAATTTAATCTCTATGTAATGCAGTTTTCTTCGATATGAATAAAGTTTTGGATATTTCGCCCAATTCTCTCCTTTTGTTGAAATTTTTTCGGAGTACTAGTGCTACACACTACGCATCAAGCCCAGAAGCACCAACTACGGTTGGTTGGGAAGAAAATCCACCAGCTAAGGCTGGTCGGGAATAAGAAAATCCACCAACTATAGTTGGTCGGGAATGAAAAATTTCCCAAAAACACCAACTACGGTTGGTTGGGAAGAAACACCAACTACGGTTGGTTGGGAAGAAAATCCACCAGCTAAGGCTGGTCGAGAATTAAAATTTCCCAGAAACACCAACTACGGTTGGTTGGGAAGAAAATCCACCAGCTATGGCTGGTCGGGAATAAGAAAATCCACCAACTATAGTTGGTCGGGAATGAAAAATTTCCCAAAAACACCACCTACGGTTGGTTGGGAAGAAACACCAACTACGATTGGTTGGGAAGAAAATCCACCAGCTAAGGCTGGTCGGGAATTAAAATTTCCCAGAAACACCAACTACGGTTGGTTGGGAAGAAAATCCACCAGCTAAGGCTGGTCGGGAATAAGAAAATCCACCAACTATAGTTGGTCGGGAATGAAAAATTTCCCAGAAACACCAACTACGCTTGGTTGGGAAGAAAATCCACCAGCTAAGGTTGGTCGGGAATAAAAATCCACCAGCTAAGGCTGGTCGGGAATAAAAATCTACCAACTAAGGTTGGTCGGGAATAAAAACCACCAACTCTGGTTGGTCGAAAATAGTTGGTTAAACAAATGAAAGTCATTTCAGGGCTTAAAATTAAAAAGTGATAAATTTCTTGGTACTTATGACATTTTAAATTACCACCATAGTTGGTCAAAAATCGAAATATCACTAACTCTGGTTGATCGTCAGATGACTATCATCAATTCAGGATAATCAACAATAAGCTTTCACCAACTTTAGTTGATCGAGTATTTAAAATAACACAATATTATTATCTTTTTAACAGATATATATGCACATTCATTAATAAATAAAAGAATTATTTTACAGAATATTTTCAAGACAATGACAATCAAGATTGTAAAGAATTTTTTTTTCATTAAATCCAGAACAAAATACATTGAGAATGAAATACATAAAAAATTGTTACATCAAGAATCCTATTCTATTGGTTTCTTCCCCTCTGCCTTTGAAACAGGTTCTTCACCAGCGGGAGGATCGTCTAAGGCATAGGGGGAATTGATGAAATTTAGATCTTTGAGCATCCTAACATTCATTACTGAGGGTCAATCAAGTAGGTGTTCGGGGTGAGATATCTCAAAATTGGAATGAAGACTGTAGTCACCGAGATACTTTGAAATCAGACATTGAGGAATGGCCCGAGCAGGAAACCAACTCATATCAAGTTTGAAAGGTGGCACTGGTAACTCAAGCAACCCAGGGTCATAGTAATTCCACAAATAGTGACCCTGTTCCAGCTGCAGCACACCCAAGGCATTCAGCCATCCTTGTTTGTACCCTTCGTTGTTCGACTACTGGATCCGGTCATCGAGGTGATAGAGGGATTCATTATAACCAGCCATCCATAACTCTCTGGGTTGCTTGTGGAATTGATAGGTTAACCTCTCTAGTTGCTCATGGAGGTTCTTCGTTAAAAGTTCTTTACTCTCCAAGGCAGACCTTTGTGTAGAGAGCTACTCGTCCAGATTCAGAATCTTCTTGGACATCTCAACTAATCCTTGATTCTTCGCCATTAACTGGAAGGCCTGATTCTCCAAAGCTGATTGAGTTCTTTATTCTTCAACAGTAACCTGAGCAGTCCTTGCTCGTCCCCGAGAAGCAATTGCTCGTCCGCGAGCAGAGGTAGAAGGACCAGTTCTCTTCAAGGTTTCCAATTCGTCTCTCAGATTGGCATTTTCGACCTCCAAGAAAGAAAAACCTTCATCGTTGACAGGAACCAAGGCTCCCGAGGTAGAGGCTACAGATTTCAGCTGAGATATCTCTCCTCCCAAATTATTGTTTTTCTGCTCTAAAAATTTGGCGATCTGCCTATGCTCTTCAACCTCGGTCTTCAAAGTCCTTTCCTTTATATCATAAGCAGCAACCAACTTATCATATCCCTTATCAGCACTTAGTTGCTGATACTTCTTCTCATATCCCTGATGCAGAAGGATAGTAGACTCCTTGTACTGTTGTTGAAGTTCCTCGAGGGTACCCTGGAGATCTTCAATCATCTCATAGTATGCCACATTATTAGCAACTGCACGATCGAGCAGGCATTTCAAATACTGGTAGGCTTCAACTGCTCATTCTGAAGCATCTGGACCGAGGATATCGATGATTTGAGATTCATTCAAATCAGCATGGCCATCCTTGAAGTAGTCGTTACATTTTTTCATCAGTTATGTATCATGGGTTGACAAGAGTTCCATTCTAGCCATAAACTAGTAAAGAAAAGAGATAGAAAGAATCAATAAAATACAGACAGAGAAAGAAGAATAAAAGCAGAGCAAGAAAAAGGGAGTTAAGTTGCACAACCAAAAACTTCAAATTTTATTACATCATAAAAGAAGTACATAGCCCAGAGTTACATTTAACAAAAAAGCAAAGAGAAAAAGTTCAAACAACTTTACACCTTCTCCTTGTCTCCTAAAACTTTCTCGGGAGGCTAGGACGAAGAGGTAGGTTTCTCGGATGGCATAAAAGGTTGCTCGGAGGGTGTTGGAAATTTCTCGGTTGAAATGATGGTTGGTTGAAGTTGCTCGTAGGAGTTCTGGACAATCGGGGGATGAGAAATCTGATCTCCGATCACCATAGAGGATTCCTCGGAAGCAGCTTCGTCTTCTTTTTCTTCTCCGGGAGAAGGAGGGGGGCCAGGAATGTGTCGCTGAAATAAGTCTGAATTCTCATCGATATTCATCTCTCTCAGAGCAGCCACCCAACCATCCCTAAAATATTTAAGGCTGCCATACTCCATTTGTGAGATCATGGCAGCCAAACCCTTATTCCAACCCTTGTCCCAGCCAGTACTGAAGGACTTCTTAACAACAAGTTTCCTCTTTGCCTTCTCTGAGGAAACCCTCTCAGTCATGAGTTCCTCAGTAGCTTTTAATTTCCTTTATGCCTCTTCCCTCTGGCGATCCGCTTCACGGAGTTTGCCTAACTCCTCTTCAGAAGCTTTGAATTTGGTCTCAAGCTCTCCAGCATTTTGGAGCTTCCCCTCGAGCTCTTTATTCTTACTTTCCAAGTCTTTTATCTTCTTCTCCAAACCCTTGGAGACTTCAACAGCTTTATCTCTCTCTTGCTCGGTGGCTTTTAGTTGCTTCCCCCAAGCAACTTTGTCTTCGTCATACTTCTGAAGAGAATCCTTTAAGGACTGTGACAGACCTACAAGATCCTCATCCACATCTGACAAGGAGCTCGAAGCTTTAATAGCTTCATCCTTTTTCAGAATGGTGTTGAAACAAGTTACCAACTGGAAAAAGAAAATAATTGTAAGTCAGTGCAAGGACATAACATTGAAAAATGAAAGTTTAAAATAGTAATACTTACAGAGGCAATATGTTGAGCTGCCAAGGTACTAACCCTCTACCGAGAAAGATTTTCTTCAACACCTTGGATCTCGGGGATAATCCAAGACTTCACCGAGCTCATGGCAGAGCTCGGAGCAACAAAAGTGGGAACACCACTTCCAGTAGCTAGAGGCTGAGAGATGGATTCAGCCAAATTATCCAAGGAGCTTTTGTTCAACTTCCTCATGGGAGCAGGAACATTCTTGACCAAGGATGTCGTCTTGGTTGATGATATAACTATAACTTCGCTTGGAGGGGAAACAACTGCAATCTTGCTTAGAGCCACAGGGGGCTTCTTGGCAACCTTATTAGTAGTAGCTGGAGGAGGTGTATCAATTTGTCTTGTCCCTTCTTCTGGGACATCCTGCTTACTTTTCTTTGCCTCTCCATCAGTAGAGGCAGACTTATCGAAGAGGGCAGGAGCTCTTCTTCTCTTCATTCTGTCACTGAGAGGAATATGCGATTCAGGAGAAGAATCTTCAAAAACTAGTGCTGGTTTTATGTTACTTATCACTGGACGAGTAGTGAAAGACGAGGTGTAACTCTTGTACTGCAACAAGTACGAGGCTGATCTGATATGTTCGTGAGCGACAGTTTGATGCAAACCCCAGATAAGTTTCAAATGCTTTAAATTAACTTATGTCTCCTTTGGAGACCTTCTTTTGCTGTCAACTGCAAATAAATAAAAATCAAAAGATCAGTGACGCATTTTACCGAATATAAAGAAAACATGATTTCAAAAAATAAATAAAATAAAAATAACCTATCCCATTGCCATAGGGAGGGCATCTAGGACCCTGCTATACGTCATTTTCAGTTAATGGAGCATGTTGCCAATTTTTCATAACAACCCCATGCTCGAAGTAATCCATGTTGGCATCTGGGAGATTGACAACTAAAACCCAATTTAAAAACCTAGTTTTCAAATAAAAAGTACTATCACTGACAACCCATCTATAGCAAAACATAATCTCTGGAATTCCTAAACGAGTTCCATGAATCTGATTTAACCTATGGACTCCATTGACTATTCTTCATGTATTGGGGGCTATTTTTGCAGGTACCACATCAAAATATTGACAAAATTTAGAGGAAAAGAAAAGCCACATTTGGATACAAAGAGACTAGGGAACCAATGTCCCTCAGCCAAACGAAAATAATCAGAAGGACCAGAAAGTTCTTCCAAAATGACCCAGGAAGGAATAGAAAAATCAGAACGAAATTTATCAAGCGACTCAATAAGGTAAACCATGATGAACAAAGAAAATAAAAGAAAGGAATAAGATCTTACAGAAGAAGGGTAGATCAGTTGATAACGAACGATGGAAGGAATGAACGCACAAGATGGAGAAGAAATGGAGAGCTCAAAGATACAGATTTGAAAAAGTAAGAGACGATAGGATTTTCTGCAACGCTTAAATACCTTACCTTGGGAAGGGGTAAAAATAATGATTACAAAAAAAGACGTTTGCGCTACCGGCGGCTAAAAGGACAAAAAAGGCACAGAGACCAAAGTAGCGAGAAAAATTCAAAAAGGCTGATTCTATGAATTCGAAAGGAAAAATAAATACAAGGAAAACACTCCTAAAATTCAGGATGACTATTTAATCCCACCATATTTCGAGAAGAATGTTCCACACTCCTCAACCTCGAACTGTGAAACATTGGGGGCTTATGTTGATACCAAATTTAGTCTGCTGACGTGGATCAGTTAAGTGGAGACATGTGTCAATCTACATGACACTTACAAATATTTCTGAACAACACCTTGACTTCGTGGAACTCAACCTCCCCGACCAACTCAGACACTCCGAGAAACAGGTGCTCTCTGAGGAACTTTACTGTACCGAGCAACTCATGAATACCGAGCTACTTAGGCGGTCTGAGCTGCATCTCGTACAGAGCATTAATGTCTGGATAATCAACAGATCGACTGCGCATTAAATGCTCATTATTATCATACAGATGTATACGCCTATTGGACATCTATGTGTTACCCTTTCACATTTACAGCTTGAGGGCTATAAATACATTGTATCATCCTCATTATAAGGGGACTCGAAATTTCTTGGTAAAATCTGTTATCGAGAATTCCCTAACAGTCGGCAATAACAAAACAGTGGATGTAGGCCATTCCTTTAAGGCTGAACCACTTTAAAAATCTTTTATCTTGTTTATTTTTATCTGTGATTGATTAATTAGAGATAATCTAATTTTTTACATCAACATGGTATTCCACTGTGTGAGAACACCTAATAACTATTATGATGTTGCTCTTATGTTATCCTTTATTTATAAAAATTCCAAGGACTCCTATTCACCTTTGAAATCAACGACTAGGTCATATAAATCATAGATAAATTAATCATCTTATCAAGAAGGATATTGTTTGTGGCTTACCATCACTAGGAAAGCCTTCATCCGATATGTGTGGAACATGTCAAAAGGGTAAGGAAATTATGAGCCTCCATAAGAGGCTTAGTATAATTACTACCCATGTGTTCTTGTATTGATTCACGTGGATATCATGGCACCCATGCGTAGGGAGAGCATTGCGTTTTTGAGTTACATCCCCACTAATAATTAGTTTTCTTATATACTCACTAAACCTCTAGATTCCACTAGGTATAAGGACCTTAGTAAATCCATAGGGGTTGGAATAAGCATTATTCTAGGCCAGGAGTCTTATGTTTACTTTTGCGCATATTTTATTGACATCATATCTAAATATGTATTATATGTGTTTTTTGACTTTAGTTTTATAAATGAGAAATATAAAAATATTTTTCTTTCTTTCGAGCCATTAGTAAAAAAATATTTTTATTTTGAAAATTTTTACAAAAAAAATATAAAAATATTTTTGTCATTTTGATTTTTGTGGATAACTAGTGGTTGGATGCTTGAAAATTAGTGGAACACGCTATGCTCTCTATATCCACATTCTTGAATTATAAACTTAGTAAGGTAATGTGAACCTATGCCTATTTCTCTTCATTATTCCTATGAAGTTCTACGAGAACAATGCATGTTGCTTATGTAGCAGTCTTTACCATATCGCGCACACACACAAGGGTTGAACTAGGGTGTATTTTTCACTTGATCTAAAAAATTTACTTGCAGTTATTTTCACTCAATCGGTTCATATTTTCCCTAGAATTTTTAGATGTGCATGTAATAACCATTGCTTGTTAGCTTAATTAAACATGTTGAGAGAAGCATTTGTAAGAGCTACCTACAGAGGGTGATAATTACTATTGGTAATAAACTTATATATATATATATATATATATATATATATATATATATATATATATATATATATATATATATATATATATATATATATGTTCTAGTGAGAGAAAAATAATGAATATCGATATAAATGTACACTCTCAAAGAATAAAAATAATAATCTAAAACCATATTTTTAGGGTGTTATAGGTTGAAGACCAATGGGTTTTTGCATCGTCTAGTATGTGATATGTTTTGGCCTTACTGAATTGTTAATGCAAGCTATCTTAATCGACATGAACCTTTTATAAACTCGACATTTTTATATGGTTGACTCTTAACATTTTAAATTAAGGGTTAAATGATTGTGTTCATGCATAACATAAGTGGAAAATATCTAACTTTTACGGGAATTCAAGTTCACTCCATTTTCTGTTAGATAAATTGTGTGAAATTTCATAATTTTAGTGTTGCCTTGCTGTAATATCCCGTATTTTTATAGCTTTTAAATTATGGGATTTATTAAATTTAATTGAGATAAATTAATTTAATTTTAATCCGAAATGTTGCTTTAAATATTTACTAGCGTGACGAGAGTTAATAATTATTGGAAATTTGTTATCTGTTGAATATTACTGGATGAGTATAATAATATATGAGATTTATTGTTATAATATTGTCACGTGTGAATAAAATGACAATTATGGAAATTTAAGTCGGGACGCGCCTGTGTCGTGTCGGGACTAAATGTTGATTAATAAGTGAATATTTTATAAGTTGTTCGTATGGTCGTTTTGAGTGCGCCAACGTGTCCGGAAGGGTCGAGATAGTCAGAAAAGTTTACCCGGGGGTTTAGTTTGGGTCTCGGGGCGTTTTTAGGCCCAATTAGTACCCGGGAGGGCGTTTTGTACATTTTGCAATTATGGGTAATTAAACCTACGAAAATTAAAATGGTTATATAAGATATCTAGGTTGTCTTCTAGGGTTAGAACAGCCAAAGACAAATGACGTCCATTGGAGAGGAAGAGGAGAAGCTCTTCAAGGAGTTCTAGGCCAAGAACACCTCCGATTGCACCGCCGTCACCACCAACGCGTAGATCGCGAGACGGGGAACAAAACCACACCAATTTCGGCACCAAACCAGATTTCTAAAAATTCCAGGCAAGTGTTTATCTTGCTTATTTCGTTGATGCATCTTTCATATTGGTTTAGGAATGATTAGGATGAATTGTATGGAAGAAAAACCCAATTTGAGATAGGAAATTGCATGTAGTGATGACTTAAATGATATTTTAGAAACCCTTTGTCATGTAAAGGATTAAGAGTTTGATTAAGAAAAGAGTTCTAATTAGATACAAACGCTAAAAAATTTATTCCGGATGATCGGACCATTGGAATCACTTGAAATTTTAGTATGTTGTAGCGAACGGCGAGACAGGACTGCTGACAAAAATTCAGCTTGATCGAACGGTCGGATTTCTAAAAATATTAATTTTACTAGAGAGTTTTATGTTTTGAGGACTCTTAGAGAGTTTTATATTTTGAGGACTCTTCTAAATAAATAAAAAAATTCAATTAAAACTCCATTTTAATTCCGATTTCGAAACCATTTGAAATTCTCATCTTTGAAAATAAAATTCAAAATCCTTTAATGTAAGGCGAAATCTATATTTTTGGGATATCTTACATGAGGGACAATGTAAGTATATGTTAAAGAGAGAGAGACACGTAAGAGAGTTACTTTGGGACAAATGTGTATACCTACTGAATTTTATACTTGGGAGGATAGAATCCGTGAGCGTGATGTAGTAAGTGGAAAAGTTCCTCAAATTAAAATAAGATGTGAATGGTTATACGTGATAACTAAATAATGAGAAATAAATACAAATGTCGTAATTATGGGAATTGAGAATTTACCCATTATTGAAATGGTAATGTTAGTATAGTTATATGAATTTGTATGCATATACTATCTATGTGTGAAAATCATGCCCACGCTACTTGCTATCCCTGAGGTTTCCGCGCTAGGATAGTCTTATCTCGATGGGACCTTTATGGGGGATATTGACTTGTACCCTAGAAGATAGATATCCTTGGTACAGGCTATCGGAATGATAGTTCAGACGGTCCTAAGAGATGCGGGTATGTGCTTTCCTCTTAGAGACTTGGAATCTATGCTTCACCTCATTTTGTTTGTGTATAGGTATCCTTGGTACAGGCTATCGCAGTGATAGTTCAGACGGTCCTGAGAGACTTGAAATCTATACTTTGTCTCAATATTGTTTGAGCATGTGTTGATACAGTTCGAGAGTGATTCCGAATCTGTATTCCCTTAGTACGAGTGATACGGGGATTGGATAGTAGAGTATGCCCGCACCATAGTTGTTATTTGGGGTACTGTTGTGATATATATATGTTTTATGAGTAGTTAATATATATATGAAATTCTGAAATCTGGAACTGCCTACTGTGATGAGACATGTAGGATATGGTTGATGACTCAAATTGTAAATACTTGTTTTGAGAAAGTATATATGACACTGGAAAACTTTATTGATTTATAAAGTTAAAAATGAGAACTTTGGTTGCTAATTGAAATATCCTTTTCGAACAATTGAATCGTTAAATTTTGAATCTTATGAGTAAGCTAAGATAAGTTAAATCATTGGGAATATTAGTGCGATAAATGATAAGACAAACCGTTGGGAAGGTTAGTGCGATAGGTGTGCATATTAGAAGAGAGGTGAGAATTCCTCAAGAGAGTGACGCACTAATATGTTGTTGCATTGGCCTGTATCAATTTAAATACTTGCTAAACAAATTTTAAATCATATACACTATCGGGCTCTGACCCGTTTTTCTCTCTCTCTCTCTCTTGTATATATATGTATGTATTACAGGTGCCCAGCCACAGGGGCGTCTTGCTTAGGATCTCTTGGTAGGAACGCACTGCAGCTTAGGTGGAAGTTGCAGGACTCTTGATTAGACGACTTCGTTCATTCGGATCCACTCTTAGTACTTTCATCTAGTTGGGCATGTGTAGCTCTTTCCATTATTCCGTTGTTATTGGACATTTGTATTTCAGTTATTTCCAGTATTGTTACTATGGGATTTATTCAGTTTAGATGTGTGACTTTAGATTTCGTATGTTGACATTCGATTGACGAATGTATTAAATTAATTGGATTATGTTGCAGAATTTAATGTGGTGTGATTCTTACTTATTGAATGTTGCTAATAAAATAAATGATTTTTCTTTAAATAAAATTTGGAAAGTATGTATGAACATGGTTTTGACATTTAGCTTAATTAATTAGGGTGTTAAATTGGAAAATTTTATTTTTCGACAGTGATGCTAGGAATGGACCAACTGTTCACCTTGATTTAATTTAATAAAGGAGTGATCGCCCGGTATTTAATTAGGCGGGGTGTCACAGGTGGTATCAGAGCATCAGGTTCTAGTGTCCTTAGGATCTGTACGGCTTATTATGCTTTCAGCGTTGCTTTGTTTGTTATAGAGCCCTATGTTTAGGATTGTTGATTCCCTTGACGAGATTTCGTTCTCCTGCTATAATGTGTATACACTAGTGAATTCTAATTTCGTTCGGATGTGTGCGTGTGCCGAGCGATGACGGATGTCAGAAGAGGACCGTTAAGCGTACATCAGGAGGCAGGGCTCAGTTGATATTATGAAATATATCCGAGGATGATGACCGTAGTCGAGGTCACCTCCATTATGGCACGAGAAGCCACGACTAGAAAGGCGACTAAGGTGCAGCAATGATTTTTCAAATGCTGTTATAGTCAAATGAGGTGCGAGGGTAAACTTACCCAACGTATTACAAAAATGTGTAGAGACTGTCAATGGGAAATTTTAGAAATGCGAAAATTGTATGTGTCTTTACCAAAGGAGGTAATGTACCCAAAGGCTTAGATATAGGACGAAGTGTGGCAAACTGAAAGTGAAAATTTAGAGAAAATTTTCTTGGCTTTCGGGATGAAATTATAATGGTTGGAGTCAACCACCAATTTTAGAAGTGGAATGCTATGCCTATAGGAAAACCTTAGGTACAGTGTTGACCGTATGTTCCTTCCTCAACTGTTCAGGGTGAGAAGCAAACGTGGTTCTGAACTCATCGCGGGAGGGCATGACAGAATTCCGATTGTGGATATGAACCCTAATCATTAGCAAATTTTGTATTGAAAGATGTAGATACGAGTGGAGGAAACGACTCCAAGTGGGAGACCAACTCGTAATAATAATTGATAATACTCGAGGAAGAAATTCTGATGGACGGTTGATTCAGAGGTTGACAATGTTGTATTTTGTCAATAAAGATGATAATGCTCCTTGTGTGGGAAGCTTAAAGAAATCGAAGAATTTAGTCGAGAATAAGACTGAATATAATGGTGGTGATATAGCACCAAAAAGAGATGTGGATATACATCAGGGGACCCATTTAAATGATTCGGATAATGGAATTCTTACCAAGTGATGGTAAATTCAGTAAGTGCTATTATAGATAGTAACATGATCTTTATGGCCTAAAAAGTTAAAGGAACAATCAGAATGGTTAACAGGAATCGAGTTTACTAAAGTCCGAGAGGAGGACAAATCCTAACCTGGTTAGTAGGACATGTGGTAAGTGGATTATGTACTGAGGTATTTTGTGCGGAGTGAGATCGCTCACGATAATATGTTCCAAAGTGAGTATAAGGACAAGAATACGGTGCCTAGTAAAAGGCAACGATTAAAATAATTTTGTTATGGTTTGGGCAAACGTGTTACGTCCGAAAACCATTTGCGCAGTCAAGACGATTGACAAGGTAGAAGTGTAAGTTGTATCCTCAGAGGATGAGGCGTGTTTATGTGACACGAGAGAGTCACTATATTTTGTTCATTGCTAGATTAGCATGTGAGACGAGCTTAATGCATATAATTATAAATGTTACCATTATGTGAATATTTTTCCCTAGTGTAGCGGGATTTTTCTTTAGTGCTATCCGCGGAGGATGAATGAGTATATCAACAGTGTTTTATACTTTATTGAGGTTACTCGTTGTAGTGATGTGATACACGAGTATGATATTATCTTGTTTAAAACATTACAGAAATGGTTAGTACGATAGTGGGCATTTATTGCAAGGCTATCGGAGTGGTTGCATTAGTGCAACATGTTTTATGTTTGTTTTGGTGAGGCTTTACCTGTGAGAAGGTTGGACTCGCACTTATATTACCTATCTTAGAGACTTCGGAGGAGATAGTGGGCTCGAGATATTCGATGCCAAAGTATGTATAAACTTTGCCAATATGATTCCGTATGTATCGGGATTTACCGTTGAGCGAAAAGATTTGACGCAGTATTATGTTTGGCACTCCGAACTTAGTAATAGGAAGAGTGCAGTGTTATATTTATCCTTAAGAGACGTGGGAGTTAAGAGTTATACCCCTAATGTTAGAAAAATGAATTTCGAGAATTCCGATTATATGTATTCGAGGTTTATGGAATGCTATTACCACCAACCTATGCTGAACGATAGTGAAATTTAGTGAAACATTATTTGTTAAGCATAATTACAGGAGAAATTGTAACTTTTCTGTCAAGGGACGGAATAAAGGGGTATATACTATGGACGGAGGACCTAACGAATTTCGATAACCGACAATGCTAGGTAGTAGTGTATCGGGGGGTTCCTTGTTTGGATTTCGCTTTGCGAGACATCCCACACATGAAACTTAGCGTAAGGTTGGAAATAGGGAGACGTTTGGTCACTATTCCATGAGTTCGGTACCCTGGTCGAAATGGGATCAAGTAATTATGTATGTAAGTTGGAAGTTGAATTTTGTTTTAAGCTCATTGGAGCCGGATTTTTGTGGCAGGAAAGCATTAAAAGTTATCCCCACGAGTTGAGGGGTGGAACGATGATAAGGAGAATTTAAGAATTTTGATTTCTAGGGTGATTGAGAGTACCCAAATGTCATAACCGCGTACAGAACACAAGGTGAATAAAGAGTTGGAATGATTTTTAGCATGGATTATCTGGAAAGAACTTTATATTATACAAAAGATATGACCTGTAATTATTTTGAAGAATAGAGCGTTAGTGATTTATTTTGGTTGTTGTACCTATTTGGGAAAATTGTTGTACTTATCTGAGGAAGGTTGAGAATTATTATTCCTCTTTTATTATCATGGAATTTGAATGCCCTATCCCTTCTATTCCGTTGAATTTAGTTAGTCCTACAGATGAGTAGCACGCCGTTCTCTCTCCCAGGGCGGTCGAAGTGTTGCAAAAATGTGGGCATCTTGGTTAACTACAGTTAAAATAGTCCGAGTCGAAGGGACGTGATAATAGACGTGTGAAATATATGTTTGTGGGACTAGTATAACGAAGTGGAAGTGATAGAGTGGATTAAACGTCACATGATGGGCGATAATCCATACATAAGTGTGCAATTAGAATAACACGCCCTAACTTGATTGGAAGGCTATGGGAAGCCATTCAAGAATTGGTATTCCTTGAATATAGTAGAATTTAATTGTTATGAAGCACACCCGGAGCGGAGTTGTTATTAGTCAAGTGTGAGAGCGACTCACACATATAAAGAGTAATGATGTTAGTATAGTATAAGAGATCCAGAAGTGCGCTTCGTGGAGAGAAGTGCACGGGTGGAACTTTCGGCATACTACAAGGAAGGAAGGGGAGTATTACGTGTCACTTAATGTGAGACATTTCAAGGGAAGAATCGATGTTTAGCGAGACGTAGTGAGTAGTCTCTACATGCACTGCCCATAGGTAAGGTTTGGTTAAAAGAGGAGAATCAACCAAATAATTTTGTGTTTATCGAAAATTCCTGAAATTGGAAGAGGTTGGTAAAGTCGGTAAAGTTCTTGGATGGGTTGCCATCCTCAAAACAAGATCAAGGGTTTATCCCGAACATGTGAATTAAGTCGCCGAGAAGGAAGTGATTGATATTCCTTTGGGCTGGCTTACAATATTAACTAGTATGCCCCAGACTTCCTTTGAAAGGAAGGATCGCGCCAGTGCATGGTCCGGCGCAGTATAAATTTCTGAATCAGGATGAGATTAGTGAATCCCACCTTTGATATGGGATTTCAGGAACCGGCGGAGATAATATTTCGTTTCAAGTAGGATGTATCACCCTTAGCCAGGGAATAAGCGCATGGTGATTAAAGATTAGTGGAGCCACGTGAAGGAGATTTTGGAATCTTGGTACGATGATTTCAAGATTGCTCTGTAGAAGCACTTGTACCTATTTGTCGCGTATGAGGTACTTATTAAGGTTTTGTTATGGAAGAACCTCGACTATTCTCCTTCCGTATGTTTAGAGGAGAGTAGATAATCAGAATTTTTGGATCGGTCGAGAAAATATCCGATAACTATGGTAGAATTCCACGACTGTTTTAGACGATCAAGAGTGATCAAATGTTCGTAATATTTTCTCAGAATGGGAGTTTTGTATATGAATAAATCCGAGTATTTGTCATGTAGTGAGGTGCGGCCTCCTAATGATAGTGAGATAATGAAATGTATAACGTACAGGCGTGACCTATGAGAATGTTGTCAGTTGGGAGCACAATGTGAAGTGTCTCCAAAGAGAATGCAAAACAATGTTACTGTGAAGAAAAGGGCTATAGTGATTGAGCGCCGTAATGTGTAGTTAGTTTGTGTACGGAAAAGGATATCCAGAATTGTGCAACCTGATAGGCCTTATTTTCTGAATTTCGGGACGAAATTCAGTTATTAGGGGGGAAGTATGTAATACCCCGTATTTTTATAGCTTTTAAATTATGGGATTTATTAAATTTAATTGAGATAAATTAATTTAATTTTAATCCGGAATGTTGCTTTAAATATTTACTAGCGTGACGAGAGTTAGTAATTATTGGAAATTTGTTATCTGTTGAATATTACTGGATGAGTATAGTAATATATGAGATTTATTGTTATAATATTGTCACGTATGAATAAAATGACAATTATGGAAATTTAAGTCGGGACGCGCCTGTGTCGTGTCGGGACTAAATATTGATTAATAAGTGAATATTTTATAAGTTGTTCGTATGGTCGTTTGGAGTGCGCCAACGTGTCCGGAAGGGTCGAGATAGTCAGAAAAGTGTACCCGGGGATTTAGTTTGGGTCTCGGGGCGTTTTTAGGCCCAATTAGTACCCCGGGAGGGCGTTTTGGACATTTCGCAATTATGGGTAATTAAACCTACGAAAATTAAAATGGTTATATAAGATATCTAGGTTGTCTTCTAGGGTTAGAACAACCAAAGACAAATGACAGCCATTGGAGAGGAAGAGGAGAAGCTCTCCAAGGAGTTCTAGGCCAAGAACACCTCCGATTGCACCGCCGTCACCACCAACGCGTAGATCGCGAGACGGGGAACGAAACCACACCAATTTCGGCACCAAACCAGATTTCTAAAAATTCCAGGCAAGTGTTTATCTTGCTTATTTCGTTGATGCATCTTTCATATTGGTTTAGGAATGATTAGGATGAATTGTATGGAAGAAAAACCCAATTTGAGATAGGAAATTGCATGTAGTGATGACTTAAATGATATTTTAGAAACCCTTTGTCATGTAAAGGATTAAGAGTTTGATTAAGAAAAGAGTTCTAATTAGATACAAACGCTAAAAAATTTATTCCGGATGATCGGACCATTGGAATCACTTGAAATTTTAGTATGTTGTAGCGAACGGCGAGACAGGACTGCTGACAAAAATTCAGCTTGATCGAACGGTCGGATTTCTAAAAATATTATTTTTACTAGAGAGTTTTATGTTTTGAGGACTCTTAGAGAGTTTTATATTTTGAGGACTCTTCTAAATAAATAAAAAAATTCAATTAAAACTCCATTTTAATTCCGATTTCGAAACCATTTGAAATTCTCATCTTTGAAAATAAAATTCAAAATCCTTTAATGTAAGGCGAAATCTATATTTTTGGGATATCTTACATGAGGGACAATGTAAGTATATGTTAAAGAGAGAGAGACACGTAAGAGAGTTACTTTGGGACAAATGTGTATACCTACTGAATTTTATACTTGGGAGGATAGAATCCGTGAGCGTGATGTAGTAAGTGGAAAAGTTCCTCAAATTAAAATAAGATGTGAATGGTTATACGTGATAACTAAATAATGAGAAATAAATACAAATGTCGTAATTATGGGAATTGAGAATTTACCCATTATTGAAATGGTAATGTTAGTATAGTTATATGATTGTGTATGCATATACTATCTATGTGTGAAAATCATGCCCACGCTACTTGCTATCCCTGAGGTTTCCGCGTTGGGACAGTCTTATCTCGATGGGACCTTTATGGGGGATATTGACTTGTACCCTAGAAGATAGATATCCTTGGTACAGGCTATCGGAATGATAGTTCAGACGGTCCTAAGAGATGCGGGTATGTGCTTTCCTCTTAGAGACTTGGAATCTATGCTTCACCTCATTTTGTTTGTGTATAGGTATCCTTGGTACAGGCTATCGCAGTGATAGTTCAGACGGTCCTGAGAGACTTGGAATCTATACTTTGTCTCAATATTGTTTGAGCATGTGTTGATACAGTTCGAGAGTGATTCCGAATCTGTATTCCCTTAGTACGAGTGATACGGGGATTGGATAGTAGAGTATGCCCGCACCATAGTTGTTATTTGGGGTGCCGTTGTGATATATATATATTTTATGAGTAGTTAATATATATATGAAATTCTGAAATCTGGAACTGCCTACTGTGATGAGACATGTAGGATATGGTTGATGACTCAAATTGTAAATACTTGTTTTGAGAAAGTATAATATGACACTGGAAAACTTTATTGATTTATAAAGTTAAAAATGAGAACTTTGGTTGCTAATTGAAATATCCTTTTCGAACAATTGAATCGTTAAATTTTGAATCTTTCGAGTAAGCTAAGATAAGTTAAATCATTGGGAAGATTAGTGCGATAAATGATAAGACAAACCGTTGGGAAGGTTAGTGCGATAGGTGTGCATATTAGAAGAGAGGTGAGAATTCCTCAAGAGAGTGACGCACTAATATGTTGTTGCATTGGCCTGTATCAATTTGAATACTTGCTAAACAAATTTTAAATCATATACACTATCGGGCTCTGACCCGTTTCTCTCTCTCTCTCTCTCTCTCTTGTATATATATGTATGTATTACAGGTGCCCAGCCACAGGGGCGTCTTGCTTAGGATCTCTTGGTAGGAACGCACTGCAACTTAGGTGGAAGTTGCAGGACTCTTGATTAGACGACTTCGTTCATTCGGATCCACTCTTAGTACTTTCATCTAGTTGGGCATGTGTAGCTCTTTCCATTATTCCGTTGTTATTGGACATTTGTATTTCAGTTATTTCCAGTATTGTTACTATGGGATTTATTCAGTTTAGATGTGTGACTTTAGATTTCGTATGTTGACATTCGATTGACGAATGTATTAAATTAATTGGATTATGTTGCAGAATTTAATGTGGTGTGATTCTTACTTATTGAATGTTGTTAATAAAATAAATGATTTTTCTTTAAATAAAATTTGGAAAGTATGTATGAACATGGTTTTGACACTTAGCTTAATTAATTAGGGTGTTAAATTGGAAAAATTTATTTTTCGACAGTGATGCTAGGAATGGACCAACTGTTCACCTTGATTTAATTTAATAAAGGAGTGATCGCCCGGTATTTAATTAGGCGGGGTGTCACACTTGCATTAATATATTTACATGATTTTACATTTTTTTTGTTTTCTATTTATTTCGGAATAAAAATTCAAGGTTGTGTAGTGAGTAGTCTTTTGAGTTGTAATCAAAGAACATTGAAGATGAAGATAAAACAACGTAAGAAAGAGTTACCGAACCAAACAGTTTCAGGCTAACGGAGGTTTAACAAGCATTTTTTTTTATTTCTTCAAATTTATTTTTGAAGTAAGGAATTATAGGAAAAAAACATTTTTATTAAAGGAAAAGGTTTGATCTTTTAAATTGCAATTTTACAAGAGGTTTAGAATTTATACTATCAATCGAATGACATTTCCCTCTAGCGAAACCTACTTTTCATGAGAGAATTTAATTGCTTCCATCATACCTTGCATGAAAACTGACTTCACACGAGGTTCACTCGTGAGAAGATAGTGTTGCACTAGGTTCTTTCAAAACTCCTTATAAGATAACAGCTTCACATGAGGCCCCTTCGTGTGAAAACCTCGTTTAAATGAGAATTTCCTAACTTCGAATGAGTGTAACTTTTTCTTGGAAATGTGTTTTATTAATTCTCAAATACCTGATGAGTAAAAATATTTTCAAAGCACCATTTGTACATCTAAATTTTATAACATCCAAGTTGGTTTTAGGAGATATTTTTTGTGAGAATCTGTTCGTGTATTCCATGATTTGAAGATAAGATTTTGGTTAACAACTCCCTAAAGATCTTATATCTGAAGAATATTTAGCACGAGTAATTTCGTGGGTGAGAGATCATGCGTTCTACGTGTAGGTAAATCACATTATTTAGAGATTGGTAAATATCAAATCCCCAGGGTTATAAAATTTGGGTCCGATATGGAGCAACTCATTGCTAATACAGACAGAGGCATTGGAAAAGAACACATTGGTTTAAACTTCGTGGAAGAAATGAACCACCCAAACAAGGAAGACTCCCTAAGTTTTCTTGAGTCTATACTAGTTTTTGTATTTCAAAATTTGGATAATGTTTCAAAACATGATCTAGACTTTTGAGAGATACTCTTTGCTCATTATCAACAACAACTCAAGCCCAATATTAAGACACTGCAAAATATGCCTAAAAAGGTACAAAGGTATAAAGTACACGAGTGGATAGTTTTACACATCCCCACATTTTTTATACATTTTCTAGACACAAATAAAATTTTATTTCACATGCTTATGGTGCCTACAAATTGACCAAAAGTCAAATTAGGTGTTGAAGGGTTATAATAATTTCAGAATTTTTTTTCTTAATTTTTATTGATTTTAAAATAATTTTTAAACATTTTTATACGGTTAAAAATGCTTTATTAAAGTATATTATAATTGGTTTTAATTATGGCTAATGCATTTTATGTCGTGGTGCTCATCTAAACCATTCAATCTATATTAATACATTTTAACCGTTAGATTTAACTTTTTCTTTCTAAACCTCACATATTTGGAGATCAACTGGAAATGATGATTAAAACATGTTATAATGGCTTGAGGTATAATCCATGCCTTTGTTGTCTAATCGGATTAAGGCAATTGGGTAACCTATTGAATCATGTGAACTTATATCATATGCTTTTATATGAAATGTTGGGTTTAAACTATTTAATTTAAGCATTTGATTTATTGAACTCCAGATATTACCATTCACTTCTATATAAATCCCTCTTGTCTCAGACGTTACAATCTTTGGCAATTTAGATAGAGAGGAGAGAAAAAAAGTGATAAGAGAGAAGATAAAGAAAAATAGAGATTGTGGTGAAAAAGTATAAAGGAAGAAGAAGAATGGGAGAGAGAAGAAAAGGATATAAGAGGGAAGAAAATATAGAAAATGTGTTTCAATTCTCACCCGTTTAAAAATAACTTTCATGGTTGTTTTCTCCCAAAAAGATCAAACTTGAATTTCATATTCTTTGGTTTTTAATTCATAAAATCTTGAAAGATCTTAAGATCCAACAATTTTTTCACTCTAACAAGATCTACACTCACTCATTAGGGTTTCTCTCTAAAAGTAGTATATCTATACTTTGATTAAAATGTTTTCACTTGTGCATGTATAAATTTTTCAATTTTATACAATGGATCCCATCTTTTACGGTATTTCATATGAATCCAATTTACTCCCATGTTTATATATAAGTTTTTATTACTTTTATATAATAATAATAATAATAATAATAATAATAATAATAATAATAATAATAATAATATATCTTATAGTTTTGTGAATAAAACATTTTAAATCTTTTAAAGGTGTTGTATCTCAAAGTTTTTCATCAAATCTACACATTTGTGTATATAGTTATTAAATAACTCAAATTTGCTAGTTTGTAAATATAGTTTTATAAATAAGAATTCTCATATATAAACTTTAGAAAGTTTATGACAATATAAACTTCTTATTTGAGTTTTTGATTTACAGATCCATTTATAATACATTTAGGATTGTCTGTAATCTTAAGTGTGTGCGAGACGAGTTTATTTGTGTATTTTATAACTCACTATAACTTATTCACATTAAACAAAAACTTCAACACACATATATCCATTGGTTGTCACTTTCTTGGGAATTAACACCAGTCGATAAGGGAGAGCATATAAAGAGTTTACAACAGAAGTTGCAAGAAAAGAGGCATGGACGGAGTACGAATCTCATATTTAAGTAAACTTTATTTTCTATTATGTTAAAATTTTATTTGTTGTACTTCTAACTTTTCATATTTTCAGTGGATTTATTTCTGGTTGTCCCGTATAGGGGCTGCATATGTTTCCTTAAGGGTTTACCATGTTAAATCCTGTGTTGTGGTTGTGTAATTTTGCGTTTCAATTTTTATACTGTCTGAATCTGAAAATATGACCTAATAGTTAATAAAGTTAAGTGATAAATTAATCAAGATTTTTCAAGAACTAAAATTGACGTAGGTTATATGTAATAATGGTTACAATCTCACACGACTTGTGTAAAATTTATTTTATTTGCGTTTTCTTCAAAAGTAGTTTCTCTTCAGAGGATTTTTGAATTATGTTTAACACTTTAAGTTTTAGACTTAAATTTTTTGACTTAAAAATGGTTAGTTATGGTTTTATCAAGGAAATTGTTGTCTTATAAGTAAGTCGGGTCTGTCTTTTTATAAGTCATGTAATATATTATTCATTATTAGTGGACTTGTTAGGTTGGGTGCTATAGCATTTTTTCCGCGTGGGATTCCACTTTAAGAACATTAAGGAGGTGAATGCAAAGTGTGAAATTTCGCACGACAAGGTCACAAGCCTAAAGATGACACTTCTTGAGTCTTCTTGGCCTCGAACCTTGGTAGAGGATGAGAATGCTAGGTCAAAACGGATGTTGAGAAGTCTTAGAATGTAAAAGTTGACCATGAAGAATGATTCGAGAAGTTAGATAAAAGTCGCTTTGCTCAATACCAATCCTCAAAGGATAAAACTGGACTTCGCTATGACCATTCGAAAGAGTTATATTATAGATCTAAGACCGTATATATCAAAAGGGTCAACAATAGTCCTACTCACACCCCACCTAATAATATTCCCAACCCAAAGAAGGTGAACAATTCAGAACCCTCTATTTGCACCGATTGTCATAAGAAGGGTTATCATAGGGATTTTTATTGATGAGTTGGTAATAATATGTGTAGGTCTCTTAATTCAAATTTTAAAATGATTGATAATTACAAGAGCATGTGAAATACCAAGTGAAGTCCTCACAATGTTTTATGAGTAATTTTAGTAGGATGGCTACTTCAACTCCAAATTGTGAGACTAAGAGGAAGACTATGAGGGATGTGAGGAAGAATAAAAAAAAACTAGAGTTCAATGGAAGTTGGTTTTGTGACTCACACCGATGCCACTCCAATTCATTATTAAAGGTTAGGATACGTGTTATATTATTCAAGTTAGTTGCATCCTACCTAAATATGTTATTTATTTTCTTGGTTTATTTGCGAATCACTTTGACTTTGGTTTTAAAAATGA
Source organism: Sambucus nigra (assembly GCA_949130495.1). Lineage (NCBI taxonomy): Eukaryota > Viridiplantae > Streptophyta > Magnoliopsida > Dipsacales > Adoxaceae > Sambucus > Sambucus nigra. Next base: position 52,983,178 of record OX422214.1, read on the forward strand.
TAAAATAAAAATAGATTATGTTTTCTTCATTTAACGAAGACCAAAAGTTTTTACTTTATATTTTTAATTTGAAAATTCAAAATATTTTCTGTCTTGTGGTAACTAATGCTGAGAGAATTAAAAAAATTTGGAACACATATTCCTATCTATTTCCTTATTCATGAATTAGAAACTTAAGAATATAGTACAAGCCTATGTATGTTTGCTTAATCATTTCTCTAGAGTTCTTCAAGAACAACCCATGTTAACAATGTAAATGTCATTACCGTATTGCACATAAAACTACGAGTTAAACGAGGGTGTATTTTCAATATCAATGCAAAAAGGTTTTATCCACATGTTTTCACTCAATTTTGTCATATTTTCGTTTTTAGAATGTTTAGATGTGCATGTAAAAAAACCATTGCTTGTGAGTATAATGTAATAATGATGAGAGAAGCAATAAAAAGACCTACTGAAAAGGTTGATAACTACTGTTGGCAAGCAACTTATTTTTCATGTACTAATGAGGGAAAAAATTAATTATTCTTTATAAAAGGGCATACTCACAAGAATAAATTTGAAAAATAATTATAGTACATGTTGAGGAAATTTTAAGTTGAAGACTTGTACATTTTTGTCTAGTGTGTGACTTACATTTTGAAGATGTCATAGATTTTGTTATGGGTTAGTCTATAGTTTGGTTGGCTACTTCCCGTGACAAAATATTGAGTCTTTCATAAATTTGGCCAATATTGATTACATTGATAAAAGATATAGAGAGAGAGCCTAGTTCATTAAAATCTATGGATATTGAAACATTAAGGTCATTCATGGAATCTCTACATCAAAGCTTTCACAATCTACTTGAAAATTGAAGATATATCATTCCGTGGATGTTTTTGGTTGAATCGTCTCAAGGCTTAAACACACATGTATACATTTTCATTTCATTTTGAAAATATTTTTGGTGATTTGATTAAGTGAAATATTTTTATAGACCTTGTTATATTTTAAATCAAAATGGGAAAGCCTTACTTTGCATGTTTTAGGTGTATCTTGGATACTGGGTACATTCGTGTGCACAGATGAGTTTGGTACCCATGCGCACGACGACACATTATGGGCATGATATGTATTATGCTTGAAACCATATACACGGACAAAAAATGTCCCTTGCGCACGAATGTCATGTTTTTGGCATGATATAACTTACTGTCAAAAGAATGAGCACAAAGCCTTTCTTTTAACCATGCCCATGACGTTGTCAGATCTGATTTTTTTTCTTTATAAAATGGCCTTTTCCCTATATAAGAGAGTGGTTATCTAAGTTCTTGGGAGTTTAAAGATAAACAGAGGCATATCCCGTATTAATGGCAATGAACCATAACATTAAATTCACTCTCAAATGACAAGGAATAACTCAAGCGTATAACTTAAATAACAGATAATAAATACACGTGTTTGGTAATAAATCAACCTCAAAAGAAACTAGATAGAGGGAGAGAAAATCAAACACTCTAGGTACACCTCAAGTAGGCAACTAAAACACCAAGGAATAAGGGAATAAATGGTCAAAGGCTCAATAAATGCTTATGTTCTTGGTAAAGACTTGGATAAAAGAATTAATGGTGAAGGAATAAATGCTTTAGTTTGAAATAACTCTCTCAAAGTGGAAATTTGGCTCAAAAATCACATGGTCTCTCAAATGGAAGAATAGGGAATATGTAGTCTCACAATATACCACAGAGACCTCAGGTGCATTAAATGTTATGTCAGTCTACCATACCCAACATGTCAAATGCATTAAATTCTGAGTGACGAACCATTATTTCAGGCGACACCATAGCGTGTCATCACCGAAACAACCAGCTGCTCACTAAACTATCACTATTTGAGCCAAGTTTGATTTAACAAGTATTATGTATGGCATGACATAACTAAATCTTTTAGGGAAAGATATCTAGTTTTGGCACTAAAGCTTTATGGACGAGTAAGCTCAATATAGGTAGCTCAAGGTTGATCGAATGTGCTCTCTCGAGTAAAGATGGGTTTTTTACCCGGTATATCTAAAATGGATAATATATGCCTGCGTTGCTCCTCAATACTCCAAACCAGTTCCCTTAAAGGTTCCCAAAGGAGGTTTCTCGATAGAGCATAAAAGCTCTCCCAGGTCCTATAGACTTTGAAGTACCCCGTGGTTCTCTTAATGCATTTTTAGCTTGGTCAAGTTACATTTATGCCAATCATAAAGGGGAGATCAAAAAAGTTAGCCTTGATTGTGCGATAAGATTATTTAGAAATTTTACTTTGTTAAAGAAAAACCCTGCTCACCACCTCTTGGTCTCTCGATGGAGTGTCATCTTGCATACGTTTGTGGATGCTTCAGCATGACTCTTAAGGATGGGTGTGAACCATATGGCTTAGAACCATGTGGCCACGTCCCTTTTGATCCCAAGTCACTTAATGCAACGTAAGAGGAAGAACGCACCATGCTTGATCAGCTTGCACGAAAGTGTGTTGGTGATGACACTAAGGCCACTTTTGGCCAGTGTATAAAATATTTTTATAAGCCATATGTCAATATCACTTAAGAGCAGAATGACAAAGGGTTTGAGATAAATGTGGTATTTATCGAGGGTTATGGCATATAGTCTGAACAAGCTTTATACATACTCTGCCCTCTCTCATAATTCTTTATCCCTAGAAATCACAATAATCAGCCACGTAGGGACTTGGTAACTATTTATGTCAGATTAACTCATGGGGCTAACACTACTCTTGCATCTATAAATATTTGGTCTCTCCATACCAAGTTAGATAGGTGTTATTGTGACATGATTCATTCAGCTAGATTTTTTGATGTTTCAAACTTTTCCAACACTATTCTGTTGATGGGGTTTCTCTATGCAAGGTTCAACGCTCTTGACCCCAAAGCCCAACTTATTACCTAGCTTCCTCTAAGGCACTCATTCATAATATAGTGGAATAATAAGTAGAGCGAGAAGGCGCTTTTGCCTTTGATTGGCGATATTAGATGCTTTGAGTTTCGTCTTTATGCTGGAGAGGCCAATGCTAAAACTTGGTATTTTTTCAAATCAGAAGTTTCAACGTTTGATCTTTTTCTGGAGGGTGAGAAAGAAATTGAGGGCGATCCTTCTCTTTCTATGATTCTTTTGATTTCTACCAAATGTCTTCCCTCTCTCATTGAATGGGATGTTGAAAGTTAATACTATAACTCTCATAGGTGTGACCGTCGGTTTGGTTATGACCAAGGTATAACCAACCCTGTTTGTGAATCAACTAGAACAGATAATTACTTCATGACAATAAACTTTGATTTTATAAGAAGGGGTGTGGTTTCTCTATGTGATTCACGTCAGAACCTTGTCCTTCCTGAGGAGTATAACATGAGAGAAGATTATTATCTGGGTTTGTACTGCCATAATTATCCAACACAACTTGTATCCTTTGATGTTTTTGTTCAGAGGGATTTACGTTATCATGCCATAGAGAGATTTGGTTCCAATGAATTTGGTTTGAAAAATCTTTCTACTAAGGACATGGAATTTCCTCTTAGTATTACTGAGATACTATGCTCGAAAGAGTTTACTCCTCTAGATTTGAATACTAAGGTTGTTACTGTAGCTCCAAGAGGAAAGAACAAAGGTTCCATAACCATATGTGGATTGAAAAGGAAGGATTCTTTAGCAAAAGATTCATCAAAGTGGAAAACTTCCCCAAAATCTCCCTAAAAGTCCAAAGCCACTAAAGGTTCCTCTAACATTGGTGGTATTCCTCATGATTTCATTCCTCCCATTAATCCAAATCTCATGGAAAATGTGAAGTTAATGGAAATTGATGTTCTATCTAGAATGAACCCCATTCATGTTAGTGCAAATGATACTTTGGAAGCTATGGTCAGGGTACCACCATCTCATACTTTTGTTATTTCTCAGTTTCTATGCTAAATGGTTTCTTCCTCGGTTGCTCCTTCTACACGCAAGAAAATTTTAGGTAAGATTAAAATCAGGACACATTTGATCACTCCTCTAATGACTCCCACTCCCTCAGGTTCTTCTAGGTGACATTAGATGACTTACCCATTGATAAGGTGGTGGATGTTTCCACTGAGGTTGATACAATTGTGCTTCCTCATGAGACTGGACATGTAACTCACTTTTCCAATGAAAAATCATTTCTAAGTGTTGAGTTGTATTTTGTTAGACGATTTTGTATTTCTAACACTATTTTTATATCTTGTAGGATGCTCCTTCTTCATTGGTGGAAGTTTTGTTTATTCCCGATGACAATAATTCCACGAGAGGATCCTTAAGTCCAATTATTAAAGATGATATTCCATCTCTTCGATTGTTCCTTTCTTCAACAGTTGGATGATCGACCATGAGGCGTTCTTCCTTTATGATTGATTCATCTAGTTGTGATTTTGAGGTAGCTCAATAGTTTTCCATGCACGAAGAGACAGTTGGTGACTCAAGTGGCACTGTTAAAACTCCATATCCAAATCCTCTCCTAATTTCAACAGAGTTACCTCTAGTTATGGTCCCTCTAGTTGCTTCTACCAAGGTGATTTGTCATTTGCCTTGATCACATATTAGTTTTCTCAATGCCCATTATTATCTAGATTTATATGGATGTTGTAATTGGAGGTTGCGAAAGATCGTTCGTTCTTTGGCACTATTGTGGACGTGATGTCCATTTTGATCTCAATAAATGAGGAAGTTATTCCTTTTGACCTTGTAAAGCCAAGGATCACCCACACCTTCCAGTTAGAGTACATCAATCTGTGGTGTCTCTGGTGGATATACGATCCATCATTAGTCCAACTATCAAGGAGGTTTGTGTGTTGTAAAAAATTTCTCAAACTTTTACTTTGCTTCCTCTCTTATTAACTTTAAATAAGCTTCCTCTACATGTGGTATTTTAGATTTCCAGAAATGTGATTATGGAGTAGGAAACTCTTCCATCCGAGTTAAACTAACTTTAATGAATGTTGCTCCCCTCCTTCCTCCTTGCAAGTTGAGTTTCCTCAATCCGAACTTATTATTTTGTCTATCGAGGATGCTCCTTCGGTTAAACCCCAAGCTCCTTCTGTGGAAGCATTCAGTTCCCTACCCTTAGTGATCATTCCGGTTGTTGATGAGGTAGTTCACTTAACTTTTTTTTTGTGTACAAATTATTTTTAATGTTCTTATAACCTACTTGGATATAACTTTGCGAAAAACCTCACCAACATAGTGATTTACTCATTCTTATTTTGAGTAATGTGTTCACAAAAAAATTGTCACATGCTTGATGTTTTACTCTCTCAATTGAGTAAAATTTTCTAAAAAATTTATCACTTTTGTGGTGATGTACCCTGTTTGAGAAATATTTTAAATAAACACTTGCCTGGTGACTTACCCTGTTTGGACAAGGTTCTATAAATAATAACATACTTGGTGACTCATCCCGTTTAGGAATAATTTCATGAAAGATACACCTATTTGGTGACTTAACTCAAATATTACAAAAATTTTCTCATTTTACATGCTTAGTAAAAAATGCCATTTTTGGCTAACTCTTTTTTGTTCTCTTTGTATATAGCATGTGAGAGAAAGTACTCATCATGAGATACCTCAGGCAGCACTAAAATAAGTTAACATGGTTGTTCAACCAATGAAGTTAAATCGTGTTGTGGCATGACTTCGCAAGCTTAGTCCTCTGGTGAATGTGGCCATGGCTCCACGACCAATGTGAATAGAGAAGATATTGAATCTGATTGTGGGGTTCCAATCCAAGCATTTCACCTGCTAAGTTCTCTAGCAGATGCTTCAGTACTACCTATTCATCCAAGTTTTCCATCTCACCATGATTTAACAAATAATCCAAACTCACCTGGAGACTTTCACTTTAGAATGTATGAGGCCAAAAAAAGTGGTGATGGGTTATAGGCTCTAATGCATGATAATAATTTTATCAAAAATTGTTAACACACCAATTACTTCTTTGTAAAGAGCCCTAAATCAGTACTTGAGAAATGCATAGATAAACCAAAGGTAAACTTTCACATGTCTCATAAACAACTTACAATATCTTAAGGATCCTCAAATGGAAATTTGCCATGCCCACTATCTGAAGAACATTGAGGATCTAAAGTTTGAAGAAGAAAGAATAAAGGAGCACATCAGTCATATTGAAGAGTGTAGCCGTGAAGTGATAAAAGCTGAAGAATCTTTGGAAAGGGCCCTGAGAAAACATGAAACCAATTTGAAAATAATGATGAAGTTGAATCGTGTATCACTTCCATAAATAAACATCAACACGATGTTGCCAAATATGTAGCTTCTTCACTTTCCAAGAGTTACTTCTTTTCTCTCGATCTGTGGTTCCTCCTAAGGTAGAAGATTTTTTGTTCTTCTTGTATTTCTGGGTAGTAGTCCCAATTATTTGCAATGTAACTCAATTATACGAATGGAATACAAATGAAGTTTGTTCTTAAATCATGTGTTTGCTTTACTCATTTTCTTAGTTTAACAATTATTTTTATATAACAGACTGTCATCTAACTTTTCATGTGTTTTCTCACAATCTCTAAGTAATTTTTTTAAAAAGTGTCCTCTAAACATGATAAACCTTAAGCCATTTTTTATTAACTTTAAAAGTCCTGTCATCCTTAATTTGTGAGATAAAAAAGTAGCCAGAATTGTGTGCCTCTTTAACAATATATAGTCCCTCCTAATTTTCTGCAAACTTTGGTAAAAGGGAGTCCTCTAATATTGTTTACAACAATTTTTAATACTAAGCCACCCTCTATAAATTTCCTTGGTTTCACTAAATTCTCGCACGTTCTGGAGAGTTGCTTCATGTAGACTTGGGAGTGCCTTCTCGCATTATCTCTATGTTTATCTAGTGCTTTTAGTTGAACTTGCCTACTCTGTGGAAGCATGATGCTTCGTAAGGCATATCTGGAAGAAGGTAGAACCATAAGTATCTTGTCGTCCCACGCTCCTGAAAAATCTTCCATCATCTTGGCTAAAATATTAACCAAGGTATTATTTGTGGCCTCAGCTTAGCCATTGCCTTTAGGTTAAGCTACCGTGAATAATTGAATACTTGATTATCAGCATTGTTACTTCTTTATTAATAAATGGAGTTCCATTATCGAACAAAATAACTTTGGGAATGCCAAATTGACAAATAATGTACTCCTTGATGAACTTTGCCACCGCATCTATTGTTGCTCTTTTTAAAGGTAATACCTTTACCCACTTTGTAAAGACTCGTTTGCCGCGAGAATCCATATCTTGACTTTAGAAGAAGGTTTGATTGTTTCCATAAAGTCCTATGTCCAATTATGGAAAGGATGTGGAGTTTCCAACGAGTGAAGTTCCACTGATGGAACATGAATGAGGTTACCATGAAGTTGGCATGTCTTGCACTTTCGAACAAATTCCGCTTAATCATTTTCCATCATTGGCCCATAATATCCAAGTGTCACCAGTTTATTATACAACTTGGCTTCTCTAATGTGAGTTGTATCGTAATCTTTTTTTAGGACTTCGTCTGCATCCTCTCTCGTGATGCATCACAAATTCATAATGACCTATTAAAATACCCTATTTGATATAACCTCTCTTCCAATGAGTAAAACCTTGGAGCCCTCCTTCTTATTCCCATGGCATTAGCTTCGTCTCTTGTAATAACTCCTTCATTGATAAAATCAATTTAAGGCTTCCTCTTATCCGTTTAAGGTTCTAAGAAGTTACACTCAGACAGTTCAAAGAAAGATTGACACTTAACACATTATATTTGTATTGTTGTTGTATATTATTTCATTGTAGGCTAAAAGTACCCCTCTCTTTGAATTCTCCTATAAAGAGGAATATTAATGGTTTCACAATGCTTCTTATGATTTTTCTTAAATCGTCTTTGAGCTTCCTCTGGACCAGTGAATTTTAATAACCATCCCCCTGGATTTTTATAGTACAACCTTCCTTGAAGAAAGAATAATTTTGCTAACTCTATAAGCTTCATCGTGCCCCTTGTTCTCTAACTTCCTTCTTATTCCACCCCTCCAATCTGAATCATCATCACTAGGAAAAAGTCAGAGCATAAATAATGGAGATGTTCTTCTGTGGATGACAACAGTTGTAGATTCACCATCCATAAATACCTTTTATGCTATTGTGCCATAAACGCCGGCACGACAGTTCATTATTCATATGCGCCTTTCCACTTTAACTTCATGAAATTGATTTAGTAACCTTTGAATGATCGTTCTATAAGGTGCTAGACTGGGATGTTTTAACACGTATTCCCCGTTCACTTGCTTAACCACTAAGTTAGAATCTCCTTTGATGCAGAGTGAACGGATGCCTCTTCGTAGCGCTACGAGCAGGCCTAAAGTTAATGCTTCGTACTCTGCCTCATTATTTGAACAATGACAGTCTAACTTAAAAGAAAGAGTAATCTTTTCCCTCCATCTAGAAAGAATGACTCCATCTCCTACTTTTCCCTAAGAAGATGAACCATCAAACTCCATTGACCATTCTTTTAGAACTGCCTCATAAAGATTGTCTTGCAAATCATCACCTCGAATCTCTTCCTAAGGTGGATTGAATAAACTTTAAGGAAAAAATGGCCAATAGATCTGCATAAGCTTGGTTCTTAATCGCACCACAAACAATGCACTTCAAATCATACTCATATAGTATGAGGAATTACCATGCTGATCTCCCAATCAAAATTATTTGTGCCAGCAAAAACTTAATTGGATCTCACCTTGTTATATGTGAATAGTGAAAGATAACATATAATGTCTAATTTTGGGGGCAATAAAGACCATAACTAAGCAATGCCTCTCAATGCGGATTTATCTTGCCTAAGGACGATGGATAATTCTATATATATAGTAGATAGGTATCTCTTGTCCATCAACCTCTTATGCCAATAGTGCATTGATGGACGTCGTAGTTGAGGTAAGCTATAGCAGCAAAAATACCTCAGCTCTAGGTGGAATCATCATTTGTAGAGAAGTGAACAATCTCTTAAACTTGTCAAAAGCTTCTTGGTGTGATTTTTCCGATTTGAACTTCGTGGTATTCCTAAGGATCTCCATCAGTGGGTGAGTGATCTCAGATATACATGGGATACATATTCCCATGTAGGAAATATTTTTGAGGAAACTCTTCCACTCACTCTGTATTTTTGGATAAGGAATGTTGATGATGGCTTTCTGCTTGTCTTGGTCCATCTAAATCCCTTGTCGATCCACCACAATGTCCAAGAATTTCCCACTCGTTACATTAAAATCACACTTGAGTGGTGTGGAAACCCCGATCTATAATCGGGGTGTGGCTTATTCTGTTCCACCCAAAAAATGCCTTATACCTGACCCCACCTAAGTCTCAGATAAAAAACACCTTAATTGGATACCAAAAAGACCAAACTAACCTACAATATAAAAACTATTAGGGTTAAAATTCAAAGCAAAATTAATCCTAAAAGACCGAAAACCTTTATTGGACTCCTTTGGTAGAACGATTAAGTCTCTAAAGCCCCTTTTACCAATCGGTAGAAGCAGTGTCAGAGAGAATCATCTCGACTGCCCACGTGGAGGCCTTATCTAAAACAACGACCATCATCCCTCTAACAAACGACAAAGTCTCTAAAGCTCCTTTAAGCAAATGTCAAAATTCGTGCCACGGAGAATAAGCTCGATCACCCACGTAGAGGCCTTATCTAAAAACAACGACTTTCATTACTCTACCGAATGGCAAAAGGACTGGCTGAGTTCCCTATAAATAAAGTCCGCCATCCCTTATTTTATTCATATAAAAAATCACGTAAATAATGGAAATCGAAGAAAGACGTCAAAAATCATAGATTCATGGGGAAAATCGTGAAAAGAATTCGAAAATCATCGAGAGCAGTCCAAAAATCGATGAGAGCCTGCAAACCCAATTTATAATTTTCTTCTTCCCTGAGCATCAAAGATACTCGAGCTCATTCTGAAAGTCCCAAGGAAGCTCGTAATTTATAAAAAAATCGCTATTCCCTAAAATATAAAGCTCGTACCTCGCGAAGTCGCTTATGAGTCCTAAAAAAAGTCAAATCTCTATAAACAAATTCGAAAAACAAACACTTATAGTCAAAGCTCTGCCCAATTATAAACAACAAAAAACCCTAAAGTCAAGACTTCTAGACAAATCTTTTCCAGACTGAAAAACACCCTGAAAAAGGGGAATTCTCCTCGCAAAAAAGTCATAATTCTCAAATTTTTGGGCAATACCCTACATATATATTTTAATAAATTGAACATATCCATGTTTTTCATTTAGCCTAGTACCCATTTAGGGGTCTGGGTATGCAATTTATAGCATTTATATTTTAAAAGCCTGGTTTCTAATCTAGCACCTATGTTAATTGACTTGCATGTTCATATGTTAAAACAATGCTAATCAAATTCCACAGTGACAATTACAAAACATGAAAACAGACTTTTCAAAGTCATTATGAGGAAAGTTGACATGAGCCGAGTCAGTCCAAAACTTTGCATCGATCCAAGTCTAAAATCCGACTACTTTCACCACTTCTCCAAACGAATAAAGCCCATCCATTCGGTAGCACTCGAATATGTGTTTTCATATACAAATACTCGTCAAATGTCAGCTTATGATTAAACATTATTTTAACATACAATTATATCAATCCAACACAACAAAAATGGTGTATTAAGGAATAGTCTCCATAAATATCATAATGTAGTAAATTGTATACTCAGTATCCCATGGACTACACCCGTAAATATATCCCATTTTTTGGAACTACATTGGCTTTGATCCTAATTCTCCTTGGGTATGTAGACGTTATACCGAGGTAAACTCATGAAGCACAAGCCTTATAATATGTTCTATGATGTATTATCTATTAGGGATGCATGCATCCCCAGTCCATCTCCTTGACTTCTCCTGGTCCACCCCAATATCAATATGTAGTGTCCTATTCTGCTTCTAAATAGTAGAACATTACATCCTTAATCTACCCTCCCCATTTCTTACCCAACGCCTCCCAATCATACACCTCTAAACTAGTCCTTTCGACTAGTAATTACCGGGTTATAATAAGGTTATGTGCCAATATCAGGAATCTTGGAGACCAATCCCATTATGATATTCCATACACTAGCCCTCCCCCTCCAAAGGCCAGTCCTGCACTTTCACACATATCATGTTTGAACACGTGAACAACTGAACTATGTAGGTTTTGATTGTCCATACTAGTATGTAAGCACAATACTGAGTCCTTCTCGTGAGCTTGAGCCTCGACAATATGTCTCTTGGTATATTGTATCCACCGAGATACACACAACCCTTAACTCTAATACCTTGCATACACATAATTAAAATAATATATTAAACTATCTCAAGGCAGAATAATATATAATATACTCAATCACTCAAACACATGCTTATCAATTATCCAACAAAGATGCATCCATCTCACCTCCCCCATATCACCGCTGAACAATTCAAAATGAGATATCAAACTATCTCAAGGCGAGACTCCCCAAGCATATCTCTTCATACAAACTCTAAAAGCATATACAAACATGCAAACACGTATCCACTAATCACAATAGAGAAGCACCCGTCTATTACCTATCTATCTCTCCCCAATCGAGAAAGAGATATCAAACTATCTCAAAGCTGAGCTCTCTCGTACACTTACATATATACTAATAACCAACTATTATACACAAACAAGCACACGATTGAAGTGGCGTTTCTATACCTCTCACTAATACCACTTTCCTACCTTAGCACTTGATATGCCAAGTATCACCTCATCCAGGACCATAAACCTCGACCTTAGCCAACCCTTACCAAATAACACAGAAGGAGAAGACGCCATTCGACCTGGGGATTGTAACACCCCGCCCGCCCGGGAAGAGAGAACGGAGCACTAATGCGATAAAATAAATCCAAATCCACAAGTGACAAGGTATAGAGCATCTAAATAAACCCACAATACTATAAATCCACTAATCTCAATCTCTTCAATTACAACAAGTCTCTCGAATTAAAATTATAACTATCTAACTCGAATAAAAATACAAATCTCCAAAGCTCTATACATAAAAATAATACAAATCTCTCCCAAACAATAGTCGCTAAAATAATCCCAATTGGTCCATAGTGTTCAAATCCATGCTAATCTGCCACTAAAATAAAATATGGGGAAGTACACAATACGACAAGAAAGATGCTCAACAAATATATGTTAGCGATGAATAAAACGTAACAACACGAGTACGAATATTCAAATAAAATGCAAATCTCAAAGCATTTATCAATAAATTTGTTAACAACACTTTAACCGAGTCACCAGTCCTCACCACATCCGTATATGCTTTATCAAGCCATAGCCCGAGAAACAGGAATTTTGGCGGGTGCCCAACATCCGTGCCATATTAAAATCTCATGACAACATGCTCATCAACAATATAATGATACCACATGAATCAAAATAATTTCAACAATTATTTTCCAGATTTCAATGAATTTATCAATTCAAATATGAGTTCAATTAAACAAGAATTCAAAGAGAATGACACTCACGAGATTTAAGGAGCATATTGTGTAAAACCTCATACCTCAAATCATGATGAGAAGCCAACGATCACATCCTCAAGATCAACACAAAAGATCTACAAAATCTCCTTCAAGAACCTCCAACAAAATAGCCCCAAGGACACCTCTAATCTAAGGTTGGAACTCACAAATCTCAAGGGCCAATGTGTATATAAAAAGAAGAGGAATATAAAATATATTTGCTGCCAAAATTTGTGCCAAAAGTATGTTAAAAAGGTTGCCCACAACTTCCTTTTATAATGCAAAGAAATGAAGAGTTGGAATCTAAAAGACTCCATTAAATAAGGCAAAGAAATGAAGAGTTGGAAGTCAAAACAACTCCAAGAGTTAAAAATATTTAAAAATTATTTTAAAATCCGTTTTAACTCAGATTTCGAAACCGTTTGAAATTATCGCCTTTAAAAATAATAACCAACATATTTGAGCAATAAAAATAATTTTATCAAAAACTTTATTTTTCCTCTTTATTTTGAAAATACCCCAAAAATTACGCGGGTTATTACACTTCCCCACTAACAATGGAATTTCTCCCTCGAAATTCGCCGAATGCCTAACTCTCAAAATCAAGCCAACAATCTCCAAAATAATCTCGTCTCCAAAAATAAATTCCTCACATCTAATCTCGAAACCTAACACGAATATCACCTAAAATTTTCTATCTCCAAAAATTTATAACCACACAATGAACCCAAAACCCAAGCCCCGAGGGTTGCCGTATACCTAAGCTCTGATACCATTTGTAACACCCCGCCCGCCCGGGAAGAGCGAACGGAGCGCTAATGTGATAAAATAAATCCAAATCCACAAGTGACAAGGTATAGAGCATCTAAATAAACCCACAATACTATAAATCCACTAATCTCAATCTCTTCAATTACAACAAGTCTCTCGAATTAAAATTACAACTATCTAACTCGAATAAAAATACAAATCTCCAAAGCTCTATACATAAAAATAATACAAATCTCTCCCAAACAATAGTCGCTAAAATAATCCCAATTGGTCCATAATGTTCAAATCCATGCTAATCTGCCATTAAAAGAAAATATGGGGAAGTACACAATACGACAAGAAAGATGCTCAATAAATATATGTTAGCGATGAATAAAACGTAACAACACGAGTACGAATATTCAAATAAAATGCAAATATCAAAGAATTTATTAATAAATTTGTCAACAACACTTTAACCGGGTCACCAGTCCTCACCACATCCGTATATGCTTTATCAAGCCAAAGCCCGGGAAACAGGAATTTTGGCAGGTGCCCAACATCCGTGCCATATTAAAATCTCATGACAACATGCTCATCAAAATAATTTCAACAATTATTTTCCAGATTTCAATGAATTTATCAATTCAAATATGAGTTCAATTAAACAAGAATTCAAAGAGAATGACACTCGCGAGATTTAAGGAGCATATTGTGTAAAACCCCATACCTCAAATCACGATGAGAAGCCAATGATCACATCCTCAAGATCAACACAAAAGATCTACAAAATCTCCTTCAAGAACCTCCAACAAAATATCCCCAAGGACACCTCTAATCTAAGGTTGGAACTCACAAATCTCAAGGGCCAATGTGTATATAAAAAGAAGAGGAATATAAAATATATTTGCTGCCAAAATTTGTGCCAAAAGTATGTTAAAAAGGTTTCCCACAACTTCCTTTTATAATGCAAAGAAATGAAGAGTTGGAATCTAAAAGACTCCATTAAATAAGGCAAAGAAATGAAGAGTTGGAAGTCAAAACAACTCCAAGAGTTAAAAACATTTAAAAATCATTTTAAAATCCGTTTTAACTCAGATTTTGAAACCGTTTGAAATTCTCGCCTTTAAAAATAATAACCAACATATTTGAGCAATAAAAATAATTTTATCAAAAACTTTTTTTTCCTCTTTATTTTGAAAATACCCCAAAAATTACGCGGGTTGTTACAGGGATGATGACTCAACCTCGGCCCTCGTTAGTCTTCTAGAATGGGGGTCTGCACTATTCCTGAAGGATTATATATCCTCAGACTCGGCTGACACAGTGCCAATGAGTCTAAGATAAGACCAGCAGACGAGATAAATATCTTTTTACGAGGGTTAGGGTCCCACGGATTCACCCTCGGCCATCAAGGTCAGCCGGAGTCCTCAACCTAAGCTATGCAGTCAATAGAGACAACTGGCAGAGCGCGTAGTTTGGGAGATGCATGGTACAATGCGCGTGGGATACAGGTCCTTCATAGATGAAACCGTTACAATCGAATCATTCCCCCACGTGAGGGAATATTTCATCATCCTCTACATGTGACAGTGACATACGGCATAACCTCAGTGGCTAGGAACATTCCACACCTGCTTGGGGGTACACTATACCCCTAAGTCCTATACATACTCTTTATCTTCTCCATGAGAAGGGATCGTATTATTCACAACCCTAGCATAACTCTGTCAAAATATACAGAAGAGAGAGAAAAGCTTGAGTGTTGTATTTACACGCCATTAGTGCCATACTTATAGTGAAAACCGCCATTTACACTACACAGTGGACGTAAGCTCCAGTCGAACCACTTATATCCTGGTGTTCATCCTCTTCATCTCATCTCCTGCTTTATTGATTTACTGTGTGATTGCTGCCATTGTTGTATACCCGTTTGAGCTTCTTACACTCGTGACCTGGTGGTACCATTTTCGGTATCTTCTTGTTATTACAATTGGTGCCAAGATTTTTGATAAATCTCTTTATGTTCTCCTTCAAGTTTCCCCCATTCTATTGAAGTTCTCAAAGATTGGGGGAATATACTTCTTTGGGTAAGGTTATTCATTGAACTTCTCTGGGTAAGGAGTACAAAAATCATTATAAATGGAGGCAACCACACTAGAAGTTTATGAGAACGATGCTAACATTTTAAACATCTCATTCTTGACCTACTCAATGGTTAAATAAGGTGAGGTTATTGGCTCCACTGCTTTGGTGTTTGGTAAAGTAACCACATGTAGAATGTTGACAACAATAGGTGGTTCAATGATTGGTGTCAAAACTAGAGCAAGGTTGGACACAAAGGGACTAACAGGCCTTTCAGTTATAACATGTTCTCCACTCGAAGGAGCAGGAGGTGGTGCCACTGGGGTGATGAAGGAGCTTGGATCCACCATGGACCCAAACATGGTTGTTCCAGAATGAGTTAGTAAACACTCCATAAATTTGTCCATGATGTAAGTCATCTGAGTAGGGCCCATCACTGAACTCGTGGAAGCTTGTGCAGCTGTGATAGTTGTTCTGGTAGTAGTAACTGAAGGAATCTAAACTAAAGGAACCAAGGGGAAAAAAGAAGGTTATGTTCCTCCTAGTGTTGAGCATCATCAAAGTTTAAGGTACATTTGACATTTTAATTGACCATTGCAAATAGAATACTTCCCTAGCAGAGTCGCTGAATGAAGATAGTGGTTCTCTAAGTGCTAGGGTGTTTAAAGATAATTGGAGGCGTAGCCTGTATTAATGGCAATGAATAATAATAGTAAACGCACTCTAAAATGAAAAGGAGTAACTCATATTTATAAATCAAATAGTAGATAATCAATACAAGTGTTTAGTAATAAATAAACCTCAAAAGAAACTAGCTAAAGGGAGATAAAATCAAGAACTCTAGATACACCTCAGGTAGGCAACTCAAACACCAAAGAATAAGGGAATAAATGGTCAAAGGCTCAATAATTGTTTATGTTCTTAGTAAAGATCGGGAGAAAAGCATTAATGGTGAAGGAATAAATGCTCTGATATGCAATAACTCTCTTAAACTTGTCTTTTGGCTCAAAAATCATGTGGTCTCTCAAATGGACGAATGAGGTATATACAGGCTTATAATATACCCGAGGGACCTCAGGTGCATTAAATTTTATATCAGCCCACCATACTCAACATGTCAAATGCATTAAATGCCGAGGGAAATCTTGAGTGACCACTTATGATTTTAGGCGACACCATAAATCATCGCCGAATCAACCAACTTCTCACTAAACCATTACTGTTTGAGCCAAGTCTGATTTGACATGTAGTAAGTATGTCCCGAAGTAACTCAAATATTTTAGGAAATATATATAGTTTTGGCACCAAAACTATATGGTCGAGTAAGCTGATCAATATTTGTAGCTCAAGGTTACTAGAATGTGCTCTCTCAGTCAAAGTTGGGTATTTTACCTCATGTATCTGAAATTTCTAAGTCATGACTTAATGTTGCCTTGTTAATAAATCCTTCAAACTAGTTCCCTCAAAGTTCCTAAGTGAGGTTGCTCGATAGAGCATAAAAGCTCTCTGAGGTCCTGCCAGATGTGGTTCCTCGTGGGTACTGAGTAACCTCACCACTATTACAATATAACTCATAATTACATAGTAAAATAAACATAAATACTCGGTTCTTCATCTATTTTCCTTTGTAAGTCTTTCTTAATATTCGATTAAGCCCCACCATGCCTTAGTCTTAATTCAACTTTGATGACTCCTCACATTCCTTTGTGATTTCACTAATCTTTGATGAATCCTTATCTAGTTTCTCATATAGTTTCTTAATGAGGAGGTTTATCTCTAAGTAGGAGGTTTATCTCCAAGTAAGGGGTTTATCTATAAACCCCCACTACACCCTTCTATTTAAAAATAAACTTTTTTCATAATACTTCTCACACTTAGAGAGACTATTTTTAGGTAATTAATCAAATAAACTCTTTTCAAATTTCAATATCACTTGATCTTCACATCATTGAGATAAAAACTTGAAGATATAAACTCTAGATTTAAAAGAAGAAGAATTATCTATTGGAGAATTAATTCATGGTGTGATCCAAGGATGTATAACATGATTTCTATGTTCGCTTGATGGAGCTTTGAGTAGATCACTCACTCAAATGGGGTATAGTCTCAACATTGTAATACCTCGTATTTTTATGCTATATTAATTTGGGGATTTATTAAAGTTAATGTGAATGAATTATTTAATAAAAATCCGGAAATTAATTATGTTATAATTATTAACGTGACGAGAGTTAGCAATTATGGGAAATTTGTTGAATATTACTAATGAGCAAAGTAATATATTATATTGGTTATATTGAATGTCATGAGTGAGTTAAATGACAATTTCGGAAATTTAAGTCGGAACGTGCTCGTGTCGCGTCGGGACTAAATTTTGATAAATAAAAAGTGAATATTTTATAAGTTGCCCGTATGGTCATTTTGAGTGCGCCAACGCGTCCGGAAGGGGTCGAGATAGTCAGAAAAGTGTACCCGAGGGTGTAGTTTGGGTCTCGGGGCGTTTTTAGGCCTAATTAGTACCCCGGGAGGGCGTTTTGGTCATTTCACCTTTTTGGGTAATTAAACCCACGAAAATCAGAAACATATATCAGCCATTTAGGTTAGTCAGGTAGGGTTAGAAAACAAAAACACAAGTGACGGCCATAGGAGAGGGAAGAAGAAAGCTTCCAAGGCAATCCAAGGCCCCGAAAGTCATCCGTTTGCACCACAACCACCACCAATGCGTAGATCGCGCAACGGGCTACGCAACCACACCAAAAACATCTGCAAATCAGAACGTCGAAAATCCCAGGCAAGTGTTTATCTTGCTATTTTCGTTGGTGCAATTTCCATATTAGTTTAGGAATGATTAGGGATGAAATATGTGGAAGAAAACCCAATTTGTGATAGGAAAATCCATGTAGTATTGGTTTATATGATGATTCTGGAAACCCTTGCCATGTAGAGGAAACTAACCACGAAATTTAGAAGATTATAAGAAAGAAATTCTGGAGAAAAATTTGTTAGCAATCTGTTTAAGAAAATTTTAGGGTTCTTGATAATTAGATATAATTTTGGGTTGAAAATCCATGTTTAAATGATGAATATGTACATGCCTTACGTTAGAAACATCTGGTATATTGTTATAATGTTAGTAGTAGAATTCTTGGTACGTTTGGGGTTGGAAAACATGGATTTGGATGAAGAAAATTGGTAGAACCCGTAACTGCAATTCTGCAGAAATCAAAATACCTGCTTGATCAATCGATCGAGCATAGAGCTTCGATCGATCGACCCCTCCTGGCAGACTCCTATTTCCCTTATTTAATTAGTTAAATTGAATTTATCGTGAAATAATTCTTGAGTATTATTAATAAAATATTTTGGGAGATAGGAAAGACCAGTAGGACATATGAATAAGTGTTGGGAACTTTATTATAAGACGAGAATTTTACTTTTGGGATAATTATATAATGAACGATGAAACTACGTATTTCAAGTGAGAGATTACGGCGAATAGCTACGATAGTGAATAGAGGTATACCTACTGAATTTTCTACTTGGAAGGATAGAGTCCACGAGTGTCACGTAATAAGTGAGAAAACTCTTCGAGTTAAGGTTAGAGATGAAACCTTATACGTAATACTAATAATGTGATATTAAGGATAAATGTTGTAATTATGGGTGACGAGAGGAACCTACATTAATATGATAAAAGTGGTATATTTATATGATTGTGTGTACATATATTATATACATGTGAAAATCATGCCCACGCTACTTGCTATCCCTGAGGTTACCGCGCTGGGACGGTCTTATCTCGATGGGACCTTTATGGGGGATATTGACTTGTACCCTAGAAGATAGATGTCCTTGGTACAGGCTATCGACGTGATAGTTCAGACGGTCCTAAGAGACGCAGGCATGTGCCATCCTCTTAGAGACTTGGAATCTATTCTTCGCCTCAATTTTGTTTGTGTATGTGTTAATACAATTCGAGAGTGATTCCGATTGTATTCCCCTTAATATGAGTGATATGGGGTTTTGGATAGTAGATTATGCCCGCACCATAGTTTATTTGGGGTGCTGTTATAATATATATATTATACGAGTAGTTAATATATATATGAAATTCTAAAATTTGGAACTACCTACTGTGAATTGATATGTAGGATATGGTTGATGACTCAAATTGTATATACTTGTTTTAAGGAAGTATAATATGACACTGGAAAACTTTATTGACTAATAAAGTTAAAATGGGAACTTTGGTTATTAATTGAAATATTCTTTTCAAACAATCGTATCGTTAAATTTTGAATCCTGCGAAATACCTAAGATAAGTTAAATCATTGGGGAAAGATAGCGTGTTATATGATGAGATAAATCATTAGGAGGGTTAGTGCGATAGGAGTGTACATTAGAAGAGAGGTGAGAATTTCTCAAGAGAGTGTCGCACTAATATGTTGGTTCATTGGCCTGTATCAATTTAAATACTTACTAAACGTATTTTAAATCAAACACACTATCGGGCTCTGACCCGTTTCTTTTTCTCTCTTTCTCTCTCTTGTATATATATGTATGTATTACAGGTGCCCAGCCGCAGGGGCGTCTTGCTTAGGATCCCTTGAAAGGAACGTGCTGCAGCTTAGGTGCGAGTTGCAGGTCACTTGCGTAGACGGATTACTTTATTGACTCCACTTCTAGCATTCTCATTTATTGGGCATGTGTCGCCCTTTCCATTATTTCATTGTCATTGGTACATTTGTATTTCAGTTATTTCTAGTATTGTCACTATGGGATTTACTCAGTTTGAATTGTGTTACCTTATATTTCGCATGTTGACATTCGATTGACGAATGTTTTAAATTAATTGGATTGTGTTCCAGGTTTATTGTGGTGTGATTCTTAATTGTTGAAATGTTGTTAATAAATGAATAAATAATTTTTCTTTAAATACAATTTGGTTTGAAAGGTTAAAAATGGTTTTGACACTTAGCTTAATTAATTAGGGTGTAAATTTGGAAAAGTTTATTTTTACGACAGTGATGCTAAGAATGAACCAACTGTTCACCTTGATTTTAATTTAATAAAGGAGTGATCGCCCGATATTTAATTAGGCGGGGTGTCACAGGTGGTATCAGAGCATCAGGTTCTAGTGTCCTTTAGTATCTGTGCGGCCTATGATGCTTTCAGCGTTGCTTTCTTTGATATAGATCCCTAAATACTAGGAATGTTGTGTTCCTCTCTATACATTGGGAATTCGTGCTTCTGCGATTTGTTTATTTGAATGATGAACTCATCCAAATTTATTTAAATTTTCAGATGGACCGTCAATAAGAACTAGCTAAAACGGTTAAGGTAGTCAACGAGCAAGATCGACTCATACCTCAGGTATCCCCAGAGAAAGTATCAACCGCCGAGTTAGCAGGTATCGTGGCACAAGCAGTTACCACTGCAGTTCTACAATACCAAGAACGCAACCTACAACTTAAAGGAGGCAAAAGACCTAGAGAGGTTAACCAAATGCATGTGACTAATGCTGTCAAATGTGCGAAGACACCGAAATTGCGACAACAAACTAACCAAGACCAAGTCAGTTCTAGTCAACAACGTGGTAAAATGAAGCAGTTTCGAAAGAGGAATAAAGTTCCAAGTCATCAAGGCCGACACCGACAGCAGCAGGGTCAGAGGGGGAGAAACTTCGGAGGCCGATGTTTCGTGTGTGGCACACATGGCCATAAACGTCAGGATTGCCCAGAGAGTGTTAGGGCCCCACAGCATCAGGGTGCCCGTAATGATCCACAGGGGCCACTTTTTCCAATCGCTCTCCCAGCACCAACTCAGTACTAGGCCTGCCAACCTTTCCAGTAGCTCCCGTGCAGCAGGGGCAGTTACAGTACAGACATATCTATGATGTCCACTAGGCAGCCGCCCCACAGGCACCACCCGCGATTTGGGGTATGTTTTCTATCCATGAAACTTTGGGTCGAATTTTGTTTGTTATTGGGACAACGCATTGTTTTATAGCTACATATTATGCGAAGACCTTAGGGTTATTAACCACAGTAGAGAGCACTGTAACGTAGGTAGACTCACCACTGGGGAATGGTTCACTTTTCTTTATATGCCGGGAAGTGGGGGTAGAGATTGGTAGCTTGGTATTACCTGCAGACATGTTAGTTTTAGACATGCACGAGCATGATGTGATTATTGGTATGGATTGGCTCGCAGCTTATAGAGCCATGATTGATTGCTTCGGTGGGAGCATTGTTTTTGCCATTCCGGGGCAAAAGATGTTTGTAGTGGCGATGCCTCGCCTAGAGAGAGGTTCGACCGCTCATTTATATTAAATAGAGGAGAATACCCCTAATGAGGTTGAAATCCCGTTAGACTCGATCCCAGTTGTCAGGGAGTATTCTGATGTGTTTCAGGAAATACCAGGCCTACCTCCAGTCGAGAGATAGACTTTGTCATAGATTTATTGCTAGATACGAGACCTATAGCACGCGCACCGTACCGTATGGCTCCGGCAGAGATGTGAGAGCTACGAGATCAAATAGAGCAGCTGTTAGGTCAGGGCTTCATTCGCAGGAGTACCTCACCTTGGGGCGCTCCAGTTTTGTTTATGAAGAAGAGGGATGGTTCACTGAGGTTGTGTGTGGACTACCGGGAGCTGAACAAGGTCACGATACGGAATAAGTATCCGTTGCCTCGAATCGATGACCTGTTCGACCAGTTGAGGGGAGCAACTTTCTTTTCGAAAATAGATCTGAGGTCGGGGTACCATCAGCTACGTATTAGGGAGCAGGATGTTTCAAAGACTGCTTTCTTGACGAGATATGGGTCTTATGAGTTCCGGGTGATGCCGTTCGGACTCACAAATGCTCCAGCCGTTTTCATGGACTTGATGAACCGAGTATTCAGAGAGTTCTTGGATCAGTTTGTCATCATTTTCATAGATGACATTTTGATATATTCACACTCCGAGGAGGAGCATGCCGAGAACTTGAGGCAGGTTCTTCAGACTCTACGAGAGCATCAGTTGTATGCTAAGTACGATAAGTGCGGATTCTGGTTGCGAGAGGAACAGTTCTTGGGGCATGTTGTTTCTGAGCAGGGGATAGCAGTTGACCCGAGTAAAGTATCAGCGGTGAGGGAGTGGGGACAGCCCACGACATCGACGGAAGTGCGTAATTTCTTGGGGTTAGCTGGTTACTACAGGAGATTCATTCAGGGATTCTCCAAAATAGCGGGTCCATTGACGAATCTGACTCACAAGGGAGTACCATATGTTTGGGATGACGCTTGTCAGTTGGCTTTCGACGAGCTGAAAGACAAGCTTACTTCAGTTCCAGTCCTTACGTTACCGAAGCCGGGTATGGAGTACCTGGTTTACACCGATGCGTCCTTACGGGGAGTTGGGGGAGTACTTCAGCAGGAAGAGAAGGCTATAGCTTTTGCCTCCCGCAAGCTTAAGCCGCATGAGAAGAATTACCCCACCCACGACCTGGAGTTAGCAGCGGTCGTCTTTGCATTGAGGATATGGAGGCACTATTTGTTGGGAGAAAAATTTCGTTTGTTCACAGACCACAAGTCGTTGCAGTACCAGTTCACTCAGCGAGAGCTGAATATGCGTCAGTGCAGATGGCTAGAGTTTGTGAAGGACTACCAGTTCGACATACAGTATCATCCGGGAAAGGCCAACGTAGTTGCTGATGCGTTGAGTCGTAGACCGGTAGACGAAGTAGCAGACGTCTGGAAAGCAAAGTGGAAGGAGTTGGGTCACCAGGACGCAGTAGCACGTTCTTTCATATCTGTGATGTCAGTTACACCCGAGATTCTTACAAGGATGATACAGGCACAGACCACAGACCCGTTTTGCCAAGAGCAGATTGTGCGACTTCTAGCCGAGGGTGCTGAGTCCTATTCTGTTAGTTCTGATGGAGGTTTGCGGTTTAATGGGAGATTGGTGGTTCCAGAAGGAGCAGAATTTCATCATGCAGTGATGACTCATTCTCATGGGTCCCGATTTGCAGTACATCCGGGAGGCGATAAAATGTACCAGGATATGAGGCGACAATACTGGTGGAGTGGGATGAAGAAGGACATCGATGAGTTCGTGTCCAAGTGTTCTACCTGCCAGTTGGTGAAGGTGGACCATCAGAAACCGTCAGGATTGCTTCAGCCCTTGGAAGTACCCGCGTGGAAGTGGGAGAGTATATCCATGGATTTTATTACAGGGTCGCCTACATCACAGCGGGGCCACGATTCTATCTGGGTGATTGTAGACCGTTTGACCAAGGTGGCTCATTTTCTGCCGGTGCGGACAGATTACACCACGGGTCAGTATGCTCAGTTGTTCATCGCTGAGATTGTCAGATTACACGGGGTGCCCCTGAATATTGTATCAGATAGAGACAAGATTTTTGTGTCACATTTTTGGGAAAGCTTTCAGGAGGCTATGGGTACTGAGTTGAGGTTGAGTTCAGCTTACCACCCACAGACAGATGGACAGACAGAGCGTACTAATCAGATGTTAGAGGATATGCTACACATGTGTGTTCTCGATTTTGGAGGAGGTTGGGAGCCACATCTTCCACTGGTAGAGTTTGCCTATAATAACTCTTATCAGTTCACGATTGGCATGGCTCCATTTGAGGCTTTGTATGGCAGACCTTGTCGTTCCCCAGCTTGTTGGCTCGAAGTGGGGGATAACAAGTTGCTAGGACCAGAGGTGATTCAGGACACCTCCGCGAGGATTGAGATAATCAGGTGTCGCATTCGGATAGCCCAGGACAGGCAGAAGAGCTACGCCGATGCGAAACGGTTCTTCCGGGAGTTTAGTGTGGGGGACCAAGTGTTATTGCGTGTATCTCCTATGAAGGGAGTGATAAGGTTCGGGAAGAAGGGTAAGTTGGCTCCGAGGTACGTGGGACCATTTCCCATCATCGAGAGGATTGGGCCGGTTGCATACAGGTTGGGACTGCCAGAACATTTACATCGCAACCACGATGTATTCCACATCTCGTCGTTGAGACGATCTCTTCGGGATGATATCGACCATACTCACATTGCGATAGATGAGATCGACTTACAACCTGATAGCTTTTACGAGGAGAGACCGGTGGCTATCTTAGACTATAGTGAGAGGAGATTGAGGTCGAAGATAGTTCCACTTGTGCGGGTCCAGTGGGAGCATCATAATGTGGAGGAATCCACTTGGGAGCGCGAGGCAGATATGCGCGAGTGATATCCAGAGTTGTTTTTACCAGGTATGCCTTATTTTCGGAATTTCGGGACGAAATTCCGTTATTAGGGGGGGAATATGTAATACCCCGTATTTTTATGCTATATTAATTTGGGGATTTATTAAAGTTAATGTGAATGAATTATTTAATAAAAATCCGGAAATTAATTATGTTATAATTATTAACGTGACGAGAGTTAGTAATTATGGGAAATTTGTTGAATATTACTAATGAGCAAAGTAATATATTATATTGGTTATATTGAATGTCATGAGTGAGTTAAATGACAATTTCAGAAATTTAAGTCGGAACGTGCTCGTGTCGCGTCGGGACTAAATTTTGATAAATAAAAAGTGAATATTTTATAAGTTGCCCGTATGGTCATTTTGAGTGCGCCAACGCGTCTGAAAGGGGTCGAGATAGTCAGAAAAGTGTACCCGGGGGTGTAGTTTGGGTCTCGGGGCGTTTTTAGGCCTAATTAGTACCCCGGGAGGGCGTTTTGGTCATTTCACTTTTTTGGGTAACTAAACCCACGAAAATCAAAAACATATATCAGCCATTTAGGTTAGTCAGGTAGGGTTAGAAAACAAAAACACAAGTGACGGCCATAGGAGAGGGAAGAAGAAAGCTTCCAAGGCAATCCAAGGCCCCGAAAGTCATCCGTTTGCACCACAACCACCACCAACGCGTAGATCGCGCAACGGGCTACGCAACCACACCAAAAACATCTGCAAATCAGAACGTCAAAAATCCCAGGCAAGTGTTTATCTTACGATTTTCGTTGGTACAATTTCCATATTAGTTTAGGAATGATTAGGGATGAAATATGTGGAAGGAAACCCAATTTGTGATAGGAAAATCCATCTAGTATTGGTTTATATGATGATTCTGGAAACCCTTGCCATGTAGAGGAAACTAACCACGAAATTTAGATGATTATAAGAAAGAAATTTTGGAGAAAAATTTGTTAGAAATCTGTTTAAGAAAATTTTAGGGTTCTTGATAATTAGATATAATTTTGGGTTGAAAATCCATGTTTAAATGATGAGTATGTACATGCCTTACGTTAGAAACATCTGGTATATTGTTATAATGTTAGTAGTAGAATTCTTGGGACGTTTGGGGTTGGAAAACATGGATTTGGATGAAGAAAATCGGTAGAACCCGTAACTGCAATTCTGCAGAAATCAAAATACCTGCTTGATCAATCGATCGAGCATAGAGCTTCGATCGATCGACCCCTCCTGGCAGACTCCTATTTCCCTTGTTTAATTAGTTAAATTGAATTTATCGTGAAATAATTCTTGAGTATTATTAATAAAATATTTTGGGAGATAGGAAAGACCAGTAGGACATATGAATAAGTGTTGGGAACTTTATTATAAGACGAGAATTTTACTTTTGGGATAATTATATAATGAACGATGAAACTACGTATTTCAAGTGAGAGATTACGGCGAATAGCTACGATAGTGAATAGAGGTATACCTACTGAATTTTCTACTTGGAAGGATAGAGTCCACGAGTGTCACGTAATAAGTGAGAAAACTCTTCGAGTTAAGGTTAGAGATGAAACCTTATACGTAATACTAATAATGTGATATTAAGGATAAATGTTGTAATTATGGGTGACGAGAGGAACCTACATTAATATGATAAAAGTGGTATATTTATATGATTGTGTGTACATATATTATATACATGTGAAAATCATGCCCACGCTACTTGCTATCCCTGAGGTTACCGCGCTGGGACGGTCTTATCTCGATGGGACCTTTATGGGGGATATTGACTTGTACCCTAGAAGATAGATGTCCTTGGTACAGGCTATCGACGTGATAGTTCAGACGGTCCTAAGAGACGCAGGCATGTGCCATCCTCTTAGAGACTTGGAATCTATTCTTCGCCTCAATTTTGTTTGTGTATGTGTTAATACAATTCGAGAGTGATTCCGATTGTATTCCCCTTAATATGAGTGATATGGGGTTTTGGATAGTAGAGTATGCCCTCACCATAGTTTATTTGGGGTGCTGTTATAATATATATATTATACGAGTAGTCAATATATATATGAAATTCTAAAATTTGGAACTACCTACTGTGAATTGATATGTAGGATATGGTTGATGACTCAAATTGTATATACTTGTTTTAAGGAAGTATAATATGACACTGTAAAACTTTATTGACTAATAAAGTTAAAATGAGAACTTTGGTTATTAATTGAAATATTCTTTTCAAACAATCGTATCGTTAAATTTTGAATCCTGCGAAATACCTAAGATAAGTTAAATCATTGGGGAAAGATAGCGTGTTATATAATGAGATAAATCATTAGGAGGGTTAGTGCGATAGGAGTGCACATTATAAGAGAGGTGAGAATTTCTCAAGAGAGTGTCGCACTAATATGTTGTTGCATTGGCCTGTATCAATTTAAATACTTGCTAAACGTATTTTAAATCAAACACACTATCGGGCTCTGACCCGTTTCTTTTTTTCTCTCTCTCTCTTGTATATATATGTATGTATTACAGGTGCCCAGCCACAGGGGCGTCTTGCTTAGGATCCCTTGAAAGGAACGTGCTGCAGCTTAGGTGGGAGTTGCAGGTCACTTGCGTAAACGGATTACTTTATTGACTCCACTTCTAGAATTCTCATTTATTGGGCATGTGTCGCCCTTTCCATTATTTCATTGTCATTGGTACATTTGTATTTCAGTTATTTCTAGTATTGTCACTATGGGATTTATTCAGTTTGAATTGTGTTACCTTATATTTCGCATGTTGACATTCGATTGACGAATGTTTTAAATTAATTGGATTGTGTTCCAGGTTTATTGTGGTGTGATTCTTAATTGTTGAAATGTTGTTAATAAATGAATAAATAATTTTTCTTTAAATACAATTTGGTTTGAAAGGTTAAAAATGGTTTTGACACTTAGCTTAATTAATTAGGGTGTAAATTTGGAAAAGTTTATTTTTACGACAGTGATGCTAAGAATGAACCAACTGTTCACCTTGATTTTAATTTAATAAAGGAGTGATCGCCCAGTATTTAATTAGGCGGGGTGTCACAAACATCCATATGTAACTTCTTATTATTAGATGACGAGAGAGTTACCTTTTTGCATTTGTGTAAAATTAATTTTCAAATTGAATGAGAAAGTCAGATGCACTATTTTGTTTTCTCCCCCAGGTGGGGTTTTTTCCTCATAGATCTTGTCTTGTGCCTTTTTTATGATTACTCCTTGTTTCCCTGATTATATACATATTTTCTATCAAACATGCACCTGGATCTAAAATTAATCCCTTGTTAAAAATAACTTAGGTCTTGTATTTAGTTAATTCACCAAATTGACTTAGATTTGCTTCCAAAGAGTTAATTGATTGATTAAACTTGGAATTAAATTTGTTTGTTAAATGTTTAATGGAAACACTTGTTCAATTGTGTGAATCTAGTAAATATCTCCCTTAGAAGTTTGTTTCCTAGGTTTGAACTAAAATTGGCCAAAGGATTTTTAAAATTTGTAATTTCTCACTGTTGATGTAAAAAAATGGACATGATCCAATTTTATAATCACAAATAAAATATAAGATTGTAAAGAAATAATCACATAAGAGACAAAGATTTTTTAAAGTGGTTCGACTGTGTAAAAAAGCCTACGTCCACTGTAATTGTATTGATTTTACTGATTAAAGAAAACTAGGTTTGTTAAGAAGAATATCCTATAATCCATTCTATCTTGTCTTTTGTGACAGGAATACAATGTATTTATAGTGATCCGGATATCAAGGGTTGAAATGCCTTCACAAATTCAAGAATTTACACTCATACATAATGAATGTGATGGTTGATTGTCTAAAACACGTGTGGAAGGACCCTTAGCTGTTTCCCTTTAGTGGGGACTGTCTATTTACTTCGATGGTCGACATTCTTTATATTGGTCGACCTACCTACCGAGCAACTATCTTCGGGGTTGATTGACCGATTGCTGACTAGGATCGTTGCCACGTAAGGACATAAGTGTCCATTTATGATAATTCCACGTAGGTGGATAATTTTTGGTATCAACAGAAGCCCCTAATACTTCATTATCGACGATTCTGCTGAAAGGATGGAGTATATTTTCTTTAGAGTTGGTCGGCATACGCCGACGTGTGGGACTTGTGAAAATGTTCCATTCTTTAATCCTATAGTGGCATTCTTGTAAATAATTTTAAAATTAGCGAACCGCCAAAGGGTATGTTGGTACTTTCGTGCTTTTAAAATAGTGAAGCTGTCAGAACATCAATCGTGATTTTAAAGTAGTGGGGCATGGCATAGGTTATTGTGTTTGATTACTGTAATCATCTATTTTTTGCTGACCAACTATTTTATAGTATTGTGACTAAAATTTTCTTATTCGATTTTGTACAGTTAAGAGCAAAAAGAAGTGTCCCAAAGAAGTGGACATCAATATTCATAAGTTGAAGTTTTTTTGGAGTATCTATCAGAGGATTGACGAGGAACATCCCAGAAATGCCTCGTACTTGTTGCAATACAGGAGTTCAATTACCTCCTTTATTGCTAGGCCCACCACATTTGTTGCTTTAGCACCCACTGATCTTGAAGAGGAACCAGTACCACCTTCTTCGGTTGAGTAATCTGCTGGTGTTGATAAGGACTTTGGAACTTTATCCTCTTTTGATTCTTTAAAAATTTCTACTATTCTTTATTCTCCATTTGTTGCCATGGGAAAGAGAAAGATTCCTGATTTGATGACTGGAGCTTTGTCTCCAACTACCAAGAGAGTTACTGATAAGAATGGCAAGGGTGCTGATGCCAAAAAGCCAGAGAAAACCTCCAAAGCTGTCGAGAAAGAAACAGTTCCTCAGATCATCACCATTGAGGAAGTTGATACTGCTGCACCTCAATCCAAGAGGTTAAAGAAAGGTCTATCTGAGAAGCAGGTGGAGAAAAGTTCTGTCGACTAAAAGTTGGTCGAGAAGATTCAGGAGGATTTGACTGTTGATGGGTCATCCTCATTTGTTATTCATACTGGTGTGGCCAGGAATTTAATCAAGACTGGAACTCACTCTGCTGATAGAGCCACTCTTATCCCTCTACCACGCTTAAAGTTGGCAGAAAATGCTTGCCAAAATTCGGCTATGGTAACTCCTTCTCCTCTATTACTTGCCCTTGATGTCTTATTTTTTTCCTTGTAATCTGACATTATCCCTTGTGCAGTTTTTGGTGAATTTTAATCAACTGTTGGAGAAGGACAATCAAATTCGTTCTTCGGGAGGAGATGTTGAAGATGCCCTTAATAGTTTGAAGCAATCTGTGGAGGCATCAAAGCAGTTCTTAGAATCTAAGCAGAAAACCTGGGACAAAGATCTGAAGAAGGTTAATGAGAAATCCACCACTGCTAAGGAAAAACTCATAACTGCAGATACAAGTTTGATAACTGCTGAGAATAATGCCAAGAATTTCGATGACAAACTAGTGGAGAATCAAGCTCTCCTAAAGTCTACTGAAGAGAACGCTGCTGGTCTGATCTCTGTGCTGGTTGCAGAGAAAGAAAAAAAATAAGAAGATAAAAGGGGATTTCTTTAATAAAGGCTGGGATAAGGCATATATGGCCGCGTCCTCCCAAATTGAATTTATCAGGAAGAAATCCTTCAAGGAAGGTTGGTAGGAGGCCCTCAAGGAGGTCGATACTGTATATGATTATGAATTATTCTTGAGGCATGACCCAGGCTCTCCTCCAAACTTAGAGGAAGATTTTGATGATGAAGAAGGGTCTGAGGAATCCTCCCTTCAGCCTGTTGGGTCTACTTTAAAGTCCATTGAAGAAATTTACCCTTCCGTCGACCAACCTTCTGGGAGAAATGTTCAGGATAAGGAGAAGGTTTAACTCCTTTATTTTTCTTTTTTTCTCATATGCTTTTTAATAGGACCAATAGTTTGTAACACCTTTTGACTATTAATGAAAACATTTATCCATTTTGGCTAATTGTGTCGTATTTACCATACGTATGCCTTCTTGCTTGTTTGAATTCTCTTTATGTTTGCTCAGTAATCATACTTGTATTCTTATGTTCGCAATTTTCAGTTTGATGCTAGAAAAAAGGCTATCGTTTCTACAGAGTCTGACCTTCTTCGGTGGAGTAAAAACCTTCTGGAAGCGGGTCATATTTCTTTATTCGAAGAAGACTTAGTTAGCATACTTGGTCCAGATATGTCTGAATAAGTTAAAGAAGCGTACACTCATATTTATAGCTTGCTGAACAAGGCAGTGGAAAATAATGCTGCTTATTATGAGATGATTGAAGACTTGTAAAAAGACCACAATAAGGCCAAAGCTTTATTGCATGCTAACTATGAAGCTAAATATAAGGCATTGTGTGAAGGAAGGGGCTTTGAGGAGAATCTTAAAAATGTGCCTCCGGGTACAGAAGAAAGGAGTTCCTGTTGAACCGAAAGGTAGACGAGGCCAGGGACATAGCCAAACTTCTTAAGGAGGAAAATTATAAGCTTAAAACTGAAGTAGATACCTTGAAGAATTCATCTACTACTGGTGCTGATGAAGGTGCTTCTTTTTTAGAGGTTGAGAATGCCAGGCTAGTATAGGAACTTGAAACACTGTAGAAAACCAGACCTGTGCAATCTTCCAGGCAACAACAAACTCATCGACCAACTGTAGATGAGGCTAAATCCAAACAAACACTAGCCGGCCAAGCTGTTCAGTTGAAGGCAAAGAATGAGGCTATCATTGAATTATCCATGCAACTGAAAGTTAAGGATAAATCCATTACCGACCAAGCTGTTCAGTTGAAGGTAAAAGGTGATGTGTTAAAGAAACTTCAACATCAGGTCAAAAGGCTGACCTTCTAATTTCATAAGCAACCCAGAGAGGTGTGAATGGGAGGATACAATGAGGCCCTTAGTAATGTAAATGATCATCTTACCCAGAGCCATTGTGAAGGTTATAAATGGAGATGGACCAACTATCTGGCTTTATTAAAGCATGATCAAAACAATGAGCTATGGTATTGGAATGAATCTAGTCTGCTAGATTGTGACAAGCCTCCATTCAAGTTGGACATATCATGGATTCATCCTGATGCAATTTCTCAGTGCTTAATTAGCAAATACTTGGGAGATTATGGTTCACATGATGTTCATGAAATAGTTCGTCCTCCTCATCTGATCAATGCATTGAGCATCAGTGATAGGCAAATGCCGAGGGATTTCAACTTCATAAATTCCCCTTATACTCTGGATGATCCTCTTGCTGGTATGGAGAGAGTGCAGCCTACTTCCAAAGTTCAAGGAAAACATCCAGTTGAATAGTTTTCCTGTATTTAGTTATTTATTTGATCTTGAATGTAATACAGTTAGTGTTTAAATAAAAACTCATACTTTTGTGTTGTCAACTTATGATTATTTAACCAATCAGTCAACCAAGTTATCATTTAATAATAAATTATTAAACTGTGATTGTAAGGCCATAAATTCTACTAATGCACTTAGAAAGAACTATAAATAGTTTTACTGATCCAAGTTTAACATCAATTATCATTGGTGACCAAGTGTATGAGGAATATATTGAAGCCCTTATACCTTTGACTCACTTGAGTCTATATTGTATAAGTGCTCATCTAGTTTGGAAATTGTGACAAAATTATGTCCATCCTAGAAACCAAAGAGCCTCAGAAGTTGGATTGCCTATTCATCTCTCTTTCTTGCTTTGATCAAGAACCTATTGCCAACACTCACACACAGTAGAATTCATTTTTTTCATATCATATTGCATAATTATGTGTGTACATGTGTTGAGTGTGTTTAAATCCCTAAATTTGATTTTTAATAATTTTTTGGGATTTTGTAAACAATTTTTAAACCATGTTTTATTAATTAAAACTTGATTTATAAGTTTTGGGGTCGATCTCTTAATATTATTTGTTGTGTATTATGGCCTAATGTTACCTTGGGTAGAATCCAAAAGCGGCAGAGACTTCAGGGTATACTTTGTAATTAGTTTGGATGCGCGTTTTATATCCCTTAACTGGCCAACACCTGTTGCCCTCTAATTGGTTAGAAGTGTGTTTCTTTACTGAGACAATAGACGCGTGTGTTATCAGCCCTTGGATCATTTATTATCAATGGTCTGCATGTTGCCTTGATGAATCCCCGTGTAACTTTTTAAGCCAATCAGCATTCGTTTAAGCACCGCCTTGTGTGAGCCCTTAGATTCAAGTCAATTTAAATTGACTCGATCTCAGCCCTTGGTTTTGATCAGATATCTCGAACCTTCTTATCCCACTATAAAAAGGACCCTTCCCTCAGACTTCGAAGACTTTTGCCATTTGCATTCTTCTGAGAGAATAGAGAGAGAAAAGAGAAGAGAGAAGAGAGAAGAGAGAAGAGACAAGAGAGAGAAGAGAGAAATCAGAGAGAGAAGAAAGTTAGAAACCCTAACTTCGTCCAAATCCTCTTCAAACCTAACCCAAACACTTCTTCAAAACACCATATCCAAAAACACCATCCTGAGTGTTCTTGAGTGTTTGAGAGTTTGAGTTGAGTTATTTTTGTTGTTGTAACCTTGTGTTCGTGAGATCTTGTTTCCAACTTAGACTTTTACTTAGATCTAGTTTCTGATTTCATAGAAATCTCAGATCTGAGTTATTCATGTTACATTACACTTAGTTTCTTTTTTATTTCTCATCTTGAGAAATATATTGTTGATTATTTTCTCTAAAACGTTTTCTTCCTTTGAAATCAACAATAAATGCTTTTTGTTTCTTGTTCTTGTAAAACTAAACCTTTGACCTAGTTTGGAATCTCACTTGGAGGTTTTCAATCTCAAAAAGTTTTTGTTTTAAATTCTGAGATTGATTAAGACCTTGTCTGTCTTCCTAGCAAGGTATCCGTGGATTCTGGGAATGATTTGAAGGTCAAATAAGGTTCAAAGTTTTCTAAGAAGAAAGAAAAAGAAAAGATCACAGTATATAGTGTATCTGTAATTTGTTAGGACTGTTTGTACTTAATAAGTGTGTGTGTGTGTGCATGCATGTGCTATAAAGCACCTCCACAAACACTTACACCCTACAACACAAAAAGTGTTGGTAATAAAATCTTGTGAACAAAAGTCGACGTAAAGTGCTGGAACAAATCAGAAGTTGAAAAACTGGGAGAACTACATCTACAATCAGAACTGCAGAGAAGTTTAAGGACACCAGAGGGTACATTCCTAAACTTATATAGGTCTGAGTTGTTTGCATGTTAATTATATAGTTTGTAACTCATATATTTATTTTAGTGGATTTTTCATTTTACTCCGTAGAGGGAGTCGTGGATGTTTCCTCAATTGGTGAGGTTTTACCACGTAAAAAATTGTGAACAGAAGCCTTCTACATTTTCTCATCTCATTCTTAGTTGTGCTGTGTTTAAAACTTGTTTAAACTATCTTTTAAACTTGTTGACTAAATCTTGAATAAGATCTCGTACAAACTGTTTTATTAAACACGTCTTGTGATTAATCCTTTTTGATTTAAGAAAAGAGTTTCTTCAAAAAATAACTCGGAGTTACTTAATTAGTTTATTTTCAATAAACGGCTTTAGTAATGCATTTTTCATATATGTGTGTATTCCGATGGTTAAGAATGTTTACATGCCTTCCTGCATTTAACTTAGTCGAGTAAAACTCGTTTGTAACTGCTTGAGTTGTATATGAAGTTTTACAGACTTCTTGCTCTTAACTCATCAAAGATGAAGTCATACATGAAGTAGATTAATTGGGTAGAACTTATTTTTAACTAATTAAGTTGTAGACGAAGTTTTACTGACTTCTTGTTCTTGACTTGTCAAAGACCAAGTCATACATGAAGTAAATTGGTAATGCCAACCAAGTGTGAGGAATGTATTCCTGTATTTGAGTTGGTCGAGTAGTACTTCTTATTTGTGACTTGTTAGTAAAAAGTCATACATGATGTAATAACTTCTTGTTCATGACTTATACATACAAAGTCATACATAAAGTAAGTTGTTGGTACATCATGAATTTGATAATTTCAACCTGATTAAGTATGTGCCATTGATCGACAGATATGTGATGTTGATAAAAAAGAGCGAAGACCAAGAGATATTTTTTATTTTGTTGTTTTTGGGGGATGCATATTGTCGTACTCCCAAAAAAATGGAAGGAACTAAAATTAAGATTTTTATAAAACTTGCAAAATAGTTGTGCTGAACATAAAGAAATACAATATGTCAATGCCTTTACTGATAATATTTTCTAAAATGCTCGACGTTCCAAGGGTTTTTAAATTCTTCCCCTTATAGTGTTTCAATGCGATAGGTCCCTAGTCGGACGACTGTTGAAATACGATATGGGCCATACCAATTGGCCTCAATCTTGTTGCCTTTCTGGATGAACTTATTAAGGATATAGTCACCTTCTTTCAAGTTCTTCGGCTTGACCCTTTTATTGTAGAAACGAGCAATCTTGTGTTGGTATGCAACATTTCTGAGAGCAGCATCTTCTCGAACTTCCTCTAACATGTCTAAGTCCAATCGTCGCATCAAATCACTCGTTGGAGATTAAAATTTTTCACCCTGTGAGTTGGTAGGCTTATCTCAGCTGGTACCATGGCTTCTATCCCAAATACAAGCATATAAGGTGTTTCTCCAGTTGCTATCCTCGACGTTGTTTTATAATCCCAGAGAATAAAATGTAGTTCATTAATCTAGTTTCCCTTGGCAACATCAAGCCTCTTCTTTAGTTCATTGAGCAAGGTTCTGTTTGTCACTTCTGTTCTACCGTTAGTTTATCGATGACCTGGTGCAGAATGGAGTTTTTGCATCTTGTACTGAATATAATATGCTTCATACTCATCATTGTCGAATTGGGTTCTATGGTCTATAATGAAGGCATAGGGCATGCCATACCTATATATGATGTTTTTCAAAATGAACTGATACACCTTCTCATAAGGCATCTCTATCAACGACTCTGCTTCCACCCATTTTATGAAATAATCAACAACAACCACAAGGTATTTGAACCCATCTTTGGTGATAGGAAGTGGGACGACTAAGTTAATTCCCCAAATAACAAAAGGCCAAGGAGAAGTAATTGGTGCTAGGGTAGCGTTAGGTGCTTTATGAACTGTAGAGAATCTTTGGCACTTGTCAAACTTTCTTGTGAAGGCCTTACATTCTGCCCTCATAGCTGGCCAATAGTATCCCTGTGTGTTGATTCTTTGAAGCAACGATCGACTAGCTAAATGAGCTCCACAAGAACCTTCATACACCTATTTGATTAAATATTCAATTTCTAATGGGTGAACATAACGTAGTAAGGATATAATTAATCCCCTTCTGCATAAGACCCCTTTATCCAACACATATCTGACTGCTTTATACCAGAGATTTTTTGCTTATTTGGGATCAGTTGGTAGGATCCCTTCTTCTTTATAAGCCCTGATTGGATCCATCCAAGAAGGTCCCAAATCTACAGTAATGAAACTGACCTTCAGGTCCTCGCCTATGCTCTTATTTACCAAGATTTTAATTGGAATGCTTATGCGAAGTTCAATTCTTGTTGCTGAAACTAGCCGAGCAAGTGCATCAACTCGGGCGTTAGATATTATTGGCATCCTGTTCATTTGTACACCTGGAAACTTGGAAATAACTTCCACGGTCTTATCCAAATATCTAGTCATAAATTCTCCCTTGACTCCATATAGATAAAGCACTTAGTTGACAACCAGCTGTGAATCACTGTGCGCCACTACCTACTCGGCGTCTAATGAACGGGCCAATTCTAATTCGACTATCAAAGCTTCATACTCTGCTTCATTATTTGAAGCCTTGAATTAAAATCGAAGAGAATATTCAATGTCAATATTATTAGGAGTATTAAGTATGATACCTACTCTACTTTCAGTTGTGCATGAGGATCCACCCACATATAAATTCCACAAGGGAATATCACAGTTGAAGTTTTTCGCAGTTATAACTCCATGATGGAATATCTTGTTACTCCCATCTGCAAACTTTTGAGCCATTTCTTGGGTTCTGGATGATTCAGGTTGGTC
Source organism: Sambucus nigra (assembly GCA_949130495.1). Lineage (NCBI taxonomy): Eukaryota > Viridiplantae > Streptophyta > Magnoliopsida > Dipsacales > Adoxaceae > Sambucus > Sambucus nigra. Next base: position 53,019,922 of record OX422214.1, read on the forward strand.
GACTTTGACTTTGGCTTGCTTTTGAGCTGAGCTCTCTTTCAAAGAAGTCTGCTCAGTAGGCAAGTTTTATTGGTTGGTAACCTATGGATAAGTCAAATCTGCAATGAAATATGCAAAAGCTTGACCTTTTATTGAAGACCTTAGTTCATAGACAATGCCATATTCTCCCAGCTCTACTGCCCAGTACATCAATCTTCCCGACTTCTCAGGTTTGTGGAGTGCTTATCGAAGAGGTAAATTAGTATACACAACTATGGTGTGTGCTTGGAAGTAAGGCTTCATACGCCTGAAGGTTTTAATAACTGCTAAAGCCAATTTTTCCAAGAATGGATACCTGATTTCGGCCCCCTTGAATACTTTACTGGTGTAGTAAACTGGTTTCTGGATTCCATTCTCTGATCGAACCAGTGCCGAGCTAACTGCGAACTCTAAAAGAACTAATTATAAGTACAACTTTTCTCTAAAAATAGGTCGGGACAATAAAGGTGGTGATCCCAGATACTTCTTCAATTCTTGGAATGCTTCTTCACATTCTGCATTCCACTCAAAGGTCATTTTAAGCACCTTGAAGAATGGTAAACACCTATCCTTTGATCAGGACACAAACTTATTTAAGGCTGCTACTCTACCAATAAGCCTTTGTACATCCTTCTTGCAGATCGATAAGAACATTTCTACCAGAGCTTTTATTTTGGCTGGATTGGCTTCGATTCCTCTTTGGTATATAATGAAACTGATGAACATTCCTTCCGATACACCGAACAAATAATTGGTTGGGTTTAGCTTCATCTGATGCTTTTCCAGTTGATCGAAAGTCTGACTAAGTTCCTTGATATGATCTTAAGCATTCTTACTTTTAGTCAACTTATAATCCACATAAACCGCCATATTCTTCCCTATCTGCTCTTCAAACACCTTGTTGACCAACCACTGGTATTTTGATCTAACGTTTAAAGGGCATTACATTATAGCAATAGGTACCTCGACTGGTGATGAAAGAAGAACTTTCCCTATCTTCTGATTTCATTCTTATCTGGTTATAACCAGAGTAAGCATCCATGAAACTTAACAGCTCATGCCCTGATGTGGCATTCACCAACTGATCAATTCTAGGCAAAGGAAAATGGTTCATTGGGCAAGTAATATTAAGATCAATAAAATCTACACACATGCGCCACTTTTCATTTTTCTTTTTGACCATCACAACATTTGCCAACTAGGCTGGATATTTGACATTATCAATGAATTGGGCCTTCTATAACTTCTCCACCTCTTCCTGTATAGCTTGATTTTTCTCCAAACTGAACACCCTATGCCTTTGATTTATTAACTTGGCATCATTATTGATGTTAAGCTCATGACCAAGGAAGTTGGAATCAATCCTACACATATCCTCGCGACTCCAAGCAAACACATTATTTCGTTGTCTCAAGAATGCAATCAATTCCTATTTAAGGAGTGGATCTAGTGTGGAGCAGATATGGGTGGTCCTCTCTCTGGCTTGTCATTATCTAGGATTATGCTCCCATCAGCTTCAATAATATTCCTTTTAACTAACTCCGTTTAGTCTCGAGGATCCCGAGTTTCAACTTCTGACTCATTGTTGGGATCCATAGTATCTACCTGGTAAGTGGTGGTTTTTTTTCCAGATCAATCAAATCTTCTTGCTCGACTGAGAAGTAATAACTCTCTTTGGCCACCTTTCACGACACCCCCGCAAGTGAGTTGGGAACTTCAAACACCGATGGATTGTGGATGGTACATCTTCAAACTTCTTAATCCCTACCCCACCGAGGATCACATTATATGCAGACTGAACGTTCTTATCCATCACAAATAAGCGTATCTTTTCAGTACGGCTTGCTGGCAAAGTGCCAAACAACACTTATAGCTTGACTGTCCCAATCGGGTATACTTTTTTGCCTGAAAAACCTATAAATGGCCTGTGGTATGGCTCCAGTTGACTGAGTTTCAAATCTAAACTCTGAAAGTAGGGGTAAAACATGATATTTACCAAGATCCCATTATTAATCAAAACCCTGGCGATGATGGCATCATGGATTCTAAACTTGATGACCAACGGATCATCATAGGGACACAGTACCCTAGAGAGGTCATTATTAGAAAAGCCGATTACCAGCTTGTCTTATTGACTTTCCTGGGCCGATCATCTTCATTCAGATTGATTATCTCAATATAAGAATAGGCATGTGCTTCATCCAGGTAGGCTTTTCTCTCTGCAGTAAGATCTCCTCCTCCTGCATCACCACCTGTAATTACATGACAGTTAAAAGAGCTAAAACTTATCATAGCTACCTCACGCTCTGGTTGCTTAGGATTCTGGTAGGTCGAGATTATCTTCATAAGTATCTTCATGGTTTCTCTTCCTGTTATCTCTAGATTTGCAAGGAGAATTGGACCTTCTTCTTGTTTCTATGCCTTTTTGCCGATTAATAAATTTGTTCAACTTTCCTCGACGGATAAGGGATTCCACTTCGTTCTTCAAAGCGATGAAGTTATCGGTCGTGTGACCATGATCCTTATGGAACTCATAATATTTAGATTTGTCCCTCCTATTGGGTGGTGCCCTCAACTTCTCAAGCCATTGTAAATCTTTATTGTGTTTGATTTCCTCTAAGATATGGTGGGTGCTTACCATTAATGGAGTATAAGTTCTATATTTTTTGAGTTTTTCATCATTCTTCAGTTTCTGCTCCTTCTGCTCCTTCTTATCAGGTTTAGTAGATGGAGTCAGCTTTGTATCCATTGCTTCCTCGACGTTCAGGATTTTTCCTACCTTAGCCATGAGCTCAGTCATGGTTTTAGGAGGATCTTTGGCTAGAGCGTAGTATAGTTTTTCTGTAAGTAATCCTCTCATTAAAGCGGTGATGGCTATTTTCTCCTCATAGTTAACTACTTCTAATTTCTTGTTGTTAAATTAAGTGATATACTCCCTCATTATTTCCCTTGCTCGCTGTCTGACACTTAAGAGATGGGTTACTCTCTTCACTGGCTTGGCCTCAAAACAAAAGTTATTTATGAACAGCTCGACAAGCTGGTTAAAGTTAGCAATTTGTCCTCGGGGCAAGTTATTGTACTATATTTGGGCTAAACCTATAATGGTACTTAAAAAAGCTCTACATCTCATCTCATCAAGAACATAATAGATGTCGGTTATAGCCTGGTACTGCTCAATGTATAAAATTAGATCAGTTTTACCATCATATTTTGGGGTGACTACAGGGGTTTTTAAACTTGGATGGAGTTGGAAATCAACAATTACCAAAATATAAGGAGACCCCTTAGCAAAATTCCTCTGTAATGGATTATTTGCCTTTGCCATTTCTCCCAGTCAATTTTTTAATCGCTTAATTGACCTAATCCATGAAGGGTTACCTGCATCAGATCTATGTGAAGCTGCTTAGTTATTCCGACCGTGTGTCTGCATTGAGATCTCTTCCTGAGAAGTCTACTCGGCGTGCACAGACCATCGGACACTTGATCTGGATCTAACTAAGGCTTCATGGTGGTCGGTCAGGTTTTGACTAGCTATGAATAACTATTTAGGAGGATTTCTATTTGCTCGGGGTCCCAAATGGTCAAAAGGGGAAGCTCAGCTCAATCTTTCCAAAATGCTTGGTCTTTTAGGAGAAAAAGAATGGCCATCATAGGTATCTGTGGATATGAGCAACGAACTTACTCCTGGATGGTAAGACCTGCCATGTGAGGATCTGGAATTGCTATGTGGGCTATGCCTAGGAGGCAAATGTGGTATTTATCTCTATGGCGAAGGAACCATTTACTGCCTAGAAAGGCTGGGGATCTAGCTTCTAAGGACTGAGCCAACTGTTTTATTATTTCTTGCATTGCATTCTGACTCTTGGAAATACTATCAAGAATTCCATTCAAGTCGGTTGCTATGGGCGGAACAGATGGAACAGTTGGATTGGCTTCATTTGTAGCACTAGACTCAGGATCATTCATCTTCCTTTGAATAAGGATATACGAGATGGAGAACAATAATTAGACACATATTCCCACAGACGGCGCCAATCTGTTGATGTCAAAAAATGGACTGGATCTAATTTTATCATAATGTCAATTCTTTACAATGACCCCATAGTTAAAATAGTCTTTATTGGAGTCAGGTAAATTGACAACTAGGGCTCTATTGGCAAACCTAGTCTTTATATAGTATGTACTATCACTGGTAACCCATTTGTAATAAAACATCAGCTCTGTGATGCCAATGTGGGTTCCATATATTTGATTAAGCCTATGTATCCCATTAATTACCCTCTAAGTGTTAGGGGCTATCCTAGCAGGGACAACATCGAAATCCTGACATAATTCTAGACAAAGACGATTGGGGGAAAAGTGAAACTACATTCAGTAATGAATAAGGAAGGAATCCAGTGACCCTTCGGTAGTGATAAAACCTCTACAGGAGGTACTGGCATCTATAAATCTATGCAGTCAGGAATGTTTCTTTCCCGCCTAAATTCATCTATAGAATCCCCGTGCACGATGTAAACCATGGTTACAGTAAAGAAAGAAAGAAATAAAAAAGAGAGGGCAGAAGAAAGCTTAAAGAGAAAATGGCAGCTAAAGAGAAGGTAGGACGCAAAGGAAAGCTCAAAGACAGAGAACTTAGAGAAGAAGGAGAGTTCGAAAGCTTAAAAAAGTTGTGGTGTGAAAAACAAAAAAAATCTCGCCTCTTATGGCTTACTTAGAAAATCGTGCAAGAAATGATTATTTGTATCGACGATTGACATTCTGATGGCTTCATTATTTTAAAATCACGAAAGTAACAATATACCCTGCTAATTTTCAAATTATTTACATGAATGCCACTACAGGATAAAAGAATGGAAGATTTTCACAAGTCCCACACATCGGCATACGCCGACCAACTCTTAAGAAACTATACTCCATCCTTTCAGTAGAAACATCAAGAATAAAGTATTGATACTAAAAATTCTCCACCTATGTGGACTTATCAGAAATAGACACTTGTCTCCTTATGTGGCAACGATCCTAGTCAGCAGTCCCTCAATCAACCCCGAAGATAGTTGCTCGGTCAGTAGGGCGACCAATATGAAGAATGCCGAGCATCGAAGTAAATAGATAGTCACCACTAGAGGAAAACAACCAAGGGTCCTTCCACACGTGGTCTAGATAATCAACCATCACATTCATTATGTACGGGTGTAAATGCTTGAGTATGTAAACGCATTCCATCCCTTGATCTTCAGATCACTATAAATACATTGTATTCCTTTCATAAAAGGCAAGATAGAATGAATTCTAGGATATTATTCTTAACAAGAGTACCTAGCTTTCTGTAATCACTCAAATCAATACAATTATAGTGGACGTAGACTTTCTTACACAGCCGAACCACTTTAAAAACTCTTTGTTTCTTATGCGATTATTTCTTTACAATCTTATATTTTATTAGTGATTATAAAATTGGATCCAATTCATTTTTTGACATGAACACTCACTAAAACCTATTCATCCCTATAGGTTTATTTGAAGTGAACACTTGCGCTAAAACACACTCCCTAAATTAATATCAGAGCGATTGACCTTTGAAGTATTTTCGTGTTAGAGTTGATCTCGTTTGTTTATATTTTTTACTGTTTTCCTTTGTCCTAGATCGAGCTTGTTGTTGTGATTATATCTCGTTAGGATATGGATCAATATCGTAATGGAAGTTCTACGAATCGTCCATCTTATTTTGATAGCTCAAACTATGATCACTGGAAAGTTAAAATGTGTGCTTATTTGAAGATGACGCATGAGTGTGTATGGATGAGTGTGAAAGATAGGTGGAGTAGTCCCATGATTGATGAAAGAGGTGTTATAATCAAGAAACCAATAGTGAAATTATTGGAAGAGAATTTTTTGCTTGCAATTAGAATTCAATTGCTTTGAATGTTATTTTGCATCGATAATCATACAAGAGTAATCCCAAATACTTAATTGTGAGATAATTAAGGGAGCATGGGGTATCCTAAAAATTACTCTTGAGGATACTTCGAATGTTAAGAGAACAAAGTTTCTAAACAGTGAGACTATGTTATAAACCATGAGAATTTGTGAAAAAAGAGTTTTAATGAGTATTACAGTAGACTTGCCGAGGTTATCAATTCCTCTTTTAACTTAGGAGATAAGATCCTCGGGAACAAAGTGGCGAAGAAGCTTTTAAGCACTTTAGATACTCGATTAAAAACTAAGGTATCTATCCTTAATGAAAATAAGGATGCGAATACATGTGTCTTATAAGAATTGGTTGGATCACTTATATTTTGTGATCAAGAATAAAATTCTAGTATGGATAAACCTAAGAGATATGGGTTTTGTTGCTGAGTCTGATGAGAATATGGAACCTATCAAAGGTGAATATAGACCTAAAGAGAATGTTGAAGTGGATGTTTCTTTATTTATAAACTATTTCTGTAAATTTTACAAAAATAACAAGATTTTTTTTTAAATGAAAAGAAAATTGAAGACAATTTTATCAAGTCCATTAAATATAACTCTCAAGATAGTTATAAGAGAAATGCACCTAAAAAAGAAAAGGAAAATGAAGAGGATAAGTGATTTGGATGTGGTGTTGTAGGACATCATATGATTGTGTTAATAACATATTTGAAAGAGAAAGAAAATAACAAAGACTTCAAGAAGGAAAAATTTATAAGGCTAGTTGGAGTGAATCATATAGTGATTCTGATGATAGTATAAATAGTGATGATTATGGAAGCAAGATTGCGTTCATGATAAGATTTGAAGAAGAGAAGGGTTATAATGAGTGTGCGTGTTTTGATGATGTTGTGAGAAAAAATTGGATCAAAGAGTCTAGTAATAGGTCTCTCACTGATTCCTCAACTTATAGGTTTGAAGGATCACACACATCATACCCTATATCATTCTATGAGATTGATTTGAGTTCGAAGACATGCATGATACTTTTTATGGGATTTACCAAGAGTCTCTTAAACTTTAAAGAGAAAACATCAAACTTTTAAACCAAATGAAATCCATTCAACTTGAACAAAATAAAAAACATGAAAGGGTTGGAACTTTTCAATTGTATAATTTAAAACTTAAAGAAGAAATTGGTTGGTTGCTTGAAGAAAATGAGTCTTGGAAAAGGAAAAATGAGATTCTTGTAAAAGATAAATATGAAGTTGATCTTTGAAAAGAAATTTTAAAGGTTAATTTTGAAAAGCTTAATATTGAGGTTTAACATGCCAAAAATTTTAAAATATACTTAGTTGAAAGATCAACTGTCCTTGTAAACATCTTATTGAACAATGATCAAGTAAAAAATTATAACATGGTATTGTCTTTGTTGAACCAATGAAAAGTAAGAATGTTAACTTAAAATGGAAAAGTCAAAATGTCTTATTGTAGTAAGAATAATACTGATATGAAGACTCCAAGAATGAAGGAAAATGAGGTTGAATCTATGCCTTTGACTAGGTCTTAGACCTATGGTTGTTCATTTTGTAGGAAAACGAATCACAATGCCCATTTTTAGTACAAACGTATGAAAGTTGCTAAATTTAAAAAGTGAGCTCATGAACAAACCTATCTTATTGTTCTTATTGTAGTTATGGGCATTTGAACAAAACTTATATGTGGTTATTAGCTACAAATGCTAGGTTCTTTCAAAATACAAGAAATCTTATAAGGAAAGATCCTATTAGCGAGCTTCATGGAGAAATAAGCAAGTTGATGGGAAAGGTTACATGGTTGTCAATGAAAGGAGATAGATTTTTAGACATACGACTAATATTCACATTCTTAGGAAGACGATTACTTTTAGTAAATAGAGATAAATACCCAAGGTTACTTTGAGGTATGCTAAGAAATACCTCGAGGAGAAGAATTGAGGTTAACTTACCTCCAAGGAAAGTTGCGAAGAAAGAAGTGGCATTTTGCCCCCTAAAGATCTAGGAGAGGCACTACCCCTTGCTACCTAGCTCGATAGTTTTCTTAGGATACCTATGGATTTTCTTGTGTAGGTCCCCTTCCTAGGTACTTCTTGATTCATTAGGGATCAAATAATTCTATGGGTGAGTGATATTCATTGCCATATATGGATATTTTACATACTTTTGGTGAAGATTTTCTTATATCAAGAATATTCATGCATTTTCTCATATTTTTCCTTAGTTAGTGTGTATGCATATATTGGATTATTGTTTTCTTAAAATTTCAAAAATATTTCCAGATTATTCTAATTTTTTAATGTGTGACTAAATTCTATGTATACCTTAATTTAGTATAGGGAATTAATTTGAATGATGATTAAAACATGACTTTTTAAATATTGGTACAAATGATGATTTATTTAATGATATGTTAGAATTCATAAGAAAATCCTCATAATTAAATTTTGTTGAAATCTTTGGTTAGGATTTTCACTTTACACGTGAAGTTACATGTCACTTACATCACATGTGATTTTTATGTAGCTTACATGAGTTCTTTATTTTAAATCCCAGATATAATATTTATCAATTCTTTAGAACGTTTTATGGACCATTTGAGAGTTTTTGTGAAAGAAACTTTTACTTGATGCAGTTATTGACGAGACATTGTTAAAAATGAAAAGGGATATCATTCGTGAGATTACATTGATTTGATTTTTAGTATCATCGATAGGGGTTCACACAATTATAATCTACCATTTTTAAGATCTCTAAAGGATATTAATGAAATGATAAACTTAAGAATGAATTGTATTTCATACAATTTTCTTATGTGCATTCATTTGATTATGTGAATTTATATTTGATCACGATCATGCCATGATTAAAATACAAAATATGATTGATTTAATTCAACTGAAATTTTGAACTATGTTGTTTAGAGATAAATGTTTGTGTTAAATATGTTCTTAAATTATGTAATTAATCAATGTTCAAGATAAATCCGTACAATGAATCTGGTTTATCATAAATAGCTTAACCACTTTCCTATTTTGCTTACTTCGTATAAAATGCATATATTATACGTGTGAAGTTTTGATCAATGCATTATATCTCAAATTTGTGCTACAATATTAAAATGAATGTTTTATATGCATTTTTATGCAGTCATATTTTATTTTAAGTGTTCTTGATTTTGGTTTGAGGTGCTAAGTCTTTTTTGGATGAAAATTCCTAACTTCAGTTAGTGGAGGAAAGTGTTTGCAAGACTATGATTTACAGTCGTACGAATGATAGTCTGATAAGTGTTAGGTATAGACACTGGTCCAATATATTGGCACAAGTAAGTTTCATACCCATATGCACGATAGGCGTAGACACAATGCTCTTTTTGCACCATTCACACGATATTCACTGTAAGTTCAAGAAAGGTATAGATAAGGGTTTTAAACGGTCGATTATTAAATTCTTACTTTATCTCTTATTCCCATAGCTTACCTAAATCTATTTTTGAAGTAAATTTTAATTTTGAGGTCAATTTATGTTATTGATCTCAGTTGGTTGGATTATTTGAAGGTTTAGAGGGTTGTGCCCTAGTTTTCAACTTTGGGGGTTTTCTAGATTCAACTCAGGTTTATATCATTTTTCTCGAATCTTTTCATCTATTTGGGTTAGTTTATAGCTATTTAGGATATTTCACTCATCTATAGTGTTTCTCTACACTTTTGGGCCATTTTGGTTGATTTTGAGGCGATTTTGGATTTTTTTACAGTGTTGTGTTGATATTGGGATAATTTAATCATTATTCTTATCACAACAAGGTTTGAGGATCTTTTCTAGCTTTTTGGTCTATCATATCATAATTTAGGATGTTGTATGATAGTGATGAGGACGGTGATGAGGTTGGACATGGTGCTACTGTTATGGATGATGATGCCGATGATCGTTCTAGAGATAGCATGAGCTATATGAAGGCTTCATCCAAGGAGGATTAAAGATCTTATGTTTATCTATATATCTTTGATACTTTGTTGATGTATCTTTAACTTAATCGATTTTAGCACTTTTGTGAGATACTTTGGTATACTTGTATCACTACTATTACGTTTTAAAATGGTACTATTTTTTGGATACACTTGGTTTTGTATTTTTTTTACTGGTTGAGGAGTACATTGGTTACATTATTGTATATATAGAGTTTTTTGGTTTATATTACACACACACACACACACACACACACACACACACATTATTGGATATACAGGGGTTAATTTTGTAGGTATTGGAACGCTAAAAGTGAGGATCCGTTGCATTTCGAAAAAGTTCCATCGTCGAATGCTACTTCAAGGGAATTTTAATTAATTCACATTTCTTCTCCAGCTCTTGGAAAATCCACGGATGCGTAGTTCATTGAGTTATCATCGCGTGGCCACAAACGGTGCGTCGTTTGGAGTTCGAACGAAGAAGTTATGGCCATTTCCGTTAATGGACTTTTCCCCCTCTTCATGGACCAAATGCAGCCTGAAACAGAGTACCGGTCGACCGCGCCCCTGCGACCAGTCAATCACGGTTTGTCATTTTGCCTACGAAAGGAGACAGTGGGCTTTTATAAGAAGGCGTGGTCGATCGCGCCCCTGCGACCGGTCGACCGCGGTTACCAGATATTTTGTACTTGTTTCCTTTTCTTTTTCCTTTATTTCTTTTCCACTTACTATATAAACCAAATTTTGTGTAAATATCAGATATTAAGGTTTTAGAATAGATTTTAGGTTAGGGTTTGGGAGTTGAGAGATCTTTTCTTCTTCCTCATATGGTGTGACAACATTTGGGTTTGTAAGATTGTACTTTCATTTTTCTCTCCATTAATATAGCTTGTTTTCCTTTAATTCTTGCTTTGTTAATTAGGTTTACATGCTTTCTAATTTAGTTTACATGCTTTGATTTACTCTCTTTGTAGTATAGTTTTATCGCGTTTATTTATCGCTTTCATTTATCGCGTTTTTATCATGCTAGGTAATTTAAATTAGGTTGTGCTTCAATTGAACTCACTCGAGTTGACGCGTTGCTTGGCTTTGGTGATGGTGTTTACGGGTCTATTTCGGGTGCGCTGTCCTAGTTATTGCGCCTAGGAGATTCGAAGGGGCATATCATGTATGTCCCGTGCTTACGACCTTGCGTTCGCAATTTTTGGGGTATTTGTTGATGCCAAAATCTTATTAGGATTCTATGTGAATTTAGGGGTGTGACAACCCTTGATTCAATTAATTGTCGAAACGAGACGCATTATAAATAACTCGTCGACCCATGTATCCATTTTATACAAATTAACTCGGGTGAGGGATATTCGACGCAACTTATAGTTTTTACCGCTTTGTTAATCTAGTTTCAATACCCTCACCTAGATTAATCTTTCCCTTTTATGCATCTTTTCCTTTTTAGTTTGTAATTCACCTTTTAGACTTTTATTTCGGAGTATTAAATCATATAAATTTTAGCATCTCGTCCCTGTGGATTTTCGATACCCGACTTACCGTTGTGCTTGCCTCGCAAGTGTAGTAGTAATTTAAGTTTGTTTGTATTGAGTAGACGAAACGAAAACAACAACCGCGCACCTTACACGCGCGCACCTTTCGCACTCGATCAAAATGGCGCCGTTACCGGGGATGAGTGTGTTTTAGACTTTATTTGATTTAGTATTTCATAGTATTTTCTTTCTATTTGTATTATTTGCTAATATTTTGTAGGACTTCCACATTTGAGCACTTAGAAACGCTCGAATTTTTTCCGCGCGCACCTACTTTGTGGAATCCGCCACTTCGAGCCATTTTTGGGGTAAGCATGTCTTATTCCAATTCTTTCGGTAATCATTGTTATAATTCTCAAAATTCTTGCAAACCTATGACCATCCGTGAATACTTAGAATCCCAAAGTATTTTAAATTCAAATATGACTTTGGGCGAGTATAACGAAAGTCAAAACTTAGGTTATTGGAATTTTGATGACGATGATAATGATTTTGGGCCTTTACCTCCTTATAATAGGAATTTTGAAACGAATTGCAATAGTTTTCAAAATTCCTATAATAATGAGTTTTCGTTTAAGTCCGATGGTAATTTTCAAAGTTCCCATTTTCATGCATCCGCACCTCGACCTATGACTTTTGGTGAGGGCTTGCGTATGTATGAGAATGAGAAAATTGAAAATCGTTATCGGGAAGAAAATCGTTGTTGGGAACATGAATTGGATTTATTATTTGAGTCCGACGACGATTTTGCTTCTGAGACTTTCGAAGTCGAAGAATGTTTTGAACCGAATGAGGTACGTGTTCCTACTTTGGAACAAACCATTCTTGATTTTGCCCATTGCATAATAAATATTAAAAGTGAGGATGGAAATGATGTAATATCTATTTGCAATGAAATGATCTCTTCTTTGGCCCCCAAAGAAGAACATTTCATTGAAAATGATATTATTTCCTTCGAAACTCAATCTTCATAAGATGATGATTCATCTCATGAGTTTGAATTTCTTTCATCCCCATTTTCATTCTCTGTTATCACACCGTCACAAGTATCCAATGATTTGGTTTCAAACTTTAATTTTTTAAACCTTTTCGCCGATGAGGAGTACTTGCTCGAGTTGCCTTCCACGATTGAATTCGTGCCTTCGTGTGCGCCGCCTCCCATTCCAATTTCAAAATCCTTGGGAGGATATTCGGCTTTTCTCGGTCCCCACATGTTTTTGTCACCCATTCAATCCAAACCCCCCATCGTCCCTCCAAAACTTTTAATTGGCGATGGCTCATTTCTTCTGCCTTACACATGCCTTTCGTTGTTCAAACTGAATTCATATTTTTCGAAAGGCATGCTTGAAAGTGAGGGTACATCGGTTATCCTCCAAAGTCAAATCGTTTTTACAGTGGACTCTCAGTTATTTAGACTTTTAGTGTACAGTTAGTGTGAAGCCAAAATAGTAGGTTGTATATAGTTAGCTTTTGATTCTTTCTTTCTTTTTATTTTTCTTTCATTTTTAATTTAGTTTAGTGTAATTAGTTAACTTTTTGTATTTGTTTTTGCTATGCTCGGTACTAACTTGTTTTGTAGATTCTTTGGACTTGTTCTTATGGGGATCGCTCCAATTTTGGGTAATATCGCTCGTTTCCTCTCTTTGACTTGGTTCTTAATTTACATTCAGGACAATGTTAGGTTTTAAGTTAGGGGGTGTGGGATATTCTATCCATTTCTTTATTTAGTCCATGTTTTTGCTCACATGTTAGTTACTTAGTGTACTTTTCTTAGAAAAATTGAAAAATTCAAAAAAAAATTCTTTCTTTTTTCTCCTTTTTTGGGCCTTTTGCCTTTGTTTTCGATGATAAATTTCAATAATTGCCCGATCCAATTGACAATCCAACGATGCATGTTCTCGATTTTAGAATTTGTTTGACTTTAGTCTCGATTATTGATATGATGAATAACTTCATGAATTAAACTTTAATCCCATGAGCACATGCACTTTTATTGTTCTATTGATTTGGTTTAAGATTTTTATAACTCGGTAATCTTTTGTTGCATTGTATATACTTACACCGAGTAAGCTTTGTACCTTTCGTCGTTTGTGAGTGATATGCACTATTCTTTTCTCATTGAAAATGTTGAATTCGTTGGTAATCTCACTACCCTTTCATTTGACCGTTCATTAATTGAGTTCATACTTGAAATGTGTTACTTGATCATGATTTTCATATATTGTTTTGATTCGAGAATTGCGTAAAATTTTGGAAATGATCATAGGCATTCTTTGTTATATCACCTATATTAGCCTTGACCTCACCCTTATATGTTTACCCTCATTAACCCCTTTAAACCTAAATATTAGCCTTTCGTTTCATAACCCAAATCCCATAACCAACTCTAAATTGGAGTTTTAGCCCATATATACACTTTCCTTACCTTTGTTTGGAATGTTGCTTGGGATTGAATGTTGTTGTGATGTCGGTTGCAATTTAGGCATATGAGAGTTTGATAAGTAAAGAAAAGAAAGTAGTGAAAAAAGTGAAGAAAAAGAGAAAGAAAAAAGCAAAAGAAAACAAAAGAAAAAAAAGAAGAAAAGAAAAGAAAGAGAAAGTTGTAAATGTTGTATATAGTTCAATAAGCTTTGATTACTCTCCCCCATGATATATCCAACGCCTTTTTGGAACTTATTTTCCAATTTTGATATTTCTCGCATTTTCCCATTATCTCGAGTTTTCATTTCGAACACTTTGAATCCGTACATACATTCCTTCATTTCGTCCCCTAGCCTAACCTACATTACAACCATATTAAACTCCTATGTGATCTTAGGTTGATGTAATTCAAAAGTCAAAATAGTTGTGATAATCTGTGAAAATGCATTTTTCCTCTTTTAGTGTGCGGTATCCTTTCATTGAGATTACATTTTTTTATTTTCTATATAGCGTTCTTCATTTGTGACATGTGTTCGGCCTAGTTTCCATTTAACATTACTCTTTATGCCCGTATGTTCCGTGTGCTACCTCCCTATTTCGAGTGAATTCTCTTGATGATTGTAATGTCCGTGAGGATTGAATGTATGCTTGCTTTGATTAGTATCCGGTTTATTTAAGTTTTTGCCAAATCACACTTTGCATGTGCTCGCTCCCCTCCCACATTTTAACGTTTCAATTCTATGTGGTGCATTCTATAATGATAATGATTTGGACTTTTGCTTGAATCCGTTCGATGTGCTAATAATGCGTATGAAATCCTTTTCGCTATTTTTGGGCTTATCGCATGTTGGGTTGGGCATATCTTGAGGAAACCATGTGATGTTTGTGGGTATCATCCCTATAAACCCTCACGAGATGACACTCGTCCACTAGGGTAGCCTAGGGGTTTAACGACTTATTGCATATTCTAAATGCAATCGTGCTCCCTATAAAAGTGGCATTTATATTTCAATGCATATATACGTCTTGTACTGCCTTCTGTGGACTGGTTTTGTTTGTTTCATTACTAGGGACTAGCAATGTTTAAGTTAGGGGGTGTGAGTCGTATAAAATATTGCATATTTCTGCCCGTTATCTTTATGCATTGTAGCAGTTTTACGATTCTTAATGCCTATATTTATGCTCATTAACCAGAAAATCTTGGATTTGGATATATACATGTTTTACAGGGTTAATTATGCTTTTGTAGGTATTGGAACACTAAAAGTGAGGATCCGTTGCATTTCGGAGAAGTTCCGTCGCCGAATGCTACTTCAAGGGAATTTTAGTTAATTCACATTTCTTCTTCAGCTCTTGGAAATTCCACGGATGCGTAGTTCATTGAGTTATCATCGCGTGGCCACAAACGGTGCGTCGTTTGGAGTTCGAACGAACAAGTTATGGCCATTTTCGTTAATGGACTTTTCCCCCTCTTCATGGACCAAATGCAGCCCGAAACAGAGTACCGGTTAACCGCGCCCATGCGAACGGTCGACCGCGGTTTATCATTTTGCCTACGAAAGGAGACAGTGGGCTTTTACAAGAAGGCGCGGTCGATCGCGCCCCTGCGACCGGTCGACCGCGGTTACCAGATATTTTGCACTTGTTTCCTTTTCTTTTCTTTTTCCTTTATTTCTTTTCCACTTACTATATAAACCAAATTTTGTTTAAATATCAGATATTAAGGTTTTAGAATAGATTTTAGGTTAGGGTTTGGGATTTGAGAGCTCTTTTCTTCTTCCTCATACGGTGTGACAACATTTGGGTTTGTAAGATTGTACTTCCATCTTCCTCTCCATTAATATAGCTTGTTTTCCTTTAATTCTTGCTTTCTTAATTAGGTTTACATGCTTTCTAATTTAGTTTACATACTTTGATTTACTTGCTTTGTAGTATAGTTTTATCGCATTTATTTACCGCATTTTTATCATGCTTTCTAGGTAATTTAAATTAGGTTGTGCTTGAATTGAACTCACTCGAGTTGACGTGTTGCTTGGCTTTGGTGATGGTGTTTACAGGTTTATTTCGGGTGCATTGTCCTAGTTATTGTGGCTAGGAGATTTGAAGGGGCATATCATGTATGTCCCGTGCTTACGGCCTTGCGTGCGCAATTTTCGGGGTATTTGTTGACGCCAAAATCTTATTAGGCTTTTATGCGAATTTAGGGTTGTGATAACCCTTGATTCAATTAACTGTCGAAACGAGACGCATTCTAAATAACTCTTCGACCCATGTATCCATTTTATACAAATTAACTCGGGTGAGGGATATTCGACGCAACCTATAGTTTTTACCGCTTTGTTAATCTAGTTTCAATACCCTCGCTTAGATTAATCTTTCCCTTTTATGAATCTTTTCCTTTTTAGTTTGTAATTCACCTTTTAGACTTTTATTTCGGAGTATTAAATCATATAAATTCTAGCATCTCGTCCCTGTGGATTTTCGATACCCGACTTACTGCTGTGCTTGCCTCGCAAGTGTAGTAGTAATTTAGGTTTATTTATATTGAGTAGGCGAAACAAAAACAATGACCGCGCACCTTTCGCACTCGATCAGTTGTATACTAAAAGTCATGGGTCACAAGTTAATTTAAATATGTCTATTTAATGAGAATCTTCACAAGTGATCCATGCATCGTATTAATTTATATATTTGTGTATAGGTTTTTTATTCTACACAGTAGATGATTTGTTGTGTAGAGTTCGGCTTACACCCGGAAGATCAGATCATCAGTCCTTGTAGAATATAAGTCTGGTTCACAATCTTAGATGGATATGGACACACCATCAGTAGGATTGTAGCACACTATTTTAGTAGGTCTATCTTGATTACAAGAAACTATATAGTTTCGACTTGGTGTGCTAGTACACTTTGTGTGTATTAAACGAGACCAATTTGAAACAATTGTCTTTATACTGACTATATAAAACAATGCATATCTCATGGTTATTATGAGTGCTTAAGCTCTTAATCCGAACATAATTGATGGACACGTGCATAAATTGTTTATTACTTTGACCTATTGGGTGAGATTCATTTATGGATCAATAAGCTTGGTAGATTGAGTAATGGTGATTAGTTTATGGTGAAAGTTAATTATGAATTGAATCCACGTCTCGGTATAGAGATTGATGATACACTCTTAATGTAGATTATAAGTTTTGATTATGTCAAACCCTACTAGTGGATTTAATTATCTGACATATCAAATTAGTTAAGCGGACGGTGTCAAGGAATTTATACGAGGTCGATTAAATATAATTATCAGTAATTTAATTTAATCGTCGGGTATCTGTAATCTTAATGTGGGGAGATTATTAAGCATTTAATAACGAGGAGCCCGAAATTATAATTTTGAGATAGTAGACCAGAGTTTAATAATTATTCTTTAGTGGAATGAATAAGAATTTATAAAATTGTGGAATTAATTATATAGTTTAATTTGGATTGTTAATTCTGTAGGAAACTAGTCTCCTATTTCTCCCGGGGGTCCGCTTGCTTGCTTATATAAGCAACCCCTTGTCTCCTAACAAGTGTGGGATCAATATAGATCAAAATATACTTAAAAATGAGTAGTAGGGTCGTGATCCTCGGTCCTCACACACCAATGACATGTATTGGCTTAAAAGAATAACATGTAAGATCTTGAGGTCTCTTCCAAAGCTCTCATGTTGTAAAATCAATTACGGATAATTGGGGAGTCTAAAAATTATGAAATTGGAACCATGGGTTTATGACATATAGAGGAAGAGGCAAAATAAATTTCAAGTCATTCGAAGATTGTTTGATCTGCCAGCTTCACGCATCTTTAGAAAATAGTGATTCAAGAAGCAGATCCGACAACACAGATTAAATGTGAAATCGAATTAATAATGAATCAACAAAGTTAATTAAATTTTTTAGAAAGTGTTACAATGTACGTAAAACCTGATATAATACTTTTGGTTTAATGGATATGAAGGTTTGGGGTAGAAATCAATTCAAGAACATATGATTTCATCTACAGAAACAAATGCGCGACACAACATGATATCTACTTGTTAGAGCCATAACTTGAGAATCGTTGACCAGATGGGGCTGAAATTGTTTTTACAAGTTCCAGAGGCCGAAAGATATAAAAACTTGTGAAAGATCTTACTTTGATGTCGTTAACATTTTTGAAAAAAATCATTTCGATTTTGTGGCTGCCTGTAATATCCCGCCCCAGTAAATTAATTGAATTATAGTCTAACAATAATTTAAGAGGAGTTAAGTATAAATATGGAATAACTGTGGGTAAAACTTAGAGAAAAATAAAAAGAAAATGAATTAGGTTCGCTCAAACGACTTGGGATTTCATTCGAGCGACATTTGAGGTAGCGCGATACGTCGTGAGGTGCAGGGCTTCTCATGACGTGATACTGACTTACAGTAGCAGGTCGCGCGAAGGTCGAGGGAAGCCTAGGATCGAGTGATAAGATAGGTTGTTTAAGCGACGTGGACCTGTTATTCGAATGACGCTGGTCAAGAATTTTAAATCAGATGCGCTTGTGCGCTATCATGTATTGGGCCTTTGATTTGGTGTGTTGTCGAGCCCAGATTATTCCAGGAAAGGAAAAACGGGTATTTGGATATTAAGGGAGGTTTATTTAGATTTGTTTGGGGTGTTTTCGGTTTATTATTGTTGGGTGAAGATGGAAGAAGGAGAGAGAATGGGAGAGAATGGTGGGTGGTCTTCCACCACCATCCACTACCAAACCACCACTTCTACCACCATTACAACCACATTTGTGTGACATTCCAACATATTCAAACACAAAACACCCATTTCCACCATGGACATAGAAGAGCAACGAATTTTGGGCATATTGTTAGGGTTTTTTGGAGAGGAAGACGAAGCTTTTCTTGGAGAAGATGAAGTGGGTCTTGCTTGGAGTTCAAATGAAGCTTGTTGGAGGAGCTTTTGGCAACCACTTTGAGTCCACCTTTGGAGGTAGTGGTTGCTACTCCTACACCAATACTCTTTCCACTATTGGAGACCTTGGAGGTGGGGGAAACTCTAATCTTAAATTAAGACTTTAGTTATGTGTTTTTATTCTTGATTATTGGAATATTAAGTGTAGGATGTTTGTGATGGGTTTTCTAGTAAAAATAATAATATACATTTTTATAGAATAAAAATATTGGAAAATGTTATTTTTGTTAAAAACAAAGAATAGATAATTATTTAAAGGATTTGAAATAATAAAAATGGGTATTGTGGAAATGGTGTATTTTTTAGGAATTTTGATGAAAACATTTTATAAAGTAAAATGTTTGCAAATAATGTGACTTTGTTGGAAAAATAATATTTTGTTGAAATTAAAGAATAAGTAAATATTTCAAGGTTTTGGAATATTATAAAATGATATTTTTGTGAAAATAGGCATTTCTAGAAATATTGGTGTTAAACATTTCATAGAATAAAATTTTGGAAATACACATTTATTTGTCAGATATTTTGTGAAAAATATGTTTAAACCATGTAGTAGGATTTTTGGGTTTAAAATCCATCATCTTATGCATATAAACTTGTAGTATTTTTACATAGAGTGTATAAACAGGTTTAAAGAAGATTTGTTGGGTTTAAACAAGAAATAATAAAGGTTGAAATTTTAGTCTTCAAAGTATGTGTAATTGGGACTAAAAGACATAATGTGTATGGAGTTAAATGACTACATGTCTAATAAAAGAAATGGTAATTTTCTTATAAAAGTAGTCTTAAGTGTGAATGTATTTCTTGCATGAAGAAGTAAATAAATGTGTACTAGGGAAATGTTGATAAAAAGTATTAATTAAGTGTTAATGGGTAAACAAGAAATTGTTAGTGAGTGTAACTTACTTATGTTGAGAAATATTAACACATATGGGATTATAAAAGGATTAAATGTGTAAAAGTGTTTCAAATAAAAAAGAATGTACTCCAAGTGTAAAAAGGTGTTAAAGGGCTAAAACACTTAAGAAGTTGGCATGAATAACTCAATATTATTTTTGGTGAAATTAACACTTGTGAAAATAGAGTAAAAAGGTGATTTTGGAAACAAATGGGTAAAATGGTAATTTTAGTCAAAGTGGAACATTTTTATGAAATAAAAATATTGTAAGGGGTGTTACACAAAGTGGTCCCAAATGAATATGATTTTTGGAATAAAAATCAAGGTTAAAGTTTAAAGGACACAAAATGATAAATTTTTAAGTGTAACACAAATTGGGGCGGTAAAGTCCTAGGTTTTGGCTTTGATCGGGTAAAAAGGAAAGGAAATAATGTGAACATTTGCGAAATGTTAAAACACATCAAATGTACTCTGATGACACCTAGATAAAGAAAAAAGGGCCCGGAGCCCTTGGGCAAAAAGCCCTAAATCACTGGCCATAGCATATGGTGCGCATAGCCGTTGGTGTGGAGCCCGTGTAAGTATGCGGTATTGAAAGATTTCAAGAAAAGATAAAGAAAATATGGGACATATCAAGAAATGGGTTGTGTGGTAAAATGTGTTAATACAACCTAACTTGAATGAATGTAATAAATATAACGGCAAAGGTGAAATGGACAAGTAAATGCGTAAATCTATTAGTGTCCATAAAGGAATGAAAAAGGGTTAAAGAAAGTGGATAAATGGGTGGTTAAGTAACCTAAATGGTTAAACCCATATTTAACACAAGAATGTGTTGTAAAAAGGATTTTTTGAAGACTGCATAAGTATTTTCTGACACGACAAATATGTGTGTTGAAATGGTGATTTTCATTGAAAATACTAAAATATGTTCAAATGAATAAAAGGGTAAATTCCAGTAAAGGAATGGGTTTGAAACAAATCAACTATAATGGTTTTAAGTGTTGAACTGGGTGTTTTGAACAAGGTGAAATGCTAAGTAAGAATAAAGGAAGTCTTTACTAGAGTAAGATAAATTAATCTGGGTAAGTAAGATTTTTTGAAAGTAAAACGACTGATGCATTGGCTTGTGTATTTTCCAAAGGTATACGTATGTAGATATATACATATTTTCGCATGCATGTGGTTGTAGCATATGAGTATTCCTTTCTTCCATTCATTTCTACACAGTTCGTATAAATCCCACTGGGCATAGGCTCACATCCCCACTTTGTTACGATAGGCTGGGAGCGGTTCTAAAATTTAAGGGCGTTTTATAGGTAAGCATATTTTATTTCTGCTTACGTTAGTAGCTCTGTTTACTTGGACCTCGGAGTGCTCCCCATGGGTCCCTCACGCAGTTTATCTTGAAACCAGATTCGCATGCTAATAAGTGAAACGTAATTAAAATAAACTGGATTATCAGCATTATATTGGTTGTTTCATTACACTTCACACCTAACGCTCGGGTCAGACCGGGTTGACTCATGGGTAGCCCATAAATACGGGTCGGGGCGTTACAAATGGTATCAGAGCTCTAGGTTAAAGGTTCCTTTCGGGTGTGACGTAGTGAGGTCGGTATTGGATGTTTCGACATCGGTGTGGTTCGGGCTGGTCATGCTATTTTGATGATAGTTTAGTCAGTGTCCTCGATGGTAAAGTATGTGAGGTTAGCACAAAAAGTTAGATTAATGCCTAGTGGAACACGATTAGATTGATGGTTATTAATCGCTTTCGCATTTATGATTAGAATGGTAGTAATTTATGGGTGTCCATGCAAGCCTATAAGGATGACACCATAGTTGTTAGTGTGAGGTGCTTCCATTAAGATATGGTGACATAGAATCAATTGAGATGTCGATAGAATGAAGTGACGCCCATTGGGCAAGTGGCACGAGTTGCATATAGTCAGTAGTAGAGGTTGATGATTAGGGTGTTTTAACTAGGCACAAATTATTTATGATTAAAGGATAAGTGTATTATCCTTAGGTGTGGCGTTTATGGGTATTTACCGCCAGTGATGTAATAGGAAAATTCGATCTTTGGGGTGATATCGCGATTGATGGCATTTTGGTGAACACATGAAGTCACGTAGACTAATAGTGGCAATGTCGCAATCTTTGTGTGAGAGGTATATTGAGATAACTGTGGAGGTGAGAGTAGCCTTGCAGTGGGAACAATGGGTAGTCTTTACGATAACCTGGTTGAGAAAGTCATGTATTTTATGGATACTAGATAGTTGAATAGAACTTATAAGTATTATTTTTTGACAAACATAATACCTCTTTGGTTTTGGACCTAGGTTAAATGTACCTTGGGTATGATGTTGAGGAATAGGATCTCGTACGACGTCCGTGGTGAGGGCCTTGGTGTTTATGGGCAATACTCGACATCCATATCCTACCAAGATCAACATAGTTGTGTTAGCTTGTGGGTTGGTACATAGTGTGATTTTCACATATCAAGGAAATTTGATTGTCATAGTTGAATAGTCATCAAGGATTTGGGTAGGGCAGGCCTAGAGGTTTATAGGCTGCAGGCAACGCCCTATCTTTTGTCATAATTAGTAGTAGCAATAACTATAACTTATACGCGACTTATAATCACAACCATTTGGGAGAAGGTAAGATTCGTATCTAAGTGTTGAAACTTATTTTAGCCCCCGAGGTAATGGTTAGGTGCAAGGAAATCCTAGTATGTGGATAGTTCATAGGCATGTGGAGGTGCCAATAAGAAAAATTTATGTGTGGAATCATTTAGGATAAATATCGAATTTTACGATGTCTTGAGGTGTTTGAGGATTAAGGTGCACTATGGTTAGAAGCTCGTGGACTAGTGTCCTTGCGAGAACTAAGTAATATCGATATGGGTATCGAAGGGTTTGAAGAGTGCATCTAAGATAATAAACGTATAGACGATGAAATCTCGCCAAATTTGGGGCTTTCACATGAAATGTGTTTGGTGTTATTAGGAGACCAATTAAGTCCGGTAAGAAGAGAAGGTATCATTCTTAGCAATGATTTCGTTGAGGGTCGGGTGATGATCTCGGATTACCAATCGTATAACGTAAGTGCTGGGTATGGTTTCCCTATCGTCACATCGGGGTGGTGTAACCCCTAAGGTAGAGTGATAGTTGTATTCTTTCATTAGTGATGCTTGGATGTCAGGTAATAACTAGTACGGATGTGGTGATGTTCGGTTTCGAGACATATTAGGAAACGTATTCGAGGCTTAGAGTGATGATGCCATGTGGAGACTTGTAAATGACGACTAAGGTGGGGTAGCATCGAAACATGATCGTTATGTTGGGGTGTCGACATTATATACTAGAGTAGCCTTAGCAATGTAAAGACTAGAAATTGTCACATCTTTCCAAGTGGGTAGATGTTAAAAAATGTAACCCGGTGCGATGTCAGTTACCCCTAGGGTGCCAATGACGATGGGTGTGGTCGTCGCGTGAATACTGTCTGGGTGAAAAACCGAAGGTGAATCGGTGGCAATCTCTCGTGGTTAAAAGGACATAGTTAAGTGAGTGCTTCGCTTGAGCATAGTAATATCTAAGGGATTTGGGATTCAATCACGATATGTTAAATCAGACAATAACTTAGGTGTAATAGGTTGATGATGACATCACTAGTTTTTGGATGAGGTCGATATAGACAAGGCAAAGGTATCCGCTAGTCAGAATGGTGCGCTTACACCAAGGGTGTGAAAAGTAAGGCCTTTTTCCCAAGGAGGGAAGTTTGGCATTGATTTTCTCGAGGACTACTAAATTCATAAATTGTGATCACATTTGTATTATGAGAGTGAATGGTTGGGATTCGAGTCATCATGGCTAGTGACCCAGGTCAGGGCATATGTCCATAAGTAGTACTTGATGAGAGTGTTGTGAATGAGTAGTATAACTTCCAGTATACGGTATATGTTCTCTTCCATGAGTTAGAATCAGATGCCTATGGACGAAATTCCTCGGGACGGTTGCATGTCCCTTTGACTCCAGTGTGTTCCTTTCAGTTTTGGCAATCGAGAATCGGTATTCTCACCTATATGGTGACTCAGATTGGTGCCATGACATGGTACGATGCGGTTGAGCTCGGTAGAGCATGGTGGATCGAGTTTGGTCAATGCAACTCGGTAACTGGGTGCCCTCATTTGAGGTATTCTCGCTATTGCACAAAACTTTGCGTATGGGTGGCTACGCTTTCGGCTATTCAGCTTGTTCATAGTATCAATCTCCCATAGACCAGTAGACTCTCGACTGGACGAATCGATAGTGTGTGGCTTAGGTTGTGATGAGTGGAAAAATGGCTCGAAGATAGTATAGTGTTGTAAATCGAGGAAAACTTAGCATACGATGTTGCTTTGCCACGGTGAGTGAAATGAAGTTAGACACGAGTGAGTACTCGAGGATGAGACACCTAAGGTAGGGTTAGGTTCATCAGGGTGACGCAGTGGAAGATGTAAACCAGGCGTACAATAATGATTTAATAGATTATTCCTCTATGGAGTGAGAGAATGACTTGGTGTGGCTATCGTCAAATTCATGCGAGTTATATAGTCTAGATAACCTGGAAATTTGTAAGACATGGGATGTACGGTCCTAAGTTAGAGATCGAATTTTGTGATATATATGACGAATGATCGTATCATGAGATGCTTTGGGTGAGCGTTGGTCGTCGCTAGAAGATGATCTGCCCATGACGGCACCAGTATGCCGTAGGTAATAGTATGGGTAGTACGAGGTATGATTTGAACTCGATCATAAGGCTAAAGGAGACTCGGAGCTGAGTAGGTAGTGTCGTGGTTGACAAAAATGGTGATCATTAGAGCATGTGGCATGCTAAATATTTGGTGACATTAATGTTGAGGACATAGATGGTTTTGCCTTAGAATATTTTATGACTTATAATAAAAGGGACCCCATTAGTTTGAGGATTGATGGAACGAGAATTTCGGGGATGAAATTTCCCAAGGAATGAAGTTTGTAATATCCCGCCCCGATAAATTAATTGAATTATAGTTTGACAATAATTGAAGAGGACTTAAGCATAAATATGGAAGAATTGTGGGTAAAAGTTAGAGAAAAATAAAAATAAAATGTATCAGGGTCACTCAAATGACTTGGGATGTCGTTCGAGCGACATTTGAGGTCGCGCGATACGTATCGAGATGTATGACTTCTCGTGACGTGCTACTAATTTATAGTAGTAGGTCGCGCGAAGGTCGCGTGAAGCCAAGGATCGAGTGACAAGAGAAATCATTCGAGCGACGTGGCCCTGTCGTTCGAACGATGCTGGTCAAGAATTTTAGATCAGATGCCCTTGTGCACTGTCACATTTTGGGCCTTTAATTTGGTGTGTTATCGAGCTCAAACCATTCCTGGAAGGGTAAAACGGGTATTTGGCTATTAAGGGAGGTTTATCCAGGTTTGTTTGGGGTGTTTTGGGTTTATTATTGTTGGGTGAAGATGGAAGAAGGAGAGAGAAAAATAGAGAATGGTGGGTGGTCTTCCACCACCAACCACCACTTCCATGCTTGGAGTTCAAATGGAGCTTGTTGGAGGAGCTTTTGGCAATTCCTTTGAGGCCACCTTTGGAGGTGGGGTTGAACCTCCTACACCAACACTCTTGCCACCATTGGAGACCTTAGAGTTGGGAGAAACTCTAATCATAGATTAAGACTTTAGTTGTGTGTTTTTAGTCTTGATTGTTGGAATATTAAGAGTAGGATGTTTGTGATGGGTTTTCAAGTAAAAATAATAATAAACATTTTTTATGGAATACAAATGTTGGGAAATGTTATTTTTGTTAAGAACAAAGAATAGATAATTATTTCAAGGATTTGAAATAATAAAAACGGGTATTGTGAAAATGGTGTATTTTCTAGGAATTCTGATAAAAAATATTTTATGAAGTAAAATGTTTGTAAATAATGTGACTTTCTTGGAAAATTAATATTTTGTTGAAATTAAAGGATAAGTAAACATTTTAAGGTTTTGGAATACTGAAAGATGATATATTTTGTGGAAATTGGCATTTCTAGAAATATTGGTGTTAAAAATTTTATGGAATAAAATATTTGGAAATAAACATTTATTTGACATATATTTTGTAAAAAATATGTTTAAACCATATAGTAGGATTTTTGGGTTTACAATCATCTTCTCATGCATATAAGCTTGTAGTATTTTGACATAGAATGTATAAACAAGTTTAAAGAAGATTTATTGGGCTTAAACAAGAAATAATAAATGTTGGAATTTTAGTCTTCAAAGTATGTGTAATTGGGACTAAAAGACATAATGTGTATGGAGTTAAAAGACTACATGTCTAATAAAAGAAATGGTAATTTTCTTATAAAAGCAGTCTTAAGTGTGAATTTATATCTTGAATGAAGAAGTAAAGAAATGTGCACTACGGAAATATTGATAAAAAAATATTAATTAAGTGTTAATGGGTAAACAAGAAATAATTAGTGAGTGTAACTTACTAATGTTGAGAAATATTAACACTTATGGGATTATATAAAGATTAAAGGTGTAAAAATATTTCCAATAAAAAGAATGTACTCCAAGTGTAAATAGGTGTTAAAAAGGTTAAAACACTTAAGAAGTTGGTATGAATAACTCAATAGTATTTTTGGTGAAATAAACACTTGTGAAAATGGGGTAAAAAGGTGATTTAGGAAACAAATGGGTAAAATGATAATTTTAGTTAAAGTGGAACATTTTTCTGAAATAAGAATGTTGAAAAGGGTGTTGCACAAAGTGGTCCTAAATGAATATTATTTTTGGAATAAAAATTAAGGTTAAAGTGTAAAGGACACAAAATGGTAAATTTTCAAGTGTAACACAAATTAGGACGGTAAAGTTCCGAATTTCGGCTTCGGTCGGATAAAAAGGAAAGGAAATAATGTGGACATTTGTAAAATATTAAAACACATTAAAGGTATTCGGATGACGTCAGGATAAAGTAAGAAGGGCCCAGAGCCCTTGGGTGAAAAATCCTAAATCACTAGCCAGAGCATATAGTGCGCATAGCCATCGATGTGGAGCCCGTGTAAGTATGCGGTATTGAAAGATTTCGAGAAAAGATAATGAAAATATGGGACATATAAAGAAATGGGCTGAGTGGTAAAATGTGTTAATACAACCTAACTTTAATGAATGTAATAAATGTTCCGACAAAGGTGAAATGGACAAGTAAATGCGTAAATCTATTAATGTCCATAAAGGAACGAAAAAGGGTTAAAGAAAGTGAATAAATGGGTGGTTAAGCAACCTAAATGGTTAAACCCATATTTAACTTAAGAATGTGTTGTAAAAAGGATTTTTTGAATATTGAATAAGTATTTTCTGACACGACGAATGTGTGTGTTGAAATGGTGATTTTCATTTAAAATACTAATGTACGTTCAAATGAATAAAATGGTAAATTCCATTAAAAGAATGTGTTCTAAACAAATCAAGTATAATGGTTTCAAGTGTTGAACCGGGTGTGTTAAAAATGGTGAAATTCTAAGTAAGAATAAATGAAGTCTTTACTAGATTAGGGTAAATTAATCTGGATAAGAAAGAGTTTTCGAAAGTAAAACGGTTAATGTATTGGCATGTGTATTTTTCAAAGGTATACATATGTAGATATATACATATTTTTGCATGCATGTGGTTGTAGCCTGTGAGTATTTCTTTCTGCCGTTCGTTTCTACATAGTTCGTATAAATTCCACTGGGCATAGGCTCACATCCCCACTTTGTTACGGCAGGTTGGGAGCGATTCCAAAATTTGAGGGCGTTTTAGAGGTAAGTATATTTTATCTATGTTTACGTTAGTAGCTCTTGACTTTTGGGTGCTCCCCATAGGTCCCTCACGTAATTTATCTTGAAACTGGACTTGCATGCTAATAAGTGAAACGTAATTAAAATAAAACTGAATTAGCATCATTATATAGGTTGTTACCTTACACTTCACACCTAATTCTCGGGTCGGACCGTGTTAACTCACGGGTAACCCATAAATCTAGTTCAGAGAATTACAAATGGTATCAGAGCTCTAGGTTCAAGGTTCCTTTTGGGTGTGATGTAGTGATATCGGTATTGGATCTTTCGACGTCGGTGTGGTTTGGGCTGGTTGTGCTAGTTTGATGACGGTTTAGTTAGTGTCCTCGACAGTCAAGTATAAGAGGTTAGCATGACAAGTTAGATTAATGCCCAGTGGCACACGATTAGATTAATGGTTATTAATCGCTTCCGCATTTCTGATTAGAATGGTAGTAACTTATGGGTGTCCATGAAAGCCTATAATGGTGACACCGTAGTTGTTAGTGTGAGGTTCTTCCGTTAATATTTGGTGACATAAAATCAATTGAGATGTCGTAGAATGAAATGGCGACCATTGGGCAAGTGGTACGGGTTGCATATAGTCAACAGTAGAGGTTGATGGTTAGGGTGTCTCTACTAGGAACAAATGATTTGTGATTAAAGGATATGTGCATCACCCTTAGGTGCAGCACTTATGGGCATTTTACGCCAGTGATGTAATAGGTAAATTCGATCCTTGGGGTGATACCGTGATTGATGGAATTTTGGTTAACACATGAAGTCACGTAGACTAATAGTGGCAACACCGTAATCTTTGTGTGAGAAATATCTTGAGATAACTGTGGAGGTGAGAGTAGCCTTATAGTGGCAACAATGGTTAGTTTTTCCTACAACCTGGCGAAGAAAGTCATGTATTTCATGCATGGAGACTAGATAGTTGAATAACAGTTACAAGTATTGATTTTATGGCAAACATAATACCCCTTTGGTTGAGGGCTTACAAGTATCAATCTAGAAGGAACAGTAAAGGTATGAGATCTTGAATATCCTATATAAAAACACCATAATTTTTTTTTGAAATTGAATTATCATATAAATTAAATGATCCAGTATTTTAAGGCCTCCAACAATTGGTATCAGAGCAGGATTTTGATTTACATGATAATTGGAAAATATTTATTGTCCATCAAAATCAATTTAATTGATTTAATTTTAATCTTGAATGAATGTTAGATCTAGGATATAATTTTTTTGCAGAGATTCTTAAGTTTCTTCCCTCCATTATGGTTCGATTCATTAGATCCTTTAATAGTTTATGCGTAGTTATTTTTCTGTCTTCGATTGGGTTGTAATAATTAATTTTTAGTTTTAGATCATTAGATTTTGTTGTAATTATTCCATGTAATTTTTTTGGTTGGTCATAATCTACATCGATTGATGAGTCAGGCACCAAAGACAATTTTCGCGATGAACGAGATTTGTCGGACAACAATTCAAAAACTTTTGGTGAATTTTTATTGTGTTATAATGAACCATGGAGTGTAAATTAGTGACTATGAAATCACACAAAAGTGTCACAATACACTTAATAGGTATACTAGGTGCCGTGAAAACATGGCGCGGTGGTGCGATTATGTGCTGTTTTAGGACGAACAACCTCCCGGAGTATTTTAGTGGTGGTGGCATAGTATGGGTAAACTTTGACTCACCCTAGATTTCCTACTGTGACAACCCGCGATCCGAGATAAGGGGTGGCCAGCCCGATACTCAAACGTAACAGGAATCATGGATGAATATCATTCTCAGCATCACAAAAATAAACTGAGTATACGGGAAAACCACCCAATAAATTAGAAAACGGGTTGCCAAAAGTTTAGAAATTTAAAACCAGTTAAGAAAATTAAATTAAACAACCCATTCTGACAAGCAAGTGGAATTCCACAAGAATATATATAATACATCTAACACGAATGTACATAAAAGGACCGAATAGGTTGTCGATCCACAGCTACATACAACACAGTACAACAATTTAATATCTTACTTAATGCATTCAGTAAACAAGTACAAAAGTTTGGGCCACACGCCCGATGAAAAGACCCGATCATATCTAGAATACCAAAATGGAGGCGTCTAAAACAACGTCCCGTAATATCCACAAAATCTTACAGACCGTCAAAGTAACAGGAGTGGAAACATCAAAACGGGCGTCCTTGTGGGGGGAGCACCTGAGCGGGTACAATCATATACACAGCAAGGAAAATAAACCGGTCAGGGCCGGGTTCTATATGATCAACAGAATAAATAAAAAGCATGATAGGAAATAACAGTTATGCATGGATGACAAGGATGATAAAATGGCATGATAACTAGCATGTTAACTTACATTACAATTTAAGACATTTAACTTAATTATGAAATAAAATGCCATTTACATAAGATAAATAAAAGTAAATAACTTTAAATGAAAACCTTTCCTCAATAATCCAATTACCATTATCTTTTATATTCCTCAATAGGAATAAAACCATTTATTAACTTCCATAGTTAATTATCTTTCCATTTTATCTTTCCATTCCTTAATAGGAATATCATTAATATTAAGTGCTCTTTATGGCACGTATCCATGCTCTTTATGGAATATATATCCATCAAGTCCCACTTGATGCAGAAAAGTTATATTCTCATACATATAAAGATTCTAAGACCGCCCCTCCGAGTTTCCCCACTGGGCGCGCCCCTAAATGACTGTCATCTTCCAGGGCTTATCTATACAAGACAACCTGGGCACCTATCGCGATACGTCGGGAAGCGGCCATATGCCTGCGGGAGAGTCAAGACCACACCCGGAATCTCCTCACCAGCCAGAAAACATATAAAAACCCCGCATATGGCCTAGGACTATATCCACCCTGCATTCATTAGCCAGGGGGCATCACCAAGCGCGCGAACTTCCCTTATGATGTCATTTAGAGAGGTGTGTTTAAGTAAATTAACATTTACCATTTTTAATCTCATCATCATATTCAGTATTCATTACCAATTTCCATTTCCATTATCCATGTGATTGGTTATTTTTATTCGAACCTAACATCATTAAACAACTGGGTTCATTTTATTTGAACCTATCATTTTTAAACAAACTTGGGTTCATATTATTTGAACCTATTTCCATTGAATATTATCATTGATATTCCTCAAATTTCAAGTCCCGACTAAATCTCCAAATGATCATTATGATACTACAAGTCCCCAAAGGTCATAAAATTTTGATAAGCCCTTAAGTCTCCAAGCATGGGCATTTAACTTCCTAACTTCTCAAAAGTTCAATAAAAGAAGTAATGCCTTAGCATTACTTGAAACCTACCTAGAATAAACCCTAGATGACCCCATTTTAATCTAAGGTGGCGACCAAACTCAACTTCTACTCTAGGACTCTAAGTTTACTTCATTCAAGAAGGTTCCTAGGTCCTAAGCCTAAAGAAAAAGAATAAAAATTAAAAAGGAAAATGACTCAAAACTGCAGGACCCGAATCAATTCGCCCTAGGGGCCGAATCGATTCGCCCCAGCGAATCGATTCGCTCTGAAAGCGAATCGGTTCGGAAAACAAACCCAGGTTTCTGTAAATGCCGAATCGATTCGGCCTTAACCCGAATCGATTCGGGTACCAAGACCTGGGAATCTGCAACTATGCGAATCGATTCGCCCAAGGGGCCGAATCGATTCGCCCCTACGAAAAAGCCAAGAATGGCTATGGAGTCTTGAACTCCAAATTTCTCCTTAAACCCAAAACCAACCCATCCAAGATCATTATATGGAACTAATACTCCACAAATACGTCTAACTACCATCATTTGCAACATTTATCATCCAAATCCATTTCCAAGGGTTAAAACCCATAAATCTAACAAAAAGCCCTAACTAAAATAAATCATAACTAATCCACAACTATCAAAGCTAATTAATCAACTTAAATCATATTGTAGTAAGTAGATAACTTGCATTGATGTAGGAAATTAAGATTTGTGAAGATGAAAGCAAGAACAAACTCCAAATCTTTAATCTCTCTCTTTCTCCAAAGCTCTCCTCTTCTCTCTCTCTCTCTCTCTCTCTCTCTAGGTCTAAAAGTGTGTAATAGAAGAATGGGAATAGAGTTGGGAAAATAAAACATGGCATAAGTCTAAAAGCCCACTTAAATGATCAATATGCGATATAATAAATTGCAACTACACATTCAAGCTATAACCAGTCAAAAGTGCCCGAAATGCCAAAATGCAATATGACACTTATTTTGACTGTCTCGCACCTACCGGGACTAACTACACCCTCCAAATTATCATTTGGAAATTTTATTACTCATTTTAAGTTCCGGTTTCATATTAACCAAAAATGTCATTTTAATTCTTATGACACCATAAATCACCACATGGATACTTTTACCTACTCACAAGGTAATTCTGCAACAATTAAGTAAATATTAACCTTTTTCACCTTAAATTAATATTTACCCAACATCCATCATTTTATAATTAATTACTATATATAGTAAATAAATATAAAATAGGCTCTCAAAAGTGAGGGTTGTTACACCTACTTGGTATGGTTCCTTTCAAGGGAAGGATTCGTGGAGTCAATGATTACTTGAGATAAGGAATTAGAGACCATAATGGAGAGGGACCTATTTTAGTTTCCTTATTGTTTATGGATTGTATCGCTTGCTTTTCTTATTTTATTGTGATTGTGGTTCTTGTTTAATATTTCTGTTTTACTTAATGGCGTATTAAAATTAACTAATTTTAGCGGACCCATTAAATTGGACAACATGGACAAATATTATTGGCCCTACCTTAGATCATGTTTTTCTTAGAAAATAAATTTTTAGTGGTTCATTTTAAATTTATAAAATTCAATGGATTTTATTTATTACTCGAATTAAATTTAATTTCCAGAATTATTTTAATTTAAAATAATTTAGTTATTTTTGGATAATTAAAGTAAGGAAATTGGTTAATTTAATTTGAATAAATAAATTGGAAAATCCCATTATTTTAATTGGATAATTTAAAATTGAACAATCTCCATGGTTATATGCTTAATTTAATATTTTTAAAATTATGGGGTTTTAATGTGTAATTAGAAAATATAAATTAAATTTTCGGATTTATTTTGTGAATATAAGGAAATTTAGAATTTATATTTATTACACATGTTTTGGACGCGCGAAAATTTTGACAACCGAAAATTTTGACATGCGTCAGTTACCGTTTAATTTTTAAAAACATTAAAATTAAACTTCTCTTTTTGACAACCCTCACAAAATTTTTAAATTACTAAGTGGGAGAGGGATTTGATCACAAACAAATTCCACGATCTCCACCAATGGTTTGTATGTTTTCAATAACAAGTAGGTCCTCCAAAGAGGAATACTAATTATTGTGGTAACTAGTGTAAATTTTCTTACGAATAATTTTGAACTCATATTCATATGGGAGGCCCTAGAGGAGGAGTCTATGTGATATGGAATAGCCTAAAATTAGTTGGTGGTATACACTTAGACACAAAATTATAGTATAGGTTCTTCAAAGAGGAATGCTATTATTTTGTGGGACCGAATTGTCAGCTATTAATTTTATTTGGCATAGCCTTTGCTTAATGGTAACATTAAAGGATTTGACCTGCCTAATGTGATTATGTATAGTAGGTTCTCCAAAGAGGAGTGCTATTCAAACAGTAATTGGGATGCTGACAAATTCTTTTAAAATGGTAGAGGGAACCAACTTTAAATTGAATTCAAAGTTAATTGGTTGTCATAATATGTTCTCTATTATGTGATTCTCTAGTTTTAAATGGTAACTCCAATATCCAATTATTTCATACTCAGTTTTCTATACCTTCTGGTAATAATTAAAAGGACTGAATTTAAATTAGACATAATCTTGATGATAGAAAAATGCATATGTGTATTTTCTCAGTGTTGTCTTGAAAATCACATTATAAGATTTCTGTACAGAAATCTGGAATATCAGTGGAAAAGATTAATAGTATGACACAATATGACTTGTTCGATAAATCAGATATATTGTGACATTATATTAATCAGTGTCCATTGCTTATAATATAATGATTATCTCACATCTAATATTTGATAATCAGGGCATATAGTTAGGCAGGTTACCATGAATGACTTTATAGGAATATTAGTATGATCGATACAATCCTAGTTATTAGATTATGTTTTGATGGTGATTTCTCATCTGAAGGAACTAGAAATCTAAAGAGGTGAAATTGATGGGGAAACCCACGTCAATATCCTCCCCAACAAAATATTTTATCATGATATCATATAGGTATTCAAGTTACAGAAATAACTTCACTTTTTAGCCGAAAGGTTGATAGAAGCTAAAGTCAAATAAAAAACTATTAAGTTGGAATTCGGGCAGTGGCTAGGTTTCAAAGACAGTTAGCGAATTGCGTAATCGCAAGTGAATTCACAAAGACCAGTCAGAATACTAGTAAGAATTAATATGCTTATCTTCTTTAAAAGAACAAGGTAGGTATATTTTATTTGCACAGAAAAAATTGAATAATGTTTAATGGTGTGTTCTACGATAACATGAGCCATTAATCATTGTTTATAGGAAACTAGTCAACTAGTGATAGGTGAATTTATATACTACTGGGAATTTATAATTGCAGTGCGAGACGTGAGTCTCAGTTTTGATAATTAGAGATTAATTTTAAATGATTTCTTATAAGTATGTAAGAATATAAGGAACTTTGGTTCAACTTCAACTCTTTTTATGGAAGGATACTTGTTTTATTTTAATATCATATGTATTTTTAATGGTAATAAACACTATATTCATCTTTGGTACTAAAACGGATAATCATTATAAAATAAATCTCTTATTTAATACATTGTAGTTTTTGAATAATATTCATGATTTATCACTAAATGGATGAGATTATTTTCTATAAACCTTAATATATCTATAACACCAAATACCCAGGTCATTTTATCTAAATGGATTCTAAACTAGTATAAGGTGGGTTCTTACATTCATCGGAAGTGGAGGCACTTCTAGTTAACGAATGTGATTTAGATGGAAAATGACCAGGAGGTATTATAACTACAAAAATATTAGAATTGGTTTATTATGATTTATGTGATTATATAATTACCTATTCGGGAATTTAAAAATTATAAATTAGTAGCTCGGATTATATCCATGAAGATAATGCCATGAGTTACTTTCAGTAACGGTTTGTCAAATAAAGAAGAATTAGGTTTCTTTCACACGTGATAAGATTCATGCTAGTTATTCATAAGATATAGATACAGACATGCCAAGATTATTTTCCAAGTCAGTTTTCTTTACTCCCATTAAAGATAATAAATTGCTTTCAATTCAATTCCGATACTTCATATAATGAGTAGTGCAACACTTGTGTTGGAAGAAACTTGACAAGTTGGAACAAGGATAAATATTTAAATCTATATTCTAGACCACATTACCAAAAGCATTGTTCGGAACAAATGAAGGTTTAATAGGCTTATGTGAACTTATTTCATACCACCAATATAGGTGAAAACATCACAAATAAATGAGTATGACATTTTACTACCTTATCTTAGTGGGAGGATTGTCAATTCTCATAATGGTGAAAACTATATGAACGCATCACGATTTGTACACCCCTAAAGGGATAACATTATCATACTGGGAGCATTTCTTATTCTTAGGATTGTCACCCATCGTCACCACTAGAGAAGAAGATAACAAACCCTGTAACTAAAATAAGGTATTCCTTCACAAGGATGCATAACATTCTTGAAAAAGTTACGATATTTGGTACTATATAAATTCAGCAAAATGGGGCCAAACCCATCGGTTGCAAGTGAATCTAGTAAGAGAGGTAAACAAATTCATGATTTTGATAAATGGTTGGATGTGTTCAATGTGTATGAAAGGAGTGATAGAAGTGTGTTGGTGTTTTTAGATATTAGATGTATGGATATATTTATCGTCGCATGCGATGTAGGGACATGTCATACAGTTAGAGTGTGGTAGTCCAATCAGTTTAATATGAAAATAGTAGAAAATTTTATTACATTTTTGGGATTAGATTATCATTTGATCACTAGAAAGAATGTACTTTTACTTATCTAAGTTATCATATTGATATTATTCTTTCGAAACTTTATTATATAGTATTCCAAGAAAGTCTTTTTCTCTTTCAGATTTGAAATTCGTATTAATCTAGAATAAAACATTGATTTTAGTAGAATAAATATTCAAGTACCTAAGAAGGATTAATGAAAATATATTTGCTTGCCAACTAAAGAAATCAGTAACTTGTAGGTTACTAACTCATGTATTCAGTCATATTTAAGATTCTAGAAAGTGTATAGTACGCCTTGTATAAGAAATTATACATATGGGAGTTTCTAGTGGTTGTGATTGCATTGGTTGACAACTGGTAAGCCTCTTACTTTAGGTGTGAGGTATGGTTTCTAGATGGACAGTTCCGTGCCTTTAAGTATAACTGGGATATTGCTGGGGTTGTATACTAAAATTCACGGTTCACTAGTGAATTTTAGTATGTCTATTTAATGAGAATCTTCAAAAGTGTTGTTTACATCATATTATTTTATATATTTATGCATATGTCTTTTATTCTACACAGTAGATGATTTGGTGTGTAGAGTTCGTCACACACATGGAAGATGAAATCATTGGTCATTGTAGAATATAAGTCTAGTTCACAATCTTAGATGGTTATGTACAAACCATCAGTGGGATTGTAGCAGACTATTTTAGTAGGTCTATCTTGATTACAGGAAACAATATAATTTCGACTTGTTGTGCTAGTATACTTTATGTGTATTAAATGAGACCAATTTGAGATAATTGTCTTTATACTGACTATATAAGATAACGCATATCTCATGGTTATTATGAGTGCTGAAGCTCTTAATCCGAACATAATTAATGGACACGCTCATCAATTGTTCATTACTTTAACTTATTGGGTGAGATTCATTTATGGATCAATAAGCTTGGTAGATTGGGTAATGGTGATTAGTGTATGGTGAAAGTTAATTATGAATTGAATCCACGTCTCGGTATAAAGACTGATGGTACCCTATTGATGTAGCTTATAAGTTTTCATTATGTCAATCCTGACCGGAGGATTTAATTATCCGACATATAAATTAAGTTAGGCGGACGGTCTCAAGGAATTTATAAAAGGTCGATTAAATATAATTATCGTTAATTTAATTTAATCGATGGGTATCTCTTAAAATATCGCGAAAGATATTATTTTGACGCTGTTAATATTTTTGAAAAAATCATTTTGATTTTATGACTGCCACAGCGTTAGATTTACCACACGAATCAGTGTAACACAAAAGAGATCAAATCTCCACAGTTCTCGTCAGAAGGAATCGTAAATGTATGAGATCTTGAATCTCCTATGTGGATACGCCATAATTTTTTTTAAATGAAACCCAATTGTCATATAAATCAAATGATCCGGTATTTAATTTTAAGTCCTCCAATAACTTCTTGTTTTGGGAATGAGAAAGAGTTACCTTCTTGCATTTGTATAAAAGTTATTTTCAACTTGAATGAGAGACTAGGATGCATTGATATTTTTCTCACCACTAAGTAGGATTTTTTCCTTATAGATCTTGTCTTGTGCCTTTTTATGTGATTGTTTGCTGGTTATATACAAAATTTCTCCCAAAACGCACCTAGATGGATCCAACATGAACCTTTATTAAATTGAAATTTGGCCTTGTATCTAGTTAATTCACCAAATTGACGTAGATTGCTTCTAAAATGTTATTTGATTAATTAAACTTAAAACTAGTTTTGTTTAGTTAAGTGTTTAATTGAAGCATTTGTTCAATTATGTGGATCTAGTATTTCTCTCTCCTAGATGCTTGTTTCCTAGGCTTGAACTAGAATTAGCAAGTGAATTTTTAAAATTGGTAATTTCTCACTAAAACCTATTCAACCCTCTAAGTTCATTTGAGAGGAACAATTGCCCTAAAACACACTCCCTTAATTAGTATCAAAGCGATTTCTGTT
Source organism: Sambucus nigra (assembly GCA_949130495.1). NCBI lineage: Eukaryota > Viridiplantae > Streptophyta > Magnoliopsida > Dipsacales > Adoxaceae > Sambucus > Sambucus nigra. The sequence continues at coordinate 53,057,661 of OX422214.1, forward strand.
TTAAGATCTTTTGTTAGAGTTGATCTTCCTTGTTCTGTGTAATTTTTATTGCGTTCCTTGACCCTAGATTTAACCTGTGGTTGTTATTAGATCCTTTTAGGTGCTGGATCAATATCGTGACGGAAGCTCTATGGACCATCCACCTTATTTTGATGGCTCGAGCTGTGGTCACTAAAAAGTTAAATGTGTGATCATTTGAAGTCTAAGCATGAGCATGTATGGATGAGTGTGGAAGATGGGTGGACTAGTTCCATGATTGATGAAGGAGGTATTAGAATCAACAAACTAGGAGTGGATTGGTCGAAAGCTGAGTTTGTTTCTTGCAATTATAACTCAATTTCTTTGAATGCTATTTTTGCATCGATAAGCACACACTCCCTCACATTTGGCATTATTGAAATGTTAACACAATTCTTTAATCTACAAGAACCTCTTTTTATTTTAAAATTTGGCAATATGGTTGACTTATCATTTTGAACTATGTGATGAATCTAGGGAACTGTTCAATAACATTAGTAGGTGATATTGTTGTCACTATCAATCCTATACAGTGTACCTAAAAATATTCTCACACCTCAAAATGTTCTCACTTCCCCCCAAATCATTAGGTATCCGAAGACGACTAATAGAAAAAGGAAATAAATGATCCTTCTATTGTTCAGAAGAAGGTCATATGTCGTATAATAGATGAATCACCCCGCTAAATAATTCCACACTCAAATAAAAATTTGAACTTTGATATACCTATCCACTGACCCGTCATACAATAGAAGATCCCATCTCCCAAACTAAAAAAGGATCCATCTTTCGTATAAAAAAAGGAATTCCATAAACTATAAATAATTTATTGTTACAACAAAAGCATATAGGCACCAAAACTCACATCCTCTTTGAGTTTTATAAAATCTTCTCTAAGAATTTGAACAATATTTTGGCTTATTAGTTACCTTTATCAGTATTAATCTGCCCCCTCAAAATTTACTTTTAGGACCCGAATACCCTTTCCCTATGATACGTCATGAATACTGTGTATTTGTGCCCTTTATGCATTCTATCACGTTTTTGTTCCTTATGCCTATATTTATGGTCGTTAACTAGACAACCTCTATTATGTATTTTTATACGCTTTGCGAGGTATTATTGAGCTTTTATAGGTATTGGAATGCTAAGCGTGTGGATTGGTTGCATTTTGAGGAGGTTCCGTCATCTGACTCAACTTCAAGGACATTTTAGTCATTCCACACATTATCTTCGGATAAGTGAAATTCCATGGAAGCTTAGTTCCTTGAGTTAGCTTCGCGTTGCCATAAACGACACGTTGTTTCGAGTCCAGACGAAGAAGTTAGAGCCAATTTCGTAAAGGAACTTTCCTCTCTTGTGAAAACCCAAGCACCCAAGAAAACAGAGTAACGATCAACCGTCCACCAGACCCCGACCGACCGACCTTTCCAATTAAGCCTGCGAACCAAGATAGAGGCGACTTTTCACTACCATTGGTCGACCGACCCTCCCAAATTTTTGACGTTTCTTCCCTTTTTATTTCTTTTTCTTTTATTTTCTTTTCCACTTACTATATAAACAAAGTTTTGTATTATTTGTAAGGGATCTTCCATTTTAGTTAGTTTTAGGGTTTGCTCTTTGGGAGCTTCTCTCTCTAAGGTTTCAACCCATTTTTGTGTTGTAAGTTACTATTCATTGTCCCTTACATTTAATTTAAGCTTTATTTCCTTTATGTATTGCTTTGTTCTTCATTTACTTGCTTTGTATTTAGTTTTTGTTTTATTTGCTTTGGTTAATTATGTTATTTCTTGCTTTAATTATGTCTAGTAACTAGTTTAAGGGGCGGGGTCATATTTTCGCCATTAATGGGTCTTGAGCTTTGAAATCTAGGTTTTGGGTCAGAATGCATTTAATTGAAACCTCGTATATTAAATATGGAATATTAGGCATTTAAATATCTTTGTCGCGCAACATTAGTGTTTATAGCGATATTGCGAAATTCATCCATGTGTGACCATTTTCGATTAAATGTTTAATCTTTCATTGTTGAATTAATTTTCTTCATGTTTGATGTTTATAATTAATTGTATATGCTAGGTTAATTGCTTTCGAACTGAAATCCTTTTTATGCATTATTTAGCCCATGGCGGGGATGTGACCTTACTCCCGTTTTATTGTTCCTGTTTAGTTTTATTTATCTTTCCCCCATTTTCCCCTTTTATACCATCATCACCTTTTACACTTTTTTAGAAGTAATAAATCAATTAAAGTTTGTCAAACATTCCCTGTGGATTTTTGATACTCGGACTAGCCGTTATAATCCATTTGAGTGCAGTTAAAGTTTAGGTTTTTTGTATTGCGGTAGAAAGTTGATAACAACAATTAGCGTATCTACACGGACGCTTGGTTTCCACCACATCATCCTCCGAGGAAAGTTTGAAGCACCTAGTTGTAAATTTGCCCTCAGAACTCTCAAAAAGGTACTTACTATTCATAGTCACCTTTACACATTAATTTGATTATCTAAGAACAAATTTCTTTTTATAAATATACCATTTTTTCTTCTTGTACCATTTTTTATTTTTGTACCCTATATATAAGGGTGCACCCTCACATGCACCGTATATAAATGTTCCGTGTAGACAAATTTAACACATAAATACATTTTTTTTACCAAAAACTTGTCTAGGCTCATTAAAGGCTAACACTAATTCTTTTTATTAAAGACACTCTCAAGCCCATTAAATCCCAAATATACATAATTACAAAATATTTCTTACCAAATACTTATCGAGGATTATTAACCTCCAAGACATTATTTTTACCAGAAAAGTCATATAATAAGCTCATTAAATCCCACCACTCATTATTTTTCCCAATGAAAATCCTTTAAAAAAGTTGACACGAGCAATATTTATATAAAAATAACGTGCATAGTTCAAATAAACTAACAAGTTCCTTAGCTTAGTTTAATCCCCTCTGTCTCCATAAGGAAACCAAATATAGATTATGTGAAAGCCTAGGATCCTACAAATCTATCCATCAAGTAATCAATCCTTATCTAAATGGTCATTTTTCCCTTGTAAAAAGGCAATTAACTGGCCTCGTCATGACATAAATCTTCAGGTAAACATACATTATCATTTATAGAAAAATGCACGTTCCCAACAAGTGTCTATGTAGGATCATTAAACTAACTCCCAAATTAATAATCTCGAGAAAAAGAAGTTGTCAGGTCCCTATATTAGTCCCAATCGATCGACCTGATGAGGAGTTGATCTCGATCAGCCTAGGTGCTCACTCAAAAGATCGACCCCATGAGAGCCTGATCGATCTCCCCCTCCGGTGACACCCCAAACGAAATAGTTTTACAAAAATAACCAAACATGCTTTTTGAAGGGATTAGAATCACATTTCAACATTATATATTCAATATAAAGGATGAATCTAATATCAACCATGCTTATTCTTCAATATATATATGTTCTTCACCCGAGTTCATCTTAAATCCAAAATTTACCCAAAAATCAATATATTCATATTATAATTATAATCTAAGCTTATGAATCATCAAATCATTATATTTCTCCAATAGATTAACATATACGAACTATAATCAATGTATTAAATTATTCCATCATTATAGTCATTATGATCCATCCCTAAATATGTGAATAATCTTACTAGAGTCCATAACCAGTAATTAATAATAACCAAGTTACATCTAATAGACAAAAGTATAGGTATTTCTTATCTAGAATTCATATGTTGAATCTCCTTTGATGAATCTGAATTGTTGGTTCTTCCTTGCACTAATCCTCCGCTCCCACAATTAGGGTTTGGTCCTCTCTAATGTTATGTTAATTACAAGAATTAACAACGTTATTTAATCTCTAATTTCGTATCCCCCATATGGGACAAACTTATAGCCCCTAAATAAGACCTAAACAATAACCTCATGTTTCAAAAATTTATGTCAAAGGGTTACCCAACTTTATTTCAAGCCGTTATACTCCTCTCGAGACCCGTCCAATGGTTTACCTCCTAAAATACCACAAAATTTCCAAGTTAAATTTATTTATAAACATAATCATATAAATATTCAAATTAAATCCCCAATTATATAATCAATTAAAATATACATGGAATTACATTCAACTAATGGGAGTACAATAAGGCCATCTATATAATACCACAAAGGGAGCCACACCAAAAAGCTTGTTGATTATATTGTTGTAAGTGAACTCCTCCAACAACAAGTACTGATCTCAATTTCCCTCAAAGCCTAACATGAAAGCTTGTAACACATTTTCCAAGATCTGCTTACCCATGTACAAATCGCTCTACGGGTTTTACAAAGTGCTTAATCATGGTTCAATTCTTATAGTTTACCGAAACTCAGCTAAAGGTGAAATATAAGAATCGTGTCTCTGTCGGATATAATGTCGAGTGATGCATAATGAATTCTAACTATCTCGGTAATGGAGATGATCCCCCATTTCCACACTTGGAATTTAAGAGTCTGTAGAACACCAAGTGATTTATGGTGATCTACTTCCACCCATTGTTAATTGGCGCTCTAGGACAAAAATAATGTTACGCCCCACTTTATATTTTCTCACCAATACTGGCACCTCTTTTTATGATACATTCGATCCCCCTCGAAGATATATTACGAATATGGAACCGTATTCCTCCACCAAAATGTCTCATAAAAATCATATTAGTTACCAACCCATCTCCATCCAACCATATCTTTCAAGGCATTATTAATGACTAACCTAGTTGTAACAAGTCATATCACCAAATCATCTCCCAACTTCCAATTATAACTAGATTCCATGCTTGGGATGTGAAAATTCAAACAAGGAACCCTCAATACAATTTTTTGTATCCTAACTATTTATTGAAGTCCAATAGGCACCGGACTTACAACTTGAAGGACACAATCTTTCACATCAAGATACTACCTTATCATATGTACCATTTCTTGAGACCATTACTACAACTAGTGCATCTTTCTACATCCTAGGGAGTCTAGTTTCAATAATCCATTCCATGATAAAAATAATAGGTCTTATACTCCCCTTAATATGAGCACATACACTATCTTAATAGAGGGTTTACCCATTTCCAACATGAACTTAACACCACAGGCTTAACCGATCTAGAAATGATAAAAAATAACATGTGTTCATAATACCCAATGGGGTATAACTCTGCCCATCCCGAATCCAACAAAGCATCCCAACCTATCATTTACACCCGATCCTCTAACGAGTCCAATAATGGGCATTACCCTATGAATACCACTATATACTTGTTTTGATATCATCATCTGTTATCATACACAATCTTATAAAATGCAGGAAATGCTACCCCTATCTTCCTAGCTCTCAGAATAACCCAACCGATCACTCAATAAATACTATATATCACGTGCATTCTTGTGCACTAAGAGAAAACCATCACTAGCAAACTAAATCATATAACTACCACACCAAATTTGGTATAAATATGTAGCCAATATCATATCACTAACCTAAGTACACCCAAATCATGGTCACAACCGATTAATGTACACACAACCCATAAGTAAACATCATTACATCAAATCCACCACATGAATCAATGACATGTCACCACCATGACCAACCAATAAATATTGGTTACTCGCACACCCCCATCTTGAGTTCACCCAACCTATGACTACGAAAAATAAGGAACTCACACAACCCAATAATAAATTAACAAAATAACATACAAAGCATTAACATATCCCACCATCATATAATATATAGGGCACTCACACGACCCAAAAATAACATAATAAATAGGGCACATATATGTAATCCATCAAGTGATTAACAGTAGGTTATTGGATCTAGATATTAACCCCAAAGAACTCATATGTTAGACAAATAATCCAAATAATGGAACCCTTGTATTCACTCCATCCTAAATGGCTTACGAAATCTCCAAGAAATACATTGAACCTTGTATTCACTTCCATATGGACCAACGTCTGTCACCTCCAAAGCCATATCCTAGTGAATATTTATCTCCTTAATATCACCATATTAACTCCATATATGTCTGCCCAATGAATAACATAAGTCGTAACCATGTTAACTGTGTCGATAACTAAATCCATATATATAAGTAACCCCACACGAATCAACTATGCCCATATCGCGTATAAAATGACATCATCATCTAATAAACACACAATGTCTCGATACAATGGATAGCGCGCGTTATTATATCTATGATGAAAGAACAACATCATTAGCTAATCTGTCATCTCAATATTCCATAGGTTCTCATTCGACCCATGCAACATTAAATAATATCACACAATTTATACTCTAAGCCCGCATATCCACACTATAACTACACACATCAAGCTATGTATGAACACATATATTCCATAGGATCACATCTTGAGATATAAAAAGTAGATACTCATGCCCACTTATTGGTATTGGCTAGTGTATTCACAACACTCCCCCACCCTAGCCTGATCTATAGTGGAATAGCTTTTCCTAGGTTAACACAACCTAGATGGGCACAAAATCATACTATATCACGAGTGATATGAATAAAAAATTGATAATGACTTTAACAAGCCATATAAAATTTAGATATATTTTAGTTCATACAAGGCTGCACCCGCTTCCCACGAGGTGCTATATGACCAAAAAATCACTTGAAACCTAAGATTACACATCAAGTACTAATGATAACACCAATGATGATAAATTGATAGGAAACGACCTAACCATCATTAGTTCCTACACATACCCGAATCTACTTTCGAACACCTTCCAACTATATGGCTAAACACTATGCATTTATATACTATTCGTGAATTTTCTTAGGAGATCTTCCTTGTGTATCCATTTGCTATCTAGTGGAATTCCATTGTCATTTATCCCACTATCTTTGACAGGGATACTATTGGCCCTACTCTCACAGATATGACCCTCAATCATATCGTGCTTATCTCATAATATTTTATAACTCACTCGTCCCTTAACATTTACATAAATAATGAGTCCATTATTTACGCCCAAGAAATGTATGCAAACCTTCCCATAAAACCTGATCACTAGGACATTCAACCTAAATAACACAATTATATCTCTTCTCATTGTTGGCTTCTAACTCTTTAGATGTACTTACAGAACAATTTAGAAATCTCCAGCTCATACTCCATAATCATAAGGTAACCTTACTCGAAGGTTATGATCTATATATTCTTCACTACCCAAATCTTATACGGGTTATACCCAACATCTAAACTTCGCTTGAATCCGAACATAATGTAATTCCATCATTTTATCAGGGCTAACCACACTTATCTTTCTTCCCACATCACCGTTAAGACGTATCAATCATTTGATTTGTTCACTCAATCATCGAAAGGAATTTCCCGGTCCTAAATTGTCATTGAAACATTACCACAACATACATAAAATCCAAAAATATAATGGGTTTTCCCAAAATAGGAATCCTTTTATGTTATTAAAGTCGTCATGAAATAAGGCACATAAGTTCTCTGTGCCTGTGAAAATGTATAAACTATCATTTTTTTCCAACCATGACAACGTACTTAATTATCTTCATAGGTGTGGTGAGTACTATTATTTAACTACTCAGTCCATCTTGACAATTAGATCATTAACGATCTTTATTATCTTAACCCCTCTACGCTCCATTGCTCCTTGATTTTCCCAAACTCCCAAGTAGAAACAATCGTTGTCGATGAATGGGCCATCGCGAAACAAGAGTATAAAAATCTATTACAGGATCTAAACGTATAAAAAAACTCAAAGGAAAATGAAACAGGCTTAGAGAGACCCTGTGGCTCTAAACCATGCTCTTATAACAACTGTAACACACCATATTTTCCACATATTAGGTGGCCAGACTTATACACCGAGAATAAAGAATTTCAAATAATTTATATCATTCTAATCATTAATGAATAGCTAATATGATAATAGCTACAAGTAAAAGTGATAACAAAACATGGCAAAAAAATAAATCTGAATGTAACTAAATATCTATACAAAATCAAATGCCATAATATAAAGTCAAGAATAAATAGTCCAATGAATAAGTAAACAACTTTTGAACCCCATGACCCATAAAATGAATAAGTGAAATATGGAAATCCAACTGATAAGAGAAATAAAAAATAGGCAACTTTACATATCCTACTATGACAACTGGATGATTTTGACTCTATAATCAATCAACCCATCTTTGATCTTGCGACTAACTAATACTTGAAAAAGGAATTTAAGAAAAATATGAGTCAGGATCAACATTGATAATATAAATCTAACTCTTCTTGAAACATTATTAACTGAGACTTATTTATGTCTCATGTTGTTCCCGTCAGCACTGACTCCTAAGGTATCTCCCCTTCCCTCTATCAAAGGAAATTATAACGATACATACTGTAATACCCCTTATTTTCATGGCTTATTAATAAATGGGGATAATTATTACTTGTGTGATATAGTAATAATAAAATACATAAATTAAATGATAATTAATTTTTGCATGTGATGTGATTTTTGTGCCGCATGTTATAAATAATTAATTAGTGATATTAATTATACGATATTGGACTATGTGTTCCATGTAAAATAATTAAGTGTGTATTTTATTTATGCCGTGAGGTATTGCCATTTAGATTCGACTTTGGATGGACCCGGAGACCCGAAGATGTGTTTTTAGTACTTTGAATTGGGCCTATGGGCTACATATACATTAGGGACAAGTTTTTATAATACTCTATATTTTTTATGAATTATTTTATTGTGAAAAATAATTATGTGTGCTTGCACTGACATGTGATGTTACTATTTATAATTTAAATGTGTTATAAAAACCACGTTTGAGTATTTGGACTTTTTGGACTCGTTTCGTATAATATATTAGTTGCTTCTTATGCCAAGTTGTTTTTTGGGATGTTAAAACGTCAATTTAAGATTTAAAATAATGGGTTTTAAGTCCTATGGGTTGGTATAGGGCTTGGGTAGTGTTTTAGGCAATTTGAGGATGTATGTGGGCTCATTTGGTTGGGGCTTAGATTAAGCCTAAGTCTAATTTCGTGGATCATTAGTTATTAGAGTATTTTTCCTTAACCTAAACTCATATTATACAATTGGAGAAACCTTAGAGGCTATAGAGAGGAGACACCAAGAGGAAAATGTGTCACCCCACCTAATTAAATACTGGATGATCAGTCCTATATTAATTAAAAGAGGCTTCTCATTTGGTTCATTCTCAGCATCACTGTCGAAAATCATATTAATTACTAACCACCTATTAGTTAATTAAGCCGGTGTCAAAATTTTTATCTTTCATTAAACAGTTGATAATAATATGCTGAAAACTAGATTAAAACATTCACACCATTAATATAGTCTAAATTATCACAAGGAATAAATAAATAACTTCCTTGCCGAATAAACCATCGGCTACAAAATCCAAATCCAAATCCAAATCCAAATAATATGTCCAAAAATTAGTAAATAAATCCCACTATAAGTCTGAAATGAATAACTGCAATAAATGAAGTCTAAATGGGGCAACAAGCCCAACTGAGACACTAAAATGAAATTCTACACTAGGAATGAAAGGTGGAAGCATCTAATCAAGTCTCGCAAGCCTCCACAGTACTTCATCAAATCATTCCTGGAATAGATCATCAAGTTTGGCGTCCCTCTAGCTAGATATCTAAAAGGTTTTGGAAAATATTTATAGCAAGGGTTAGAACCCAAAGCCTTTTGAAAACATTTAGCAAGAAGTTATCACAATTTAAAAATTAGTTATTGATTACACATGTTAGATTCATGTACACTCTCTTGAGTTTCCTCACCTCTCAACTATTATGCACGCCTAACGTTTTCTACTTAGCCCACCTAGCCATACTACCCAAGCTAACTAGACGTAAGTATCTATCTTGACTATCGACACCTATAAGACCCCGTACCTCCCGCTATCAGAATTAACATCTCTCGTATGTTATTGATATCATAAGTAACATTCTCCATCTCTTATCATTTAATCATTTAATTAAGTTTGACTACTTAATTCATTATTTATATACACACTACCAATCTCTCTACTATCACACGTAAGTAGAATTATTCAAACGGTTATATATATATATATATATATATATATATATATAATTATGGTGTCTCAAAAGGACCACCACCGTGAAAGTAGGCATACTCTGCTACCAGTCCATATACCTCTCGTACTAAAATAAGGACTATTGGTTCGGCATGTCTCCTTAAACCCAAAATCAAATAACAAGCAATGGAGGCGAACATAGTTCGAAGCCTTTGGGCTACGCATATACCTAACGTACCCAAACGATCTGTCAATCTCACTAATATACGACACATAGTGAGCCGCCTTAAGTTCTATGTCCTGGGGCACAAATACAGACCTCTTTGGAATCGGCAAGGTGGGATTGCCCACTTCATAGGAACTTCTATGATAGCAGGCAGCGTAGGTATGTTCAAATTTAATGCCAATCATATAATAGGTATACACACAACCTACATATACATTTATTCAATAGATATACACACAACCTAATCATTATACTTCGTACGTAGTATTTATATCTCGAATACTCACCGTACTATCAAGTTACGATTATTTTCACTATTGTATTAATCCTAGTATTATTATCTACTCTAAGGGTCATAATTATCCTTTAATAAAATTCAGTAGCTAGCTCTATCATACACTACTAGTCTATAATATACATTTACTTAAATTTTTCGTAACTTAGTCTCCTTTTCTCGAATTAATTACGCCTCAATTTAAATATATTAAACCTCACCTTAAATCCCCTCATTAGGACTAAGTTAAAATCCCCTCACAAGTTTACCGTAATATAAAAAATCCCTCATTATATTTTTAAACAAGTCCCAAAAGTTTCCCCGACAAAATTATAGGACTTTTAGATTAAAAAGGGAAATTTCACATTTTCTAGGAAACCGAATTGATTTTCCAGGAGGCCGAATCAATTCACTTTTCGAATCGATTTGCCTCTAAACTGAATCGATTCGAAATTACCCAGATCACCTTCTACCTCCATGCAAATGTATTTTTCACCATTTTTCTCATTAAATTCTCCATAATTCTATACCAAACTTCAAACCAATTACTCTAAACATTACCAACATGTATTAGGATGATTTCCAATGTAATACAATCCTTAAAACATTATGATTTCTAATCAAGAATGGATCATAACATCTATTCATCAAAACCCTAGATTTTCATGTTCTTTATTTATACACAACATAAAGCCCAGATTTTCTCATCTAGATTATCACCCATGGCCTGATTTTATAACCTCTACATGCATACAATCAGTCTACATGAAAACCTACCCATAACATGGGTTTAAATTCACTTAAGTTCCAATTTCATCATTTATATCAAGATGTAAAACTTGACTCTTCCATGGGTATTATAACTTCAAGGAAAATTATAAATAACCACTTTCCTTGTGTTAGATGATCTGATTTCGTAGCTTTGATGTTGGATGGTGCGCCTTCTCTTCCAATCCTCACTCCAAGATTGATAATGATGCAAGATCACACTCCAATTCCTTAAAAACTCTCTCCTGGGCTTCATAAAAGGTTTATCTTATTCTCTAATGGTTTCTCTAAGTTTTCTAACCTCTAAACCCTAAAATCACCCATCTATATGCAGATAAAGATGTTGGAAGTTCGTAGGTCTTTTAACCCTTGGTCACTAAATGACTAAAATGCCCCCATACGGTGACGGTTTAGTCTAAAATTGCCTCGGGACCCAATTGACACCCCCGGGTATACTATTCTGACTATTTCGACCCTTTCGGAGTCATCCATCTTGGTGGGGATGACTCTTCCCAAGGGAGGTCGCACAACCACCTATACTACATTGAGGAGGATGCCTCACATAATGTACTTATTCCGATAGACTCGATTCCAGTTGTGAGAGATTTTGAGGATGTATTTCAGGAAATACCAAGATTACCACCCAGCTGAGAGATCGAGTTTATTATTGACCTAGCACCGAGTATGGGACCAATTGCTCGAGCAATGTATCGCATGGCTCCTTCAGAGATAAGAGATTTAGGGGAGCAAATTCAGCAACTATTAGGGTAGGGTTACATTCGGTGGAGTACATCACCGTGGGGTACATTGGTGTTATTTTTGAAGAAGATTTATTGTTCGCTTCACTTGTGTGTAGACTACAAGGAGCTGAATAAGGTCATGATACGGAATAAGTATCCATTATCAAGGATCGATGACCTGTTTGACCAGTTGAGAGGGGATGCATACTTATTCAAGATTGATATGAGATCGTGGTATCACCAGTTGCACATTCGGGAGGAGGAAGCTCTGAGGACCTCTTTTTTGCCACAGTACAGGTCGTACGAGTTTAGGGTGATGCCGTTTCGTCTCACCAATGCACCAGCAGTGTTCATGGATCTCATGAACATGGTATTTAGGGAGTTTTTTGACCAGTTCGTGATTGTGTTTATAGACGACATTCTGTTTTACTCTCGCATTGAGGAGGAGCATGCAGAGCATTTGCGTAGGGTTCTACAGACACTTTGGGACCGCCAGTTATATGACAAATTTGAGAAGTGTGGATTTTGGCTACGAGAGGTATAGTTTCTTGGCCACATCATATCCGACAGTGGTATTTCTATTGATCCGAGTAAGGTATCGGCAGTGAGGGAGTGAGGATAACCCACGACATTGACAGAGATTCACAACTTTTGGGGGTTGGTCGAGTATTATTGCCGATTCATTAAGGGATTCTCGAAGATTACGGGTCCGTTGATGAACCTGACTCGTAAGGGCGTACCGTTTGTGTGGAGTGATCACTGTCACTGCCTAGGAGTCGGATGCATCCTTACAACACTACACAAAAATGGTAAAATTATCACCTTTTTATGGACCAGGCTTGTCACGGTCAATGATCGTGACACAAAAACACGCATTTTTTATCACGATCATTGACCGTGACAAGTCCGTGAGAAAGACTTGTCACGATCATTGACCGTGACACGTCCGTGACAATCCTGTCAGTAAAAAAACCTTGTCCCTTCTTTTTTTCCCACCGAATTTGTTCCCTCCATTTCTCTCTCTCTCTCTCTCTCTCTCTCTACAACTTTGGTATGTTTTCTCTCTATTTCTCCCCATTTATGTATATGTGCGTGTGTGTATATATGTGTGTAAATGTGCATGTGTGTGGTGTATGTGGGGGGGGGGGGGGGGAGGCAACAGGGCTGAGGGGAGGGGGGTATGTGTGCCCGCACGCGTGTGTGTATATATGAGCGCGTGTGTGTATATGTGCGTGTGTATATATGTGTGTGCGTGTGGTGGGCAGGGGCAGCGGGGGGGGGGGGGGGGGGGGAGGGGTTAGGGCCGGGAGTGTATATGTGCGTGTGTGTATTTTTTTTAATTAAATTTTTATTGGTTTATTAGACATTTCCCCTCATATTGTAGTGCCCCTTGTAAAAGAATTGATTGATTTAATATTGATTGGTTGTTAATTTTTTTTGTAAATTAATTATTAGTGCCCCTTTCATATGCAAGTAGGATTGCCCCTCATTGTAAATTAGTAAATTAATAATTGTGTACTTTAATTGTTAGTTTAATTGATGAAAATAATTAATTGAGTAGATGAATTAGAGGGAGTACGGGATACACATTTGTTATTGCCATTGCGATTGGATTATAGTGGATCGATGTTGGGTTGTTTAATATTAAAAGTGGTATGACCACTGGATTATTGTCCATATGAGGTTGGGATTTTTTTAACTTTTTTTGAAAATTACTTTGTATAACGAACAATATATATATAGTATGATAATTAAATGAAACATACTTGAAATTACATATAGTGCGCATAGATACTAGCCTTCTAGTTCTTATGCATACGCATTCAATAGCCCTTAGACCCGTTCGAGAGTCATTACCCCTGTAATGAGATCTCTCGAATTGTCCCATTTGGACAGTTTGGGACTGCATAATTTCTATATAATAATATTCTTAGTGGCTTAAAGTTGTTACTTTTAGAGGAAGTTCTGCAGTCGTTTCCTAATGTTCTCTGGGTACGTACTAGATTGACAAGTGTGACTCTTATTTCAATTGATCAATTGAAATAATACTCACGCTTGCCAATCTACGTCGTGTACTTGGAGAACTACGGGGATATGCTACCGAATTTTTCTCAAATCGTAACAATGTGCATGAGCTGTTAAGTATATTATAGAAATATGCGGTCTTGAATGGGATAGGACCACTCACCCTTTAGAGGAGATGGAGTAAATAGAAATTAAATGAAATTAAATGAAACATACTATAAACCTAAGTTTTGTTTATACTAATCCATGAATATACGCTTCTTACCTTTAATAGGTGATTAGTTGTGGTAGCTGTGATGGGATATTCGAAATACAAAGAGTGGATGGGTGAGACAAATAGAATGGGGAATGTGTTTCGCAGAGGTGCTAATGAATTTGTGAAATACGCAAAGAGATGTCATAATGATGAAGAGTTTCTGTGTCCGTGTGCTAGGTGTAAGAATGGTAAGGTGTTTGAGTGAAAAACAATTTAACTACATTTGTAAGATCGGGTATACAAGATAGTTATCGATTTTGGAGTTTTCACGGTGAATTAAAAGTTCCTTTTCTCCCCGAACGACCTTCACAACAACCTTTAACAAGTAGGATAGATGTAGAAGGGGACGATGTAGATCATAACATGTTAGAGGATTTAGTTGATGATGCGTACGGAGTTTATGAAGCAGAGGAGAATGAGGTTACTGATAATGTACAAGGTTCAAGTGCTCGTGAATATATCACGATAAACCTTGACGATAACTACCAAAGTTTAAAATTTAAGGTGACCCAACCGTTATACTCTAGCTGTGAGAAAGATCAAACAACTTTACATGCCATGGTTGGTTTGCACAGTTTGAAGACGCATCACGGTTTATTTGGCAATAGCGTGACATGAATTCTGAAATGGGTGAAGGGGTTACTACCCAAGGAGAATACACTTCTAAATAGTTATGAAGAACAATTTTAAAGGTTTGGGAATGAAGTATAAATCGATTCATGCTTATGTGTATGACTGCATACTATACCGAAAGGAGTATGAAAATCTCGATCGTTGTCCGGTTTGTGATGAACCTAGATATATCCAATCTACTAGTAAAGAAGGCACAAGATCAAAAGTGTTGAAATATTTTCTCATTGGGCCTTGATTAAAGCTATTTTTCACAATACCATGGATAGCGAAGGCAATGACTTGGCATGCTAGGGCAGAAGTAGGGGTAATTACATGCGTCATCCTATTGATTCTACAGCTTGGAGGAGAATGAATTATGAGTATCCCGATTTTACTCGAGAACAACATAACATTCGTTGGCTATATCAACAGATGGTTTTAATCCATTTGGAAATCTAAGCACCAATCAAAGTGTATGACCAGTGATCCTAGCCCCACTCAATTTCCCTCCTTCACAGTATATGAGACCTGAATTTTTGATGATGTCTTCGTTGATACCTGGGCCAAAGGCACCAAATGATGACATTGATGTCTATCTGTCTCCTTTGGTAGAATAATTAAATGAGTTGTGGGAAGATGGTGTGTAATCATTTGAATCTTTTAGAAAAGAAGAGTTTACGCTGACAGTTATGTTGATGTGGGCAATTCATGATTTTCCAGCTTATGGGACATTATCCGGTTGTGTAGTACATGGTTATTTGGGGTGTCCTATTTATGGAGAGGAGACTGAATCTATTCATCTATCCTTTAGCTAAAAAAATGTATACCATTTCCATAAGAGGTTTTTACCCCCGACTCATAGTTTCAAATTTAAGAAAGGTTCCAATTTTTTATTGGGCGGGGTTGAACGTAGGCTACTGTCGAGATAAATTTCAGGTTCAGAAATTAAAAGTAAATCTTCTGAATGTGGACGTAATATGCCAGGTAAGAATACCAAATTTAAGAATGTCAAGCATAAAAAGACCCCAACTGGGAATGAAACTGAGACAAGAAAAGCATGGTCTAGGAGGTCAATTTTATTTGACTTGCCTTATTGGAAGAATAAACCGGTGCGCTATGTATTGAATGTGATGCATGCAGAGAAGAACTTCGCTGAACATATTGTGGACACTTGCCTTGGGGGGAGTCATTCGAAGGATGGAGAAAATGCACGAAAAGACCTTAAATCGTTGAAACTTAAGACACAACTATGGTTGAAAAAAGATAATAGGGGAAGGACAATAATTCCCCCTGGTGCATTTACTTTGACGAGTGGGGAAATAAAGGTTCTTTTAGACACAATATATAATTTGAAGGGCCCATCTAATTTTTCATCCAACTTGCAAAGGATTGTGAATTATACTACTCATGATTTACATAAGTGTAAGTCCCACGATTAGCATGTGATCATGAAATTAGTTCCTCTATTGTTTAAGCACTATGTCTCCAAGCACAAGGATTTGCGAAGGGCTATTATGCAAATTAATATTACCTTTTCACTCTTGTGTGAGAAGGTAGTCAATCAAGAACACATAGTGGCCGCAAAATTAGCGGTGACCGAAGCGATTTGTGTGTTGGAGAAGTACTTTCCCCAGCATTCTTTGACATAAGTATTCACTTGTTGGTACACCTATGCGACGAGGCACTTCTTTGTGGTCCAGTTAGATATCGGTGGATGTATCCGTTTGAAAGATTGATGAAAGTTTTTAAAGATTACGTCAAGAATACGCGATACATTGCAGGATAAATTACAGAGGAATACATCACCGTGAATTCATCAATATATACTCGGAAATGTATGCTTAACTGGACCAACATTGATGACACTGATGAGTTTGTCGATAATGGTGGTCATGTGATGGGAAAGTGAGTGAAATTAATGAGTTTGCAACATGAACAAGTAGCTCATTATCTATTTGACCCACATGAAGATGACGAAGAATGGAAAAAGTAAGTTTAAATTATTTTAATGTTTAACATTATTGTAGAATATTTCAGATTATTTTAATGTTTAACATTATTTTAGAATATTTAGTAAGTTTAATTTTGTAATATGCAGAAAACACGAAAAACAATGGTATAATCAGAATGCGAATTTAGGTTGTGGTTGTCACAAGAGGTAATTATAATGAAAATGGTCGTTATATAACGTAACATTACACTCAAACTTTATAACTAATCTAATTAATTTATCTATATTCTCAGCTCTTAAAGACGGGTGATGCGACATCAAGGCTTGCTCGTCTAGCCACTGGATCCTTGTTCGTGTCACAAGAGTACAACAAGTATCGATTGAACGGTTACGTATTCGGCGCAAAAGTGTACGGGGAAAGTACAAATGTACAGAACTCGAGCATTTCATACAAGGATCTTACTTTCTTTCGAGCGACCGCAAAAGATAAAAACCTCGTTGAAGCTGAAATGACTTACTATGGTGTAATTCAAATATATTTGAATTGGATTATATAAGCTTTAAAGAGGTTGTATTTTACTGTGACTGGGTATGAGTTGAGGATAAAAATGCTTGTAAAATTGATCCTGTCACCAATTTGATCATGGTTGACTTGTCCAAGTTGAAGAGCAACGACCACGTGAGCGATGAGCCGTTTGTTTGTGCATTTTAAAAGGTTAACCAAGTCTTTAACTCGGAGTATATCAACAACGAGCCATGGTCAATTGTCCTACACGCGCCAAAGCATCTAAATAGTAGTGTGGATAACTTGGCTTCTCCTACCGAATATCAATCCATTTTTGATGATAAACCAAATTTGAAATAATTTTTCAATTTGTAATAAATATTCCAATTTGTACTTTATCAATCCTTTTTTAATGCTTTTAATTGATTTGCACTTTATCAGTTTCACTCTTGTGTAGTGTGCGTGTGTATGGGCAGTAGGGGTGGGGGTGGGGGTGGGGATGTTTCAGATTTTTAGTAATTGTACATATTATGAGCTAGATGCTGTTGTTTTGGAATTCAGAATTGAGGTGTTAAACAGTAACAATTCACTTGGATTTGTAGTAATTGTACATATTTGCATGTCTTCTTCTAATTCATTTTGATTTGTACAAATAACAACATTTTTTAACAGCAAATGTCTCCTTCAGGTATTAAGGCGAGAATGATGATGCTGATTGTGATGATGTCGTCTGGGCTCGGTGGTAGCGGAGGCGAGGAGGGATCCTCGACCCTTAGGCTACCCAAGATGGAAAATTGGGGATGGCCATCGAGAACAAGACGGGGCTATTAGCGAGATCCCTCGAGCTGGTAAAGACGATCATCGGCCTGGGGTACACTAGTTGGAGGGAGGTGCCAAATGAGCTCAAGTTAGCTATTTGGGTGGCACTACAAGTAATGAATTTATATTTATATTTATATGAATATTTCAATTTTAATTTCGATTTCGATTTCAATTTCAATTTCGATTTCATTTTATATTTATATTTATATTTATTCGCAACTAACATTGTATTTGTTGGACAGGAATAATTCAGCCTGGATCCAAAGCTACGCGATTCCGTCTTGGAGCAGTTGAGGGAGACGTGGAAGAAAAAAATGCGGACCCGGTACTTTGGGAAGACCTAAGAGTCCGTTATCCGAATGCGTAAATCCGTCCCGCCGAAGGAATCGATCTCATTGGTACAATGGAAAAAGTTCATTGACAATGAGATCGGGGAGCGACAATTGGCATCTTGCCAATCGGGGAGGAAAAATCGGGAAAAAAACCCGGACGTGCACTACTCTGGCCGGACGTCTTACGCCGAGGTGGAGCATAGGATAATGGTAAGATTTAATTTTTCTATAACTACAGAAATATATTATTCTGCATTATTTTACTTTGCGGGGCCGATAGTAATTTTACTTCATTTTATTTCAGGGGACAAGGAGTGGCCCTTGGGGTAGGCCACATAGGCTCGATACTTATGTGGCTATTCGGACGAAGAAGGGGAAGGATAAGGAGGTGTCCCCGAGCGCCGCGTCCACGATTGTAAGTAATCCAACAATTTACTTGTTGTTAATTACGTTATAATTTTTTTATTTACTTATTTTACCAATCATGTGCTTTTTATCGTTTTAGGCAAAACTTAAGGAAGTGCATGAGTCGAAGTCTGATGCCGACAAGGCATCCTTGTCCACAGACGCACTCAGCCAAGTGCTTAGCGCTGATCGCAAGGGGAGGACAAGGGTGTGGTCTCGTGGGTGGCCAAATCTAGGATCATCGGATTAGAGATGAGCGACACCGGGTTGGCTCGAACGGTGGACTCACATGACGCGAAGCTGTCCCGTTTGGAGGCGACGGTATAAGATATGTTCTCATTCATGAAGCGTTCGTTGGGCAAAAACCGTAAGGGGAAAGGGAAATAGAAGGTGGTGGAGGAGGAGGTTCAGGAGGATGAGGTGCAGGATAAAGAGGATGTGGACCTCGCTGCTTCATCGCCGATACGTGCGGACTTTGATGATCCACTCCCCTATTTGGCTCCCTTCAATCGATCGATGTCGAGCGTGTTTATACTGGACATATTTGATGTCCAGCGGATAGGGAGGGGGTTGAGGGACTCGAATACTGTCCAGGGTATGCCAGTTCATGGATGTTTTCTTCAAGACATCGAGTCCAAGGTGCTCGTCACGCATGTGATACCCGGGAAGGAGAACTCCCCCTTATGGTTGCGCGAACAATGTGGCACGATGTATATTGCTGGGTATGTCAATTCGTATATCGTGTGGCCTACTCACCTCCTCAGAGCTAACCTTACCCCAGACATGTAGTGACATTATTTGAATTGAATTATTTTAAGTTGTTACATTTGAATTATATTTGGATTATATCGTTATGCATATTATTTTGAATGTATATTTGCATTATCTCTATTTTATTTGGATATATAATGTTTGAACATGTATAATGTTATTGTAACAGGTATAAATATACTGCTGGGCAGTGGAAGTGGCTATACTGCCCAACAATGTTTTTTTTAATTCTGTCCAGAATTGTCACGGTCATTGATCGTGACAAGTTTTTAAATATTATCGTGAGTTTGTTACGGTCATAGACCGTGACACGTCCGTGACAATATTTAAAAACTTGTCACGATCAATGACCGTGACATGTTTGTGACAAAAAACATTGTCAAGGTCAATGACCGTGATAATTCGACAAATTTGGTGTAGTGCAGGGACTTGTAGGTGTATTATAGTAGGAGGATAGGGCTATAGCTTATGCATCTCGAAAGCTTAAGCCCCATAAGAAGAATTACCCCACACACGACCTTGAGTTGGTAGCGGTTGTGTTTGCTTTGAGGATATGGAGACACTATCTTTTGGGGGAGTAGTTTACATTGTTCACGGATCATAAGTCACTTCAGTATCTATTAATACAGAAGGGTATGAACATGAGGCAGAGGCGATGGCTAGAATTCTTGAAGGTCCATTAGTTCGATATATAGTACCACCCTAGGAAGGCTAACATGATGACAGAGACATTGATCCGGAGGCCCACTGAGGAGTTGGCAGAGGTCTGGAAGGCGAAGTGGATTAAGCTTCGACACGAAGATGAGATCGCCAGAGCGTGCATGTCAGTTTTAGCTATCACCCCCGAGATTATCATACGAGTAGTGAAAGCATAGGTGGAGGATCAGTACTATTATGACAAAGTGCGCTAGTTATTAGCTGAGGGTATAGATTCTTACTCCATTAGCTCAGAGGGAGGCCTATATTTTAATGGGAGACTAGTTATGCTAGAGGATGAGGATTTGAGGCATGCGGTTATGACTGAGTCTCACGGATCGACGTTTATGGTACATCCCAGTGGGGAAAAAATATACCAGGACATGAGGAGACAATATTTGTGGGTAGGGATAAAGAGAGACATAACATAATTTGTCTCAAAGTGTGTTACCTGTCAGTTAGTTAAGGTAGACCACTAAAGACCTTCAGGGATGATAAAGCAATTAAAGATTCCTGTGTGGAGGTGGGAGAGCATTTTGATGGGCTTTATTACCGGACTGTCGACATCATAGAGGGCTCACGATTCCATTTGGGTGATAGTGGATCGACTGACCAAGGTGGCCCATTTCTTACCACTCCGCACTGAATTTGAGACTATGCAATATGCGCAGCTATTCATAGCGGAGATAGTTAAGCTGCATGGGGTACCTATCAATATTGTATCTGATAGGGTCAAGATCTTTGTGTCTCATTTCTGGCAGAGTTTTTAGGAGGCCATGAGCACTGATTTGCGACTGAGTACCGCATACCACCCACAGACAGATGGACAGATTGAGAGGGTAAATCAGATGCTAGAGTATATGTTGAGGATGTGTATCCTGGATTTTCACTATTGTATTAATCCGAGTATTCTCTACTTTAGGGGTCATAGTTACCCTTTAATAAAATTCAGTAGCTAGCTCTATCATACACTATTGGTCTATAACATACATTCACTTAAATACTCCGTAACTTATTCTCCTTTTCTCGAATTAATTATGCCTAACTTTAAATATATTAAACCTCTCATTAAATCCCCTCATTAAGACTAAGTCAAAATCCCCTCACAAGCCTACTGTAATATAACAAATCTCTCATTATATTTTTAAACAAGTCCCAAGAGTTTCCCCGACAAAATTATCGGAGTTTTAGGCTTAAAAAGGGAAATTTCACATTTTTTGGGAAATCTAATCGATTCGCCAGGAGGCCAAATCGATTCGCTTTTCCAATCGATTTGCCTCTGAACCGAATCAATTCGAAATTATGCAGAACATCTTCTTCCTCCAGGCAAATGCGTTTTTCACCATTTTTCTCATTCAATTCTCCATAATTCTTTAACAAACTTCAAACCAATTATTCTAAACATTACCTACATGTATTAGGATGATTTCCAACGTAATACAATCCTCAAAACATTATGATTTCTAATCAAGAATGGATCATAACATCTATTCATCAAATCCCTAGATTTTCATGTTATTTATTTATACACAACATAAAGCCCAAATTTTTCTCATCTAGGTTATCACCCATGGTATGATTTTATAACCTCTACATGCATACAATCAGTCTACATGAAAACCTATCTATAACATGGATTTACATTCACTTAAGTTTGAATTTCATCATTTATATCAAGATGTATAAACCCTACTCTTACATGGGTATTATAACTTCAAGGAAAATTGTAAATAGCCACTTGCCTTGTGTTAGATGATTTGATTTCGTGGCTTTGATGTTGGATGGTGTGCCTTCTCTTCAAATCCTCACTTTAATATTGATAATGGTGCAAGATCATACTCCAATTTCTCAAAAACTCTCTATTGGGCTTCACAAATGGTTTATCTTTTTCTCTAATGATTTCTCTGAGTTTTCTAACCTATAAACCCTAGCTTCTACCATCTATATGCTGATAAAGATGTTGCAAATTCATAGGTCTCTTAACCCTTGGTTTTCAAATGACTAAAATGCCTCCATACGGTGCTGGTTTAGTCTAAAATTGTCCCGGGACCCAATCGACACCCCGAGTATACTATTCTGACTATTTCGACCCTTATGGAGTCATACGTGACATCGAAATCATCATTCGAGTCACTCTAAACAATTATCCTATCTCGACCTCAATTCAGTCTACCCGTGACTCCCGGTTGAGATAAATTCAATTATGCCAATCTCACTCGCTATGACGCATAATAATTTCTATAAATCATTTACTATTCACTTAGTAAATTTAACCCATAATATTAATCATTGTCTCTTTCTCTTGATTAATATTTAATAACCAAATTTTTATTTAATTCAATTAAATTACTTCACTCGCGTAATTTAAAATAAAATGAATAATTTACCGAATTAATTAAATTCTAAATACGCAGAAATACGGGGTATTACATACTTCACCCTTACAGGGAATTTCGTCCCTGAAATTAGGTCATACCTATGGCGAATAACTATGGATACTGCTTTCACATGTCATCCTCCCGCTCCCATGTAGATTCGTCAACATCGTGGTGTCCCCACTGAACTCTGACTAATGGTACCACCTTAGACCGCAACTTTCGCTCACTACGATCCAGAATAGCCATGGGTCTCTCCTTGTATGAGACATCTAGCTGTAAATCAATCTCCTTGAGTGGAACGTGCCAGAAATCTCTCTCTCTCTTTCTGTATTTCTTCAGCGATGCTATGCGGAACACGTCGTGTATCCGCTGAAGATGCTCTGGCAAACCCAGTCTAGATGCCACTGGTCCCACTCTCTCAATAATCGAGAAATGGCCCACATATCTCGTCTCTAGATTTCCCTTCTTGCCAAATCTCATAACCCCCTTAATGGAAGACACACGTACTAACACCTGATCGTCAACCTCTAACTCTACGTGCCTCCAGTATGCATCGGCATAACTCTTCTACCGGTCTTGAGTTATTCAATTACGTCCTCAAATTATCTAGATCTTTGTAGTCGTCTCCTGTATCATCTCTGTTCCCAATAACTTGTTGTTCCCTCCCTCTAACCAGCAAGCGGGTGAACGACAAGGTTTCCCGTAAAGTGCCTCAAATGGTTCCATGCAGATAGTAAATTGGTAAGAGTTATTATACGCAAACTCCACCAATGGAAGATATCTCTCCCATCCTCCCCAAAATCTAGGATGCACATCCTCAACATGTCCTCTAGCATCTGATTTGCCCTCTCAGTTTGTCCATCTGCCTGTGGGTGGTATGCGATACTCAGTCGTAAGTCAGTGCTCATGGCCTTCTGAAAACTCTACTAGAAATAAGACATAAGATCTTGTCTCTATTAGATAAAATGTTGACCGATATCTCATGTAGCTTAACTCTCTCCACTATAAGTAGCTGCGCATATTGCATAATCTTAAAGTCGATGCGGATTGGCAAGAAATGGGCCACCTTGGTCAGCCAATCCACTATCACCCAAATAGAATTATGACCCCTCTGTGATGTCGGCAGTCTTGTAATAAAGTCCATCGAAATGCTCTCCCACTTTCACACGGGAATCTCCAATGGTTGTAGCATCCCTGAAGATCTCTGGTGGTCTACCTTAACTAACTGACAGGTAACACACTTCGAGAGAAACTCTGTTATGTCTCGCTTCATCCCCGCCCACTAATACTGTCTCCTCATGTCCTAGTTATCTTATTCCCACTGGGATGTACCGCAAACCTCGATCTGTGAGACTCGGTCATAACTTCATGCCTCAAATCCTCATCCTCTGGCACAACTAGTCTCCCATTAAAATGTAGGCCTCCCTCTGAGCTGATCGAGTAAGACTCTGCACCCTCAGCTAATAACTGACGCACTCTATCCTGACAATACTGATCATCTGCCTGTGCTTTCACCACCTGAATAATAATCTCGGGGGTGATTGCTAAAACTGACACGCACACTTTGGCGATATCATCATCGTGTCAAAGCTCACTCCACTTTGCCTTTCAAACCTCTGCCATTGGGTTTAAAAGTTTTTCTCTCTATTGTCTATTTGCATATATTTATTAGTGTGGATATTTCTAACATCTATCCACATTGTTCGCTCACAACACATATTGCTTACACATAGTCAAAACTTACGGACACACGATAAGTTCTTGCTTCCACGCTTAACATTGACTAAAAAATATCACATTTTATTAAACCAATAAAATTATGTGAATTTCTTAATTTGCTAATAATTCTATTAAAACCAATTCATCCCCCTCTTTTGTTAAATTTGGTCCAATACACCAAAATTTGAGCATATATTCATTATAGTTGACAAAATACCCTTAAATATCAAGAAAACTTCAATAACCCTTCATTTTATACTCTCTCTCCCCAAATGTAACTCTTTGGTCTCTCCTTCTCTATCTCGCTATCTCTCATCTCAATCACTCCACCTCCCCTCCCTTGTTGCCCTTACCGCACCATTATGACGTCTAATAACTTACCCCTCATCTCCCTTTTCTTAATTCTCTCTCCTCCTAACCCATTTAATCTCTTTTGATCTCTTTAAAACAACACACAATGGGACAAATCTCTTTCTTTTCTAGGGGGTTCGTCGATTTTTGGCTTTAACACATAATCTCTCTTTCTCTTTGTTGTATGTAAAAATTACTCTCCTACATTGACCAATGATAAATACACACTTGTCCCCTACGTGGCTGACCAATTTCCTTGATCGACATCAGAGAGACTTAGTCGGTTGGAAGGCCTACCAGCTCCATAACGCCAACCATTAGGAATATTAAAAGTTACTCGGAGGAGATGCCAACCAGCACTGAATTCTAGAGTTTTATTTATTGTACACAAATGTAAATGCCTGATAATATAAAGGCGTTACATATCTAGGGTTTTAAGCCATTATAAATACAAAATATTTCCTTAGCTCAAGGGACGACTCGAATCACTCATATGCACACCATCCTGAGCTATTGTAACCATATGAAATAATACCAATAGTGGATGTAGTCTATTTACAACTGCACCCCTCTAAAAATCTCTTCTCTTATGTGTGTGTGATTTATTTAACTTATTATATTGTATCTGTGATTATAAATCTTGATTAAGTCCATTTTTAGGCATCAACAGATTGACACCATCAGTGGGAACGACTGCTAGTCATTGTTCTCTACCTCACATATTTCAGTCTTTGGTTTAAAGAATGACTACTACCCCTAAAAGAAGCCTAGCGACTACAAGCAATAATCAAGAAATATATGCTCCCCCTAGTGAGACAGTCCTCCAAAGGATCCTGTTCAATTTGGCTAAAGGATAGGAGGCTATGCAGGAATCAGTTAGATAGTTGGCTCGCATAATGTAAGATAAGTCCTATAATTTCAGAAGAGATATGCCACCTCCACCAGCTAAAAAGAAAATGAGTTATCATTCCCGTTACTCTCATGATCGCTCATACCGTCCTGACGCGACTTCTTCATTCCGATCAATATATTACTATGATGGTAGATATTTTTCCAAAGAAAGACCAAGTGTATTAGAAAGGCTAAGTAGGGAGTCTGCTTTTGATTGTCTAAGTACCCGAGTAACTAGAGGACATCACACGGAGTAAGAGCGTCATCATGTATGCATATAAGGGTGCACAAGATTTAAGGCCAGTATGAGGGGCTCTATGCGTGCCAAACAGACCTCTCAGAAGGAGGGTTCAACACATATCCATAGCAAATTCTCAAAAATTACCTCGACCAAATCTAAGCCAAAAGAACAGTCCTGAAAGGGATACATGCAATGGTTGGAAGATCGACTAGGTGAAATGACCAAGATCAGGAATCCATTACAAAGGAGTTTTGTTAAAGGCTCACCTTTCATTCGGGCTATTTCAGACTGCCCCATACCTTCCAAGTTCAAACCAACAAAAAGCTTGATTGGATTAAGAAGTATGATGAATATACCCCCTCAATAAAGGTGTTCATCATATCCTAGAGGAAATCAAGGGGAACCGAGAGTTTAATTGGCATGGAAAGTTGAAGACACCCCCACCAAGAGGGATGCATCCAAGTACTGTGAATTTCACAGGGACTATGGACATAACACCAACAACTGCATTGCATTGGAGAATGAGATTGAAAATATTATTCGACGGGAAAAATGAACAAGTTTGTTAATCAGAAGGGAAATAAAAATGATTAGAGGAAGTCTGAGTCTCCATCCTGAGCAAAGGAAGATAACAAAAGAGGAAGAAATAATGATTTTTAAGAAGATCCAGACTTATCGAAGAAGCCTGATAAACCAGAGGTGGAGGTAGGCATGAGATCCTTTGGATGCCACTTCATCGCAGGAGGAGATGCTGGAGGAGGCGATGCGATTGTAGAAAGAAAAGATTTTTTAAATGAAGCCAAAGCCTACCCAACTATCAAACATATTGATATGATCGAATCCAATGATAGTCGGCCAAGGAAAGTCAACAAAGATAGGATAGTGATTGAATTCTCCAAAAATGATCTAAATGGGGTGCTTTATCCTTACGATGATCCGTTAGTTATCACATGCAGAGTTCATCATGAAAGAGTTGCAAGGATACTAGTTGATAATGGGAGTTCCGCTGATGTAATTTTTATGAATGTTTCAGTAACCTTGGGCTACATGAAAATAAACTGGAGCCATACTATAGACTTTTTATAGGATTTACAGGTGAGAAAGTATACCCCTTGGGGAAGGTCAAGCTCGAAGTTTTAGTCGGCACCCGACTGACAACCAGGAGAGAGAAATCATTTTTTTATGTTAGATAAAAATGTCCCATCAACATACAATATCATCTTGGGAAGAGTGGGAATAAAGCAGTTAGGGGCTTTGCCATCTACAGCGCATCAATGCATAAAATTTCCAATAAATTATGGAGCCGGTATAGTAAATGGCAATCAAAAAGAAGTTAGGGAATGCTATTATACTTTAGCCGACCAACAACATATACAATGAAGAGCACAACCACTTTTCGTATTAACGCTCTGGATCCTCGGGAAGAGGAGAATCTGGTGAAGGGGAAAGCTATGGAAGAAACAAAAGATATTGTGTTGGATGACGAAAAGCTAGAAAGAACTATCCAGATTGGTTCAAGATTGTCTCCCTCTCTCGAACATGAATTAATTACATTCTTTAGAGAAAGGATTTTTTTTTTCGCTTGGAGCCATGAAGATATGCCAGGGATTGATCCAGATTTCATTTGTCACGAGCTTAATATCTACCCAAATTCTAAGCCGATTAATCAAAAGAGAAGAGTTTTTAGCCCCGAGAAGAATATGGGAATCCAGGAGGAAGTGGAGAAATTATAGCGAGCACGATTTATTAAAGATGTCAAGTACCCCAGTTGGTTGGCCAATATAGCAATGGTTAAGAAGAAGAATGACAAATGGCACATGTTTGTAGACTTCACTGACCTCAATAAGGCATGCCCAAAAGATCATTTTCCTTTACCAAGGATTGATCAATTGGTCGATGCAACAACATGTCATAAATTTTTTAGTTTCATGGATTCTTATTCTGGTTATAACCAGATTAAGATGAAACCCTAAGACAAGGAAAATACTTCCTTTATTACCAGTCGAGGAACTTACTGTTACAATGTCAAGTCCTTTAGGTTGAAGAATGCTGGATGAACTTATCAGAGGCTAGTGAATAAGGTTTTTGAAGACCAGATCGATAAAAATATGAAAGTGTATGTAGATGATACGCTCACTAAGAGAAAATTTAATGCCGACCATATTGCAGACTTGGCTCAAACCTTTGATCAACTAGAAAAATATCAGATGAAGCCCAACCTAACCAAACGTATCTTCAGAGTATAAAAAGGAATGTTCTTAGGATACATCGTCTATCAAAGGGGAATAGAAGAAAACCCCGTTAAAATTAAAGCCTTACTAGAAATGCAGTCCCCGACCAACAAGAAAGATGTTCAAAAGCTGACGAAAAGGTAACGACATTAAACCGTTTTGTCTCCCGAGCAACTGATAAATGTCGTCCATTATTTAATGTGCTTAGAAAGACCTTTGAGTGGAATGGCGAATGTGAGAAAAGATTTCTGGAATTAAAGAAGTACTTGGGTTCTCCCCCACTCCTTTCCCGACTAGTTTTAGGAGAAAAACTATATCTATACTTGGCTATTTCAGAGTTAATTGTTAGTTCAACTTTAATCCGACTAAATGAAGGAGTTCAAATGTCAGTATATTACACTAGCAAGGCATTTCGAGGAGCTAAAATATGATATCTATGTCTGGAGAAATTAGCATTAGCTCTCATTGAAGTTTCCAGGAGGATGAGACCATATTTTCAAGCTCACACCATTGTCATCTACACGGATTTACCTTTACGATAGGCATTGCATAAACTTGGGAAGTCTGAAAGGTTAATATCTTGGGCAGTTTAATTGGGAGAGTATGAAATTATTTATGAACCCAGAGTTACGATAAAAGGCCAATAAGTAGCAGACTTCATAGTCGAATTCACATATGCAAAGGAGCAACATAATCTAAGTTTGCCTGCCGAGCAGACTTCTTCGAAAGAGAGCTTAGATAAAAAATAAATAGAGACTTTAGACGATCAACTAGAATCGTCGATTGTTCAAGAAATAATTCAATAGAGCAAAAAGATGTCTAAACATGGAGTACTGGAAGTTGAAGAGATCTCCAAAGACACTCCAATTTGGAAATTATTTATAGATAGATCCTCATGTGCTACTAGAAGTGGAGCATACCTCATCATCAATACTCTAGACAACTTAGATGTGGAATATGCTTTGAGATTCCAATTCAAGGCTTTCAACAATGAGGTTGAATATAAAGCGTTGATCACTGGATTGGAACTGACTTCATCATTGAGCGCCGACCAGGTGTTGGTGCATCGTGATTCTCGACTTATTGTCAATCAAATGCAGTAAATTTATGGATTCAAATAAACAATGATGAGATATCATAAAAAATATATGGATGTTATTTCTTTATTTTCTTCAGACAAGGTGGTGAGAATTCCTAGGATTAAGAATGCCCGAGTAGACGCTCTTGCTTTGCTTGCTTTAACAACTCAAACAGAACTGAAGCGAACAATCCCAGTGGAAATTCTTACCCATAAAGCATTAATAGGATGAAAATTAGCGCCATCTCTGTGGAATTAGGTCCATCCTAGATAGACCCAATTAGAGAATACATTGAAAGAGGAACGCTGTCGTCCGACCAAAAAGAAGCCAAAAAGATGAGGTATAAAGCAACCAGTTACGTGTTGGAAAAAAGGTGTTCTATATAGGCGAGGATACACTGTTTCCCTATTTCGTTGTATTCATCCAAATAAAGTATATGATCTAATAAAAGAAGTGAATGAAGGCTCATGTGGATCTCATACAGTTGGGAGATCTCTAAGACAACGGATAACACCGTAAGGTTACTACTAATCGATGATGAAAACAGACTATATTTCTTTCACCAAGAAGTGTGATAGGTGCTAAAACTTCACCACTATCCATAGAAGACCTGGAGAAACTCTAACACCCATCACTACTCCATGGCCTTTCGTTATTTGGGGAATTG
Organism: Sambucus nigra; assembly: GCA_949130495.1. Taxonomy (NCBI): domain Eukaryota; kingdom Viridiplantae; phylum Streptophyta; class Magnoliopsida; order Dipsacales; family Adoxaceae; genus Sambucus; species Sambucus nigra. Next base: position 53,087,759 of record OX422214.1, read on the forward strand.
ACTTGGTTGGACCACTACCGACCACCAAGGGAAGGTTCAAATATCTGGTTGTAGTAGTTGATTGCTTCACCAAATGGGTGGAGGCTGAGCCCTTAATTGATATGCCTTATCAGAGGTTTTTTTTAGTTCAATTGGAAGTAGATCATTTGCAGGTATGGCATGCCTTATGCCTTCATCATTGACCATGAAACTCAATTTGATAATGAGGAATTTGAATAGTACTTCATCAGCTTTGGCATCCAGAAACTTCATTCATCACCTGGGCACCCATAGTGCAATGGTCAGTCATAAATCACAAATAAAACCTTGCTAGATGGGTTGAAGAAAAGGTTGAATGAGTCTAAAGGCAATTGGATTAATGAACTCCACAATGTCCTTCGGGCATATAGGACCACTCCCAAAAGAGCAACATGGAAAACCCCATACATGCTAGTTTTTGGCACTAAGGCAGTGGTACCAATTGAAATAAGTTTACCGACTCACAGGGTATTGAACTTTTATTCACCCAAGAGTGACATCATGAGGTGAATAGATCTGTACATGATAGAGGAAGTCTGAGAAGATTCCACTATTCGAATGGCTGCTTATCAACAAAGGACCGCAAGGTTTTATAACCTAAGGGTCTAGCCGACCAAGTTAAGTAGGGAGATCTAGTGCTCAAGAAAGTAATACAGAAGAGAAACAAGCTGGAGCCTAATTGGCATGGTCCATATCGCATCTTGACGGTCATCCCGCCAGGAACTTATCGCTTGGAAACTCTGGAAGGAAAAGAATTCAAGAATCCTTGGAACACAGACCATCTGCGCAAGTATTATTAATAATTCTGTTTCAGAAATTCCATTTTTAATGTAATCTTCTATTCAAGTTAATGAAATTTCATGTTTTCCTCCATTATACTTCCTTTTTATGTTTTGTTTTTCGGAGTATGGTGGCTACACCTTAACCATAAATTAATGAGAAATTTTAATCCAAACTTTTCCAACTTAGAAAAGTTCTTTATATATGTCAAACTTTTCCAACTTTAAAAAAGTTCTTTGCCAAACTTTTTCAACTTCAGAAAAGTGCATGGTCCAAAATTTTCTAACTTCAGAAAAGTTCTTTATATTTGTTAAACTTTTCCAACTTCAGAAAAGTTAAACTTTATGTATGATTTGTCTTCGGCAAGTCAAGAATAAGAAGTCAGTAAAATTTCGTCACTAAAGATTTTACCCAACTAGGTTAAAACACAGTAATAATTATACATTCCTAATACACTTGGTTGCCACTGATAACTAATGCTACAACTTAGCATAATAAAGCTATTTACAGTTTTATCTAAGTGCATTATTCGAATCTAAGGTCGTGTAAATAATTCAAACACGAATCAAATATTAAACATTCAAGCAGGTTATTTAGTCTATAAGTCGATTAACTAATAAGTACATAGGTTACCTAGTCAACAAAAAGATTAATATCAACCATAAGCTTAAATAAAGTAAACTCAATAAAAAATAATTTTCTTTCATTGATAAAAATGCATTATAATAGAAAAAGAAATATAAATCAATTCTAATGGATGCTTTCCGCGTGCCTTATCCATCCCATCAGGAGGATCATAAAGGGTATATGGTGAATTTATTGTATTTAAATCACGCAACATCTGCCTATTGCTGCTTCTCGGCCTATCAAGCAAGTGAGGAGGACGAACCATCTCACATTCATCACTGAGGCCGTAATCACCCAAATATTTACTTATTAGGCATTGAGGAATGACATCAGGTCGAATCCAACTTTTGTCTAGTTTGAAGGGAGGCTTTGTAAAATCCAAGAAACTTGGGTCATTATAGTGCCACAAGTCACGTTTTGATCATACTTTAGATAGGTCAACAAGTTAGTCCATCCCTAATGTAACCTTCACGATTTCTTCGAGCAAGATGATCATCCAAGTTAGTTAAGGCCTCATTATAGCCATCCATCCAAACTTGCCTAGACTACTTATGAAAGTTAAATGTCAGCTTATCAACTTGATCTTGGAGTTTCTTGAGGACTATATCTTTGGATTTTAACGGGCATCTTGGTCGATAAGAGTCTTATTGGTTCTCTCCTTCTCAATGGTTGGCCGAATAACTATACTTTACCTAAGGGATTCACCAGGTTTGGTTTTTTTTTCTTCTACAAAGCTTCCAACTCCTCCAACAACCTAGCATTTTCAGCCTTTAAAAATAAAACACACTCATTAGGACCCGTAGTGGTTGATCTCTTCAGATTGTCAATTTCATCCCTCAAGGCATTATTTTATTTCTCCAACATAACAGTAATTGATCGGGCATTTGCCAATTCTTGATTCAAGGCCAATTCTTTCTTGTGCAAAGCATAAGTAATGTCTTTTAGTTTCTTGTCAAATCCATAACTTTCACTTGATTCCTTATATTTGGCTTCATAGTCAGAATGGAGTAATGCTTTAAAATTTTATGATCCTCATGCATCCTCTCAATTATCTCATAATAACCGACATTATTGACGACAACTCGGTTCAAGAGGCAGTGAAGATGGATGTAAGATTCCTTCACTTGATCAGAAACATCTGGTCCAAGCAACCCTGATAAATCTTCCTCGGATAAAGGAATATGGCCAGCGTCAAAGAGATTTTTACACCACCTAAGTAGGTCGGATTCAACATAAACAATAGCTCTTTTCCTGGCATCAAACTGGAAAGTTACAAGTATGAGTTCATGGGACAAATATAGAGAAACAGACAATAAAGAAAAGAATGAACCAGTAAGAAATCAAAGTCATTTAAAGACAACAACAATTGAGCAAACATTATATTCTTTAATTAATTAATATTAAAGTATAGAGGTGGATACATCATTAAAAAAGAAAATAGAAGAAAATACATCTGTAAAAAGACAAATTAAAGAAGCTAGCTAAAAATGAACTAAACCTTCTCCTTATTTTTGGATTGGTCTTGGCCGATAACAGGCAGGTCGGCACTTGCTTCTGGAACCATTGAAGACTCAATGGGCATCATCGAAGACTCAATGGGCATCATTGAAGACTCCACTGAACCTTTTTTGTCGCCAAACTCCTCATTTAAGTTAGTAGGAGTGCCTGGGTCATGCCTTTGGAACAACTCAGAGTTTGCCTCTGTGATGACCACCTTTAGAGCCTCCGACCAACCTTTCTTAAAATACATTTTCTTGGAATACTCAATTTAACCAGAGGCATAAAAAAGGGCCTTCTCCTAACCCTTATCAAAGGCATCTTTACCCTTAGCCTTCAAGGAAGTGACTTTAATAGTAAGGCCAACCACTTCAACTTCAACAGTTTTGGCCTAGTCCTTTAGCTCTGTCAATTTTTCATCGACAGCCTTGGCCCTAGCATCAACATCCTTGGCGAATTTTCATCTGTAGTCTTTATTTTATTTTCTACTGTAGTTTCCCTATCATTAGCTTTTTTCAGGTCCTCCTCCCAGAACTTTTGCTTTGATTCCAAATCTTATCGGGAGCAACCAAAGATAATCTCAGGCCCTCGTAGGCCTTTTCCACTTCATCAGGAGAGGACCTTAGTTGATCATCCTTCTCCATCATTTGGTTGAAGTCAACCAAAAAACGCAACAAGAGCAAATACCGGATGTCAGAAAAAAGTCATCAACATCAAGGAAAAATAGGAAATAAGATAATTACCAGTGCTAAATTATAGCAAGCCCTCTCAGTTAGCCTGATCAGCAGGGAGAGTTCCACACTTGATCAAACCCCTGGCCAATCCACGGTTAACATCAACAGAAGCTGACCCAATGCCACTAAGGTCATCTTGGATTTTTTTTCACCAACTCTTGTTGGTCGTCCAGAGTCTTCTTTGCAGTCAACGCTTGCTGGTCGATTTGAGTTTTTTGGGCCTGTTTCTGAGGGCCAGGAAAACCTCTCTTCAATATCTTAAGTTGAGACTCAGTAGTTTGAGTCTCTTCAGCACCAAGAGGCCTCTTATCACTGGCCTATAACTTCTTATCAATTGGATTTTTGCTAGTGTTAGCATTTTTCTTGGGGGGAGGAGACAATGTTCCCCTCATCAAATTGGGCATCTTTCTCTTCACCATGTCCATTGAAGGAGAAAGTGGGATCTCAAAAATATAAAGATTCAAATAAGGAAGAAGTTCCTCCTTGAGTGAACTCAGCACCATCAGATTCAGTGGCTGAAGAAGTAGGTACATGATCCTCTTTTAAGTTAATAATAACTTGGGGCAGCACAAGTGTTAGTCGGGCAATAAAAGAGGTGATGGAACTCTTTTATTCCAACAATAAAGAAGCAATTTGGGGATGTTCCTCTCTAACCCTCTAGTTCAGTCCCCATAGAAACTTGAGCTTTTTAATATTAATTTCCCCTTCTTTGGGACACCTCTTATTACTTTCCTCTGCATAAAAAAGGAACAACAAAGTTAGTCGGCCAAATTCATAAGCACATAATAAACGAAGAATAAATAAAGAACAAAATTGAAACCTATGCCATGCCCTATTTGAGGACATCTGGCCCAGCATTAGACACTCCATGTAGAAGAGGAGCATGTTGCCAGTTCTTAACAATTACACCATAATCCCAATAATCCTTATTGGAATCTAGTAAATTCACTAATATGGCAAAACATTAACTCGTGGACTCCAATATGGTTCCTATAAATTTTATTTAATCTATGGACACCATTTACCACCCTCCAAGTGTTTGGTGCCACCCTAGCAGGGACCACGCCAAAGTATTGACATAATTGAAGAAAAAAAGGGTTTGGAGGAAAAGTGATGCCACACTCAACAATGAATAAAGTGGGGATCCAGTGACCCTCAGGAAGAGAACACACATCTATGGGACCCTGGACTATTTCTAAATCTACGAATTTTTCTTTTTTATCTAATCTCATCTAATGAACCCTCGTCTACAATGTGAACTATGGCAGAAAAAGAGAAAAAGATGACAAAACAGAGAAAGAGGGAAATAAGGCTTACAGGGAATCTAGAGTGACTGCGAGAACCGAAGAAAAAACAATGGCAGCAAACGATCGTATAAAGAAAGGTTCAAGACGACGAAAAACTCTTAAGTGCAGAAGGTTGGAGGTGAAAAGAAAGGAGGGAAGAATTATACCTATTTATATGTTGCCTCGATAAATGGGAACGAAATGATTAACTGAACGAACGGTTGAACTGTCGTCGGCTGTACACTTCCCAAAGCTTCAAAAGACCATCATGCCCTTTGGCGGTTTAAAAAAGTTTGAATTATTTACAAAAATGCCATTATCAAACAGTACCAGTGAATTTTTTTACAAGTATGGGAGGTTGGCTGCCGACCAAACACTCAAAACATTACGACGAGCAATCTCCTGGGCCAAATACTCTATACTTTCGATCAATCATCAATCATGGAATACTGGGGGCTTTTGTTGTATGTAAAAAGTACTCTCCTACGTGGACCAATGATAAATATACATTTGTCCCCCTACATGGCTGACCCACCTCCTTGATCGGCACCAGAGAGACTTAGTCGGCTGGAAGGCCGACCAACTCTAAAATGCCAACCATGAGGAAGATCAAAAGTTACTCGAAGGAGATGCCAGTCAGCACTGAATTCCAAAAGATTCATTTATTGTACACAGATGCAAATGCCTGGCAATATAAAGGTGTTCCATCACTAGCGTTTTAAAGCATTATAAATACAAAATATTCTCTTAGCTCAAGGGACGACTCGAATCACTCATATGCACACCATCCTGAGCTATTGTAACCCTGCGAAATAATATCAATAGTGGATATAGGTTATTTTATAGCTGAACCACTGTAAAAATCTCTTCTCTTGTGTGTGTGTGATTTGATTAACCTATTATATTTTATCTATGATTATAAATCTAGATTAAGTCTATTTGTAGACATCAACACTCTTTATTCCTCTCTCCCCCATTCTATATATTTTTTCTCCTCTCGCCCATCCTCTTCACCTATCTCTCTCTCTTCTCTCAGTCTCTCTAATCGCTTATCGCTCTCTTATCTCCATATTTCTCCGATTATTTTTATTTTCTATATTTTCCCACAAAATTAATCAAAAAAATTATACGTACCAAAAACATCCTAATATCATGAAAATTAATTTTGATATTTCAAATTGACTTAGAAGAATTTTTAACAATTATTATGGAGTTTTGGAATATATTTTATTACAATGGACTTTTTATCCTTTCTCCTAAAATATAAAAAATAATTCTTTGTATGCAAAAGAATTCCCCAAAATTCATTATTGTTTTAACTTTTCATCGGTTGATACGCGTTTTGATATATTTTCTTGATTTTTAGAATAATGTTATAATATTTTAAGATTTTTGTATATTATATTATAATTTAGACACGTCAAAGTGTATACATATGCTTTTATTTTGGGTGAGAATAAATAGTGTTTATAAAAAGATAGAGTAGGGAAAGATAATGAGAGGTTTTCTTATTTTTACTTTTCATAAACTATACGGGTATTTTATTAACTTAGCAAACAATAAACGATCAATATTGGGTCAACTTGGGGACCATCATAATGTTTTTTGGTGTTAAACCTTTATAAGGACAATTTTTTGGGGTTAAAAAGACAAATTATCCTTTTTGAATATTATTAAAATTATTTGTTACACAAAAGCCCCAAGTCAGGCCTCATTCTAAAATTAGGCAGCCAAGGCCTCTGCCTAGGCCCCCCTAGTGCCCCCCACCCCGCCCCCCAAAAGGAAGGTACCCACCTATTTGTGTATATATACAAAAAAAACTTGTTAGGATTTATTTTGATAGGTAAAGAGAGTATATAGAGAAAATCCGCATAAGGGGGGCGGAACTCCATATACAAGAAAAATACAAATATCCACAAAAGACCAAAAACAAAATAGAGGGATGTGAAACCAAAACCTTCCCACCCTCCCCACTACCTAAAAAACAAACTAAAAAATATATAGTTCAACTCCCCTCCCCATACCCATCTTTTCCAAAAATATTAAAAACTCTAAAGGTTAGTATGAGCCAACTCCTTAAACCACATATGCAAATTGATCAAAAGAGAGTATCGAAATCTAGCAGGATCGATCTTATCTCCCTAGAAATATCTCTTATTTCTCTCTAATAAAATCGTTTTAATAATGCATAGAGGGGCCATTCTCCACACGGACCATAACACCTTCCCTCCCACCACATATCTCCAGACTCCCATCTCTTTTCTATCGAATATCCTCCACCCATTTGACTCCAAAGAATGATTAAATGATCTCCCAAAGTACCCTAACCACCCAACAATTCAACAACATGTGGTTGGTCATTTCCTCCGCATTCTTGCACATCCAACACCTATTATCCATGAACCTACCTATCCTATTTAACCTACCCATCATCATAATTGGTTGTCTTACAACTGTCTATGCAAAGAGAGCAACTTTTGGAGGAGCCCGAGTGCACTAAATGATCCTCCAAGGGAATTCACCCCCCCTCCGCTACCTAGAAAAATAATATAATAATTGTCACCATGAATTTACATTTCATTCTCCCCCTCCACCATACATGATCCATTCCTACCCTTGGAAAACCAATTTCCCCCAACCAATCAGAAAAATCCTATGACTCCTCTAACTCCCAATTCCTAAGACCTCTTCTAAACCTAGGGTTTCCATCCACTCCTCCCCCCATTCCTTCCAATCTGTTGAGCTAGCAATCCATCCCTCTCACTCGCAATATGGAATAACCCAGGAAACACCACCTCTAAATAACTCTATCCCCTTATACGTCTTTCCAAAACCTAACCTTATCCCCCATTCCCAAGACAAAGAGAAGTATGCCTTAGGAACTCCCTACACCCCCGATAATGTGTTTCCACAACCCATCCCATGCGGAAACCTCCCTTCCCCTGAACCCCACCCATTGTGGCCAAGCCTAAACCTCTCCACTACAACCCTCCTCCATAACCTATCTTCCTCGTCCAAAAACCTCCACAACCACTTTCCCAAAAGTGCCTTGTTAAAAAAAGGTTTAATTTATCACACCCTCCCCTTCCTCCATCACTGGCATGCACACCTCCCAGCTCACTAAACAATGTTTGAAATTTACCTCATTCTCTTCCCAAAAAAATACCTCATAAACTTATCGAGATTACACTGAGCGGAAACTAGAAGATGAATAATGGAAAGATAGTAAGCGAGTAAACTAGATAATGTAATTTTGATTAACATCAACCTTCCCCCTTTCGACAAATAAGTCTTCTTTCACCTTGTCAATTTCATCTTTAGCCTTTAAATGACTGGATCCAAAATAGCCTTGGAATTATAGGAAGCTCCCAACAAAAGTTCTAAATAAGTATACGAAAATGCTCCAACTTTACATCCGAGCACCTCCGCTAGAGCATCAACCCTCTCTACTCCCTACTGGAATCATTTCACACTTGCCTACATTTAAATGCAATCCTGACATTGTCTCGAAATACATCAAAATGATCTTAAGGCTTTGAACACGAGCCACCTCATCTCCATAAAAAATTAGGGTATCATCCGCATATAAAGTATGGGAGGCCCTACATGTGGAGTCTCTCAGCCCCCCACCTTTAAGCACCTTAACCCGTCCGCCTCCACCACTCTTGCCAAAAGTCTACTCAAGAGAAATGGCGAAAGTGGACCCCCCTGACGTAAACCTCTAGAACTAGGAAAGAATACCACCGGGGACCCATTCACCAACACTGAGTATTTAACAAAAGAAATGCAACTCTCCATCCACAGTCACCACTTCCGACCAAACCCTCTCCTATCAAAGAAATCAAGCAAAAACTTTCAATTCACATGATCATATGCCTTTTCAATGTTGAGTTTACATACTAAACCTGGGACCCCAGCTCTTTACCCCGCCTCCACACATTCGTTGGCCACCAAAGATACATCCACAATTTGTATTTAAAAAATTAAAAGAGGAATATTTATTTTAAAAATAATCCCTCCCCCCCCTCCTAAATGGCGTTAGATATTTTTTAACTACCACCCTAGGAATTTTAACCTTCCATTGTTATTTAAACTAGGCTCCCTTTAATATTTGTGAAATTCGGACTTATGTTAGATGGAAAAAAAATTCCACCTTTCTCGGAACCAACCAAGTCGACATCCTCAGATTTATCCGCTACAATTCCCTTCATAGGCCCACCTTTTACCCAACACTTTCTTTTCAATTTGATTTACTATAAATGACCCGTTGTCCACTTCTTCCAAAAATCATCATTGCCTATAGGAGTAGTATTCAGAGTTAAGACCTTCTCTTCCCTCAATTGTTTGACATGCACACTGTGCTTTGCAACCATAGACCTGCCAACATATCCAATGTTAGGAACAAGACACCCCCTATCATACCCCCTTGCTTCAAGTGTGTGGAAATAACCCTTTCCTCTTCTTCTCCTAACCTGATCCCCAAAAATCGACACCTCACCATCTCCTACCCCTCGTCGATTTTTGTGTCCATTGACACAAAACCCCCACAAATGTCACCGATAGATTCAAACACTTCCTCCCCCCAAAGATGGAGAGGAAGACCCACCAACCTTATCCAACAGTACTCAGAGGTACATAGTGGCTGATGTAGGAATTTTAAATGGGTGGGGCACCTCAAAGGAAAATACGAATTTTTTTTAGGGCTATTCATATATCTAAATAAAGATAAATATTCATATATCTAGTAATGAATAATTTCTTAGAAATGTAAAAATCTAATTGAAATCATCTTCAAAAAAATAATTGAAACCCATTTTCAAAAAAAATTGAAACCCATTTTCAAAAAAAAATTTGAAACCCATTTTCAAAAAAAAAATTTGAAACCCATCCTAAAATCATATGTTTAGAACCTATATTAAAAAAGAATCAATAAAGTTCATCTTCAAGCACAATCACAATCACAACCACAAACAGAACCACAACCACAACCACAAACAAATACCTACAAATAAATCAACAAGTAACAAATATAAATGAAATCACACAACTTAAGAGCTGGTAATATTGAGTTTCAAGAATACTTTCATCACAAGTTGTGAGCAGCGGTCGGAACAGAGGAGGCCGGTAACAGGGGCTGTCAGCCGGAGCAGGGGAGAGCGGATGAGTAGCGGTAATATTGGGTTCCGTTTTTTGGGGTTGGACGAGGGAATAGGGAAGAGGGGTCTGAGCGGCTGAACAGGTCTGTATCGGCTAGGTTATTTTGGGTGTGCTGTGCGTGCGTTTAGTTTTGTTATTTTAACTTTTTTTTTATAAATGCTAAGAGGTGCACGTGCACCCCCTAGTTCTACACTATGTCCGCCACTGGAGGTACACACCCTCTTTGCACAAACCCCCATGGGATGCCACCAGTCTAAAAATAATGGAACCCCACCACAATGTGCAAAGGACTCAAATAAAGAAGAAAAAAAATTCGTATATCTTGAATACACTACTAATTTTTAACACTTTATATTACATTTTCATTTCTTGTTATTATTATTAGTTCAATTTTACTATATTACAAAAATGTATACTAGAAAATATTAAAGTCGATGATAAAATAAAAAAGGTTTTTAATGTTACTATGTCATGATTTACATTTACACAATCAGTCACAAACCATGACACGGGAGGGTTATTCTAAATTAAAATTATATTTATTAAAGTTAATAGCAAAAGGCCCTCTTACTTGATAGGAAAAAGAAGAAAAACTCCCTTACAATCTTATGCATTTGGCTCCAGTTTTATTTTGGTAAATACAAATTTGTTGACCCTATACAAATGAAGGTTAAAATGATCATCCGATAAATGATTCGATGATGCACTCTACAATTTTTAATGAGTTGTCTACATTTTTACTAACCACATTATAAAGTCATGCCAAAATTTGGACTCAATTTTGCTATGGGCGACCTTGACCAATTGTTTCCTTTGGATACGGGAAAAACACGGTGAATATTAGAATAATGTTGAAAACACGTACACACATATTAAAAAAAGACAATTGCACAAAAAATTACAGGAGTATTGGAGTAACATGTTTTCTTCCTATTAATTCAAGGGGCTTTGAAAATTTAGGATCTATTGTAATATGTATTTTGGAAATAGGACAACAAACATTTTATTTATAGTTTTAGTTCCTATTTTTGAATAAAGTCGCTGGCGCGGACCTATATTCATAAAATCCCAACCAATCACAGCATGCCACGTGTCCCTTTAATTCGAAAATAGGAACTAAAAATAAAAACGAAATATTTGTTATCCTATATTCATAATCAATATTATTTTGAATCCTAAAAATGCATAATCTATTAACTCAATAGACACGGAAATACCTACCACGGAAACTTCAGTCCTACTATCTTTATATATACTTGCAGAATATTGTGGCATGCAAATTTTTACTAGTTATCCGATTCAAGTCAATATACGAGACTAAAAGATTAATAGGATTCCACTGCTAGTTGAAACTCCATTTTAAGTAAATTAACACGAATAACAATTTTCATAATCTCTTTAGACTTCAATTTCATAACATTTGTTTGTAACATACAACATAAATTCTCAAATATCTTTTCTACAAAGGCCAATTTCTATACCAACCAGCCCATGCAGACACCAACCCACTAATCCCCAGCGTAACCGCATGGTTACAAACCGGGTTAGGCTCAATTTCTGCCAACCCAATTATCAAATCCGCCACATTTGCTGCCACACCCATCAACCTCATCACTCTATCCCCTCTTATTTTCTCTCTCTCGTTTTCTTTCTCTTTCTCTTTTTCATTTATAATCCTCTTCTCTTTTTCTATCCCTTCTTTGATCATTATCAAATCAGAAATAATAAAAAACACATACCCAAAGGACTCACCAAAAGCTGAAATAAAACTCATTTTCTTAGCCAGTTTTTGGTCCAACACTCCCAATCTTGATAGCCACAAAAAGTGGTCAAAAAAGAAGTAAACCATTTCTCCGGAGTTGGCTAGGAGGGAGAGTAGGGTATGCGGGTTCCGCCGAAGCGCGTTGAATCCCGTGAGAAAGCGTCCGGTTCGGAACGCTTTACGGCTCAAGCCCGAGCCGGTCTCCCAAAGCTTGGCGCGACTCGCGAGGGTGGGCCGGCTTGGCTCGAACCGGTAGTGGAGGAGCTTGGAGACATATTGGAAGGTTTTGACTAGCTTGTCAATGCCATCTCTCTTGGCTAGGAAGATTACCAGCTTGTCTAGTGTGTCGTTGCTCATGGTTGAGTGAGAGAGGGAGAAATGAGGGGGAATGATATTTGAAGGAGAGAGAATTTTGTGTGTATAGTAAAGAATGGAGAACCACAAATTGTAGTAGTTGGATAAAAGGATTTGATATATGGTTGGATGGTATTGTTTTGTTACCTTCTATATACATATAGCCAATAATGTTTTAAGCAATTTGGAATTTGGTTTAGAGTCTATATTATCTATAAAAATAATTATGAGAACTATATGTTTCTTTATAATAATAATGTTTTTGTCTTATTGTGCCATATTAAATTACTTTTGTTGTCGCTATAGCAAGTTAATTTTTGCCATATTTGCATCTTAAACGTTGTCAAACTTATCAATGTATCACAAATTATTTATTAAATATATTTAGTTATGTGTGTGTGTGCGCGGTTGGTGAGAAAATGGCCGTTGCGGCTCAAGCTCGATCCAGTTTCCCAAAACTCAGTACGACTCGTGAGGGTGGGGCGGTTCGGCTCCGGCTCGGCTCGGGCCAATTAAGCCAGAAAAAAATTAGAGAGAAATGAGTGGGGATGTCATTTGTAGGAGAGATAATTTTGTGTGTAGTACAGAATGTAGAGCCACAAACGGGTGTAGTTGGATAAAAGGGTTTGATATATGGTTGGATGGTGTGGTTCAGGTACTTTCTATATACATACACCCAAAAATGTTTTTTTTTTTCTTTAGGAAAAAATAACTTAATTTAATTGTTTTATACAAATGTTTTTTTTCCCGATGACATTATACCAATTAATACAGAGCCTTAAGTCTCATCTTACTAAACTACGTTCATTTATATGACCCCAGATTATCACTAAACATTATTTATGGAATATTTTACACAGTAAATTTAAAATTGCAGTGTAAAATTATGAAAATAATTTTTTACATTGACAACGGTATAACAAAAATTTATAATTTTGGCTTTGCTCCCTTGTGGATATTTTTTATGGAGGTTTAGGACATAACGAGAATGTTAAAAAACAAAATCCAGTGGTACTGTGTTATTTATCAATGCGATGCGTGTGTCGCAATGTATTCATAATTTTTGTAGACGTGAATTATTACAATGTATATATGCTAGGTTTGTTTATATGCTAGCAAATAATGTGTACATTAAGAATTAATGACATTAAAATATATTATGCGTCACAGTGAATTTTTTTTACTGATTAGGGACTCAATTGCAAAGCTCTCAATAAAATTTGTAGCGTGATTAGCTTAACATATTGGAAGGAGACCCACAACTCCGAAATAAGTAAGCAATGAATTAAATTCAATACTCTCTCCTTCCCAATTAAAGAGTCCAAAATTTCTTTATGGGTTGTCTCAAATTAAGAATCGGCTTTATTTTTTTTGAACATAATTAACGAACCAAGTTTAAGGATTGTGACCAAGAGTTAATATTGGCTGTTAATTGAGTTTATCATTAATTGGGATAGAGGAACAGCTATCTACTTTATTAACCATATTCTTTGAAATATACATTTGTAGATCAAATTTCTTGAGTCTTTTTAGGGAGGGTCATGGTGATCGTCACACCGCATTGGTTAAAATATTGAAATCATCAATATGTGCAGAGACGAAGCTACGTATGGGCCAAAGGGGGCCATGGCCCCCCTCCCAAAGCTATGAATTTTTTCATTAGTATAGGTATATTATTGACCGAGTATAAATGGAAAAAGAAGTTTGAGAAGCAGTTGAACAACTGTCCTTTCAAGCCTAAAAATAATGAACCATAATTATCTATTCTACACCATTTTATAACTACAACAAACCTAAACCTTCACGCCATTTTAACCCTATTTCTCAACGGTTTCTCATATTTATATTTATAATATATTGAAAAATATTTTTTCCTTCTTCCTTACCTATAAAGAAACACCAACTGCAGAAGGAAAAAAAAATAACTGCCTCCAGTCAAGAAAGCCCTACAATATGTAAGTTTTTTTTCCTTCTCACATAAATTACATTATTTAATTACTACATTCTAGAAATTTTTTAATAGTTGTATGTTAAATTACGAAAATTAATAATGAATATCTTGCAAATTCTCTTTTGATATACATTGAGAGGGAAATCTCAAGAAAATTTAGTGCGGACTGGACATGTGCCACCTTGCGGTAAACCCAGAAAAGAGAGAGCGCCTATAATTTAGCCGATAATTTATGCGTTCACTGCCAAGTGACACATGTTCAGTCCGCAATGTTAAAATCTAGACAGTCCGCACAAGAGCTGTATATATATATATATTTTTTTTTTTTCATTTAGATTTTTATTTGGCCCCTCCTAAAATTAAATTCTGGCTTCGTCCCTGAATACGTGCATATATTTAGAGTCCATATTTTTTAATATTTCAACCAATGAGGCAGAGAGTCACATAAGCTTTTTGTTTAAATAGGGGGAGAATTTAATTCACCCTCTTTATCACTAAAATAATATACACCCATGAAAGCAGACCTAGTCAGTTTTCTAACTTTACCAAAAATTAAACCTAAAATCTCTCATACTATGAACACTTTCGAAACTCTACCATAGATAGAATTCTTTCTCTTAAATAAAAAAAATTATAACATTTTGAAGAATGCACAAAAGGTCTTTCATTCTTTAAACCAATATACCTCTCACAAAAAGTTAAAGATTTTAAATTTTTGAGTTTTTATTTTCATGCTAGATGACCTTTATAGATGCCAACCCAACAGCCTAGCTCTAATTACGAAAAATATTCCTTAATATGTAACAGTAAAAGTGATATAATTAATGACAATATATTGATTGAACTTGCCTTTAAACACATACCAGAATGTAATCAACATTGAACTATAACATTTGATTTATCATAATTACTCAATTTTGAGAAAAAGGTTTCAAAAGTTAAATTAACTACCAATTATGACTAACTAGAACGCATGTAATTAAAATCAATAAACAAACCATAGATAGTGAACGTGATTTTGAGCGTGAATAATTACTCAAGACTTACAGGTGTTATAAAATGTGTATTTAAGTGGATGTTTGTATTTCAGTCTACTGGTATATCACAATTGTTAAGGGAGCGATTGAATTAGTGGCGGAGCCACACTAGGCCGAACTGGGGCGGTCGCCTCGGTTCAACTTTGATTTTTTTTTAGACCTATGTGTAAAACTTCAAAACTTTGGGGCAAGGGCGAATCTGTAAATAACGGAAGTTTTAAAAACCTAAAGAGATAACCTAACTTTAAACCAAACAGTCGGACTCTCTCTCAAACAACTTTGAAACCCAAAAACCCTTATTGGGAACCCAGATTGAAATCGCAAAAATTTGATTCAAAATCAAAATCGCAAAGATCCGCCATCCCTCCGATCAGCTCACCGGACTGCTGCTCTTCTCTCACACTCGGTCTCATACATTAGCTCACGCTCAGCTCACCTGATTCAGGTATATATATGATTTTTTTATATGCAATTCATGTTATTTATACCTAAGCATGTTTTTTGATGTGCTATTCATGTTTTTTATATGTGATTTTTGTACATGTGCATATTTAGGTATTTTTTATATGTGCATTTTAACTCAGTCTCACTCCTTCTTGATATATGTGATATATTTGGTATTTTAAAATAAAATGCCTATTTTATATATGTGGTATTTTTTTTATGTACGTAAAAAATGATATGTCAGTTATTATTTTTGGGAGGGGCTATTCCCACTCCTCTAAATTCCTCCCCCACTCCATTTAGATATGAAATGACAATTATGCCCTTACTTTTGTCCACTTTTTTTTGCCTCCAACTAAAACAATTGATAAAATTTAAAAATTTGTATTTTGAATAAAAAAAACTTTTTTTTAGTAAAAAACTGTTTTTAGTAAGAAACGGCTTGAAAAAAAAATGTTTTTAACTTTTATAACGATTTAAAAAAAAAAATTCATCTATTTCAAAAAAAACTTTTTACCTATTTTTTTAATAAAAAATTATTTTTAAAAAAACCAGACTTTACAAAAATAAAATGTTTTAACTATTTAAATAAACATTTTTTTTATATTTTTTTACAAAAGCATTGTTATTAAAAACTGTTTTGTCTTATACATTTCTTTATAAAAAAATAAAATAAATAAACCTCCAATACTATACCAACCATAAACATGACACAATTTTTTAAATATACTTAGATATTTAAAATTAAGTGTTAAACTGTACTTTTTATTTATGTGTTAAAATTATGACTCGTAGGTTGAAATTTACTTTTTTATTTAAAAAAAATAACACATGGGTCATAATTTCAACGCATTAGTTAGCCTGTCGTTCATAATGCGTCGAAATCATGAGTTACAATTTTAACACAAACACATGCACAACATGACAACAGTCATAGTTTTAACTAGTACATGACACAACACGAGTCTTAATTATTGCACGAAACGACACGAGTCATGATTTTAGCACGACTCTTAATTTTGAGTAAAACTATAAATATATGTAAAAAAATATATATATTAAAATTATGTGTGTTAAAATATAACAAGACATGACACAAAATCCTATTTTTACTTAAAACAAACCAATTAAAAAAAATTACATATTGCAATTATGAATATTTTATTTTTTAACTAACACGATCATGATCCAAATAAAACGCGACGTGACATGAAATCATATATATTATTTTTCATACCGCTGGCGCGAACCACTTTTTACTATTTTAAAAAAAATGGTTCGCATTATCGGTATGTATAGGCGATTCGACCACCTATACATACTGCTGGCACGGACAAACATATTAGATAAAATGGTTTACACCAGCGGTATCTATAGGTGGTCGGAACACCTGTATATATAATTTTATGCGTGTCGCGTTTTAATTAAGTTGAGTTCCTGTTTGGTGAAAAAAAAAGATTTCGTGTCGTGAGGTTGATTTAGGATCCACTCAAAAGTTTACGTTTTTAGTTTAGGCTTTTTTTTAATTAGAAAAATTTCATCATCATATAAAACACTCACAAACACTTTAAACTCTAATCTGTAAACTATAAAGCCTAAACCAAAAAAAATAAAAATAAAACAAACTAAAGCATGAAGCCTAGTCCTAAAGAAAAAACTAAACCTTACATTCTAAACCCGAAACAAAAACAATCTTAAATAAACCTAAACCCGAAAAGAAAAGAAAAAACTTAAAACCTTAATCCAAAAATATTTTTCCAAAAAAATGCAACAAAAATAAACAAGTGACTTTTAAAAACATAAAAAAAATAACAAGTTTTGTCATGTGCTTTGTATCTTGACGAATGAAGTAGGGTAAGTTCGTGCTTTTGGTTTCTCACAAATAAAATTGGAGTGCGCGGGAATAGCGTCGCCCATTTTAAATATCTAAGTATATTTAAAAAATTGTGTCATGTTTATGGTTGGTATAGTATTAAAGGTTTATTTATTTTATTTTTTTATAAAGAAATGTATAAGACAAAACAGTCTTTAATAACAACGCTTTTGTAAAAAAATATAAAAAAAACGTTTTTTTAAATAGTTAAAACATTTTATTTTTGTAAAGTCTGTTTTTTTTTAAATAATTTTTTATTAAAAAAACAGGTAAAAAGTTTTTTTTGAAATAGATGAAATGTTTTTTTTAAATCGTTATAAAAGTTAAAAACAATTTATTTATTTTTTCAAACCGTTTGTTACTAAAAACAGTTTTTTACTAAAAAAAAGTTTTTTTTATTCAAAATACAAATTTTTCATTTTTATCAATTGTTTTAGTTGGAGACAAAAAAAAGTGGCAAAAGTAAGGGCATAATTGTCATTTCATGTCCAAATGGAGTGGGGGAGGAATTTAGAGGAGTGGGAATAGCCCCTCCCTTATTTTTTATGTATAGTGTGTTCCCCTAGATTGTGTGTAAATTTATGTGTAAAACTAGTCTGAAATTGTTGTAAACAAAGGAAGTCATAGAGCTTTTTTTAAACGAAAAAGATGAGATAACACAAACTGTTAGGGAAATATTATGTTGAAATATTATTAAAAAAAGGGTCCTTCTACACTGACACACAAAAGTAGACACATTTTGTAGACACGTTGACATGTCGCATTCGTATTGGTTAGTGTCTGGGCTTCATATGGGTCCCACTGGCGTGGACCCCAGACACGAGCTAATGCAAATGCGACACATCAGTGTGTCTATAAAATGTGTCTACTTTTATGTGTCAGCCTAGAATTATCCTAAAAAAAATTCAGAAACAAAATAGGAATCCAAATTTAGTTAATTAATATCTCAATATTTTTAGGGTTAATAATTAAAAAAAAAAAAGTAAAAACAATCCCCAAAAAATTGCCTCGGGAGCTCCCGCCCCCAAACCCAGGGCTTCGTCAGAACTTTCGCCCCACTTGACTCCAAATCCTGGATCCGCCACTGGATTGAATTACCTTATTTTGTACTATAAATATGAGTCATATCTTTTTAGTATTGACAGATTAATGAAATGAAAGAATAACTCGCTCTAAATTCTCTCTGTCTTCATTTTATTTTACAACACGTTATTAGCACGAGTGCTCCTAAATTTTTTGTTTAATGAAAATACAAAGGACATGAAACACTTGATTTCTTATTTTGACAGCATGACGTGAATGTTCATACGGAGCGAGACGTGGTTCTATATCGACACAAGTGAGCAAGTTTCACAATTCAAAAGGTAAGTATATGTCTTTATAATTTTAATTATTTTTATATTGATCCCATAATTTTAGTTATTCATAAAGTTTTTACATATTCACATTTTGAATATTTAATTGCAAAAAATTATTATGTCACGCCTAATTTTTTGTATACAAAAAATAAATAAATTAAAGATTGGGACCTAACGCTTTCTATAATAATTGAAACTTGAAGTTTCAGTGTAACCTTTAAATTTGGGAAGTGAAGTTCCCTAACTATTCAAATTATGGAACCATAATCTTTTTAATTTTGATTAGGTCCCCAAGTTTCAAATTACCATTCAAATTTGGGACCTGAAGTTCCCAATACTATTTGGAATCTGACTCTCAACTTCCCAATTGTTATTACTAGAGACTTGAAGTTTTTAATAGCTATCTACATTTTATGACACGAAGTTCCCAAATAGTTATTTTAGTTTGGGACCTGAAATTCCTATATAATTTTTTTTCATTTGGGACCAGAAGTTTCCAAATTATTTTAAATTAGGACTTGAAGTTCTCAATTATTGTTCAAAGTTTTGGACATGACAATAAAATATGCCGTAAAATCAAAATTGAAGCTTTGATTATTTCTATAATAAGGAAAGGGATACTAAAACTAAAAGTCCCATAACAATTATTTATAATTTGAGCCCGAAGCTTTAATAATTTTGTAATCGAACATGATGTTTTGATTATTTCTATAATAAGGGTAAGGACATTAAATATCCCATTCATGATTATTTAAAGTTTGGACCTAAAGTTCCAAATAATTTTACTCCTTGTCAAACTTGAAGTTTGGATATAATTAGACGAAACGTTTAAAGTCCCTAAATATTTAATGTTGTGATATAAAGTTGTCATTATTATTTGCATTTGTGAGTAAAAGTTTCCTAATAATTATTCAAATATAGCAATTAAATTTTCTTTGTTCAAATTTTGGGAAGTGGAGTATGAAAATTATTTGTACCTAAAGTGTCTAAAGAAAATATATCACAATTAAACATGAAGTTTTGATTGTCAAATTGAAAGGGTATAGACCAAGAGTCCTCTAATTATTATTTATATTTTTTTATGAAGATCTATATTCATTATTATGACCATAAGTTCACTTAATAGTATTTCTCATTGAGGTATAAAATATGTGGACATGAAGCTCACAAAATATACCATAAATCAAAACTTAAAGTTTTGATTATTCACAAGGTATAAATTTTGAAGTTCTCAAAATAATTATTTATAAGATGGACCTGAAGTTCCAGAAAATATTTTTTTGTTAGAATTAGTTTCAAAATAAATTGGATATTAGAACAAGTCTTTTCAACTTTTTATTTTCATTAATAAATTAAATATCTTTTTAAATACTCTTATAATAATTAAAGGTCTCTTAACTATCCCATTAATGGTTTCACCATAAAATTTTTGTTTCTTGACCTTTCTCTTCATTTAAGCATTAAATTACCTTTAATGGTACTTAATTTGAACTCCTTATCACATTCTAATTATTTAATATACATTAAGCCCTTATATTTTTAATAAAGAAGTTGGATTATTATTGATTGAAGTTAATAAAAATATTCAATAATTGTTTGAAAGAGTCTCTAACATTTTTACCCCCTAATCAAACCTGAAGTTTTGATACCAACGGGTAAATAATTTAATGTCCTTAGACATTAGTAGTATTGAACTTGAAGTTCAACTATATATGTAGAACTTGAAGTTCTCATGTACAAATGACTAAAAACTTGAGTTTTATATATAATTCTTACTTTTGTGAGTTATTTTAATATAAGACCCGAAGTCCTAGGTTTTAATTTGATAAATTATATTAACCGGAAGATTCATATACATGTGACATTACACAGAAAACCTTAACTTCTCATTACTTTTCAAAACGAAATATTTGTCATAATTATTTTAGTAGCCCTAATTATATTTTTGAAACCTAAAGTCTCTTAATTTCGAGCTTGAAATCTCTCACATATCATAAGATTATGAACGCTTAATTCATCAGTTATCAACCCAAAGTTTTAAACATTAGTTGGCAAATTTTTTATCACTTATCCCATGATTTAAGAAAAATGCTATGTGTCCCAAACAACTCCCCCAAATTATCCCCCAAATAGCTTTAAGTGTTATACCTTATGGTATGGGTCCCGCCAGGGCACAACTCATCAATGCTATTTGGGGGAGATTTGGGGGAGTTATTTGGTACCCATAGCACCACTCTTGATTTAAATATCTGATAATTATCTGATACGCGTTTTTGAAATACTTTCACTTCTAAAAGTTTGGTTAACAAAAGTTTGATCATAAAATGTATTATTATATTCTTAAGCATCTCTATATTTCAATCTTAACCCTTAAAAGTGGCAATTGTAAACAATTATCATGTGATCTTATTTGTTTAGCAGATAAGAAACAACTCGCGCTATTATGAAAAGATAGAAGTTTTTTCTGACTTGGTGTATAATATAGTAAAGGTTTCAACCATATTTATACATAAGGTTCGAGAAGAATTTATGTTATGTTGTTATTTGGTACCCTCCCATACATATGCAATGATTTATATGAAAGCAATTCCTGAAGTAATTTTCTTTGTTTCATGGCAATCAATATACATGAGTACCATATTGAAATAGACAGTGAAAAGTAATTTTGCGTTACTTCGAGTGTTAGAAGCCAGATGCTTACATTGGTAAGCAATCATTATATTATTCAATGGGTTATGGTATAAAGTATTTAACATTGTAAAATTGCACTTCGTAATGAATCTGCAACTCCATGGTTAAATTATTTGTTATTATACAATGGCCATTTGGGTCACCTTAATTATTTTTGATAAGACGTAGTGAATGCAAATATCTATCACAAGGGTATATATGGTACTTATGATTCACTCTCTATTGAACCATTGATAAATATAATGTTTATGGTGTATGTATAATTTTATTTTGATGAGACACTATTCTCTCCGTTAGGGGAAGGATACTGTTGATGTAAAAAACTAGACTTAATCTAATTAATTAATCACAGATAAATATGAATAAATAAATAAGGCAAAAGATTTTTAAAGTGGTTCAGCCTTAATGAAAATGGCCTATGTCCACTGCCTTGTATTGCTGGGTGTTTTGCCTTGATCTCAATTATGATCGCAAGTGATCGATTACCCCGTTATAGAGGGGGTTACAATGTATTTATAGCCCTTGGGCTGTCAATATGAATAGACAATATTCCGTTATTTAATAGACATATAGATCTGTACATAATAAGAATGTTCATTGAATCTGTTTTTGTCGCTTGATCTTCTTGGCCAGATGCTTTGTACGTTGAGTAGCCCGCCATGTTTGAGTAGCTCGGTACGCTGAGTTGTTCGGTGAATATATTTTATGCCACACAGGATGATACGTGTTTTCATATAACTGATCCACGTCAGCTGATTAATTTTTGTATCAACAGACACAATGTATCAGAAGTATAAATTATACTTAAAGAACGATCCCTTCATGAAAAACAACAACAATTATCGTAGAATAGTTTCTCATTGTCTCATATAATTCCATGTATAGATAATGTGAAAATGAAGTGAAAATTTATATTACAAAATCAAATGTTACATGGACTAGTTACAAATGTTCTTGCCAAAATCATTGTTCCAGAAGGATAAAATAAATTTGGCAGTAAATCAATTTATTGCACGCCGAAAGCATGGCAAACTTATAAGTCCTAACTACTTGACTCCCCAAAAGTCGAGGTTAAATAAAATCATGACCAAATAACACTCCAGAAGAGGTTATACACAACGCTCTGGAAAAGGTTATGAACAAAAGATCCACTTTCTCTAAAATCCCAGAAGGGGTTATTGTCTATCAAAATACACAAATCTTTAAAGTGACTATAAATCCCCTGAAGTTGACAAAGGTACCCAATATTGAATGAGATCTCTATGTTTTATACATATACAAGAGAAAAGTGGGATCAACAAAGATGATCATCGATAATATAATTATATATGTTGTAGCTGTACGAAAATCAAAGGGCAATGATAATATAAATCCACGCATTATTAATGAATGTCAACAAAGAATATATTGGCCAAAATGAAAAAAAATGTCATGATGGTATAATTTGAGTCTCTTAATATACGTGGTGCATTTGGACCTTTAGTAAACCCAAAAAAACGTTAACTCTGAAGGTTACGAATGGGAATTTATAAGATTGTGATGTATTAAAACTCATTAACAAGAGCATGATTTATGGCACATGGTTTCTTGAAGAAACCAAAATTGATTATATACGAACATACTATCCCATTTCGTCCGTAAATACTTTTCAGATATCTGAATAGATTAGAAGTTTTTTGAAATATATTATATAAGACTCATGAATATCATAAGTGCTTATTTATACGGGACTTAGATAAATAATACTTATGAAAATACCAGAAGGATTTTCTTTGTTAAGAGTACGTACTCAAATGCAATAAGACGTTCATTGTATAACATGCTATCCAAATGGATATATGTACAACTGTCTTAGTAAATATTTGTCTAAGAAAAAATATGAAAACAATTATATATGCAACATGCCTGTGACACCCCTCTTATAAAAATAACGTGTGGCCAACCCTCTACTCAAATAAAATCGAAATCTCTGCTAGCTCATTCTTAGCATCACCGTCGAAAATTTAATTAATTACTAATACCCTATTAAGTCCGATATCAAATTTTAAAAGTTATTTATTTTACCATAAATAAATCCCATTCACCATAACCCATTCCAAAAATAGATACACATTCACCACGCATAATAACTAAATACTCAATTAAATATAATAATCCAAATAACAGAATAAACATCTCGTATAAGTCCAATACAATAATCCATCATAACGAAATTAAAATAAATACTTAATGAATAAATGACTGACCATTGGTGACATGCCTAGATAACAATTGGAAGAAATCCTATCTAAAACTCAAGGATAGAAGCGTCTAATAAAATCCTTGCAAGCATCTACAGCTATTGCAACACTGTCAAACTAGAAGGAATGATCATGCCAAGCGTCCCTGTGGCCGGTCACCTAAAAGTTTTGAAAATATTTTGATGTGAGTCGGAGCCCAACATCTTTTGAATATATTTTGCAAGTGTTTAAATTATATTAGTAAATATTTAATGCAATATTTTATATTTAACTGTTGTCGCACTCCCATGAGATAATCGTCACACCTCATCTATAGTGTGCACCTAACACATGTAATTTAAACACCCTAGTTACGCTATCCTGCCTAACAAGTACGAGTACGTATCTTAGTCCCATATGCTAACCTTGTAGCCAACTGCGTCACATATTTTTATTCTTTGATTAAATTATTATTTGGCTATCACACACGTTAAATCAATTAAATCCCATTGTTAACCGATGCATATAACTTCACCCCAGTTATTAAATGAATATTCACATTTAATATTATTCACCTGTATATATTTGTCACACTTATGTACGTATATTCACATAGCATTTATCGAGTTTTCCTCCCGAATGCATATCAATTTACTATTCACATAATCCTTTAATTTGCTGATATATATATATATATATATATATATATATATATATATATATATATATATATCACATCTAGAATATATACATATATATATCACTCGCTATATACGTATAACCGCAATTCCCAGAGCTTTACCTCACAGATGCAATCTTTAGCATGCTATCAGTCTCCAGGGACAATATCTCATCCTGGGCCGGCTCTAGGGATAATACCTCAACCTGGGCATCTTTATATGAACAATTATCATAAGTGTGAGGATATATTATTTTAGGAATCTCATTACTTCATATTCTTAAAATATTTTTATTTCTCTAATTTATAATTAAATACTAATGTATACAGAAGTCCAAAATATATAATCTTACTCCCACTAACCTCAAGGTATATATATACTAAAATAAATACATAAAATATTCTTAAAAATCGTTGGTGGGAAATTGACATAAGTTTATATAGTGATTTCTCAACCTATATAGTTATTTTCTTAAACTCTCATATATTTTCACACCAAATGTAAATCTTAGTAAAAAGGGAGCTATTAAAGTTATAAGAATTTCACATTTAAAGATATAGGTGAACTTGTCTTCCTCAGGATTATCCATATTGGATAAGTGTGAATAGGGGTGGCAATTTTTGACACGACCCGAAAACCCGACTCGAACTCGACACGATTTTTGCAGGTCAGGTCATGGCTTAATAGGTCCGGGTCGAAATCGGGTCAGACCCGCTTAACCTGTTTATTAAACAGGTCGTGTTTCGGGTCAACCCGCCTAATCCGCAATTGACACGTTTATTTTTCGGGTTGATTTCGGGTCACTTTCGGGTCAAAAAACCTATTAACCCGTTTAGACACGAATAATTATAAACCGTTGATTTTTTAATCTAACGGTCAGAAAAATGAAAAAGCAAAGGGGCTAATTGAAAAACCTAATTGAAAGAAAACCTAACTTAAGAAAGAAAAAAAAAAGGACCGCCCACCACATCTCTCTTCTTCTCTCTCGTCACCCCTTCTTCTCTCTCGTCTCACCTCTTCTTCTCTCTCGTCTCTCAGCCAAAGTAGTGGCTGCTCACCGTCGCCGGCCACCGCACACAGGTAATTCTTCTCCCACCGGCCACCGCACACGTCGCACACAATACACACGCACACACACAGAACACACACAGATCTCACGCACGCACACACACAGAACACTGAACACACGCACACACACGCACACACTGAACACACACACGTACACACTGAACACACACACGCACACACACACACACACACACTAAACACACCTCATTGATTTCAGATACTGATTTTTTTCGGGTACTGATTTTTTTTCAAGTACTGATTTTTTTTCAGCAGGTAATTAGATTTATGTTATTGATTTCTGGTATTGATTTTTTTTTTCAGCACAGTGATTTCAGATTCCATTTTGTACACATCTAAGTTCAATTTTTCTACACATTCACTTCAGATTCCATTTTGGTTTTTTGACAGAACATACACACTCATTTTATGACAGGACATACAAATTCATTTTATTTTATTCTTTGCAGATGGAATCTGATGGAGTTGATGTTAATTTAGTTGACAATTCTATTGATGTTGATGAAATAATGGATGAGGAGGAGGACGATGATGTTGTGGATCTGAATAATGAATCTGCTAAAAGCCAAATTAAGGGTGGAAAGCGCAAAAGACGATGCGCTTCTAACGTGTGGCCATTCTTTGAAATTCTCAAACAAAATGGCGTTGATGGCAAGCAAAAATGTAAGTGTAAGAAATGTGGGTCCGTCTTCATTTGCGATAGCAGGTACGGAACCGGTAATTTATCGCGACATAAGAATAGATGTCAAAAAATTACTACACGTGATATTGGGAAGTTAATTGTTCAACAACAAATTGGTTCTAATTGTTCAACAACAACAAATTGGGCAGGTAAATATTGCATATTAATATATAGTTTAATTAAGTATCCTATTTGTTTTTTTAATCTTATTGTGCGTTGTACTCATTACTTTTTTTGTTCGTAGGTATGGAATGAAATGGAAGGAGACTAGGTTTTGGATAGAGTGGAGCATGACATCTTTTTGCAATTTGGTTGAAGATTTACAAATTGTAATTTGAACTTGAAATTTTGAATGATTGTAATAGATAATGGATTAGACTTTGTTGGATGATGTTATTTGGATAATGACTAAATGTTGTTGGTATTATTATGTTATGTTTATTAGATATGACAATTATTTTTTTTATTAATGTTGTGATGTTTATTTGTTAAATTGTGTTTGGAAATAAATAGTGAAAATTATTTAATCTCATAAACAGGTCATTGTGGATCATGTAAACAGGTTCCCCTTGCAGATGACCTATTTATTAAGCAGGTTAAACGGGTCGTGTCGTGTTAGCGGGTTGGACACGACCTGTTTATTAAATGGGTTAGACGGGTCGTATCGTGTTAGCGGGTTGGACACGACCTGTTTATTAAACGGGTTAGACGGGTCGTGTCGTGTAACCTATATATAAACAGGTTCGTGTTCGAGTCAGGTACAATGACACGATTACTTAAACGGGTCGTGTTCGTGTCAGCAGTATATCTAGAAATATCAGGTCTCGACACGACCCGAACACGACACGGCAACCCGAATTGCCAGGCCTAAGTGTGAATGGGGACATAACGAGTCTTTTAAGTGGAGGTGGAAGGGAGAGGTTAGACCTAAAAAAGGATAAGAAGACTCTCTTTCCATCTCTGTGGCAGAAGTTTTTCAAGTTTATTCTAGTCTGAATCTAACTCCATTTTCTTATCAGCGGACTAACTCTGTTTAAGAGCAATTTCGGCTTCTTCACCGTCTTCATATTCGGTATTTTAATATTCTAAAATAGTTCACCAATTAAGTGCTTGATTTGTTAAGTCAGTCTTCCTGGGGAAGACTTGAAAAGGATATCCCGAGCAAGGTTTAGATTAAATAAAATTTTTTGAAAATAAATCTTCATACCGAATTAAGGGTCTTTTAGACCTTTCGAGAAGTTGATGCCATAACTACTATATCTAACCTTGGAGTTCGGAGGCCCGAGGAGTACCGTGAGTGGATGTCTAGAGAATTATTCTTATAGAATAGGACTAGGTAACAACTATACCACACTGGAGGAATGATAACACCCCTTTAACAAGAAACCTATAGACCTTTGACTTCTCTGGGTGAGATGCGAAGCTAGTTCCCGAGTAAGTAGTTAAAGCAAGAGAACTTCCAACTCAACCATAAAAACAAGATAGATATTTAAAAAAGAAAGCCAAAATTATTTAGAGAATGAGATTCACACTCACCAATCTCGAATAATTTTTAAAAAAGGAAAGCCTCTACCCCTAATATTATGTTATTTGATTGATTTAAGTTCCGTGCTGCTCACTAGGCCCATTAGTAGGAGCATAAAAAGCCCATCTTATTTGCAGTATTCGGATCAGAGTCAATGGGACTAATAAGCTAGACCCCACTTCTCTTTCTATTTGGTTTATCACATGCAATCTACCTTAGCACGATGCTCACACCTGAATATCTCATACCAAACTGGCTGAAGTGGCTATTATGACCTGAGCTATCTTGGATTGATAGTTCATTCCTAGATGGAATAATTGTCTCGTTTTCTTTTTCTTCATAAGGAGGATCCCCCTTCTACACTATCTTTTGTGGTCTATATAAATGGTAATGCTATCGAACCCCAATGCAAGTTTCCTTGCAAAAATAGCTCCACGTCTACTCTCAGAAAGAACACTATTTTTCTTTAGTTTAGTAGTCCTCCCTACCGTAAGGCCCTTTATGAGTAACGTGAATTAAAGGTCGGGATAGTTTATTGGCAACAGGGAATCGTTTATAACCCAGCCCTATCTACGCTATGTATTCGTGGGGGCAGGTCAACCAACGAAGAGCTAACTTATGGAGCTTACTTATCAAGGGGCGTTAATGGAAGGTCTCCCATCCAATAATAAAAGGTATAAATATATAAACTTCTCTACCAATTGGATAAGAGAATTTATAGAGGAAATTAGGTTTTAAATTCCCAGAAATCACATGAAGGCTTCATTAAAGTAACATTTTTTTTCCTTTTGAAGATCTATTGAAGTATAGTGCCAAAAGTGAATGGGGCTCCTAAGCCGGGATATCTGGCCGAATGCCTGGCCTCCTACGTTGGAAAAGACACCCAACCCGGTTAACTTCATTTGATTTCAATGGTAGGACCACCGTTGATGTGAAAAAAGGTTAAGTAATGTACCAACTAGCTATACCCTGGTCACTAAGTCAATAATCGACCCGATGGTTCTTCGATTGGAACCAGAATAGATCTTGGGCAGAGAAAGTAGTACTACAATAGATGTAGTGGTTGTACCATCTTAATTGATAGTAATATTTTATTGCATTATCCAATTCCCCTTGGGAAGTCTCAAAGAATTATATATTGAATTCACTTTATAGTAAAACTAAATCGCTGAGTGACTCTTGGCTGCCTTCAGTGATAGACGAAATTACTTTGACTAATCTATTCCTAAAACATAGGCTAATAAAGAGTGGGGGAATGGACGAATTTTGAAATATTATTAGACATCGAACATGAAGTTCTCTACTTCCTTGGCACTTCGAGAACCATTGATGGCATTAGGCTCAGGGTTCCAAATCTTTGGTCTCTCCCTGTGCTCTCAAACCCATTGAGAAAATGTTAAATAACTCATTAAAATAGTAAGCTGCAATCGAAGAATAAAGCCGATATCAAAAGTGTTCCATGAATGGGAACAAGATCGAAAGGTGGAAAATAGGACTTCACAAATATCGCTATTCTAATCCTGCGTCTATGGCTGAACCATGCTCTCCCGAGTGGCCGCACACTTGTCATCCCCTATAGTGACAATCCCATATTTCGTACTTAGGCCTCTGAACTCCATAATGGCATGCAAGCTGATGGAAGCGTGGTAACCCCGAGGCTACTGTTTAAAAAAAATAAGTCTCTATAGGTATTTTCTTTTACTTCCATCGTGCGTTGTATATGGTAAACTACCATCCTCTCCTTCGGCCTTAAGACTAGAGTTCGAACTAAAATCTGGGAATATTGTCAAAAGTTCACTTAGAATGCACGTTTGAAGAATCGAGTGGAGATCTCGAAAGTAGGATATGGATAAAGCATCCTAAAAAGCGAATGCTCTACAATCAGTCACGAGGGAGTGGAGATAGATTTGAATAAAGTTGAACTGATTTCGAATCAATTGGTCAAATCACTCGACTGCATAAATGAATCTATTGAAAGAGGCTTATTAGCCCGAACCTTTCGTCGGCCAAAACAAACTCCTAGTCTTGGCCCCGGCAGTCTCTTCTATTCACATTCAAAATTTGTAGTATGTAGTCCCAAATGTTTTCATAATAAAAAATTTGACCACAAGCCTAGATTTATATTGTTGATCATCACTAGAGTTGTGTTTGATCTTAAAGGCGCGTTTATAATTGCCTTTAATTGTCAATTAGGTAATCCAACTCGATCCTAAACTTCATTTTGGTAAATTAATGATATTATAATTTTTAAAACTTGTGAAAATAAATACGAATATTTTCTTACTCCTACGTCAAATTCACATTCTTGTGATAAATCTCATAGTCATTCAGAATAGGAAATTCATTTATGACTTCTTAAAACTATTCATATCCACCAACCAATTGAACAATTACTTTGGATGTTAAGGGAATTAAACAAGTATTAGATTCTTTTATAACCATATTAGGTGATTTGATACTCGTAATAATTTCACCATTCTTTAAAGAATTTGACATTTTCGATTTTAGCAGTTAATTAAGGTATCCCCTTAAAAATATAGAGAAATAATTCTAAAACCCAATTCTTGTAGTGGATTAAAAATCCATGCATATATAAGACAATTCTAATCATGTGGGCATGTCAAATTAGGTGAAGAAAAATTTATATAATACACTTTTAACCATATATATGCAAATAATTTTCTCAACTAAAGTTTGGAATCCAATATTTTTTTGGTAGATATATGTGTGAATAACTCTTATGGGGACATCATTGATGTGTTTGGCATGTTGTTTTAAAATTACATGATCTATGTAGGTCCACTATCCAAGAAAATTTCCACAATCTCACACTTGGGCCACATAGATCGTGATAAAATTATAAAACCTTAAGAGCTCAAACGTGACTATCAAGATTCATAAGTGATAATCCCAAGACGACTATTAATTCATCAAAGTAAGTTTAGATTTAAGAGTCTCATATTCAATTGTTCCACAAGATGCAACAAAACAATATCAATTTTTTTTTATCTTTTGTACTTCTCTGTTTGGTTTAATATTTGGAGTTTCCAAAATTATTAGGGTTTTATGTGTAATTTATTATTCTGAACCACTTATTTAGTGTATATATACGTGTGCATGTGTGTGTGCATTCTCTTGAGGTTGATCAAAATATGTTGGCTCTTAGTAGAGTCACACTATTGATGTACATGTTCACAACTAGTACATAGTCATCAATACGTGTCTATTCACTATTAGTACTTGTAGAAAGGTGGGTAATGTTAATTATTAACGTAGAATAGAATGGATATTGTCTAAAATAGAAATTTTAAGTTTCTTTCCTTATTAAAACATATATTTTTCATATTTGATACATGTAGTGAAGAGTCAACTTTGTGAGATTACGTGAAACTTGTATATGGAATTCTTGCAAGATTTTTATTAAATATAATTATGGTGGAATATTCAGAATATTAATATACTGAATATTCACTAAATGTGTAACACATGTTACTATCACACATTTTTCCCTATTTGCAACAATTTGTGAAAACTAATTACATTTATAACTTGATCTTAGTATTTGTATAAAGTTGGATACTGTTGTGTATTAATGTAGAATATAATGAATATTTTCTAGAATAGCATTTTACATAATTATGGTGGAATATTCTGAACATTCATGCAGTGAATATTCACTAAATGTATAACACGTGTATTCATTATGACACCTTTTGCCATATTTCCCATGATTTATGAAAATTCATTTCATGTATATCTTGATTGTAGTACTTGTATAAAGTTTGGTATTATTGTGTATTAATGTATAATAGAATGAATATTATCTTGCATAGAAATTTTATCTTGCTTTCCTTAATCTTTAGTACATGAATTGAATTAGTCATGTGAAATATTCACAGCATACTATATGTACAAGACAAATGTTGTACTCTTTAAAAGTTGTGTTTCTTTTTTGGTGAATATTCACCTTTGCACTAAACATCAAGTTTTTGATGTTGATGGTATACATTAATTTTTTTTACCATTTTAAAATACTATTACGGTTTAATATATATATTATCCTTTTATTTCAGATGGTTAAGAGGACAAAGAGGTCCACGACATCATTGAATAAGGATGATGATCTCGATATACAAAACCAGCGAGAACAAAAGGTTCAATACAACATAAATGCTTGACGACAAAAGTATTGCATGTACAGTTAGAAAATAATTATCTCGGATTTTTTTACAAACTTTCATGTCAATTGAAAAATATTTCTATGCTATATACTATTATACGGGACAATCAAAACCCCCTAGAGTTTTTGGATAAAAGATCGTATAAATATGGAAACCCATAAGAATAAATGGTTATTTTTCCCAAAGAATTCAAGTGCCAGAGAAGGTGTGAGGTGTGGATTTCATTTCCACCTACTTATGTACGACACATATAAGGGGTGTATGTTGCACTATAATTCATATGTACCCCGCCATACTTCCAAAGATCGTTACTTTTCAGATGCATCAAAATTGGTAACAAATTTACTCTATATATAAAATACAACACTCTTCTATATCTACTAAATATTTACCAACTTACATAATAATTTATTTCTAACATATTTTGTTTGGACAAATATAAATTTATAAAAAAAATAATTCAAGTTTTCATTAGTTAATGTATTGTTGTATACTAGAGAGATTACATTGTGGACCTTCTTCTTTGCCAACGCGATCTTGCAACAATGAGAAACTAGGAGAAAGATACAACTGATGCCCTCCCTGAAACCCAAGAATGAATAATTCCCATAGTTAAAGTAGAAGATTGTCCTCAACAGGATCTCAACTCGTATGTTTTTATTTTTTCATTTATGAAACATTTATATGTAAATAAATTGTTACTAATTATGATGTTTCTCTGAATTGCAATATGCTACTTCATGGATAATATATGTAAGGGGGAAGAGATAAAAGGTTCTCTCTCACAAGGGATGATACGAAAATATCATGCACAAATGTTAGACAAAATCATGGGGACGAAGAACAATTAGTCAAGATTAAGAAGATGTTATTTGTCACTTTTCAATCACATTCAATTAAAAAAATAATGTACATTTTGCTATTCGTTTATCTGTATTTTAATGGATGTACAGTTGCATGTCAATTATGAATGATATTTAATTATAAATATTCACTACATGTTCAATTTTTGTAGTGGCTTTATTTTTGTTCATGATGTGAATGGTCAAAGTTCATTGTTTCTTTAAAAAAACTATTCATTTCATTCGTTTCATATGTAAGTTCAGTTGGGAAGTGGTGATGCCATAAGACCTCATGATTATTCACCCAAAAACTATTTAACACATGAAGTTAATATTCATTGTATGTATTATACACTTCATGATTCTCACCGGACATATCACATAGTGAATATTCACTAAGTGACTATTTAATACACAATGAATATTCACTATATGCATTTAATATTCAATACAGTTGATAATAATACCCCCCGGAATTTTGGATTGAAGATCGTATAAATATTGCGGACCAGAACAATAGATGGTTATTTTTTCCAATGAATTCAAAATTCGGAGAAGGTATAAGAGGTGGATTTCATTTCCACATACTTGTGTACGACACATGAGGGGTGTATGTTGCACTACAATTGATATATACTAGACCATATTTCTAAAGATCACTACTTTTCAAACGCATCAAAACTGGTAACAAATTTATTCTATATATAAAAAACAAAACTCTTCTATATCTACTAAATAATTACTAAGCTAAGACATTTTATTTGAACAAATATCAAATTTACGAAAAAAAACATGTTTTAATTAGTTAATATGTTGTTGTGTACTAAAGGGATTACATTATGGATTTTCTTCTATGTCAACACGATGAAGATCTGTAAAAATGAGAAATAAGGGGAAAGATACAACTGATGCCCTCCCTGAAATCGAAGAATATAGTATTCCTATAATTAAAGTAGAATATTGTCCTCAACGGGATGTCAATTAGTGTATTTTAATTTCATCATTTATGAAACATTTATTTTAAATAAAATTTTGTTGATTATGCAATATATCTGAATTATTGCAGATTTTACTGTGGTGTGGCGATATGCTACTTCATGGAGAAACTATCTAAGGGGGAGGAGATAAAAGGTTCTCTCTCATGAGGGATGATGTGAAAATATTGTGCATAAATTTTAAAAAAAATCATGGGCACGAATAGCAATTAGTCTAGATTTGGAAGATGTTATTTGTCACTTTCAATTACATTCGATTAAAAAAATAATGTATATTTTGTTATTCATTTATCTATATTTTAATGGATGTACATTTCCATATCAATTATGAATGACATTTAATTAGAAATATTCACTATTTATAGTGGATTTATTTTTGTGCATGATGTGAATGGTCAAAGCTCATTGTTTCTCTAAAAAAATGTTCATTTCATTAGTTTTGTATGTAAGTTAACTTGGGAAATGGTCATGGTTAGTACTATGAAATATCTAGCTATTATTCACCCAAAAACTATTTAACACTTGAAGTGAATATTCATTATATGTACTATATACTAAATATTCACTTACTTGACATATCACACACAGTGAATATTCATGGACTATTTAGTAAAAGGAATATTCACTATATGTATTGAATATTCAATACAGTTGATGCACAAGTGGATATTCACCGTGTTGAAAAATCATTACAATTAATATTCACCATATGATGCGGATATTTACTGTGTGTATTGACAAACAAATAGTTACATGTCAATTATGACATTTAATTAGATACACTCACATGTTCATTTTTTGTAGTGGCTTTATTACAATGCATGATGTGAATTGTCAAAACTCTGTTTCTTTAAAAATACTCTTCATTTCATTCGTTTGATGTGTAAGTTCAGTTGGAAAATGGTCAAGGTTTGTACCACAAAACCTCAAGGAGTCATTATTCAAGTAAAAACTATTTAACGCATGAAGTGACTATTCACTTTATGTAATATATACAGTAAATGTATTCATAAAGTTCATCGAACATCACATTGGATATTCACTTAATATAATATATACAATAAGTGTATTCACAATGTTCATGGACATCAAACTGAATATTCACTAAATGTAGTTACATTCACCGATTAGACAAATAGTGAATATTCATTATATGTAACATTCAAATAGACAAATATAAGTGAATATTCACTAAAATACACTACATAGTGAATGTAGTCAATAATACATTAATAGTATTATGTATTATTCAATAACAGGTGATGAATGTTCATTTGGTTATATTAAGTACAAATTTAAAACAAAATTACCAATGCTTTACTAACAACAGTAGAACCGAACCAACGAATTATGACCAAACAAAAAATCGGATGATTTTGCATGTATCTCATATATCCATAAAAATAACAAATATAAAAAAAATTAAAACAACGTGCTTAATTATCATTAACAGTACTACGAGCT
Organism: Sambucus nigra; assembly: GCA_949130495.1. NCBI lineage: Eukaryota > Viridiplantae > Streptophyta > Magnoliopsida > Dipsacales > Adoxaceae > Sambucus > Sambucus nigra. Next base: position 53,123,002 of record OX422214.1, read on the forward strand.
TAATTATAACCTCCTAGCGAAATGAACCTAAAAAATAAACACAGTTACACAAATCTAATCATTCATTGGATCTATACAAGTTTGTCTCTCGTGACTTCCATACTTCCCATATCTACCACACTTAATTTTATTTGTTCTTCACCCTTCGATGGAATTATTTTTTTCTTCGGTCTACCCGATGACCGCTTTGATATAGGCGGTTTAATTTCAACAGTGGATCCCAAGTAATTCTCTTTATCAAACCTTGTAATTAGATAAATCGTATACGAATAAATGTTGGTGAAGCTTTAAACTGGGAAGAAATAATTTACAAATTTACTCATTTCACGTCCACTCCATTGAGCAACTATAATATGATGGGCGCATGGAAAGTCGTTTAGTTGTAATTTGTAACAAGATAATTTATAATCTAGAAAATTGATGTGAGAAGTTCAATTATCTGGTTAAAAATTACCTCAAAAACAAATTCATTCGACTTACAAACCCCCCATGATCATCTGGACTTTATTAACTCTTACAACCGATGTCCAATATCTGCACACAAGACATTATTCCAACCCTTTTTTACACTTTGAGCTCAACTTCATTATTTTCATTCGAATTGTTTCTACTAGGTTAATAATTAGTAGGTGGTTCACATCCGGTATACATGAATTGAACAACTCCGATACATTTGACGTCATCTCTCCATATTTGTATCCTTTAAAAAATAAATTGCTCAAATTCTCTTTGGGAATAGTTAATAAAAAATACTCTCCCGCCTCATACTATAATTACTTTTTAAAGTCCTCATCTATGGGTGCATATGCACAAAGGAAAAATTGCTCAATTATTTTGCGTCTTACAATATGACCAAATCCTGACAACTTATCCCTCAAATTTTTCTTCAAATGATGCAAGAACAAGTCGCGGTGTCCATTAATGAACACTTTAGGTGTGGATTTCTATAATCCGTAGTTTCCATAAGATATGAATGTTATTTCCCTTGGTGCCTAGATGTAAGACAAATTTATTAAAAACCATTCCCAATTCTCATAATTTTTCGAGTCAACTTCGCACCCTATGATAAAACAGAACAAGTATTAAATTATATAACATTAAAAAATTCACAACATTATATGAATATTCACATGTATTCTGCTCCAAATTATGTTTAATTTTACAAGAGTGAATATGAAATAAATATGGTGTTTATATGAATATTCACTATTCTATACAAGTTTTTAGATGAAGTCACTCGATATTGAACATTCACAATGTAATTAAATTCATCGTGTTGACATAAATAATACATACAGTGAACATTCATTATCAATATAAATTGGATATTTGACTATTTAATACATAATGAATATTCTCTGTAGGTATTGAATATTCAAGATTATTTACCATAGTGAAAATTCAATGTATGCATTTAATATTACACTTGTATCACTATATAGTGAATATTCACGATATGATGTAGTTATATTAATATAGAAGGAAAATATTACATAAGGAAAATGTTTTTGATATATTTTTTAATATTACACAAGGAAAATGTTTTTGATATATTTTTTTTTGGAAAGGGAAGGACAAAATATTTTTGGTATTCTTGAAAAGAGGGAAAAACATTTTTGACACTTTTGGTAAGGAAAGAGGGAAAGACGAAACAAGAGTCTTAGCATGATTATTATTATTATTATTATTATTATTATTATTATTATTATTATTATTATTATTATTATTATTATTATTATTATTATTATTATTATTATTATTATTATTATTATTTCACTTGTATTAAGTTTATCAAAATGCAAAAGAAATTCCGGTTGGAACCAGAGCTCGGGAAAAATTCAGTTTGAAAAATATGTAAAACATGGTTTGACTTGTTGCCAGGCTTATGAATAGGGTCCCGTTTTAAAAAAAGAGGAAATCATGCAAAATTTTGGGTGGCATGCCGACCCGTCATTTCAACAGATTTTGGGGTAGTAATCGGCAAACTAAATATAAGTGCCCTAGGTTTGACGCCTATATGAGGTTATGCATTTGTTGGGTTAGTGTAAAGGTTCCCCCTTTTGGCATGACTTCCACTATATACGTCTTGCTTTTGAGGGCAATCGTTACGTGTGGACAAGTCATTTGATATACCTGAGTGTACGTGAATTTCCTCACTATATACCTCATGGGGATAATATGTGTGAGAGAGAATTCGATATACTCGACGTACGTGAACGAGTTCCCTGTGATATACCTCCTATCATGACTTCGGTCGAGAGGTATTATACATGGGGAGCCGTTCGATATACGTCAAAGGTACTTGGCCAATGGAAGGTGAGAGTCATATTACTTAGGCTAACTGCGACCTCCCGGACCACCGCCCATCATAAAGTGACCAACCCCCAGTACGAGACAATTTTGGTCAATAGCCATGCTCTTTGGTGATGTAGTGTGCAAAATGCATAATTCTTGATTAGTATGTTATGGAGCGAATATTTTATTTGGCATAATGAGCATTATACTACTAAGGAAGAATGTACAAGTACCATAAAAAGTAAATCTAACACGGAGCATAAAGATTACACTATGCATGGATATGTGAGAGTGAGTGATTTGTGAATATCTATAAATGAGTGCGTGGTAGTGAACCTGAGCATGGATTAATGACAAGTGGTGTGTGATAAGTATGAGTGATAATGGATATATATACAAATATGATAAGTGGATATGTGTGCTAGTGACTCCTAAGCATGGATATTCTAAGTGGTGTGTACAATATGTGGATATAAGTGATCCTATGTGTAAGTAGTGTGAAGTGTACATGCAGAGTATCTACAAGTGTGTGAGTCAGGAGTGATATAAGCATGAGGTAGATATATGCAAGAAATGATAGAGGAGGAAAAAAGGGAACATACAGGTAGGTGTATATGCACATAAGTAGAAAATGATAACATCCATGCAAACAGAGTCTAGCCCTCTTATGATAAGTTACTCCCCAGCGGACTTGCCACCATGTCCATCCTCCTTTTTGGCCTTTTTCTCCCATCTCGAGGCATCGGTGCTCGGGCGCGCGCAATCGGAGAGGGAGAGAAGGTCTCGCCGCCTTTTCTAGGAATGCTTCGATCGTTGTTGATGCATGGTGATGTAATGAGATTGAGTCGCCAGCCTATTTTGCACAAAACAAGAAAAATAATATGTCGCCGCTTTGAGAGAGTGGCATCCAAGACAAACTGATGCTCATGAAACAAATAGTTCAGAGGTTCGGGGGATAAGTTACGGGATGGGAAGGTGTTAGGCACCTATCTCGCCCTTTCGGTCTCTCATGGACTTGTGTTACTATTTTCCTTAATTTCTCCATGAAATGTGTGTGCGTGTATATATAAATGGATATCAGAAGCGCTCGACTCATATCATGAAAAAGATAGAGTGAGGTCATCCAAAGGAATGTTCCCAAAATAACTAGAAAATATGATGTGCCCCCTCATCGAGATATTGATCGTTATAATGGAACGACAATATTTGTTAGATAAAATGCAAATCCGAATCATGGGTATGATATATATGAGTAATATATAATTAAAATAAAAATGTGAAAATAGAAAAATTAGAAAATTGGCCTCAAGTCTCGGGTTTTATCCCGAAATGCCTACATAGCCTAATGTCCACATAGTTCGCATGTGGGATAAGGGTGGGGTTTATCCCATAGATTCCAAATGAAAGTTTATTATATGTGTGCGTGTAGAAAAGATATTTTTAGTTTTGAGAAAATGTGGAGAATAATCCTGTTGGAATATATAAGCGTAACCCCTTTTTTTTTGGATTTTTTTTTTTATAGGAAATGAAGTATGTGCAATATAACTAATAAAGGATGAGATATCAAAGTAAAAACTAGATTTAAGAATTTATGTAACTAATGCAAAAATAAAGAATTTAAAGAGAGGAGGATATTCTGACCTTCTTTGAAAAATTAAGGCTTGATCTTGATCCTTGATGAGCTCCTTTGAATATTGGGATGAATGTTGGACGAGCGAGAAGTATATTTCTCTAAATTGGGTATGAAAATGATGCGAATGAAAGATGGAAAGGAATTTCAAACAAGGAAACTTCGCTGATTGCACGAGAATGTCGTTGAGATCACTGATATTGATGGATCTGAGGTATGTCTTGAGAGTGAGCTCATGCCCTCCTTTTACAGGTTAGGGGGAACTTCCGATCGGCATACCCTTAGCCCTTCTAATCAGGAGGTGACCCTATACACACTATCGATAGGCAGGGAAATGGACCTGCTAATCGGTAGTCTCGTGCTGATTTTTTCAAAACAATGGTTGCAGAACTTAATCTATTAATCCAAATTATGCAAGTGGTATACTGTTAGAAAGGTAATTTGGAGACATTTAAGAGTCCTTTGGGCCTCTCCCGGGTCCCGGACTTGACTTTGGGTCAAATGGGGCTCGAAAGCGTTCGTCTGTCCTTTAGACGGGAGATCGTTGGACGATAATGGATCGTTCGTCCAAACCGTAAGTCAAAATCATGCACGGGGTGGACCTTGGAAAGGTTGTGTGGGGGTACTTCAATGTTCTAAAGAGCTTCGCTCGATTTGAAGAGTTGACTTTGGTCAATCGGGGCTCGAAAGTGCCCGGTGACCTTTCGGAGTAAAACGGATTGTTCGTTCATAAGGATGATTTGTGCACTGGGTGGACCATTGGAAAGGGTATTTTTTGACCAGTGAAGATTCATTTTGTCTCGTTCTAGTTGAAGAGTTGATCTTGGTCAAACGGAGGCCGGGATAGCCCAGTGGCCTCTAAATCAGTTTTTGAGGGAAAATGGATCGTTCATTCGAACCGTTATGCCATTTTATTCACGAGGTGGACCGTTGGAAAGGGATTTTAGTGCCCTTCAAAGATTCATTGATATTTCACTCTGACGATGGGGTTGATTGGAATCAAACTGGGGCTCGGTAGTGCCATGTGGCCTCCAGATCGATTTTTGATAGTCAAATAACCCATTCGTCTGAATCATTATGCCGATTTGCACATGGGTAGGACCATTATAAAGGGGATTCAGAGACCTTCGAATGTTTATTGAGCTTTTACTCTAACGATGGAGTTATTCAGAGTCAAATGGGTTTCGAGAGAGCCCGATGGCCTCTAGATCGATACTCAGAGTATGACCTTGGGTTTATAGTGAAATGGAGAGGTGCTTGGGATCTAAGGAGAGACTTGGTGGGTGTTGGGGGGGGGGGGGTAGAATGTGGGGTATACAGAGCCCCTCGATGGGTGAGCTTGGAATAAGAGAAAGTCTTCGAATTGAAACCACATGTGTTTTGGGAAGTAGGTCGATTATGCGGATCTAAAGGGATGAGGATAACTGATTCAGAGGGTCGAGGTCGATGCTGATGGCTTATGGTAATGCTGGGGATGGACGATTCTACGAGATGATGTCAATTTTGAGAACCTAATGACGTGAGCGACTAATTCTGAGGGTCGAGGTCAATTCTAAGGACCTTAAGTGGGAGTGACCAATTTTGAGGGCCTAGGTCAATTATGAGGGTCGTGGTCAATTCTATGGACCCTAAGTGGGAGCTACCAATTCTGACCTTAAAGTGGGAGAGACCAATTCTGAGGGTCGAGGTTAATTCTTAGGATCTTATGTGGGAGCGACTAATTCTTAAGGTTGAGGTCAATTATGAAGATCTTAAGCGAGATCAAACCTTAAGTGGGAGCGATCAATTATGATGGTCGAGGTTAATTCTGAGGACCTTAAGTGGGAGCGACCAATTCTGAGGGTCGAGGTTAATTATGAGGACCTTACGTGGGAGCGACCAATTTTGAGTGTTGTGGTATGAGGGTCAAGGTCAATTCTAGGGACCTTAATTGGCAATGACCAAATCTAGGGGTTGAGGTCAATTATGAGGACCTTAAGTGGGAGCGACCAATTCTGAGGGTCAAGTACAATTCTAAGGACCTTAAGTGGGAGCAACCAATTCTGAGGGCCGAGGTCAATTCCGAGGACCTTATTTGGAAGAGACCAATTCTGAGGAGCTTAACTGGGAGCGACTAATTGTGAGCATCGAGATAAATTATGAGGAACTTAATGTTGGTAGGGAGTAGCTCTCCTAGGGATTTTTGTTTGAGACTCCACTAGGGAGGAAACATTTGTGACACCCCGCCTAATTAAATACCGCGTGATCAGTGCTTTATTAAATTAAACCAAAGTGACCGATTGGTTCATTTTTTGCATCATTGTCAAAAAACATTTAATATTATTAATCACCTAATAAATAATTAAGCTAAGTGCCAAACATTTTCCCATTTAATCATACCCAATTAATCCATTAATAAATTTCCATTCTTTAAAATATAAGCTACTCACATTCCACAAGAATAAAATAAATACTGGACATGAATTAAATACTGAAATAAATCGGACTAAATAAAACATTCCAGTTCCAAGGCTAAAACCAACAAACCATAAAATCCACAAGTGTAACTGAAATAAACTACTAACGTAAACTGAGTACAATCTCTAATAAAATGAATGAGGATGGGCGAAACATGCCCTAAGAGAAAAGTCTAAAAAGAAAATGAAAGAACTGATAGAGGCGTCCAATGCAAGGGCCTGCAAGCACCACAACCGTTGCAGCTCGCTAAATGATCTACGCATCTAAGTCCGGTAACCCTGTGGCTGGGCACCTGATAAATAATATATATATATATATATATATATATATATATATATATATATAGAGAGAGAGAGAGAGAGAGAGAGAGAGAAAAGAATAGCAAGAAACGGGTCAGAGCCCGATTTGTAAAAATATTTGTTTTAGCAAGTATTTAAAATTGTATAATGCAATTATTATGTGCATGTTAGTTTCGAACTCTCACATGAGATTCTCACCTCTCCACTATTATGCACACCTAACGTATGTCTATCCTAGCCTAGTTATCCATAATGTTTCCAACAAGATCATAGACTTACACTCCTAAATATATTTCAAATGAGTAACCCGTATCGTCCATACAATACGCTATTAAGATCATTTATTCCAATTAACCGCATAATACATTCACTCTTCTGATAGTAAATCTTTTACCCACTGAAGTTACTTTGCTTACCAACGTTTATAAGTTTGCTAATTTCACGCATTAGAATCATTCACAAATATATAAATATATAGATATATACATATGGTCACATCATCCCTATACATATATATACAAATCCTGCGCCCCTTGGTTAGGACCACTTGGCGCAATGCATACTCTGTTATCGTGTCCATATGCATCGCTCATTGCGTATAGGACAATTGTCTCGACGTCTCTCACGAACCATAAAGCTCATACCACAAATATTGGAGGCGAGCATACTCACCAGCCAAATGGGTCATGAACATACCTACGCTTCCATTCAGCCATCGAAACTATCCTACGTCTCAGATAGCACGTATCCAAGTTCATATGCTCCAGGTACAAGTAAAATATACCGCCATTGGGTCAAGCAAGATAAGATTGTCCACTGTACGATAACCTCCTCCCGAAAGCAAGCAGTGTAGGTATGCTATACACACAATAATAATAATAATCATAAAATAATGGGCATTCCTACATCCTATTAAAATTATTTGGTATCCACCCAAATCTATAATATAATTTCCATATGTTTTGTTCTTCTCATATCTAGGTATAGTATAATTATTTCGATTACTGTCTCTCTCAAAATCTCCAAGGTTAACATATCGTTCTAACTACTTAAGGTATTTCGCTACAAATAGTTCCCAATAATTCTGCACCAAGTTAATATTCTTAAATTGCAGTTTTTCTCACTCAATAAACTATGTAACACGATTTCGGGAAAAATGGGAATTTTTGGGTATTCTAGGACGGACCGGTCGTTCGATCTAAAGCTGGTTTCATTTGAACGAATCAGCAGGTTGTTTGAACGATCCTGCATCTCGTTCGAACGAGACATCGTCGTCTCCATTCTGCTAACTGATGCATTTTCCAACCTTCTTCTAACCTAAAACCTCTACAGAATTCTTCCCAACTACCAACAATCACTTCCAAACATTAATATAACATGTAGGGATAATATCTAACAACCTAGAATCATTTAATCATGCATAAACCTTAATAAATTCTGAAAATCCCCAAATTTATAATATAAACCCTAGTTCCTCAAATTATTATACAAGAACCTAAAATCAGATTCGTCCATCATAATTAATCATCAATTCGTGATCTCTAACCTACTTACATAAGGGATTTAACCTAATTTAATTCCAGATTTTTAATTAAAGTCCTTAGTTTTCCAATTTCATCAAAATTTATAAATCATAAATGAGTATTATATATCTATACTAACATGAACATGATTGTTGCTACAATTTTGCAAGGATTAAACACTTGCCTCAATTTTGAAGGTCTGATCTCCTAGTGATGCTGATATAGGGTGCGTTCCTCGTCTCGTGACCAAAAACTCCTATGGCTTCGTCTCCCTTACTCTGTACCTTTCTCTTTTCTCTCTCTTAGGTTTAAAACCGATAACTCCCCTCTAACCCACGTACATCCATATTTAATTTCTTAATTTTCGTCCATAATTTTTCCCCAAAAATTCAAAGGATAAAAATACCCCTACGGGGTGCCGGTTAGGCCTAAAAACATCCCGGAGTCAAAATAAAATACCCGGGTAAATTTTTTTGACTATTTCGACTCTTCCGGACTCAATGGCGTGCTCGAAATTATCATATGAGTAACTTAAAAAATAATTTTCTACTTTAACCCATTAAATTAGTCCCGGCATGATCATACGTGCGTCCTGACTTAATGTACAAAATTGTTGTATTTTTCCACTCTCGACAATTTATTAAATTTTATAATTCCGTATTACGTAGTCACACAATAATATTCCAAAATTCTCAACAACAAGTGTTAACCCTTGGCACGCTAGTTAATATTTATTTTTAAATCTGAATTAATTAATAATCAATTTTCTCACAATTTTAATTTAATTAATCCAACAATAATAATTAATCTCATAATTATTTAACATCATAAAAATACAGGGTGTTACAACATTCGTCTGGGGATTACCTTCTTTTGAGAAGGAGTTAAAAATCTTAGTCTGGAAATTCCATTTAGGGAGACAATTGATGACTTGAGGTTTTGGGATTCTGATGGGAAATGTGTTGTTAAGGAGAGATGCTCGGTTAAGGCTTCTAACTCTGCTTGGGGAAATTTGGAAATTGTCTGAGAAAAAGTTTAATTCGGGAATTCCTTCTAGGGAAATGGGTAGCTCCGTTGAGGATGCACTTAATTTCTTCTGCAGATGAAGTTTCATGATTTTGCTGGGGAATGGTAGCGAGTTTTTGGGATTCGGGTGAGCCAAATTTTAGGTTTTCTAAGCTGGGAAAAATGTGACATTAATCCAGTTAAGGATTTGGAAAATTTAAAAAATGATATTCTTACTGAAGAAATGTTCCAAAATTCATCGGGTAATTTTAGGAATTTTTCGAGGAATTTTCGGGATTTTCTAGTATTTTTTGGGATTTCTTTGTAAAAAATTTTAAGGGGTGCCGACCGGCAGGTTGTGGGAGTTGCCAAACGGTAGTGGCATGGTCTTTTAGATTGCCTAGGGAAGGGGAAGGGACAGTGACAAGCGGCTGGTGTCAAGGGACTGCCGATTGGCATACCCCTTAGCCTCCTATAAGAAGGGGCCAGTTCTCTTCATTTTTCACAGCTTATAGCTTTCTCCTTTTTTGCTTCTCTCTTCTGATTCGTTCATGTGTTCATTCTTCCTTTGAGTTTAGAAAATGGTGAATTTTTTAAGCAATGAGTCACACATGGCGTGGCTAGGTGTTGATGTTGGCGCACTTGGAGTGGCGGGCCAGGGTGCCTTTAGCACTGGGATTCGAGAACACTTTTGATCTGGTTGAATCAATCACCAATGGGAAGACTCTTCTGCATGAGCTTGTGCACCATCGTTCGTCGAGGGTGAGGAACCCCAATGGTTATGTAAGTATCGCATGACTCTTGATATTGCTTTTCGCATTTCTTCGCATTTTCTTATTTGTTTGAATTTTGATAATTGATTTCTTTTTCGACAGACTGGCATTACTGCAACGAGTCTTCGCCCTCGAGGGAAGATGGGATTTAGAGATGCGTGGGAGCATCTTCATCCGGTAGTGCGTTGGGTGTTTTTTTATGCATTGGATGAGATTCCACGTACTATGGCGTTTCTATGCGCTCTGGGGGAGAGGTGGTGGGATACCACCCGCACCGTACATTTGGATTTTTGGGAGACGATAGTGACTCCCATCGATGTACAACACCTGCTGTGGCTAGACTGTGAGGGGACCCAAATAAAGGTGGATCTCAAGCTGAGGGTGATGCCGGGGGGGGGGGGGGGGGACAGGCGGAGTTTGGTAGGATTGCTGAATATCTATTGTGGATGTAGGGGACCTTTTACCCTTGGGGGTCGAATCTTCAAGATCTTCTTGCAAATTCATTGTTAATTGTGAGAGCTTGGCGTTGACAATATTTTATGCTTGATGTAGTGACATTGCACCTAAAACTAGACTCAAAAAGGCAAAAAGATATGCATATTTTGTTTGATTATCTTGATTTAGTGGCTTACTCTACATGTACTTTAATTTTCTGTTGAGTTTTTATTTTAAGAAAGAGTAGGAAAAGTGTGTTTTTTGGAAATTATTGAATATGCTTGATTAAAAGATGGTCTTAGAGGCTTAGTTGAAAAAGAGTTTCCCTTTTGAAGGGATTTATTTTGATTAAGGAAAATGAGAGTTTTTTTTGAATTTTTTGAATAGAGAAAGGCCTTGGCTGCTTAGTTGGTATATGGATGAGGAGATAGAAAGTTGGGTTGTAAAGTGGGGTTTGTTGACTTCATTGGATTGTGCTGAATCTGGTGTGTTGAAGAGACTGTATTGATGCCGGAGTTATTGCCTCGGTCCTAACTTTGAGGCTCTTGATAGTGAGTGGGGATCTGATGGTGGACCCTTAAGTTACATCCATGACTACTTGGATGTCATATTGTTGCAACCTATGGTGGTGATACTGGCAGAGACCCTGAATGGTTAAGATGCTTGACAAGAAGGCCTTTCTAGCTTTTTAAGAGGTAGCCCAGTTATGCTATTCATGTAGTTGCCTGAGAGACTTCATTTGGCGATCCCCATGAATATACCTTAGCAGTTGTGTCAATTTTCTTCACCTGTCATTTCATTAGTTTTGGCCCAAATATCAAGAACTGGTTAAACTGATTTGTGGGGCACGGGGATCGATGTCTGCACTAGTCAGTACCTTGGTGGGAAAAGTTGCAGTGCATTATGGAACTGGGGGAATACTAGTGCGTTTGATTGGTTAGCCTCTGACAGACTTCTTTTTACTTTTCCTGGCAGCTCCTGCGTCAAGTTGGATGGGAACAGATTATGCCTTCCCATATTTTGGACTTCTTCTTTGTGGAGGATTTGATGGAAGGAATGATCATGCAGTTGGGTCTTTATGGGAGAGTGATCGACTATCGATCTGTCCTTCCAAGTTTATTGGTAGAGTTTGACATGATTTTGGGGACTACATGAAGTGGCTATGGAGGAGGGTAGTAGCTAAGTTGTTGCCCGAAGAGACCGGGCAGAGATGGCTTGCCATGTTTGACACCATATAGGGAGGCGTAGTGGTTTTTCCCAGGATGGTATGGGATTACTGTAGAATCTATATTCTAGGACCCCCTAAGTCTCTCTTTAGGTCCCTAGTACTTCCCCATTTCACTATAAACCCTAGGTCATACTTCGAGTACCGATCTAGAGGCCATCGGGGACTCTTGAGCCCTGTTTGACTCCAATCAACTCTATCGCCAGAAATAAAGCTCATTGAATATTTGAAGGGATCTAAGTACCCATTCCAACGGTCCACCTTGTGCACGAATCGACATAACGGTTCAGTTGAACGGACCATTTTACCATAAAAAATCGACCTAAAGTCCACCGGGCGCTCCCGGACCTCAATTTGACCCCAGCTAATTTCAATGTCAGAGTGAAAGCTCTTTAAATATTCTAAGTGAACTAAATACCCTTTACAATGGTCCACCCCATGCATGAAATAGCATAACTGTTCAAACGAACGATCCATTTTCCCGAAAAAATTGATCTGGAGGCCACCGAGTGCTCCCGGGCACCGTTTGACCATGGTCAACTCTTCAGCTCAAACGAGACTGAATGAATCTTTAAAGGGCACTGAACACCCTTTACAATGATCTATCCCATGTTTAAATCAGCCTTACTATACAGATGAACAACCCGTTAAAAGGAGGGCATGAGCTCACTCTCAAGACAGACCTCAGATCCATCAATATTATTGATCTCAACAACATTCTCTCGCAATCAACGAAGTTTTTTTGTGTGAAATTTCTTTCCATATTTCATCCCTATCCTTTTCATACCCAATTTAGCAAAAATACCATTCTCTCACATCCAACATTCATCTCAACATTCAAGGGAGCTCATCAAGGATCAAGATTAAGCCTCAATTTTCTTAAGAATGTCCAAAAATCCTTCTCTCTCTTTAAACTCTTTATTTTTACATTAGTTACATAAATTTTGATCTAGTTTTTACTTTAGTTCATGCATATTAATATCTCATCATTTATTCTTTATATTTTACATACTTTATTTTCTATAAAAAAAACAAAATAAAGAAAAAGAGGGTTACCCCTATAAATTCCAATGGGATTTTCCATCGCAATCTTTCAAAACTAAAAATTCATTTTCCACACACACCCATATAATAAATTCCCATTTGAATCTATGGGATAAACCCCACCCTTATGCCACATGTTAACTACATGGACTTTGATGCCTTTATAGGATACGTAGGCGTTTCATGCTAAAACCCGAGACTCGAGTCCAATTTTCTCATTTTCGCATTTGTGACCTTTTCATCTATACATTATTTTAATATATATTATATTTGTGATCGTTATTGGTGCTTTATCCAATATATATTATCGTTTCATCATAACGATCAATATCTCAATAAACGCATACATCGTATTTTCTAGATATTATTTTGGGAACATTCCTTTAGATGACCTCACTCTACCTTTTCCATGATATGGGTTGGGTGATTCCAATCTCCGTTTATATATATACGCACACATATTTCACAGAGAATTATGTAAAACAATAACATAAGCCCATAAGAGACCGAAAGGGCGGGATGGGCGCCTAATACCTTCCCATTCCGTAACTTAGCCCCCGAACCTCTGAACTACTGATTTTGTAAGCATCAGTTTGTCTTTGATGCCTCTCTCTTGAGGCGGTGACATGTTCTTTTGCCTATTTTTTGAAAAATAGGCTGACGACTCCATCTTTTTACATAACACCATATTGACGACGACCGAAGCACTCCTAGAGGAAGTGGGCGCGATACCTTCACCCCTTTCCCCTGAAAAGAAGATGGGCTGTCCACACTTACCGTTCCATGGATCTCCTTTGGTATTCCATCCAAGCAGGGGAAGTTTGTGGACCCCAAGATGTATATGATGATGGGGTTGGTTCTTCTGGCAGTTGAGGGTAGGGCCTTTTATGTAGCTATCTATATGTGAATCTTTTGTGTGTTTGGGTTATGTTTGGTCATTGGTAGGAATAATTTTGGGAAGGTTTTTTAGGGGTAGTTTGGTTTGTGTTTGTTTTTAGGTTAATAAGGTTGGCGGGGGAAGTTGTTTGACTCCCTACGCTAGTATTTCTTATAATCATGCCGAATTTTTTCGATAATAGAATAAAAGAGGATTTTAATTATATTGTTGTTCCTCTTGATGTTTTGCATTTGAATTATCTATACTAATAGCTAAGGAATACATAATCCTTTTGTTCATATAAATGATAAAATTAACTGTCGTTCTCGGGGATAAGAAAAGAATAGCACTTTGGGAAAAAGAAGGTGAGCATGCCTATGTAAAGTGTATGAGATGCCTACGTACCTCTAGGAGTTTTAAATTTTTTTTGAGTTTCATTTTTGAAAGTAAAAAGATATTTTAGAGGATCAGGCCCCACATAGTCCTGAGTAGATGAAAATGAATAATTTTTTTTAATAATAAAAGGGAGATGAGAGGAGTAAAAGCGCGTCGAGATTTCAAACTAAGGGTAGAATTTCTTGAGAAAGTTCGGGTTAATTGGACGGGCTATCTCTTCTCCGTCGAGGTTAGTGAGATTAGCGGCACCACCAGATAGGATCTGATTCACAATGTAGGGGCCACTCCTATTTGGCTTGAATTTCCCTTTAGGGTCCTAAACGGGTTCTACGATTTCTTTGAGGGCTAATTCCCCTTCTCGGACATCGCAGTATATGACTCTCCTATTGAATGATCACGCTATTCGGCAATGGTACCCTTGTATATAATATAGAGCCTTTAGCCGTATTTTGTCCAAGAATGACAAGTCATTAAGACGACTCTGATGCCAGTTTTCTTCGCTGACTTTGTTTTCAAGCATGATGAATAATGAAAGAATTTCTAGCTCAACGAGTAGGACTGCTTCCATTCCATATACTAGAGAGTAAGGGGTAGTCCCAGTAGATTCTCGAACTGAAGTGCGATAACCCTAGAGGGCATAAGGGATCCGATTGGCCCAATCTCGGCAAGTCTCGATCATCTTACTGATGATTTCTTTGAGGTTCTTATTAGCGACTTCAACTGCACCATTGGTTTGAGGTCGGTAAGGAGAAGATTTGTGCCTCTGGATCCGATACTCCTCAATTAATTTCATAACTTCTACCTTGAAATGTAACCCCTTGTCTGACACTAGCTCATACGGGACTTCGTATTGACAGATGATGTTTTTCTGTATGAACTTGGCTACCTTTTTGGCATTCAAAACTGCGTATGACTTGGCTTTAACCCATTTGGTGAAGTAATCAATGGCAACTAAGATGAACTCGTTCCCATTTTGAGGCTTTGGGTGTAACTTTTCCTATAATATCGATGCCCTATGTATAAAACGGTAAGGGATAAGTCATATTGTATAATTTCCATAGAGGTAAGTGTTAGAGGTTGGAAACTGTTGGCGTAAGGCATATCCGAACATAAGCGATGCAATCCTGAACCATGGTAGTCCAATAGTAACCCTGTCGGATAATCTTTTTGGGGAGCATATGGCCTTTCATGTGGGTTTTGCACTTCTCGCTGAGGATCTTCTGCATCATCTCTTCAATGTCAACCCCTGCAATGCAGTGTAAGTGGGTTCCATTGAAGTTTCTCTTGAATAGTGCTTTATTGTAGGCAATGTACTGGGCAACCAGGTTGTAATGAGTTGCTCGATCTTTTTGTTAGAATCTTGAGGATACCTATCGTGTTTAAGGAGGCGCTAAATATTATAATACCAGCACTCCATCATATCAGGATGAGCTCAATATGGTAGTAGTGGGTTAGTTTAGCCTGATTTTGGACGGGGAAGGGGGCTATCGTTATTCCTTCGGGCATGTCAACCATGGAGGCTAAGGTAGCAAGGACATTGGCTAAATTTTTCCTTACTCAGCGTAGGTAATGGAATGTAATATCCTGAAATTAGGAGGCCAGTTCTTCTAGGTGGACATATAAGGGTAAGAGTTTCTCGTTCTTGACTTTTCATCTGTTGAGGACCTGTCCGATGATGAGGGAGGAATCCCTGTAAACATCTAGGCATCGGATTCCTTTCTTGAGAGCGACTTTGAGGCCTACAGTGTACGCCTCATATTGGGTAATGTTATTAATGTAGGGAAAATCTAATTTGATGGTAATAGGAGTGTGAGAGTCATAAGGGGAAAGCAGTATTATCCCAATGCCTTATCTTTTCTTGTTGACAGTACCGTCAAAGAACATTTTCCACAAGAGATTTTCTTGGTAGCTATAAAGGATATCTTCATCTAGAAACTAGGAAATCCAAACATCGACTTCTTTCATAGGGTGGTCAGCAAGGTAGTCAGATATGGCTATTCTTTTTATGGGTTTTTGTGTGACATACACATTATCGAATTCGACTAGCAACATCAACCATGGGCCCATTCATCTAGACAAGGCAGGTTTCTCGAGCAGGTATTTGATAGGATCCATTGGAGATATAAGCCTGATGTAAAAAATGAGCATGCAGTGTTATAATTTTTGGGTGACCCAGACATAGGCGATACATCCTTTCTCCAAAGTAGTGTAGTTGACTTCGTACCCAGCCAACTTGCAACTAACATAGTAGATAGCTCTCTCTTTATGAGATTTTTCAATCTATTGGGCCAATAAAGCCCCAATTATGGTGTCTGTTACGATCAAGTATAAGAGTAAGGGTAAACCAGGTTACAGTGGCATGAGTACCGAAGGTTGGGTTAGATATTGCTTTATTCGGTCAAAGTATTTTGGATAAGATTCATTCCAAATCTTGATTGAATACTTCCAGAGGATTTTGAAGATGGTTTCACAAATAGAAGTCAACTGGCTGATGAACCGACTGATATACTATAATTTTCCAAGGAATCCTCGGATTTGCTTCTCTATTCGGGGCAGTGACATTTTGAGTATGCTTTCAGTTTGAGCTTTCTTTTGGTAAAGACAAAAACACATTTATATGGGTTAAGTCGCATCTGGTATCGTCGTAGTCGTTCGTAGAACTTTCAGAGAGCGGTAACATGACCTTCCCGAGTTTTAGACTTGATGATCATATCGTCCATGTAGACCTCAACTTCTTTTTGTATTAGATCATACAAGATGGTTATGGCAGCCTTTTGGTAGGTAGCCCCTGCATTGTTGAGACCGAATGGCATAACTGTGTAATAGAAGGTTCCCTAGGGGGTGATTAATGCAGTTTTCTCTTAATGATCCGGGTGCATCTTGATCTAATTATATTTGGTAAACCCATTAACGGATGACTTTAGAGTGTGACTCGTCGTGTTGTCTACAATCATATCGATATTGGGTATCGAGTAATCATCCTTCAGAATGGCCTTGTTCAAATATCGACAATTAATGTACATGTGAACCTCTCCTTATAATTTCGACATGGGTATAATGTTGGCTAATAATATGGGATATTTGATCACCCGGATGAATCCAACGTTCAACTGTTTGACCACCTCTTCCTTAACCTTAAGCAACTATTCGGTGCGGAGCTTTTGCAGTTTCTATTTAATCAGTTTGCATTTTGGAAGAGTTAGAATCTCATGCTGAGCTATCTTGGGATCAATGTCGGGCATGTCGTTGTAGGACCATATGAAGACATCTACAAATTCCTTCATCAGTTCTTTGAGTTGTGCGCGCTCTTTCTCGTCAAGGGTAGACCTTATTCTAATATCACTCAATTAGCTACTTGAAACGAGATTAATGACAACAGTTTTATCTTCATTAATTTGAACGCGGTTATGTTGTTTATTATTAACCTTATTTAGATCCGTTAAGAATTGTTCATTTGTAAAATCATCATCATCAAGAGTTCGATTAAAATAAAGATAATTATAAGATACTAAAATTCTTTGTTTATCTCATTCTCGTGAAATAGAGTGTTGAGAACCTCATTATAGGAGGTTTAGGTTATATTATGATAAAAAGGATGAAAAATAAAAGAAGAGTAAATAGGATAAACATCAGAGTTGGGTTGCATTACAGCGAGTGGAACTGGTATCGCTTGCTAGTTGAGGAGAGGTACATTAGTTTCTTTGATCCCACGGGATGGACCTGATGATGTAGTGTTTGAATGAATCATGCAAAGTGTCAGCCCCAGTGTTTGCAGATTGAATGAATCCTTAGAGGCACTTCACTCTGAATCTCCAGTAGCAGGTATAGTCTTCTCAATGAGTGGTTACACATGATACGAGGAACTTTCAGCCCATGAGTAGCTGTATTGGAAAAAGATCTCCATTCATGGCTTCATCTTCTTTTCCACATGGTTATACCATAGTTTGGGAAAGCCACAAAAGGGGAAATCTTCACCCTATTTGATGAATCTTCTGTTCAAGGAATCCCCTGAGACAGTCTTGGTACTTTAGAGTCTTCTCTTCAACTGAGGTTGGTGGAGCATTCTGAGTTCCTCTATTGATGGTTTATAACCCAAGCATCAAGGAGGAACGTCCTTCTTTAACACTATGGGTTCTAGTATTCTCTGTTATTGTCATCTCAACCCCAATCCAGACACAAAGTGCATGTTCTTAAACATCTGTATCACATTGACGTTATCGTGATGGCTATATTCTAGACAAAGTCCATCTCTAAAATCGTTCCCTATTGGGAGTGGAAGTGGTTCGACTATAAAACCTGACAGAAGCATATCATCCACCCTATGTTATATCTCTAGTATCGAATTACTAGTGTTGCATTCTCAGTGTTATCGTTATTGACCAAGATGGCGATGACCTTCCCATTGACGAAGAACTTCAATTTCTCATGGAGGGAGGAATACACACCCTTGATAATATGGATCAATGGTCATTTGATCAACAGGCTGTAACAATCTGGTATGTCGATGAATTAGAATTCAGTAACAGGATTTATAGGTCCAGACCCTATTATAAGCTTTATGGATCCCATCACTTCCTGATGAGTATTGCCATAAGCACACACGATGGCAAAATTTGGATAAAGGTTGCTTACTTTTAGTCGCAATAAGTTGAGGGTTCTCAATGGGCAAATATTAAGTGTTGATCTATTGTCGACAAGCGAATGTGGGACGGTCTTTCCCATGACCTTAACAGAGATATTGAGAGCATAGTTGTGATTTAAACCAAACTTAAGGATTTACTCTTTGGAGAAGGAGAGCATTCTAGTGAATGTTAGAGATTTGACTAAATTTATGGCTTCTTCTGGCGTGGTGAAAGGAGGGATTGTGGTCCCGATAAGTAGTTTAATCCAAGAATTTCAGTGTAGCTGGGAAGACATAAAGAGTCCCCATTGAGTGATGTTAACCTGAGTTTTTTTTAACTTATCGAGGATCATGCTCTCCTCGAGGGTTATTTTCTGCATAGGGAGTTTCTCAACACCTTTTCCTTTATCTGTCATTACTGATTAAGGGTTCGAAACCTGGTAATGACTTTTCGATCTAGTCATATGGTTCATAGAAGAGGGGAAAAATAAAACCTTGTTTCTTTATCTATCTCGGGATGTTCGACCACTTTGTTGATCTCTCCTAGAATATCCTCAAACGATACCATTCCACATATACTGACTACCGGGCTAGTCTTGTCTGGGCTTTGTTCTTCATCTGAACTAGAGAATTCAGCTCCCCTCCAGTGTCAACGATGTCATCCATCCACGAGAAGTCAATATATTCTACAACTTCAACGGCCTCTTCATATAGATCCTCCTATTCAACGGGGATATGTAAAAGCGAAGGGACCAAGCGCTCTTATAGTTTCAAAGCATCAAGTAGCTTGAGCATACTATAAATTTCACTAATCTGTACTGCCATGATCTGGATGACATCACCTAAGCTGGCTTCGTCAGTGGGTACTACCTTACTATTTGACTCTCGAGCCCACTTTCGAGCTTCCAAGAATAGTGTGTTAAATTTCTGGCAGCTAATGGTCATCTCTGAGGGCAATTTCAGCCCAAACTCCAGGAGCTGATTCAATACTGCTAATAATTCCATATCTTTTCATCTGGAATGAGTATGAATAATAATGCATGATCTTGTAAGAAGTGACAGGGCAAAATCGACAAAACATGTAGGATATAGGAGGAAGTATGGGAAAACTTCAAGGGGTTTAAGTGAATAAACGGGTATAATGGATGATTTTCTAGGTACAATTAGGGTAGATGGGTTTAGTTCTCGATCTTCTTCTCAAAAGATAGAATTTGTATGATTTTGGAGTGGATTGTGGGTAGTGTTTAGTTTAGGATTGGTTAGTGGGGCGATGATACCTTGGTCAATCAGATATTGGATTACATTTCAAAGATGGAAACCTTGATTAATGTTATGGACAACATTTTGATGGAAATCACAATGGGCATCTGGTTTGAAATTTTTAGGAAGCGGGTTTGGTAATGGACGAGGGTCTAATGGCTTAATAAGATTTCATCTCAAAATGGATTGGTAAACTTTAGAGAGGGGAGCATGAATCTCAGTGTATTCCTTTCAAACTGGGTTAGAGAGGCTTTCTGGTGCCCATGAAGTGGCAGGTTGAGAAATGTTATCGTTGGTTAAAACTGTGGTATTAGCAGGATTCTCGTACTTTCTTGGAGTAAACTGTCCGGATACTTTATTTGGATCCACTTTTATCTTGGCAAGACTTTCTTTGATCTCCACTCCATTTTCCCAAAGGGCTCGAAAATGGGGGTAATACTATCCTGCCGTCATTGCTCAAATATGGGGTAAGAAGTTCTTCTTCATAATACTAGCTTTTTCCTTTTTAAAAGGCTGGTTGGTCATGGTGTTCGCTTTTTCTCTCCATCTTGTCATGAAATTATCAACAGTTTCCCCGAGAATCTATTTGAGAAGTTCTAAATCATAGCGAGTAACCTCCAAGTCCTCATTATACTTGTATTGTGACACGAATTCACGGGCAACATCCTCCTAACTGTGAATTTTGGACTCCTCGAGAGATAAGAACCAACGAAGAGCACAGTCCTTCAAAGTTTGTTGGAATATCTGGGCCATTATTTCCTTGGAGGAACCTAGAAGAGTCATGGATCAATGGTAACTTTGAAGATGAACTATTGGGGGCTTGTTACCCCCGAATTCCTCAATGTTGGGCATTTTAAACTTTTTCGTTAGCCCTGCTTTAGGGTAGGGAGACATATGAGTGTAATCCATATAATTCTTCGAGATTCAGACTTGGTCAAACTTTCTGGTCAACATCTTAAGGTCCTCCTTGATCTTGGTTAATTCTTCTTCCTTCGGATCAATGATCACGGGCAAGTTAGCCCTTGGCTGAGCAAGGTTCGGTATTGGGAGCTGAGCTGGCGGTGGCCCATTAGTAGGAGGGGCACGTCTAGCGTGCTGATATTCTTTTGAGACCTAAATAGGCTCAGGTGCGAGTCTAGCCATAATGCGAGGGAAGAGGACCTCAGACTTTTTGAGAATAGGGACCTAGTTTTACTGCATCTTATGAACCTCGATTTGAAGGTTGTCAATCTTGGCAGTAAGTTGGGCTAGAACTGTCATCAAATCAGGATGCATATTCGGTACTTGCCAACGTTCTCCATGGAAAAAGGATGAAGTTGAATTCTGAACTCAGAGGAAGTAGCGGGAGGATTGATGGAACTTCGAGGCAGTTCGATGGAAGATTGTAGCCAATAGGGATCGAGACCAAGGGTCTGATATGCGATCGACATGAGAAGGATAATGATTCGAACTTATTTTTGAAAGAGATGAGGGAAAGACTTTTATTATTAAAAAAGGAGGAAAATGTTTTTGATATATTTTTTTCTGGAAAGGGAAGGGCAATATATTTTTGGTATTTTTGAAAAGAGGGAAAAAACGTTTTTGACACTTTTGGTAAGGAAAGCGGGAAAGACAAGAGAAGTGTCTCTGCATTATTATTATTATTATTATTATTATTATTATTATTATTATTATTATTATTATTATTATTATTATTATTATTATTATTATTATTATTATTATTATTATTATTATTATTATTATTATTATTATGTTTTCACTTGTATTAGGTTTACCTAAATGCAAAAGAAATGTTGGACGGGAGCCGAGCTTGAGAAAAATTGGGTTTTAAAAATATGTAAAACACGGTTTGACTTGTTGCCAGGCTCATGGACATGGTTCCGTTTTAAAAAAAGACGAAATCATGCGAAAATTTGTGTGGCATGCACCATATGGGTGGGCTTTATCCCGTAAATTCTAAACGGGAGTTTATTGTATGTGTTTGTGTAGAAAATATATTTTTAGTTTTCAGAAAATGTGGTGAATAATCCCATTAAAATTTATAGGCGTAACCCTCTTTTTTTTATATAGAAATTGAAGTATGTGCAATATAACTAACAAAGGATGAGATGTTTAAGTAAAAACTAGATTTAAGAATTTATGTAACTAATGTAAAAATAAAGAATTTAAAGAGAGAGGAGGATATTCAGACCTTTTTTTTTTAGAATTGAGGCTTGATCTCGATCCTTGATGAGCTCCTTTGAATGTTGGGATGAATGTTGGATGAAAGAGAATGAGATTTTGCTAAATTGGGTATGAAAATGATAGAAATGAAAGATGGAATGAAATTTCACACAAGAAAACTTTGTTGATTGCAAGAGAATGTTGCTGAGATCACTGATATTGATTGATCTTAGGTCTATCTTGAGAGTGAGCTCATGCCCTCCTTTTATAGGGTAGGGGGATTGCCGATCGGCATACCCGTAGCCCTACCAATCGGCAGGTGATCCTAGTGACACACTGCCGATAGGCAGAAAAATGGACCTGCTAATCGACAGTTTCGTGCAGATTTTTTTTGAAAAACGATCCTAGAACGCAATATGTTAATCCAAATCGCGCACGAGGCATACCATTAGAAAGGTAATTAAGAGACCTTTAAGAATTCTTGGGCCTCTCCACGATTCAGGAGTTTACTTTGGGTCAAACAAGGCCCGAAATCGCTCATCAATCATTTGGACGGGAGATCGTTGGATAGTAATGGATCGTTCGTCCAAATCGTAAGTCAGAATCGCATACGGGGCGGATCGTTGGAAAGGTTATGTGAGGCTCAGCTCGAAGAGTTGACTTTGGTCAATCGGGGGGCCCAAAGGTACCTGGTGACCTTTCGGAGTAAAATGGGTCGTTCATCCGTACTGTAAGGCAGATTCACCCACGGGGAAGACCGTTGGATAGGGTATTCAGTGCCCTTCAAAAATTCATTTAGTCTCGTTCGAGTTGAAGAGTTGACCTTGGTCAAACAGAGTCCGGGAGTGCCCGATGGCCTCTAGATCAATACTCAGAGTATGATCTAGGGTTTGTAGTGAAATGAGGAGGTGCTAGGGACCTAAGGAGAGACATAGGGGGTCCCAGAATGTGGTGTCTATAACTAACAATTCACTACATATAGAATTTTCACTGTTTGATGTAATTACATTCATATACTGATAATTCACTAAGTGAATATTCATTGCATGAGGTTACTTTCACCAGGTAAACATACAGTCCAATATTCAGTGTACACCTCAAATTGAATACTAACTGTATAATGTTGGTACTGAATATTCAAGTGTATATATTATAGTGAAAATTCATCGTATGGATTTAATATTACCTAACTATTGACAAATCACTACATAGTGAACTTTGGTAAAAATAAATAACCATTTTAAATTTGTTTATTGTTGCCTAGAAATATACCCAAAAGATGAATGAATTGAGTTTTACAAACTTTTTAACTTCTTTAGAAATAAATTAATTAATATGAGTCTGAAAAAATTAACTAGTTATAAAAATTAATTAATAATCATTTTTAAGAAATATTTATAAGTTTCGGAGTAAATAAAATGAGTGAAAAATAAACACAAAATATGAAATAAATAATCGATAAATAAATGCATAAGACTTATAGTGGTTCAACTAAAAAACGGTGAGTCTATGTCCACTCTTCAAGTTGACCGTGTCTTTTTTTGAGTTCCATTACTGTGATCCGTTGAGGGTGGAATCAAATCACCGCGTACAAATCGCGTAGCTGAACCGACCTACAAATTACAGCTGGAATCTTATAGTCGAGCATCAACAATATTCAGATGTGCATAGTAATTTTTTATAGGATGGTAACTCAATGATAATACAACTTTAAATCTGAGTGTATCTATCTTTCAATAAGACTTCAAAAAAAATTTTGAGTATGTGTTTTTTCTTCTTGTACTTCCTCAGTATGTTCAAGAATACGTTTCTGCCTTTTAATCTCATAAGTATGTTTCTATTTTCTATTGGTCTTCGTTTTGTAATCATTAAGGAAAATATATTCGCTGGAATAAAATGAATTAGCTTTTGTTTGGTTTAAATATTATGCTCTAAAAAGAAGTCTAGGTGTGATTAAAGACCCAAAAAACGTAGGGAGCTGATGTTTAATGACTAATTCTTCATAAAGTGTCTTGCATTTGATGTCTTTGAAAAGCTCAAAGAGGACAAGGCTCTATAAAATCTACAAAATATTAGTCCACAATACAAAAATATATATGTATGGTTCTTGTCTTTTTATATCCTGATAAAGTTATAACCAGTGTAAGAGAGTAATAAAAATAGCCGGACTAGATGAATAAATATTTGGATAAAAAGAACGTATTTATCAAAGAAGAATTGTTGTAAAAAAGTGAAAAGAAAATGTTAAAGGTTTATAAAAAATTATCACGAAAATAAAAAAATTGATTAACAAACTATTGAGAGATGAATTCAAACAATAATAACAAAAGAAATATCTGATCACTTTAAAACAAAAAACTAAGCCTCATTGGCTTTAATCGAAAAAGATAAAAAGAACTTATTTCGGCGAAAGCATGGCGTGTAAGAGGATATATATATATATATATATATATATATATATATATATATATATATATAATTGAGAAGGAATGCTATAAAAAAATTAGTGGCGTTTAAAGATTTTTTAAAAAGAAATTTGCTATGAATCTTTATGAATTTAATAGAAAGAGGGAATGGTCAATCTCAAGGAGAGAGAGGGTCCAAACAAAAATGATTGGTTTTGGACCATTCAGGTATAAAAAGAAGTGATAAGGAGCCTTTATCTTTAGATGAACTCGAGGGGAGGCAGGGTCCAGAAAAGTGGGTGTAAAAATATATAGATTTTTAAAATCTCATCAGCACATATATATAGCAGTTTTTAAGGAAAAATGACTTAATTTTCTTTGTGTGCACATGCATAAGTGTAAATAAGGGGGAGGAGTCTCACGTGGAGGGAAAAGAAATCTTGGTTTAAACAAATGACAAAAAGTAGGAGAAGATATATAAAAAGAAAGGTCTTGAGCCGAATATATATATATATATATATATATATATATATATATATATATATATATTAAGAGTAAAATATTATGACAAAAATAAATTTAGTAATTTTGGATTCAATTTTGGAATGAATTAAATCGGAGGAAATTAAATTTAAATGAGAAAAATATAAGTCGATGGGTTCAATCATGAGAAATAAATCATCTAGTCATTAAATTAAGGTTAGGCATCAATTAAACAAAATACAAATGGGTATGGTGAATAAAATTATTCGAAATGTATTTTGGGAGGTTCTATGGGCTCATTTAGGTGTTTTAGATCTTTAAAAATGGTCCCAATGTATGGGTATACTAATTGGATAACTTTAAGGTCATTTAAGTAGTGGGTTCGGACCCATATGGGGTTCAAATTTGAGGCCTAAGGCCCAAGTTGGGATTAGAGCCTTAGTTATATAAATTGGGAGTTTAATAACTCACTATCATTTGCATCTAACAACCCTAGGTCACACATTTGAGAAGAGAGAGGCAAGAACCCTAACAGGAGACTTGGGAGAGAAAGATTCAAAGAGGAATCCAAGAATGAACTAAGAAACAATCCAAGATCCAAGGCAAGAATTTTCTTGCTTAATTTTTATTAATTCAAATTACTTCTTTATTCATTGTGTGTTGTGATTTATGTAGAAATTCTGGACTTAGGTATCTTGGTGATTTGATGATGAAAGTTGAATTTACTTATGATATAAGTAACATTTATGAGTAATTAGGGAATCGAGAATTTAGGATGGTTCGATTATAAGGATTAAATGAATAGACATCATGCTTAGGGATCCAATTGAAATGGTTGTTCTGATTCATATGTACAAAACCTTTTCACATATTATCAGGAATGAAATTATGATGATTATAGCCCTTATATGTAATAGAAATTTGAGAAATTTACTGTTATGGAAATTCCGAATTGATATGAACATAAATTGTTCACTCAAATTTCTGGGATTTTAAAATATGAATTCATTGTTAAAATACATGATTAATTTCCCTCAGTTGGTGAACTAATCATTAGAGATTCATTTGTTATAACATATATTGGTAAGAACCTAGAAAATTAAGTTTTGCTTTAAAAAGTGTAAATCCCGTATAGAATAAAAATTGGGAAAATAAATTCTGGAGGAGGGCACCAGTTCGCTCCTGGACCGAATTGGTTCGACTCCTGAGGGATTGGATGCGGGGTACGCCGTTGGGTTCAGGTGATTTTTAGAAGTTCATACGAGTTGGTGGAATTATTTTTAGGCATTCGTGGAATTTATTAAAAATAGAAACGTATGACTAGTTATCGGAAAAGGAGAAAATTAATTAGATGGTTACTAATATCCTATAAAGAGGGACTATTTAAAAATTCACATGTTGGTAGATTATTAAATAAGAATAAGTTTGGAATATTGTTTTTGGGCAGGTATGGGGTAATTATTAGGATATTTCCTTTACATATGATATTATGTAATTATATTTTTTTTGCTTGGACATACCGATGTTCATGAACCGTCCTATCGGTTGAGAGTACTCCTATTAGAGATAATTAGGGGAAAATGGAAGATTTTTGTTATGAAATGGTGTGTTGAGACGAGGGGGAGGACACATGAGGGTGCCAACACAGTTAAGGCATCTAAGTTACAAAATTTGACCACCCAGTTTGAGACTATCACGATGTTAGAGTCCGAGTGTTTTGATGAGTTTTATGCTAGGTTGTCGAACATAGTTAACACGAGTCTTAATTTAGGTGAGAAAATTGACGAGACGAGAGTTGTCAAAAAGATTTTGAGATCACTTCCATCCCGTTTTATTCTTAAGGTCACTGTTTTAAATTCTTTGGGGGTATTATATACTCTTAGGTTAGAAGAACTCGTAGGAGACCTTCAAACTTATGTGTCGGACGTTCACTATGGATGTGAATATGTGCTCGGGTAAAAAGGTGTATGGTCACCTTAGTAAGTTGATTTATTATATACCGCCTGGAATAGCAGGGGGCATAGTATATAAAGCGAAAGATTTTTCCGTAAGGAAGTTATAAATGAGATTGAAGTTGGTTGAATGGAACATCACAGGAGGCACGCGATAATCCAATTGTATAGGTGCAACAAGAGTTTACACACCTGAAGTAAGAGAAAAGACTGATAGGAGTAGTCAAGCCTTAGTGAAATTTCCTTTTTTAAGGAGATAAATTGTCCTGCTGTAAACGAGTGGACGCTTAGAGTGTTAGCGATAATATAAACTTTTTCGAGACGTTAGAGCGGCAGTTATAGGCTCGTTCTTTTAATAGGTGATTATAGAAGCACTAGGGGTGACGCGTCGTTGTTAGAGTTAACTTTACGACCGAGTTAGTGCGTTAGCATGTAGAGATTTAGATAAGCTTATGGTTAAGCTAGTGTGTTGGAGCGTATGCCTTGAGATAGGTAGGAGATGGTAGGAGACCATCGTGTTAATACCTTTTGATTTTGGTGTACTAAGACGTAGTGAAATTAGCGAATCTAGGTTGATGGTTCATGTTATATCCGAATTTCGAGGGCAAAATTCCGTTATAGGGGGGAGTATGTAACACCTCGCACTTTTAGGGATAGTTAAATTTCATTAGTGGGTGTAATTTGGAGATTAAGGGAAATATTGTGAATAGTAATTTTGGGATTTATGAACAATTGATTATTACTGGTGTGTGTTTCATTTACTTTGAGACTAAGTAAATGAGTTGGATTATTTTAATTACATGTCGCAGTTGGGTAAAGCAGCGAAGGACAATATTTTAATTGAAAAACCCGTATTGAGAGGCATTGGGTTTAATTAGTAAATCGTAGTTAAGTGACTCGGATGGGGATTTCGAGTGCGCGATTGGTTTTAGAATAGCTGAGATAATCAGAATAGAGTATCTGGGGGTAGTGTTTAGGTTCCGGGAATTTTTGGGCTAATAGGGACTCGTAATTGAGTAAACGAGTTATTTTTGGGTTTATAAGGGATAAACCCTTATTTCTCCCTATATAAGGACGAGAGAGGGAAAGAAAGAAAGGAAAAAGGGAGAAGATAAGAGAGGAAGGAAGAGAGGGAGAGGAAAACGGAGATTTCGGCCAAACTCCACGGGATTCGACTCGAGGTCGTCGGATTTTATCCACGAGGAAAGTGTTTACTTGATTTCTTTCTTTTAAGCATAAATCTCATATCGTAGTTGGTAGTGATAAACCACAAAGATTTTCGGTATGGGTTTTCGTGAATTAAAATGGGTTTTCAGAAAGTTTAACGGATTAACCCCAAAAAATATTCAAATTGGAAAACTTAGGGTTTAATCGAAATTAGTTGTTGGTTATGGGTTCTAGGATGTTTAGAACCTTTTTTATATGTGTATATGTAGTTGATTGAGGTTGGAGGACGTTAGGGGAGGAGATAAAATCTTGGGGTAAGCTTTAATGGACGAAATAGCTTCTCGGAGAAGCTGTCTGGGTCGATCGATCGATCGATGGCCTAGGATTTTTGGCAATTTTTCCTAGGGTTAATTATATGGGATAAATTCCGATTTAGTTGTTCCTAGTTTATTTATTTGAGGATATAAGTATTCATTTGGGAATTAAACATTTAGCCATTGGGAGTTATTTATAGGGGCTAGGAGGGTGCTAAGATTTTATGGCACTAAATATATATTTTCTAGGAAAATAAATGGATTAAGAAAATAAAGGGTTGGGGTTCCTAAATTAGAGCGGGGACCTCTAAGTTATTAATTGAGTGAAGCATAAACCTTGGTTTCATGGAAAATGGATTACATGACTTATTTATTTAAAGGTGTTTAAGGCGAGTAAAACTTGAGTTGATATTTCGGTGGGGGATGGTACGTATAGAGCTATGCGCGTAGAGAATGTAATTATCTATCAATTGTGTGTGAGAAAAATCCTACGAGGCAAATAGGATGAAATTTGGGATATAAGCTAAAGAGGATTTAGCAGTGGCCCGACACGTCTTTTGACGACGGTCATTATAGGTGGGGCGATACTTATGGAAATTACAATAAGTCGAGGGTACACTTATCAAATTTGTACGAATTGGTACAATCAGGTTTATGTAAAAGTCATTAAAAATGATTAAGGTGTGAGTTATATTTAAGAGAGAAAATACTTATGGGATTAGTATTTTAAGTATGAGAATATTTAAATAATATTATGAGATTGGCAATTATAGCCATGTATACATTTGAGAAGTGACAGATGTATATATATATATATATACGATGGGATTATAGTATATATATGAGATAATAAAAATACATATATATATCTGCGTGTGAATGGTATATATATATTTATGTGAAGCATAACCCCTCTAATGCTATCATGGGAAGTTGCGCAATGTGGGCGAGGCCCCTGGCTTGAGGAGCAGGGAGCGTATAGTCCCTAGGTCATAGAGTCCATTTTTATATTGTGTGATTCTTATTAGGGGTGAGACGTGGTGGGTATGTTTCGTCTCATTTTCGGGGAGGAACTATGACCGCTTCCCATACGTTGTGATTTGGTTTTTACCATGTCGGTGATATTTAGTCCGACCCCTGGTACCCAGGATGGTATGTGAGTAATTCCCTAGAAGATGATGGCATTGAGAGACTGCATCCTCGAGTTATAGCTCGAAGGGATGGTTATTGTATTTATGTCGTGATAAGTATAATTACACTTGTGTTTATAGTATATTACTTGTATAGTAAGATGAGATATCATACAAAGTAAACATATGTATATAAAGTGAAAAGGCTGATAAGAAGTATTATTCCCTTTCCGGTAGAGATGTGTATCCGGATCTATATGATTATGAATCAGAGGTTATACATAGATCCATATAATTATATATGAGTTTATATATATACGTTGTGTACTGAAGGCCTAATGGATCTTGACTATCGACGCTGCCAAGTAGTAGTGTATCGGTGGGGGGGGGGGGGGTCCTTGTTTGGATTTTTCTTCGCGAGACACCCCACACATGAACATGGCACAATGTTGAGACTGGGGAGAAGTTTAGCCCTCAGTACTCGGGTTATTTAAGATTTTTAGAGTTTTAGTAACGGGTTAGTTAGGCAGGGTAGCTTAACTAGGTTACATAGTAGATATGCTTTAGGTGTGCACTATTAGAAGAGAGGTGAGGGGTGTCTCATGGGAGTGCGATGCCAATTTAAATATGAGATAGACTATATTTTTAAAATATAGCATTTATGCACTTGCAAAATAGTTTCAAACTCGGGCTCTGACCCATTTCTATATTTTCCCTCTCTTGCAATATATGTATATATTTTAGGTGTCCAGACACAGGGACGCCTGGATGATAATTCCTGCGAGTCAGCCGTTCGCTACAGTAGGTGTGGATGCGTGCAGGTATACTGTAGATGCTTCTATCCTTAAAATCTAGATAGGAGGTGCTTTACAAACATTCGGTCTAATAACCCAACTGTATTTATTTATTCTTTTATCTCGTTTTAGTGCGGCTTTCGATTTGGTTGTATTATATTGAACCGAGTGTTCGATTATTTTATTTCATTTCAGTTTCATATAAAATCTGTGTGGATGTTTTATTTGAATGGTTTGTTTAAAAATATTAATTAAATAAAATTTTGATGCCAGCCTAATAGGTTATTAGTAATTAAATTGGTTTTCGACAGTGATGCAAAGAATGAACCATGTGAGACTCCTATTTTAATTTGGTACATGATTAATCGCTCGATATTTAATTAGGCAGGGTGTCACATCCATATCATCCGACAATGAACTCATTAGTTTGACTTCATGATCAAATGGGAAATAGTTATTTTCAATATTAAGTGAGTTTACCAAACATGCCTCGAATGAGTCCACATAATAAGTAACGTCGAACTGCTTTTGGACAATCTCCTCAAGGAGGTCTACCTCATGGACCTCAACATCACCCATTTGCTTAGCAATATAAAAAATGTTAAGCTCTAAAGTCAAATTCCAAAAAGTGATATTCATCTTCCCATTTCTAACATTGATTAAGGAATTTAAGGTTGCTAGAAAATGCCGGACAAGGATAATGGGGATGTGGTTGCTATTGGGAGCAACAAAATAAGTATCAAACACCACAAAGTCCACTAGAAAGTAGAATTGTCAAGTTCAATAATTACATCTTCTACTACCCCTCTCGAATCCTTAGTGGAGAGATCTAATAATTGAAGAGTAATTTTGGTGGGCTTAAGTTCACTTAGGCCGAGTTGATAATACACAAATATGGTAACAAATTGACACTCGCGTATAAATCAAGAAAATCTTGGCCGATTTTAAATTCCCCAATCACACATGATATGGTGGGATATCTAGTGTCCTTATACATGGAAGGCAACTCGGATTGATATAGATCACATTTTAAGCCTAAAATGATTTTTTTCTCATAAAGAGTTTTCGCTTTACCATAATCAAGTCCTTGAGGAACTCTGCATGATTGGCAACTTTCTTTATTGGATCGAGAAGAGGGATATTGATTTTAATTCGTTTAAACTTCATAAAGACATCTACATTATTGGCGTTCTTTTTAGGAGCTATTAGCAATTCAGGGTAAGGCATGAAAACAAGGCATTTCACAACAACTTCTGGATCAACTCGAGGCTTTCTATCACTCTCTTTTGAGGAAGCGTCTTCGACCTCTATTAGGTCGGCTGAGACTTCCTTAGCATTTAGAGGTGGAGATGGATTGGTTTATCAACAACTTCCCACTTCTTATAGTGGTGATATCCTTCACTTGATCATGTGAGGAAATCGAGCCTTCAGTATTAACATTATGTCACTCAATAGGCCTTTGAGGTTGTAAGGGAAATATACTCTTCTCTTCAACACATAATGATGTAGTCAACTTAGAAAGTGAAGATTTTAAATCCCCAAACGTTTGCACATTTTGATTATTCATAATAAGTTAAGCACTCATAAAATCTTGAAGAGTTTCTTCAAGACTTTTCCTATGGGGGCACATATGGAGGTTAAACTGGGAGAGGAGGTTTCGTTAGAGGACCCTAACTTTGCAACGGAGGAGAAGGTGCTTGTAAGTACAACGGTTGATAATTTGGAGGTGGAGATGGACCTTGATAATTTGGATGGGGGGATTTTGATCTTATTGGTCCTGCCCATAATGGAAACCAATGAAGCATACTATATAGTTGACTAACTTGAGTCTACAATATATGGGAGCCTCATCTAGTTTGGAAATGGTGACAAAATTGAGGTTTATTCTTCAAGTGCATCAAATAACACTAATGAAGCTTCATGAAGATCAGCAATGATCAATCTCCAAGGTAGAAAAACTAACACATTCACTTATAGGATTTAATTTCACTACATAATTAGTTGGTGTGTGTTAATTGAATTTAAAATCAATTTTCTACAATTTTTAGGAATTTTTAAACAATTAAAACCTATTTTAAAAATTAATTGAATTAGGGTTTTTAATTGTTTGAGGATAAAATTTATATTTTAAAAGTTCCTAAAACTTAGCTTGGGTAGAATCCAAAATCAGCACATAATATTGTGGTAGAAAATGATATTTTTTGAAATTCTAAAACACGCGTTTGAGATTCAATGTGAGGCTAGCACGTGGTTGTCTGTGATTGGTTACTTGCGTGTTTTCTGTCTCTCACATTTAAGAGCATTAGTTTCATCTGTTCGATCAAATTTATAAAGGGCCTGCATGTGTTCTTTTATATCCAAGTGCATATCTTTTTGAGCCAATCAGAAAGAAGCTTTGTGCGATCATTTAATAACCCTTGGATGAATTATTCAAATATCCAATTTAATCTCAACCCCT
Source organism: Sambucus nigra (assembly GCA_949130495.1). Lineage (NCBI taxonomy): Eukaryota > Viridiplantae > Streptophyta > Magnoliopsida > Dipsacales > Adoxaceae > Sambucus > Sambucus nigra. Next base: position 53,155,708 of record OX422214.1, read on the forward strand.
CATTTTCCATATTGTTCTAGATCCTTCTACCCTCACTATAAAAGAGACTTTGTCTAAATCATTAGAAGATTTTGGGAATCTGAGAGTTTGAGTGAAAAAAATTAGAAGAGAGAGAATAAAGAAAATAAAAGAGAGAAAAAAATTATTTTCCGTACAAAAAATCTTGCAAATCGTTTTAAAAAAATAGTTTTGAGAGTTATTGTTTCTGGTTTCTGATTTCCTCTTAAGTCTAAATCTCTCTTTCAACAACCTCACAAGATTTAGATCTTATTTCTGTTACGAAACTTGTAGATCTAAATTAGTGATATATTTTCGCTTAACTTAATAGGTTTTTTTATTTCCTTTTTGAGAAATCGTCTTCTCATGTTGGATACTGGTTTTGTAACGCTTGTAATATGTTTTATATCCAACATCTCTTATTTTTTACAAAACTGAAATGATGACTTACATATTTCAGATCTGTTAATTTTTCAGTTCAAATTTTTTTTTTGTGAATAAATAAAGTTTTAAGAATCTAGGTTTTAAAGATCATAAAGATATTCAGATCTTTAAATGGTTTTGTGAAAAAAGATTGAGTCTATATTCAGAAGTCTGAAAAGAAGTTTTATACTTAAATTTCTGTAATTTGTACGAATCGTTTGTACTTAAGTGTGTGTGAGTGAATGCATGGCATTTTAGGCACAACATTCACGACACTGTCACCCACAATCACAAAAGTATGTTATTGGTTGAGATCTTTTGATTTTTAAGTCGACACTATAAAAGAGGAGAAAGGAAGCAAAGCAGGGAATACAAAAAGAACATTTACATTCCTTGGGAGAAGTCAGAAAGAATGCTGTGAAGGGTGGATTATCAGATGGTATATTTCTATACTTAGATATAGGAATTGTTTGTATGACCTATTGTGTGCTTGTAACCTTAATTTTTATAGTGGACTTTTGTTTTTGTGGTGTAGAGACCATCGTGGATGTTTTCCCAATTGGGTGGGGGGTTTTACTACATAAAAAATATTGTCTCTCTTATGTGTGCTTTTTAATCTTTCACTGCTACACAGACTTAGGCTTAAACCAAAAACCTATTTCCTAGATTCTTAAATAATTTGTTCAAATAAACTGTTTTAACACATCTTGTGTTCTTGTTAAGATTTTTATAAGAGTTTCTTCAAAAAGTAATTCGAAAATCACTAAACAATTTTAACCTTTGTTAGAATAACATAGTGAGGTTTTTCAATTTATATCAAAGATTTGTACTTTTTAGATCCTGTAATTCGAAACTATTTTAAAATCTTTTATGGACGAAAAGTTTGAGCGTCTTGGAAATTTGTCCAGACCTCCCCTCTTTGATGAAACCATTTTTTTTTACTGGAAAGTAAGGATGCTTTCTTTCATCCAAGGGACATTGTGAGACGATATCTTTGAAACTATTGAAAATGGATATACATATCCAACTAGGCCTGTTGCAGAATGGTGGTCATGTAAGGATTAAAATACTCCTCAATGAGTTTATTAAGGAAGAAAAATTAGCCTCCTTGAGTAATAATGGAGGGAAAATGCTATATTTATGTCTATTAATAAGCATGAGTTCAAACGCATATCCATTTGTGCTATATCCAAGGAACCTAGGACACGTTAGTCACAGCCCACGAAGGTGATGAATGAGTTAAGGCAACCAAAATACATATCTTAATACAACAATATAATACACTGCTTATGACTGAGACTGAGACCTTTGATGAGTTATATATTAGACTGGCTGACATTATTACAAAATTGCATGCCAATGGTATCAGATATGATAGGAAATAAATAGTGTAAAGAATTCTTAGGTCACTTCCCCCTAAATTTGATGACAAACGTTATGCAATTGAGGAGATAGATGATCCATAATTGACCCTTGAACTCCTCAGTAGAAAACTTAGGACCGTATAAATGGAACTTGAATTTAAGAAGCATCTTTCCAATAATCATAAAAGACAGTCCAGTTCGAATGTTGTTTTTCAATCTCAAATGACCTCACCTCAATTAGTTATGCCTAATGTTGACTGTGACTCTGAAGAGGAATGTGATTTGGAGACATTGGATAGCAGATGGCCCTTATGTCAAAACAGTATAAGAAAATTTTAAAGTTTAGAAAAAATGTTGCTTCTAAACAAGGGAAAGCTGGATATCCAAACAACTCCAATAACAAGCTTAATGAGAGAAACCATGACAAACACAACACTGAGAATAATAGCAAACCTGAAAGAGACCATAAAAAGACTTAATATTAGAAGTGTGGTAAAAAGGGTCACATAATTACCAATTGCAGGGTCAAATTGAATAATTCTGCTAAAGCCAATTTCAGTAAGACTTGGGATGATTCAAGTGACTCTAGAGATGATGATCTTGATCTTCCAACTCTTTTGACCCTTGCATGTCTTTCTTTACAAAAAATGTCTACTCTGATGATATGCTTATGGATATTATTGAATCTGATGCTATCATGCCTAGTACTATTTGTGTGATGATGGTTTACCTAGTTTTGGTTTATCTTCTTTTTGCTTAGATAATACTAATATTGTTGATACTACTAGTAGTAGCTCTTCGACGATATGTGTGAGTCAAAGTGTACGTTTTAATAACGAATTGAATGGGTGTGTGAGTATGACAAATGAAGCACTAGGGGACAACTCACACCCTACACATAATGAGTCTGACAACGATGATATCCCTAACATTCACACTCTACACTAAGACTCTTAGGAAGAGCACTAAACTAGTAAAGAGAGACAAGGAATTAGCTGAGAAGATAGAAGCAATAAGCCTAATGGTAAAATAGAACGTAGAGGACTACACAAATCACTGTCTGGCTTATGAAACCAAAAGTAAATATTTTGTTGAAAAAATTAAAGATCTTTCATAATCAAATGAAGTTTTGGAAAATAAATGTAATACCCCGTATTTTTATGGCATTTAATTATGGGATTAATTAATTTAAATTGGGATAAATTAATTTAATATTAATCCATAATTTAAAATAAATATTTACTTGCATGACGAGAGATAGTAATTATTGGTGATAATTATGTTGAATATTACTAAATGAGTAAAGTAATATATGAGATTGAATTTATTAAAATTGTCGCGAGTGAATAATATGACAATTATAGAAATTAAGTTAGGACGCGCGTGTGTTGTGTCGGGACTAAATTAATGAAATAAAAACTAAATAAATTCTAAGTCGATCGTATGGTCATTTAGAGTGCGCCAATGTGTTCGGAAGGGTCGAGTTAGTCATAAAAGTGTACCTGGGGGTTTAGTTTGGGTCTCGGGGCGATTTTAGGCCGAATCGGCAACCCGAGAGGGCATTTCGGTAATTTCCCATTTTAGGCCTCGTTAAGGACGAAAATTGTGAGGTTAGATCTGATGGAAGTAGGATTCCTTGAGGTTTAGAAACATTGGAGCTGCAGAGAGGCTAAGGAAGAGAGAAGAGATAAGGCTTCCAAGGAGGAGAACCACTAACCCTACACCATTCTCACCCATTCCTCTACCAATACGTAGATCGGGGAACGAGGAGTGGGATCATACCCATCATCTTCTACAATTTAGACTAACATTCTTGAGGCAAGTATCTAACTTGCTGTTCTTTAGTTGATAACACATCCATGCTAGTGTTGGAGATAATGATTTTATGTCTCATGAAAATATAATGTTGTTTGGGAGATTATTATTACAATTTGAAGTAGAAACCATGTTAGGATGAATATCTTGTTATATGTAGAGTATTAACCACGAAATTTGATGCCTAGTAGAGATATAAATGTGGAAACTAATGGAATTCTTGAGAAAATTAGATAAACTAGGGTTAGATGATAATTTCTTGAATTAATCCATTTAATGACGATTCTTGAGGAATTAATGAATGGTTTACGTTAGAAATATTCCATATTGGTTTATATAACATTCATGATGTTTGGTTGGGAGTTTGGGACATGTTAATGGAGGTTTGATGATTTAAATTGGATGAAATCCGTAGGTTAAGAAATGCAGAAATTGGGCCATTACCTGCTCGATCGATCGATCGACTCAAGAATGTCTATCGATCGACTGGATCGATCGATCGATCCTTTTCATCGATTGATCGACTCTTCCTGGAAATTGATTTTTCTCTCCTTTTAAATGTTAATCTGATCCCAATGTGTAAGGACCTTTGGACATAATTTAAATATCATAATGGGACTTGGGAAGGACCAATAGGGTATAGGCAAGGTCCGGGTAACACTACTTCATATGAGATTTGTCCATGGGATTTCGAGGGTATAAAATGGAGTGAAAAACGTGCGTATGTTAAATTAGGTCTTATGGGAATTAAGAGTGACTTAGACCAGTAGGGTAGAGAGAGTACACCTACTGATTTTATACTTATCAAGATAAAATATTTCGAGAGACGAGAAGTACTTAAGAACTTGAAGTAATTGAGAAAATAAAAGAATGAATTAATTACATAAATTCGGGTGCTACGTGCCACGTATGGTTAGAATATGTTATGGGTAGTGGGTTTACCTATCTGAATTATGTAAATATATACGAGTATATGTATATATATAGTATGTGAATATTGTGTGTAATCATATCCGCGCTACTTGCTATCACGGAGGTTTCCACGCTGGGGCAGTCTTATCTCAATTGGACCTTATGGGGGATATTGACTTGTACCCTAGAATATAGCATCCTCGGTACAGGATATCTGAGAATGATAGTCATATGGTCCTAAGAGACGTGAGGTTATGTGCCGACCTCTTAGTGACTTGAAACTATGCTTTGCCTCAAATGTGTGTTTTGTGTTAATAAAGTTCGAAAGTGATTTCGAACTAGTATTTATCCCTTTGTACGAGAACTACGGGGACTTGATAGCAGAGTATGCCATCACCATAGATTTTATGTGGGGTGCCCGATTAGTATATATATTATATGAGTGATAAATATATATACATATAGTTGTGACTCCTTTACTGTGCTGTAAGTAGATAAAATTGAATAATTGATATTAAATGAATTAAGTGGTTGTGAACTTAAGACTATATTGAGATGAACATAGCTGACTTGATAAATTCATAAGGAAAGGTTATTAGATATAAACTATAATCATGCGATCACTTAAATCAGGATTTGGTGAGCGGAAAATCGGGTTAGACTAGCGAATTAGGTTAGCTCTATCTAGATTAGCTCCGTAGTACGCTAGGCGTGCACACTAGTTAAGGGGTGAGAATTACCAAGTGAGTGTCGAGGTTCTAACATGTATTTAATATCAACTGGTAAGCATTTTAAATACTTGCTAAACTATTTTAAAGCTATTTTGCCCTCGGGCTCTGACCCGTTTCCTGTCATCTCTTCTTTCTCTTGTATATATATATATATATATATATATATATATGTGTGTGTGTGTGTGTGTGTGTGTGTGTGTGTGTGTGTGTATTACAGGTGCCCAACCACCGGGGTGTCAGGCTTAGATCTTTGGACTATTGACGTGCTGCAGCTAGTGTGGGAGTTGCAGGTCCTTGCAGTAGACGACTTCATCCTTGTCTTCTCAGTCTTCTATTTAGTCATTATTAGATAGGGCATGTGTCACCCATTTCCAATTTTTATCTAGTTCAGAGATATTTGTACTCTTTATTTATTTCAGTATTCTATTTTAGTTTGGATTTCTTTTGAGTATTACATTATTCTTCGATTTGGGATAGTTTATTTGGATGATTAATCTAGCATGTTTATTTCATTTGTATGGTTTGGTTTTTAATATTATTATCCATGTTCATGAAAATGGCTTCGTACATTAAATCATAACAATAGGATTTAATCTATAAAATTAAATGTTTTGACACTTAGCTTAATTATTTATTAGGTGATTAATAAAGAAAAATTATTTTTCATCAGTGATGCTAAGAATGAACCGATCGAACACTTGATTTAATTTAATAAAGGACTGATCACTCGGTATTTAATTAGGTGGGGTGTCACAAGAAATACAAGGAAACTTTGATAGATTTGGAAGAATCAAAATAAATTTTTTTAACGATTTTCAATTTTTTTTTTAAATTTGAAAACAATTCCAATTGTTTTGAAGATTGTGTTGCCTTAAGCAAAAACAATTCTGAAGATAAAATGGGCCTAGGATTTTATCACAAAATCAAGGCACAAGCCAAAACATTTAAACATGTGCAATTTGTTTCTTCTGGAAAAATTCCTGATGACCTTGTCCTAATTTTCAAGCCATAAAAAAGGATATTGAAAATAAGCACAAGAGGCCAAATAATTTAATGTTGTCCTAAGCCAGTTGTGGAACCTAAGGATAAGTGTGTTTTCCACCTATTAGGCGAGAATATCCCTCATTTAAACCTATTGCAGTTAGACATAATACCAAAGTCCAAAAAATGGACAAACCTCTCGCCAAAGGTTTTCAAAATGTGAAAAAAATATCTAGCCACCAATAATGTTCCTATTGTGATGTTTATGGACACTGTCTCAATGAATGTTTTAATAAATGACTGTATAAACCTGACTATAATTCACCAGTTTATAAAAACTTTAACTACTCTAGGAAGAGCAGGAATAATTATGTACCTCCTAAACAACCCAATAAAAACTCTAACTATAGGAATAGGAAGAAAATATCTCATGCTAAGAAGAAATCTAAGAGAAAGAGTCCTAGATCTATGTCTAAACCAAAAGCTCGTAAACCTTTTAAAAAGTAATTCGGAACTCACTAAAAAATTTCAACCTTTGCTAAAATAACATATTGAGGTTTTTTAATTGGGTTAGAAAGGGCGATCTAATACCCCAGTTGAAGTGTAGCATTGTTATTATTGCTTTAAAAGTCGAACACACTGCTTCTGACAGGTACTTAGACTCTGGATGTTCCAAGCATATGACCAGAAATGATATTAAATTATCTGATAGAACTGACTTCTTAAGAGGGAATGTTTTATTTGGGGATAGTGTATTAGATCAGATCATAGGCAAAGGAACACTCTAAGAAAAAGGACTCCTCATTCTAAAAGATGTCCTATTAGTAAAAGGTCCTAAAGCTAATCTGTTGGGCATATCGCAATTTTTCACCTCCAACCACACAGTCACATTCTCAAAAACTAATTGTAATATTTTAAATGAGAATGGTGATTGCATCCTTACAGGTCACAGGACCCCAGATAACTATTATATAGTAAACACGGATAATGAAACTTGTAGGTTATCCACACTTAATGATAATGAAATATAGCATAATCGTTTGGGTCACATTAATTACGATAATCTTGGCAAACTAAGCTAGAGATTTACCAAAAATAAAACAAATTTCAAATGTTGTTTGTGGGCCATGTCATGAAGGAAAAATGATGAAGACTTCACACAAGAAATTTAAAGAAATTTTAAGAACAAAACCTCTAGAGCTAATCCACATGGATCTTATGGTTCCCTTGCGAACTATTAACCTTTGTGGTAGCAGCTATATTTTGGTCATTGTGGATGATTTACTAGATTCACTTGGGTAGAATTTTTAAAACAAAAATCTAATAAATTCCGAGAATTTTTTAAAATCCTTTTAAGAATCGAGAATGAAAAATGATACCCAAGTCAATCGAATGCTTAGCGTTAGAGGAGGTGAATTTAAGGACTCAAGTGTAACAGAGTATTATAATTGTAATGGCTATCAGCAAAAGTCCAGTGCACCTAAAACACGCCAATAGAAGGGTGTTGCCGAGCGTAAATATCGCACAATCCAAGAAATGTCCAGGGTAATGATACTTGCTAAGAACTTTCCAGAATATTTTTGGGATGAGGAAGTTCGAATATCGTATAATATAATCAACAGGGTCTATCTTTAAAAAAATACCAAACAAACCTCCTATGAACTTTGGTATGGAAAAAATCCCAATCTAAAATATTTTCAAACTTTTAGGAGTACTTGCTATGTTTGCAAAGACAGAGAACACCAGTCTAAGTTTGAAACCCATGGCAAAAAAGCCATATTTTTGGGTTACTCCCCTAATAGTAGGGCTTATTGCATTTATAACTTACGTACCAAAGTAATCATGGAATTGATAAATGTGACAGTGAGTGACACTAATGTCGAGAGTAAATAACAAGGACCAATTATAGTGGATGAGTCTGAAAACTATTGCACTTATGAATCTCCAGAGATAGTTGATCCTTTACCAATTGGGACCCCTAAAATGCCTAATTAGGTTTCTAAAGATCATCCTATTGATAATGCTATTGGTAACCCTGATGAGCCAGTGTGTAAAAGATCCCAATTACGTAATAATGCCCATTTTGTGTGCTTTGTTTCTCTAGTAGAACCAAAGAATGTGAATGAAGCACTTAATGACTCATTTTATATAGGTGCTATGTAGGAAGAGCTCATCCAATTTACAAGTCATGACGTGTGGAATCTTGTGCCTAGGCCAGAAAATAAAAGGATTATTGGAACTCGTTGATTAAAAATAAAACAAATGAATATGGGATGATAATTAGAAATAAGGCCATATTAGTTACCTGTAACACCCCGTATTTTTGACGATTTAAATAATTATGTGATTAATTATTATAATGGGAACAAGTATGCGATTAATTATTGTTGTTGGATTAATTAAATGTAACACCCCGTATTTTTGACGATTTAAATAATTATGTGATTATTATTATAATGGGAATAAGTATGTGATTAATTATTGTTGTTGGATTAATTAAATTAAAGTGTGAGAAATTAATTTATTATTAATCCGGATTAAAATAATTATTAACTATCGTGCCAAGGGATAATACTTATTATTGAAAATTATTTAATATTGTTGTGTGATATGTAATATGGAATTATAACATTTGATAAATTATCGGAACTGAGAAATACGGCAGTTTGATAATTTAAGTCTGACACGCGTGTGAGTCGTGTCGAGACTAATTGAATAGAATAAAAAGAGAAATTAGTTTTATTAAGTCGTATGGTCATTTCGAGTGCGTCGTTGAGTCCGGAAGGGTCGAGATAGTCAAAATAGTTAATCCGGATGTTTAGTTTGGATCCCAGGGTAATTTTAGGCCTAACCGGCGTCCCGAGAGGGCATTATGGTAAATTGTATTTTTTGGTGGAATTAATGGACGAAAATTAAGAATTATTTTTATCAGCCTAAAGAAGTCCATTAGGGTTGAGAGTTGGAAAAGAAAAAGAACGGCCATAGAAAGTGTGGGGGAGAACCAAAACCCAAGAAGGAAGGCCAAATCATCCTCACCTTGCATAACCGTGGCCACCAACGCGTAGATCGAGAAGAGAGGAACGCGTATATACCAACATCACCAACGGATCAGATCGTCATATTCGAGGAAAGTGTTCATTACTTTCTTTCTTTAGCAATAAACATACTCATATTAGTGTAGGTGAATTCAATCCTTGATTTACATGTTAATTGGGTGAAAATTTGAGGTTAAATGATGATTAGAGGTTGGGGTAATTAGTTGTTAATATTTTGTCATGAATGTAGAGGATGAACTACGAAATTGAATTATATATTGATGAACGAATCTGGGTTGATTAGGTTCTTTAATTGAAAATTTGGAAACTAGGGTTCATATGAATTGATTTGGGGATTTTATATAATTATGATGATTTATGATGAATTAATGATCCTAGGAGGTTAGGAATGATTTATAACCTGTTAGGGTTGATGGGTATTGATGATGAGGCATTGCGTGTTGAATCTTAGAGGTTTCTAGGTTCATAAATGGTGGAAAAATGCAGAATTTTGGGAAAGAAGATGAACAGTGACATCTCGCGCGATCTCGCGCGAAGTCGTTCGAGCGAGATGGCATCTCGCGTGAAGTCGCTCGAAAGACACGTGGAAGTCGTTCAAACGACAACCCTTCTGGTTCGAGCGACAGAGGGAATTTTCTCAAAGTCCAGTTTTGAGTTTGCCGGTTTATTGGAGTGAGAGAAATTGCCAAATAGTAAATTCAAATAGGACAGAATTTCGAGAAAAGTATGAGAGAATTAATACTTTAATTATTTCGGTATAGAGAGAATGCACCTTGGAGATTACGAGAGAGATAGTAATCTAAATATTTATACTATACGTAGTGATGAGATTAAAATACGTATGAGGAGTATGTATGTAGCTTGGAGAAATACCTATAAATTATAATAGGATGTGTGTATGCCTATTATGTGATATTATTGTTAAGAGCACTAATGGGTGATAACCCGGGGGTGAAAGAACCTTATAATTAAGCGCACTAATGACTGATAACTCGGGGGTGCAGAAACTCTATTGTTAAGTGTACTAATGGGTGATAACCCGAGGGTACAAGGATGACTATTATTAGGCGCACTAATGGGTGATAACCCAGGGGTGCTAGATTATTATTGATAGGCGCATTAATGGGTGCTAACCCGGGGAAGAAAGATTCTATTGTTAGGTGCACTAATGGGTGATAACCCGTGGGTGCTGAATTGTTAATGATAGGTACATTAACGGGTGCTAACCTGGGGATGCAGGATGTTCTGGATAGGTGCACTAATGGGTCTTAGTCCGGGGGTGCAGGATTAGTATATATATATGTATAGGGATGATGTGACTATTTATATATATGAACTTGTGAATATTGCTACTGCATGAAATTAGTAGACTTGGTAATAATAATAATCATTACATTGCACCAAGTGGTCTTAACCTCAGGGTGCAGGATTAGTGTATATATATAGGGCTAATGAGACTATATATATGTATGAGTGTACTTGGATAACTTTCTACTTTGTGAAACTAGTAGATAAAATGGAAATGAGAAATAAAATAATCACAGTGAATAAAAGATTAACCATTCAAACGGTGAATAATGAAACTTAGTATGTGAGATAAACTATCTGATTAGCTTATTGTATGGGCGATACGGGAATACTACTAGTGAACATAGTTAGTATTAGTTTGGTTTATGACTAGTTAGACTGGGAGGTATAACTAGGGGGAGATTAGATGTACGTTAGGCGTGCACAATAGACGAGAGGTGAGAAACTCATGTGAGAGTTCGATAATTAACATGCGTATAATACTTGTTTTAAGAACCAGTTTTAAATACTTGCTAAATCATTTTTACACATCGGGGTCTGACCCTTTTCTTGTATCTTTTCTCTCTTTTGCTATATATATGTATTATATCAGGTGCTCAGCCATAGGAGTATCAGATTTAGAGATTTGGATTGCTTGACGTGCTGCAGTTGTTGTGGAAGCTGTAGGTCTTTGTAGTAGACGCATCTATCTTTCCATTCAGTTTCATCTAGACTTCTTGTTTAGGGCATATGTCGGCCACTTTTGGTTCCTTCATCAAAGATATTGTATTCAGTTTATTTTATGGTTTGGAGTTTTGAACTGGGAGGTTTTACCCAATCTTATTTATTTTAGTAGTTGATTCATGTTCAACATTTATTATATTCCTATGTGTGGTGAATGGTTTATATTTTAAGATGGAAAGAAATGGATTTACTTGGTTTTACTAAAATTGGAAATGTTTTGACACCTAGCTTAATTTTATAATAGGTGATTAATATGTTAAAAAGTTTTTCGACAGTGATGCTAAGAACGAACCAACTGAATATCCTGTTTTGAATTGGTAGAGGACTGATCACCCTATATTTAATTGGGCGGGGTGTCACATTACCCAGAGATCCTCTCAAGTTGAAGGCATAGACAATGAGGAGACCTTTACCCCGATCACTCGCCTCGAGTCTATTCGCTTACTCTTGGCCATATCTTGTCACTTACGATTCAGCCTTTCAAATGGATGTAAAATCTGTTTTTTAAATGGTATTTTGATAGAGGAGTTCTATGTTGAACAACTGAAAGACTTTATCAATCCTCATTACCCAAAACATGTGTATAGATTGAAAAAGGCATTATATGGTTTAAAGCAAGCCTCTCGGGCCTAGTACGAATGCCTGCCAACTTTTCTTAACAATAAAGGTTTTCGACGTGGTGGAAATGACCAGACCTTATTTGTTAAACATTTTAACAAACATGTCTTAATAACTCAGTATATATTGACGACATTATATTTGAATCCACTTCCCTACCTGAAGTAAAAGAGTTTTCAAAAATTATGCACGGAGAATTCCAAATGTCGCTTATGGGGGGGGGGGGGGGGGGGGGGCTTCAATATTTCTTAGGTCTTCAAGTTAAGAAAAAGATGATAGGTTATTCATATCGCAGTCTAAATACACAATTGAATTAGTTAAAAAATTAGGTCTAGAAAATGCGAAATTGCTAGGACACCCATAAGCACTTCCACGAAACTATCTATAGAAGAGAATGGGAAACCTGTAGATCCTACGCTATATAGAAGTATAATAGGCAGTCTACTGTATCTAACAGCTTCTTAACCCAATATCATGTACGTTGTTTATATTTGTTCACATTCTCAAAGTGAACTTAAGGAAAGAAACCTTTTATGTGTTACACTTATAATCAAATATGTTAAGGGGATAACAAACCAAGGTATATGTTACACAAATGATACCACTAGCATAATTGTAGCCTACACTGATGCTGACTGGGTCGGCTGCTCAGATGACATCAAAAGCACTCATATTACTTATTATTACATTGATAACAATTTAGTAGGGTGGAGCAGTAAAAAATATAACTGTATATCACTTTCTACAGCCGAATCAGAATATATAGCTGTCGAAAGTTGTTACGCTCAATTATTATGGATTAAGCAAATGCTTAGTGATTGCAGCATTAATGAAGATAAACTAAATCTATATTGAGATAACCAAAGTGCAATTAATATCTCTAAATATTCTATCCAACATTCGCGTACAAAATATACTAAAACTAGACATCATTTTATACGTGAACTAGTTGAGTCTAAAGAATTAGAGATAAACGATTTACCCACAAAACATTAACTAGATGACTTATTCACTAAATCTTTGGATAATTTACGTTTTGAATCTGTAAGAAAATCCATAGGTATAATTATGCTTGAATAGTTCTCTATCACCTATAAAATCCTCATATTGCTCTCATGCTTGTAATTGACCTTTGAGGACATAGGGCAAGGTTCTTTAATAAAAGACAAAGGATGACTCCTATCTCTATTTTATATAGGAGACCCTTAAGGTGACCCATTGTATGATTTAGGTTAATTTATTCATGTTTACATTTTTGATATATTCTTGTTATGTGTTTCACCTTTTGTCTAATTGATACAAAATATGGGATAGGTATTTGAGTCCATTTGGACAATTCTTATAAAACTTGACTAATTCTTGATCTTTGCTATGAGTTGGTGGATTTTTTCAGGAATCATTGATATCAGATATGTTTCGGGTGTTGGTCGCTTCTTAGTTAAGTTATGTACTTTTTGATGTTTAGGAGAAGAAAGGCATGAGATACATAGGAGAAGAAAGGCATACCATTGGATGCTGATCATCAGCAAACCAACGAGTAGCTATTTGTACCACATCTTCTTCCTTAGCCAAAACAGGAGCCATCAAAAGACATTGTTCTTGGGGGGCCATCACATCCCCCTTAATTCAGCAACCTCCTCCCGTCTTTCGTCTCCCTGGCCCGTGGTAGCAACTTTGACTCGCTCCTAACTGTGGCTTAAGGGCCCAAAAAGTGTAACAAGAACCTGGTTATAAGAGGGAGTGGGGACTAATGGAACAACGAGTTCGGGTAAAGATACCTGCGAAGCACAATGGAGAGAAAGTTAGAGTAGCATGACAAAATTACACAAATCTTAGAACAATAAAAGGAAAAGCTTACCATGAATGATGGAATAACAAAAGCGGGGGACTTATGTACATATTCCATAATACTTACACTAGGAGCACCTGCCCCAAGACTAGCCTACTCACGCAAAAATGTAGGGTCATACGAATAGCCACTATTGGATTCAGTTGAAGTAGAAAAAATAACTACCCCTAGGGGGAAATGGGAGATTACTTGCGAAGTTGTAGGGGCAACTATCTCTTTTGGTGCAATTTCCTTCGAAGCATGTGAAACTTCAATCGACTTTTCAAATAGAGTGCCTTCTTCAACATCATCGCGCGAACTATCTCGTGCACCAACCTAAAAAAAGAGAGTTGGAATAAACTGGAGTCACTATTATGAGATAAAAGAAAGAGAAGCTAAAAGATTAAAAGGAGAATAGAAGATATACATCTTCTTCCTCCCAAACCTCATAATCTTGAGGAGGTGAATCTAGATTATAGGGAGAAACCATCATTTTCAACCTGCGTCTATGAACAAGTTCAGACTCATCCTCTTCCTCTTCCTCTTCTTCTTCATCTTCTTATTCCTCCTCCTCTCCCTCCTCCTCCTCCTCCTCCTCCTCCTCATCATCATCATCATCATCATCATCATCATCATCATCATCATCATCATCATCATCATCATCATCATCATTATCATTACCTTCACCAACATATGCATATTTTTCAGACTGCTCTTCTTCACTTACCTTGCCTAACTCCTCCAACACAAGTTTCATCGAACTAACCAACTTTCGCTTCTTGCTACCTTTGATAGCTTGGGGAACATAGGAAAACCCACGAGAGGCCATCTGGGCTGACATAAAAACCCTATCCCCCTCGATAAAATTCTTCCTAAGTCTACCTAAGTTAGTCAAACATCAAGCTGACTTGTTAGGTAATCTTGGGATTAAGAGTTTGGATTAGAGGGACTTGATGGGTAATTTTAGTCTTCTTTTATTGGGCTTTCCTAGTGGCCCTCACAGCCGCTCCAGTTGAAGCCGCACGAGAAGTGTCACCCCCCTCACTAAACCTGAAAGAACTCGGGGTAATGACAACTTCCTTGACCGCAATAAAAGGTTGAGCCACTTTCTTCCTCTTCACTACTGCTTGATCTACGGGGGAAAGTGGAGACAACTAGGAGGGAACATAACTGTTAGTGGTGATGAGAGGGAACATTGAGTTGAAGGTAGTACAATTTATCAAACCTAACTCCGTGAGAGGATATCTTTCCACCTTAAGACAATGAAGCTCCTTAAGAAGATTACTCTGGAAATAACCAAGCTGGTTCTGCCAGAATACTGCGAGTTACATCACTAATCTACCTCCTTAAGCATCCTTACATGGAATGATAGGGTTGGTGGGATAATTTGCGCAAAAGTTAACAACAGTTGAGGTAAGGAAATTATTGCATGCAAAAGAGAAATTGATGGGTTTTTCTCGGGTGAAATGGCTCAACATAGGGTTTCCTTGATCATAGCCAAACTATATGGCTACTTAGTGTGGGCTGTAGACGGAGTAAAAAGAAGACCATTCTGTTTAAGAAAGAAAATAAGAGGGGATCAATAATAGGGGGACATTATTGAAGGGGAAATTTCTAGCTAGCGCCTCATCAATGGGGTGATGATGGGACGTCACTCCTCCACGAAGAAATGATTAGAAAAAAATTAGTACAACCCAACATAGGGGCAAGGTGAGAACCTTTGGGCTGTGTCAATCAAAGACATAAGAGGTTTCTTGGAACTCTTGTGGTTCCAATAGCAAATTCAGGGGACTCAGATGGGCTGAGAACGGGGATAGCTACCGGCTGGGTCATAATCTGGAAAATGGGCATATAAGAAAGTTGTCAACAGTATGTGGTTTGCATAGTTAGAGACATCAAACCTGTCAATGCTCTTGGCCGAGTCTGCTGCTACTCGATCCAACCAAGTGTACAACGAACCAAGTGTAATAGCTTGGAGTCTTTCAATCTTGGTGGAGATAAAGTGCTTTGGGGAAATTTAAATAAACCCCTTTATGTCCCCAAGGTATCTGCCACACGTAATTATGACGGCCCACTAAAGTAAAAGATATTATCAGAAATATTAGAAGTTATTAAAAGCAGATGAGGCAGTTCGAAAGACAGAGCAAGATATAAATCCTCCATTACTAACAACTTGTTGTTTCTTATAAATTAAGTGCCCAGGGATATTGAATACTTATTGCAGGAAAACATTGAAGACCAACAAAGGGTTTCGTACAGATATTTCTTCATGCAATAAACAAAAATATCTATGAAGGGGAAAATATAGGGGGAGTCCCCATCAAAGAATGATTAACTTAGTTAATCCGTTGCTTGGTAGACAAATGAGGAAGGTAAAAATCACCCGAGCAAGTTCTCTTGAAAGACCTAGCTCAAAGATTCTCCACAAGCGTGACTCGAAGAATCTCTCTCGAAGACTCTCCATAGACGTGGTTTGAAAAATCCAACTCATAGATCAAATTCACTCGAATGACCATAGTTTGTAAGATGAAACAGTATGAATTGTATCATGTACTTTATCTTATGTTATATGTTGAGTGAGGTTGTTTGGTACCCGCGAGGGGCCATGCCTGGTAGTGCATAGGAGGGCTAACATGCGCTACCAAATAACTCCTCATGGGAATCTCGGAGGGACATAGTTTGGAGGATTGGGAGATAAGAAACGTTGGGAATATAGTTACTAACCGTCTTGGCACACTTGGACAAAACTTTATATAGTATATGTGGTTGCTCAAGCCACCTATAACCGAGCCACCATAACTTCCACACATTCGAGGGAACCTCCTCGAGGTACCTCAATCTTGTAACCTTGGCTTAAAGATATTTCTTTACCAACAAACAGAAGGCTAAGCACTCGAGCTACCTATCAGTCGAGCAATCTCAAACCAAACACCATCTCGTTTGACTGATGTAACCACACACCTAGTGGGATCACTGTTTACCCACTTTCTAATGTCATCACAACTGGAATTTAGGGACTCAAAATTATAGCACTCAAGTGGGTTTATCCTTAGGATGGAAGGTCTAGTATACCAAATCTGACCCCTTAGCCGTTCTAAGATAAGCCCCTAAGCTGCCATGTCACGTCCCTTATTAATGACCACCATGCTTCCAACTGGTAAATCAATTTCTCGCCAAATTTTGAGATACCATACATTTAATGCAATATCTACCACATTAATGGGGGGGGGGGGGGGGGGGGGTACTTGTGAATTTAATGTGGTTAATCACATTTAATATTAGTAAGGTTACTCGAGTAACCTTGCCTTTGTATAACTAGACCAACTAAACAGTTTAGAAGGAAGAAGAGCATTCTGAACCTAGAATTGCTGCCCAACTTCCTTCATACACGAGAACTCTCGTGAGGACATGAATCCCACACCCATTTAATACCCATATCATTGAGCATTAACTGAGCTTAAAGTTCCTTCCTTGCCTTCATTGTGACCAGAGTGCTTGCACTTTCTCCTTCCGACCAAGCTACCTGCTAGTCCCATCTATTTATTATGCTTATTGTGTATTTATGGTACAGACATAGCATTTAATATAAGTCTGAATATTGAACCTCGTTGCCTCTTATTACCTTATATCCATTATCATTATTTAATACTGTATGGGGTGTTAATCCCGATCTTGATAAGGGGTTACGCCTCACTTGATAGTAATTGTATTCCAAGAACCCACATCTTACATTTGGTGACTCCGTTGGGTAGGTATTCTCTTTTGAAAAGATGCCAGTGGATAACACCGCCAAGATCATTGACTTTAATGCCATGCAGTGTCAGGACGAAGCGGACCTCTCCATATTTCCTGAGGGAGTGAGAGTAGCACGAACGTAACCTAGTGCGTCCGCTACCGGTGTGATAATAACGGGTGCAGAGGCAAGAATTGTCCCAACACAAATGAAGGGACTTATGGGTTTATTCACAGAGTTCATCAAAACTCCAGCGGCCTAGACGATGCCGGGAGTCCCTATGTGAGTAAGCTCTTTCACGACTCTACCAGCAGGAATACGTGCTCCTACTGTTACAGGAGGTATTGCTGCGCCCACTTTCAACAGTGCTCTCCCCACTACTCCACTAACCTTTGGCAGCGTTCCTCCCACTACTGTCCCACCTATGACTTCAGTAACTTAGGCCATAACTGTGACACCCCGCCTAATAAAATACCGGGTGATCAGTCCTATACCAAATTAAAACAGGAATCCCAGTTGGATCATCCTTAGCATCACTGTCGAAAACTTTTTAAAACTTACTAGCCACCTAGTATTCCAAAAACTGGTGCCAATTTTAACTTTTTTAATTAAACCAAAACTGTACATGCGGAAATAACATATAAACCATTCACACAACTGAATGACAATAAACTGAATCATAATTACACAACATGCCGAATAAATCACCGGCCACCAAAGAAATAATTCAAATACAAATATACAACACTTGAAAACTGTACCGAGAAGACTGGGCTACAAGCCCTAAATAAAATTGAGACTGATACAAGATTCCTACTCTAGGAATGAACGAATGATGCGTCTAATCCAAACTTCTGCTAGCATCCACATATGCCGCAGCTCCGTGTCCCTGGAATAGAATATCAATCCTGGCGTCCCTGTGGCTAGACACCTAAAAGGTTTTGAAAATAGTTTTATAGCAAGGGTTAGAACCCAAAATATTTTGAAAATATTTAGCAAGTGAATTAACTGCAGTAATTTAAAATGCATGAATGCGCTTCATATTTAAGTTAGTGTCGCACTCCCTTGTGGACATTCTCACCCCTCCACTATTGTGCACACCTACCGGTTATCTTAACCCCACCTAGTTGTACTACCTCGTCCAACTAGTCCTGGAATAACCTTCCCTTGCCATACTACTCTAACTCGAGTATAATGATTCTTTGAATTATAAGTTATATCACAACCAACTTAATTAATTCCCCGTAAATAGTAACATATAACCGTATCACAAGTTATATAAAGTAAATACATCACCCACGGTATTATTTCCACAAATAATTAACTTAATTAATTTCCCATTAATTAACTGCATATAACTATAACCCGAGTTATATAAAGTAAATACATCACACACTGTATTATCATCTACATATAATATTTACTACCATATTATACGTACCTTTACTAACAACCACACATATATCATACGTATATCCATCCTTCCGAGTTTACCCTCACCGGATGATTCCCTCTAAAATGCTATCTCACTAGGTGTGCTCACAAAACCTAGTTTTCCCCAAGTTGGAATCGCTCACCAACTTGGACCAAAACATAAACGAAGTGGAGGCGGTCATATTCCTTCCCTGAAAGTGAGATAAATCCCTCACCCATATATACCGGACGCTATGACCTGGGGATATACTCGCCGTACTCCTCAAGCTAGGGGATTCACCCACATCGCGCAACCTCCCTTGATAGCATTAGAGTATATAAATTTAATAAATATCTAATCACTGATATTTAGTATCACGCACAAAAATACACGTATATATATATATATATATATATATATATATATATGTACTATCACGATACCGTATATATATATAATATAAATACCGGCTTTACCGTGTACTCAAAATCCCGTACATTGCCTGTAATTTCCCGAGTCTGTGGCCCGACTCAATGTAGTTAATTTTCTCACTTAATAACTTATCCTCTTCCCGAGTCTATGGTCTGACTCTAATATAATTAATTCACACCTTAATTAATATAATACTTTCCCTGAGTCTATGGTCCGACTCTCCTTAAATTAATTAACACACATTTTAATTTAATACCTCCCCGAGTCTATCGCCCGACTCTAATTAAATTAATTAACAAATTAATTAATCAACCCAAATCCCGAGTCTATGGTCCGACTCTAATATAATTAATTATCACATTAATTAATAAGTACCCTTCACTAGTCTACACTCCGATCCTGATGAAACTAATTATCCCACCCATTAATTTAATCATACCCGAGTCTACAAACCGACTTTAATTAAATTAATTAACACCTTTATTAATTTAATCCTACCCGAGTCTACAATCCGACTCTTTTTAAATTAATTATCACTCTTATTAATTTAATAACTTGGTGTCACTCAACCATTGTCCCCGGACTCACTTACTTGGCCCGTAACTTGATATTTCCCGAGTCTATGTTCCGACTCCAAATTAATTACTCTTTCTCAATAATTAATTTAATACTTTGGCGTCACATCACCAACATACCCGGACTCACTCACTTGGTCCATAATTAAATATTTTCCGAGTCTATATCCCGACTCACAATTTATTAGTTTATCTCCAAACTTAATTCACTACCTTGGGGTCGCATGACCAATATACCCGAATTTACTCACTTGATCCGTACCTCACTATTTTGGAATAAAGTCTCTCAATTTCATCCATTAGATGCCTCACCTAAATTCATCCTAGTCCCAATTACTCTTTCCCATAATTACTAGAAATATTTGTTTCATAATTATTTATCACTAATAAATATATGGAAACTTAATTTATAAATTAATTTCCCCTTATAACTCACCCAGGACGAACTGGGCAAAACTTCCCACCATCGATCGATCGATGCCCCCGATCGATCGATCGACCCCTTCGTTACAGGTCTGTTTCCCCCTTGTTTTCCACCATTAACGAACCTCAAGGTTTCTAAACCAGAATTTAAACCTCTAATTACCTCATTCCATCATCTACACATGTTTAATCCACATCCTATCCAATCATAGAGACCATTAAAATAATCAACTTCTCTAATTATCTCAAATTTTCGAAATGGGTCTTACACCATAAAACTTAGTTATTTGTTTTAAATCTCAAATTCCAGATTCAATTTCCACTCTTTTATGTTCTGAAATTTTTGTTCAAATCATATATACATATTCAGATATCAATCACCCATCTAAATCTTACTTTGAATCTCATTCAAGTGTTTCAAAAACAAAACCCCAATTTGTACCCATTTACACCCAAAAACGGATTTTCATACACACATCACTATGATATGAATTGATTATCATGCTTATACGAATCAAAACAGTTAACCACTTGCCTCAAAGTGTTTGTAGTGTCTGATCCGTTGTTGCCGTCCCTCAATTTGGCTCCAATAACCTCCAATTTGCCTTTTGATTGTTTTCCCCCAATCTCCCTCTCAAACCCTAGGTTAGAATAATGTTGGCTGCTCCTTTTCCTTTTCTTAGGTTTAGGTTTAAAACACAAATCCCGTTTTTCACCTAATGGGCTTAATTAAAGTGGCCCAACTCACCCCGTGTGGGCCCGGCTATGCCCAAAAATATTCCGAGACCCAATTGCTACCCCCGGGTACTCTTTTCTGACTATCTCGACCCATCCGGACTCAACTGCGCACTCAGAATTGGCATCCGAATTAATTTATAAAAATCCTTATCTCACACCCAATTTAGTCTATACCGACTCCCGGCTGGAATAAGTGCATACCCCGTCATTAATACTCGAAATGACGTAATTAAATTATTACTATTCACTTAGTAAATAAATTTTCCTTAAACATTAACCATTCACTCCCCGATTAATATTTAAATATATATATTGTCATAATTAATTCAATTAAAATTACAACACACCAGTAATTTAAAAATCCCGAATTAATTAAATATTAAATGCACAAAAATACGGGGTGTTACAATAACTAGTGGCATGGATAAAAACACACCACCCACTCCAATGACGCCAGCGGTGGTAACAGCGCAACCGACTAGTTCTTTATTGGCCAACTTAGAGGAAATGAAGAAGGATTTGCTAAAGGTCATACCAGTGTCTAAAGGAGGAGATAGTTCTTCGGTGTATGATGACTTTCGTACTCCATATCCAGAGGCATATAACAATGAACCATACCCAGTAGGGTAGATTCCACCAATCTTCGATAAGTACACGAGGAAAGGTGCAAACCCCAAGGAGCACATGAAAAGATTTATTGAGAGACTTGGGGGCCCATTGCAATGACAAAAAGTTGAGGTTGAGGTAATTTTCCAAGTCATTGACATAAAAAAAGTACATGTGGTATTTCCACCTAGCCCCAGGCAACGTGGCCTCCTAGGAGGAATTGCATGTTCTGTTCATACAAAAGTTCTTTTTAGCTGAAGTTGAGTTTACACTCACACAACTAGAACGTGATAAGCAGAAGACAGGGGAAGATGTTGTGGACTATATTAGGAGGTTTGGCGAGCGCTCTCTAGATGTAACAGATGAAATATGAGAGGATAAACTTTTACATGTTTGTGTAGAAGGGTTGATGCCTGAATATATTTGCCACCTGATTAACAAAACACGTGAGGATACGTTCGTAGCGTTCTTGAAGGCAGCGAGGAATATCGCCTTGGGGGTCAAGCCCGTATTTCCCCCTCCTTCCTTGTCAAGCTTGTTGCTAAGGCCAACAGTTGCCTCGGGGAGGGGAGTACCCTCGAGGGTTAATTATGCAGACGATGGGGGTAATGGGAAAGCAGTGGCGACCGAGGAGGTAGAAGAGGTAAAGGCAACAAGAGAAAATTTTAAGGTGAGGAAAATCCCCCTGAGCTACCTTGCACAGTGGAACAAGCCTTGAACCTATATGATCTCATGGTTCGTGACAAGGTCTGTAGGGAAGTTAACGTCAACACGATACAACTTCCCTGAGAAGATAGAGAGAAACCTCATTATTGTGCACTTCATAATAGAGTGAATCACCTAACCAAGGTGTGCTTATCACTAAGGAGGTTGATTGACCATCACGTAAAGAATGGAGACATACAGTTGCCATGAGCTAACGTGAACGGTAATCCTTTACCACCTCACGGGGCCCATATCGCCAGCGCTTTTGATGAAAAAACTGAATGATTGATGAGAGAGCAGTGGTTCGAAGAGAATAACTTTAAAGAATCTCTGTAGGAATACACTATCGAGATAGCTCAACTCCAATTGGAGGATGAGATGGATAACGAAGATGAATAAGAAAGAGAAGCCTATGACCCCATCGAGGGACTAATTAGGAAGATGGGAGCCTGCTCTCTAGAGGCTATAAATGGGGTGATAGCCTATGATGAGGCTGCATATAAGGACGTAGAAGAAGTTTATGAGCTAGAGGATGAACAAACAGACCCATGGATCGAATGCAAGGTGGTTGCTCGCTCACCGAACTTCGATTAGTTCTTCGATCAGGTTAGGCTTGCCGAGCACTCGTGATTGGAGGTTATGCGATCCATCTTGGAAATTACAAAAAAGAATATGGCGCCACACCTGAAATGGAAAGGGCCTATGGCTAAGCTCGTAAGAAGGTACCTCTTCGAAGTCACGTTCTCATAAGCTGAGAGACTGATTAGGTACCCCCTAACCGATATTTGTATGTTACGGTGTCCATGAATGATTGTGATTTCTCTCGTGTCTTGTTAGATGGGGGAGCGTTCATCAACATTATGCCTATTGGGTGCTTTTATGCAATTGGCTTGTCAGAGATAATGATAGTGCCACATTCGTTGGCAATTTCGGGGTATGACAATTAATTGTCCAAATCTATGGGGGTATGTCAGTGTAGGCATCACAATGGGGAATATCACCTCCCATATTAAATTTTATATCATGAACTGCGAGCCATCTTACCAACTTCTAGTTGGAAGGGTATGGATGCATAACCATGGGTTGGTACCCTCCACCTATCATTAGTGCGCTAAGGCGAATGTAAAAGGCAAGGAGGTAGTGATTTGAGCATCCAAGAAACCCTTTGCAAAGGAGTAAGCTCATATAGTGGACGCTGCCTTTTACACAGATCTGACATAAGAATCTAGGACGGTATTAAGATATACTGGGGAAGAAAGGGTCCTGACCACCCAAGAGAGAGTGCGAGTGCCCGCTCAAGCGATGGTGGCTTATTAAGAAGAGCGTGATTTAGATGCAGCAAGGCCCCCTATTCTATCAAGGTAGATCCAAGACCGAATGACTCCGTGCATTGATCCAACTGAGCACCAAGTCCAGACTCAGAGCATTCTTAGTAGGCATACGGCGAGAGAGTTGGATGATAATCTCCTAAAGTTCCCCTTTAAAGAGGAGGACTCTCGATAGTGAAAGAGGGTAGTTTTGCCTAATGGCAGAATTATATACAAGTTATGAAGGTGTGCGCGGGCAGCTGAAAGTCTAGACGATGAGGTTGACCTGATTTATGAATACTTTCTGATGGACAACCAGGGGCAGTGTTTGGTGATTGATAATTCTGGACTCCAGGAGTTTGTAGAAGAAATAAAAAAAGAACCTGAGTACATGAAAGACAGACCCAGGCCGCAGATCCAGGAGTTGGAGAAAATAGACTTAGCCAAATAGGGTGATGATAATAATCCTATCTTTATCTCGAGTGACCTAGAAGGGGTGCCTCGAGAGTATTTGATCAAGCTGATGCTGGAGTTCAAAGACATCTTCGCGTGGAAGTACACCGAGATACATGGGGTAGATAAGTAGGTGAGCTTCCATAATTTGAATGTTTTGCCATCAGCTATCCCAATAAATCATGCCACCCGAACGTGTAAGGCAGAGTTGGATCTGAAGATCAAAGAGGAAGTTCAAAGACTGCATATAACCGACTTCATAGTCCCAATCCAGCATCCTATTTGGCTCTCTAGTATTATACCCATGGGAAAGAAAGATGATAACCAGATCAAATTCTACATGGACTTTAGAGACCTGAATTGAGCATGCCCGAAAGATGAATTCCCATTGCCTTCCATAGATAGCTTGATCGACACAACTACGAGCCATGAGATGTGTAGCTTCATGGATGGTTATGTGTGGTACAACCAGATAAAGATGGATCTGGCTGATGCAGAGAAGACTGCCTTTCGAATGGCTTTCGGTAATTTTATGACATAGTTATGCTTTTTGGGCTGAAGAACGCGGGAGCCACTTATCAGAGGACAATGATGGCTATTTTCAATGATCTTTTCCATAAAATCGTGGAATTTTATGTTGATGATATGGTAATCAAATCTAAGAAGGCGGGGTCCCACTTAGATGACTTGAAAAGAGTGTTCACTAGATGCAAAAAATACAAACTAAAGATGAACCCCCTCAAATGCGCATTCAGAGTGATGAGTGGGAAATTCCTGGGGTTTGCGAGAAATTCCTGGGGTTTAGATAGACTTGGACAAGTGTCGAGCCATTCTTAATATGCCAAGGCCAAAGTCAGTAAGATAGCTAAAAGGTTTTTTAGGAAAAGTCTCCTACTTGAGGAGGTTTATTCCAGGGTTGGCCGAGGTAACGCACCCACTACTAGAATTGCTGAGAAAGGGCGTGAAGTTTGCATGGGATTCGATGCACCAGGAAGCCATGGACAAGCCGAAAGAACTTCTTACTTCCCCTTAGACAATGATCCCCCCGAAGTCAGGTATCCATTTATGTCTATATCTTACATCAACTGAACGATCTATTGGTGCATTGTTGGCCCAGGAGATGGATGGTGTAAAAAAACCTGTTTATTACTTGAGTAGAATCATACATGGGACTGAGGCCAGATATACTAGTATTAAGAGGCATTGTTTAACCCTTGTATTTGTAGCACAAAAACTTAAGCACTACCTACTATCATTCACAGTCCATATTGTCTCTATATGTGATCCCATAAAGTTTTGCTTACTAGAACTATACTAATAGGCAGGGCAGCCCGATGGTTCTTACTCCTCTTGGAGTATAATCTCAAGTGCATAGTCCATCGAGCTATTAAGTGCCAAGATTATGCAGATTTCCTGGCCATCTTCCCATCGGGAACATTCGAGCCACCCGTGGAGGATCTCCCGGGTGATAATCTTCAAGCCAACCTCATATCATCCAACCTAGACGAGTGGATCATGGAGTTTAACAGATCCTCGGTCGAAAATAAAAGGGGAGCTGGGGTCATCCTGAGAAAGAATGGTGAAGAGATTCGATTATCCTACAAGCTAAAATTTGAATGTTTGAATAATGAAGCTTAATATGAAGTGCTAGTATTGGGGCTGCTCGAGGCCCTCAGAAGAGGTATACAAATCCTAAAAATAAAAGAGGACTCCAACTTGGTAGTGAAACAGGTAATCGTTGAATTCTCTTTAAAGCATATGAGTCTAGCGCCTTTTTTAACGATCATACAATGATTACTCGGGCAGTTCAAAGTGGTAAAAATTAGAAGACATCCTCTAACGATGAATCGACATGCTGAAGATTTTGCTACAATTGCCCAAAAGATGGCCTTTGAGGGTGAGTCAACAGTTGTTCGAATATCAAAGAGGACAGCTCCCTCGATCGTGTTAGAGATGTTATCCCCAGATGACAAAGATAATTGGAGAGGGGAAATCAGAAAGCAATTGGAAAGAGGCGAAGCCCCATAGAGCCTAGTTAATCTGGCGCAGTATTTTATTGCCAGGGGCAACTTATATTATAAAATAAAGGTAGCTAGTTATCCAGATATGTAGACCCCAAAGAAGCTAAGAAAAGACTGATTGAAGTGCACGAAGACAACTATGAGACCACTGAGATCCCCTTATATAGAAGGATCCAATGGGTAGGGTATTTTTAGTCATCGATGAAGTAAGACTCTACGATGATATAAAGAAATTATGTAAAATGTTGTATGTCCTACCAGGCAACAGAATACAATATCATCGATCAATCCCAAGACTGGAGGCAGTCGTATATGGACATGCTGGTAAATGGAGTAATGCCAATAGATAAAGAAGATGCCCCAAAGGTGAAAAGACGAGCACCCAGGTATTTTATCCAAGAAGGGAAATTGTATCGACGAAACTATCATGATAAGCCTCTAAGGTGCATCAGAGGGGAAAACGCTGAAGAAGTGCTGAAGCAAGCCCACGAGCTGGGACACATCGAAGGAGCTAAACTATATGATCAACTCATGAACTTGGGATATTACTAGTCTACAATGAAGAAAGACTTAGCTGAGTTGGTTCGTAAATGCAAAGCTTATAAACTGCACGAAAATATGATCCACGCTCCTTCGATGGATTTGCATTCTCTTTCTATGCCTTTCCTATTTCACACATGGGTGTTCGATCTAGTAGGGGATATAAACCTTTCCTCAAGAGGAAAGATTTGGATATTGGTTGCCACTAAATGTTTCACCAAATTGGAAAAGGCCATACCACTCAAAAGGTCCACGGTGGGGGTAGTGTCTCGATTCATGAAAGATAATATCATCTGTCGATTCGGCACCCCAAAGGTGTTTCTATCAGATAATGGCACCCCTTTCATGAATAGTGAAGTAAACATACGAATAGATAAGTACTCCATCATCCAACACAAGTCAACAGTAGCATACCCGAAGTGTAACGGGCGAGCAGAAGCCACTAATAAGACCTTACCAATATACAAATCTTTCCTCTTGAGGAAAGGTTTATTTCCCCTACTAGATAAAATGCCCATGTGTGAAATGGGAAAGGCATAGAAAGAGAATGCAAATCCACCGAAGGAGCATGGATCATGTTTTCGTGAATGGTAGGGGTAGTGTCTCGATTCATGAAAGATAATATCATCTGCCGATTCAACACCCCGAAGGTGTTTCTATCAGATAATGGCACCCCTTTCATGAATAGTGAAGTAAACATACGAATAGATAAGTACTCCATCATCCACCATAAGTCAATAGTAGCATACCCAAAGTGCAACGGGCGAGCAGAAGACACTAATAAGACCTTGGTGAATATTTTATCAAAAATGTTAGAGGATTTCCTAGGCACATAGGTTGATAAAATTCCCGAAGTACTATGGGCCTATCGAATAACAAAGAGGAAATCAACGGGGTATACTCCATTTTCCTTAGTTTTGGGGGTAAAAGTTATTCTGCCAGTTGAGCTCGAGGTACCCTCCGCCCGCTATAACTTTCCAAGTGACATGCTCCCACAGAGTCAGCTCGTCAAACTTGAAGCATTGGAAGAGCATCAGGACAACTCAGCGAGGCACTTCGAGATGTATAGAAAATAGTTATCCAGATCGTATAACTAAATGGTGAGGCCAAGTTAGTTCAAAGAAGGGGACCTGGTCCTAAAAGCATGCATGAGGCACATCATGAGTTTGTCATTACCCAAGTTTGAAGCCAACTAGGAAGGATCCTACATCATTCCAGCAACTTATGATTCAGGTTATTACAACATATCCAAAGTGGAAGGTGATGTTACCTTCAAGATAAACAACAAGTGGCTGAAAACCTATCATGTTTAAATGTATGTTTTTCCCAAATTTCAGTCCATTGCATTTCATTTTGCTAATACTTGTCTGGGAGCATGTCCCTTATTTAACATAATGTGAAGTAATGCTTGTGTTAAAAATGTTGACTCACTATTCTTTTGTGTTAGCTAAATTACTTACTCTGCATAGTGTGACTTACATTAATGTAATATATCAGATGATATTCAAACAAAATAGAAAGGAAGAAATGTCAAATTCCATAAATCTTATTGAAATAAAGAAGTTTCGCGACTACATGCCAGAGAAGTCCAAAACAATAATCGGGGGAACATCCAAAAAAAGGGGGGGAAATTAAACAAAGATTTCTAGGGATATCCATGATAAAATGAAGGTTGGTCGAGCCAAAAAGACGATGGTGATGCTTAGGAAGAATTTTCTCAAGGCTACTCTGGTCGGAGATTAAGTCGGCCAAATCCTTTTGACGAAGCTCCATCCTTTGCTGAACATTCTCTAAGTTTTGCTCCTTCTTAAGAAGCTCAGCCTCTACCAGAATAATAGCTTCACGAGCCTCCTTCACCCCCTGATCAAACATAATTATCTCGATCTCAAGACTTAAAATCTCTTTTAAAATGGCTTCGTGCGAACGATGAGAACTCTACAACCGATGATAGAGAGCAGGTAGGTCAGCCTTCTTGAAGTCATGCGACATTTTTACCAACCAAGACAATGAGAAACCATCATTGATAAGAACGTTAACATTCCCTAACAACGACTTAATTGTATCAGAACTGAGTGACTCTAGAGGGTTATTGAGGATCTCCTGCAAAATAATAATGAGCCCGAGTAGGTGGCAATACATCATCCCAGGAATAGGCTGAAGACTGCGAGAAGTGAAAGTTTAAGGAAAATGGGCTAAGAGTTGCTCAATCAATGCACGGGGGCCATTAGTTAGTATATGGGGAAAATTAGCTAAGGTCTGCCTTACAACCACTTCAGTGGGGGTCTCAAGTTAGTGTGCAATAAAAACGCTATCACTCGTGGAAGGGAGTCTGATGTGCCAAGCACTATCACTTTCTTGGACCCCAGAAGCAACCACCTCGCGCACTGCACTAACATTAGGCACCATTCCTTGAACCTGCATGGTAGGAGCCCCTCCTAGAGATGCAAACTCAGCCAAGGTGCTCGCCTGCATAATTACATGAGTGACAGGCTCAACTTCTGGGTCGCACGCTGTAGGTTGTTCGACTACCACCTGAAATACAAGAATTTGCCAAGTCAAGAACCAGATATACAAATTGGATTGAAAATATAAACTCTATAACCAATATGACTTGGCTTACCTGACCCTCGATTATGGGAGATTTTAAGACAACTATGACTTGGCCGCCTGACCCGCGGTTATGAGAGATTCTAAGACCACTATGACTTTGGACTTCCCGACCCTCGATTATGGGGCATTTTAAGACCAATATGACTTGGTCCACCTGACCCTCGATTATGGGAGATTTTAAGACCGATATGACTTAGCCTGCCTGGCCCTCGGTTATAGGAGATTTCAAAACCAATATGACTTGGCCCACCTGACCCTCAGTTATGGGAGATTCTAAGACCACTATGACTTAGCAAAACTAACAAATTTTAAATGCAGGAGATATAAAGGAGAAAAAGGCATACCTATGGATGCTGATCATCAGCAAACTGATGAGCAGTTATTTGTACCACATCTTCTTCCTCAGCCAAAACAGGTACCATCAAAAGACGTTGTTCTTGGGGGGGAATCACACCCCCTAATTTAGTAACCTCCTCCCATCTTTCATCTCCCTGGCCTGTAATAACAACTTTGAGTCTCTCCTGACTGTGGATTGAAGGCCCAAAAAGTGTAACAAGAATTTGGTCATAAGAGGGAGTGGGGACTAACGGAGCAACGGGTTCGAGTAAAGATACCTACGAAGAACAATAAAGAGCAAGTTAGAAAAGCAAGACAAAAGTACAAAGAGATTAAAACAATAAAAGGAAAATCTTACCATGGATGAAGGAATAACAGGAGTGGGGGAGTTTTGTACAGATTTAATAATACTTGAACCAAGATCACCTGTCCTAAGACTAGCCTGCTCATGCAAAAAAGCAGGGTCAGGCGAATAGCCACTACTGGATTCAGTTGAAGTATCAGAAATAACTGCCCCTAGGGGTAAATAGGAGGTTACTAGCGAAGCTGTAGGTACAATTATCTCTTTCGGTGCAATTGATAGCGTGCGAGAAGTGTGCGCGTGTAAGTGCACAGTCGTTGTTTTTTGTCTCGCCGCGACTATACAAATCAACTTAAATTACGACTACACTTGCGAGGCAAGAACAGTGGTAAGTCGGGTATCAAAAATCCACAGGGACGAGTTACTATAATTTATATGATTTAATACTCCGAAATAAAAGTGCAAAGGGTGATTACAAACTAAAAAGGAAAAGATGCATAAAAGGGAAAGATTAATCTAGGCAAGGGTAATGAAACTAGATTAAGAAAGCGAGTAAAACTATAGGTTGCGTCGAATATCCCTCACCCGAGTTAATTTGTATAAAATGGATACATGGGTCGACGAGTTATTTAGAATACGTCTCGTTTCGACAGTTAATTGAACCAAGGATTGTCATGCCCCTAAATCCGCATAAAAGCCTAATATGATTTTGGCATCAACAAATATCCCAGAAATTGTGCACGCAAGGTCGTAAGCACGGGACATACATGATATGTCCCATAAAATCTTCTAGGCGCAATAACTAGGACAACACACCCGAAATAGACCCGTAAACACCATCACCAAAGCAAAGCAACGTGTTGACTCGAGTGAGTTCAATTCAAACACAACCTAATTTAAATTAGATAGAAAACATCGTAAAAACACGGTAAATAAAGCGATAAATAAATGCAATAAACCTACACTAGAAAGCACGGGAAGAAAGCACGTAAACTAATTAGGAAAGCGTGTAAATTACACTACAAAGTAAGAACTAATGAAATACAACTATATTAAATGGAGAGGATGATTAATAGTGTAACTTACAACCCAATTGGGTGTCAAACCAAGAAGAATAAAAGCCAAACTCTTCAAAACCCTCAAACCCTAAGCTACCACTCTCTAAAAACTATTCTAAATCTAAGTATATGAATGTCTCCCTGAAAATAGAAACAAAATTCCTTTATATAACCCCCAAGGGTTTGGCCGAGTGGTAAGGGGGGACCCTTGGCAGCCTAAGACCGGTTGGTTGAGGGTTCGATTCCTACCGCCCTCGGTCACTCCTGATTTACATTGGTCTTGCACCGTGGGGTCAGGGAAACAGGACCCGTGAGTTTGCTAATCGGTAGTGTTCACAAAGTGGCACCGGCCGGGGAAGTTCTCACGATAAAAAAAAATCCTTTATATAGTAAGTTACAAAAGAAATAAAAGAAAAAGAAAAGAAAAAGGAAGAAGAGCAAAATATCTGGCATCACCGGTCGACCGGTCGCAGGGATGTGGTCGACCGGTCCCTAAGGCAAAATCCTACTATCTCCTTCCCACGGCAAAAACACAAACCGCGGTCGACCGGTCCCCTGGATGCGGTCGACCGGTACTCTGTTTCCTGGCCTCCTTTGGTCATCAAATGGAAGAAAAGTTTTATTACAGAAACGGGCATATCTTCTTCGTCCAAACTCCAAACGACGCACCGTTTGCGGCCATATGATTCTAACTCAAAGAAATACCCATCCGTGGAATTTCCATAAGCCGGATAAGAAATGTGAATTGACTAAAATGCCCTTGAAGTAGCGTTTGATGACGAAAATTCTTCGAAATGCAACGGAACCTCGCTTTTAGCGTTCCAATACCTACAAAAGCACAATTAACCCCTGCAAAGCATGTATATATCCAAATCCAAGGTTTTCTGGTTAATGAACATAAATATAGGCATTAAGACCATAAAAGTGCTAGAATGCATAAAGATAACGGGCGAAAATATGCAATATTTGATTCGAATCACACCCCCTAACTTAAACATTGCTAGTCCCTAGTAATGAAACAAACAAAACCAGACCACAGAGGGCGGTACAAGATGTATATATGCATCGAAATATAAATGCCACTTTCGTAGCGAGCACGATTGCATTTAGCATATGAAATAAGCCGTTAAATCCCTAGGTCACCCTAGTGGACGAGTGTCGTCTCGTGAGGGTTTTCAGGGATGATATCCACAAACATCACTTGGTTTCCTCAAAATATGCCCAAACCAACATGCGATAAGTCCAACAATAATGAAAAGGATTTCATACGCATTATTAGAAAATTGAACGGATTAAAAAAAAATTCCAAATCATTAACATTATAGAATGCGCCTCATAAAATTGAAACCTTAAAATGTGGGAGGGGGAGCGAGCACATGCAAAGTGGGATTTGGCGAAAAACTTATATAAACCGGATAAACATTAAAGCAAGCATATATTCAATCCTCACAGGCATTACACTCATCAAGCGAATTCACTCGAAATAGGGAGGTAACACACGGAACATGCGGGCAAAAAGAGTAAATATAAATGGAAACTAGACCGCACACATATCACAAATGAAGAACGCTATATATAAAATGAAAAAAATGTAATCTCAATGAAAGGATACCGCACACTAAAAGAGGCGAAATGCTTTTTCATTGATTATCAAAACTATTATGACTTTTAAATTACATCAATCTAAGATCACATAGGACTTGTATAGGGTTATGATGTAGGCTAGGCTAGGGTATGAAATGAAGGAATGTATGTACAGATTCAAAGTGTTCAGAATGAAAACTCGGGATAATGGGAAAATGTGGGCAATATCAAAATTGGAAAACAAGTTCCAAAACGGCATTACATATGTCATCGGGGAGAGTAATCAAAACTTATTGAACTATATACACAACATTTACAACTTTCTCTTTTCTTTCTTTTCTTCTTTTTCTCATTTTTTTTCTTTTGTTTTCTTTTGCTTTTTGCTTTTTCTTTTTCTTCACTTTTTTAACTACTTTCTTTTTCTTTACTTATCAAACTTTCATATGCCTAAATTGCAACCAACATCATAACAACATCATTCAATCCTAAGTAACATTCCAAACAAAGGTATGAAAAGTGTATGTATGGTGTAAGACTCCAATGTGGAGTTGGTTATGGGATTGGGGTTATGAAACGAAAGGCTATATTTAGGCTCAAAGAGGTTAACGAGGGTAAACATATAAGGGTGAGGTTAAGGCTAATATGGGTGATATAACAAAGAGGTCCTATGATAATTTCACAAAGTTTACGCAATTCTCGAATCAAAAAAATATATGAAAATCATGCTCAAGTAACACATTTCAAGTATGAACTCAATTAATGAACGGTCAAATGAAAGAATAATGAGATTATCGATGAATTCAACATTTTCAATGAGAAAAGAATAGTGTATACACTCACAAATGACAAAAGGTACAAATCTTACTCGGTGTAAGTATATACAATGCAACAAAAGATTATCGAGTTATAAAAATCTTAAACCAAATCAATAAGGCAATAAAAGTGCATCTGCTCATGGGATTAAAGTTTAATTCATGAAGCTATTCATAATATCAATAATTGAGACTAAAGGCTAACAACTTCTAAAATCAAGAGCATGCATCATTGGGTTGTCAATTGGATCGGGCAATTATTGAAATTTATCATCGGAAACAAAGGCAAAAAGCCCCAAAAAGGAGAAAAAGAAAGAAAATCTTTTTGAAAATTTGAATTTTTCTAAGAAAAGCATACTAAGTAACTAACATGTGAGTAAAAACATGGACTAAATAAAGAAATGGAAAGAATATCCCACACCCCCAACTTATAACTTGACATTGTCCTCAATGTGAATTAAGAACCAAGTCAAAGAGAGGAAACAAGCGATATTAACCAAAATTGGAGCGATCCCCATAAGAACAAGTCCAAAGAATCTACAGAACAAGTTAGTACCGAGCATAGCAAAAACAAGTAACAAAAAGTTAACTAATTACACTAGACTAAATTAAAAAGGAAAGAAAAAAAATAAAAAGAAAGAAAGCTAACTATATACAACCTACTATTTAGGCTTCACACTAACTGTACACTAGAAGTCTAAATAGATGAGGATCCACTGCAAAAATGATTTAACTTTGGAGGATAACCGGTGTACCCTCACATACAAGCATGCCTTCTGAAAAATATGAATTCCCTTTAAACAACGGAAGGTATGTGTAAGGCGGAAGAAATGAACCATTGCCAATTAAAAGTTTTGGAGGGACGATAGGAGGTTTGGATTGAACGGGTGACAAAAACAAGTGGGGACCGAGAAAAGTCGAATATCCTCCCAATAATTTTGAAATTGGAATGGGAGGCGGCGCACACGAAGGCAAGGATGCGATCGTGGAAGACAACTCGATCAAGTACTCCTCATCGGTGAAAAGGTTTAAAACATTAAAGTTTGAAACCGAATCATCGGGTACTTGAGACGGTGTGATAATAGAGAAGGAAAATGGGGATGAAAGAAATTCAAACTCATGAGATGAATCATCATCGCTCAAAGTTGGAATTTCAAAGGAGATAGGATCATTTTTAATGAAGCTTTCTTCTTTCGGATCCAAAGAAGAAATCATCTCATTGCAAATGGATACTACATCCGTTTCATCTTCGCTTTCATTCTCAATTACAAGATGGGCCAAGTGACGAATGGTTTGTTCCAAAGTAGGCACACAAACCTCACTTGGTTCAAAACATTCCTCGACTTCAAAAGTCTCGGAAGAGAAATTATCGTCGAATTCGAATAATAAATCCAAGTCTTTCTCCCAACAATGATTTTCTTCCCGATAATGTTCTTCATACCTCTCGTTCTCAAGCATAAGTAAACCCTCACCGAAAGTCATAGACCTAGGTGCGGATGCTTGAAAATAAGGAGTTTGAAAATCATTAGCGGCACTAAAGTTAAACTCATTATTATAGGAATTTTGAAAACTATTTCAATTCGTTTCAAAATTCCTATTATAAGGAGGTAGAGGCCCAAAATCATTATCATCATCATCAAAATTCCAATAACCCATGTTTTGACTTTCGTAATACTCGTCCAAAGTCATTTTAGATGTTTCAGTTTTTTGGGATTCTAAGTATTGACCAAAAGTCAAAGGTTTGCGAGAATTTTAAGAATTATCATAATGATTACCGAAAGAATTGGAATAAGACATGCTTACCCCAAAAATGGCTCGACGTGGCGAATTCCACAAAGTAGATGTGCGCGCGAGAAATTCGAGCGTTTCTAGGTGCTCAAATGTAGAAGTCCTGCAAAAAGGTTAGCCAAAAAATACAAATAGAAAGAAAATACTACGAAATACTAAATCAAATAAATTCTAAAACAAACTCATCCCCGACAATGGCGTCATTTTGATAGCGTGCGAGAAGTGTGCGCGTGTAAGTGCGCAGTCGTTATTTTCTGTCTCGCCGCGACTATACAAACAAACCTAAATTATGACTACACTTGCGAGGCAAGCACATCGATAAGTTGGGTATCGAAAATCCACAGGGCTGAGTTGCTAGAATTTATATGATTTAATACTCCGAAATAAAAGTGCAAAAGGTGATTACAAACTAAAAAGGAAAATATGCATAAAATGGAAAGATTAATCGAGGCAAGGGTAATGAAACTAGATTAAGAAAGCGAGTAAAACTATAGGTTGCGTTGAATATCCCTCACCCGAGTTAATTTGTATAAAATGAATACATGGATCGACGAGTTATTTAGAATGCGTCTCGTTTCGACAGTTAATTGAACCAAGGGTTGTCACTACCCTAAATCCGCATAAAAGCCTAATATGATTTTGGCATCAACAAATATCCCGAAAATTTGCACGCAAGGTCGTAAGCACGGGACATACATGATAAGCCCCGTCAAATCTTCTAGGCGCAATAACTAGGACAACACACCCGAAAAAGACCCGTAAACACTATCACCAAAGCAAAGCAACGCATCAACTCGAGTGAGTTCAACTCAAACACAACCTAATTTAAATTAGCTAGAAAACATTGTAAAAACACAGTAAATAAAGCGATAAATAAATGCAATAAGCCTACACTAGAAAGCACGGGAAGAAAGCACGTAAACTAATTAGGAAAGCATGTAAATTACACTACAAAGTAAGAATTAATGAAATAGAACTATATTAAATGGAGAGGGTGATGAATAGTTTAACTTACAACCCAATTGGGTGTCAAACCAAGAAGAATTAAAGACAAACTCTTCAAAACCCTCAAACCCAAAGCTAGCACTCTCTAAAATCTATTCTAAATCTAAGTATATGAATGTCTCCCTGAAAATAGAAACAAAATTCCTTTATATAGTAAGTTACAAAAGAAATAAAAGAAAAAGAAAAGAAAAAGGAAGAAGAGCAAAATATCTGTCATCACCGGTCGACTGGTCGCAGGGGCGCGATCGACCGGTCCCTAAGGTAAAAGCGTACTGTGTGCTTCCCACGATAAAAACACAAACCGCGGTCAATCGGTCCCCTGGACGTGGTCGATCGGTACTCTGTTTCCTAGCCTCCTTTGGTCATCAAATGGAAGAAAAGGTTGATTACGGAAACTGGCATATCTTCTTCGTCCGAACTCCAAACGACGTACCATTTGTAGCAACGTGATTCTAACTCAACGAACTAAGCATCCATGGAATTTTCATGAGACGGATAAGAAATGTGAATTGGCTAAAATGCCTTTGAAGTAGCGTCCGATGACAGAAATTCTCCGAAATATAATGGATCCTCACTTTTAGCATTCCAATACCTACAAAAGCACAATTAACCCCTGCAAAGCATGTATATATCCAAATCCAAGGTTGTCTGGTTAATGAGCATAAATATAGACATTAGGACCGTAAAATAATTTGAATGCATAAAGATAACGGGCGAAAATGTGCTATATTTGATACGAATCAACAATTTCCTTCAAAGTAGGTAAAACTTCGATTGAATTTTCCAACAGACTGCCTTCTTCAACATCATCGCGTGAACTACCTCATGCACCAACCAGAAAAAAGAGTTTTAATAAACTATAGTCACTATTATGGGGCAAAAGAAAGAGAACATAAAGGACTAAAAGGAGAATAGCAGACATACGTCTTCTTCTTCCAAAATATCCTACAAAACCTCATAATATTGAGGAGGTGAATCCATCTTAGAAAGAGAAACCATCCTTCTCAACCCGCGTCTGCGAACAAAGGCAGACTCATCCTCCTCTTTTTTTTCTTCTTCCTCTTCTTCCTCCTTTTCTTCTTCCTCGTCCTCTGCCTCCTCCTTTTCATCATCATCATCATCATTATCATCCCTTTTACCAATAGATTCATATCTTTCAAATTGTTCTTCTTCACTTACCTCCCCTGATTCCTCCAATACTAGTTTCACCGGACTAACCAACTTTTGCTTCTTGCTACCTTCGACAGTTGGGGGAATATAGGAAAACCCATGAGAGGACATCTGGGCTGACATAAAAGCCCTATCACCCTCGATAAAATTCTCCCAAGTTGACTTGTTAGGTAATCTTAGGATCGGGAGTTTGGATTGGAGGAACTTGATGGGTAGTGGCCCTCACAGTCGCTCCAGTTGAAGAAGAATGAGAAGTGTTACCCCCCCGCTACGCCTGGAAGAACTAGGGGCGATGGAAACTGCCTCGATCGCAATAGAAGGTTGAGCGAATTTTTTCCTCTTCAATATTGCTTGATCTACGGGGCAAGTGGAGGCAACTCGGAGGGAACATAACTGTTGGTGGTGTTGAGAGGAAATATTGAGTTCAAGGTAGTACAATTTCTCAAACCTAACTTCGTGGGAGGATATCTTTCCACCTCAGGACAACGAGTCCTTAAGAAGATTATTCTGGAAATGATCAAGCTGGTTCTGCCAGAATACTGCAAGGTACATCGCTGATCTACCTCCTCGAGCATCCTTACATGGAATGATAGGGTTGGAGGGGTAATTCGTACAAATGTTAACAAGAGTTGAGGTCAGGAAATTATTGCATGCAAAGGAAAGATTAGTGGGTTTTTCTCTGGTGAAATGGCTTAACCTAGGGTTTCCTTGATCATAGCCAAACTGCATGGCTAATCGGTGTGGGTTGTAGACGGAGCAAAAAGAATACCATTACATGTAAGAAGGAAAATAAGAAGGGATAAACAATAGGGGGACATTATTGGAGGGGAAATTTCTATCTAGTGCCTCATAAATGGGGACGATGGGATGTTCCTCCTCTGTGAAGAAATGATTTGAAAAAAATCGGTCCACCCAACGTAGGGGCGAGGTGCCAACCTTTCGGCTCTGTCAATCAAAGATATAAGAGGTTTCTTAGAATTATTTATAATACCCCATATATTTATGGATAATTAAATTACATGAGTGGTGTAATTTAATAATTTGAAGTAAATAAGATGGACTATTTTTATTTCTTATCGCAGGTGAACAAAAGCGATAGGTAATGTTATTTTTAGAAAACACGTGAGAAGATGTGTTGGGTTTAAGGCGCAAATTTTTGATAAGTGACTCGAAAGGAGATTTTGAGTGCACAGTTGGCGAAAGGGGCGATATAGTCAGAATAGGGTACCCGGGTGTAGGTTTGGTTTTCGAGGACTTTTTGGATCAGTAGGGACTCGCATTTGTGTATATGAGTCAATTTTGGATTTAATAAGGGGATAACCCTTATTTCTATTTTATAAGGGCACAAGAGAAAGAGAAAAGAGGAATGAAAGAAAGAAAAAAGGAAAGAAAGTAAGAAGAAAAGGAGAAAAGGTGAGAAATCCGGTCAAGCTCCGGTGGATTCTAGCACGAGGTCATCAGATTTAACCAACAAGACAAGTATTTAACTTGCTTTAATGATTTAAGTGTGTTTATTTTTCATATTATAGTTGGTGAATACTATATGATTTTGGGTTGGGATTCTTGAACAAAAATGGGTTTTGGGGTGATGGTTGCATATAATTTTCATGTGATAATAATCCTACATGAAATCTAAGTTAAAACCTCCGTTAATGGTGTAATGTTTAGTGAGAAATTTGAAAAGGTTGAACAAAATCTAAGTTTTAATTAAGATAGGGTTTCAATCTTAATTAACTTGTGGAATCCCATGAATAAATTGGTGTGTTGGGTATATCTAAGAGTGTATACGATTATAATGATGGTTGGTGAGGGTAAAAACCATAAATTTTGGACTTGGAGGATAAGAGAAACTCCCGAACTAATCACTTTCGGACGGGTTCATTTTTGGGCCATGGGTTCGGTTCGGTTATAACAGAAAAATTTGAGAGATTTTCTTGGACAAAAAACGATTGGACAAGAATTCTTTTTTAGATTAATGGTAGGGGATCCAATATATAGGGTAAGGACCTCTAGATGATGAAATGAGTGATGTGTGACCCTTGGGATTTGTGGAAATGAAATTTGGGGTATAAATTTTAGGAATGTTTAAGACGAACGACATTTTAGGAATTTTTCAACGGGTCCGTACATATATATTTATGCATGTAGAATATATATGCTGATTATATATAGGGGTAGAATATATATATATGCCAAATATGTCTATATAATAAGTTACAAAACTTATGTATGTCATAAGATCAAATGATGATGTCACGAGATGAATTTTTTTTTCACTTTCTATTTTGACCTTGAAAATTTTGAAATCCCCCTCTTTAACTTTAATTCAAACGCAATGACTATTTTGGTAAATTACCTCCCTCTTTACACTCTCACCCACCTTCTTTAACTATGGTATACCCTCTCCTTCTCAAACTCTAAAAATCGGAACCCATACCAAAAACTTGAAACTCTCTCCTCCTCAAATGCAGAGCCCCACCCATTTTCTCACACTTCTCCGTTTTGAAGGAATTATCACTCTCTCACTTCCCCATTTTCAACTGCCTTCAGGACAACCTTTTTCGGACTATCTTGACAATATTTTTTTCATTCTCCTCTCCATTTTAACCTAATATGCTGACTTGGGTTTAGTTTAGTCAGTCACAGGGGGTATGGAATGAAAGAGAAGAGAAAGATATGGAGGAGGAAGAAGGCCAATTTTTGCCTTAATTGTTGGTGAGTTTTTTTAATTTTTAGAATATGTTTTTCAGTTTCGAAGACTGTGTGAATTTTTTTTTAAGATTGTTTGGGATTTGTTTTAGATTCATTCGTGCTTTGCATTCTCTCTCTCTATCTGTCTTGATCTGAAGTTTTTTTGATGTCTTCTTCAACTATGAAGTTGAAACCTGAGGTTTGTAAGTAAACATTTCCCCATTATCCTTTTTGGAGGGTTTGGTTTGGGTCCCATAGATCTGATTATACACTCTCCAAAGCTTAAGATCATTCTAATTCCAGATCTCGCAAAACTTCTCCAGTCATGTATATTGATCCAATCGATCTTAAGTGTGAAGACCCATAATCGATCAACCAAAATTGATATGATGATATAGTTAATATGGATGTTTTTATATTTAAAATCATTTTTGTTCGACAGATGTTGTGATGATATAGCATATTTGCATCGACGTCACATTCACAATCATCCTCAGCGAAAAAAGATCAGAGATGGGAGTTATCTTTAGCTGGTGATGATCATCCCTCCAATTTGTTTCTTTGTGTACCAAAAAAGAGTTCTGCGATGAGATAAATCTGGCAGCATGTGGTGGTTCACCCAAATTGTTGCCATTTTTCTGTTTGTTATCTGTTCATCAAGGTTTAGTCGACCACAGACCAGAGACTAAGAATCATTCCAACAAAAGAATTTTCATCGCTAAAGAGACTCTCATAGATCTGATTTGTACGATCTGATAGTGTATGCTAAATATCTCCAAAATATTCTTATAAATCTGATTAAACGCAAACATATATGCTGTTTTTGTTTGCTCCAGTACAGATTGCTATGGGAATTTATAGGATGAAATTGGTGTGAAACATCTGCACCAATATTGAAGTCAGGTGACTCTATATCCTTATTTATTTTTCTCAATTTATTTAAGCACCCATTTTTTTTGTAACAAATTAGTGTTTTTGTAAAATCTCACAACAGTAGAGCTTTAATGTTCCTAAAATGTGCAGTCAAATGTTTTATCTTTCTTACAATATAACAATACTTTTGGGGTGAGCATAATAGTTTCTTTGATTTGTTTTATTTTTTATGTATTGTTGTTTATTTAGAATTTTTTTGAAAGATTTTGTTATTTCCTAATAAATGTTCTTCTATACCCACTGTTCTCTTTCATGGGGGAAGTGTTTTGTCTATCTAGGGGAAGCACAAAGAGATTTTTCATTCCATTAGGTATGTGGAGATATATATACAAGCCAGAGATCAGAAATTGAAGTTTGAAACCTAATTTGCATGGATTTGTTGATTTCTTCAGTAAAAGACGGTTGCCATGGTGTCAATTAGATATTACAGAAAGTTACGGTATTATGGCAAATCCATTCATGTATTAATCTTTATGTTTATTTATATATTCTTTTTGATTCATTGCGCATTTGGTTTGTGTTTGTGTTATAAATTGGTTTCTAAATTTTAGAAACATTATTGGGATCACGTATAATAAACTTGGATAATTGGTGCTTCTTTAGTGCCACGTGATCATCCAGTGATTAGTGTCTACGTTAGATCTGTATCTTTAGTTGGGCTATAGCTTAAATATCACATTGTATCCATGGTATCCTCATTTTTTTGGAGTGAAAATAGATAAGGCAGTTTGATTCTAATATAAGCATTACTCTTTTAGATGATGTTATATAAGTACAATTTGATTCAAATATACAAATGACACTGTAAATTTTTATGGGAATTGTTTCCATCAATTATTTTCCGACATCATTGTTTCCATGATGCCATTTTTTGGGTTATTGATTTTGGTTGAGGTTTTTTGAAGGTGAAAGTATTATATGAGGAACAGAAATCTCGGGTGTAGTTTTTGTTGTACATTGTATTAATGTGTTAAGTTGTTGTCTCAATTAATGCCCAGATGTTTGAGTAAAAGCCTCAAAGAGGCTTTAAAGTTGTAAATTGTTCTCTCAATCATGTTACCTTCAGTGTATGGAAAATGATAAAATTTGCAAATCAGGACTATAGACATAAATGATTATCTATTATATTCGGTAGTGGATGGAAGTAGTATTTAAAAACTTTTATCATGTTTTGAACTTTTTTATTCAAATTATCAAACTGTATATATTTTGTTGAATATATATATATATATATATATATATATATGTTTTGTTATTTTCGAGATAATCTAATGTATGATGTGCGGGAAATTATTTTCTAATTTTCTTAATTTTTTTGACTTTCTACAATAGTGGACTAGCAAGACCTCCGATTATAAAAATTCATGTCTCACTTATTAATGTAAAATCCATCAATTTTATTGTAGCACATGGCTCGAGGTATGAGGTATCAAGTCCCCAATAATTCATATGTTCCCAATAACTTTATTAAAGAAATATCTGGTTTATAAAAAAAAAGAACAGAAAATGACTGCCACAGTGCATCTGTGTAGTAGCCCATTATAGCCATACATTTTCTTAAGGAAATGATTGCTTAGGATTGTGTGAATATATATCTATCATGATAGCTTTAACAACCACGGTTGATAGCAATGTACTCAGCCATGTATTAGTCTGCTTTAATTTTTGGGTTTACATTTTTAAATATTTTTTACATTTCTTTCAACGGTGTGAAGTTGTGATAAATTCGAAACAGAAAAAACCAATGGCATTAAAGGTGGTAAGTAAAATCGAAATTTGGAAACTTGGGGGGTTTCTAAACATGAAAAAACAAGGGTAAGTTTGCAGATTATGAGTTTGCACAGGAAGTTAAATATGGGATTGCATAAACCTTATGTGGGAAATACATAGAATTTCATTTTGAGGATGGAAAAAAATTTCTAATTTGTGGTGTAACACTTGCCCTAATGTTAATTCATTTTTATTCAAATAGCTGCCATGTCATATTGAATATATGACTTTTGTAATGCACAATAGTCGTCATGCACTATTTCTAATTGAGGTATTGATTTTTTTTTTTAA
Organism: Sambucus nigra; assembly: GCA_949130495.1. NCBI lineage: Eukaryota > Viridiplantae > Streptophyta > Magnoliopsida > Dipsacales > Adoxaceae > Sambucus > Sambucus nigra. The sequence goes on from OX422214.1 coordinate 53,198,760, forward strand.
TTTGTAGTGTCTTTTTTAGGAATTTATATTAATATTTATTGGAAAAAATAAGATATTGGTCTGTATTTTGAATTATTATAAGCGAACTTTGATGGAAACTTTAGTGGTGTTTGACATGAATGAATAGTTATTTTTCCAAATTTTACAATGGTTAGAATTTTGTCATCAGTCAAATGAGATGTGGGGATTTTATTTGGATTTTTATGGCAGTAAGGGGAAGAGAGTTATCCGTTCCTTTTCTTATGTAATCTGTGCTGTAATTTCTAATTAATGAAATAAGCAAGTTTCTGATCATCCAGCTGTGTCTTTCGATGAATTTCGTAATTTTGAATTATCTATATCGATCGCTAAGGCATACATAATCTTTTGTTCAAGTTTTGTTAGAATGAACTGCCGTTCTTGGAGATAAGAAAAGAATAGTAAAAAAGAAAGGGATCGTGCTCATGTAAGCTGTATGAGCTGCCTACGTACCTCTGGGGTTTTTGAAAAGTTTTTTTTTCTTAAAAAATAGTTTTTTGCAGAGGATCAGGCCCACGTAGTTCTGGGTAGAGGGAAATGAAGAGAGTTTTTTTTAGAATTAAAGGGAGATGGAAGAGTCGTAGCGCGCCGAGATTCCGGACTAGGGGTAGAATTTCTTGAGACGGTCCAGGTTAACTGGACGAGCCATCTCCTCCCCATCTAGGTCAGTGAGCATGGAGGCATCGCCAGATAAGATTTTCTTTATAAGGTAGGGGCCGCTCCAATTGGGTTTGAATTTCCCTCTGGGGTTCCAGATGAGTTCTATCATCTCCTTGAGGGCTAAATCCCCTTCCTGGACACCGCGGTCCTTGACTCTCTTGTTGAATGATGGCGCTATTCGGCGATGGTACCCATGTATGTGGTAAAGAGCCTTAAATCTCCTTTCATCTAGGAGGGTCAGCTCGTCGAGACGACTTTGACACCAGTCCTCTTCACTAACTTTGCTTTCGAGCATGACGCGTAGGGAGGGTATTTCCAGCTCCACAGGTAGGACTGCTTCCATGCCATAGACCAGAGAGTAAGGGTTAGCCCCAGTAGAGGTTCGGATTGAGGTTCGATAGCCCCAGAGGGCGTATGGGATTCGGTCGGCCCAATCCCTACAGCTATCGGTCATCTTGTTGATGATGGCTTTGAGGTTCTTGTTGGCGGCTTCAACTGCACCATTGGTCTGAGGTCGGTAGGGAGAAGATTTGTGTCTCTGAATCCCGTACTCGTTGACTACTTCTGTGACTTCTGCTTCGAAGTGCAACCCGTTATCTGACACTAACTCGTGCGGGACACCATATCAGCAGATGATATTTTTCTTGAGGAATTTGGCCACTTTCTTAGCGTTCAATACTGTGTATGACTCAGCTTCGACCCATTTGGTGAAGTAATCAATGGCAACTAGGATGAACTCATGTCCGTTTGAAGCCTTTAGTGTAACCTTCCCTTTGATGTCGACACCCTAGGTGGAGAACAGCCAGAGAGAGGTCATGTTGTATAATTCTCGCAGAGGCAGATGTTGAAGATTGGAGAACTGTTGGCATTTGAGGCGTCTTCAGACATAGGCGTTGCAATCTTGGGACATGGTGGTCCAGTAGTAGCCCTGTCGGATGATCTTCTTAGCAAGCATGTGACCGTTCATGTGGGGCCCACATTCCTTACTGTGGATTTTTTGCATTATCCTCTCAATCTCAGCCCCTGTGATATAGTGTAGATGAGTTCTATCGAAGTTCCTCTTGAGTAGAGCTTTATGACAGATGATGTACTGGGCGACCAATCTTCAGAGGGTTGTTCAGTCTTTCTTGTTAGAATCCTCGGGATACCTACCATATTTGAGGAGGCACCAGATATCATAGTACCAACAATTGGCTAGTTCGGGATCTTCGGTGGAGACAAGCTGAATATGGTAGCAGTGGGTTGGTTTGTATTTCTTTTGAACTAGGAAGGGGATCATTATTATTCCTTCGAGTATGTCGACCATAGAGGCCAACGTAGCAAGAGCATCGTCTAGGTTATTCTTTGCTCTAGGTAGGCAATGGAAGGTGATATCTCGAAATCGGGAGGCTAACTCTTCTAAGTGGGCAAGGAAGGGTTGGAGCTTTTCGTCCTTGACTTTCCACTTTCTGAGCACTTAACCGATGATGAGGGCAGAGTCCCCGTAGACATTAAGGTATTGAATACCTTTCTTGATAGCAACTTTGAGGCCTATTGTGCATGCCTCGTATTCCGTCATGTTGTTGGTGCAAGGGAAATCCAATTTGATGGCGATGGGAGTGTGGGAGTCATCAGGGGAGATCAGAAGTATACTAATGCCATATCACTTTTTATTGGCAGCGCCGTCAAAGAATATTTTCCATCGAAGGTTGTCTTGAGCGGTGTAGAGGATATTTTCATCTGAGAATTCAGAGGTCCAGACATCTGCTTATTCTACGGGATAATCAACGAGGTAGTCAGAGATGGCTCTTCCTTTAATGGATTTCTGCATGATGTACACGAAATTGAACTCGGTTAGGAGCATCAACCATCGGGCCATTCGATTGGATAAGGAAGGTTTCTCAAGAAGGTATTTGATGGGATCCATTCAGGATACAAGTTTGATGAGGAAGTCGATCATATAGTGTCGCAACTTTTGGGTGACCCAGATAAGTGCGGCACACGCCTTTTCCAAAGCAGTGTAGTTGACCTCGTACCCAATCAATTTGCGACTGGCGTAATAGATGGCTCTTTCTTTGCAGGAGTCTTCAAGGTATTGGGCTAGCAAAGCCCCAGCTGCAGTGTCGGTTATGGTTAGGTATAAGAGAAAAGAGAGACCAGGCTGTGGTGGCATGAGCACTAGAGGTTGGGTAAGGTATTGTTTGATTTGGCCAAAAGCCTCTTGACAGTCCTCGTTCCAAACGGTGGTTGAATCCTTTCGGAGGAGTTTGAAGATCGGTTCACAAATGGAGGTTAGTTGGCTGATGAACCGGTTGATATATTGTAATTTCCCAAGAAAACCTCGGACTTCTTTCTCTGTTTGGGGCGGTGGCATCTCAAGTATGGCCTTCAGCTTTGCAGGATGTGCTTTTATCCCCTTCTCACTGACCATGAATCCCAAGAGTTTTCTCTAGTTTTGGACTTGATAATCATATCATCCACATAAACCTCGACTTCTTTGTGAATCAGATCATGTAGGATGGTTGTGGCAGCCCTTTGGTAGGTAGCACCAGCATTCTTGAGACCAAATGACATAACGGTGTAGCAAAAGGTTCCCCATGGGGTGATGAATTCGGTTTTTTCTTAGTGGTCTGGGTGCGGGTGCATCTTGATTTGGTTGTATCCGACAAACCCGTCGATGAATGACTTGAGAGCATGACTGGCTGTGTTGTCCACGATCATGTCGATATTGGGTAGCGGATAATCGTCCTTAGGAGAAGCTTTGTTTAAATCTCGGTAGTCCACACAGATTCGAACCTTCCCTCCTGATTTTGGCACAGGTACTATGTTAGCTAGCGTTCGGTTGGTACATTTGAATAAGGATAGACAATAGAAGAAGAAATAGGGTAAACATTGGGGTTAGGGGAGATTTCAAGAGGTAGAACTGGCACAGCATGCTAGTTGAGGATGGCTGTATCAGCAACTTTAATCAAATGGGATGGATCCATTGATGTAGTGCCTGAATAAACCATACATATTGCCAGCCCCACTGTCTGTAAGTTGAAAAAAATCTTCGGAGTCACTTTCCTCAGTCTCTTCAGTATCTTCGATGAGCGGTTGTACTCGGTGTTGGAAACTTTCGGTCCATGGGTAGCTATCTTGGAAAAAGATCTCCATTCTAGGCTTCATCTTCTTGTCTGTGTGGTCATACCATAGTTCTGGAAAATCGCAAAAGGGGAAGTCTTCGCCTTTTTTGATGAATCGTCCATTCAAGGAGTTTCATGGGATAGTTTGGATGCAGTCTAATCTTCTCTTTGGTCGAGACTGGTGGATCATTCTGAGTTCTTCATCTGATGGTTGATACCCCAAGCCACAAGGAAGGAAAAATTTCTTCAATTCGATGGGCTCAAGTATCCCTTGTTGCCTTTGTCCTAGCCCTAGTCCGGGAATGAAGTGCATGTTTCTGAACATTTGAATCACATTGACATTGCCATGAGGGTCATATTCTAGACAAACCCTTTCTTTGAAATCATCCCCTGCCGGGAGTAGGAGTGGCTCAACTCGGAATCCTGATAGGAACATATTATTTGACCCGTGCTGTATCTCAAGGATTGGACTGCTGGTGCTTGCACCCTTGACATTTTCTTCATCGCCCAAAATGGTGATGACTCGCCCGTCGGTGAAGAACTTCAATTTCTGATGGAGTGAGGAAGACACGCCCTTAATACTGTGGAGCCAGGGTCATCCGAGCAACAGGTTGAACAAGCTACGATGTCTATGACTTGGAATTCGACGACAGGGTTTATAGGGTCAGCCCCTATTACAAGCTTTATGGATCCCATCACCTCCCGTCGGGTATTATCGTAGGCACGTACATCAGCAGAGGTTGGAGTGAGGTCACTTTGTTTCAGGCCCAAACATTTGAAGGTTCTTAGTGGGCATACATTCTAGGCGGATCCGTTATCAACAAGAGAGAGTGGCACGACCTTCCCCATAACTTCGACGGAGATGTTGAGTGCATGATTGTGATTTGGCCCAATTCTGGGGATTTCTTCTTCAGAAAATGATAGCATTTGGGTAGAGGTCAGGGATCTGACCAGATTTACCGCTTCTTCTGGTGTGGTAGAAGGATGAACTGTGGGTCCAATGAGCAGCTTGATTAAAGCATTTCTGTGCAGCTGGGAAGATATGAAAAGCCCCCATAGAGTGATGTTAACTTGAGTTTTCTTCAGTTGATCGAGGATCTTTCTCTCCTCGATGGTCATCTCTGGCATAGGAAGGTTTTCAACGCCCTTCCCTTTGTCATTACTGCTAGTGAGCTTGGAACCTGGTAATGCCTGCCTGATCTGGTCATGTGATTTACTGAAGAAGGGAAGAACATGAATCTCGTTTCCTCATCAATCTCAGGTTATTCTGTCACCCTGTTTATTTCTCCGAGGAGTTCTTCAAATGATATCATCCCACATATGTCGGCTACTGGGCCAGTTCTACCTGAAGCTTGTTCTTCACTCTAATCTTCAAATTCTTCCCCCCATCCGGTGGCAATAATTATACCTTTCCATGTAAAGTCAATGCATTCCACAACTTCAACGGCTTCTTTATACAGGTCTTCCCATTCTGTGGGGATATGTATGGTTGAAGGGACCAAGAGCCTTTGTAGCTTTAAAATGTCAAGTAACCCAGTGATACTACAAATGCTGTTGGTTTGCCCGACTAATTCTGCCATAATCTGGACAACATCATCTAGGCTGACTTCATCGGTTGGTACCACCCACTTGTTTGAATCTCAGGCCCATTTTTGTGGTTCCAAGAACAGTGTACTGAACCTTTGGCAATCTATGACCATCTATGAGGGCAATTTCAGCCCAAACTCTAGGAGTTGGTTTAACACTTCTGACAATTCCATATTTCCATTTTCAGAACGGGTACAGATAGCAATGCATGCTCTGGTAAGGAGTGACAGTGCCTGATCAACAAGGCTAGTAGGGTATAGGAGGAAATATGGGCAAATTTTAAGAGGTTTAGGAGAGTATATGGGTGTGATTTGAGCCGAGGGATCAAAATCTGGGTTTTCTTCTAAGAAGATGGCGTTAGTATGATTTGGGAGTGGATTGTGAGTAGTGTTTGGCTTAAGATTGGATGGTGGGGCGATGGTACCCCGGTCAATGAGATCTTGGATTATGCTTTGGAGGTGAAAGCATTGGTTGGTGGTATGGCCATCAATTTGGTGAAAGGCGCAATGAGCATCGGCCTTGAAGTTTCTTGAGGGTGGATTTGGCAATAGACGGGGATCCAAGGGTTTGATGAGGTTTCGGCTAAACAGGGCTTGGTAAACTTTGGAGAGGGGAGCATGGAGCTCAGTGTATTCCCTTCAGATGGGGGCAGGCCAGCTTTTTGGTGCCCATGATGTGGTTGGTTGAGAGATGTTGCTGATGGTTGAGACTATAGCACTGGCAGGCTTGTCATACTTTCTGGGGGTGAACTGTCCGGACACTTTCTTCGGTTAAACCTTTTCTTTTAACAAGGCTTTCCTCCATTTATACTCCCGCTTCTCTGAGAGCTTGAAAGTGGGGATAATATTGTCCTCCCATCGTCACTCAGACATGGGGCAAGAAGTTCTTCTTCACTATGTTAACCTATTCTTCCTCAGATGGTCGATTGGTCATGGTAGCTACTCGCTCTCTCCACCGAGTTATGAAGTTACTGACTTATTTCCCAGATTTTTGTTTGAGAAGATCTAAATCATGACGGGTGACCTTAAGCTCTTCATTGTATTTATACTGCGATATGAATTCTCGGGCTACATCCTCCCAACTACGAATTCTGGATTCCTCGAGAGACAAAAACCATCGAAGGGCATTATCCTTCAAATTTTTCTAAAATAATTGGGCCATCACTTCTTCAGAAGCCCCTAGTAGAGTCATGGAACGATGACAACTGCGAAGATGAACAATCGGGGGTCACTCCCTCCAAACTTCTCGATATTTGGCATCTTGAACTTCTCGGGTAACCTCGCTTTAGGATAAGGAGACATGTGGGTGTATTCTATGTAATTCCCCGAGATTCTGACTTGGTCGAACTTCTTAGTGAGCATCTTGAGATCCTCTTTGACTTTATTCAACTCCTTCTCTTTTGGATCAACGACCATAGGCAGGTTAGCCACAGGCTGGGCAATGTTTGGCATAGGAAGATGGGTAGGTGGCGGCTCATTGACAGGAGGGGCACGTGAAGCATGTTGATATTCTTCGGGAACCTAGATAGGCTCGGGTGGACCCATAGCACGAGGGAATAGGGCCTCAGGCACTTGAGGAACAGGAACATGGTTTCGTTGCATCTCTTGGACCTCAGTTTGGAGGTTGTCAATCTTGGACACGAGCTGAGCTAGGACTGCCGTCAGATCCGGCTGTATGACTGGTACTTGATCTGTATTCTCCATGGAATGTGGATGGATTTCGAACTCGGAAGAAGTAGTAGAGGAACGGACGAAATTCTGAGGGGACTTGACTGAAGACCGAAGCCAATAGGGAGTCAGACCAAGGGCTTGCGATTGCCCTGAGAAGGCGTAGAATGGGATTTATTTTTGAGAAAAAGGGAAGAAACTATTTTTGGATTTTTGATAAAGAAGGGAGAAATATTTTTGGAGACGGAACTCAGCATGATTATTACGATTATTATGTTCTCACTTGTATTCAATCCTCCTAAATGCAATGCCGGATGGGACCCGAGCCTAGAAAAGTGGGGTTTTTAATATATGCAAAGCTACGTCTGGACTTGTAACCAGGCTCACGGACAGGGTCCCATTTTAAAAATGCGCAAAAATTTGGTCGACAGGCCGACCCGGAATTTTGACAGAGTTTCGGGTTGAAATCGGCAATCTAAAGTGCGTGTCTTAGGTTTGACACCAGTATGCGGGTATGCAGTTGGTTGGGTGAATCAAAATGGGTTTCCCTCTTTGGCGTGACTTCCACAATATACGTCTTGCTCTTGCGGGCAATCGGTACGTGTGGACAAGCCATTTGATATACCTGAGTGTACGTGAATTGCCTCACTATATACCTCGTAGGAATGGTACGTGTGAGAGAAAATTCGATATACTCGGCATACGTGAACGAATTCCTTGTGATATACTGTGACAACCCGCTTACCAAAATAAGGGGTGGCCAGCCCAATACTTTAATATAACGGAATCATAGATGGAATCATTCTAGCATCACCATAAAAATATAGAGTATCCAGGATAACCACCCAATATTTCAGAAAACGGGTTGCCAAAATTTTTGAATTTGGAGTAAATAAAGGAAAACAAACAACCCATTTCCTGAAAAGATAGGGGAAAACCCCAAGATATACATAAATAATAATAACAAGAATGCATTAAAAGACCGAATATATTACTGGTCAACAAACTTTATAACAGCATTTAAACAATTTCACTAATTTATACAATACATTTCATTAGACATTTATAAAAGCTTGGGCCTCTCGCCCGAGTAAAGAGACCCAATCATAGCTAGAATAAAAATGAAAATGTCTATACCAAATGTCCCGTAATACCCGCAATGCATCACGGCTCGCTGAGGACCTCGGAATAGGGATTCAAATCAGGCATCCTTGCGGCGGAGTACCTGAGCGGAGACAAGATGCATATGCCACAAGAAATATAAACGGGTAAGCGCCCGGTTCTATATGATTACCGGATGAATAAAGAGAATGACAGTTATGAATAAAATCATGCTAGAAAGAATAAAATCTATCTACACAGTTCTAAAACATAAACTAAGACAGAAAAGAAAAACATGAGTAACATAAATTTAAAAGCTTCCATTTCATTATTATGTTCCTTATCAGGAACTGATAAATTCAACATTTATGCTCTTTACTAGCATTTCGTTTCCTTATCAGGAAAATATAATTAAAATTTTAAGCTCTTTATGGCTTTTATTTCAATTACCTGCCCATCCTGGCATTACCATTCCTTAACAGGAATATAATCAACATTAAATGCTCTTTGTGGCATTATACTGTGCTCTTTGTGGCACTTCCTTATGCTCTTTATGGCATGTAATCCATCAAGTCCCACTTGATGATAAATAGTTATATTTAGATACATATAACGATTCTAAGACCGCCCCTTCGAGTTTCCCCACTGGGCGTGCCCCTAAATGACCATCATCTTCCAGGGCATATCTATACAAGACAACCTGGGCACCTACAACGAAACACACCGGGAAGCGGTCATATGCCTGCGGGAGAGTCAAGACCACACCCGGAATCTCCTCACCAGCGCAGAAAATATAACATAATTGCTCATATGGCCTATGGACTATATCCACCCTGCATTCACTAGCCAGGGGGCATCACCAAGCGCGCGAACTTCCCTTATGATGTCATTTAGAGAGGTGTGTTTAACCAAATCATCATTTATCATATTAATGATTAAGTAAATTATCATTTACCATCATTATTTCCATTTCCATTTACCATTTCAAATTCCATTTACATTTTAGAAAATGTATGTTTCATTATTATTGAAACCATATCCCTTTATGTTTTGTAAACAATATGACTTATTATCCGGAGCCATACGATAAATTGTATCGAAACTACACCCTCAAAGGAGTAATTAAACTCTTCATTATCTCCAAGCATTTTAGGGTATTATTTTAAAACCCCAAAATTATCATCTTTCAAAGGAACGAAATAAACTTTCAATTTATTTTCCAAACTCACCTTTATGGTGTTATGATGAACCACCAAGGTTAACATAGCTCAATTGAGCTTCTAAAGTCTCCCAAACATGATAATACATCTCCTAGTTTTATGAAAATCAACTAGAAGAAAAAGTGCCTAACTTCAATAGGCATAATCCCGAAAAAACCCCATATAAACCAATTCTACTCGAGGGTAGCTTCCCAACTCATCTGTACCTGTAGGACTTTAAGTTTACTTCGTTCAAGAAGGTTCCTAGGTCCTAACCCTAAAGAAAAAGGGTCAAAATTGAGTTATAAAAACAACTCAAAAATAGCAGGAAAACGAATAGATTCGCCCAAAAAGCAAATCGGTTCGGACCACAAAACCAACTTTCTGCAATTGACCGAATCGATTCGGCCTTAACCCGAATCGATTCGGGTTATGCAGACCTGGAAGCTACCCCTTACCGAATCGATTCGCTATAGGGCCGAATCGATTCGGACCTGCAAACTTGCCAAAAATGGCTACGAAGAGTTTTAAACCCAAATTTCTTCAAACCCCAAATCTCTTCCATTTTCATACACATCCAACAACAAAAATCTACCCCAAACTAATCTACATGATTATTAACCATCAAAACCCACAATTTCTTCAACATAAATCAAGATTAGGGTTTAAATCCCACAAATTCTACATTTAAACCATAATGTCAAATACATAACTAACACACAATTTATTCAACTTAAATCACATATTAGCAAGTAGAAAACTTGCCTTAGGGTTGATATCTCAGATTTATTTGGAGAAGAAGCAATCCCAAATCCTCCATCTTCAAATCTCTCTCTTATCTTCTTTTTCTCCATTTCTCTCTCTTTCTCTCTAACTCTCTTGTTTGGTAAGACACAAATGAGAAAAAGAAATAAGGGGCAAGACAAAATCGGGTCTTAAGTCTAAAGTCTCCAACTTAAGTGGTTAATACCACATTAACATGACTCGCAAATATGCGTTTAGGCTAAAACCAGGTAAAAGTGCCCGAAACCCAAAATTACAATATGGCACTTATTTTGACTGTTTCGCACCTTCCGAGACTAACTACACTCTCTAAACTGGCATCCGAAAAATTTTATAAATTATTTCCAGTTTCAAATTTTATTTAAACCATAATGTCATTTAAATTACATGACACTATAAAACATGCAACCTGATGATATTTTCTTTCATATACACTAAATATGCATCAATCTAGTAAATATTAACTTTCAATTTATTCAGTTAATATTTACTCCAGTCCCCACATTTTATATAATTACCTTATGCGGTAAAATAATATAAAATGAGCCTCCTTAAAATCGAGGGTTGTTACATACTCCCCCCCTTATGAGGGAATTTTTCCCCCAAAATTCGGGCATACCCAAATCTCATAAAGGGTATACTACTCTAAACTAGGATTATACCATCCTAAACAAACCCCTCGTTATCGCAATCGTCCTAAATGGACCCGGACTAAGGTCGACTTTGTCGATCTCAGCCTACATCATTTGTGCACTAGCATAGCACGAAGCGTTCCTCACTAACTATTGATTCTACTGTCTTAAAACGGAAGGAATTACCCAACACAACTCGGTATAAACCGCCTTAGTCCCCCCCTCGGGGATATATATACCAAAGCTAATTGGTTTAACCCCAACAAAAATTAACTTTTCTTCGCATTGACTTATCCCATCGTGGCTTATGGCTCGAAAGCCAAATCTTTAAAGAAATGTCACGAGACCACTCCAAGTCTAAGGAACATATTACCCGTTGGTTCCATCCAACGAGTATGCGAATTACTCAACCGATCTCGCTAGGCCACTCACGATGCCATGCCTTAGGAAATGATCCATAAGGCCATTCAATATCATAATGGTTGTACGGGAATCTCTATTCATATACTTACTGCTCCGATCTGCTATGTATTCGAAGGCGCCTGGTCGAGATATGCCTTTCGGTCCTAAGTCAGTTTCCTCCCATATATCCATCCACTTTAGGGTGGTAGGATATACGCCATTTCTATACGGTTCCCATTTCTTCATGGAAATTTTTTACCAAACCTACGATACGAATATCTAGTCTCGGTCCACCCTATTTTAATAGGCACCTCCCCCGGTTCTACCATTCCTCCATCAAGAATGGAACATACTCTTCTACATGTAGTCTATCCATAATGGCCAGAAATGCAACAGTCTGGTCAAACGATCTACAATTTTCTCAAATAGGATCATGACCATAATGGTCCTGGCACTTTAATGCACACGTCTATGAATATACCCCTCTTCATTCCACCGATACTCTTCTTCGCACGAGTAGGTGAAATGGTCAATCACAGACCGGAATTGCTCTCGCTATAAATCTTTCGAGTCATGCTCGTTTCATTTGGCTTCCCATGCCAACACAAAGATCTACGACGGGTTTCTTACTCGACGTATCTACTACCCCAATCGCATTTCCTTAGCGAATGAGAAAATCCAAATGATAGTTCTTTAATAACTCCAAACACCAACTCAATTTTCTCCCCCGACATACTGCAACCACTTGTTGCTTGCAAGAAAGACCAAATTTTTGCCCAGGAAGTAGTGCCTCCATTTCTTTAAGGCAATTTCCACCGCAATGAATTCTAATTCAAGCGTGGGATAATACTTCCCACAAGTTTAGGCTTGTGAGATGCATAGACCACGGGTCCATGCTCTAGTATTATTACTTCTCAACCTGGCAGAGACTTATTTATTGAATCCACCCCCGAACTTAACCACATGAACTCGGGAGTAGAAGTCAATTCATCCATTAAACTCCCCGGAAGTTAAGTTATCAACATAACATTCTAATCAAGAAAGGCCTTATCTTTTTCGACCTCACCTACCAAACCTCTCGAGACCCCATAAATCTCGTTCCTAATGACTTAATCCCTCCTAGAGTTAACCCACAACCTATTTGTGGTCAACTCCTTACAGCCTTCCTAAACTAACGTCTCATACCCTAAAAACCTAATCATCCTAATAATACTAAGGTCGATCTATATATACCCTATCTAAGTCGTAGATATATATGATACTAAGCATATCCCTAGTGTCCAATACCTATCTCAACTTCCGACATTCGTTCGGTTTCGTGCGTGGGACGTCTCGCTGAAGCAAAATCCAAACAAGGAACCCTCCCATTACACTACTACCTCGCATCGTCGGTCATTAAGATGTGACGGTCTAAAACACATAATCGGGATCGATAAATTTTAACTTGCAATAATTTCAACAAAATTCTACTTCTACGTCTTACCATAGCATTATTAAAGATTTTAACTAATCAGACATTCACTTTCTGTGAAGTCTTTCAAATACATATCCCCTTATATAACATGGCCTTCTTATCAAGGCATAATCCCGAAGTCTCAATTCGACTTCGTATCTCAGTCTCCCTCACATCGATCAGAGGAGAGAACTATATATATAGTGCTTCTATCTCGCACTTTAATAGCCCTTAATCACTCTTCTACGTGATTCTCGGCTAATCCTTCCAATCCCACTTCTAACAATAAAATAAGTAAAGTAAGATAGAAAGAAAAGGATAGCGTCTCTCCAATCACAACATCGTTAAGTGTTCATGCGGTGGAGTGTCTCGCCGAAGCGAAATCCAAACAAGGAACCCCTTTGACACATGCCTACTTAACTAGTTGATCATGGAGAAAAGCATAACATGCATAGACAAAACAAACAAATAATCAAACACTCACACAAGGTAACTAAACGATTAATAAAATCTCCTACCTACCTCGATCCACCTCTATAAAGTCTCAAACTGTATTCAGGAGAGAAATCATAGAGCAACTAGTTCCATTTTGAACTAGAAGTAAGATAGCCTTACAATTTTATTTGCTTGCTATCATTCCAAACCAACCAAAATATCTTTACTCTCGTACTATACATAAGATAAGAGAAAGGAAAAGTAACATCTCTCCACTCCCAACGTCGTTAAGGTTCACGCGTGGAGCGTCCCGCAAAAGCGGAATCCAAGTAAGGAACCCCTCCTATGCATTACTACTTAACTTTGTTGGTCGTGGAGATAAGTCATAACATCCACATACAATGCAAAAAATCAGCAAAAACATTCATACTAATTATCACATATAGCACATATGCCTTTAAAATATCATCACTCGTTTTATAACGAGTGAAGAGATCATAAAACTTCCCTACCACGGAAGTCATATAGTTACCTTTCTATAATAATGTCGATACTATTACAAACTCGATATGCACACCCGAATCTAGAGTAGATATAATACTACTAAGTCTTATCCTAAGGAATACACCACCCACAACTAAGGTGGAATTCCCATCAACATTCTTACTAAACATTTCACATCATAGCCATTACTCCGACTCTGGCCGACAATAATTGCCCACGCAATCCCTCTTACTTTCTTAGTAAAAGAGGACACGCTCTCGGCCCCCCTTCCTCACCTCAATGAAACCTTCCCACGCGGATGTCCACCAATGCGGTTTCATGATCACCGCCCCATCATAAGTGTTAGCGACACTTATTCTGGAGCCTATCATTCCATTGGGGGGCTCTCCCTTATACCTACCTTTCTTCGGTGCACTATCTCCCTAATCGCACAACTCTTCTTCACATGTCAGCCTCTAACTGAGCCTTGCGTGAACACTTGAGGATCTTACCTTCCCCTCCTTCCAGTTGTCCCAGAGAAACTTACGATAGGAAGTATCTACCGGGTTCCTCCATGGGCAAAACTTCCAGCACCCACAAATAAGGTGACTACATTCCCACCATTTCCACACTACTCCTACGGGTGAAGGATTCTCCTCCATCCTACTTCTGGTCACTTCTCCACTTCAATTTAACATCACTTGAAATATCAAGCTTAGTACCACTTTCTACTTCTAGTGGTACTTGGGAAACTACATCAACTGTAATTAGTAGTCCTAGTAGTAAGATAAGAAAATGCCACAAAAAGAAAGCGACCACCAAGGAAGTCCTCATCTCTGGCCACAACTTACATTTCCTAGAAGTCCCATCTCATAACGTCTTCCCAACAACCTTCTCTGGTGTCCTTCAATCGACCTACGAATCTCACATGAATGTGCAAAAGATTCTATAGATTCTACCTCATGGCAGAAGAACGAAATCTCACAAGAGAATTCAACGATCTTAATCCTAAGGCTCTATGTCAATCAAAAGCAAAGCTTAAGACTTAAGGCATCCACACAGATTCCTAAGGACTCTAGAACCTGATGCTCTGATACCATCTGTGACAACCCGCTCACCAAAATAAGGGGTGGCCAGCCCAATATTCCAATATAACGGAATCATAGATGGAATCATTCTAGCATCACCATAAAAATATAGAGTATCCAGGATAACCACCCAATATTTCAGAAAACGGGTTGCCAAAAATTTTGAATTTGGAGTAAATAAAGGAAAACAAACAACCCATTTCCTGAAAAGATAGGGGAAACTCCAATATATAAATAAATAATAATAACAAGAATACACTACAAGACCGAATATGTTACCGGTCAACAAACTTTATAACAGCATTTAAACAATTTCACTAATTTATACAATACATTTCATTAGACATTTATAAAAGCTTGGGCCTCTCGCCCGAGTAAAGAGACCCAATCATAGTTAGAATAAAATGAAAACGTCTATACCAAATGTCCCGTAATACCCGCAATGCATCACGGCTCGCCGAGGACCTCGCAATAGGGATTCAAATCAGGCATCCTTGCGGCGGAGTACCTGAGCGGAGACAAGATGCATATGCCACAAGAAATATAAACGGGTCAGGGCCTGGTTCTATATGATTACCAGATGAATAAAGAGAATGACAGTTATGAATAAAATCATGCTAGAAAGAATAAAATCTATCTACACAGTTCTAAAACATAAACTAAGACAGAAAAGAAAAACATGAGTAACATAAATTTAAAAGCTTCCATTTCATTATTATGTTCCTTATCAAGACACATAAATTCAACATTTATGCTCTTTACTAGCATTTCGTTTCCTTATCAGGAAAATATAATTAAAATTGTAAGCTCTTTATGGCTTTTATTTCAATTACCTGCCCATCCTGGCATTACCATTCCTTAACAGGAATATAATCAACATTCAATGCTTTTTGTGGCATTATACTGTGCTCTTTGTGGCACTTCCTTATGCTCTTTATGGCATGTAATCCATCAAGTCCCACTTGATGATAAATAGTTATATTTATATACATATAACGATTCTAAGACCGCCCCTCCGAGTTTCCCCACTGGGCGTGCCCCTAAATGACCATCATCTTCCAGGGCATATCTATACAAGACAACCTGGGCACCTACAACGAAACACGTCGGGAAGCGGTCATATGCCTGCGGGAGAGTCAAGACCACACCCGGAATCTCCTCACCAGCGCAGAAAATATAACATAATCGCTCATATGGCCTACGGACTATATCCACCCTGCATTCACTAGTCAAGGGGCATCACCAAGCACGCGAACTTCCCTTATGATGTCATTTAGGGAGGTGTGTTTAACCAAATCATCATTTATCATATTAATGATTAAGTAAATTATCATTTACCATCATTATTTCCATTTCCATTTACCATTTCAAATTCCATTTACATTTTAGCAAATGTATGTTTCATTATTATTGAAACCATATCCCTTTATGTTTTGTAAATAATATGACTTATTATCCGGAGCCATACGATAAATTGTATCGACATTACACCCTCAAAGGAGTAATTAAACTCTTCATTATCTCCAAGCATTTTAGGGTATTATTTTAAAACCCCAAAATTATCATCTTTCAAAGGAACGAAATAAACTTTCAATTTATTTTCCAAACTCACCTTTATGGTGTTATGATGAACCATCAAGGTTAACATAGCTCAATTGAGCTTCTAAAGTCTCCCCAACATGATAATACATCTCCTAGTTTTATGAAAATCAACTAGAAGAAAAAGTGCCTAACTTCAATAGGCATAATCCCGGAAAAACCCCATATAAACCAATTCTACTCGAGGGTAGCTTCCCAACTCATCTATACCTGTAGGACTCTAAGTTTACTTCGTTCAAGAAGGTTCCTAGGTCCTAACCCTAAAGAAAAAGGGTCAAAATTGAGTTATAAAAACAACTCAAAAACAGCAGGAAAACGAATCGATTCGCCCAAAAAGCGAATCGGTTCGGACCACAAAAACAACTTTCTGCAATTGACCGAATCGATTCGGCCTTAACCTGAATCGATTCGGGTTATGCAGACCTGGAAGCTACCCCTTACCGAATCGATTCGCCATAGGGCCGAATCGATTCGCCATAGGGCCGAATCGATTCGGACCTGCAAACTTGCCAAAAATGGCTACGAAGGGTTTTAAACCCAAATTTCTTCAAACCCCAAATCTCTTTCATATTCATACACATCCAACAACAAAAATCTACCCCAAACTAATCTACATGATTATTAACCATCAAAACCCACAATTTCTTCAACATAAATCAAGATTAGGGTTTAAATCCCACAAATTCTACATTTAAACCATAATGTCAAATACATAACTAACACATAATTTATTCAACTTAAATCACATATTAGCAAGTAGAAAACTTGCCTTAGGGCTGATATCTCAGATTTATTTGGAGAAGAAGCAATCCCAAATCCTCCATCTTCAAATCTCTCTCTTTTCTTCTTTTTCTCCATTTCTCCCTAACTCTCTTGTTTGGTAAGACACAAATGAGAAAAAAAATAAGGGGCAAGACAAAATCGGGTCTTAAGTATAAAGTCTCCAACTTAAGTGGTTAAAACCACATTAAAATGACTCGCAAATACGCATTTAGGCTAAAACCAGGTAAAAGTGCCCGAAACCCAAAATTACAATATGGCACTTATTTTGACTGTTTCGCACCTTCCGAGACTAACTACACTCGCTAAACTGGCATCCGGCAAATTTTATAAATTATTTCCAGTTTCAAATTTTATTTAAACCATAATGTCATTTAAATTACATGACACTATAAAACATGCAACCTTATGATATTTACTTTCATATACAGTAAATATGCATCAATCTAGTAAATATTAACTTTCAATTTATTCAGTTAATATTTACTCTAGTCCCCTCATTTTATATAATTACCTTATAAAATAATATAAAATGAGCCTCCTTAAAATCGAGGGTTGTTATATATACCTCCTGTCATGACTTCGGTCAAGCGGTAAGATGCGGGGGAACCGTTCGATATACGTCGAAGGTACTTGGCCAATGGAAGGTGAGAGTCATATCTCTTAAGCTAACTGCGCCCTGCCGGACCAGCGCCCATCACGAAGTGACCCTCCAGTTACTGGGTAAAATTTGGTCAATAACAATTCTCTTTGGTGATGTTGTGTGAATCATGTATGATTATCTTATTAGTATCTTATGATGAGAATGATTTTCTTGATTGTGCCAAACAGGGAGGAAAGTACAAGTACTAAAGGTACACCAAGTATGGATGGGTGATGCGTGAAACATGTATATATATGTGATCTTAGGTACACGTGGTGTGAAGTGTACATGGATAATTTTGTACAAGTGTGTGAACAGAAGCACAAGCATGGGATACACATGGAAAAAGGGGAACATGCAGATATGGGGGAAATATAAATAAATATAACATCCATGTAAATAGAGTCAAGCCCTCAAAACATATAAATATCCCCAGTAGAGTCGCCATTGTGTCCATCCTCGATCCTCGCCTACGGGCGGGCGCGTGAAGGGAGGATCCTTCGGGTCCCGCGCATCCCTCTCGGGAGCACTTTGGTCGGCGTCGTTTGAGATGAGGTGTAAAAATGTAGAGAGATTCAGAGTCGCCAGTCTATTTTACTCAAAACAGACAATAGAAAAAGGGGAAGCCATCCCAAAGGATGGCATCCAAAGACCTACTGGTGCATGCGAAACCAAAATGATTCGAGAAGGGTTCGGAGGCTAAGTTACGAAATGGGATGGTGTTAGGCACCCATTCCGCCCTTTCGGTCTCTCATGGATGTTTGCTATTTTCCTTTATTTTCCCCGTGATATGTGTGCATGTGTATATATATAGTGGATATAGGAATCCTCGACTCGTATCATGAAAGAGATAAAGCGAGTCATCCGTAGGAAGGTGTAAAAATAATATTAAAAAATAAGATTTACGTGATTACCCTTACGTTGATCGTTATAATGGAACGATAACGCTTATGGAGTAATACGTCACTAAGAACAAGTATATAGAATATAAGAAAATTGGATTTAGAGAAGATAGAAAATGAGAGAGAAAGTGAGAATAGGACTCGAGTCTCGGGTTTTACCTCGAGACGCCTACGTAGCCTATAAAGGCATCAAAGTCCACGTAGTTTGCATAAAAAACGAGGGGTGGGGTTTATCCCATAAATCCAAATGGGGGATCTCTTATTTGTGAGTATGTGTGTGTGTAGAAAAACTGTTTTAGTGATGAGAAAAGTGTGAGAAAAGTATGAGAATCTCTATTTGGAATTTATGAGCAAACCCTCTTTTTCTTGTTTTTTGGGTTTTATTTATATGAAAATAAGAGATGTGCAATAATACTAAATAAAAAGTATATTAGGATGTGTGAGACAAGATAATAAAAGTGCTAAGTAATAAAACAAGTTATTGAGAATTTAAGAGGAAGTTGGACCTTCTTGAAGATCTTGAGCTTGATCTTGAATGTTGGAGAGCACCCCTTGCACTTGGATGATGGTGGAGAGTGGATAATTCACCAAGTTTGATGAAAAGGATGATGAAAAGTGGAACTTAGAAAGGGATTTGGACGTTGAAATCGCGCTGTCTTCGAGAGAGGTTTTTGGGATTCGCTGAGAGCGATTCTTATCAGATCTGGGCTCCCCTTGCAAATGAGGTGAAGGCCTTATTTTATAGGCCCAGGTCACTGTCGATCGGCATAGACCTGGTCCTGCCTATCGGCACCTGCCGATAGGCAGGGTCTGGAACACGCCATTTGGCAGTGTGTTTGAGGCCTTTTCAGAAAATTGGCTGCCGAGGGCAAACCGTTGGTCAGAATCGCGCAAGGGGTAGACCATTGGAAAGTTAATTCAGAGACCTTTGAGAGTCCTTTGGACCGCTACCGGGTTCGAGAGTTGACTTTGGGTTAAATATGGCTCGAAAGCATTTTTTAGTTTATTAAACGGGGAATCATTCGGACACAAACGGATCGTTCGTCCGCATGGTAAGTCCGAATTGTGCACGGGGTGGACTGTTGGAATGGTTAGGAGATGTACTTAGAAATTCCAAATAGTTTGACCTAATTTAGGGAGATGACTTTGGTCAACCGGGCCCTGGAAGCATTTGGTGACCTCTTGGAGTCAAACGGATCGTTCGTCCGCATGGTAAGTCAGAATCGCGCACGGAGAAGACCATTGGAAAGGGGTTTTAGTTCCCTTCGAAGATTAATTTAGTCTCGATCGAGCTGAAGAGTTGACTTAGGTCAAACAGAGCTCGAGAGCGCCCGGTAGCCTCTAGATCAAGTTTCGGATGCAAACGGATCGTTCGTTCGCAAGGTAAGTTAGAATTACACACGAGATGGACTGTTGGAAAGGGATTTTAGTGCCCTTCGAAGATTCATTCATCCTCGATCGAGTTGAAGAGTTTGACTTTTTGGTCAAACGGATCCCGGGAGTGCCGATGGCTTCTAGGTCAGTACTCGGGGTATAATCTAAGTTTGTAGTGATGAAGGGAGGTACTAGGGACCTAAAGAGAGTTAGGGGTAAAAGAATGGGGTGTCTATAGTGGGGATTTCTCGGGAGGAAGATCTTTAATAACAACACCCTGATATAACCAGAGAGCTCAATATGAGAATCATACCCTTTTCCAACCAAAGGGTGCTCGAATACCTACTTCCCGCGATGGTTTTCTTTCACTGCCTCGCGCGCCTTGATCACTGCCCTATCCTCAATGAAATAAAAGTACCTAATTACCTCTAAATAGGTACACTTGTTGTACGTCACCATGTAATCTTTCATAATTGCTTCCAACTCGACCCTTAAAGCCTTCTCCTTATTAGAAATAGCTTCCGCGAAAAACATGTCAAAACATGTGTGACCTATGACTCCAGCGGGACACGACTAACTGGAGGGAAGTATTGTTCTTAGCGAGGGTGAGGTTACCCAGCCAACTGGTGCACGATAGACCAATCAGAGCAAGTTGTACAGAATATTTTGAATGTATATGGCCGATTTAGGGACCTAAACCTTCACAAGTGCCTGAGGAGGCCTCAAACTCCACCTTTGAGAATGGTAAATCACCACGCTCAATACGAAATTTGGTGACAGTGGCAGTTGGGATGTAGGCAAAGTCCTCAGCATTGTCGCCTTCCTCCATCAGCAACTTTGCATTTTCTATCGACTCCAATTTATCGGGGAAATTTTTAGCAGTTGGTTAAAATCAATCGAGTTCCCCAAAGTAGGGGGCACGCCGGTAGCGCGCCCACTGGTTCTGGCATGCCTGAGTCTTGGGGGAAGCACCCCTAGCAGATTGGGTCCTCTTTACAATGGGTGCTATGAAGGGAGTTTAAAAGGAGAAAGAAAGAGAGTAAATTAAAAGAAAGAAAGTTGAAGGGAAAGTCAAAAATCTTCTCTCACAAAATCTCACTTTGAAAACGAAAACCCAAAGGTGGAAATGTGAGACGAAGGAATACCACTTTTATGAGGGAAACACAAGCCCCAACAGGCGACAAAAGGAAAGGCTTTGAGAAGCTCAATAATGATCGAATCAACTTGCGTGACCAATACGCAAGCGTAGCAACGGATTTCAAGAGTTGTAATGATAGCATTTCAGGAAGCGACGAGCAAATGAGATCGCTTGGGGAACACGTGCTTACCCTAACACTACTATATGTTACGCACGAAAGCACAAATGACAGCCTCATTAAATGAGATATGCTTGGAGTCTTTTCGATCTTTGGGGAGATAAAGAGCTTTGGGGGAAATTTAAATAAATCCCTTCATGTCCGCCAAGGTATCTGCCACACGCAATCATGAAGGCCCACTAAAGGAAAATATGTTATCAGAAATATTAAAAGCTATTTCAAGAAGATGAGGCAGTTCGAAAGACAGAGCAAGATATAACTCCTCCATTACGAACAACTTGTTGTTTCTTATAACTTAAGTGCCCAAGGATATTGAATACTTATTGCAGAAAAAGATTAAAGACCAACAAAGGGTTTCGTATAAATATTTCTTCATGCAATAAACAAATATCTCTATGAAGGGGAAAATGTAGGGGGAGTCCCCACCAAAGAATGATTAACTTAGTTAATCCGTTTCTTGGTAGACAAAGGAGGAAGGTAAAGATCACCCGAGCGAGTTCTCTCGAAAGACCTACCTCAAAGATTCTCTACAGACGTGACTCAAAGAATCTCTCTCGAAGACTCTCCACGGACGTGGTTCGAAGAATCCAACTCGTAGATCAAAGTCACTCGAATGACCATAGTTTGTAATATAAAATATAATGAATTGTATCATATACTTTGTCTTATGTTATATGTTGAGCGAGGTTGTTTGGTAATCGCGAGGGACCATACCTGGCAGGGTATGGGAGGGATAACATGCCCTAACAAATAACCTCCTCCTGGGAACCTCATAGGGACATGGTTTGAAGGATTGGGAGCAAAGCAACGTTGGGAATATAGTTACCAACCCTCTTGGCACAGTTGGGTAAAACTTCATATAGTATATGTGGTTGCTCGAGCCACCTACAATCGAGCTACCATAACTTCCACTCATTCGAGGGAACGTCCTCAAGGTACCTCAATCTTGCAACCTTGGCTTAAATATAGTTGTTTACCAACAAACAGAAGGTTAAATACTCGATCTACCTATCAGTCGAGCAATCTCAAACCAAACACCATCTCGTTTGACTGATGTGACCACACACCTAGTGGGGTCACTGTTCACCCACTTTCTGACGTCATCACGAATGGCATTTAGGGACTCGAAATTACAACACTCAAGTGGGTTTATCCTTAGGATGGAAGGTCTAGTCTACCAAATCTGACCCCTTAACCGTTCTAAGATAAGCCCTTAAGTTTCCACGTCACATCCCTTATTAATGCCCACCATGCTTCTAATTGGTAAAGCAGTTTCCCGCCAAATTATGAGATCCCATGCATTTAATGCAATATCTCCCACATTAATGAGGGGGTACTTATGCATTTAATGAAGTTAATCATATTGAATACCAATAAGGTTACTCGAGTAACGTTGCCTTCATATAAGTAGACCAATAAAATAGTTTACAAACAAAAGGAGCATCCTGAACCTAGAATTGCTGCCAAACTTCCTTCATACATGAGAACTCCCATTAGGTCATAACCCCCACACCCATTTAATACCCATATCATTGAGCATTAACTAAGATTGAAAATCCTTTATTGCCTTCATTGTTCCCAGAGTGCTTGCTCTTTCTCCCTACGACCAAGCTACCTACTGGTCCCATTTATTTATTATGTTTGTTGCGTATTTATGGTGCTGACATAACATTTATTATAAGTCTGAATATTGAACCGCATTGCTTATTATTCACCTGTATCCATTGTCATTATTTAATACTGTATGGAGTGTTAATCCCGATCTTGATAAGGGGTTACGCCTCACTTGATACTAACTATATTACAAGAACCCACATCTTTTAGGGGTAGATAGAATTTTGTATAGGAATAAAGTTTTCGTATTTTTTACCCCTACGAGTCCTAGATGACACAAAGGAGATTTTGCCTCTCATTTCCAATGGGGTATATTGAAGCACACTATATAGTTGACTCACTTGAGTCAGCACTATATAGGAGCCTCATCTACTTTTAAAATGATGACAAAATTGAGGTTCATTCTCTTAGTGCATCAAAGAACACTCATGAGGCTTCATTAACATTAGCAATGATCAATCTTCAGAGTAAAAAAACCAACACACACAAACACACATATAGGATTGCATTTTATTAGATAATTGGTTGGTGTGTGTTAATTGGATTTAAAATCAACTTTCTATAATTTTTAGGAATTTTTGAACAATTAAAACATACTTTTAAAATTAATTGAATTATGGTTTTAAATTGTTTGGGGATAAAATTTATATTTTAAAAGTTTCTAAAACTTAGCTTGGGTAGAATCCAAAATTGGCACATAATATTGTGGTAGAAAATTATATTCTCTAAACATCTAAAACATGTTCTTGAGATTAAATATGAGGTTGGCACGTGGTTGTCTGTGATTGGTTACTTGTGTGTTTTTTGTCTCTCACATTCAAGAGCATTACATTCATCCATTCGATCAAACTTATCACGATCACTCATGTGTTCTTTTACAATCTAAGTGTGCGGTTACTTAACAACCCTTGGAATAAGTATTTAAATAGCCAATTTAATCTCAGCCCTCCATTTGCCATATTGCTCCAGATCCTTCTACCCTCACTTTAAAAGAGACTTCATCTCAACCATTAGAAGATTTTAGGAGTCTGAGAGTTTGAGAGAGAAAATAAAAGAGAGAAAAAATTTATTTTGTGTACAAAAAAACATGCAAATCTTTTTCAAAAAATAGTTTTGAGAGTTATTGTTCCTGGTTTATGATTCCCTGTTAAGTCTAAATATCTCTTTCAACAACCTCACAAGATTTAGACCGCGTTTCTGTTTAGAAACTTGTAGATCTATATCAGTGTTATATTTTCACTTAGATTAATAAGTTGTTTTGATTTCTTTTTTAAGAAATCATCTTCTTATGTTGGATACCATTTTTATAATTCTTGTAATACATTTTATATCCAACATCTCTCATTTTTGACAAAACTGAATTGATGACTTACATATTTTCGATCTGTTAAATTTTTAGTTTGAACTTGCTTTGTGAATAAATAAAGTTCTAAGGATCTAGGTTTTAAAGATCCTAAAGATATTCAGATCTTGAAATAGTTTTGTGTAAAAAGATTAAGTCTAGTTTTAAAAGCGTGAAAAAGGAGTTTCATACTTAGATTTATTTAATTTGTACGAATCATTCGTACTTAAGTGTGTGGGAGTGCATTCATGGAATTTTAGGCATAACACTCACTTCACCATCACCCACAATCACAAAAGTGTGTTGTTGGTCAAGAGATTCTGAATTTTGAGTTGACACTATAAAAGAGGAGAATGGAAGCAAAGTAGGGAACATAAAAAGGACACGTACATTCCTTGGGAAAAGTCAGGAAGAATACCATGAAGGGTGGATACTCAGTAGGTATATTTCTAGACTTAGATATAGGAATTATTTGTATGATCTGGATTTTTAGTTTTGTGGTGCAGAGACCACCGTGGATGTTTCCCCAATTGAGTGGGGCTTTACCACGTAAAAAATATTATTTATCTTGTGTGTGCTTTTTAATCTTTCACTGCTATAATCTGCTACACAGACTTAGGTTTAAACTAAAAACCTATTTCGAAGATTCTTAAGTAATTTTTTCAAATAAACCACTTTAACACATCTTGTGTTCTTCTTAAAATTTTTATAAGAGTTTCTTCAAAAAGTAACTCGGAACTCACTAAACAATTTTAACCTTTGTTAAAATAACATAATGAGGCTTTTAAACCGAGATAGTTTCTCCATGAAGGATTGTACCCTTCTCTAAGAGGTGTCATATATTGCTTATTGGATTAATCGTGAAGAATCGACTTATAGGCTGGGATTGTGGGACAATCCTTGGTAGAGTGATCATCGATGTCACAAATGGCACTAGACTTGTCAATATGAGATCGATTTGGAACAATGGGATCCCAGCCCTTTGAATCCATTTCCTTAACTCTCTTTCCTAGTTGAGTAAATCTCATTGACATATCATCCCCATCGATGAGGTGATATATATTACGACTAAAAGAGCTTAGATTAGAAGATCACAGATTAAGTTTTTTTGGGTCCGATGTATCCTAAGCTCGAGTGTTTTCGGCACAATATTTAAAGTGTGCCTTAACTTTATCTTGGTCCAAGTCGAAGAATTCCTAGGAGCACATGGTCTCCACTATTTGTTTGGCATTGAGTGTAATTCCATTATGAAAAAGGAGATAAGTCTCCTTTTTTCAAAACCATAGTGGGGTCACTTATGTGACACCCTACCTATTTTAATCACGGTTGACCAGTCCTTTATCAAAATAACTAGGAATCTCAAATGGTCCATTCTTAGCATCACTGTAAAAAAACTGTATAAATACTAACCACCCATGATAAAATAAGTCGGTGCCAAAATTTCATCTTTCATTATTCAAAAAACACGAGGAAACAAATTAATTTAACCAAACCTTCCACACAATAATAATCTAAGCAATCACACGACAGATATATAAATAAATAAGACCTGATAAACCATCGATTCCCAAGACAAATAATCCAACTGCAATCTAAAATAAATAACTGGATCTTAATACAATCTGATAAATAAACTAAAAACTAAATAGTCTGAGGACAAGACATCCAAATGAAATATTGAAGAAATATGATTTAGAATGAATGAGCTGAAGCGTCTAAAGCAACTCCTGCAAACCTCCACAAGTGTTGCAACTATGCATCCCTAGATAGAATCATCAAGCTTGGCGTCCCTATGGCTGGACACCTAAAATGTTTTGAAAATATTTTGACACATGTCAGAGCCCAAGAAAATAGTTTGAAAATATTTTACAAGTGTTTAAATCATAGGTTAAATAAGTTATTTATTACACATGTAAATTTCCACGTACATTCTCTTGAGATCCTCACCTCTCAACTAATGTGCACGCCTAACTTACCCTACCTAGATATGCTACCCATCCCAACTAGATAACATATAGAAATAACATGATAAGTCTAGCTCACTCGTATTACCCATACAACACAATACCACAGTCTCAATAATCAATTTTAATCCACATATTATTATTGAATCAATTAGTTAAGTTTCTTCACTTAAATATTTTTTATATACACACAATCTATCAGTTCTACTATCATACATAAGTAGATATAACGTACTTGAATATATCTAACATACATATAACATATACAACTATAACATCCCCAGAATGTCCCCTCTTGATGCTGACATACTCTGCTATCAAGTTCATGTACCTCTCGTACTAATCAAGGACTACTAGTTCGTTATGTCTCCTAAAACCCATAAATCAATCAACACACATATTGGAGGCGAACATGGTTCTAAGCCTTTAGGATACGCATATACCTAACATACCCAAACAAAATGACAGTCCCACTAATACATGAGTCATAGTGAGCCGCCCTAAGTTCCATGTTTTAGGGCACAAATCCAGACCTCGCTGAAATCCCCAAAGTGGGATCGCCCTCTGCGTGGAAACCACCCGATAGCAAGTAGCGTAGGTATGTTCACACACATAATCAATTACAACCATAGATATTCACACAACCTGTATATGCATATTATTCAGTAGCGATAGTCACAACCCATTTTATAAGTCTGTACGTAGTAGATATCTCTCGCATACTTATCGTACCAATGATTACAATTATAACCTCTTATTATAAATTTACGAGTATTGCTCACGACCATAAGGGTCCTAGTTACCCCCTAATAAATATCAGTAGCTAATACACTCATACACTACTGGTCTAAATTATAATTTCAATTATCTCTCTATCATTCATCTTATTCTTGCAAATTTATAAATCACATTTATCCCGATAGGTTCTAGCCTTTAATCCTCCCATTGTTGTCGAGCCTAAACTATCTCATACGCCTACTGAAATTCATTATGTCCATTACTATTTTTGAGAATAAGCCAAAAATCTCCCTATAAATTTATTCATAAATTTCAGGGCTTAAAAAGGAAAATTTCACAATTCTAGGCAAACCGAATAGATTCCCCCAGGGGGCGAATCGATTCATTTTTCCCCAGATCGCCTTCTTCGTTCAATTTTCTGCGTTTGCTCCATTTTTATGACCACAACCTTCATGTATTCTTCTCAAACTCCCAACCAACTTTTTCAAACAATAAATTTAGATGTAGGGATGATTTTTAACGTAAATACATATGTAAATCTCCATTAAATCAATCCAAAAATATATCATTATTCCATATTCATTCAAAACCCTAGTTTTTTATGTTCTTCATAATTGTTCATCAAAAGCCGGATTTCTTTCATATTCATAACTCCATAGATTTTGATTTTGTTTTGTCTACATAAATGGACTCATTTTACATGCAATCCTGCCTAAAATTTATGAGTTCTATTCATTAAAATCTAAGAATATCACCAATAATAATTAAGTTGAAAACCCTACACTACATGGGCATTATAACTTAATTAAAACATGAAAGATAAACACTTTCCATGGGTTATAAGTCTGATTTCATTTTTGGTGTGCTGGAGAAGTCCTACCCTTTCTCCGATTATAAATCTGACACTTCGGTGAGGAGAATTGGTATTGCACCACCAAGAACTCTCTTCTCTTCTTCCCTTGTGGCCTCCTTTCTCTCAAGATTGAAATAAACATAGCCCTACACTCCTAGGGGCTGATATATTCCTTTAATTTTAGGAGTTCTCTCTACCACAAACTCCCAAATGACCGAAACGCCCTCTCGTAGTGCCAGTTTAGTCTAAAATCACCCTAGGACCCAAATACTACCTCCGAGTACACTAATTTGACTATTTCGATCCTTTCAGAATCAACCGTGATCATAAAATTACCATCCGAGTCACTTTAAAATAATTTCCTATTTCGATCTCATATAGTCTACACACAACCCGCGGTTGAGATTTACCACTGTCACATCACTATCACTCACTATGACGTAAAAATAATTACTTACTATTCACTTAGTAATTATATTCAATCATATTAATCATTCTCTCTGTGATTAATAAATTTAATCACCACATAATATTTTATTTTATTAAATTACATCATACGTGTAATTTAAATTAACGTAGTTAAATCAATTTTAAATATTAAAAAATATGTGGTGTTACATACTTCCCCCTTATAAAGGAATTTCACCCTCGAAATTGAGACACACCTGCAGTAAATATCTCTGGATAATGCTCATGCACGTCATCCTCCTTCTCCCACATTGACTCATCAACATTGTGGTGCCCACTGAAATCTAACAAATGGTACCACCTTAGACTACATCTTATGCTCACTACGATAAAGTATCACCACCGGTCTCTCCTCGTACGAGATATTGGATTAAGTCAATATCCTTTAATGGAACATGCAGAAGACCCTCTCATTCCTATGGTATTTATTCATCAAAGACACGTGTAACACATCGTGGATCCGCTGTAGGTGCTTCGGTAGTCCTAGCCTATAAGCTACTAGTCCCACCCACTTGATGATAAAAAAACGGCCCAACATATCTTGGTGATGGATCCCCCTTCTTATTAAATCTCGTCACCCCTTCATGGGAGACACTCGCACCAACACCTGGTCACTAACCTCAAGCTTTATGTGCCTCATGTCTGCATTGACATAACTTTTCTGCATGTCTTGAGATATACGGATGCACCCTTGAATCATCTCAATCTTGGCATTAGCGTCTTGAGTCATCACTACCCCCAATAACTTGTTGTCTCCAACCTCTAACCAGCAAGTGGGAGAATGACAAGGCCGATCGTACAACGCCTCAAATGGTTCCATATCGATGGTGAACTGGTAGGAGTTGTTATATGCAAAATTCACCAAAGGAAGATACTGCTCCCATCATTCCCCAAAGTCAAGTATTCGCATTCACAATATATTCTCCTGCATTTGATTCACTCTCTATGTCTGTCCATTTGTCTTTGAGTGATAAGTTGTACTCAATCGTAAATCCGTGCCCATCGCCTCTTAAAAGCTCTGCCAAAAATGGGACATAAAGATCTTGTCCTAGTCAGACATAATATTAATCAAAACCCCGTGTAACTATAATTTCTCAGCAATGAATAATTGTACATACTGCCTCATCTCAAAGTCCATGCGGACGGGAAGAAAATGGACCACCTTAGTCAACCGATCCAGTATCACCCATATGGAGTCATGACCCCACTACGATGTAGGTATCCCGGTAATAAAATCCATAGAGATACTCTCCCAGTTCTACACTAGAATCTTGAGTGGCTGCAACATCCCTATCGATCTTTGGTGGTCAACCTTCACTAGCTGGAAAATAACACACTACGAGACAAACTCCGCTATGTTCCACTTTATCCCCCACTACCAATACTTCTTGCACATATCTTGGTATATCTTATCCCCATTGGGATGCACTACAAATCTGGACCCCTGAGACTCTGACATCACTGCATGATTCAAATTCTCATCCTTTGGAACCACGAGTCTCCCATTAAAATGCAAACGTCCCTCTGAACTGATCAAGTGTGACTCTACCCCATTAGCTAACAACTGGTAAACTTTATCCTGACAATACTGATTCTCTTTTTATTCTTTCACCACCCTCATAACGATCTCGAGTATGACAACTAATATGGACATTCAAGCTCTGGCCACTTCATCATCGTGTTGAAGCTCTCTCCATTTTGCCTTCCAAACCTCCTCTATATACCCTGCAGGCCATCGGCTCAATGCGTCTACCACTATGTTAGCTTTACCAAGATGATACTAAATAGCAAACTAGTAATCCTTCATGAACTGAACCCACCTCCTCTGCCTCATGTTCAAATCTTTCTGCGTGAAGAAGATACTGAAGAGATTTATGGTCCATGAATAGGGTTAAATTGCTCCCCCAATAGATAGTACCTCCATATCCCCAAGGCAAAAACAACTGCGGCTAACTCCATGTCATGTGTTGGGTAATTCCTCTCATGGGGATTAAGCTTGCGAGTTGCATACACTATATCCCTCTCCTCCTGCAGTAATATACCCCCCCCCCCAAGTCCCTACAAGGATGCAGCACCCGATACTCCACTCCTCCCCAAGGCAGTGCAAGTAGAGGTGATGAGATCAATTTGTCCTTTAGCACATCAAAATCTAACTAACAATGGTCGTACTAAATAAACGGCACCACCTTACAAGTCAGATTCATTAGTGGACCCGCAATCTTTGAGAAATCCCAAATGAAACGTCTATAGTATCCATCCAACCCTAAAAAACTACAAACCTCGATCGGGTTTGTGTCATGGGTTGTCCCCACTCCTTCATTATCGATACCTTACTCGAATCAACCGCTATATCACTGTCAGACACAATGTGGCCCAAAAATTGTACCTCCCAAAGTCAAAATCCAAATTTCTCAAATTTGGCATACAACTGGTGATCCTGTAATGTCTGCAAAACCATTCGCAAATGATCGATATTCTCATCCTCAGAGAAAGAGTAAACCAGAATATCATTGATTAACACGACCATGAACTGGTCAAGGAACTCTCTAAAAATTGGGTTCATCAAATCCATGAATATTGCTAGCTCATTGGTGAGCCCAAATTGCATCACCTTTGATCCATGTCAGAAAAGCAATCTTAGGAACATCCTCCTATCTGATGTGAAACTGGTGATAATCGGACCTTTGATCTATCTTGGAGAAGTAAGTTTCGCCCCTCAGCTGATCGAATAGATATTTGATCCGAGGCAGTGGATACTTATTCTGGATCATGACATTATTTAACTCTCTATAATCGATAAACAACCAAAGCAATCCATCCACCTTCCTGACGAACAACATCGACGCACCCCGTGGTGAAATACTTTGTCTCATGACTCATCTCAGATGGGGGCTATAAGATAAAGCGATCGAGCTATAGGACTCATACCCGATGTTAGGTCAATAAAAATTTAATTCCCCGACTAGGCGATAGTTCAGGTATCTTCTGAAATACATCCTTAAACTCCTTCACCACTGGAATCGAGTCTAACAAAACAACCTCCTCCTGTGAGGTCCCCTCCCCTATGTAATACAAGTGTGTGCCCGCCCCTCCCTCAGGAATAGGCATCGCCACTAAGAACATCCCCAGTCCTAGAATTGAGATCACAATAGTCCTCACAAAACAATCCACCATCGCCCGATATCCATCTAACCAATCCATACCTAAAATAACATCATACCCCTCCATATCTCACACAAGGAGGCCGGTGGCTAAACACAATCTACCCACATCAATGTCCACACCCCTACAAATCAAGTGTTTGAGCAACCCACTACCCAACAGCGACTCCACACACATAATGAGACTACCAACTATCTGTCATAGGCCGATAGCTCGTGCAAATCTAGTCATTATGAAAAAATGAGATGCCCCAATATAAAAAAGAATCTTACCCTCAAGTCCATGAATAGGAAATGTACCCTTTATTATTGGTGGTGCTGGTGGGGCTTGTTGTATGATGTCATCTCAAACATTATAAACACATCCATACTGTAACTATCCCTACTACGGTGGGGCAGGTGGAGCTGGTGTTGCAGGTAGCCTTTATGCTTGTTGCTCCTGCGGGGAACCCTGCTGATGTGGTACTCTACCCTGTTATGGGCAATATCTCCTCTTGTGTCGCATATGTCCATAAATAAAGCACTAGCTTGGGAACTCCCTATGTCTCTGTCCCTGATGGCCCTAACGGTGTTAGCCCTATTGGCCTCGGCCCTATTGGCCTCCCCCATTGTTCCCTTGACCTTGATGACCCTGAGGATCATGTTGCTACTGAGGTACCTACTGGCCCTACTTGAAAACCTTCTTTGGGTCAATATTCCCCAAATCTAAACCTCTTGGCCTAAACCCCCTGCCGAGAATCCTACCCCTGGTTTCTGCTTGATTGTTGTTATTGTTGTGGTGCTCCACTAGCACCACTCCATCATGCCTTACCAAAGTGGCTTGGCTCACCTCCTCTTTTTCTTCCCTTTATATGGAAGCGATGGTCCTGGCATTGTAAGAGTGTGACATTACTGACATTTATATAAGTCACCAATGCGGGGTTACCAAGCAAGTGTTGTTTGATCCTCTAGGCTAATCCATCCATAAATCTCACCTTCTTCCTTTCCTCATTGTTCACTTCGTCTGGCATAAAATTAGCCAAATAAGTGAACTCCTCGTCATAATCGGCTATTAAACGGTTTCCCTGAGTCACCCCATTCAACCTCATCTGCATCTCTGTCTTAATTGCTGGCAAAAAGTATTTGTGGTCGAACTGTACCCAAAACTCTGTAATCAAAAACGTGTCTTTCTCCTCCATGGTGGTAACTGACTCCCACCACTGTAAGGCTTTTCCGACCAATCTGAATGTGTCCAACATATTCTTCTACACATGGCTGCAGTTGACCATACGCAGATGGTGTTATATACCTTTCTTCCACCGGTATGCTGCAATCACGTCTGAACTCCCCTGAAACTCTGGTGGGTGGACCTTCTAAAAAGCCTCCCTAACCCTCTGCCACTCTGAAGGTCCCAGGTGGGCCAGGACAACTAGCATTACTGTCTTCGGTGGCGGCTAGACCTATGGAAAAATAAGATCCATGGAATTCATCACCGCATTAACTACATGTTGCACTATGCTGCCACCTCTACTGCTGACACGGTCCCTGTGGTGGCTATAGTTACAGTGCCTGTGACTCTTGCTGAGCCTCCTTCACATTATCCCAGACCGCTGTTCTTACCACTTGTTCTCTCCTAGGTGGCATCTGAAAATATATTGAATTGTATGAGTTCATAGTATATACAAATAAAATAGCATAAGAACATAATCTCAAATGTGTAATCATGAATGCAACAACCCTAATAATATGGCTATATGTCAAGGAATCCTACACTAAAATTGTAGTAATCTGTATAGATCCTATGGACACTAGAACCTACTGCTCTGATACTATCTGTGACACCCCGCCTATTTTAATTACTTTTGATCAGTCCTTTATCAAATAACTAGGAATCTCAAATGGTCCATTCTTAGCACCACTATCGAAAAAAATTAAATACTAACCACCTATGTTAAAATAAGCTGGTGCCAAAATTTTATCTTTCATTATTATAACTACATGTGGAAATAAATTAATTTAACCAAACCATACACACCATAATAATCTTAATAATCACATGACAGATATATAAATAAATAAGACTGAATAAACCATTATTTCCCAAGACAAATAATCCAACTACAATCTGAAATAAACTAATTCAATATGAATACAATATGATAAATAAATTGAAAACTAAATAGTTCAAGGGCAACACGCCCAAATAAAATACTAAAGAAAACCTATCTAGCATGAATGTGTTGAAGCGTCTAAAGTAACTCCTGCAAGCCTCCATAAGTGTTGCAGCTACACACCACTGGATAGAATCATCAAGCATGGCATCCATGTGGCTGGACATCTAAAAGTTTTTAAAACTATTTTGACACGGGTTAGGGCCCAAGAAAATAGTTTAAAATATTTTGCAAGTGTTTAAAACAGTTATTTATTACACATGTAAATTTTCACATACACTCTCTTTAGATCCTCACATCACAACTAATGTGCATGCCTAACATACCCAATCTAGCTATGCTACCTATCCCAACTAGATAACGTATCTCAATAACCTTGATAAGTCTAGCTTACTCGTATTACCCATACGACATACTACCACAGTCTCAATAATCAATTTTTATCCACGTATTATTATTGAGTCAATTACTTAAGTTTCTCTACTTAAAATATTTTTAGATATGCACGATGTATCAATTATACTATCACACATAAGTAGATATAATGTACTTGTATATATTCAACACACATATAATATATACAACTATATCATCCCCAGAATGGCCCCTCGTGATGTTGGCATGCTTTGCTATCAAGTCCATGTACTTCTCGTATTAATCAAGGACTATTGTTTCGACATGTCTCCTTAAACCCATAAATCAATCAACACACATACTGGAGGAGAACATGGTTCTAAGCCTTTGGCATACTCACATACCTAACATAATCAAACGATGTGACGGTCCCACTAATACAAGACACATAGCGAGCCTCCCTATGTTCCATGTTCTGGGGCACAAATCCAGACCTCGCTGGAATCGCCAAGGTGGGATAGCCCTCTACGCGAAAAAACCCGATAGCAGGCAACGTAGGTATGTTCACACACATAATCAATCACAACCAAAGGATTTCATATATATGCACATTATTCCGAAAGTATACTCACAAACCATTTTATAGGTCTGAACGTAATATATATCTCTTGCATAGTCATCGTACCAATGATTATAGTTATAACCCCTTTATTACATATTTCCAAGTATCGCCCACTACCCTAAGGGTCCTAGTTCCCCCTTAATAAATAAAAATAGCTAATACACTCATGCACTACTGGTTTAAATCATAGGTTCACTTATTTATCTGTGATTTATCTTATTCTTGCAAATTTATATATCTTCACATTTATCCCGATAGGTTATAGCCTTTAATCCTCCCATTTTGTGGTTAAGCCTAGACTATCTCATAGTCCTACTAAAATTCATTATGTCCATTACTATGTTTTAGGAATAACCCAAATCTCCCCAAAAATTTATTCATAAATTTCAGGGCTGAAAAAGGAAAATCTCACAATTCTAGGCAAATCCAATTGATTCTCCCAAGGGACCGAATTGATTCATTTTTCCACAAATCATCTTCTTCGTTCAGTTTTCTGCATTTCCACCATTTTTTATCACCACAACCTTCATGTATTCTTCTTAAACTCCTAACCAACTTGTTCAAACAACAAATATAGATGTAGGTATGCTTTTTAATGTAAATTCATCGATAAATCTCCATTGAATCAATCCAAAAATAAACCATTATTCCCTATTCATTCAAAATCCTAATTTTTCATGTTCTTCATAATTGTTCATCAAAACCAAGATTTCTTTCATATTCATATCTCCATAACTTATGATTTCATTTTGTCTACATAAATGGACTTATTTTACCTACAATCCTACCCAAAATTATGAGTTATATTCATTAAAATCCAAGAATATCATTAATAATCATTAAATTGCAAACCTTACAATAGATGGGCATTATAACTTATTTAAAACATGCAAGATAAACACTTTCATTGGACTTGTAAATCGGGTTTCATTTTTGGTGTGCTGGAGAAGTCCCTCCCTTTCTCCGATTATAAATTCGACACTTTGGTGAGGAGAATTGGTGTAGCACCACCAAGAATTCTAAGATCTTTACTGAGTAGGTTTGATGCAAAAGTGACCGTTTTAAACTCCTTAGGTATTCTTGAATTGATGAAAGTAGAAGAGATTGTAAATGACCTAAAAACCTATGAACTTGATATGTTTACCTCCAAAAAAGTGCCAAAGAAAGAAAACGACATTGCTTTGAAAACCCGAAAGCAGGAGACTTATGTTTCGGATGACGATTCCGATTTTGAGGATGTCTCCTTGTTGACAAAGAAGTTGAAAAAGTTTCTTAAATTTCAAAAGCAATCAAAATATGCCAAAATTTTTGAGAAATTCAAGAACAACAAGGTAAAATCCACCCCTAAGATTGAAAAATTCAATAGGGTTGAGTCGAATTGGTGTTTTGGGTGTGAGGGGTATGGTCATAAAGTTATCGAGTGTCCCACGAGACTTAAGAAAGAGGGAAAGAAACCGATAGCTTATAGTTCTTCCTTAAGTGATAGTGATTCGGAAGAGGGAGAGAGTTCCCCCAATGACATCAAGTTTGTTACATTCTTGGCATGTCATGTGAGCGACGATGATAAATCTTCCCATGAAGACTCTCATGTTCATGACACTTCTGAGGCCGTTCGATCATAAGTGAGAGAGGGTGAAGCAAGTGAGGAAGAGGAGGTTGATGTGAAAGAGTTGTAAGTTACCTTTAATGAGTTGTATACCGAGGCAGTAAAGGTAAAAAATGCAAATTCTAAATTACATGTTAGGTTGAATGAGCGTGCCGTAGAAAATAATGATTCTTTGATTTAGAATCTTAGGGCATGGGAGAAGAAGCTTAGGGAAAAGCTAGAGTATGTCGAGAAAGAGAGAGAGAGATAGCCTTCGTGGTTTGATGGAGGCATTGAAAAAAGATGTGTTAGAGTGTGAGAAGCCTAGGTGTGTGCTTGAGTCTAGGATTAGTGAGTTAGAAGATAAGTTTAAAAACTCAAGTAAGGTTGAGTTTTACTTGGGATCTAGGTCGGAGAAGTTGGATAGGATATTAGGCACTGTCCAAGTCAAAGGAGATAGGTGTGGTATAGGCTATGATGATAGAGTTGTTACCATTCCCAAAGTCAATACCAACTGTGTGAGAGAGTCCACTAGGAACGTGAGGAGAGGTCGACATTTTGGTAATCATTCTAATCGTCTTTACACTTGCACACATTGTAGTAGGGAAGGTCACTTATTAGACGTTTTTGCTATTACCTTTGAAATGCTCCTAGGAAGTTAAGGAATAAAGTCCTTTCGATTCCTAAAACCCCCATGCATAATTTCACACCTATTAGGGTTAGGAAATCGGACTTAGAGGCTTTAGGACTTAAACTTCATGGTTCTCATTTGGTTGCACTTGATTTTTCTATGCTGGATCTAAAGGATGATTATGTTGCTATGTTTGTCATATGCTAGTTTTTGCATCATGAATTATATCTTGCTAATGTTATGACATGTTTATCTTTTGTATTATTTTTTTCATTTATTGAGTCTTATTTGAAAAATACAAAAGGATTTTGTTTTTGAATTTTTTTTTTGAGAAAATTCTAAAAGATTTTTCTTTTATTTAAGGCAAAATATGTTGAATAACCAAAAAGATTTTCAGCTTTTTTTTTAGTTTTGAGTTGACATGTTTGATATGGTATATTGGTGCGCTTGAACCCCCATCCTTTCATTATCCATGTGGCTAGGACATTTAGTCATAATTATTTATGCTTAGAATGATCTTAACTATTGTATTATGGGGTTGTTTCGAAGTTGATATGCATTTTGATTCGACTTTGTATATATGTCATCTTTGTACACATGCACGAGTTTAAATGAATGCTTGACATCTCATGCATATTTGAGTTTGGTGTGATGTTCTAATCTCAATTTTTTCATCTATACGTAAGTATTCTTAAGAAGGAGGTGTGCATATAAGAATCGTTTAACGTGAGGATTGGATATTGAAAAATGATGATTGTTCATGGGAAAGGACTGCGAGAGTGAAAAAATTGACTCGTCATGAAAGCCACCGTTTAAAAGAACCCAAAAAAAATCAAGGCAATAAAAAGAAAGAAATACCAAAAATCAAGCCAATAGGATTTTCTCTAAGTTGAGAATAATAGAAGCCTTAAAAGAGATTGAAAAGAGTGTATATATATATATATATATATATATATATATATATATATATATATGTGAGGGGGTTTGGCTGGAGAAAATTTAAACGGGTTTGCACCACGAATCCTAATGTGGAAAAATCGTGTCATGACGCTATTGTTTGTAGAATCGTCAAATTCTGGATTTGTGTGCATCATGTCACTGTTTAATTGTCACATATGGCTAAAATAAAGTTTGAAGAGTTCTAACTATCAATTAGAGATTCTTGATCATTTTGATGTGTTGGAATTGTGGTTAATTTGTTGTGGTTCACTCCCATACATTCCATGTTCATCTTTGAGCGCATTGGTACTATGTTAGCATGGAACTCACATTGTTTTATTTGTTTTATTTTTTATTTTGCTACTGTTTTGCAGTTTCTACTCTTCTCAGTTAATTTTTTCAAGAAATTTTTTCATAGGGCAAAACCTCATGATTTTTAGGACTAGATGTGAGATTTTGGTTTTTCTCATTCGAGCGAGATATCGATCTCGTGCGAAGCCTTCAAGCGAGAAGCCTATGTCATTTGAACGACAAGGCTGCCTCGTTCGAGCGACCTACTGAGGGATTTTTCTACTATTTCCTTCTGTTTCAGTACCCTGGTTTATATTGTCATATTTTTGGTATTGTTGGGTTGCTACTAGGTTTATGTTATGCAGTTCATCTTGATCATATTTTATTGCATTGTGTTTGTTTAGTCACACCTGATTAGTTTGTTTGATTTATGTTGTGTGATTATTGTTTGTTAGCTACGAATTTGATATCTTTGATCATTATTACCTGGTTGTTTTATGTTTATCTAGATATATTTCATTGATTATCTCATGCTAGATATGTCTATCTTTTCACCGGATAGACAAAAATGAGGATAGATGGATGTGATGTAAGGGGAGATTTTGTTGAGAACATAAATATTATTGCATTACACATTGATATCATATGTATTCATGCTTGTTTTTTTTGTTATCTTAATGAGTTTTCACAAATTGGTAGCCTTATTTTGTTGTTTACAAATTGGTATCCATAGTTTTGTTCACATGTTTTATATCATTTGTCCCTCCATAATTCACTGGAAATTTGTCTGTTTCACGTGTATAGGTATGCTCTAGAGATTGGAGATTTCAAGATTACATCACATTCAGACAGTTCATGCTTGCCATACCATCTTTTACTATTCTTGTCTTGTACTTTTTTAGAAAACATTTTATAGGATGGAATTTAGGTGTCATACGGCTTGACCGACCGACTTAGGCATTTCACTATTAGTTTTGTCCTAGAATAGCCAAAGGGGGAGATTTGTAAGGACAATTTTCAATTGAATCCATTGTATGTTTATTTGATGTATTCCTAGAACAATATAAACATTTAAGTCATAGGTCGTATTTTTCGTTGTCACGATCCCACACAGATTATTACGTATTAAAGTTTCTTGAAGACATTGCGACAAATCTCTAAAGATTTATCATGCCGATTTTATGGTGCATATTTCGTCTTTAAGTCAAATTGCATTCCGAAATCACTCAGGTATGAATGCATAATGTTAATAGGACTTATAGTATATTTTTATATGTTTAAGGATGCTATTTTAATAAGATTTTTTTTAAAAATGTTTTTAAAGTGTTTACAATTCGCTTTTATTCTGATAAGGATGCTTAGAGTTGTATTTTACACAAACTCTATTTCGCCATGTCGCTCAAACGACATTAACTATCGTTCGAGAGAGATCACTATGTCATTCGAATGACATGACCATCTTCTTCGAGCGACAGCTACAGTCGTTCGAGCGCGCCAGCACCTCAAGAAAATTATTTAAGGCGTGGTTTCTTCAAGATTTTGAAGGTGTGCAGTCTGAAAAACAGTTTACAAACCAATATGTTTTCTGCACAAAGTTTTCTAAGGTATTCTAAGTCTAAAACATCCTTAAAGTTTCAAAGATCCGAGTTATCATTCACATATACTATTGTGATCTTTGTTTGCACCAAGAAGAGTTTGTTCTACACTTGAACATTGGTTTTTGCGGTGGAGAAGCGAAAGACCCGTGTTCAACATCGTAGACGTTACAAGCCATATCGGTGGACACTAAGGCATATATCGACACGTGTATTGTGAACGAGCAACGTGGGAAAAGGACTTTCTACGTGGGCACTGTGGAGGAGTGGTTGAAGATTAGAAGAGCATTAAGTCTCATGAGGATCAAGTCGTTGAGTAAGACTTGAGTCTATTCCTTATAATTCCATATCACAGTGATTGTTTGGCTTGGGCCTTCTGAGGGTTTTTTCGTTTAGTGATTTCCTCATACATCCGACATTGTGAGTATTCTTTACTTTATTTTACTTGCTTTAATCCTTAGCGGCATTATGAGTATTCTTTACTTTATTTTACTTGCTTTAATCACTAGATGCTTGTTTAGGATTAATCAAGATAAAATTTGGTTAAGTTAAAATTAGTTCACAACTTGGTGTGGTTTGAAAATTGGAAAAGGTTTTTGTAAAAGGAAGTTGGTTTTTTATCATCCTAAAACACATTCCGCATAGAAAAAGGGGCCTACAGTTCCATAAGTTTAAACTCAACCTAGACGACCTTAAGGAGTCCATAGTTCCACTGGTCATCTTTGAGGGTAAAATTACGATGCCATTGGGAAAGATAGTCTTACCAATTAGAACGGGTAATATCTCAAAGTTGATTGAAGTCTTAGTAGTGGACATAGAGTCTCCATATCATGCCATTCTAGGTAGAGGTTGGTTGCACACCATGAAGGCCGTACCATTTACCTACCACCAGAAGCTCAAGTGTATTACCAATCGGAGCATGGTCGAGATTCATGACGACCAAGATACTACAAGGAAGTACTTCATCACAGTAATTCACCCTCGAAATAAGAAGAAGAAGGAGTCGAAAGACACCACATCGTAAGCTTAATATGGGGATGCACCCCCTAAATAAAAACTAAGGTACGGTTGACCAGGGGTGGAAGAGCATAGGGTCCATCCCATCGATAGGGTCATTGAAAGCCCAGTGGAAGTTGGTGATAATGATAACTTTCCATATATAAAGTTTCTTATCAGAATTTCCCTTGACGATCAAGAAAAGAAAGAGTTAATTGCCTTCTTGAGAAGCAATTTGGTTGATTTTTCCTGGAAGGCGTATGATCTGCCTGGAATTGATCCCGATGTAGCCTACCACCATCTACATGTTGACCTAACCTTCAAGCTAATTGCTCAGAAGGCGCACTGAATAGACCTCTAAAAGGCTAAAGCAATGGAGAATGAAATTGGTAAGCTTCTAGATGTAGGATCCATTAGGTAAGTTCAGTCCTCGAGTGGTTGCCCAACCCAGTGATAGTATGGAAAAGCAACGATAACTGGAGAGTCTACATTGATTTCACAGACCTCAATAAAACCCACCTCAAGGAAAGTTTCCCATTTCTTAAGATTGATCAGTTAGTCGACGCCACGATAACTCATAAGAGATTGCATTTTTTGGACGCCTATTCATGGTACCATCAAATTTTGATGTTTAGCCTCGACCAAGACAAAACATCCTTCATAACCACAGTGGATCTATACTATTATAAGGTTGTGTCATTTGTCTTAAAGAATGCAGGGGATACTTACCAAAGGCTAGTAACGAAGATGTTCAAGAAGAAAATATGAGACACCATGGAAGTCTACATAGATGACATGTTAGTCAAGAGAAAGAATAGAGACGACCACCTCACAGACATAGCCGAAACCTTCAAAATACTCAGGAAGTACCGAATAAAACTTAATGCAAATAAGTGATCATTCGGTGTCTAGACAGGTATTATCTAGTCAGCAATAGATTCATGCAATCAACAAGGTCGTTGCGAGATATTCAAAAGCTTACTGGAATGCTCACAGCACTCAATCACTTTATTTCCATGTCCTCAAAATATTGTTGACCCTTCTTTGATCTATTAAAGAAGGATAAAGTCCTCATGTGGAATGATGACTACTCAAGAGCTTTGGAGGATATCAAGTCCTACCTCAGCAAACTCCTTACTGATGAAGATCCCTTGTACCTATACCTCGTAGTATTAGACCACATTGTTAGTTCAAATCTAGTATGTAAAAAATAAGGCGGACAGTACCCTGTCTATTATGCCAGTAAGACTCTTTTAAATGCAGATCAATGTTACTTGCCCTTAGAAAGCCTAGCTTACGCATTAGTGGTTGCCTTTAAGATGATGAAAAACTACTTTGAATCTCACTCAATAACGGTGATCACTTTATTCCCCCTCAAAACTGCTCTTCGAAAAACCGACCTCTCTAGACGACCCTCAAAGTGGTCGATCGACCTCGAAAGGTTCGATATTCACTTTCAGCTAAGA
Source organism: Sambucus nigra (assembly GCA_949130495.1). NCBI lineage: Eukaryota > Viridiplantae > Streptophyta > Magnoliopsida > Dipsacales > Adoxaceae > Sambucus > Sambucus nigra. The sequence goes on from OX422214.1 coordinate 53,240,755, forward strand.
ATAGAAATTCAGGGACAAGTCTTGGCTAATTTCATTACAGAATTCATGGGGATAAGACCACTGAACTACAGGTAATTGATCAATTACCAAATGAGGAATTACAGTCCAAGGGTTGGACCTTATATGTTGATGGAGCCTCCAATTACAAGAGGAGGAAGTAGGGATCGTCCTCATCACACTAGAAGATGTTGTTATTGAGAAAGGAAATAGGTTGGGATTTGAAGCCTCCAATAACAAATACAAATACGGAGCACTGATAACTAGCTTGCAAAAGACCCAACTACTATGGGCAAAGCGCCTCAACGAGTTTGATGATTCCAAACTAGTTTCCAAATAAGTGAGTGAGGATTTCCTTTCATAAAAAATAAATAAATAAAATAAGTGACTGAGGATTTCAACGCAAAAGATGGCAGGATGGCAGCCTAACTTGCTGTGGTGAGAGACCTTATGGAAGGATTTGATAAAGTTTAGATTCAGCAGTTCCCCTAGGGGAAAAATAGTCTTACTGACACCTTAGCTGCCCTAAGCTCAATAATGGACTCTGATCTTAGAAGAACTATTCAAGTAGAGTTCTACGGCCAACCTAGCCTTGACCAAACAAGGTCACCCCAGGTCCTCCTCATATAAAGAGCCCTTAGTTGGATGGATCCTATCATTGCCTACTTACAAAGGGATACACTATCGAATGATGGAAAATTAGCTTGCCAAGTAAGAGTAAAGGCAGTCCGTTTCTACCTTAACCGAGGGAGGAAGCTCTATAAAAGGTCCTTCACAGGCCCTTACCTTTAATGTGTCCACTCGCAAGACATAGAGCAAGTTTTTAGTGAGCTTCATGACGGTATTTGTGGGAGTCACCTAGGAGAAAGATCATTGGCATTCTGCGCAATCAAAAATGTCTACCAATGGCCACACATGCAAAGGGATGCAAGTATCTATGTTCGAAGATGTGAAAAATGCCAAACATTCTCCCACATGGTTCATGAACCAACTAGCGACTGAAAATCCTTTATTAGTCCTTGGCCATTTTCACAATGGGGATTAGATATTGTGGGACATTGCCTGTCGCACCTAGGAATTTCAAGTATTTATTGGTTGGCATAGACTACTTCACCAAGTGGGTAGAGGCATAATCACTAGTAAACATCCATAATGTTGATATGACAAGGTTCGTTTGGAAGAGTGTCATAACACACTTTAGGGTTCCAAGAATGATCATCAACGATAATGGCACACAATTTGAAAGCAGCTTCTTTCAAAGCTTCTGTGATAAGCATGACATTAAGAATCACTTAAGTTCTATAGCATACTCCTAGATTAATGGTCTGGCAGAAGCTTCCAATAAAATAATGCTAAACGGTCTAAAAAAGAGGATAGAAAGAGAAAATGGTGCCTAGGTGGACAATCTCCCCCATATCCTTTGGGCCTATCATAACACGCCTAAAAGACCTACTGGGGAAACTCCCTCTGCACTCACTTATAGAATGGAAGTTTTTATCCCTCTTGAAGCAAGTCTTCCTACTATGTGAACCAACTGGGTCGACAAGGGATAAACGATGATGCATTGCGAACTAAGCTTGACTTAGTGGATGAACGAAGAGAGAAGGCCATGATCAAGAGGGATAACAAGATAGTCAGACGGAACAGTCATTATAGTAATAACTGGCAAACTAGTATAACAAGATAGTTAATTCGAGGAAATTCTAGGCAGGGGATTATGTCCTAAGGAAAGTCCTCGACAGTGTAGTAAGATCGTCAGACGGAAAACTAGGGTAAAATTGGGAAGGACCTTCAAGGTAATCAGGGACATACTTCAAGGAACTTATCACTTGGAAATTCTAGAGGGTAGGGAAATACCAATAGCATGGAATGCGACCAATATTTAGAAGGTCTACTTTTAGTCTTGTTAGTCTTTTTCAGCACATCTAGTTTATGCAAATTTGTGAATCAAACTTATGTTGCTCTCAAGTTATTATTCAATATATAAAGGCCTATTGACTCTTGTATTTCACTTTTGCATATTATTGTATCAATTCTATGTTATGTATCTCAATAGTATGCACCATTTACATATTATAACTCCATTCTCTTAACGCTAAGTAGAATTGCACTTGGTTACAGTAAACTGCTTTTCCTACTTCAACTAAGGAGCTTTCTTGCACAGAACATAACTCCTTTGGATTACAATGGATTATTCGACTAGCTTCAATCTAGGAATCTCCTTATGCCAAGCAGGGTTCATCATAATTAGAATAAGTTATTGAGTTTATTTTAACTACTAAAATCCTCCGATCTTTGTCATGACAAATACAACACACATCATGAGTTTCCCCGACGATAATAAAAGCCCTATAGGGGATCCTTAGGAAAAAAGGAAACCTAGGTTGGTCGCCAAATGTATTAGTCATTGAAAACCTGGCCGAGTGGATGGCCTATTAACCAGGTGCATTATTTCCATCATTTCATCTAGGCCTAAAGGAGTATGACGATACAACCTAAAATGTAAGGTGGATGGAATGATATTGCCAAGGCATATTGGACTGGAAAAATGTTCAACATAAGTTACCAACTCATTAGTCGACAAAAGGCCTAAAATGATTAACATTAGATACCAACTCATTTAGCTAGCGAAGGTCCCAAAATGGCTAATAGTAATGGCTAACAAAGTCCAAAGTAATTGTTAGGTATCAACTCTTCTTAGTAGACAAGTAAAATACAAAAGTAATTATTAACTATATTTAGATGGAGCATACCCAAAATATGATACCATTGATAAACAAGCATTATGCATTTTGACCAAAGACTGGAGAGCGTAATTATAAAAGATATTTCAAAAATCATACAAGGACACAAACTATTCAAGGGTGGCGAGCTAGATATTCATCTATGCAAGTTTTCTAACCATCATCTGGTTGGGTGAAAACACTTCTTCATAGTCTTTAAGATAGTGGTTCATTAGCTGGGTAGGAATGTCATCAATGTGAATCCATTTATCCGTCTTTCGAGAAGGGGGTTGGCGGTAAGATGGGAAGTCTACTTAATATTTGAACCATATATCTGAATCTTTAGTTATCTTAATCTTTCTAAGGGAATTCAACCACCTGCATTTGTATGCCACGTCCTTGGCCTCCTTCATCCTCACAGGCGCATCCATTTAGCCCTCGTTGTAACCTGCTGCCCAAGCTTTTAGAGGTCCCATCTTGAAGAGATATTTCAGACTCTTAACATCCCTCTGAAAGGTAACTATGATGGTATACTTTCGCTAAATAACCTCTTTTAGATCGGCAACCTCTTTCTTCAGGGCATCATTCTCAACTTCAATCATCTCGCCCACGTGGCCCATATCCTTGCTTATTGTAAGCTGGGCCCTCGGGCTATTTATTTCCTTATATACAGAGGAGCCAATCTCCTCCATGACATGGAGGCTATCCTTCAGCTTTTCCACCATCTCAAATTGCTCCTTATATATTACAGTCCTTATTTTCAACTGCTTTCATATCTTCAAGAAGGCCCGACAAGTCTACCCACTCAAATCTGGGCCCAAAACCTTCCCAAATTTGAGGAAGGAGAGATGTAGTCTTCCACAACAATAAGATACAAACACCAGAATAAATTACAAGCATATAGAACATAAACATAATAGAAAGAGGAATATTGGCAAAAGGTATAATCTTTTTTATTAATATTCTAAAGAGGAGGCAAAAGCCATTATAACCAAAAAGGAAAAAGCATTAAAATGCAAAATAAAGAGTCCTAGATATACATGGATTAATTACTTCACCTACTCAGAGGTTTCTGGTTCATTCTCCTCCCCAACAGCTTTCTCTATCTGGTCGGCAGTTACCCCGACCTCATCTGGCTCCTTTTCAGCCTGGTCGACTCGACGATCAGTAGGGGGATCCTCCTCAATAGCAAGAGGAAAAGGGCCTGGAGGATAAAGCTAGTATAAAATAGACTCTAGTGGAACTTCTGTTGCTCCAAGGTCTTGATCCCATACTATCTTAAAATATAGCTTCTTGACATAGGCAATCTAAATACATCGTCATTATACGTTATATTCCATCCCATTCGAATAGTTGTTCTCCTTCATGTTTCGGATCTCACCCTCCAATTATTAGACCTTCCCAACTAGGTTAAAGTTCTCCCCAGTCAGCCTTTTCTTCTCAACAACAATAAGGTCATTAAGAACCTTTAGCTTGGCAAAGGCGTTCTTTACCTTCTTATTCTACAGCTCAAAACCTGTCCGAGCATCAGTCAAGTCCTGTTAGGACTTCTTCAAGGCTTCGCTCAACTTTGAATTCTTCATGGTGTGGTCGGTCAACCATCCAAGAGTGTGGTAAAATAAGACAAACACTTCAGGGTAAAAAGAAGAATAGTCAGTATACAAAAGGGGAATAATAAAAAAATAGGATATTTACCATGGCAAGTGTCTGTACATATTTGAGGGCCAACTGATCTGCCCTCAGTCACGATAAGCGCTCGCAGTGGGCTGCAAGAATTGTTCCTTTTAGCAAATTATGAGCAAAGGACGGGGTGTTGGCCACACTGGCTCCCTCAGCAACAACAGCAATAGATATGGAGGATTCAGCTGAGCCCTTTAGAGGTAGCTTCTTCTTCCTCTCATCCTCTCTCTTTCTCTCTTATAGGCCCTTTTTTAGAGTGTGTTTTAAGGATGACAAAAACCAACTATCTTTTTGAAAAACTCTTTTTCCAAATTTTAAACTGCACCAAGTTGTCAACCAATTTTAAATTCACCAAATTTTATCTTGATTAATCCTAAACATGTATTTAGTGATTAAAGCAAGTTCATAAAAGTCGACGTTTGATGTACGTGGAAAGCACTAAGGGAAAAAATCTTGGATGGTCCAAGTTAGACAATCACTATGATGTGGTGTTACAAAGTACAAAGATAGTCTTACTCAATGGTTGAATCCCCACAAGTATTGACACTTATCTGAATCTCCAACCACTCCTCCACAATACCCACGCAAATCCATCCACAATACCTGTCCATAATACTCTCATCCACGAATGCCTCGGAGTCCACTGATGTAGCTTGGAAACGTCTACGATGTTGAACACGAACTCCTTCGCTTCTTCACCACAAACCCAATGATGTTCAAAGTGATGAACAAACCAATGGTGAAAACAAAGATCACTTTTTCATATGATGGTGAAAGCTTGGATCTTTACAAATTCTAAAGATGTTTCAAGCTTCCTTAGAAAACTAGTGCAGAAAATGCACCATTCGTATACTGATTTTTCTGGATTGCACTCTCACGAAATTCTAAGAAAACACGCCTTAAATAAAAATGTTGAGGTGGTGGCTCGTTAGAATGACTTAAGCATGTCGCTCGAATGAGATATCCATGTCATTTGAACGACAATGGAATCTCGCATAAAGGACTGTTAATGCCGTTTAAACCACTGTATGTGTGAGTTTATTTTTAACACAACTCTAAACTATCTTCAATCTCATATTAAATGAAGTTTAATCCTTTTAAAACACTTTAAAAACATTTTTAAAATATATCTTTAATAAACTAATATCCTTAATCATTTTAAAATAAATTTCGAGTTCCATTATCAGTACGCATTCATACCTGAGTGATCTCGGAATGCAATGAAGATGTAAAACATGCACCAATAAATCTCGACATAATTTATCTTTAAAGCTTAGTCACAATGTCTTCAATAATCTACGTGTCATAGAATGTGTGGGGTCGTGACAAATAAAATATCTATCTATGACTCAAAAACATGTTTTGTTTCGAGAATAAGTCAAAAACATACAAGGGACTCAATTGGAAATTTTGTCCTTACAAATCTCCCCCTTTGACTATTCGGGGACAAAACCCAAACAGTGAAATGCCTAAGCTGGGCCATCAAGCCCTATGACACCTAAATTCCATCCCATAAACCGAAAAAAATTACAGGGCAAGACTAGAAAATGATGGTCCGGCAAGCATGAAATGTATGAATGTGATGTAGTCATAAAATCTCGAATATCTTTAAGCATACCTACACACATGAAACATACAAATATCCAGTAAAGTATAGAGGAACAAAAACTATAAAACATTATGATTCCAATACATACTATTAATACCAATATCTAAAATCAAGGTCCAAGTCATTTGTTAAACATGTGAGCAAGATATGGATACCAATTTGTGCAAACTCATTAATACCGGCATATAAGCATGAAAGGATATGATATCAATTTGTAATGCAACAAAAGCAATGCGCTTAATAAACAAAATCTCCCCCTACATCACATACATCTCTCCCACTTTTTGTCTCGAATAGACAACCCAGTGAAAAGATAACATATCTAGCACGAGCTAACCAATGAAATATATCTAGATAAACAAGAATCCTTCCAGCCAAAAAATAATCAACACATATCAAATCGAAGCTAGCAAACAATAAGCGCACAAAATGAATAATCAATCTAAGCAGGTGTGACACAATGCAGTTAAAAATATAATTAGAAAGAATTACATTCCAACCAAACATACCTAGTAGTACCAAAAAAAATAACCATATGAGCCAGGGTACTGAATGACGTAGTGTTGTCGTTTGAACAACATACCTAAGTTGTTTGAACGAAGTCGCTTTGTCATTTGAACGACAAGCACAAAATCTCAATTCGAGCTTTATCAATCATGCAGTTATTCCCAATGAAAAATTTTCCTAAAAAAGTTAACTGGAAAGAGCAAACAGTAGAAAAATCGAAAACAAAAAAATAAAAATCAACATGAGTTGCATGATAACATAGTACCGATGTTCGCAAACATGAATATGGAGTGAATGGGTGTGAACTGTAAAAAATTAATCACAATTTCAACACGTCGAAACGATCAAGAAGCTCTAATTGATAGCTATTGATCATCAAACTTTATTTTAGCCATATGTGACAATTAAATATGTGAGCTTAATGAACTAAACAACCATCACGCACACAAATTCGAAATTTTGACGATTCTACAAACAATAGAGTCATGATACGATTTTTCAATGTTAGGATTCATGGTGCAAACCCGTTTAAATTTTCTCCAACCAAACTCCCTTATATATATATATATATACTTTTTTTTATTTTAGCCATATGTGAAAATTAAACATGTGAGCTTAATGGACTAAACAAACATCATGCACAAAAATCCAAAATTTTGACGATTCTACAAATAATAGCGTCCTGATATGATTTTTCAATGTTACGATTCGTGATGCAAACCCTTTTAAATTTTCTCCAACCAAACTCCCTCATATATATATATATATATATATACTTTTTCAATCTCTTTTGATGTTTCTATCATTCTCAACTTAGAGAAAATCCTATTGGCCCTATTTTTGGTATTTGTTTCCTTTTATTGCCTTGATTTTATTTTGGACTCTTTTAAATGGTGTCTTTCGCAATGAGTCAATTTTTCACTCTCGCAGCCCTTTCTCGTAAACACTCATAATATTTTGAATATTCAATCCTCATGGTAAACAGTTCTTACATGTACACCTCCTCCTTAAGTCTACTTATGCATAGATGAAAAGATTGAGATAAGAACATCTCACCAAACTAAAATATACAAGAGAAGTCAAACATTCATATAAACTTGTGCATGTGTGCAAAGATAGCATATATACAAAGTCGAATCAAAATTCATATCAACTTCGAAACAATCCCATAATACAATGGTCAAGATCATTCTAAGCATCAATAACTATGACCAAATATCCTAGCAACATGGATAATTCAAGGATGGTGGTCCAAGCACACCAATATGCCACATCAAACATGTAAACTCAAAACCAAAAAATATCAAAAATCTTTTCGTTTTTCAAGATATCTTAACTCAAATAAAAGTAAAATCTTTTTGTATATTTACAAAATAATATAAAACCAAAAATCTTTTTGTATTTTCTCAAAAACAAAATCGTTTTGTATTTTTATTTTCAAATAAGACTCAAATAAATGAAAAGAAATGATACAAAAGATACACATGCCATAACACTAGTAAGATATAAATCATGATGCAAAGACTAGCGTATGACAAACATGGAAACACAGTTATCCTTTAGATCCAGCATGGGAAGAATCAAGTACAATCAAATAAAAACCATGAAGTTTAAGTCCTAAAGCCTCTAGTCCGATTTCCTAACCCAAGTAGGTGTGAAATTATGCATGGGGGTTTTGGGAACCGAAACGACTTTATTCCTTAACTTCCTAGGAGCATTCCTAAGATCACAGCAAAAACGTCTAAGGTGACCTTTCCTACCGCAATGTATGCAAGTGTAAGGATGGTGGAAATGATCACCCAAATGTCGACCTATCCTCATGTTCCTAGTGGGATCTCTCACATGTTTGGTATTGGCTTTGGGAATGGTAATAACGCTATTATTATAGCCTATACCAGACCTATCACCTTTGACTTGGACGGTGCCTAACATCCTATCCAACTACTCTGACCTAGCTTCCAAGTCAAACTTCACCTTACTCGAGTCTTTCAACTTCTCCTCTAACTCTGTAATCCTAAACTCAAGCAAATGCCTAGACTCCTCAAAATCTAGAATCTCCTTTTTTAAAATCTCCATCAAACCACAAAGACTATCTCTCTCTTTATCCACATATTCTAGTTTCTCCCTAAGCATCTTCTCCCATGCCCTAAGATCCTCAATCCAAGCATCGTTATTTTCTACGAAACGCTCATTCAATCTATCTTACAATTTTGAGTTTTCCTTTTTCACCTTCACCACTTCGGCATACAATTCATTAAAGGAGACTTGAAACTCTTTCACATCAACCTCATCTTCCTCACTCGCTTCACCCTCACTCACTTAGGATTTACACTCAACGGCCTCGAAAGTGTCATGCACATGAGAATATTTATGGGAAGATTTATCATCGTCGTTCACATGACATGCCAAGAAAGTAATCAACTTGCTCTCACTGGGGGAACTTTCTCCCTCTTCCAGATCACTATCACTTAAGGAGACATTATATGTTATCGGTTTCTTTCCCTATTTCTTAAGTCTAGTGGGACACTCAAAAACTTTGAGACCATACCCCTTACACCCAAAACACCTATCCAACTCAACCCTATTAATTTCTCACTTTTATCCTTAGGGTTGGAGTCTACCTTGTTGTTCTTGAATTTCTAAAAAAATTTGGCATCTTTCGATTACTTTTGAAACTTAAGAAATTTTTTGAACTTCTTTGCCAACAAGGAGACATCCTCAAAATCGAAATTGGAATTATCATTCGAAACTTTAGTCTCCTCCTTCTGTGCTTTCAAAGCAATGCCCTTTTTCTTTCTTTGGCCCTTACTTGGAGGTAAACATATAGAGTTCATAGGTTAGTAGATCACCTATAATCTCTTCAAGTTTCAACAATTCAAGCATACCTAAGGAGTTTAAAATGTTCACTTTCGTATCAAACCTACTCGACAAAGATCTCAAAATTTTCTTTATCACACGGTTGTCAGGAATCTTATATCCAAAGTTAAACGACGAGTTGACAATGTTGGATAACCTAGCTTAAAACTCATCAAACGACACACTCTCTAACATCTTAATCCTCTCAAACCATGGAGTAAGGTTTTATAGCTTAGACATCCTAACTGTGCTAGTGCCCTTATCAGTAAGTGCAAGTGTATCCCAAGCCTCTTTTGAAGTTTCACAAGTCATGATTCTATTATACTCTTCCGGTGTGACATGTGAGGAAATTAAGTGAAGATATTAAGAGTTGTAAAGTGTAAGTCTATGTTCGGCTTTGGATAATGACTCAACAAGTTTTAGTGTAGTGGCCTCACCCTCTCGTGTAACCAGTGGAGTCCAACCCTTTTCTACTTCTAACCACACACGCTAATCAATTGATTTCAAAGAACTTCTCATCCTCTCTCTTTCTCTCTTATAGGCCCCTTTTTTTATTTTATTTTTTTATGAAAGGAAATCCTCACTCACTTATTTGGAAACTAGTTTGGAATCATCAAACTCGTTGAGGCGCTTTGCCCTTAGTAGTTGGGTCTTTTGCAAGCTAGTTATCAGTGCTTCGTATTTGTATTTGTTATTGGAGGCTTCAAATCCCAACCTATTTCCTTTCTCAATAACAACATCTTCTAGTGTGATGAGGACGATCCCTACTTCCGCCCCTTGTAATTGGAGGCTCCATCAATATATAAGGTCCAACCCTTGGACTGTAATTCCTTATTTGGTAATTGGTCAATTACCTGTAGTTCAGTGGTCTTATCCCCATGAATTCTGTAATGAAATTGGCCAAGACTTGTCCCTTAATTTCTATTCTTAGCTGAAAGTGAATATCGAACCTTTCGAGGTCGATCGACCACTTTGAGGGTCGTCTAGAGAGGTTGGTTTTTCGAAGAGCAGTTTTGAGGGGGAATAAAGTGATCACCGTTATTGAGTGAGATTCAAATTAGTTTTTCATCTTCTTAAAGGCAACCACTAATGCGTAGTCTAGGCTTTCTAAGGGCAAGTAACATTGATTTGCATTTAAAAGAGTCTTACTGGCGTAATATTCAGGGTACTGTCCGCCTTATTTTTTACATACTAGATTTGAACTAACAATGTGGTCTAATACTACGAGGTAAAGGTACAAGGGATCTTCATCAGCGAGGAGTTTGCTGAGGTAGGACTTGATATCCTCTAAAGCTCTTGAGTAGTCATCATTCTACATGAGGACTTTATCCTTCTTTAATAGATCAAAGAAGGGTCAAAAATATTTCGAGGACATGGAGATAAAGTGATTGAGTGCTGTGAGAATTCCAGTAAGCTTTTGAATATCTCGCAACGACCTTGTTGATTGCATTAATCTATTGCTGACTAGATAATACCTGTTTAGACACCAAATGATCACTTATTTGCATTAAGTTTCAATCGGTACTTCCTGAGTATTTTGAAGGTTCCGGCTATGTCTGTGAGGTGGTCGTCTCTATTCTTGCTCTTGACTATCATGTCATTTATGTAGACTTACATGGTGTCTCCTATTTGCTTCTTGAACATCTTCGTTACTAGCCTTTGGTAAGTATCCCCTGCATTCTTTAAGATAAATAACACGACCTTGTAATAGTATAGATCCACTGTGGTTATGAAGGAAGTTTTATCTTGGTTGAGGCTAAACATCAAAATTTGATGGTACCCTGAATAAGCGTCCAAAAAATGCATTCTCTTATGAGTTATCGTGGCGTCGACTAACTGATCAATCTTAAGCAATGGGAAACTTTACTTGAGGTGGGTTTTATTGAGGTCTGTGAAATCAATGTAGACTCTCCAGTTATCGTTGCTTTTCCGTACTATCACTAGGTTGGACAACCACTCGAGGACTGAACTTACCTAATGGATCCTACATCTAGAAGCTTACCAATTTCGTTCTCCACTGCTTTAGCCTTTTAGAGAGCTATTGAGTGCGCCTTCTGAGCAATTAGCTTGAAGGTTAGGTCAACATGTAGATGGTGGTAGGCTACATCGGGATCAATTCGAGGCAGATCATACGGCTCCCAGGAAAAATCAACCAAATTGCTTCTCAAGAAGGCAATTAACTCTTTCTTTTCTTGATCGTCAAGGGCAATTCTGATAAGAAACTTTATATATGGAAAGTTATCATTATCACCAACTTCCACTAGGCTTTCAATGACCCTATCGACGGGATGGACCCTATGCTCTTCCACCCCTGGTCAACCGTACCTTAGTTTTTATTTAGGGGGTGCATCCTCATATTAAGCTTACGATGTGGTGTCTTTCGACTCCTTCTTCTTCTTCTTATTTCGAGGGTGAATTACTGTGATGAAGCACTTCCTTGTAGTAGCTTGGTCGTCATGAATCTCGACCATGCTCCGATTGGTAATACACTTGAGCTTCTGGTGGTAGGTAAATGGTACGTCCTTCATGGTGTGCAACCAACCTCTACCTAGAATGGCATGATATGGAGACTCTATCTCCACTACTAAGACTTCAATCAACTTTGAGATATTACCCGTTCTAATTGGTAAGACTATCTTTCCCAATGGCATCGTAATTTTACCCGCAAAGACGACCAGTGGAACTATGGACTCCTTAAGGTCGGCTAGGTTGAGTTTAAACTTATGGAACTGTAGCCCCCTTTTTCTATGCGAAATGTGTTTTAGGATGATAAAAAACCAACTTCCTTTTACAAAAACCTTTTCCAAATTTCAAACCACACCAAGTTGTGAACCAATTTTAACTTAACCAAATTTTATCTTGATTAATCCTAAACAAGCATCTAGTAATTAAAGAAAGTAAAATAAAGTAAGTTCACAAAAGTCGACTCCAGATGTACGAGGAAAGCACTAAGGAAAAAAACCTCGGATGGCCCAAGCCAAACAATCACTATGATGTGGAATTACAAAGTACAAAGATAGTCTTACTCAATGACTCGATCCCCAAAAGTCTTAACGCTTCTCTGAATCTTCAACCACTCTACCATAGTGCCCACGCGAATCCTTCCGTGATACCTGTCCATAACACTCACGTCCATAAATGCCTCGGTGTCCACCGATGTTGCATGGAAATTTTTATGATGTTACACACGAACTCCTTCTCTTCTTCACAGCAAACCCAATGATGTTCAAAGTGATGAACAAATCAATGGTGCAAATAAAGATCACTTTCACTTATGATGATGAAAGCTCAAATTTTTGAAACTTCTAATGATGTTTTAAGCTTTGGAAAACCTTAGAAAACTTGTGTAGAAAACGTACTTTTTGTATACTAATTTTTCTAGAATGCACTCTTACAAAATTTTGAGAAAACACATCTTAAATAAAAGCGTTAAGGTGGTGGCTCATTCGAACGACTTAATCATGTCGCTCGAATGAGATATCCATATCATTCGAACAATAATGGAATCTCGCTTGAACGATTGTTAACGTCGTTTGAACCACTGTACTTGTGAGTTTATTTTTAACACAACTCTAAACCATCTTTATCTCAAAATAAACGAAGTTTAATCCTTTTAAAAATATTTCTTTAATAAACTAACATCCTTAATCATTTTAAAATAAATTTTGAGTTCCATTATCATTACACATTCATACCTGAGTGACTTGGAATGCAATGAAGACGTAAAACATGCACCAATAAAATCTCAGAATAATTTATCATTGAAGCTTGGCCGCAACGTCTTCAATAATCTCTGTGTTATAGACTATGTGGGATCATGACAAATAAAAAATCTATCTATGACTCAAAAATATGTTTTGTTTCGAGAATAAATAAAAAATATACAAAGGACTCAATTGAAAATTTTGTCCTTACATCTCTTTCTCTTTCTTTCTCTCTCCCTATTTTCTCTTCTTCTCTTCTGTCTTCTTTTCTATTTTTTTTCTCTTTCCCCTTGGTTCTCGAGATGGAACCACCAACCCTAGGGAGTCTCCCTCATCATTCTTCAGGAGATTTATCCTGTCAGACGATAGGGACTGGTCCTCATCGTCTATAATCATTAATCTCCTCTTTAGTGGTGTTATTTCCTTCTTTTCTTCTTGTTCTTATTCTTGTTCTTGTTCTTGTTCTTGTTCTTGTTCTTGTTCTTGTTCTTGTTCTTGTTCTTGTTCTTGTTCTTCTTCTTCTTCTTCTTCTTCTTCTTCTTCTTCTTCTTCTTCTTCTTCTTCTTCTTCTTCTTCTTCTTCTTCTTCTTCTTTCATCTTCGTCCTCTTCCTCCTCTTCATCTATCTCAATTGGCCCAAATAGACCAGAGTAATCCTCTTCTGGAAGCTTTAACTTAGGGATTGTATAGACCACTTGAGCAATAAATCTAGAAGTTGTGTATTTATATTCCAGTAGATAGGTTGTTGCACAAGGGTGCTCGCAGTTAGTCCTAACCTTCTAAGCCTTGAGGAGATCAACAAATTTAAGTTTTTGATGAGAAAGTTCTTGGTTCTTGTCACGAACTGCAAAATAGAGGAGGAAACATAAATTAGAAGATAAGAAAAGAAAAAGAAATAACAAACGAAGAATTCAACAATAAAAAAAAGTAGCGACCTATGTGATTATCCCCCAGTCAGGTCACTAGGGACCTCGTTACCTTACGTCCTCAGGAAGTGAGGTTGTTGCCGACTCCTAGCAATAAAATCCTACTCCCAGTACCCTTTATAAGAGTCAAGGAGGTTTATAACCAGAACCCTCTCAGTCTTCCTTGCCTTTAGGTGCAAGGCACCATCATTGGTATGCAACCAGACATAGAAGTACCAAATTTTAGGGATCCCTATGTAACAACCGTCACTTTTGAGACAGTTATTTTATATTAATTTACTGTGTGAAGTAATTATATAAAATACTGATGATGGAATAAATATGAATTAAGTGAGTTAATTAAGCATATTTACTAGATTGTTGCATATTTACTGTATGTGTATGTAAATATCATCATGTTGCGTTTTATAGTGTTGTGTGTTTTAAATGACATTTATGGTATAAATGAAACTGGAACTTGAAATGAGTTATAAAATTTCCAAATGATAATTTAGAGGGCGTAGTTAGTCCCGAAATGTGTGAGATGGTCAAAATAAGTGCCATGTTATCTTTTTGGGTTTCGGGCACTTTTGACTGGTTTTGACTCGAATGTGTAGTTGCGAGTCATTTTAATGTGGTATCAACCATTTAAGTTAGGAATTTAGACTAAATGCACGATTTAAGTCTTGCACCTCATTTATTCCTCTTAAGTGTATTTATTAACCTAGAGAGAAAGAGAGAGGAAGAGAATTGAGGAGAAAAAGAGAGATTGAAGATTTGGGATTTGATCTTGCTTCCATCTTCTAAGAATCTGAGATTTCAACCTCAAGGCAAGTTTTATACTTGCTAATATGTGATTTAAGATGAATAAATTGTATTGATTATTGTGTATTGGAAATAATGGAACAAATATGGGTCTAATGGTGTTTGAGCCCTAATCATGGTTTAAGTTGATGATATTGTAGGTTATGGTAGTTGATAATCATGTAAGATGGTTTTGGGTAGATTAATGTTGATGGATGTGTGTAAAAATGGAGTAGAAATTGGTTTGGGGGAAAAACTAGGGTTCATAACCCGTAACACATTCTTGGCAAATTCGCAGGCGCGAATCGATTCGTCCCTAGGGCGAATCGATTCACTAAGGGGTCAGCTTATAGGTCTGGGAACCCGAATAGATTCGGGTTAAGGCCGAATCGATTAGGTTGAGGCAGAAAGTTGGGTTGGTCATCCGAATCGATTCTCTTTTGGGAGAATCGATTCGCTGCTTGTGGCGAATCGATTCGGCCCTAGGGCGAATCGATTCGGCCCTAGGGCGAATCGATTCGAAATCATGTTGTTTTGAGTTATTTTTCTAACTCAATTTTCACCCTTTTTCTTTAGGCTTAGGACTTAGGAACCTTCTTGTATGAAGTAAACTTAGAGTCCTAGATGAGTTAGTTAATTACCCTACATTAGAAATGATTTAAATGGGGCTTATTCAGTGGGTGTACAAATTGATGTTAGGGCATTCTTTTCCTTTAGTTAACTATTATGAAACTAGGAGTTGTAAGGTCATATTGGGAGACTTTAGAAGCTCAATTGAGGTATGATAGTCTAGGTAGTTTATAATAACACCCTAAAATGTTTGGATAATAAATTAAGAGTTTATTCATTCATTGAGGTTGTAATGATGATATGATTTATGTATGGCTCCGGATAAAATCTGATGTATTTATTAAAATGGAAATGAAAATTGTAAATGATAATTACTTAAACACACCTATATAAATGCTATCATAAGGGAAGTACGCGCATGAGGTGAAGTTCCCTGGCAAGAGAATGCAGGGTGAATATAGTCCTCGGCCATATGATCGGTTATTATATGTTTTTCTGCGCTAGTGAGGTAATTCTGCGTGTGGTTATGACTCACTCGCAGGCATATGGACACTTCCCGACGTTGCGTTGTAGGATGCCCAGGTTGTCTTGATGATAGGCCCTGGAAGATGATAGTCATTTAGGGGCGCGCACAGTGGGGAAACCCAGACGGGCGGTCTTACAATCATCATATGTATATGAATATAACCATTCTTATTCAAGTGGGACTTGATTAATGAAATGCCATAAAGAGCATATACTGTGATTATGTTTCCTAATGAGAAATGGAACGATGAAATGAAACAGTGTAAATGATGGAGATTTTTAATTAGTGATATTCATTCATATCCTCTTACATGACTAAATTAAACTTAATCATTTAATTATTTTAGATTATGCTTTGAGATTGAGTAGGTAGATTCTTATCGTTATCCATCATGATTAACTGTTCATAACTGTCATACTCTTTATTCATCTGGTGATCACATAAAACCGGGCCCTGACCCGTTCATATTTCTTGTTGTGCATAAATCTTATGTTCGCCCAGGTGCTCCGCCGCAAGGACCCCCGTACTGATTTTCCATTTTCCTGTGTCTGGGAGCTGCAACACATTGTGGAGGTTGTGGGTTATTTTGTGATAGACGCCTCCATTTTTGTACTCTAGTTACGATCGTGTCATTTATTAGGGCGTGTGGCCCAAACTTTTATAATTGTCTAATGGGATGTATTATGTAACTTAATGAACTTGTTATACATATAGTTTGTGTGGACTGTGGACCGACAGCATATTCGGTTCCTACATTGTACACTGAATGCGGATGTTATATATAAGTCTCTTTGGGTATACACCTTCTTTTAAATTGGGTTGTTTAAATGCTTTCTTTAACTTATAAAACAAAATTTTTGGCAACCCATTTTCTGAAATATTGGGCGGTTATCCCGTATACTTATTATATTATTTTGATGCTGAGAATGGTCCATCTATGATTCCCATTATTATTAGAGTATCGGGCTGGCCACCCCTTATTTTGGTGAGCGGGTTGTCACACCCTAGGTTGGTCTCATACAATTCATTTATTCTATGTACCCCATCAACCATCTTCTAATTTTTTCTAACACATTGGACAAGGTCAACCTCAAAATATCTTTAAAAATTCAAAATAGATGGTTTAGGTGAAAGGTTAAACCCCACTGCACTATGAGCAGAGTTTGGATCTGGTGCCTATCTTTTATGTCCCTGACGTCATTTGGCACAGGGACACAGTCGATCTCCACCCACTTAGGGATACTATGATTTTTCCTAAACTCTTCTACAGTTTTTCCATCAAGAAGAGCCGTGAAGAAAAGATACTTTAAGCAATAAAGAGTGTAAATGAAAATGGTGAATTAAAGAAACATAGCAGAGAACTTACAAGCGATAATGATCCAAGAAAGCCTTGAAAATATGAAGAGCTAGAGAGAGGAAACATAATGACTTTGTGGAGAAGAAATGTTTGAAAAATGACGGTTGTTGAACTTCATTTTAACTTTGTGAAAAAATGATGAGGAATGGTTCCCCAAGAGGATTTTGGCACTTCAGATCTATGGTCAGACTAAGCACCCCCTACCATTTCAAGGTTATCATAAGTTTTACATCCATGTCACTTCCTACTATACCCGAATGAGCGTACCCTCGATAGTTCTAAAAAATTACAAGAGTGCCATATCGATTTTAAAACAATTCCAGGCCATAGGCCTTGAACTCACTTAAAATCTATCTGCCCAACTTCTTAGACCAAAGATTTTAGGGGCAATAGTGGGGACTTATTTAGTTCAAACCCAATACTTCAGCCGACTAGCCCATCACAAAAAATGGACTGCTCGGCCCAACTGGAGATAGTTATTTTATATTCATGTATTTGACATGTACTTAAATGCACGGAGATAAACTCAAATCAATTACCAACAATCTTAAAGGAGATATTCAGGGACACCTACGAGTTATCTACAAGATGGTTGAGTTACTTGTATAATTCAATCACTTATTTTTACAACTATAAAATGTAATCCATGACCCGGGACAAAGGGATGTAACTTCGATCATTTGAGAGACACTAATAAATATACAATAACCTCTTCATGGATGTGGGCAGATTGTCGAACCACTTATATTTGGTGTTGTGTGTGTGATCATTTACTTTCTCATCTTGATATTTCTTTGTAGATTTCTTATTATGATAATTCTTGCACTCAAAGTTTTCTACTAGTATTAGGTCACAATTGCAGTCGCAGAGTTGGGTTATTCACTGGAGGAGTATCTCTAGTTACGTTCAATTTATCATTCCTAAGATATAGTCATCGAGCAGTGTCGCTCCTTTACACCTTGTATTTATTTATAATTTAGTTTAGGTAGTTTTATTTATTCCATATTTTCCCAAGTCAAAGATTGTATGAGATGTACTTATATTCTGATTTTTATATTCGAGAGTTGGAGTTTATTTCTAATTTCAATTGATGGTATTAGAGATGTTTATTTTTGGTTTAACATTTTATTATATCCATTGCATTAATTCTATCGTTTTATTTATTTTATTATGCCGAGAATGTTTCCAAATGTTTTTTTATTCCCATGATTTTTGTGTTAGACCTGATCACGCTATTTATGAATTTTTTGATGTATCATTTTCACATATAAAAAGCATTTTTAAAACCCTTTTTGAATTTTAACACTTACTTCACTTTGCAAAAATTTTAAATCTAAGAGATTTACTTCCTTTCCATAGAAATCCTAAATTGTAACACCCTGTGTTTTTAAAACATAAAAATTTGTTGGGACTTTAAAATTTTGGGTAAAAATAATTTTTTGGAAATTAATTATTTTCATATTTAAAAATGATGATCTTGATTTATATAAAAAGAAATTTTTAACGGAATTGAAATCGGATTCAAATTAGGAGAGTTTTGCATTTTATAAAATAAAGGGAAAAATTCAAATTTCAGGGCATTCGAACCGGTTTGCAAGGAGGGGTGAACTGATTTTAGCCTTCTCCAAAGCAAGAACCTACCACAATTTTCATCCTCTCTTTTCTTCCAAACCTAAACCCTTTAAACTCAATTTTCAACTCAAGATTTGAAGAACTTAATCAAGATTGCTCAAGATCGTCCAAGAACGCATTTTCGTTATTTTTCTCGAGAGGAACGCAACTATCAAATCAAATTCGTCAAATTATTTTTACATGCTTGAATACTTATATTACTCCCCTTTGGTATTATGACTAATAATTATGGTTTTCTTAAAATCAATTAAAAATACTAATTAGGAAAATTGATACTAAATTTTGGTGCTTACTTTATTCAAAGCTTTAATATGAATTAAGACTCAAAACCCTTGCATGCTTAGATTAGAGGTTGGGATTCCACTAGAATTTATGACGTTCGCATGTAAAATAAATCATAGGGATGTTATAAATATTTCTCATGTAAAACCACATTAATTATGTTTATCTTGTATAGTAGAGATTTATTATTGTATGCTCCCAAAAAATATGAATATGAATAGAAATTCTATAAATTGATGAGAAAACAAATTGTTATAATTAATGTTATAGTGAAATGGACATAATTTAGATAAATAGTAATCTTGTGATTAATTTAAAGAATTGTTGTGATAAGTTGGAAATATGACATATGTGATTTGTTAATGTTATTAATTATTGATACCGCGGGGACGATGGGATTGTTTGGGTAGTTATTTCTCTCATCTTATTTTTAGGTTGCTTGCTAAATATGAGACTAGTAGGTAGGTCTTAGTTGTTGGTAACCCTTTCTAGGTATGGGACTATATAGTGTGGATTTTTATGGATGGATGATTCCGGGGTGGAACTGAATTGTACGTCGTTTCCATTGGATCGTGAGCGTAGGTGCGAGGCTAGGAGTAGCTATTGGTAAGTATTCTTCCTGAATGATAGGCTAGGATACACTTTCATTTTGGGGACATCTAGGTATGGACAAGGGGTAGTAGATGAATTTGTGCTTGATAAAAGGGTGGGGCTAATAGAAAATAAATAAATATTGAAAAAATTGATAATTAATACCTAAGATAATAAACGGGTATTAAAATATATTTGCGTCGCGAGTATGCAGGGCTGACAGATATCGGGTCGACTAACTATAGCAACGTGGGAGTATGTTGGCATCACGAGTATGTACATGGTTGACAGAAAATGGGCTGACTAACTATAGTGATGTGTCGTACATGGAATCTCATGAGTATGTGAAGATCTGACAGAAATCGGGTTGACTTGCTATAGTGAGGGGAATGGGTGTGATGTATAGAACCTTAAGCGCGCCAAGAGTGTGTGCAAAACCGATCAGGGATTGATTGTCCATAGTGGTGTTGAACAAATAAAAATAACTGGATAATTAAATTAAGTAAGGATAAGAGCTAACGTTTAAATTATAGTTAAAATAAAATAATTAGACTTAAATAATTGGGGTGGCTTAGTTATGTGGGTAGATGGTAGTAGTTTATCTTTACTCGCACGTTATATATATGTCGTTTAATTTAAAATACTCTATTATGATGTTTATCATGTATAATGCTATTGTCTGGGTTTACGGACCCTAATTGGAAGGAGTAACTAGTATTCATGTGATGGGTTATGACCCATTGTGTTAGCTAACATTTCAGGTAACGTGCTAGTGACACACCCCAACCCAGTTACTTATAATTAAGTTTGAAAGTCAATGTGAGTCAAATCATAATTACCTAAATCAAACTATAAACACTAGTATCTTTATTCAATTATTAACATGAATCAATAAAACTAAAAGCCTTTCAATATTTTAAGGTAATTATGCTTATTCTAGCTTACTGAAAAGATAAGTAGGCTTAAATTACCCCATTTATGTTTGACCAAATCATGGTTTTATGCACCCCTTGCTAACCCCATCGAACTCCTAGATTTGGCAGTGATATCACAATACCTGAAAAACATAAACATAGGAACCATGAGCAAAATAGCTCAGCAAATGAATCACTACTACACTATTGCATAAAATTAAATGCAATAAATCATATCCCTGTGATGATATATGCATTTTACCCCTGTGACATGCTATTCCAGATGCGCAATAGCGCATTTTAGAGAGTAAAAGACAATTTCAACAGTCCATGAGAAGTAACATCTGAATCTTATTTTTCAAAGATACCTTATTGTTACTCAATGGTCTTGGTCCTATTTAAAATACCCCATTTTACGATTCAAAGTCGCCAAAAATCTAATGTTCAAGTCTTGACCCCGTGTTCCATAATCTTTGATTTCTTGTAAATTTAAAGACCCCGCATTTCTCCCACCAACCGTTGAAACAACCTCCAAAATATTTGTTCTCTAACCAAATGTTTTAAAATTTAAATTATGTGGGACCCGATTTGAAACATCGGTGTCTAAAAAATTGGGAGCTAATCCACAAAAGAATACATCCCCTCCGAACTTGTATATCCAGCCAAGTACACACCCAACTGTTGGAGAAAGTAATTGTTGGACAAAGTAAGTTGATCATTATTAATCCCAAGATTTCTCAATCAAATTCTCACGGTGCACCTACCAAAGCCTCTCGTATTCCCTGTTATCCTCTCCCCACCCGACATTACTAACCGAAATCTAACAACATTAGGCACCATTTATCCACACAAAAGCAACAGTGACTAGCAAGTTCCTCCCAAAACTCCCTCTTCTTTCTATATCTCAGTTGATCCAATTAAGTTTTCATAATTCACCTACCCAAATCTCTCATATTACTTGATATACTCTATTCACCCGATGTTGGGAATCTAGCAACATTAAGCACAATTTATCCACTCAAAAGCAACAGTGAGAAGGAAATTCCTCTCAACACTCCCTCCTCTTTCTATATCTTAAGTGACCATAAATACAAAACTACCAACAATCACCTTTCAAGAGGTTTTAACACAAATGACTACAACACCCATGTCATGAAAATCCCATCAACCTACCTAGTGAAGAAATATGAAGCTAATGACACTCCCCAGCAAAAATCAATCTTCTTGTTATTTTTTAGATTCTTGAAACATGACAACGTCCAGTTTTTCACAATACAACTTTTATGGCCCTCCTTTTTTCTTTGGTCCCAAACCCCTCACATTCCAAGAGATTCCATGATGATCTTCACTGCTCCACACTACTTAACCTCTCCATTTCCAACTCAAAGCTGATTTTATTACTGTTGATGTAAAACTAAAGATTCTTTAAGTTCTCTCTGACCTTCCAACTACCTAGTTTTTAGCATATGATGTTCCTTTTTCTTTTTTAAGAGGTACAGTTGAGAAATTCACTATTCTCAATAAACCATAAAATACCCTTCTCTTCCACACCCAACTCCCCATACCCTATTACAAGCAAGCCTATTTGGTGGAAAAAGAACTCTCTCCCTCTCTCCCTCTCTCTCTCTCTCTCTCACTCTCTGAGTTGTGATTATCAAGGTTTACACCTATCTAGGACACTGCAATGGCAATTCATTGAAGGAAGCAATTAAATGGTAGATGAACCAAGAAATTCCATCTAATTCCAACTGTGAATTCAATACAGCACCAAAAGGAGTACTACCACTAGCATATCAAGTATTGAAGTTAACTGATAAATAAAATGTTGTCACCGAAGTGAAGATGTTAAAGATGGATGTGTGTCATAAAATAAAAGTTAAGAAATTAGAAACGAACACATTTGTGAGGCGGCATAACTTATAAATTGTAAAAGATTGCCTTAAAAGGTAGGACATATACACAGACCAATAAGGAAGACTGATGCTGGTATTAATAATAATGCTTGTTGAACTAGAAGAAATGGATCCACGTGAATTGAAATAATATGTAACGAAATGATAGCTTCCATTAAATAGAACATAGTGTCTAAATAGAAAGAATAACAAAATCATGTTCATGTCAAGAACTTTTGATGATTATGATGAGACTTTATTGGGCGGTAGTGGAGCACATAAATATACATATACCTACGTTTCAAGAATTAGATTTGAATTGGTAGGGGTTAAGGTAAGGGAATATTACTTGCTGCAGAACGTGGTTCGCCATCTTCCAATCGACACGTTGAAACAATATACGGTGGAACATGGTCAATTAATGGAAGTGGATAAGGAAGATACTTCTTTTTTATTTTTGGATGATAAACAGATGGTGAAGATGCTTCCAATTTGTCATATGGCTTAAGTTCATCTAGGTCTATTCTTATACTTATAGTGCCTTCACTCTCTTCAGAGAATGTATTCATACACTGGTCTTATATCTTCCAGGAATCGTATTAATTTGAAAATTTTGAATACCATCAAATATTGTGTATCACTAGGTTTGTGTACAATTTCCTTTGGTACAAATACTATGTAAGGTTTGCATATATTTTTGTATACATAAGTCGTGGGGTCTGTTCAATGAGCTTTCAATGGTTTTTTCATAGTTTGTGTTGATTTCATCTTTTATTTAAGATGTGGTGGGTGGTGAGTATGTATTTATGATGGTGTTTGTGATTAGTTTCATGATTTTGGGTTAATCATACGGATGGAAAAAAAAGGAGGACAAAGGACAGTCTTAAAGTGCAATTTATTTTTCTTTCTTAGTGGGGCAGAACTGGCATTTTGAAACATTGTTTGAATGATAACAGCAAAAATTTTGTTAAGCCACGAGACTTTAACTACCGTTGGATTATTTCACTAACAATTTGGAAGTAAGGGAGGCAACTACCACAACTCTATTTTCCCAAACCAGAAGGGAACCCTTTGTAACTATCTCTAATTTTAAAGGAGTTCATAGAAATTTACCTTAATATATACATATATATTAGGCTTATATGTTTCCGAAAATATGTAACAGAAGAAACATGACGTCAATAATACAATTTACATCGTGAATTTGCACATTTCATACCATCGAGAGCAAGAGACTTACTCTTTACATCCTGTCGCAACAAAGACATAAGGGCTTTGTGCACAGCATCACGCTCAACATTTTCACCTGTAGTTGCGAACTTGTACAATATATCAAAACATATGATAACACCATTACGAAACACACTTTGAACATCACAAACTACATTACAGCAAGTAGGTTAACAATTCTACATTTCTACATGCGTATAGAGAGAGGAAGGGGGGTACCTGTAGGGAGGAGCTACCCAAGCACGTCAACAGTTTTAGACAGATGTTCCAGAGTATTTTTGTAAAAAATAGGAAGTCCACGCACAGCTTGTACCCCCATCTATGAGAATCCATGGACAAAAACTAAGTTCCAAATTTAACTTCTAAATACTACACACATGTATAAGTACCAAAATGATATATAAATAATTCAACATATAAGCTAGACCTAAGTACAAATAAATACTGAAACTGCTTATACATGCTACTTTCTCAATAGTCCGGAGAGATAATTGAATCTTAAAAAGGAGAGGCACTTAGTTGTGAATACTTCTCTTATTCCATCTTAGTGGAAGTCAATAGTAGGAATGACAAATTAAGGGGTCACGTTGTCAAATTTTTATCCAATGGGCCAAATGGATAAAATGTTGACGCAATATTGAAAAATTACCAAACCATGTGTCTTGCCCTTGTATTCATAAAATGAGTTGCACCCATTTGTTTGGTATCTAATTATTCTCATGTGTCGTTGTTTTGTTAGACCATTAACTCGACATGTTGATTCCTAACTTCCTTTCAGATAAATAATCACATACGCATGGCTGTCACATGTATAACTTCCACATGGATGTCAATGCCATGTGTGCATGGATTCCAGCTACATGAAAAAGGAGGAACAAATACTTGAGGAGTTCGTCTTTTACCAGCAACAATACCATTAGAACACTCGGTGAGAATAGAAAAAACGAGAATGGCTGTAAGGGAGAGACATATTCTAAAAAGGAGCATAATATTCAACACGAGATCATAGAATTCAACTGACTGCCATAATTTGTTTAAGAAGGTTGGATCACATGTTAGATTGTGACCCTCAGCCTATATATAGGGAGCCAATGAGTCACGGTTTTTATTACTCGTTTCGATTTTATACTAGCAACAAGTATCGATTCAAAACAAATAAAATTTTTGTGATTCTTCTCTTCCAAGACAGAGAAATGATATTCTTTGTTTGAAAAGTTGTGTTCAAGTATATCGAAGAGCTTGCATAGAGATTTGCACATAATACAACATTCTCACTTGTTTTCTGCAAGGAGATGACCAATTATGTATAAGCAGTTAAAAATTTTTTATTGAACATGTATACATCTGTTTTGAAATTGTGACCTCTGTATTAAAAAAATGAGTGGAACCTGAGAGTGTTAGTATTCACATTAGATTTGAAAGAATCAAATTTACAACTTGCATCCCCATATATAAACGTTCATTTGTGCCCCATACACCCCATCATTCAATCATATATCGACCTTAATATAGCAGGCTTAAAAGCACATTGCTGAAATTGCCTCACACCACACCATATTATATTTACCCCAATTTATGTTAGAAAGTCAAACATAATTTACCTGACACCACATCCCTGAAATTAACCCGACCATTCCTATCAAACACAGCGGTCCATCCTGCACCAAATTCACATCCAACAACTGTATTGATATAGGCCTACCCGACGCAGTGATATCCAACTCAGGTAAATTTCTGGCCAACACGTTTGAAGCGTCGTAAGCAAGAAGACCCAACACAGGAGCAATATACACGTAATCGAGTGAAGGGTAATACACCACAGACCAATTGCCAAAATTTTGATAAACTAGTACAGGCCTCTCTGCATACGTTTTCTTCATAACACCAACAGGAATACGAAACTCTGTACATATTAACCACTCTAGTCCTTAAGCTACCATTGTTGATTCTCATTGCTGAAACTCTAACCCCGGTCAATTTGATGGAACAACACCATTATAAGCAATACCAGTGCGAGGGCGAGCAAAAGACAATTTCAACAGTCCTCAGAATCAACATCTCAAACTTATTTTTCAAAGATAGGTTATTCTTACTCAATGTTCTTGATCCTATTTAAAATACCCCATTCCGATTTGAAGTCGCCAAAAATCTTTTGTTTAAGTCTTGACCCCATGTTCCATAATCCTTCATTTCTTCATAAATTTAATGACCCTGCATTTCTCCCATCAACCTTTTAAGAAACCTCCAAAATCTTTGTGCTCTAACCACGTGTTTTAAAATATAAAAAGTGTGGGACCCCGTTTGAAACATCGGTGTCTAAAAAATTGGGTAGCTAATCCACAAAAGAATACACACCTTCCAAACCTGTATATCCAGCCTAGATCACTGATAAGCACAATATACTCAAATCCAGAATAAGAATGCAACAGAAACAAGGAACAAGCTTTGTAGTTGAAAAACTGAAAAAGAAGCTTCACTGTCACTGGTCAAAAACCTGGAATCAGATCCAGTTATACTAAATCTAACAGATAACTAAAGCGAAAAAGATACATTTTCTGTAGGAAAAAAAGTTGATTTAAGCCATGGCAAAGTTGTGGCTCTGCGAGCAACTTTATCCTTTGGTATCCTTGTTATCAACAGAGACGACATTACAACAGAACATTTCATCTCTCAAAACCGTTATAGATGCTTCAACTTCTGAAATTGTGACATATGTTTCTGTATGTGTTAATATTCCCATTGAATTTAAAATACTCGTATTCACAACATCCTGTTTGGAGGCATGTAATTACATCCCCGCCCATGCTCCCCATCATTCAATCCTATTATCAACCTCAATACAACAAACTTAAGGCAATTGAAAAAGAAAATAACAATAAACTGAAGGGAGTGGTGGCAAATTCAGAAAAAGAAAAGAAAAACATGAGATGAAAATCATAAGATAGACGTATTTGATTCACATTACAAAGAAAAATTATCTTTTACATAAAAGACCTCTGTAAAACACAGAATGAAAACATTTGATTCAATCAATGCCTGCGACCAACATAACCAACAACACCTACGACCAAAATTATTGTTGCAAAGGAAACGAAGTTCCAAAGTCCCTTCTTCTTATGTGCTTCTGTCACTGCCACTGAATCCTTCAACATCTCGTTGGTCATTTGAATCTTCCTTTCTTTCTCCCCATTTTCGTCCAGTAGGCCTTTATTGACAGCATGTAGTCTGTCAATCTCACTCCCCAACCTCTGCATAATCTCCATTTTCTCCCTTGTGAAACCATCTCTCTCCTTGTGAATGGCTTCGGTGAGTTGGGTCATCTGAGCAGATGAGCAGTGTGGAATGGTCAGTCAAATGAATTAACTGAGATTGCAGGGACCCGTTTGAGAGTTGGAGTGAGTCCACCTGTCTCCGTAGCTCAAACGTCTCCTTCACAAGAATGGCATTCAGGGACTTGAGGCTCTCGAGCTTTTCAGCCATGCCACTGCTTTTCACCTTCTTTTTAGCCATATTCAAATCGAGATGATAGCTTTTTGTATGGCGGGTATAAGCTTTGTCAAGATTCTAGCCTTTTTGAATGCAAAGATGATACACTTGTGATGTTATATCAACTATATATATAGTTTTTGTGAGAGGAGCTAAGAATGGTACGTGCTGAAAAAACATGAGAGTTTGGTAAGAGGCTCAATTGTAGGGCTTTGTCACGTCACCTTTTTGACTCAATTACATTCAAATTTCTCAATCAATTCAAACTTCCTAGAATTACATTCAAATTGAAGTGCTTAGTACTAATTGATTCCTTTGCCTAAATTATTTAAATTTCAATGCACATGCTGTAACATCTATATTGAATTTAAAAATTTGAATGTTGCACCTCTTTTATTATTTATCAAAATGTTTTACTTATTAATGCCTCATTATTTATTTCTTTCTGTGTAGGGTTCAAATTTGAATGCACATTCTCTCACATTTATATTGAATTTAGATTTTTTTGCTAAAATATTGTAAAAATGGTTTAATAACGATTTTTTTTCCCAAACATTTTTTTTAATATGCTCTTAACACACTTGTATTTTAGCTCCCACGATGTTAATAATTCAACAAATAATAATAATACTCATTTTAAATGAGTTCAGTAAATTTGAACTCATCAACATTGGTGTATTTTTCTTTTATTTTATATATTAAAATAATATTTCTTTATTCCATTAATACAATTTTCATAAGTTTTAGATAACTCACCCAAATAGAGTTTTCAATGCTCTTTCTATGCCTACACATATAATTGACACATTTGGTACGGCACACTGACGTGTCGCACTCGTAGTGACTTGTGTCACACATCAATTTGTCGCAACCAAATGTGTTAATTTTGTTTGTCGGTCTAGAATTATTCTTTTGTTCAAACTTTATGCATTTGGATATAAAAATAAACACTATCATCATAATTGTACAATTTTCTATATTCATTCGTGTTTCACCTAAGTTTATCACTATTTTATTAAATTTGCTTCATTTTAAGATAAATAAGTCGAATATTTGATACACGTTTATCAAAAATTATATAAATCACGTTATTTATGTTTGCCCCCGTTAAACTTTTTATATTGACTTTGTTCCCCAACATTTGCACTTCTTGAGGTTTGACAACCAAAATATTAGCAACGAAAAAAGCGTCGGAAACAATACTTGCTAAAAAATTTCGTGCCCCTTCTATCGCCACTAAAAGTCAATTTGGAGTCAAACCCCAAGAAATGAAAATTATGGGAGCTAAACTCAATCACAAATAATTAATTAAGGCCAAACTTTAAGTTAAGGGTACAACCGGTACGGGATTTTACCGTACCGTACCGCTTTGGTCCGACAAAAAATGATTTTGGTTTCATATTATGAAATATCGAAAATCGATTTTACCGAAACCAAAAATACCGTAAAAAATTTGGTTGGTTTTGGTTTTTAGATATAAAAAACTGATTTATCGAATTTACTGTACCGACTTATCGTACCGAATTTACTGTACCAAAATTACCGAATTACCATACCGAAATAGCGTACTAAATTTACCACATATTACCATATCAATTACCAAATAAAAATTATATTTAAAAAAATATATCTACCCAATTATCAAGACCCTTCATTTTTTTAAACTAATCTCATCGATTCATTTTCCTTACTATAAAAGTCACAAAATCCTAAACTTAAACACAACAAATCAGTCGCACACCACACACAGCAAACCAAGAATCTCTCTCTTCAAGAGTACAAGGTAACTCTTCCACTTTTTCCTAAATCATTGCAAACTATGTATATATCTCTTTTTTTCCTTATGCATGCTTGTTCGAGTTGCGACGTCCCTGTTTGTTTTTTCCCATTGCATATTTGTATTGTGTATTTACAAATCAACACCAAAGCAAAAATAAATGGTTTGTGTGTTTGGAAAAAATTAAATACCACTTGTGCGTTTTTCCCCGTTGCCTTCCGTATAGAGTTCCAAATCATTTGGAATACCACCTGTGCGTTTTTCCTAAATCGTGTGTTGCATTTTTTCCAAATTGTGTTTTGCTTTTTTCTCAAACCATTTGTCTGGAATACCACCTGGTCGGAATATTAGATCCTTCCAAATCATGTATTCCACCTAGCCGGAATACGCGATATAGCCCGATGGATTCATTCACATACAAGTATTGAAAAAATATATATACCTACTACGAAATTAGCTTTTGATTGTTATGTTAGGAAAAAACTTATAGTTTTTCCCAAATCAAGTGCCCTCCGTTATACAGCCTTGAGATTTTGATTGTTGTGCCATACAATATATTTGAAATTAGCGTTTAGATTTTGTTTGTTGTATTGTACCATACAGTATATTAATTTCACATTTGAAATTAGCTTTTGATTGTTACTTCCCATATAAATTAATTTATACCGATTGGTTTTGGTATTTACCAGATTTACCAAAATATATACCAGACTTACTGAATGCATAAACTGATCTAAAATTTTGGTATTTATCCGGAAAAACCCGAATTGAAACTGAAATTATCGAAACAAAAAATACCAAAAAATACCAAAAAAAAATTGAAATATGGTCGGTTTGGTTTTTGTTTTTTTGTTTTGATGTACCATCTGGTAAATTTGTACAAAACGGATTTACCCTTTAGATTATGGTTTGGTATTGGTAAGGGGTCGTTACCGACCATACCGTACCGGTTGCACCCCTACTTTAAGTAACCTTTTTATATATAGGTTTCTGGTTTTTTCTTTTTTATTGGGTTATGTGGAGATGACGCTCGTTAATTCTTTGTAATTGAGTTTAACCTCCGTAATTTTTATTTCTTTGGGTTTGTTCCCCCAAAATGACTCTTATTAACAAAAAAGTGTCGCAAAAAAGTTTTAACAAATATTTTTTGCGATATTTTTTGTCAAAAAATGTTTTATCAAATGTTTTTGTGATAATTTTTTCACCACTACAAGTCATTTTGAGGGTCCAAGAAATGAATATATTGGGTGTCAAAGTCAATATCACAAAAATATTGGGGATCAAAAATCCAAATCACACTTTTTATTTGACTTATTTTAAGGGTAGTTTGATATCTTAACACAATATTTGGGCAAGAGAGGGAATCAATTCCCAAATGCGATAAACTTTTGAGTACCAAAAGAGGAAGATAACAAAAAAAATGGAGAGAAGAGAGAATAAACAAAAAATATATATCCATTATATGCTCTTTATAATGGATATGATTTGTCATACGCATTTTTCTAATACGACATCAATAATGAGTGAAATTCACATCATTTTTTTTACGTTGTTAAGTGGAATTTGAGGTAAAAAGTAAAAATTTCGATGTGAAATAGCAAAAAAAAAATTCAAACGTATTTAGTCTAATATAACTTAAATTCTCGGTCAATTTTAATGGACCCAATAAATTTTACTTGTTTTTATTTCAAACTCGATCAATAATATAATTAGAAAATCTACTAAACTATTATGTTTTACATTTCACCATATTTTATCAATAAAAAATATCATTATAGAAAGTGTTTGAAGAAGTTTTGCACAAATTTATTGAAATAAAATTTCAATGGATGTTAGTTGCAACACCCCGTATTTTGTGGGTATTTAAATTACATGAGTGTTTGTAATTTAATAATTTGAGAAATAAAGTGAATGAATTAAATATTAAGTGGTGAGTATTAAATTAATATTTATGTGTACTATATTTACTTGTGGGGTACGTAAATGAAGTTGTGTTATTTTTGGATCAGGTCGTAAGTGGTAAAAGCGACGAGTTGATAGAATCTTATTCGGGACACGCGCGGCGGTTGTGTTGGGATTAAAATGATGATTTTTGATAAGTGACTCGGATGGTCATTTTGAGTGCACAGTTGATCCGAAATAGGTCGAAAGAGTCAAAATTAAGTACTCGGGGTAGTGTTTGGGTTCCGAGAATTTTCTAGACTACTCCGGACTCGCATTTAGGTACACGAGTCATTTTACAATTGGGTTAACACCCAATTTGGGGATTTATAGCAAAAGAGGGATTAGGGAATGGCTTAGGACAACCATTTCATTTCTAAGAGAGAGAGAGAGAGGGCGATGAAAAAAATACCACTTTAGTTGTTTAATAAAAGATTAAAATAGTTTAAATGGCTCCAAACAGTTTGTTTAAGAAACTCTTTTTTACAAAACAAATTATCAACACAAGATGTGTATGAAGATTGTTATGAACGAGATATTTCAGTTATAGGTGATTTTGTATTATTATTCCGCTTATATTGATCCTCTTGTTTTATGGTATCAGAGCCATGATTGGCTAAACTGTGTGTTAATGTTTAGGTTAATAATAATAATGGTCGGAAATTTATGTCGTAACAGTAAGTTACCATCCACCTGAATAGTAAATTATTGTGCACCGGTGTGAATAGTAATTTACTATTCACACTAAAAACCTAATTTAAATGATAATAATAAGGAGAAATAGAAATCTGATTTTGATATGGACTGGTATTTGCCGCGTAATGGGTTGCGGTGTTGCCATGTGAGGTGTTGAGGCTTAGTCCCGAGTAAATCGTTGACCACTGGGTGTCAGAAGTGATTTCTAATTCGGCTTATTATATTCTTTTAAATCTAGATTTTGATTTGTATAATATTTTCCTAATTCAGATCATAAGGTTATTACTATCCTAAATATTAACATTTGTATTATGGATTTAAACACCATTGATACACACAACTCATAAGAGTTAGTGAAGAACTCTTCTTTAATTGAATTTGATGTTCAAAAGGATTTGAACAGGTAGACTATTCCTAAAGTCCAGCCTAAAACCATTTATAATACTAATTGATATAACTTTCGTAGCAAGTACGCTATAAAGACTATGGAACAAACCATTAGTCTAAACGAGCAAGATAAGTCTATCGAGCTCTTCAAATGGGATGATCTTAAAGATCATATAAAAGATATAAACTATCATTTTATTCATGCTGGTTTAATTCAAATTGCTTTTAAACCCTTGACCCTTTCTAGTATGAACGCCTGTTTGCAAGCGACTCTACGTAATGGTAGGTGTACTAATTTTAAACAACCTTTAATGGGAGCAATTGAAACTAGTCTTTGTAATGGACCTGTTTATTTTGATTTCCAAATATAACTTTGTCTTTGTCTGATATGCACCTTTGTAAAGCTTTGAGTCTTAGGGTTCAAACTAAAGGTTATAATTTTCTTCCTGGATCGGAAACTATTGGGATTATCTATAGGATTTATTACAAGGTAATGAATAATATGGCTCCCAATATTAAACAATTTAGTCCTTTTGGTAAAACTGTGTTAATTGAAACACATCTTATAGATTCTAACGTGCACACACCTAGAACTATAAGTTGGGACGAAATTGATTTTCCAGAGACTTGGGCTATAAAAAATGTTGTTCCTCCTTAGCCAAGAAAAAATGAAGATGTTGGGGATATCATTGAGGATAAAGATGGTGATGTTTTTCTAAACTTTAGAAAATTTAATAGGTGTCAATCCTCTAGGAACCATTCTTCTAAACCTTTTGTTACCTATCCTCCATCTACTTCACGACACTCTGTTTATGAAGATCCTAGAAACCATCCATATCATAATGATATGAATCTTCATGGTATTTTTACCAATGAACAAATACCTCATGGTATTTGTGAGAAGAAGGATGCTTCTCAGCGTAGAGAATCTCCTACGCCGTCTGAAATGAATGTCAGACTTTAACCCTCTTTCCTTTTTATGGTTTTTACAGTTAATAGGAAAGAAATTAATGCTAAATTTTATCTACCTGGTTATGCTAAATTTCGTACTTGGTACTTTGCCAAATATAGAAAAACTGAGTTAGATAATTATAAAAATGAAATTTACAAATGGGTAGAAGATAACCAGCAGGTTACTTCTTTTGTTGTCTGGTTTCAAATGTTTTCTAAAGATAAGCATCTTTTTGTTCTTTAAGATAAACAAATTCTTAAAACGGAAGATAAACATTTAAAAACCTGGAAAACCTCGAACAAACAGATTATATTTGTTGTTCATCCTCCTACTGAACCACTTTCCCTAGATGTTTGAAGTACTAGCCAGAGTAGTAGTTCTCCTAAGTTAGAATCCAATGCCTTCCTTAACATGGAAACTGAGGACAGACTCCTTACACATAAGAGTGTGTTAAATCCTCTTTACAAACAAGGTAATTACACCAACCTTATCCTTAATACAATAGGAAACCAACTCAATAGGATTGAGGACCACCAGGTTAATCTTACGGTTAGTAAACCTGAAGCTCTAAGAAAAGTCTTGACCAACCTTTAGTTCAACCTCCTATTGAGGTTAAAGGTTTTAAAATGGGAAATAAAAATAATTTTATATCCCAACTTAAAGAGATTGAGAACAATCTCAAAGGGTTAAAACTCAATACTTTATCCCACGTTGATTCTGATTCAGAATTTGACATTCCTTTGAAAGAAGCTCACGACTTTGAAGATTCTTTCAAAAATTCTGAAGATTATGTCAATAAGATTACTTATAGTAATAACATTGGCTATGTTGGACCTGTGAGAAATTACTATCACAGACCAACCCCTCAGGATCTCCTTTTTGAAGAAAGTACTGTGATGAACCCACAGTTGAACTTCCAGGGTAAAACCATTTATGAATGGAATATAGATGGTAAATCTGAACATCAAATCTATGAAATGATTCATCAAATGTCCATGTATTCCACCATTTGTAAACAAAATCAGGCCTCTGATCAAAGCATTGCTCAGATGATCATAGCTGGGCTTACTGGAACTCTTAGTAGTTGGTGGTCGAACATTCTTACTGACAGTCAAAGAAATGATGTCATTAATGTTGTCAAAATTATAAAAGATGAACATATGCAAGACATAGGTACACAGGATGTTGTTTACACTTTAATGCTTACCATTATTCATCATTTTATTGGCAGTAGAGATTATACTTGAGAACGTAACAGATAATTATTACAAAACCTTCGATGCCCTACCCTCAGTCAATTTAGATGGTATAAGGATGTCTTCCTTGTTAGGGTCATTCAGAGACTTGACGGTAACCATGACCATTGGAAAGTCAAATTTATTGATGGCCTTCCCACTTTCTTTGCTGAGAAAGTCCGTAAGAAATTAAGAGAAGCTAATGACAGCATCTCTATCCCTTACGATCAATATACTTATGGCCAACTTATCAGTTTTGTCATTCAAGAGGGTCTTTCTCTTTGCAATGACCTTAAGCTTCAGAGACAGATAAGAAACAGAATCTTTCTAGAAAGAAAGAATTAGGAGAATTTTGTGATCAATTTTCTTACAATACTCCTAAGACTTCTACTCGTAAAGTCTCCAATAAAAATAAGAAAGTTTCTAAGAAACCCTATAAACGAAAAAAGAAACATCATAAAAATGTTGTTAACCAGGGGGATAATTCTAAAAAGAAATTTGTTAGGAACAAGAAAACTAACAAAACAAACCCTAAATGTTTCAAATGTGGAAAATATGGCCACTTTGCTAATAAATGCAAAATGGAAACTAAAATTAATAACCTTCAAATTGATGACCATTTGAAGACTCAATTAACTAAACTCTTACTTAATTCTGACTCCTCTGAAGATCTAGAGGACTCCTCTGAGAACGATGATGAGCTTTATTATATCCAAAGCTCTAGTGACTGAGGTATCTCCGAGAACGGAGATTGTCAGTGCAAACCTTTAACTGAGAGATGTAATCATCTCCAATCAGCTCTTCAGATGAATTGCTTAAGTCTTAATGTTCTCACTAGTCAGTAACAATCCATGATTGATGTCATCAATCAGGTTACTGACCGAGACGTTAAACTTAAACTTATTAAGTCTTGCTATATTCAGGAAAGCCTTCCTAATTCTTCAGATACCCTTCCTCAAAACCAATAGTACAGCCTTTCGGAAGTACTTAACCGTCTTGAAAAAGGTGAAGAATCTAATAAATCCGCTAACATTAAAGACCTTAGACATGAAGTTAATAGTCTTAAAATTGAGTTAAGACTTCTTAAGGACCAGCATAATAACATGCAAATTGAGATTAATAATCTCAAGAATGCTTCAAAACATTCTAATTCGGAAATCCCTAAAACTGAAGATTCAGTGGATTATTTGGGTGTTATGAACCGTGTACCCAGCCAGAAGTGGTACACAACTGTCAACCTTGTTATTAACAAAGAATTTACTTTGTGTAACATCATTGCTCTTGTTGATAGTGGTGCTGATATGAATGTTATTCAAGAAGGAATTGTTCCTACTGAATACTTTGAGAAGATTACCCAATCCTTATTTAATGCTAGTGGTGATAGCATAGGCATTAAATATAAATTAACTAATGTCTCCATCTGTAACAATAGAATTTGTTTAGATAGTACCTTCTTGCTTATTAGAGATTTATCTCAGCAGATAATTTTAGGTACTCCTTTTTTATCTTTGCTTATGCCTATAGATAAAATTGACTCCAGTGGAATATATGCCACTATTCAAAACCAAAAGATTGTTTTTAAATTCATTACCCAACCTGAGATTAAGAAAATCAACTCTTTGACAAATAATATTATTTTCAAAGAAAACCATTTGAATTTTCTTCAAAAAGAAATCTTTTTTTAACTATCAAGCAGAAGCTGGAGTTACCTAATGTACTGCAAAAAATTAATGTTTTTAAAAACCAATTAATAACTGAAGTTTGCAGTGATATCCCTAATGATTTTTGGGATAGGAAGAAACATATTTTTTCTCTTCCGTATGAAACTGATTTTAATGAAAAATCCACTCCTACCAAGGCCAGACCCAGTCAAATGAAGACTGAATTCCTTGACCTTTGTAAGAAGGAGATTTAGAGTCTTTTAGATAAAAAGCCTATAACTAAAAGTTATTCTCTTTGGAGCTGTATAACCTTTTATGTTAACAAGGCTACTGAAAAAGAACGAGGTGTTCCTAGGCTAGTAATTAATTACAAGCCCCTTAATAATGTTTTGCAATGGGTAAGATATCCTATTCCTAATAAAAATGATTTACTTGACAGGCTTAACTCTGCCACTATCTTTTCCAAATTTGATTTAAAATATGGATATTGGCAGATCCAAATTGCCCCACAAGATCGGTATAAGAATGCTTTTGTGGTACCTTTTGGCCATTATCAATGGAATGTTTTGCCCTTTGGTCTTAAGAATTCCCCCTCTGAATTTCAAAATATCATAAACGATATTTTCAATCCTTATTTTGATTTTCCTATTGTCTATATAGATGATATCCTCATCTTTTCTCAATCGATTGATCAACACTTTAAACATTTAAAGATTTTTAAAGATGTTGTTAAAACTAATGGTTTAGTTATCTCCGCCCCTAAAATGAAATTTTTCAAACTAATATTCGATTTTTAGGACATAATATAGGAGAAGGGAAAACTCTCCCTATTGATCGAAGTATCGAATTTGCTTCCAAATTCCCCGATGAGTTAAAAGAAAAAACTCAACTCCAAAGATTTCTTAGTAGTCTCAATTACATTGGTGATTATTACAAGAATCTTGCACAAGACAGTGCAATCCTTTATACTAGGTTGAAAAAGAACCCTGCTCCTTGGACTTTAGAGCACACCAAAGCTGTTCAGAAAATTAAACTGAAAGTCAAGCAATTACCTTGTCTAGCTTTGGCAAATCCTTCATTTTCTAAAATTGTTGAAACTGATGCCTCGGATATTGGCTATGGTGGTATTTTAAAACAATTTAATTCTTCAACTAAAAAGGAAGAACTTTTTCATTTTACTTCCGGATCTTGGAAAGATGCCCAGAAAAATTATTCTACCATTAAAAAAGAAATCCTTTCGGTCGTCAAATGCATTACAAAATTTCAAGATGATTTATTAAATCAGAAATTTTTACTTCGAATTGATTGTAGTGCTGTTAAACAGGTTTTGCAAAAAGATGTTGAAAATATTATTTCAAAACAGATTTTTTCCAGATGGCAAGCAAATTTATCCTCATTTGATTTTGATATTGAGCATATCAAAGGTGAAAACAATTCTCTTCATGATTTTCTAACTAGGGAGTTTTTGCAGAATTAATGAGTGACCCCTCTAGAGGGCGTGGCAGAGGCCGTGGGCAATCCCACCAAAGGTATGGAAAAGAGAAGATGATGGTCGATGATGACCAGTATCCTCTGAAACATAATTATTTGGAATTTCTTCGCCAGAGTGCGCAGAATAGGGGAAAATTGAGTTCCCCTCCTAACCCCTTTAGCAAAAAGAAGTCTGCCAAAGAAGTCTTGGAAACCATCAAATATGAATTTATTCCTAATCATAGGACTTCAGAGTTGATACTCATTCTCAATGACGAAGATGAAAAGCAGATGTCTTATCCATGGGAAATTAAGTCCCTTTACCTTGATACACATAATTATGATGTGCAAGAAGAAAATACCGAACGGTATATGAGGCGATCCTCACTGAGACTGAATCTGTGGTGTTTAATCATACTAACAAACACCAGAATAATTTCAAGTCTCCTATTGCTTATAGCAAGGCTGTTTTAAAACAGTTTTATCGGTCCCCGAGAATGGGGAATTCATCCTTTGAAAGCGCAAAAATTGAGTTCGTACACTCGATCCTATAATTATTAGGATTATGTCCAGGCTTGGACTAAAGCATTTTATTACCAAAATGCTGAGCACAAACACACATGGTTCTTTATTTTGTGCCCAAATTCCTTCAAAGATACTTACCCAGGATGGGTTATCAATTGGTGGGATAAATTTGGCCCAGGAATTGATTTATTCCCTGATGAAATTACCAAGAAAAAGCTCTTTTTACCTTGGACCCAATTTCATCCAAAATTAAGAGGGAAAAATAAGATCCCAGTAGGGCTTAATACCCTACTATTCTTTACCGAGATAAGTATTCCATGGATCTCTCGTTGGGATCTTCAATGTAGAGTTAACCATCTCAATGTTCCTCTACTTGAAAGAATATTTTATTACAGATGGTGGAGTGGTGTTGAAATTAATAATACCATTTCTAAAATAAAAGATAGCTTAAAGCACTACATGTCTTCGGTTGATGAATCACCGCCCCCAGCTGAGAAGATGACGCCAGCTGTCAATCCAATCAAGGACTTGAAGTTGGCTATCAAGAAGAAATTTCCCAAAGCAACAGAGCAGGAGCTACTGCAGAAGGTATTCGACTACACCCAAAGCCAATTCAGATCATCTTTTGATTTTCCTGTAATGAAGACAAATCCTATCAATGATGATTCTAATCCTATTACACTTCATTCGAATGATGATACATCCATGGCCTCTGTCAAGAATGATAATCCTTTATTCTGCCTTGCCGGAGAATCCCAAAACCCAGAAGACGATGAGTTTATTGGTGACATGTTCGACACCAACTTACCCTCTAAGCCAACAATGGATGCATTCTTTAACTCACTGAGTTCAGCCTTTCCAACTCGAAGATTGGATGGTATCTTTCCTGATTCGGACCCAGAGGCTGGCCTAGATGATTTGAGATAATTGGCCCACCTGGACCTAGAAAGATGTTCGCCGATACTTGAAGACAAAGTTTGGCAGACTCGACGATGGTGGAAGGTCCCACTGACCCATATGCCAACAACCTGTGACAAATGGTAGGACCCATTGGCCCAGTGGCCGATGCTTCAGGACAAGAGACTTCGTCAGCCTCGAATATTGGAGGGACCCAAGGGTCATTTTCTCAGGAATTATTTATTCCTTCTTTTGTAATATAAATAGAGGACTCTGATTCCTCATTAGGCACCTCTTTATTTACCTTCTCTCTCTCTCTCTCTCTCTCTCTAAATTTGTAATAAGCTTGTGGATTTTCCGACCTTATTCCGGTGGACTCTTATTCCGTTTGTAAGTTTTAAGTTTGTTTTAATTTCAGTTTGTAATAAAAGTTTGTATTATTATTCCGCTTATATTGATCCTCTTGTTTTATTTACTTAATTCTGAAATTAATAACCTTCAAATTGATGACCATTTGCACACACCTAGAAATAAATTGTTATAAGGCAGACACGTGTGGGGCTTAGATAACACAAAAAATGCGTGTTTTTGAATTTTAAAAAATCCTAGTTTCCACCCCACATTTCCTTGCCACTTTTGGTTTCTACCCAACCAAGTTTTTAGGAATTAAAAGATATTACAAATCAGCCCAAAACATTTTAAAACCTAAATTTTAAACGTTTAAAAATTCCTTAAAAAATGTTTAAAAAATCCCAAAAAATATTAGAAAATTATTTTGATGGGAATTAGCACTCACACACCTAGAATGATATAAATGCAACATAAAATATGCAAGACTAGGTGCAGCGTTGGTATACTACCTTTGAGACCATTAGAGGATAATTGATGTAGTGTCCGAGGTTCTTTGGTAGCAAGGGACATGATTCTAATTTTGTCACCATTTCCAAACTAGATAAGAGCCTATATAGTATAGACTTCAGTGAGTCAAAAATATAGGGTGCTTCAATCTCCCCCTTTGAAAATATGAGACAAAATCTCCTTTGAGTCCTCTTAAGGATACAAAAAAAAAAAGAAAATTTTATCGCTATACAAAAATTTTGTACCCCATATCCTAGAAAAAGAAAATTACATTACTCAACTAAATACTTACCAATACCCTAACAATATTCTCATATAAATGAGGTACTGATTCCTGAAAATAAGATAACTAAGATCAAGAATTTTAGTTGAAGTGAACAAAAAGATGTCCAAGTGCACTCAAATTTCTCCCCTATTTTGTCTCAAATGGATAAAGGTTAGGCACAAATATTCATAAGAAAATAAAGATATAGAAAAGAGAAATATATATCAACGCATAAATATTAAAGAGTCGCATCAAATAAAGATATATCATGCCAATAGATTTCCAAAGAGATTCAAATCTTAAATTATTTAGAGGCTTTGTAAACAAATCAGATAATTGAAGATCTGTGGGCAAACACATAATTTCCAATTCCTTGAATTCTACTAATTCACGAATAAAGTGATATCAAATCTTAGGGTCCATTTGATAGCACAAAAATTTCAAGGCAAATTCCCAAAAGTTGGAAAATTCTGGTATTTTCCAGCTTTTAGGCTGTTTGATAGTCTTAATTTGCTGTGGAATTTATTTTCTATGTACAACACCCCTTAAGAACAATTTGTCACCCTATGGTGGAATTCAATTCTTTGGGGGGGGGGGGGGGGGGTTGTCAGGTTTTTGTTTGCCACCTTTGGGTGGCAAAATCACTTAAAACCAATTTTTTTTATAACTCTATATATTTCATAAATATATAAATATATATTGTTAATAAATATATAAATATATATATTTCGTATATTTTAATATATATTCATATATATTTTAATATATATTCGTATATTTTATATATTTGAGCACATATATGTATATTTCGTATATTTATATATTTATATATTTCGTACATTTATATAATTTATATAATTCATATATTTTAATGTATATCTATATTTCATAAATTTTGTATATTTCATATATTTAATATATTCCTTAGATTTAATATATATTATTTACAAAATATATACATATATATATATATCATATATATTCCATATATATATATATATATATATATATATATATATATATATATATATATATATATATTCAGTATATATATATAATTTACACATATACAGAATATAATATTCTGTATATATGTAAATATATATTTTATACATATGTATATATTTTGTAAATAATATATATTTAGTATATTCAGTATATAATATAATATATATTCATATATTCCATGAATAATATATTATATTTTCATAGATTTTTTACATTTAATAGATTTTGTACATCTAATAATATAAAAATTATTATTATATTTTCATAGATTTTGTACATTTAATAATATAAAAATTATTATTATTATACACACTAAATATATATTATTATATATTATATACATTTAATAATATAAAAATTATTATGAATATATATTATATTATTTCTGAAATATATATATTCCGCAAATAATATAATATATATTCATATATTCATATATTAAATATACAAAGTATATGAATATATATTATATATTTTGCGGAATATATATATTCCGTAAATTATTATATATATTCATATATTTTGTATATTTTTTCGGAAATTAATAATAATTTACGTAATATATATATTCCGCAAATAATATAATATATATTCATATATTTTGTATATTTAATAATATATATTTATTATATGTATATATTTCGTAAACAAATTTTTCACATTTATATCTATTTTTCAGCTTTTGCTTTTGATAGAAAATGTGGAAAATTGATGATTTTCCAACTTCTATCAAACAGACACAAGTTAGAAAATATTCATTTGCCTTGGAATTGTTTGTCCTAGAATCAAATGCATTTTCCCAGTTTTCTATCAAACAGACCCTTAATGTGTTTTGTACGAGAATGTTGAACAAGAATTTTGGAAATATTAATTGCACTTTTATTATCACAATAGACATGTAACGTATCTTCAATTATTGCATAGTCTTTTAACATCTGTTTTATCCAATGTAATTGTGAACAACAACTTCCTGCTTCAATGTATTCCGATTCAGCGGTGGATAACGATGTACAATTTCATTTCTTAATACTCCTACCAAATTATTTCCTATATAATAATAGGCTCTCGACGTACTCTTAATGGCATCAGAACACCCAGCCCAATCAGTATTGGTGTAACCAATTACAGGAGTGGATGTGTCATTTGTGTACTAAAGTCCTAAATTAAGATCTCCTTTAACATATTTTATGATTCCCTTAACACACGATAAATGACTCTCTTTAGGTGCATTCTGATATCTAGCGCATACACAGACAACGTACATAATGTCAAGGCATGAGGCAATTAGGTATAGAAAGCTTCCTATCATGCTACGATAAAGAGTGGGATCAATGGATTTCCCATTTTCATCCTTAGACATTTTTACCGAGGTACTCGTGGGTGTCCTAGCATCTTTTGCATTTTCTAAGTTGAACTTCTTAACAATCTCTAAAGCATATTTGGATTGAGAGATGAACAATCCTTCTGAATTTTTTTTGACCTGAAGTCCTAGAAATAATTGTAACTCCCCCATAAGAGATATTTGAAATTCTTCATGCATAACATTGGAGAAATTTTCAACTTCGGTTAAGGATGTAGATCCAAAGATTATATCATCTACGTAGACTTGGGCTATAACTACAATTTTGTTGAAATGTTTAACAAATAGAGTTGGATCATTACCACCTCACCTAAAGCCATTATTTAATAAAAACATAGACAATCGGTCATACCAAGCACGAGGTGCTTGTTTTATACCATATAGAGCCATTTTCAGTCGAAAGACATGATTCGGATGGTGAGGATCAATGAACTCTTTGGGATGTTCTACATAGATTTCCTCAGTTAAAATACCATTCAGGAACGCATATTTTATATCTGTTTGATAGAGAGTGAATTAGAAATTATAAGATATTGCTAAGAGTAAGCGACAGACTCAAGGCGAGTGATAGGTGCAAAAGTTTCCTCGAAATCTATTATTTCAATCTGAGAGCAGCCTTGGGCAACTAATCTATCCTTGTTTCTAATTACCATCCCAAACTCATCTGTTTTGTTTTTAAAACCCCAACGTATGCCAATAACCTTTTTATTTTCTGGCCTAGGTACAAGATACAATACGTCATGAGCAGAAAATTATAGAAGTTCCTCCTGCATAGCACTTATCCACAAGGAGTCACTTAGGGCTTTATTTATGTTCTTTTATTCTCGGAGAGACACAAAGCATGCATAATAAGAAAAATTATGTAATTGGGATCTTATACGAACAGGCTCGGTAGGGTTACCAACCACACTGTCTAAGGGATGATCTTTCGAAACACAGTTAGGCACCTTAGGGGTCTCAGGTGGTAAAGGGTTGTCTATCTCTGGAGATTCACAAATTAAAATATTTTCAGACTCATCCACGATAGTTGGTTCTGTGGTTTTACTCTCAACATTAGTGTCACTAACAATCACATTAATGTATTCCATTAGGGTTTTGGTACGAAGATTATAGACATGATAGGCTCTGCTATTAGGATAGTGGCCTAAGAATATGGCTTTATCACCTCTGGTTTCGAATTTGGACAAATGTTCTATGTCCTTACACACATAGCAAACACTGCCAAAAGTTCTAAAATATTTTAGGTTAGGTTTCGTGTCGTACCAAAGTTTGTAAGGTGTCTGTTTGGTATCTTTTCTAAGGTAGACTCGATTTATAATATGACACGTAGTCCTAACAGCTTTAACCCAAAAATAATTAGGGAGGCTTTTGGCATGAATTTATTACTCGTGTCATTTATTGAATAGTCTTATTCTTTCTTTTAGCTATACCGTTTTGCTGAGGGGTTTTAGGAGCGCTAAATTTATGTTGATATCCATTATAGGTATAATATTCAGTTACTCCTAAGTCTTTAAACTCTCCACCTCGATCACTACGGATAAGATTTACTTGAATATCTTTTTTGTTCTCAATACGTAGGAGAATTTTTAGAAATTCTCAAAAGGTGTCAGACTTTTGTTTAAGGAAAGCTATCCAAGTAAAACGAGTAAAATCATTAACTATCACTAAGATGTAGCTGTTGCCACATACGCTAACCGTTTTGGCAGAACCCATTAGGTCCATATAGATGAGTTCGAGAGGTTTAGTAGTCAAAACATCTTTGACTTTCCTATGTGCAAACTTAACCATTTTTCCTTCTTGGTAAGGCCCACAAATAATGTTTGATATAGGCTTCATCTTAGTAAGACCTCTAACTATTTATTGAGAATACAATTTACCAAGGCTATCAAAATTTATGTGACCCAACCTATTATGCCAAATCTCATTGTCATCCATTCTGGAAATGTTACAAACCTCATTACTTGGATTAACTGTGTAACAGTTAACTAGAGTACGAAGGCCTGTAATAATGCAGTCACCATTTTTATTTAAAATTTTGTAATTACTCTTTGAAAATGTGACAGTATAGTTAGAGTCGCAAAATTCTGATATACTTAGTAAATTTGATTTTAAACCTTTTACTATAAGTACATATTCTAAAGTAGGTACCCTTTTTCATGATGTATCCCTTTACTAATGATCACGGCTGATACCCCATCAACAAATAAAACTTTACCTCGTGAGTAGCTAGTTTTATTTGAAAGTTTGGTATCATCCTCAGTCTTGTGTTTAGAACATCCTGAATCTAAATACCATCCAGATGTTGTGTGCTCAATTTTTGAAGCACTGATCGCGATATCACATCTCAT
Source organism: Sambucus nigra (assembly GCA_949130495.1). Lineage (NCBI taxonomy): Eukaryota > Viridiplantae > Streptophyta > Magnoliopsida > Dipsacales > Adoxaceae > Sambucus > Sambucus nigra. Next base: position 53,285,399 of record OX422214.1, read on the forward strand.
CTGAGGTATTAATTCATCTTTTCTAACCTAAATTGCTCTGGTTTTTAAACGTTTGCACTGATTGGCTCGAATATGGTAAAATTTTGCGAGCATTAGACTTTTCTTTAAAATATTTTGACGCATAATTTGTGTTTTCTCAAATCTATGAGCATTTGGTTTGGTCGTGAATCTAGGATTCCCTCTTGTTGATGATCTTTTAATACTTGATCTTTTCTTCCTATTACGATAGTTAGAGTTCTTATCTGGTTGCCTAGGAAGAATATAGTTATTTATGCCTTTTCTAAAGCAGTTAAAGTTATGATAGACAGGAGAACAAAAGATCTGTTTATATAGACGTTTAGAAAAACATCCATCAATAAAATGTCCATAGACATCGCAATATTAGCAATAAATATGGCTCGTAAGAGGCTTATCCTTAGGAAAGCTATTAAACATGAAATTGCCTAAAGGTTGGACTCTAGCTTTATTTCTAGAGGGCAGAGGTTGGAAAGATGATTCACAATGTCTTATGGGAAGACGAACGTCTTTAGCCTTATGTTCAACATTCAGCGGGGAAGTACTAGCCTGACCAATGTCTATCATTTGCTATTTTAAATCAAAATCATATTTCAAGGCTTGAAAGTCTGGACAAGTTTCAATAGGTCTTTTGCCATCTAACACAAACTTAATAGTTTCAAAAATTTTAGTTTGTTTGTTAGTATTGGGGCAAAATCCTATTCTAGTTCTGTTATCAGAATTGGTTTTACTTTCAGCAACAAAGTCTTCAAAATAGTTTGAGTTATTTTCATATTTAGCAAAAAAATTTAAGACGGTTGATTTCTTTTCTTTAGTTTGTTCCAATTCTAACAACGTCCCTTTATATTTCTTTTCCAGAATTTCATTTGATTAAGATAATTCTTTGATTTGTTGTAAAAAATACTTAGTCTCATTCTCATGAACTAGACATTGAGAGGTGTACTCTTCAGCATTCTGTTTGACCATTTGGTTTAGGACTTCTACTTTCTTGGTAAGGTCCTTGACTACTTTTTCAAGTTTAGTGCTTTTCTTGAGAGTTTTCGTGTATAGAGTGTAAATGTCTGGGAGGTTCTCATTGTTGGAGTCACTAAGTGTGCAGTATCCCCTAGCGATTCATTTTTAGGACTCACCCACACAGTATTCGAACTACTAGTGGATTCTATATTGGAAGCATTCTCAAGTAATAAAATAGATAAACCATTAGGAACGGTATCATTCAGCATATCATGATTAGAGATTCTAATATCTGATTCAGTATTAGTTATATGACTATTGTTAGTGTAAATAATTTTGGCAAAGAATGATATACAAGGGTCAAAAGAATTAGATAACTCATGCTCATCAGTTTCTGATTCACTTGAATCATCCCAGGTCTTGCATAAATTAACCCTATTATTTTTGTTATTTTTATTCATATTGACTCTACAATCATTGGCATTATGTTCTAATTTCCCATATTTAAAACAATCAATATTTTTTAGGTCTTTTCTATATTTATTTTGCTTATCAGTCTGGTATTTGTCATGTCTTTTCTCATGAGTCCTATTATTAGAAAATTTTGAATAAACAAGTTTGCCTTCTCTATTTATAACCTTACTTTGAAATTTTAATATTTTCTTAAAATGTTCAGACATCAAGGAAATATTATTATCCAAATTTTCTAAACTATAGTCCCCATCAGAATTTAAGTCAATATCAGGTAAATTAAACTCAGGTTTGGTCAACTTAGAGGAGAAGACAAGATTAGAGATGGACTGTTTCTTTTGGGACTGATTTAACTGTTTCTTAAAATCCAATTTTATTTCCACTGTTCTTAGCTTACTACTGAGGAGTTCAGGTGTTAAATTCAGGTCATCCATCTCCTTAATGGCATAGCGCTTGTTATCAATTTTTTGTGGAAGTGACCTTATAATTTTAGAGACGATTTCCTTCCTATCATAAATTATTCCACTAACATGTAGCTTAGTCACTATGTCTATTAATCTAATATAGAAGTCATCAAATGACTCAGTCTCAGTGTTGATTAAAGTGTTGTACTGCTGAATTAACATTTAGGTTTTAACAGCTTTAACACGTGTGTCTCCTTCATGTGCACTCACTAAAGTGTCCCATGCTTCTTTAGAGGTAGTACAGAAATATATCCTCTTAAAATCATGTTTGTTTATAGACATGAATATGGCACTTTTGCCTTTATTATTACTAAGAGATGCCTATTTCTCTTGAGTAGTGTATTCACTTAGCAGTTTCCTAATCCGTCCATTACTTCCGTTTGTCGCTGGTTTAGTAGGAAAAGTGTATCCATTTTCAATAGCATCCCAAGCATCGTCTCCCAACATTCCTTGGATGATAGAAACCATCCTCACTTTCCAGTAAGGGAAGTTGGTTCCATTAAAGAGAAGGGGCCTGGAAAGCTTACCTGGTCTCTCAAATTTCTCGTCCACTGTTTCTTTTAAAAAAATAATTTTAGAAACTCAGGATCTAAATTTTTTTTATAAAACCAATGCTCTGATACCAATTGAAAAAAAAATACCACTTAAGTTTGTTTAATAAAAGATTAAATAGTTTAAATGGATCCAAACAGTTTGTTTAAGAAACACTTCATTAAAAATACAATTACCACCACAAGATGTGTATCAAAATTGATATGAACGAGATGTTTCAGTTATAGGTGACCAAGTTTTGAAAACCAAAACTAAAAGAGTTTAAATCAACACAAGATCATAAGGGGATGAGAGGAAGATTAAACATGCAAGTACACAGGTATTTTAAGGTGGTAAAACCCCCACCCAATTGGGGAAACATCCACGGAGATGTCTACACCTCAAAAACAAAAAATCCATTAAAAATGAGTTATAAGGTTACAAACTATTAACAAACTAAGCACGCAACTAGACATATACTAAGTCGAGAATTTATATCATATCCATTAGGTAAATCCGACTTCTTTAAAGCGTCTGAAGTTTTCCTAGATGTACTGCAGTTTTGTTCCTCCTCTTCCTTTTAGCTTTACGTCGACTCTAAGGTCAGAAATCTCTCAACCAACACTGTTTTAGTGTTGTAGTGTGAAACGTGTATTGTGGTGTTGTGCCTAACACATCCAAGAACAAACACACACACACACACACACACACACACACACACACACACACTTATACAGACCAATAGTCCTACAAATTACAAATTTCTACTAAAAATGATATGTAAGATTTTAAATCACAATTTCTAGAAAACTAGACTTCCTTTTTGTGATAGATCGAGATACAATATTTCTATTCAAAATGAGCTAAGATCCTATACACTTTCTCTTTATTTCTTTTAATAAATCTATTTCACAAAATGTGATATATAAAGTGGAAAGTGTAAACGTCTCAATATGTGAAAATGCTTTGAAGTCTCATTTTCTCAAAACTTGAAACAGAAAAAGATATTTGTTGGTAGAACGTTAAATTAAAATATTTGAGTACAAAAACACCAACAAATAATTATTTCTAAATAAAAAAATCAAACTAAGAATATCTAAGTGATTTTTATCACAACAGAATTGGATCTACACTTTCTAAAAAAAAGAAACGAGATCCAACTCAGTGACTGGTTGGAAAAAAGATCTAAAACCAAAGAGGAAATGATCTTCGAACAGGAATCAGTCTCAAACTCACAAGGAAATTTTTTGAGAAAGTTTTTTAAGAGTTTGGTTAAATTTTGTAATCTCTCTCTCTCTCTCTCTCTCTCTCTCTCTCTCTCTCTCTCTCTCTATCTATCTATCTATCTATCTATCTATCTATCTATCTCTCTCTCTCTCTCTCTCTCTCTCTCTCTCTCTCTCTCTCTCTCTCTCTATCTATCTATCTATCTATCTATCTATCTATCTATCTATCTTCTATCTATCTATCTATCTATCTATCTATCTATCTCAAACTCAAACTCACCAAAAGATTGTAAACGTTTAACTCGGGATCATTGGTGAGTTTATCAAATCGAGTCGATGGAAGGATCTGGAAAGATTAACCAAATCAATGGCCTGGATTAAGTCTATCAAATGGAGTGTAAATCTAATGGCTATAAACACACCACATTTAAATGCATTCTTATTAGTCCAATAGGTTAAGACTTGGTTTGAGTTAGGCAACATGCAGACCATTGATGAGTTTGATCCAACAGTTGATAAGGACACTCAGTTATGTGAGTAAGACAAAACACAATCTTAATCGTTATAAAGTAGACACGTGTAGGGCTTAGATAACACAAAAAAGCGTGTTTTTAAATTTTAAAAATCCCAGTTTCTACCTCACATTTCCCTGCCTCTTTTGGTTTTTACCCAACCAAGTTTTTAGGAATTAAAAAATATTACAAATCAGCTTAAAACATTTAAAAACCTATATTTTAAATGTTTTAAAAATTACTAAAAAATGTTTAAAAATCCCAAAAAATATTAAAAAATTATTTTGATTGGAATTAACACTCACACACCTAAAATGATATAAATGCAACATAAAATATGCAAGTCTAGGTGCAGTGTTGGTATACTACCTTTGAGACCATTGGAGGATAATTGATGTAGTGTCTGAGGTTCTTTGGTAGCAAGGGATATGACTCTAATTTTGTCACTATTTCCAAACTAGATAAGCGCCTATAAAGTATAGACTCAAGTAAATAAAAAATACAGGGTGCTTCAGGATATATAAGGACTTCTTATGGTGCAGACCCCGATACAAACCATTTTTTAAAAATAGTAAAAAAAGAATTTTTTGATGAAACTTCATGGATATAATCTAAATGGTGAGAAGATCATATCCAATTTTTTTCATCAAAATATTCAATAAAAAAACCGTTGAAATGAGATGATATGTAAAAAAATGATAAAAATATGCATTTCGACCGTTGAAATGTTGACGATCATCTCACCCACTTTTTGATCGAATTTTTTTATGAAACTTCATGGATATGATCTCGACACTGAGAAGATCATATCTATGAAGTTTCATCAAAAAATTCAATCAATAAATTGACTGGCACTGGTCCAACATTTCAACGGTTGAAAGTGAATATTTATACCATTTTTTTTACATATCACCTCATCTCAATGATTTTTTTATTGAATTTTTAGATGAAAAAAATTCGAGATGATCTTCTCACCGTGGAGATCATATCCATGAAGTTTCATAAAAAAATTCTTTTTTTTACCTAAAAAAAATGGTTTGTACCGGAGTCTGCACCATAAGGAGTCCTTATAGGAGATTTTCTGTATATATATATATATATATATATATATATATATATATATATATATATATATATATATATAGAGAGAGAGAGAGAGAGAGAGGAGAAGAAGAAGAAGAAGAAGAAGAAGAAGAAGAAGAAGAAGAAGAAGAAGAAGAAGAAGAAGAGGAATCAAGAAAAAGAGGAATCAAGATGCCATTTTTTGAACTAATTCAACACACAAAGAGGAAGATCAAATCATCTACAATTTGAGGGAAGTGTTTACTTGCTTTAATATTATATCTGTGTTTTAATTCATAATATAGTTGGTGATAATACGAATTTTTGGGTTGGGATTTATGTGAGAAAAAGGGTTTTTGTGAAATGGTTTCATAAAATTGATTGATGAGTATAACCCATGAAATTTGAAATTAAACGCTTTTATTTGGCTGTATAATTGATGAATTTAATGAAGAGTGATTTTGGTGGAGAAATTGGGTGAAAAAGGCATAAAAGCCATGGCATCCCGTCTTGGATATTCAGCAGGAGCGAATCAATTCGTCCAATGGACTAATCGATTGTGTTCACCTGCTTTATCTCAACTTATGAAGTTAAATCTTTTCAATATGAATGCATGGCCATTGACCTCGTATTTTTCTGATTTTCTTAATTATTTATGCTTTTTGTATGATAGGGTGCATAAGACCGACTATTTAGGAGGAAATAAAACTCAAGTTATTTTTAAATGTCCGTATATGAGCGTAGGACTCGATAAAATATTAGGAAAATTGTTTTATCTTTGGATTATATGGGAATGAATCCGGGGATGGATTTAGGAGTGTTTAGGATGAACGACACTCGAAAATATATGTCGAAAATATAAGAACGGATCCGAATGGGTTTCTTGGATGGATTTGTGATACGGGCTAATGTGATAAGCTTTGTAATTCAGAATAAAATGTAATGAGATATTTATATAAATAAGTTGGTGAATACTTATGAAATTGAATTGGACTTATATTCGGGATGGACATGCTAGTGCTACGAGAGATATGCACGATTAGTCGGATTTTGATATATACGGGTATAGAGACAGTATATATGTATATGTATATAAATATATTTGTGTGTATATGATGTATTTATGTGAAACATACCCCTCTACTGCTATCATGGGAGGTTGCGCGATGTGGGTTAATCCCCTGGCTAGTGAATGCAGAGAGAGTATAGTCCTCAAGTCATAGAGCCAAGTTTATAATTGTGTAATTTATTCGCAGTGAGGTATTTGTGGGTATGGTTATGGTTATGACTCACTGTCAAAGGACTATGTCCGTCACCTGATGAGGCATAAACTTTATATTTAAAACACATCGTTGGGTGTTTACGCCCTATACAAAACAAATACCACAACTTGGTACACTAATAGAAGTGTAGACATAAGTAAGTATCGAATCCACATGGAATGTCGTATAGATTTTAATTGATTTATTACTTCATGAATAAAAATACAAAAGGTGATAGGTTGGTTCAAAACAAAAGGTAAGAATTAAGAAGTTAAAGCTAAACAGGAATTAATAAAATGAGATTCAGGATCGCGTCCTCGCCATGGGCTAAACTACTAATAATTAGAATTTTGATTCGAAAACATTTAACCGAGCATTTTTAGTTAATCATAAACATCACACAATAAGAAATTTAACTCAAAGTTGCGAGAAAAAACATTTAATTCAAAATGGTCACACGCGGATTAAAATCAATTTATCTCTATAAACATTTAACTCAAACTTTTAAAATAATTAGTAAGGTAGGAAAACTAATTAACAAAACAATAAATAAAAACTAAAACTTTATTAAACTAAATAATATAACAAAGTTCTTGAGAGATAAGTGAATTAGTGAATTGTTAAGTTTGAGGAGAAGGGGTGGGTCCTATTTATAGAAAAAATTCCATGCAAGCGCGCTGATAGCTAGATCAGATTGATCCAAAATTTGGATAGGATCAATTCAATTTCCATTGACTTTTATTTGAGGTTGAGCTTAAGGTTTTGACTTTGACTTTCTTTGATTACGACTTTGACTCTTCATAATTTCTTCGTTGAAGTTGGGCTCACGCACTGTTTAAACCAAGGCATTCCATATTCTGAGGCCAACATAGTCTATGAAGAGTTTGAGTCCGACATTGACTCCATGATATTCCTATTTTTCCCTTGAAAGTCCATTCATGGACAATTCTTGCTCAGAATTTTTCGTAACTTTTAATTTAGCATCCAAATACTTATAAAAGCTTAAATATACCATGTGCAAGTGACTAATGGTGAAAATATAGCTTATATAGTATATGTTCGAGGATTTAACGAGCATGGGAACGAAATATTTCATGAAAAAATGGGGGATAAAAATAATATTTGACACTATTTATAAAACTCTATCACCTAGGTGCGTGTTTTCAAGGCTTGGACTAAATTTAGCCTAAGGATTTTTAAAAATGGTATTGTCTCACCAAAATCTATTCACCCCCTTTAGGCTTATTTGAGTTGAACACTTTCACTTAAGCACACTCCCTTAATTTGTATCAGACAGGTTGATCTTTTAATATTTACATGTTAGAGTTTATCTAGCTTGTTTTGTGTTTTTTTTATTATGTTCCTTTCCCCTAGATCTATCTTGTAGTTGTGATTAGATATTTTTAGTAAATGGATCAATTTTATGATGGAAGTTGTATGAACCATCCACCTTAATTTAATGTGTTAAAATTTAGCCATTTGTAAGTTACAATGCATGTTCATTTGAAGTCAACGCATGGGCATGTACGGATGAGTGTGAAAGATGTGTGGAGTAGTCCCATGATTTATGAAGTAGGTGTCAGAAGTAAGAAACCAATGGTGAATTTTTGTAAAGTCGAGTTTGATGCTTGAAATTACAACTCAATTGTTTTGAATGCTATTTTTTAATCGGTAAGAACATAAGAGTATAACCAAATATTCAACTTTCATAAAAAAAATAAGTGTAAGATATACTAAAAATTACTCATTAGGGAACTTCGAGTCTTAAGAGAGTGACAAAACATTACGACTATGTTTAAAACTATGAGAATGAGTGAATAAGAGATATTCAATGCGTATTACACTTGATTGACCGAGGGTTGTCAATGCCTTTTTTACCCTATAGAAAAAGGTCACCCTAGAACAAAGTGGTGAAGAAGATTTTGAGTACTTCATTTGGACGTGGCATGATTTTAAAGAGGCTGGGAATGTGATTCAAGGCATGTCTGCCCCACGCAGGCATCCATCACATCATCCCAATCCTCTCCTTTCTTCAGGTACACTTCGAATCGCTTCTTCTTAAATTTCCATTGTTATAATCTTTAATTTCTTTGCTTCGTTTTTTCGATAATTTTTTGGAATTTACACCTCCCTTTGTGGTGGTTATAGGGTATTGAATCTAGGGGTTTTAGGTTTTATCCCAGCTTTTGGTGGCGGTTATGTGATTTTGGGAGGAAATTGGTCCCATTTTGTGTTTTTCGGTGACATCTATGCTTATGTAGGTTTAAAGTCCATTTGAGTGTTATTCCCAGAAATGATTCATTTTTCATATTTTATCTTCCAAACCTTAAAAACAATGTAGAAGTTTATGAATGTACCAAAATTTGTACGAGACTAGTTGCATTGCCTTTACGATCATGTTCACCGAGTCCCAACTCAATTGAGACACATCTTATCGAGGGGAGTCCCTCGATACCTCTTACTCTGATATCATAGTAGCACTACCTCATCGCTTGTGTAAGACTGACATTTCTAACCAAGACATTTTACTTAAAGTTAATTCTCTTAGTGTTGTTATCATTAGTAGTGAGAGTGTGTCGTCCTCCAAGGGTTATAGATTGTTTGAGAGTTCCAACCCTCCGTCTGAAACTGTAAACTATAATTCCTTTAAAGAATCCACAAGGGTAACTATCTCTCATCTTGGCTTGATTGATACTAGTGATTTTCCTAAATCAAGCAACAAATGTCATCCCATTACCTCATCTTAATAGCATGGGGATCTTAAGCCCCCAATTTATGATATCTCTAATGATGAGATAGGAGATAATATTACTCCCTATTTGATGACCAAACCTTTAACTAAAATGACTGAGGAAGATTCTAGGCCAAAACCAATGTGGTAAGGAGCTTGTTGTTGATGTTGACGAGGAGGAAGTTTTTGAGGTCGACACAAATGTTACCTCATCCTATAAGAGTGATGTCTAAGAGGCTGATCTTATTATCTTAAGACACATATATGGAATTGACCCAAGAATACATAATAAGTACTGATTGAGGAAGGGAGGGCATATGACCTTGGTAATATTGACGAGATTTCCATTTAGAATAAATTTTTTAAGGTAGGATTTTGGCTTCCATTTGGGTCAAGAATTAGGGGAATTCTTTCTGCTATCGGCATTTCCCTAACCCAGTTATCCCCCAATGCTTGGAGTATTGTTATGAGGTCACTCATCCTTTGTAGGTTTTCCTATGAGGATAATTTACCCATAGACGTCTTCTGATCATGATATTCAACTATTACCATAAAATTCAACCCGTGTTATTAACATTTTATGTTTGAAAACCTGCTCAAAAACTTTTGCATGTAAATAAAACTTCTAATTATGATTGGAAGTCTGAGTATTTTTTCATCTCGGTCTTGTGGGAGTTTGGCAATGATGAGTCAATGGTACACATGGAAATTAAAGCACCGCGAAAGTGGGATAAGATCACTGCCTCGGCCAAAGTTGACCCTAGATTGAGTACAAAAAATAGAGAGAGGGTTGACCAGTTGATAAGGACTGATGGTCTCATACTATTCGAGGAGATGATCAAGAAAACCCTTCAATTCTTTGTAACGAGGTCAACCCCATTAGAGTCTTTTTCATATAATTCTTTAGTTTTGAAGTTTTACTAGCTTTTCTTGGCGTCTTAGTTTTTAGCTGATATCGGTAGTTGTCGATCTTTTCCATTTTCCAGATCGTCTAGAGAACACACCCGATCATATTTGGAAAATGGCATCCATCATTACTGTTAATATTTTGGCCAAGCGAAAGGGAAAGACAACTATCCAGATGATAGGCAGCTCCAAATTCAAATCTTTAATATTTAGCCCAAACACCGAGGCCCCAAGGAAAATAAAGGAGTCTACTGGCTCTAAGGATTCCTCCTAATAATAAAAGAAAAAAAATCTCCAAGATAACCTTCTACGCCCAATGTCCTAATTTTTTATGATACATTAACGATCGCTTATCATGAATACTGAGTATCTTCTTGAGAGCCAATCAAAGGCCCAAGAAGTTATCTCTTGGTTGATTCCTTCATGTGATAGCCACTTCTTTTATGGTCTGAGTAGAACCATAGTTTCTAGCTTTTTTCTACATAAGGTCACTCAGGTAATAATTTTACTTCATATTTTTTATAAAGTATTGTCTCATCACGTTTTGACTTTTATTTCTTATGTCTTCCTTATTTTATTCGTCTTTGCTCTCTAGCACCTTCACTGGTGGGTGGTATAGAATGAGCCAAAGATCAATTTGGTAGAGTAAGTTGAACTGAATATGTCCTATATATAGAAAAAGATGGATGAATAGAAGGCCTCCCATAAATAAGATATGTTAAAGTTTCGAGACCGATATATAAACCTCTACTTTGAAGGAAAACCATACGAAAACCTTAAAGTAGCGAGATAAGGATGAGAAGGAGATTCTAAAAACTAGTTGTGCGGAGACCATGGAAAATTTAAAGGAGTCCTTCTATTATGTTATTCAATACTGAGAGAAGGGGTCCAAGGCAACTTGCACGCGAGTGGTCAATCAATTTCCCGACCTCATCAAAAAATACCCCAAAGTGGTTGAGACTCTTAATTACATGAGATTTTCTCAGCCTGAGATCATCGTTGCTCTGGAGGAGATCTAAGTTGTGGGCGCTAATGAAAAGACTGTCGATGTCGAGGATAGGGGTGACGAGGTAACTCACATTATCATGGAAAATAATAAAGTTGGTGACCAATACGCCACCGCTGTTCAGGGGGAGTCGACCTTCCTCTATGTTACAACTATCGGAGACTTATCGGTTGAGACATAACTTGCATCACTTTTTATCTTTGGTCGATCCTCTGTGGTTTCTGATGCCCAACTCTTTTTGTTTAAACTTTGATATTGCCCCACATTTGGGGAATTAAACAATGTTAACACTGTGACCATTTGTTGGGGTGTTTTTGGTTGTTAATGATTTGTGAATGATACGATAATATGCTCTGCTTTATTTTCATAATTTTGTCTACATACCTATTTAGTTTTTGCCTTTTTATTCATCATAAAATAATGATGTTAAGTTTCCCACCTCTCAGGGTTTATATTGAGACATGCCTCAGAGATAGGACTTGAAGTATTTTCGTATCATTAGAAAATTTTATTCTCACAATAAAATTATGATGTTAAGTTTTACCATAAAATAATGATGTTTAAGTTTTACCATAAGAATATAGATGTTATGTTTCCTAACTCACAGGGTTTTTATTAAGATATGCCTAAGAGACGAGACTCCAAGTGTTCTCACACCACCGAGAGAGAGATTTTATTTTTATTCACTATAAAATAATGATGTTAAGTCTTACCATAAAATAATTATGTTAGGTTTTACCATAGAAATAATGATGTTAAGTTTCACCATAAGAGTAATGATGATAAGCTTCCCACCTCTCAGGGTTTTATAGAGACATGCCTAGGAGACGAGACTCCAAGTATTCTCGCACTGCCGCGAGAGATAGATTCCATTTTTATTCACAATAAATTAATGATGGTAAGACTCAACATAAAGATAATGATGTTAAGTTTCCCACCTCTCGGGGTTTATATTGGGGCATGCCTAGGAGGTGAGATGTAATACCCTGTACTTCTATAATTTTAGTGTGCTTAATATTATTAATTTAATTGAGGGAAATTAAATTGGGATTCGGTAAATATTAATTAGTGAAATAAAGGATTAATATTTATTATTACTATTATTTACTTGGATGTGATAAGTAAATAGATATATGATTTATTATATGTCATGAATGAGTGAAAGCGAAAATTTATTATTATATGTCGATAAAGTGTTACATCAGCATATCGGTATAATTTGTGAGCGATGCATATGGTATGCACACATCAGGCCCGGTTAATGAGATGTTAGCATATTTTGGAGTTGGGTGACTCGAATGACCTTTTTTAGTGCATCGATGATCCGGGAAGTTCAAAATAGTCCAGAATTGGTACCCGGGTGTTTTGATTGGGTTTCGAGGACGTTTTATACTTAACGGGATCCATATAAGGGTAGGGGTCTTTTTAAACTTAGTTTTAAGTGGAAAAACTGGATTAAGGTAATTAACGGAGTAGTTAAAGTTTGGAAGGTGTATGGTAGTGCACCTTTGATATTCCGCATGAGAGAAATTGAGAGAGAGTTCAAGAGAAGAGAAAAGAGGAAGAAAGAAGAGAAAGAGCCTGGAAAAGAGAAAGAGAAGTTATCTTCGAATTTGACCCATTGTCAAAACGTAGAGATCTTCGGATTTAAATCCACAAAGGCAAGTAGATACTTACTTTATGTTGTAATTATGCATAGTTAATTATTTAATGATTCGAGATAAAAATCTAGGAATTAAAGTTATAAATCTTGAAACTTTAGATGATTGATGTAGAGTTATAATTGATGAAGGATCTCTCATTTAAATGAATTATTAGTTGGAACTAATCATATTAGAATTTCAAAATTAATTATGGAATTAAAATGATGAGCTGCAGAAGTTTGATAGGAAGGTTGAACTTTTGCAAATCAAATTGGGGAAAATTCTTAGTTAAATTAAATAGATATTTTATTAGTATTCCTAGATTTTTAAAATAGGATTCATGCTTAATTATTGTTATAATGGTTCTGTAACATTAATATATTGATGTATGAGGTTGATTTTATGTTTGGGGTGGTTTGCAAGGGTTTGTAAGAGAAAAACTCGAGGAAAAAGATAAAAGGCAACCTAACAAACCGAACTGGTTCGATCTGCTAGAAAATAAATTCGATTTACTGGTCTGCCCAGTATATGTTTCTGCACTATCTTAACCCGTTGGGGTTTGGAAATGACCATTGAGGCATCATGGATACTGTGTGATTACTGGGCAATGATTTCTAGGGTTTGCTACGTGTGATAGGCCAACAATTATATGGGTTCGAGTGAGGTGAACTGAGAATTCAAGTGAGTGACAATTTAAATAATTAATCGGGAAGTTGGTTTAAACTTTGGGATTGGGTGAATCGTACACTGTGGGATATGTAGATGAGTTCGGTACTCTATATAAATACATATTAGAGTTACGTGTATATATATGTATGTGTGTATGCTACATTTTTTATTAAACATACCTACTCGATAGTGCTATTGTAGGAGGATGTGCATCGTGTGAAGATTGCCCTAGCATTGACTAGCAGGTGTCAGATTGATTCCCTTAGTCACAGGACTGTTGCATGGCCACTATCCATGTATGAGTATATGTATTGATTTAGAGACTGGATGGTTGTGATGTGCTATGGTTACGACCCCCCAACGTATGTCTTTGATCGCCTTTGTTGTATGTGTTCACATTTGGGATCATTGGTGAGATTCCCACTCGGTGGCTAAGTGTGATGCGTGATGCCTAGGGCCTAATAGCACACGATGGATGTATCCGCAAGGTCCATGCTCAGGGGATACGATTATACGTATATAGCAAGCGATATATATGCATGTTCATATGAGGCAGTGTATATAGCTATCTTATGTTTATTATGTGATTATATATTTATAGCAAATGTGTCTCTACAATATTTTTTATGAACGTATACATTGTGAAGGTGGTTGAACTTCAAATATAGACTATCAGTAGGGGTTGGTCTTAGATAGTGGTGACGTGTCCTAGTTAGACTGGATAGTTTAATTAGGATAATAAAATGAACACTTTAGGTGCACAATATAGTTGAGTGGTGAGGTTTTATCTCACGTGAGTGCGAACTGTTAATTATGAATGTAACACACTACATTTTTAATAGATTCAAAACAGTTATCTACTTAGAAAATATTTTTTACTTTTCGGGCTTTGACCCGCGGGCAATTGTTTTTCCTTGTTTTTATATTTAAAAATCCAAGTGTGCAGCAGTAGTAGCCGGGACTACATGGATAGATTCATTCATACCATTGCAGTAACTGTGAATGCTACAGGATTATTTTAAACGCCTCAACTCAGTCTATCTGGATAGGATCATTTCACTTTCAGTTTGGGTGTGTTTCCCATAAATGGATAGGATTTTATATTACTATCAGAGATTTTATTTTAGTATCTAATTGTGTTCATTTTGTTTTAGTTAGATGTTAGGCTTTAATGATCGATGGTTTATTCGATTCACGTTTATTATTTATTTATGCATGATGATTTATTTATTCATTTTTATTGAACAGATTTATTCGTATTATTTTTATTTTTGTGTATTGCGATAGAGTTACTGAGAATGAAACCATACTAAGATTCCTGTTCTATTTTAATAAAGGATTGTCCATCCGGTATTAGAATAGGCGGGTGTCGCAGTTGGTATCAGAGCCAGGTTCTAGTGTCATTAGGATCTAGGCAAACATGCTACATTATCAGTGTTGTATTTTCTTTCATATAAAGACCTATGATTAGGACTGTTGTTTCATATTGAGTGTTTACATTCTTCTGTTATTGTTTATATTTGAAGTGAATCTCATACAACTTTGGTTTTTTAAATGTCGAATGTAAAGAGAGGGATACCATCTTGTGCAGCAAGTAGGTCCATAGAGGACCAGTCGGAGACACAGGCCACTCAGGGGACTATGACCGCTGCAAAGGTCACAACTATTATCGTACATGTGATTAAAGCTTCAATGACTATCCTAGCACAACATTTCCCCCAGACACAACCACAATAGCCATTGACAGCACTAGTTCAGGGTCACCTAGTGCCGTCAGTTTGGGAGAGAGTCAGATAGTCCTTCCAGAAGATCCATCTATCAAAATTTTAGAAAAGTGAGGATGTGGTTGCAGCTAGCCAATGGAAAAAGGATATCCCTAGGCATTTACATATAGTTAAGTGCAGAGACATTCAGAAACAAGTACTACCTACATTAAATCTAGTCAGGGCAACTCTTCAATGGTAGGAGTTGGTTACCACAATAGAGAGAATGGGATGCGATGTCGATATAGGAGTTTTGGGTGCGATTTGATTGTAGGTTCTTTTCGTCATCAATTTAAATGGAGATGAAGAGGAAATTTTTAGATCTCTCATTGGAGGGTTGGACTATGGTAAAGTACAAGGAGGAGTTCACTTGTCTGGCAAAATTTTGTGCCAAATGAGGTGAACACTGAGTAAAATAGGATCCTCAAATTTATACATGGGCTTACTTGGAGGATTTTCTAGTGTAGACACCCTATTTTAGCACCCCCCCCCCCCCCCCCAACCTCTCTTTAGGTCTCTAGAACCTCCCTTCATCACTACAAACCTAAGTCATACCCCGGGTACTGACCTAGAGGCCATCAGCCACTCCCAGGCTCCATTTGACTAAAAGTCAAACTCTTCAGCTCAACCGAGATTGAATGAATCCTTAAAGGGCACTGAAACCCCTTTCCAATGGTCCGCCCCGTGCGCGATTCTGACCTACGGTGCGGACGAACGACCCATTTTCCCCCTAAATTTGATTAAAAGGCCACCGGACGCTCTCGGCCTCCATTTGACCAAAGTTAACTCTTTAGATCGAACGAGACTAAATGAATCTTCAAAGGTAACAGAAACCCCTTTCTAATGATCCACTCCGGACCGAATTCTGACTTACGATATGGACGGACGATTTGTTTTACTTCGAAAGGTCATCGAATGCTTCCAGGCTCCAGTTGACCAAAGTCAACCCCCGAATTGAGTCAAACTCTTTCAAATGTCGAAGTTCATCTCCTAACCTTTCAAACGGTCTGCCCCGTGCGCGATTCTGCCTTACCATAAGGAAAAATGATCCATTTGCGTCCGACAATCCTCCGTCCAAATGACCGACAAGCGCTTTCGAGTCACATTTGACCCAAAGTCAACTCTTCGACTCGGGAGTAGGCCAAAGGACTTTTGAAGGTCTCTAAAATACCTTTCCATCGGTTCTCCGCATGTGCGATTCGAATCAACGGTTTGAGTTTTACGATTATTTTTTCGAAGGAACCTGAAAGAGACTGCCAAAAGGGCAGGTTCCAAATCTTGCCTATCAATAGTGTGCCTAAAAACACATGCTGATTGGCAGGACCAGGACTATGTCGATCGAAAATGCCCTGGATCTATAAAAAGGAGGGCCTGGCCTCATTGCAAGGGGACCCAACATCTGAAAACCCATCACTCTCAGCGAACTCATAAAACCTCTCTCGAAGTCAGCGTGATTTCCACATCCAAATCCTTTTCCAACCTTCACTTTTCCTCATCTTTTTCACCAAACTTGGTGAATTAACTACCCTTAATTATCATCCAACTACAAAGGCTGCTCTCCAACATTCAAGATTAAGTTCAAGATCTTTAAGAAGGTCCAACTTTCTCAACTCTCTCTTCAAATTCTCCTAAATTCGCATTAACTTATTTTTATTACTTAGCAATTTTATTCTATCCATCTCACATATCCTAATATACTTTTTATTTAGTATTATTGCACATCCCTTATTTTCATAAAAATAGAACCCGAAAAACAAGAAAAAGAGGGTTTGCTCAAAAATTCCAAATGGGAATTATCACACTTTTCTCACAACTAAAACACCTTTTTACACACACACATACATAAGAGAAGTCCTCGATTGAATTTATGGGATAAACCCCACCCCTCTTTTTGTGTACGAACTACATGGACTTTGATGACTCTATAGGCTACGTAGGCGTCTTGGGGTAAAAACTGAGATTCGAGTCCTACTTTTCTCCCATTTTCTATTTTTCTAATTCTTTAACTTAATTCTCTTAGATTCTATATATTTGCATATACACATATTTGTTCTTTGTGGCATATTATTCCATATGCATTATTGTTCCATTATAATGATCAACGCTAGGATAATCGCATAAATCCTATCTTCTAATATTACTTTTAGGAACATTCCTATGGATAACTCGCTTTATCTCTTCCATGATACAAGTCGATGATTCCTATCTCCATTAGATATATACATACACACATACCACGAGGAAATAAAGGAAAATAACAACAAATCCATGAGATACCGCAAGGGCGGAATGGCTGCCTAACACCTTCCCATTTCGTAGCTTAGCCTACGAACCCTTTTCGAATCATTTTTGGTTTCATATGTATTATTATTTCTTTGGATGCTGTCATTTGGGATGGTCCACCTTCTTCTGTCTATTTTGAGTAAAATAGATCGGAGACTCCATATATCTATATTTTTCAACTCACACATAGCCGACGACGATCGAAGAGCTCCCGAGAGGGATGCGCAGGACCAATATCCTCTCACCATGGAGATGATATCCCCCCTTCTCTTTCTCCGCGAGGATCGGGGATGGGCACAACTAGAATTTATTAAGGAACTCGACAATGAGGACTTATATTGAGTTCATCAACTTCGTATTGTTCCACTTCCAGGATTATTGCTTTCATATGAGGAGAGAGAAGAGGACATGAGAGTCTATCCAGCTACACAAGGCTGGGGGTAGCAGTGTTAGTGGGGCGCCTAAATAGTAGGGAGACAACGTGAATGAGATTCCCAGCAGGGGGACTCACCTCCATAGGGGTAATGGCAGTTTGGACATGAGCATAACGTTCATGGATCAATTTTATAGTCAACGTCATTAGAAATTGAGGGTATGTTTTTTATCCATGGGTGTATGGGGGGGGGGGTATTCTTTGACATGAGTGCATCATATTTTTTTATTTGCACTAGATTCACGCATGAAATAGGTTTAATGGATGTAGCATCATACATTATTTTGATTGTAGATTTACCGTTGGGTAAAGGGCTCTCATTTGTTCCATCTACAGAGGAGAAGGTGTGGACATTGGGAGGTTATTTTTAGCGGATTCGCGCATTTTAGTTTTGTATGAGTATAATTTTACCTATGTATGTACTATTTAGTGATGGTTAGAGAGATGGTGGACTGTTATAATATGATTATCGTGGTTGCTGTTGCAGGTTAGGATAGTTTCTTATGGCGATGCCTCACCCGAAAAGAGGGTCGAGCACACATATGTGTTATATCTAGGAGGAGACTTCGAAGAGTATAGTTATCTCACTAGATTCAGGAGATACTAGGGTTATCGTCAAGTAAGGAGCTTTAGTTTTTTATCGATTTAGCGTCGAGGACTAGGCGATACTGCGAGCGTCGTATTGTATGACTCCTTTAGAGATGTGGGAGTTGACAGTTCAAATTGAGCAACTTTTGGGAAAAGGTTTTGTCTGTAGGAGTACATCAACTTGGAATGCCCCACTACTGTGTCTTGGACAAACGACTCTCAATAACTGACATAGCTAAGCGATAATGTATTGGGGGTACCTTATTTAGATTTCTCTTGCAAGATGTCCCACATATGAGGCTTAGCAGGTGTCGAGACTTGAGAGACATTAGGATTTTAGACGTTGATTTATACGTTAGGCATTACATGTGTAAGTATGTAACACATCGAGTAATGAGCTAATATTTAAGTCTAACGGAGCCAAGGAGTGCAATATTAGGAGGCAATCTTAAGAAGAGTTGAGTAGTGATTAGTAGGGTAATTCAGTATACCTTTACTGTATGGTCATGCATGATATATGTGGTTGATTTTTAGGAAGCATATGAGTCACACAAGTGATAATTGTACGTGTGTGCACATGGTATAGGTTTTATGGGCATCATAGTTAGTTCGATATTCAGTATTATTCAGAAAAGGCTAACGTGGTGCCAGATGCATTGAGTCGTATACCTGCAGGGAAGTTGGAAATAATGTGAAAGATAAAGTGGGATGAACTTCTTTAGGATGGGGATGTAGTATGTGCATATATGGAAGTAATGACCATCACACCCAAAATCATTATGAGGGTTATGAAGGCATATATGGAAGTAATGACCATCCCAATTTTGCTCGAGAATAGCGTAGCATTCATTTGGCAATATAAACATATGGTTTCAATCATTTGGAAATCTAAGTGCCAATTAAAGTGTATTGCTAGTGATCTTAGCCCCACTCAATCTCCCTCCTTCACAGTATATGAGACCTAAATTTTTGATGCTGTATTTGTTGATACTTGGGCCAAAGGCACCAAGGGAGGACATCGACGTCTACCTGGATCCTTTAGTAAAAGAATTAAATGAGTTGTGGGAAGAAAGTGTGCAAGCATCTGACACTTTTAGAAAAGAAGAGTTTACGCTAAAAGCTATGCTGATGTGGGAAATTCATGATTTTCCATCTTCTGGGACATTATTCGATTGTGTAATACATAGTTATTTAGGGTGTTCTATTTTTGGATAGGAGACTTAATCTCTTCATTTCCCCGCTAGCTCAAAAAATGTATACCATTTCCATAGGAGGTTTTTACCCCTCGCTCATAGTTTTAGATTTAATAAAGGTTATAATTTTTTACCATACATGGTTAAACATAGGCTACCGTTGAGAAAACTTTCAGGTTCAGAAATTAAAAGTCAATCTTCAGATTATGGACCTAATATGCCAGGTATGAATCCTAAATTTAAGAATATCAAGTATAAGAAGACCCCAACTGGGAATCAAACTGAGACAAGAAAGGCATGGTCTAGGAGGTTAATTTTATTTGACTTGTCTTATTGGAAGAATAACCCAATGCGCCATGTATTGGATGTGATGCACGCAGAAAAGAACATCGCTAAACATATTATGGGCACATATCTTGGGGGGAGTCATTCGAATGATGAAGAAAATGCACGAAAATACCTTAAATCGTTGAAACTTAAGCCATAACTATGGTTAAAAGAAGATAGTAGGGGAAGGACAAAAATTTGACCTAGTGCATTTACTTTGACGAGTGAGGAAAGGAAGGTGCTTTTAGACACAATATATAATTTGAAGGTTCAATCCAATTTTTCGTCCAACTTACAAAGGATTGTGAATTATGCTATCCATGATTTACATAAGTGTAAGTCCCAAGATTGGCATTTGATCATGAAACTGGTTCCTCTATAGTTTAACCACTGTTTCTCCAAGTATAAGGATTTTCAGAGGGCTATTATGCAAATTAGTATCTACTTCTCACTTTTATGTGATAAGGTAGTCAATTAAGATCACATAGTGGCCACAAAATTGGCGGTGACCTAAATAATTTGTGTGTTGGAGAAGTACTTCCCCCCATCCTTCTTTGAGATAAGTGTTCACTTATTGGTAGACCTATGCGACGAGGCACTTTTTTATGGCCCAGTTAGATATCAGTGGATGTATTTGTTTGAAAGATTGTTGAATGTTTTCAAAGATTGCGTCAAGAATACACGATACATTGAATGATTAATTGAAGAGGAATACATCATCATGGAGTCATCAATCTACACTCGAGAATATATACTTGACTTGGCCAACATGGATTACATTGATGAGTTCGTTGATGAGGGTGGTCATCTGATGGGCAAACGAGTTAAATTAACGAATTTGCAACATAAACAAGTAGCTAGTTATCTATTTCACACACATGAAGATGTCTAAGAATGTAAAAAGTAAGTTTAAATTATTTTAACTTTTACATTATTTTAAATTATTTTATACATGATTAATTTTGTAATAGGTTCGTCATGATCTATAAAGAAGATATGAAACTTGTGAGAACAGTAAAAGACGAAAAACAATGGCATAATCAGATAGTGAATTTAGGAAGTGGTTGTCACACGAGGTAATTATAATGAAAATGGTTGTTATTAAATGTCCCATTACAAGAAAGCTTTACAATTAACCTAATTGATTTATTTATATTCTCAATTCTTAAAGACGGGTGATGCGATATCAAGGCTTGCTCGTCTAGCCACTGGATCCTTATTCATCGCACAAGAGTACAAAAAGTATCGATTGAATGATTACATATTCGGTGCAAGGGTGTACGAGGAAAATACAAATGTACCAAACTCGGGCATTTCATACAAGGCTCTTACTTTCGTTCGAGCAAGCATGAAAGATAAAAACCTCGTTGCAGATGAAATGACTTACTATGGTATAGTTCGAAATATATTTGAATTCGACTATGTAAGCTTCAAAGAGGTTGTATTTTTGTGTTATTGGGTAAGAGTTGATGATAAAAATGCTAGTAAAGTTGATCCTGGCACCAATTTGATCATGGTTGACTTGTCCAAGTTGAAGAGCAACGAACACGTGAGCGATGAGCCATTTCTTTAAGATTTTCAATAAGTCAAGCAAGTGTTTTACTCAGAGTATATCAACAACGAGCCATGGTCAATCGTCCTACATACTCCAAAGCGTCTAAACAGTAGTGTGGATGACTTGGCTGATCCTACCGAATATCAATCCATTTTTTATGATAACCTGAATTTGAACAAATATTTAGACTTGTAATAAGTATTCCAATTATTTGTAATGGTCAGTGGCTATATTATTCTAGTGTTTTATTATTATTATTATTATTATTATTATTATTATTATTATTATTATTATTATTATTATTGTTGTTGTTGTTGTTGTTGTTGTTGTTGTTGTTGTTGTTGTTGTTGTTGTTGTTGTTGTTGTTGTTGTTGTTGTTGTTGTTGTTGTTGTTGTTGTTATTATTATTATTATTATTATTATTATTATTATTATTATTATTATTATTATTATTATCAGACGAAAATTTAATATTTTTTATTCATTTGTACTTAATCATTTTAATACTTATAATAACCAGTGGGTGTATTCTTCTAGTACTTTATTATTATCGAATTTGAATCAAAATTGATTTTAATGGTTAGTGAATTTGTTAATTAGGATTTTAATCAGTTTAAGCATTAATTCAAAGTCCATGACCCGGGAGTGTGTGTTCGGGTGGGGGTAGGGTGGGGGTGGTAGTGTGCGTGGGTGTAAATTAAATTTGGTATTGGGTATTGGTATTGGTATTCTTTAGGAGTGTCTCATTAACTTCATGCACCGTCGTTACGTATACCTATGTTGACCTTCCCGTGCATTAAGTTCACACTATTTCATTCCATTCCATGATTGACATGTTTTCATGTTATTCTATGGTGTGTATGTTTGTATTTATATGTATATTTTTTATATTCAAAATTTTCAAAAAAAGGTTGTTAGTTTGTTCAAGTTTCATCACATATGCTTAATTATCTATACTTTGTAATGCCATTTCAATTGTGTATACTCATGATGCTAACTTTCCAGGTTTAGCTTCTAACCCTTTTGTCTATTATAGACAAATGGTCAGAATAAATTAAGGGTAGTTTTGTTTTCTTTAAACTTCATACATCACGGTATTTTTCTTTAACTTAGGGTTTAGGGTTTAGGGTTTAGGGCGATGAAGATCTTCAGTATATACAAACTTGCAAGTGTCTTTTTCTTTTAGGGTTTGGGAGGGATATTAGTTGAACTTGTATTGGGGTTATTTTTTCATTTTTGTGTTTTGTACTGAAATAAGGGGACATTTTTAAGAGGAAAATTTATGACTATTCATTACAGTTTTAGTTTGGAATTTTCCATTACATCCCACAACACCATCATGTACATTCTCAAGGCTTCAATATAAAACAAGTTAGTGACTGCGACAATCGAAGATTGAAGGTTTGATTTCATCACTACAACATACAAAGAAGGTATATGAGGTTGATTTCATCACTAAAATATACGGAGAAGGTATACGAGGTTGATTTTGTGTAAACATTATGTTCAGGGGTATTTTATAAGTGTTTGAAATATATAATATTTTTCAAAAGTGTTTAATTAAAAAAATCATTTTTAAGGCTTGAAAACGTGTTTTTTTAGTTGCTATCGTTTGGTGGTTGCGCATAATAGACAGTCCACCCTGGCGTTGACTAGCAGGTGTTGGATTAATTCCCCAAGTCATAGTACTATTACATAGCCAATATCCACGTGTGAGGATAGGTGTTGGTTTGGAGACCGGTTGGGTGCGATATGGTATGGTTGCGACCCTCAGATGCATGTTTATGACCACCTCCGTTTATTTGTGTACATTTGGGTTCGGTGGTGAGATTGTGACCCAATGGCCCAGTTGTGGAATGTGGTATACTTGGATATTGATAACACATAAGGGATGTATCCGTGAGTTCCATGCTCTGGGGGTATGGTTATATGTATATAGAGAGCGATATATTTGTTTATTTATATGATATATCATGTATATCAATTTATAGCACGAGTGTAGCTATGGTATTATATTATGTGAACATTTATCTATAGCATGTGTATGGCTACGATATTATCTATGAACGTATATGTCACCCCCTAACCCCATTAGGATATAATTAACTCAATAGTTCACAAACCACACTTATTATTTATTTATTTATTTGGTAATACACATTAAAACAACTTCAAGGTTAAAATGCGGAATACTAAAAATACAATCGTTTTAAGGAGACATAATTTAAACAAAACTCCCATACCATTTAACTTAATTACAACCAGTACAGTGTACAAAATAAACTAACAAGACAATACTACTATTCACTCAACATCCTAGACTTGGCAGTGGCAGCTTCAAAACCTGAAAATGTAAACATATAAAACCATGAGTTTAAAAACTCAGTGAATGTACTACATCTCTATATAGTAAAAGTACTATATTAACATCTCAACATATTAATATATCCATCTCTGGGCCAAATTAGGCCATATACATATCCGGAGTTAATAAACCCCACATCTCCTGCCCGTAGGCAATAATCATATCCATAGGTTTTAATAACCTAACATCTCCTGAATTGCATAGCAACTCAACATATCCTGACTTTTATAAAGCCATAACAACTCAACATCTCTTGGCTTTTAATAAGCCATAACATCTCAACATCTCATGACTTTTAAATAAGCCATATCATCTCAACATATAATACATATACATCATATCCAAAATCAACTCAGTAAGTACACTCACCTTGGGTTGTCAACTATGTATTCACGTTTCCCTCGGGTGGGGCTGAACTTGGTTGATTTGACCTTACACCTGTTAATCCAACTAAATTAGTTCTGAATCTAATCATAAGTATTATCTTAATATATCTATGTAACTTTCAATGACTATACAACAACAATATAATTATACTCAAGTCACATTCCATGAAACATGTGTAAAGACGAAACAATGGTATACATGTTAATAAAGTTATGAACATTCAACCGTAAGAAATACCTCATAAGGAATTTATTACCAAAACCAAGTAACATGAAAGTATACTTTTAAATCTATATACACATGAAACATGTACTCAAAATACTCTTTGGAAAGAGGAGATCACAATATCCTTTCATGGGGTATCCAGTATGGCCTCAGATTATTGCCCTCTATACTCAACCATCCTATATTCCTAAATTGTATAAATATGACTACTCTGATGTTGTAAAAAGGTTTTCCGTTATATGGATTTACAATGATGACTCTGAAATTAAAACTCGTGTTTATGGTTTAGTTAAATTAATCATGGTTTGATTCACTTTGACTTTCAAACTTAATTATAAGTAACTGGGTTGGGTTGTGTCAGTATAGCTAGTGAGGGTAGTATATATTTAGATAATTGTGACTATTAGTGGGATTGGAATTGGATAGCGGTTATTGTCCTAGTTAGACTAGGTAGTATAATTAGGATAATAAAATGAATGTGTTAGCTAAACATTATAGATGACAGGTGAGGTGTTATCTCATGTGAGTGCGACCGGTAAATTAATTGTGAAAGTAATACACTACAACTTTATTGATTTAAAGAATTTAATTACTTACAAAATATTTTCAAGCATTTCGGGCTTTGTGAGAATGCGGTGATCTTTTATAAAAGCATTGATATCAATTTGTAAACTTGTGCAGTGCAGCGGAATATTTCAAGTGTTTTCAAATTGATTTAATTGAATGACAAATCAACCATATTAAATTAGTCCCAAATTTTAGTTAAACCCTAAATCATGCATCTAAGTGATTTGAAATCATCAAATCAGGAAGCATGCAAAGGAAACCAATTTTTAGGGGAAAATATCCTCAAAGGGCATAAACTTTTTATTTCACTAATAATTTGCAAATCACAACTTACAATATTACAAGCGAAATCAGCAAATAATTTACCTCAACAAACTCTCATAGGCTGAACCTAAATCAACAATGGACTCCTGCAACAAATCCACAAGACAACAAGGAACACTTGCAAGCACTCCCAATAATCGCATTCATAGTCAGCCAGCACCTCCCTCAAGTGGTACCAAGTCAGCTGTAGATTTACCCTCTCTATATGAGAAACTTTAACAAAATTGTGTTCTTGGGTTCCAAAAAAATTCACATAAAATATTGGGATGATTGTGAATTGAAAACAAAGATAAAAATACTAAAATAGAGAAGACAAACATTTCTGCAGTAGCAGTTTCGTAAAACAATAATCTCAGGTCTTCTGCCAAAAAAAAGTTGGACAAACCAATTTATAGAAAATCTAAGGCGGCAACTCACTCGAACGAAAAATCAATCTCGCTCGAACGGAAACAGAAGTCGCTCTAACGACTTCGCATGACATAAGGATGTCTCTCGAACGAGCATGTCACTCGAACGAAAAAATAAAAAAATAATATTTTTTGTTTCTTCACAAAATAGTTTGCCTCAACACTTAGAAAAATATTTTAACGAAAAACTCCACTCTAACCCTTAGAAAAAAATTCATAAAAGATATCCCAACACTCTAAGTGAAATGTTAAGGTACTTAAAACACAATATTACCAAAGTTAAACTAGTAGAGGCTTGTATGTTGAGGAAAACTTAAAATTTGGATCCATCTTGCTGCATATGAGATCTTGAACATTCTTCGACGGTTGTAGCGGTATACGACATACTCAATTATGAATGAACAATATAAAATAATGTTCTTACAAATCTCCCCCTATGTCTATAACGGTACAAAATAAAAACATCTGAATTATCAAATCAAAATTCTTATACAAATCTAATACCCTCCCATGAACCCAAAACTGAAAAGGTACTAAACATGCAAGTATTAAACTTTTTCTTCAAAATCTTCAACATCAAATCTTCAAGCTTTTCTCATCAGGGTTTGCAAAATATGATCTTTAATCTTTATACCTACACATAAGAGACAAAGAAAATACCTTCGTGACGCATCGAGTTTGAAATGAGATAACCATCAATTAAAAACACATATAAAATCTCAAATCTCCCCCATAATGTAAAAACTCCCCCACAATTCGTTCTCCCCCTTATTATTTGTCCGAAATAAACGAGGAAACGAATAAACAAAACAAACATGAAATGTCACGACAAAATATGCATAGCAAACATGACTCAAACTACGCTCATGCAAAGGGGTAACTCAAAAGCATCCACAAATTATTTTTTAGTTTTCTATTTTTTCGTACACAACATGCAAAAAAAAAATCACACACCATGAATTTACACTAAGACAACCAAATAATGGAAACATAATGAATGGGTGTGAACATATTCGATAGGCAAATCAATGAAATCATGCATAACATATGTACACGATGAATATGTTAATCCTAACGAATGAGCTCAAAATCGTCATTAGGTGTCAAAAAGGTGAATTTAGATGACACCATCTTAATCTACTCGACAAATGAAAGTCAAACATGATTTTCATGCCAATAATGTCTAAAACTATATAACGCGTTTTCATGACTTTGTCAGGACGTGCAAACCCGTTTTCTATTCCATCCAAACTCCCTCATAAATAATAATGCATTTATTTTTCTTTTGAGGTGATGAAACTAAATTCTCTCCTTAGATAAATCCTATTGGCCCATTATTGGCATATTTTTCCTTTTATTGCCTTAATTTTTTCTTTGGGATCTTTGAAACGGTGGCTTTCACGATGAGTTAATTTTGTACCCTCTTAGCCCTTTCCCGTGAATGCACATCATTTTTTTAATTTAATTCCTCACGGTAAACGGTTTTTACACGCACTACTTTATTTGTCATTTTTTATCACATTTAGTTCGTTTTAAAGACAGAATTGAGATGAAAACACATCGATCAATATGTTGCATTAAAGGAACTCATGAGTCAAGCTTGTAGGTAGTAATGACTAATCACATCTCAATGACTCCAAACATAGTAAAACACATAAATAAAATGATGACGCATATCAAAACACTATCAAATCGTCACATGGATATGGAATGAAATTGTGACTCAGTCATCCTAAATGTCCATTCATATACGGTGCAAAAAAAATACAAAACTCTTTTGACTTTTTCAAAAAATTTATCAAAATAAAATCTTTTTGGCTTTTTCAATTTTTTTTCAAAAAAAATGAAAATCTTTTTGTGTTTTTCATTTTTTTTAAAAACAAAAATGGTACACATGTCATAACACTAGCAAGAATATATCATGAAGCATAACTAGAATATGACAAATAAATAACACGGTCGATCAAAAGATCTAACGTGGGGTGAATCGCGTGCAAACAACCGAGAGTTATGAACAATCGATCCAAAGGCCTCTAAATTCGCCTAACCTAACAGATTTATGCCAACACATAGGGGTTTGAGGAATCGAATTTATTCTCTTATTAAACTTCCTAGGAGTATTTTGAAGTTTGTAACAGAAACTCCTAAGATGAGCTTGCCTAACGCAATGTGTGCAAGTGTATATTGGGCGGTGAATGTTACTTAAAGGCGGCCTTCTCCTAAAGTTTCTAGGTGGCGCTCTCCTAAAATTACTAGGTGGATCTCTCACAATGTTCCTAGGTGTCTCTCTACTAATAACTCTGGGTGCTTCTCTCTTAACAACCCTAGGAGGCTCTCTCACTCGTGTGGGGTGGTTTTGGAAATAGGTGCAACACTATCATCGAAGCCTATACCACACCTATCCTCTTTAATTTAGACAGTGCCTAACATCTTATCTAGATTTTTTGACCTAGACTCCAAATCAAACTTCACCTTACTTGACTCCTTAAGCTCTTCTCAAGCTCACCTATCCTCGACTAAAGTACACATCTAGAATTTTCAAACTCTAAAAGCTCCTTTTTCATAGTTTCCATCAACCCTCTAAGACTATCTCTCTCACCCTCGACATATCCTAGATTATCTCTAAGCATCTCCTCACATGTCTTAAGATCCTCAATTAAGACATTCGTTTTATTCTTATCTAAGGCACAGTTTTTCAATTTAGATTATGGTTTTAAGTTTGACTTCTTTAACTTTACAGATTCCACATGCAGGTTATTGTAGGAACTTGCAACTCACTCAACTCTACCTCTTCCTCATCACTCTCATCACTAGTCACAGGGGTGGGAATCTCTCGCTTAGAAGCAATAAAAACTTCTTTTTCAAACTCACTATCACTAAGTGAAGAAACATGAGATGTCGGTTTATTAAAAAAATTCCTTATATTAGTGGGACACTCATCTATCGAATGACCAATTCCCTCACAACCAAGACACCTCTTAGAGTCGTTTCGACGGATGATTTAAAACAAGAATTCACGTGAACTTTCCAATTAGACCTTTCAAAAATTTGACATCTAAAATCATCAATACCACTAAAAGCTATACTTAAGAAAATCTAGATCAAAATGCAATAACTTAGTGCAACCCACACTAATACCAATTTGAGAATGCGGTGATCTTCTTAAAAAGATTTTATATCAATTTGTAAACTTGTGCAGTGCAGCGGAATATTTCAAGTGTTTTTAAATTGATTCAATTGTATGACAAATCAACTAAATTAAATTAATCCTAAATTTTAGTTAAACCTTAAATCATGCATCTAATTGATTTGAAATCAATAAATTAGGAAGCATGCAAAGGAAACCAATTTTCAGGGAAAAAATCCACGAATGGCAAAAACCTTTTATTTCACTAATAATTTGCAAATCACAACTTACAATATTACAAGCGAAATCAGCAAATAATTTATCGCAGCAGACTCTCATAAGCAATAACCTAAATCAGCAATGGACTCTCGCAGTGAATCCAAGACAGCAAGGAACACCTGCAAGCACTCCCAGTGACCGCGGTTATAGTCAGCCAGCACATCCCTCAAGCGGTACCAAGTCACCTATAGATTTACCCTCTATACATGATAAACTTTAACAAAATTTCGTTCTTGGGTTCCAAAATAGTTCACATAAACTATTGGGATGATTGTGAATTGAAAACAAAGATAAAAACCCTAAAATAGAGAAGACAAACATTTATGCAGTAGCAGTGTTCGTAAAACAGTAATCTCAGGTTTTCTTCCAAAAACGGAGTTAGACAAACCAATTTATAAAAAATCTAAGGCAAACCAAAAACGGAGTTCCAACAACTTGCGCGAACGAAAAAGAAATCTCATTAGCAGTGTTCGTAAAACAGTAATCTCAGGTTTTCTTCCAAAAACGGAGTTAGACAAACCAATTTATAAAAAATCTAAGACAAACCAAAAACGGAGTTCCAACAACTTGCTCGAACGAAAAAGAAATCTCATTCGAACGGAATCAAAAGTCGCTCGAACGAGCAGGTATGTCGCTCGAACGAAAAAATTAAAAATTAATATTTTTTGTTTCGTCAGAAAATAGTCCGCCTCAACACTTAGAAAAAATATTTTGATGAAAAACTCCGCTCTAATAATTAGAATTTTTTTCATAAAAGATATCCCAATACTCTAAGTGAAATGCTAAGGTACTTAAAACACAACCTTACCAAAGTTAAACTTGCGGAGGCTTGAATGTTGAAGAAGAATTTCAATTTGGATCCGTCTTGTTGCATATGAGATCTTGAACATTCTTCGATGGTTGTAGCGGTATACAACATGCACAATTGTGAATGGACAATGTAAAATAATGTCCTTACAATTTGACCCACGGGAAAATCCGTTTTCTTATTTTATTTTAAGACCCCAGGTGAGTAGCAATAATAGGGACAACAAGGATAGATCTTTCTTGTCGTTCCAGTAGCTGTGGATGCTATGAGTTGACTTAGTCACCTCAGCTCTTTCTATCTAGATAGGACTATTTATTCCATTATTTCATTTTGGGCATGTTGACCATAGTTGGATAGGACTGTACTTTATGTCAGATAGTTTATTCATTACTCTTCTTTATTTCAATTGGATTACTACTATTAGCTAGGCCTCTCCAAAGGATCAGGCTGGTGTCATTTGAAACTATCATATTGGTTATAAGGGGTCAGGCCTAACGAGTCAGTGTGTGTTAACGTGCCCGAATGACCTATCCTGAAAGGTAAATATCAAGGCCCAAGCCCTACTCGATACATATTGAGCTAATGGGCGGGTTGGGCTTAATGGGCATAACGGGTCAGGCATAATGGGCGAAACAAAAAAAATAAGAGAACACAAATTCTCATTCAATTATAATAAATATTTTTACTAAATAAATTTATAGTTTTATAGATAACGAAACAAGTAACAAATGTAATTAAATGTGAGAAATGGAGAGGATAAGCGTGGTATTTATAAGTAAATAAAAAGATAAATTAAATAAAATTTAAATGGGTTAAATAGGCTGGACGGGCCAAGTAAATGGGATTAGTCGATGGGCTTCATAAATGGGTCGGGTCGGGTTGGCCCGGACGAACTAAATGAGCAGGATGTGGAGCTCATGACCTCACCCATTAGGGTACCATGCTACCCATGGCCCATTTAATTAAGTATTCGGGTCGAGCTTAGCTAGCTTGACTTGGCTAGGTTGACCGGGCCAATGAGCCCGCAGGATTTTTGGAGAGGCCTGCTATTCATGACCGATGGATTATTTCGTTCACAATTATTTATTTTTGCATGTCGTTCATTTTTTCATTTTAATGTATGGTTTTTATTCGTTATATTTACATTGTTTATTGCGACAGTGATGGTGAGAATTAAGCCATACTTGATTCCTATTTTATTTTAGTCAATGATTGACCACCCGGTATTAAAATAGGTGGTCTGCAACATCATAAAAATGAATAAATAAATAAACAAATGAAAAGCCAATGTCAAATATGCTTTAACATTTACGTTTCATTAATAAAAAAGTTATTATAATAAAAAATAAAATATTGTATAACTTAATTTTTTAAATTATTTTAAAAAATAAATTAAAATTATACATAAAATATAGAGATAACCAAATAGCTTAGCTAGTGGGATATCATTTTAGTGAGGAGTGAAATATCTCAAAAGATTGGTAAAAAAATTAAGACACTTTTTTGCATCGCTAAAAGTCATTTTCATTTGGGTGTTAGAATCCAAGAAATGAAAATTAGGTTTTTAATTTAATTACATAAAATTAATGGTGCCAAAAACTAAATAGCACATTTTTTAAGAAGATCATTTTCATGACATTTAGTCAAAAAGTTTAACTTTTTAATATTATATAAAATTGAACTGCATTGGGGTTCAAAATTTTAAAATGATACTATATATTAATGAATAACAAGGTCTAAATGCTTTTTCATCTCTAAATTGACTTAAATACTCTTATATCATTATATAGTTACTTGTAACTCAAATCTTATTGTAAGTATAAAGAAATTCGTTACACACTTTAACAACACACTAAAATACTTCGATAATCTTTATACTTCATCCTTCCCAAAATAACAGTCATGTTTTCTTTATGCGAGATCCCAAATTAACAATCCACCCTATTTTTAAATGTAATCAGTGAATCAAATTCTATGATAGTAAATCATCCTTGATTTTGATCACTAGTTATCTACATCTTCATTTTTTTAAATAGCGTAGAAAATGAGCTATATATAATTCATAATTAATAATTTCATATGGAGTATATT
Organism: Sambucus nigra; assembly: GCA_949130495.1. Taxonomy (NCBI): domain Eukaryota; kingdom Viridiplantae; phylum Streptophyta; class Magnoliopsida; order Dipsacales; family Adoxaceae; genus Sambucus; species Sambucus nigra. The sequence goes on from OX422214.1 coordinate 53,317,573, forward strand.
ATTTAATTTAGAAATAAATTCACCCTAATCATATATCTAACTTGATACCAAGTATTTCTAGGTGGCTAACATGTGTGCGAAACGTGTTCCTAAATGGCAAACACTTGATTAATGCGTGTGCTCAGGTGCCTAGTAGTTCAAAATATCTTCGACGTTGCAAAAACATGTGGATATCCTCAATATCACAAAAATTGGCCTTAAAGTGTGAAACAACAAAAACCAAATATCCATTACCTAAAAATTCATCCATCGATTTTCTTTCATCATTTTTTTAACTAATTTCAAAGCAAAATTGTTTTTTGCTTCTGAATCTTAATGGGAAACCAGTGATATGAGTTGTGATCTATAAAATTGAAAGATGTGATCTATTTGATTTGATATAATGAGGGTCTATGAAGCATGGATATAGGTATGGGGGTCATGTTTGACATGACACATAAAAACTAACAAAATAAATGCAAAATAACACACACACACACACACACACACACACACACACACACACACACACACACACACACACACACACACACACACACACACATATATATATATATATATATATATATATATATATATATATATATATATATATATATATATATATATATATATATATATTGCACCTCGAAAAGTCAAAATCAGCATTCAAAGTAATACAAATAAATCTTGGGTAACATGGTACAAAATATTTTGTGAACATTTAAACGATAAGTCAAAAGTCTTAGGACCGACTTCTTTCTTTCAACTTTTAGTTTTAATTTTTATGAACCCCCAAATATTTTATGTTACATGATTACACGAAAAAATTTGAAATTTTATTATTTCTCAACCCTACCATCTTCATGAATTTTCTAGAGAGTGTCAACGAAGTGTCTCATTCCTTCAAATTCTAAACAAGTTTTATGTGAAACGTGGTATGTCAGACACGTGAGGAAGGGTGCGGCCACCATTATTCCAATGAAATGGTCCCTTTGGTACACCATTGTTAAAAGTATTTTTGGGTTTCATGATAACGGCTGGGATTCAAATCCAACTAAAAAAGGAACTTTCATAATTTCATGGAATAACATTTCTAAAGCTACTTGGGTTATTTCTACAATGTAATTCCTCTAGAGTGAGAAATGCGAGATTTATTGGATTTTGAGAAGATTAACGAAGATGGGAGGAGGTTTTAATTAGATCTATTTGTCTTTTATATCATATTAGTGCTAACAAAATCGTGCCATTGACTCTATGCATTATTTTTTAAATGGGAGGAAGGTGTTGACGATGAGAAAATTGAGGATGTTACTTATGTACAAATATTAGTAGGTATGTCCTTAATATAGGGTTATAAGTATTATAACAAGTGGAAATGGTCTTCATAGCTCTCCTAATAATGAAAAATTGGCATTTGATAAAGTCTTGTCCAATCAAAGTTTGGAATAAGTAGAGTTCAAGCTTTCTTGGCTAGTGGCGCTTAAGAGAGTTTATGTGATTATGGAAAAGGAAAAATTTAATTAGGTATAATCACCTAATTGGTGTGTGATGTGCCACGAGGACAATGAGATCCTTAAGCAATTTATCTCGCATTATCCAATAGCCTCTTTATTATATTATTTTGGAATAGTTTGGAAGGAGTTGTCTACAGTAGGAGTTTCACCAAGAGTCTAGATTAAGAAGATGTTATTTGTCACTTTCAATTACATTCAATCCAAAAAATAATGTACATTTTTATTCATTTATCTATCTTTTAATGGATGTACAGTTTCATGTCAATTACAAATGACATTTAATTAGAAATATTCACATGTTCACTTTTGTTAGTGGTTTTATTTTTGTGCATGTGAATGGTCAAAGCTCACTGTTTCTTTAAAAAAAACTATTCATTTCATTCGCTTCATGTGTAAGTTGAGTTGGAAAATGGTGATGGTTTGTACTATAGAACCTCTAGTGATTATTCACCCAAAAATTATTTAACATGTGAAGTAAATATTCAATGTATGTACTACACATTGAATATTCACAATGTTCACCGAACATATCACACTCAGTGAATATTCACTAAGTGACTATTTAATACACTGAGTATTATATATACGTATTAAAATATTCAATACAGTTGATACACCATTAAGTGGGTGTTCACCGTGTTGAAAAATCAATACAGCTAATATTCATCATACGAAGTGGATGTATATTGTGTATATTGTCACAAACAGTTACATATCAATTATGACATTTAATTAGATACATGTTCATTTTTTTTGTAGTGGATTTATTCTAATACATGATGTGAATTGTCAAAACTCACTGTTTCTTTAAAAAAAAAAACTCATTTCATTCGTTTGATGTGTAAGTTCAGTTGGAAAACTGGTGATGATTAGCACCACAAAACCTCAAGCATCCATAATTAAGTAAACATTATTTAACACGTGAAGTGAATTTTCACTTTCTGTAATATATACATTGTATTCACAATGTTCATTGGACATCACACTGAATATTCTCTAAATATAGTTACATTCACCAATTAGACATATAATGAATAGTCATGACATAGTGAATTTTCATTATATGTAACATTCAATTAGACAAATATAAATGAATATTCACGAAAATACATTACATAGTGAATATAGTCAACAATATATGAATATTATCATGTATTATTCAATAACATGTAGTGAATATTCACTTGGTTATATTAAGTACAATTTAAAAAAAAAAACTTATCTAGTCTTTACAAAGAATAGTACAACCAAACCAATAAATTATGACCAAACCAAAAATCAGATGATGTTACATGTATCTCATATATCCACAAAAACAACAAAAATTTAAAAAGGTTAAAACAATCTTGTTAATTGTCATTAAAAATACTACTGTAACACCATATATTTTTAGAGTATTTTAAATTACACGTAATTTTAATTAAATCAGGAAATAAAGTGACTAAATATTAATTAGTGAATAAAAGGATTAATATGTATGTATAATTATATTTACTTGTGTGATAAGTAAATGAAATCATGTTAAATTATGTTACGTCGTAAGTAAGTAAAGCGATGGGTTTATCGGTATCTCATTTGAAACACATGGATAAAGTCGTGTCGAACATGATATGGAATTTAAAGTTAGATAAGATGGTGATTTTGAGTGTGTCGTTGATCCGAAATGGGTAGAAATAGTCCAAAATAGGTATTCAAGGATTACAATTGGATCCTGAGGGATTTTTAGACTAAACGGGAGTCGTAAAAGAGTATTCGGGCCATTTTACATATGAGGGATGACTCAAAATCAAAATTTGGAGTGTTTAGGATTATATTTGAGTAAGGTGGATAGAAGGGGCGGCTATCCATCCTAGGGCTGTCAATGGAACGGGTCTGGACCCGGACCCGATCCGGACCCGACCTAAATTAACAGATCTGAGCAAATTTTATGGACCCGATTATCCGATTACCCGATTAGTTAATGGATCGGATCTCGATATACATGACTCCGATCCGATAAGGACCCAATCCGAATGTGTATATATATATAATATAATAAATATATATTTATATATAATATTATATATATATTGTCTTACATATAGTTACTAAATATACATATAACTAACTTATATATATATATATATAAACAGTTTTATATTATAAAAACAGTTATACATACATATTTACATATAAGTTATATATAACAGTTTTATAAAAACAGTTTTATATACATATTTACATATATATGTATATATATATATATATATATATATATATATATATATATATATATATGTATGTAAATATATATATATATATAAATATTTACATACATATATATATATAAGTTATATATATGTATGTATGTATATATATATATATATATATATATATATATATATATATATATATATATATATATATATATATATATATATGCGGGTCGGGTATTCGGATCGGGTCTCCGGGTCGGGTATTCGGGTCGGGTCTCCGGGTCCTTAACGGATCCGGGTCTGGATCCATTTTCTGAGACCCGTCGGGTAATCGGGTAAGACCCGATCCGCTAAAAAAAAAAATATATATATATATATATATTCGGGTCGGGTATTCGGGTCATGTCTCGAGGTCCTTAACGGATCCGGGTCTGGATCCATTTTCTGAGACCTGTCGGGTAATCGGATAAGACTCGATCTGCTAAAAATATACCCGGATCGGATCTGGATATACCCAGACCCGATCCAGACCCGATCCGTTTACACCCCTAATCCATCCACCAAAGAGACTTGGATTTTGAGAGAATAGAGAAAAAAATGAAGAAAATGGAGAAAAGCAAAGAGAAAAGTATTTAGGGTGAAGATCAAGTACTTCCAGGTTGGATATCATTGTCAATAGAGGCATTCAAGAAGAAATTCCAATAAATCCATCACACTCAAGGCAAGTATTTAACTTTCTTTACTAATATTATGTAGTTTTAGATATTTAGGTAATTGGTGTAGGAAAATATAATTTTTGGGATGGGAGAACCGTGCCAAATTGGGTTTTGAAATAAGAAATTATTATACGATGACTCTAATTATGATAACATGATGAATCTGATGTAATTAGAATGAAAAATATGAGTTCTTAATTGATCTAAGAAAGAAAAGATTGGATCTTGAGATTAAGGTTTTAACCATGCATGAATCTTGATATAAATTCATTGATTAGTATTCATAATTGGGGATTTCATGAAGTTAGAACTAGTATGGGTGAAGGGAAAGGGCAAAATCCCGTCTAAAGTTCATTTTGATAGCCCAAAAAATTTAACTGGTTCGCTGGGGGGAGCGAACCGATTTCTCACCGAACCCATTCGGTCCAGCTAGTGAACCGGTTCAATATGTCTTGTTGGTCTTCTTTGCCTTTGGTTGTATCTCGTGAACCGTTTAAGGATCATCCTAAATTATGGAGTCTAGGGAGTGGAGTTAGACTTCTGGGAATTTGTAGGGAAGGTTATGAAGTACCTTAGGCTAACTGGGGAAGAATTCAGGATAAGAAATTATGTGTATAATGGGGTGAATGTACTTAGGTGATAATTATAAAATCGGGTAGGATTTTGGGAATGATTAGTCTAAGTGATTAGGTAGAACAACATTCTGGCCAAACATGTGAAGCTAGAGAGTTAAAAATAAGTAAGTGAATACTTGGATAAAATCGGTAAGTCGAGATAAACTTTGGGATTGGTAGGCTAGTGCTACGAGAGACTTTACGCACGTTAACCAACATTGCAGATATACGTATTGAGTGAAATCGGTATATATATATATATATATATATATATATACTGTGTTTTCACTCAATACTTATATAAATGCAAAATCGGGTAACATGCGTAAAGTCTCTATATGAGATTATCCTCACCCCTCATCAGGTTAGTAAATTCTCTCTCTCTCTCTCTCTCTGTTTATATATGCATATGCATGATTGACTTTGTGTGAACATACGTACTCTATTTATGCTATCGTTGGAGGTTGCGCGTATTAGGTGGTCCACCCTGGCATTGACTAATAGGTGTTGGGTCATTTTCCGAAGTCATAGTATTATTGCACAACGACTATTTGTATGTGGGGATAAGTGAGTTTAGAGTCCGGTTGGGGTAATTTGGTATGGTTATTACCCACATATGTATGTTTAAGACCACCTCTAGTATGTGTTTTTAATTTGGGATCGATGGTGAGATTTCGACCCGGTGGCCCAGGGGTGGTACATGATATACCTGGAGCCTAATAGAATATTAGGGATGAATCTGAGAGGCCATCTCGAGGATGATATGTATATACGTATAAAAGAGTGTTATATGTATAAATGTACTTAAATTATTGTGTGAACACTAATTTATAACTAGTGTATTGTTACGTTGCTTATATGGAGGTATGTATATAATTGAGAAATAATATGTTATAGCTTATATGATAGATAAGTGATAAACAAACTAAAGTAATATACAAGTCACATGATTGGGCTAGGGGTTTAGCGGATTGGATTATGTTAAGAGTTTCTAGACTAGTTAGATGGGGTAGCAAAATTAGGTAATTAAAATAAATGCGTTAGGTGCGCACTATATACGAGGGATGTGGATAATCTCATATGAATGCAATACCAGATGAACATGAATGATTCTTGCTTCATATTTATTAATTCATTTAAATACTTGAAACTGTTTTTAAAATATTTTGGGCCCTGACTCGTACCAAAAATATTTTCAAAACCTTTTAGGAGCTCAGCCACTAGGACGTCGGGGATAGCTTTTCATTCCAGTCAGACGATGTTGCAGCAGATGTAGATGCATGTGGGATTTGTTTAAACGCCATTGCCATTCTATTTAGTTAGGATGTCATTCTAGTATTTCTTTTGGGCATGTTGCCAACAGTTGGACAACTTTATCATCAGACTTTGTTTATCATATTTCATTTAGCATTTGGATTATTATACTTGGGATTTGCCGAGATATTATTTAGTTATTTATTTATTCATGCTATCGCTACTCATTATGTTTTATTGTTGTGGATGATAATCTTGTACGGTTGTATGGTTTGATGAAACATGTTAATAAGTTTTTAAATTTTGACACTAGACTTAATAGGTTATTAGTTTAATTAATTGTTTTTTTTACATAGATGCTAAGAATGAAACTAGATATAATTCCCGTTAATTTAATAATGTCATGATCAACCGGTATTAGAATAGGTAGATGTCACAACTGCGACCGTAATTATAGGCACCTAAAGAAATGAACCTAAAAATAAACCTAATTACGCAAATTTAATCATTCACTGGTTCTGTCCAAGTTTGTTTGTTGTGATTTTTGTACTTTCCACACCTACTACTCCTAATTTATCTTCGTTCTTCACCCTTTGATGGAATTTTTTTTTCTTCGATCTACCCAGTGGACGCTTTGATATGGGCAGCTTAATCTTAAAAGTGGATCATAATTAATTCTCTTTATCAGCACTTGGAATTGGATAAATCACATACAAATAAGTCTTGATGAAGCTTGAAACCGAGAATAACTACTCTACAAATTCAGTCTTTTAACGTCCACTCCTTTTAGCAGCTATAACAATATGGGAACTTGGAAAGAAGTTTAGCTATAATTGTAACAAGAGAATTTACCTTCTAGAACATCGATAAGACAAGTTCGTTTATCCGGTTCAACAATCACCTAAAAAAACATACTTACAAACATTCCATGGTCGCCCCGACTTTAATGTCTCTTGTAACTGACATTCAATATTTGCAGAGAAGAGACTATTCTAACCCCTAGCTTTATCTCTATGCTCTGAGATCAACTTCATTATTTGCATTCAAATTGTGTTAACTAGGGTAGTAAATGGTAAATGGCTCCCATCCCGTATCTATAAATTGAATGACTCTGATGTAACACCCCCAAAATTCGAGGACATTGAATTTAATTATTTTTTGGAGAAATAGAAATCATATTTATTTGGAGAAATTTAAATTTATGATTTGGAGAATTTATTTTAATCAGAGGATTTATTTAATTTGAAGAATTAAGACTTAATTATTCGAATTATTTTTATGTCACATTTTGAGGTTTAAAAAATTGGAGAATGTTATAAAGTATTTCAGATGTTAGTTCTGAGTGCACGGTTGAATCTGGATGGGCCGATAAAGTCAAAAAAGTGTACCCGGGGTGGTAAATAGGTCACGGGGTATTTTTTGGCATAATCGGGTCCACATGGTGGTGTTTGAGCCATTTTAATTAGGACCATATGACTAAAAAGGGATTTGGAGATAAAAAAACTAAGTTTAGGAGTTGTGGGATGCCATAACACAATTGGAAGAATCTGAGAACATAGAGGGACATAGGGGGAGGACTCTTGAGAGCCAAAGAGGAGGAACAAGAGAGATGTTCTTCATCACACAACAATCTCTACATCAAAGGATTAATCAGACACTACGAATCCTAAGGCAAGTGGTTAAACTTGCTTTTATATAAATTGAAAATTTTAATCCATATCATAATAGGTGTGCTAAACTTCTGATTTTTGAGTTGGGTTGACACACAAATTAGGTTTTAAATTTATGAATGTTTCAAATCAATTTTTAGACTGTTAAGGATTTATAAATTCATATTTTGTTGTTAAGGAATTTATGATTTAATTGGGATAGATGTATGACTTGTAAAGAGATTGGGAGAAATCATCTTTAAATTCAGATGTGGGCAGTTTATTGTGTATAAAGTTTGGGACTGAAAATGGTTAAGAAGGAATTGAGTTGAAAAAGGATTACACTAGAGACATCTGGGTAAAAAGCTTAAGTTGAGTTTTGATGGCGGACTGGACTAGACGAGGAAGAAGGGAGAGAAACCTAGGGGGTCAGTCGAACGACCCTGGATCTCGTTCGAACGACGAGCACTGTCGTTCAAATGACATGTGTCTCATTCGAACGACGTGATAAAATTCGGCAACTTTTGTTTCCTTTACTGTTTGGGCTGATGTTGAAATTGTGAGGAACAATTCGTACAGTAATCCTTATGTTAGACTTTGGGTTGGGTTTGGAACCTTAAGGGACAAACAAGTATATTATTGCCTTTGAATAAATAATGTGAGAGAGAAACATTAATATTGGAATAAATTAATAAGTTTTGTCAAACTTATTAAGGGAATTTGGGGCATCAAATTCTGAGTATTTAATTACGGGCCAAGTGAGCGAGTCCAGGTATATTGGTTGAGTGACACCAAGGTATTTAATTGATTATTGAGAGAAATTAATTAAATTAGAGTCAGACCATAGACTCGAGAAGTTAATAAATTAATTATTGAGCAAATTAATTAAATTAGAGTCGGACCATAGACTCGCGAAGTTAATATATTAATTAATGAGCAAATTAATTAAATTAGAGTCAAACCATAGACTCACGAAGTTAATAGATTAATTAATGAGCAAATTAATTAAATTTGAGTCGGACCATAGACTCGAGAAGTTAATAAATTAATTAATGAGCAAATTAATTAAACTAGAGTCGGACTATAGACTCGAAAAAAATATAAGCTGGTGCTAGGAATTTTTGTGCGCGGTAAAGTCGGAATTTAAATTATATATATATATATATATATATATATATATATATATATATATATATATATATATATATATATATATATATATATATTGTGTGCTTATAAATATCAGTGACTAACTATTTATTTAAATTATATACTCTAGTGCTATTAAAGGAGGTTACGCGATGTGGGTGAATCCCCTACCTTAAGGAGTAGGGCGAGTATATCTCCAGGTCATAGCGTCCAATTTCAGACGTGGGGCATTGAGATGATGTCCTCATACTCGGGGGAATATGACCGCCTCCATTACGTTTATTATTTACGTTTCGATTCGACGGACCTTAGTTGTCTCGGAACTCCAGGTGGGACTGAGTAGCCTAGGTTGATAGCACTTTGGAGAATACATCCGGTGAGATATTGCTCAGGAGGATGGATTATATATATATTCAACATATGTGTGATTGTTTTAATATAGTGTTATGTATATAATGGGAGAAATAATTATATACAGGTATCTAATACATGGAGAAAAATTATATTTATTATATAACTAGTGTGAATGTTATATGGACTTAAAGCAAAGATGATTATTTAAGTTAAAGTGATAAATAACTTATAGATCATATTTTAAACTTACTCGGGTTAGACTAGTGTGTCAGGGAAGAATTTTATCAAGAGCTAGTTACAAGGTAGAGGACTAAGTAGGGTAAAGAAAGCGTTAGGTGTGCACATTAATTAAGGGGTGAGTCTGTCCTCAAGAGAGTGCGACATTGGCCTAAATATGAAGATCATTCATGCATTTTAAATTATTGCAATTTAATCACTTGCAACATATTTTTAAAAGGTTTTGGGTTCTAACCCTTGCTATAAAATATTTTCAAAACCTTTTAGTTATCCATCCACAAGGATGCCAGGCTTGAATTCATTCCAGGGACTCGTAGCTACAGCATGTGTGGATGTTGTAGGATTTGGATAGACGCATCTATTTTTCTATTATTCTATGTGATGATTGATTCTATCAGCATTGGATGTTTTATTTTAATTCCGCACCTATTTTGTCTTAAAATTAATAAAGATAAAATTTGACACTAGCTTTTTGAATACTATGTGATTAGTAAATTTTAAAAAGTTTTTTGACAGTTATGTTAAGAATGAACCAAATGAGATTCTTATTTTAATTTGATATGACTGATCACCTGGTATTTTATTAGGCGGGGTGTCACATCTGATACATTTTATGTCATATGTCCATATATGTATCCTTTTAAAAGCGCATTTCTTCGAATCTCTTTGGTAATAGTTGATATAAAAATCACTATCTCCCCTCCTTCTATAATTACCTCTCCATGCGCCTGTTACAAACCTCATCCATGGGTGCATAAGCACAAAGAAAAAATTGCATAACTATTTTACCTTTAATAATATGATGAAATCCTTACAACTTATCCCTCAAATTCCCCTTCAAGTGACGCAAGAAGAAGCTACAGTGTCCATTAGGAAACACTTTAGGTGTAGATTTCAATAATCTATAGTTTCTATCATATATGAATGTTACTTCCCTTGGTGCCAAAATGTAACAAAAATTTATTAAAAAGAACTCCCAGTTCTCATAATTTTTCGAGTCAACTATCGCAAAATCTAAGGGATAAAACCTTGTGAAAAAAAAGAAACAAGTATTAAACTATATAACATTAAAAAAAATTCACAACATTATGTGAATATTCACATGTATTCCACTCTAAATGATGTTTAATTTTACTAGAGTGAATATTAAATACATATTGTGTTTATATGAATATTCACTATTCTATACAAGTTTTTAAATGAATAATCACTTCATATTGAATATTTACATTGTAATAAAATTCTCCAATTGTTGACATAAATAATACATATAGTTGACATTCGCTATCAATATAAATTGAATATTTGACTATTTAATACATAATGAACTGTATGTATTGAATATTCAGGCGTATATACTATAGTGAATATTCAATATATGTATTTAATATTACACCAATATCACTACATAGTGAATATTTACGTTATGATGTTGTTATATAAAAATGTTGACAATTCACTACATAGTGAATATTCAATGTTTGATGTAGTTAAATTCAAATATTGACAATTCACTAAGTGAATATTCTTTACGTGATGTTACTTTCACCAAGTAGACATACAGTCCAATATTCACAGTCCACTCCAAATAGGATATTAACTGTATAATATTGCTAATGAATATTCAAGATTATTTATTATAATGAAATTTCAATGTACGTTTTTTTTCAGGAATAGGGATTTTATTTATAAACGAATGAGAAGAGCCCTCACCATGGCTTATAAGAACTACAAAAAATTAAAGGGAAACGTTCCTAGCATAAGGAGTTTGAAGTTTATCTAATCTTAAGATTCCTTTGAAACTCCTTGGGAGAAGATCAAGCTGGTGAGACATCAAAGACTTATTATGAGAACCACCAATTTTAGCTAAGAAATCTGCTGCCATATTTGCCTCCTTGTGAATAAGGATGAGACTGTAATTGAGGTTGGGCAGAATTGAGAGAATTTGATCAATTTTCCATTGGATTGTCCAAGGATATGAATCTTTTTTTAGAAGAACATCAATTAATATTTTTTAGTCTGATTCAATAATAAGCTCATAGTCTTTAAGATCTTAAAAGAAAATTATTCCATGAAGAATAGCTTCTGCTTCAGCTTCCAAACTTGTCTTGAATTTTAAATCATTGAAGAAGAACCAAACCATGTCCCCTTTTTTATTTCTTAAAATCCCTCCACATCCACTTTTGCCTAGATTTCCTAAAGAGCTACCATCAACATTCAATTTTATATAACCTTTTGGAGGAAGAGACAAATGAACTAACATAATCTTGGATTTAGACTTTTTTGGCTCTGAAAAAAGAAGGGAGAAACTGTTTTGAATATTTCCAATGATTCTAGCTGAAGACATTGAAGAGTTTTCAAATGTAGCCAAGTTTTTGTTTATCCAAATATGACAACAATAAGGATGGGGATAAGAGAGAAAGTATAAAATATTGAGGAAGAAGAGCAGATCCACCAAGCTATCATTATTTGCCTAACAGAACCTTAAGGGCCAAGAACACCCTAGTTTAGTTCCAAAGAAATCCCAAACTTTAACAACTATTTCACTAGAGGAGAATAAGTGGTTAGATGATTATTCTTGACTTTCTTTGCAACAAACACATTTGTAGGGGCCTCTAATACCAATGGATTTGATTTTATCATCTGTAGGGAGCAGGTCTTTGAGAACTTTCCAAATTAAGACTGGCATTTTAAGAGGGATTGAGTTACCCCAAATAAATTGGGCTAATTTCATAATAACTGAAGAGGACCTAGATAGGTTCCAGGCATTAGAGAAAGAAAAAACACCCGAGTTAGAAGCTGTCCAAACCAAACTGTCTTCTTTCGAGTTCCAGATATGAGTTTGCAATATTTCTTGAATTAACTGCAAAGGAAAAAAAACTGAGAGCTTTTCCAAGTTCCAGCTTCTATCTTTGAACCAAAAATCCTTGATTTTATCATTATTTGTAGTGTTGAACTCATCACTAATGCGTCCAAAATCCATCTAATTTTCCCAACAGATATCAATGTTCCCAAGACTAACTCTCCATTTCATGTGAATTTTAACTTCTTCTCTAACTTTACACATTCTCCCCCAAGTATGTGAGAATGATGTAGGGGTAATAGTAAGAACATGGGAATTTCTACAGTACCTATCCTTCATAAAAGAAGACCATAGAGACTTAGTAGACCTGAACCTCCACCAAAGTTTGATAGCCATAGCTTCACTGATCTCTTCAAGCTTTCTCACTCCTAAACCACCTTCTTTAATAGGCATAGACATAAGACTCCACTTGCACCAGTGGTGCCTTGAAGAGCCGTCATGAGAACCCCAAAAAAACCTTACAAAAAGAGCTTCCAGCTTCTGAATGACCATTTTGGGAGGGTTGTAAGAGGCTATAATATGAATAGGGATAGTTGTTAAAACACTTTTGATGAGAATTAACTTGCCACCCATTGAGAGATATCGAGCTTTCCATCCACTGAGAGCCCCTCTGATTTTATTAATGAGGAAATCAAAGTGAGAGGACTTCTTTCTACCTGCAAACAAGGAATAACCCAAGTATAAAATAGGAAAATTTTTCTTAGTAAAACCCGTGATTTTTGTAACTTTCTTTGCAGCAGCAGGAGATATCTTGTTAGACAAGAACATTTGAGATTTGGAAACATTGATTTTTTGACCAACAACTCTCTGATATTCTGATATAACCTCCATAATGGCTTTAAGGTCTTTTGCAGCCCCTTAAGAGAAAATGATCACATCATGTGCAGAGGCTAGATGATTAAATTTAGAATAACCAATAGGAAACTTGTAACCATAGAGACTAGGAATAAAAGGATTCAAGTTTCTGGTAAAAGCCTCAGCCATAATAATGAAGAGGCTAGGTGATAGAGGATCACCTTGCCTCAAGCCTCTAGAAGATTTGAAGAATCCACAAGAGGAGCCATTGATGATCACTGAAAACCAATAATTAGATATAAGCCTCTAAACCATATCAATCCAGGTCTATGAGAATCCAAACTTTATTAAAATAAGAATTAAAAAAATCCATGAGACCCTATCATAAGCTTTGGCCAGATCCAATTTCAGAACTACATTGCCCCCAAAATTCTTTAAATGAATCCTAGACACCATCTCTTGAGCTAACATAAAATTCTCCAACATGTCCCTACCCTTTAAGAAACCACTTTGGTTTAAAGAAATGATAGAGGGCAAGAATTCAAAAAGTCTATTGGAAAGAATTTTAGAGACAATTTTGGTAAGGAAGTTAACCAAACTAATAAGCCTAAAGTCTGAGAAAGAATGGGGAGATTGAACTTTAGGAATTAAAGCAATTAAGGTGGAAGAAATGTTCCTAGGTAAATCAGTCCCTAAGAAGAAACTCTGAATAGCAGCTACCACTTCAATATGGATGATATCATTCAACAAAAAATAAGCCATGTAAACCATCTGATCCAGGACAACTATTTTGGCTCAATTATTTGACAACTGCTGCAATTTCATCCTTTCCTGGAATAGAGCATAGTTTAGTGTTAGATTCGTTGGAAATAAGATTAGGAATTACCTCCAAAAAAGAGTAATTTATGGAGATATTAGGGCCCGATTCTTGCTTGAATTGATCTTTAAAAAATTTGGATTGCTGCCTGTTAAATATTCTCCTCAGTACTTTGCATAGTTCCTTCTGAGTCTCTGATTTCTGATATCCTCAACTGTCTTCTTTTAGATTTCACTGAATTGTGAAAGAAACTTGTATTTCTATCCCCCTCTCTAATACATTTATCTTGGGCCTTTTGTCTCCAATAATTATCTTCAATTTGGAGCTTCTGAATGCTACAGGCTTGAGCTAAAGAAATCTTTTCTCTATTGAGCTCAGAAGGATCAATATCAAAAGCCATCTCCATTGATAAAAGATTGTCTTTTCCCTTTCTAGCTTCTTTAAAAATGTCCCCAAACCTCATTCTTCTCCCAGAAGATAAAGTAGATCTCAGCTTTTTGAATTTTAATCCTATGTACACAAAAGGGTTAGGATGATCAATAGAATTCCAAGTTTGAGACACCACAGTTTTAATATCTAGGGATTCCAACTAGAATTTTTGAAATTTGAATGATTTGAATTTCACTTCTGAGGTGTTCTTGATTGAAAGTAAAAGAGGACAATGATGTGATAAAAGTATATTTACATGATGAACTTCTAAAAGACCTAATTGCAGAGCAGCCTGGTTGGAGAACACTTTGTCAAGCCTAAACTAAATTCTGTCCACCCCCTCCCTTTTGTTGAACCAGGTGAAGTTAGAACCTGTGAAACCAAGGGCTGACATCTCATTGATTTCCATAGATTCCAAAAATTCCGAAACAGCTCCTCCATCTATTACATTCCCACCTGCTTTCTCAGAATTATATGCAGCCACATTAAAGTCTCCTCCAATGAGCCATGGAGAAGTAGTGAAATTCATGTTGATGTAGTTCCAAAGATCTCTTCTCTCCAGTTTAGTGTTCTTAGCATAAATGAAAGATGATTGAACATTTACTTTGTGGATAAGGAAAGAAAGAGTCATACCTTGTTCCATTTTAGAAACAAGTTCACAATTGATTTCTTCTTTAGCAAAGCACCAAATCTTGCTATTAGAATTTGCAAATGTAGTATGAAATCCCAGCTTAAGTCTGAAAGATTCTAGCTTATGAACTTTTATCTTTGGTTCTAATATCACAATAATAGACAGATTATAGATTCTAAGAAATCTCTTAACTCTTTTTAAAGTTCCTTTCTTAGACAACCCTCTAATATTCTAAATGATTGTGCTAATCATTTGGACTGTCTGAATGTAGAAGTTTTTGTACCAGATCTGAGTACTCTGGTATTAGGAATCCTATCTGTTGATACACCAATATTTTTATGGATCAATTTAGGAATCTTCAAAGGTTTGGTACCCCCCTTAAAGATAGGATATTTGAATTTGGAATTCCATTGTTTGTGACTGGTCTGATTCGCTTCCATTTTACCTCCTTCACTAGAAGTTTCAAGAACCATAACCCCCATTGCCTCTGGGGTTCGTGTGGGGGAACTAGCACTAGAGAAAATAATTGGAGATAAAACTCCTTCATCTTCACTTTGTTGCTCTAATTCCTTTCATGCTTCCTGCTCATTACCACTAACCTTTTCTGCTGGCTCATTCTTATTATCAACTGTAGGGACATTTTCCTTGCTTGAAATTTCTTCTTCAATTGTGGAATTTTTCTTAAAGAAATTGGTTATCTTTAGTTGTGAATATTTTGTGGCTTCAGCAGGAGTTTCTTGATTTTTGATGATGACTTCCTACGCAAAAGTCTTAGGAACTTGTTCAACCTCTTTTTTCTGCTTGAAAGTTTTAACCACCCATTCTTTTGTACTTTCTTTTTTCTTGATAAAATGTGAAGGCTGCTTGGAAGAGTCTGTAGTAGGCATGTTTCCCTCTTTAAAAAGACAAAATTCTTCTTTATGACCTTTTCTTACACAGTTAAAATAGTAAGGAGGAAGATCTTCAAACAAAAAATATTGCCAAAAACCCACTGAGGTATCTTTGTTGGCAATCCAAATTCTATTAGGAATTGGTTTGCTCAGGTAAACTTCAATGCAAACTCTAACCATGCTAGGTCGGCACAAGGAAGCTGTAGCACTGTCCATTTTCAAAGGCACCCCCACTGCACTACATATCGAAAAAAGACTTTCTTTATTGTACAGATGAATAGGCAATAGAGGCAGACCGATCCAAACAGGAACAAGAGGTGTTTCCAAATCAGGATGAAAGTCTTTAGTCCATTTGAAAACCCTCATAGGGAATATATTAATGTACCAAGTCGATCTTGTCCAGAGACGCAGGGAATCTTCTTCGTGAAACAATCTAATCATGACATGTTTTTTATCTATCAAACCAACATTAAATGTAGCTTTTAATTCCATGGTTGTGAACATTTTCCTTATATCTTCCATTGAAGGGCGGCCATGAGTGAACTTTCCAACCAATGAATATTTGAAAGGAGCTGAGAGTTTATTGAGATATTCATCGTCGAGAAAAAGAGCAGGTTCTCCTTTGAATGAGGTTATTTCGTGTAGGGAGATATTGGTAGATTTAGAGGCTCCCATAACCTATGCAAATGATTTAGTAAGAGACTGATTGATAGGCAATTGTGGAACTGATTGAGGATTGGGAGGGGGAGGATCAGGAGGAAGATTATCTACCTCCAAGATGGAGGTAGATCTAGCCGCCATAAAACCCTAGATAGGTTTATGTGAGTGAGAGAGTCTTTGGTTCTACTAGAGACACAAAGCATAGTATTTAATATTACACAAGTATATACAAATCACAGCATAGTGAACTTTGGTAAAAAAAAACAAATAATCAATTTAAATGTGTTTAGGTTTCATTGATAAAGAAAATTATTAGAATAAAAAATAAAAGATTGTATCGCTTAATTTTTAAAATTATTTTAAAAAATATACTTACACTAAAAGTATACACCAAATTTAGAGATAATCCTAATAGATTACCTAATGGGATATCATTTTAGTGAGGAGTGAAATATCTCAAAAGATTTGTAAAAAAATTATGTCACTTTTTTGCATCGCTAAAAGTCAATTGGGATAAGAATCCAAGAAATGAAAAACGGGGTTTAAACATAATTACAAAAAATTAATGGGTGCCAAAAACCAAATAACGCAATTTGTTATGAAGATAATTTCCACTATAGTTAGTCAAAAAGTTTAACTTTTTAATATTTTGTAAAATTGAACTCCATAGAGGTTCAGAGTTTTAAAACCATACTATATATTAATGGATAACAAGGTATACATGCTTTTTCATATCTATATTGACTTAAATACTCTTATATCATTATATAGTTACTTATGACTCAATTATTATTTGAAGTATAAATAATTTCATTGAACACTTTAGCATACACATTAATATACTTCGATAATCTTTATAGTTTATCATTCCCAAAATAATATGCACGTTTTCTTTACGCAAGATCACAAATTAACAATACACTCCATTTTTTTAGATATAATAAATTAATCAAATTCCACAATAGTATATCATCCTTGATTCTAATCACAAATTACCTACATCCTCATTGTTCTTAAATAGCATAGAAAATGAGCAATACATAATTCATAATTAATAATTTCATATGGAGTATATTATTTAATTTAGAAATAAATTCACACTTAACATATGTCAAACTTGAAGCCACGTGTTTTTAGGTGGCTAACACGTGCGCAACAGATGTTCCTAAAAGCAAACACTTGCTCAACACGTGTGCCTAGTAGTTTAGAATATCTTCAATGTTACAAAAACACATGGGCATGTGTCGCCAAAATCATAATAATTGACCTCTAAAGTGTGAAAAAACTAAAACCAAATATCCTTTACGTATAAATTCACCCATCGATTTTATTTCATCACCTTTTTTGTAATTTTTAAAGAAAATTGGATTTTTGCTTGTGAGTCTTAATAGTATATTGGTGAGATGAGCTGTGATCTATAAAATTGAAATATGGGATCTATTGGATAAAACGATGGTCTATGAAGCATAGATACAGGTATGGGTGTCATGTTTGACGTTATACATAAACACTCAAGAAATGAAGACACGTGTGTGTGTGTAATTTAATCTATTTTTCACCCCAGAAAATAAAAATTAGCACTCGGATTAATACTTATATATCTTGTGTGACATCGTATAAAATATCTTGTGAACATATAAATGATAAGTCAAAAGTCTTAGGGCAGGCTTCTTTCTTTCAACCTTTTGTTTTAATTTTTATAACCCCAAAGATTTGATGTTACATTATTACACCAAAAATTTTGAATCTTAATTCTTTTTAAGCCGTGCCATCTTCACGAATTTTCTAAAGAGTGTTAACAAAGTGTCTGGTTCCTTAAAATTCTAAACAAATATGTTGTGCCACGTGGTATGTTAAACATGAGTGAGGAAAGGTTAGGTCACCATCATGCCAATGCAAGGGCCCCTTTCGTAAACCATTGTTAAAAATATTTTTGGGTTTCATGATAATGAATGGGATGCAAATCCAACCAAAAAAGTAACTTTCAGAATTTTGCGGAATAACATGTCTAAAACTTCTTAGGTCATTTATACAATGTAATTCCTCTATAGTCTATTTATCGTACTAGCATGTAACTCGTGCGATGCATGAGAGCTAGAACGTTCGTGTGATGCTTCGTTGTTTTATATTTAATTATTTTCTCATATATATTTCCTGTGCACTACAAAGCTAAATCAAAGAGACTTGAAATAAATCATCCTAGTTTTAAATAGTTTGTGTACATGTGTAGAGCACTTTTGGTTCAATCTATCATATTTTTCAAACAAAGTCAAAAAAGAAAATGAAAATAGAATAACACAACCTAAACTCAACATGATAGCAAGTTAGAGGTCATCCATATCATGATATGACCCTAAAAAATAGGATCCAGAAAGATGAATGATAAAATAGTCATGTCAGCGTCAAACCCAAATATTAAAGAAAATTTACACAAATTGACTGCTTCAAATATTGTTTTGCAATAATATTCTACATATAATTTATCTTTTACTACTACATAAAAATCTTATAGGATTATATAATTTTTTGACTTATTTTCAAAAGAAAAACACATGAATTGAAACCCATAAATTGAGTTATTTTTTTAGTTATGTGTACATGGTATCGAATATAAAAGTGCAAGAAGATAAACTTTTTATGGGTAATATGTAAAAATCAAGAAATCTTTTTGTGTAATCAAATTTCAGTTACCTATTTCAATTATCTTACATGGTAAAATCAAATTATAGAAAACGTACATAAAATGTGATTACTTTATAGACACTACACATCCAATTAGCGAAACATATGATGTTTTTTAAATGTATGATCTACAGATCCAACAAAGAAAATGTAAAGATAATTCTAAATGTTCTGAATTACTTCTACATTTGCCTTGAAAGAAATAAGACTTGTAAGCAAATGTTAACTCCTTCTTTCGTCTATAAAATCTTAAAACCATATATTTATCAATGAGATCCGCCCTCTCCCATCATTTGTAACCACCTACTTACCATGATAATACACAGACAAAACCAAGAAAATGGAAGAACACATAATCATATCTTCAAAACCATCCACATGAAGTCTGATTAATTTTGACTCCACCATAACCATATAGAAATAAAATTATCGTATAATCCAAAATTACATTAGAACCTACTATACCATGCAAAATCTACAACTTTAATAATTATAACAATCATATTTAAAATATAATCTAAGTTAAGATTGAGAGGAATCTCCCAATGGATAAATTCATATCTGCTACCATTCCTCCATCTACCTGCATCGTTTTGTGTAATGAGGAAAAATATAAGCTTGCATTGTTGCGAAATATTACATGAACCTTTACTTGATATCTTAAAATTAAGATAGTATGATATGGGTTCTTACATGAACAATTATAATTAGAGTTGGTTACTGATAATATGGAAAGAGGAATGAAAAAATGAAACACATAAGCATGATATTTATTGTAATTTATGGAGAACGATAAATGGATGGCAATCTGAGACATCAGAAGAAGGTGCTAAGGAAAGTAAATTGTGAGAGTAACGGAATAGGAAAGTTTCTTTCTAGAAAGACAAAAGGCAAAAAGTGAAATGAGTAATAGGGGAGAAAATTGAATGTAGAAATGGGTAGCTATTGAAAAGTTAATTACAGTCTTCAGTTTCTATATAGATTACACCTTACATTCCGCGCGATGCATGGACGATTGCAGTATTTAGTTTTTTTAGGAGTAAAGCCAAAAATGAGTGCAACATTATATCTACAAAAAATAAATATCTGAAAAAATGATCTAAAGTTTAAGCCAAGGCCTAAAAGCCCCAATACTCTCTCATCACATAGATATAAATGCCAACCAAGAATAGAACAGCAATTGTGTAGTGATTTAAAAATAACAATAATAAGTAGAGAAAATAATATATTTGAAAAAGATAAGGAAATATAAAAACTTAAAAAGACCCACAAAAGAGAACTCTGTCTTCCATACCCAAACCCACATTCATCCATCCTCATCCAGTATGTATACATGAGGACGGATCTTAGATTTGTAAAATAACAACTGCCAACTACTTTTTTATATCCATATACTGAAAACAAATAAGAAACTCATATTTCACCATAAATCTGAAACCCATTTATATACAGAAAAAACATCGAATTCAGATGTACATATAGTTCAAATCAATACCTTTTGTAACTCTATCTACTATAGGTATCATCTTGGTAAAGGATTGGTCCTTATCAACAAAAAAATCTAATGAGTGATCAAATAAATTGAAATAATAAATAGAATTAGGAAAAAATTAAAACACAAACAAAGTTAGTTTGATATGGTTAATACCACGTATATTCTTTATGACTTTGGTAAAAAAAATTCCTAGACCTTTGATAACATTTTATTGAGATAGGGGTATGGTGTAGCTTTTAATCTCATCCAAACAACATTTTATCCCTTGTTAAACCAACAAAGTAGGCTTTACTCCTTTGAAAATCACATAAAAGTGAGAAATAATAAAATTAGAATATTAGGTTTAACATTTTGTAAAATGCCTAGTTTGTCAAATCAACACCTTATTGGAAACCTCATTTCCTCTCCTTGTGATCTCTAATCTTTTCATACTCAAAGGATCAATCTATGCCTGGGAACGCGTTTAATATTGTCTGTGAAACCATACTTCTTCTAACCAAGACCAAAGAGGCAATTTCTCGATGGGATTGACGACAGGCGTGACAGTGTGCATGGGTAGGTGTGAGTATGAGAAAGTACATGTTTAGGTTTCCACTAAGGATCAAAGAAGGGTTTGGGTTTGTGATAAGATACTAAAAAAAACTTATAAAATGAATTGGGATTTAAAAAGAAAAAAAAAAGTTAAAGAGATCAGTTAAAAATCAAAAGGCAAAAGCACTACCAATGATGTATTAATAATGTCTTAAACTCAAGCACTGGACAACTCTTCAAAAGCTTGTAACGGTGTAAGAGATGCTTGAATATATATCTCCATCTGGACACCTTATATATGAAGGAAAATTAAGTATAGTATGCCATTTTAGATTTATAATATGTGTTAACAAAAACCTTGCGATTGACTCTTTGCATTCGTCTTCAAATGGGAGGAAGGTGTGAAAGATAAGAGAAGTGAGGATGTCACTTATGTACTAAATTTAGTAGGTGCACCCTTAATATAGGGTTATAAGGACTATAACTAGTGGAAATTATCTTCATATTTCTCCTAATAATGACAAATTTACACTTGATAAAATCGTGTGGAAGTTCGCTAGTAAAGTTCAAGCGTTCTTAGCTAGTGGGTCTGGAGATAGTTTTTTTTTATTTAAGGCAAAGGAAACTTTAATGTGGTATAATCTCCTAATTGGTGTGTGATGTGCCACGGGGACAACGAGACCCTTAAGGACTCTCTCTCGCATTGACCAATAGTTTCTTTATTATTATTTTTGTGGAATAGATTAGAAGGAGTTGTATAGAGTACGAGTTTCCTGTAGAGATCCAAGTGATTTGTTTCTAATTGACATGATCACATATGGATTGAAAGAGGAAAGAAAGTATATTTGGAGATGTATAACAATGGCTATTATCTTAGAAATTTTGGCTAGAGAAAGAGAGCCTATGGGCCAAGATGAAGATTTTTTTGCCGAAATGGATAAGAAATTTGAAGGAACTTCATTTCCTCTTTCGGAGTTATATTTGAAGAATTTGATTTAAATCAGTTTTATTTAGATAATTGTGTATAATGTCTTGTGTATACCTTATTAAATCTTTTGGATTGCGCATTTTTTTCATATTTTTTGCTGGAAAAAGGGGGATTTTCCTTTTTTCTTTTAGCATTGATGAACATGATAATTTTGATGGAGTTATTGTTCATATTTGTAATTTCCTTTTGTTTATAATGATAATTTTTTTAAAGAAAATAATTAAGAGATAACTATCGGACTTTGACATTGATTAGAAAAGGGCTACATGAAACTTCCAACAGACCAACACATCTCCCATTTTAAATATAGCTATCGAACATCAAAAGGTACTGATTTTATTAAAACCTTCCATATTAAACCGATAACCAAATGCAGCGCAAAATATATCCAAAAAGGGACAAAAACAAGATAAATAGACATTTTATATGGTATATATATACACATAAAGATAACCACCATTGGTTATCCTATAGTCTTGCCCGCCAACGTAAGTGAAATTACTCAACCAAGTTATCATCCAAAGTTAATTATTAGGTTAAGCTCCGATTAAACTCTTTGAGGAAAATCTTTTGATTGAAAGAACACAAGATGTGTAACTATATAAAATCAGTTAACAATTTAATATTCTTGGTAAACCATTTTTTAAAAATAATCCTTATTAAGCCTTTTTATCCTAACCAGTTCTGCAAGAATTATGGGAAAAAGCAGTAAAGTACGCACGATATTTTTTTACCCTCTAAAACCCCAAATTAGGGGAAACCTCCATGGTGACCTCTACACCATAGACCAAATATAACTAAAAATAAAGTGAGGTTACAACTATAACACGAGATCAAGAAAAATAAGAAAGATAACTAATATTGAGCCACTCTTCTAGATACTTCTTTTGTTCTGATCTCTCCCAATAGTTGAACTCCTCCTTCTCATTTTATTTTTATGGAGTTTTTTTCAAACAAATCTCTCTCTAAACAACACACTTTTTCTACATGTAGTGTTTTGTGAGAAGTGTAACGTGTGTGTGTCTAAAGATATGCAAATATGAACACACTCACGCTTAAATGTTACAACCAATCCTACAAATTACAACGAGTGATTATATGCTCTTGTTTTAAAATGTCAAAAATCATACGTCAATACTCAAGAATGTTTTAGATCTTAAAAAATATAGATCTAAAATCTTATTTATTTACAAAAATTATACATAATGTACAATTAAGTTTTTACTGCAGATCTAAGACATGAATATTGTTTTGAGTCTATTTTTTTAATTTTCAAAATCAAACAAAATGGATTTGAAAATATTTTTATAAAGATCCACAGAGAGATAATTTCTACCTTCAAAATAAAGTAGAAATTAACCCAGATAACCTAGATAGTCAAGAAATGTATCACGATGTTGAAAACTCAAATTTCTAAAAAGAAATGAAGATTCTCAACAGTGTGAGGTCTTTAGGAGAGAGATGACTTATAAGATGGTAGGTAATACAATTTTTCACTCAAAAATCACTCTAACTAGCTCATAGAAACCCTAAACTTTGAAACTCAGCAAAAATGGGTTTGAGAAGTGTTTTCAAAAATAGGATCGGAGATCCTTCAATTTGATTTTGAAAACCTAAATATATTTCTTGAAACTGAAAAGATTTTCAAAAGTATTTTGAAATTTCTTCTAAAAAATATTTCTCTCTCTCTCTCTCTCTCTCTCTCTCTCTCTCTCTCTCTCTCTCTCTCTCTCTCATAGATAGAGAGAGAGAGAGAGAGAGAGAGAGATGTACTTGGGAGTCGTTGCCTTATGAGAGTGGGAGTCAATCAAACTGTCAAAAAAAATGTTATGATAGGTTTATTTTTTATTATAGGGTTTTATTAAACATTTCACCTCACCGCATCGCCTCTATACGCATCACGCCCTTAAGGCGTAAGCTTTTGTATTACTCATCGAGGCTATAGCCTCGAAGAGAAGTTATGTTGCTTTTTCGTGAAGTTTACCCCTCTTGTGATTTTTAAAACAATGTTCGGACGTATTATAATGTTAGGAGTGACAAATAGGCGGGTTGCGGGCAAATTAATAATGAGTTGAGTCTTAAAAGGTTTGGTCCAAACCCGACCAATATAATAATTGGGTTATGATGGATCGCTCTAGTTTTTAAAATTTCTTTCCTTTTAGTGCTCAATATTATAAATGGAAAAATAATATTATATTTTAACCTTTAACCTTTTTGTAAACTGCATTTTGACCTCTAAACTTCTATAAATAATGATTCCCCCTATAATCATAGTTAATTCGTAAACTTTTTTGCAAATTAAAATCAAACCCCTAATTTTTTGCAAACTATAATTAAATCCCTATCATTTTACAAATTACATATTGCCCCTAATTTTTGTAAATTATAGTTAAGCCCCTAATGTTTTGAAAATTTTAGTTGAAACCTAAACTTTCTACAATTATAATTTATCCCCTCACATTTTTGAATTATAATGATACCCCTAACTTCGTGCAAATTATAGTTAATTCATAATGTTTTTGCAAATTATAGTTAAACACTAACATTTTTGTGAATTATAGTTAGATCCCTAACTTTTTGCAAATTGTTGTTAATTCGTATACTTTATGTATCCCCTTGTTAATCTGTAATCACAGAGAGAAAATTCCAAACGAAAGAATTATATGGTCAACTATATTTTTTGCAAATTCTAAAACCATCGGCATCGTGTACGACATTTTATTGTGATTTTTCCACTGTGTAAAAAATAAATAAAAATGATCAACATATTATTGATCAATAGTTTACAAGAATCATCAAACTAATTTGTATATGAATTGGGTGGATTAAAAATAAAAAATAAAAAACAACAAGAAAATCCCTCATTAATTTTGAACTTTAAATTTTAGTCAATATTAAACAAACAAACAAAATAACTCAATCATTAACTTTTGTAAACTTTTCTCTCATTATTTGAAGGATCATATGTTACTCGTGAATTTTTTTTCT
The DNA here is from genome assembly GCA_949130495.1 of Sambucus nigra. Classification (NCBI taxonomy): domain Eukaryota; kingdom Viridiplantae; phylum Streptophyta; class Magnoliopsida; order Dipsacales; family Adoxaceae; genus Sambucus; species Sambucus nigra. The sequence continues at coordinate 53,343,006 of OX422214.1, forward strand.
AAAACTCTACTTCTTCATATGAAATAAATTTCAATTTATACCCAACAAATAAACAACTCATACATTCATAAACTAGTAATTCTCTAGAGCCCTCTATAGTAATTTTGCCATTAATTAACATACTCGTTAAGCATAATTTGATAGCAATTTCCTTAAAACTCCCAGAAGCACTAAAAATGACAACCAACAAATAAACATGATATACCAAACAAGATATAAAAACAGAGTAGCAATGCAAAACACCTACAATCTCTCTTTTTCTCTCTCAAATTAAACATAAACTCAACTACGTCTTACCTCGAACTTCTAAGCCTAATTCACAACAATAAGAAAATGACACGAACAATTTCTATACAAACCTTAGTTATAGAACAAAAACCATGTTCTGTAATGTTTTAATCACCCTTCAATATATTCGCAGTAAAATTTAACAAACCAAAAATTTGCACACAACTTTAAAGAATTTTGACCATAAACCCTAGATTATGATAATTGCAAATACATTTTAGAATGGCCATGTCGTCTAGTCAAATGTCGAGTTCATAGATTAGGTCACACACAAGTCAAATTAAATTCAATCCAAAATTTATCTTATTTAATAAAGGGAACCTAAACATACAAGTTATTAAATATAACATAAAACAAACAAACCACAAGACACGATATGAGGAAAAAATTCCTTTTTGGAAAAATCATCTTTTAGCACTGTTATAACTAAGTATTACCGAATGACACGAATAGACTTATAAAGTTAGACTCTATTAAGTATTGCAGGCATGTCTTCCTTCCTTATTATTGATATAAAGAGATGCAAATACATTAACACCCCACAACAAGTTCCACTTGCCTCGGTGTCCAATGATCAGCCTTGAAAAACTCTTTTCCTAATAGTGAAGAATCAATTCTATAGGGATATAAAGGTTGTATGTGTTTTTCAAGGTTTGATAAAGTGATAATAAATTATCCAATGGGATTGGATTTGAAAAACTAAAGTGCTTTGGTGAAATTAGGTTTTAGAGATCTTTTGGTTTTGTATAGGGAACTAACTTCACCAAAATTCCTTTAAAAATTACTTCCATGACCCCTTTATATAAAAAAAAACATTTTTTTTCGATGAGGCATAAATTTTGAAGCCACGTTTAAATGAAAACAAAAGTTAGTTCAAATAAAACTGTATATCTCATTCAAACCAAAACCAAACTCATTCGAATGAACATCTCATCTCGTTCAAACCAACTTCTCAAGAGCTTCAAACGATATATGTTCTCTTAACGGAGAAATATCATTCAATGTTCACTTGAAGTTCATTTGAATGAACAAGCAATCTTGTTTGAACTAAAACTATAAATTCGTTCGAACGACTTAAAAAATAAAAAATATTTTTCTTTAAAAAACTTTTAATACAGCCCAGAATTTTTTTTTATAAAAACTAACACTTTAAAATACCCCTGAATAGCATGGTTACAAAATATCCACCTCAGATACCATCTACGATAAATGTAGTGACGAAATCAACTATTCGATCCTCGATTGTCACTTCAATCACTAACTTGTCTTTACTTGAAGTCTTGATAATGTATATGATGGAAAAGTGGGGTGTAAGAAAAAATGCCAAACTAAAATATAATGAACATTCATAAAACTTGCTCTTACAAATATCCCCCTTTGGTTATTCTGGTACAAAACAAAAACCATAAAAAATAACCCCTAAGACAAGCTCACTAATGTCCCTCCTAAACTCAAAAAGGAAAATACACGTGCGACCTTGACCCAACTGAAAATACTCATCAGGTAGTCCATGATATCATCAATGCAAAAAAAGACCTACACACATGAAGCAAAGGACATACCGTAACGCATGGAGTTTAAAGAAAACAATATGCCCCCTCAATATGTTTTCCCAGTTTTTATCCGTAATAGACTAAGGGTTAGAAGCTAATCCTGAAAAATTAGCATCATGGGAATCCAAATTTGAAATATCATTACATATATAGAAAATTAAGCATATGCGACGAAACTTCATCAAACCAATGAACCATTTTTTAAAAATTTCTGAGTATAAGAATATACATATAGATACAAACAATCACCCCATGGAGTAGCACAAAAAATATTTGAATCATGGATATGGAATGAATGTGTGTGAATTTAATGCATGGAAAAGTCAACATAGGCGTATGTAGCGATGGCGCAAAAAGTCAAAGAGATACTCCTAAAGAAAGAACTCAAGTAAACCTTTTGTGAAAAAACATGATGAACAAAGTGAAATTGACTTAACTCATACGAAATGTCATGAATTTCAACATTTTTCAAATCAATAATGCCAAACTATTTAATGTTTTTAAAACAATTTTATTGTGCACACCCATTGATCTTCAACTTATAACATCCTAAAAATTTCATATTTTAAGCAAAACTCTAAAAAATGTTGAAGGAATCATATTGCTCAGTTTTAATGAAGCATTAATGAAACAACATTGTCTTCGAACTTCTATTTTTATGTGACAAAATCATCTTCTTTGCTCATGTCAATGGTGACCTTTAATACAAAGAAGACTGCTTCTTTCGAAGCCCATTTATGTTGCTTAAACCGTAATGATCAATTTTTCAGAAAGAATATGCTCAATGGTTTTTACATGCACAATTAGTTCATAGTACATTTGGTTCGTTATTCAACATGATTTAGATAAGAAAATCCTATTTGACATATGAAAAGAAAGTACAATGTTTAAAAATTCATGCATGTGTGCAATCAAGGCGATATAAGTCTAGCACGAAGGAAGTAATGAACAAAGAACAATGCAATGTTAAGCAGTAATAATCACACGAAAAAATAAAGCCAAGTATAAAAAAACCATGATTAAATCACACAAATGGATGGAATGAAATTGTGGTTCGAACATCTTAAATGCGTATCCATATATGTTTAAAACAAAATACAACATCTTTTTGAATTTTTAACAATTTTATCAACAATAAATTTTTTTTGAAGTTATATGAAAGTGTTCAAAAAGAAAAGAAAATATTCTTGAATTTTTCAATATATAAACATAAAAATATAAGGTAGTTGTAGGGATAAATGAGAGCAATGTGAAAATCACCCCACACTAGAAATAATACACAAATTCAGTCAATGGAGAAAATACCCGAAGACTTCCCAAGTTCTTCAAATCTAAGTGCATTTAAAGGTTTAGTGAAAATTTCAGCCAATTTAAATTATGTACTCATGAAGCTCAAGGAAATGATCTTCTCTATAAGCAGATCATGAATAAAGTTCTTGTGAATCCTGATGTGCTTCGTACGTGAATGTTGGAAGGGATTACAAGAAATGTGGATTGCACTCGTATTATTGCAAGATATAATCACGTTACCTTGAGTAATACCATAATCCTCCAACATTTGCTTCATCCATAAGAGTTGTGCAAAATAACTCCAAACAATTGTATACCCAGCCTCTACCGTGGATAAAAATGGAGTTTTGCTTCTTGCTCAACCATAAGACGAGCACTCCCAAAGAAAAAGCATCCACCTAATGTCCTTTTATAACCATCAACATCCCCGACCCAATTGGTATCCGAATAAGCTGACAAAAGGTCATCGGTATCAAAGGAATACCAAATACCATATGAAAAAGTTCCACTCACTTATTTGATGATACATTTAAGTGAAATAAAGTGCAACTATTCTAGATATGCTTGATACCATGCTCAAACTCCAACACTAAAGGCGATATCAGGACGACTAGTGGTCACATAAATGATACTACCTTCATACTCCTATAGAGTGTTTGCCCTAATCTGTACTTAAAGTATGTTATCTAAGCTTTGTCGATGAACACATGGGTGTGTGAGAGTGGTTAGCAGAGTACAAACCAAACTTCTTCACTACATCCCTAACATATTTAGATTGAGATATAAATATTCCATTTTTGAGTTGACGTACTTGGAGACCTAGGAAGAAATTAAGTTCACCAATCATGTTTATTTCAAAATCTATCTTCATTTCCTCCTAAAAAGTGTGATCATATTGGGAACATGGGTATCGAATGACTATGTTATCCATATAAACTTGTACAACCAAATATAACACCACCCTATCTCTAAACAAACAACGTCATATTAACTCCCCATCTTTTAAAGCCACGAGCTAAGAGATAAAAAGTTAGAATTTTGTACCCAGTACGGGGTGCTTGTTCCAAACCATACAAGGCTTTATTTAGATAAAAGATGTGTCCTACTTGCTTTGGGTCATAAAAACCTTTGGTTATTCCAAGTAAACCTCCTCAGAAGAATGTCGTTGAGAAAGGCTATCTTGAAATCCATTTCATAAAGCGTAGACCATATCTGGCATGTTATGGCGAGTAGTAAGAGAATGGATGTAAGCCTATAAACATGAGAGGATGCCTCGTTAAATTCTACACCCTTAATTTTATGTAACCTTGAGCGACCAACCTAGCTTTATAAAGAACAATGGTACCATTCTCATCCATCCTGTTTTATTACACCCACTTGGTACCAATCATGTTAGTCCTTCTAGGTTAGGGGACTAATTACCAAACATTATTCTTTTAAAATTGAAGAAACTTATCTTGCATAACACATATCCAATGGTCATCCTTAAGTGCTTCCTTCACATTATTGGTCTCTTCCGTGGAAGTATAGTAAAAGTAGCTAACCACTTTCTCTAATTGAGTACGAGTCTTGACACCTAATATGGGACAACCAAGTATGTCTATAGGGTCATGAATATTTCGATCCCAAGAGGGTTGATCCTCTATATCAAGAGCAAGGTCCACTGTGGTGGTGTGGAGAATAATGAGATAGTCATTGGGGGTTCATTGTTCTCACACACAAGGTCATGATCAATAAACGTAGTCGGTGGATCATCTCTAATCGTGGCATTTATTGATTCCATGAACTTAGATCTTTTAAGGTTTTGTACCCTATAGGCTCTACTATACAATGAATATCTTAAAAGTATTTCTTCATCACTTCTAGAGTAAAATTTCCCTAAATGCTCTCTATCTCTAAGGATATAGCAAAGACTTCCAAAAACTCAAAAATATGGTAGGTTGGGTTTCTTACCTATCCAAAACTCATATGGAGTGCGAAGTATGTGTGGACGAAGATAAACCTTATTTACCATGTTTCACGTGGTGTTAACTGCCTCTGCCCAAAAATGTCTAGGCATGTTCTTACCAAGAAGCATGAACCTAGCCATTTATTTATTTGTCTAATTCTTCTTTTTTTGTTGAGGGGTATGAACAACCCAAAACTCATGTTTGATGCCAACTTCATTATAAAAGACATAGACTCCTGTAACTTTAAATTCAATGCCATTATCACCACGAATACAATTTATAGTGGCATCATGTTGATTTTGAAGTAAAATCACTTAGTTATTATAAACTCAACAACATCTAACTTTTCTCTAAGAAATCTAACGATAAGATGTCTCAAAAAGTCATTAACCATCTATAGGATATACTTCCTATCACTAATATTGTCTAATATTCTCCGCACTCGTGGGACCCATAAGATCCATGTGTATCAACTCTAAAACACGGTAGGTGGCAGTGGTATTTAAATTCTTATGGGAGCCCTTGATTTGTATCCCTTATTTGTAAGGACCACAAATCGAGGAATTTGGTTTTCCAATTAATGGTAAGCCATGAACTAGGTCTTTCTTAACTAACCTCACAAGATCTCTAAAATTGGCATGACCTAGTCATTAATGCCAAAGGACCATGGTGGAGGCCTTAGCATTATTGCATATTAAATAGGACTTGGGAATGATACCGTAGTAATTGTTGGTAGTCCTTACACCTTATATCAAAAGTTCATCGGATTGATAAAAAATGTTATATTACCGACAAACTTCACCTCAAAGTTAGCATCACAAAGTTGGCTTAATCTTATTAAGTAATCCTTCAACCATTAAACATAAAACATATTGTATAGGTTAGGAAAGCCATAAATCTCCAGGTAACCTCGTCCTAATATTCTAGACCTACTCACGTCCCCAATGGTGACTTTTTCTTCCTTGCGATCCACAAGGTTGGTAAAATGTGACTTGTTATCGATCATGTGCCTAGAGCACACACTATCAAAATACTATTGAGAAATAGCTTGAACCTTAGGAGAATTATCAGTAATAATGGATTTTTCGTCACTTTTAGGTACCCAAGTTGTGGTAACCTTTTACTTATCTATCATTGTTGGCACTAGTCATTGTGCGAGAAGTGTTCTCAAAAGGCATAGATACTTTGAAATATTTCCATTCAACTCTTGGAAATAGTGACTAGAAACACAAATTGCTCTCTAAGACTGGCAAAGTCCCTATAGTGGTGTGTGGGAGCATGTGTGTGAGAGACTCTTCCTAGCTTGTCAAAAAATCCCTAAGGTGGCCTTTTCATTTGCAATGGGTACAAACATAGATTTTTGGGGGTTTACTGTGACACCCCGACTAATTAAATATCGGGTAGCTACTCCTTTATCTCATTAATACAGAATATCAAGTTGGTTCAGATCTAGCATCACCGCCAAAAATATCTTTAAACAATTACTAGCCACCTAATATTTAAAAAGTGAGTTGCCAAATTTTATTAAATTAAATTAACGTGCAACCAATTAAATTAAGCTAACCATACAACATCCACATCATACCCCCAACAAAATAATAATGGAATAAATAAAATGAGTCAGGAGTAACACTCCCCTGAATAAACCAAATACAGAATAAATTCAAATACAAAATTCTGAGTAAAAAGATAAATTCAAAACGGGAATAAAACTGAAAGTCTTAGAATGTTATCTCTAAATGGAAATGGTCGGCATGCCCTAAGAGATGAGTAACCCTGAATAGAATCAAGTGAAGAATGTGGAGGCGTCTAATACCGAGATCCTGTAACTTCCACAACAGCTACAACACATCAATGTAATGGAACTCATATGCTTGGCATCCCTGTGGCTGGGCACCTAAAAAGGTTTTACGAGAAATATAGATTTGAAGCAAACTGGTTAGAGCCCGAGGTGAAAATAGTTTTAAAATATAGCAAGTGTTTAATTACATTAAATAGTAAATATTATATACATGTTAGTTACGCGCTCTCACATGAGTTCCTCATCCCTCAACTAATGTGCACGCCTAATGTATACCCTTAACCCCTCCTAATTATACCGCTAACTAACTAGTTTGTACCACTACTTGTCTTCACTTTATAATATAGGGGTCTATTAGTATCATTCTAATATATTCTGCGTGTAACTTACCTTCACATTAATCAGATTAACCACATTTTTAATCCCATTCAAATATCTCAATTATTCGTATTCACAATTTAACAAGGAGTCAGTTAATACAAGTATATCATTCTCACCATAATCTACAAATATGGCACCCCTAGGCTAAGTTGTGGCGAACGCACACTCTGCTATCGAATCCCGGTACATGACATACATAAGGACTACGCGTTCCGAATCTCTCATGAACCATTTCAATAAACAAAATCACACATATTGGAGGTGAACATAGTTCACATACCCATGGGTCGCGCACATACCTACGCTCCCATGGTCAGCTGACTTATCAACTCACAAATAAGCCATTCACAACCCTATGTCCTTAAGGTACCAATCTAAATTCCCCCATAGGCACACAAAGATCAGATGGTCCTATGCCAAAAGTCGACCTCCTCTGATAGCAAGTATGGTAGGTTTGTCATACACACAATAATCCATATACTAAGCATTCACACAACTTAGGTAATTATTTGTGAGTTGATGAGTCAGCTGACTATGGGAGCGTAGGTATATGCATGACCCATAGGTATCTGAACTATGTTCGTCGCCACTATGTGTGTTTTGTGTATATGGTTCGTGGGAGACTCCCGAACCGACAGTCCTTATTAGAGTACGAGATGTACCGGGACATGATAGCAGAGTATGCAATGCGCTACAGGTTTAGCCTTGGGGTGTTGTAATAGTATATGTATATTATAGTGGTGAATATATATATATATATATATATATATATATATATATATATATATATATATATATATACATGTGTTATTCCTACTGTGAGATAATTGTAGATTATTGGGATAGTATAGTCTTAAGCGACGTAAGTTGTGAATACTTAACTTAGTGTGATAACACTCAACCAAATTAATAAATGATATTATTACTAATGGGGAAAACTGGAAATCACGGGGTGCTACTACGAGGTATAACAAGAAGTATAAGCCTTTACCTAGTCAGAATTATTACGGATGTTAGGTGAGGATAGATGTATGTTAGGCGTGCACAATAGATGAGAGGTGAGAATCTCATGTGAGAGTTCTAACTAACATGCATTTGATACTTACTTTATTGTAAATTTTAAATACTTGCTAAAACAAATATGTTTACACCTCGGGCTCTGACCCATTTCTTGTATCTTTTCTCTCCCTTACTATATATGTATTATATCAGGTGCTAAGTCGCAGGGACACTGGGTTTAGAAATTTGGATTGCTCGGCATGCTGCAGCTGTTGTGGAAGCTGTAGGTCTTTGCATTAGACGCCTTCATCATTTCATTTCCGTTCTGTTTAGACTTTCTATTTAGGGCAAGTGACGCCCATTCCTTAGACAATTATTTGAGACTGTATTCAGTTTATTTACTTTTCGTTTCAGTTGGATTTATTGTTCCTATGGTACTTAATTTAGATATTTATAACTGGAATGTTTTATCCAGTCTTATATATTTCAGTTTGTGATTCAGATTTAGTATTTACATTAATTAGTTGGGGTGAATGATTGATGTTTATATTCTCGGAGTAATAATTGAAAGATTTTTTTTAAAAGGAAACATAATTTGACACTAGCTTAATTAATTAGTAGGTGGTTAATAAGGTTATTATGTTTTTGATAGTGATGCTAAGAATGAACCAACCGAATATTCTGTTTTGAATTTTATAAAGGAATGATCACCTGATATTTAATTGGGCGGGGTGTCACAGGTGGTATCAGAGCATCAGGTTCTAGAGTCCTTTAGGATCTGTATGACTTACTATGTTTTATCTTTGCGTCTTTTGATATAGAGCCCTATCTTTAGGACTGTTGTGATCTTAATTTTGCGATTTCGTCTTCAGCTATTTGAGATTTAGTAATAATTGTGGACTAATAAAATTCTTTCTCGTCTCAGACGCCTCCTCGACGTGCACCAAGAAACAGACAGGCCCAGCCAGAACAGCCGGTAGTGCAGACTCAGGGGACAATGAATGAGCAGAGGTTGTCATAATAGTTGCACAAGCGGTGAATGCAACCATAGCGGTGGTGTAGCAGGCCCCACCCCAGGCTCAGGCAGTAGCACCAATTCCAGTGCATCTGTTTCCCACTACATGGAAAAGAGTGAGAGAGTCCTTTCAGAGGGCATGTCCCCCAGAGTTTATGGGTAGTTCAGGTGTGGTTATTACTAGTCAGTGGAAGAAGGACATACAGCGAAACCTTCGTATGTATGAGTGCACTGAAGTTCAGAGGCAAGTTTTGGATACCTTCAAGCTAAGAGGGGAAGCCTTATAGTGGTGGGAATCCACTACTACTACTGAGGAGAGAGACTTGATGACGATCAGTGATTTCTGGGTGCGGTTCGACAGCAAGTACTTTCCTTCCGCTGTTAAGACCGAGATGAGGCGGAAACTTTTAGACCTCACCCAGGAAGGGAGAATTGTTGCAAAATATGAGGAGGAGTTCACGCGATTAGCAAACATGGTACCGGATGAGGTGCCTACTAAGGAGAAGCGCATTTAGATGTTCATAGATGGCCTCACCTGAAGGAGCAGGCAGCATCTTATGGGTAACCTCTCATTGCATACCTATTCTGATGTGCTTAATGCAGTACTGTTGCATTTCCAGGACCACCGCTTCCATATGACTGGGAGTAAACGTGCGGGGGAGTCCAGCCTATTGGGCAGGACAGGAGGTAATGGTGCCAGCGGGGCACAACCAGCTCAGGGTCAGTAGAGGCAGGTTGATCAAAGTTCCCAGTAGGGGGATTCTAAGCGATTCAGGTCAGGGGGTTTCCGTCAGGGTCAGGGAGGTTTTAGGCCTAGCCAGCAGGGTTAGCATGGCTATCAAGGCCAGCAGCAGTTTAGACAGGGCCAACAGGGCCAAGGGGGAGGTGGGAACAGCCAGCAGAGCCGAGGACAGCAGGGGCAGCGCGGGGAAACTTTGGTGGGAAGTATTTTATATGTGGTAAGACTGGACACAAGCTACATGAATGTCCTAAGAAGGACAGGGGCCCATAACAGCAGCAGTAGGGTACTTGACAGGAGCCCCAAAGATCGATTTTTCCCACCGCCCTCCTAACACCACCTCAGATTCCAGCGTTCCCAGCTATTCCAGCAGTTCCAGTTCAGCAAAGGCAACTTCAATATGCATAAGTTTATAACCTCTATCAGGCCGCATCCCCACAGGCACCACTCGCGATTGAGGGTATGTTTCCTATCCATGGCACTATAGGTCGGGTTTTATTTGACACTGGGGCGTCGCACTATTTTATAGCTACTCATTTTGCAAAGGCCTTAGGGTTATTAGACACAGCAGAGAGCACGGTGACATGCGTAAACTCACCACTCGGGAATGGGACTTTGATTTTCTTTATATGTCGGGGTGTGGGAGTAGAGATTGGTAGCTTGATTTTACCAGCTGACGTGCTAGTCTTAGAGATGCATGAGCATGATGTTATTATTAGCATGGATTGGCTCGCTGTGTACAGAGCCATGATAGATTATTTTGGTGGGAGTATCATCTTTTCCATTTCGGGGCAGGAGATGTTTTTAGTGGTGATGCCTCACCCTGAGGGAGTCTCCTCCACCCATTTGTACTACATAGAGGAGGATACCTCGAAAGAGGTCGTGATTCCCTTAGACTCGATACCAATCGTTCGTGAGTATTTCGATGTATTTCAGGAGATACCGGGCCTACCCCCCAGTTGAGAGATAGATTTCATCATAGACTTGATGTCGGGAACTCGATCGATAGCACGTGCACTGTACCGTATGGCTCCAGTAGAAATGAGGGAGTTACAGGATCAGATAGAGCAGCTGTTAGGTCAGGGCTTCATTCATAGGAGCACCTCACCTTGGGGCGCTCCAGTGCTGTTTGTGAAAAATAGAGATGGTTCATTGAGATTATGCATGGATTATCGTGATTTGAATAAGGTCACGATACGGAATAAATATCCGTTGCGTCGAATTGATGACCTGATCGACCAGCTGAGGGGAGAAACCTTCTTTTCGAAGATAGATTTGAGATCGGGATACCATCAACTATGAATTAGGGAGCAGGATGTGTGGAAGACTGATTTCTTAACGAGATATGGTACCTATGAGTTCAGAGTCATGCCATTTGGGCTGATAAAAGCTCCAGCCGTATTCTTGGACTTGATGAACCGAGTGTTCAGAGAGTTCTTGGATCAGTTTGTCATCATTTTCATAGATGACATCCTGATATATTCACATACTAAAGAGGAGCATGCCGAGCACTTGAGGCAGGTTCTTCAGACTCTATTAGAGCATCAGTTGTATGCTAAGTATGAGAAGTGCGAATTCTAATTACGGGAGGTATAGTTTTTGGGGCATGTTGTGTCGTAATTAGGAATATCAGTTGACCTGAGCAAAGTGTCGGCGATGAGAGAGTGGGGACAACCCACGACTCCGATGAAAGTGCGTAGTTTCTTGGGGTTAGCCGGGTACTACAGGATATTCATCCGAGGCTTTTTGAAGATACTGGGTCCATTGACGAATCTGACTCGCAAAGGAATTTCGTATGTTTGGGATGATACTTATCAAATGGCTTTTGATGAGCTGAAAGATAAGTTGACTTCGGCACCAGTTCTTTCTTTGCCCAAGCCGGGAGTAGAGTATCTGGTGTAAACTGATGCTTCTTTACGGGGAGTACTGCAGTAGGAGGAGAAGGCTATAGCTTTTGTCTCCCGCAAGCTAAAGCCTCACGAGAGGAATTACCCCACCCACGACCTAGAGCTAGTAGCGGCCATTTTTGCATTTAGGATTTGGAGACATTACTTATTGGGGGAGAAGTTTCGCTTGTTCACAGACCACAAGTCACTGCAGTACTTGTTCACTCAGTGATAGCTGAATATGCGTCAGCACAGATGGTTGGGGTTTGTGAAAGACTACTAGCTCGAGATACAGTACCATCCGGGAAATGCTAACGTGATTGCTGATGCGTTAAGACGTAGACCGAAGGGCAATATAGCATACATCTGGAAAGCGAAGTGGCAAGAGTTGGGTCACCAGGACGCAGTATCCCATTCCTTTTTATCTGTCATGATAGTCACAATAGAGATTGTTACGAGGGTGATACAGGCACAGTCAGTGGATACGTATTGTCAAGAGCACATTATACGGCTTTTAGCTAAGGGTGCTGAGTCCTACTCAGTAAGTTCTGATGGAGGTTTGAGGTTTAATGGGAGACTATTGGTCCTAGAAGGAGAAGACTTACATGATGCAGTGATGACACGGTTTCACGAGTCTATATTTGTCGTACATCTCAGAGGAGATAAGATGTACCAGGATATGAGGCGGCATTACTAGCGGAGTGGGATGAAGAAGGACATTGTTGAGTTCGTGTCCAAGTGTTCTACTTTCCAGATGGTAAAGGTAGACCACTAGAGACCGTCGGGGCTACTTCAACCGTTGGAGGTACCTACGTGGAAGTGGGAGAGTATTTCCATGGACTTCGTTACTAGGCTACCTACATCACAGCGAGGTCACGACTCCATATGGGTTATAGTGGATCGGTTGACCAAGGTGGCTCATTTTCTGCCAGTACGGAAAGATTATACCACGGTCCAGTATGCACAGTTATTCATTGCCGAGGTTATTAAGCTACATGGGGTGCCCCTGAATATTATGTCTGATAGAGACATGATTTTTGTGTCGCGCTTCTGGGAGAGCTTTCAGGAGGCCATGGGTACAGATTTGAGATTGAGTTCAGCTTATCACCTACAGACAGATGGACAAATCGAGCGTACAAATCAGATGTTGGAGGATATGCTACACATGTGTGTCCTTGACTTTGGAGGAGGATGGGAGTCGTATCTTCCACCGGTGGATTTTGCTTACAATAACTCCTATCAATTCATGATCGCCATGGCTCCATTTGAGGCATTGTATAGAAGGCCTTGTCGTTCTCCCGCTTGTTGGCTAGAGGTAGGGGACAACAAATTTCTCGGACCTGAGGTAATTCAGGAAACCTCAGCTAGGATTGAGCTCATCAGGAGTCACATTCGGGTAGCACAGGACAGACAGCAGAGCTACGCTGATGCAAAATAGATCTTCTGAGAGTTTAGCATCGGGGACCAAGTATTACTGCCATTATCTCCTATGAGAGGGGTAGTGAGGTTTGGAAAAAAGGGGAAGTTGGCTCCGTGGTACGTGGGACCATTTCCCATTATCGAGAGGATTGAGCCGGTGGCATACAGATTGGGGTTTCCAGAGAATTTGCACCGCATTCATGATGTGTTCCACATCTCGTCGTTGAGACGATATCTTCGAGATGACATGGCCCATACTCACATCGCGATAGAGGAGATTAATTTACAGCCCGATAGCTCTTACGAGGAGCGACCAGTGGCTATCCTAAACCATAACGAGAGGAAATGGAGGTTGAAAGTAGTCCCACTTGTTTGGGTGCAGTAGAAGCATCACAATGTAGAGGAGTCTACTTGGGAGCGGGAGGCGGATATGCGAGAGAAATATCCAGACTTATTCGCACCAGGTATACCTTATTTTTTTAAATTTCGGGATGAAATTCTGTTATTAGGGGGGAAGTATGTAATACCCCATATTTTTATGATTTAAATAATTATGAGATTAATTATTATTGTGGGATTAATTGAGATTAATTGAACTAAAATGTGAGAATTTAATTGTTCATTAATCCAAATTTAAAATAAATATTAACTAGTCTGCCAAGGGTTAATACTTAGTGATTGAATATTACTGTGTGATATGTAATATGGAAGTATACACTTCGGTAAATTATCAAGAATAAGAAATACGACAGTTTAGTAAATTAAGTCAGATGCGCGTGTGAGTTGTATCGGGACTAATTTAATAGAATAAAAGATTAATTATTTTTGGGTAGCTTGTATGGTCATTTTGAGTGCGCCGTTGAGTCCGGAAGGGTCGAACTAGTCAGAATAGTATACTCGGGTGTTTAGTTTGGGTCCCGGGGCAATTTTAGGCCTAACCGGCACCCTGAAAGGGCATTATGGTAAATTGTATTTTTTTGGCTTAATTAATGGACGAAAATTAGGAGTTATTTTTATCAGCCAAAAGAAGTCCATTAGGGTTAAGAGATACAGAAAGTAAGAAAGGCGATAGAAAGTGTGAGGGAGAACCAATTTCCAAAAGGGAAGACTCGATTAGCACCATCTTGCACAACCATCACCACCACCGTGTAGATCGGGACGAGGCAACACACTCATACCAACAACATCAAGAAATCAGACGACTAATTCGAGGCAAGTGTTTATTACTTGATGTACCTTAGCAATTATCATAATCATGTTAGTATAGGGATGTTATAAATATGTTTTGATTCATAAAAGTGATGGAAATTGGAGAATTGGGATGTGTAAATTGAATCTGAGATTTGTTAATTGAAATCCTCCAAGCATGTAGATTAGAAATCACGTTTTGATGAAATTATGTGAAGAACGAATCTGGGAAACATGTGTTCTTGAATAAGATATTTAAGAACTAGAGTTTTAATGAATAAAATTGGGGATTTCATAATTCTATGATGATTCGTAATGATATAATGACTTTAGGATGTTAGAATCCATGTGTAATTGTTGGGATCCGTTTTGGGATTGATTGATTGGAGTTTGGGATGTTAGTTTAAAGGTTTTAGGGTTAAAAATGGTGGAAAACACTGAAATTCTGGGAAGGAGACGAAAGAGTGGGTCTTGCGTGAAGTCGTTCAAGCGATATTGCATCTCGTGCGAAGTCACTAGAGCGACACGTGGCAGTCATTCGAACGACATGCCATTTGGTTCGAACGACAGGGTGAATTTTCGGGAAATTTCTAAGGGGCAGTTTTGGAATTTTCCAGTCTTTACAAGTGAGAGAAATTACAAATTAACAGAATTGAAACGAAGCAGGTCCACGAGAAAGTATGTGAGTTTTGTACTTAAATTAATCCGAAAAGAAGAGTTACTTTGGAAATTACTAAAGAATTGTGATAATTTAGTAATTTTGTAAAATACGTAATAATGAGAATGAAATACGTATGGGGCATATACAAGAAGGTTAGGGAGAATACCTAATAATATTAATAAGATGTGTGAATGCCTATTACTTGTTTAATATTATTTGTATAACATACCTAGCTACTTGCTATCACGGGGGGTTGTGTAAAGACGGTCTTATCCTGGGTGACCTTTGGGGGGTATTTGACTTGTATCTCAGAACATAGTACTGTGAAGACTTATTTGTGAGTTGATGAGTCAGTTGACTATGGGAGCTTAGGTATGTACGTAACCAATAGGTATGTGAACTATGTTCGCCGCCACTATGTGTGTCTTGTGTATATGGTTCGTGGGAGACTCCCGAACCGACAGTCCTTATTAGAGTACGAGATGTACAGGGACATGATAGCAGAGTATGAAATGCGCTACAGGTTTAGCCTTGGGGTGCTGTAATAGTATATGTATATTATAGTGATGAATATATATATATATATATATATATATATATATATATATATATATATATATATATATATATATATATATATATATATATATATACTTGTGTTATTCCTACTGTGAGATAATTGTAGATTATTGGGATAGTATAGTCTTAAGCGATGTAAGTTGTGAATACTTAACTTAGTGTGATAACACTCAACCGAATTAATAAATTATATTATTATTAATGGGGAAAACTGGAAATCACGGGGTGCTACTACGAGGTTTAACAAGAAGTATAAGTCTTTACCTAGTCAGAATTATTATGGATGTTAGGTGAGGATAGATGTATGTTAGGCGTGCACAATAGACGAGAGGTGAGAATCTCATGTGAGAGTTCGAACTAACATGCATTTGATACTTTCTTTATTGCAAATTTTAAATACTTGCTAAAACAAATATTTTTACACCTCGGGCTCTGACCCGTTTCTTGCATGTCTTCTCTCCCTTGCTATATATATGTATTATATTAGGTGCTCAGTCGCAGGGACACCAGGTTTAGAGATTTGGATTGCTCGGCGTGCTGCAGCTGTTGTGGAAGTTGTAGGTATTTGTATTAGACGCCTCCGTCATTTCATTTTCGTTCTGTTTAGACTTTCTATTTAGGGCATGTGACGCCCATTACTTAGACAATTATTTGAGATTGTATTCAGTTTATTTTCTTTTCATTTCAGTTCGATTTATTGTTCTTATGATACTAGATTTAGAGATCTATAACTGGAATGTTTTATCCAGTCTTATCTATTTCAGTTTGTGATTCAGATTTAGTATTTACATTAATTAGTTGTGGTGAATGATTGATGTTTATATTATTGGATTAATTGAAAGATTTTTTTTAAAAGGAAAAATAAATTGACACTAGCTTAATTAATTAGTAGGTGGTTAATAAGGTTATTATGTTTTCGACAGTGATGCTAAGAATGAACCAACCAAACATTTTGTTTTAAATTTTATAAAGGACTGATCACCCGATATTTAATTGGGCGGGGTTTCATAATTAACACGGCAAAGCCAAAAGTGTTGACAAAGATCAATGCACTTCAAAAGGTAAATGAGGATTTTACCCCAGTAGGGTTGGTTGTATCCATTCATGGATATATCGATGTAACACCCCGTATTTTTGGATAATTATGAATTTAATTATTTATGGCACTTTAAATTACATGTGTGCAATAATTTAATTAAAATCAAATATTACATATTTAATAAATATTAATTGGGTGAGATTAAGATTAATATTTATGTGGTAAATTTACTAAGTGTATAGTAAAGAACTTGTGATAACTATTATACGTCAGAGTGAGTAATAACGATGGGACTATGTCATATCTCAATCGGGGGTTGTGTGTAGGTTATGTTAAGGTTGAGATAGATAATTTATGTACAGTGACTATTGGTGATTTTGAGATCATGGTTGATCCCAAATGGGATGAAATAGGCAGAATAGAGCACCCTGGTGCATTATTTGGGTTCCGGGGGAGTTTTAAACTATACCGCGTTCTTACGGGAGTATATGGGTCAAGTGGGCTTGGCCTAATAGACTAATTTCAGGATTAGAGAGTTTATAACCTAATATTAGAGGTGTTGGTAGCCGTTATCATTAGATATAATCCCTAAGAGACAAAGGAAAAGAGGAAAATGCTAAGAGAAAACTGGAACGGCCAAAATGGAAGAGAATTCAAGGGGGGTTCGAGCATTCAACTGTAGATTCGTTGACTATAATGAAAATCAGACCCTACTAATATCTATAGGCAAGTAAATAATTTTCTTTAAATTAAATTAAAGT
This sequence comes from Sambucus nigra, assembly GCA_949130495.1. Taxonomy (NCBI): domain Eukaryota; kingdom Viridiplantae; phylum Streptophyta; class Magnoliopsida; order Dipsacales; family Adoxaceae; genus Sambucus; species Sambucus nigra. Next base: position 53,360,554 of record OX422214.1, read on the forward strand.
GATTCGTGTTCATATCATGGTAGGTGTAGAACAAAAATCATTTTTGGGTGAGGGTTTGCATGTAAATGGGGTTTTTAGGTGAAATAAATTACATAAATATTGAACGAATACCATCTCATAAATATAAGTTATTGATAGAGATTTATAGGTTTAATCATAGGTAATTGGGTTGTTGAATTGAAACTAGGTTAAACTAAGGTGTTTGTGATTGAGACTTATAAGTATGGATTAATTTGATGATTGATGATTAAATCTTATGAGTTAAGATGATTGATGGAAGTTAAAATCATGTAAACGATGTGCCTTTATGATTTATATTGATTAGTTAGTGTAGAAAAATGATTTAGATGGTGATTAGGATTGAAATTTTGGAAGAACATACGTTGGAGTTTTCCAGAATCAAAACTACATCGTTTTGCCTGACAAAGCGAAGCAGTTCACCCTTGGTCGAACCGTTTCAGTTTACCTTCTTGTCCAAAATATGAAATTGTAGATCATTTCTGATTTTTTTAATTAGTTATGAATTTTATACAGAAGGGTGTATGAGATAAAAAAATCTTTAGTCGGTAATCTAGGGATGGATTTTATCTTACGAATAATTATGATTCGGCTTATTACAAAACCTTTTGTATGTTTTCCCTTAGTTGATATGAATTCATAATTGATGATATTGAGGTTAAGTTAATGATTTTTAATACTTCTGCCAATTATGTTCAATAAGGGAAATTTCGGGTAGACGAGAGTTAGCTCGATATACTTGTACGTAAGATATTAATGGAATAATAATACTTAGGAGATTTAACGGATAGAGTGATTTTCGGTTTATGCAATTAGGACTAGTTGGGAGAGTTCGGTAGAATTCAGTAATGAGAAACATGCAATATTATTTAATCAAGAAGAGAATTCAATAAATTAAGAGTAGGGGAATAGACTCGGGATAAGTGGGCTAGTGCTTCGGGTGATAGGCACGGATTAGCCGAATTTAAGTTTATATATATATATATATATATAGGGGGTATAGAGAGAGTATATATATGTGTACTTTTTAAATATTTGTGCGTATGATATTAATTTTAACATACCCCTCTGGTGCTATCAGTGGAGGTTGCACGATGTGGGTGATCCTCCTTGGCTAGTGAATGTAGGGTGAGTATAGTCCCCATGTTATAGCGCTACACATGTGCCCTCGTGAGGGTTGAAGTTCGAAGTGGGGTAATTGCAGGTGTGGTTATGAATCACTATCGAAGGACTATGTCCACCTCCAATACATTTGTAAATTTACCGAGTCAGCGTCAATTATCGAGATAATGATAGTATGCCTCAGTGATGATAGAATTATAGAGAAAGACCTCTAATGAGTTATTACTCGGGGGATCATGATTAAACGCGACATATGTGTGCTTGTTATGGTATATCCTTTACGTGTACAATGGTTTAGTAATTTATATATGGGTTTAACACGTAAAGAGTGATTATATGTGTAATTCTTACAATGTATCTATAGGTATATAATCGAGTAGATAATTATATATGGGTTAAATATAGAAAGTGTGAATGTATAATATATTTATAATGAAGTGGGTGCTATATAAGCAATTAATGCTGAAATAATTAATTAAATTAATGAGTAGAGTAGGTTGTAAATCAATGATAGAAAGTACTCAGGTTATAGAAGTGTGTTAGAAAGAATTGTACAAGACTAGTTATATGGGATAGCATAACTAGGCGGGTTAATATGCATGAGCTTGGTGTGCACAATAGCTGAGATGTGAGGGGTAATCTCATGAGAGTGCGACACTGACTTAAATATGGAAAGTTTTAATGCATATTTATTTAATGCATCTTAATTACTTGAAATTGTTTTTAAAAGGTATTGGTCTCTGACCTATATCAAATCTATTTTCCAAAAACTTTTAGGTATCTAGCCATAGGACACCACAAATTAATATTTTTTCCAGGGACACGAAGTTGCAACTGATGTGGAGGTTTACAGGTTGCTGAGTAACCGCTTTACTTATTGCATTCTATATTAGGTTCACTATTCCGGTATTAGTTGGGCGTGTCACACCTTTTCATTCAAACTTATGTAATTTAGAGTATTTTAGTCAGATGGATTAGATGTATTGGATTTTTGCCAGATTGTTTATTCGGGGAATTTCTCGAAATATCTTTGCTTTACACTTTACATCGTAGTTTCATTTACATTGATTACCTTGTATGGTATTATTGTGGTTTGGTTAATATTGTTGTATGTTAATGAAAGATAAAATTGGCAGCGGCTTATATAATTAATAAGTGGTTAGTAAATCAAAAAAATTATTTTGACAGTGATGCTAAGAATGAACTAGTTGAGACTCCTATTTTATTTTAGTAAAGGACTGATCACCTGTGATTGAAATAGGCGGGGCGTCACAGATGGTATCAGAGCATCAGGTTCTAGTGTCCTTAAGATCTGTGCGGACTGATGACGCTGGAAATAACACCACCCGTCAAGGTGTTTGTAATCTCAAATCAGTAATAACAATTACAGCACAAGAGTATACTAAATATAAGAGATTGAGATGAGGAGAAGGGGATGAACACCAATATATAAGTGGTTCATCCAATTAGGCCTACGTCCACTATGCAAGTGAGTGAGTAAGGTCACTAAAATAAGGCACTAACGGCCATGGATACAATCTCACAAGCTTCCTCTATCTACTGTATAATTTGACAGAGTTTCAGCTAAGATTGTAATTTTGGATCCCTTTACAAGGTAGAGGATGACCTCTATATATAGTGCTTGGGGGTGTAATGTACCCCCCAAGCATACAATGAGCATGTGCATGAGCATCGAGCCAATATGAGTGTGACACCTGGCCGATCTCAACTAAATAATGATGACCTCAATATTCCCTCACATCGAGGGAATAATTCGGTTATAACAGATTTTTCCACGTGTTCCAAGCTATGCATATGCGTGTAAATGCTCGGTTATCTTCGGTTGGTACCAACCTTGGCTTGGAAGAGTACGAGATTGGTGAAGTCTGGTTGCTGCTCAATCAGAGGTTGTTCATGATGATCTCGGCTCAGTAAGAAAGTTGAGGTAAGGCAGGGGGAGTTATAACATCGGTCTAGGCCGAGGTTATGTTGGATTAGCTGGAATGTCGGTTGATTCCCAACCGAGGTTGGTCACGATGGTGGTGGTCCTTACTGCCTCAGCTCATTCCCAGCCGAGGTTGATGAACGAGGTAGATGTGATCTCTGATGCTGCCAAGGTTGATGAGTGAGGCGACCAGAGATGTCGGCCATAGACGACCTTATGTAGGACAAGAGTGTTGGTTGTCAGTCAGGAGCCTTTGTTACCTCGGCCCTCTCATACGTCGAGGTTGGTGTCTCCTATGTGTCAGGAAAATTTAGGGCATATCAATCACCCCCTATCCCTTAGTTACCTATGTGAGTAGGTGATTGAGGGTTATTTGCAAGGCTGAGGCCATTCTTCCTGGTGTGCCAATACCTCCTTAACAAGTGTCAAAAATTGAATTGGGTAGCGCGCCTGACAAGTACAAAGATGCTGATTGTCTTTTGGGTTCCCAAGGCAATGATGGGCCTTGGGATGTGTGCAATCAAATTTGAGGGTTAAAACCCTAAATTTGAGGGTTAAAACCCTTCTCTTTCTCTTTCTTCCTCATTTCTCTCCATTTCTCTCGCCTGAACCCTCTTCATGCTCTCTCTTCCAGAGCTCTGAAGCTGTAGTTATTAGAGTTTCTTCGATTATCATCTTCCTCCTCCTTATTTCACGGTCACCCAGGTATCCTTTTCATCCTGCTTTGGTTATTTTCAGCCTTTAATTTTCCTTTGTTACATTTTCCGATCTCGGCTTGAGCTTTTCGGTGAGTTTATGAGTTTTTCGGTGAGCTTATGAGATTTTCGGTGAGTTTTTTGTTACTGTTATTGGTTTTTTTTTCTTTTCAAATAACCATATTTGATCTTTAACTTAGGTTGTGTCATCCTGTTTGTTCTTGACTTGAGTCCTTAAGTGTAAGGTCGTCCGCATATGCTTAGACCCCTTTATCAACTCTTAGAGGAATTCCCCTCTCTTACGGAAAAAACCTTAGATAAAATTAGGCAAATAGAACGAGCCCAAGAGGAAGCTCGTAGGGCAGAGGCATTCCCTCTCAGACCAATCTTTCCACCCCCTCTAAGGGTGATATACCCTGAGCCAGCAGACCCAGTTGAGCCAGAGGACACTTCGTTAAATCCTACTCCAATGTCTGAGTCTGAGTCATCTACATCAGACCCTATATCCGTGGATTCTTTTCAAGAAGCCATGGATTATTCCATCAGGATGGATCAAACCCCTGACCAAGTCGAGGTTTCCATCCGTTCCTCGTCTAACACGAGTTCTAGCACTTCACACTCTTCCCCCGATGTCGAAATTATAGGACATAGTGTCGTTATTCCCCCAATATTTGACGAGCTACATTGTCGGCCGCTACAGGGGCTGAGTTTTCTCGGAGGTTCCCTGATGGTACTCCCACCCCTGCCCAAGTCGACGTTTCCCGGGATGAGGATGATGGTAACAAAAGTGATGTTGACACCTCGGAGGCAGTCGAGATAGAGAGCACTGTCAGCAAACTCGACCTCTTAGCTTTCAGGCATCTTTATTCCATAGGTCCCTCCATAAAACTTATGAGGCCTCTAAGGGGTGAGAGGGCCTTTGGAGGCCGAGACGGTGAGATCTTCCTATATGAGCAGATGTTTAAGTTAGGATTTCATCTTCCCATTCATCCAATAATTAGGGCCATATTGTCCTATATTAACTTGGCTCCCTCCTAACTCTCCCCCAATGCCTGGAGGGTGATGATTAGGACTATCGTCTTATGGAGGGCAGTCCATCATTCAGACCTTCCCGTCCAGGTCTTCACAAGGTGCTACATTCCCTCCTCTGCTAGGAATCATCCTAGTTACTACCACTTTCTATCTTGGAAGTCCACTAAGAAAATGTTATTGGTTCCCCAAACTTCGAACCATAATTGGAAACCACGATACTTCTTCGCCTCAGGGGCATGGGAATTTGGTTCCTGTGCCCCCTATTCATCTTTAGAGCCGAGAATACCTCTGAGGTGGGGAAAGGTGTCAATGGCTACCAGGGCCGACCCTGGGTTAAGCCAGAGTAACTTTTAGAAGGTCGAAGACCTTCAAGATCAGGGGGAGCATGGTCTGCTGGTCAAGTACGAGCATCTGATGACCCCTTACTACCTCTCTGAGACTGGCCTTGGGGGGAGTCCCCAGACCGAGCTTCGTAAGTTACTTTATTTTTTTAACAAGTTGAACTTCTGATTTTGATACGTATCTGATATTTTAACTTAGACATGTCTTTTTATAGAGCGCCCGGAAGGAATATCATACGGTATATAGGAAATGGCAGCTCCCAGCCTTACAAAACTAGTTAAGAAAGTAGGCCTGAGCGCGCCTCCTCCGCCTACTACTACTTCAAGGGACGAGGCCTCCAAAAAGAGGAAATCCAATGACCCTGCCCCTAAGGATCAGAGGCAGAAGAAGAAAACCTCAGAGGGGGATCGCGCGATCCCTATCTCTTCTGAGGACGCGTTAGTTGCTCGTCTGGAGCAACTGAAGATCGGTGAAAGCCTTATCAGCCAGAGTTTGAAGGCTTTGGACGCCATCAGCTCCGTAATAACCGACTCCGACAAGCAGTTTTGACGATCTCTGGACACCCCTTTGCTGGCCGAGTTCCCTATCCACCGATCTATCCAAGTAAGACTTTTGCTTTTACTGAATAAGTGTAACATCGGCTTTGAATATTATTATCTCTTGAAATTATGTGTCCTAATATGCTTCGCAAGATCTCCTCACCATGCACCAGTTCGTTGACTGGACCCTGAGGAAGCTACCTCTGATTGAGAAGGGCAGAGAAGCCCAGAAGACTGAGGCCGCTTTGAATGTTGAAGTGGAGCGTCTGAAGGCCTCTCTAGAGAAGTGTGAAGCTAATGTCAAGCAACTGGAGAAGGACATGGGTAAGCTTAAAAAGGATCATAGCTCTGCTCTGAAGACCCAGACTGACTCTCTCCAGCACAAGGTTGATGTCGCTGTGAAGGCTGCTCTGGAGGACGCCTCGGAGAAGATCTTGGAGGACTACAAGGTCTTTGACGAGTTCGTCAGCTTTGGTTTTGAATACCTCGAAAGGGGTGTTAAGGCCACTGGAAAATAGGGTGTTAAGGCCACTGGAAAATGGGCTGTAATGAAAGAGAAAGAGTCGGGGAGCCGGGCAGGCTCTGACTTTGTTGGTTTGGGCTATGATGATCCCCAGTTTGCTCAGGCATTACAAGAGGTCAAAGAAGAAGGAGTCGACGCACCTGCCGAGACTGCTCAGCAAGAAGATACAAGGACCGAAGACATTAGTCCTCAAGATGATGGGGTAGAAGTGACCAAACTTGGCTAAGGAGATGGGGGCATGGCCATTAACCCTGAGATTGCAGACACTTAAACCTATTTTGTGAAGCTCTTACTTGTAATTTTTTATTTTTGATTGATATCGATCTGTAACTTCTGATAACATTTTCTGTTAGCTTTTGACTTGTAATTCTTAATTTCATGCTATATCAACCTCTAAAGAAGGCTTTATTTCTTTTGTTGAATGTTCTTTGAATGGTTTTCTATGTCATGCAAATGTGTTTGTATTAAGGTCTGAAGCCTCAATATAATGGTGTCTCCATTAACCTTGTAACATTATCTAAGGTTTGAGGTCATCCAAGTATGATGTTCACCTCAGACCTTATCATTAAGTTATGATGTTTAAGGTATGAGGTCATCAAACTAAGATGTTACCCTCATAAATTTCACCAAATTAATGATGTCTAAGGTCTGAGGTCATCCAAGTATGATGTTCACCTCAGACCTTGCCACCAAGTTATGATGTTTAAGGTCTGAGGTCATCAAACTAAGATGTTACCCTCATAAATTTTATCAAATTAATGATGTTTAAGGTCTGAGGTCATCCAAGTATGATGTTCACCTCAGACCTTGTCACCAAGTTATGATGTTTAAGGTCTGAGGTCATCAAACTAAGATGTTACCCTCATAAATTTCACCAAATTAATGATGTCTAAGGTCTGAGGTCATCCAAGTATGATGTTTACCTCAGACCTTATCACCAAGTTATGATGTTTTAGGTCTGAGGTCATCAAACTAAGATGTTACCCCCATAAATTTCACCAAATTAATGGTGTCTAAGGTCTGAGGTCCTCCAAGTATGATGTTCACCTCAGACCTTGTCATCAAGTTATGATGTTTAAGGTCTGAGGTCGTCAAACTAAGATGTTACCCCCATAAATTTCACCAAATTAATAGTGTCTAAGGTCTGAGGTTATCCAAGTATGATGTTTACCTCAGACCTTATCACCAAGTTATGATGTTTAAGGTCTGAGGTCATCAAACTAAGATGTTACCCTCATAAATTTCACCAAATTAATGATGTATAAGGTCTAAGGTCATCCAAGTATGATGTTCACCTCAGACCTTGTCACCAAGTTATGATGTTTAAGGTATGAGGTCATCAAACTAAGATGTTACCACCATAAATTTCACCAAATTAATGATGTCTAAAATCTGAGGTTATCCAAGTATGATGTTCACCTTAGACCTTATCACCAAGTTATGATGTTTAAGGTCTGAGGTCATCAAACTAATATGTTACCCTCATAAATTTCACCAAATTAATGATGTCTAAGGTCTGAGGTCATCCAAGTATGATGTTCACCTCAGACCTTGTCACCAAGTTATGATGTTTAAGGTCTGGGGTCATCAAACTAAGATGTTACCCTCATAAATTTTACCAAATTAATGATGTCTAAGGTCTGAGGTCATCCAAATATGATGTTCACCTCATAACTTATCACCAAGTTATGATGTTTAAGGTCTGAGGTCATCAAACTATTATGATGTTTAAGGTCTGGGGTCATCAAACTAAGATGTTACCCTCATAAATTTTACCAAATTAATGATGTCTAAGGTCTGAGGTCATCCAAGTATGATGTTCACCTCATACCTTATCACCAAGTTATGATGTTTAAGGTCTGAGGTCATCAAACTAAGATGTTACCCTCATAAATTTCAGCAAATTAATGGTGTCTAATGTCTGAGGTCCTCCAATTATGATGTTCACCTCAGACCTGATCTCCAAGTTATGATGTTTAAGGTCTGAGGTCATCAAACTAAGATGTTTCCCCCATAAATTTCACCAAATTAATGGTGTCTAAGGTCTGAGGTCATCCAAGTATGATGTTCACCTTAGACTTTGTCACCAAGTTATGATGTTTAAGGTCTGAGGTCATCAAACTAAGATGTTACCCCCATAAATTTTTCCATTAAAGTATAATGAACTAAGAATTGACACATGAACTGATCTTCTCATTAATAATCCCTTCATAAGATGATTCATTTACATAGGAATCATTGCAACATCATATGTAATACTTTTTCGAATGATCAGCATTCCATGGATTGGAGAAAGGTTCCCCTTCAAGATTTTCTTGTCTGTAGGTCCCGAGTACAACCTCCTCGATCACTTTATAAGGGCCATGCCAATTTGGATGAAGCTTATTTACCTTCTGTAATGTCTTCTTCAACACTAGGTCTCCCACGGCTATGGGTCTTGATTTCACCATTTAATTGTAAAACTTTGCTATTCTCTATTGGCAGGATGCCAGTCTGATCTCTGCGTCTTCCCTTCTCTCCTCAATCAAATCTAGGTCAAGTCTTCTCTCTTCTCTATTTTTCTCGGGACCATAGGTCTGAACTCTGTGAGTGGGGAGTCCTAACTCTATTGGTATAACGGCCTCTGAGCCATGTGGTAACATGAATGGGGTCTCCTATATTGGTGTCCTAGCCGTTATTCTGTAGGCCCATAACACAGCATAAACCTCTTCAGTCCATCTCCCCTTAGCTTCTTCTAACCTCCTCTTGATCCCGTCGAGGATTGTTCTGTTCGTGACTTCAGTTTGACCGTTTGCCTGAGGTCGGCCTAGAGAAGAGAAAAATTTCTTAATCCAAACTCTCTCGCAATACTTCTCCAAGGAAGAATTCTTGAAATGGGTTTCATTGTCCGAGATGAGGGTGTTAGGGAGGCTGTAGACACCTCATTCTGCTACCCCTAACTCTCCTTAGGTCCCTAGTACCTCCCTTCATCACTGCAAACCCAAGTCATGTCTCGAGTACTGACCTGGAAGCCATTGGGCACTCCCCGATTCAGTTTGACCCAAACGTCAAACTCTTCACCCTGACCGAGACTGAATGAATCTTCGAAGGGAACTAAATACCCTTTCCAACGATCCGGCCCGTGCGCGATTCTAACTCACCATGCGGACGAACGATCCGTTTGACTTGGAGAGGTCACCTAAGGCTTCTCGGGCTCGGTTGACCAAAGTCAACTCCCCGAATCGGGCCAAACTCTTTGGAATGTTAAAGTACATCTCCTAACCTTTCTAACGGTCCGTCCCGTGCGCGATTTAGACTTACCATGCGAACGAATGATCCATTTCCGTCCGAACAATTCCCCGTCCAGTGGACCAATAAACACTTTCGACTCCCGAACTCGGGAGCGGTCCAAAGGACTTTCAAAGGTCTCTGAAATACCTTTCCAACGGTATGCCCTGTGCACGATTCTGACCAACGGTTTGCCCTCGGCGGCCAGTTTTCCGAAAAAGCTTGAAGCGCACTGCCAAATGGCAGGTCCCAGACCCTGCCTATCGGCACCTGCCGATAGGTAGTGCCATGGCAATGCCGATCGTCAGACCCCTGGGCCTATAAAAGGAGGCCTTATCCTCATTTGCAAGGGGGCTCAGATCAGAAGCAAATCACTCTCAACGAATCTCCAGAAACCTCTCTCGAAGGCAGCGTGATTTCAACTTCCAAATCCTCCTTTTACTCCCACCTTCCATCATTCCTTTCATCAAACTTGATGAATTAACCACTCTCCATCATCATCCAAGTACAAGGGCTGCTTCTCAACATTCAAGATCAAGCTCAAAGTCTCCAAGAAGGTCCATCTCTCTCATCTTTCTCTTCAAATCTTCTTAAATTTGCAATAACTTGTTTTATTACTTAAGCATTTTTACTATCTTATTTCACATATCCTAAAATACTTTTCATATAGTATTATTTCACATCTCCTATTTTCATATAAATAAAAAACCCAAAAAATAAGAAAAAGAGGGTTTGTTCATAAATTCCAGGTAGGGATTCTCACACTTTTTCCACACTCTTCTCACAACTAAAACACTTTTTTACACACACACACACACACACACATTCACAAATAAGAGATTTCTCCATTTGGATTTATGGGTTAAACCCCACCACTCGTTTGTATGTGAACTACGTGGACTTTGATGCCTTTATAGGCTACGTAGGCGTCTCGAGATAAAACCCGAGACTCGAGTCCTTTTCTCACTTTTCCTCTTATTTTCTATCTTCTCTTTATCTCATTTTCCATTATATTCTATATACTTGTTCTTAGTAACGTATTATTCCATATGCGTTATCGTTCCCTTATAATGGTCAACGTCGGGGTAATCACGTAAATCTTATTTTCTACACTAATGTCACATTCCTACGGATGACTCTCTTTATCTCTTCCATGATACAAGTTGAGGATTCCTACCTCCATTTTATATATACACATGCACACATATCACGAGGGGAATATAAAGGAAAATAGCAAATATCCATGAGAAACCGAAAGGGAGGAATGAGTGCCTAACACCTTCCCATTTCGTAACTAAGCCTCCAAACCCTTCTCAAATCATTTGGTTTCGCACGCACTAGTATGTCTTTGGATGCCATCCTTCGGGGTGGCTCCCCCTTTTCTTTTGTCTATTTTGAGTAAAATAGACTGGCGACTCTAAATCTCTCTACATTTTCACACCTCATAAACCGACGCCGGCCGAAGCGCTCTCCCGAGAGGGGATGCGCGGGACCCGAAGGATCCCTTCATCCCTCCACGGCGGGGATCGGGGATGGCCACAGAGGCCATGTCTGCATATGATGCTCTTACAACTAAATTGGAAGGTATTTTGTTCTGTAATCGTGATCATCGGCTCAGCCTCTACCCATTTGGAGAAGTAGTCAATAGCAACTATCAAAAACCTGTAGTTGTTCGCAACTCTTGGTAAGGGATCCACCAAGTTAATTCCCCATACTGTGAATGGATAAGGAGAACTTATTGACGTCATAGGCTGATGAGGTTGATGGGGGATAATAGAGAATCTTTGGCATTTGTCACACCTCTTCACATAGGCTGTAGCATCCTTGGCCAAGGTCGGCCACCAGTTTCCTTGCGTAATAATCCCCTTGGCTAAAGGTCTTCCTCCCATGTCACTGGAGCAAGAACCCTCGTGTACCTCCTGTAGGACGCGAGGGACCTCTGTGGGATGAACACATCTGAGGAGGGGTAACAGAAATCCCTTCTTATATAGGACATATCCTATTATTGAGAACTTTGATGCTCTGTACCTCAGTTTCCTCCTCTCTAGCTTTGATTCAGGTAGATCTCCCTCTCTGATATATTTGATGAGGGGGTCCATCCATGAACCCCCTAAGTTCAAGTCGAGGCAAGGGCTGGCAACCTCTTCCTCTTCAATGGTTGGCTTGACCAGTATCTCGACTGGTACTGTCCTTCTGATATCTGTCCTCGTTGCTGAAGCTAACCTTACTAGCGCATCTGTGTGGCTGTTGTTTTTCCGAGGTACCCTCTTCATCTTTACCTCTTGGAAAAATTCTAGCATCATTCTTACCCTTTTCAGATATTTGGCCATCCTTTCATCCTTGGCTTCACAAACTCCAAACATTTGGTTGACAACTAACCTTGAGTCTCTATAAAGTAGGAGTCGTCCAACCCTAAGGGTTCTTCCCAAGGAAAGGCCTGCTATCATAGCCTCATATTCTGACCCGTTATTTGATGCCTTAAAGTTGAACCTTATTGCATATTCAACGTTGGTACCATCCGATGCTGAGAGTATCATCCTTGCACCGCTCCCACTTTCGCAAGAAGACCTATCCACGAAGAGGTTCCATATATCTTCATTCGAATAGAAGCTCCCCTCTGACAGGGTTCATCGCTTGAAGAGGTACCTGTCCTCCTCATTCTCAGCTATTCCATTTTTAGCTCTGTTTGACACAACCTCTTCAGGGTCTCGGAAGACGTTACTATTTGATCCCTCTGCGCTCACTGGATTGTTCTTAACTTCAGTCTCCTCCCACGTGAACTCAACAATAAAATTTGCAAGTGCCTTCCCTTTAATGGCCACCCTGGGTTGATAAGTAAGGTCATACTTGTAACACCCCGTATTTTTATTTATTATTTTAATTGATTAATTGGAATTTTCGAGAAAAATAATTTTTTGAATTTTAAAACTTTTATTGGCTAAGTATGTTGGTTATGATTTTAGAAGAACAAAACTTCAAGCGGAATTAAAATCGGAGTTAAAATGGATTTTATATTGATTTTACAATATTTTTGCCTTATGGCATTTTTTGGGTAAACTGTCAGTTTTTCGGGGTGATCGATCGATCGACGGGGGGGTAGATCGATCGACCCTCCCAGAAAACGTGCTCTCTTTATAGTTTGTGTAGGATTAGGACTCCTAATCACTATATAACCTTGTTAATCCGTAGGGGGACTTCTCATAATCACTTTTTCTCCATTTTTTCACCAGAGAACACTTCCAAATATTTTTTTTCTCACTCATAATCATCAACCTTCAACAAAATCAAGTTTTTGTCACAAGTTTTGGCACAAGTTTTTGAAGGCTTAATTGGGGTTTAATCAAGATCGTTCAAGAACACTCTTTTGCTAATTTTTCGAGAGGAATCCAGATTTCTAATCAGATTTTCAACACGATCTTTACAGTCATGAATACTCTATTCTTTTCCTTTAGTATTATGCGTTTTAAGTGTCGCCTAAACACATAATTACATGTTTTCTTAAAAATAATTAGTAACTTAATTAGAAAAAGTGGATACTAATTATGGGGGTGTTTTTATAAAATCTTTTAATCTGAATAATATTCATAACCCTTTTGGTACGTAGGATTGATGAGCGATTTTGGGTTTTATTGGTGTAGGTTGCATGTAGAAAAATTCTAGTTTTAAAATAAATGATTTTTGGGTGCGTACAATTCATGTAATACATGTAGAGATAATAAAATTTGGTTTGATGAATATATGATGAAAACTTGGTATATTTAATTTAAAATAATTAAATGAGATTATTTGGGTATTGTTGACGTTGTGATAATTAAATTAAATATTTAATTGAATTGGACTATCATGCGTTGTTTTATACATTGATTAATTATTCTTGTTGGTGTGACTCGTTGGTATTATTAAATATCATTGTGACGACGGATTGTTGGGTAATTTTTGCTATCCCTATATTTTAGGATGCCTTCTAGGTATGAGACTAGTGGGTAGGCCTTTTGATGACTTATGCCTTCTAGGTATGGGACTAGTGAGGGTAGATTATCGCGTTTTTATCATCTTGGGGATGGGATGATTTTTGATAATTTATCGTCGTTACGGTAGTCTAAGTACGAGACTAAGTTAAGATTTATGTTAGAAAATCTTCCTATACATAGGATAAGACGTATTGATAACTTGGGGACCCTTAGGTATGGGACTAAGGGGTATTTTGATGATCTCACATCGATTAAAAGGGTGGGGTGATTATATATTGAGAACTTGAGAATTAATGCCTAAGACAAAAAATGGGTATTAAAATTTGTGGCGACATAATGTGTCGGGGCCGACAGTTTAAACGGGTCAGAGGATGATTTATGTCGTGTCGTGTGTGGAACCTTGTCATGTGTCGGGGCCGACAGTAAACGGGTCAGAGGACGATTGACAAGGGGAACCTTGTCATGTGTCGGGGCCGACAGTAAACGGGTCAGAGGACGATTGACAAGGGGAAGTGTGACACTTTAATAAAAAGTGAGAACTATAATAAAAGCTGGTTAATTTAATTAAATTAACATCGTGGGACTTGGGAATTTAAAATCATATTGGTGTGCCTTTATAAATGGGGATTTTTGAGGGTAGTTAGTAGATTATAATTATCGCGTTTAATTATCCCGTTTAATTTAAAATATTCTACTGTGATATTTATTGGGTATAATGCTACTGTCTGGATTCAAGGATCCTATTTGAGGAGAGTAGTGTGTATTCTTGCTCGGGGCTTTGGCTCTGACCCATGCGTTGACTAATATTTTTCAGGATTAGAATTGGAGAAGCTGCATAAGTTTATCGGAGTTATCATTTGAAGGTGCAGTTGGAGCTGATTTACTTTATCATTTTATTTTAGTTTAGACTTTCTTTTCCAGCCGTATCTTATTATGAGACTTCATTGGAGTTTTATTGGGCCATTCGGTTCCAAAGTTGATTAAAGGATTTATATTGGATTATTCAGATCTTTATTATTCAGGTTTTATTTAATCATTATTGGAGATTGGATTTTTTTTTGGAGTTAGCATGTGATGGATCTTTTATCGCTTAGTTATTTGTGATTATTTGAGATTGATTCAAATATTTATCTTATGGACTGATTATTTATGTCTCATATCTGTCTCATGCTAAGAATGGTATTTTATTTAGTTCACGCCCGGCATAGTTCGGCGGCGGTGGATGGCCACCCCGTCTGTCGAATTTTGCGGGGTTTGACAGATGGTATCAGAGCAAGGTCTTAGGTCTCGTAGGTTATGAGTCCATTTATCTTCTGCATTGCTGATCTTTGATTCCCTTTGATGATTCGTACTTCTTAAGGTAGAGGGTCTAGCATACATGTTATATGTGTTTCTTGGGGATGTGAAGTTTTGAGTTAAGGACGTTGTAGAGATTGAGTTTAGAATTAGTAAGCTTGATGTGCGGATCCTTATAATGGATTTTGGAAATGATAATTATTTTGGAGATTTTAGTACAGATGTTAGGTCCGTATGTATCGATTTTTGGTGTTGAGATTTAATTTGAGAAAGTTAGAATTTTGATGACTTTCGGATATAGGATCGATTGGGAGATTTGTGAGAGCATGTGGTACGCCATTATTTTCATAGTTATGTGTATGTATATAGGCAATATATATTATTTTGTTGTTCGTGCGGAAGTTGCGCGTACGATTGGGTGGATGGGCGCCCAATTATGGCATTCTACGGGTAGGCATATATGAGCCTTATTTTCTTTTGCGAGATTTATGCGTTGATGAGTATGCTTCGTCTAATTTCGAGGACGAAATTCTTTGCTAGTGGAGAAGTATGTAACACCCCGTATTTTTATTTATTATTTTAATTAATTAATTGGAATTTTTGAGAAAAATAATTTTTTGAATTTTAAAATTTTTATTGGCTAAGTATGTTGGTTATGATTTTAGAAGAACAAAACTTCAAGCGGAATTAAAATCGGAGTTAAAACGGATTTTATATTGATTTTATAATATTTTTGCCTTATGGCATTTTTTGGGTAAACTGTCAGTTTTTCGGGGTGATCGATCGATCGACGGGGGGGTAAATCGATCGAACCTCCCAGAAAACTTGCTCTCTTTATAGTTTGTGTAGGATTAGGACTCCTAATCACTATATAACCTTGTTAATCCGTAGGGGGACTTCTCATAATCACTTTTTCTCCATTTTTTCACGAGAGAACACTTCCAAATATTTTTCCTCTCACTCATAATCATCAACCTTCAACAAAATCAAGTTTTTGTCACAAGTTTTGGCACAAGTTTTTGAAGGCTTAATTGGGGTTTAATCAAGATCGTTCAAGAACACTCTTTTGCTAATTTTTCGAGAGGAATCCAGATTTCTAATCAGATTTTCAACACGATCTTTACAGGCATGAATACTCTATTCTTTTCCTTTAGTATTATGCGTTTTAAGTGTCTCCTAAACACTTAATTACATGTTTTCTTAAAAATAATTAGTAACTTAATTAGAAAAAGTGGATACTAATTATGGGGCTATTTTTATAAAATCTTTTAATCTGAATAATATTCATAACCCTTTGGGTACGTAGGATTGATGAGCGATTTTGGGTTTTATTGGTGTAGGTTGCATGTAGAAAAATTCTAGTTTTAAAATAAATGATTTTTGGGTGCGTACAATTCATGTAATACATGTAGAGATAATAAAATTTGGTTTGATGAATATATGATGAAAACTTGGTATATTTAATTTAAAATAATTAAATGAGATTATTTGGGTATTGTTGACGTTGTGATAATTAAATTAAATATTTAATTGAATTGGACTATCATGCGTTGTTTTATACATTGATTAATTATTCTTGTTGGTGTGACTTGTTGGTATTATTAAATATCATTGTGACGACGGGTTGTTGGGTAATTTTTGTTATCCCTATATTTTAGGATGCCTTCTAATTATGGGACTAGTGGGTAGGCCTTTTGATGACTTATGCCTTCTAGGTATGGGACTAGTGAGGGTAGATTATCACTTTTTTATCATCTTGGGGATTGGATGATTTTTGATAATTTATCGTCGTTACGGTAGTCTAATTACGAGACTAAGTTAAGATTTATGTTAGAAAATCTTCCTATACATAGGATAAGACGTATTGATAACTTGGGGACCCTTAGGTATGGGACTAAGGGGTATTTTGATGATCTCACATCGATTAAAAGGGTGGGGTGATTATATATTGAGAACTTGAGAATTAATGCCTAAGACAAAAAACGGGTATTAAAATTTGTGGCGACATAATGTGTCGGGGCCGACAGTTTAAACGGGTCAGAGGACGATTTATGTCGTGTCGTGTGTGGAACCTTGTCATGTGTCGGGGCCAACAGTAAACGGGTCAGAGGACGATTGACAAGGGGAACCTTGTCATCTGTCGAGGCCGACAGTAAACAGGTCAGAGGACGATTGACAAGGGGAAGTGTGACACTTTAATAAAAAGTGAGAACTAGAATAAAAGATGGTTAATTTAATTAAATTAACATCGTGGGACTTGGGAATTTAAAATCATATTGGTGTGCCTTTATAAATGGGGATTTTTGAGGGTAGTTAGTAGATTATAATTATCGCGTTTAATTATCCCGTTTAATTTAAAATATTCTGCTGTGATATTTATTGCGTATAATGCTACTGTCTGGATTCAAGCATCCTATCTGAGGAGAGTAGTGTGTATTCTTGCTCGGGGCTTTGGCTCTGACCCATGCGTTGACTAATATTTTTCAGGATTAGAATTGGAGAAGCTGCATAAGTTTATCGGAGTTATCATTTGAAGGTGCAGCTGGAGCTGATATACTTTATCATTTTGTTTTACTTTAGACTTTCTTTTCCAGTCATATCTTATTATGAGACTTCATTGGAGTTTTATTGGGCCATTCGGTTCCAAAGTTGTTTAAAGGATTTATATTGGATTATTCAGATCTTTATTATTCAGGTTTTATTTAATCATTATTGGAGATTGGATTTTTTTTGGAGTTAAAATGTGATGGATCTTTTATCGCTTAGTTATTTGTGATTATTTGAGATTGATTCAATTATTTATCTTCTGGACTGATTATTTATGTCTCATATTTGTCTCATGCTAAGAATCGTAATTTATTTAGTTCCCGCCCGGCATAGTTCGGCGGCGGTGGCTGGCCACCCCGTCTGTCGAATTTTGCGGGGTGTGACAGATGGTATCATAGCATCGTTTTAGGTCTCGTAGGTTATGAGTCCGTTTAGCTTTCGCATTGCCGATCTTTGATTCCCTTTGATGATTTATACTTCTTAAGGTAGAGGGTCTAGCATACATGTTATATGTGTTTCTTGGAGATGTGAAGTTTTGAGTTAAGGACGTTGTAGAGATTGAGTTTAGAATTAGTAGGCTTGATGTGGGGATCCTTAGACTGGATTTTGGAGACGATAATTATTTTGGAGATTTTAGTACAGATGTTTGGTGCCGTATGTATCGATTTTTGGTGTTGAGATTTAATTTGAGGAAGTTAGAATTTTGATGACTTTCAGATATAGGATCGATTGGGGGATTTGTGAGAGCATATGGTACGCCATTATTTTCATAGTTATGTGTATGTATATAGGCAATATATATTATTTTGTGGTTCGTGCGGAAGTTGCGCGTAGGATTGGGTGGATGGACGCCCAATTATGGCATTCAACGGGTAGGCATCTATGAGCCTTATTTTCTTTTGCGAGATTTATGCGCTGATGAGTATGCTTCGTCTAATTTCGAGGATGAAATTCTTTGCTAGTGGGGAAGTATGTAACACCCCGTATTTTTATTTATTATTTTAATTAATTAATTGAAATTTCCGAGAAAAATAATTTTTTGAATTTTAAAATTTTTATTGGCTAAGTATGTTGGTTATGATTTTAGAAGAACCAAACTTCAAGCGAAATTTAAATCGGAGTTAAAACGGATTTTATATAGATTTTACAATATTTTTGCCTTGTGGCATTTTTTGGGTAAACTGTCAGTTTTTCGGGGTGATCGATCGATCGACTGGGGGGTAGATCGATCGACCCTCCCAGAAAACGTGCGCTCTTTATAGTTTGTGTAGGATTAGGTCTCCTAATCACTATATAACCTTGTTAATCTGTAGGGGGACTTCTCATAATCACTTTTTCTCCAGTTTTTCACCAGAGAACACTTCCAAATATTTTTCCTCTCACTCATAATCATCAACCTTCAACAAAATCAAGTTTTTGTCACAAGTTTTGGCACAAGTTTTTGAAGGCTTAATTAGGGTTTAATCAAGATCGTTCAAGAACAGTCTTTTGCTAATTTTTCGAGAGGAATCCAGATTTCTAATCAGATTTACAACAGGATCTTTACAGGCATGAATACTCTATTCTTCTCCTTTAGTACTATGCGTTTTAAGTGTCGCCTAAACACTTAATTACATGTTTTCTTAAAAATAATTAGTAACTTAATTAGAAAAGTGGATACTAATTATGGGGTTGTTTTTATAAAATCTTTTAATCTGAATAATATTCATAACCCTTTGGGTACGTAGGATTGATGAGCGATTTTGGGTTTTATTGGTGTAAGATGCATGTAGAAAAATTCTAGTTTTAAAATAAATGATTTTTGGATGCGTACAATTCATGTAATACATGTAGAGATAATAAAATTTGGTTTGATGAATGTATGATGAAAACTTGGTATATTTAATTTAAAATAATTAAATGAGATTATTTGGGTATTGTTGACGTTGTGATAATTAAATTAAATATTTAATTGAATTGGACTATCAGGCGTTGTTTTATACATTGATTAATTATTCTTGTTGGTGTGACTTGTTGGTATTATTAAATATCATTGTGACGACGGGTTGTTGGGTAATTTTTGCTATCCCTATATTTTAGGATGACTTCTAGGTATGGGACTAGTGGGTAGGCCTTTTGATGATTTATTCCTTCTAGGTATGGGACTAGTGAGGGTAGATTATCGGGTTTTTATCATCTTGGGGGTGGGATGATTTTTTATACTTTATCGTCGTTACGGTAGTCTAAGTACGAGACTAAGTTAAGATTTATGTTAGAAATCCTTCCTATACATAGGATAAGACTTATTGATAACTTGGGGACCCTTAGGTATGGGACTAAGGGGTATTTTGAGGATCTCACATCGATTAAAAGGGTGGGGTGATTATAAATTGAGAAATTGAGAATTAATGCCTAAGATAAAAACGGGTATTAAAATTTGTGGCGACATAATGTGTCGGGACCGACAGTTTAAACGGGTCAGAGGACGATTTATGTCGTGTCGTATGTGGAACCTTGTCATGTGTCGAGGCCGACAGTAAACGGGTCAGAGGACGATTGACAAGGGGAACCTTGTCATGTGTCGGGGCCGACAGTAAACGGGTCAGAGGACGATTGACAAGGGGAAGTGTGACACTTTAATAAAAAGTGAGAACTATAATAAAAGTTGGTTAATTTAATTAAATTAACATCGTGGGACTTGGGAATTTAAAATCATATTAGTGTGCCTTTATAAATGGGGATTTTTGAGGGTAGTTAGTAGATTATAATTAACGCGTTTAATTATCCTGTTTAATTTAAAATATTCTACTGTGATATTTATTGCGTATAATGCTACTGTCTGGATTCAAGGATCCTATTTGAGGAGAGTAGTGTGTATTCTTGCTCGGGGCTTTGGCTCTGACCCATGCGTTGACTAAAATTTTTCAGGATTAGAATTAGAGAAGCTGCATAAGTTTATCGGAGTTATCATTTGAAGGTGCAGCTGGAGCTGATTTACTTTATCATTTTGTTTTAGTTTAGACTTTCTTTTCCAGTCGTATATTATTATGAGACTTCATTGGAGTTTTATTGGGCCATTCGGCTCCAAAGTTGTTTAAAGGATTTATATTGGATTATTCAGATCTTTATTATTCAGGTTTTATTTAATCATTATTGGAGATTGGATTTTTTTTTGGAGTTAGCATGTGATGGATCTTTTATCTCTTAGTTATTTGTGATTATTTGAGATTGATTCAATTATTTATCTTATGGACTGATTATTTATGTCTCATATCTGTCTCATACTAAGAATGGTATTTTATTTAGTTCACGCCCGGCATAGTTCGGCGGCGGTGGCTGGCCACCCCGTCTTTCGAATTTTGCGGAGTGTGACAGATGGTATCAGAGCATGGTCTTAGGTCTCATAGGTTATGAGTCCGTTTAGCTTCCGCATTGCCGATCTTTGATTCCCTTTAATGATTAGTACTTCTTAAGGTAGGGGGTCTAGCATACATGTTATATGTGTTTCTTGGAGATGTGAAGTTTTGAGTTAAGGACGTTGTAGAGATTGAGTTTAGAATTAGTAAGCTTGATGTGGGGATCCTTAGAATGGATTTTGGAGACAATAATTATATTGGAGATTTTAGTACAGATGTTAGGTGCCGTATGTATCGATTTTTGGTGTTGAGATTTAATTTGAGGAAGTTAGGATTTTGATGACTTTCGGATATAGGATCGATTGGGGGATTTGTGAGAACATGTGGTACGCCATTATATTCATAGTTATGTGTATGTATATAGGCAATATATATTATTTTGTTGTTCGTGCGGAAGTTGCGCGTAGGATTGGGTGGATGGGAACCCAATTATGGCATTCTACGGGTAGGCATATATGAGCCTTATTTTCTTATACGAGATTTATGCGTTGATGAGTATGCTTCGTCTAATTTCGAGGACGAAATTCTTTGCTAGTGGGGAAGTATGTAACACCCCGTATTTTTATTTATTATTTTAATTAATTAATTGAAATTTTCGAGAAAAATAATTTTTTGAATTTTAAAATTTTTATTGGCTAAGTATGTTGGTTATGATTTTAGAAGAACAAAACTTCAAGCGGAATTAAAATCGGAGTTAAAACGGATTTTATATTGATTTTACAATATTTTTTCCTTATGGCATTTTTGGGGTAAACTGTCAGTTTTTCGGGGTGATCGATCGATCGACTGGGGGGTAGATCGATCAATCCTCCCAGAAAACGTGCGCTCTTTATAGTTTGTGTAGGATTAGGTCTCCTAATCACTATATAACCTTGTTAATCTGTAAGGGGACTTCTCATAATCACTTTTTCTCCAGTTTTTCATCAGAGAACAGTTCCAAATATTTTTCCTCTCACTCATAATCATCAACCTTCAACAAAATCAAGTTTTTGTCATAAGTTTTGGCACAAGTTTTTGAAGGCTTAATTGGGGTTTAATCAAGATCGTTCAAGAACACTCTTTTGCTAATTTTTCGAGAGGAATCCAGATTTCTAATCAGATTTTCAACACGATCTTTACAGGCATGAATACTCTATTCTTTTCCTTTAGTATTATGCGTTTAAGTGTCGCCTAAACACTTTATTACATGTTTTCTTAAAAATAATTAGTAACTTAATTAGAAAAGTGGATACTAATTATGGGGTTGTTTTTATAAAATCTTTTAATCTGAATAATATTCATAACCCTTTGGGTACGTAGGATTGATGAGCGATTTTGGGTTTTATTGGTGTAAGTTGCATGTAGAAAAATTCTAGTTTTAAAATAAATGATTTTTGGGTGCGTACAATTCATGTAATACATGTAGAGATAATAAAATTTGGTTTGATGAATGTATGATGAAAACTTGGTATATTTAATTTAAAATAATTAAATGAGATTATTTGGGTATTGTTGACGTTGTGATAATTAAATTAAATATTTAATTGAATTGGACTATCATGCGTTGTTTTATACATTGATTAATTATTCTTGTTGGTGTGACTTGTTGGTATTATTAAATATCATTGTGACGACGGGTTGTTGGGTAATTTTTTGCTATCCCTATATTTTAGGATGCCTTCTAGGTATGGGACTAGTGGGTTGGCCTTTTGATGATTTATTCCTTCTAGGTATGGGACTAGTGAGGGTAGATTATCGCGTTTTTTTCATCTTGGGGGTGTGATGATTTTTGATACTTTATCGTCGTTACGGTAGTCTAAGTACGAGACTAAGTTAAGATTTATGTTAGAAAATCTTCCTATACATAGGATAAGACGTATTGATAACTTGGGGACCCTTAGGTATGGGACTAAGGGGTATTTTGAGGATCTCACATCGATTAAAAGGGTGGGGTGATTATAAATTGAAAACTTGAGAATTAATGCCTAAGATAAAAAACGGGTATTAAAATTTGTGGCGACATAATGTGTCGGGACCGACAGTTTAAACGGGTCAGAGGACGATTTATGTCGTGTCGTGTGTGGAACCTTGTCATGTGTCGGGGCCGACAGTAAACGGGTCAGAGGACGATTGACAAGGGGAAGTGTGACACTTTAATAAAAAGTGAGAACTATAATAAAAGTTGGTTAATTTAATTAAATTAACATCGTGGGACTTGGAAATTTAAAATCATATTGGTGTGCCTTTATAAATGGGGATTTTTGAGGGTAGTTAGTAGATTATAATTATCGCGTTTAATTATCCCGTTTAATTTAAAATATTCTACTGTGATATTTATTGCGTATAATGCTACTGTCTGGATTCAAGGATCATATTTGAGGAGAGTAGTGTGTGTTCTTGCTCGGGGTTTTGTCTCTGACCCATGCGTCGACTAATATTTTTTAGGATTAGAATTGGAGAAGCTGCATAAGTTTATCGGAGTTATCATTTGAAGGTGCAGCTGGAGCTGATTTACTTTATCATTTTGTTTTAGTTTAGACTTTCTTTTCCAGTCGTATCTTATTATGAGACTTCATTGGAGTTTTATTGGGCCATTCAGTTCCAAAGTTGTTTAAAGGATTTATATTGGATTATTCAGATCTTTATTATTCAGATTTTATTTAATCATTATTGGAGATTGGATTTTTTTTTGGAGTTAGCATGTGATGGATCTTTTATCGCTTAGTTATTTGTGATTATTTGAGATTGATTCAATTATTTATCTTATGGACTGATTATTTATGTCTCATATCTGTCTCATGCTAAGAATGGTATTTTATTTAGTTCACGCCCGGCATAGTTCGACGGCGGTGGCTGGCCACCCCGTCTGTCGAACTTTGCGGGATGTGACAGATGGTATCAGAGCATGGTCTTAGGTCTCGTAGGTTATGATTCCGTTTAGCTTCCGCATTGCCGATCTTTGATTCCCTTTGATGATTCGTACTTCTTAAGGTAGAGGGTCTAGCATACATGTTATATGCGTTTCTTGGAGATGTGAAGTTTGGAGTTAAGGACGTTGTAGAGATTGAGTTTAGAATTAGTAAGCTTGATGTGGGGATCCTTAGAATGGATTTTGGAGACAATAATTATTTTGGAGATTTTAGTATAGATGTTAGGTGTCGTATGTATCGATTTTTGGTGTTGAGATTTAATTTGAGGAAGTTAGAATTTTGATGACTTTCGGATATAGGATCGATTGGGGGATTTGTGAGAGCATGTGGTACGCCATTATTTTCATAGTTATGTGTATATATATAGGCAATATATATTATTTTGTTGAACGTGCGGAAGTTGCGCGTAGGATTGGGTGGATAGGCGCCCAATTGTGGCATTCTACGGGTAGGCATATATGAGCCTTATTTTCTTTTGCGAGATTTATGCGTTGATGAGTATGCTTCGTCTAATTTCGAGGACGAAATTCTTTGCTAGTGGGGAAGTATGTAACACCCCGTATTTTTATTTATTATTTTAATTAAATAATTGAAATTTTTGAGAAAATTAATTTTTTGAATTTTAAATTTTTTATTGGCTAAGTATGTTGGTTATGATTTTAAAAGAACAAAACTTCAAGCGGAATTAAAATCGGAGTTAAAACGGATTTTATATTGATTTTACAATATTTTTGCCTTATGGCATTTTTTGGGTAAACTGACAGGTTTTCGGGGTGATCGATCGATCGACTGGGGGCTAGATCGATCGACCCTCCCAGAAAACGTGCAATCTTTATAGTTTGTGTAGGATTAGGACTCCTAATCACTATATAACCTTGTTAATCCGTAGGGGGACTTCTCATAATCACTTTTTCTCCAGTTTTTCACCAGAGAACACTTCCAAATATTTTTCCTCTCACTCATAATCATCAACCTTCAACAAAATCAAGTTTTTGTCACAAGTTTTGGTACAAGTTTTTGTAGGCTTAATTAGGGTTTAATCAAAATCGTTCAAGAACACTCTTTTGCTAATTTTTCGAGAGGAATCCAGATTTCTAATCAGATTTTCAACACGATCTTTACAGGCATGAATACTCTATTCTTTTCCTTTAGTATTATGCGTTTTAAGTGTTGCCTAAACACTTAATTACATGTTTTCTTAAAAATAATTAGTAACTTAATTAGAAAAGTGGATACTAATTATGGGACTATTTTTATAAAATCTTTTAATCTGAATAATATTCATAACCCTTTGGGTACGTAGGATTGATGAGCGATTTTGGGTTTTATTGGTGTAGGTTGCATGTAGAAAAATTCTAGTTTTAAAATAAATAATTTTTGGGTGCGTACAATTCATGTAATACATGTAGAGATAATAAAATTTGGTTTGATGAATATATGATGAAAACTGGGTATATTTAATTTAAAATAATTAAATGAGATTATTTGGGTATTGTTGACGTTATGATAATTAAATTAAATATTTAATTGACTTGGACTATCAAGCGTTGTTTTATACATTGATTAATTATTCTTGTTGGTGTGACTTGTTGGTATTATTAAATATCATTCTGACGGCGGTTTGTTGGGTAATTTTTGCTATCCCTATATTTTAGGATGCCTTCTAGGTATGAGACTAGTGGGTAGGCCTTTTGATGATTTATGTCTTCTAGGTATGGGACTAGTGAGGGTAATTTGTCGCGTTTTTATCATCTTGGGGGTGGGATAATTTTTGATACTTTATCGTCGTTACGGTAGTCTAAGTACGAGACTAAGTTAAGATTTATGTTAGAAAATCTTCCTATACATAGGATAAGACGTATTGATAACTTGGGGACCCTTAGGTATGGGACTAAGGGGTATTTTGATGATCTCACATCGATTAAAAGGGTGGGGTGATTATAAATTGAGAACTTGAGAATTAATGCCTAAGATAAAAACGGGTATTAAAATTAGTGGCGACATAATGTGTTGAGGCCGATAGTTTAAACGGGTCAGAGGACGATTTATGTCGTGTCGTGTGTGGAACCTTGTCATGTGTCGGGGCCGAAAGTAAACGGGTCAGAGGACGATTGACAAGGGGAACCTTGTCATGTGTCGGGGCCGACAGTAAACAGGTCAGAGGACGATTGACAAGGGGAAGTGTGACACTTTAATAAAAAGTGAGAACTATAATAAAAGCTGGTTAATTTAATTAAATTAACATCGTGGGACTTGGGAATTTAAAATCAAATTGGTGTGCCTTTATAAATGGGGATTTTTTAGGGTAGTTAGTAGATTATAATTATCGCGTTTAATTATCCCGTTTAATTTAAAATATTCTACTGTGATATTTATTGCGTATAATGCTACTTTATGGATTCAAGGATCCTATTTGAGGAGAGTAGCGTGTATTCTTGCTCGGGGCTTTGGCTTTGACCCATGCGTTAACTAATATTTTTCAGGATTAGAATTGGAGAAGCTGCATAAGTTTATCGGAGTTATCATTTGAAGGTGCAGCTGGAGCTGATTTACTTTATCATTTTGTTTTAGTTTAGACTTTCTTTTCCAGTCGTATCTTATTATGAGACTTCATTGGAGTTTTATTGGGCCATTCGGTTCCAAAGTTGTTTAAAGGATTTATATTGGATTATTCAGATCTTTATTATTCAGGTTTTATTTAATCATTATTGGAGATTGGATTTTTTTTTGGAGTTAGCATGTGATGGATCTTTTATCGCTTAGTTATTTGTGATTATTTGAGATTGATTCAATTATTTATCTTATGGGCTGATTATTTATGTCTCATATATGTCTCATGATAAGAATGGTATTTTATTTAGTTCACGCCCGACATAGTTCGGCGGCGGTGCCTGGCCACTCCGTCTGTCGAATTTTGCGGGGTGTGACAGATGGTATCAGAGCATGGTCTTAGGTCTCGTAGGTTATGAGTCCGTTTAGCTTCCGCATTGCCGATCTTTGATTCCCTTTGATGATTCGTACTTTTTAAGGTAGAGGGTCTAGCATACATGTTATATGCGTTTCTTGGAGATGTGAAGTTTTGAGTTAAGGACGTTGTAGAGATTGAGTTTAGAATTAGTAAGCTTGATGTGGGGATCCTTAGAATGGATTTTGGAGACGATAATTGTTTTGGAGATTTTAGTAAGATGTTAGGTGCCGTATGTATCGATTTTTGGTGTTGAGATTTAATTTGAGGAAGTTAGAATTTTGATGACTTTCGGATATAGGATCGATTGGGGGATTTGTGAGAGCATGTGCTACGCCATTATTTTCATAGTTATGTGTATGTATATAGGCAATATATATTATTTTGTTGAACGTGCGGAAGTTGCGCGTAGGATTGGGTGGATGGGCGCCCAATTATGGCATTCTACGGGTAGGCATATATGAGCCTTATTTTCTTTTGCGAGATTTATGCGTTGATGAGTATGCTTCGTCTAATTTCGAGGAAGAAATTCTTTGCTAGTGGAGAAGTATGTAATACCCCGTATTTTTATTTATTATTTTAATTAATTAATTGAAATTTTCGAGAAAAATAATTTTTTGAATTTTAAAATTTTTATTGGCCAAGTATGTTGGTTATGATTTTAGAAGAACAAAACTTCAAGCGGAATTAAAATCGGAGTTAAAACGGAATTTATATTGATTTTACAATATTTTTGCCTTATGGCATTTTTTGGGTAAACTGTCAGTTTTTCGGGGTGATCGATCGATCGACTGGGGGGTAGATCGATCGACCCTCCCAGAAAACGTGCGCTCTTTATAGTTTGTGTAGGATTAGGACTCCTAATCACTATATAACCTTGTTAATCCCTAGGGGGACTTCTCATAATCACTTTTTCTCCAGTTTTTCGCCAGAGAACAGTTCCAAATATTTTTCCTCTCACTCATAATCATCAACCTTCAACAAAATCAAGTTTTTGTCACAAGTTTTTGAAGGCTTAATTGGGGTTTAATCAAGATCGTTCAAGAACACTCTTTTGCTAATTTTTCGAGAGGAATCCAGATTTCTAATCAGATTTTCAACATGATCTTTACAGGCATGAATACTCAATTCTTTTCCTTTAGTATTATGCGTTTTAAGTGTCGCCTAAACACTTAATTACATGTTTTCTTAAAAATAATTAGTAACTTAATTAGAAAAAGTGGATACTAATTATGGGGTTGTTTTTATAAAATCTTTTAATCTGAATAATATTCATAACCCTTTGGGTACGTAGGAATTATGAGCGATTTTGGGTTTTAAATGTGTAGGTTGCATGTAGAAAAATTCTAGTTTTAAAATAAATGATTTTTGGGTGCGTACAATTCATGTAATACATGTAGAGATAATAAAATTTGGTTTGATGAATATATGATGAAAACTTGGTATATTTAATTTAAAATAATTAAATGAGATTATTTGGGTATTGTTGACGTTGTGATAATTAAATTAAATATTTAATGGAATTCGACTATCATGCGTTGTTTTATACATTGATTAATTATTCTTGTTGGTGTGACTTGTTGGTATTATTAAATATCATTGTGACGACGGGTTGTTGGGTAATTTTTTCTATCCCTATATTTTAGGATGCCTTCTAGGTATGGGACTAGTGGGTATGCCTTTTGATGATTTATGCCTTCTAGGTATGGGACTAGTGAGGGTAGATTATCGCGTTTTTATCATCTTGGGGGTGGGATGATTTTTGATACTTTATCGTCGTTATGGTAGTCTAAGTACGAGACTAAGTTAAGATTTATGTTATAAAATCTTCCTATACATAGGATAAGACGTATTGATAACTTGGGGACCCTTAGGTATGGGACTAAGGGGTATTTTGAGGATCTCACATCGATTAAAAGGGTGGGGTGATTATAAATTGAGAACTTGAGAATTAATGCCTAAGATAAAAACGGGTATTAAAATTTGTGGCGACATAATGTG
Source organism: Sambucus nigra (assembly GCA_949130495.1). Lineage (NCBI taxonomy): Eukaryota > Viridiplantae > Streptophyta > Magnoliopsida > Dipsacales > Adoxaceae > Sambucus > Sambucus nigra. Next base: position 53,389,121 of record OX422214.1, read on the forward strand.
TCGGGGCCGACAGTTTAAACGGGTCAGAGGACGATTTATGTCGTGTCGTGTGTGGAACCTTGTCATGTGTCGGGGCCGACAGTAAACGGGTCAGAGGACGATTGACAAGGGGAACCTTGTCATGTGTCGGGGCCAACAGTAAACGGGTCAGAGGACGATTGACAAGGGGAAGTGTGACACTTTAATAAAAAGTGAGAACTATAATAAAAGCTGGTTAATTTAATTAAATTAACATCGTGGGACTTGGGAATTTAAAATCATATTGGTGTGCCTTTATAAATGGGGATTTTTGAGGGTAGCTAGTAGATTATAATTATCGCGTTTAATTATCCCGTTTAATTTAAAATATTCTACTGTGATATTTATTGCGTATAATGCTACTGTCTGGATTCAAGGATCCTATTTGAGGAGAGTAGTGTGTATTCTTGCTCGAGGATTTGGCTTTGACCCATGCGTTGACTAATATTTTTCAGGATTAGAATTGGAGAAGCTGCATAAGTTTATCGGAGTTATCATTTGAAGGTGCAGTTGGAGCTGATTTACTTTATCATTTTGTTTTAGTTTAGACTTTCTTTTCCAGTCGTATCTTATTATGAGACTTCATTGGAGTTTTATTGGGTCATTCGGTTCCAAAGTTGTTTAAAGGATTTATATTGGATTATTTAGATCTTTATTATGCAGGTTTTATTTAATCATTATTGGAGATTGGATTTTTTTTTTGGAGTTAGTATGTGATGGATCTTTTATAGCTTAGTTATTTGTGATTATTTGAGATTGATTAAATTATTTATCTTATGGACTAATTATTTATGTCTCATATCTGTCTCATGCTAAGAATGGTATTTTATTTAGTTCACGCCCGGCATAGTTCGGCGGCGGTGGCTGGCCACCCCGTCTGTCGAATTTTGCGGGGTGTGACAATACTCTCCCAACTCAATGGCTCATGTCATCAATCTACCTGATTTCTCAAGTTTGTGGAGCACCTACCTTAGTGCGGAGTCAGTGAGGATGACCATAGAGTGGGCTTGGAAGTAGGGCTTCATCTTCCTAAAAGCATGTATTAAAGTGTAGGCCAACCTCTTCATTCGAGGATAGTTTTGTTCAGACCCTTGAAGGGCCTTACTGTTGAAGTATACAGGCCTTTGGACCCCAACGTCCTCCCGTACTATGGCTACACTTATAGCTGACTCAGAGACTGCTAAATAAACATACAACTTATCTCCCACTATGGGCCGAGATAAGAGCAAGGGAGATCCGAGGTAGGACTTAAGTTGATTAAAATCCTCATCACAATCTTTGTCCCATTCGAAGGCCTTTTTAAGCACCTTAAAGAATAGAAGATACTTTTTCATCGATCTGGAAACAAATCCGTTGAGTGCAGCCACTCTTCCAGTGAGCCTATGAACGTCCTTGATGCTTTTTGGTGTCTTCATGTCAAGCAAAGCCTTGATTTTCTCAGGGTTCACCTTTATTCCCCTCTGATTGATGATGAATCCAAGAAATTTCCCAGCTCCTACCCCGAAGACACACTTCGCGGGATTTAGTTTCATTCTGTACAAATCCATGGTATCGAAGGTCTCTTCTAGGTCTACCACGTGAGTGCAGGCCTTTAAGCTCTTCGTCAATATATCATCTACATACACCTCCATGGTCTTGCCTATTTGATTTTCAAACATCTTATTCATACGACATTGATACGTTGCCCCTGCATTTTTCAAGCCGAAGGGCATAACCTTGTAGCAATATGTTCCCTTGTCAGTGATGAAGGCTGTCTTCTCTGAGTCTTCAGTATCCATAAAGATCTGGTTATAACCAGAATACATGTCCATGAAGCTCATGCCCTGTCATGGCATCTACCATCTGATCGATCCGAGGTAAGGGATGACTGTATTTAGGGCAAGCCTTGTTCATGTCGGTAAAATTTACGCACACCATCCATTTTCCATTAGCCTTGGGCACAATAACGGCGTTTGACAACCACTCTGGGTATATAACCTCCCTGATGAATTCTACCTCTTCCAATTTCCTGACCTCTTCTTTGATGGAATCATACTTCTCCCTAGAGTAAACTCTTCATCTTTATTTAATTAGCCTATCATCTTCTGCCACGTTGAGTTTGTGGCACATAACCTCTGGGTCGATGCCAGGCATGTCTGCGTCGCTCCAACCGAAGACACTCTGCCTCTTCCTCAAGAAATTTATCAGTTCTTCCTTAATCTCCGCTTTTAAGGCCTTACCGACCTGGACGATTTTTTCTACCTCTTCCTCGGCCTCTCCTTTCTTCAACTTCTCTTCATTTTTAGGGTTAAGTGTATCAATGTTATACGTGGTGGTTGCTCTCGTATGGGCCTCTCTCTTTTCAGCTGAGTTGAAGTCACTACACCAAATCTGCACTATTGTCAAGGTCATTGACCCTAACAAATCCAACTTGTCAAGGTCAATGACCGTGACATTTCGAGGCGAGATAACTTTTTTTGTCACGGTCGTGTCGCGGTCAATGATCGTGACACGTTTGTCACGGGTATAAACCGTGACAAAGTCGTGACCCTTTTTTAAAAAATTATCACGGTCAATGACCGTGACAATTCTGGGCAGAATTTAAAAAAAATCTGCTGGGCAGTATGGCCACTGCCACTGCCCAGCAGTATAGTTGTACCTGTTATAGCAACGTTATACCTGTTCCAAACAAACTAAAGATAATGCAAATATATATTCAAATAGATCCAATATGCATCACGATATAATTCAAATGTAACGACTTAAAACAATTCAATTCAAACTTATAATAATTCAATTCAAACTTAAAACAATGTCACTACATGTCTGGTGTATTGTTAAAACTGAGGAGGTGAGTAGGCCACACGACATACGAATTGACGCACCCACTAATATACGTCGTGCCGCATTGTTCGCGCAACCACAATAGGGAGTTCTCCTTCCCGGGTATGACATGCGTGATGAGCACCCTGGACTCCATCTCTTGAAGCGCACGTCCATGAACTATTCCACCCTGGATGATATTCGGGTCCCTCAACCCCCGCCCTATCCGTTGGCCATCAAATACGTCCAATATGAACACGCTCGGCCAACCAAGTGTCGACATTGGTCTGTTGAAGGGCACCAAATAGGGAAGTGGATCATCAAAGTACGAACGTGTCGGTGATGAAGCAGCGAGGTCCACATCCTCGTCATCCTGCGCCTCGTCCTCCCGTACCTCCTCCTCCACCGCCTTCTCCTTCCCTTTCCCTTTCCCTTTACGGTCTCCTCCCAACGTACGCTTCATGAATGCGTACATATCTTGGACCGTCGCCTCCAAACAGGACAGATTCGCGTCGTGTGAATCCACCGTTCGAGCCAACTCGGTGTCGCTCGTCTCCAATCTGATGATCCTAGATTTGGCCACCCGTGAGCTCACCCTCCTTGTCCTCCCCTTGCGATCAGAGCCAAGCACTTGGCTGAGTGCATCTGTGGACAAAGATGCCTTATCGGCATCAGACTGCGACTCATGCACTTCCTTAAGCTTTGCCTGAAATGACAAAAAGCACATGATTAGTAAAATAAGTAAACTAAAAAATTATAACGTAATTAACAAAAATTAAACTGTCGGATTACTTACAATCGTGTCCGCGACGCTCGGGGACACCTCCTTGTCCTTCCCCTTCTTTGTCCGAAGAGCCACATAAGTATCGAGCCTATGTGGCTTACCCCCTGGCCCACTCCCTACCCCCTGAAATAAAATAAAGTAAAGTAAAATTAGTATCGGCCCCGCAAAGTAAAATAATGAAGAATAATATATTTCTGTAGTTATAGAAAAATTAAATCTTACCTGCATCCTATGCTCCACCTCGGCGTAAGAGGTCCGGCCGGAGTAGTGCACGTCCATCTTTTTTGCTCGATTTTCCCTCCCCGATTGGCTAGATGCCAATTCTCGATCCTCGATCTCATTGTCAATGAACTTCTGCCATTGTGCCAATGAGATCGGCTCCTGGAGGGGACGGATTCACGCCATTGGATAATCGACTCTCGTGTTTCCCATAGTACCGTGCCCGCATATTTTTTTTCCACGACTTGAGTTGCCCCCTAATCTGCTCCAACACGGGATCGCGTAGCTTTGGATCCAAGTTGAATTATTCCTGTCCAACAAATACAATGTTAGTTGCGAATAAATATAAATATACATATAAATATAAATATGAAATCGAAATTGAAATTGAAATTGAAATTGAAATTGAAATTGAAGTTGAAATTGAAATTGAAATTGAAATTGAAATTGAAATTGAAATTGAAATTGAAATATTCATATAAATATAAATATAAATATATTACCTGTAGTGCCGCCCAAACAGCTAACTTGAGCTCATATGGCACCTCCTTCCAACTCATAAACCCCGGGCCGATGACCGTCTTTAGCAGCTCGAGGGATCTCGCTAATAGCTCCGACTTGTTATCGATGGTAATCCCAAATTTTCCATATTTGGGGAGCCTAGGGGCCGAGGAGCCCTCGTCGCCTCCGCTACCACCGAGCTCAGATGACATCATCATAACCAGCATCATCATCCTCGCCTTAATACCTGAAGTAGACATTTTCTGTAAAAAAATGTTATTAGTACAGATAAAAAAAATTAGAAGAAGACATGAAAATATGTACAATTACTACAAATAAAAATGAGCATTAATTATTAATTTACTTTCATACACCCCCTACCCCACCACACACACGCACACGTACACGCACACCCACCACACACAGTAGTGACTGTCTATTTAAAATAATCTCAATGTTAATTTCAGGTATTGAATTTCTACTATTGTTTTGTGCTTTTTATAAATCATACCCCACCCCCACCCCCACCCCAACATGTTTACGGGCTTTCATCACCCGTCATAAATTTTTTGGTTTGTGACTTACTGGCCAGTTGTCTTGGGTCTTTTAGTCCCTTAACATTACTTTAAGAATTTTACCCAATCTAAATACCACATTTTCTTTCTTGTTATACACTTGAACACGTTTTGTTATTTAGTCCTTATTAATTTATCTTTGATGTATTACCAGCATCTTCACTTTTATAAACTTTATTTAATTTTCAATTTTAAGGACTATTTTCATCACTTAGTGTTCATCTAAGTTCTAGTATAACAAGATCCCATAAAAATCTTTAATAAAATCCTCATATCTTCTTTCAATTTAAACACACACAGTAGTGACTGTCTATTTAAAATAATCTCAATGTTAATTTCAGGTATTGAATTTCTACTATTGTTTTGTGCTTTTTATAAATCATACCCCACCCCACCCCCACCCACCCCCACCCCCACCCCAACATGTTTACGGGCTTTCATCACCCGTCATAAATTTTTCGGTCCGTGACTTACTGGCCAGTTGTCTTGGGTCTTTTAGTCCCTTAACATTACTTTAAGAATTTTACCCAATCTAAATACCACATTTTCTTTCTTGTTATACACTTGAACACGTTTTGTTATTTAGTCCTTATTAATTTATCTTTGATGTATTACCAGCATCTTTACTTTTATAAACTTTATTTAATTTACAATTTTAAGGACTATTTTCATCACTTAGTGTTCATCTAAGTTCTAGTATAACAAGTTCCCATAAAAATCTTTAATAAAGTATTATCACAAATATAAACTAAGAGTGATAAAATAACTTTGAGGCATATAAATTAATTGTGACAAAGTAAGATTATGGAAACCCCACTTTTCTTTCTATAACTCCTATTTTATTAAACTTTAAATATATGGTTTTTTTCTCCATTAGTATAAGTATATAGCGATTATTTCACACTTAAATCACATATTAAGCCGGCCTTCATTTTTTTATGAAATTTGTAGAAAATTACTTATTTATTTTGAATGAAAATAAATTGTTATCCAATATTTTTGGATATTATTTACATTTACATTTTTGGATATTATTTTTGGATATTATTTACATTTACATTTTTGGATATTATTTTTGGATATTATTTACATTTACATTTTTTGATATTATTTTTGGAAATTTATAGAAAATTACTTATTTATTTACATTTTTAACCCCCTACCCCCACCCTGCCCCACCCCCTACCCCCCACCCTACCCCCAGCCCTACCCCCCACCCTGCCCCACCCCCTACCCCCACCCTACCCCCACCCTGCCCCACCCCTACCCCCACCCTACCCCACCCCCCACACACGCATACACACACGCACATATATACACACATACACACATATATATACACACAAACATACATATAAATGGAAGAGAGAGAGAGAGAGAGAGAATTAAACCTGAAAGTAGAGAGAGAGAGAGGTCGAGAGAGAGAGAGGGGGAGGGAACGGCGGGAGGGAAAAAATAAGGGAGAAAGGGTTTTTACTGTAAACATTGTCACGGTCGTGTCACGGTCATTGACCTTGACAATTATTTGAAGAATTGTCACGGTCAATGACCGTAACAAGTCCGTGACAAGTAAATTTGTCACGGTCATTGACCGTGATAATTCCTTGTCACGGTCGTGTCAAGGTCAATGACTGTGACATAAAACCCGTGTTTTTTGTCATGGTCAATGACCTTGACAAGGGTGGCCGACTGAAAGGTGACATTTTGGCCATTTTGGTGTAGTGAGTTGAATTCTCGTGCTATGGTCTGGTCACCCTGCACTTCCCCTACCCCTTAGGGGGTCAGTAATTTTAGCATCTGGTGGACCGTCGATGGCACGGCTTCAAACTCCTTAAGGTCAACTCTTCCTATGATTAGGTTATAGGCCGAGAAGACATTTTCGTCCATAATAAAAAAAATTGATCTTCCGGGTCAGCCTCTTAGGCCACTCATCTCCCATTCGCACGTCCATCTCATACATGCCCAATGGATGGACTTTTTCACCGTTGAAGCCCATTAATAGATGATGATAGGGTACTAGCCTGGCTATGCTAAGTCTTAGGCTTTTGAAACAAGGGCAGAACATAACATACATTGAACTTCCTCCATCTACAAGAATTCTCTGTACCTTGCATCTATGCACTCTTGTTGTAATTACTAAAGGATCATCATGCGGGGCTAAGATGCCTTTGAAGTCGAGTCGGTAGAACCCGACTATAAGAGTGTCTCCACTTTCTTTCTCTTCTACTTGGTTTCTGAAGACGCCATATTTACCACTTCTAGTTTGGTCACTAACTTGGCCTCTGCTACGTAAGCTTTTCGGTCAGCCACTTCAGAGCCACCCCCTGCTAGTCCTCCGCATATGGTGTTAACACCTAAGGAGATCATACCAACCCTCTTCATTGGGGCGTTGTCATCTTTTCGTGGGAGGTCTGGATCGCCTTCATCATCACCATCTGAGTCATCGTTTCTTCTTACTGGAGTATCGTCATGACAGCTATCGTTTCTCTTCTTTTTAGGGTCATCTCTTCCCCTCTTAGGGGACTTACCATCGACATACTTCCTCAGCTTTTTGAATTTTAACATCTTCTCGATCTCATCCTTTAAGGCGAAGCACTTGTCTGTAACATGGCCATGGTCCTGGTGGAACTCACACCACAAGTTTTTATTCCTCTTATGCGGAGGAGCCTTCAGCTACTCTAGCCATCTCAGAGATCGATCATTCTTGATCTCATTGAGGATGTGTTAGCAGCTCACAGTAAGAGGGGTATAGCGTGCAAACTTGTCGTCAGCTGACCTCTTCTTTTCATCCTTCCTTCTTTGGAACTTCCCACTGCCACTACCGTTCTCATCCTCATACTTTGCGGCCATAGTCTCTTCAACGTTCATGACCTTACTTGCAGTTGCCAATAACTCTGCCATGGACTTATTAGGGTCTTCTGCGAGCTTTCACAACAACTTCCCTTTCTGAAAACCTCCTATAAGAGTGGTCATAGCTATATTCTCTTCGTAATCTTCAACCTCTAATTATTCTTTGTTGAATATAGCAATGTAGTCTCTTAGACTTTCATTCTTGCCTTGCTTGACATACAACAGATGGGTGGTCTTCTTTTGAGGTCTTACCCCAAAATAGAAATTGTGAATGAATCGTTCAGACAAGTCCTTAAAGTTCTCAATTGAATTTTTCGGAAGAGAGGTAAACCAGATGTGTGCAGCTCCCGTTAAAGTCCCGAAGAAGGCCCGGCACTTCATCTCATCTGGTATTGAATAAATGTTCTCCGCTGACTGGTACATCTCAATATGATGTACAGGGTTGGTGCTATCGTCATACTTGGTAGACACAGTAGGCGGTTTGAACTTGGTAGGGGTTGGGAAACTCACTATCCTAGCCACGAATGGGGAGCCTTCTGAGAAACCTCTTTGCAGTGGGTCTTAACTTTTGATGAGGCCTCATATCTTTTCTTCAAGACGTTGGATGGAGTCATTCCATGGTCTTGCAACGTCGTCCTGGCCGAGTTTGCCGCCATGCACCTCCAAGGGGTGGACTGAGGGTTCCCCAACCACAGCACAACGTCGGCTGTTGACCTCTTCCTGGTCCCTACCTCGTCATATGTGGGGTCGGCCTTGATGAGGACGACGTTCCCCCTATTCCCTTTGTGAGTCGGCTGCACTTCTCGACCTAGATAACCTCTATCTTAGGTTATTTACTGGGCCGAGCCTTTCAAAGGCCGACCCTCTGCTCAATCGATCAAAAGTTGATCCTCCTCCTTCACCTCTTCTGCCTCCACAACCTCGGATCTACTGAATAGGACGCACTGTGTTATTTGAAACCTCATACGGCTCCCAATAATCTTCAGGAGCATCTTCTGCCTCCAAATCATCATACCTATCCTCCGGGAAAGGGCGTCCTTGCCTCTCTAGATGCAAACGCCTAGGGTCAGCAACGTCCCTCCTTCGCTGAGGTGTAAGTTGGTCTTTTTGCAGTGCCTTGGGTGGTCCTCTGGCCTTAAGATGGAGTTGATCAGCTGCCGGATAATCATCTCCGGTGAGACCCCAGGTGGTCTCATCATATTTTGACTAAGTTGTGTAAATTGATCCTTCATTGCTTGTTGCGTTGCAGTCAAAGACCTCAAGGCTGCTGCCACTTCCGCCATTTCGGACTGAGGCGGTGCCTGAATGGAACTAGGTCCTCCAGTACCGGGCGGTGGAAGAGGTGGTGGTAATTCCGGTGCCATACGTTAACACTATAGAGCTTGTGAAGTAGATAAGCTTAGTACCTTAATGGACCTCTTTCAATGATGAAACAGCTCCACGCAAGTGGTGAGGCCTGGTTCACCACCAGAGTCTCCGATGAGCTTAAGCAGAAAATAAGGAAGAGATAGCTTCTCGTTCCCACAGACGGCGCTAAAATGATGATGTTGGAAGCAGCACCACCCGTCAAGGTGTTTGTAAGCTCAAATCAGTGATAACAATGGCAGCACAAGAGTATACTAAATATAAGAGATTGAGATGAGGAGAAGAGGATGAACACCAATATATAAGTGGTTCAGCCAATTAGGCCTATGTCCACTGTGCAAGTGAGTGAGTAAGGTCACTAAAATAAGGCACTAACGGCCATGGATACAATCTCACAAGCTTTCTTTATCTACTGTATAATTTGACAGAGTTTCATCTAGGGTTGTAATTTTGGATCCCTTTTCAAGGTAGAGGATGACCTCTATATATAGTGATTGGGGGGGTAATGTACCCCCCAAGTATACAATGAGCATTTGCATGAGCATCGATCTAATATGAGAGTGACACCTGGCTGATCTCAACTAAATAATGATGACCTCAATATTCCCTCACGTGGAGGGAATAATTCGGTTATAACAGATTTTTCCACGTATTCCAAGCTATGCATATGCGTGTAAATTCTCGGCTGTCTTCGGTTGGTACTAACCTTGACCTGGAAGAGTACGAGGTTGGTGAAGTCTGGCTGCTTCTCAATTAGAGGTTGTTCACGATGATCTCGGCTCAGTAAGAAAGCTGAGGTAAGGCAGGGGGAGATATAACGTCGGCCTGGGCCGAGGTTATGTTGGATTAGCTGGAATGTCGGTTGATTCCCAGTCGAGGTTGGTCATGATGGTGGTGGTCCTTGCTACTTCGGTTCATTCCTAGCCGAGGTTGATGAACGAGTTAGATGTGATCTCAGATGCTGTCGAGGTTGATGAAGGAGGTGACCAGAGATGTCGGCTATAGACGACCATATGTAGGACGAGAGTGCTGGTTGTCAGTTAGGAGCCTTTGTTACCTCGGCCCTCTCATACGCCGAGGTTGGTGTCTCCTATGTGTCAGGTACATTTAGGGCATATCACGGACTTACTTTATTTTTAACTTTTTTTTTAATATAGATCCCTATACTTAGGATTGTCAATTCATAATGCGGGTTACGTTCTCCTACTGTTGAGTATAGTTGATGTGGATCATATACGAGTTTGGTTGGGATTCGTATACCAAACCATATAGGTTGACCAGTGAGGGCTATTAGGATGACTGCAGGATGAGCGGCTCAGCCAGAGCCACTTGAAAAAATGCTTACTAAGTTAATAACAAAATGTTATAGATTAAGTAAACCCCGATAACAAATCTTTGAACAAACTCTTTTCAAAATACAACCTAAGATGTGTTAAACGTTTTCTGAATATTGTCCTCTAGATTTGTTAGTTTGATTACCGTAGGCTTTTAAAACTAAAACCTACAATTAAGTCTTGAATGAGATATTGTTCACAAAAGAAATTACGAACATTCAAGAAAATTCGACACGTAATTTTTAACGTGGTAAAACACTAAAATATGGGTAATATCCACGGACCCCTCTATGAATCAAAACAAAAATCCACTAAAATCACAAGGCATAAGTTATAGCACTAAGCATACAATACAAGATCCTAAATCTAAGCTCAAAAAATTACATACATGAGTTACTCCACTCTCAAAGGCTTCTGACTTGATATGATCTTCCTCCCGCAGCTTCCTTGCTTTTTCCTTGTCCACTTGATTATAGTAGCTCAACAAATAATATATCTCACCAAGAACCACAATATCTAAGTGTTCGTATGAGATTGAAAGTCTTTGTGAATTAATCTAAATGAAAAAATGTATCTCACATCTCTCAATCAATTATACAACAAATTCCTACGATTTACAAAGCATTCTATATGATATGCAGATAATTTCAAATCTATTTTGAATAATAGACTTCAACAAATTTTAGATCTGTAATAAATTCTTTTTAAATCAAGATTTGTTTCAAAATTTTATTTATGTTCAAACTGATTTCACTAAATGTGAATTATATTTTGAAAAAGAAAAATCACTTTTCACAAATCTGAATATACACACAATCAGAAGTCTTATGCTTCAAAATTTATTTGAAACCACAATGATGGATCAGAATAACAACAACAATGAGATCCAAGAAATCATAAATAAAGTACTTAGAAAATTCAGTGAACTATATGGTTGTTAGAGAGAGATAAAATTGAAGAGGTCTTCAATCTTGAATCAAACCAGCAATACCCAAACTCACATAAACCCCAAGAATTTTTAACTCTCGAATATGGGTTTACTATTTTAAGAACAATGAAGGTGTTTGGTATTTCGATTTGGAAGAAAAACTTGTATGGTTTGATTCAGGTTTCTCTCACAAATCTCGATTTTCCTCTCGATGAAGATGAGTTATTCTCTCTCTCTGATTTGTCTCTTTGAGCGCCATCCTCTCTCTATTCTCTCTAATCTGTTTTCACTCGCCACCGCCCTCTCTTAATTTTCTCAACCCAAAAGACGAAAACGAAACCCTAACAAACTATATACACATCTCAAACAAGGCGGTTACAATCCAAGGGTTCGGATCTGTTGTGTCAAACTGACACAACCATCTAATGTTGGAAATCAGCGGTGAAAACTCAGCTTTTGGTTGGATGAAATAGATTGCCACGGATCAAAGCTAAATTGATATGGTCAGTAGATAAGCTCCGAATCAACGATCATGTTTTGCGTCTAGAAGAAAAACACAGATTGCTGTGTAAAATCGTCCTGCCAAATCTAATAACAGTACATGCATGTTTTGCCAAAAGATAATAGCTACCATTAGATTTTTAAAGGTTTGGAAAAATCAAAATGATAACCCAAAAGTTCTAAACGGGTTAAGGTTCTACCCAACCAAGTTTTTATACCACAAAAACTAATTCTGATTTATCCCCTAAACATTTTAAAAACCAATTTTAATAAAATGAAAAAAAATCATTTTAAATGATTTTTAAAAAAAATTGTTTAACTGATTTTTTTTAAAAATGTTTAATGAGGTCTAACCACCAAATTAAATTTGTGCACACGGAATGACACATATAAGTAGTGTGTGTGTGTCTAATGTGGTTCAAGAGTTATACATACCTTTTTGTAGAACATTAAAGCATTTACGTTCTAGGACTGGGATTCCTTTGATGAAGCTTGGATACATTTTTTAGATAGAGTAACTCATAAAAATCTAATCATATTTTGTCTCTATATCAAAACTAGTTGGAACTCCTTTATGGCACAGACTCAAGTAAGTTAACCATATAGTTTGTTCTGATACAAAGTATTCTAGAAATGGCAACCATGGTAGGATTCACCATTAATATTGTTCAGGTAGTTGAAGCAGTGATAACCACCGGGGTGCAGTAGTCCCCAAGTACCACTATAACAGATGGTAGTGCAAATTCAGACTCACCCAATAAAGTCTATAAGGGAGAGAGTTGAAGGGGACTTTCAGAAGGGCCATCCATAAGAATTAGGGGAAGTGCAAAAGTATGGTTGGCCAATAGAAGGAGATCATCCCAAGGCAATTGCATAGAGTTGAGTGCAGTGACATTCACGATTAAATTTTTGGCAAAATTTTTAGCTTATAGGAGCAACGTTGTAGTGATGGTAGTCAGTCACTATATCCAAGGAGATATACCATGGATATCGAGGAATTTGGTGTGCAGTTTGACTGCAAATCCTTTCATCGGTTGTTTAAATAGAGAGGCGAAGGAAATTTCAATGCTTATTGCAGGAGGGCCGAACAATGGCCAAAAATGAGGGAGAATTTGCTTATTTAGTGAACTTCATACCCAACAAGGTGGATACAGAGAATAATAAGGGGTTTTGAGTTGATGATGGTCTCATGAGTAGAATACGCAAACATTTAGGGGAAAATTCAACCTCGACAACTGATGATGATGTCGTCAATGTCATACTTTTTCAAGGGCAATATAAATGCTTCCATGTGAAGGGAGCTAAAAGATTGGATAGTCTAGTCATTAGTGCAAGAATGATTATAATTGGTGCTAGTGAGGCACCACAGGAGGACACCCAGTAGGGGACCTAGTTGAATGATTTAGATTAATGGAATTCCTACCAAGCGATGACAGATTCAGTCAGGGCCAGTAGTGGGCTCCATAGGACCAGTAAGGACAAAGGAATAATAGGTGTAGCAATCGAGGACAAGGTTACCAGGCCCAAGAGAAGGACAACCCCAATATGGATAGTGGGGTCGGAGATAAGGGAATAACATAGAGAGGTGTCTTATGTGTGGAGAGTAGGGCCACATGTGTTGATCTTGTTCACAACGAGTTAGGGGGAATGAGTGGGATGCCCAATAAGGGTAACAGTTATAGAAGTTTTTAGTTCGGTTTCGACGAGAGTATTATGTCTAGGAACCATTTGCACCTCCAGTGCTATTGGTGATTGAAGGAATAAGTTTTATCCATGAGTAAATCGGATAATATTTACGTGACAAGGGTGAGTCACGGTATTTTATTAACACTAGATTTGCGTGTGAGATGGTTTTAGTGGGTGAATCATTAGTGTTATTGTTGTGTGTATATAATTATCGTTGAGTAGTGAGGCTCTCTTGGGTTCCATCTGCAGGGGAGAGGGTGCAACCACTGAGAGGACATGTTTTAGTGGATCTACTCATTTTAAAAATATGATATGCGATTATCATGTTATCCTAGGTATGGACTGGTTAACGATGGTTTAAGCGATGGTTGGTTATCGCAATAAGGCTATCGTGCTCGCTGCTCCAGGGTGGATGTGTAGTGTTACAATGTCTCTCCTAGAAGAGGATCGAGATCGCGTTTATATAATATTGTGGAGGAGACTTCAGATAATATAGTTGTCTCATTATATTTTATCCTTGTGTGTAGGTTACTGGTGTGATTGAGGGTATATCGGGTTTTCTATTGAGAAGAGAAATTTAGCTCATTATTAATTTAGCGTTGGGGACTTAGTGATAGTGTGAGCACAGTGTTATATGACTCCTTTAGAGATGTGTGAGTTCATGATTAGACTTATAAGATGGGGGATATGATTTTGAGTGTCCCATTTATATGCTTTAGGCTTATAGAACTCGATGACCGATAATGTTAGGTAGTACTGTATGGGGGGTTTCTTATTTGGATTTCGCTTGTGAGACGTCCCACGCATGAAACCCAGTAAATGTCGAGAGTTAAGAGATCTTTCGAGCACTAAGGAAGTGGTTAGTACTTTAGTTTTTACATGTGTAGAGAGAACACTTTAAGCTGAGAGATCTTATACTATATAAGTCCAGTGGAGCCGGTAGAGTTGTGTAAGAAGCACTGGGGAACTTTTGCACCACTAGTTCATAAGTGAGGCAAACTCGAGGGGAAATAAGTCATAATTAGTAAGGAAACTGAGTACAACCCCACTGTATAACCATGCAGAGAGGGAGGGGGCGAGCTTGAAATAAATATGTTACATATGAGACGTTATTGATGATTGTGCAGATGTGCACGAGATATATGGTGTATGGGTACCCTGGTTAGTTTGACTTTCAGAATTGTCCAGGACAAGGAAGGAACCCACAATTTTGAAAAGTAGCGTGTAGTCGTAATTAGTCAAATGCCTAGAGTGGCTTGCGCATAGATAAGATGTTAATTTTTACCAGACGAAGAAGATCCCAGGAAGTATGCTATTTTGGAGAAGACGCACGAACCATGGTTTTGGTATATTCCAAAAAAGGGGAGTAAGATGTGCCACATGATGTAAAATGTTTGGCATGTGGATCAGGGTTGAGTGAGATATAGTGAAGTTGTCTCTAGGTGCACACCTCAAAGATGGAAAAGGTTGGTTCGAGATTGTCAACCAGAATTTTATAATAGAGTGATGATTCCAATACGTAGACTGATAAAGTTCAATACTGAATTATCAAAATCACGAAGAGGTCAAGATTTGCTTCGGGTTTATTGAATGAATTGACCTGAACAGAATAATTTGTATTCATTTGGGATGAGTTATACAATCGGGAAGCATGCCTAAAATTTCATTGGAGGGAAGAAATGAATCGGCACAAGGTGTTGCCCAATATTATTCTAAATCAAGATGAGACCCTTGAGTCCCACCTTTGATAGGAAGTGTTAGGAGGCGATGGGGATGAAGTTGAATTTTAATATATACGTGTCACCCGTAGGTCGATGGGTAGACGGGAGGTGACTAGGATGCTGGAGAATGCGCGTATTTTGGATTTTTAGATAATTGAGAGTGTTAATTACCACTGGTAAAGTTACGTGTGATACCTTATAGAAGTTTATTATCGGTGTGATGCCTTCTGAGGCTTCATACGGAGATCTTGTCATCCACCCTTTGGTTCGTTAGAGATGGGGAATAACAAGCTTCTGGGATCGAAAGTGATTCATGGTTCGTCGACAAGGATTGAGTTAATCTACGTCTTTTTCATATAATTTAGGAATGTAGTCAGAGTATGTCTCCATAAGTCAAAGTTTAAAGTCTGACATGAGTGGTCAGGGATTGTTACCGGTGTCTCCCATGAAGGGAGTTACGTGATTTGTCAACAAGGGAAATTGGCACCATAGAACTGGAGCCTTTTCCAACATAGAGATAATAGAGACAGTGGAGTATACGCTCGTCTTTTTGAAGCATTGTTAGAGGATTCATGATAGTTTTGCATGGCATTATATAAGAAAGACCTTAAGCATAAGGAAATATGTCGGTATGTAAGAAATTGAATGGACTTGTTACCAATCTTGGGTTATAGTGAGCATACCTTCAGTCAAATGGTACCACTGGCATGTGTATAGTGAAAACACCAAAATATTATTACGAGTTAACTTTGAATACGTTTGGATGCATTGAGTATAAGGATTCGAAGTTTTTAGCACCGGGCATATCCTAATTTTGAGGACAAAATTCCTTTTCAAGGGGAAAGTATGTAACACCCCATATTTTTGGATAATTATGAATTTAATTATTTCTATTATTTTAAATTACACATGTGCAGTAATTCAATTAATATTATACATCGTAGCGAGTAATAACGACGGGACTATGTCATATCTCAACTGGGGATCGTGTGTAGGCAATGTTCAGGTCGAGATGGGAAATTTATGTAGAGTGACTCGGATGGCAATTTTGAGATCACGTTTGATCCCAAATGGGCTGAAATAGGCGGGATAGAGTACTTGGGTGTATTATCTGGGTTCCGGGGGAGTTTCAGAATATACCGGGATCTTACTATATATGGGTCAATTGGGTTGGCCCATTATATCAATTTCGGGATTAGAGAGTTTATAACTTAAGATTAGAGGTGTTGGCAGCCATTATCATTAGAGGAAAATCCTAAGAGAGAAAGGAAAAGAGGCAAAGGCTAGGAGAAAACTATAAAGGCCAAATTGGGAGAGAATTCAAGGGGGATTCGAGAATTCAACTGTAGATTCGTCTTCCACAATGGAAATCAGACCCTACTAATATCTAGAGGCAAATAATTAATTTTTTTTAAATTAAACTGAGGTGATTCATGTTCAAATCAAGGTAGTTGTAGAACAAAAATCATTTTTGGATGAGGGTTTGCATGTAAATAGGGTTTTAGGTGAAATAAATTCCATAAATAGTAGTATTAATTGATGTATGATGTTATTGAACGAATCCCATCTCATAAATATAAGATCTTGATAGATATTTATAGGTTTAATCATAGGTAATTGGGTTATTAAATTGAGGTGTTCATAATTGAGACGCATAAGTATGGATTAATTTGATGATTGATGATTAAATTCTTCGAATTAAGATGATTGATGAATGTTAAAATCATGTAAAAGATTTCCCTTTATGATTTATATTGATTGGATAATGTAGAAAAATTATTTAGAGGGTGATTGGGATTGAAATTTCAGAAGAACATAGGTTGGTGTGTGCCAGAATCAAAACTACATCGTTTTGACTGACAAAGAGAATCGGTTCTTCCCTAGCCGAACTGTTTTAATTTACCTGCTTGCCCAAAATATGAAATTGTAGATCTTTTCATTACGATCGTATGGGCCTCGACGTCGTATTTTTTTATTTTTTTAATTAGTTATGAATCTATACGGAAGGGTGTTCGAGACTAAAATCATTAGTTGGTAATTTAGGGATGGATTTTAACTTAGGAATAATAATGATTCGGATGATTACAAAACCTTTTGGATGTTTTCCCTTAGTTAATATGAATTCATAATTTATGATATTGAGGTCAAGTTAATGATTTTTAATACTTCTGCTGATTAAGTTCAGTAAGGGAAATTTTGGGTAGACGATAGTTAGCTCGATATACTTGTACATTCGGTGTTAATGGAATAATAATACGTAGGATATTGAACGAATATAGTGATTTTTGGTTTATGCAATTAGGACTAGTTGGGAGAGTTGATTGGACATAAATATTGTATATTTATTCCCCTAATTTCAGTGCATTTGTGAGCCCGAGTGATGTAACCTATATGGATTTGACGAAAATTTATGCTACTAATCTTCGTTGGCAAGTATTTCGTGCTTCCCTTATTGGTTTTACAGGTTAATTATGCAAGCAGCGCAAAAGAGAAAGCGAGACAATGAAAGATAAGCTAAGAAGGCAAGTTCAAGGGCATTTTGATAATTCTGCAGCCAGATCCCGAAGGAGGAGTCAACTGGAAAGTTGAAGAGCTCGGAACAACGAGAACACTAGAAGGAACCCAAATCCGAGTTACGATTGATGAGTTATGACCCGTTGAAGTTGAAGAAAAATCCAAGGAAGAAAGGAAAGAAAACAAGAAAAAAAATTCTAAGTGTTGAATGGAAGAAAAAGCACCCCAGACCAACAAACATTCGCGAACCCAGGGGCGAACCGGTTTGGGGGGTGAACCGGTTCGGGGTACATGAGAACCGGTTCGAGGGGCCTGATGAGCGAATTTGCCTCCTTTATTCTTATTGGATCTAAGGTTTCCTTTTAAGTTAAAACTCTCCAAGAAGGGTGGGATACGTAGGTAGGAACCTAGGAACAACCGTTCTGAATAGTTTTAGGTAGTTTTTGATAGAGAAAAAGAGTGGAAAACATCGAGGAACACAACTTCAATTACTTGCTGCAAGATCAATACACTTCCGAGCTTGTTTTCAAGTTGTAATCTAAGTTTTATTTTTATGATCAATATTCTTGCATGGTAATTTTTCTGCGTGATTTGAATAAATTTCTACA
Source organism: Sambucus nigra (assembly GCA_949130495.1). Lineage (NCBI taxonomy): Eukaryota > Viridiplantae > Streptophyta > Magnoliopsida > Dipsacales > Adoxaceae > Sambucus > Sambucus nigra. The sequence continues at coordinate 53,407,527 of OX422214.1, forward strand.
TTTATAATGCTTAGCCACGTATTTCGATCTCATGATTTCTTTCGCATGCAACGTTATTATTTCATGCATCCTTCAGTTTAATATGTCCGGCTAGGTTTAAAAGGCCGGGATGCATGAACCCAACCTAATGTGTTAGTGCATGTGTATAAAATTAATCCGATGAATTTAGTGATTGATTATGATCGTATTGCATAGTTACATAATAATTGTGGATATTTATATCTCGTTTACCTTTGGGTACTCGTGATGATTTAGAGTACAATTTGAATGTCACTATCGCGATACCGATTTACTCATCCTCAGATTAGGTATGAAGCGGGCTTGAACCTCGTATACATAATGCTTGGGAGTACTAATTTTCGGGTCAGATCAATCAGATAAATTTACGATTAATATTATCACCGCACTACACTAGGGTTGGGGGATTGTATTCCCGACCTATTTCTCTCATCATTTAAAATAAAAAGTTGTTGAAATTATCAGTCATCCTCCATTTCGGTAGAGTAATTTAGTTGCATCTTTGCTCATTTTCATTATCGAATTTAGCTTAATCAATCTCATAACCAAATAAATTTTTACTTTTCTTTTTTTGAGTCAAGGTTAGGATCTCTCTGTCTCATCCCATCGTCAAAACTCCGTTGTCCTTCTTCCCTGTGGATTCGATACCCGATTTACCGGGATTATTACTTGAGCGACAGGATTACACTTGATCCTAGAGTGAACGCACTTCTGAGACACATTTTCAGTCGCGTCAAGTTTTTGGTGCCGTTGCCGGGGAAGTAGGTAGACTTAGGATTGGATCGAGTCAATCCAAAGCTTTGACCAAAAATCTCTAAAAATCAAAAAAAAAAAATTAAAAAAAAAAACACAAAAAGATTCACCATCATCTCTCACAAGCCATTAATGCAAAATTCTGAAGTCACTCCAAATGCTCCACAGTTCAGGATCCCACCTCCCACACCGTCACACTCAATCTCAAACAACACTCCATTTTCCTTCTTAGGACACACCCCCGAGTACACCTCGAGCACACCAAGTGAGAGCACTGAGTCATTAAGAGAGAGAGAGGGGTTGGAAGAAAGGAAAATGGTGGAGTTAGAGATCGAGCAAGTAAGAGAGGACATAGGCACTACTCGACGGAGAGAGCTAGGGGACCTGAGAATGGAAGAATTTGAAAAAGAATTCGGTCCGGTGGATGAGAGCCTTAACGACGAAGTCCAAACTCTATTGGATTCATTTCGTCACCTAGAAGAAAGCGAATGGAAAGCTAAAATCGATAAATTCCTTCTTTGTGACCATCCACCCATACCACTAGAGGTCCCGAAGGCGAGTGAGGAGAAAAGTTGTGGTCCATCCGACTTAGAACCCGACCCATGTGTCTTAAAAATTGAAAGAAACCTAGGTGTTACCTCCGAGTCAGCGCACGTAGACCACGCTTTGAGTCAGCATCACGAGGATCCCTTTCCAATTAGTCATGATGAGTCTCCCGGTCTATCCTTTATCTATGGGCGAGGTCCCAACTTATTCTGCTTGTTAGTATATGACAGGAAGACGGAAGTGACAAGGAGAGCATCATTCCCCGTGCAAGGGGTCGGGTGAGTTCGTAGAGAGATGACAGGTCGTCGCACCCCCGACGCGTATGGGCTGATTATTGTTGTATTTTTGAGTCATGCATGAGTGTCATATAGTGTCTTGTTGCATTTTAATATTTGTTTGTTTTATTTTTCCGCACTTTTCATTCGCCTTGAGTTAGATTTTCGTCCTTTTTGCTTGAGGACAATGCAAAAGTCTAAGTTAGGGGAGGTCACAAGTGCGTATTTCTAAAACTTCACAAATTTTCAAAAATGCCCAGAAATTTCCAAAAAAATCATAAAATTTTGAAAAACCCAAAAATATTTTTGTTCAAAATAAATAAAAATTGGAATTCAAATTTTTCAAAAATATCATTAAAAGTCGAATTGAAGTCTCAAGTTGTAAAATTCAACGTACACAAAGCCAAAATTGACCAAAGATGGAAATTGAGCGAAAATTGAGGACTTAACGAATAAGTGTGGAGATTAACAAACCCGGTGAGATTCGAGCCTATCACGTTTTGCGAATTTTGAAATCAATCCGAGTTAATTGTTAACTCAAAGTTCTTTTCAGCGCCTAAAAAGTTATCAAGGATCTCAATCCTTTCATTTTTATCGGTTTTGAAAAATGTGTGCAATTTTGCCTTGAAAAACGTGCCAAAGTGATCTCTAAACTTAATTTAATCTCGAAACGCATAGGGTAACGTAATTGGCATTTTGGACAATGAAGTAGGCCATTGTTTGTTACCCAAAAATCTTGGCCATAAAAAGTTGTGAAAAAAAAATCGTCCCTTTGTAACCCAAATTTGAGCCGAATAATTTTTCCCTTTCATTTGACAACCCGAAAAATCCAAAATAGCCGGAATTGTGAAAAATGAGAAAATTCAGAATTTTATGTCCGGAAAGTGCATCAAAAAGGGGCAAGAAAAAATATATATGCTCAACAAAAAGTAGTGAGAAAAGAAAAAAAGTGAAAAACAAAAACAAAAAAATAGAAAAAAAAAACGAAGAAAAAAATGAGCAATAGTCCGGAAAAAGCACAAATGGACATCATTAATGACTTTTCCAATTCCAACCTTCCCTACCTTTTTCATGTTACCCAATATACCTTAAACCTTGAAAAAGTACTAACCGAGTTTAAATTGCAAAATTGGTTACCGCGTGGAGAGCTAATACACCAAAAGATAATAAAAGAGATTGAATGCGCGAAATAGAGGCAATGTTCCCGTTTTTAAAATCGTAATCCGTTGATGAGATCCTTTCACCATAAAGTTTCCGTCTTTCTAATTGCAGGCGTGAATTTGCTTCCATTACATTTACTCTTTATATCACGCATGCCGAGAGAATAGCCATAATCCGAGAGATCCGTTTGTGAGAGCGTTCCGTGAGAAATTGAAATCAAAATGAATTTTCGAATAAGTAACGTAATGATCAATCGGTGGAAATTGGCGGTTATATTTCTGGCATCGCACACACGCACTAAAGTTTGAGACTCGTAAATATGACTTGATGATGACAATTTTCTGGAAAGTTTGAATTACACAATTTTTTCATATTTTGAAATTTCTTTGAGTCGAATTTTGTGGGTATATTCTCTGCAAACCCTCACGAGACACAACTCGTCCTACTAGGGTGACCTAGGGGTTTAAAGGCTTGTTGCATGCGCTAAATGCAATCGCTTGCCCGCGAAAAAAGTATTTTATCCTAATAAAATGTGATGTTCAAGAGTTGAACCTCATTAGGATTCTTTTGCATTGCTCGGGACGCGCAAAGTTCTAAGTTAGGGGGTTTGATTGGACATAAATATTGTATATTTATTCCCCTAATTTCAGTGCATTTGTGAACCCGAGTGATGTAACCTATATGGATTTGACGCACATTTATGCTACTAATATTCGTTGGCAAGTATTTTGTGTTTCGTGCTTCTCTTATTGATTTTACAGGTTAATTATGCAAGCAGCGCAAAAGAGAAAGCGAGACAATGAAAGAAAAGCTAAGAAGGCAAGTTCAAGGGAATTTTGGTAATTCTGCAGCCAGATCCCGAAGGAGGAGTCAACTGGAAAGTTGAAGAGCTCGGAACAACGAGAACACTGGAAGAAACGACACCCAAATTGGAGCTACGGTTGATGAGTTATGACCCGTTGAAGTTGAAGAAAAATCCAAGGAAGAAAGGAAAGAAAACAAGAAAAAAAATTCTAAGTGTTGAATGGAAGAAAAAACACCCCAGACCAGCAAACATTCACGAACCTAGGGGCGAACCGATTTGGTTGGCGAACCGGTTCGGGGTACATGCGAACCGGTTCAGGGGGCCTGATGCGCGAATTTGCCTAATTTATTCTGATTGGCTCTAAGGTTTCCTTTTAGGTTAAAACTCTCCAAGCAGGGTGGGATACGTAGGTAGGAACCTAGGAACAGCAGTTCTGAATAGTTTTAGGTAGTTTTTGATAGCGAAAAAGAGAGGAAAACATCGAGGAACACAACTTCAATTAATTGCTGTAAGATCAATACACTTCTTGGTTTATTTTCAAGTTATAATCTAAGTTTTATTTTTATGATCATTACTCTTGCATGGTAATTTTTTTGCGTGATTTGAATAAATTTTCGCATTTATAATGCTTAGCCACGTATTTCGATCTAGTGTTATCATGAGTTCTTTCTCATGCAACGTTATTATTTCATGCATCCTTCAGTTTAATATGTCCGGCTGGGTTTAAAAGGTCGGGATGCATGAACCCAACCTAATGTGTTAGTGCATGTGTATAAAATTAATCCGATGAATTTAGTGATTGATTATGATCGTATTGCATAGTTACATAATAATTGTGGATCTTTATATCTCGTTTACCTTTGGGTACTCGTGATGATTTAGAGTACAATTTGAGTGTCACTATCGCGATACCGATTTACTCATCCTCAGATTAGGTATGACGCGGGCTTGAACCTCGTATACATAATGCTTGGGAGTACTAAATTTCGGGTCAGATGAATCAGATAAATTTACGATTAATATTATCACCGCACTACACTAGGGTTGGGGGATTGTATTCCCGACCTGTTTCTCTCATCATTTAAAATAAAAAGTTGTTGAAATCACCAGTCATCCTCCATTTCGGTAGAGTAATTTAGTTGCATCTTTGCTCATTTTCATTATCGTATTTAGCTTAATCAATCTCAAAACCAAATCAATTTTTCCTTTTCTTTTTTTGAGTCAAGGTTAGGATCTCTCTGTCTCGTCCCGTCGTCACAACTCCGTTGTCCTTCTTCCCTGTGGATTCGATACCCGACTTACCGGGATTATTACTTGAGCGACAGGCTTACACTTGAGCCAAGAGTGAACGCACTTCTGAGACACACTTTCAGTCGCTTCAAGTTTTTGGCGTCGTTGCCGGGGAAGTAGGTAGACTTAGGATTAGATCGAGTCAATCCAAAGCTTTGACCAAAAATCTCTAAAAATCAAAAATAAATAAATAAATAAAAAATAAATAAATAAATAAAACACAAAAAGATTCACCATCATCTCTCACAAGCCATTAATGCAAAATTCTGAAGTCACTCCAAATGCTCCACAGTTCTGGATCCCACCTCCCACACTGTCACACTCAATCTCAAACAACACTCCATTTTCCTTCTTAGGACACACCCCCGAGTACACCTCGAGCACACCAAGTGAGAGCACTGAGTCATTAAGAGAGAGAGAGGGGTTGGAAGAAAGGAAAATGGTGGAGTTAGAGATCGAGCAATTAAGAGAGGACATAGGCACTACTCGAGGGAGAGAGCTAGGGGACCTGAGCATGGAAGAATTTGAAAAAGAATTATGTCCGGTGGATGAGAGCCTTAACGACGAAGTCCAAACTCTATTGGATTCATTTCGTCACCTAGAAGAAAGCGAATGGAAAGCTAAAATCGATAAATTCCTTCTTTATGACCATCCACCCATACCACTAGAGGTCCCGAAGGCGAGTGAGGAGAAAAGTTGTGGTCCATCCGACTTAGAGCCCGACCCATGTGCTTAAAAATTTAAAGAAACCTAGGTGTTCCCTCCGAGTCAGCGCACGCAGACCACGCTTTGAGTCAGCATCACGAGGATCCCTTTCCAATTAGTCATGATGAGTCTCCCAGTCTATCCTTTATCTATGGGCGAGGTTCCAACTTATTCTGGTTGTTAGTATATGATAGGAAGACGGGAGTGACAAGGAGAGCATCATTCCCCGTGCAAGGGGTGGGGTGAGTTCGTAGAGAGATGAGAGATCGTCACACCCCCGACGCCTATGGGCTGATTATTGTTGTATTTTTGAGTCATGCATGAGTGTCATATAGTGTCTTGTTGCATTTTAATATTTGTTTATTTTATTTTTCCGCACTTTTCATTCGCCTTGAGTTAGATTTTCGTCCTTTTTGCTTGAGGACAATGCAAAAGTCTAAGTTAGGGGGGGTCACAAGTGCGTATTTCTAAAACATCACAAATTTTCAAAAATGCCCAGAAATTTCCAAAAAAATCATAAAATTTTGAAAAACCCAAAAAAAAAATTGTTCAAAATAAATAAAAATTGGAATTCAAATTTTTCAAAAATATCATTAAAAGTCGAATTGAAGTCTCAAGTTGTAAAATTCAACGTACACAAAGCCAAATATGACCAAAGATGGAAATTGATCGAAAATTGACGACTTAACGAATAAGTGTTGAGATTAACAAACCCAGTGAGATTCGAGCCCATCACGTTTTGCGAATTTTGAAATCAATCCGAGTTAATTGTTAAATCAAAGTTCTTTTCAGCGCCTAAAAAGTTTTCAAGGATCTCAATCCTTTCATTTTGATCGGTTTTGAAAAATGTGTGCAATCTTGCCTTGAAAAACGTGCCAAAGTGATCTCTAAACTTAATTTAATCTCGAAACGCATAGGGTAACGCAATTGGCATTTTGCACAATGAAGTAGGCCATCGTTTGTTACCCAAAAATCTTGGCCATAAAAAGTTATGAAAAAAAAATCGTCCCTTTTGTAACCCAAATTTGAGCCGAATATTTTTTCCCTTTCGTTTGACAACCCGAAAAACCCAAAATAGCCGGAATTGTGAAAAATGAGAAAATTAAGAATTTTATGTTCGGAAAGTGCATCAAAAAGGGGCAAGAAAAAATAGATATGCTCAACAAAAAGTAGTGAGAAAAGAAAAGATGTGAAAAACAAAAACTAAACAAAATAGAAAAAATAAAAAATGAGCAATAGCCCGGAAAAAGCACAAATGGACATCATTAATGACTTTTCCAATTCCAACCTTCCCTACCTTTTTCATGTTGCCCAATATACCTTAACCTCGAAAAAGTCCTAACCGAGTTTAAATTGCGAAATTGGTTACCGCGTGGAGAGCTAATACACCAAAAGATAATAAAAGAGATTAAATGAGAGAAATAGAGGCAATGTTCCCGTTTTAAAAATCGTAATCCGTTGATAAGATCCTTTCACCATAAAGTTTCCGTCTTTCTAATTGCAGGCGTGAATTTGCTTCCATTACATTTACTCTTTATATCATGCATGCCGAGAGAATAGCCATAATCTGAGAGATTCATTTGTGAGAGCGTTCCGTGAGAAATTGAAATCAAAACGAATTTTCGAATAAGTAACGTAATGATCAATCGGTGGAAATTGGAGGTTATATTTCCGGCATCGCACACACGCACTAAAGTTTGAGACTCGTAAATATGACTTGATGATGACTATTTTCTGGAAAGTTTGAATTACACAATTTTTGCATATTTTGAAATTTCTTTGAGTCGAATTTTGTGGGTATATTCTCTACAAACCCTCACGAGACACAACTCCTCCTACTAGGGTGACCTAGGGGTTTAAAGGCTTGTTGCATGCGCTAAATGCAATCGCTTGCCCGCAAAAAGGTATTTTATCCTAATAAAATGTGATCTTCAAGAGTTGAACCACATTAGGATTCTTTTACATTGCTCGGGACGCGCAAAGTTCTAAGTTAGGGGGGTTTGATTGGACATAAATATTGTATATTTATTCCCCTAATTTCAGTGCATTTGTGAACCCGAGTGATGTAACCTATATGGATTTGACGCACATTTATGCTACTAATCTTCGTTGGCAAGCATTTCGTGTTTCGTGCTTCTCTTATTGGTTTTATAGGTTAATTATGCAAGCAGCGCAAAAGAGAAAGTGAGACAATGAAAGAAAAGCTAAGAAGGCAAGTTCAAGGGCATTTTGGTAATTCTGCAGCCAGATCCCGAAGGAGGAGTTAACTGTAAAGTTGAATAGCTCGGAACAACGAGAACACTGGAAGAAACGACACCCAAATCCGAGCTACGGTTGATGAGTTATGACCCGTTGAAGTTGAAGAAAAATCTAAGGAAGAAAGGAAAGAAAACAAGAAAAAAAATTCTAAGTGTTGAATGGAAGAAAAAGCACCCCAGACCAGCAAACATTCGCGAACCCAGGGGCGAACCGGTTCGGGGTACATGCGAACCGGTTCGGGGGGCCTGATGCGCGAATTTTCCTCCTTTATTCTGATTGGCTCTAAGGCTTCCTTTTAGGTTAAAACTCTCCAAGAAGGGTGGGATACGTAGGTAGGAACCTAGGAACAGCCGTTCTGAATAGTTTTAGGTAGTTTTTGATAGAGAAAAAGAGAGGAAAACATCGAGGAACACAACTTCAATTAATTGTTGCAAGATCAATACACTTCCGGGTTTGTTTTCAAGTTTTAATCTAAGTTTTATTTTTATGATCATTATTCTTGCATGGTATTTTTCTGCGTGATTTGAATAAATTTCTGCGTTTATAATGCTTAGCCACGTATTTCGGTCTAGTGTTATCATGAGTTCTTTCGCATGCAACGTTATTATTTCATGCATCCTTCAGTTTAATATGTCCAGCTAGGTTTAAAAGGCCGGGATGCATGAACCTAACCTAATGTGTTAGTGCATGTGTATAAAATTAATCCGATGAATTTAGTGATTGATTATGATCGTATTGCATAGTTACATAATAATTGTGGATCTTTATATCTCGTTTACCTTTGGGTACTCGTGATGATTTAGAGTACAATTTGAGTGTCACTATCGCGATACCGATTTACTCATCCTCAGATTAGGTATGACACGGGCTTGAACCTCGTATACATAATGCTTGGGAGTACTAAATTCTGGGTCAGATCAATCAGATAAATTTTTGATTAATATTATCACCGCACTACACTAGGGTTGGGGGATTGTATTCCCGACCTGTTTCTCTCATCATTTAAAATAAAAAGTTATTGAAATCATCAATCATCCTCTATTTTGGTAGAGTAATTTAGTTGCATCTTTGCTCATTTTCATTATCGTAATTAGCTTAATCAATCTCAAAACCAAATCAATTTTTCCTTTTCTTTTTTTGTGTCAAGGTTAGGATCTCTCTGTCTCGTCCCGCCGTCACAACTCCGTTCTACTTCTTCCCTGTGGATTCGATACCCGACTTACCGGGATTATTACTCGAGCGACAGGATTACACTTGAGCCTAGAGTGAACGCACTTCTGAGACACATTTTGAGTCGCGTCAAGTTTTTGGCGCCGTTGCCGCGGAAGTAGGTAGACTTAGGATTAGATCGAGTCAATCCAAATCTTTGACCAAACATCTCTAAAAATAAATAAATAAATGAAATAAAGAAAAATAAAAAAAACACAAAAAGATTCACCATCATCTCTCGCAAGCCATTAATGCAAAATTCTAAAGTCACTCCAAATGCTCCACAGTTCTCGATCCCACCTCCCACACCGTCACACTCAATCTCAAACAACACTCCATTTTCCTTCTTAGGACACCCCCCCGAGTACACCTCGAGCACACCAAGTGAGAGCACTGAGTCATTAAGAGAAAGAGAGGGGTTGGAAGAAAGGAAAATGGTGGAGTTAGAGATCGAGCAAGTAAGAGAGGACATAGGCACTACTCGAGGGAGAGAGCTAGGGGACCTGAGCATGGAAGAATTTGAAAAAGAATTCGGTCCGGTGGATGAGAGCCTTAACGACGAAGTCCAAACTCTATTGGATTCATTTCGTCACCTAGAAGAAAGTGAATGGAAAGCTAAAATCGATAAATTCCTTCTTGTGACCATCCACCCATACCACTAGAGGTCCCGAAGGCGAGTGAGGAGAAAAGTTGTGGTCCATCCGACTTAGAGCCCGACCCATGTGTCTTAAAAATTGAAAGAAAACTAGGTGTTCCCTCCGGGTCAGCGCACGTAGACCACGCTTTGAGTCAGCATCACGAGGATCCCTTTCCAATTAGTCATGATGAGTCTCCCGATCTATCCTTTATCTATGGGCGAGGTCCCAACTTATTCCGGTTGTTAGTATATGATAGGAAGACGGGAGTGACAAGGAGAGCATCATTCCCCGTGCAAGGGGTCGGGTGAGTTCGTAGAAAGATGAGAGGTCGTCTCACCCCCGACGCGTATGGGGTGATTATTGTTTTATTTTTTAGTCATGCATGAGTGTCATATAGTGTCTTGTTGCATTTTAATATTTGTTTGTTTTATTTTTCCGCACTTTTCATTCGCCTTGAGTTAGATTTTCGTCCTTTTTGCATGAGGACAATGCAAAAGTCTAGGTTAGGGGGGGGTCACAACTGCGTATTTCTAAAACTTCACAAATTTTCAAAAATGCCCAAAAATTTCCAAAAAAATCTTAAATTTTGAAAAACCCAAAAATATTTTTGTTCAAAATAAATAAAAATTGGAATTCAAATTTTTCAAAAATATCATTAAAAGTCGAATTGAAGTCTCAAGTTGTAAAATTCAACATACACAAAGCCAAAATTGACCAAAGATGGAAATTGAGCGAAAATTGACGACTTAACGAATAAGTGTGGAGATTAACAAACCCGGTGAGATTCGAGCCTATCACGTTTTGCGAATTTTATAATCAATCCGAGTTAATTGTTAACTCAAAGTTCTTTTCAGCGCCTAAAACGTTGTCAAGGATCTCAATCCTTTCATTTTGATCGGTTTTGAAAAATGTGTGCAATCTTGCCTTGAAAAACGTGCCAAAGTGATCTCTAAACTTAATTTAATCTCGAAACGCATAAGGTAACGCAATTGGCATTTTGGAAAATGAAGTAGGCCATCGTTTATTACCCAAAAATCTTGGCCATAAAAAGTTGTGAAAAAAAAATCGTCCCTTTTGTAACCCAAATTTGAGCCGAATAATTTTTCCCTTTCGTTTGACAACCCGAAAAACCCAAAATAGCCGGAATGGTGAAAAATGAGAAAATTCAGAATTTTATGTTCGGAAAGTGCATCAAAAATGGGCAAGAAAAAATAGATATGCTCAACAAAAAGTAGTGAGAAAAGAAAAGAAGTGAAAAACAAAAAAAAAAAAAAATAGAAAAAAAAAAGAAGAAAAAAATGAGCAATAGCCCGGAAAAAGCACAAATGGACATCATTAATGACTTTTCCAATTCCAACCTTCCCTACCTTTTTCATGTTACCCAATATACCTTAAACCTCGAAAAAGTCCTAACCGAGTTTAAATTGCGAAATTGGTTACCGCGTGGAGAGCTAATACACCAAAAGATAATAAAAGAGATTGAATGCGCGAAATAGAGGCAATGTTCCCGTTTTTAAAATCGTAATCCGTTGATGAGATCCTTTCACCATAAAGTTTCCGTCTTTCTAATTGCAGGCGTGAATTTGCTTCCATTACATTTACTCTTTATATCACGCATGTCAAGAGAATAGCCATAATCCGAGAGATTCATTTGTGAGAGTGTTCCGTGAGAAATTGAAATCAAAACGAATTTTCGAATAAGTAACGTAATGATTAATCGGTGGAAATTGGAGGTTATATTTCCAGCATCGCACACACACACTAAAGTTTGAGACTCGTAAATATGACTTGATGATGACTATTTTTTGGAAAGTTTGAATTACACAATTTTTGCATATTTTGAAATTTCTTTGAGTCGAATTTTGTGGGTATATTCTCTGCAAACCCTCACGAGACACAACTCGTCCTACTAGGGTGACCTAGGGGTTTAAAGGCTTGTTGTATGCGCTAAATGCAATCGCTTGCTCGCAAAAAGGTATTTTATCCTAATAAAATGTGATCTTCAAGAGTTTAACCTCATTAGGATTATTTTACATTGCTCGGGACGCGCAAAGTTCTAAGTTAGGGGGTTTGATTGGACATAAATATTGTATATTTATTCTCCTAATTTCAGTGCATTTGTGAACCCGAGTGATGTAACCTATATGGATTTGATGCACATTTATGCTACTAATCTTCGTTGGCAAGTATTTCGTGTTTTGTGCTTCTCTTATTGGTTTTACAGGTTAATTATGCAAGCAGCGCAAAAGAGAAAGCGAGACAATGAAAGAAAAGCTAAGAAGGCAAGTTCAAGGGCATTTTGGTAATTCTTCAGCCAGATCCTGAAGGAGGAGTCAACTGGAAAGTTGAAGAGCTCGGAACAATGAGAACACTGGAATAAACGACACACAAATCGGAGCTACGGTTGATGAGTTATGACCCGTTGAAGTTGAAGAAAAATCCAAGGAAGAAAGGAAAGAAAACAAGAAAAAAAAAATCTAAGTGTTGAATGGAAGAAAAAACACCCCAGACCAGCAAACATTCACGAACCTAGGGGCGAACCGGTTTGGTTGGCGAATCGGTTCGGGGTACATGCGAACCGGTTCGGGGGGGCTGATGCGCGAATTTGCCTAATTTATTCTGATTGGCTCTAAGGTTTCCTTTTAGGTTAAAACTCTCCAAGCAGGGTGGGATACGTAGGTAGGAACCTAGGAACAGCCGTTCTGAATAGTTTTAGGTAGTTTTTTATAGCGAAAAAGAGAGGAAAACATCGAGGAACACAACTTCAATTAATTGTTTCAAGATCAATACACTTCTTGGTTTATTTTCAAGTTATAATCTAAGTTTTATTTTTATGATCATTACTCTTGCATGGTAATTTTTTTGCGTGATTTGAATAAATTTTCACGTTTATAATGCTTAGCCACGTATTTCGATCTAGTGTTATCATGAGTTCTTTCTCATGCAACGTTATTATTTCATGCATCCTTCAGTTTAATATGTCCGGCTAGGTTTAAAAGGTCGGGATGCATGAACCCAACCTAATGTGTTAGTGCATGTGTATAAAATTAATCCGATGAATTTAGTGATTGATTATGATCGTATTGCATAGTTACATAATAATTGTGGATCTTTATATCTCGTTTACCTTTGGGTACTCGTTATGATTTAGAGTACAATTTGAGTGTCACTATCGCGATACCAATTTACTCATCCTCATATTAGGTATGACACGGGCTTGAACCTCGTATACATAATGCTTGGGAGTACTAAATTTCGGGTCAGATGAATCAGATAAATTTACGATTAATATTATCACCGCACTACACTAGGCTTAGGGGATTGTATTCCCGACCTGTTTCTCTCATCATTCAAAATAAAAAGTTGTTGAAATCATCAGTCATCCTCCATTTCGGTAGAGTAATTTAGTTGCATCTTTGCTCATTTTCATTATCGTATTTAGCTTAATCAATCTCAAAACCAAATCAATTTTTCCTTTTCTTTTTTTGAGTCAAGGTTAGGATCTCTCTGTCTCGTCCCGTCGTCACAACTCCGTTGTCCTTCTTTCCTGTGGATTCGATACCCGACTTACCGGGATTATTACTTGAGCGACAGGCTTACACTTGAGCCTAGAGTGAACGCACTTCTGAGACACATTTTCAGTCGCGTCAAGAGTCAAGTAGAATTAGGTAATGAGAAACATGCAATGTTTTTTAATCAAGAGGAGAATTCAATTAATTAAGAGTCGGGGAATAAACTCGGTATATGTGGGCTAGTGCTTTGAGTGATAGGCACGGATTAGCTGGATTTATGTATATATATATATGTGTGTGTGTGTGTATGTGTGTGTGTGTGTGTGTGTGCATTTTACAAATATCGGTGCGTATTATATTTATTTGAACATACCCCTCTAGTGCTATTAATGGAGGTTGCGTGATGTGGGTGATCCTCCTTGGCTAGTGAATGCAGGATGAGTATAGTCCCCTTATAATAGCGCCATGCATGTGCCCTCGTGAGGGTTGAAGTTCAAAGAAAGGTAATTGCGGGTATGGTTATGACTCACTATTGAGGGACTATGGCCACCTCTCATACATTTATCATTTTACCGAGTCGGTGTGAGATTCCAACCATCGGTAGCCGAGATGATGTGAGTATGCCTCGGCGATGATAGCATTGTAAAGAAAAGCCTCTGATGCGTTATTACTCGGAGGATTATGATTATACGCGATATATGTGTACTTGTTGTAGTATATCCTTTACGTATATCATGTTGTAGTGATTTATATGCGAGTTTAATGTGAGAGTGATTATATGTGTAACTCTTACAGTGTATCTATAGGTATATAATCGAGTAGATTATTATATACGGGTTAGATACATAAAGTTTGAATGTATAATGTGTTTATAATTGATCTATATAAGGAATTAATGCTGAAATAGTTAATTAAGCTAATGAGTAGAATAGCTTATGAATTAATGATAGAAAGTACTCGAGGTAAAGTAATGTGTTAAAAACAATTTCAAAAGGGATAGTTTAACGGGATAGCATAACTAGGCGGGTAAAGATGTATGTGCTAGGTGTGCATAATAGCTGAGAGGTGAGGGGTAATATCATGAGAGTGCGACACCGACTTAAATATGTAAAGTTTTATTGCATATTTATTTATCGCCTCTTAATTAATTGAAATTATTTTTAAAAGGTTTTAGATCCTGACCCATATCAAATCTATTTTCCAAAAAATTTTATGTGTTTAGCCATAGGGACACCATGATGAATATTCTTTCCAGAAACACGAAGTTGCAGCTGATGTGGAGGCTTGCAAGTTGCTGAGTAACTACTTCACTTATTGCATTCTAATTTAGGTTCTCAATTCCGGTATTAGTTGGGCGTGTTGCCCCTTTTCATTCAAACTTATGTATTTCAGAGTATTTTAGTAACATGAATTGGTTGTATTGGATTTTTACCCGATGGTTTATTTGGGGACTTTATATAATTATCTTTTCTTTACACTTTACATCATGGTTTCATTTATATTGATTACTGTGTATGGAATTATTATGGTTCAGTTAATATCGTTGTATGTTAATGAAATATAAAATTTGGCACCGGATTCTGTAATTATTAGGTTGTTAGTAAATAAAAAATATTTCCAACAGTGATGCTAAGAATGGAACAGATGAGACTCATGTTTTATTTTCGTAAAGGACTGATCACCCATGATTGAAATAGGCAGGGTGTCATAATCGATCCAGTACAACACTAGCAAGAAGCTCAAAGAGAAAATGAGAATTTCCACTAATGTTTAACAAGATTTCCATGTAGAGCTGTCCAAACATGTCCTTTCTAAGAGGGAGAGAAGAGACTTCGACATTAATCGGGATATTGTATTCACCGACGATGTTTTGGTCAGCATGAATTTTCCATATAAGGATGCCCTAGTTCGTACTCTGTGAACTATAAACTTTAACGTGAAAAGAATATTGGTGGATCAAGGGATATCTTCAGAGATCAAGTATCTGACGGTTCTCTATAAGTTAGTCTCAGCATCAAGGATCTCGATACTAATGTAGGGCCACTGATTAGTTTTGAAGAACATATAGAAACCCTTAGGGAAGATGAAACTACCAGTTAGGGTTGGCTCGACTAAAAAGGAGGTAAAGTTCCTTATCATCTAATCGAATTCCCCTTACAAAACCATAACAAGCATAAGATAGCTTCATGAGATGAAAGATTCCCCCTCTTCCCTTTACCAAAAACTTAAGTTCTTGAGTGACCAAGGGGGGTGGAGATTAGGGGAGATCATGCAGCAACTCGCAGCTATTTCGTCTCAACCATTACACCAAAATAGAATCAGTCTAAAAAAATTCATAATGACAACTATTGAGAGGACAATCAGCGTAAGTAGAAACCAAAGGACGCGAGTCCAGAGGTAGAAGAAACTTGACTGGCTTCTACCGAATGTGTGATGGAGAAACTCATTTTCATTCCTACGGATAAATTATAGTCTAAAAAGACTTTTCTCAAAAGATAAAAGTTACTCAAGGATGAAGAAGATCATCTCATTTATTTTCTTAGAACCAATGTATATTTATTTGCATGAAAACCATACGACCTTCCACGAATAAACTCGGATATCACCTGTCACCAATTGCATGTAGATCTAAATGTCAAGTCGATAAATCAGAAGCCTAGAAAGTAAACCCTAGAGAAGGTGAAAGTTGTAAATATAGAAATTGATAACCAACTCCGAGTTGGCTCCATCATATAAGTCCAATTCCTTAAACTCGGTTTCTAACACCATTGTTATAAAAAAAAAAAGCGTCAAGTGGAAAGCATGCGCAGACTTCATCGATCTCAACAGGCACTTACCCATAGATAAATTTCCATTACCACCGATAGATCGACTCATAAATTCCACGACTAGAAATCAATGCATGAGCTTAATGGATGCATACTCTGACTACCACCAAATAATTCCATTCGACCCAGATAAAGAAAAGATCGCATTCAATACAACCTTAGGAATTTACTACAAAAGTTAATACCTTTCATCTTGAAGAATGCAGGAGAAACCTATCAGTGGCTCGTGTCCAAAATGTGTAAGAATAAAATCGACTCTACCATGGAAATATATATTGATGATATGCTCATCAAAAGAAATAGGCAATCAATCACATCAGAGAACTCATAAGGACCTTCAATATTCTTAAAGAACACGGGATAAAGCTCAATGCCTCAAAATGCATCTTTAGAGTTAGCTCTAGTAAAGTTCTTGGGTATGTGGTAACCCATAGAGGCATAGAGGTGAATCCAGATTAGATCAAAGCTCTGCAAAATATCAGAAAGATGACTACTAGCAGGTATATCCAGGTTATGATTAGATGCTAACTTATTTGAATTGATATTTCGAGAACCCCGAAAAAGTGTTAGTCGTTCTTTCAGGCATTAAAGAACGCAAGACCCTCCATCTGCATAGAGTAGTATGATCAATCGTTAGAAGGAATTCGACGGTACTTAGGATCTCCTCCATTGATATCAATAGTTAAAGATAACGAAGATCTATACCTGTACTTGGCCATCTCAAAGCACGCGACTAGTGCTGTATGGTGGGAAGCAAAGGTCGATCTACTATATTAGCCATACTCTCTTTGAGGTGGAAATAAGGTATATGACTATAGATAAATTGGTTCTGGCATTAATGACCGCAACCAGAAACCTGAGGCACTACTTTAATTCTTATAGCATTATCGTCCCCACAACCTATCCTTTGAAAAGTGCACTAAAAAAAGATGATATCTAAAATAAAATGACCAAATGGTCCCTGGAGTAGGCAAAATTTGACATTACGTATGAACTTAGGATAATAATCAAGGTTCAAGTCTTAGTTGACTATGTAGCAAAATTTTCAATATCACTAAGAGTTGAGGACGAGCAGTCAAATCCCATCTTGGAATCATTGGTAGCCGGAGATAATGAACGATATTGGAAGCTCTTTGTGGATGGCATACCAAATAAGAGGGGAACAGAAGTTAGGATAGTCTTTGTGACACCCAAGATAGTGTTATTGAGAAAGCATTAAATTAGGATTCAAAGGCTCAAATAATGAGGCATACTATGAGGCCATGGTACATGGTCTTCGTAGGGAAATCCATCTAGGTTCTCGACACATTGTTGTATATTGTGACTCTAGACTGATTGTGAACCAGCTTAATGGAGAATACAAATTAAGGGCCTCCAGAATAATTGCTTACATGAGGCAAGAGGTATTCTTCGATAATTCGAGTATTCCTCAGTGGAGTAGCGTCCAAGGAATGACAATAGCCTTACATATTCTCCTGTCACTCTAACTCCAGCATCGATATCGACGTGAAAAGGAAAATCGAAGTGGAATACATATATCGACCAAGCATTGAAGAACTGGATTAGGGCCTCTGCATTCTCAAGTGAATTTAGCTATGTCTTGGATGGATTCCATCTTATCCTACTTAAGAACCAGAGAGTTGCCCCAATATGCTAAAGAAGCACCCAAGTTAAGGATTAGGTCAATTAGGTTTTGCCTTAACTCCAAGGGAAAACTTTATCGATGATTATTCACTAGCCATTTACTAAAGTGTGTTGATTCAGATAAAGTGGAGTGAGTTTTAAGCGAAATGCACGAAGGCATCTGCAGAGCATACACAGATGGAAGATCGCTCTGCTACGAGGTGATATCTCAAGGATATTAATGTCGCTTCACACAAAAAGATGCTGTGAGCTTTGTTTGAAAGTGCGCCAAGTGTCAGTTGTTTTCTCTATTTATCAAGTAGCTTATGAAACATCTGAATCCCCTCACTAGTCCATGGACTTTTTCTCAGTGGTGCATGGACATAGTGGGCCCATCACCTATCGCACCAGGGAATCAAAGATATCTAATAACGATGATCGACTACTTAATGAAGTGGGTTGGAGCTAAATAACTCACCCGCATCAGAGAGGCAGATGCCAAGAGATTCGTTTGGAGGAACCTCATTGTGACAATCCTCCTATTTCAATAGTGGGTGGCCAATCCTCTACTAAAATATAACAGGAATCTCAATATGGGTCACTTTTAGCATCACTGTCGCAATTATAATATAACATAAAGAATAAGAATAAACCATACATCCAAAATAATTGAACAAACCATCATGCATAAACAAATAACAAGGGTGAACCGAATAAACCATTGGTCACCAAATAACATCCACAATGTAAATTGAATAATAATTAAGTACACAAGTATAAGTCTGACAAAATATAAAAGTCTACTGTAAAATAAATACTGTCATTTAAGGGTAAAATGCCAAACAGTAAATAGGAATAACCGATCTTATCTAGAGAAGCAATGACTAAAATGTCTTAGCAAGCATCCACAGCTAGTATCGGCAAGAACGAATCTATCCTTGTGGTCCCGTTTGTTGCTACTGCACACCTAGGGTGTAAAAAGGAAAATAATGAAAGACAAAATCATGCAGGTCAAAGACCTTAGAGTAGAAAATACTTTCAAAAGTAATTAATTGTTTTAACCCTTTTAAAACCGTAGTGAATTTCTTTAAAGATTAATCGGTCGCACTCACTTGAGATAAACCTCACCTCTCAACTACAGTTTGAACCTAATGTGTTTATTTTATTTATCCTAATTAAGCTACCCGGTTTAAGTAGGACACACAGCTGCAATTTAAGCCAAACCCCATTCATACTCTCTATTATCTAAGTCTAACTACCTTCACTAGGTATTCATTTAAAACAGTATTTTAACGACACACTTGCTATAATTAAAAAATCATTTAATGAACGTAATATAGCTACACTCATGCTAAAATTTAATACACACACACACACACACACACACGCACACACACACACACATATATATCAATCACTATATACGTATAACCGTATCCCCGGAGCTTGGACCTTGCGGAAACATTCCTCGTGTGCTATCCAGCTCCATGCAACACACCTCGCAACGAGCACCTCACAACGAGCCACTGGATTATAATCTCACCATCGATCCTAAACAAATACACATAAAATGGAGTCGGTCATAAACATACGTCTGAGGATCATAACCATACGACATTGCACCCCACTAGTCTCTAAACCAATATCTATCCTCGTACATGGATAGTGGCCATGCAATAGTCCTATGATCTGGGTAATCATCCCAACACTTGGTGGTCAATGCTAGGGTGGACTGCCCACTATGCGTAACCTCCTACGATAGCACTCCCGAGTAATATGTTTAAATAAAATAGGCAGTATGCACACACACGCACACATACACGCGCGCGCGCGCGCGCGCGCACACACACACACACACACACACACATATATATATATATATATACGCGTCACTATAATATGTATATATAATAAGTACCGAACTCATGCACATATCACATAACGTATGGTTCACTGATCTCGAAGTTCAATCCCAACATCCCAATTAATATCTGAAATTCACTCACTTGGATCTTCTATTCATCTCACTCGAACCCATCTACCGTTGGCCTATCACACGTACTAAAAAAATACCGATCCAAAGCCACCATTTTAAAAGTACGGTATCCTGAACCTTTTACTAGAAAATTAATAACAAATTCAAAAAAATCATAAAAGTATGAAACTTGTGCCCACGCCTTCATAATTCGATTATGCACGACCTTATCCAACTTCCAACTTCTGCTTCTCGTTCGAATGAATTCATATCTTGTTCGAACAAAATCAACATATCATTTGAACGACGTTTTAACGAGATGATAGAAACCCAAATCTGATGCATTTTCTTATTATGGACTATTTCAACCCTTTTCGGATCACCGGTTCACTCGAAAAGGTCATCCGAGTCACCCAACTCTAATTATGCTAGCTTTTTATTAATCGGGTCCGATATGTGTGTACCCTAAGCATCGTTTATAAATTATATTGATTCGTTGATGCAACATCCCATCTACCCATCACCAATTTAATCGTCGCTAACGCTCATACACAACATATAATAAATCATATAACTATTTACTTTTCACACACAAGTAAATAATAATTCTAATAAATATTAATGCTTTATCTCGCCAATTAATATTTACTAAATTCCAATTTAATTTTCTCCCAATTAAAGTAATAAAATAAACCACAATTACTTTTTACTAAAATTATAGTGTATCACATTCTTTTCCCCTAATAACGGAATTTTTCCCTTAAAATTCGAATGTACCTTCCACAAAGAGCTCTGGATACTTCTCCTGCATATCATTCACATGCTCGCACGTCGACTCGAAAAAAAATTAGGTGTCCACACTGTACACGAACTAATGGTTCCACCTTTAACTGGAGCTTATTCTTCCTATGATCTGAAATGACAACGGTTCTCTCCTCATATGAGATATCTAGCTACAAATCAATCTCCTCTAATGGTACGTGTTAGTAAGCCATGTCGCCCCCACGATACTTCTTCAATGACGATGCATAGAACACGTATTGAATCCTCTACAAATGTTATGGCAAGATATTTTTATATGCAATCGGCCCAATACTTTCGATAATGGGAATAGGCACCATATACCTAGGTGCCAAAATACCCTTCTCCACATACCGCATCATTCCCTTAATGGAAGATACCAGTAGTAAGACCTGACCACTCACGTTAAACTTAAAAAATCTTCGGTATGTAACGATGCAACTTTTCTGAGGATTCTGAGCTACTCGAATATGAATCTTGATCAACTTAATCCTTGCCGATGTATCCTGAATTATATCTGGCCCAAAAATCTTATTGTCCCCCCAACTTTAACTAACCAGAGGGAAGACGACAAGGATGTCCATAAAAAGGCACAAATGGAAACATGCCAATAGTTAGCCGGTACGAGTTGTTATACGCAAACTCTTTGTTTAACTATAGGTTTATAGGTGATGTGTCATGATCCAATGCAACTCCATCCCCACCGCATCCTGAAAACTTTGGGACACAAAGATCTTATCCCGATCTGAAGCAATGTTGAAAAGCACCCCATGCAATCTCACTATCTTTTGCACATCATGTCTCGTCGTGTAATCCACCCAAACTAGAAAGAAATGGGATACCTTAGTCCATCGATCCATAATGAACTAGATGGAATCATGACCCCTCTATTATATCTATAAATCTATGATGAATTCAATCGAAATACTCTCCCGTTTCCAAACCAAAATCTCTAACGACTATAGATCCCCGACTGTTCTATAATAATCGACTTTCACCATCTGACAAGTGATTCACTTGAAGACAAACTCTACTATGTCCTGCTCCATTTTGGCCCACCAATACTGTCGTCTCATATCCTGGTACATCTTATCCCCTTGGGGATGTACTAAAAACCGCGACCCATATGCTTCCTGCATAAGTGCCGTTTCTAACTCCTTATCATTTAGGACTATTATCCTCCCATTGAAGCATAAACCACTCCCAGAACTGACTTAGTACGACTCTACTCCACCTTCTAATAACTGTTAAATCCTCTACTAGCAAGATGGATCCCCTAAATGTTCCTTCATAACCCTTAAAATGATCTTGGGTGTAATGGTCATTACTTCTAAGTATGCATGGAGCACCTCATCCGCCTGACGAAGCTCTGTTCACTTCGCCTTCCACACGGCTACTAAATACCCTTCTGACATACAACTTAACACATCTGCTACTACATTAGCCTTCCCCGAATTATATTGGATGTCAAATTAATAATCCTTCATGAATTCAAGCCACCTAGGTTGTCTTATATTCATCTCCTTCTATGTGAAGAGACACTGAAGTGACTTATGGCTCGTGAACAGTCAAAACTTCTCCCTCAGAAGATGGTGCCTCTAAATCCTTAAGGAAAAAAAGACTAGTGCTAACTCAAAGTTATGATTGGGATAGTTCTTCTCATGAGGATTAAGCTTGTGAGATGCATAAGTTATGGCCTGCTCCTCCTGTTGCAAAACTACCCCGTGTCCTTATAAGGACACATCAATAAAAATAAATTACTCCACTCTCCCCTAGGAAATGCGAGTACTGGCACTGAATTTAACTTGTTCTTTAGCTCATCGAAGTCTAACTGAAAATGGTTATCCCATATAAAACTAAATCCCTTATGAGTCAAATTCATTAGGGACCCACAATGTTAAAAAATCCTCTGATGAACTGGTGGTAGTACCCTACTAACCCTAGGAAACTATGAACCCCAATCGGTGTTATGGGCTGGCCCCACTCCCTTATCGTCGATACCTTAATTGGGTCCATAAAAATCCCTCTCTTAGAGACAATGTGACCCAATAACTACACCTCCCATAACTAGAATCCACATTTCTTGAACAAACTTGGGCTTCCATACACCCTATCCTACGTGTACGCATGTATAATTTCCACCAATGCAACATGAATAATTCTAAAACTCAACTATATACCATGTATGACCATATAGTAAAGGAATACTCAATTACCCTATTAATTAGGACCCAACTTTTTCTTAAGTTTGCCCCACTTATTCAACCAGTTGTGCAAACATCCCTGAGTGCTCTTTATGTTGCACTCCTTAGATCACCTGGCCTTAAATCGTAAAACAACTCACTTCTTAGTGCGTTAAATTTTCATAATGTAATGCCTAACGTAATGAACTAACGTCATAGAGCCCAATGTCTCTCAACTCTCGATCCTTATTAAGCCTCATGCGTGGTACATCTTGTAAGAAAAATCTAAATAAGGAATCCTCCCGATACACTATTACCTAGCTCAATCGGTTATCAAGGTCCATTGGTCCAAAACACAATACTGGGACACCCCAAAGTAATGTACCCCTATAGATCCCTACCCTGAAGCTTCTATATCTAATCTCTCGACTCTTGTGTCTCTAAAGGAGTCATACCATACGACGCTCACACCATCTCCTAGTACCTAGTGCTAGGTCAATCCCTCGACTCGATGGTAACCTAGGTATTCCCTGAATCACATCAGTAAAGCCTCTAAACATAGGGATTCGATCTAATAATACTACTCGCCGAATCTCCTACTTGATATGATATAAATACGTGCTTGACCCTCCCCCAGGATGAGGCATTGCCACAAGAGACCTATTCTGCCCTAGAATAGCAACCACCATAGTACTACCATCATGGTCCCCCATTGTTTTACCCATCGATAACCGGTCCATACCCAGGATAACATCATACTCGTACATCTCTAAAATGACCAAATCCACTAAAACATAATCTCCTGATTTCCACACCCACTCCCCTGTATATGGGATGAATGAGAGCACCATTACCCAATGGTAAATATACGATCATACTCATATTTAACATTATATCAACTAAAGCCATCTCACACACGAATTTTAGTTCTAACTCAATTAATGTGATGCACTCGGGTCACATAATAGTCGCCCTAATCACCCATGGAAAGGAAATGTATCCTCAATCATAAACGGCGTTGTTAGCCAAAAATGGTCCACGAACGTGATATACAGACCCAAGATACCCCTACCCCTACGAAGGCGATAATGCTGGAACGGCTGGTGGGACTGAAAACTACGATAACTGATTCCCCTATAGGGCATCCTGCTACCAACCCTTAGTAATAATTAGTCATGTACATTACATGTGTCCCTGCTCCTCACACATAAAACATTTCCCTACAAAACCTGTCGACCTTTGGCCCTGATGGGCCTAGTGAGGCAATCCCTATCTCTGGCCCTGATATCCATGGCCTCTATCTCTCCTCATCCTACGTGCAGTTGTTGTTACCAGCATGAATCTCTTTGGAGAATCCCCTTGCTGTGAACCCCGCTCATGATGCCTCTTCTACTATTACAGTGCCTCACTGGCACCATTGCCCCCAGTCTTTCCATGTTTGCTTGACTCTCGTGTCCTTTCTTCTCCCTAGAATGGAAGTAATGATTCTAGAAGTGGAGCAACACAGCGGTCATGGCAACATTAACTACCCGTGCTATAATGGCTGCAACTTCTGTAGCTCCAACTGAGCCTCCTTTTTTGTGGCCCTTTGCACGAGTTGGTCCCCCTCTCCTGTTGTTTGGCATCTGAAACCAAATCAAAATTGTAGTAACTTAAATTTTACCATATATAATAACAGAAAAACGTAAAAGTGCAAATTATGAATCAACATTTCTAAGCATATGGCTCTATATCAAAGAAACACAACGCTGACAACATAGTAAGTCTGCATATATCCTAAAGGACACTAAAACCTAATGCTCTGATACCAACTATAATAACCTGCCTATTTTAGTACTAGGTGGTCGATAATCTACTAAAATATAACAGGGTTTTCATTATGGATCATTCTCATCATCATTGTCGCAATAATATATAACATAGAGAATAAGAATAAACTATACATCTACAATAACTGAACTAAACATCATGTATAAATAAATAATAAGGGTGAACCGAATAAACTATATGTCACCAAATAAAATTCACAATTTAGACTGAATAATAATTGAATACAGAAGTACAAGTCTGACAAAATATAAAAGTCTAAAGTAAAAAAACATTATCATCTAAGGGAAACATGCATAACAGTAAATGGGAATAACTGATACTATCTAGAGCATAAACGAATAAAACTTCTAAGAAAGAATCCACAACTACTATCGGTAAGAAGGGATCTAACCTTGCTATCCCGACTATTGTTGTTGCACACTTGGAGTGTAAAAATAAAAACAAGGAAAGACAAAAACATGCGGGACAAAGCCCATTGAGTATAAATATTTTCACAAGTAAATAATTATTTTAAATCTTTTAAAACCGTAGTGCATTACTTTCAAGATTAACCGATCTCACTCACTTGAGATAAATCTCACCGCTCAACTGGAGTGCGCACCTAACGTGTTCATTTTATTTATCATAATTAAACTACCCGGTCAAACTTGGATACATAACTTCTATTTAAGGCCAACCCCATTCTAACTACCTTCACTAGCTATTCATTTAAAATAGTATTTTAGCAACACACTTGTAATAATTAAATAATCACGTAATGAATGTAGCATAGCAACACTCATGCTATAATTAAGTATACGCACTGTATATATATATATATATATCACTCATTATATATGTATAATTGTATCCCCGAATCTTGGACCTCATGGATACATTTCTCGTGTTTTATCCAGCTCCAGTCATCATGCCTCACACCCAGCCACCAAGTTGGAATCTCACAAGAAATCCCAAACGAATACACAACAATTAAGGTGGTCATAAACATGCGTTCGGGCATCACAACCATACTACATCGCACCCCACCAGTATATAAACCAATATATATCCTCACACATGAATAATGGCCATGAAACAGTCCTATGACCTAGGGAATCAGCCCAACACCTGCTGGTCAATGACGAGGTGGACTGCCAACTATGCGCATCCTCTTACGATAGCACTCCTGAGGAGGTATGTTTAAATAAAGCATGTAACATTCACAAATACATATATATACAAATCACTCTAATATTCATATATAATAAGTTCCTAACTCATACGCATATGCCACAGCGTACGGTTCACTAATCTTGAAGTTCAATCCCAACTTTCTAATTAATATCTGAAATTCACTCACTTGGATCCTTGGTTCATCTCACTCGAACCCATCTATCATTAGCCTATCACATGTACCAAAATAAATCCCAAATATAAAACCACCAATTTAAAATTTCGGTATTGTGCACTTCTTATTAGAAAATTCATAACAAATTCAAAAAAATCAGAAAAATATGAAACCGGTGCCCACACCTTCATAATTTGATTGTGCACAATCTTATCCCACTGCCACATCTCGTTCGAACATATTTACCCAACTTAAATTTTAAGATTCTTTCTACCTAAATTCTAATAACTTTAATCCTTATATTACTTAGAAAATATGATCCCATCATTATATATATGAATCTAGCATAGAAATCTCCATAAATTCAAGATTATAATTCATTTATCAAGTTGATTATTGAAGATCCCGTTTTCCATTTAAGTTCTTCCTCTTATTCCATTAAAACCCATAATTTTATCTCTAATTACCAATATAATCAAACTGAGTATATTCATTTATTAAAGATCATGCCATTATTAACAATAGGTTTCTTTATCCAATCATCAATTTCAATATTTCCATCAAGATCCCCAACTTCGAATTTAAATTAAGAAAGTAATTAATTACCAAT
Source organism: Sambucus nigra (assembly GCA_949130495.1). Classification (NCBI taxonomy): domain Eukaryota; kingdom Viridiplantae; phylum Streptophyta; class Magnoliopsida; order Dipsacales; family Adoxaceae; genus Sambucus; species Sambucus nigra. The sequence goes on from OX422214.1 coordinate 53,433,875, forward strand.
TAAAAAAATGTGATATAAAGCATTATTTACTTGTCTTTATGGATTACAAATCCGAAGTTCTTTATAACAGGTTGAATATCCTCTTCAAGATCCTTTCTTCTTGCCTCTTTTCTCTTTTCTACGGCTTTTTTCTCTTAACCTCTTATTATGAAAGTGAAAGGTGGGTTGTCATCCACCTTTCCAACCCCTAATAAGTCTTTTCAAAAGCCTAATCCCGTTTTTCCCTTTAATTGTAACTATAAAATGACCTGTGTACCCTTATACGGGTCCTTCTTTATCTAAAAAGCCCTCGAAACCCAAGCACAACACTCGGGTACCTATTCTGGACTATTTTAACCCTTCCCAGATAATTGGAGCACTCGAAAAGTCTTTCGAGTCACCTAACTCTAACTTTTTATTAATCGAATTCGACCTGTGGGTACCCTCCGCATCGTCCATAAATTATATTGATCTGTTGATGCAACATCCCATCGACACATCACCAATTTGACCGTCACTAACTCTTCTACGCGACATATAATAAATCATATAACTATTTACTTCTCACACAAAAGTAAATAATAATTCCAATAAATATTAATTCTTTATCGCATTAATTAATATTTACTAAATTCCAATTTAATTTTCTCCCAATTAAATTAATAAAATAAATCACAACTAATTTTTACTAAAATTACGGGGTATTACACTCATCACGTGATTTAGAATCCCTATAGAACTAGTTATTGATAATGAGACGCGGTTTGATAACGACTCCTTTCATTAATTATATGCAGAACAAGGAGTCAGAATCCATTATGTGTCAGTGGTCTTCCCTCAGTGCAATGGACAACCATAAATAAGCAACAAACTCTTCTCTCAGGATTCAAACGATCATTAGTGAATGCTAAAGAACGTTGGGTGGATGAGATTCCCTTTGTTCTTTGGTCATACAGGACAACACCTAAAAAGGAAAAAAAATAGAGTTCGTACTCCCTTTCCTACGATATGGAAGTTTTTTCCTTTTGGATATTGGACTTCTAATTCTCGGATTGAATATCTTTGAAGATGGCTATAATGAAGACCGAATATCTTACGAATAAGATTTTACTGAGGAAAGAAGGGAGCAAGCTCTGATTCATTTGGTCGCCTACTAGCAAGAGTTGGCAAAATAACATGATAAGAAGGCTAAGTTCATAAAATTACAGGTCGGCAACTTAGTCCTCAGAAATATGCTATCTACAACAAAGTTGCCATCAGATGAGAAACGTGCCCCAAATCAGCAAGGATCCTAATGAGTAGTCTCAAAGGGGAGGGGGATCATATCATTTAGAAAAATTAGATGGAAGAGAGGTATCAAGGTCATGGAATGCCATGAACCTTAGGAAGTTTTATCATTAGATCAAAAGTTGAAGACATTTTTCATCTTTCTTTATGAACAATAAAATGATCGATTATTACTTATTAAAATTATTCTAAATCTTTGTCCCAAACCTTCTTTCTATTTAAACCCACTCAAGAAGTGGTACGATTGATAAGAAAGGTCGATCGCCTAGCATAGGTAAGCACCCACGTAAGAATTGCATGGTATAGCTCAGATGTTAGTTTGTAGCCTACGTTTGGCACTAAAACCCACTTGAAAAGTGGTATGATCTTAAATAGATTGACTTAGAAGAGGCAAAAACCCACTTATGAAGTGGTATGATCTAAAATAGATCGGCTTAGAAGAGGAAAAAATCCACGTAAGAACTGCGTGGTACAATTCAGATGTGAGTTGGTCGCTTATGTTTGGCACCAAAGCCCAATTGTGAAGTGGTATAATCTAGATTAAATCGGCCTACAAGCGGCAAAACCCACTTGAGAAGTGGTACAATCTAAAATAGATCAGCTTAAAAGGTGAAAAACCCACTTGACATAAAGGAGATCGACGTTGAAAAACTCCACATAGCATAAAGTAAATCAGACTAAATTAGGCATATCATTTACTTATGGTTGAACTAAAATTAAGCATACTTATGGTCGACATGGGATTAAGCGTATCATTGATTGTCTATTATCAACCTCAAATGAGCGTAAAATTGAACATATCGCCCAGGTCTAACACTAGACCTCCAAATAATGTTCCATTTAACCTAGTCGGCCTGAGACAACTAATGACCAAATTCAAGTGACATAGGATGACTAGGTTAAACTATTACAAACGAACTCCTTATTTTTATGTTAAGGAAAAATAAATCCTAGGAAGACAAATAACATTGGGCAGACACCAAACATGATCTTAAAGTACAAATTATAATACCATAATTAGGAAAACTAATGCCTTGGTCGTGTTGAAAAAATTAAAGAAGTGCATAACAAAAGATCAAATGAGATGAGAACAAGTTTTTTCATTAATAAATAGACAACCATAGTCCTATAAAAGCGACCACTTAGGGTCAAAACTAAAATTACATGAAACAAAAAATAAATGGTTGGGGATAGAGTGATCGACGACAGTAGGTATGCCGGACTACTTAGCGGCGACCCCATCATCTTGAGTTAATGGATAGATGATAGTCCCCTCGAGAATGAAAATGGAAAGAGGGGCATACAGATCAATGGAGATATGGGTTGTTGGAGGAGAAATAATTGAGTGGTCTGCTGCGATATTCGCAAATAATGGGTATTCGGTATAGGCAGGATCGCCCTCACAAACGTTCCCCCTCTACAGACCAACCACTCAACCCTTTTTGAAAGAAATAAACTTAAAGTAGTCCACTTATAAGGTGACATCCTAGTTGGCTGCCTCATATCCTTCATTGTAGTCTTTTTCAAAATTATCCCCTCGAGCCTGCTCCATTGCATATTTTTTTCCTTAGAAGGACCTTGCATTTAGAGGAGTCTTCAATTTAAATAGTGTGGTATCCACCTGATGGACTCATTTCAAGTTCACTCTTCTTCCTCCACCGCTCTCGCCTTGGCCATCTCCTCAACCTTCAACTTTTTTTAGGTCATCCACATCCTTGTATTAGGTGATGATATGGCCCTTTAGGGTATTATTGGACTTTGTCAGTTAATCGTATGATATGTATATATGTTGAACTTAGAGAAGGATGGGATAAAGTTATTGGAGATTAATTTAGGTATTAATATATTATAAACTATGAAATTAACTTAGTAATTAAATGAGATGAATTACATACATGTACAAGAAATAGTATATGTGTATATAGACAAGTACTCATAGTTTAGACATGTAGTAAACTATGAGTTGGATATGATAGGGTTTGAGAATTAATAAACCTACAGATTTGATAAACAATCCGATGATAGGGATTGAAAAAGTTTTGGGATATGCATGAGAGGTTGTAGTATCCTATTTGAGTGTATATGTATGATATGATTTTGAGAGAGAGTAAATCTATTTGAGATAAAAATCCAACATTTAAGATCGGGATGTTTTGGGGACACTTGAGGGTATGGATTATCATGTGTGTATATATGACATATGCATTTATATATTATGTGATTGTGTGAACATACCGTACTCGTGACGAATCTATACGTCGGGATTATATTCGCAATCGGGTCATGTACTATAGGCTGGCTGATAAATGCAATTCATAGTGGAGGTCATTACATTATGATCACTCTCATGAGGAAAGATGGGGATGGATCAATAAATCGGTCAATAGACAGACGATGGTGGTACCGCATAGTGACACATTTAGATCATTCATTCAAAGATGTCTCGACTTCATGATGAGAGGAGGTAGGTTAAGGGAAGACATGGATTGGTTGGGTACGGACTGTTAATGATTCTACTCTGTATTGATCACCCCAAGGCTAAATTTATGTGTGCTTTCTTCAAGTTCATTTTTTGTGGGACTCCTACAAACTTTCCAATAGAAATACGAGATTGTTCCTCGAAGGTAGTGGCAATAATGTGATAAAATAAATTGATATAGAGAATTTATATAGTCTAATGAATGATAATTAATTATGGAACATAAGTCACATGAAATACATTATGTGATTTATTTGTATTCTTTTAGGTGACATTATGGTAGTTGGTATATGAGTTTTAGTGCATAAATGGAAACATTTCATTAAAAAGATAAGGCACTGGTACTTTTATGAGTTAGTAAGTACCTTAACTTAAAATATATACTTGGGCATTGAGGTGTAAGTCTTACTTGTGTAGTTAGTTTCATTACATGATATTTATTTACCCCATGATATATACTTTTAGTATAGTTATGTTTAAGGTTAGGTCATGCACTTAGTATTTTTCTTAGATGAGACGTGAGATACTTATTGTATGTGAGACCTGATGGTGGAATGTTTATTATAAATTGGTCGCATAATTTACGTTGATGTACCAGAGATATTTCTTGTAAACTTTAAGGCGCTGACCCACAATTATAAATGATTTCGACCACATATGCTACTATTATTATGTACAGGTTTAGCTGGGCTAAGCAGTCAGACTTGCAGTTGTAGATATCCATCTTAGTATTCTTATAGATTGGGATTATTGGTTTCATTATAGATATTATATATATTCATAAGTTCCATTGGAGGTGGTCATTGTTGTTCATTCCATTATTCATTTGTATTTCTTGTATTCAGTTTGAGCATTTGGAAATGAAATTGTATACAGTGGATTCAGTTTCTATTCAGTTCAGTATTTTGTTCATTCTTGTTGAGCTTAATCATAGTTTGTTTTTATTTATTTTAGTTATTGGTTTATCATTGATGATGAGAATGATATAAATTGCATAGCATCCCCGACGTTCAATATTATAGCTTGATAAGGTCGCACGAAGGCAACTACATTTAGGGACCTTCTCGAACTTCTATCAGTAAATCCATAGGAGTCGTTTACATAGCTGACTTAAACAAATAAAAACGGGAAGATTAACACTCAATAACACCATCGATAAGTCCTATACCCAAACCCTCTCGATATATTAAGTCTACTTGCGCTCTCTCGCGAATAGGTGACCATCTTGAACGCATGATCAAACATAAAGGCCTCCACAACAACTTCCATACACATCCAGGTGTGCAGTACACGATCATAGATTCCCCGCGAGTAGCGATATATATATATATATATATATATATATATATATATATATATATAGAGAGAGAGAGAGAGAGAGAGAGAGATAGAGAGAGATAAATATATAAAGGTAGTCGCGTTTCTCTCGTGTATACTCCCAATCGTCCCAATTTCTAATCTCAGATTGTGCTAACCAAATTAAGGCTTATAAATCTCAAACTTAACTCTATATCTCTTCTCATAATCCTTTAGTTTAATTCTCCTCCCATATTGTAACTTGAGTGCATAACAACTACCCCAAAATTAATTATGCAACTAAAACCCAAAACCATCATTTTAGGCCCCAGATGTTGCTAACAATGCAAAGTCCCCATCTCGTTCAAAAGAGATAGGCTCAAATCGCCTCCTAAATGTAGTCCAAACTTATCCATTAAGGGTAATTCATCACACTACACCAAATCCTACGAATGGTTTTGGCTTGGGACTCACGGCCCAAATCTGTGCCTTTTTCCTTCGAATGTGTTTTAAGGTTGTCAAAAAATAACTTTCTTTTTTAAAAAACTTTTTCCAAATTGTATACACACCAAGTGTGTGAACCAATTTTAGTTAGGCCCAATTTTATCTTATTTAATCCTAAACATGCATCTAGGTGATTAAAGAAAGTAAAATAAATAAGTTCAAAAAAGCGAGGATGTACGAGGAAACCACTAAGGGAAAAAACCTCGAACGGCCCAAGCCAGACAATCACTATGATGTGGTATTACAAAGTACAGACGATAGACTTACTCAACAACTCAATCCCCGACAAGTATTGATACTCCTCTAATCCTTCAACCACTCCTTCGTAGTTCCCATGTAGAAGTCCTTCTATGATACCCGTCTACAGCACATGCATCCATGTATATCTCGGTGTCTATCTATACAGCTTGGCAACGTGTACGATGTTGAACACGAACTCCTTCACTTCTTCACCTCAAAAACCCAACATTCAAAGTGATGAACAAACTCCAATGATGCAAACCAAGATCTCTATCTCATATGAGAATGAAAACTCGGATCTTGAAACTCTAAGTATGTTTTTAGACATTGAAAATCTTAGAAAACTTAAGCAGAAAACATACTGTATGTAAAATGATTTTCTAGTTCTGTAACTTATGATATTCTGAGTAAAACACGCCTTAAATATAAAATTTAAGTCGGCACCTCGTTTGAACGAGATCAGCACATCACTCGAACGAAATGGCCATGTCGCTCGATCGACATGTTCATCTCTCTTGAACGACCTTGCAATATCGCTCGAACGACTGCAACTGTCGTTTGATCCTTCTAAACAATATGAAAGGTTCAATACGACTCTAACCAATCCTTATCTCAGAATAAATGAAGTTAAAACTCTTTTAAAAACATTTTTTTAATAAAAATAATATCCTAAAAACATTTTTCGACTCCCATAAACATTACGCATTTATACTCGAGAGATCGGAATGCAATGAAGACATGAAACTTGCACCAAATTAATCTTGGCATGATAAATTTTTGAAGTTTGGCCGCAACGTCTTCAATAAACATTATGCCATAGACTGTGTGGGATCATGACAATAAAAAATCTATCTATGACTCAAAAATAATGTTTTGTTTCGGGAATAAGTCAAATACTTAAAATGGACTCAATTGGAAATTATGCCCTTACAAATCTCCCCATTTGACTATTCTGGGACAAAACCTAAACAGTGGAATGACTAAGCGGACCGTCAAGCCATATGGCGCCTAAATCCTATCCCATAAAACCCAAAATAAAAAATTATAGGAAACATGAGTTGTCTAAATGTGATGTAGTCTTGAAATCTTGACTTGATTAAGAATACTTACACACAAGAAACAGACAAATACCTAGTGAAGTATGGAGGAACAAATGATATAAAAATACCAATATGTAAAGACAAAACATTTGTTAAACATCTGAGAAAATTATATTGACATCAATTTCAAAACATCATTGAAATCAGGATATCAATTTGTGCAAATGTTATTAATACCAATATATAAGCATGAAGGCATATGATGTTTATTTGTAATGCAATAATAAACTATGGGCTCAAAACTCCCCCTACATTACATATATCTCTCTCCATTTTTGTCTCGAATGGAAAATAAGTAAAAAAGATAAACAAATATCAAATCTTGCATGTAATAATCAATTAAGCATATCTAGATAAACATAAATTGCCAGCTAAAAATAATCAAATGGTACTAAATCATAGCTAGCAAACAATAGTCATATAAATCCAGAATTTATTCTTTCATGTGACTAAAAACAATGCAGTATGAGCAATTAAGTAGGAATTATCAATAAGAACTGCATAAACACTATCCAGAAGTAACACAACACTACCAAAAATCATATCAACAAGAATCAGGTACCGAAACAAGAATAAATCTCGTGAAAATGTCCAGGTCATTCGAACGACAATATATGTCATTTGAAGCCATGTCAAGCAACCTTAAACAGTGAAAAATTGTAGCATGTCGCGCGATCAAACTCATCAAATGACCTTCGCGCGAACTATCTTACGACCCATACCTGACACTTTGCATTCTGTCGCGCGAACGTCACAAGATCCAAACTTCAAGCGACATGGACTTGTCGCTTGAACGAAATCCAGATGTCATTCAAACGACATCAAAAATGCTCAATTTCAGTTCCAAAAATATTGAAGTTTTACCCAGTGAAAAAATATTCTAAAAACGTCAACAGGAAATACTAAACAATAGCAAAACATACTATAAACAAAAAAAATAAATCAAGTAAAACTATGTGAGTTTCATGCCATCATAGAATCAATGTGCTCAAACGTTGATATGGGGTGAATGGGCATGAACTACAACAAATGAATCACAACTCCAACATGTTGAAACGATCAAGAAGCTCTAATTGATAGCTAAATATCATCAAACTTAGTTTTAGCCATATGTGACAATTAATATATTGAGGTAAATGAACTAAACAATCAACATACTCAAAAATCCAGAATTTTGACAATTCTACAAACAATAGGGTCATGATACGATTTTTCAACACAAGGATTCGTGGTGCAAATCCGTTTAAATTTTTCATCCTGACTCCTTCAGATATATATATTTATTCCGTTTTAAGCTCTTTTGATATCTCTATTTTTCTCAACTTAGAGAAATGCTATTAGCCCTATTTTGGCATATGATTCTTTTTATTGCCTTAATTTTTTCTTGGGCTCTTTTAAACAGTGGATTTCACGATGTGATTATTATTCACTCGCAGACCTTTCCCGTGAATACCCATCATTTCTTAAAGTTATGCAATATCAATCCTCACGATAAACGATTCTTACATGAAAGACGCGACTGAAAAGTAGTCTCAGAAATGCGTTCACTCTAGGCTCAAGTGCAAGCCTGTCGCTCAAGTAATAATCCGACAAGTCGGGTATCGATCCTCAGGGAAAAAGGACAACGAAGTTGTGACGACTGGAAAAGATGGAGGAATCCTAACTTTGACTCTAAAAATAAAGGGAAAATGATTTGATTTTGGGAATGATTATAACTAAATGCAAATATGAAATTATAAAAAGATGCAACTATACTAATCTACCTAACTTATGAGTGAAAAATAGTTCGAAACTTTTTATTTAAATGATGAGAAAAATAGGACGGGAATACAATCCCCCAACCCTAGTGTAGTGCGGATATAATACTAATCTTAAATTCATCTGATTGATTTGACCCGGAATTTAGTACTCCCAAGCATTACGTATACGAGGTTCAAGCCCGCGTCATACTTAATCTGAGGATGAGTAAATCAGTATCGCGATAGTAGCATTCGAATTTCACTCTAAATCATCACGAGTACCTAGAGGCAAACGAGATATAAAGATCTACAATCGTTGTGTAACTACGCAATACGATCAAGGTCAATCATTAAATTTAGTGGTTTAATTTTATACACACGCACTAACACATCAGGCTGGGTTCGTGCATCCCGGCCTTGGGAAATCTAGCCTAACATGTTGAAAAGAATAGAAACAAGGATTAATGTGCAGGAACTCATAATTACTCTAAGGAAAATAATGATTAGATGCAGAAAAGAATTAGAACTAAAAATTACTCACTAATATTATCCAAGCAATAAGTGAAACATTGAAAGAAACATATACTCACATAAACCACTGAATAAAATATTCAATCCTTGAAATAAATCTGAAAATATTAACTAAGCTAGGGTTTTGGAAAAGAAGAGGAAAAACCTACTAATTCTCCGTGTCTATAAGAAAACTAAATCGGTTCTTTTATACCGTACAACAATATCGGAAGTCAGCTGCACTAGGAGTCTTTTTAGGAAGAGAAAATATTTTCAAATTTCGAAGCCCGGACCGGTCCGGGTCTTAGGCGGATTGGTCTTCCCCCAAGGAGGATCGGTTCTTTTTATTTTGGGGCGGACCGTTCCCGGACCGGTTCTTTTTATTTTTGCCTCCTTCGGTTTGCATGCGATCCGGGATCTTCTGGAGTTTGGCAAGGCGGACCGGTCCGGCTATTTAACTTTTTTGTTCCTCTTTGACTGCTCATAACTTTTGTTTCGGGATTCCAATTGAGGTGTTGTTTCTTCCTTTGTGCTCGTGATGAGATGTCTTCAACTTCTCTTTAGGTACCTCATCCGAATTCTGTGTAGAAATTATGTTTTTGCCCTTGAGACCTTTCCTTCTTTCTTTCTTGATTCTACCGATTTCCTTCTTTCGTTTCTTAACATCAAATACCTGCAAAATCACTACAAAATACCAGAAACTCGGTGTACTCATTAGGATCAGTCAGTAGCACAGTTATGAGATAAATCCAACTCAATTACGTTGTTCGGGGTGCTAAAAGTAACTAAATCAAGGGATAAATTAGGAAGAATTTATGCCTAAGCAAACCCCCCTAACTTAGAACTTTGCGCGTCCCGAGCAATGTAAAAGAATCCTAGCGTGGCTCAACTCTTTGAAAATCATTTTATTGGGATAAAATACCTTTTTCGCGGGCGAGCGATTTCATTTAGCGTATGCAACAAGCCTTTAAACCCCTAGGTCACCCTAGTAGGACGAGTGTTGTCTCGTGAGGGTTTGCAATGAATATACCCACAAAATTCGACTCAAAGAAAATTCAAAATACGCAAAAATTGTGCAATTCAAACTTTTCTAGAAAAATAGTCATCATCAAGTCATATTTACAAGTCTCAAATCATAGTGCGTGTGTGCGAAGCCGGAAATATAACTGCCAATTTCCACCGATTGATCATTACGTTACTTATCCGAAAATTCATTTTGATTTCAATTTCTCACGGAATGCTCTCACAAACGAATCTCTCGAATTATGGCTATTCTCTCGGTATGCGTGATATAAAGAGTAAATATAATAGATGCAAAGTCACGCATACAAGTAGAATGACGAAAATTTCAGAATGATAGGATCTCATCAATGGATTACGATTTTAAAAATGGGAACATTGCCTCTTTTTCGCGCATTCAATCTCTTATATTATCTTTTGGTGTATTATCTCTCCACGCCGTAACCAATTTCGTAATTTTGACTCGGTTAGGACTTTTTCAGGTTTTAAGGTATATGGGGTAAAATAACAATTGTCAGAAAGGTTGGAATTGGAAAAGTCATTAATGATGTCCATTTGTGCTTTTTCCGGGCTATTGCTCATTTTTTTTTCTTTTTTTCTTCTTTTCATTTCTTTTCTTTTCTTGCTATTTTTGTTGAGCATATTTATTTTTTTCTTGCCCCTTTTTATGCACTTTCCGGATTTAGATTCTGAATTTTCTCATTTTTCACAATTCCGGCCATTTGGGTTTTTCGGGTTATCAAACGAAAGAGACAATTTGTTTGGCTCAAATTGGGTTACAAAAGGGGTAATTTTTCGCTACTTTTTCTGGCCAATATTTTTGGGTGACAAACGAGGGCCTACTTCATTGCCCAAAATGCCAATTGCGTTACCATATGCGCTTCGAGATGAATTTAAGTTTAGAGATCAATTTGGCACGTTTTTTAAAAGCAATATTACACACATTTTTCAAAATCGATCAAAATGAAAGTATTGAGATCCTTGACAACTTTTTAGGCGCTAAAAAGAACTTTGAGTTAACAATTAACTCGGATTGATTTAAAAACTCGCAACACGTGATAGGCTCGAATCTCACCGGGTTTGTTAATCTCCACACTTATTCGTTAAGTCGTTAATTTTCGTTCAATTTCCATCTTTGGTCAATTTTGGATTTGTGTACGTTGAATTTTACAACTTGAGACTTCAATTCGACTTTTAATGATATTTTTGAAAAATTTGAATTCCAATTTTTATTTATTTTGAACCAAAAAATATTTTTGGGTTTTTCAAAATTTTATGATTTTTTTGGAAATTTCTGGGCATTTTGGAAAATTTGTGAAGTTTTAGAAATACGCACTTGTGACCCCCCCCTAACTCAGACTTTTGCATTGTCCTCAAGAAAAAAGGACTAAAATCTAACTCAAAGCGAATAAAAAGTGCGGAAAAATAAAACAAACAAATAGAGAAAATGCAGTTTTTATTACAACAGGACTGTGTTACATGTGCAGGGGAAAACATATAACTGTGAACAGGAAAAAATAAAGAAAAAAACTGCCAACACCATATAAAGCTTCACCGGGGTGGGGGATGGGAGGAACCGGGCGCATTGAGGTCATAGGGGTTCTGGTAGTAGGAAGGTAGTGGCTCATTGGGATCCCCTATGCGCCGATAGATGTCCTCTTGGAAGCGGAGAACGATACTCATGTCGCGCTCGTAGTTGGTCTGAAAGGTGTTGAAGTTCGTCTCGAGCGCCGACATACGCGCGGATAGGTCCGTGCCCTCCCACTCGAAATCTGGGTCGTCCTCCTCGTCCGCGGACTCTTCGTTCGGACCGAGATCCCCCATCTCAACGTCCTCACCAGCTTCCCCTACGTCTTCCTCGTTGTCGCTCGAGGCAGCCTCCTCTTCGACATCATCACCCCGCCTAGGCCGGAGGACGGCTAGCTGTTTGGCGCTTTTGGTGCGGGTCCCTTGTCCGAAAGGACCGGGGAGGCGCGTATGGTCGCTCGGCGCCTCTATGCCAGCATCCTTAAGGATGGACGTGATTAATCGGGCATAAGAAAGTGGGGCGACGCCCTTCTCATCCAAGGACGCGTTAATGATGTCCACGTATAATATGCGGCCCAAATGGATGGAAGTTTGGTGGTCGAAGAGATGATATGTCAAGGTAGCTTGCCGAGGCTGCATGGCAGAGTCATTGTACGTTTGCAATAGGTTGGCGCACACAATCTGAAATATAAAGCGCGCTTTCTCGTTGAGGCGTCCAACGGCGACGGTTTGCCTCGCCCAAGCCACGTTCGGTGCAATGCGGGCCATGATAATGTCCTTGTCGATCAGGGGGACGTTTTGGGGATAAGTAAATTCTTGGACATCCGGGACATCAAACTCGGCCAACTTGGCCGTGAGACGGGCCAAGGAAAAGGGTATGGGAGTCCCATCCACGAAAGCTTCGGCCTCGAATTGGCCCGTCCGGATGAGTGTACCATAGAATGAGCGGACTTCGGTTGCCCAAACCGCTTCGTGAGGTTGGTTGAGCAAACGGCACCAGCCCCAGGCCATGAAAAGGGCGGTGACGGAGTTGGGCAGAGCTTCCCATTGGACCGCGCGCTCCATATGGAGTTTGCGGCCCAAACCGAAGTATTGAGCGCACCATCGCTCCTCTTAGCGGGAGCGGTATTCGCCGTGACCGGAGGGGTGGATCACGGTGGAGTCTTATTTGGTGGGGGAAACACGGGCTGCCATAGAAATAGGAGGGAAGTATTGCTTGAAAAATTAGAGAGGAAGAAGAGAGTATTTGGGTTGAAGGTGTGAGGAGAAAGGGAGAATTGGAGGTGTATTTATAGTGGAAAGGGGAGGGGAGGGGTTGGTTTTGGAGGGAAGGGGTTTGGAGGGAAAAGGGGATGAATTTGGGAGGGAAAGGTTGGGTTTGGGAAGAGGAAAAACGGATTGGAGGGAATGAATGGGATTGGGGGGAAAGGGGGGGTGAATCTTGGGAAGGGGAGAAGGCAGGTCTACAGAAGGCGGACCGGTTCGGCCTTTTAACTTTTCAAATCCTCGACAGGCGGACCGGTTACTTTAAAAATAAAAGGAACCGGTCCGGGGTCAGACCGGTCTTCCTACAAAAAGGAATCGGTCTGCCCCCAGGGTTTTTGGGCTGGACTTCTTCTCCTTCGATTTTGGGATCTCTTCTGTGAAAAAATATCACGTTCCCGATATCCTCTCTATCCAATTGAACTAAAGACCCTCTCGATTTCACTGGCCAACACCCTTTGACTCAGAATTCCCAAAACACACGAATGCTTCTCCCGAACGAAACCTGGTCCTAACGACTCTCAAAACACACACGACTCTCACACACATGACTCTCACCCCATACGTGTCGGGGGTGAGACGACCTCACTTCAACAGCTCACTCAACCCCGTAAACGGGGTCCGACAACCAGACGGTGTTGACTTCTTCTGCACACGCCTCTAGATATGACTTTAGGCGTTGTCCATTCACTTTGAATGTATTTCCCCCTTTTAAATCGTCCAATTTAACAGCTCCATGGGGGGAAACATTCTTCACAACGAACGGGCCAGACCATTGTGACCGCAACTTGCCCGAAAAGAGGTGAAGCCGAGAGTTATAGAGGAGAACTTTTTGCCCGGGGAGAAAATCCTTTCGTCGAATGATGCTATCATGAGCGAGTTTCATCCTCTCTTTCGAAATTTTGGCATTCTCATATGCATCATTGCGTAGTTCTTCTAACTCATTCAATTGAAGCTTGCGGGCTTCACTGGCCTTGTCCATGGCATAATTTAATTGCTTAATCGCCCAATACGCCTTGTGTTCGAGATCCACGGGAAGATGGCAAGGTTTGCCATACACAAAGCGGAAAGGGGACATGCCGAGTTGGTTCTTATATGCGGTACGATAGGCCCATAGCGAATCATTCAATCTAAGGAACTAATCTTTCCGGGTAGGATTGACGGTCTTTTCGAGAATGTTCTTGATCTCCCGATTCGCTAGCTCGGCCTGCCCATTCGTTTGTGGGTGATACGTCGTTACAACCTTGTGAATGACACCATACTTTCTCATGAGCTTCGCGAATGGCTTATTGCAAAAGTGGGTGACATTATCGCTAATTATTGCCTTCGGTGCACCGAAGCGGGAAAGTATGTGTTCCTGCAGGAACTTTATCACCACTTTGTTATCATTAGTTTTGGTAGTTATAGCTTCCACCCATTTAGAAACGTAGTCTACCGCGATGAGGATGTATTGGAAACCAAAGGATGGAGGGAAGGGACCCATGAAGTCAATACCCCAACAGTCGAATATCTCAATGATGAGTATAGGGGTAAGAGGCATCATGTCTCGTCGAGTAATGGCTCCCATCCGTTGACACCTATTGAACGATTTGCAATCATCGTTCACATCCCGGAAGATTGTGGGCCAATAGAGGCCGCATTGCAGAATTTTAGCGGCCGTCTTTTTCGTCGAAAAGTGGCCTCCACAAGCTTCCGAATGACAAAACTGGATGACTTGTGGGATTTCGTCATCCGGTACACATCGTCGGATCATTTGGTCTGCACAGTATTTAAAAAGGAATGGATCATCCTAAAAGAACATGCGCTACCAAGTAAGAAATTGCTTCTTATCTTGCGGTGTCCAGTCGGAAGGGACGGCTCCCGTGACAAGATAGTTTACTATATCCGCAAACCAGGGATACGAAGAGGTAGCGAAAAGATGCTCATCTGGAAAATGTTCATCTATGGGTACGGGATCACTAGGTACGTTGGACGAAAGCCGAGATAAATGGTCGGTAATGACGTTTTCTACTCCTTTCTTATCTTTGATGGAGATATTGAACTCTTGTAAGAGTAGGATCCACCTTATGAGGCGCGGCTTGGCGTCTTTCTTCGCAAGTAGATATTTTAAAGCCGCGTGGTTGGTGAAAACAGTAATAGGAGAACCAATGAGATATGACCGGAACTTATCAAGGGCAAAGACTACCGCTAGTAACTCTTTCTCCGTGGTCGAGTAATTGAGTTGAGGTTCGATAAGAGTCCGACTAGCGTAGTAGATGACATGAGCTTTCTTATCTTTTCGTTGGCCCAAAACAGCCCCGATCGCGTAATCGCTGGCATCACACATAAGTTCGAATGGTAAGGACCAGTCCAAAACTTGCATGATGGGAGCGGACACATGCATGTTCTTCAATTTATCAAAAGAGCTTTGGCATGCTTCCGTCCACTCAAATGGGGCGTCCTTCATGAGTAAGTTACTTAAGGGCCTAGCGATGGCGCTAAAGTCCTTAATGAACCTTTGATAAAACCCCGCGTGGCCCAAAAAGGAGCGCATGTCCTTCAGCGATTTCGGTGGAGGAAGTTCAGCTATGACATCTATCTTTGCACTATCAACTTCTATTCCGTTGGATGATACAATGTGGCCAAGAACTATTCCCTCAGTGACCATGAAATGGCCCTTCTCCCAATTCAGCACTAAGTTCTTTTCCACGCATCGGGTAAGTACTTTTTCCAGTTTGTCTAGACAATGATCGAAAGAGGTACCAAAAACGCTGAAATCGTCCATGAACACTTCGAGTCCTCTCTCGACCATGTCGCTAAATAAGCTCAACATGCACCTTTGAAAGGTTGCGGGTGCATTACACAAGCCAAATGGCATACGTTTGTAGGAAAACGTGCCAAAAGGGCAAGTGAAGGTCGTCTTCTCCTGGTCAAGTACATCTACTTCAATTTGGTTATACCCGGAATAACCATCAAGGAAGCAATAGTAAGGGTGGCCCGCTACTCTTTCAAGCATTTGATCAATAAATGGCGAGGGGAAATGGTCTTTCCTAGTTCCCGCATTGAGTTTCCAGTAATCAATGCAAGCGCGCCACCCGGTGTTGGTACGTTGGGGAACTAGCTCTCCCTTGGCATTCTCAATCACAGTCATACCCGACTTCTTCGGGACGACTTGAATAGGGTTTACCCACTTGCTATCCGAGATTGGGTTGATGATCCCGGTATCCAATAATTTGATTATTCCGGTTCTCATAACTTCTTTCATATTGGGATTCAGTCTTCTTTGCATTTCTCTAGAAGGTTTGACATCCTCTTCGAGATGGATCTTATGAGTGCAAATTAAAGGACTTATCCCCTTCAAAGCAGCTATGCACCAACCAAAAGCACTTTGGTGCTTCCTCAGAATTTTCAATAATTTACCCTCCTGCCCTTCATTTAGGCTAGAGGAGATAACAACAGGAAATGTCTCATCCTCTCCTAGATATGCATATTTAATATGGGAGGGAAGTTTCTTTAACTCGAGGGTTGGAAATTTTTCACTGGAGGGAACCATATGTGTATCCCTCGGAGGTAATTCCTCGAATCTAGAAACCCAATTAACCTCTTTCACATCCTCGTTCGACTTACTCTCATCGAGTAGCTCACTCAACTCTTCAACCTCCCTCTCGAAGGCGGTGTACGTCCCCTGACTCTCGTGTCTCACTGCTAAACAGGATTATAAAGCGTCGCCACAGTAATTCTCCTCAAAGTACTCCTCTACTATCTCATCTATGAGGCTCACCGCGTGAAGATCGTCTTCCTCCCCTGCATTTTGGGCTATGTGGAAGATGTTGGTTTCCAAGGTCATGTTCCCAAATGTGAGTTGCATTCGCCCATTCCTAGTATTGATGATTGAGTTAGCCGTAGCTAGGAAAGGGCGCCAAAGGATGATGGGAACATGATTACTCGAGTGGAAGGAGGGCTCCGTGTCCCAAATGACAAAATCCACCGAAAAGTAGAAAGTGTCAACTTGAACGATCACGTCCGCGACTATACCTCGTGGGATCTTCACTGTTCGATCCGCTAATTGGAGAGTGACCTTCGTGGGCTTGAGGTCGCCCAAGTCAAGTTGCCTATAAATGGAGTAAGGGAGTATAATTACGGTTGCTCCCAAGTTAAGTAAGGCTTTTTCAATTTTATTCTCCCCAATGATGCAGGATATGGTGGGTGCACCGGGATCTTTAAATTTAGGCGGGAGTTCATTTAGTAGGATGGAGCTCACATTTTGTGCTAGAAAGATGTTCTTCTTCACTTTCATCTTTCTCTTAACCGTCAACGGGTCTTTGATAACTTTGCAATACGCTGGAATTTGTTTTAATGGCCTCAAGGAAGGGTAAATTAAGCTTGACCTGCTTTAGCACTTCTAGCACATCATCACGGGGATTTCCTCTGTGGGAGGGAATCAACCTTTGAGGAAACGGTGCCGCGGAAGGCGGTTTCACTACTACCTCTGACCCACTAGCAGCTTCTTGGTCACTCTCATTCAAGGGGACATCTTCGACCTCTTTCGTGCCGGGCGAAATCTCCTTGGCTTTCGTTGTGTCGGGTGGGGGAGGTGATAAATCATCAAATCTCCCACTACAAAGAGTAGTTACAGCTTGACATTGCTCCTGATGTTCAGTGGAGGTGGAGCTAACGCTAGGTTGACCTTGGGGGGGTCGTTGGCCTTGGGCAAGAAACTTGCCCTTCTCTTGAACACTCAATGAGGATTGTATTTTAGACAGATTCGCATTTACGTCGCCAATCAGACGATCATATTTGGCATTGGTTGTGGTCTAGCTTGCGATGAATTGATTCATGGTATCCTCGAGAGTTCTCCGTTGTGGCGGGATATAATTTCCTTGAGGTGGCAGTGCTTGCACATGTCCTTGCATGTGTGGAGCTTGTTGAAAGTGTTGTGGTGGAGTAGGGGAAACATGCGAAGGAGGGTTCATTGCGGCATGTTGTTACCCATAGCTAAAATCGGGGTGATTTTTCCATGAAGGGTTGTATGAATTCCCGTCCGGGGCACCGAAATTACCCTTAAAACCTCCTACACCACTAACTTGCTCTTGAAGCATTGCTTTGTAGGCGGGTATCGTCAGGCATTCCTCAGTTGAATGTCCCGCCTCACAAATAGCACACACCTTTACAACTGGGTTTGGAATGGGTCCAGCTGGTCCTTTTCCATATATCTCGCACAGATCTCGAAATCCTATCTCAAGAGTCTCTAATCGGCTATCCGTCATAGAATTCTTATCTACATGGAATAGGCCGGATGCTGACGGAGTGGTGGTTGCTTGTCTATTTGGATTTTGAGTGTTGGGATCAGAAGTGTCCCAGGATTGGGTAGTCTCGGCGACATACCTCAAGTGAAGCTCAGCATCCTGGGCATCTAAATCGATAAACGGACCACTTTCCATTGTTTCAACAAGTTGTTTGGAGTTAAGATTCAACCCATTATAGATAAAAGAGATGACTTGCGCTGACTCAAATCCATGATGGGGGCATGAAGCAACTAACTCGTTGAAACGTTCATAACATCGATGGAATGGCTCATTTTCAGCTTGTCTGAATGCTTGAATTTGAGCCTTTATGGAGATTGTTTGATGTGGTGGGAAGAATTTCTTGAGAAATTTCGATTGTAGCTCATTCCATGATGGAATCGAGCTTGGAGGTAAAGACCATAGCCAGGCCTTAGCTTTATCTTTGAGCGAGAAAGGGAAGAGTTTGAGACGGATT
The DNA here is from genome assembly GCA_949130495.1 of Sambucus nigra. NCBI lineage: Eukaryota > Viridiplantae > Streptophyta > Magnoliopsida > Dipsacales > Adoxaceae > Sambucus > Sambucus nigra. The sequence continues at coordinate 53,452,558 of OX422214.1, forward strand.
ACCTCTTGTGTGCAGGTTTGATCATTGAGAGTATCACACACGTCCTCAAATTCCCTAATATGGAGGTATGGCTTTTCAGAATCCATACCGTGGTAATGCGGTAGCATCCGGATCATCCCATTTTTGAAACGTAATTGTCCGGCATTATACGGGAGTATAATGCATCCCGGAGTGACAGTACGCTCGGGATATAAGAATTCTCTAATCGAACGGTATGGTGGCTCTTCCTCACCGGCGGGTGCACTGCCGTGTTGTGACATCTCTTCCTCACTTATTGACTAGGTGTTCTCACTGGGCGTGCTCGAAGTGTGTCCTAAGAAGGAAAAGGGAGTATTATCGGAGACTGAGTGCGACGGTGTGGGAGGTGGGATCCAGAACTGTGGAGCGTTTGGAGTGTGGGGACTATCAGGATTATACTCAACAATTGGATTTTCGTGAATGTTGGTTGGAGTATTATAGGGTGTGGGAGTGGTTTCAGAATTTAGCGTTAAAGCTTAGGAGAGATGATGGTGAATATTTTTTTGTGTTTTTCGAATTTTTTTATGTTTTTGGATTTTTGGAATTTTTGGTCAGAGCTTTGGATTGACTCAATCTAATCCTAAGTCTGCCTAATTCCCCGGCAACGGCGCCAAAACTTGACGCCACTGAAAAGGTGTCTCAGAAATGGGTTCACTCTAGGCTCAAGTGCAAGCCTGTCGCTCAAGTAATAATCCGACAAGTCGGGTATCGATCCTCAGGGAAAAAGGACAACGAAGTTGTGACGACGGGAAAAGACGGAGGAATCCTAACTTTGACTCTAAAAATAAAGGGAAAATGATTTGATTTTGGGAATGATTATAACTAAATGCAAATATGAAATTATAAAAAGATGCAACTATACTAATCTACCTAACTTATGAGTGAAAAATAGTCCGAAACTTTTTATTTAAATGATGAGAAAAATAGGACGGGAATACAATCCCCCAACCCTAGTGTAGTACGGATATAATACTAATCTTAAATTTATTTGATTGATTTGACCCGGAATTTAGTACTCCCAAGCATTACGTATACGAGGTTCAAGTCCGCGTCATACTTAATCTGAGGATGAGTAAATCAGTATCGCGATAGTAGCATTAGAATTTCACTCTAAATCATCACGAGTACCCAGAGGCAAACGAGATATAAAGATCTACAATCGTTGTGCAACTACGCAATACGATCAAGGTCAATCATTAAATTTAGTGGTTTAATTTTATACACACGCACTAACACATCAGGCTGGGTTCATGCATCCCGGCCTTGGGAAATCTAGCCTAACATGTTGAAAAGAATAGAAACAAGGATTAATGTGCAGGAACTCATAATTACTCTAAGGAAAATAATGATTAGATGCAGAAAAGAATTAGAACTAAAAATTACTCACTAATATTATCCAAGCAATAAGTGAAACAATGAAAGAAACATATACTCACAGAAACCACTGAATAAAATCTTCAATCCTTGAAATAAATCTGAAAATATTAACTAAGCTAGGGTTTCTAGAAAAGAAGAGGAAAAACCTACTAATTCTCCGTGTCTATAAGAATACTAAATCGGGTCTTTTATACCCTACAACAATATCGGAAGTCAGCTGCACTAGGAGTCTTTTTAGGAAGAGAAAATATTTTCAAATCTCGAAGACCGGACCAGTCCGGGTCTTAGGCGGACCGATCTTCCCCCAAGGTTCTTTTTATTTTGGGGAGGACCGGTCCGGGGGCGAACCGGTTCTTTTTATTTTTTCCTCCTTCGGTTTGCATGCGATCCGGGGTCTTCTGGAGTTTGGCAAGGCGGACCGGTCCAACTATTTGACTTTTTTGTTCCTCTTTGACTTCTCATAACTTTTGTTCTGGGATTCCGATTGAGGTGCCGATTCTTCCTTTGTGCTCGTGAATGAGATGTCTTCAACTTCTCTTTAGGTACCTCATCCGAATTTTGTGTAGAAATTACTCTTTTGCCCTTGAGACCTTTCCTTCTTTCTTTCTTGATTCTACCGATTTCCTTCTTTCGTTTCTTGACATCAAATACCTGCAAAATCACTACAGAATACCAGAAACTCGGTGTACTCATTAGGATCAGTCAGTAGCACAGTTATGAGATAAATCCAACTCAATTATGTTGATCGAGGTGCTAAAAGTAACTAAATCAAGGGATAAATTAAGAAGAATTTATGCCTAATTAATGCACACCTCCTCCTAAGTCTTATTATGCATAGATGACAAAATTGAGATAAGAACGTCTCACCAAACTCAAATATGCATGAGATGTCAAAAATTCATAAACTCGTGCATGTATGCAAGGATGGCATATATACAAAGTCGAATTTAAATGCGTATCAACTTCAAAACTGCTTCATTAAGATAATGGTTAAGTTCATTCAATGCATCAACAATTATAACTAAATGTACTAGACACATGGATAATGAAATGATGGGGGTCCAAGAACACTAATATGCCATATCAAACATGAAACACTTACGACACAAAAATAAATTGAAAATCTTTTTGTGTTTTTTTCTAAAAATATTTTTTACCCAAAAAAAATCCTTTTTTATTTTTCAAATAAGTCTCAATAAATGAAAAAACATAATACAAAAGGTACACGTCTAACACTAGTAAGATATAAATCATAATGCAAAGACTAGAGTATGACATACATGGCAATACAATCATCTTTTAGATTTAGCATGGGAAGAATCAAGTGCAACCAAACAAGAACCATGAAGTTTAATTCCTAAAGCCTCTAAATCCGATTTCCTAACCCAAGTAGGTGTGAAATGACGCATGGGGGTTTTGGGAACCGAAACGACTTTATTCCTAAACTTCCTAGGAGCATTCCTAAGGTCATAGAAAAAAGTCTAAGGTGACCTTTCCTGCTGCAATGAGTGCTAGTGTAAACACTAAGAGAATGATTACCAAAATTTAGACCTCTCCTAACGTTCCTGATGGGCTTTCTCACATGATTGGTATTAATATTAGGAATGGGAACAAATTTATCATTGTATCCTATACCAAACCTATCTCCTTTTATTTGGACAGTGCCTAACATCCTATCCAACTTTTCCGATCTAGCCTCCAAATCAAACTTTACCTTACTCGAGTCTTTCAATATCTCCTCTAACTCACTAATCCTAGACTCAAACAAATGCCTAGACTCCTCAAACTCTAGAACCTATTTCTTCAAAGCCTTTTTATCAAATCATGAAGATTATCTCTTTATTTCTCCACATATTCTAGTTTCTCCCTAAGAGTCTTCTCCCATACCCTAAGATCCTCAATCAAAGCATAATTATTTTCTACGCCTCGTTCATTCAACTTAGCTTGCAATTTCAAGTTGGACTTTTTCACCTTTACCGCTTCAGCATATAACTCACTAAAGGCAACTTACAACTCTCCTACATCAATCTCCTCATCCTAACTAACTTCGCCTTCAATCACTTGGAATTCACACTCAACGGCCTCAGATGTGTCATGCACATAAGAATCTACATGGGAAGATTTATCGCCATTGCTCACATGACATGCCATGAATGCTACAAAGTTATGCTCAATGGGGGAACTCTCTCCCTCTTTAGGTTCACTATCACTCAAGGTGGCATTGTATGCTATAAGTTTCTTACCACCCTTCTTAATTCTAGTGGGACACTCGACAACCTTGTGACCATAACCTTCACACCCAAAAAACATATCCCACTCAACCATCTTGACATTATCACTCTTATTCATAAGGGCAGGATCTACTTTGTTGTTCTTGAATGTCTCAAGTCTTTTGGAATCTTTCGATTTCTTTTGAAACTTAAGAAACTTTTTGAACTTCTTTGACAACAAGGCTACATCCTCAAAATCATAATTGAAATCATCATCCAAAACTTTAGTTTCCTTGTTTCGAGCTTTCAAAGCAATGCCCTTTTCTTTATTTGGCACTTGCTTGGAGGTAAACATATCGAGTTCATAGGTTTGTAGGTCACCTATAATCTCTTCAATTTTCGTCAATTCAAGCATACCCAAGGACTTCAAAACAGTCGCTTTTGCATCAAATCTACTCGGTAACGACCTTAAGATTTTCTTTATGACTCACTTGTCGGGTATTTTCTCTCCTAAATTAAATGACTAGTTGGCAATACTTGACAATCTAGTGTAAAACACATCAAATGACTCACTCTCTAGCATCTTAATTATCTCAAACTTTGTAGTGATATTTTGAAGTTTAGATGCCATAACCGTGCTAGTGCCCTCGTGAGTAAGTCCAAGTATACCCCAAGCCTCTTTTGAAGTTTCACACATCGTGATTCGATTATATTATTTCGGTGTGACATGTGAGGAAATAATGTGACGACCTTTAAAGCTGTAAAATGCAAGTCTATATTCGGCTTCGATCCATGACACAACGGGTTTTAAATTAGTAGCCTCACCCTCTCGAGTGATCGGTGGTGTCTAATCCTTTTCGATCGCTAACCACACACGTTCATCAATTGATTTCAAAACACTTCTCATTCGCATTTTCCAATAACCATAGTTAGTACCATTAAATTAAGAGATCTAAAACTTTTAGAGTTTTCGAAATTCATCCTTAAAAATAAAAGGGATCAACACAATAAAAAAAATATGTTTCAAGCTCTCATCCTAATTTGTAGACCCTTTTTTTTCGAATGTGTTTTAAGGATGTAAAAAAAACTTTCTTTTTGAAAACCTTTTTCCAAATTTTATACGCACCAAGTGTGTGAACCAATTTTAGTTAAGCCTAATTTTATCTTGTTTAATCCTAAACATGCATCTAGGTTATTAAAGCAAGTAAAATAAATAAGTTCACAAAAGCGACGCCAGATGTACGAGGAAACCATTAAGGGAGAAAACCTCGGACGGCCCAAGACAGACAATCACAATGATGTTGTATTACAACGTACTTACAATAAACTTACTCAATGACTCGATCCCCCATAAGTCTTGACACTCCTCTGATCCTTGAACCACTCCTCCATAGTGCCCACGCATAAGTCCTTCGATGATACTCATCCAAAACACACGCGTCCATATATGTCTCGGTGTCCACCGATACAGCTTGACAATGGCTACGATGTTTAACATGAACTCCTTCGCTTCTTCACCATAAACCCCAACGTTTAAAGTGATGAACAAACTCCAATGGTGCAAACCAAGATCTCTATCCTATATGTGAATGAAAGGTCGGATCTTGAAACTCTAAGGACGTTTCTAGACTTTGAAAACCTTAGAAAACTTGTGCAAAAAATGTATTGTATGTGAACTGATTTTCTGGTTCTATAACATACAAAATTCTAAATTTAACACGCCATAAATAGAAAAGTTAAGTCGGCGCGTCATTTGAACGAGATCAACACGTCACTTGAATAAAATGGCCATTTCACTCGAAAGACATGTTCATCTCTCTTGAACGACCTTATAATGTCGCTCGAATGACTGTAAGTGTCGTTTGATCCTTCTAAACAAAAGGGAAGGTTTAATACGACTCTAAACAATCCTTATCTCAAAATAAACGAAGTTGAAACTCTTTTAATAACATTTTTTAATAAAAATAACATCCTAAAAACATTTTCGATGCCCATAAACATTACGCATTCATACATGAGAGATCGGAATGCAATGAAGACATGAAACGTGTACCAAATTAATCTCGGCATGATAAATCTTTGAAGTTTGGCCGCAACGTCTTCAATAAAAATTATGTTATAGAATGTGCGGGATTGTGACAATAAAAAATCTATCTATGACTCAAAAATAATATTTTGTTCCGATAATAAGTCAAATACTTACAAGGGAATCAATTGGAAATTTTGTCCTCCTAATCTCCATGACCCAGTGTGACCATGGATGCTCTTGGAAATGATCACGAACCAAATCCTTGACCGATGTGGATCACGAACAATAGCCACGACCGTGGCATGACTATCTTGGCACAAAATTCACTCCAAGTTTGGTCATGGAGGGGTCACGGATTAAGGTTGTGACCATGTTCATGGCCAAGGCCATAAAACACACACAGTGGGTAATGGCTTGGGGTCATAACCATCTCAAACTTCTCACACACATTGATCACGACTGGAGGTCGTGACCATATCCTTCCCTACACCTCGTTACGAACTGATGTGTTAAGAATTAGTTGGTCACGTTAGTTGGTCACGGCAGTGGGTCACGACTCTAGGACATGACCAGGTCTTTATGCTGAAATCAACATTTCCCAAATTCATTTTTCATTCTATGAGATTTCGGCGTCCAACCCCCTTCTCTCTTGGAAATTTTAGCAATTTTGGCATCCAAACCCTCAAATCTCTCTCTCAATCTTAAAGGTAACCCTAATTTTTTTATATATGTGTGTATTTCTGTGTTAAACCCTAATATTTTGTATATATGTGTGTGTGTATGTGTGTATTACTATGTGGATGTGTGTATTTCTTATGTACTATGTGTGTAGTGTGTGTGTGTGTGTGTGTAGTATGTGCATACCAACAACCCCATTCTTCAATTCCTCATGCCCCAAGCAAGTCAATTCGAATTTTTCCCAAATTAAATTGAAGTTAATTTTTTGTTATTATTATTATTATTGGTGTTTGGGCAGGACATGTTTTCATTATTTTGGAATTTGGGCTATAATAAAATTGTGAAGGTATTTAGGAAAGCATTTAAATGGTATTTGATATTTGGGAATATATTGGTATTTGGTTTTTGGCCATATATTGTTTGTTGCAGTTCAAGCAGGTTTCTATAATAATTGGGGATATTTGGAATGTTAACTTTTGAGTTGTATTGTTTTTGAGAAAAAATTTGGGCCAACATCAAGAAAAGTGGACATACATAGTTCTTTTTCAAGAAAGGGGATATATATTTGTGCGTATTTGCCATGTTTTACGAACGTTTAATATGATTTATGTATGTTTAGTGGTGACAATTCAAAACTTTGCTTATTTAATGCATGTGCGGTGTGTAACAAGACTACATAACAGATACCAATTTTAAGGTACAATTTCCATTTTCCTGCCTCCAAATATTGGTTTGGAGTCATATAAGATAACTTTTGATTATATGTTGTTATGTTCAATCAAATGCTGGGGGCACGAACACCTTTCACAAGACGCTCGGTTTGAGAATAGTGTCATTTCAGTTTGTGATTGGATCAAATTGACCTGCTCAATTTCCACGTATTCATGTACATATACATTTATTGATCAGTCTCATTGATGCAGTATTTATAAAATGAAGTTAAATTAGCTTCATTTTATAAAGATTGTATCAAAGAAACTAATCAGAAAATCTACATATAAAAGAATACGACGGGGGCGTGAGGATCAATTTGGTCTAATCACACATTTAGAAGACATTATTTAACAGCCTTCTTGGATCACAGGAACGAGGCACACTTTAATTCAACTGAAGTAGTTATATAGTTTATATGCATTATCTTTTAAATCTTTTAGATGATAGAAGAAGTACAGAATAATTATTAGTTTTATTTGGTTTGGTTGTTGGATAATTATTAGTTGTTGGTTGATTATTAGATAGTATGTTATAAGGAGTACATGTTAATTATTGTTTTTTTTGTTTGGTGGTTGGATAATAATTAGTTATTGGTTTGTTATTGGATAGTATGTTATAAGGAGTACGGGATAATTATTGGTTTAATTATTGAATAATACGTGCGATAATTATTGGTTGTTGTAGGACATAAGCTTGCCATTTTCTCCCTCCATCACTCTCCAATTAATTTCCTATTTACGAAACTCTTGAGCTTTAAAAAGTTGTAACACTCTTGATCTCTAAAAGGTTGCAAAACTCTTGAGCTCTAAACAGTTGTGCCCGAGGTGTTCGTGTCACTCGAATTGCCATTTGGGTGATGTTGTCCCCCCCCCCTCTCCGCAGCACGTTTTCAAGCCTAAATGTGCCTGTTTTTTAATTTTGTTGTATTTCACACACACCATGCTACTCTAGACAAACACTACGCTAGCTTTGATACCTTCCCAAGTTTCCAATGCCATACAGAGCCTAAGATAACAAATTTCGAATATGATGTGGAGTAAAAATCCACCACCGATGACGCACGGTACTCCTCTCGACTGATTGTCCATGATCAATATATGATCATGAAGCTGTTAAACATCCTCTTGTGACAAGAAATTCACTGCCCAACATTTTAAAATCCCGAAAGTCGTGGATGACTTTTTCCCGAAGTTCAGTCCTATATCCATAAAAGTACAGGACAACCACTGCTCCAAAATAATCAAAGTCATCACTGATAGAAAACAATGTCCATATGAGTATCGGTGTATATTGGGCTCTTTGACTGGTACTCGTATGGACATATGGACGAATTATTTCCTATCAGTGATGGTGGGCACTGTGTGACATGGTGGGCATTATATGGAAACAATTCGTGCATACCTCTATATGAGTATCCGTCAAATAATCCAAGATACACTGATACTCGTATGGACGAATTATTTCTTATCAGTGATGCCTTTGATTATTTTGGAGTATTAGCATTCTTGTACTTATGTGGATACAGGATTAAACCTTTGGCAAAAGTCATCAATGGCTTGCGAGGTTTTAAAAATGGTGGTCACTAACTATCTCGTCGCAAGAGTCGGGGAAGTTTAAGATCTTCATGGTCAGATATTGATCATGGACAATCAATCGAGAGGTGTACCAGGCATCGTCGACACCGGATTTGTACTCCATCTCATATTTTTATATTCGACATCTTAGGCTCTGTATGGCGTTAGAAACTTAAGAAAGTGTCAAAGTTTGTGTAATGTTTGTCTAGAGTAGAATGGCGTGTGTGTCAAATATAAAATAAATTCAAAAATAAGCACACTTAGGTTTGAAAACATACCATAGGGGGAGGGCACCCAAACGGAACCATGAGTGTCACGAACACCTCATGTACGTCCAACATAACATGAAGCAATTGTCCGCACAGTCATGGGACTCTCGGTTTCAGGATAGGATATGAATTCAAAAACAGGCACACTTGGGTTTTAAAACATGGTGCGGGGGAACCCCCAGTGGCACCCAAACGACGTCGCGAGTGGCAAGAATAACTCATGTGCATCTAACATAACACATAGCAACCGATCGCGCAGTCGCAGGACTCCCGATTTGAGGATGGGACACAAATTCGAAAAAGGAACACTTATGTTTGAAAATGTGCTATGGGGGCGAGCATCCCCAGAGGCACCTAAACGGCACAGTAAGTGGCACGAACACCTCATGGATGTCTAACGTAACATGTACCAATCGGTTACACAGCCACGGGACTCCTGGTTTGAGGATAGGACACAAATTCGAAAATAGGCATACTTAGGCTTGAAAACGTATCGCAATGGGGCGGGCACCAGCAGCGGCACTGCAAGTGGCACGAACACATCACGCACATCCAACGTAACATGCAGTAATCGATCGTACATCCGCGAGACTCTCGGTTTGAGGATAGGACACGAATTCAAAAACTAGCACACTTAAGGAATGGGCACCCCCAACGGCACCCAAATATCACCACGAGTGGCATGAATTCCTGTCGGGACCCTGGGTGGGGTTCCTTCTCAATATGAATTTTTATCGGGACCCTGGGGATTCCTGCTTAATATGAATCTTTTCTGTAGAGGGACCCTGGGGGTTCCTTCTCAATATGAGTTTCTGTCGGAACCTTGGGGCTCCTTCTCAATATAAATTTTTGTTATTGAGGGACCCTAGGGGTTCCGCCACCCATATACATTTTCTACTGTTGAGGGGGGACCCTGGGGGTTCCGCCACCCATATATATTTTCTGAAAGCTTAAGGGGGGTCTCAGAGTAACCCTCACCCCAAAATATAGTGGTCAATCTTAAAACACCCTTCTACGTTAACCCCTTGTGCAAAGTCTTTTGTGTTGGGCAGACCAAAAGACTTTGTACGCAATAAATTAGATTTTCAATTTTGAGGGACCCTAGGGTTTCTTCATCATTCCCCCTAGGTTCGTTAAATGCTCCATCACTTCATCCCTGGTTTTGGAGATGATGCCACTTATGGTGGACCTCCTTATCCTGGTATCAACTTGAGCAGAGGGGTTTCTCGTGGTGTGTCCCTCGTCCTTGGCCTTTTTCTTTGGCCTTCTATATTGTTTAAAGGGGTTACTCATAGTGAGCACCTCGTCCCTGGCCTATTTTCTGTGGCTTTCTATCTTGGGTAGAGGGTTTAATCATGGTGAGCCCCTCGTCCTTGGCTTTTTTTGTGACCTTCTATCTTGGGTCTCATGGTGATCCCCTCGTCCTTGGCATTTTTTTGTGGCCTTCTATCTTGGGTAGAGGTGTTTCTCATTGTGAGTCCTCTTATCCTTGGCCTTTTTCTGTGGCCTTCTATCTTGGGTAGAAGGGTTGCTCATAATGAGCCTCCTCGTCCTTGGCCTTTGTTCTATGGCCTTGTATCTTGGGTAGAGGGGTTGCTCGTTGTGAGTCCCCTGGTCCAAGTATTACACTTCGTCGTAGGGACACTCAAAGTGTACCCCATTGCTCTAAATATTTTATTGCTAACTTGGGCAGTGATATCCCCTCTAGGTGGGCTCACTTGCCCTTGGCTATTTTTAAATAGCAGATGGAAACCCCTCTACATTTATCCCCTCATACAAAAATCTTTGTGTTGGGTAGACCAAATAGTTTTGTACGAAATTATCACTTCATCTTAGAATATGAAAAGTTTCATGCCATCACATCATTACACTGTTTGGTTTGGAGTGACTGAGGGGTCCCTAGTGGTGGATTTCCTCATCCTTAGTCATTCTCTTTTATACATTGCATTTGGGCAGAGGGGCCACTCGAGGTGAGTCCCCTTGCCCTAACTCATTTTACCTTGTTTCCAGTTTATGTAGTGAGGGGGGAGCCATTGGGGGTAAACCCTCTCATTTCTATATCTGTCTTTGATAGATGGCTCACTTATCTTGGACTCCCTCGGCCTGGGTTTTCCTCTTTAAATTTGCCTTTAGAAAAGGGGTCACTCGAAGTGAACTCCCTTGCCGTAAACTATTCATGCCTTTTATTGTAGCTGAGGGATCACTCGTGGTGGATCCCCTCACCACCATCTGTTTTTTAACATTGCTCTTGGTCGAGGGGCCTTCGTGGTGGACTCTCTCGGCATAAACTAGTGCTTGTTGTAATCTTGACTGAGGGGACATTTGTGGTGGATTCCCTCATCCTCAAACTGTTACTTGTGTTGGTCTTGGCAGAGGGGCCACTCGAAGTGGACCCCCTTTCCATAAGTTATTTCTTATATTGACCATGGCATAAGGTGCCACTCATGGTGAACCCCTCGCCCTGAGTCATTTTATGTAGCATCAAGTTTGGGAAGAGGGGCCACTCAAGGTGGATCCCCTAGCCCTAGGCCATTTTCCCTCAATCTTGCAATCTTAGGCAGGTAGAGCACTCTAAATGGATCCCCTCGCCCTGGGCGATTTTCTGTCAAACTTGCAATCTTGGGAAGGTGGAGCCACTCTAAGTGGATCCCCTCGCCCTGGGCTATTTTCTGTCAAACTTGTAATCCTGGGCAGGTGGAGCCACCCTAAGTGGATCCCCACGCTCTAGGCTATTTCATTTTTCTCAATATCAGCCCCCTCATGCAGAATTGTCTTGTAGTGTCGAGAGACTTGTGCATGAAATATCATAATCAAGATTTCACTCTTTGTTCATTAGCTTGAGGACTTCTCAACATTATCCCCCCTCGAGCAGAATACAGGTTAATAGTATAAGCGCTCCTATGCCCTTGGAGCCCTTGGTACTAAATTGTCATACCTTTTATTTATAATTGGCAGTTGCTCAATACTGTAAGCGCTCTTATGCCCTTGGAGCCTGAGGTACTAAACTTTCGTACCTTTTATTTATACTTGGAAGTTGCTCAATACTGTGAGCGCTCCTATTCCCTTTGATCCTGAGGTACTAAATTGCCGTACTTTTTATTTATACTTGGCACTTACTCAATACTGTGAGTGCTCCTATGCCCTTGGAGACTGAGGTACTAAATTGTCGTACCTTTTATTTATACTTGGCACTTGATTAATATTATGAGCGCTCCTATACCCTTGGAGACTAAGGTACTAAACGGTCGCACCCTTTATTTATACTTGGCACTTACTCGATACTGTGAGTTGCTCTATTTTTTGTGAGAACTTCAAGATTGAACTGCCCTATAGTTTCTGGGGTACTTGCATATGAGATGATTAAATTATCATTTTAGAGTCGTCCCCCCTTCTAACTGTGGGGTACTTACATGGGTACTTACATATGATTTGAGCAAGTTAAAATTTAAAAGTTACCCCTCTAGCTGTGGGGTACTTGCATATAGCTGAGCAAGTTAAAATTTTGAAGTTACCCCTCTAACCGCGGGGTACTTGCATATAACTGAGCAAGTTAAAATTTTGAAGCTACCCCTCTAACTGCGGGGTATTTGCATATGAGCTGAGCAAGTTATTATTTCTGAAGTTGCTCCTCTTAACTGCGGGGTAATTGTCCTATGCCTATTCTTTTAGGATTTTTTTTAAATCATAACTTAAAGGGGGGGGTGCGTCTCCTCAACATTATTTTCATATTTTTTTATTCAAGCAATAACTTAGAGAGAGGGGTGAGCCCCCTCGACATTTTTTTCTCAACATTTGAACCAAAACATAACTTAGAGGGAGGATGAGCCCCCTCAACATTTTTTTCATTTTTGTTTATTCAAACATAACTTAGAGGGAGGGGTGAGCCCCCCTCGACATTGTTTTTCAACATTTGAATCAAAACATAACTTAGAGGGGATGAGCCCTCTCAACATTTTTTTTCATTTTTTTTATTCAAGCATAACTTAGAGGGAGGGGTGAGCCCCCCTCGATATTTTTATTTTCAACATTTGAACCAAAACATAACTTGGAGGGGGGGTTGAGCCCCTTCAACAATTTTTCATTTTTTGATTCAAGCATAACTTAGAGGGAGGGGTGAGCCTCCCTCGACATTTTTTTTCAACATTTGAACCAAAACATAACTTGGGGGGAGGGGTGAGCCCCCTCGACATTTTTTTTTTTCGTTTTTTGATTCAAGCATAACTTAGATGGAGGGGTGAGCCCCCTCGACATTTTTTCAACATTTGAACCAAAACATAATTTAGAGTGATGGTGATCCCCCTCAACATTTTTTTTTATTTTTTGATTAGAACATAACTTAAAGGAAGTGGTAAGCACCCTCAATATTTTTTTTTCAAAATTTGATTCATAATTTAGAGGGGTGCAAGCCCCTTCAATATTTTTTCAACATTTGAATCAAAACATAATTTAGAGCGAGAGTTCCCCCTCAACGTATTTTTTAACATTTGATTCAAAACGTAGATTAGAGGGGGAGATGAGTCCCCTCAACATATTTTTCTTTCGACCATCTTAGATATACTACTCGAGTTGAGTATTCTGAAAATTTCCACGAGCATGATCTCTAATGCTTAAAGATCCTGGACTATTTTATTTAACATTATCTTTTTTAACTCTTGAACGAGAGCCTCTACAATCTAAATTGTTCGTAACCCTTTTTCTTTTTACACTTTTGAAGGAGTGGAGCCAGCTATTATCGCTACAGATTAGGGGTGCACAACGAAATCGTAAATCCGATAAATCGGACCAAACCGACTGCATTGGTTCGGTTTGGATCGCTTTTTTTTCTCAATGGTTCGGTTCCGGTTTGAAGAAAAAAAACCGATACACCGGTTCGATTCTCGGTTCCAGGGTAAAAAAATCCAATCCGATCCGAAAACCGATCCGATCCGAACCAATCCGGGACCGAACCGATTTATAATTACATATATATATATATTTATTTAATATATTTAACACTTGTAATTTATACTTTTGTGATTATTTGAGTTTCTAACTTAAGTTATTGAGGTCAAAATTAATTTTGACCTTAAAAAAATTAGTTATGAAACACATTAATCTTAAAAAAATTAGTTATGAAACACTTTAATCTTAAAAAAATTAGTTATGAAATATGATTTTGGAACCAAAAATCGATCCGATCCGATCCGAAAACCGCTGGTTCGGTTTGGTTCGGTTATGTATAAATGTCAGTTCGGTTCCGGTTTCAAAAATTTGAAACCGACCCGGATCGGTTCGATTCTCGGATTAGTACCAAAATCGATCCCAATCGAACCGTGTGCACCCCTGCTACATATAGACGTTCTATTTACTATTATTTTAGGAGTATCTGCCTCCTTGCCCCTATAGAAAGATTCAATCTCGAGACAAGAAAGAGGTAACTTGAGATCTGCCCACCATGCCCTTGGAGACCAAAAATTATTTAGATGTTACCGCTCACGGATACTTTTATTCTGTGTTTGGCATTGAGTAGGATTCTAGTTTTTTTTCAGACTAGGTCGAGGGGATTGTCAGTGAAATTTTGAATATAACCCCAAGATCAGAATTCAAATATTTTAGGGCAAGCTTTCCTTCATCCTACGAGGAAATTCTCAAGTTCCGTTCAAACAATGGTGAACAAGAGTTATCATGGAAGTTTTAGGTTCAATCAGGTACGAGTTTCATTTGTGAAATCGAGCAACCACACTTGAGACGACGCCCCTAAATGTTCTACTAGTGATGTACAGAAAGTACATTGATTGCTTTATGCACCTTTGGTGTATAAAAATTACTCGTTGTAATTTGGTTTTGGTCAATCATCTTTTGTAGCACCCCGCCCGCCCGGGGAGAGCGAATGGAGCACTAATGCGATAAAATAAATCCAAATCCACAAGTGACAAGGTATAGAGCATCTAAAATAATCCCACAATAATATAAATCCACTAATCTCAAATTTCTTCAAATTAAATACAACAATAATCTCTCTAACTAATACAATTATCTATCTCGAAATAAAATGCTCTATACAACAACAATAAATACAAATCTTCTCTCTCGAATATTCTTCCCAAAATATCCAAGATAAAAAAAAAAATCTCCAATTAATCCATAGCGTCCCAATCCACGCAAACCTACCAACTAAAGAAAATATGGGAAAGTACACAATGCGACAAGAAAGATGCTCAACAAATATATGTTAGCGATGAATAAAATGTAACAACACGAGTAGGAATATAAAAATGAAAATCTCAAAGCATTTATCAATATAATTTCTCAACAACACTTTAACCGGGTCACCAGGCCTCACCACATTCGTATATGCTTTATCAAGCCATAACCCTGGAAACAGGAATTTTGGCAGGTGCCCAACATCTGTGCCATATTAAAATCTCATGACAACGTGCTCATCAACAATATAATGATACCACATGAATCAAAATAATTTCAACAATTATTTTCCAGAGCCATAACCCGGGAAACAGGAATTTTGGCAGGTGCCCAACATCTGTGCCATATTAAAATCTCATGACAACGTGCTCATCAACAATATAATGATACCACATGAATCAAAATAATTTCAACAATTATTTTCCAGATTTTAATGAATTTATCAATTCAAATATGAGTTCAATTAACAAGAATTCAAAGAGAATGACACTCGCGAGATTTGAGGAGCATATTGTGTAAAACTCCATACCTCAAACCATGATGAGAAACCAATGATCACATCCTCAAGATCAACACAAAAGATCTACAAAATCTCCTCCAAGAACCTCCAACAAAATAGCCCCAAGAACACCTATAATCTAAGGTTGGAACTCACAAATCTCAAGGGCCAATGTGTATATAAAAAGAAGAGGAATATAAAATATATTTACTACCAAAATTGGTGCCAAAAGTTGGTTAAAAGGGTTGCCCACGACTCCTTTTATAATGCAAAGAAATGAAGAGTTGGAATCCAAAAGACTCCTTTAAATAAGGCAAATAAATGAAGAGTTGGAAGTCAAAACAACTCCACGAGTTAAAAACATTTAAAAATCATTTTAAAATCCTTTTTAACTCCGTTTTCGAAACCGTTTGAAATTCTCGCCTTTAAAAATAATAACCAACATATTTGAGCAATAAAAATAATTTTATCAAAAACTTTATTTTTCCTCTTTATTTTGAAAATACCCCAAAAATTATGCGGGTTATTACATCTTTTTGGTTTGTTGATAACTTGGGGAAGTTCGCAGGCTTATCAACTTGTGTAGATAAGGAACTCAACGATGTTTCGTTGTTGACGAGGAAATTTATAGATGTAATCTATGTTCAGTGAGATATGGTTCCTCTAAAAAAAAGTAAACTTCCAGCAACTATACACGCAAAAGCTCAATGTATCTAAATTTTGATTAAATAATAATCTTTTCAGACCATTATAAATAATGCGGTGCATACATTAAGGTGCTATATATATGTTAGTCAGTGTATATTGGTTGATAGCTCAGTTACAGACTGAAAAGACGTGAGTTCTTAATATTTGATTTCTTAAAGTACCACTGTATATCAAATCAGTGTACCATTTACTCACGCTTAGAGACTGTAAATTTTTTTTTATGTTCGAGCAAGGGGCAAACAAGTTGATTTGAGCAAGTCCCAAAACTCTTTGGGTCTAGTAGGTCTAATTAAATTGCTACAGAGAAGTTCATTTTTGTTTTGTGTAAGAAATTTTTTTTAATAAATATTTAATTGAGAGATCCTGCTAGCAAACACCTTTTTTATTTAAGGGCGAGCAACCCCTCTAATATATGATGGGTGGTCCTTTCATCAACTGCATGATAAAATGACTATGATGAACATTATTTTTAATGGGAAATAAAACTGATTTGAGCAGTTATAGCTCGAGTAAATTACCCTGTGAATCACATTTGATCGTAAAAAATTCTTATAATACTTTTTGTGTCTTTCTTCTTCAAAAATTCGTATGATCGAGAACTATTTCAATAACCATTTTTGTCATCAGTTCCTAACTATAAACTAGGGATGTTGAGCAGAGCTTTTGGTCACAAATTTTTTTTAGACAAGATAATTTTGGACGAGCTAGTCTTTCAACATTTTTTGTTCGAGCAAGTCTTTTGGTTCTTAAATTTGACTTGAGCATGTTGAATAATTTTCAAAGTAGAATAATTTTCTAGACCGAGCAAGTCTTATACAATTTTTTAGTATTTTAGAATATGTACCCCTAAGGATCATTATCATGTATATAGTCACTTTCCTACTGCTTTAGTCATTTCTCTTCTATATTAATTTGAATATACTCAATCACTTTGTTCGAGCAAGCCCATACATCATTGGCTAAAACATGAAGTTGTTTATTTACTTTTGAGGAAATAGCTAGTAGGACAACTACTGTCAGGTATCATCTCAAGAAATTACATCATATTTCTTAACTATCATCTCAAGAAATTATAACATTTTTCTTAACTAGCTAGCATATATATAAATGCTCATAACACATAAATCACTATTTGTGAAATGAAAATTTTCACCAAATAATTAAGTAAGACGGTTTACTTAGCTGATTGAGAATAAGACATGTCTGAAGATGGCTTTCCTTCTTCAGCATATATGTCTACAAGTGAGTAGAGCCTCCTCTACGGTGTCTTTGAGGTTGAATCCTCCACCTCCGCTTTCTTTGATCGAGGGTTACTTGGCTACCACTTTTTTTTTCTCGGCGCCACCTCTGGCGCCGCTGCTCTCTCCCGTGGGAATTGTCACTGGTGTAACTATTTGCTCCGGCACTGCCTTACACTGCGGAGCCACCTCTACTATTGTAGATGTAGCAGTGTCTGCCCCTCCAAAGGGAGTATTTGATGTCAATGGAGCAACTGTTGTTGCACTAGTCTATCCTCCTTGAGGAGCAGGTGCTCTAGCTCCGGTCATTACCACCTCCTCTTGGGTGGCCTGGTCATTCTGAACTCCGTTTCCAATTGGATTGTCTTCAAAGACCAACTGCTTAGAAACATTTTAACCTTCTTTGTCCATGGAAGTGAGGATATCTCCCTAGTAGAGTCGTCAAATGTAAGAAGGTAGTGAGACTGGGGTCTATGAATAACTGGAAAGGGTGAGGCGTGTCCCACTCCAATGGACATCGTCTGCAAGAAGATAGAGCTCAAGCTGGAATTCCCTTCCTGCAAGAAGATGAACTTCCACAACAATAATAGTAATTTTCTCAAGGAAGAGCTCTTGATAATGATGTCTATCAATGAGGAGTGAAAGAACAAGGCACTTAGCACTAGAGAGATAGCAGGGAGAGAATACTAGAAAGTTTTGGTGTGATTTTGACAGAGTAGCAGTGCTATTAAGTTTTTCTCTATATCTTTGACCTTATCCAGGGGTCTTATTTATACTTGGGCACTACGGCTGAGTTGGCATTTTGGGGCCAAACTTGAGAGGGTTGGTGAGGGACAAGGTCTGAAATGTGCCATTTGTCCCTACCTATGTGTAGTAGTCTGTCTCCTCAGACAGGTTCCACTTGGTGCAAACAAAAGTCAAAAATCAAATATGTCTCCTAATGGAGACAAAATATATGATTTGGTAAATATCTTTTGAAACGGTAACTTGTGGTACAAACTTTGTAAGCTTGAGAGAGGAGGCCTTGAGGACCTCCTTCTCTAAAACTGTCAATCTTGAGGGGGAAAGTCTTGAGGACCCCTCTCCTCTAAAATATTTTTTTTTCTTGAGAAGGGCCTTGGGGTCCCTCTCTTATAAGAAAATCATTTTGTAAAAGCTTATTTTTTATAGGTAGCCCTTTGGCTGCTCACTTCACTTGTGACTAAGTGTGAGATTTGTTTGGTCTTTCTACTAGTATTCTCTCAATCCTAAAGTGCTAAGTGGTTGAGCTTACCCAACAAACCGTGTTCCTCAACCGCCAAGCCAAAAGTCCCGAGAGATCCCAACTAGCCTATTTGAGCTCTGCCTGCTCAACTAGGCTACCTGTACAAGAAAGCAAAGTGTTAATATTGTTGTTCTTTAAAAGAATGACTTTTCATGTTGAGGGGTTGCTCATCGTAGCCACTCTCTCATCCTGGGGTCTCTGCCCCGGGTTTTGGCTAAGGGACCCTGGAGGTTCCTTCACTAATATGACTTTTCTGTATTTGAGGGACCTTGAGTCCTTTTTCACCGATTGTGCATTTTGTGATCTGGGGGCCTAGGTTCCCACCCAATACGGATTCTCTGCGGTCGAAGGGCCTTGGGTGCATTTTAACCAATTATGCATTTTCTTTGGTCAGGGGGCCTAGGTTCCCGCACCAATATGAATTCTCTACGGTGATGGACCTTGGATACTCTTTCACCAGTTACGCATTTTCTGCGATCAGGGGCCTTGGGTGGATTTTCACCAATTATGATTTTCTGCGGTCAGGGGCCTAGGTTCCCGCACTTATATGAATTCTCTGTGGTGAAGGACCTTGGATGCTCTTTCACCAGTTATGCATTTTCTACGGTTAGGGGGCCTAGGTTCCCACACCAATATGGATTCTCTGCGGTCGAGAGACCTTGGGTACACTTTCACCAATTATGCATTTTCTGCGGTCGAGGGACCTAAGAACCCACACCAATATGAATTCTCTGAGGTCGAGGGACCATGGGTGCACTTTCACCAATTATGCATTTTCTGTCGAAACCCTGGGGGTTCCTTCTCAATATGAATTTATGTCGGGACCCTGGGTGGGGTTCCTTCTCAACATGAATTTCTGTTAGGACCTTGGGGGTCCCTTCTCAATATGAATTCCTGCTGGGACCCTGGGGGTTCCTCCTCAATATGAATCTTTTCCGTAGACGAACCCTGGGGGTTCCTTCTCAATATGAATTTCTCCCGGGACCCTGGGGGTTGCTTCTCAATATGAATTTTTGCTATTGAGGGACCCTGGGGGTTCCGCGACCCATATGCATTTTCTACCATTGAGGGACCCTGAGGGTTCCGCGACCCATATATATTTTCTGGAAGCTGAAGGGGGGCTTTGAGGGACCCTCACCCCAAAATATCGTGGTCAATCTTAAAACACTCTTCTACAGCATCCAACATAACACGTAGCAATTGGAGGCGTAGCTTAGACTCCCGAGTTGAGGATAGGACCTAAGCACGAATTCGAAAATAGGAACACTTAGACTTTAAAACGCGCTGCGAGGATACGATTACCCCCAGCGGCACATATATGGAACCCGAGTGGCATGAGCATCTTGTGCATGTCCAACCTAATACGTAGCAACCGGTCAAGTAGTCGTGGGACTCCCGATTTGAGGATGGGGAACGAATTCGTAAACAGGCACAACTAGTCTTAAAAATGTACCGCAGGGGTGGGCACCCCTAGTGGCACCAAAATCTCACCGGTAGGGGAACGAACACCTCATGCACGTCCCACACAACACTTGTCAACCGACCGTGCAGCCATGAGACTCCTAATTTGAGGATATGACACAAACATGCAAATAAGCACACATAGGCTTGAAAACATTCCACAAGGGGGCGAGAACACCCAGTGGCACCCAAACATAACCGCTAGTGGTACGAACACCTCGTGTGCATCAACATAATAACAGACCACGTAGTCTTGAAAACGTGTCATGGGGGCACCCTCAGCGACACCCAAACGGCACCGCGAGTGGCACAAATATCTCATGCACGTCCAACACGATCGGTAACAACAGACCACGTAACCGCGGGATGCTCGGTTTAAGGATTGGACACAAATTTGAAAACAAGCACACATAGGCTTAAAAATGTGTCGTGGAAGGGCGGGCACTCCCAGTGACACCCAAATGGCACCACAAGTGGCACGAGTGCCTCTAGTGCATCCAAAGTAACACATAGTAATTGATCTCACAGTCAAGGGACTACTGGTTTGAGGATAGGACCCACACACGAATTCACAAACCGGCACACTTAAGCTTGAAAATATGCCGCTGAGGCGAGACCCTCGATGAAACCCAAACAGCGCCGCGAGTGGCACGAACACCACATGCGTATCCAACGTAACACATAGCAACTGGCCGCGAAGCCGTGAGACTCCCGGTTTGAGGATAGGACACGAATTTAAAAAAGGCACACTCAGACTTGAAAACTTGTCGCGAGGGGGGCAGGCACCCCAAGAAGCACCCAAACGCTGATGTGAGTGGCACAAACACCTCGTTCACGTCCAATATAACATGTAACGACCGATGGCACAGCTGCAAGACACTCGATTTAAGGATAGAACATGAATTTTAAAGCAAGCACGCTTAGTCCTGATAACGTGCCACGGGGGAGCGCGCACCCTCAGTGGAACCCAAACGGCACTACGAGTGGCACGAACACCTCGTGCTCATTCAGCGTAACACATAGCAATCGATCGCAAAGCCGCGAGATTTTCGATTTGAGGATAGGACACGATTCAAAAACTGGCACACTTAGGCTTAAAAATATGTCACGAGGGGGTGGGCACACCGAGCAGAACCCAAACAGCACCGCGAGTGGAAGGAACACCTCGTACACGTCCGACATAACACGTAGAAACTTTTTGCACAAACATGGGACTTTCGAGTTGAGGATAGGACAAAAATTAAGAAACAAGCACACCTAGGCTTACAAACATGTCATGAGGGGAGGGAACCTCCAGCGGCACCTAAATAGCACCATGAGAGACACGAACACCTCGTGCGCGTCTAACGTAACAGCCGTGGGACTCCCGATTTGAGGATAGGACACGAATTTAAAAATAGGCACACTTACGCTTGAAAACATATCATGGTGGGGCGGGCACCCCCGGTGGCACTCAAATGGCATCGTGAGTGGCACGAACACCATATGCGCATCCAACGTACTAGGTAACAATCTACTGCACAGTCACGGGACTCTCAATTTGAGGATAGGACACGAATTCGAAAATAGGGCACACTTTGGCTTGAAAATGAGCCTCCGGGAGGCGAGCACCCTCAGTGGCACCCAAACGGCACCGTGGATAGCAACACCTCGTGAGAATCCAATGTAACACGTAGCAATTGACCATGCAACCATGGGACTTCTGATTTGTGGATAGGATACGAATTCAAAAATAGACACACTTACGTCTGAAAATGTGCCACGGGGGCGGGGACTCCCAACGGCACCCAAATGGCACCGCGAGTTGCATGACCAGCTCGTGGGCATCCAGCATAACATTTAGTAATCGACCGCACAGCTGCGAAACTCTCGGTTTGAGCATAGGATAGGAATTTGAAAACAGTCACACTTAGGCTTGAAAACGTGGCACAAGGGAATGGGCACCCCAACAGCACCCAAGCAGTATCGCAAGTAGTACGAACACCTCGTGTGCATCCAACGTAACATGCAACAACCGATCAGACAATCGCAGGACTACCAGTTTGAGGATAGGACATAAATTCAAAAATAGGAACACTTCAAGCTGTGTCGCAAGGGGGTGGGAACCCCAACAGCACCTCATGTGCCTCCAACGTACCACGTAGAAACTTGGTCGTGCAACCGTGGGACTCTCGATTTGAACATAGGACACAAATCAAAAAATAGGCACACTTAGTCTCAAAAACGTGCCGCGAGGGGTGGGTACCCCAGCGGCAACCAAACGGCACCGCGAGTGGCACGAATACCTCATGCGTTTCCAATATAGCACACATAGCAATTGGCTGCACAGCGAAAGGACTCTCGATTTAAGGATAAGACCTATACACGAATTCTAAAACAGGCACACTTAGGCTTGAAAACATGTCGTGGGGAGGCGGGCACCCCCAACAACACCCAAATGATACCACGAGTGTCACAAACACCTCGTGCACATCTAACGTAACACATAGCAACCGGCAGCACTACGTGGGACTTTCTATTTGAGTATAGTACACGAATTCAAAAACGGGTACACTTGGGCTTGAAAACGTGCCATGGGGGGGAACCCTTAGCGGCACCCAAACAGTACCGCGATTGGCACGAAAATCTCGTGCTAATCCAACGTAACACATAGCAATCGACTGCATAGACTGGGAATCCCAATATTAGGATAGTCCACAGATACAAATATTTAAAAATGCGCACTCAGGCTTGAAATCATGACACGGGGGATGAAAACCCCAGCGGCACCGCGAATAGCATGAACATCTCATGCGCATCCAACGTAACACAAAGCAACCGGCCACACAGCTGCGAGATTTTTGGTTTGAGGATAGGACACCAATTCAAAAATAGGCACACTTAGGCTTGAAAATGTGTCGCGAGGGGGCGGACACCCCTGCGTAACCCAAACAGCACCGCGAGTGGGACTTGTGATTTGTGCGTGTTCAATGTAACATGTAGCAACAAGTCGAGCATCTGTGGGACTTTTGATTTGAGGATAGGACACAAATTAAGAAACAAGCACACCTAGGCTTAAAAACGTGTCACGAGGATGTGGGCAACCCCAACCTAACCTAAACAGCACTACGAGTGGCACAAGAACCTCATACACGTCAAACGTAACACGTAGTAACTGGTCGCGTAGCCACGGGACTCATGATTTTAGGATAGGACACGAATTAGAAAATAGGCACACTTAGGCTTAAAAAAGTGACGAGAGGGGTGGGCACCCCAGCAGCACCCAAACGGCATCGCGAGTGGTACGAACACCTCGTCCGCATCCAATATAACACAGAGCAACCATTCGCGCAGCCGTGGGACTCCCGATTTGAGGATAGGATACGAATTCAAATAAAGGCACACTTAGGCTTGAAAACGTGCCGCAGGGGGGACCGTGGTACCCAAATGGCACTGTGAGTGGCATAAACACCTCGTACACATCCAACATAACATGTAGCAATCAGTTGCGCAGCCGTGAAACTCTCGTTTTGAGGATAGGATCCAAACACAAATTCAAACACAGGCACACTTATATTTGAAAATGTGCCGCCGGGGGCGGCCACCCCCAATGATACCCAAACGACACCATAATGGCACGAACACCTCGTACGCTTCCAATGTAACACATAGCAATCGATCGCGTAGTCGTGGGATTCTCGATTTGAGGATAGGACCCAAACACGAATTTGAAAGTAGGCACAATTAGGTTTGAAAACGTTCTACAGTGGTCGGGCACCCCCAGCATCATCCAAGCAGTACTGCAAGTGGCATGAACACCTCATGCGTGTCTAACATAACACGTAGCAAAATGGCCACGTATCCGAGGGACTATCGATTTGAATATACCTAAACATAAATTCAAAAATAGGCACAATTAAGATTGAAAAGGTGTCGCGGATGGCAGCCACAGCGGCACCCAAACGGCACCGCGAGTGGCACAAACACCTCGTGTGCATCCAACATAATATTTAACAATCGATCGTGAAGCCACGGGACTCCCAATTTGAAGATAGGACACGAATTCGAAAATAGTCACACATCGGCTTGAAAACGTGTCGCGGGAGGCAGGCACCCCCCAGCGGAACTTAATCATCACTATGAGTGGCACAAACACCTCGTGTGCATCCGATTTAACACGTAGCAACTGGCCTTGTAGTCGCGAGACTCCTGGTTTGAGGATAGGACCCAAACACGAATTCAAAAATCGAAACACTTAGGCTTAAAAATAAGTCACCAAGGGGGCACCCCCAGCAGAACATAAACGACACCGCAAGTGGAACAAGCACCTCGTGCGCATCCATCGTAACACGTAGCAACCGGTCGCACGGCCGCAAGACTCCCGGTATGAGGATAGTACACAAATTCAAAAAAAGGTACACTTACACTTGAAAAAGTGTTGTGGGGGCGGGCACCCCCAGCAGCACCCAAACAGTATCACGAGTGGCACGAACACCTCGTGCCCATCCAACGTAACTCGTAGCATAAATAGAAACACTTAGGTTTGAAAAAGTTCCACGGGGAGGGGGACCCCAGCAGCACCCAAATGGCATCGTGAGTAGCACGAACACCTCGTACGCATTAAGCGTAACACGTTATAACTGGTCGCGCAATCGAGGGACTTATTTTTTTAGGATAGGACCCGAACATAAATTTAAAAATAGGCACACTTAGGATTGAAAAGGTTCCACCAAAGAGGGGCACCCCAGTGAAGCGACTCAGAAAGTGTCTCTAATGTGCGTTCTCTTCTAGGCTCAAGTGCAAGCCTGTCGCGTTAGTAATAAACCCGGTAAGTCGGGATTGTATCCTCAGGGAAGTAGGACAATGAAATTGTAACGACGTTGGATAGACAAGGAAATCCTAACTCTGACTCTAAAGGAAAAGAAAAAATTATTTGAATTGTGGAATATATATACTAGATGCAATTTATGAAATTATGAAAAGATGCAGTTATACTAAATTACCTAAAACACTGATGAATACTGATTTAAAACTTTAAACTATATGATGAGAAAAACAGGACGGGAATACAATCCTCCAACCCTAGTGTATTACAGGTATAATACTACTCATAAATTTAACTGATTAATTAGACCCAGAATTTAGTACTTCCAAGCATTACGTATATGAGGTTCAAGCCCGCACCATACTTAATCAGAGGACGAGTAAATCGGTATTACGGTAGTTACACACGAATTGCATTCTAAAGCATCCCGGAAGCAAACGAGGTCCAAAGATCTACAATTGTCGTGTTCCTACGCAATACGGTCGTAATAAATCACTAAATTCAGAGGATTAATGTTATACACACCCAATTATCACATCAGGTTGGGTTCATGTCTCCCGACCTTAGAAAATCTAGCCTAGCATGCTGAAACTAATGAAAATAATCTTTGAATTGCAGAAAACTATGATTAAACTAAGGAAAATTTGTAGAAATATGTAAAACGGAATTGGACTGAAGAAAATTAACTACTAATCTTACCAAAGCAGTATAAGCAGCAATTAAGAACACTTGTAATCACAGAACAATCATCAACTTTGGAATTAAAATTGTAATCTACCTTCAAAACTAGGGTTTTACAGAAAGAATTGGAAAATTATATTAATTCCCCATACTAAAAATGATAATAACTCGGGTTTAAATACCCTACAAAATTCCAAGAGTTTTAGTTGTACTAGGACTCTCCATTAGAGAAGGATAAAAATTCAAAACTCGACAGCCGGACCGGTCCGGGGCTCTTGCGGATCGGTCTGCCTGGAATGCGGATCGATTCTTTTATTTTTCTGGCGGATCGATCCGGGGCAGACCGGTTCTTTTATTTTTCTTCAGTTTGGATCCGCCTTCGGTCCGGGGTCCTCTGGAATGTGGCACTGCGGACCGGTCCGGTCATCCTGCAGATCGGTCTGCCTCTTTGACTTTTTTTCCAACTTTGACTGCTTATAACTTTCACATCGGGACTCTGATTGAGGTGTCGTTTCTTCCTATGTACTCGTAATTGAAGGCTCTTCAAATTTTCTTAGATTCCTCATCCGAATTCTGAGTAAAAATTACACTTTTGCCCTTTTGACTTTTCCTTCTTTTCTTTCTTGATTCTTCCGGTTTCTTTCTTTCGTTATTGACATTAAATACCTTCAAAATTAGTACGAAATACCAGAAACTCGGTGCACTCGTTAGAATAAGTCAGTAGCAAGATTATGAGATAAATTACAATCGATTACGTTGTTCGAGGTGCTAAAAGTAACTAAATTAAAGGGATAATTTTGGAAGAATTTATGCCTAATCACCCAGCAGTACCCAAACAGCACTGCGAGTGGCACGAACACCTTGTGCATGTTCAAGGTAACACATAGCAACCGATCGTGTAGTTGTAGGACTCTCGGTTTGAGGATAGGACATGAATTCAAAAACTAGGCTTAAACACGAGGGGGAGGGGCAGGCACCCCCAGCGGCACCCAAATGGCAGCACGAGTGGCACGAACACCTCGCGTACGTCCAACGTAACATGTAGCAATAGGTGGCATAGCCACGGGACTCCCAATTAGAGGATAGGACATGAATTCAAAAATAGGCACATTTAGGCTTGAAAATGTTCCGTGAGGGGCGAGCACCCCCAGCAGCACTCAAATGGCACTGCGAATGGAATGAACACATCGTGCGCATCCAACGTAGCACATAGCAGTCGGCTGCGTTGCCGCGAGACACTCGATTTGAGGATAGGACCCAAACACGAATTCAAAAATAGGCACACTTTGGCTTGAAATCGTGCAGGGAGTAGGAACCCCCAGCAACATGAACACCTTGTGCACATCCAACGTATAATACATAGCAACCGGTTATGCAGTCGCGGGATTTTTGGTTTGAGGGTTGAACACAAATTCAAAAATAGGCACACTTAGGCTTGAAAACATGTCTCAAGGGGTATGCACCACTAGCGAAACCTAAACAGCACTGCGAGTAGCACGAACGCCTTGTGCCTATCCAACATAACACGTAGTAAAAATTCATGCAGTCTTGGGGCTCCTGGTTTTAGGATAGGAAACAAATTCAAAAATAGGCACACTTAAGCTTTAAAAAGTGCAGCGGGGGCTAGGCACCCCCAGCAGCACCCAAAAGGCATCACGAGTGACCTAAACAACCTCTGTGTCTCCAACGTAATAAGTAGCAACTAGCCTCGCAGCTACAGGACTCTCGGTTTAAGGATAAGACCCAAACAAAAATTCAAAAATAGCCACACTTGGGCTTGAAAATGTGCCACCGAGGGAGGGGCACCAAAATGGCCCCATGAGTGGCATGAACACTTTGTACATGCCCAACGTAATATATAGCAACTGATCGTGCAGCCACAGGACTCTAGGTTTATAGATAGGATACAAATTTGAAAAAAGGCACGCTTTGGCTTGAAACGTGCTACGGGAGGGGACCCAAACGGCACCACGAGTGGCACGAACACCTCGTGCACATCCAAAGTAACACCAATAACCGGTTGTGCAGTCCCGGGACTCTCGATTTGAGGATAGAACATGAATTTGAAAATAGTCACACTTAAGCCTGAAAACATGCCTCGAGGGGGCACCCCTAGCGGAACCCAAATGGCATTGCGAGTGGCACAAATACCTTATACGCATCCAACATAACCCGAAGCAATCGGTTATGTAGCCGAGGAATGTTTGGTTAAAGGATAGGACCCAAACAAGAATTCAAAAAAGTCACACTTAGGCTTGAAACCATGTTGCGGGGTGGCGGGAACCACCAGCGACACCACGAGTGGAACGAACACCTCGTGCGCATCCAACGTAACACGTAGCAATAGGTCACAAAACCGCATGACTTCTAGTTTGAGGATAGGACACAAATTTGAAAACAGCTACACTTTGGATTTAAAACATGCCACTGGGGGTGGTCACCCCTAAGTGGCACCACGAGTATCATGAACACCTCGTGCGCATCCAACATAAAATGGATCAATCGTTCATGCAGTCGTGGGACTCCTGATTTGAGGATAGTACTTGAATTCCAAAATAGGCACACTTAGGCTTGAAAATGTGCCGCGGGGGAGGGGCGCACCCCCAACGTCACCCAAACAGCACCGTGAGTGGCACAAACACCTCGTGTGCATCCAACATAACATGTAGCAATCAGTCGCGCAGTCACAGAACTCCAGTTTGAGGATAAGACACGAATTAAAAAATAGACACACTTAGGCTTGAAAACGTGCCACGGGGAGGTGGGATCCCCACCGGCACCCAAATGGAACCAAGAGTGGCACGAACACCTCATGCACGTCCAATATAATAGGCAACAACTGATCGCGTACCCACATGACTCTTGGTTTGAGTATAGGACATGAATTCAAAAACTGGCACACATGGTCTTAAACACGTGTCACAGGGTAGATGGGGTGGGCACCTCCAGTGGAACTCGAATGGAGCCATGAGTGTAATGAACACCTCATGCTCTTCCAACGTAACACGTAGCAACTGGTTGTGAAATCGTAGGACTCCCAGTTTGAGCAAAGGACACGAATTTGAAACAGGCACACTTACGCTTGAAAATGCGCTTAAACGGCACCCCGAGTGGCGTAAACAACTCATGCTCACCCAACATAACTCATAGCAACTAATCAAGCAACCGTGGGACTCCTGGTTTGAGTATAGGAGAAAAATTCAAAAAATTGGCACACTTAGGCTTGAAAATATGTTGCAAGGGGGGCGGGCACCACCGACATCATCCAAATGGTACCGCGAGTGGCATGACCACCTCATCCATGTCCAATGTAACATGTTGCAACCAACATCACAGCCGCAGGGCTCCTGACTTGAGGATAGGACACGAACTAGAAAAAAGACACACTTAGGCTTAAAAACGTGTCGCGGGTGGCGGGCACCACCAACGGCATCCAAACGAAACTGCAAGGAGATCGAACACCCACCAACACATTTAGGCTTGACTGCGTAGCTTCAAGACTTCCGGATTGAGGATAGGACCCAAATACGAATTTGAAAACAGTCACATTTAGGCTTGAAATCGTGCTGGGGGAACACCCACCGACACCGCGAGTTCACGAACACCTTGAATGCCTCCAACGTAACACTTTGCAATCACCATCGCAACTGTAGAACTTTCAATTTAAGGATAGAACATGAATTTAAAAACTGGCCCATTTTGTCTTGAAAATGTGTCATGAGGGGGAGGGCGCCCCCAGCAGCACCCAAACAGCACTACGAGTGGTACGAACACCTCATGCACGTAAAAGTAACACGTAGTATCTGGTCATGCAGCTGTGAGACTCCCTATCTGAGGATAAGATACAAATTTGAATACAGACTCACTTAGGTTAGGAAAAGTGTCTCGGAGAGGACCCACCAAACGGCACCGCAAGTGGCACGAACACCACATACGCATCCAACGTAACATGTAGCAACTAGATGCGTGCTGTGGAACTCCGAGTTTGAGGATAGGACCCAAATAAAAATTCAAAAACTAGCACACTTAGGATAAAAAATGTGCCACCGAGAGGGGACACCCCAACGGCACCTAAATGTCACTATGAGTGACACGAACACCAGTGTGTGTCCAACGTAACACGTAGCTACAGGTCGCACAGTCGCGGGACTTCGGGTTTGAGGATAGGAAACAAATTCAAAAAAAGGAACACTTAGGCAAGGAAAATTTCCAAGGGGGCACCCCACCCCACCCACCCAGTGACACTCAAACGGCACCGCGAGTTCTACGAACACTGACAATCGGTTGCGCAGTCGCGGGACTCTTGATTTGAGGATAAGACACGAATTCAAAAAAGACACACTTAGGCTGGAAAACATGCCACGAGGGGTGGGAAGCTCCAGAGGTACCCAAACGGTACTGCAAGTGGCACGAACACCTCATGCGGTCCAATGTAACACGAAGCAACTAGTCGTGCAGCCGCAAGACTTCCAGTTTGATGATAGAACCCTAACACGTATTTAAAAATATGCACACTTAGGTTTGAAAACATGTCAAGGGCACCGCCGAAGGCACCCAAACGGCACCACAAGTGGAACGAACACCTCATCCACGTCCAATGTAACACCTAGCAACCGACGACGCAGTCGCAGGATTACCAGTTTGAGGATAGGACACGAATTAAAAATGTCACACTTAGGCTAAAAAATGTGCCACAGGGGCGGGCACCCATTGCATCACCGAAACAGCACCGCGAGTGGCACGACCATGTTGTTCGCATCCAATGTAACACGTAGCAATCGGATGCGCAGTCGTAGGATTCCCGATTAGAGGATAGGTTCCAAACATGAATTCGTAACCAGGCACACCTAGGCTTGAAAACGTGCCATGGGAGGGAAGCACCACCAGTGGCACACAAATCGCACTGCAAGTGGTACGAACACCTCATATGCATCCAACTTAACATGTAGCAATAAGTCGCGCATTCGCGGGACTCTCAGTTTAAGGATAGGACCCAAACACGAATTCGAAATCAAGCACACCTAAGCTTGAAAATGTGTCGCGGGGGAAGGGCACCCACAGCGGCACCACGGGTGGTACAAACACCTCGTGTGTGCCCAATGTAACACGTAGCAAGTGGTCGCGCAGTTACGGGACTCCCAATTTAGGATAGGACCCAAACACGAATTCAAAAATAGGAACACTTAGACTTGAAAATGTGTCATTGGGGTGGGGGGCACCCCCAGCGGCACCTAAACGGATATGGAGAGTTGGATGAACACCATGTGTGCATCCAACATAACATGTACCAATCAGTCGTGCAGTCACGGGAAACTCTCCATTTTAGGATAAGATAGGGATTCGAAAACAGGCACACTTAGGATTGAAAATGTGTCGCGGATGGGGGGAATAGTACCACCGGCGGCACACAAATGGAATTGTAAGTGGCACAAACACCTCGTGTTCATCAAACATAACACGAAGCAACCACTCGTGTAGCTGCGAGACTTGTGAATCGAGGATAAGACCTAAACATGAATTCAAAAACATGTACACATAGGTTGGAAAAGGTGCAGGGGCACCCCCAGCGGCACCCAAATGGTACCAGGAGTGGCATGAACACCTCATGTGCATCTAACATAACACGTAGCAACCGGTTGCACAGCCGCGGGACTCGCGATTTGAGGATTGAACCCAAACACGAATTCGAAAACAAACACACTTAGGCTTCAAACGTGTTTCTGGGGTGGGTATCCCAGCAACACCCAAACGACACCATGAGTGGAACGAACAACTCATGCACGTCAAACGTAACACATAGCAACTGGTTGTGCAGCCGCAGGACTCCCAGTTTTAGGATAGGACCCAAACACGACTTCAAAAAAAGACACACTTAAGATTGAAAGTGTGTCACGGGGGGGGGGGGGGGGGGGGGGGCACCCCCAATTGCACCCAAATGGCGCCGCAACTGGTACAAACACCTCGTGCACATCCAACGTAATACGTAGCAATCGATCGCGAAACTGCAGAAATCCTAATTTGAGGATAGGACATGAATTCGAAAACAAAACCAATTAGGCTTGAAAAACATGTCGCAGGCGGCGGGCACCCCGGTGACACCCAAACGGCACCGCGAGTGGCAGGAACAAGTCGTACGCTTCAAACATAACACATATTAATCGACGGTGCAGCTGCGGGACCCCGAGGTTGAGGATAGGTCACGAATTCGGAAACGGACACACCTAGTCTGAAAACATGTTGCCAAGGGGAGTGGGAACCCTCAGCGGCATTGCGAGTGGAACGAACACCTCGTACGCATCCAATGTAACACGTAGGAACCGATCGTGACATTGCATGACTTTCGATTTAAGGTTAGGCAACGAATTTAAAAAATAGGCACACTTTGGATTGAGAGTGTGCCACGGGGACACCCAAATGGCACCGTGAGTGGAACGATCATCTCATGTGCATTCAACGTAACATGTAACAACCGAGTGCGCAGTTGCGGGACTCTCGATTCGAGGATAAAACCCAAATACAAATTTGAAATCAGACACACTTAGGCTTCAAAATGTGCTGGGGGGCACCACGAGTGGCAAAAATACCTTGTGTGCGACTAATGTAACACGTAGCAACCGATCGCAGAGTCGCCGGACACCTGATTTGAGGATAAGCCAACAAATTAGAAAATAGGAACACATAGGCTTGAAAAAGAGTCGAGGGGTGGGGGTGCATACCCCTGGAGGCACCCCAATGGCATCGCGAGTGGAACGAACACCGCGTGTGCATCCAAGAAATTGTCACGCAGTTTTGGGACTCCGGTTTGAGGATAAGACGCGAGTACAAAAACAGGCACACTTAGGCTTGAAAACGTGTCATGGAGACGAGCACCACCAGTGGCACCCAAATGGCACTACAAGAAGCATGAACAACTTGTGCACGTCCAACCTAACACGAAGAAACATGTCATGCATCCACGAGACTTTTGATTTGAGGATAGGACCCAACTAAGGATTCAAAAAAGTGGCACCTAAATGGTACCGTAAGTGGAACGAACACCTCGATCGTGTTCAAAGTAACATGTAATAAATGGTTGGGCAGCCACAGGTCCCTCGGTTTGAGGATAGGACCCAAATTCAAAAGCACACTTAAGCTTGAAAAAGTGTCGTTGGGGGGAAGGCACCCCCAGTGGCACCCAAATGGCACCATGAGTGGCACAAATACCTCATACGCATCCAACGTAATATGTAGCAACCAGTTGTACAGTCGCAAGACTCCCGATTTGAGGATAGAACCCAAACACAAATTTAAAAATGGGCACACTTAGGCTTAAAAATGTGTCGTCGAGGGGGGGCCACCCCAGCGGCACCTAAACAGCACCGCGAGTGGCACTAACACCTCATGTGAGTCCAACGTAACCCGTAAGAATAGGTCGCACAGTCTTGGTACTCCTGTTTTGAGGATAGTACAAGAATTCAAAAAAGGCAAATTTAGGCTTGATAACGTGATGTGGGGGTCACCCCCAGTTACACCCAAACGGCACTGCAAGTGGCACGATCACCTCGTGTGCATTCAATGTAACACATAGCAACCGATTGCCCAGTCGCGAGAATCCTGGTTCAAGGATAGGATCCAAACACGAATTCATATATAGGCACACTTAGGATTAAAACCATGCTGGGGGAGGGAACCCCCAGCGGCACTACGAGTGGCACACAAACCTAGTATGCATCCAACATAACACATAGCAATCGGCAGCTCAATCGTGGGACTTCTAGTTTGAGGGTAGGACACGAATCTTAAAATAGACATACTTAGGATTGAAAAATGTGACGTGGGAGCGGTCTCTCCCAGTGGTACCCAAACGGCACCGCGAGTGGAACGAACATCTCGTGCCCATCCAACGTAATATGGAGTAATTGGTCACGCAGCTATGGGACCTGGTTTGTGGATACGACATACATCACAAAGCAGGAATACTTCGGCATGAAAATGTCCCGTAGGGGGGCAGGCACCCCAGTGACACCCAAATGTCACCGCGAGTGGCATGAACACCCTGTGCGCATCCAACGTAACACGTAGCAACCTCCAGCACAACCACAGGACTCCCAATTTGAGGCTAGGACCCAAACATGAATTCGAAAAATATGAACACTAAGGCTTAAAAACTTGTCGGGGGGGCCCCCGAGTGGCACCTAAACGGCACCACGAGTGCCATGAACACTGGCAATCGTACGTGCAGTCGCAGGACTCTCGATTTGAGGATAAAACACGAATTCAAAAATAGACACACTTAGGCTTCAAAATGTGTCGCAAGGGGCGGACACCCCCAACGGCACCACGAGTGGCCCAAACACCTCGTGCGCGTCGAACGTAACACGTAATAATATGCGGCGTATCCGCGGGACTTACAATTTAAGGATAGGACCCAAATTCAAAAATAGACACACTTAGTCTTGAAAATGTTCAACGGGGGGTCGGACTCCCCAAGAGGCACCCAAACAGCACCGCGAGCGGAGCGAACACCTCGTACGTATCCAATGTAACACTTATAAATCTGTTGCACAACTATGAGACTCTCGATTTGAGGATAGGATATGAATTCAAAACTAGACACACTTAGGGTTGAAAAAAATCGTGGGGGGGACCCCTAGCAGCACCCAAATGGAACCGCATATGACACAAACACCTCTTACGCGTTAAACTTAACTTGAAGTAACCAGCGGTGCAGCTGCGGGACACCTGGGTTGAGGATAGGACACAAATTTAAAAACAGACACACTTATGCTCAAAAACATGCGTCGGAGGGGATGGCATCCATAGCGGCACCCAAATGGCAGCTCTAGTGGCACTAACACCTCGTGCGCATCCAACGTAACACATTGTAACCAGCTACGCAGTCGTTGGATTCTAGGTGAGAGAATAAGACCCAAACATAAATTTGTAAATAAGTCGTGTCACGAAGGTCCAAAACCCTCAATGATACTCGAACGACACCGCGAGTGGCACGAGTACCTCGTGCGTGTAAATTGTAACACGTAGCAACTGTTTGCACAGTCGCGGGACTTTGGATTTGAGGATAGGACATGAAGTCAAAAATAGTCACACTTAGGTTCTAAAACATGATGTTGGGGCAGGCAGCCCCAGCGACACCCAAATGGCACCACGAATGGCACAAACACCTTGTGCACATCTAACGTAACACGAAATAACTAACCGCGCAGCCGTGGGACCCCCGATTTTTAGGAGAAGACACTACTTCAAAAATAGGCACACCTAGGCTTGAAAACATGCCGCGGGGGGGTGTGGGAACCCCTAGTAGAACCCAAATGGCAACGCGAGTGGCACGAATACCTCGTATGCGTCCAACGTAGCACGTAGCAATTGGCAATGCAGTTGTGAGACTCCCAGGTTGAGGATAGGAAACGAATTCAAAAACACCTAAATGGCATCGCGAGTAGCATGAACACCTCGTGCGCATCCAACGTAACACATAGCAACTGGCAGCACAACCGTAGGATTCCCGGTTAGAGGATAGAACCCAAAAACGAATTTATAAATAGGCACACTTAGACTTGAAAATGTGTCGTGGGGCAGGAACCCCCAGCGGCATTCAAACGTCACCACGAATGGCACGAACACCTCATGTGCATCGATCATAACACGTAGCAATTGGTCACGCAGCCACGAAACATTTGATTTAAGGATAGGACACAAATTCGAAAACACACACACTTATCCTTGAAAACCTGTCGTGGGGGACAAGCACCCCTAGTGGCACCCAAAGAGCACCACGAGTGGCATGAACATCTCATGCACATCTAACGTAACACGAAGTAACTAGCCATGTAGCCGTGGGACTCTGGGTTTTAAGATGGGACACGAATTTAAAAACAGACACACTTAGGCTTGAAAACATGTCGCGGGGTACGGGAACCCCTAGAGGAACCCAAATGGCATTACGAGTGGAATGAACGCCTCGTTCACATCCAACGTAACATGTAGCAATTGTTCACGCAAGCATGGGACTCCCAGTTTGAGGATAGGATCCAAACACAAATTCAAAAATGGGAACACTTAGGCTTCAAAACGTGTCGCGGGGAGAGATGCCCTAGGCAACACCCAAAGGGCACCGCGAGTGGTACAAACACCTCGTGTGCGTCCAATGTAATACGTATCAATCGTCTATGCAGCCGTGGGACTCTTAATTTGAGGATAGGACCCAAATTTGAAACACAGACATACTTAGGCTTGAAAACATGTCGCGGGGGGTGAGCATTCCTGGAGGCACCCAAACAACACTGTGATGGCACGAACACCACGTGTGCATCCAATGTAACACGTATTAATAGGTCGTACAACCACGGGGCTCCTGATTTGAGGATAGGACATGAAAAATCAAACAGACACGCTTAGGCATGAAAACGTGTCGCTAGGGGGCATCCCCAGCGGCACCCAAATGGTATCACGAGTGGCACGCACACCTCGTGCACATCAAACATAACACATAGCAACCATCCGTGAAGTTGTGGGACTCTCAATTTGAGGATAGCTTCTAGACTCGAATTTAAAAACAAGCACACATATGCTTGAAAACATGCCGCTGGGGGCGGGCAGCCCCGGCGGAACCAAAACGGCATCGCGAGTGGTATGAACACCTCGTACAAGTCCAACGTAACACCTAAAAATTGGCTAAACAACTACGGGACTCCCAGTTTAAGGATAGGACCCAAAACGACTTCGAAAATAGACACATTTTGGCTTAAAAATGTGTCGTGGGGGGGAGCACCCCCATTGGCACCCAAATGGCACCCCGAGTAGAATGAACACCTCATACGTATCCAACGTAACTCATAGAAATCATTTGCGTAGCTGCGGCACTCTCGATTTGAGGATAGGACACGGATTCAAAAATAGGCACACTTAGGCTTGAAAAAATATCGTGGGGTAGTCACCCTAGCGGAACCCAAATGGCACCTCACTTGTCATGAACACCTCGTATGCATCAAACGTAACATGTAACAACCGACGGTTCAGCTGTGGGACTCTCGAGTTGAGGATAGGACACGAATTCAAAAATAGATACACTTAGGATCGAAAACGTGTCTCAAGGGGCGGACATCCACAGCACCATCCAAAGGACAACGCGAGTGGCAGGAACACTATGTGTGCATCCAATGTAACACGTAACAACCGACTGCCAGTCGCAGGATTATCAGTTAGAGGATAGGACCCAAACATGAATTCGTAAACGGGCACACTTAGCCTTGATAATATTTCAGCGGCACTCAAACGGCTTTACCAGTAGCACGAACACCTCATACGCTTTCATCGTAACACATAGAAACTGGTCGCGCAGCCGCGGGACTTATGATTTGAGGATAGGACACAAATTAGAGAATACGCACACTTAGGCTTAAAAACGTACCACGAGGGGGAGGGCACACCAGCGGCACCTAAACAGAACCACGAGTGGCCCGTACACCTCGTGTGCATCTAACGTAACACGAAGTAATTAATCGCGCAGCCGTGGGACTCCCAGTTTAAGGAGAGGACGCGACTTCAAAAATAGGCACACTTAGGCTTAAAAACATACCACAAGGGGGCGAGCACCCTCAGCGGAACTCAAATGGCACCGCGAGCGTCACGAATGGCTCGTGTACGTCCAACATAACATGTAACAACTAGTCACGCAGTCATGCAGTCACGGTACTCCCAGTTTAAGGATAAGAAACACGAATTCAAAAACTGGAACACTTAGTCCTAAAAACGTGTCACCGAGGGGGGTACCCCCAGCAGCACCCTAAAGGAACAGCGAGTGGTACAAACACCTCATGCACATTCAATGTATCATGTAGCAACTGTACCCACAACTGTGCTACTCTCAATTTGAGGATAACCCACGAATTCGGAAATAGTCACACTTAGGTTTGAAAATATTCCACTGGGGGGAGAGCATCCCCAAAGGCACTCAAATGACTCCGAGATGGCATGAACACCTTGTGTTCATCACACATAATACGTAGTAAGCGGCCACACATTCGCAGGACTCCCGTTTTAAGGATAGAACATGTAAATGCAAACAGGCATAGTTAGGCATGAAAACGTGTCGCGAGGGGGAAAACACCCCCAGCGACACCCAAATGGCACCGCGAGTGGAATGAGAACTTTATGAACATACAATATAACATGTAGCAACCGACCGCACAGTCGCGGGACTCCTAGTTTGAGGATAGACATCAAATACGAATTCAAAAACAGACACACTTAGGCTTAAAAATGTGCCTGGGGGCGGGCACGCCTAGCGGCACCCAAGCGGAATCACGAGTGGCACGAGCACCTAGTTCATGTCCAACACAACACATAGAAATCGGCTGCACACCCGTACAACTCTCAATTTGAGGATAGGACCCAAACACGACTTGAAAAATAAGCACATTTAGGCTTGAAAACTTGTTATGGGGGAAATGGCAGCACAAGTGGAACGAACACCTCATGCGCATCTAATGTAACACATAGCAACCAGACATACAGCCACAGGACTCTCGATTTGAGCATAGGACACGAATTAAAAAACAGTCACACTTAGACTTGAAAACGTGTTGCGAGGGACGGGAACCCCTAGAGGTAACCAAACTCCATCGAAAGTAGCATGAACACCTCGTGGTATCTAACGTAGCACGTAGCAATCATTCGCACAATCGAGAGACTCCTAGTTTGAGGATAGGACGTGAATTCAAAAATAGGAACACTTAGGCTTGAAAATGTGTCGCATGAGGGCGGGCACCACCAGCGGTACCCAAACGGCACCGTGAGTGGACGATCACCAAGTGTGGGTCCAACGTAACTCGTAGAAATTGATCGACTCCTGGATTTAGGATGGGACCTAAACACAAATTTAAAATCAGGCACACTTAGGCTTGAAAATGTGTTGGGGGAGGGGTCGGTCACCCCCAGCGGCACTCAAACAGCACCATAAGTGGGACGAACACCTCATGTTCTTCCAAAGTAACACGTAGCAACCGATCGTGCATCCGCGGGACTCTCGGTTTGAGGATAGGACACGAATTCAAAAATAGACACACTTATTCTTGATAACGTGTCATGGGGGGTCGGGCACCCCCAGCAGCACCCAAACAGCACTGCGAAGGGCATGAACATCTCGTGCGTATCCAACGTAACATGTATCAATCAATGGTGAAGCAGCAAGACTCTTAGTTTGAGGATAAGACATGAATTTGAAAATAGGTACACTTTTTTTAAGAATGTGCCACTGTGGGGTGACCACCCCCAGTGACACCCAAATGGCACCAGGAGTGGAAAGAACACCTCATGCGCATAAAAAATAACACATAACAATTGGGCTCATAGTCATGAGACTCTGGTTTTGAGGATAGGACCCGAACACTATATCAAAAACATGCACACTTAGTCTTAAAAACGTGTCGCGGGGGGCGAACACCCCAATGGGCACCCAAACAGCACTTTGTGTGGCACGAACCCCTTATGTGCATCCAACATAACATGTAGAAATCGACCTCGAACCCATAGGACTTTCAATTTTAGGATAGGTCCCAAACAAGAATTCGAAAACATGCACACTTAGACTTGAAAACATGTCAGGAGGAACGAGCACCACCAGCGGCGCCCAAACGACACCGCGAGTGGCATGAACACCTCGTGCACATACAACGTACCATATAGCTATCGATCGCACAGCTGTGGGACTCTCAGTTTGAGGATAGGACACAAATTTGAAAACAGGCACACATAGACTTGAAAAACGTATCGCAAGGGGCACCCCCAACAGCACCTAAACGGCATCGCGAGTGGCACGAACACCTCGTATGCGTCCAACATAACCGCAATCGATCACATAACAGCCAGACTCCTGGTTTGAAGACAGTGGTACTGGATCTCAAAAATTAAACATCTAAGATCAAGAATTTTAGTTGAATTATACAATAAATGTCCAAGATGGACTCAAATATCTCTCCCCTATTTTGTCTCAAATGGACAAAGGGTGAAAAATCATAAATAAGCATATATTAACTAAACATAGATGCTAATCAATATGTATCATTCCAATATTCAAATCGCAAGTTATCTAAAGGCTTTGTGAACAAATCTGCCAACTGAAGTTCTGTGGATAAATAGTTTATTTCCAATTCCTTAGATTTTACTAATTCACGTATAAAGTGATGTCGAATATTTATGTGTTTTGTGTGCAAGTGTTGAATAGGATTTTTGGAAATATTAATTTCACTTTGATTATCACAATAGACATGTAATTTATCTTCATTAATGGCATAGTCGCTTAAAATCTGCTTTATCCACATCAATTGAGCACAGCAGCTACCTGTGGCTATATATTCTAATTCGGCTGTGGAAAGCGAAGTGCAATTTTGTTTCTTTTTATTCTAACCTACCAATTTATGACCAATGTAATAACATGCTCTTGAAGTGCTTTTGTTGTCATCGGAATAGCTAACCCAATCAGTGTCGGTGTATCCTATTATGGTGTTAGATGTGTCATTTATGTACCAAATTCCTTGATTTATATTCCCTTTTACGTATTTTATAATCCTTTTGACACACAGTAAGTGATTCTCACACACACAGACAGCATACATTATATCAGGACATGAGGCAGTGAGGTATAGTAAGCTACCTATCGTGCTTCTATATAAGGTAGGATCAATAAATTTTCTATGTTCATCTTTCGATAATTTGATTGAGGTAATCATTGGTGTCCTAGCGTCTTTGGCATTTTTTAATCCAAATTTCTTTACTAACTCTAAGGCGTATTTTGATTGCGACATAAATAACCCATCAGGTAGTTGTTTAACTTGGAGTCCTAAGAAATAGGGTAGCTCTCACATTAATGACATTTGAAACTCCCCATGCAAAATATTTGAAAAGTTTTTAACTTCAGTAGGGGATGTTGATCCAATAATGATGTCATCGATGTAAACCTAGGCGATTAAGACATGTTTGTCAAAAAATTTAACAAATAATGTTTGGTCATTACCACCTCGTCGAAAATCTTTATTGATAAGAAAGGTCGAGAGGTGTTAGTACCAGGACCTGGGGGTTTGCTTTAAACCATATAACACCTTTTTGCAATCTATAGACGTGGTTCAGGTAATGGGGATCAATGAAGCCTTTCGGTTGTTCAACATAGGTTTCTTCTGTCAAAACACCATTAAGAAAAGCGGATTTCACATCCATTTCATAAAGTGTGAAATGTAAATGATAGGCTATTGCTAAGAGTAATTAAGCAGACTCGGGGTGAGTTACGGGGGAAAATGTTTCCTCGAAGTCTATTCCTACACTCTGAGAGTAACCTTGAGCCACTAATTTGGCTATATTTCTAACTATCATCCCAGATTCATCTAATTTATTTTTAAAAATCCACCTAGTGCCGATAACCCTTTTATTTTCTTATCGAGGTATTAGATACCACACGTCATGGCTCTTTAATTGAGCGAGCTCCTCTTGGATAACATCAATCTAAAAAGAGCCATTTAGTGCTTCATTCACATTATTTGGTTCCACTAGGGAAACAAAGCATGAAAAATGAGCAATATTTAGTAATTGGGATCTTGTACGAACAGGCTCATTAGAGTTACCAACTATCTTATCTAAGGGAAGATCTTTAGAAACCCAGTTAGGTACTTACAGGGTCTCAGTTGTTAAAGAATCAAATATCTTTGGAGAGTCATAATTTAAAACATTTTTTGACTCAACCACTATAGTTGTCTCTTGTTCTTAAATCTCAACATTAGTGTCACTAACTATCACATTTATAGATTCCATTAGAACTTTGGTACGTATATTATAAACACAATGGCCACGATTGTTAAGGGAGTAACCTAAAAATATTGCTTTTTCACCATGGATTTCAAATTTAGATAGATGTTATCGGTCTTTGCGAACATACCAAATACTCCCATTTTGAAAATATTTTAAGTTGAGCTTTTTGCCATACCAGAGTTCATATGGAGTCTGTTTGGTATTCTTCCTAAGATAAACCCTGTTGATTATATGACATGCTGTCTGAACTGCGTCAACCCAAAAGTATTTCGACGAGTTCTTAGCAGGTATCATTACCCTATCCATCTCTTGGATTGTGTGATTCGTACGCTCGGATATACCGTTTTGTAGTGGCACTTTAAGAGCACTGAATTCATGTTTATAACTATTAAGGTCACAATATTGTGTTACGCCTAAATCTTTAAATTCACCTCCTCTGTCGCTAATAATTCGGTTCACTTGGGTATCTTTTTCATTTTCAATATGTAGAAGAATTTTTAAAAATTCATGAAATGTGTCGTACTTTTGTTTTAAGAAAGCAACCCAAGTGAAGCGAGTAAAATCATCCACCATAACTAGAATATAATTGTTACCACAAAGGCTTACAGCTCAAGAAAGACCCATGAGATCCATGTGGATAAGCTCTAGAGGCTTTATTGTTAAGATTTCTATAACTTTCTTAGGAGCAATTTTAACTATTTTTCATTCTTGGCAGGGCCCACAAACTACATTTAAAATTAATTTTATTTTGGAAAAGCCTCTAACTATTTCTTGGGAGCTTATTTTCCAAGGTTGTTGTAATTCATGTGACCCAACCTATTGTGCCAAATTTCATTATCTTCCATCATGGCTATATTTCAAATCTCAGTCCCTGGATTTACTCTGTAACAGTTATTCGGAGTTTTAAGGCCTGTAATGATGCAGTCTCCATTCTCGTTCAATTTTTACATTTTATTTTTTAGAAGGTGACTGTGTGGTTGGAGTCGCAAAATTGCGATATACTTAGCAAGTTAGCTTTAAGACCTTTTACTAAAATGATGTCTTCGAGAATAAGTAGTCCCTTTTCTCGAAGTGTCCCATTACCTATGATCTGAGCTGATACTCCATCTCCAAACAAAAAATTTCCTCCTAAGAAGTCAGTTAGTTTAGTATCGTCTCTAGTCATATGGAACAACCTGAGTCTAAATTCCATCCAGAAGAAGTGTGTTCAGCTTTTAAAGCACTAATCACTATGTTACACTTCATATGGGGTATTAGATCATCTTTCCCAACCCAAATTGCTCTAATTTTAAAGCGTTTGCGTGCATTTGCTCTAATATTAAAAAATTTGCTAGCAATTTGTTTTTTGAAAGATTTGTGTGCATTTTCTTTAGTTTTGAAATTTTTTTTAGCATTTGGTTTAGTCATGAATCTAGGACTCTTTCTCTTTGACTTCTTTTTAGTATGAGATCGTTTCTTCCTATTTCTATAGTTAGAGTTCTTATCAGGCTGCCTAGGAAACACGTAGTTATTTCTGTTCTATCTAGAATAGTTAAATTTTTTATAAACAGGTAAATTGAAGACGGGCTTATACAGACGTTTCTGAAAACATTCTTCAAGGCAATGTCCTTAAACATCGCAGTAAAAACAGTATTAATGGCAAGATGGTTTTTTAAGATTTTGAAAATATTTAAAAATTGGCTTGTCCATTTGTTGGACTTTAGCCTTATGTATAACTGCAACAAGTTGAAACAAAGGGTCTCCTTGCCTTGTAGGGAGCATACATACTTATCCTTAAGCTCAACATTAGACTTAGAATTATTTCTCATAACAATGTCTGGTTCTTTTTATTTATTATCAAAGTTATTTTTCAATGCTTGAACATCTGGACATAAGTCATTAGGTCTTATTCCTCCAGACACAAATTTTACATTTGGAAGAGGTTTGTTTGGTGCCTTAGGTTTTTTTTCAAATCATATGCTAGTTTTATCATCAGAATTGGTTTTACGTGACGCTACACAATCTTCAAAACATTTAGCTTTATTTTTAAATTTAGAAAAAATTTGAAGATTATTGAAACTTTCTCTTTAAATTGTTCCAATTCCAGTAAAG
Source organism: Sambucus nigra (assembly GCA_949130495.1). NCBI lineage: Eukaryota > Viridiplantae > Streptophyta > Magnoliopsida > Dipsacales > Adoxaceae > Sambucus > Sambucus nigra. The sequence goes on from OX422214.1 coordinate 53,496,151, forward strand.
TAGCTTTGTATTTCTTTTCCAAAATTTCATTTGACTCAGAAAGTTCTTTGATTTTTTCAAGAAAATACCTAGTTTTATTTTCATAATCCAGACATTGAGAGGTGTAGTCCTCAGCGCTCTGTTTTACCATAAGACTTAGTTCTTCTATTTTCTCAGTAAGGTCCTTGACTGTTTTTTCAAGTTTAGTGCTCTTCCTAAGAGTTTTGGTATAGAGTGTGTGAATGTCTGGGACGTCTTCATTATCGGAGTCACTAAGTGCGGTGTGTGGATTGTCCCCTAACACTTCATTTTTAGGACTCACACACACATTCAATTCGTCATTCAAATGTTCCTTTTTACTCACACACCCCGTGGATGAACTATTAATAGTATCAATAGCATTAGCAGTCTCTAGTCACAAAGCAAACAAAATAGTATGCAAAATATCATGTGACATAGCAAGATTAGACATCTTATTATCAGGTTCAGCATGAAGTCTAGGCTTATCATCGGTATATATAATCTTAGCAAAAAATGACATGCAAGGATCAAACACTTTGGGTGATTCAGGCCCATCATTATCTGAGTCGCTTGAATCGTCCCAAGTCTTACAAATATTGTCCCTATTATTTTTGTTATTCTTATTCAGATTAACTCTACACTTGTTGGCCATGGGACCTAATTTTTCTCATCTAAAGCATTCAACATTTTTAAGATATTTGTCAAATCTATTGTTGTTTTGAGTCTAATTTTTATCATGTTTTCTCTCATGAGGTCTATTATTAAAGAAATTTGAATAAGCAGGCTTGTCTTGTTTAGAAGCAACATTGTTTTTAAATTTCAAAATCTTTGTAAAATATTTAGACATTAAGACAATTTGATTATCCTCATCAGAATCTAACTCAATGTTGGGAACAGTAAACTCAGGTTTAGTCACTTTAGACTGAAAAATAAGATTGGGACTGGAATGTTTCTTTTGAGTGTTGGACAGATGTTTCTTAAATTCTAATTCCATTCCCACTATTCTTAGCTTACTACTGAGGAGTTCAGGTGTTAAGTTAGGATCGTCCATCTCCTCAATAGCATAGCATTTATTATCAAACTTGGATGGAATTGATCTCAGAATTTTAGACACAATCTATTTTCTATCATACACAATGCCATTAGCATGCAGTTTGGTAATTGTATTAATCAACCTAATGTAAAAGTCAGCGAAAGTCTCAGTCTCATTCATAATGAGTGTGTTGTATTGTTGTATGAGCATTTGGGTCTTAGCAACCTTAACACGTGTGTCACCTTCATGGGCAGTGACCAACGTGTCCCAGGCTTCCTTACAGGTAGAACAAATAGATATTCTCTTAAATTCATGTTCATTGATCGACATAAAAATAGCATTATTTCCCTTATTGTTATTATAGGAGGCCAATTTTTCTTTCTTAGTAAACTCGCTTGGGAATTTTTTAACTCTTATAGTACTACCTTCTGTATCAGGCATAGTTGGCTATACGTATCCGTTTTCTATAATTTCCCAGGCTTCATCTCCCAAGGTCCCTTGGATGAAGGCTCCCATCCCAACTTTCAAGTAAAGGAAGTTAGTCCCATCAAAAAGGGGAGGCCTAGACAGATTCCCTAATCTCTCAAATTTCTCGTCCATATGTTTATTTTGAAAAACAGTTTCAAAAACACAGGATCTAAAAGATTTTGTCAAAACCAAATGCTAGGCTCTGATGCCAATTGAAAATACCTTATAAAGTCGTTTAACAGAAGTTAAAATAGTCTACAATTTTCTGAAGTTGTTTCTTGAGGAAACCCTTTCAGAAAACAAATTATTAATGCAAGATGTGTTTAGAAAATATTATGAACGAGTAATTTCAGAACTTACGAAATAAGGTTTTAAAATCCCAACAACTAAGACTAGCAGTGTAGTAGTATGACTGAAGAAATAAAAAACACACAATGCAAGGGAATTTTTTAACATGGTAAAACCCCACCCAAATGGGGAAACATCCACGGAGGTCTCTACACCTCAAAATGAAAAATCCACTAGAATGAATTTAGGTTACAAGCAAGCAACGAAACTTAAACACATAAAAAGTAGACCTAATTCTAAGTTAAGAAGTAATACCAGATCCGTTAGGTAACTCCAACTGTTAAGGCTCTAATTTGGTCTACTTATGATCCTTCTTTACGTCGACCCTATGTGGTCAAAATCTCTTTACCAGCACACTATTTAAGTGATATTATGTGAAATGTGTTATGAGTGAAGTTCCTAACACATGCATGTACTCACACACACTTATACAAATGATTCCTACAAATTACAAAGGCTTCTGAGTATAAAATCCCATATTTCACACTAATGAAAATAAATTTGATCTTTAATACTGTAAAAACTTTCAAATATGTCTTCTTGAGAGTATTTAAAAAAGAAAGACCCCAGGAATATTATCTATTCACAAGTTTTTCAAAATGAAAAAATCGAATCTGAAAACTTGCAAACCCTTTTTTATTTTTGTAAAATTAGAGAATAGATTTGTTGGATATAGACAAGATACAAATATTTTAAAACAAACCCAATAAGATAATATGATTTCTAAACTAAAGAAATCAAGTTCTAACAGATTAAGTGACTGTATCACTTTGAATCGGACCTACAAGTTTCTATATAGAGAAACGAGTAATGATTTGAGTGATGGTGCTAGGAAGGGTATTAAAACCAGAGAGGAATTGAACTTTGAATATCAGAAAACCCTAAGCACTCAAGAATGTATTTTGAAGAAATTTGAACAGAGTTTGGTTTGGGATTTCTATGTCTCTCATGATTTCTTTTTCTCTATCTTATCTCTCTCTGTGTTTTTTCTCTCAAGGTCTCCAAAGATTGGAAATAAGGGGACAACAGTCTCATTTATAGTGATCTTGGAAGAATTTGGAAACTCTATTCATATCAACGGTTGTGATCAACTTGACCGTTTGAAGTCGAAGATCAATAGCTCATAATGGGCCGCATTTAAACACATTTTGATCGGTTCTTTTTATTATCACAATGATTGAATAAAGATGCATGCAGATCATTGAGAAATGTAATCGAACGTCCAAGATTAAGTTTGGTTTATGTGAGATATAGAAAGCACAATCTCAATAGGTAAATGATCAACACGTGTATGGTTGTAATGGCTTAACAGACCCTTGTCATTAAAGTTTTAAAAAATATAATTTGTACCCACAATAGTCTCTAGCACTTTCGTATTCTACCCAACCCAGTTTTTAGGAAGTTTTGCAAATTCAATATTAATTCCAAACATTTTTAAAACCTTAAATTTATCTTTTAGAATACGATTTTTAAATGTTTAAAAATTCCAAATAAATATTAAAAAACTGTAGAAAATTCCTTTTAGCCCATATTACCACACACACCTCATAAATGTATAAAAATATGCTAAGTGCAATCCTAAAATGTGTTGTGATGTTGGTATTCTACCTGTTTGGCCATTTTCATATTGATGTAGCTATCTTTGAAGATCTTGATAAGGCAATGAGGCTTAGGGAAAAAATATGGATGACACGAATTTTGTCTCTATATCCAAACTAGACAAGCTCCTATATATTAGACTCAAGTAAGTCATATATATATTGTGCTTCAATGTTCCGCGGGAGGGCACCCTCAACAGTACCCAAACGACGCTACGCGTGGAAAGAAAATGTCGTGTGCATCTAACGAAACATGTAGCAACCAGTCGCGTAGCCACAGCATTCTCGATTTGAGGTTAGGACCCAAACACAAATTCAAAAACCCAAACACTTAGTCTTGAAAATGTGCAGCAGGGGGCTGGCACCTCAGTGGCACCCAAATGACACCGCGAGTGGCACGAACAGCTCATACGCATCCGACGTAATACGTAGCAATCGGTCGTGCATCCGCGAGACTCCTGATTTGAGGATAGGACACAAATTCAAAAACGAGCACACTTAGGCTTAAAATTGTGCAAAAGTGGGCGAGCACCCCCAGCGGCACCCAAATGGAACCTCAAGGGGCGTAAACACCTCGTGTGCATCCAACGTAACACGTATCAATTAGCCACGTAGCCGCAAGATTCTCGATTTCAGGATAGGACACGAAAATACAAACAGGCACACTTAGGCTTAAAAACGTGTCGTGGGGAGACGGGTACACCAACGGCATCGAAAGTGGAATGAACACCTCATGCACATCCAACATAATAAGTAACAATCGATCGTGCAGTCGCAGAACTCCTAATTTGAGGATATGACTCGAATTCGAAAAAAGTCATACTTAGGCTTGAAAACATGTCGAGAGGGCGGGCACCCCCAACGGCAACCAAACGGCACCGCAAGGGGCACGAACACCTCACGTGAATCTAACGTAACACACAATAACCGACTGTGCGAGTACACAACTCACAATTTTAGGATAGGACAAGAATTCGAAAACAGATGCACTTAGTCTTGAAAACGTGCCGCGAGGGGACGGATACCCCCAGTGGAACCCAAACGGCCCTTAAAGTGGCACAAACACCTCGTGCGTGTCAAACGTAATAGGTAGCAACCGGTTGAACCACCATGGAACTCTCAGTTTGAGTATAGGACCCAAATGAAAATTCAAAACAGGCACACTTAGGCATGAAAACATGCCATGGGGGGACCACCAACGACACGCGAGTGGCACGAGTAACTCGTGGGCATCCAACGTAACACTTAACAATAGGTCTTATAGCCATAGGATTCCCGATTTGAAAATATTGCACGAATTTGAAAATAGGCCCACTTAGGCTTGAAAACATCTCGCGGGGGAGGCCACCCCTAGCGACACCCAAATGGCACCGCGAGTGACATGAACACCATGTGAACATCCAACGTAATATGGAACAACTGACCGTGTAGCCACCGAACTTTCAGTTTGAGGATAGGATACAAATTCAAAAATAGGCACACTTAGGCTTGAAAACGTGCCGTGGTGGGCGGGCACCCCCTGCGTCTCTAGAATGGGATCATGAGTGGGACGAACATCTTGTGCATTTCTAACGTAAAATGTAGAAACCGTTTTCGCAGTCATGGGACTTCTGGTTTGAGGATAGGACCCAAACACGAATTTGAAAATAGGCAAACTTAGGCTTAAAAACGTGTCGCGGAGGAGCAGGCACCCCTAGCGGCTCCCAAACAGCTCCGTGAGTGGGATAAAAACCACGTACACATCCAACATAACATATAGCAACCAACCGTTCACCCGCGGGACTCCCGGTTTGAGAATAGGACACGATTTGAAAATAGGTTCACTTAGGCTTAAAAGCGTGTCGCGAGGGTGGGCACCACTAGTGGCACGAACACCTCGTGTGTGTCCAGCGTAACACATAGCAATTGAACGTGCAACCGTGGGATTCCTGGTTTGAGGATAGGTCATGAATTCTAAAACGGGCACACTTAAGCTTAAAATGTGTCGTAGAGGGATGGGAACCCCTAGGGCACCCAAACGGCATCACAAATGGCACGAAAAGCTCGTGCGCGTCTAGCATAACACTTAGCTACTATTTGTGCTGCCGCGAGGCTTCCACTTGGAGGATGGGACATGAAAATGCAAACAGGCACACTTAGGCTTAAAAACTTACTGCGGGGGGACGGGCACCAGCAACACCAAAAAGGGTACGAAAAGTGGCACGAACACCTCGTGAGTGTCCAACGTAACACGTATCACCGTTCTCGATTTAAGGATAGAATGCGAATTTGAAAACTAGCACACTTAGCCTTGAAAATGTATCATGAAGGGGCAAGCACCCCCGATGGAACCCTAATAGCACTACGAGTTCCACGAACACCTCGTGCGCATCAAACGTACCACGTAGTAATCGATCGTGCAGTCACGAGACTCTCAATTTGTGGATAGGACACAAATTTGAAATAGGCACACTTAGGCTTGAAAACATGCTGCGAGGGAACGGGCACCCCAGTAACACCTAAACGGCATCGCAAGTGGCATAAACACCTCGTGCGCGTCCAACGTAACACATAGCAATCGATTTTCCAGCCACAGGACTTTCGATTTGAGGATAGGACCCAAACATGAATTCAAAAATAGGCACAGTTAGGCTTAAAAGTATGTCGCGGGGAGGGCAGGCACCCCTAAAGGCACCAAAAGGGTACCGCGAGTTAGAAAAACACCTCGCGTGTATCCAGGGTAACACTTAGCAACCAATTGCACATCCACGAGCCTCCTGATTTGAGGATAGGGAATAAATTTGAAAACAAGCACACTTAGGCTGGAGAACTCACATGAGGGGACGAGCACCCCTAGCAGAACCCAAGCAACACTATGAGTGACACGAACATTTTATGTGCATCCAACGTAACATGTAGCAACTGGCGGTGCAGTTGAAGCACTCTTAATTTGAATATAGGACTCGAAATCAGAAACAGGAACACATAAGCTTAAAAATTTACTGCAAAGGCAGGCACCCCCAGTGACACCAAAATGGCACTACGAGTGGCGTGATCACCTCGTACACGTCCATCATAACATATAGAAATCAGCCACATATATTTTGTCACCCTGATTTGAGAATAGGACCCAAATACGAATTCAAAAAGAGGCACACTTAGGCTTGAAAACGTGTCATAGGTGGCGAGGACCCCCAACGACACCCAAACGGCACCGCGAGTAACACGAACACCTTGTGTACGTCCAACGTAACACATAGCAATTGCTCATACAATCGTGGGACTCTCGATTTGAGGATATGACAGTGTAGGAGAGTAGTGTGACTTGGGTATATTAATAACTGGAATGGGTGAGGCGTGATCACTCCAATGGACTCTGTCTTTAAGGTCCTCAAAGTTTCAGGAGCAGCTCTGGTATAATACATTCCTCTTCTGGTAAAATTTGAGTAAATGCTATGACTTATTCCTATAAGAAGATGAACTTCACAAATAATAATGGTAACTTAAAAAGGGTGATCACCTGATAATAATGGTTGTAATGATGGGAGCAAATAGACAAGCACTTAGAACTTTGACATAGAGTGGGAAGAGAATACTAGGTTTGGTGTGGTTTTGCAGAGTAACGACTTTAACTTGATTTTTATGTTTAGACTTAACCTCACCAAAGGTTCCTATTTATAGGGGAGTACTAGAGATGATTTGGGGCTTTTATGGTGCCGAAAATGAGAGGGAATCTGAGGGATAAGGTCCATAATGTACATTTTGTCCCTATATATCTGCAGTCGCCTTTCCCCTTTGACAGGAGACACCTGGGTGCAAACCAAAGTCAAAAATAAATGTGCCTCCTAATGGTGAAAAAATATATGATTTGGTAAATATCATTTCAAATGGTAACTTGTTATACCAACTTTGTAAAGCTTAAGAGTGACCTTGAGGGCCACCCTCTCTAAAGTCATTTTGTAAAAGTGCTTTTTCTTGTGAGTAACCCCTTGGCTACTCACCTCAATTATAACTAAGTGTGAGATGTATGAGGAATTGAGTGACTCCTACAATTCCTCTACTAGTATTCTCTTTATCTTAAAGTGACAAATGGTTGAGCTTACTTGACAAACCTTGCCTCTCAGCCGCCAAACCAAAACTCCCAGGAGATCCCAACTGACCTGCTTGAGCCCTGCTTGCTCAACTAAGCTACCTGTGTAAGAAAATAAACATTAATACTTTATTTCTTAAAAAGTGAACAATTCTTTGGAGGAGGGCCACTCATGGTGGTCCTCCTCATCCTCAGTCATTTCTCTATATAATATTAATTTTGGGTTGAGGGGTCACTCAAGGTGACTCCCCTTGTCCTAATACATTTTGCCTTGTTTCACAGTGTATGCAGTGCGAGGGGGGCACTAGAGGTGAACCCTCTCATTTATATATCTATCTTTGGCAGAGGGGTCATTTGTCTTGTACTCCCTCACCATAAATCTCATTTAACATTGATCATGGCTAAGGGGCCACTCATAGTGCATCCCCTCGCCATCAGCTGTTATAGTTTTCCTTTCTCTTGGTCGAGGGGCCACTCGTGGTTGACTCCCTCTCCACAAACTATTAATGTTGAATATATTGGCTAAGGGGCCATCTGTGGTGGATCCCCTTACCCCAAAATATTATTTCGCACTGGTTTTGGCTAAGGTGCTACTCAAAGTGGACCCCCTCACCATAAGTTACCTCTTGCACTGAGTTTGGAAGAAGGGTACACTTGTGGTGAAATCCCTCACCCTTGAGGTGTTGGTCCTTGGGATTGGTGATGCCCCTCTACATTAGTTCCCTCGTGTAAAATCCTTTGTGATGGGTAAATCAAAGGGTTTTGTACGAAATGATCACTTTGTCTTGGAATATAAGAAGTTTCATACCATTACATCATTACATTATTGGCATTAAATGACTCTGCCACTTCGGCTAACATTGATAGTCTCGAGGAGACACGTATCAACCTAGGAACATACATACCATTATTTGGGGTAATCATCTCTCCTCCATTTGTCCGTAAGAAGTGTGGGTCTTTTCTGGTATAAAAGGCAAGCTAAAAGTAAGAATTTATTTTTACTTATAACATTTCAAATCCCTTGATAGCTTTATCAATGCGAGAGAGAAAAACCCTCAATTATCGTCCCTTAGTAAAAACTTTAAGTTTCTTGTTCCCGTGGCTTTTTCATCAAACGTTTCTTCCTCCGCCGTCTCAATCTCCACTAGCGAACTGATAGTGAGGTCTTTCCCTATTTCTATCATCGTTTCCACCAAGATAACCACCAAAGTTACCACTATATCTACAACCATCATTGGTTCCATCTCTTTCATCGCAGTTGGTTCATTTTCAGCGGGGTTTTTGGTGGCGAGTCCCCCATCTAAGCCCACTCTCTCAAAATCCCAAAGGAAGTACATATCCAATCATACAAAAATAGATTTTTATCTTTTACCACCTATCCCCCTAGTTTGGGGAACATAACTTTTTCATGGAGGGTCTCAAAAAGTTTGAGGAGTAGTTTGTGGCTAAGTTAACCGAGCAACCCTTCTTAAGGTTTGTTGAATCTGTTGATTCAGAGATTATCTTAGCTGACAGCATTTTGAGAGTGTGAATATATAGGGGTGATTTACCCTATTCCGACTTAAACGTGGATGATCGCGAGGGTTCTCCTAAATAGTGGTATTGTTGGGTAGAATATATTTTGGTTAAACCTACCCATAAGGCTGCCATCGAGCAACTAGGCATGATGAGGACCCTTGATAGTTTGAAGACTTGTACTATTGCTAAGAACTCTACCACCCTCAATCTCCTACCCTCTAATAGAGTATTAATTCACACACTTTTATCATCAGCTGAGGTGAATTTTCTCTTACATTGGAAGATATTTGCGAGTTAACTGCCCTTACCCTTTGGGAGATCATTTGTTCACATACGGCTATGAAGACAATGTGGAGAAGGAAATGTGCGAGGATATCCATCAAGAATTATTTGATTGACCTCGCTACGTTGTTATCAACAAGATAGGGTCCACTAAGCATTCTTTTATAAAGTGGCAAAGATATTAGTTGAGGAATTTTAAGCCCGGTCCAAAATAAGGCAGTTCGAGCAGGGCCCTCGCAAGCCAAGATGGCCCCAAGTTCAGTCCTAAGTAGGTTTTTGTTTTAAGGTAGACCAATAGACTCCCCTTGCGAGTTGTTATTTCCCCTCGCAGTCATGCTTGCTCAAGGGAGGGATGTTCCCTCGTAGCACTTACATTGGGTTCTCTCTACCTCTTTATGTGGACATGGATTAGTCTCATGGTCATTATGATGTGATCAACTTTGAAATTCAAATATTTTAATGCCCATTTTATTTGAGAGGTTCCCTAACTTTTCCCTAGAGGCTTTCCAGTTACACAGCGATGCATTTCGCATTACCAGATAGCATAAGAAAAATCTCAAGCAAGAGTTGGGTCCCTTAATTGACAATATTGATGAATTTTCATTTCGCCCCTATTGCAAGTGAGTGGGGGCACATTTTCGTGGGGTTTCTTATCATCTTTTTTTGGCACCTTTTATCATCCTTCCAACATGGATTGAGTGGCAGACTGCCCTCACATTTTTTTCGTGGGTATAGTCCTTCCTTGCTTACTTCTCTCGGTTACGGAACTTGGGCACGGAGTTAAATTTTATCATTTAAAGAGGGTGAGAAGATAACTTGTGTATGACCAGGGAATTTACACCCTATTTATCCCTCGAGCACTGAGACCACTTTTGAGGGGATGATCCAAAGGACTGATGAATTTGGTGACTTTTTTATACTTGCTTGAGACTATCTCCCCTCATTTAGTCACTCGTGATTTTCCCTGTGGCAGTGACATATTTGACTTATCAAAAATTGCATCCAGGACGTGCCCCACGAAACCATCCCGACTAAAATTTTGAATACTGATAAATATTTGGGCAAAAGGACACAAAAATAATTATGGTTTTGTAGTTCAATTATAAAGGCCCCTCTCGAGAAGGTCACTCCCGTCTTAATGAGGCCTCTGTGCGAGGAATCTATTTATGCGAAGCACCCTGAGCCCCAGCTAACCAAGGCCAAAGGAAAGGAGAAGGCCAAGTCTAAGGCCCCCTATAATAGAATACATACATACGTGGATGTTATAACTTTATTACTGCTTCTATTACTGCCTTTACCTCCCCTACTTCCCCTGTGAGGACTAGAGAATGCAAAAAATAAAAAGAAAGTGTGTGTTAAAGCTGTTGTTCCTCCTTTTACTCCAGATCAAAAGTCAAACTCTCATGCTTATAGGGTGAAGGAGGCCTATAAGACCGTTCGCGAGCAAGGTTACAAACCTTGGGAATCTCTATTAAGGAGCCAACCATTTCATCTGCCCCTGTTACTGAAGGTACACTAGTTAACTCATCTTTACTTAGTGAAATTGCTAGACATGGGGTTTTTTATATGTCACAAATATTGCGTATTTATGCCCTTTATCTTTGTGCATTCTAGCACTTTTATGTTCCTTATGCCTATATTTATGTTCGTTAACCAGATAACCTCTATTTTGTATGTTTATATGCTTTGCTAGGTATAATTGAGCTTTTATAGGTATTGGAATACTTAAGGCTTGGATTAGTTGCTTTTCGAGGAAGTTTTATCGTCTAACTCAACTTCAAGGGAATTTTAGTCAATTTATACTTCATTTTAGGCTTAGTGTAACTCCATAAAATCAACGTTTATTAAGTTAGCTTCGTATAGCCGTCAACGACACGTCGTTTCGAGTTCGAACGAAAAAGTTAGAGCTAATTACGTGAAGCACCTTTTCTCCCATGTAAAGACCAGCTCATCCAAGAAAACAGGGCACCGGTCAACCGGCCCTGAGCCCCTGGTTGACCGGTCATTCAGCTTAGGCCTACGAACCAAGTTAGGGGACTTCAAACATGATCATCGATCGATCGGCCCCCTGGCCACGGTCGACTAGTCCTCCTAGTTTTCAGTCCTTGTTTCTTTTTCTTATTTCCACTTACTATTAAAGTGGGGTTTTGCTCATTTGCAAGACATCTATCTTTTTGTTTAGTTTTAGGGTTTCAATTTTGGGGAGTTTCCCTCTCCTCGCCTCTTTGGGTTAATCCCCATTTATGTAAGTATATTTTACTATTCATTATCTTCTTTACTTGTTTTATGCTTTATTTCCTTTATTTCTTACCTTGTCTCTTATTTCCTTGCCTTCCATTTAGCTCTTGTTGGTTAATTAGTTGTTTTCATTTGTTAACTTGGTTTATTTCTTGTTTTAATTATGTATTGTATCTAGTTTAAGGGTTGGGGGCATATTTCTCCCATTAATGGATCTCGAGCTATGAAATATGGGTTTTGGGTCAAAACACGTTTAATTGAAACCTCATGTATTAAAGTTAGAATATTATGTGTCTAACTTTCTTTGTCATTTAATGTTAGTATTTAAAGATGTAATCCAATTTTTATCCATCTGTGACCATTTTCGATTATATGTTTAATCTTTCATTGTTGAATTAATTTTCTTCATGATTGATGTTTACAATCAATTGAATATGCTCGGTTAAATGTTTTTTATCCTTTTTACGCATTATTTAGCCCTCGGCGGGGATGTGACCCTAATCCCATTTTAGTGTTCTTGTCTAGTTTTATTTCTTTTTCCCTTTTTCCCTTTTAAACCTCCATCACCTTTTACACTTTTATTTCAAAAATAATAAATCTATTAAAGTCTGTCAAACATTGCCTATGGATTTTCGAGTACCGAATTGGCCGTTATACCCCATATAGAGTGTAATCATCGTTTAGGTATTTTGCATTGTGTTTGGAAGCCGATAACAACGATTTGCGTATCTACACAGATGCATGATTTTCGTCGCATCAAAATGGCACTGTTGTCGGGGAGTGTTTGTTATAGATTGTAATTCATTTATTATTTTGTAATATTATTTTTTATATTTGTATTCGGTTTTTTCCCTTACTTTTTTACTTATGATAAATTGTTTCGAGAATCTTGAAATTTTGGTGCATGTTGCATCTTTGAATTGCCTACTTTGAAATGTCTAGCTATAACTCTTTAGATAACCTTAATTGTTATGATAATAGTTTTCCATGTTACACTCCCACGATTACACGAGAATGCCTATAATTTCTTGAAAATGAACGACTTGAGCGTGAAATTCAAGAATTTGTAAGTAATACATCATCGCCTTGGGAAGAAATTTTTGAAAGTGGGGAATCCTCAAGCTATTAGCAAACCTCTCAAGAAGATGTCATGTCTTCTTGTTAGTTTGATCATGAGTTGGATTTCAAGGAATTGAATGACCAATCAGAGAGTTTTAAAGCTTGGTCTTTATAAATAAATGACTAACTCAATGAGATCATTTCTTCTTCACAAAGACCTATGGAGGTTGAAACTTAGGTTTCACCGTCACCCTTTTTTTATGAAGATAATTGATAGTGATCCAAGCACTTTGGAATATCAACCTCTTATTTATATTTCAAATTATGTTGATGTTTAAGGTCCTTCATTTCCTTTATTCCCTACTATTTTTTAACCATTAGACTTATCACAATAACTGATAGAAAGTCTTGAGTGCGTTGACCCAATTCTAGAACGGGAATGTTATTTCGAGATGCTTCATCTCATGGGCTATTCAATTGCACTTGCCCTACCTCCTTTTCCAATTAATAAAACTTAGGGATGTGATTTTAATTTTCCCAAGATCAATGTGATCTTATCACCCTTAGCATCCAAACCCCCCATCACCCTACTAAATTTTTTAATTGGTGATGGTTCATTTCTTATGCCTTTCACATGCCTTCCGTTGTTCAAATGAAATTTTTATTTTTGACAGGCATGCACTCGGGTGAGGGTACACAATTAATCGCTCAAAATCAAATCTTAATTTGGGTGGACCCTCAAAAATTTTAACTTCTAGTGTATAGTTAGTTAGAAGTTAAAATAGGAGGTTGTAAATAATTAGTGTTTCTTTCTTTCTTTTTCTCTCTTTTTAATTTTAAGTCTAGTGTAATTAGTTAAAGTTTTTGATTATTTTTTTTGTTATGCTTGGTTCTAATAGATTTAATAGATTCAATGGCTCGTACTTATCGGGGATCGCTCCACTTTGGGTAATATTTTTCTTTTCCTCTCTTTATGGTGTGTTCTTGATTTGCATTGAGGACAATACAACATTTAAGTTAGGGGTGTGGTATATTTTATCCATTCATTGTTAGTTTCATTGACTTGATCACATGTCCTTTACTAAGCATTTTTTTTGTAAAAAGTGGAAAATTTTCAAAAAAAATTCTTTCTTTTTTCTACTTTATTGGGCGTTTTGCCCTTGTTTTCGATGATAAATTTTAATTAATGCCCGATCCAATAGATCACTCAATGATGGATGATCTCTATTGTAGAAGTTATTAGACTTTAGTCCTCATATCATCGATATTATAACTTCATGGATTAAACTTTAATCCCATGAGCACATGCACTTTTCATATTTTAATGATTTGGTTTGAGGCGTTTATAACTCGATAATATTTGTTGCACTGTATATACTTACACCGAGTGAACTTTGGGCTTTTCTTCATTTGTGAGGGTTATACACTACTCTTTCCTCCTTGAAAGCGTTGACTTCGTCAGTAATCTCACCATTCTTTCATTTGGATGTTCATTAATTGAGTTCGTTTATGAAATGTGTTATTTTAGCATGATTTTCAAATTTATTTTGATTCGAGAATTGCGTAAACTTTAGGAAATGATCATAGGCAATCTTTGTTATATCACCCATATTAACCTTGACCTCACCTTATATGTTTCTCCTAGTCAACCCCTTTGAGCCTTAAAATAACCTTTCGTTTCATAACCCAAAATCCCATAACTAACTCCACATTAGAGTTATAAACCATACTTACCTTCCTTACCTTTATTTGGAATGATACTTGGGATTGAATGATGTTCTTGTTATGTGGTTTCAATTAAGCATGGGAAAGTGAAAAAAGTGAAGAAAAGAAAAAAGTAAAAAAGAGAAGAAAAAGTGAAAACGCAAAAGAAAACAAAAGATAAAATGAGAAAAATAAAAAGAGAAAGAGAAAGTTTATATACGATGTAAATAGTGTTCAATAATCCTTGTCGCTCTCTAATTTCATATTTAATTCTTGTTATGGAAATCATTTTCCAATTTTGAAATTGCCCGTAATTTTCCATTATCCCAAGTTTTTCATCCCCAAGCACCTTTGAATTTGTAAATAATCCATTCCTCTCTTAACCTTAACCCCAAACCTACACTATGCCCCTATAAAAGTCCTATGTGATCCTAGGGTGAATTCAATTCAAAAGTTAAAATAATTGCGATAATCTATGAAAAAAATAATTTACCTCCTTTAATGACGGTATCTTTCATTGAAATTACAAGTTTTTCATTTTATATATAGCTTCTTCATTAGTGAGATGTGTGCGACCTAGTTTCCATTTACATTTACTCTTTATGTCCGCATGTCCCGTGTATTACCTCCCTTTTATAGTGATTTCATTTGTTGAGTCTATACACCGGTGAGTATTGACATATATGCGCGCTTTAATGCTTATCCGATTTATAAAAGTTTTGCCAAATCATACTTTGCATGTGCTCGTTATCCTCCAACTTTTAAGGTTTCAATTCTACGAGTTCATTCTATAATGCTAATAATATGAACTTTTCTATGAATTCATTCATTATGCTAATAACGTGTTTGAAATCTTATTCGTTATTGTTGGTCTTGTCGCATGGTTGTTAGGAATTAGTTTTGAGTAAACTTTCATGTTTGTGGGTTTAATCCCGAAAAACCCTTACGAGACAACACTCGTCCACTAGGGTAACCCAGGGGTTTAACGGCTTATTGCATATGCAAAATGCAATCATGTTCCCAACGAATGTGGAATTTATACTTTTATGCACATACACGTTTTTCACCACTTCCTACTGGGACTGGCTTGGTTTTGTTTCATTACTAGGGACAAGAAATGTTTAAGTTAAAGGGTGTGATATGTCACGAATATTGCATATTTGTGCCTTTTATAGTTATGCATTTTATCACTTTTGTGTTCCTTATACCTATATATATATATATATATATATATATGCTCGTTAACCAAATGATCTATATTTTTTATGTTTATATGCTTTGCGAGGTATGATTGAGCTTTTGTAAGTATTAGAATGCTTAAGGCGTGGATTGGTGGCTTTTTAAGGAAGTTTTGTCATCTAACTCAACTTCAAGGGCATTTTTGTCATTTCATACTTTATTTATGGCTCAGCCGAATTCCACGAAAGCGTAGTTCCTTAAGTTACCTTCATGTGGCTGCAAACGGCATGTCGTTTTGAGTTCGAATGAAGAATTTAGAACCAATTCCGTGAAGCATATATCTCCCATGTAAAGACCCAGACATCCAAGAAAACAGGACACCGGTCGATCGATCTGATCCCTCATTCGACCGGTCATTCAAATTAATCCTACGAAGCAAGACAGGTGCTTCAAACACGATCAACGGTCATCTGGTCCCCTGGATTCAGTCAACCGTTCCTCCCAATTTTCAGTCGCTTGTTTCTTTTTATTTTCTTTTCATTTTATTTCTATTTCCACCTACTATTTAAGTGATTTTTTGCTCATTTTAAAATACATCTATCTTTTTGTTTAGTTTTAGGGTTGGAATTTTAGGGAACTTCCCTCTCCTCACCTCTTTGGGTTAATACCCATTGATGTAAGTATATTTTATTATTTATTTTCTTCTTTACTTGTTTTATGCTTTATTTCTTTTATTTCTTGTCTTATCTTTTATTTCCTTGCCTTGCATTTAGTTTTTGTTAGTTAATTAGTTTTTTCATTTATTAACTAGGTGTATTTCTTGTTTTAAGTATGTATTGTGTCTAGTTTAAGGGTTGGGGTCAATTTTTTGCCATTAATGGGTCTCGAGCTTTGAAATCAAGGTTTTGGGTCAAAACGCATTTAATTGAAACCTTGTATATTAAAGTTGTAATATTATGCGTTTAACTTTCTTTGTCACTTCTAATAACAATTTTTTTCTTTATTTTTACAATATTCTTTCTAATATAG
This sequence comes from Sambucus nigra, assembly GCA_949130495.1. Taxonomy (NCBI): domain Eukaryota; kingdom Viridiplantae; phylum Streptophyta; class Magnoliopsida; order Dipsacales; family Adoxaceae; genus Sambucus; species Sambucus nigra. Next base: position 53,512,676 of record OX422214.1, read on the forward strand.
CTAGTTTTGATTGACCCTGTAGCTTTCTTTTGTGTTCCCTACCAGCGTGAGGGCTTCTTTTATATCCTCTTGCACAGTTCAGGTAATAGTCAATATTTTTTTAACTTATTTTTTTTATTTGAGTCCTCTTAGGTTTATTCTATTTACATTTCTTTCCTATCCATATAGAGGACTATTTCTCCTGGCAGCAGTGCCCCCCTTCCTGCTTCTTTCGCGATAGGTCTCTATATAGTTGTACCCTCAGCCACTTCATCTCTAGAGGTATTCTTAGCATTCCTTTACTTTCAGCCTTTCCTTTGTCTGAATTCATATGAATAACTAAACTTATATTGTCTCTATTACATTTGTCTTGTTCTTTTGCAGGGTTCCTTTTCGTTCGTCCGTTCTTTCGCCAGGGGAATGAATTTTCCCACTGGGGTTGCTATTTTAGGACTATTTCCCAAGTCTGTGTGCCTATAGATAACAAGCTCCAGATTCATCCATTGCCTATGCAACCAGTTTTTACTACTACTTTGAGTGAGCCTGTATCAGAGGCTATCACCTTTTCTCAGGCACTATTCATCTTTGTTAATATCAATTATTTCCTTGATTTGTGTTTGTTTCTAACAATCTTGTAACCAACAGGCCACTACTACCGCATCGGTCATTCCTGTGGTTACCCTTTGTCCTTTTCCCTTGAGGGAGTTCAGGTAATTTTTTTTAATATTTCATTCTTGACTCATTTTTATTTATCGCTGGAATTTTATTATCATTACTTGCCACTATCTGTTCATGTTTTATCTGGCCCATACTCTTACGTCATTGGACACTTTTTCGGTTATTTCTCCTATGGCCCCTACAGCCGTTGAGGTTCCTTCATCCATGGGTTCTAGTGGAGGCACCATCATAGCGTCTCTCCCGGTATCTACTTCATCTTTACTTTAAGACACTTCTATACATTTTCCTTCACTATATAAATAATTTGCTAACATTTGTTTTTTTTTCAAACTAATGTTGATGAGATTCCTTTGTCCGTGGGTGTTACTATGAGTGCTAGGAAGGTAACCCTTCAGGTACTACATTTCTTGTATAAGAGTAGATTATTTTCTGCCACTCATTTTTTAACACTTCTTTAATCTTGCTTTTCATCAGGCTAGCATAGCTGAGGTTCCATTATCGGTGGGACTTCTTGTGATTTTTGGGGCAGTGTCTCCCCAGGTACTCCCTTTTACCTACCTATTGGTTATACTTGTGCTTTCTTCTTTTATTTAGGCACCAAACTTCTAAGTATTTCATCAAAGGTTGAGACCATGCCTGCTCCTGAGATTGTGAAGCTCCCGGTTAGAACCGCGAAGGAGATTTCCCCGGTATTCTTTACATTTAGCTTTTTTTATTATGTTTTTTTGTCTTACTTCTTCTGTGAAAGTGTTTGCTAACACTTTCTTGCTTCTTTATTTTCAAGCTAGCATAGCATCAGTTTTCGTGTCAGCGAAACACCTGTGTAGCATCCCGAGAGAGAACACTTAGGCATTTAATTAATAAAAAAAATTTAACTTGCTTTTCGGTGCAAGTGTTCACTAACACTTACCTATTTCCTTATTTTTAGGTTAGCGTTGTAACTGTCCCGATGGTTTTGGGATAACTTGGGGCAGTAGCTATGAGGGAGGTATTATACTATCATACCTCTTCCTCCTTTCTAATTTCCCTTTTTCATTCTTGCTTTTATTGCGCAAGTCTCTTTCCATCACACCCATGTTTCCTTATTTTCAAGTTAGTGAGGCCGATGCCCTTAGTTCTGCAGAATTGGCTGGAGTGTTGCGCTGAGCACTCCTCAAGTATTGAACTTTCATACTTGAATGGTTTGAATATGTTTATCTAGAGTCTGTTACTGAAGAAGACGTTTACTGAAATTATACTTGGTTTATCTTTATCAGTCTAGTGTGGTGCCTCTAGGAGGACCTTCCCGCTTCGGTGGCAGTATACTCAACCCCATGGCCTTGGGGGTACTTATTCTCTTTCGACTAAAGTTGTTGAAACTATTTCTCTTTCCTTCATCAACTTATCATTTCTATATTTCTTACTTTCAGAATCCTGTGAATGAGCCTGTTGAGGCTGTTGATGATAAGGAGCATAGGCCACTCGCTCAGACTGTCGTTAGTTCTGGCAAGGATTCCTCCCTCCCTCTTTTTGATCTTGAGTTCTTTAACACAGGCTATGATGATATTTAGGTAGAGGCACATGGGGTTTCATAAGCACTTTATGGAGAGAGGAGTTGCCTATGAGATTCAGGGCCATGAGCACGATGTGCTAGAGATGATCCTTGAGCATCATCTTGAGACTTTCACGTCCCAGAGTGTGCTCAACATTGATAGCCTCACGTTCTTTAACCTGAAGGCCCTCATCATCATATCCATGATTTATTATCCATTCCTTCTATTGATCTGACTAGTATCGGGACTTCACTATTCCTGTAGGCTCTCCATGACCTTTAGCAGTTCTACCACTTCCAGTTAGACTGACTTGACATTGTAGTTCGTCACTTTCTAAGTGATACCTTTAGGAAGATAACGAGGCTTCATGCTTTTAAACAGACCAAAGTTCATCAGTGCTAGGCTGAGGTTGTGTGTATTTGATGCCAGATTCAGCAAGTAGAGGCCAAGTTGGCCAAGCTTGAGGCTGGTGACACTGATGATGAGGCCAAGATGGCTAGCCTGGAAGGACAGCTTGTTCAGGAAGTAGGCCCCTCTTTCAATGACATACGCTTGCACGAGAGACTCTTTTTTTATTTTTATCTGTTTGATGTTATTTTGGGATGTATATTCTTTCTTTTCTTCTATGTACTTTGCATTTCTTTTTATACGCGTAAAAAAACTGGTATATTGATGAAAAGGACCATTTTGTCTTCGTTTATTTCTCTTCTCTCCGATTCTATGTATTTGGGCACATGTTTACTGAGTTATTCTATTTTATATGAGAACTTCAACATTGCATTGCCCTTTAGTCTGTGGGGTATTTGCTTATGATCTGGTCAAGTTATCATTTCAGATATGTCCCACTAACTGTGGGATACTTGCATATGAGCTGAGCAAGTTATCTTTTTCAAAGTTGCCCTTCTAATGGTGGGGTACTTGAATATGAGTTGAGCAATTTATCTTTTTAAAGTTTCCCCTCTAGTTGTGGGGTATTTACATGTATATACATTTTTAGGGAATAACTAGGAGGAGGGTGACCCCCTTCTCCATCCTAAATAAATAAAGTTCAATCATAAAATAGAACTAAGCAAAGAGAATAACTATTTATTTTTTAAGTAAACTGCCCCTAGTCTGTGGGGTACTTGTTCCAAACTTTAACTTAAGAACTTTTACTCTTTTCCCTTTTTTTATATTCTCTCTCTTAGAGAGGGATAGACCCCCTTCTACGCATTTTCATGTAAACTAGCAAGTAAAATTTACTTTGTTCTGGATAGAGGTTAGAACTTGTTCCCAAGGTTATAAATTTGTACAAAATACTTTCTTATAAAAAAAATTTATACATTACTTGGCGAACAATCTCATGTTAGTCTGCGGACGTAGTTTAACTGTTGTTTCTATTGGAACTTTGGTCACTATACTTTTACCTTTGGGGTGGATGTACCCCCCCCCCCCCCCCCCCCGCACAAGTGTAATAAGGAAAGTTTCTTTTATGCTAGACCCCCTTCTAATATAGTAAAGAGTTCTAAAAGAGAAAACATTAATCTGGTGTATCCACCTTATAAATCAGGTAAAAAAATAATGCACAAATTATCTAGTAATGATCAAAATAACTGGTATTCATTTCTTTTGTACTGTATACTATTTATAAAATTGTTCTCTTAACTATCTTTACAAAAAAAAGACATTTTTGTATTAGAGCGGGCTATTCAAACTTTCAAAAGAAATGAAACTTGACAAGAAGTAGGCGCACTTACAGTTGATAGATTGGAGGAAGCCACTCTCAAGTTCAGATATTTAGAAATAGCTCGACTTTCCTACCCCTACACCACAAAGAGGCCTTCCCAATGATGCTTGAACTTAGATGCTGATGTGCTTCGAATATGGTGAGTGTATGAACGTAGGACCAAATACCCCACTTGAAACTCTCTGGACTTGAACAAGTTCTCGTAAGCCCTAGACACCTGCTGGGTTTAAACCTTGAAATTTTCTTTGTCCTTATTCCCATACTTGTCTAGTGCTTCTAATTGTACATGGAAAGGATATGGTATAAGGCTATTTCTTAGAGCAACCCTAGCTGATGGTACTACTAACTCCACTTCTAGGACAACTTCGATCCCATAGACTAGTGAGAATGGAGTAAACCCCGTCGGCTTCCTCTTCGAAGTTTTGTAGGCCCAAAGCACCATCGGTATCTTTTCATCCCAAGTTCCCGGCATGTTCTTAAACATCTTCTTCAGGATATTAATCAATGTCTTATTTGTAGCCTCTTCCTGGCCATAGCTCTTCGGTTATGATATGGTTGAACTGTTGTGCACAATTTTGTATTTATCCATCATAAGCTCTACCTCCTTACACACAAATTGCTTCATATTATCCATTAGGATCAGTTTAGGGATACCCAACTTGCATATGATATATTCCCTAATGAACTGGGTCACCACTTGAGCAGTCACTCTCCTTAGAGGGATTGCTTCTGCCCACTTGGTGTACAACAGTATGGCAATAATGATGAAGGCATTACCATAAAAGGTTGGACTAATCATTCCCATCAAATCAAATTCCCAAGTGTGGAAGGGATATATAGACTTACTGAGAGGTCATGCACCATATTGCCATGACCTTGGCATGCCTTGCACTTCTTTACATGGCTGATAGAGTCGGCCTCCATCGTAGGCCAGTAATACCCCAATGTCATCAGTTGATCATATAATTTGGAAACTCCCATGTGAGAGGGATCATGTGTCTCCTTTATAACCCTTTATATGTCTTCCTTATCCACATAATTTATCGCCTTCTCGTTATATCCTTTCCCTTAGAGATCCTCCTCTATCGGGTGAAAGCGGGACACTCTCTTCTTGAGGTAAATCTCATCTGCTCATTCCGTTGGAAACTCTTCATTACTCAAATATCTTATATAGGGTGTCCTCCAATATTCAAATACTTCTTCAAAATTGGCCTCAGTTGATTAGTCAAACTGGGTATGGCACTTCAAACAGCCTTACTGCAGATGAGTAGCCTCCGTGATCATGGTGATACAATAGTAACTACCCCACTACAATCGGCAGTAAAGGGGGATGTTTGTATCCCCGCAATGCTTTTTATGAATTATCACTAGACACTTCTTGTCCTCTCTCTCTCTCTCTTACATATATGGACAAAAATCCTCCGGGGATTTTGAAATAGAGAGACCCTTGGAGTAGATGGTGGTTTGCTAACTCTAACATATCATTCCTTCCTTGGTTTTCAACTACTTCACTATTGGGAACCTCCAATCCTCCGGCTCTTCACTTTGAAATAAAGACTTGACTGTGGTAGGAACATTTCTTTGTCGTACAGTTATGGTAGCTTCTGGCTATCCATTTCTAACTTTTGAGTTATAGTGGCTAGTGCATCTGGGTGTCTATTCATCGTGTTGGTGTGCCTCTTAATGGTGATCTTTGAGAACTGACTCAATAATTTCTGGGTGAGGGACCTGTATAGTGATAAGTTTCCATTCTTGAGGGAGAACTCCCCATTAACCCATTTCACTACGAAGTTGGAATCCCCTCATATGCACAACACTTTAATGCCTCTTTTAAGTGCCTCACCAATCCCAGAATGAGAGCTCCATACTCAGCCTCATTGTTTGAATATTTTAAATCAAGATTGAAGGTGAGGGTGATCTTCACCTTCCCATTGGAGAGAATAATAAGCGCTTCACCCATCCTCTAGACGCAAGAGTCATCAAGTTCCATCTTCCAATCTTTGCTTTCCTCCATTAGGCAGGCTTAAAAGTTTTCTCCTGACAGCTCCTCACTAGGAGGCTCAAAATTCTGGCTTGGAAAGTGGGCTAGTAAATCTACTATTGTCTGACTCTTGATATCCTTTGGGACTATGAACTTCAAATCATGCTCTGACAAGATTAAGAACTACCTTGTTGCTCTTCCTATCAATACCATTTGCTCTAGAAGATACTTAATAGGATCACACTTTGTGATAATATGGACTCTAAATTCCAACAAGTAATGCCTTAACCTCTAGGCAAAAAACACCAAGTCTAGATAGTGCCTCTCTATATTGTTGTATCTAGATTCAGTACTTGAGATTACGCATAAAAAGTAGTAAATGAGTCTCTTTAATCTTTCTCTATCTTGGGCTAATAAGGCCCCTATAGACCTCTCCGTCGAAGTTAGGTAGAGTAGTAGTGATGCACCACTTCTGGCAGTACCATAGTTGAGGGTGATGATAATATCTCTTTAATTTACTTAAAGGCCTTCTTCTGTGCATCTCCCCAAATCCATTTGCTTTTTCCTCATCAGCGGGGCGAATGGGTGGGTCGCCTCTGCTAATGTTGTTATAAACCTTCTTAAGTAAGAAACCTTCCCTGAGAAACTTTCGAGATGTCTCTATCTCTTTGGTTGTGTCATCACTAAGATGGCCTTCTTATTTTCCACATCTACTTGCACCCCCTACCAATTCACTAAAAAACTCAGGAACTTTCCAATTGTTACTCCAAAAGCACATATTGAAGGGTTCATTTTCATCTTATACTTGAGGTACCTTTCAAACATACGCTTAGGGTCTTGGATGTGATTTATCTCCTTCTTGGATTTCCCGATTAAGTCATCCACGTAGAATTCTAATATATCAAGGAATACTGCCATCTAGTACACTGGTGCGTGGCACCCGTAATCTTCAGCCCGAATGATATCACCGTCTAATGAAAATTTTCCAATGGTGTGCAAAAGGTAGTTTTTTCCTCATCGATTGGATCCATTATAATCTGATTATATCCAACGTACCCGTCCATGAAACTATACATTTCATGACCCACGGTAGAGTCTATAATACTGTTAAAACTAGGAAATGGTAATTCATCCTTTGGGAAGTCCCGATTCAAATCATGGAAGTCCACACAAATCCGTATTTAACTCTTATCTTTCTTTGCCACTGTTACATTGCTGGAAAGCCATATCAGATGGTGGATGGGTTTGATGAACCCTGTTGCTAGTAACTTTTCCACATCTGCCTTGATCTTGAGGTCTAGCTTTGCATTATACGTGCAGGTGTCTTGCCTCACTGGTAAAGCAATGGGAAAAATATTCAGTTTATGGGAGATCACCACCGAATCTATCCCAGACATCTTTATGTACTTCTAAGCAAATACATCAGTGAATTATTTTAGCAGATAAATGCTCTCATATCTTTTCTTTGGGTCTAAACCCTTGGAAACTATAATGGGTCCACTTTCTTCCCCTTCTAAACCCAGGTTTATCTCTTCCATCTCTTGCAGCTTCTCCCTTGGACCGTCTTGCATACATTTGGGTGCTTTCTTAAGTTCCTCTACATGCTCTGTAATATTTAACTCATCTACCACGAAACACTCTGGTGTCAAGTCGACACCCTCGTCCCAAAACACCACCCGCACAGACCGTTATAAGCAGTATATAACTTTTTTGGTCAGAAGGACGACCTTCTTACATGTTCAAGGGGGATTGGCTACCTCCTCTGCCTTCCTTTTTCCTTTTGCTATTTGGGGGTTCACTCTTTGGCCCAAGCGATCATGAACAGACATCCTTAGTTGGGTATCTCCTCCAACCACTTGTATCCCCTCTAATTTTCTCACCATCTCTTTCTTTCTTCATCAAGCTCCGTACAGAATGTCGCATTCACCATATGGGATTCCTAAATAGAAAATGATTTTAAGTTGCTTTGATTACAATATTCGTACCTAGAATATTGGCTTTGGCACATTGATGATATGTCGAGGTCACTATCCCATGAGTGTGAATCCACACTCTCCCTATGAGAAGCTAGTATCTTGTATTTGCATTGATGACATGAAATTTAATATAAGAAATGAAGTTCCCCATCTTGATTCCCACATTCATGTACCCATGTGACTGCATGCATGCACTGTCAAACCTTAAAATAACCAATGGTACAGGCAATATCTTATTTTAAGAGATGACAGTCTTATATAGCATGTTGATGGGCATGATGTTGATGGATTATCCTCCACCCATCAATGTCCTTAGGAAAATAATTCCATTAATCAAAGATGTTAAATTGAGTGGGCGGTTGTAAAATATGGTACTTGTTTATCTGCCTCTGAAAAGACAACCTCGAAAGTGTATCTTTTGATCAATCGACCAATGGGTCCTTGCCAATTTAGCGAGGGATCCTTTCGCTATTGCACCGATTCAAGAATATTTTTTATAATGACCACCCGGGTGTCATACTTCACCCCTATCTGGTTGAAAAAACATTTTAACATTGGACTCCTTGCTATGGCATAGCGCTCAGTGTCCAGCTCTACTTCATAAGTTTGAGCATTGAAAACGTATTCTGCCTCAGATGTTCCTCCTTCATCTAGAGCCAAGACTATAACTATTTTACCTTCTTGGAGGGTTCACTTGATGAACCCCTGTATGTTCAAATTCTTCTTATTCGGGGTTGAAAAACCATTCCTCATGCATGCTCTCGTTCTCAATTTTTTATTCTCCATTAAGAATCATCCTATATAGCTATTCACATATCCTGTCGTTGCTTCTACACTTTGTTAGTTCTAGATCTTACTCTTCTTTATCATATTCTATCACCATATTAGCAGTGATATAACGATGTGTTGGAAGTGGGTTTTCATTGACATCCATAAGTGGTATCTACAAATTTCCATTGGCCACTTTCTCGCAAATGATCCTTCGTGGGTAGAAACAATCTTTAGTGGCGTTCTATAATATCTAGTGCAAATCAAAATATTTGGCATCTGCTTTATCTGTTATTGTTGGTATTTCCCCATTAAAGTGGGGTGGACCTGCTACCATATCTCGCACTAAAGTGCGATAACAATCCATGGCCTATGACACACTTCGAGGTAGCGGTGGTGGGATGTCATCTCCAAACTTCACCTTATTTGTTGGGATACCTTCTTTGAACCCTAAATCTCCTTTCTTATCCTTTGAGCTTCCATCTACATATTTAACAGCTTGTCTCTTAGAGACCTAGAACCTCCCAGAGTTCAGAGGCACTTGTGTCATCCAATTTAAGTGTAGTGGATTTATGATCATGGCAATATTACTATCTGCCCTAGTAAATTCTCTTAATGTTCTATCTCTAGTCTCATTGACTAGATGAAGCTTGTACCCCTCTAGGAGCCCCTCGGCACAGATCTGCAGCAACCTTTCTTTATCTATGTACGTCTTCGTCAACATCCAACACCCACTTGCAAAAATATTTGACATACTGCATTAGTTCTTCACCAGGCTTCTGTACTTCTTGGGAGAGGTGCCTTTGATGAGCTCATCTTCCGTCATAAAAAACTTTTGGAGGAACTACTTGTGCATCTCCTCCCATGTGGGAATTCTATTAGATGCAAGGTGGGAATCCCACGTATACGCCTTTTAGTAAGGGTCTTCAAGAACTCTCGTAGTTTTAAATCCTTATCGTTTCCACGAACTCCTAAATATTCCAAAAACCTCTTTACATGATCTCGAGGATTTTCTCCTTTGCCATTGAACTTTATGAACTTTGGTGGAATATACCCCTCAGGGTAGGGCTTCTCATTGATACTTTCTGGGTATGAATTTTGCAGCTCCTCATACAAGTGAGGGGACTCCATTTGAGAGGAAATCAACTTATTTACTTCCTCTATAGTAACGAATTTTGAGGGAGACTCCTCCAAACTCACTTTTTTCACTATTGGTGAAATTAATGGGGCTGCTACTTGCTCTAGTATCAGCTTCTGCAGTGGAGCCACATTTTTTGTTATTGCTATTGCAGCGGCTACTCCTCCAACCATGGCTACCACCGGTGTCATGCATGATTGGCTCAAGCTTGCCAAATCAACATTGTTTTGTTTCAAAAACTGAAAAAACAGACTCATCAAATTCATACCTGCTTATGCGCTAGTCTATCCTACTTGAGGAGTTGGTTCTCTAACTCCTACCACCACCACCCCTTTTTGTGTGGCTTGGTCGCTCTGAACCCTATAACCGACCAAAGTATCTCAAAAAATTAGCTGCGTATAAACATTATAACCTTATATGTCCATGGTAGTGAGGATACCTCCCCGACAGAGTCTCCAAATATAGTAGGGTAGTGGATTAGGATATGTGAAGAATTGGGATGGGTAGGGTGTGACCCACTCCAATGGACTGTATTTTTAAGGTCCTCATAGTCTAAGGTGCAGGTCTGGTAGCTCTTCAAGTAAAAATGGAGTAAATGTTATGACCTTTTCTTGCAAGAATATGAACTTCATGAACAATAATGGTAACTTAGATAGAGAGAAAGATCTCATGAGAATGATGGTTGTAATGATGGGAGTGAAGAGACTAGCACTTAGCACTTGGAGAGAGAGCAGAGAGAGAATACTAGGTTTGGTGTGATTTTGCAGAGTAACGATTTAAACTTGAGTCTTCTGTTTAGACTTAACCTCACCAAAGGGTCCTATTTATAGATGAGTACAAGAGCTGATTTGGGGCTTTTAGGGCGCTAAAAATGAGAGGGGTCTGAGGGACAAGGTCCACAATGTACATTTTGTCCCTATATATCTGCAGTCACCTTTCCCCTCTAACATACGACACTTCGGTGCAAACCAAATTCGAAAAGAAAATGTGTCTCCTAATGGTGACAAAGTATGTGATTTGGTAAATATCATTTCAAACGCTAACTTGTTATACAAACTTTGTAAAAATTAAGAGTGGCCAAATTCGAAAAGAAAATGTGTCTCCTAATGGTGACAAGGGGCTACTCATGGTGGACCCCATCGTCCTTAGTCTTTTCTCTTTGTAATATTGATTTTGGGCAAAGTGGCCACTCAAGGTGAGTCTCCTCGCCCTAATACATTTTGCCTTGTATCACAGTTTGTGCAATGCGAGGGGGGCCACTAGAGGTTAACCCTCCCATTTTCATAATTGTCTTTGGCAAATAGGTCATTTGTCTTGGACTCCCTCGCCGTAAATATCCTTTAACATTGAATGTGGTTGAGGGGCCACTCGTGGTGCCCCCCCCCCCTGCCACCAGCAGTTATAGTTTTCCTTGATCTTGGTTAAGGGGCCACTCATGGTCGACTCCCTCGCCAAAAAACTATTGATGTTGAATATCTTGGCTTAGGGGCCTTCTTTGGTGGACCCCCTCACCCCCAATATATTATTTCGCACTGGTCTTGGCTAAGGGGACACTCGAAGTGGACCCACTCACCACAAGTTACCTCTTGCACTAATTTTGGCAAAAAGGGCCACTCATGGTGGACCCCCTCGCCATTTAGGTGTTGGTCCTTGTGATTAGTGATGCCTCTCTACAAACACGATTTTAAAAAATGACACACTTAGGTTTTAAAACGTGTCGCGGGGGTTAGGCACCCCCAGCGGTGCCACAAGTGGCATGAATGCCTCTTACGCATCCAACGTAACACGAAAATACCAATTGTACAGTCACGGCACTCCCGGCTTGAGGATAGGACATGAATTCAAAAACATACATACATAGGCTAAAAAATGTGCCACGGGGGGTAGGCACCGGGAGTCGCACAAACACCTCGTGCGCATCCAACGTAACACGTAGCAACCTCCAGTGTAGTCTCGGGACTCCCAATTTGAGGATAAAACCCAAACACGAATTCAAAAATAGAAACATTTTGGATTTAAAACATGTCATGGGGGAACCCCCAGTGGCACCCAAACAGCACTGCGAGTGGCACAAACACCTCGTGCACGTCAACCATAATACATATCAACAGGTTGCGCAGTCGGGGGACTCTCGGTTTAATGATAGGACACGAATTCGAAAACAGGAACACTTAGACTTTAAAACATGTCGTGAGAGGGGGCTTGAACACCCCCAGAAGCGCCCAAATGGCACTGTGAATGGAAGAAACACCTCGAGCGCATCCATCAAAGCACGTAGCAACCCGCCACACAGCCACATAACTCCGAATTTGAGGATAGGCACAAATTCAAAAATAAGCACACTTTGTCTTAAAAATGTGCCCCGGGGGGTACCCCTTGTGGCACCCAAACGTACTACGAGTAGCATGAACACGTCATGGGCATCCAACATAATACGTAGCAACTGGGCCCACTGTCGCAGAACTCTCGATTTGAGGATAGGACACAAATTCGAAAATAGACAAACTTAGGCTTCAAAAGGAGCTGCGAGGGGGAGGGTACCCCCAACGGTATCGAAACGGCACCACGAGTGAAATGAACACCTCGTTCGCATCCAACGTAACATGAAGCAATCAGTCACACAGTCGCGAGACTCCCATTTTGAGAATAGGACACAAAATCGAATTCGAAAATAAGAACACTTAGTCTTGAAAAAGTGTCGTGGGGGGAAACCCCAGCGGCAACCAAACGACACCGTGAGTGGAACGAACAACTCATGTGCATCCAATGTAACACGTAGCAACCGATTGTGCAGTTGCAAGACTCCTGATTTGAGGATAGGACATAAATTCGCAAACATGCACACCTATGCTTGAAAACATGCCGCGGGGGGTACCCACAACGGCACCCAAATGGCACCGTGAGTGGCACTAACACCTCGTACGCGTCCATTGTAACACGTCGCAACCGGCTGCATAGTCGTGGGACTCCCGATTTGAAGATAGGACACGAATTCGAAAACATGCACACCTAGGCATAAAAACGTTGCGTCGGGGTGGGCACCCCCATCAGAACCCAAGTGGCACGAACACTTTGTGTGCATCCAACGTAACACGTAGCAATCGATCATTCAGTCACAATACTTTCAATTTGATAATATGAACCAAATACGAATTCGAAATTAGGCAAACTTAGGCTTGGAAACGTATCGCAGAGTTGGGGCGAGCACCTTCAGCAGAAGCCGAATGGCACCGCGAGTGGCACAAACACATCTTGCGCGTCCAAGGTAATAATAGTAACTGGTCGCGCAGCCATGGGATTCCCGATTTTAGGATAGGACATGAATTTGAAAACAGGCACACTTAGGCTTGAAAACATGTCGCGGGGGGTGCACACCCCCAGTGGCACTCAAACATCACCACGTGTGGAACGACCATCTCGTGCACGTCCAACATAACACATATAAACTAACCATGCAGCCGTGAGACTACTAGTTTGAGTATAGAACCCGAACATGAATTCGAAACCAGACACGCTTAGGCTAGAAAAATATGCCATGGGGGAGGTGGTGGTGGTCACCCCCAGTGTCACCCAAACGGCACCCCAAGTAGCACGAACGCCTCTTAGGCATCAACATAACAAGTAGCAACCAACCACGCAGCCGCGGAACTCCCAGTTTGAGGATAGGACACGAATTCAAAAATAAACATGTCGTGTTCATCAAACATAACATGCAGTAATCGGTCGTGCATCCGCGGAACTCCTGGTTTGAGGATAGGATCCAAACACGAATACTAAAACATGCGCACTTAGGCTTAAAAATATGCCTCGAGGGGGCACCCCCAACGACACCCAAACGGCACCGTAAGTGACACGAACAACTCGTAACTCTGAATTTTAGAGTAGAAAACGAATTCAAAATAAGCACATTTAGGCTTAAAAACGTGTCGCGGGGGCAAGCACCCCCACAGGCACCTAAACGGAACTTTAAGTGGCACGAACACCTCGTAAGCATCCAACATAACACGTAGCAACTGGCCGCGCAAAGGTGGGACTTCGGTTTAAGCATAGGACCCGAACACGAATTCAAAAGCAGATGCACTTTGGCTTGAAATTGTGCTGTAAGGGGAAAGCATCCTCAGCTACACCCAAACGGCACCGTGAGTGACACGCACACCTCGTGTTCATCCAACATAACATATAGCAACCAACCGGGTAGTTGCGGGACTCCTAATTTGAGGTTAGGATACGAATTCAAAAAAAGTAAACTTAGGTTTGAAAATTTGCTGCGGGGGGATGGGCATCCCCAAAGTTTCCCTAATGACACCGCGAGTGGCACAAACACCTTACGCTCGTCCAATGTAACACATAGCATAGGCACATAGTCGCGGAATCTCGATTTGAGGATAGGACCCAAACAGTAATTCAAAAACATGCACATGTAGGCTTAAAAACGGGTCACATGGGTGGGGGAGGGAACGCCCCGTGTCACCCAAACGACAACATGACACCTCATGCGCGTCCCGTGGTTGCATGAGTGACACATAACACAGAGTAACCGATCACGCAATCGCGGGACACTCAATTTGAGGATGGGACAGAAATTTGAAAATAGGCAAACGTAGGCCTAAAAACGTTCCGCAAGGGGCGGGCACCCCCAGCAGCACCCAAACGGTGCCGCGAATGGCATGAACGCCTCAGGCGTGACCAACGTAATAGGGAGCAACTGGACTACCAGTTTGAGGATAGGACACGAATTCAAAAATAGGAATGAATAGTCATCGACTTTCGGGAAAAGGTAGCACTTAGGCTTGAAACGTGTCGGGGGGCAGGTACCTCTAGCAGCTCCTAAACAGCACCATTAAGGGTACGACACCTTGTGTGTATCCAACGTGACACGTAGCAACCGATTGCACAATCGCAGAACTTTTTGTTTGAGGTTAGGACCGAACCACAAATTTGAAAATAGGCACACTTAGGATTGAAAATGTGTCAGGGTGAAAACCCCGAGTGGCACCCAAATAATAACGCGAGTGACACGAACACCTCATACGCGTACAACGTAACACGCAGCAATCGGTCACACAGTCGTGGGACTCTAGGTTAGAGGATCAGACACAAATTTGAAATCAGGGATACTTAGGCGTGAAAACATGTCGCGGGGGGGCTACCACCCACAGCGGCACCATACGGAATCATGAGTGGTACGAACACCTCATGAGCATCCAACGTAACACGTAGCAACCAGGCAAGCATCCGCAGAACTGCAGATTTGAAGATAGGAAACTGATGAAAAGATTTTTAGTATATTTGTCGTTGTTGTAAAATATCTTCAATCAAAAATCTTCACAAACCTATAAAAGTAGACAAAACTAGAGTATAATGGTAAGTGAGGTATCAATCCAAATCTAAGGTGTGAACATGCCAAACATGAGAGGATAATGAATATAATTCACTTGATTCTTTTTTTTTTACTTTTGGGTTTTTCTAATATTTTTATGTTTTGCAAATATTAAAACACTTTTCAGGTAAAAATGTGAAGTAACACTAAACTAATATGAGAGATGAAATTAACAAACTAACTAGTGTGCTAAATAAGAACTAAGTAATAAGAATGAGATGAAATTAAATTTGAGAAATATTCAAGGAATGAAACTTAACCTCCACTTTATCAATTAAATGTGTTAATTATTTTAGTTTACTAATTTTCCAAATATTAATTTATTTTATCAATTGATTCTCATCATTTGACAAACAAACTAATATAAAATTAGTTAATCCAATTTTCATCCCCACGACTCAAATGAATAATTGATTTAGAAAAATTATATAAATCACTCGCTAGAGTAGATTCATATAATAAATCATAAATCCAACAAAAATTTAATGTATGAGTATAATAAAATATAATATACTCTAATTAGTGGGTCATTCTATCTCTAGTTTGAATCCAAAAATTAAGAATATATTAGATTTTAATCCTTTCTCAAGGATAGTTTACCATTTCTCAATGCATAAACTCATGTATGAATGAAAAGAAAATTAACTAAATGAAACAAAGTAAACTAGATTAATTAATACATTCAATTGAATATATGGGACTCTATTTCACTCCTTAAATGGAGTGATTAGACAACCAAAGTCATAATTCACTTAATAACAATCTAATCAAAGTTACGAAATGAAATTAAAAATATAGAGAGAAGAAATTCAAATCAAAATGTAGGAGAAAAGAAATTGCACTTGCATTAAATCCAAGCTTCTCTCAATTGTGTACAAACACTAACAAAATTGAGGTACAATTTAATTCTCCTCTCTACAATATTTTTTTCTCCCTAGAATTCCCTATTTTTCTAACCTGGTCTTTCTCTCTCTAGAATTCTCTATTCTCTAGTCTTCCTAATCTTTAAATAGTAGGTATGGAGCATGGGGTAATTTGGGTAATAAGCTAGGGTGAACATGTGAGAGAGTTGTGTCATGGATTGTGTGAGGTGTGAGGATATCTTTAGTGAGGATAATTTGGTAAAATGGGGACAAGTGGTGGTTGGGGAAAATAGGAAAAAGGGGTAAATGGGTTTTAATGACACATGGGGGTTTAGTTGGTTTAATTTGGCTTGGGTTGGTTTGGCATTTGGCAGGTGAAAAATCGTGGAAGGCATAAGGACAAATGGGTTTGCTCTCGGGTTCGTCTCGGGTATGGGCGTTTGAGCTGGTTGGGTTTAAGGCAGGTTAGGTGGATCGGAAGTTGGGATATAGCTGGCCGGGTTCATGCGGGTTCACCGGCGCTGTAGTAGAACGCCGGAGGTGGTGGGTAGGACATCCGGGTTCATGGGTAGGTGCGGGTTTGGGGTCAGCAGGTTGGATCAGGCCTGCTCGGGTCACGCCGTAGGTGGGTTGACAGGTCGGTTGGGTCGAGATCGACGCTCCGGAGACGGGGGTTGCAATCTCGAAGGTTAGCAGGTTAAGGTTGTTGGTGGTTATGGTTATTGTGAGGTTATGAGGGTATTAATGATGGTGGTGGAGAGAAGAGGTACGTGTTTGTTTAATGGAGGAGAGAGAAGATGAGTTTGGTGGGAGGTTAAAGATGGATGATGGGTTTGATGGTGTGTGGTGAGGGTGTAGGTAATATGGTGGGGATGAGGGTGTGGGTGAGTGTTTGAGGTATAGGAGAGTTAAGGTGAGGGTGAGGTATTAGTTTAGTGTGTATGTGAGTGTAGGATGTTTGTGTGTGTGTGTGTTTAATTTGTACCCAACAAAAAAATAATAAAGACTCAACTAAAATTAATATAAATAAAAATAAAATCTAACTAAAAATAAAACAAACTAAAAACAATAAAAATATAAATATTAAGACTTAAAAAAAATCCTAAGCTATATAAAAACTAAAATAAAACAAAAGAAATAAAAACTTAAAATCTAAATGAAAACTAAAGTCCTAAAAAAATAATCTAATAAAACTAAAAAAAAACTAATCCTAATAAGCTAATAAAAATAAAAATACACTAATAAAATAGAAAAATAGAAAATAAAGTCTAGAAAATACTAAATAAATCTAAAATAAACCCTAAAAAAAATAAAACGACTCAAATTAAAAATCTAAAACAATATAAAAGGGCACAACCTAAACATACACGAGGTTCGAGGTAGGTTTAGGCTCGGCTTAGGGCAGGCTAGGATACAGGACAATGGTATTTAGCTTCATTCAATGCGAATTTGCCTTGATATATAGCTTTTGACACCGTAAACGGACATTTGACCTACAAGATAAATATTTAAGCACATAAGACCCATATTGTCGAGAATTAGCAACTAAAGTACGTCTATTCGGGGTATAAAATGTACAGTTTTGGGTGCTTATCACACCACCCCCAAGGAGAGTGTTGCTAGTCCTCGAGCAATAAGATAGAGAGAAAGAGAAAGCTAAGAAACCAAAAGTGTACCACTTTCGCGGGCACTTGCGATTGCACTTAGCATGTGCAACAAGCATCTACAGGACGAGTTATGTCTCGTGAGGACTTGCAGGGAATATACCACAAAATTCTTATTTGCAAAGATTTATTGAAAGGCGGTCAATCTCTTATTAGATGTATAATAATCGCACAATCCATCGCATGAGATAAATGTTTTCAGAAATACAAGCTAGAATGTAAAAAGTTTAGCTAAGTAAATACTCAAGGCACATCCTTCCTAGAAATCAACGTGTGTAGTGTGAATCAGTCAAAACGGGTGAGTAACACAAGAGTAATTCCTAGATTGCCATTTTGGAATCAACGCTTCAACTTTAAAATCTCACGGATATATCTCTCTCAATCGAACTCTCGAGATTTGGGTTAGTGTATTGCTCTTGTGTGTGAGGAGGTGAGTAAATGTAAGCAAGTTCAAACGTCTCACACACATATAAGAAAGAACAAAGATTTAGAAATAAAGATGATCTCATGAAAGAATGCTAATCACTATAGTGTGAACGTTGAGTTATTCATCACATTGACTTTCATTTGCTCGAACACCTAGGGGAAATATGGATGTTTAAGGGTGAGGGGAAAATGAAATGGGAAGATGGTATAAGGTAGGATGGAATAGAATGGTGATGGATGAGTGATGAATATGCGATGTGAAATGGATAAAAAAATGGATGCGATAGAAGAGTGTATACACTTTAGGCACAAATGTCTTTATTACTAACTACAAACTCTCTTTCTTTTCTTTTCTCTCTATTTTCTCTCTTTTTTTTCGATTTTTATTTTCTATTTCTCTAGTTTTTTTTCTTTTTTCTTTTTTCTATTTTTGCTATATTTTTTTCAAACCAACAATGAAGACGTTTACATTTGAAATCACACTATTTTTCTCAAAAATGATGATGGATGATATATGAATGGAGTGGTGAATAAATGGGGATATGGGTGAAGTAAATGGTAAATGGTAAATGGTAAATGGTAAATGGTAAGTGTATGGATGAAAATCTAGTATTCGGGACAAATTTCGAGGCACGTGTTTCTTACAACTCGAAAGAGATGTCATTCTCAGTGATCAAGCCAAATTTTAATGAAGGATAATGAGATCATACAACAATTAAAGTGCGGACCCAAAAGAAGTTGAATCAACTTGTGACTCGGAGATTGCATAAAACTCTCTGAAAGGGTGAAAGGCACAAATGTCACAAGTTAAAGTCTCTACTAGTGATCCTTAAGGGTTTCTTTAGAATTGTAGTACTCCTCAACTCTAACCGTAGTGACCTGATAAGTGCGCAAATTTTTTTTGAGTCTAGAAATTCATAGTGCAACATGCCTTGTTACGTATTATATAAGCTATTTAGAAAAAATATTCTCTTGCTTGATTCCTAGACTTAAAAAAATGGATGATTCAAAATTCACATCAATGAATGAGATGAAAGAAACTACACGAAAATTTTAAAAATCAGGTTCAAAAATCAAAATTTTCCAAAAGAGGTACGATTTTGATAAATTTCCCCACCCCCAACAAAAAAGAACATCGTCCTCGATGTTAAGTAAAATGATTTTTAAAATGGAGAGAAGAAGGGAGGAAAGAGATTACCAAAATCAAACATTAATGAAGTGGACAGATGAAGTCAAAATGAAACCTAAATAAGAAGTGAGAGAAAAATAAATATACAAGTCTATAGGCATGATAAAGCATTGGGTGGTGTGACACACCACCCCCAAACAGGATAAGACTCAAACTCAGAAAAAGCGGGTTACCTCCCGGTAGCACTAATTTTAACATTTTCAGTCAGACCGATCGGAACTCCCCTAAAAAGAAATGATAAGAGAGGAGAGAACGGGGTGGCAGAAAAATCGGGGGATAGGAATCACCCCCAAACAAGTCTGAATGGTCAATCTTCATAAATGGGGTCAACAAGGTCAATTTGTTCTATGTGAATGGAGCCTAGCTGCAAGAAGGGTTTCAAGCATTGACCATTGACCTGAAAGAGGCTACCATCCTTAGGATTTTGCACGGTGATGGCACCATAAGAAGTAACTGACTCAACAATGAAGGGTCCAGACCACCTGGTTTTTAATTTCCCGGGAAAGAGATGCAATAGAGAATTATACAACAAAACTTTTTTACCAGGGTGGAATTATTTGCGCATGATGCTTTGGTCATGGATCCACTTCATCTTGTCCTTATACTTCTTGGACAAATCATAGGCATCATTTCTGATTTCCTCCAATTCATTAAGTTGCAACTTCCTATGAACACCCGCCTCATCAATATCGAAATTAAGGGTTTTGACGGCCCAATAAGCATGATGTTCAAGCTCGACAGGAAGGTGGCAAGGCTTGTCGAAGACCAAGCGATAAGGTGACATGTCAATTGGAGTCTTGTAAGCAGTACGGTATGCCCATAATGCGTCGCTCAAGCGTAAGGACCAATCTTTCCTATTAGGATTGACAGTTTTTTCAAGAATTTTCTTGATCTCACGATTGGAGACATTAACTTGACCACTAGTCTGTGGGTGGTAAGAGAGACCAACCTTGTGGGTAACACCATACTTTTTGACAAGGTGTTCAAAGACTCGATTATAAAAATGTTTACCCCCGTCACTAATGATAGCTTTGGGGGTTCCAAAATGCGTGAAGACATGCTCTTTGAGAAATTGGACCACAACTCGATGGTCATTGGTGCGGCAAGCAATTGCTTCGATCCATTTGGAAACATAGTCAACAACAACTAGAATATACTAAAAACCATGAGAAGAGGGAAATGGTCCCATGAAATCGATACCCCATACATCAAAAATTTTAACAATGAGGATGGGTGTGAGAGGCATCATATGACGATGAGAAAGACGCCCAGAGTGTTGGAAATTGGAACAAGCGTGGCAAAATTAATGGGCATCGCGAAAAAGGGTAGGCCAATAGAAACCACTTTGCAAAAAAATTTGTGGCAGTTTTCTTTGAGCCAAAGTGGCCTCCACAAGCACTATTATGGCAGAAGGACAGAATACTGAGTTGTTCACATTCGGGAACACAATGACGAATGACTTGATCGGGGGAGTACTTGTAAAGGAATAGGTCATCCCAAGACTAAAACTTCACATGCGCCATAAATTTGGATCGATCCTATTTCGACCAATGATTAGGAAGTTGACTGATAACGAGGAAATTGACAATATCAGCATACCAAGGCGAGGAGGAGATGAATAAAATTTGTTCATCGAGAAATGACTCAAAAATGGGAACATGATCACAGTCAGACGTGACAGTAATGCGAGAGAGATGGTCAGCAAAAATATTTTCACAACCTTTCTTATCGCGAATTTCAAGGTTAAACTCTTGGAGTAAGAGAATCTACCGTATCAATCGTGGTTTGGAATCCTTCTTATAAAGAAGGTGCTTATGGGTAGCATGGTCAATATACACGATGATAAGGGAACCTATGAAATATGAGCAAAATTTATCAAGAGCAAACATAACCGCTAACAAATCCTTTTCGGCGGTCGTGTAATGAAGTTGAGCATTATGCAGGGTTTTGCTAGCATAATAAATGACATGTGGGCGCTTGTCAACTCGCTGGCCAAGCACGGCACCAAGTGAAAAATCAGAAGCATCACACATGAGCTCAAATGGGAGAGACCAATTGGGAGGTTACATGATAGGAGAGAAAGTGAGTTCGGCTTTTAGGTGCTCAAAGGCGGCAACACATGCTTCATCAAAGATAAAAGGGACATCTTTGGATAAAAGGGTTGTCAAAGGTTGCGCGATTTTAGAAAAGTCCTTAATGAAGCGCTGGTAGAAGCCTGCATGTCCTAAGAAGGATCAAATGTCCTTAACAGACTTAGGAATGGGGAGTGAGGAAATCAAGTCGACTTTTGCTTTATCGATCTCAATACCGGAGCTGGAGACAACATGACCTAAAATAATACCCTTTTTTACCATGAAATGGCATTTTTCCCAATTGAGGACCAACTTCTTTTCTTGACAACGCTAAAGGACCATAGTGAGGTGAGATAGGCATTGTTCAAAGAATGAACCAAATAGAGAAAAATCATCCATAAAGACTTCGAGAAAATGCTCCACCATGTCACTAAAAATACTAGTCATACACCTTTGAAAAGTTGCAGGTGCATTGCAAAGGCCAAAGGGCATAAGAGAGTACGCAAATGTGCCAAATGGACAGGTAAAGGTAGTTTTTTCTTAGTCTTCAGGGGCAATGGGTATTTGGTTATACACTAATATCCATCAAGGAAGAAATAGTAAGTATGGTCTGCCAAGCGTTCAAGCATCTGGTCAATGTATGGGAGAGGGAAGTGGTCTTTGTGAGTGACAGCATTGAGCTTTCTATAATCAATACAAATACGCCAGCCGGTTTGTATGCGGGTAGGCCCAAGCTCATCATCACTATTTTTGACAATGGTGACTCCAGACTTTTTAGGCACCACATGAATGCGACTGACCCATTGGCTGTTTGAAATGGGGTAGATATTACCAACATCAAGCAATTTTAAAATTTCAGCTCGAATGACCTCTTTTATTACCGGATTGAGTCGGCGTTGTGGCTCATGAGAAGTCTTGACATTCTCCTCTAAATGAATGCGATGGCTACAGACATTGGGGCTGACACATTGAATGTCGGAAATGCTCCACCCTAAAGCAGTGCTATGTTGAGTGAGAGTGTGGACCAGTTGCTCATATTAATTCGGTGTCAAGTCAGAAGCAATAATGACGGGGTGATGTTGGTTTGGGCCTAAGAAAGTATATTTTGACTCAGCAGGTAATGGCTTAATCTCCAAACTAGGCGGTGGCTCAGGAGAGGCATGGAACTTAGACGCAGAAACAGAGTCCGATAGAATATCGGGACAGGGGTTGACTGGGCCATCCATAGAAAGAAGAGTATCGACAAGGAGAGGCACAAATGGAGGAGCCCAAGTGGAAGTGTCCAGCAGTGGTGTAGAATCTAACAAGGCATATACCTCGGAGATAGAGGAATCAATATCAAAGTGTAATACCCCGCATTTTTATCGATATTTATTTATGGGATTAATTAAATTAAATGTGAATTAATTGAAAATTAATCCGGATAAAATACTAACGAGAGGTGAGTTGGTATTTGATTATAATGTGTATATATGGCAATATATGAATATTGAAAATATTGAATTTGTCGTGAGATAGAAATACGGCAATTTGGGAAATTTTGTTGGGGCGTGCGTGACAGTCGCGTCAGGAATGTAATTATTTAAATTAAAAAGTGACTTTTATTTTTATCAACCGTATGGTCATTTTGAGTGCGCCAACGTGTCCGGAAGGGTCGAAATAGTCAGAAAACACTAGCCGGGGGTTTAGTTTGAGTCCCGGGGCATTTTTAGGCCATACCGGCAACCCAAAAGGGTAGTTTGGTAATTTCGGAATTTTGGGAATTAAAACCCACGAAAATTAGAGGTTAAAATCTGATTTAGTCTTTAACCACTAAACCCACTAACAACACTAAATGACTTAATGGGATACGGGAGTTATTGGAAAAAGTTCTAAGAGTTTCCTAAGGCAACCTCTAAACCACCATTGTCATCTTGGAGAAAAACTAGTAGAGAGAGAGAGGAAGAAGAATTCTGCAGAGAAAGGGAGAGAGAGAGAGAGACCAACCTTCATCAATTCAACATCAAATTCAGAGAAAGATCAGAGGCAAGTGGTTTAATTACGTTAATTGCAACAAATGTTTCTTCCATGCGTAGGAATTTATGAAAATTTAATTTGTTTTGGGAGATTGATAAAAAACCCATTGAATTGGATTTAGAAATTTACTTTTGATAAATAGATTGCATGTAGAATTTTGTTTGGGTGATTATTCTGAAAGAATTACATCTTTTATACCACAAAAACGGATTTAATTATGTCTATGGATGACTTTAATTTTCTAGGGTTCATGTTCATGGGATTTGGTGAAAATTGGGGAGATTTGATGATTAAATGTGATTTAGAATGATTTGATCCCATATTTATGTTAATATACGACCTAAGTATGTTTAGGAATGATTAGGAACCTTAAAACACTGTTGGATAAATGTTGGGATGAGTTTTGAGAATAGAAAGTTGGAGGAAAATGAATTTAGGAATTCTGGGCTCGAAACTGTCACCTCGTTAGAAGGCCTGCCCAGGTCGTTCGAACGAGCTTCTAACGAGTTGACAGTTTGCCTTCTAATGAGAGGGATGTTCGTTAGATGCCTTTCGTTCGAATGAGATCTCGTTAGATGCCCACTTCGTTCGAACGAACTCTCGTTCGAACGACCTCGTTCGAATGAGACTTCTAACGAGTTGACAGATTGGCCTTTTTGGCCTGATTTGATTTCTAGTGTCCCGTAACCTTGTTTACTTGATGAGATAACATTACCTTGATGACTAAATGATATAGTTGGGATATTCGGGATATATTTAGGAGTAAAATATAGAAGAATGATTTGAACAAAAATGGAAATTGTGGGTTAGGACGCGAATAACTAATCACGACGTGAGGATAATGGATAATGTGTATATATAAACCGGGGGCAGGTGTATTGGTATAAGACTGAGAATTATACCACTAATAAAATATGTTAAGTACTAAGATGTGTGCATGCTTAGTATACGTATATGATTTTATGTGTATGACATACCTACCATACTTGCTATCACGGGAGGTTTACGTTCGCTTAAGGCCATCTACTCCTTGTGTGCCCGGATTTAGATTGGTGCCTAGAGAACATAATGCTAGAATGACTTATTTGTGAGTTAATAAGTCAGCTGACTATGGAGCGTAGGTATGTACGTGACCCATGGATATGTTGAATTATGTTCGCCTCCATTTTTGTGTGTTGTGCTTATTCTAACAATTTCTGAGAGATT
This sequence comes from Sambucus nigra, assembly GCA_949130495.1. NCBI lineage: Eukaryota > Viridiplantae > Streptophyta > Magnoliopsida > Dipsacales > Adoxaceae > Sambucus > Sambucus nigra. Next base: position 53,537,270 of record OX422214.1, read on the forward strand.
CGGAATTTGTGATCCTTATGTACGTGATGTACCGGGACGGATAGCAGAGTATGAGTGCACCACAGCTTAGCCTCGGGATGCTTCTATTGTATATTTATGATGTGAATAATATACAGTTAAATGAAAAGAATTGTTATGTTTGAATGTGAGAATCATTATAGTAACGCATTGAGAATATAAAATGGGAGATAAACTTTGGTAAATTGTACTACTAAAACTTTGAAATTTTGAAAATTTAAGTAAAGCTCTCTATTAAATTGATAACGTTGGGACTTATAGTACGAATCGAGTAGAAAGGACAGTATTTGTTTTGGTCTAGTTAGATATGAGAAACACTTGTATGGGTACGGAACGTTAGGAGTGCACAAATAGCCGAGAGGTGAGTATTTCATGTGAGAGCACGTTTTAACATGTACTTTGCATTCATTGTTTTAATGTTATTAAAACACTTGCTGTTTTTAAAATACTCTCCACTTTCGGGATCTGACCCGTTTGCTTTCAAATCTACTTTTTGTAAAAACCTTTTTAGGTGCCCAGCCACAAGGACACCATGCATAGTATTTCCAGTCAGGTGACGAGCTGTAGATGTTGTGGAAGTTACAGGGCCTTGCTAGTAGACGCTTCATTTGCCTTGACTCTATATTCAAATTTCATCAGTTGTAGGGCATGTCGCCCATTTCTTTTAGAGACATTTCATTTCTTTCAGTTATTCAAACTTTTGGTTTGTAATTAATTCAGGATGCAGACTTGTTTTATTTCTTTCCATATTGGGATTGTTGTGAGGAGTATTTCCTCTAGACTTTTTTTTTACTTGTTGATTTACTATAGTTGGACTTTATTGTTAATGGTTATGTTATCCTTTACATTTCACTTATTGCATGTTAATCAGAGTTAACTTAAAATTTGGCAACTCACTTTTTAAATACTAGGTGGTTAGTAATTATTAAAATGTTTTCAACAGTGATGCTATTAACTGAACCAACTTGGCATTTGGTATTAATTTAATAAAGGAGTAGTTACCCAGTATTTAATTAGTCGGGGTGTCACAGGTGGTATCAGAGCATCAGGTTCTAGTGTCCTTTAGGATCTGTACGGCTTATTATGTTTCCGCTGAGCTTTCTTTGATGTAGAGCCCTATATTTTAGGACTGTTGTATTACTTTATGTATGCTTCGCTCTTCAGCTATTTTAAGTTTATAACTGCGAACTTATAGACTTTACTTTTATTTCAGATGCCTCCACGACGTGCACCACGGGTTCCTAGGAATGCACAGCCCGAGCCACAGCCAGCTCCAGTACAGGGCACCATGAATGCCGTCGAGGTTGCAGCCATTGTAGCCCAAGTGGTAAATGTCACTCTCGCAGTTGTAAAGCAGGCACCACCCCAGGCGCCAGTAGCCGCGCCAGTTCAGGCACATGCATTCCCGTCTTCTTGGGAACGCATTCGTGATGCTTTTCAGAAAGCACACCCTCCGGAGTTCGCAGGTAGCTCCGATGTTGTGGTATCTAGTCAGTGGAGGAAGGATATTCAGAGGCACTTGAGGATGTATGAGTGCACCGATGTTCAGAGGCAGATACTAGCTACTTTCAAGCTAGTGGGATCTGCATTTCAATGGTGGGAGTCTATTACCACCGCAGTGGAGAGAGATACTCTCACGATACAGGAGTTTTGGGTGCGGTTCGACCGCAAATATTTTCCGTCAGCTGTTCACATGGAAATGAGGAGGAAGTTGATGAGCCTTAGACAGGAGGGTAAGACTGTGGCCGAGAATGATGCCGAATTCACAAATTTGCTGAATATTGTCCCGGATGAGATACCGACAGAAGAGAAGAAGATTCAGAAGTTTACAGATGGATTGACTTGGAGGATCCGTCAGCATTTATTGGGGAACCTCTCGTTGGCCACTTATTCTGACGTGGTTAACGCTGCACTGCTCCATTTCCAGGACCACCGCTTTCACTTGACAGAGGGGAAGCGATCAGGAGAGTCCAGCCATCAGGGCAGGACAGGGGGAAATGGTGCAAGCGGGGCACAATCAGCTTAGGGTCAGTATAGGCAGGGTGATCAGGGTTCCCAGCAGGGGGATTTTAAGAGATTCCGATTAGGGGGTTTCAGGAACGGTCAGGGAGGATTCCGAAATGGACAGCAGGGTCAGAACGGCCATCAGGGCCAGCAGGGTCAAAATGGTCAACAGCAGCAGTTTCACCAGGGCCAGCAAGGCCAGGGCAGAAATGGTAACGGTCACCAGGGTCGTGGTCAGCAGGGGCAGCGAGGGGGAAACTTCCAGGGGAAGTGTTTCATTTGTGGTAAGATTGGCCACAAACATCAGGATTGTCCTGATAGGGGCAGGGCCCCGCAGCAGCAGCAGGGTGCTCGACAGGAGCCGCAGAGGCCTATGTTTCCCGCTGCACTCCCGGCACCACCACAGATGGCAGCATTACCACCCATTCCAGCAGTCCCAGTTCAGCAGGGACAGCTTCAGTATGGGAGAGTGTATCAGCTTCAGCAGGTCGCAACCCCACAGTATCCGCCAACTATTGAGGGTATGTTCTCTATTCAGGGGACTCTGGGGCGCATCTTATTTGACACGGGGGCTACACACTGTTTTATTGCTATGAGATTTGCACGCACTATTGGGTTATTAGACACCGCAGAGAACACCGCTACTTGTGTAGACTCACCGTTGAGTAGGGGTTCCATGATTTCGCTTATGTGTAGAGGTGTGGATATAGAGATCGGGAGGTTCACTTTACCCGCTGATATGTTAGTGTTAGAGATGATCGAGTATGATGCCATTATTGGTATGGATTGGCTAGTTGCGTACCGAGCCATGATTGACTGTTTTAGTAGGAGTATTATCTTTGCCATTCCCGGGCATGAGATGTTTTTAGTGGCGATGCCTCGCCCTGAGGGAGGATCGTCCACTCATTTGTACTACATAGAGGAGGAGACCTCTAAGGAAGTGGTGATACCACTTGATGCGATACCCGTTGTTAGTGAGTTCGCCGATGTATTTCAGGATATACCTGGATTACCTCCGAGTAGGGAGATAGATTTCGTGATTGATTTGACACCGGGCACTCGGCCTATTGCCCGCGCACCTTACCGTATGGCTCCAGCTGAGATGAGAGAGTTACGGGATCAGATTGAACAGTTGTTGGATCAAGGGTTTATACGAAGGAGTACTTCGCCGTGGGGTGCCTCTGTGTTATTCGTTAAGAAGAGGGATGGATCGTTGAGGTTGTGTGTGGATTATCCGGAGTTGAATAAGGTCAAGATACGGAATAAGTATCCGTTGCCCCGAATCAATGACTTATTCGACCAGTTGAGAGGAGCTTCTTTCTTCTCAAAGATTAATTTGCGATCGGGATACCATCAGTTGCGTATCAGGGAAGAGGACGTCTCGAAGACTGCTTTCTTAACGAGATATGGTTCCTATGAGTTTCGGGTTATGCCTTTTGGCTTGACCAACGCTCCAACCGTGTTTATGAACTTGATGAATAGGGTGTTCAGAGAGTTCCTGGACCAGTTCGTCATTGTCTTCATTGATGACATTCTGGTTTACTCCCAGACAGAGGAGGAGCACGCCGAGTATTTGAGGCAGGTTTTGCAGACGCTACGTAAGAACGAGTTGTATGCAAAGTATGAGAAATGCGGGTTTTGGCTGAAGGAGGTTCAGTTTTTGGGGCACTTTATTTCCGACTGGGGGATATCTGTTGATCCGGGGAAGGTATCCGCGGTGAGGGAGTGGGGACAGCCCACGACACCGACTGAGATCCGTAGTTTCTTGGGCCTAGCAGGATACTACAGGAGGTTTATTCGAGGTTTCTCAAAGATAGCGGGTCCTTTGACACATCTGACTCGTAAAGGTGTGCCGTTCATTTGGAGTGATGCCTGTCAGTTGGCATTCAATGAGTTGAAGGACAAATTGACCTCAGCACCTGTGTTAGCATTGCCGAGACCGGGAGTTGAGTATCTAGTTTACACCGATGTGTCCTTACAAGGACTTGGAGGTGTATTGCAGCAGGAGAGTCAGGCCATAGCTTATGCTTCCCGTAAGCTTAAGCCTCACGAGAAGGATTACCCCACTCATGATTTGGAGTTAGCGGCAGTTGTATTTGCCCTTCGGATTTGGAGACATTACCTTTTGGGGGAGAAATTTTGATTGTTCACAGACCACAAGTCCCTACAGTACCCATTCGCACGGAAGGACTTGAATATGCGGCAACGGAGGTGGCTTGAGTTTGTGAAGGACTATCAGTTTGATATCCAATACCACCCGGAGAAGGCTAACGTGGTAGCAGACGCGTTGAGTCGTAGGCCAGTAGATGAAGTGGCAGGGGTGTGGAAGGAGTTGGGACACCAGGATGCAGTGGCCCGATCGTTCATGTCTGTGATGACTGTTACACCGCAGATTGTCACGAGAGTGGTAAAGGCACAAGCAGATGACTCGTTCTGTCAGGAGAAGATAGTTCGATTATTAGCAGAGGGAGCCGAGTCCTATACCGTTAGCTCAGACGGTGGATTATGCTTCAATGGGAGACTAGTAGTCCCGGAAGGGGAGGAATTACGACACGAGGTGATGGCAGAGTCGCACGGCTCACGGTTCGCGATACATCCCGGTGGGGACAAAATGTACCAAGATATGAGACGTCAGTATTGGTAGAGCGGGATGAAGAGAGATATTGTCGTGTTTGTTTCTAAATGCGCCACTTGTCAGCTGGTAAAAGTGGACCATCAGAGACCGGCAGGACTTCTACAGCCATTAGAGGTCCCGATGTGGATGGGGAAGAGCATCTCCATGGACTTTATCACGGGGTTACCTACGTCACAGAGGGATCACGACTCCATTTGGGTAATTATGGACAGGTTGACCAAAGTTTCTCATTTTCTACCCGTAAGGACAGACTACACTACGGGACAGTATGCCCAGCTTTTTATTGCAGAAATGGTGAGACTTCACGGTGTGCCCCTAAATATCGTGTCTGACCGAGATAAGATATTTTTTTTACGGTTTTCAGGAGGCCATGGGCACGGAATTGCGGTTGAGTACGGCTTATCATCCGCAGACCGATGGGCAAACCGAGCGTACAAATCAGATGTTGGAAGACATGTTGCGGATGTGCATCATTGACTTCGGGGGTGGATGGGACCAGTATCTTCCACTGGTGGAGTTTGCTTACAACAACTCCTACCAGTTCACCACTGGTATGGCTCCATTTGAGGAGTTGTACGGTAGACCTTGTCGTTCCCCAGCATGTTGGTTGGAGGTGGGGGACAACAAACTACTTGGGCCGGAAGTAATTCAGGATACTTCGGCGAGGATAGAATTGATACGGAGTCGCATTCGGGTAGCTCAAGATCGGCAGAAGAGCTATGCTGATGCGAAGAGGTTCTTCAGGGAGTTCCAAGTGGGGGACCAGGTTTTACTTAGAGTATCTCCTATGAAGGGGATTATGCGATTTGGGAAGAAGGGGAAGTTGGCACCGAGATATGTGGGACCATTTCCTATCATCGAGCGGATTGGGTCTGTTGCGTATAGACTTGGGTTACCGGAGCATTTGCACAGGATTCATGATGTGTTTCATATTTTCTCGCTAAGGAAATATCTTAGAGATGACTTGGCTCATTCTCACATTGCTTTGGAGGACATCGATCTCCAGCCCGATAGCTCCTACGAGGAGGGGCCGATTGCTATTTTGGACCGAAGTGAGCGGAAACTGCGGTCAAAGATAGTTCCGTTAGTGCGTGTTCAGTGGCGACATCATAATTTTGAGGAGTCCACATGGGAGCGCGAGGATGAGATGCGCGAACGTTATCCAGAGTTACTTTTACCAGGTACTTTTTAGTTCCGAATTTCGGGACGAAATTCTGTTATTAGGGGGGAAGTATGTAATACCCCGCATTTTTATCGATATTTATTTATGGGATTAATTAAATTAAATGTGAATTAATTGAAAATTAATCCGGATAAAATACTAACGAGAGGTGAGTTGTTATTTGATTATAATGTGTATATATGGCACAATATGAATATTGAAAATATTGAATTTGTCGTGAGATAGAAATACGGTAATTTGGGAAATTTTGTTGGGGCGCGCGTGACAGTCGCGTCAGGAATGTAATTATTTAAATTAAAAAGTGACTTTTATTTTTATCAACCGTATGGTCATTTTGAGTGCGCCAACGCGTCCGGAAGGGTCGAAATAGTCAGAAAACACTAGCTGGGGGTTTAGTTTGAGTCCCGGGGCATTTTTAGGCCATACCGGCAACCCAAAAGGGTAGTTTGGTAATTTCAAAATTTTGGGAATTAAAACCCACGAAAATTAGAGGTTAAAATCTGATTTAGTCTTTAACCACTAAACCCACTAACAACACTAAATGACTTAATGGGCTACGGGAGTTATTGGAAAAAGTTCTAAGAGTTTCCTAAGGCAACCTCTAAACCACCATTGTCATCTTGGAGAAAAACTAGTAGAGAGAGAGAGGAAGAAGAATTCTGCAGAGAAAGGGAGAGAGAGAGACCAACCTTCATCAATTCAACATCAAATTCAGAGAAAGATCAGAGGCAAGTGGTTTAATTACGTTAATTGCAACAAATGTTTCTTCCATGCGTAGGAATTTATGAAAATTTAATTTGTTTTGGGAGATTGATAAAAAACCCATTGAATTGGATTTAGAAATTTACTTTTGATAAAGAGATTGCATGTAGAATTTTGTTTGGGTGATTATTCTGATAGAATTACATCTTTTATACCACAAAAACGGATTTAATTATGTCTATGGATGACCGGATTTGGAGAAAATTGGGGAGATTTGATGATTACATGTGATTTAGAATGATTTGATCCCATATTTATGTTAATATGCGACCTAAATATGTTTAGGAATGATTAGGAACCTTAAAACACTGTTGGGTTAATGTTGGGATGAGTTTTGAGAAGAGAAAGTTGGAGGAAAAACGAATTTAGGAATTCTGGGCTCGAAACTGTCACCTCGTTAGAAGGCCTGCCCAGGTCGTTCGAACGAGCTCGTTCGAACGAGCTTCTAACGAGTTGACATTTTGCCTTCTAACGAGAGGGATGTTCGTTCGATGCCTTTCGTTCGAACGAGATCTCGTTAGATGCCCACTTCGTTCGAACGAACTCTCGTTCGAACGACCTCGTTTGAAACGAGACTTCTAACGAGTTGACAGATTGACCTTTTTGGCCTGATTTGATTTCTAGTGTCCCGTAACCTTGTTTACTTGATGAGATAACATTACCTTGATGACTAAATGATATATTTGGGATATTCGGGATATATTGAGGAGTAAAATATAGAAGAATGATTTGAACAAAAATGGAAATTGTGGGTTAGGACGCGAATAACTAATCACGACGTGAGGATAATGGATAATGTGTATATATAAACCGGGGGCAGGTGTATTGGTATAAGACTGAGAAGTATACCACTAATAAAATATGTTAAGTACTAAGATGTGTGCATGCTTAGTATACGTATATGATTTTATGTGTATGACATACCTACCATACTTGCTATCACGGGAGGTTTACGTTCTCTTAGGGCCATCTACTCCTTGTGTGCCCGGATTTAGATTGGTGCCTAGAGAACATAATGCTAGAATGACTTATTTGTGAGTTAATAAGTCAGCTGACTATGGAGCGTAGGTATGTACGTGACCCATGGATATGTTAAATTATGTTCGCCTCCATTTTCGTGTGTTGTGCTTATTCTAACAATTCCTGAGAGATTCGGAATTTGTGATCCTTATGTACGTGATGTACCGGGACGGATAGCAGCGTATGAGTGCACCACAGCTTAGCCTCGGGATGCTTCTATTGTATATTTATGATGTGAATAATATACGGTTAAATGAAAAGAATTGTTATGTTTGAATGTGAGAATCATTATAGTAACGCATTGAGAATATAAAATGGGAGATAAACTTTGATAAATTGTACTACTAATACTTTGAAATTTTGAAAATTTAAGTAAAGCTCTCTATTAAATTGATAACGTTGGGACTTATAGTACGAATCGAGTAGAAAGGACAGTATTTGTTTTGGTCTATTTAGATATGAGAAACACTTGTATAGGTACGGAACGTTAGGAGTGCACAAATAGCCGAGAGGTGAGTATTTCATGTGAGAGCACGTCCTAACATGTACTTTGCATTCATTGTTTTAATGTTATTAAAACACTTGCTGTTTTTAAAATACTCTCCACTTTCGGGCTCTGACCCGTTTGCTTTCAAATCTACTTTTTGTAAAAACCTTTTTAGGTGCCCAGCCACAAGGACACCATGCATAGTATTTCCAGTCAGGTGACGAGCTGTAGCTGTTGTGGAAGTTACAGGGCCTTGCTAGTAGACGCTTCATTTACCTTGACTCTATATTCAGATTTCATCAGTTGTAGGGCATGTCGCCCATTTCTTTAAGAGACATTTCGTTTCTTTCAGTTATTCAAACTTTTGGTTTGTAATTAATTTAGGATGCAGACTTGTTTTATTTATTTCCATATTGGGATTGTTGTGAGGAGTATTTCCTCTAGACTTTTTTTTTACTTGTTGATTTACTATAGTTGGACTTTATTGTGAATGGTTACGTTATCCTTTATATTTCACTTATTGCATGTTAATCAGAGTTAACTTAAAATTTGGCAACTCACTTTTTAAATACTAGGTGGTTAGTAATTATTAAAATGTTTTCGACAGTGATGCTATTAACTGAACCAACTTGGAATTTTGTATTAATTTAATTAAGGAGTAGCTACCCAGTATTTAATTAGTCGGGGTATCACACAAAGTCAGACCCAAAGTGATCCAAACATTGGTGGATAAAATCTTTTGGGTAGGCGATATCCAGCATCTCTTGGACTAAGGAGTCAATCATGCAAACCTCATCAATAGAATAAACATCATCCTGTTGTGTCATGAGGTGGAAAATATTGACTTCGATGGTCATGTTGCCAAAAGAAAGATTTATTGACCCATCTCGACAATTGATGATGGCATTGGCAGTTGCTAAAAAGGGGCGACCCAAAATGATAGGAATATTAGTTGGGTCGGGAGCAGGAGTGTCTAAGATGATGAAATCCACAGGGTAGTAAAATTCAGACACTTTTACGAAAACATATTCAACTATTCCTCTAGGCACTTTCACAGAACGGTCTCCAAGTTGAAGAGTAACCCGTGTAGGTTTCATGTTTTGCAAACCTAACTCAAGGTAGAGAGAGTAAGGTAGCAAATTAACACTAGCTCCAAGATCAAGCAAAGTCCGAGTTGTGAACTTATCTCCTAACATACAAAAGACAGTGGGACGACCAGGGTCTTTATATTTCACAATACCATTCTCATAGATGAGGGACGTGGCTTGCTCAGTGACAAAGGCATCACGAGGAACATTCGTCCGTCGCTTGACAGTGCATAAGTCCTTTAAGAATTTTGCATAAGAAGGAACTTATTGAATCGCGGTGAGGAATGGAATGTTTATGTGAACATTCTGAAAAACTTGCTTGATCTCATCAAATTGTTGAGCTTTCTTTTTTGGTGCCAACCTATGAGGGAAGGGGGATTTAGGGACAAAAGCAGCGGCGGTCTCAGTAGGTTTAGAGGCATTCTTGTCGGTGGATTTATGGAGTGGTGGGACCTTAGGGATAGGTTCTAATGGGTAATTCTGGGTGGGTGGGATTGGAACATCACAGGGAGCAGCAACACCATTGTCAACCTGTTTACCTGATCGTAGAGTACTCACTGCTTTCATGTCCGCTTGGTATGTGGGTGGAGTGGAAGTGGATCCAACCTCATAAGCCGACTCTTTTCCATTCCCATTAGGGTTAGCAATGGGTTGACACAAAAAATAACCTTTCTCACGCTCGGACGCAAACTGGTTAAGTCGTTGCTCAAGCCTTTAGATGGCTTGAGTCTGTGCTTGCATGGTTCGTTGTTGAGTCATGATAAATTGAGTGAGAAGATTATCGGTAGAGGAGGTGGCTGATTGGGGTGGAGGGGCATAAGGGGGTTGGGGAACCAACTCTCGGTTAGAACTAAGCGGCTGGGAATACTCGTAGGACGGAGGTGGGATATGGATAATTTGATGAGTGGGGTTGGATGGTCCGCCTTGGGGGACAAAGGATGATGGATGGTGTGGTTGGTGGTAAGGAGCGTGGCGGTGTTGGAGAGGAGGGCAATGTTGCCTTTGCGGGTTTTGGTGAAACCCTGGTGGACCACTAATATGTTGTTGTGGTTGTGATGGAGCAAGGTGATTGTCGTACTTATAAGAAAAATAGGGATGGTTCCTATTATTCGGATTGTAAGGAAATGATGGTGGTGCGGATTTCCTAGTGGTATCAAAGGCACATTCTTGGGCTAGAGTGGGTTCGGGATCATCTTGAATGAGGGGGCACAAATGAGATAAATGATTTGACTTAAACAGACGTGATAAGAAGGACTAGACTCGTTGACATTCATCACTTGTTTAGAAAGAGAAACATTTTGTTGCATAGAAAAACTGATAACATCAACTATCTTAGTCAAAGTGTTTAAGCCATGAAGCAAGGTTTTAAAATCGGGATCATTTTTTAGCTCATAAGTGCTACCAACTATTGGTGACTTAGATCTCAAAAATTCATTTGTGCCCTCCCAATCTGGGGAGTCCTCGCCTAATTCAAGAAGAAATTGTAGGCGACAGTGGGAGTTAAGTGCATGAATTTTCCTTTGTGCATGGACTCAATCATGGTGCGAGTGGAAGGAATGAGACCATTGTAAAAACTATGGACGAGGCAACTCGTCTTGAGACCATGATGTGGGCAACTATTGATATAGTCTTGAAAACGGCCCCATGATTCACAAAATTTCGCAGTTGGCTTTTGGCGAAAATCTTGAATGGCTTGGCGCATCTCATTGGTTTTACTTATGGGATAAAACTTGGACATGAACTTCTTCACAAGTTGTTCCCATGTATGGATAGAATCGGGTGACAAGGAATGTAGCCACATGGATGATTTATCATGGAGAGAAAATGGAAACAAGCGAAGACGAACATTTTCTTCATCTAAGTTTTGATTTTTGAAAGTAGCGCAAACCGTGAGAAATTTTCGCAAGTGAGTGTAGGGAGACTCACATTCAAGACCATGGAAATTCGACAACATGGAAATGGTCGCCGGGTGAATTTTGAATTGATCCGCCAGGGTTGGGAGAAGAACTATGCAAGATGGTGGGGTAGCCATTATCGGGGCAAAATAGTCCCTTAAGGCACGCTCTTCAGCCATGGCGGGTGGATGAATGATTGGAGTGGAGATGTCAACTCGGGGACAACTCAAAGTGATCGGTGGAATGGAAGAAGCAAGGGGAACACTTGGTTCTCCTAATGTGGAAGAGACGAGAGAAAGACTACGGGAACGAATTAATCGATGATTAACTCGTCGCCACGTGGGCATGCAAAGAGGGAATTTTGTTTTTTGCTTTTTTTTTTTGGTTTTTTGAAAAGAAAATATTTTTGGACTTTTGCTTTTGTTTTGGAAAGAAAGAAAATATTTTTGATTTTTTTAAAAAAAATACTAAAAGAAAATATTTTTGGATTTTTTTTTTTTTTTGGAAGAAAAGGGTGGAGGAAAATTCGTACTCTAAGAATTCGGAGAAATTCACTAAAATGGACTACCGAAAAAGGAATTGGACACACACAAGTGATGGAAAAATCCTTACTAGCACATAACCAATTTTTTATCTTGAAAATTAATGATAGGGGTAGTGAAATTTTAATGAAATCCGCGGGAGATAGAAATCACGGAATTTATATGAGTGACCGCCTTTTCAAAATGTGTGTTCCTACTTTAATCACAAGATGACAAGAGGCTTACCACAGAGATTCGCCACAGAGATTCGCCACAAAGCTACTACGACGAAACGATCGGCCGGTACAACGCTGGGGATAGCACAAGCCCGTTTTACTGGGTGGCCGCACTTAAAACCCAGTTTCCCTGGACACTTCCATGCCACAAAGAGAACCGTTCGAGGGTTTGCTCGGTGGGAGGACTCTACGAGTTATCCTACAAGCCAAAATGATCAAAAAGGGGCCTACGAACACCGTATCCTATGGGACTATCTAGTTGGTTGATTTTAAATTAGTGATGGCTAGGGTATCACACAAAGGATTACTGATTGAGTCGGGTGATGAAATCCCTTCTCGTGAGTGACCGGGCGTAGGTCTTAGTCAATTTAACTCATCATTCCATTCAAAATTAAATGCAAGAATTAAATCACACAAGAGCACGTAGGAGCACACAAGGTATGAACTCTCTAACAAGAGGGCGCGAGGGTATAAAAGATGTACCTCCCACGATTTTAAGGTCGTGGGGTGCCGAAATTATTGAGTCGACCAGGGAAAGATTACGCCAATCTCAGTTGGCCCTGGGAGTCCAAACGACCCAAGGTAGAGAGGCTTCTAAATCCTCGCCAATGGACGCCCTCTCACTACCTTGTTCGATTTCCCTATCACGCTTCTTCAATTATTACAAATTTAAAATGAAAATGAAATGGTGTCTCTATGCACCGCAATACAAGAAATGTAATACAATCCTAAATACAAGCCTTCTAAAATAAAAATAAAAAGGGTACTAAATTTAAAAAATACAATACAAGTGAATCACAAAATTCGGAAATCCTCTCAAGCACGTCGACCTCCAAAGACCGACAACGGCACCATTTGATGAAAAGCTTTTTGGTATATTTGTCGTTGTTGTAAAAGCTCTTCAATCAAAAATCTTCACAAACCTATAACAGTAGACAAAACTAGAGTATAATGGTAAGTGAGGTATCAATCCAAATCTAAGGTGTGAACATGCTAAACATGAGAGGATAATGAATATAATTCACTTGATTCTTTTTTTTTACTTTTGAGTTTTTCTAATTTTTTTATGTTTTTCAAATATTAAAACACATTTTAGGTGAAAATGTGAAGTAACACTAAACTAATATGAGAGATGAAATTAACAAACTAACAAGTGTGCTAAATAAGAACTAAGTAATAAGAATGAGATGAAATTAAATTTGAGAAATATTCAAGGAATGAAACTTAACCTCCACTTTATCAATTAAATGTGTTAATTATTCTAATTTACTAATTTTCCAAATATTAATTTATTTTATCAATTGATTCTCATCATTTAACAAAACAAACTAATATAAAATTAGTTAATCCAATTTTCATCCCCACAACTCAAATGAATAATTGATTTAGAAAAATTATATAAATCACTCGCTAGAGTAGATTCATATAATAAATCATAAATCTAACAAAAATTTAATGTATGAGTATAATAAAATATAATATACTCTAATTAGTGGGTCATTCTATCTCTAGTTTGAATCCAAAAATTAAGAGTATATTAGATTTTAATCCTTTCTCAAGGATAGTTTACCATTTCTCAATGCATAAACTCATGTAGGAATGAAAAGAAAATTAATTAAATAAAACAAAGTAAACTAGATTAATTAATACATTCAATTGACTATATGGGGATCCATTTCACTCCTTGAATGGAGTGATTAGTCAACCATAGTCATAATTCACTTAATAACAATCTAATAAAAGTTACTAAATGAAATTAAATAGAGAGAAGAAATTCAAACCAAAATGTAGGACAAAAGAAATTGCATTTGCATTAAATCCAAGCTTCTCTCAATTGTGTACAAACACTAACAAAATTGAAATACAATTTAATTATCCTCTCTATAATATTTTTCCTCTCTAGAATTCCCTATTTTTCTAACCTAGTCTTTCTCTCTCTAGAATTCTCTATTCTCTAGTCTTCCCAATCTTTAAATAGTACGTATGGAGCATGGGGTAATTTGGGTAATAGGCTAGGGTGAACATGTGGGAGAGGTGTGTCGTGGATTGTGTGAGGTGTGAGGATGTTTTAGTGAGAATAATTTGGTAAAATGGGGACAAGTGGTGGTTGGGGTAAAATAGGAAAAAAGGGTAAATGGGTTTTAATGACACATGGGGGTTTAGTTGGTTTAATTTGGCTTGGGTTGGTTTGGCATTTGGCAGGTGAAAAATCGTGGAAGGCATAAGGACAAATGGGTTTGCTCTCGGGTTCGTCTCGGGTATGGGCGTTTGAGCTGGTTGGGTTTAAGGCAGGTTAGGTGGATCGGAAGTTGGGATATAGCTGGCCGGGTTCATGCGGGTTCACCGGTGCTGGAGTAGAACATCGGAGGTGGTGGGTAGGACATCCGGGTTCATGGGTAGGTGCGGGTTTGGGGTCAGCATGTTGGATCAGGCCTGCCCGGGTCGCGCCGTAGGTGGGTTGACAGGTCGGGTGGGTCGCGATCGGCGCTCCGGAGATAAGGGTTGCGATCTCGAAGGTTAGCAGGTTAAGGTTGTTGGTGGTTATGGATATTATGAGGTTATGAGGGTATTAATGATGGTGGTGGAGAGAAGAGGTAAGTGTTTGTTTAATGGAGGAGAGAGAAGATGAGTTTGGTGGGAGGTTGAAGATGGGTGATGGGTTTGATGGTGTGTGGTGAGGGTGTAGGTAATATGGTGGGGATGGGGTGTGGGTGAGTGTTTGAGGTATAGGAGAGTTAAGGTGAGGGTGAGGTATTAGTTTAGTGTGTATGTGAGTGTAGGATGTTTGTGTGTGCGTGTTTAATTTGTACCCAACTAAAAAATAATAAAGACTCAACTAAAATTAATATAAATAAAAATAAAAATAAAATCTAACTAAAAATAAAACAAACTAAAAACAATAAAAATATAAATATTAAGACTTAAAAAAAATCCTAAGCTATATAAAAATTAAAATAAAACAAAAGAAATAAAAACTTAAAATCTAAATGAAAACTAAAGTCCTAAAAAAAATAATCTAATAAAACTAAAAAACCCCAATCCTAATAAACTAATAAAAATAAAAATACACTAATAAAATAGAAAAATAGAAAATAAAGTCTAGAAAATATTAAATAAATCTAAAATAAACCCTAAAAAAATAAAACGACTCAAATTAAAAATCTAAAAAAATATAAAAGGGCACAACCTAAACATACACGAGATTCAGGGTAGGTTCAGGCTCGATTTAGGGTAGGCTATGATACGGGACAAGGGTATTTAGCTTCATTCAATGCGCATTTGCCTTGATAAATAACTTTTGACACCGCAAACGGACATTTGACCTACAAGATAAACATTTAAGCACATAAGATCCATATTGGCGAGAATTAACAACTAAAGTACGTCTATTCGGGGTATAAAATGTACAGTTTTGGGTGAGGGGGTGCTTATTAGAAACAAAAATACAAATGGGCACACTTGGGCTGGAAAACATGTGCGAGGTGCGAGCAGCCCCAGCGGCACCCAAACGGTACTAAGAGTGGCACGAACACCTTGTGTGTCCAATATAACATGTAGCAACACACATTGAAGTCCCGGGACTCCCGGTTCGGGGATAGGACGCGAGTTTAAAAATAGTCACACTTGGTCTTAAAAACATTTTGGGGGGCGGGCACCCAAACGGCACCTGGAGTGGCACGAACACCTCGTGCACATCCAGCTTAATACGTAGCAATCGGCCATGCAACTGCAAGACTCAAAGTTTGAGGATAGGGCATGAATTCGAAAAACAGACACACTCAAGCTTGAAAACTTGCCTCAGGGGGAGGGCACCCAAATGGCACCACTAGTGGAAAGAACACCACGTGCATGTCCAACGTAACACATAAAACCCGACTGCGCAATCGCAAAACTTTCGATTTGAGGATAGGACAGAAAAACGAATTCAAACACAGGCACATTTAGTCTTGAAAACTTTTCGCGGGTGGCTGGCACTCCTAACGGCACCCAAACGACACCTAAACTGCACCGCGAGTGGCACAAACACCTCATGCATATACAACATAACACATAGCAATAGGCCACGCAGAAGCGGGAGTCCCGGTTTTATGATAGGACACAAATTCGAAAACAGGCACACTTATGGGTTGAAAACGTGCCGCAGGGGACCAACACCCACAGTGACACCCAAGCAGCACCACGAGTGGCACGAACACCTCGTGCGCATCTACCGTAACACCTAGTAATCGATGGCACACCCGCGAGACTCTTGATTTGTGAATAGGATATAAATTCTAAAACAGACACACTTAGGTTGAAAACGTGTTGTGGGGAGGATCCATAACGGCACCCTGACGGCACCATGAGTGAAACGAACACTTAGTGCGTGTCCAACGTAATACGTAAAAACCTGTTGCACAACCATGGGACTCCCGATTTGAGAATATGACCTAAACACGAATCCAAAAAAGGCAAACTTAGTCTTGAAAATATGTCGGGGTGGCACAAAACCCTAGCGGCATCCAAAAGCACCGCGAGTGGCATGAACACATCTTGCAAGTCAAACGTAACAGGAAGCAACCAATCGCATAGCCGTGAGACTTTCGGTTTGTGCATAGGGCACAAATTCGAAAACATACACATTCAGGCTTGAAAACATATCACGGGGGCAGGCACCCCAAGAGGAACCTAAATGGCATCAAGAGTGGAACGAATACTTTGTTCAAATTAATGTAACACGAAGTAACCAGTCTCACATCTGAGGTACTCCTGATTTGAGGAAAGGACACAGATTCGAAAGCATGCACACTTAAGCTTGAAAACATCCCGTGAGGAGCGAGCACCCCCAGCGACACCAAAACGGCACCGCAAGTGGCACGAACACCTCATGCATACCCAGCATAATATGTAGAAACCGATCACACAGTTGCGAGGCTCTCAGTTTGAGGATAGGACCCAAACATAAATTCAAAAACAGGAACACTTTGGAACATAATTTATCGAAATAGGCGATTACTTTATGATATTCGTACGTATTACTTGAAAAAGTCATGGAAGTTTAACCAAAATTAACAAATACTTTGATAGAAATGCCAAATTGAAATCTGTAAATTAAAATGGGTTTTTATGGATTTTGTTAATTATTAAGGGATCTAATTCCCAAAGATAAAGAAAATATATATTGAACTATGCGTTTTGAACACCTCGTGCACGTCCAACAAAACACGTAGAAATTGGTCGTATAACCACGGCACTCCCGATTTTAGGATAGGAAATGAATTCGAAAGCATGCATACTTAGGCTTAAAAATGTGACTCGGGGGGTGCGGGCACCTCCAGCGGCACCAAAACGGCATCTCGAAAGGCACAAACACCTCATGTAAATCCAATGTAACACATAGCAATCGACCGCATATCCGCGGGACTCCTGATTTGAGTATAGAACCCAAACACGAATTCAAAAATAGACACACTTAGACTTCAAAATGTGCCACGGGGGGCGGTCACCCCCAGCAGCACCCAAACGGCACCACGGGTGGCACAACACCCAGTGGTTATCCAACTTAACACGTAGCAAGTGACTGCGCATCTATGGGAATCCTGGTTTAAGGATATGACACGAATTCAAAAATAGACACACTTAGGCTTAAAAATGTGTTAAGGGGGGTCGGCACCCCCAGCAGCACCCAAACCGTATCGCGAGTGGCACGAACGCCTCGTACGCGTCCTAGTAAAACGTAGCAACCGACCACACTGCCGTGGGACTTTCAGTTTGAGAATAGAACACAAATTTAAAAACAGGTGCACTTAGGCTTGAAAACGTGCCATGTGGAGGGCACCTCAAGCGGCACCCAAGCAGCACCGCAAGCACGTCCAACGTAACACACATAAAACTCAGTCGCGTAGCCGCGAGACTTCTAGTTTGAGAATAATATACAAACAAAAATTTGAAAACTGACATATTTAGGCTTGAAATTGTGCCACAAATGGGTGGGCATCCTAGCAGCACCCAAACGGCACCGCCAGTGGGTCAAACACCTCGTGCACATCCAACGTAATATGAATTCTAAAGCAAGTACACTTAGGCTTGAAAATGTGTCGTGGGGGGTAGGCACCCCCAACGGTACCCAAACGGCACCATGAGTGGCACAAACACCTCATGCGCACCAATAAAAACACATAGCAATCGGCGGCACAGCTACGGGACTTCTAGTCTGAGTATAGGACACGAAATTGAAAACAGACACACATAGGCTTGAAAATATTTTGTAGGGAGGCGGGCACCCGTAATGGTTCCCAAATGGCAACGCGAGTGGAACGAACACCTGTAGCGTGTCTGACATAGCACATAACTACCAGTTGCGCATCCACGAGACTCCTAGTTTGAGGATGGAATCCAAACACAAATTCAAAAATAGGCACACTTAGGCCTGAAAACGTGCCGCGGGGGGTCGGAAATCCCCAGTAGCACCCAAACGGCACCCCGAGTGGCACGAACACTTCGTTCATGTTAAATGTAATAGGTAGAAACCAATCGTGTAGCCACTAGACTTTCGGTTTGTGCATAGAACACAAATTTGAAAACAGACACACTTAGGCTTGAAAACATATCGCGGGGGCAGGCACCCCAAGCGGCACCTAAATGGCACCACTAGTGGCACAAATACTTTGTGTGCATTAACATAACACGGAGCAAACGGTCACACATTCGCGAGACTCCCGATTTGAGTATAGGACACGAATTCAAAAATAGACACACCTAAGCTTGAAAACATGCCGCGTGGAGGCAGGCATCCCCAGCGGCACCCAAACGACATCGCAAATGGCACTAATACCTCATGCGCATATTACGTAACACGAAGCAACCAATAGCGCAGCCGTGGGACTCTAAGTTTGAGGATATGACCCGAACACGAGTTCAAAATTGAGATCACTTAGGTTTAAAAATGTGTCGCGATGGTACCCCCAAGGGAATTCAAATGGCACCACAAGTGGCACGAACTCCTCGTGCACATCCTACTTAACACCTAGCAAATAGTTCACACAGCTACTGGACTCTCAATTTTATGATACGACATGAATTCGAAACCAGACACACTTAAGCTTGAAAACGTGTCGTGGGGGTGGGCACCTCCAGCACCACCCAAACGGCACCTCGAGTGGCACAAACACCTCGTGCGTATCTAAGGTAACACGTAGCAATCGACCGCGCATAAGCGGGAGTCCCAGTTTGAGGACTGGATACGAATTCGAAAATATGCACACTTAAGGCTTGAAAATGTGCCGCGGGAGACGGGCACCCCTAGCGGCACCTAAACGGCACCACGAATACCACGAACACCTCGAGTACGTCCATTGTAACACGTAGCAATTATCGCAGGACTCTCAATTTGAGAATAGGAAACGAAATCAAAAAAGACACACTTAGGCTTGAAAATGTGTCGTGGGGGGAGGGCACCCACAACGGCACCCTAACGGCACTGTGAATGGCACGAAAACCTTGTGCGCCTCCAATGTAACCCGGAAAAATCAGTTGCAAAACTGTAGGACTCCCTATTTGAGAATAATACCCAAACACGAACTCAAAAAAAGGCACACTTAGGCTTGAAAATGTGTCACGGGTCGCGAAAACCAAGCAACACCCAAATGGCACTACCAGTGGCATAAACACCTCATACGCATCCAATGTAACACGTATCAACCGGTTGTGTAGCCGCGGGACTTTCTGTTTTTTGTAAGTCACGAATTCTATAACAGGCACACTTAGGCTTAAAAAAGTGTAGGGGGTAAGCACCCCCAACAGCACCCAAATGGCAGTACGAGTGGAACGAACACCTCTTGATCATTTAGCATAACACAGAGCAATCAGTCGCATAGTCGCGGGACTCTCGATTTAAGGATGGGACATGAATTCAAAAATAGGTACACTTAGGCTTGAAAACTTGCCACGAGAGGGCGGGCAACCCCAGTGGTACCCAAAAGGCACAACGAATGGCACGAACACCTCGTGCGTATCCAACAAAATATGTAGCAACCGGTCGCACAGCTGTGGGACTCTCGATTTGAGGATATGACATAAACATGAATTCGAAAATTGGAACACTTAGGCTTGAAAATGTGCTGGAGGGGGAGCACCCAGCAGTACGCAAGCGGCAAGACGAGTGGCATGAATAACTCGTGCGCGTCTAACGTAACACATAAAAACCGGTCATGTAGCCGCGACACTCCTAATTTTAGGATAGGACACGAATTTAAAATCAGACACACTTAGGCTTTAAAACCCTCCGCTGGTGGCGAGCACTCCAGCGGCACCTAAAAGGCACAACGAGTGACATGAACACCTCATGCGCATCCAACATAACAAGTAGCAACAAGTCGTTCCTCCATTGGACTCCTGATTTGAGGATAACTCCCAAACACGAATTCAAAATAGGCACACTTGGGCTTGAAAACGTGTCGTGGGGGGCGGGCACTCCATCAGCAACCAAACAGCACCGCAAGTGGCATGAATGAGGCACGTCCAATGTTACACGTAGCAATCGGTGGTGCAAACATGGGACTAGGATAGGAAATCAATAATAGGCACACTTAGGCTTGAAAATGTGACGCGAGAGGGAATCTTCAGTGGCACCCAAATGGCACAAACACCTCGTGCACGTATAACGTAACTAGCAATGAGTCGCGCAGCCTGGGGACTCCCGGTTTGAGAATAGGAAATGAAAAAAGCAAACAGGCACGCTTATCTATAAAACGTGATGCGAGGGGGCGGGCACCACCAGCGGAAAACAAATGGCATTTCAACTGGCAAGAATACCTCATGCGTGTCCAAAGTAATACGTAACAATCGGCCAGGCAGTTGCGGCACTCCAACTTTGAGGATAGGACCCAAACGAGAACTCAAAAACTCGCACACTTAGCTTTGAAAACATATCGTAGGGGGCGGGCACCCCCACGGTACCCAAACAGCAACGCGACTGGTACGAACACCTCGTGCACGTCCAACGTAACTTGTAGAAATCATCCACGCAGCCGCAAAACTCCCGATTTGAGGATAGAACACGAATTCAAAAATAAGCACATTTAAGCTTGAAAACGTTCCGCGGGGGGCGAGGGTGGGCAGCCCCTGCGGCACCCACACAGCACTGTGAGTGTCACGAACAGCTCATGCGTATCCAACAAAACACATAATAGTAGGCGACATAGCCGCGAGACGACAGATTTAAGGATAGGACATGAATTAAAAAAACATGCACCATTGGGCTTGAAATCATGCCGCGACGGGGCGAACACCCCTAGCGGCACCCAAACGACACTGCGACTGGCAAGAATACCTCATGCACATCCAACGTAACACGTAGAAATCGTCCTCGAAGCTATGAGACTCTCGTTTCAAGGATAGGACCCAAAAATGAATTCAAAAATAGGCACACTTACACTTGAAAATATGCCACAAAGGGGGCACCCCTAGGGGCACCCAAATGGCAGCATGAGTGGCACGATTACCTCGTACCCATCCAATGTAACATGTAACAATTGTATGCATAGCCGCGGGACTCCCAGTTTAGGGAGAGGACATGAATTCGAAAACGGGCACACCTTGGCTTGAGAACGTACCACCGGGGGGTACCCCCAGCGACACCCAAATGGCATCACACGTTACACGAACAACTCGAGTGCATTCAAAATGAATATCAACTGGTCATGCAACCGCGGTACTCTCTATTTGTGGATAAGACAGAAAAATGGAAACATGTACACTTAGACTTGAAAATGTGTCGCGAGGGGGTGGGCACCACCAGTGGAGCCCAGAAGGCACCAAGAGTGGCACTAACACCTCGTGTGCGTCCAATGTCACAAGTAGAATTCGCTCGCATAGTTGTGAGACTCTCAATTTGAGGATAGGACCCAAGCACGAATTAGAAAATAGGTACACTTAGGCTTAAAAACGTCACGCGGGGGGACGGGCACCCCAGCGGCACACAAACGGCACCGTGGGTGGCATGAACACGTTGTGGCTTAACATAATATGTAACAACCGGTTGTGCAACCTCAGGACTCCCGTTATGAGGATAGGACATTTCGAAAATAGACACACTTATGCTTGTAAACATGTTGCGGTTGGCAAGCACCCTCAACGGTACCCAAATGATAAGACGAGTGGAACAAATATCTCGTTCGTGTTCGACGTGACACATAGCAACCAATCGCACAACCGTGGTACTCCCGGTTTGAGAATAGGATACGAAAATGCAAACATGCACACTTAGGCTTGAAAATATGTTGCAAGGGGCGCACATACCCAACAGCACCCAAATGGCCATGAGTGGCATGAACACCTCATTCATGTCTAACATAACACATAGCAATTGGTCGCCCATCCACGGGACTCCCTGTTTAAAGATAGGACCGAGACATTAATTCAAAAGGAGGCACACTTAGCCTTGAAAACGTGTCACGGAGGGAGGTACCCCCAGCGGCTCCCAAATAGCACCATGAGTTGCACTAACTACTCGTGCACATCCTACGTAACACGCATCAAATGACCGTGCATTCGTGGGACTCTCAATTTGAGGATAGGATACGAATTCGAAGACAAGCACATGTAGGCATGAAAACGTACCATGGGGGGCGGGCACTCCCAGCGGAACCAAAACGGCACTGCAAATGGCACGATCACCTCATGCACATCCAATGTAACATGTAGCAACCGGTTGCACATCCATGGGACTCCCGTTTTGAGGATAAGACACAAATTCAAAAATAGGAACACTTAGGCTTAACAAATAGCTGCGAAGGGACAGTCACACCTAGCAACACCCAAACGGCACTACAAGTGCTACAAACACCTCGTGCGCATTGATATGGACAAAGTGTACCATCGTCTCTTAGGATGAGTGGCATCACATATCATGGCCGAGTTTTCATAAGAGCCCCACGTGTCATTAGCGGGGTCATCCCGATAAGGGTCGACCTCGCCTCAGCTAGCCTCAGTTGTATGCATATTCTTTCATGGCCGATAATAAAAGTGACCCAGTTAATTCGACATCGACCTGATCTATTCAGTCGAAGTCATACTTATGACAGCATGGGACCATCCTATCAGAATTAGCAACCTCGTATCCTCTCAGGCTGAGGTTACAGCGAACGATACCCAGCAACACGGACATATGCAAGTACGAAAGAGGTATACACACGTGGACAATTCTGTTATAACAAGATCATTCCCTCGCGTAAGGGAATATTGCATCATTATTGTGCCCATGTGCCAAAGATAAGTGTCTACATCTTATTGAGGTTTCCTTCATGCACACGCTGATTACATGCTTGGGGGGTACACTACACCACCCAAGCCCTAAATATACACTTCATCTTCTTAATAAGAAGGGATCCTTGATTCATAACCCTAAAAGACTCTGTCCAATTATATACAGAAGAGAGAGAGAGAGAGAGAGAGAGAGAGAGAGAGAGAGAGCTTTTGAGTGTTGTATCCATGGCCATTAGTGCCCTTGTTTAGTGGATTTCTCACACAGTGGATGTAGGCCTAATTAGATGAACCACTTTAAATCATTGATTTCTTCTTCTTAGCCTAATCTCCTTCTTTTATATATACATATATCCATCTCCATTGTTGTCCTGTGATTGAGTTTTAAGGTACTCATAGTCTCTTTTTGATCTGGTGGTGTTGATTATAGCATCACTAACCTGGTGCCGTCTGTGGGAATGAGGACATCCATTTGTTCCCCATTGGTGAACCAGTTCTCCCTCTTTGCAGAGTTGTTTCACCATTAAAGCAGCCCTTGTTGAGCGTTTAAGCTTTCCTTCTCTAGCTTATAGCTCAAACAGCTTACACCAATGGCAATGGATCCACCTCCTCCACCTGAGAATCAACTGGCACCACCACATGGAGGTGGTTCAAGCTCCAACTAAGCACTGCCCCAGTTAGAGATAACTGAGGTGGCAATGGTGCTCCGCTCCCTCATAGTGAGCCAGCAGCAAATGCAAAACCAATTTGCTATGTTTAGCCAGAATTTTACTGCCAGGACTAGCGGCGCTAGAGCAGAATTTATAACTCCAACCGCCAGAGAAGGCGAACCAGGCCAGCAAGACAAGGGACCACCCCAGGCTCTAGAAAAAGACATTCCTCCATGTCAAAGATGGAGAGACGTTACCGACCCTAGGCATTTATACCTGGGGAGGCCAGGTCAAGAACTCCGTGATGACTTAATCGGGGAAAACCTTGATGACGAAAAGGGAGAATTCGAATGTGGTAAACCTCATGAGATATCTATAGGAACTGTGAGTTCTATTCGACAGAGTAGGGACCAGGAACGGAGGCCCATTCGAGAGCGTAGGCCCAGTCGAGATTAGGGACAAAAGAAATTAGCCTTGGACAGGCTAAGTTGAGGGTCAGCCTTTGATAGGCTCAGTCCTCGAGTAGATATGAGGAACCATTTATCCAGATCAAGGAGTGTTGTCGGTTCAATAAAAAATGAGAGGAAAGACGACTGCAGACCACCTCAAGATCGAGAGGAGCAAAGAGAGGTCATCAGCCGACCTAGGTGTTCAAAGAGGGTACCCTCGACCGTCTGACTAATAGAGAATGATCAACTTGTCCAGATGATAGAGAAGGGCCCGGGGAAAATGTTATCCCTATAAAAGCCAACGTTGTAGCAGACAAGCCTTGGAATGAGTTCATACAGAGGTTGGAGAATAAAATACGGGATATCATAAAAAGCTGAGACCCTTTGCAGAGGGGATATAATTAAGGATACCCATTCATACCAAAGATACTGAACTCTCCAACCCCGGCCAAGTTCAAACCACCGATAGTTACTCCAAAGTATGACGGGAGCATAAATTCGGTGCATCATGTGAAGATGAATTAATCGACCTCTGACATCTATTCAATATCAGATGAGATGAGATACCGAGCATTCTCAAGCAGGTTATAAGGGCAGCCCATGTATGGTTCACCTCCCTTTTTAAGAACTCTATGCGAAATTTTAAGCAGCAGGCTGATAGTTTTGTCCTCAATTTCTGCTTTAAGGTAAAACCTAGAAAGCAGACGACCCACCTATTGTACATCAAATAGGGGAAGGATGAGACTTTAAATGAATCTATAGCCCGTTTTAATAAGGAGAAGCTGGAAGTCAAAGACTAAGACAAAAGTATCGCGATAACAGCCCTTATGGGAGGTCTTCAGAAAGGAAACCTACTATGGAAGTCGGTCGAGGACCCTCCAAAGTCTATAGCTGAACTCCTACCTACGGACGGGAGAGTCATGAAAGCAAAGAGACAATGCCCGCCAAAGAAGATGAAGAAAAAAGAGCCCACGGTGATGGAAAGGGCCAGAAGTCCAAGGGGAAGGATAGCAAGAAAAGGCTGATAGATGATAAGTTTGCGGACTATACGCCTCTAACAGTTAGTTGTGAGCACATTCTGAATGAGATAAAAAAATGTTCGGCCTCTTAGGTGGCCGAAAAAGCTGAAGACAACTCCTCACAAAAGAAATAGAAATCTTTGGTGTGAATTTCACTAAGATCGTGGGCACATCACCGATAAATGCTTCGCCCTCAAAGATCAGATAGAAAAAATGTTAAAATCTGGTGAGTTGAGGAAATATATTGATAAAGACGATTCAAGACGAGGCCGAGACAACCCCAGAAAATAAAGAAATGATAGGTGCAGAGAGGACACTCAAAACAAGCGGGATGACCCTCCGGATGATGACAGTGATGATTCGGATCTCCCACCAAAGGATGATAATGTCCCCGTAATGAGACTCAACATGATCTCATTTGGTGTGAGGATGATTTGTAGAGGACTAAAAGGATGAGGCTCTGAGGTGGCCGACGGCAAGGCGCATGTTACCGAGGCTAAGGCAATAACCAAGGCCGAGGCTGTAAACTCAACCTCTATTGATGTTAATCCCTAGAAGAGGAAGAAAGTGGATATAGAAACCCTCATGGTCGGCTTCTCAAGACTAGATTTAAAGGGTACCCTATCTCCTTATGATGACCCGCTCGTTATTACCACCAGAGTACATGGATGTGAGGTGTCGAGAATCTTGGTTGATGGAGGAAGCTCTACAGATGTCATGTTCTAGCTGTGCTTCAAAGGCATACGGCTTAGCCGGGACAGGCCCATCCCGTACCATCATCCTCTGATTGGATTTAGTGTAGAAAAGGTTCACCCTTTGGGGATGTACGAAATGGATATCAAAATGGGAGACGAGTGGCCAAAGAGGCTGACCAAGAAGATTAACTTTTTTATAATGGATGAGAACGTCTTTTCGACTTATAACCTCATATTGGGATGAGTAGATCTCAAAGAGTTTGAGGTCGTGCCTTCAACGGTCCACCAAATGATAAAATTCCCGACTCCATATGGGGTAGAGGAAGTTTAAGGTGACCAAACAACGGCCAGAGAATGCTACTTTAACTCAGCAGAGGAAAGAGAAGCACACAAGAAAGCAACCACCACATACAACATTGACACCCTCGATCCCATGGACGAGACCAAACTTAAGAAAGGGGAGGCCACGAAAGAGGTAGAATCCATCGTCCTTAATGAGGATGAGCAGAACAAAATCGTTCAGGTTGGCAAAGCCCTAAAATAGGAGATCAGAGATGAACTTATTGAATTATTTAGGAAGAGACAAAGCATCCTCGCATAGAGTAATGATGACATGCCTGGGATTGACCCAAAAGTAAATGTCTCACAAGCTGAACGTTGTTGATGGTGCCAAGCCGATAAAACAAAGAAGAAGAATCTACTCGAGGGAGAAGTACGAGGTTATTAGGGACAAGGTCAAAAAGTTGGAGAAGGCACAGTTCTTCAAAGAAGTGATATTACCTCAATGACTTTCAAATGCCGTTATAGTACCTAAAGCTAATGGCAAATGGAGAATGTGCGTCGACTTCACTGATTTGAACAAGTCTTGTCCTAAAGACAGCTTCCATCTCCCTCAAATTGATCAGATGGTAGATGCTACTGCAATACCCCGTATTTTTGTATGATTTAAATAATTATGGGATTAATTATTATTGTGGGATTAATTGAATTAAAATGTGAGAATTTAATTGTTAATTAATTCGGATTTAAAATAAATATTACCTAACGTGCCAAGGGTTAATACTTATTGATTTAATATTACTGTGTGATATGTAATATGGAACTATACACTTTGATAAATTTTCAAGAATAAGAAATACGACAGTGTAGTAAATTAAGTCAGATGCGCGTATGAGTCGTGTCGGGACTAATTTAATAGAATAAAAAGATTAATTATTTTTGGTAACTCGTATTGTCATTTTTGAGAGCGTCATTGAGTCCGAAAGGTCGAGATAGTCAGAATAGTATACCCAGGTATTTAGTTTGGGTCCTGGGGTAATTTTAGGCCTACCCGGCGCTCCTAGAGGGCATTATGGTAAATTGTATTTTTGAGTTTAATTAATGGACGAAAATTGGGAGTTATTTTATCAGCCACGAGAGGTCAATTAGGGATGAGAGATACAGAAAGTAAAGAAAGGCCACAGAAGGTGTGAGGGAGAACAAATTCCAAGAGGGAAGGCCTAATTAGCACCACCTTGCACAACCACCACCACCATCGTGTAGATCGAAACAAGAGGAACACGCCCATACCAACAACATCAAGAAATCAGACGACTAATTTGAGGCAAGTGTTTATTACTTCATTTTCTTTAGCGTTGACCATATTCATGTTAGTATATGGATGATATAAACATATATTGTTCATAAAAGTGATGAAAAATTGGAGATTTAGGATGTATGATTTGAATCTGAGATTAATTAGACTGAACCCTTCATGTATGTAAGATATAAATCACATTTTGATGAACTTGTGTGAAGAACGAATCTAGAAATCATGTGTTCTTGAATAAGAATTTGAAGAACTAGGGTTTTAGTAATTAATTTGGGGATTTCATATTTCTTTGATGATTTGTAATGATTTAATGATTCTAGGATGTTAGAATCCATGTGTAATTGTTAGGATTCGATTTGAGACTGATTGATTGGAGATTGGGTATGAACTATGAGGTTTTGGGTGTGAAAATGGTGAAAATGTAACTGTTGAAGAAAAGGTCTGACGTAACGGAATAGGTTCCATTTCTGGGGGATTCGGTTCCATTTTTAGGGGATTCGGTTTGGTTTGTTTTCTACAGACTTCCTGTGCTACTGGAGAACTTTGGATAACCTTTAGAATCTTAAGTGTGTGAGATTTGAGGAGAATGTAGTAGTACACTTCGAGTGAGGAGAAATACTCTACGTAGATTGTCTGGGATAAAGTAAACATATTATACGTAGAAATGAGAGAATAATCTGTACGGAATATATATGATTAGGTTGGGTATATACATAATGGATTTTAATAGGATGTGTGAATACCTATTACATGCTTAATATTATGTGTATGACATACCTAGTTGCTTGCTATCGCGGAAGGTTGTGTAGAGACAATCTTATCCTGGGTGACCTTCGGGGGGATATTTGACTTGTATCTCAGAACATAGGACTGTGAAGACTTATTTGTGAGTTGATAAGTCAGCTGACCATGGGAGCGTAGGTATGTGCGTGACCCATAGGTATGTGAACTATGTTCGCCTCCACTGTGTGTGATTTGTGTATATGGTTCGTGGGAGACTTCCGAGCCGATAGTCCTTATTGGAGTACGAGATGTACCGAGACATGATAGCAGGGTATGCAATGCACTACAGGTTCAGCCTTGGGGTGCTGTATTAGTATTTGTATATTATGGTGGTAAATATATATATGTATACTTATGTTATTCCTACTGTGAGATAACTGTAGGTTATTGGGATAGTACAATCTTAAATAACGTAAACCGTGAACACTTAACTTAGTGTGATAACACTTAACCGAATTAATAAAATATTGTTACGAACAATGTGGAAATTTAGAAATCACGGGTGTCTACCACGAGGTATGACTAGAAGTATAAGTCCTTACCTAGTTAGAAGGGTTACGAATGGCTAGGTTAGAATATATGTACGTTAGGCGTGCACAATACACGAGAGGTGAGAATCTCATGTGAGAGTTCGAACTAACATGCATTTGATACTTGATTTATTACAAATTTTAAATACTTGCTGAAACAAATATTTTTACACATCGGGCTCTGACCCGTTTCTTGTATCTCTTTCCTCTCTTGCTATATATATGTATTATATCAGGTGCTCAGCCACAGGGATACCAGACTTAAAGACTTGATTTGATTGACGCGCTGCAGCTATTGTGGAAGTTGTAGGTCTTTGCATTAGATGCCTCTATCATTTCACTCAGTTTTATTTAGACTTTCCATTTAGGGCATGTGTCGCCAACTCCTTAGACATTTTTATCAGAGATTGTATTCAGTTTACTTTCCAGTCATTTCAGCTGGATTTATTTTATTATGGTACTTGGTTTAGAGTTTTGAACTGGAAATGTTTATTCCAGTCTTAGTTATTTCAGTACTTGATTGAGATTTTATATTTATTTTATTCAGTTGTGTGGTGGATTGATTATATTTAAATTCCCGGACTTAAATAAATGATTTTTTTTTATTAAATTTTTTAAAAAGGAAAAATAATATTTTGACACTAGCTTAATTAATTATTAGGTGGTTAATAAGGTTGTTATGTTTCCAACAATGATACTAAGAATGAACCAACAGAACATTCTGTTTTAAATTTTATAAAGAACTGATCACCCGGTATTTAATTGGGCGGGTTGTCACAGCTACGGAGGGGCATGAATTGATGACTTTCATGGATGCATACTCCGGCTACAACCAAATTTTTATGGATCCGGCCGACACACAGAAGACAGCCTTCATCACCAACAAGGGGACCTATTGTTATAAGGTTATGCCATTCGACTTGAAGAGCGACGGGGCAACATGTCAGCAGTTGCTGAACAAGATGCTTGAAGACCAGACTGGAAAGTCTATGAAAGTGTATATTGACGATATGTTGACCAAGAGTTTGAAGGTTGGCACCCGTGTGGCTGACCTTGAAAAAACTTTCAACACCATGAACGAGTACGAGATGAAGCTCAATCCAGCGAAGTGCGTGTTCGGCATCGGAGCTGGCGAGTTCTTGGGCTTTATTGTCAATCAGAGGGGTATAGAAATCAACCCAGATAAGATAAAGGTCCTGCTAGAGATTAAGACACTACGGAACATCAAAAAAGTTCAGAGGCTGACCGGACGTGTAGCAGCATTAAACAGACTTCTCTCAAGAGCCACTGATAAATGTCTTCCATTTTTTAAGACTCTTATAAAAGCTTTTGAGTGGGATGAGGAATGCAATAAAGCTTTTATGTAGCTAAAGTCTTATCTCAGACCTCCACTTTTACTGTCTCATCCTGTCCTAGGAGAGACACTTTACCTTTACTTGGTCGTGTTTGAGTCGGCCATCAGCGCGGAGATAGTACGAGATGATGAGGGTATACAAAGACCAGTGTATTTCAACTGCAAGGCCCTCCAGGGGGATGAACATAGCCTATTCCCTCATCCACGCTTCAAGAAATATGAAGCATTTTCAAGCTCATACAATGGTTGTCTTGACAGACTCTCCCCTTAGGCAAGTCATCCATAAACCTGAGAAATCAAGAAGGTTGATGATCTGGGCCATTGAGATAGGTGAATACGACATAGTCTATCAGCCGAGGTTAACAATCAAGGGGCAAACCTAGCAGACTTTATGACAGAGTTCGCCTGGGCCGATACCGATAGCGAAGAAGCAAACAGTCTTGAAAGTTCGTCTGAACCCCGTATCGAACTGGCTAAGGCTGAGACAAGCATGGTGAGACCTTTAACAGCTAAGACTGATAAGTTTTTCTCATAAATGGAGTGATTGAATAAGGGATATTTTCATAAGGGGCAGTATGGAACTTGTTTATTAGTGGTTCATCATGTAAAAATGGGAGTAGAACCGTCTTGACCGTGTCAGCCCCGAACGGAACAGATATCGAGTACGCGTTGAGGTTCAGTTTTAAGGCTTCCAATAATGAGTCAGAGTATGAGGTCCTCATAGTCAAAATCTCCCTCGCCAGATCTATCAACGTCAGCTAACTTTTAGTCCATAATGACTCTCAATTTCTGGTTAATCAGGTCCTGGGGATTTATGAGGCAAAAGACAACAAAATAGCAAGGTATCCAGCAAATGTGAGGAAGACGATGAAGGACTTTAATGAGATCAAATTCCTCGACTAGATAATAGCCGATTCGACGCTCTGAAAAGGTTATGATCGGCCACACGAACAGAGACTAAGAGATTGGTGCCAATAGAAATCCTTTTTTGACCGACAATAGAGGAGGACAACTCAAAGCTGAATTTTTGCTACAATTTAAACATGGTACCATCTTGGATAGAGCCACTTATTTAGTATATTAAAAAGGGTATTTTACCAGAATCTAAGGCCAAAAGAAGGAAGTTGAGATACAAATCCGCTAAGTTATATATTCTAAGGGGCGTGTTATAAAAGAAAGGGTTTCTTTTACCTCTGCTCAGATGTGTCCATCCAACCGAGGTAGATTACATTTTGAAGTATGTTCATGAAGTATCTTTCTCAAACCATGTTGGGGGAAGACCATTGGCAAAGAGGATCGTCGCTCAAGGATATTGGAGGTCGGCCCTAGCCAAGGACTCGACCGAATACGTAAACAGGTGCGACAAGTGCCAGCGGTTTTCATTATCCCTCATCAACCCCATCAACCTATGACGTCTATCACCTCATCATGGCCATTTGCAGTGTGGGGGGTTGATTTGGTTGGACCTCTTTCAAGGGCCAAGGGAAACTACAGATATTTGATTGTGGCGATAAACTACTTTTCAAAGTGGGTAGAGGCCGAGGCTATGATCAAGATCACAGGAAAAAAAAGACCTTTCAGTTCATGTGGAAGAAACTCATTTGCAGATATGACTTGCCTAATACACTCATCTCAGACAATGGTACCTAGTTAAAAAACACCTCCCTAGAAAAGTATTGTAAAAGGGTCTGCATCAAACGGTACTTCTCATCTCTTGGTCGAACCTAGGCCAATGGTCAGACTGAAGTCACCAATAGAACTATTCTTGATGGAATCAAGAAAAGGTTGGAAGAGGGTAAGGGAAAATGGACTGAAGAGGTACATGTTGTACTATGGGCTTATCGAATGACGGTGAAAATGCAGACAGGGGAGACCCCCTTCATGTTGGCTTATGGATCAGAAGTTATGGTGCCAACAGAGATTGGTCTCCCCACCCATAGAGTTCAGACGTATGACCCTCAGGAAAATATAGCAGAGAGAAGACTTAACCTAGATATGATTCAAGAAAGAAGAGAGGATGCTGAGGTCAGAGTGGTAGCCTATCAATAGAGGATGACCAAGGTTTACAATAAGAGGATAAAACCGAGGCCGATAGCAGTGGGAGACCTTATTTTGAAAAAGACTTGGCAAAAACTGAACAAGCTTCATGCCAACTGGCATGGTCCTTACAAGATTACTGATGAGGTAGTCCCGGTCACCTATCGGCTAGAGAACCTAGAGGGGGAACCATTCTCCAACCCTTAGAACGTCGACCACTTAAAAAGGTACTACCAATAGATGATTGTATAGGAGCTTTTCATTATGAATCATTGTAAAAAGGGTTTATTATTAATGATAAAAATGAAAATGGTTTGTTCCCTCATATCTTATATACTTTGTCTTGAATAATTTGTTTCAAGTACCCTTAAATGCTATAAGACATCATTCGTGGTGAGATAGAAACAACCCAACCTTAATGAAATGATAACCTGGAAATGGGGACGACACCATCCATGAACTTTCAATAACACCAAAAAGGGTCAGCTTAATTATTAAAACATCATTAGTTTGGTGAATACTATGAAAAAACCTCTCTCGGTCGAGATGAAAGTGCATGGAGGAGACGATACTCAACCATGCACTCTCAAAACGACGAGAGGGGGTAAGGCATAATACCATAATTTGGTGAGTCTGAATTGAAAACCACTTCGGTGTGTTTCATTACTTAAACATCATTAATTTGGTGAATATGAGATGAAACACCATTATTTTGGTGATCTCAGACCTTAAACATCATTAATTTGGTGAATATGAGATGAAACATCATTAGTTTGGTGATCTCATTCCTTAAACATCATTAGTTTAGTGAATATGAGATGAAACACCATTACTTTGGTGATCTCAGACCCTAAACATTATTTGGTGGTATGTGGTATGTGTTGTGATATGGTGATATGTGAGTGACTTTAATGTGATCCCAAACATGAGATGAAACATCATTAATTTGGTGGTCTGAGACCTTAAACATCATTAATTTGATGAATATGAGATAAAACATCATTAGTACGATCCTAAACATCATTTAATGGTATGTGGTATGTGCTGTGATATGGTGATATGTGAGTGATTTTAGCTTGATCCCAAACATCATTAGTATGTGGTAGCGTACTTCAAAAGATAGCAAGCACAAGACAGAAAAATAATGGAAAGCATATGGAAAGCAAACACTCATCCATTGATAATATTTAAGGTTACAGATGACAGAATTAAGAAATATAAAAGCCCTCAGGGATAACTGCCTTAACAAGGAAAATAACCCAGGAGCCTTCAAAGCTGATCCTCACCCTCATCCGGGGCCAACCTATTACCCGTATGAGTAGTCTCGTTAACTTCGATGTTGGTGACCTCAGCACCACCATCAGGGTCAGCCAGCTCCTCATTATTTTCTGTCACCTCCAGAGGGCTTATCTTGGCAGGGGCAGCAGCAACATTTTCAACCTCGGCCAAAGCAGCTCCGAGACGAGGGTCACCAAAACTAAGGCCAACGAAGTCGTTCGGTGATAGGCTTCTGGTTTAAGAATATTTAAGGGTAGCCCATCATCCAGCTTCCCTAATGCCCCTCTTTAGATAATCAAAGTCAAGGTCCACAAATTCATCGGACACTTTGCAGTCGGTAATGATTTGATCTTTATCCTCGATCAGGGCTGCTTTGACAGCGGCATCAATGCTGGCCTTTATGCTATCTTCTTTAGCCTTGAGAGCCTTCTCATCGTCGACCTTCAGATTGGAGAATAAGTCCCTCTCTTTCTTCAGGTCCCCCTTGACCTTCTTAAGATTATCCTTCCAGTCCTTCTCTAATTTCTCAGTGTCTTGGTCCTTTTGGATCAAGGGTACTCTCTTCAGGGTCCAGTTGTCTAGGCAGTGAAGAGAAACCGCACCCTGCAACTTAAGAGGCAAAACCTTAAGTACGAGTCATAGGAAATGAAGAGACAACACTTGTAAAAATTCATGAAGTTACCTGGACAATTCGATGAAGGTCAAATTCGTCCAACAAAAAGATGTTCATGGACTGAAGGAAATGCTTATCATCCTCTGAGATTACGGAGCCGAGGGCGTCAGCAGCCTTCATACTATGGCCTATGACGTTATCGTCACTTATTTTCAACTGCGACAAACGAGTAGTGAGAGCATCGTCTATCTAAATGGGGATGTCACGATTAGAACACTGTGTTTTGGAAGGTCGGGTAGCGGTTGGGTCAGTCGACGGAACCTTCCTCTTTTTTCTTGCACCATCGGTCCTGCTGGAGTCGACGTTCTTCTTAGGTAGGGAAGTTGGAGGAGCGGCTTTGTTACCATGTCTGTCAATGAGCTTGCTCAGGTTAGGGGCCGACATCGTCCAAATCTTGTCCAAAATTCCTTATGGATGCTCTACAAAAGAAAAGTATCAGAGTCAGTGTATCGACTATACAAAAGTACGAGGCATCACTTAGTAATAATAACAAAATAACTTACAAAGTTCAGTCAGGGGGGCACCCCCCAGACCTATCTGAGCGAGATAATATGGGGTCATCATATGCTCAAACCTCACAAGATGACCTTTATCACCTTGGCTACGGAGTTTGTTTATCTTCTCATAGGCTTCAAGGCTCAAGCTCGGGTCAGTTTTGGCCAATATAGGAAAATTGGCCCACCTCAAAGGAGTCCTAGGCTCAGACGTCCTGCAACCTTGGTTGTGGTCGAATAATCACTCTCCACGCATTCGAATACATAGGAGAAGGGGAAAGTTTTATATGGGCAAGGATGGCTCGGAGTATGGGATGAATAGGCAGACAAAAAACTAACTTGAACATCTGCTCATAGATGCAGATCTCGCCATCCCGGCCATCAAAGTCTCTCTCGTCCTCAAGAGGTACCCTCATAGAAATAACAACTATACCGTAGAGGTGTCTGAAGACTAAGCGGTCAGCTTCAGAGACAGTAGCCTCATATTCAACAGTGATGGAGGTATCAACTTCGCTCTCCTCATCACTACCAACTAGGATATCATCCTGAGGGTTGCCTGGGTCGCCACTGGGGAACCTCTCAGCAAACTCAGCCCCAGTCGCGATCGATAGTGGAATGGCATTTATTGGAGGGGAAAATACGATGTTGGGTTCTAATATTTCAACAAAATCAGAGTCATGTGATGACTCGGCTCCTATAAAAGATGAGTTGTGAGAGGAAACCTCTTTAATGACAGACCCTGCACTTTGCGCAGGGGATCAATCAATAGCCTATTTGTGTGAATCCACACTGTCGGCTTGTTGAGAGGTGGACGTGGGGTCGGCCACAAAGGACTCTGACATTTTTCACAAGTCTCAGTGACTTGGGGGTATACTACAGCCAAGGGTAGTGGAAAGATAGGTCAGACTGGAAAATCCTCATCCTTTCGACTCTCGGCTTAGGCTTTCTCTATTTGCCTAATCTTGTCAAAGCACTTCTCTCTCAGATTAGGGAAGTCCTCTACTAATTTGTACAAGGGTCATAGAATCTGAAGGATGAGGCTACATTTGGGTGAAATAGGGTGAAATAGGAAAGTGCAAACAACTTAAGGTTTGACTACAGATTGGCATAAGGATCAAACCTAGGAAATTCGAAAGGTTTTCCCCAAGAACAAGCCTAACCTTAATCACCAGAGATGGTAACCTTAGGATGCCTAAAAACCTAAAAACTACCAACCTCACCCTAAAATCTCCTCACAGTCACTCAATCACACGCCAAACCACCAACAAAACCCTCTCTTCGCCTAAAAAATCCCCCAATAATGGCAGGACAACCACCGAAAAACCAAAACGCTAATGGAAATTTTTTAACAATGATGGGAGTTATTAGAAATAAAGAAAGTTGAGGTGAAGAGGGTTACGCGAGTAAACTCAAACTCTTGAAAAAGGGAGAATGGTATGAAGAGACCTGGGTTGGAAAGGCTTGCAAGCTTTGCACAGGTAGGAAGCCATGTAATTTTTTTATTGCAGGAGAAGAAGAATCGCGAAGGAAGTTTTGGGGAAGAAAAAGAAATGATATTTTTGGGGCTTTTAAACCCCCTAATGATTATGCACACTCCCCAATAATGTCATCATTGAGGGCACAAAACCACAAGCGCGTAGCCACCAAACCTTAATTAGGGAAGACGCCACTCAATCAGGACAGTGACATGTGTCACCCACTCATGTACCAAGCCCCATGAAGCCAACACGTAAGAGATGTCTCATCATGACCTCAGTAACTCGTATCCCTCAACCTCTTATTCACACAGAAGGCTAAGGGCTAGGGGTGATTGATATGGCCAAAGTATACCCTCATCTCTTAGGATGAGTGGCATCACATCTCATGGTCGAGTTATCATAATAGACCCATATGTCATTAGCGGGGTCATCACGATAAGGATCGACCTCGCCTCAACTAGCCTTGGCTATATGGAAAGTCGAAACTGCAAGAGCATCACCTACACAGATAGCACCATCTTCGTACTCTGCAATGACCGATAACAGGAGTGACCCAGTTAATCTGACCTCGGCCCGATCTATTCAGTCGAGGTCATACTTATGACAACATGGGACCATCCTATCGGAATTAGCAACCTCGTAACCTCTCAGGTCGAGGTTACAGCGGACGATACCCAGCCGCACAAACATATGCAAGTACAGAAGATGTATGCACATGTGGACAATTCTGTTATAACAAGATCATTCCCTCACGTGAGGGAATATTGCATCTTTATTGTGCCCATGTGCCAAAGACAGGTGTCTACATCTTATTGGATGTTTCTTCATGCACGTGTTGATTACATGCTTGGGGGTACATTACACCACCCAAGCCCTACATATACACTTCATATTCTCAATGAGAAGGGATACTTGATTCATAACCCTAACAAGACTCTGTAGAGAGAGAGAGATTTTGAGTGTTCTATCTATGACCATTAGTGCCCTAGTTTAATGGATTTCTCACACACTCACACAGTGGATGTAGGCCAAATTTGCGGCTGAACCACTTTAAATCATTGAATCCATCTTCTTACCCTCATCACCTTCTTTTATATATACATATATCCATCTCCATTGTAGTACTGTGATTGAGTTTAAAAATACTCATAGTCTCATCTTAATCTGGTGGTGCTGATTATAGCATCATCACGCATCCAACGTAACATGTAGCAAGCAACCGCACATCTGCGGGACTCCTGGTCAGTTGGACGATAGGATACGAAGATGAAAATAGACACTCTTATCTTGAAAGCGTGCCACGAGGGGGAGGTCACCCCCAGTGGCACCCAAATAGCATTGTAAGTAATACGAATACCTCATGCGCATCCAACATAATACGTAGCAATCGATCGCACAACTGCAACACTCTTAGTTTGAGGATAGGACCCAAACACAAATTCGAAAATAGGCACACTTAGGATTGGAAATATTCCACGTGAGAGAACCCAAACGGCATTGTGAGTGGCATGAAGACCTCGTGTGCATCCAACGTAACATGTAGAAACTGACCGCGCAGTCGCGGGACTCATGATTTGAGGATATGACACAAACATAAATTTAAAAACAGGCACTCTTAGACTTGAAAACGTGTTGCGGGGGGAGGGCACCCCCAGTGGCACCTAAAGGGAACAGCGAATGGCTCGAACATCCCTCGTGAAAGTCCAAGGTACCTCGTAGCAACCGTTCATGAAGCCACTGAACTTTCGATTTGAGGATAAGACACAAATTAAAAAATAAGCACACTTAGACTTGAAAGTAAGGTGCGGGGGGCACATCCAACGGCACCTAAACATCACCGCGAGTGGAATAAACACATCGTGCCCATTCAATATAACACGTAGCATCCATCAACGCATTCGCGGGACACACGGTTTGAGGATAGGACACGAATTTAAAAATCGACACCCTTTGGCTTAAAAACATGTTGTGACGAGGCGGGCAGCCCTAGCGGCACCCAAACGGCACCGCGAGTGGAACATATGCATCATGCGCATCCAACATTACATGTGGCAACCGGATGTGTAGCCATAAGACTCTCGATTCGAGGATAGGACCCAAACACGAATTCAGAAACAGGCACACTTACACTTGAAACTGTGTCGCGGGGGCGAGCACCATTAGTGGCACCCAAAAGGCATCGCAAGTAGCACGATTACCTCGTGCACATCCAATGGAACACGTAATAATTGGTCCCATAGCTGCGGGACTCCCGGTTTGGTGATAGGACACAAATTCGAAAACAAGCACACTTAGGCTTGATAATGTGCCACGGGGGCGAGGGCCCAAACGGCACCAAAACGGCCCGGCACATGGCATGAACACCTCGAGTGCATCCAAAACACATATCAACTGGTCGCACATCCTCGAAACTCTCGACTTTTGGATAGGACACAAAAATACAAACAAGCATACTTAGGATTGAAAATCATGCCGTGAGGCGACGGGTAACACAGCGGGGCCCAGATGGCACCGTGAGTGGCACGACCACCTCGTTCGTGTCCAATATAACACGTAACAACCGTTCGTGCAGTTGCGAGACTCCAGGTTTGAGGATAGGACCCAAACAAGAATTTGAAAATAGGCACACTTAGGCTTGTAAACGTGTCATGGGGGGACGGGAACCCCAAGGGGACCCAAAAGGTAGCGCGAGTGGCATGAACACGTAATGGCATCCAACATAATATGTAGCAATCGATGATGCAGCCACAGGACTCCCGATTTGAGGATAGTATACGAATTCAAAAACAGGCACACGTTGGCTTGTAAATGTGTCGCGGGAGGGCGGGCCTCCCAACGGCACTTAAATGACAAGACGTGTGGCTCGAACACCTCGTACATGTCCAATGAAACACGTAGCGACCTGGAGCATATCCGCGGGACTACCAATTTGAGGATAGGACACGAAAATGCAAATGGACGCACTTAGGCTTAAAAACGTGTTTCAATGATGCGGGCACCCCCACCAACACCTAAATCGCCACGAGTGGCATAAATACATCGTGCATGTCAAAAGTAACACGTAGCATTTAGACGCGCATTCGTGGGACTTCAGGTTTGAGGATAGGACCTAGACATAAATTCAAAAGGAAGCACACTTTGGTTAAAAAACGTTATACGGGGGGCAGACATCGCTAGTGGCACCCGAGTTACACAAACAACTCAGTCGCATCCAACGTAGCACCTAGAAACTGACTTTCAGTTTGAGGATAGGATACGAATTCGAAAATAAGCACACGTTGGCTTGAAAACGTACCGCGAGGGCAGGCATCCCCAATGGCACCCAAATAGCACTGTGAGTGCCATGAACATCTCGCACACATTCAATGTAACATGAAGCAATCAATCGCATAGCCGTGGGACTCTCGCTTTGAGGATAGGACACGAATTCAAAAAAGGCACACTTAGGCTTGAAAACGTGCCGCGGGGGACGGTCACCCCCATCGGCATCGCAAGTGCCACAAACACCCCGTGAGCTTCCAACGTAATACGTAGAAACCGACCGCACAGCTGCGGAACTCCTGGTTTGAGGATAAGACACGAAAATGCAAATAAACACACTTATGCTTAAAATGTGCCGCGAGGGCGCGATTACTCCTAGCGGCACCCAAATGGCCCACGAGTGGCACGAACACCTTGTGCGCGTCTAACATAACACATAGCAACCGATCGCGTAGCCGATGAACTCCTGATTTGAGGATAGGACCCAAACAACTCATATATTTTTATTACAATTAAAGATGGTCATAGCTCTGGGTCGTGACCATTTTTTTCGTTGCAGTTAAAATAGGGTCACGATCCATAGCCATGACTATGTGTTTGATTGCCCCCGCTCGGTTACGGCCCGTAGTTGTGACCATATGTTGAAGTTCATCGCGATTAAAAAGGGGGTCACGGTCTGTAGCCGTGACCATATGTTGGATTGCCTCCCATCGGTCATGGCCCATAGCCGTGAACATATGTTGAAGTTAGTCGGTTAAAAAGGGGGTCACGGCCCGAAGCCGTGACCATCTATTGAATCGTCCACCCTAGATCACGGCCTATAGCCGTGACGAGCTGTATGGCTCGTCACGCCTCGATTACAACCCTTATCCGCGACCGTCCTTTGTGATGACAAAGGTCCGTGACCACCTTTTTGGTCACGAATTTGGGCCACAACCCGCAAAAATGGTGACACTCAAATTGATCACAACTCTGGACCGTGGCCCACAGGCCTGGTCATGGCCAAAGTCCATGACCATTCGCTTAATTTGGTATAATGACAAAGTTTACACATTAAAACCTAGTTCCTTTTTTACATTGAATAGATTCTAATACACGTACGACTTCAAATACAATCACCAAATTAACATGGGTATCCAACTTACTATGACACCCCGAGAAATTTGAGTTGTCACTTTGCTTAAAAATAAACTAAATCCTCAATAATCCAACAAAGCATTATATTCCACAAAAATAAACACAACGAGTCACCAAAATACATAATATCCAATTAATAAGCCAAATATACACTCCAATTTAAAAGTTCTTAATAAAAATTTGTATACAATTTACACCTTAAAATAAATACATTCTTTTTTCACTAATAATTAACACTAAGATCCCAAATATTCAAAATATTGACTTGTGTACACAGATAACATTCTGAAAAATAGTGTGATCTCAATATTCTTCATAAACCAATGTCTTTCAAATTCTCCCTTACCTGCCACTAAAAAAGACGGGTAAGTACACAATATGACAAGAATAGATGTTCAAAACGATGACGGTAAACAAGATGCAACATACAAAACCACATACGAGTCCAATGTGACACCCAAATATTGTACCAATTTATTTATCAATAACACATCAATAGGTCATCGGGTCTTACCTCACCTCACCTAAGCATCTGAAAGCCTCATTATGACTGTTGGACTTTTGGTGGATGATCATTATCAGTGTCATATTAAAATTTCATGGACCATGGCCCAATAAACAAATACACAGTATCTCAATCGAATAACACATGGGATTCCAATAAATACCAAAACATTTTCAAGACTAATACAAATAAATGAGGAACAAAAAAAATACTCTCGAGATATTTAGAGGAGCATATTGCGTAAATATCGTACCTCAAAATAATCACTTGAAAATCGTAACATCCTTCTCAAAATTTTGATTACACGGTTGCGATCCTCTCGTGAAATAATAAAGACTCGTTCTTGGTTGATCTTGAGAAAACTTGGCCCCTTCTTCTTCAAAAATGAACTTAAA
This sequence comes from Sambucus nigra, assembly GCA_949130495.1. Taxonomy (NCBI): domain Eukaryota; kingdom Viridiplantae; phylum Streptophyta; class Magnoliopsida; order Dipsacales; family Adoxaceae; genus Sambucus; species Sambucus nigra. Next base: position 53,578,689 of record OX422214.1, read on the forward strand.
AGTATTGTTAAATGGAGGTTAGGGTTCTTATGAAAGAGGGCTAAGATCTCCTTTTAGATGGGTAAAAATATAAGAGTCCTTATCCCATTTGAATTCGTAAAAATTCCAAATTTTCACAAATCTAATATTTTAGACACATTAAACACATTTTACTAAAACGACAATTACTCCCTCCACATAAATCCAATTGAGCTAATTCAAATATCGTTGGAAAGCTAAGATCCATATTTTTCTTTAGATCTATGGCTCGTGGTTTTATTCAAAGTACAAATAAAATGGAATGCATTTAAAGTGATGTCAAAATTTTTGGCAGATTGTCATCATAACTTAGGGATATTCATCTCATTAAATCAATATTTTATTTTCATCAAAATGGTTTAAATTGAATTCTAAAAATCATTTCATAACCCCACCAATAAAATAAATTATATTATTAATAATTAAGTCAAAATTGACATGTTTACACGATTCCACATTTTTATAAGTTTAAAAACATATGAATTTTACATTATAGAAAAATTACCAATTTCAAGTTATAACCATTAACAATTTTCACAATTTATGATTTATTAACAATTAATCCTTAAAAATCCCCGGTTATTACATTCTCCCCCACTAACACAACAATTTCGTCCTAAAAAATCGACAAAAAGTAAACTTGCGCAATTAAAGTAAGGCTCGCGTATGCCTACCTATAGAATGCTACGATTGGGCGCCCATACATACAATTCCACACACACCTACCACAAGAACAAAAGTACAATATATATATATATATAATGGCGTATCACGCTCTCTCACAAATCACCACTCGATTCTATCTCTGAAAACCATCGCAATGCTTAAGTTCTCAAATCAGATCACATCACCACATTGATATTATAGATACTTAACATCGGTATTAACGATCTCCAAAATAAATAAAACTCATCCCCAAATCAACTCTAAGGATCCTCAAATCAACATTACTACGTTTAACCTCAACGTCTACAATGGCCTTAACACAAAACATCCCATCTCTAAGAAACACAATTAACACGTAGTCTAACCCAATATCTTAGAGAGTACGAATCAACAAAGGTAATCAAAGATCGATAACGCATAAGCTAAATCGACACCCAATCTGTGAGACCTAAAACCATGAATCTGATACCATATGTGACACTCCGAGAAATTCAAGTCATCACTTTCCATAGAAATAAGTTAAAATCCTCGATAATCTATATAGAGCATCCATATTCCACAAAAATAAACATACCGAGTCACCAAAATACATAATATCCAATTAATAATCCAAATGTACACTCTAATTTAGAAGTCTTTTAATAAAAATTTATATATAATTTACACCTCAAAATAAATATAATTTTTTTCACTAATAAATAACACTAAGATCCGAAATATTCATAATACTGATTGGTATATACAAAGAACATGTTGAAAAATGGTATAAACCAATATCGTCCAAATCCACGCTTACAAGCCACTAAAAAAATATGGGAAAGTATACAATATGGTAAGAATATATGCTCAAAATGATAACGGTAAACAAAATGCAATAATACAAAATCATACACGAGTCCAGTGCGACTCCCAAATATTGTACCAATTTATTTCTCAATAACACATCAATAGGTCATCGGACCTCACCTTACCTTACCTAGGCATCTGGAAGCCTCATTCTGATTGTTGGACTTTTGGACTTTTGGTGGATGGCCTTTCTCAGTGCCATATTAAATTTTCATGGCCTCATGCCCCAATAAACAAATACACAATATCTCAATCGAATAACACATGGGATTCAATCAATATCGCAACATTTTCAAGAGGAATACAAATAAATGAGGAACAAAAAATACTCTCGAGAGATTTAGAGGAGCATGTTGTGTAAATCTCATACCTTAAAAAATTCAGTTGAAAACTCGAAACATTCTTCTCGAAATTTTGATTACATGGTTGTGATCCTCTCATAAAAATAACAAAGGCTCGTTCTTGATTGATCTTCAGAAAAGTTGGCCATTTTTCTTCGAAAATGAACTTAAAAGAGGTTAGGATTTTATGAAAGAGGAGAGGTATTTTAGGACTGAAAGTTGTGACACCCCGCCTAATTAAATATCGGGTGATCAGTCCTTCATACAATTAAAACATAAATCTCATTTGGTTCATTCTTAGCATCACTATCGAAAATATTTTTAAAATTAAACTAACCACCTAATATTCAAAAAATTTGGTGCCAAATTTTATCTTTTATTAACAGAAAGTGAAATAAATACAATCACTAAACCATCCAAGAAGTAATAAAATAAATCCATCACAAGATAAGTACAGAATAAATTAATACCGAATAAACTATCAATTCCCAAGTCTAATATAAAGTCCAACAGAAGAATATAAAACTGAGTACAAAGTCTAAATCGAAATAAAATAAATGACTGGAGGGGCAACACTCCTAAATGAAATAATTGAACTACATCATACTCTAGGAATAAAGTGACTAAAGTGTTCAATCCAAGTACTGTAATCATCCACAAGTGCTGTAGCAACGCATTCCTGGAACAAATCATCAAACTGGGCGTCCCCGTGGTTGGACACCAAAAAGGTTTTGAAAATATTTGGCAAGTACTGGTCAGAGCCCAAGTAAAATTATTTGAAAATATTTAGCAAGTATTTAAATTGCAGTTTAAAATCAGTTATTGATTACACATATTAATTCAACGTACACTCCCTTGAGTTCCTCACTTCTCAACTAATGTGCACGCCTAACGTCATCTACCTAGCTTTGCCTACCCAGCGCAACTAGGTCTCATCAATAACTATTTGACCACTAATAGGTAATAGTCTTAGCTATCCCGTACCTCCCATACAGTACGCCATATTCTTCCGATCTTTACTCATTAAGTCCTTAATTAAATATATCTTTAACTTCCCGTGTACCGCCCAAACAGTACATTATCGTACACTGGTAATTAACATTCCTCGTATGTTATTATTAAACCATCCTTAACATTTCACGTATGTTATCATTAAAATATTTCATTAAGTTGCTCTACTTAATTAATATTTTAGAAATATTCTATCTAACTTTATTACCATCACACACTAGGTAGAATATCTCTTAATTACATCATATTTAGATATATGTTATCTACAACTACTACTTTCACACACAAGTAGTAAAATACACATATTCATATACATATGTCACACAATCTATATACATAACTCCAGCATCCCCGGTCTAATAACCGCGATGTGAGTCTGCATACTATATTATCAAGTCCATGTACCTCTCGTACTCAATCAAGGACTATCGGTTCAGCATGTCTCCTCGAACCCAAAATAAATCGACACATAATGAAGACGAATATGGTTCTAAGACTTTGGTCTATGCACATACCTAACGTAACCAAACGACACACCAGCCACACTAATACACAAACATAGTGAGCCCCAGTAAGTTCGATGTTCTGGGGCACGAATCCAAACCTCACTGGAATCGTCAAGGTGGAATTGCCTTCTGCGCGAAACCCTCCGAATAACTGGCAGTATAGGTATGTTCACACACATATGAAAGCACATAATAGGCATATAGAACCTATAAATGTAATTCGTATAGTATAAACACATCCTATAAATAACATCCATGTAGGTATACTCGCAACCTATAAATATAATTCGTATAGGTACACACTCAACCTATAAATATCATACGTATAAGTATACACTCAACCTAAAAATATAATTCGTACGTAATATATATCTCAAATATTTAACATACTATCGATATACGATTATAACTCTTTATCTCATTTTCTCGAGTATTGTTCTCTATCTGAAAGGCCCCAGTTAGCCCGTACATTATTTCAGTAGTTAATTCACTCATACTCTACTAGTCTACACCATACATTCACTCAAAATCTCTGCGGCTCAATCTCATTCTTTCGAATTCACTAACACTAGTCTTTAAGACCGATAATATTAGTCGTAATTCTCTCATTCATGACTAAGTCCCAATCCTACCAAGACCTACAGTAATTCATAATATCCCTAATTATTTTATAAGGATGTCCCAAAAGTTTCCCCATATATAAATCACATTTTAAAGGCTTAATAGGGGAAATAACGCAAATCTGGCAAACCGAATCGATTCGCCTTAGGGCCGAATCGATTCGAAAAGTAGTAGTTCATCTTCTTAGTTTAGTTCTTGTGTTTTCCACCATTTTTATTCAACACAACCATCATGCTTCTTCACCATACTTACAACTAACATTCTTAGACATTATATGCGTGTACTAGGATTATTTTTAATGTAAATGTAACATTAAATCATCAGGAATTCAATCCAAGAACCGATTATTTTCAAAAATCCATAAATCCCCATATTTCATTGTTCTTAATTCATAATCAATCACAAACCCATATTTATTCCATTTATCTCATAATATATAATCAAATTTCATTTTCTATTCACATAGGGATAAAATCTACATGCATATCCTACCCAAGATTCATGTGTTTAATCCTCACAAATCCTAAGAACATCAATTTATGATCGAAATACCAATCTTACACTACATGGGTATTATAACCTTCTAGAAACATGCAAGATAAACACTTGCCTATTTATGACTGATGATCAGAATTTGTTTGTTCAAGGTGAAGTTGATCTCTCCTCGTCTTAATTCTGATTTTGGCAATACTTTTGGGATGGATCAATGTACTACACCTCTAAATCCTCTTTTATTCCTCTCAAATGGTCTCTTCTCTCCTCTCCTCTCCTTTGATTTTCTAACTTCTTACCCTAACTCACTCATCACATATACTGATATAAACATGGTAAATTCGTAGGTCCTTTTTCTCTAAAAATTCAAAAGATAAAAATACCCCTCCGAGGTGCCGCTTTGGCATAAAAATGCCCCAAGATCCAACCCAAACTTTCGAGTACAATTTTCTGACTATTTAGACCCTTACAAACACACTGGAGCACTCAAAATGACCATTTGGATGACCCATAAAAATTCACATTTTATTTCATACGTTTTAAGTCCCGACACGACTCACACGCGCGTTCCGACTAAATTACTGTAACTGCCTTATTTCTCATTCACGATAATCATTATACTTTCTCATTAATTTATTAATCGTTCACTAAGTCATACTCAATATAGTTTATCCAAATAAATATAAATCCTTATCACGTTACCTGGTCTTCAAATAATAGGTACTTTCTCCAATAGTAACCCATTTATAACAAAACATCAACTCCAAGACCCCAATATGGATCCCATAAAGTTCATTTAACATGTGTACACCATTTACAACCCTCCAAGTATTGGGTGCTACTCTGGTAGGAATTACATCAAAATATTAGCAAAATTGGAGAAAAGGAGGGTTTGGTGGAAAGGTGATGCCACACTCTACTAAGAATAAATAGTGGGGATCCAGTGAACCTCGTGGAGAGAATAAACATCTATGGGCTATCTATAAATCTACCCAAGTCGATATTTTCCTCTTCTCGCTTAACTCATCTAATGAACTCTCATCTACGATGTCAACCATGGTGGAAATAGAGAAAAATGAGATAAAGTGGAGAAAAGAGACAAGAAGGCTTGCGGGGGATCTAAGACGATTGTAATAGGTGATTGTGAGAACTGAAGAAAAGAAAGCAACAGCAATGAACGATCGCATACAGAAAGCTTGGAGACGAAAGAAAACTCTTGAGTACAAAAAATTTGAGGTAAAAGAAAAGGAGGGAAATTTCTTTGTATTTATAAGTTGCCTCGATAAAAGGAAATTAAATGATTAACTGAATGAACCGTACAGCTAACGTCGGTTGCACGCCTCCCAAAATATCAAAATACTACTGTATCCTTTGGCGATTCAAAAAAGTTTGAATTATTTACAAAAATTTCATTATCAAATAGTGTTGGTGGAAATTTTTACAAATATGGGAGGTTAGCTGTCGACTAAACACTCAAAACAGTACGCTGAGCAACTTCCTAGGCTAAATACTTCGTACTTCCAATTAAGCGTAAAGCATGGAGCATTGGGGGCTATTCTTGTATGTAAAAATTTCTCTCCTACGTAGACCAATGATGAATGTACACCTGTCCTCCTACGTGGCCAACCTTGATCGGCTTCAGAGATACTTAGTCGGCTAGGAGGCCGACCAACTCCTGGAGACCAACTAACAGGGATACCAATAGTTACTCGGATGGGATGTCAACCAGCACTGAATTCTAAGAGCTTCATTTATTGTACGCATATGTAAATGCCTATCAATATAAAGGCGCTCCGTATCTAGGGTTTACACCATTATAAATACAAAATACCCCTCAGCAGCAAGGAGAACTTAAATCACTCATATGAACACTATACTGAGATATTATAAATCATACTGAATAAAAGCCAACGTGGACGTAGGCTATTTTACAGTTGAAACACTCTAAAAATTTCTTTTATCTTGTATGTGTTTTGAGTTGCTTACTTTATTTTATCTGTGATTATAAATCTGGATTAGTCCATTTTTAAACATCAACAATTAAGGTTGAGATTGAGGGTTTTCACGTGGATTGAGAATCATTGCCTATTACCTACAACTTGTTCAACTGGTTTTGCTACGCTTTCATATTAACCTTTGGATTGTCTCTCGTTCATATACTTTAAATCCTAACCATTCATATCAACCGGTGGTAACCTGCTCTACTCATCTAAGTATTTAAACCCTAACTTTGAAGTTATCTGAGTCTTTTGGTCCAAATTAGGGTTTCTTTTAGAGAGATAAGAGAGCAGTCTTAGAGAGAGAATAATATGTTCGGGTTTTCATATACTCTATTCAAATCCATTAAATTAGAGAACTAAACCTAGAAAAAATTTCACATTATATTCATATATAGGTTTACTTTAATGTTTCAATCTAAAGCGTTTTCTATTTTAATCCCAAAAGCTTCTTGAAAACCATTTGTGAAACTCTTAAAACATTTTTTCTCTATTTCATCTCTTTGAAACCAGACTTTTAATTTTCTAAAACAATTTTACTTCAAAACTTGTATATAGTCTGTTTATAACTGTTTTGAGGAAAATATTTAGTTTTACAAACAATTTTTTAAAACTTAGTTTGTTTTCATTAAGATCCAACTTTTTAAAACTTATATCTGAAATTTGTTTTTAAAAATCATAGATATGATTTGAATAGCGTGTAACAACATATTTTCATATAGAAATGTTCTTGTGATTGTGATACGATGTCTATGTTACATTTAAGTGTGTGTGTGTGTGTCATAAGTGCATTGTATATACTTCACTACACATCATACAAATTCCATTGTAATTTGTTAATATACGGAGGCGTGGATTTTCCACTCAACTTGGAGTTGTTTTCATCAGCATTCAGAGGCTTGTACATACGTTTTAGGGGGAAATCTTAATTAGGTATACTTTTCAACTATTTTCTTATATTAGTTGTATTTGTAAACTTTTCTTAATTATTATATTTTTTTTTTTTGGGGGGGGGGGGGGGGGGAGGGGGGCATAGAGGCCCTCGTGGATGTTTCCTCTGCGGAGGTTTTACCTCGTTAAAATCTTTGTGTCGTGGATGATCCTTGCTTTAATTATTTGCATGGTTCTTACTTTTGCTAGTTGGTTTAATAAATTTACTTTTTTAACAAGAGTACACATGTGTGATGCGGAATCGTGCGTCGTGCGGTTCCAACGGATAATTATGCACCATAGTACCTGTGTATTCGGGTCCCTCAACCCTCTAGCTATTCTAGCGCCATCTCGTGTGTCTACTATATAAAGATGAGGGGGGGTATGGGTGTGGGTGGCGAATATGCCATATGAAGATGAGGGGGTATCAATGAGGGTGAGAGTGTGAAAGACGGAGTAGTGGTCCCCTCGTCCACCACTTTCTCCTTGCCCTTCCTCGAGTTGGACACAACCTGGACTTTAGGAGCACGTTTGACATATGCAAATATTTTTTGCACTGTTCTCTCCCAGTTGTTAAACTTCTTGGCATTGTTTGTCGTCAACTCGTCCACCTTGCGTGCCAGCCCAACGTTGCTCGATGCAATCCCGATGAGCCTCGACTTCCCCACTAAGAGTTTACCCCCAAGTAAGATCCTTCTGATACCGCCAGAGAGCTTGGCTTAGTGTGTCCGTAGCTAGAGATGCCTTGTCAACATCACTCTGGGAGTTGTGCACTCCCTTAAATTTTTCCGGAAACAACAAAAAAGTACACGATTAGATAAATTTATAAAAAGTATGTGATTATAAATTTTTATCTTTACAACGTAATTAAAATTTTAACTTACAATTAGATAAATCTAATATATAAATATAAAGATGGTGTCTCTAGATGTGATTTTGCCATGTGTCTCAGAATTAATGCATTAAAGTCTCTAAAAATACAAGCCTTTGACTCTAAAATCGAAAATACATAATTATTGTACAGTTGGTAAAAAACAAAAGTCATTGAAAGCACTTTTGTCTCTCTCATTCTTAATGACTAAACTCTTTTATTTTCCTCTTTTTGGGTTAGTCGCTTGAAATGGTGGGTGGTGAAAAGACATAATAGAATATGTTAAATTTAAAAAATTGACATGGAGCTATGGAGTAAATTTTGATTTTGTTAAAAGTGTTTTCTATGAGAATTGCAATAATGTTATTTTTTGGGAATGACTTCTGTTGAAACTTTTTACACCTAATTCACATTGAAATGTGGGTTTAGTTAGTGAGAAGTAGAGTGTATGATGCCCTGTTTTAAAGGAAGTGATGTATGCTTACATGTTTCATATGAGTGCCTTTTAAATAAACAATACAATATTCCTTTTTGGGTTATAAATCATTTTTGTGCTTTGATATATGTTTAATATGTTTATTTCGACTCATGTACACGCTTCCTTTCATACAAATTATATCCTTTATGCTTTATTTTCTTAAAACGCAACTTTTAATTGTTTGTCATTTACATGTTTCGTCTATCGTATCCTCGACACTAAGTTATTATAATTTTTCAAAAAATAGAGGTTAGAGTATAATTTATTTAAAGTTGATTAAATGTATAAATAAAATATTTTGAATTATCTCTCTCTCTCTCTCTCTCTCTCTCTCTCTCTCTCTCTATATATATATATATATATATATATATATATATATATATATATATATATATATATATATACATACGTGATGGTAATTGCCATAATTATATATGCTTAATGAAGGAGTATCCTTTTTCTCTTTATATATTATTAATGTTTATATAATGTATCAAATGGGAATTATTGATACCAAAAATTACCTACCTACGTGGACTAATCAGAGATGAACACTTTTCTACCCATGTGGCATTAATCCTAGTCAGCAAATAACAACGCCAACCAACTGTATGAATGCCAACCAACTCAAGGAATGTCGACTAACTCAAAGAAAACCGACCAACATAATCAACGAAACATCAACAGTCATATTCATTATGTAAGGATGCAAATGCTTAAATATATAAAAGCATTCCATCCCTTAACATTTCAACCCTTGGCATCCGAGTCATTATAAATACAGATGTACCCATGCCATAAAAGGTTAACACACAAGCAAGCAAGATATTGCCAAGATTAATACCATAACAGTGGAAGTAGGCTTTCATACATAGCCGAACCACTTTAAAATATTATGTTGTTCTCTTTCTCTTTACGTATCTTATTTGTTATTAAATAATTAGACCTGGCCTAGTTTTTTACATTAATAGATTGGCATCGTCTATGGGAACGTGTTTCTAATAACTTTTTTCATTCTTATACACGTGTCAACGAAAAGATGACTGATATTCTTGCGTCCAGTGCGAGGAATAAAGGCAACCTACCTGCTCCACCTGTTCCATCGACAAACAACGATCTGAATGGAATTCTTATCAGGCTCACCAAAGGACAGGAGGCAATGCAAGGTACGATGAGGCAATTGGCCCAAATATTACAAACCAGATCTCCATCCTTATCCAGACAGAGAGAAATGCCACAAGAACATCAAGAGATACATCTTATCGTCCAGGAGCGAGTTCATCATTAAGGTCTACAGAACCCTATGATATCCATTATTTCTCTCCTCAAAGGCCAAACGTTTTGGAAAGGCTAAGCAGAGCTTCGCCCTTTGATCGCCTGGGACCCCAAGCGAATAGAAATCCTCCCAGGGCGTTATCCAGGAACACTCGACATACTGTTGACCAACGTGAAATGTCCATCCGATCATGATCAAGTGTTTATCGATCTGTAAGCGCCGAGCAGACCTCTCAAGAGGAGAGTTCAGCGCAAATAGATGTTCGAAAGAGCCGAGCAATTTTGCATAAGTCGGATACAGGCAATCCCTCTTGGAAATGATCAATCCAAAGGTTAGAAGACAGATTATGTGAGATGGTTAAAGCAAAGAATCCTTTATAACGAATGTAAGGACATAATTTATAAATGTCCAGAGTAGAATCTATGATTTTTCTGTCTTCCCTAGATCACAGATTGTATGTCTGATATCGCTACCTTCGGCACGTCATCACGATCATCCACGACGGCCTTTATCCGAATCCATGCATCCATCATCTTCACACGTGCATCATGCTACATGCGATGTGCTGCTCAATCGCTTCCCACTACTCCACGATGCATTATTGGTAAAATGATTTATTGGAGTTGTTTATATTTGCATAAATATTTGGGAATTTTTTAGACAATAGTTTTTGAAGTCTGAATTATTTTTTATCAAATGTAGAAATTTTTCTATGTGTAGAAGCGGACTTTTCTTGGTCAACGTGCTCGTTTAAACGAAATAGCATCTCGCGCGATGTCGTTTGAACGACACGTGTCCTTCGTTCGAGCGAGATGCCTATCTCGTTCGAACGCCATCGCCGCCTCAATTTTTATGTTAATATCTGTCACTTTCTACACGTTTTTCAAAATCTTTTTCCAACACTTTTTCTGTAAAAACGGCACAGAAACGGAACTGATTGAGACTTAACCTTTTAAAGGCTAAGCAGTGATTCTGCAAAAACGTTCACATTTTAAACCTTCAAGAGGTTATTTTTACTCATCTGGTGTATTTTGTGGAGAAGATGCTCTCTTCTTCATTGCTGCCCATCGGGAGTTCTTGCGGGAGATTCCAGTCAACGACATCGGAACCGACATCTACGGGTATTTCGTATGTCACACTGATTTTCATTATAATCCGTGTAACCGTTCTTTATAAATTATAGTGAAAATAAAAGGTTTTTTCCCTGCGGGGATTTTTCCTGAATATTTGTGTCACATGCTTTATTTATTTATGGGTTGACACACGCACACACGTTGTTGCATGTTTAGGGGCTGAATTGAGTTGGTTTAAAAATAGACTCCAATTAAATAAGGTTTACTTGGAAACTTGCGAATAATTTTGAATCGGTATCACACACCGCATTTATTACGGTTTTACAATGAAGTGTTGTCAAAGGAACCCCTTTAATTCAGGAAATTATAGATTTCTAACCCTGTCTAATTTCAAAGCTCCTGTGGTTACTCCCAAATACGATGGAAAAATGATCCAATTCTCTATACAAAGTAATATTAGGCAATAACAGATATTTATGCAGTACCAAATGAGATGAGATGCAAAGCCTTTTCCAGCACCATTACGGTTTCAACCCAAAAATGGTATAACAACTTTCCCCGAGGATAAATCACCAACTTTAAGCAGCTGGCTGAGCTATTCATTAGCAACTTTTGTTTTGGAGCTAATCTCGTAAAATGAGTACCTCACCTTCTGAGTGTGAGGCAACATGTGGAAGAAAGCACCAAGGACTACATTACTCGGTTCAATAATGAAAAGCTAGACGTGATTGATTACGAGGAAAAAATAACCATCACCTCCCGAGAAGCTATACTATACTCTGGCTAAAGATCCTCCCAAGATAATGGCTGAACTCATGGAAAAAGTAGGAAAAATCATGAACACCGAGTAAGCAATGGCTGCAAAACAAAATTAAGCTACCAAGCCTGATGCAAAGTCTGACAAGAAGGACCAAATGGACCAAAGGGAGTTGAAAGAACAGAGGGAAATGAAGGAAGAAAAGCTCAATAAATATGTTAACTACACTCCATTGAGTGTTAGTATCCACCATATCTTGGAAAAAATCAAGCATAATAAGGATTTGCGATGGCCTGGAAAATTAAGAGCACCCCTCAACGAGAGGGACATATCCAAGTATTGTGAGTTCCACAAGGATCGTGGTCACACAGTGGATTGTTGTATTGCTTTGAAAAGTGAGATAAAATCTCTCATCCATCGAGGAAAGCTCAATAAATTTGTTGATCGCCGCAATAGAAGAGAATCCAGAGGAAGATCAAATTCTCCATGCAAGTCTAGAGAAGACAATAAGCGAAATAGTGAGGATAATTACGAGGATGATACTGACATGTTGAAGAAGCCTAAATAACCTGAACACGAGCTATTTATGCTCAGTTTTAGTTCATTTGACTGTCATATGATTATGGTGGCGACGCAGGAGGAGGTGATCACACTGCTGAAAGAAAAGCCTACATCAATAAGGCTCAAGCTTATTCAAACAATACATTTAGCTAAAGATGATCGCCTGAATAAGGTCAACAAGGACAAGCTGGTGATTGGGTTCTCTAAAAGTGATCTTTCTGGAATCCTATATCCTCATGATGACCCACTGGTTATAAAATTTATAATTTAAGATGTGGTTGTTTCCAAAATTCTAATTGACAACGGGAGCTTGACAGATATTATGTTTTATCCTTATTTTCAAAGTTTATACCTAAAGCTCAGTCAGCTAGAGCCATACCATAGGCCAGTAATAGGATTTTATAGTGAAAAGGTCTATCTTACAGGGACAATCAAGTTAGACGTGTTGTTTGACACCTGGCTAGTAAGTCGCATGGAGAAAATACGCTTCTTAGTAATGGACAAAAAGATTCAATCAGCTTACAATATGATCCTCGGCAGGGTAGGACTCAAGAAGTTTGAGGTTATCCCATCAATAGTTCATTAATTCTTAAATTTTACTACTCATTTTGGGGTAGGTGTTGTGAAGGGTGACCAAAAAGTGGCTAGAGAGTGGTACTATTCCTCAGCCGAGCAAGAGGAAGTGAATGAATTGAAGAAGAAGAAGAAAAAGACTATTACTTATCATGTGGGAACTACTGAGCCAAATAAAAATCTGAAGTAGAAACTTTAGATCAAAGGGATGAAACAAAGTTGGTTAAAGGGAATATCATATAAGCCACTGAAAGCATTATCCAGGACGATGAAAAGCCGAAGAAAATAACACAGATTGGCTCAACACTAGATCCCGTCCTTAAATAGGAATTGATTATATTCTTGAGACAGAGGAATAATGTATTTTCTTAGAGTTATGAGGACATGCTTGGGATTGATCTCAACTTCCTCTGTCATGAGCTCAACATTAGCAAAGAGGCAAAGTCAATCAAGTAGAGGCGAAGAGTTTTTAGTCCAGAGAAAAATCAATCTATTAAAGAGGAGGTAGAGAAGCTTCAAAAGGCCCAGTTCATTGAGGATGTTAAGTACCCAACTTGGTTGGCCAATGTCGTAAGGGTTACGAAAAAGAATGATAAATGGAAAATGCATGTAGATTTTACTGATTTGAATAAAGCCTATCCAAAAGACCGTTTTTCCCCACCCCAAACTGATCAGCTAGTGGATGCTACATCGGGACACAGACTTTTAAGCTTTATGGATGCCTATTCTGGTTGTAACCAGATAAAAATGAAGCCCTGAGATAGGGAAAGTACAACTTTCATCACTTCCCGAGGTATTGCTATAATGTAATGCCTTTCGATCTAAAAGATGCAGGTGCAACATATTAAAGGTCAGTGAATAAAGTTTTTGAAGAGAAAACAAGCAAAAATATGGAGGTTTATGTGGATGATATGCTGACAAAGAGGAAAAAAGCCTCAGACCATATTGTCGACCTAAGTCTGACTTTTAACCAGTTGGAGAAGCACCAGATGAAGCTAAATCCGACCAAATGGATTTTCGGAGTCCGAGAAGGGATGTTCCTCGGCTTTATTGTTAACCAAATGGGAATTGAAGCTAATCTTGCGAAGATAAAAGATCTGATCGATTATAATTGCCAATTTGTAAGAAAGATGTGCAGAGGTTGACTGGAAGAGTGACAACTTTAAATATATTTGTTGCCCAAGCAACATATAAGTTTTCCTTTCTTTAAAGTATTCAGAAAGACTTTTGAGTGGAATGAAGAATGTGAGAAAGCTTTTTAGGTGTTAAAGAAATACTTAGGATCACCACCACTTCTCTCCCGACTAGTTTTGGGAGAGAAATTGGACTTGTACTTTTGACACCCCGCCTAATTAAATACCGGTTGATCAGTCCTTTATTAAATTATAACCAAGGTGAACGGTTGGTTCATTCTTAGCATCACTGTTGCAAAATAACTTTTCATTATAAACACCCTAAATAATTAAGCTAAGTGTCAAAACCATTTTTAAGACATCAATCCCATATTTAATTTAAAACCAACATTTAAAACCTTTCAAAATCCATAGTTTAAGAGTCATACAACAACTAGACTGGAAGAGATAATCCAAGAAATTTAAGCATTTAACTAATTAATTCCAACTTTTAAAACTTCAAAGGAAAAACATCATGACAGTAACAATCCCAAAGTATAACTACTGAAAGTAAACGAATCACAATCTCTAATAAAACCAACTGAATAAGGGAAAAAGGGCGACACATGCCCAACTGAATAAAATAGAACTAGAAGTGGAAGTGGAATCAATAATGAGGTCGTCTAAGCAAGAGGCTTGCAACTCCCACCTAAGCTGCAGCACGTTCCTTCCAAAGGATCCTATGCAAGACGCCCCTGTGGCAGGGCACCTGTAATATATACATATATATACAAGAGAGAAGAGAAAATAGGAAACGGGTCAGAGCCCGATTGTAAAACAGTTTAAAATTTAGGTAGCAAGTATTTAAAATGCTTATCGGCTAATGCAACAATCATATTTGTATGCGGCACTCTCTTGAGAAATTCTCACATCTCTTCTAATGTGCACACCTACCGCACTATTTATCCCAACCGATTAGCTTTTCTTAAAGTTCTTATAAGGTTTCATTCCGACAATTACTAGCGCTAAGATAGTTATTATAAAATTTCTCAGTGTTGCCTCAAACTTTTCACACACTTTTAAATATCGGAATATTTATTCATTACTCAACTACTTTTAATCACAGTAGAAAGTTTCCCAATTTAAATTCTCTCTCTCTCTATATATATATCAATCACTCTTATAATATATATATATATACTATCGACACCCCACATAAAATTTATGGTGCTGGCATACTCTGCTATTAAATACCCGTATCACTCGTACTAAGGGAAATACTAGTTCGGAATCACTCTCGAACTGTATTAACACAAAACACATACAAATTGAAGCGAAGCATAGTTCCAAGTCACTAAGAGGTCAGCACATACCCGCACGTCTCTTAGGACCGTCTGACTATCTGTCCGATAGCCTGTACCAAGGATTCCTATGTTTTAGGGTACAAGTCAATATCCCCCATAGAGGTCCCATTGAGATAAGACTGTTCCGACGCGGTAACCTCAGTGATAACAAGTAGCGCGGGCATGATTTTTACACGTATATAGTATAAGCACAAACACAGTCATATATGTATACTACCATTCTCATTTCAAATTTAGGTACGCTCACGACCCATACTTACGATATTTATTCTTATTGCAAATTACTAGATTATCCCGTATAACGGTTCGTCTCTTTTATTCTTATTTATGGGATTATTCCAAACCTTCTTCGTAACACTCGTGAAATCCTATCTTCCTAAGTGTAATTTCAGTAGGTACTCTTTTATTTTACAACGTAACTTCCTTACGAGTCTGACCCTTTTGACACATGTTCCCATTATTCCTTAAGTGTAAAACACCTCCGTTAAATGTTAATCCCGTCTTTCATTAAAGGTTCCGTTTTTATAAAGTCCTACTGGTCTTCTTTATATCCCAACATGTTGTAACACTAATGTCCAAGGATTTCTATATAATTAAGTTGGAACAACTTATTTAAAACGGGGAATGTGAGTTTTCGAGGAGGGGTCGATCGATCGATGGTAGGGGCTCGATCGATCGATGCTCTTAGGTCGATCGATCGATGAAGCAGTTATGGCGAAACTGTAGAAATACCAGTTACGGGAATGCTATTCCAAAATCATCCAAATCATCATATTTGATTCCCAAACTCCCAGCAAATGATACCACGAGTGTTATATCCCCAAATAATTAATATTCTACGTAAGGCATGCGAGTTTTCATCAATTATAACGAATTAAAAGGGTCAAAATCCATAAAAATATCAAGAACCTTAATAATTTCTTTACTTAGTTCTTCTCATTCTTTTCCCAGATTTTCTACTCCTAAGTCCATGAAATTTCGTGGTTCAACTTCTACATATGAATTAGATTTCCAGAATATGTCTTTTACCTCTACAACATGCTAATTTGACTCTCCAACATATGCTTTCTTTCACAAAACTAGTCCTAATCAGCCCTAGACTAATATCATTGAAGCATTAACTAAAATAGAGCAAGATAGATACTTGCCTGGAAATTCTTGGATCAAATTTGTGGAAAAGATTGGTGTGGTTGTGATCCTCGTTGCGCGATCTAAAGTTTGGCAGTGACGGCGGTGCAAACGGTGGAGTTCTTGGCCTAGAACTCCTTGGAAAACTTCTCCTCTTCCTCTCCAATGGCCGTCTTTGGTTCTTGGTTTTTCAAACCCTAGAAGACAACTCTTACCATCTGATATAACCTTAGAAAATTCGTGGGTTTCCATGCCCAAAAATACGAAATGTCTAAAACGCCATCCCTGGATGTTAATTAGGCCTAGAAACGCCCCGAGACCCAAACTAAACCCCCGGGTATATTATTTTGACTATTTCGACCCTTACGAACACATTAACGTACTCAAAATGACCATACGGGTGAATTATAATTTATTCACTTTTAATAGTTCAAATTAAATCCCGACATGACACAGGCGCGTCCCGATAAATTTCCAAAATTATCAAATTAGATTCTCGTGATAATTTTACTAAATTCAATTACACCTCTTACTTTACCCATAAAGTAATTTACAACAAAATTCCAATAATTACTAACTCTCATCACGCTAGTAAGTATTTAAATGATTTTTCGGATTAATTTTAAACTAATATCTCTAATTAAATTTAATAAATCCCCAAAATTTAAAAGTCATAAAAATACGGGGTATTACATACTTCCCCCCTAATAACAGAATTTCATCCCAAAATTCAAAAAATAAAGTATACCTTGTAAGAATAACTCTGGGTATTTCTCGCGCATGTCTGCCTCACGCTCCTAAGTGGATTCTTCCATATTATGATGCTCCCACTGGACCCGTACAAGTGGTACTACTTTCGACCTCAGTCTCCTTTCGCTATGGTCTAGAATAGCAAATGGCCTCTCCTCGTAAGAGTTGTAAGTCAATATCCTCAATCGCGATGTGGGTGTGGGCTATGTCATCCCTAAGGTATCGTCTCAACGACGAGATGTGGAATACATCGTGAATGCAGTGTATATGCTACGGCAGTCCCAATCTGTATGCTACCGGCCCAATCCTCTGGATAATGGGAAATGGTCCCACGTACCTCGGGGCCAGTTTCCCTTTCTTCCCAAACCTCATCACTCCTTTCATAGGAGATACACGTAGTAATACTTGGTCCCCTACATTAAATTCTCAAAAAAATAGTTTTGCATTGGCGTAGCTTTTCTGCCTGTCCTGGGCTACCCGAATGCAACTCCTGATAAGCTCAATCCTTGCGGAGGTTTCCTAAATTACCTCTGGTCCGAGCAACTTGTTGTCCCCCACCTCTAACTAACAAGTTGGAGAACGACAAGGCCTGCCATATAATGCCTCAAATGGAGTCATGCCAATCGTGAACTGATAGGAGTTATTATAAGCAAACTCCACCAGTGGAAGATGTGGCTCCCAACCTCCCCCAAAATCAAGGACACACATGCGTAGCATATCCTCTAACATCTGATTGGTACGCTCTGTTTGTCCATCCGTCTGTGGGTGATAAGCTGAACTCAACCTCAACTCCGTACCCATGGCCTCCTGAAAACTCTCTCAAAAATGCGACACGAAAATCTTGTCTCTATCTGACACAATATCTAGGGGCACCCCATGTAGTCTAATAATCTCTGCAATGAACAACTGAGCATATTTTCCCGTGGTATAGTCTGTCCGTATTGGCAGAAAATGAGTCACCTTGGTCAAACGGTCCACAATCACCCAAATGGAGTCATGGCCCCGCTGTGATGTAGGCAACCCAGTAATAAAATCCATGGAAATACTCTCCCACTTCCACGTGGGTATTTCCAATGGCTGAAGCAACCCCGATGGCTTCTGGTGGTCCACCTTTACCATCTGGCAAGTAGAACACTTGGACACGAACTAAGCAATGTCCTTTTTCATCCCACTCTACCAATATTGTCACCTCATATCCTGGTACATCTTATCTCCCCCGGGATGCATCGCAAATCGGGACCCGTGAGACTGGGTCATCACTGCATGACGTAAGTCTGCTCCTTATGGGACCACCAATCTCCCATTAAACCTCAAACCACTATCGAAACTAACAGAATGTGACTCAGCACTATCAGCTAAAAGCCGTATAATCTACTCCTGGCAAAATGGGTCTGCTGTCTGTGCCTGTATTACCCTCGTAACAATCTCGGGTGTCACTGTCATGACAGATATGAAGGAACGGGCTCCACATCCTGGTGACCCAACTCTTTCCACTTTGCTCTCCAGACGTCCGCTACATCGTCTATCGGTCTACGGCTCAACACATCAGCAACCACGTTGGCCTTCCCCGGATGGTATTGTATATCAAATTGATAGTCATTCACAAACTCTAACCACCTGCGCTGATGCATATTCAGCTCTCACTGAGTGAACAGGTACTGCAGTGACTTGTGGTTTGTGAACAAGCAGAACTTTTCCCCCAATAAATAATGACTCCATATCCTCAATGCGAAGACGACCGCTACTAACTCTAGGTCGTGAGTAGGGTAATTTCTCTCGTGTGTCTTAAGCTTGCGGGAGGAAAAAGTTATAGCCTTCTCCTCCTGCTGAAGTACTCCCACAAGTCCCCATAAGGAGGCGTCGGTGTAAACCAAATACTCCACGCCCGGCTTGGGTAAAGTAAGAACTGGTGCCGAAGTCATCTTGTCTTTCAGGTCATCGAAAGCCAATTGACAAGTATCGTCCCAAACATATGGTACCCCCTTGCGAGTCAGGTTCATCAATGGAACCGCTATCTTGGAGAACCCTCGAATGAATCTCCTGTAGTACCCGACTAACCCCAAGAAACTACGCACTTTCGTCGGTGTCGTGGGTTGTCCCCACTCCCTCACCGCTGACACTTTACTCGGGACAACTACTATCCCCAATTCAGATACAACATGTCCCCAAAACTGCACCTCCCGTAACCAGAATCCACACTTCTCGTACTTAGCATGCAACTGATGCTCTCGTAGAGTCTGAAGGACATGCCTCAAGTGCTCAGCATGCTCTTCCTCTGTGTGTGAATATATCAGAATGTCATCTATGAAGACGATGACAAACTGATCTAAGAACTCTCTGAACACTCGGTTCATCAAGTCCATGAATACGGATGGAGCATTTGTGAGTCCAAATGGCATCACTATGAACTCATAGGGCCCATATCTCGTCAAGAAAGCAGTCTTCGAAACATCATGCTCCCTAATCCGTAGTTGATGGTATCCTGACCTCAAATCTATCTTTGAAAAGAAAGTTTCTCCTCTCAGCTGGTCGAACAGATCATCGATTCGAGGCAACAGACATTTGTTCTATATCGTGACCTTATTCAGCTCCCGGTAGTCCACACGTAGCCTAAGTGAACCATCTCTCTTCTTTACAAATAAAACTGGAGCGCCCCAAGGTGAGGTACTCCTACGAATGAAGCCCTGACCTAACAGCTGCTCTATTTGATCTCGTAACTCTCGCATCTCCGCCGGAGCCATACGGTATAGAGCGCGTGCTATCGATCGAGTATCCGGTAGCAAATCTATGACAAAATCTATCTCTCGACTGGGGGGTAGGCCCGGTATCTCCTAAAATACATCGGAATACTCATGAACAACTGGGATCGAGTCTAGGGGAGTCACGACCTCCTTAGAGGTATCCTACTCTATGTAATATAAATGGCCAGTAGAGTGTCCCTCTAGGCGAGGCATTGCCACTACAAACATCTCCTGCCCCAAAATGGCAAAGACAATACTCCCACCGAAACAATCTATCATGGCTCTGTATGCTGCGAGTCAATCCATGCCAATAATAACGTCGTGCTCATGCATAGCTAAGACTAACATGTCTACTGGTAAGATCAAGCTACCAATATCTACTCCCACACCCCGGTATACAAAGAAAATTATCGACCCGTTTCCCAGTGGTGTGTCGACGCATGTCACAGTGCTCTCTGTTGTGGCTAATAACCCTAAAGCCTTCGCAAAGTGAGTAGCTATAAAACAGTGTGTCACCCCAGTATCAAATAGAACTCGACCCATAGTACCATGGATAGGAAATGTACCCTCAATAGCGGGTGGTGCCTGAGGAGTTGCTGCCTGGTGGACGTTATAGACACGTCCGTACTGTAACTGCCCCTGCTACACTGGAGCTGTTGGAATGGCTGGTAGGGCTGGTGCCTGAGCTGGTGCTGGGAGGGAGGCTGGAAAAAGTGGCCTCTGTGGATCATTACGGGCACCGTGCTATTGTGGGGCCCTATCTCCCTTTGGACAATCATGGCGCCTATAGCCATTTTTACCACACCCGAAGCATCGGCCCCTGAAATTTCCTCCCCTCTGTCCCTGCTGATTACGGCTCTGCTGGCCGTTACCACCCCGCCATTGGCCCTGCTGGCCCTACTGAAAATGCTGTTGACCTTGATGGCCCTGCTGCTGACCCTGCGGCTGACGATATTGGCCCTGCTGATTAGACTGGCCCTGCCTAAATCCCCTAAATCCCTGCCTGGAGTCACTTGATCAAAACCGCTTGGCAGGGTCCCCCTGATGAGAACTCTGCTCATGCTGACGAGTTGACCCCTGAGATGTCGATGCTCCACTGGTACCACTACCCCCTGTCTTGCCCTGCTGGCTGGAATCTCCTGCTCGCTTGCTTCCCTGCAGATGGAAGCGGTGATCCTGGCAGTGTAACAAAGCAGCATTGAGTGCATTCGTGCAGGTACACAGTGACAGATTACCTATGAGGTGTTAACGGATCCTCTAGGCCAACCCGTCCACAAACAACAGTATCTTCTTTCCCTCAGCGGGTGCCTCATCTGGCACTATAGTGAGAAGTCTAGTAAACTCCTCCTCGTACTCAACAACAGTTGTATTCTCCAGTTTCAGATTCAGTAACTTCTGCCTCATCTCAGTTTGCATGGCGGATGGAAAGTATTTGCTGTCAAACCGCACCCAAAATGACTGAATAGTGATAATATCCCTCTCCTCCAAGGTGGTGGTGGATTCCCACCAATGTAAAGCGGTCCCCACTAGCTTTAAGGAAGCCAACAGCTGTTTCTGCACGTCCGTGCACTCGTAGATGGGCAGATGCCTCTGGATATCTTTCTTCCATTTTCTAGATGTAATGATATCCGAGCTACCCATAAACTCTGGGGGATGCGCCTTCTGGAAGGCATCCCTAACTCGCTCCCATGCAGAAGGAAGTTGTGCCGGTACTGGCGCCACTGCCTGAACCTGGGGTGGAGCCTACTGCACTACTGCCAACGCGGCATTCACTGCCTGAGTAACGATAGCGGCTACCTCTGTGGCGTTCATCGTTCCCAGAACCGGAGCTGCTGGTTGCTCGGCTTGGGAACGTCTGTCCTTAGGTGCGCGTCTCGAAGGAATCTAAAACGTAAAGAAATTTATTAGTCTACAGTTATTATCAAATCTCAAATAGCTGAAGACGTAAGCGTACAAGCATGAATACAACAATCCTAAAAACTTAGGGCTCTATAGCAAGAACGTTAAGCTGAAAGTGAAATAAGCCGTACAGATCCTAAAGGACACTAGAACCTGATGCTCTGATACCACCTGTGACACCCCGCCTAATTAAATACCAAGTGATCAGTCCTTTATTAAATTATAACCAAGGTGAACGGTTGGTTCATTCTTAGCATCACTGTCGTAAAATAACTTTTCATTATAAACACCCTAAATAATTAAGCTAAGTGTCAAAACCATTTTTAAGACATCAATCCCATATTTAATTTAAAACCAACATTTAAAACCTTTCATAATCCATAGTTTAAGAGTCATACAACAACTAGACTGGAAGAGATAATCCAAGAAATTTAAGCATTTAACTAATTAATTCCAACTTTTAAAACTTCAAAGGAAAAACATCATGACAGTAACAATCCCAAAGTATAACTACTGAAAGTAAACAAATCACAATCTCTAATAAAATTAACTGAATAAGGGGAAAAGGGCAACACGTGCCCAACTGAATAAAATAGAACTAGAAGTGGAATCAATAATGAGGTCGTCTAAGCAAAAGGCTTGCAACTCCCACCTAAGCTGCAGCACGTTCCTTCCAAAGGATCCTATGCAAGACGCCCCTGTGGATGGTCACCTGTAATATATACATATATATATATATATACAAGAGAGAAGAGAAAATAGGAAACGGGTCAGAGCCCGATTGTAAAACAGTTTAAAATTTAGTTAGCAAGTATTTAAAATGCTTACCGGCTAATGTAACAATCATATTAGTATGCGACACTCTCTTGAGAAATTCTCACCTCTCTTCTAATGTGAACACCTACCGCACTATTTATCCCAACCGATTAGCTTTTCTTAAAGTTCTCATAAGGTTTCATGCCGACAATTACTAGCGCTAAGATAGTTAATTTCTAAAGGCAAAGTTTTCACATAACTCTCATTTTATTATAAAATTTCTCAGTGTTGCCTCAAACTTTTCACACACTTTTAAATATCGGAATATTTATTCATGACTCAACTACTTTTAATCACAGGAGAAAGTTTCCCAATTTAAATTCTCTTTCTCTCTCTCTCTCTCTCTCTCTCTCTCTCTCTCTCTATATATATATATATATATATATATATATATTATCGGCACCCCACATAAAATTTATGGTGCTGGCATACTCTGCTATCAAATCCCCATATCACTCGTACTAAGGGAAAAACTAGTTCGGAATCACTCTCGAACTGTATTAACACAAAACACATACAAATTGAGGCGAAGCATAGTTCCAAGTCACTAAGAGGTCAACACATACCCTCACGTCTCTTAGGGCCGTCTGACTATCTGTCCGATAGCCTGTATCAAGGATTCCTATGTTCTAGGGTACAAGTCAATATCCCCCATAGAGGTCCCATCGAGATAAGACTGTTCCGGCGCGGTAACCTCGGTGATAACAAGTAGCGCGGGCATGATTTTTACACGTATATAGTATATGCACAAACACAGTCATATATGTATACTACCATTCTCATTTCAAATTTAGGTATGCTCACGACCCATACTTATGATATTTATTCTTATTGCAAATTACTAGATTATCCCGTATAACGGTTCGTCTCTTTTATTCTTATTTATGAGATTATTCCAAACCTTCTTCGTAACACTCGTGAAATCCTATCTTCCTAAGTGTAATTTCAGTAGGTACTCTTTTATTTTACGACGTAACTTCCTTACGAGTCTGACCCTTTTGACACACGTTCCCATTATTCCTTAAGTGTAAAACACCTCCGTTAAATGTTAATCTCGTCTTTCATTAAAGGTTCCATTTTTATAAAGTCTTGCTGGTCTTCATTATATCCCAAAATGTTCTAACACTAATGTCCAAGGATTTCTATATAATTAAGTTGGAACAACTTATTTAAAACGGGGAATGTGAGTCTTCGAGGAGGGGTCGATCGATCGATGGCAGGGGCTCGATCGATCGATCAAGCAGTTATGGCAAAACTGCAAAAATACCAGTTACGAGAATGCTATTCCAAAATATCCAAATCATCATATTTGATTCCCAAACTCCCAGCAAATGATACCACAAGTGTTATATACCCAAATAATTAATATTCTACATAAGGCATGCGAGTTTTCATCAATTATAACGAATTAAAAGGGTCAAAATCCATAAAAATATCAAGAACCCTAATAATTTCTTTACTTAGTTCTTCTCATTCTTTTCCCAGATTTTCTACTCCTAAGTCAATGAAATTTCGTGGTTCAACTTCTACATATGAATTAGATTTCCAGAATATGTCTTTTACCTCTACAACATGCTAATTTGACTCTCCAACATATGCTTTCTTTCACAAAACTAGTCATAATCAACCCTAGACTAATATCATTGAAGCATTAACTAAAATAAAGCAAGATAGATACTTTCCTGGGAATTCTTAACTCAGATTTATGGAAAATATTGGTGTGGTTGTGATCCTCATTGCGCGATCTAAAGTTTGGCGGCGACGGTGGTGCAAACGGTGGAGTTCTTGGCCTAGAACTCCTTAGAAAACTTATCCTCTTCCTCTCCATTGGTCGTCTTTGGTTCTTGGTTTTAACCCTAGAAGACAACTCCTACCATCTGATATAACCTTAGAAAATTCGTGGGTTTCCATGCCCAAAAATACGAAATGTCTAAAACGCCCTCCCTGGATGTTAATTAGGCCTAGAAACACCCCGAGACCCAAACTAAACCCCCGGGTACATTATTTTGATTATTTCGATCCTTCCGGACACATTGACGTACTCAAAATGACCATACGGGTGACTTATAATTTATTAACTTTTAATAGTTCAAATTAAATCCTGACACGACATAGGCACGTCCCGATAAATTTCCAAAATTATCAAATTAGATTCTCGTGATAATTTTACTAAATTCAATTACACCGCTTACTTTACCCATAAAGTAATTTAGAACAAAATTCCAATAATTACTAACTCTCATCACGCTAGTAAATATTTAAATGATTTTTAGAATTAATATTAAATTAATATCTCTAATTAAATTTAATAAATCCCCAAAATTTAAAAGTCATAAAAATACGAGGTATTACAGTACTTGGTTGTCTCTAAATCAGCAATGAGCTCGGCTTTAGTCAAGCAGGATAATAGAGTGCAAAAGCCAGTATACTACACCAACAAAGCTTTTAGGAGAGCTGAGATCAGATACCCACGCTTGGAGAAATTGGTCATAGCCCTTATTGAGGCTTCTAGGCGAATGAAACCCTATTTTCAGGCGCATACCGTAATAATATATACAAATTTGCCTCTTCGGCAAGCACTCCACAAACTTGAGAAGTCAGGAAGACTGATGTATTCGGTAGTGGAATTAGGAGAATATGACATTGTTTATGAGCCTAGCTCCTCGTTGAAAGGTCAAGCTTTGGCATATTTTATTATCGAATTCACTTATCCAATAGTGCCCAACCAATAGAGATTAACCACCGAGCAGAGTTCAGAAGGGGAAATCTCAGCTCAAAAGAAAGCTGATGTTGTTGTCAAACAACCTGGATCCCCCCAACGCCAAGAAATGTCACAGATGTATACCAAGGAAAGTAAGAATATATTCAGGTACGGGTTGCCGACCGATGAAAGTTTCAGTAGCAATATCCTAATATGGAAGTTATATGTTGATGGATCTTCATGTGCTACTGTCAATAGAGTATGTATAATCGTTAACACTCCTGATGATATAAATATTGAATATGCACTCAGGTTTCAATTCAAAGCATCGAACAATGAGACAGAGTACGAAGCCTTGATAGTCATCTTGAATTTAACCCACTCGCTAGGTATCGAGTAAGTGGTGGCCCATAGTGATTCACAGTTGGTGGTAAATCAAATGCTCGACATGTATAGAGACAAAGGAGATTTGATGGCAAGATACCTTGCCAAATCCATAAAAGTGATAGTCGAGCTACCTGTTGTCCATATACAAAGAATCCCAAGATTGGGGAATGCCCGAGCAGACACACTAGCTCAGGTAGCATCGATAATAAGAATTGATATTTGAAGAACGATCCCAATAGAGATTCCGGCCAATCGAAGTATTGATGAGGACCTAATGGTTCATTTCATTGCAGTCGATATGGGACCTTCCTGGATGGATCCCATCAGAGCCTATATTGAAGATGGAACTCTACCAGCAGTATTCATGGAAGCCAAAAGGCTAAAAAACAAAGCTGCAAGATATGTACAGGACAAAGGAATGCTATACAGAAGAGGACTTACGACCTCACTGCAGAGATGTATTCACCCAATAGAGGTGAAAAACTTGATCCAAGAAGTTCATAAAGGTTCTTGTGGAGCTCATTCAACTGGAAGAACATTGCTTTAACAAATCAGTACACATGGATACTACTGGTTGACCATGAGGGCAAATTGCACAACTTTTGCAATGAAATGTGATAAGTGCCAGAGGTTTTCTAACTTTTATAGAACACCCAATGCTGCTCTGACTCTAATTACTTCGCCTTGGCCATTCTCTATCTGGAGAATAGACTTGGTCAGACCATTATCGACCACCAAAGGTAGGTTTAGATACTTAGTCATTGTTGTTGATTATTTCACCAAACGGGTTGAGGCAAGGCCACTAATTGACATGCCTTATGATAAGGTGTACTAATTCATTTGGAAGAACATAATTCTTAAATATGGGTTACCACATGCTTTCATTACAGATCATGGCACTCAATTTAACAATGAGGAGTTTGAATCCTACTATTTCCAATCTAAATTCCAGAAGTTGCATACAGCACCAAGCCATCCTCAAAGTAATGGTCAAATATAAGTGACGAATAAAACTTTACTGAATGGGTTAAAGAAGAGGCTTGATACTGCTAAAAGAAATTGGATTAATGAGTTATACTCAGTCCTGTGGGCTTATAGAATAACATCGAGAACGACAACAGGATAAACGTCGTATATGCTTG
This sequence comes from Sambucus nigra, assembly GCA_949130495.1. Taxonomy (NCBI): domain Eukaryota; kingdom Viridiplantae; phylum Streptophyta; class Magnoliopsida; order Dipsacales; family Adoxaceae; genus Sambucus; species Sambucus nigra. The sequence continues at coordinate 53,605,746 of OX422214.1, forward strand.
CGTTTGGAACTGAAGCCATAATACCAGTCGAGCTTGGCCTACCAACCCACAGGGTATTGAACTTGAATACTCCAGTCAGTGATTTGATGAAGCGACTAAATCTTGATATGCTAGAAGAAGTATGGGAAAATGTTGCCGTGCGAAATGCTTCTTACCAACAGAGAACTGCTCACTTCTACAATAAAAGGGTCAAGCCGACCAACTTTAAAGAATGAGACTATGTTCTTAAGAAGGTGACATAGAAAAATAACAAGCTTGAAGATAATCGGTACGACTCATATCACATTTCTTCAGTCATCCGACCAGGCACATACCGAATCAAAACTTTTGATGGTGAAGAGTTCAAGAATTATTGGAACACCGAGCACCTCAGAAAGTATTATCAGAAGTTCAAAAGATTGTCAGTTTTGTATTTCATTTACTTTCAGTTGATTATCAATAAAATTATTGATTACTTTAACTTCGTTTGATTTTTTTGGAGTATGGTGATACATATACATATATCCCCCCAGAATAGTAATAATGTAATATCAGTTCCGACCAAGTCAATATAAAAGACAAATCTATTATCCTCACTCAGCGCTTGGTCAGCAAAAATCAAAGCAATGACTAACTAAGCCGAAATAGGATTTCAATACTCAGTAATTGATTGGCTATTAAAAATACCAAGTCAAAATAGGATTAAAATCATCAGCACTTGGCCAAAAAAAATTGGTGCTAAAGATTCATTTTACCCAAACCGAGTCAAATGAAGGAAGACATGTAAAAATTCCTAAATAAATTAATATAAACATATATTCCACATACACTTGGTCACCACGGGTAACTGGTGCTGAACTTAGGTCGATAAATCTAAGTGCATCAGTAGAACCTATGGCAATAAAATTGGTAATTGATACTAAATTTGGATAAATATATCTAAGGGTATTAGTAGAACCAATGTCACAAACAATGACAAGTTAACTAATTGATTTAAATAATCATAAGTTAACCAAAACTAAAAACTAACATATTTCATTCGTATAAACTATGTTACAATCAAATGTATTTCAAATTAATTAGAGGATAATTATTCCATTTGACGTTTTCCTTCAGCTTTGGAAGAAGACTGCACTTTCTCCATGCTAGCTGGGGGATCATTTAGAGCATAAGGATAATTAATAAAGTTGAAATCCTACAGCATTCTTCTATTACCGTTGCTCAGTGTATGCATCAGATGAGAAGGTCGAGTTATCTTCAGTTCATCATGTAATCCATAATCCCCTAAATATTTCGATATCAGACATTGGGGAATTTATTCAATAGGAATCCAGCTGACATCTAACTTGAACGGAGGATTTTGGTAGTATAAGAAACTGGAATCATGCCAATACCAAAGTCGACTATTTTAATCAACTTTCATTAAAGTCAAGCAGTTATTCTAACCCCATTTATAGCCTTCACGATTATATTGAGCAAGGTGATCATCACTATGGATCAAAGCTTCATTGTAAACATCCATCCATACCTCTCTGGGTTGTTTATGAAATTAGAAGGTTAATCTTTTAACTTGATGCTGAAGTTTCTTCAAAATTTCATCCTTCACTTTCAACTGAGAGGATTGGTCATTAAGGGCTTTGTCTTTAACTTTCAACTGCATGGACAACTCGTTAATAGCTTGACTCTTTATCTTCAATTGGGTAACTTGATCAGTTAGAGTCTTATTGGTCTTAACTTCTTCTACAGTTGGTCGGTTAGTTCTTTATATGGAAGATTGTAGAGGTTTGGTCTTTTTCAAAGCTTCAAGCTCTTCCCTCAATTTGGTATTCTCCTCCTCTAGAAAAGAGACACCCTTATCGGCACCGACGACATAAGATTATTTCAAAGATCTAAGTTCGTCCCTCAATTTATTATTCTCTTCCTCCAAGTGTTTGGCAATTTCTATTGCCTAGTTGACCTCACGGTTCAGCAAAAAGTTCTTTCTTCCTGTAAACATAAGCATACTTCTCCAACTTTTCATCAAAACCTAAAGATTCACTCAAAGCTTTGAATTTAGCTTCATAGTTGGCATGAAACAAAGCATTGGCTTCATTATAATCTACTTGAAGTTCTTCAATCATCTAAAATTAAGCCACATTAGAATGAGTCTAGGGTATGAATATGCATTCCTAGATTGAAGGGAAACATCTGCTCTAAGTAAGTTCTTTAAGTCTTCATCTATTAAATCTAGGTGACCATTGCAATGCTTGAGTAAGCCGTAGTCATTGGCAGAGATTTGTTCCAACTTGGCCATAAACTAAAAAAGGATAAAGCAACAGTTAATCAACTACTTAATGGGAAGAAAACAACAAGACAACTGGAAAAAATTATTTTATTAATGAAGGACAATCATATAAAATTACATCAAAAGAAAATAAAAAGAAGAACAAAGAAGGTACAAGATACAAAGATTATCATCCAAGCAAATCTTCACATTTTTCTTGTCATTTTTAACATTAAGAGTCTCTTGCTCGCCAAATGGGATAGCATAAGTATCTATTTAGTTGACATGAGGGGTTGAAGAGTCAATGGCCAAAGAAGATTCCATCGAACCATTATCATCCTCATTCTCTTCATCAAGGTTGGGGGGAGATCCAAGGTCATACCTTAGGAAGAGTTCAGAATCCTCAGCAGTACCAACTTCTTTTAATGCCACCGACCAACCTTCCTTGAAGATTTTTTTCCTGGTATACCCAACTTGAGTAGAAGTGGCATAAGCATATTTATCCCAACCCTTGCTGAAGGAATCCTACCCTGGCTTTTTCCTCTTGGCCTTCTCAGCAGAGAGGTCCTTTTGTCAGCTTAGCTACTTGTTCTTCAATAGCCTTTGCCTTGCGCTCAGCTTGAGCAGCAGTTGAATCAGCCTTCTGTCATGCTTCCTCAACAGTCTTGATCTTCTCTTCCCAGTCCTTCTTCTCATTATACAAAGCTTGCTGAGATTCTAATAGAGACTTTCTCAGACCTTCAAAGGCCTCATCCAGCTCTTCAGAAAAATAATGAAACTAGTCATCCTTCTCAAGCATCTGGTTGAAATCAACCAGGAACTGCAAAGAAAAAGACATAGTTAGCATGAAAGGAAAATAATATGAAGTACAAGTAATATTCAAGCAACTATAAAAGATAAAAAAAAATCTCACCAAGGTAAGGCTCTGAGAAGCCCTTTCAAATAATTTTGATCGGGGCATGGTAGAAGCGACAATTTTATGATTTGGGAGGGTGACAGACTTGATCAATTTCCTAGCCAAACTAGGACCTATGACTACAGATGGGCCAACAACATAAGGAGCTTGACCGACCAAGGACTGTTAATCGACAAGGGAAACTTTCTCAACCTGCTTATCGACAAGACCTTTTCTTAGTCTCTTAAAATGAGACTCTTCACATTTGTTAGTAGGGGGCTTCTTCCCAGCATCCACTTTCTTTTGTGCACCAGCACCGGTAAAATTCAAGGTGCCCGTGGTTGATTCATCTTCAAGAAGGTTGGGAATTTTTCTTTTACCCATGCTAATAATAAGAGGAAGCTTCGAGTCAAAAGATAATAAAGTGCCTATAGCAGGTTCACCACCACCATATTCTTTGGCAGAAGATGTGGAGATTAGATCTCTCTCCAAGTTTATCACTTTGGAAGGAGCAGCAGTGTTGGTCGAGTAACAAAACAAGTTACAAAGCTTTTATACTTCAGTAAGTATGAAGCGAACCTAATGTGCTCCTCGCCTATTCTTTAGTGAATGACCCACAAGAACTTGAGCACGTCAAGATTAATGTCACTTTCCATGGGACTTTTCTTCTTCCTATAAACTTCAAACAAATAAACAACAAGTGTTAATCGACATATTAACACGTATTTCATCAGCATGAATATATGAAAATATATTTATTACAACCTATGCCACAACCCTCTTGAGGGCATTTTGGCCCATCATATACTTAACCCCCTTTGAGAGGGATGTATTACCAGTTCTTTTCCATAACCCCACGATCAAAATAGTCTCCATTGGAGTCAGGTAAATTGACGACTAGGGCTCTGTTGGCAAACCTAGTCTTCAAATAATATGTACTGTCACTGATGACCCATTTGTAACAGAACATAATTTTAGGGATTTCGATATGAGCCCCATGGATTTCATTAACTATTCTCCAAGTATTTAGGGCTACTCTAGTGGGTACATCATAAAAATATTGACATAACTCTAAGCAAAAACGATTTGGGAGAAAAGTAAAGCCACACTCAACTATGAAAAAAGAGAGAATTCAATGACCCTCAGATAAAGAGAAGACATCAACAGGAGGACGGGGAAGCTCTAAATCTACCCAATCTGGAATATTACATTCCCTACTAAATTCATCCAAAGAATCAACATGAACTATGTAATCCATAATTCAAGAAGAGTAAAAGAAGGAAAAGGAAAGAATTCTTACAGAAACTTAAGGATTCAGCAAGAACTGTCAAAAGAAAGGAAGAACGAAGGCAAACAGGCACACAAGAATTCAAAGATAGCTACTACAGTTCAAGAGTTCGGGATAAAGCAAAATCGAAAAAGTTCACCGCCTTTTTATAGGTTGCGTCAAAAACACCGACCATAATGATTAAATGTACCAACGATTGACGTTTCGACGGTTTAGCAAATCAGATGGTGAAAAATACTCATTTGCCCTTGGACGGTTCATTAAAATTAAAATTATTTGCAAAAGGGTCACCTTTAAATAATACTAGTAAAATTTTACAAGTGTGGGAGGTCGGCAGCCGACCAAGTATCATAAACACAACTCGAGCTATGTCTTGGAGAAAATTCTCTATGCTTTCACGCCAACATCAAGCATAGAACATTGGGGGATTCTGTTGATACAAAAAATTACCTAACTACGTGGACTAATCAGAGATGAACACTTGTCCACATACGTGGCATTAATCTTAGTCAGCAAATAACAATGCCGACTAACTCAAAGAAGACCGACCAACATAATTAACGAAGCATCAACAATCATATTCATTATGTAAGGATGTAAATGCTTAAACATATAAAAGCATTCCATCGCTTGACATTCCAACATTTGCCTCCGAGTCCTTATAAATACAGATGTACACATGCCATCAAAGGCAAGCACACAAGCATGCACGCTATTGCAAATATTAATATCATAACAGTGGATGTAGTCTTTCATACATAGCCGAACCACTTTAAAATCTTGTGTTGTTCTCTTTCTCTTTACATATTTTATTTGTGATTAAATAATTTGATCTAGTCTAGTTTTTTACATCAATAAACATAGAAATATAATTATATCTTAAATAAAGAAAGTCTCTCGGTATTTAATGTATACTAATCAATAAATAATCATCTTTTTAAAAAAAGTATAACTATGTAGTTAATTAGTAATTTTAAAATAGATGCATGTTCATATATCACAAACATTTTACTCATTTTCTTCATTTCATATTAATATTAGTTTAAATGAGAGAATAATAATAAATATGTCGCATATACTTTTTGCAAATAAAATTAGAGCAAGTCCACGCGTTGCACGGGATTTAAAATTAGTTAATTATTTGTAAAATCAAATGAGTGGAAAATCCAAAGGTTGGGCAAGGAGTAACAAAAAATCCAAAGGTTGGGCAAGGTCTGTTTGGTTTGCAATTATAATTCTGTTTTCTGTGTTTAAATACAATTATGGTAAAAATTTGTGTTTGGCAACCTGTTTTTATACACTGAATTATAATATTTTTGTGTTATAATCAAGTTTTTCAGAAACCAGTAAAAGGGTGTTTTATAACTTCTGTTTTTTATTTTTCAACTCAGAATTATTCATTCGTAATATTTTAATGCATTTATACCTTAATATATAATATACATACATAATACATTAATATATGTGCAGTTCTTATAGATAAAAAATATATATGTACACGTACACAAAGTTGCGTATATTTATATCGTTAAATTATATAATATACTAAAATCCATATGTTAAATAATAATATGAATAGATACATGATACTTATATATAGTTTTATACATGTATTATTAATGTATTGAATAATATAAAATCTACATATACTACATATGTATTAAAAAATATTATCAACTAGTTGGAAACCCGCGCGATGCGCGGTTTATACGTCAGAATAGGAAACAGACCTTAGAAATTGTAAACTTGTAAAAGATGGTAAATTAAAATAGGAACTCGATTGAAAACTCCAGAGTATTTGTGATTACAAAACATGTAAAACAAATATAACTACATATCCCAGGAAAATATATTTATGCTATACGATTCATGATCACACGACGAAATAAAAAAATATTGTAGTGTATTACCAAATGTCCACAACATAATTATAAATTTATTTGAATATATATTTTATATGACATGACCATGTATGGTATTGATAATCAATAAGATCATTCCATAAACAATTTTATTCATCAAAATATTCAATTTCTACAGCACCATATCTAGAATTCAAGCTTCAATCCTGTCCAAAAACATTAAAACTCTCACATGTAAATAAACACCTGTTACATATGATAGGCTAAAGTGAGCATAATCGAATCAAATTAACAAATGCGAAAATTTGAGCACAGGAAATTTCACAGGGCACTGAAAAACTATAAAAAGTGAGCAACCCATTAAAAAAGGAACAACTCAAATTTACATTTATACATAAACAACATCAATAATAAGTTATTCCAAATTTATTAACAAAATGAACTACTTTGGTAAGCAAAATTAACTCAGATTTAGTTTTGGGTAAATGGGGTAAAAGTACTGTACTTTGGTAAGCAACTAATAAGCCATTATTCGTGGATCCGATACCCATGAACCCAACTGCTGTACTCGGAAGACCCTATTCCGGCCCCATTTCTAACCCGCAAACATGACATTCATGTCAGACCCATAAAAGAAAACATTCCACGTCATCATACCCGCACTCCTCCGGCCATTTATCCAACTGAAAACCTCCATACCCGCTCCTAAACCCGCCAACCCATTTCCTGCCATTTCCACCCTCCTAAATTCGAGCTTCGGCTTAACCAACCGTATACACACCCATCTTCGGCGCTGGTAAGAACAAAAAAAAAATACTCCGGCCTGAGCCATCCTCGTCGACGAAACCCGCGAGCAACATTCCTTCTTACTTCGTACCCATTTTCAACCCACAACCAAAAACCATACCCGGTTATACCTCTTCAACTGGAATACTTCCATACCAGACCCACGCTGGCGACATACTCCATTACCAATCAATGAACCCAAATTTTTTTTATACTAATTTGAAATATACCTTGCATTTGTTAGAGGAATTCTTGTAGCCGATGCAACCGTTCCAACTCTTATTTACATCGGATGTTTAACATCACCCTCCCCTCCCTTTTTTGATTTCACCCACATCTCCTTTCAAGACCTAAATTACAAAAATTATTCAACACAGAAGAAACCAACCATGAATAATCCGTATACAAATAACATCACATGAATAATCCAAATAAGAAAGTCAACATGAACTTACGAAATCAGCTTCCGATGTGAGGAAGAAACTCCGACCCCTTGGAAGGAATGAAAGTTAGGTGAGTTTTGTGAGTTTTGGGAGAGAAGGGTTTGGGGAGCATATGAGTTGTCTCGTTTTTTATAATGGAGTAGAGATAAAGAGTTTTGTTATAATTGAGGAGAGATAAGGTAACTTGTGGACGGTTGATGTACCGTTGGCAACCGTAAAGGCAAGGGAAATATGAAAGGTTATGTGCGTTAATATTGACTGCCTAGAAAATTATTAGTAGAGAGAGGAGAGAGGAAATTCTCATAAAATTAGAGTTCCACATGGACACTCTGTATGAAGAGGAGTATTTAATTCTTGTTTAATGGAGTAGAGATAAAGAGTTTTGTTATAATTGAGGAGAGATAAGGTAACTTGTGGACTGTTGATGTACCGTTGGCAACCGTAAAGATAAGGAAAATATGAAAGGTTATGTGAGTTAATATTGACTGCCTAGAAAATTAGTAGAGAGAGGAAATTCTCATAAAATTAGAGTTCCACATGGACACTTTGTATGAAGAGGAGTATTTAATTCTTGTTTAATGGAGTAGAGATAAAGAGTTTTGTCATAATTGAGGAGAGATAAGGTAACTTGTGGACTGTTGATGTACCGTTGGCAACCGTAAAGGCAAGGGAAATATGAAAGGTTATGTGCGTTAATATTGACTGCCTAGAAAATTAGTAGAGAGAGGAGAGATGATATTCTCATAAAATTAGAGTTCCACGTGGACACTCTGTATGAAGAGGAGTATTTAATTATTGTTTAGCATTTTATAGAATACTAGGCGTAAACCCGCGCGATGCGCGAGCAAAGCTATTGGTGGCAGTAAATCTGACGTTTGAGTTGAACAAATATTCAACAATAATTAACTTGAAATTGGGACATCAAAATTTTATATATTTCATTAAAAAAATGAACTATCATAAGAAAAGATAAACCAATAACTTGCACAAAAAAAGGGATAAAACTCCGACACAATTTCCAAATTGATTTTCCTCTCCGCTTTAAACCAGTTGGACGAAGCCTGCAAAAATTATTCACTACTTAAATATACACCAATGTGACATAGACAAAGATACATGCTTAAAACGTACACTTCACATTAAACATACATATGTTTTTTATTATTATTCTCAAATCTAAGAAGAGTGAAGTAAAAGATTACATTGGAAAGAAAAATAAATATATATAAAAATAAAAACCAGATTTTTGAAAAAAATTGTTATTTTTTTTATATAAAGACCGTTTTTATTTACGTGATTTAAGATATCCACGAAAAAACATTTTTTTATTGTTTTTTTTCTAAATAAGAACTGTTTTTCTAAAACTCGAAATAAAAATGATTTTTTTAGTAACTTATTTTTCTAAAACTATAAATAAAAACTATATTTTTAGTTACTTATTTTGCTAAAACTGTAAATAAAAATTGTTTTACTAGAACAGTAAATAAAAACTGTTTTTTTTGTAACTTATTTTAGTAAAAATCATAAAAACACTAAATAAAAAGTATTTTTTTAGTAACTCTTTTTTACTTGATTTAATGTTTTTTTCTTTCTAAAAAAATTATAAAAAAAACTAAAAGAAGTTTTTTTTATGTATTTCAGAATTTTGTAATGATATTTTTGTACTTTAAAATGTTTTTTTTTTATATTATTTTCATATCTATCAAAGTTTTTTAATGTATTTATTCAATTTTAAAAAAGATAACAATAAACATTGGATGATAAATATCTAATTCATCATGTATAGAAGAAACGAATAAAGCTCAAAAAGTATTAGCCAATGTCTTCAATACCCAAAGGAAAATTTTCATCAAGAAAAGACAAATCAAGTTTGTTCAGATTCAAAAAAAGAGTTGACAATTCGGATTAGTCGTGTCATTTTCGGGTCGCGTTGATTTTGATTTGAGCATAAGTTTGAGTAATCTTATATCTACACAAGCTAATCATGTGTTCGGGTTATTACAGTAAATGGGTTATCGTGTCAAAAATTTTCGGTCATAAAAAAAACACAAACACCAAATAGGTATTAAGAAAATCAACTAATTCAACCATATACAAATCTACCAAAAAAAGAAAAATCCTAAATTTTGAAATCAAAATAAAAAATACAAAAAAAATTACTTTCTACGGACGGTTCTTGAATTTGGGCTCTGACTCCTCCTTGTCTGTTATCATCAAACAATTTTTTTTTTGCCACTCCCAAAGACTCATTTTTATTAACAAAACAAAACCCTTTTCATATAACCAAATTTTACCCAATAACGTTTGGCAAAGGAAGAGACAAAAGAAAGTTGGGAAAAGAACTTACTAATCTTCGCACCGCTGTGGCAGGTCATGGGAAATAACAAACAACCCTTGTAGGTATTTATCCATCCATATGTATAAATTTGAATATTTTTAAAATCCAAAATTAAAAAAAAACTAAAAACTAAAAACAAAAAACTAAAAACTAAAACAAATTGGGAAACTCATTGAGACAATCCTAATCTCTCTCTCCTCACTTCCTCTGCCCACCCCCTCCACCGCCACCCAATCCCCCTTTTTCCTTCCACCACCACCTAACTCCAAGCCTCCACACACGCACACACACACACACAACTATCAAACCCATCACCCACCACCACCGGTAATCAAACTCGTTACCCACCACCACCTGACAAACAACCCACAAATAGTGTAACAGCGCCCTGACTTAATTCTAAATTCTCATACAAGTTTATGATCAAAATTTCATCAATACATATTAAAAAGATTAAGGCAACATACCTCTACTTCTGTTCCAATATTAAAATGTGCCAGAATAATTAATGAAACAAAGGCAAAAAGGAAATGCAAAAAAACTTACTCTCTGAGTTATAAACAAAGCCAAAAAATACTTGACCGAATTTTAGAACCAAGTTTCTTCAATTCTAAATCTGCAATTTCAGAAAGCAAACAATATATAATAAATTAGCATACACAAATTTCTATAATAAAAACTCACAACCAACTCCCCCACCAAAATACAACCCCTAAAAATCGCATGTTCCGAATCAGTTCTTTTTTAATCTTAACCTCAAAATAAGATTTGTAAAAGTTAGAAACACTGAACGAACCCCCTAAATTCACTTCAAAACTCTCAACCAATCTTCCAGCAAAAAAAACATCATTTTTATTCTATTTTTTCAAAAACTAACCACGCCTCCAACATAAATAAAATTCTGAAAAAATGAATTGCTTGAGAAATTGCAGAGCTACAACAACAAAAATCAATTACAGTCAAATTATTGCTTTAACCCTGAAGAACAAAACAAAACTGTGATTTGAGAAATCGTAATAGAAATAGAGAAGATTTGAAGGGTCGAAGGATTGAAGGGTCAATAGACGATTTAAAAGGGATATACAAGTCAATATGTATATCTAATAGACGGTATAAAAAGAATTGAAGGGTCGAAGGATTTGAAGGGTCAACGACGATCGTCATTTACTACGGAAAGAGAGAAGATGAAATAAAGGCTACTTATCATTGCAAAAGGGGTATTTTATTGTGCAGACATGTTAAAACTCAAGGGTTGGTGGGGCATCTCCAAATAAATATAAGATAGGAAGAACTTTAGAACTTCCATTAGATGTGGGAGATGTAAGAGCTGGATTCGAGTGAATAGGTGAGATGGAAAGGATTGAATAGGGGAGATGTAATTAAGAGTTGAGAAAAGAATAGAGAATAGAGAAAGATAGAGAAATGAACATACGGATGAATCAGAAACTTTTTGGTTCCCCAACCTTTTGATTTATCTTCTTTCAATGCCACCTTTTCGTAGGTATAAATGTTTGTCCATACATATTGTTTTTTGGATAACCAAAAGGTTTTGAGTCTATTGAAATTAAGAGAGACGGAGGAAATATGAAATAAATATTATGTGCCACGTGGATAGGTGGATAGGTTGAGAAGAAGCCAAAATTAACTCACAAACGTGGACAAGCTGCAAACGTGGATAGGCTAATTGCAAAGAATAATAAATGCCTTGTTTTGTATTTTATAGTAGTAAAAGATTCATGTATGTATATAATTTTATTGTGAAGTATACGTGAAATATCATTATATATAGACACACACACACACATATATACATGTGTGTAGTTAAACTCCACAACATACCTCATTAAATATACATAAAAATACATGATATTAAATGTATATATATATAATTTATGATGTATGTATGTATGTATATATGTATACATTCCTATATCATGTATGTATGAAAATTTTATGTATGTGTTTATATATATACACATATATATATATATATTATATAAATATACATGTTTGCCAATTTTATCAAAATTTCAAAAAACTGTATTTAAAAACAAGTTTATCATACACCAATAATTATAAATACAAAAAATTAAATTTTAAAACTGTATTTAAAAACAACGTTTAAATCGAATTTTCAAAATAGATAACCAAACATCCCATAATTATTTGAACTTATCAGGTAAACCCGAATAATCCTTACCTATAAATTCGCAAATGTTTTCATTTTATCACTCCTTTCCCGCAATCTTAAACGGAAGTTCAGTTTTTCTCAATTGTTCTCTCTTTTCAAACCCTAACCCCTTCTAGGCTCCATAATCAAACTGATCAATCAAATTCGAATTAACAAACAATGATTCATTTTTCTTCACTAGTTTCAAAGCAGATTCGGTTTTCGATTCAGACTCTCAATGATTCCAACTTTGATTATGTATTTCGTGAGCTCTGTCAGGTACTTTGATTTTGTTTCTATCACTCTTCTTTCAAGATGATCAGTTATTGTATGTGTGTTCATCTGTTGATAAGTACTCAATTGTGTGTTTGGTTGCTGAGAAAAAAACGTGGATTACGAATGGTGAATTTAGCTATTAGTCTCTAATTAGCGTGTAGTTATATTACGAAAATACGGTTAAATACTAATCACTTGGTTCCAAATTAATAGGCATATTATGAAAATAACGTTTTTTATAAACATATAACTAATTAGAATTTGGTTCATTGACGGTTTGGGATGGGAACTATGACACTCGTATATTAGAGTCTACGAAAGTAAGTTATATGATCATACAATTTGGAAAATATAACAATGTAATGGTGCATGCTGCCCAGTGCCCACGTGTGCCACTTCCTTAGCAAGTGACAAAGAAAAGATAAAAGTGTATGAATACCCAAGATAGCTTATTAGTGATATGCACTAGCAATAAAGCTAACCGGTTTGAGGATGGTTAATGGAAGAATGAGAGGCGTTCGAAGTCAGGATTTAAATTTGGAGGGGACCAAAAATTTACTATAATTTTTTTCCTAACAGGATCGTATCTATTAAACATCAAAGTGTAAAAGTTGCACCATATACAATATACATTACCAAAACAAAGATTGACAATGATAAAGTAGTAATTGCAATTAAAAAGGTCATACCCAGTGCACAAGTCTTCCGCTTAACTACAGGTCTGTGAGGCAGATGTTGGCAATAAGTGACTGCTCCCATGTCTCGAACCCGATATCAATTGTAGCTTGGGTTAGGGTACTTGCCATTGCACCAAGGTTATATTTGCGATGCCTTTCAAAAAGATTAGCAAAAACATTATTCACAGAAAGGCAAACACTAGTTGATATCCACAATTTCTGATTATTTAAATTATTAATGAATTATGTGGTTAAAATGGATTAAAGGGTGGTCAAATAAAAAGGCCGTACTCAGTGCACAAGGCTTCCGCTTAATTGCAGGGTCTGAGAGGTAGATGTTGGTTGGCTTTACCCCCATATATGAATATGGAGAGGCTGTTCCCATGTCTCGAATCCGAGACCAACCGTAGCTTGGATGAGGGCATTTGCTGTCGTACCAAGGTACGACCTCTAAGAGTGATCAAATCTGAGATCAACTAAAAATAAGTTTGCAATTAAGGCATATATTTGGGGTGGTACCGGGTAAAAAACCCAGGTTTCCAAATTTTTTAATGCACACTTGAGAGAGGTACCTTTATAATGTTCACAAAGACAAACATCGAAGTCGGAATCGGAAAGGAGAGGAGCAATTTGCTTCGTCTTGCAACTTTTTTTTCTTCTTTCTACTGACTGACTTTTTCAACTTTAGAGAACGAACAAGGGTTTATGGAATAAAAATAATTCCTTAAGTCTCCAAGTGGGGCATATGGAGGTAATCTGGCCATAAGTTTCAAATAGAAAAATAAAAGAAAGGACTAGATTTGGTCTGCTGATCGCCATATTGAAAAGTGAAAATTTGATGTGGGGGGAAACACCAGACTTACTTTGCTAAAAATTTTCAATATGATGGGGGAGGCAATGCATCCACCCTCCGGCCATGCCATGGCTTCGACCCTGGCTATTGGCGCTCGGTGCTCTCTCATTGTTTGAAACTTATATCAAATTGTATTTTTGTCTTCTATTCTTTATACGGTAAAAAGTAGCTCTCCCTCGTGAATGTAGGCAAGTTGCCGAACCACGTATATCGTAGGTTATTTTCTGTGTGTTTGGTATTTCTTTTTTGCCTGTGTGTGTGATAGTTTAATCTGGATCATTGAGTTTTTGACTTACACATACCTACTTTCAATAACACATAATTGAATAAATGATTAATCGAATTGGGGGAGGGGTTAGGGTAGTTTATAAAGAAGTTTGATTTAAACTATGTTTAAAGTCATCCATAATTGTACTCCATTTGGGTTTGTGCCTATATGAGTTCTTAAAGCTTAAATTGAATTAAAATCCAGGTATAATATTTGTTTAACCTCCTTCTCCCGCACATCAGTGAGCTGTGATTTTTTTCTCCCTCCAAGATTAGGCTAAAATGAATGTGCAAAATCAAGGTTCTAAAAAACGCGGGGCGTGATCGAGGCGTGGAGACCAAGCCTTAAGCCTTAGAAGCCTAGGCGAGCCTAAGCGTAAAAAGGCGTGAAAAGGCGCTTAACAAGGCTATTAAAATACTAAAATTGTACATATCATAAATATATGTCTGAATATTTGCAAATAAAAATGCTATTTGATTATTTTGGATGAGATAATGGTCCGGTTTGTAAAAAAATATTTAAAAGGCGATATCGTTTCACTAAAACATTGTTGTTTTTAGGGAAAAAGTACGCCTTAAGGGTTTTACCAAGCCTAAGGCGTCAAAATCTTAAGGCGAGGCGTTTCTCCCAAGCCTCAAGCCTAGGCGGGTTTTTTAGAACAGTGTGCAAAATGCACCATATTTACACATTGCTACATAAATTCATCTTTCATCTAAGACTTTGAAATGTCATTTTTTTTTATTGTAGGCATCTAATTATTATGAAGTTTATATATTTGAAAAATATTCGTCGAGATATATCAAATAAGATCCATATTCATTTCAATATCAAATTCTTTATAAAGAATGTTGGTAAAAAAATAACCATTTTACATGTGTTTGTGTCTCATATTTTCGTTTATTCATTTATTTCTTTTTATTTTCATCATCGTATCGTGGTGCGATGGCAAGTGACCTTTTCCAAGCTACAGTTGGTCACGGGGATGAGACATGGGAGCACCCTCTCCATATATGGGGGTAATGCCATCCAACATCGGCCTCTCCTGGACCTGTAGTTAAGCGGGAACCTTGTGGGTACGACCTTTTCGTTTTCATTTTTTTTAATAAATTTTTATGTATAAATTTATAGAAAATTAATAAAATAACCAATAAAATCGTATAAATTTAAAATTTAAAAATTATACAACTCAACTCAACAAAGCATTTTTCCAATTATTTGGGGTCGGCTACATGAATCATATTTTTCCTTTCCATTCTGTTCACTACAATATTTTCGGTTAAATCACGTGATATCATGTCCTTTTTTATAATATCCCACCAAGTCAATTTAGGCTTACCGTTAACCATAGTTCAAAGTCTCGGTATCAAAACTAGAATCGGACACCCGATTTTCAACTCGATTGCGGTATTAGACGATACGCAAAGATGCGCTATTTAGAGAGTGCAAAAAATTCTGGAAAAATATAGAAAATTAAAAAAAAAATAAGATTAGCAATGTGGACCAATGAGATACATTCAAACCCATCCTTCAATATGCATTGCATTGTAGAATTTGTTATTGAAGGGCGGCGGATTTATCAGAATCAATATTCCATAATAAATCAATTTTAATATTGAAGAATTATTTAATGACACATAAAACTTGATAAAAAAATTACATTGAAGATAAATAGAAATGATTACAATGTTTTGTCATTTTCATTCCCCTATTTAGTTGCGATATCGATCGTACAGATTTGGATAGGGGTAATTTCCTCCAGTAGGGTGAAGGAAAAAATATGAACCATATTTCTGTTCAGAGGGTTGGGATGATTGGCTGGGTGATCCATAATTTGAAAATTGTGGCTGGCGATCTCCCGTCTGACCACCGTGATGATAATATCCAAAACCTCAATACTCAGCACTATTAGTTGAAGATCCACCATAATGCGTTCTTCATGATATCCATAATAACCACCACCAGTTGTGCCGCTACTAGTAGATCCATAATGGTCTCTATGATGATCATAGTATCCACCTGTACTGATGCTAGTAGATCGCGAAAGTTGTACAGGACCATAACTATCTTTGCCACTCCCACCCTCAGAGATACTATGTCTCCCACCGTAGCATGTATGATCCGTCATTAAATGCATTGCCCGTAGTCAAGGTTTTAAAAAAAGCGGGGCGTGATCGGGGCGTGGAGGCCAAGCTTTAAGCCTTAGAAGCCTAGGCGAGCCTAAGTCGTAAAAATGAGTGAAAGGGCGCTTAGGCCTTTTCACTATATTTTAATATTTTTTAAATATAATAAGGCTATTTAAAATATTAAAATGGTACATACCTTAAAACAATGTCCAAATATTTGCAATTGGGGCCCTTTTCCATATGCATACTCCATAAGTCCTCATCATATTATCACCCTATTACATGCAATCAAAATTCAAAGTAGGCAATAAAACAAATAATATTAATCAATATGAATGAAATCAAAATAAAAACATATAAAATAAAAAGTGATACATACCTTAAAAATTGAATATCAATATTTGCATTGGGAGCCCTTTTCCATGTGCATCCCGGCCTTAACTTAAATGCCATGCCATGGATATAATAAATACTCGAAAGAAATTTGTTAAAAATGATAAAAAAACAAATCAACATAAACAATATACTTTTAAAAATGAAAAAAAAAAATTTATCTGTTAAAAGCTGATTAACAGTAATGATACAACCTTCAAACTTCAACAAAACAAAACCATACAACCTTCAAACTCTTTCCAAAACCACGAAAGAACACCATCAAACCACCACTACTAAGAGGATTAAAACAAACAAACAAGATCAAACCATACCTAACCTCAAAGATCCAGCGAAAGGAGCAGGAACCCATAAACCTCACAAAACCAACATACCTCATCAACAAACAAACCAAACGACCCAAACAATTCCAGAGCATATAGATATGTAGAATATCAGTAGAGCCACAAGGAGACTTAACAAGTAGACAGCGAAATCAGAGGAACTCAAACTCAAATAACAATAGAAATTAGGAGACTCAACAAGTAGACAACGAAATCAGAGGAACTCAAACTCAAATAACAATAGAAATTACGTTTTGATTTGTGTTTTGATCGAAGAATACGGTAGTCGTACCAGATTTATGTTGAATGTTCTTTGGGGACAATGAGGACGATATTCAGATTAGGACGATGTGGCTGTTCAAAACCCTTTGTGAGTAGATAGCTTAGGTCGAGAGAGAGAGAGAATATAAATTAGGGTTGTTAGTTTAAAGGGGATAATTGAAACGTTGGATAAATGAAAACGACAAAGGGCCATCGTTTTTTTTTTGGTTTAAAGGGCGTTTTGTATCTCAGAACAAAATTAAAAAAAAAAACGCGTTTTAAGGCCCGTTTTATCCCCCCAAAACGCGTTTTTTTACGCCTTAGCCCCAAAAACGTTGACCACGCCTTAATACACGCCTAAGGCCAAAACTTGGAATATTTAAAAAGCCTCGCGTTTTGGCGCGTTTTTTAGAACATTGCCCATAGTTGATCATCAAGATGTTGCGGATCATATCCGCTTGAATATTCGTCACTATTAGGGAGTCTCGTCAAGTTGTCTAAATGTCTCCGTTGTTCATTCCCGGATGATACCCATGATTTGTATCTTCTGTGACATAATAGTTTTCATCTACTTGTGCCCGTGTCATACCACCACCGTGTTGTGTGCTAGTGTTGTAAGAACCACTCCTTTGTCGGCTACCAATAACTCCACTCCTTTGTCGGCTACCACCAGCATCTCCCCTACCACCACCTTGGTCATCATCATCATCATCATCATCATCATCATCATCATTATCATCGTCATCGTCATTACCATAAGTACCTGGAATATCTTGCCCACCATCATTACTATTACCACTTTGATCATCATCAGAACTAGAAAGAACATCAACTGGTGCCGGTTGATTGTGATCCTCTCGTCCTCCTTCCTTTTCATTTTGTTGATTGCCTTCATTTAACCAATCTAAATCTTCGGTTGGTAAGGCCCTTTCATCATTCTCTTGTGTCTACTCATCCAAGATGCCTTCCTCCTTAAATATTGAATTCAAGTTTATTGGATTGTAGAAATCTTCAGTATCTCGCATGTACATCAAATTATTAACTTTAAGTCGCGAATTGTAATGCACTTACACCAATTTTATACAATTTTTTTTATTGCCAATCGGTTGCGAAGTTTTGTATGGATGAGAGATATGTGCTCCAATTTCTCCCACAATCCGAAGATAAGCATGTTTGACTCAGAACTTTGATAGCAATGCGCCTAAGATTGGGGTTTCCTTACCGTAATTGACTCATCACTCAACTGGAAAAGAAGTTTTAATTGCTTGTTTGGTAAGATCTGAGCCAAACTCCCCTCTCCCATCCGTAAAGTGTTTAATCTGAAAAGTAAACAAATCAATTTAGAAACAATACAGATGAAATTAATATAACTCAATGCAAATAAATGTTATACCTCATTTATTGCCAAGGCTTGTTTTTGTACATCTGGCTCTAACCTTTCGATGACCTCTTTCAGTTCGGCTTTTACCTCACTATGGTTTAAAAATGAGCCGAATATTGAAATACCAGATTTAAAAAATATCCTGTGGCATGCAAGTGTCGGTGTAATTGTCTCTCCCATCTCCCATCAATCACCTGCTAATACTTCTTCCAGTTTTTGACACTTGCCTGAATTGCTAGCTTTGCTTTGTCCACCCCTTCGTATATGATTACTAGTGTAGGGTTTTATCTTAATCTACGATCTTTAAAAGCAATACTAAGGGTTCCATAATCTTGGCAACTTTGGCATTCCATTGTCAGAATCGATCTGCCAGAATTAAATCCGACACTTTTATGGCTACATTTTGCCGGGTCCTTTCACGGTTGAATTCACTTCGTGGTACACATTCACTTCAACTCAGACGGAAAGCGAATGAGACTCTCGAGGGCAATAAATTCCGTGGAAAATCTCGTCATGCCTGGTCTTAGCAACTATTTATCTCTAGTATACTCCATTAAATTCACAACTTTTTGACTGTTGTATATGAACGAGGTGATTGATTTTGCATCGTTCAAAACTGACTTGATAGACTTCATTTCCCCAATTTCCTTAAGCATCAAGTCAAGACAATGTGCTGCATCAATAATGCGTCAGCCGCCTTGAAATTAGGCTCGTTATTAGTGACAATATGTACAACATTGGCCTCGCCAATTTCCTCCACAACTTTATCCATGAGGGAAAAAATTTAATCGGCCGTTTTGATTTTGTTGGTTGTGTCAACAGAAGTGTAAAATATAATGTTACGATCACAATATATCATGAAGTAACTAGGCTTCTTCGTTCTTGAACTCCACCCGTCACGTGCAACCATACTCAGGCCATTTCTTTCTTAGAGTTGCTATGTAGGTATCCACCTCTTCTACCTCCTCATCGAAATACACACCTCCAATCTGATAACCGCTAGGGCTTTTAATCCTTGGACCATCCGCAACAATTGCATCAATCATATGTTGGTACGCGGGACCACAATGGCAGCATGAAACGGGATGGCATTAAAATGAAAGAACTTGCTAATGGCCTTCCCGACCTTAACTCCGTCTGCAGAGAACATAAATTTCACTGTTTTTTGACTAGACTTCTTCGACCTAAACATGGAAAGGTCAATTTCTTTAGCAGGCAATTAACCCCCTATTTCAATGATCACGATCGTGACACGTGCAGTAATTACTTTCAGACGTGGATGGCCTTGCCCTAGAAATTGAATTTCTATGTTGTTCTCCCACCATTCTTCGACTTTTTTTCATAGAAGCTTTCAATTGAACTAATTCTAAACGGGTGATATCATTTTCATTAACACCGTTGTCGATGTAAAAAATTAGATTATCTCTAATTAATTAACCACAGATAAATAAGGTAATAAATAAATAAGACAAAAGATTTTTAAAGTGGTTCAGCCGTATGAGAATGGCCTACGTCCACTATTTTTGTATTGCTGACTGTTTTCCTGGAATTCTTGATGATTGGTTTATCAAGAGATCCAGAGTCCTCTTCTAATGAGGAGGTTACAATGTATTTATAGCCTTGAGGCTGTACATGTGAAAGGAAAATGCGCTGTTATCTAGTAGACATATACATCTGTATGATAATAATGAGCATTTAATGCGCAGTCGTCTTTTCATTAAGTAGCTTGGATCGCCTAACTTGCTCGGTACGCTTAAGTTGCTCGGACCGCCTGAGTTGCTCGGGGAGCCTGAGTTGCTCGGTGATTGTATGTTGTTCGTTGAAAGTGTTTGTATTTGCCACGTAGATTGACACGTGTCTTTAAGTGATTGGTCCATGTCATCAGATTAAATTTGGTATCAACAGAAGCCCCCAATGTTTCACAGTTTTGAGGAGAAAAGTGTGGAACATTCTTCTTGAAAATTGCTTAGATTTTTGTTTTTTATGGATTTTAGGAAAACTTTCGTTGTATATAACTCCTTTTTGAGCGCATAGTATCATGCTTCATAAATATTTTGAATTTTCATGGCCACTTCGATATTTGTGCCCTTTTCTTCTTTTAGTCGTCGGAAACGCAAACATCTTCCCTTGTAATCATTGCCTTTCTCTATTCCCGAGATAAAGTATTTAAGCGCGGCAGAAATCCTATTGTCTTTCACTTTTCAAATCTGTATCTTTGAACTCTTTATTTTCTCTCTATCTTGTGCTTTCGTTCTTTCCATCGTTCATTTGTCAACTGATCTCTCTTTTTCTGTAAGATTTTCTTCCCTCTCCTTTATTTACTTTGTTCATCATGGTTTATCTTGTTGAATCGCTGGACAAATTTCGGTCTGAATTTTCAATCCCTTCGTGGGTTATTTTGGAAGAACTTTCTGAACCTTCTGATTATTTTTCTTTGGCTGAGGGACATTGGTTCCCAAGTCTTTTTGTGGCCGAATGTGGCTTTTCTTTCTCGCCAAATCCCCTGTGTTCGGAGTTTTGCCAATATTTTGATGTTGTACCCGCAAGAGTAGCTTCAAATACATGAAGGATAGTTAATGGCGTACATAGGTTGAATCAACTTCATGGAACTCGATTAGGGATTCCAGAGATTATGTACTGCTATAGATGGGTTGTCAGTGATACCACATTCTATTTAAAAATTAGGTTTTTGAATAGAGCTTTAGTTGTCAATCTCCCTGATGCCAATAGGGATTATTTTGATCATGGGGTTGTGATGAAAAATTGGCAACACCCTCCATTAAATGGAGATGATGTATACCAAGGTCCCAGGTGTCCACTTTATGGCAATGGGATAGGTTGTTTTTATTTTTGAAATCTTGTTTTCTTTGTATTTGATAAAATGCATCACTGACATTTGATTTTTGTTTATTACAGTTGACAGTAAAAGAAAACCTTCAAAGGAAACTGATGTTAATATAAAGCATTTAGAACTTATCTGGAGCTTGCACCAATCTGTTGCTGAGGAGCATATCAGATCTGCTTCTTACTTGTTGCAATACAAAAGCTACATTTCATCTTTCACTGCTCGTCCTCGTCCAGTGGTGGTTGATCTTGACCAAGTACCAGCCTCTGAGACTAGTGTGGAAGGTTCTTCCTCTGAATCGAATATTCCTATCACTGATCTGATGAAGAAGAGAAGAGCTCCTGCCTTTTTTGACAAATCTGCCTCTGCTACTATGGAGGCAAAGAAAAGTAAACAAGATGTCCCAGAAGAAGGGACAAAAAATATAGATATACCCCCTCCTGTTGCTGCCAAAGAAGCTGGAAAAAAGCCCCCGTGGCTCCAAGTAAGACTGTTGCTATCTCTCCTTCGAGTGATGTTGTTGTCATATCTCCAATAAAGACAACATCTTTAATTGAAACTGCTCCAGCTCCTATGAGAGACTTGTTGAACCTGTCTCTTAACCTTCAAATGTTTAAGGTAGTGTTCCAGTCCTTGTTGCTCCGAGCTCTGCTGTGAGCTTGGTAAGATCCTGGACTGTTCCAGAATATCAACGTGTTGAAGACACCTTTTCTTGCGAGAAACTTACTACACTGGCTGCTCAACACATTTCTTCAGTAAGTATCTTTAGCTTGACCCCTTTATTTTTTAATACTATGTTCATGTATTGACTTAAAGTTATTTCTTTTTTCAGTTGGTGATGTG
This sequence comes from Sambucus nigra, assembly GCA_949130495.1. Lineage (NCBI taxonomy): Eukaryota > Viridiplantae > Streptophyta > Magnoliopsida > Dipsacales > Adoxaceae > Sambucus > Sambucus nigra. The sequence goes on from OX422214.1 coordinate 53,628,013, forward strand.
TTTCAACAGCATTTTGAAGAAAGATGAAGCTATTAGGGCTTCAAGCTCCTCGGGTGGAGTAGAGGAAGCTTTTGTTGCGCTGACCCAATCTTTGAAAGATTCTCGTCAAAAGTACGAGGAAGATAAAGGTGCTTGGGAGAAGCAATTTAAGTCCGTTGAGCTAGACAGAAATCAAGCCGTGAATGCCTCCAAGGAATTGGTGAAGAAGTTGAAGGAGTTTGAACAGAGCAACAAGGAGCTTGAGGTTAAGCTTAAGTCTGCTGAAGAGGAAGTTGTTAAACTTCAAGATGTTGAGCGACAGAAAACGGAGGTGGAAGAAAAGCTGAAGTCTGCCGAGGAGCTCCTTAGGGAAAGGACCTCCTTGGAGAAGGCGAAAAGGAAGGCTGCAGTAAAAAAATCATTCAGTGTTGGTTGGGACAAAGGCTGGAACAAGGGCCTGGCTGTGATGTCATCTCAAATGGAGTATGCCAGCGTCAAATACTTTAGGGATGGATGGGGTAGCAGTCTTGCAGGAGCTGAAGGTTGTTGAGAATTCTGAGTTATTCCAGCAGCACACTCATGGCCCTCCTCCCTCTCCTGAAGAAGAAGAAGAAGATGAAGCTGCTTCAGATGAATCTTCTATGATGACTGGAGATCAAGTCCCTGTTGTTCAGCCTTCCGAGCAACTCCAACCAGTCAGCACTTCTGCCGAGCAACTACCATTATCCTCCGAGTAACCAACTTCTTTATCCCAACCATCCAATGAAGTAGTAGGGAACAAGGAGAAGGTGTAAAGTTGTTCAGGCTTTTTACTTTGTTGTTCTCTTGAATGTAACCTTGAACTACGTATTTTCTCATATGATGAATAAAAATTCAAACTTTGGTTATTTGTCTTGAATTTCTCTTTTACTTGCTCTGTCTGCATCATTATTGATTCTTTTTATTTCTTCTCTTTGCTAGTTTATGGCCAGGATGGAGCTCTTATCAGCTTATGATACAGAATTGATGAAGAAATGCAATGACTACTTTAAAGCTGGTCATGCAGATCTTAATGAGGCTCAGATAATTGAAATCCTCGGATCAGGTGCTTCTGACCAAGCAGTTGAAGCTTACCAATACTTGAAGTGCTTGCTCGATCGTGCTGTTGCCAACAATGTGCCCTACTATGAGATGATTGAAGACCTCCAAGGAACTATCGAGGAACTCCAACAGCAATATAAGGAATCCACTTCCCTTTTGCATCAAGGATACGAGAAAAAATATCAACAATTGAGTGCTGACAAATTCATCTCTGCCTACGAGAAGAAAGAGTGTTCTGAAGCTTGAAGTTGAAGAGCATAGGCATATCGCCAAGTTGTTGGAGTAGGAGAACATTGCTTTGCAAGAGGAAATAAAGCAACTCTAATCTGCTGATTCTTCTTCGGGAGCCTTGGTCCCAGTAAATGTTGATGATTTTTCATTCTTGGAGGTAGAAAATGCTAACTTACGAGATGAGTTAGAGACTTTGAAACGAGCTGGACCCTCCACATCTACTCGTGGTAGAGCAAGATCTTCTCGTGGACGAGCTAGGGCTGGTCAGGTCACCATTGAAGAAGCGAGAACGCAATCGGCTTTAGAGAATCAAGCCGTTCAGTTGATGGCAAAGAACCAGGCCTTGGCAGAAATGTCTAAGAAGATTCTGAACTTCACCAAACAACTCTCTAATCAAAGCTCTGCTCTGGAAAGTAAAGAAATTCTAGTGAAGAAGCTCCACGAGCAACTTGAGAGGTTAACTTATCAGTTTCACAAACCCAGAGAATTTTGGATGGCTGGGTATAATGAAGCTCTGTACCATCTGATGCTCGGATACAACAGTCGAATAATGAGGGGTACAAGCAGGGATGGTTGAATGCTATGTGTGTGCTACAATTGGAGCAGAGACACTACTTATGGGATTATTATGAGCCTGGAGTGCTCGACTTGACCGTGCCTCCTTTTAAGCTTGATTTTAGTTGGATTCCTGCTCGTGCAATTCCTCGATGCCTGATTTCCAAGTATCTCGGTGATTACAGTCTTCATGCCAACTTTGAGATATCTCGCCCAGAACATTTGCTTGATCGGCCATCTGTAATGAATGTTAGAATGCTGCGAGATGTCAGCTTTATAAATTCTCCTTATGCTTTAGATGATCCTCCAGCCGGGGTAGAACCTGTTTCAAAAGCAGAGGGGAAGAAACCCATAGAGTAGGATATTTTTCATGTAATGAATCACATTTTTCATATCATATGTAATTTTACTTGATTTGAATGAAGAAATTTTTTAGTCTTTTGCCATTTCATTTTCTTCTAAATAATTTGTAGAATGTCCTTGCTTGTTAGTTGGTAAATATATATATATATATGTATATACTATACTTATCCCATTTGTTGTTTGATTATAGTGACTTGTCACTCTTTGGGCCTAAGCAATGGAATGATTTGCATCCCATGTTCCTGTTTAGTTGTAGTAATCTCGTATGGATTACCTTGTTGCCTAGACAGTGGATGCCCCGGGAGGTCGTCCAGCTTCTTGCCTAGTTTGCCGACCAACCGGAGTTGGTGGTATAGAGTTCCCGACCGACCGGAGTTGGCGGTAATTGAATTGCCGACCAACCGGAGTTGGTGGTATTAATTTCCCGACCAACCGGAGTTGGTGGTAATGAGTTCCCGACCAACCGGAGTTGGCGGTAATTGAATTGCCGACCAATCGGAGTTGGTGGTAATTGATTTGCCGACCAACCGGAGTTGGTGGTAATTGCTCTGAATTTGGGTGGGTTTGTGTAGTGTGTAGCACTAGTATTCCGAAAAAACTTCAACAAAAAGGAAATTGGGGTGAAATATCGCTTTATTCATATTGAAGAAACTGCATTACATAGGAATTTCAATTACTGATAATACTTGCGCAGATGCTCTGCATTCCATACATTCTTGAATTCTTCTCCTTCCAAGGTTTCAATCCTGTATGTCCCTGGATGAACAACTTCTGTTACTCTGTAGGATCCATGCCAGTTGGCTTCCAATTTGTTATGCTTTTGGATCACTTTCTTCAACACATAATCTCCTTCCTTCAAATCACACTTCTTCACTCTTTTGTTGTAGAACAAAGCTGTTCGTTGTTGATATGCTGCATTCCTGATTGCTGCTTCTTTCCTAACTTCTTCGAGCATATCCAGGTCTAATCTTCTCATCAAGTCACTGATAGGAGAATTAAAATTAAGCACCCTATGCGTGGGTAGGCCCAATTCAGCAGGTATGACAGCCTCACTCCCAAATGCCAGCATGTATGGAGACTCTCCTGTTGCTGTTCGTGGTGTGGTAAGATAAGCCCACAACACAGACTGTAGCTCGTTAATCCAATTTCCCTTTGCATCATCCAGTCGTTTTTTCAAACCATTCAGTAGCGTTCTGTTTGTCACTTCCGTTTGCCCATTGCTTTTGGGGGTGGCCTGGTGCAGAGTGAATCTTCAGTACATTGGATTGATGACAATATGCAGGAAACTCCTCGTTGTCAAACTGGGTTCCATGGTCAGTAATGAATGCATGTGGGAGACCATATCTGCAAATAATATTCTTCCAAATAAATTGATAGACTTTGTCGTATGTCATATCAATGAGAGGCTCAGCTTCCACCCATTTAGTAAAATAATCCACAACAACCACGAGGTATTTGAATCTTCCCTTGGTCGTTGGAAGTGGCCCGACCAAGTCTATCCCCCATATGGCGAATGGCCAAGGGGACGTGATGGGTGTTAACAATGCTTGGGGAGTTCTTCGGATAGAGGAGAAACGTTGGCATTTATTGCACTTCTTAGCATAAGCTACGCAATCAGCTCTCATCGTTGGCCAGTAATACCCCTGCGTTATTCTTTGCAAAAGTGTCCGACCTGTTACATGGGCTCCACAAGACCCTTCGTGAACCTCCTCGATCAAATCTTTCACTTCGGAGGGATGGACACATCTTTGTAGCCCTGCTATAACTCCTCGTCTATACAAGATGCCATTGGTCAATACATAACGAGCAGCTTTAAACTTCAGTTTTTGGGCTGCGAGTTTATCAGTTGAGGGAAATGATGGGGTCCATCCAAGATAGTCCCAAGTCGAGGGAAATGAAATTTATCATCAGATCTTCGTCTATGCTCCGACCAACCATGATTTCTATTGGGATTGTTCTTCGTAGCTCGGTGCGTGTGGCTGATGCTAACCGAGCTAGGGCGTCTGCTCTCGCATTCTCCAATCTTGGTATTCTAATCAGCTGAACTGCAGTAAAACTCGATACAACCTCCATTGCTTTGGCACGATACTTGACCATTAATTCTCCTTTTGCTGCATACACCCCCAGAATTTGATTTACGATTAACTGGGAATCACTGAACACAACGACTTGCTCTGCCTTCATGGTTTTGGCTAGACTTAGACCCACAATCATTGCTTTATATTCGGATTCATTATTAGAAGCCTTAAATTGAAAGCGCAGAGCATACTCCACATCAATCTAATCCGGAGTGTTTAAAACAATTCTTGCTCCACTGCTTGTAGTGCATGAAGAGCCATCCACATACAAATTCCATACAGGTACTTCATCATCAAATTTTTGATCAGACAGAGTTCCTCGGTGGAATATTTGGTGCTTCCTTTTATCCTCCTCCGACACTTCTCGCTGCTCGTTGATCATCTTCTCTTGCTCGTCTACCGACGTAAGTTGGTCGGGGTTTAAATTTGATGATCCTGTAACATCCACAGGTTGGTCTGTATTCAACTCCTGTTCTTCGGAGGTATCTTCCTGAGTAAACTCTGCGATAAAATCCACTAGTGCCTGCCCTTTGAGCGATGATCTAGGCTCATAAACTATATTATATTCACTAAGTTCTACTGCGCAGTACATCAGTCTTCCTGATTTCTCTGGTTTATGCAGAGCTTGTCTTAATGGCATATCGGTGTACACCACTATAGTATGGGCTTGAAAGTATGACCTCATCCTTCTGCTTGCTTCAATCAGCGCTAGTGCCAACTTCTCCAACCTTGGATATCTGATTTCTGCTCCTCGGGAAGCCTCGCTGGTGTAGTAGACTGGTTTCTGCACTCCATCTTCCACTCTTATCAACGCCGAGCTAACTGCATTCTCAGAAACTGCCAGATACAAGTATAGTTTTTCTCCCATCACTGGTCTAGATAATAATGGAGGTGTCCCCAGATATTTATTCAATTCTTGAAAAGCCTCCTCACATTCATCATTCCACTCAAAAGTTTTTCGGAGTGTTTTGAAGAATGGGAGACATCTGTCTGTTGCTCGTGACACAAATCTGTTAAGTACTGCAACTCGCCCTGTGAGGCTTTGCACTTCCTTCTTCGTGATTGGAGATCGCAGCTCCAATAGAGCCTTGATCTTTTCAGGGTTCGCCTCAATCCCTCGTTGGTTAACAATGTATCCGAGAAACATGCCTTCTCGTACTCCGAATATGCATTTGGTGGGATTCAGCTTCATTTGATATTTCTCTTGTTGATCAAAGGTCTGACCTAGGTCAACTAAATGATCAACAGCTTTCTTGCTCTTCGTCAGCATATCGTCAACATAAACCTCCATGTTACGACTGATTTGCTCTGCAAACACCTTATTCATCAGCCGCTGATATGTTGCACCTGCATTTTTCAGTCCAAAAGGCATAACATTGTAGCAATAAGTTCCCTTAGGGGTGATAAAAGAGGTACTCTCCCTTTCTTCAGGCTTCATTTTAATCTGGTTGTACCCAGAATAAGCATTCATGAAACTCAACAATTCATGCCCCGAGGTAGCATCCACCAGTTGATCGATTCGGGGCGGCATGCCTTATTAAGATCAGTGAAATCAACGCACATCCTCCACTTGTTATTTTTCTTCTTTACCATCACCACATTTGTTAGCCAATCAGGATATTTGACATCCTCAATAAAAATGGCTTTTTGTAGCTTCTCTACTTCTTCTTGTATAGCTTGGTTCTTTTCAGGACTGAACACCCTTCTTCATTGCTTTACTGGCTTGATTTCCTTGTTCACATTGAGCTCGTGACACAGGAAACTCGGGTCTATCCCTGGCATGTCTTCATGGCTCCATGCAAAAGTCTGCTTTCTGCGCCTTAGAAATGCTATCAATTCCTGTTTTATTGATGCATCCAGTGATGCACCAATTTGAGTTGTTCGTTGTGGATGCTCGTCGTCCAGAATGATATTTTCGGTAGCCTCCATGACTTGTCCCTTCACGAGCTGAGACTCGTCTCTGGGGTCTAACGTTTCAATCTCTGCATCTTCTATTTCATCCACTTGATAAGTAGTAGTCTTCTTTCTGGATTCTTCGCGTTCCTCTTGTTCGGCAGATGAATAGTAGCATTCTCGAGCTACTTTCTGGTCGCCTTTCACCACTCCTACTCCAAAGTTGGTTGGGAATTTTAAACATTGATGTACAGTAGATGGTACTGCTTCGAACTTCTTCAGACCTACCCTTCCCATGATGATATTGTAAGCTGATTGGACATTTTTATCCATTACGAAAAAGCGTACTCTTTCTGTTCGATAAGCAGACCATGTACCGATAAGCATATCCAACTTGATCGTCCCAAGTGGAAAAATCTTCTCGTCAGTAAAGCCGAGGAGGGGCCTATGATATGGTTCCAACTGGGCTAGCTTCAGATTCAAACTGTCAAAGCATGGATAGAACATGATATTTGCCGAGCTACCATTATCCACCAATACTCGTGAAATTGCCACTTCCTTCATTCTCATCTTGATCACCAATGGGTCATCATGAGGATATAGTACACCTGCCAGGCCGTTCTTAGAGAAACCAATGACCAATTTGTCTTTATTTACCTTCCTCGGGCGATCCTCTTCAGCCAAATTTATTCGCTGAATGTACGAGCAAGCTTGAGCCTCATTGAGGTAAGCTTTCCTCTCCGCAGTAAGATCTCCACCTCCTGCATCTCCACCTGTAATAACATTACATTCAAATGACCCAAAATGGATTGAAAATACCTCACGCTCTGGCTGTCTTGGTCTTTTGGGGAGATCGGGGTCATCTTCTGGATCATCTTCGTGGTCTCTCTTCTTTTTTTCTTTTGCTTGACGAGGAGATTTAGATCTTTGCTTTCCTCGGTCGTTGGTCTTTTCGCCACTTTGGCGATCAACATACTTAGCCAATTTTCCTCGTCTGATGAGCGCTTCAATTTCATTCTGAAGAGCTATGCAATGTTTGGTCGTATGACCATAGTCTTTATAAAATTCGCAATATTTGGACTTATCTCTTCTGTCAGGATCTGCCTTCATTTTCGCTGGCCAGGGTAGCTCCTCGCTGTTCTTGATCTCCTCTAGAATGTGATTTATATCTACCTTTAAAGGAGTGTAATTTCCAAATTTCTTCATCTGCTCCAGTGCTTGCTTTCCTTTCGACTGCTTGTTGCCACCATTGTTCTTCTGATCCTTCTTTTCGGTTTTACCATCTTTCACCTTGGTCTACTTAGTGTCTGCGTTCTTCTTCGCAACCATAGCTTCCTCGGCATTCATGATTTTGGCTGCTTTTGCCATCAGTTCTGCCATGGTCCTAGGCGGATCTTTGGCTAAAGTGTAGTACAACTTATCTGGCAACAGTCCACTCATCAAAGCAGTAATTGCTGTTTTCTCCTCGTAATCAATTACTTCAAGTTTCTCGTTATTGAAATGAGTAATATAGTCCCTGGTGCTTTCACCTGCCTTCTGTCTAACACTCAGCAAGTTTGCTACTCGTTTGACTGGCTTCGCTCAAAAACGGAAGTTCCCGATAAAGAGATCTGCTAGTTGAAAGAAAGTCTCAATTTTCCCCCGAGGAAGGTTGTTGTACCATATCTGAGCTGATCCGGTAAGAGTTCCTGAAAATGCCCTGCATCTCATCTCGTCTGGAACTGCATAGATATCGGCAGCTGCTTGGTATTGTTCTATATGAAGGACAGGGTCAGTCTTTCCATCATATTTAGGCGTCACCATAGGAGCTTTGAATTTTGATGGTGTGGGAAAATTCACTATGGCCTGTACAAATGGTGTCCCTTGGACAAAAGTTCTTTGTAGAGGATTCTTAGCCTTAGCCATTTCTCGTAATCTGCCCTCCAACCTTTGAATAGAGCCTTTCCATGTGTCGTTTCCCTCCTCGGGCCTATTGGTTCGAGCAACTGATCGCGTTGAATTTGCCTCTTGGGATCTTTCATTACGAGCAGTTGGTCGTGATTGGGCAGAGCCTTCCCTTAGATCGGATGGTCGTGGAGAGTTCCTCGACGCAATCCTAGGAGGACTTCTATTCCTCCTAGGGCCCAATCGATCAAAAGAAGAGACTCTACTCAACCTTTCTAGAGCACTAGTCCTTTCTGGAGATAGAGTGACGTTTCATTGAGAATCTGTAGCTCGTACTGATGAAGTCCGGCCAGGTTGATAAGAATGATCATTAGATCTTTCAGTACGATATGATTCGGTGCGTCTAGATTGAGATACCTCCGGGAATAGCGTTCGCCTAGTTCGTGAAGAGGGTAGACGGGTATTTCTCTATACACTTCGTTGTCCTGATTAGGTCGGCTTTCCGCCTTGAACAGTTTGTATAAGTTGACGCATGGTTTCTTGCATGGCCGCTTGGCCTTGGGCTAAATTAGCCATTATACCCGCCAGATCTTGAACATTCGGGGGAGTAGAAAGGTTTGGAGGGATCCCAGTGTTTCGATTATTGGAATCTGGATTATCAGCCATTGATGATGAATTATTTTGGTGAAAAACGCTAAGTACAGTCGTTTCCCACAAACGGCGCCAATCTGTTGATGTAAAAAATTAGATTATCTATAATTAATTAACCACAGATAAATAAGGTAATAAATAAATAAGGTAATAAATAAATAAGACAAGATTTTTAAAGTGGTTCAGCCGTATGAGAATGGCCTACATCCACTATTTTTGTATTGCTGACTGTTTTCCTGGAATTTTTGATGATTGGTTTATCAAGAGATCCAGAGTCCTCTTCTAATGAGGAGGTTACAATGTATTTATAGCCTTGAGGCTGTACATGTGAAAGGAAAATGCGCTGTTATTTAGTAGACATATACATCTGTATGATAATAATGAGCATTTAATGCGCAGTCGTCTTTTCATTAAGTAGCTCGGATCGCCTAAGTTGCTCGGTACGCTTAAGTTGCTCAGACCGCCTAAGTTGCTCGGGACGCCTGAGTTGCTCTGGGCGCCTGAGTTGCTCGGTGATTGTATGTTGTTCGTTGAAAGTGCTTGTATTTGCCACGTAGATTGACACGTGTCTTCAAGTGATTGGTCCATGTCATCAGACTAAACTTGGTATCAACAACCGTCGTCATCACTATCATCACTGTTATCATCATTATAGTATTAGATTTTCTCCCGCAAATTCTCTACTTATTTCTCCTTCTCCCTCTTCTCAAGGGCCCTTTGCTTCATACCATCAGTGAGAATTTTTTTATTATGAGTTGCTATCTCTATAAGAATATGACGACACGCTTCAACATTGCCTTGCACTCCAGCCAAGTGTTCTTTTACTCTGGTGACACCACCACTAATGACCTTGTTGCAGTAATTGCAAGCAATCTTCTTATTTCCACCAACAGTGGTCCCATTATCGAGTTTAGGAGCCATTCTACAAAATAAACAGGATACAAATATTATTTTTTAATAATTTTATTTTTCTTTAAAGTTTTTAAAAACTAACTGTACTGAAAAAATAACTTTACTTTTATTTTTTAGTAGAGGCTTTTTTAAAGGATGCAAACACTATATTTTTAGTAGAGTTCTTTTTTGAAAAAACAAAGAATGCAAATATTATTTTTTTTAGTAGGTTAACAATGGTAAAAAAAATACAATTTAGAGTTATTTTTTTTTAAAATGATGCAAATATTTTTTTTAATAAAAAAATACTACTATAATTTTAAAATAAATGAACCTTAACTTAAACACATTAAACATGCACACATGCACGCTAATTCCTATTAAACACATGCGCTAATTCCTATTAGACCTATTAGACACATTAAACACACACACATACACACACACACACACACACACACATGCACGCTTATTCCTATTAAACACTCGCACGTCCCTTTTTTGAACCTATTAAACACACACGCTTAAAACTTTATGTGCATTATTGTAAGATTCTTTGTTTTTTACTTCATCTCGGTTGTTTTTTACTTCATCTTGGCTGTCTCGGATGGTAAAACTTCATCTCGGCCGATATTTCAGTTATTCAACTCGGACCGGACAATTTATCGACGAGTTAAGGCGATATTATGTGATTTATATTTTTTTCTGAAACGTGACCCGGTATCGTATCGTAGCCTGCCGATTCCGAGTCAACTCCATCGATTCCGAGTTGACTGCCGAGACTTTGAACCATGCCTCTAACCCTTGCGTTACCATCTATACTAACTAAATCACTCTTTCTTAGGTGGCATCCATTGGTCTACGCTTGACGTGTCCAAACCATCTAAGTTGATTTCTTCTCAATTTATCCTCTCTAGGAGCTATTTTTACCATTTCACGAATTTGTTCATTTATAATTTTATCCTTACGAGTTTTATCACAAATCCATCTTAGCATTTGCATTTCCACCACACTCATTTTCTGCACATTTTGTTTTTTTGTTGTCCAACACTGTCTACATAACATGGCGGGTCTAATGGCCGTCCTATAAAATTTTCCTTTTAACTTCAAAGGTATACGCCTATTACACAATACGCCGGTAGCATTTCTCCACTTAACTTAGCCTGCTTTAATCCTATGAGTAACATCATCACTAATATCTCCATCTTTTTTGATGAGCGTAAATAACGAAAATAATAATTTCTAAGGTATCTCTTGACCATTCAATTTCACATCTTCGTTTGTTTTCTTATTATTACTGAAATTGCACTCTACATATTCTGTTTTAGTCCTGCTTATTTTGAACACTCTTGTTTTCAGAGTTTCTCCCAACAATTCTAATTTAACATTAATTCCTGTCTTAGTCTGATCTACTAAAACAATATCATTTGCAAATAGCATACATTACGACACCTCATCTTGTATTTGTTCAATCAACTCGTCCATAACAAGGGTAAAGAGATAAGGACTTAGTGCTGAACCTTGGTGTAGACCTAAAGTATTTGAAATTCACTACTTTCTCCGGCTGATGTTCTTACTATAGTCATGACCCCATCATACATATCTTTAATCACATCAATATATATCTACAAGTCACTCATTTTTTATGTAGAACTCACCATATTATATCTCTTGGTATCCTCTTATATGCGTTATCCAAATCTATAGAAATCATTTGAAGGTCCTTTTTTGATCTCCCTATATCGCTCCATTAATCTTATCAATAAATAAATTGCTTCCATTGTTGACCTCCCAGGCATAAACCCACTTTGATTGATGCTCGGATACTTCTGTTTTCAATCTCAGTCTATATTCAATCACTCTCTCCTAATGTTTCATTGTACGACTCATTAATTTAATACCACGATAATTTTAACAACTTTGTATGTTTTTATTTTATTTTTATAAATAGGTACTAAAACACTATTTCTCCATTCATCGGACATCCTATTAGTCATTATAATTCTATTAAATTATTTTGTAAGCCAGGATACTCCTTCCACCCTTAAGCACTTCAAAACCTTAATAGGGATACCATCTGGTCCTAAAACCCTCCTTGTTTTCATCTTTTTTGAGCAATCTTAACCTCTGTTGTCCTAATTCTGAAAAAAAATTTATTTTCTTGAGTCTCCCTAAGTTCCTCCATATCTAATCTACTCCCATTATCTTCATTCAATAACCTCTCGAAGTAGTTTTTTTATCTTTTAATATTCTTATCATCCTTGACTAGGACTCTCGATTATCACTTTGAATATACTTAACGTTATTAAAATCTTTTGTTTTTCTGTCCCTAAATTTAACAAGCTTATAAATACTTTTTTCCCCTTCTTGTGTACCTAATTTTGTATAAAGATCATCATATGCCTTTAACTTAGCATCTTTTACCATTTTCTTAACTTTCTTTTTACTCCATTTATAGTTCTCAAAATTTTCTTCGTTTCCAGTTGTTTGTCATATTTTAAAGCACTCCCTATACTTTTTCATTCCACCACCAAGTATTTTAAGATTGTGGCCCCCTGCCTTTTGATTCTACAAGAATTTCTTTTGATATTTTCTTATTGCATGTGGCCATTTTATCCCATATTATGTTAGTCTCCTCTTCGGTACTCCATAATGCTTCATTTAATACTTAATCTTTAAATAGTTATAATTTCTCTCATTTTAACTTCCACCACGTAGTTCCTGGGTTAATCTTCTCTTTTAGCACTCGCGATTGATTTTTAATATTTATATCCAACACCATTATCCTATCTTGTGAGGTTAATCTCTCTCTCGTGTTAACCTTACAGTCTTTACATGTTAATCGGTCTCCTTTTCTTGTAATGAAAAAGTCTATTTGGCTCTTATCGCTCCACTTTTATAAGTTATTAAGTGTTCAAGCCTCTTTTTAAAACATGTATTTATCAGTACAAAATCATAAGCCATCGCAAAATTTAAGATAGACTCTCCACCGTCATTCCTATCTCTAAAGCCATATCCTCCATGCACTATCTCATATCCTACACGATCTTCTCCTACATTGCCATTAAAATCTCCCCCTATATAGATTTTCTTACTTACGTGTATTTCTTGAATTAGTTAATCCATTTGTTCCCAAAATTATACTTTAGTGTGCTCATCTAATCCTACTTGAGGTATATAAGCACTAACAATATTAATTATATTTTCACATAATATCACTTTTACAAGTATAAGTCTATCACCTTTCCTAATAACGGTTACGATATCCTTAAGGTTCTTATTTACGGTTATTCCGACTCCGATCTTAATTCAATGTTTTCCTGTATAATATAATTTAAACTCCGTATTTTCTATTTCTCTAGCTTTTTCACTAATCCATTTAATTTCCTGTAAACAAGCTATGTTAACTTTTCTTCTTATCGTGATATTCACTAACTCCACCCCTTTTCCTGGCTTAGTCCCTATGTTCCAAGTCGCTAACCTAAGTCTACTATCCTGGACTAGCTTCTTTACCCACACACGTCCAGATTGTTGCAGAAACCCTTGCCTATTTCTCGTCCCATCTCGTCGCATCTGGGTGCCGATGCGACACCCCTTGCCTATTTCTCGTCGCATCCGGGTGGTAGGCGCAACGTTCCTTGCCTATTTTTTGGACACTTGGTAACAGGCGCAATGCATCGCTTAAGGGGAATACCCTCGTATTAACGCGTATATTCATAGGATTCAGGCGCTGGTTGTCGACTACCTAACGCAACCCTCCTCCTTTATCCAGGCTTAGGCTTGGGACCGACAGTGTAAAAAAAAAATATAAGAGTTAAGCACGGCACAAGCGGAGTTATAAAAAATTATATATACACCATAATTAACACTGAAGATAATTTTAATAGCTTAGCTAACGGGTGGGAGATTTATTGAGGAGTGAAATATCTCTGAAATTATTTTCTAACTAAAACATGATTAGAAATTTTAAATGAAAAATTAGGTTCCACATGGACATTCTCTGTTGGCTAATTTTTTAAAATCACATGAAAAGAAAATTTTAACCGAACATAGTGGAGATGATGAGATGATGATGATCTCACTGTGGAAGATATCATCTCTAAACGAATTTATTAAAAGTTTCAATCAATATGGACATTTTTGGTCGTTGAAACGTTTGATAATTATCTCACCTACTCTAGATTGATTTTTTTGATAATTTTGTGGTTACACGGGGTTTAATCCATCGTTGATTCCTTGATATTGACTTTGGCCCCAACATTTCACTTATTGGGATTTGATCTCCAAAATGATTCTTTGGTCGTTGAAACGTTTGACAATTATCTCACCTAGTCTAGATTGAATTTTTGGTAATTTTGTGGTTATTTGGGGTTTAATTCATCGTTGCTTCTTTGATATTAACTTTGTTCCAACATTTCACTTATTGGGATTTGATCCCCAAAATGATTCTTTGCCACCAAAAAATGTCGTCACCTTTTTTGCGTCGCTAAAAGTAAATTGGGGGTTCCTACCCGAAAAGATGAAAAATGGATGATAAGCTCAGTTACGAAGAATTAGTGGGAGCCAAATCCCAAATAATATTTGTCTCTAAATTTACTTGGTTCCCATATAGAATTAAATAATTACTTACAATTCAAATCTTATTTTAGCCTTGAAGAAGCTTCATTTAACATTTTAACGTACACATTAATATACTTCCACTATTATAAACAAGTATATTGACTATTGATTGACAACTTCCTTCAAAGTCAACGTTTTTAAATAGCTGACAAAAAATAAATCATTTTTGACATTAATAAAGTTAAAAGTCAATTGATTTTTAATATTTGTCGAGCTTGGAGAACAGTGGGTGTACCTAGGTGGCTAACATGTGTGTACTGATGGCTAGTAATGAAGAAGAATAGTACGGCGTTTTAAACACAATCGCACCGTGGTGCACGTACCCTCAAAATCTGAATAATCAACAGTGAAGCGTGAAACAGAGCCCGAAAAGCCCTTTACCTATAAATTTGCCCATCGATTTGCTAACCCCTTTCCTGCAATCCAACATGGAAGTTTAGGGCCTGGTTATGAGTTACATTATTGCTTTATGTGTTTATATACAATTCTGGTAAGAATTTGTGTTTGGCATACTTGTTTTTCAGTACGAAATTATAATATTTCTGAGTTTAAATTCTGTTTTCAGAAAACAGCAAAAGGTTGTTTTATAAATTCTGTTTTAAAACTAAGAATCGTTTACTCTCCATATTTTCATGCATTTAACCCTTAATATATAATACATAAATATGCGTATAATTATGATAAATAAATTTTTGGGTCATTCGACGAAATCCGCTGATATTTTTGTAATTAACGTTTGCTCCAATCCTTTTTATTTTGTTCCAAAAAGTCTCTTACCATATAAAACACTCCCAAACACTCTTTATTCTCTTGTTCTAAATCCTAAGAAAAATTTGTCAAACAAATTGACAAGGGACTTTTTGAAAAATAAAAAAATAACATGGACCAAGTGCAAGATGTACTTAGCTCCTATGGTCTAAACATTAATTGTCCCTAAATTTTTATGTGTACATGTACACAAAATTATGTATATGTATGTATTATTAAAATATAGAGTATATTAAGATCTATAGGTTAAATAATATTATTAATATGTACATGATACGTATATATATATATATAGGAGAAGGCTCACCTACATCATGCTCGATACATCATCCATACATCACACCTAGTTGTAGCCCCTTAAAAACCATTTTTTCCATTTTTTTTATTTTTCTCTTGAAATTAACCTTCCAATAAACCCATGTTCAAAAAATTAGGTCAAAATACATTTTATATCTATTTTTAAAAAATCCACAAAAAACTTCTCAAAATATCTTATTTATAAGGGTCTGCGCCAACAGTTTTTTGTGAATTTTTTAAAAATAGGTACAAAATGTATTTTGACCTAATTTTTTGAATATGGATTGAATAGAAGGTTAATTTCAAGGGAAAAATAAAAATTTTCAAAAAAATGTTTCTTAGGCCCTAGAATTAGATGTGATGTATAGGTGAGCCTTCCTCTCTCTCTCTCTCTCTCTCTATAGTTTTATACATGTATGTAATTATTAAAACTATACATATATTTTATATATGTATTAAATATTATTATCAATTCATGTATGTATATAATTTTATTGTGCATTGTACATGTAATATCATATATATGCATGCATGTATACACATTTGTATTTATTTATGTATACATTTATGTATTAGAGGTTGGTGCGATGGCAAGTGCTCACGCTCAAGCTACGGTTGGTCTCGGGTTCTAGACATGGGAGCAACCTCTTTATAAATGGGGGTAAGGCGACATCTGCCTCTCCCAGACCCTATATATATATACGTACATATATATATCTATATCTATATATATATGTATATATATAATATATATACACATGTACACATATATTTATACCCTATCCCCTTATCAGACTCCAAATCGACAGATCAATCAAATTCGCATAATCAAACAATGATCCCTTTTTCTTCACTCATATCAAAGCAGATTCGAATCTCGCTTCAGAGCCTTAATGATTCTAACCTTGATTCCGTATTTTGTGAGCTTTATCAGGTATTTTGATCACGTTTCTATCACAGTACTTTGAATATGATTAGTCATTGCCTGTGTATTATTCTGTTGATAAGTCCTGACTTGTGTGTTTAGTTGCTGACAAAACTCCAGGAGAGGAAAGAATTAACAAAAACATGAATTAAGAATGAAGAATGGGGCCATTAGCTGTTAGTCCCTAACATTTTAAAAAGTTACTGTGCAGTCCAATGACTTTTTTTGTCATTGTTGCATTAAGAAAATACTATTAAATATACTCCCTTGGTCCCTAATAAATAGTCCCTATTAAAATGATGTTTTTTAAGGTGAGTAATTCTAGACTGATATTGGATTTTGGCGCATTTTGTGCGGCATATTAGCTTGTCGTGTCTGCATTAATTGGTGTAATGACTAACGGCCAAGATCAATACTGTTCACCATTGTGGAAGTTGCTGCGTTGATTACGATAAAAACAGGAAAGTCTTCTTATTTTAGGATATCCCAAAAAGAAAAGTAGGACTACTAATTTAGGAGCGAGGGTATATTATCACACAATTTGCTAGGCCCCGCACACTGAATTTTTTTAGTATGTAGTTGTTAGATATGGGGTTTAGGTTTCAGTGCCTCCTAACAAAATTAATTAGTTAGGGATCCTCCCTTGTAATGTGCGCTCTTATATTACAAAAAACTGTGAACCAAATATCTTGACACCTTGAACAACTGAAAAATTACTTCAGTTTTTGTGTTTGCTTCCTGCATTGTTTCTCCTTCTAAAGACAACTTGCAGTTATGTTATTAAGTTTTTATACATGGTATTTTCTAATTCTAGAGAGGTTTTAGCGGCCAAAGTTTCAAACTTTGTTTTATTACTAGTGTTTATACGTAAACTTGGGGTGTTTGGTCTGTCTGCCTTGTCTCTGTCTAGAAAGTATTTGTTCTCTCACCCTCTTTACTGGCATTCTTGAAGGCTCTCTTGTCCAGTATTTGGGGATATCAACCCTCTGTGAGTCGGTTACATCGAACTGGTTATACCTCTCTCCCCCCCCCACCACACACACACACACACACCCAAAAAGACAAAAAGAAAGAAAAAATCTCAAATTTTGACATGGCTACTGAGAATGTGACCAGTTGGGCAAGGCGGATTTTTTTTTATCTTAATATCTTTGGCTCTTACACAGTTTGCTGAATATGGATGCGAGGGTAGCATCTTGCTGCTCCAGACCTGCTTTGATCTTATAATGTTTCACAAAGGAGATGTTTACAGAAAGAAGCTGAAGCCTGATTTACTAGCTGCAGTCTTAAGATATTTATTGGAACAACCAAATTTCAGTACTGTACTTTGTGAAGCAGTAAAGACCCTAGTGATCAGTGAGCGATTTCTTCGAGATTTTTGTGATGCATTACATTTATCAATGCCTGAGAAAATCAGTGTTAGTCTTGCTTTGGAAGATTCAGAGAATGTTGACATAAGAATGAGTGGTACGTTATATGCAGATCTTCTTCTTGGGTTTCTTGGATTATGGGGGTATCAATTTTTCAAGGGGTTCTTTGACTTTACCCCCTGAGATACTTTATTCGGCCCCCACCCCTCCCCCCTGCCCACCTGCGGCAGGCATAAGGTACTGGTGGGTTAATATTTAAGGTACAAGCTTGTTGATTCACATGCCCCGGGGAAAGAGGGGGGGGGGGGGGGGTAAGTTTAATAATGCAAATATTTCAGGGGGCGAAGTAAAAAAACACTGATTTCAATTAACTTCCCTTAGCTTATCATGATATTAATAACTGTTGGTTGTTTCTCAGGAAAATCCTTCTGCATGGGTCAAATTAAGGAGCTGTGGAAAGATCCTGCTCATGTACATTCTTCTGAGCAAATTCATAATATAATTACGTTTTTGTATCGATCAGAGGGCCTTGTTAAGCATGTCGACTCCTTTATGCAAATTTTAACTTCAATGGAGTTGAAGGAGAGGATTCCATTTACATTAGCTCCATTGCTTCCTGATGAATTGTGTGAGGCCAGGTTATCATCTCTCTTTAACTGATTCTTTTTGATTAATTATGAATTAGTTTCGTGCTTTTTATTTTTTAGGTTATTTTGACTTTACATTGTGAGATAATGATGGAAATGGGCCCCATTTTTTGGATTTTATTGCATTTTATTATATTTTTTATGTCATTATATATATTTTTTGTTTTAGTATTTAAAGGTAAGGAGTAGTAGGACATTTTTGTAATTAGAGCCTTAGCTTGGAGTCTAAGCTACTCCTCCCCTTTAAATACCAACTTGTAAGCGTCATTTGAGGGAGACTTCTAAAAATGTGTGTTAGATATTTTTTTAGGAGCCTTTTGACTAGTAGTTTACGTCAAATTGGTATCAGAGCGGGTGTCCAATATTGGTGTTTAGTGTATTGTTGTAATTTTTATCAAATCATACACTACTCTTCAATGGCTCCAAAGAAATCCAAACAACATGAAGAGATTGATCAAGCGTTGAGAAATCAAATCAGGGAATGGGCAAAGAAATAAGAAGACGACCTGGCGGAGTTGAAGCAACAAATAGCCCAACTCTTCTCTGCCCTAGGGTTAAAAACCTAACCCTTCAACTCCCATGGTTGCCCCAACTTAAAAAGAATCTAAAACCTCAGTTGCTAACCCCCTTAACCTCACCCATACCCATGCTGCCTTGGTCAATCCCTCCTAGCAGCTGTGCCTGGCGCTGCAAATCCTTCTCCCGCCGCCGTAGGCCACCCCGTTCCACCTCTGGCAGCCTCCAGCCCCTTGGCCCCACCCCACCTGCCACCTGCCATCCGACATCCAAACTCGCCTCTGTTCAGCCCCTTCCCCTTTCCGCTGCCCCGAAACCCAACCCCAGCCTCCGATCCAGTTCTCTCAACCCCCGATCTTCCCCAGCACCCTCCCAAACCCATTTTTTTCATCCCGGACAAGCTTCCCCTGCCCAGGGCAGCCCACTCCTAGGGTTTTACCCTATTTGTGCCCAAACTCTATTTGGGCTAGCAAATCCAAACCCAAACCCATTTAGATGCCCCAAAACATTGGTTTTTGACCCGGGTGGAAATTTTTGGGTTTCATTGAGTGAAGAAAGAGAGAGAAGAAGGAGAAGTGAAGACCAAGATTTGTGGGTTGGACACTGAACTTTTAGAAAATTATTTTTGAGCCCCCACAAGTTTCTTGGCACATTTTTTTTGGAATTTCCTCACGATTCCCAAAATTTTTGAGCCCTCAAGGACAAGCTTGTACCTAAAAGGGGGAGAGTGATGGAAATGGGCCCCATTTTTTGGGTTTTATTGCATTTTATTTTATTTTTATTTTTGTTATTTTATTTTATTTTTTATGTCATTGTATTTCTTTTTTGTTTTAGTATTTAAAGGTAAGGAGTAGTAATGACATTTTTGTAATTTGGGCATTAACTTGGAGCCTAAGCTATTCCGTCCCTTTAAATACCCACTTGTAAGCTCATTTGAGGGAAACTTGAATTTTGAAATAGAAAAGAGTATTTCTTTCTCTAAAAGTGTGTGTTAGATATTTTTTTAGGAGCCTTTTGACGTGTAGTTTACGTCAAATATTAGACTTACTCCCTAGAAGTTCAAAATTTAACCTATCCTCCTGGGTGCATGCATAAGGTACAACTGGGGTTCGTGGACATGACCAGGGTGGTGGCGGTGGTGGTGGTTAGTATAGTGTTTGAACTTCTAGGGTAATTTTAATGATGCTAGTGACAAAAAAAACCTTGTTTTTATGTCTTAAGCCATCTTACTTCTCATTGCCTTGTGTTTCCTGTAGGACTCTGGACTTGTTCAATGATTGCTGGGAAAATGATATTGATTCCATTTTAGGAGAGATGGAGAATGAAACAAGCTTGCCTGATATTATGAAGGAGTTGGGCTCTTGGTGCACAATTGACGCTTCACATTGCAAGGAGGTGATATCTTTTCTCTCACCTCTCACGGAAGCTACAGTTGCTAGAGTACTTGGCACATTGTCTCGCACTCATACCGGTCTTGATTGCAATAACGATTTCTATTCAATATTTTGTGCTGCAATTGGTAGTAATACTTTACCTGAGACATTATGTATGGGCTCTTGGAATGTTGATGTTCTTGTAGATTCAATTAAGCAACTTGTAAGTTTGATTTGTAAAATTCATTGTTAGACCATCTCCAAGTGTTTGGCCATTCTACATGGCCAAAATAGGTTAAACCGTTTCCCAGAAGGGGGAAAATCCAGGCATTTCACCATTTTTACTCTGGGCAGCAAGGTTTCTGCCGCCCCATCAATAAATAAATAATAAATTAATTGCGGGAAAAAAGTTCAAAGAAAAAGAGGAAAATGTTGGAGTGGCAAGTGAGTTGCCTGTCCGGGTACTTTTATGTTCAGCTCGCCAAAGCCAAATTTTTGAGCAAAATGGCTCCAGATTTGGGTTTGTAAATAGGTTTTACCTATTCTGGCTGATTGCCTGGATTTCGTTTAGTCGGTTTGAACCCTTTCTTCCTAAACGCTTGGAGAGGGTCTTAACCTTATTTACTATCAATGGCGTGACAAAAGAAAATTGGTTGTTGATCATGATGATAATAATTTGAAGCGCAGGTTCCCGAAATCAACTGGGTCCTTGTTATGGAGAATCTGGATCATGAGGGATTTTACTTGCCGAACGAGGAGGCTTTTATCTTTTTAATGTCTGCCTATTCACGTACATGTCAGGATCCCTTTCCGATGCATGCCATATGTGGGTCCGTGTGGAAGAATATTAAGGGCTAGATATCTTTTCTTAGATACGCTGTATCATCTCCACCAGAAATATTTACCTTTGCACACTCGCCGAGGAGATTGGTATGGGGAATTAAATATCGATATCTATTTTACTTCTTGTATGTTCTATTGCTATTGACTTAGTACGAACTGTACAATTGTCTGTAGGCATATGCTAATGAGATGCCTAATCATGAGGGTTTACTGTACAATTGTCTGTAGGCATATGCTAATGAGATGCCTAATCATGAGGGTCCACAAGGACAAGGAAACGATGCGTGGTTATCTCTTGACCTTGTGGAGGTGTTGTGTCTACTAGCTGAAAGGGGTCACACAGGATCTGTTAGAGCGATTCTGGAATTTCCTCTAAAATACTGCCCTGAAGTTTTGCTGCTCGGGATTGCACAAATAAATGTTTGTTCATCCCCTTTTTCTTGAATATGTTTTACTCTTTTGGCAATACTAGTCAATTGATAAAATTTTATGGGATCATTGCAGACGGCTTATGATCTCCTACCGTGTGAAATTTTTTCCACTGTTCTCCCGGTTATAGTTGGTGATGGCTTGCGGAATGGTATGATTCTTCAGCTTTGGCATTCTAATCCCAAGCTTGTCTTGCATGGATTTGTTGAGATGATTAATGCCGATCAAGACAACATGGTTTTGATTGCGAATATTTGCCAAGAGCTGAAGGTAATAGCTAAGTTGGCTTGATCAATCCTTCTTTCCCATGATAACTTTCCATTATTGTTTGAAACTGTTTTGGTTGTCTCATCATTTATACGTAAAGAAATATGTTGTTGATTATTCTGTTCTCTTTCATTGCAAGCATGTGTATATTGTCCCTGTTATATTAACGCTTTGAAGCTCTTTGCCT
Source organism: Sambucus nigra (assembly GCA_949130495.1). NCBI lineage: Eukaryota > Viridiplantae > Streptophyta > Magnoliopsida > Dipsacales > Adoxaceae > Sambucus > Sambucus nigra. Next base: position 53,649,860 of record OX422214.1, read on the forward strand.
GTGCCTATTGTAATATCTGTCCTTATTCTTTGTCGCTCCTCAGATTCTATCATCCGTGTTGGAGCAGATGCCGTTTTGTCTTAGTATGCGATTAGCTGTCCTTTCTTGCCAGAAAGGATATATAGTTCTTGAGAAATGGTTGGTTGATAATCTAAGCACTCACAAGGATATATTCTTTGAGGTTGGTTTCTGAATTGTATAGAGGGTATAATTGTTTCTTAACTTTTCAAATATAAATATATATATATTATCATGGGAGCAACCTCTCCATATTCATAAATGGGGGTAAGGCCGACTGACATTCGCCTCTCCCAAACCATACAGTTAAACGGGAGACTTATGCATTGTGTACGACCTTTATATATATATATATATGATTTTTTCCATACTATTACGCTGATTGCAAATACCCAAATACGTGATAATCCTCTAAGCTATGAGAAAGTTACAAATACCCCCTTATGTGTAGCCAACAGGATTTTTCAGCGACACATAGAGGCGTGGTTCAAAGTCTTGGTCTCGGATCCCGTAACGGACACCTAATTTTCAACTCGGTTTCGGTATTGGTCGCTGTATAGGGTGATACGGATCGATACGTTGTTTAGAGACCTGAAAATTTTTTGAAAAAATATAGAAATTAAAAAAAAATAACATTAACAATGTGGACCAATTAGATAAGTTCAAAAATAACATTAATATGCATAGCGTTGTATAATTGATTATACAGACATGCGTCAGACTTGTTAGATAAATATTCCATAATAAATCAATAGTAAGTTAAAAAACTAATCTAATGGCATATTAAACTTGATAAAGAGGTTATATAATTTCCTTGAGTAAGAGGTAGGGGAAGAAATACGAACCATATTACAGTTCATAGGGTTGGGTTTGAATGACTACTAAATGAAATACTGATTTATTAAAAATGAAAAGAAATTTTTAAAAACTAATTTATTGAAAATGTTTTTTTTGTAAGAATTAATTTATGCACGTAGAAAAGGAATTAATTTATTAACAATCTACCAAATTTTTAAAAAATTTTTTTACCGAATTTTTTGAATATTTTTGATAAAATAGTATACTTTTTTAATTAAACAAAACCACAAACTTTTTTTTTAATAAATTATTTGTACAAAATAAGTTACATTCTTTAAAAATTATTTAAAAAAAACAGTTTACTGTTTTTTCTGGGAGCAACGGCATGGTTGCCCCATTGTGACATGGAGGTCGCAGGTTTGAGTCGCGAAAATAGCCTCTATGCATATGAAGGGGTAAGACCGTGTACATCTAACACCCCATTACCCCGCAGTGGCGGGAGCCTCGTGCACTGGGCTTGCTCTTTTTGGTTTACTTTTTTTTTTAAGTTGTGTACCAAAAAAAAAATAATATACTTTTTTATGCTCTAAAAACAGTATGGGCTGTTTGTACAAAACTAAACATTTTTTTTAGACCTTTTTAAACCTTTTTTTCTTTTGTTAAACACAAAGCTGAGCCTTTAATTTGTTAAGCACAAAATGTTTTTTTTTTCTTTTTTTCTTTTTAGCGAAACATAACCTTTTAAACACAAAACTAAACACTTTTAAGGTTACCCTGTAGCAGTGGTGGGAGTTTCAGATTTTTCCAATAGCCATGATAGCTCCACTGCCCCACTGCCTCAAAACCTCCGGAACCTTAGAAAATAACTGGCAATCAAGGTAATTAAGGGAAGAAGAACTTCTGTGGTTTGCAAATCAAGAAATCAACCCTTTTTTTTGTAGATGAAACCTTCAGCCCTAGTTTTCATCCATGCGATATTCAGTCCAAATATAGCAAAGAAGTTTCATTACTTTAAATCATCTGCAAAAGGTAACTAGCTTTGATTTATTGCTGCTCCTCTTCCTTCAAGTCCCTTCTATTTCTTTTTTATTAAAAAAATAGAATCTAGCCTGATATTTTGTGTATCGCCCGATTTATCGGCGAGATATGTTGGAATCACCAATATATCGGCGAGTCACAACGATATTGGGATATGAAAATTATTTGAATTGTGTCTCCGATTTGTATCGTTGCCTTGCGATACCGAGTCGACTTGGCCGAGACTTTGAACCATGCATAGAGGGTTTTTTGCTAAATATGGCAATAGGTCAAGGAGTTTTTTTTTTTTTTTGCAAAATTAGTAGTTCAAGGAGGTGTTTGTGACTCGTGTGATAGTTAAGGGGGATTTCTTGCAATTTACCCTTGTATTTATGGTGTTCATGTTAACGTCATGTATACTTAAATTCAGTTCTTGATTTGGATAATTTGATAACATTAATTATCTATTCCGTTTACTACTTTATAGGCATGCATCAAGTTTTTGAATGAGATACTATTTGTTGCACCAAAAGACGTCCTTATCAAGGCGTTTCAACCATCTGGTGTTGTGAACATATATGCCAATATAAGCTCAACATTTATAAAGGTTATGTTTCTTCACTTTACCTTAGATGTCATGTGGACCATTTATATAGTCATTTATTTTCAAATGGCTTGTATTTTTCAGGTCCTGGAGGCAAATACTAAACTGATAACCTCTGAAAAGCTCTCTGAGGAATTGAAAATGTTGCAAAAGGCATCCATGGCTGGCGGCATGGGATCACAAAAGGCTTCTTCGAACTCATCAACATCTAGTGGAAATGATATAGAGGCAGAGACGGGAGGTTACTTTCAACAGCTCTTTTCTGGGGAGCTGACTACTGATGCAATGATTCAAATGCTAGCTCGGTTTAAGGATTCTTCACAGAGAAGGTTGTTTTTTCAATTTGGTTATTAAGATTGTCTGTAGTGGTTAATCATAACTGAATACATTTAGATATTTAGCCTCTTGATAGCTTTGGGTGTTTGCAGCACCTCTATGTTCTTATCTAGCTTACCATATATTATATTGCATTGTGAATGTTGTTTCATTTTTTATATTCAGCTTCCTCATGGTTATGCGTGAACTAATATTTCACTAATATGTGCTTTTGGTTGCCTTAGTATCTTCCTCTACCCCCGCTGAGGATGAGACAGGAACTTCTGAGTGTATCTAGCTTCTATTCATTTAATTTTCCATTTCCCTCTCCATGTATGTGTATGTGTTGCCATTCACTTTCCTTGCTTGGTTAGATAGATTTTTACCAATTTTTAAACTTTCATCAGTTTAGGGCCTTATAATGTTTTCTGTTCATTATTTGAAGTTAGGGAGGAACACTATAATTCAGTTTCGTCTTAGTTTGATATTCAGCATGTGCTCAATATTGTTCTCTTGCACATTGTTTTTGTTATATTTTGGTACTAAAATTGATGGAAATGGGTCCCTTTTTAGGGATTATTTGCCATTTTTATTTTCTTATTGTATTTTTCTTTCTTTTGCTTTATTATTTAGAGGTAAGTAGTAATGACATTTTTGTAATTAAGGCCTTAGCTTGGAGCCTAAGCTACTCCTTCCCTTTAAATACCCACTTGTAAGCCTTATTTGAGGCAGACTTGAATTTTGAAATAGACAAGAGTATTTCTCTCTCTACAAGTGTGTTAGATATTTTTAGGAGCCTTTTGACAGAGGGTTTACGTAAAATTGGTATCAGAGCGGGTAAAGCTCCACATTGGTATTAGTGTATCGGTATATTTTGTATCAAATTCGTAACTACTCTTCAATGGCTCCCAAGAAATCCAAATAACTAAAAGAGGAGATTAATAAACGAACAAGAGAGTGGGTACAATCACAACAACAAATCTATACCCATTTCCAAAACCCTAACCCTAATCCTAGAAATCCCTACACACAACCCCTGCCCTACACCACCCTCTACACCGAACCCACCACCCCGAAAACCCAAATCCATTCCATAAACCCTCCATTCAAGATCCAGGACAATTCAATTCTAGGGTTTCACCTACCATTTTACAATCCAATCCACAATTTACAAACCTTAGCCTCCAACCCTATAAAACTCCTCCACCATTTACCCGAATTCCCCAACCCACCATCCATTTTTCAAACCCTAATCATCAAAAAAATTACGAGTTCTCCCCATTAACTCTCGAGGTTCAATTCAAGATCACCGGCTGCTAGTCCAAGATTGGTTGCTCCACCCAATCATTCTCCCTCACTTATACACCCAATTGAGTCAAATCAATGATAAAAAGTCCTCTCCCAAACCGGTTGATTGTAAGGAAAAAACACGACGAAATTGAATTGAGTATTGAGGATTTTTTTTGACATTTTTGATAAGGATGGTTGGGTGACTTGCACGCACTTTCGTGAGCCGGAAACATTTGATTTAAGAGATTTTTTTTCAATCTTTGAGAGAGGGGATGATGATTTTGTTGTGGCTGGATCTGAGGTTCTCTCTCTTGGGGTTGATTTGGAGATTGGAGGTGATGTGTTTGGTGGTGGGCTATGAAGCACGGACTCGACACGTAATACATGTTTCGACACGACACGCAATACGTGATTTTAATAAAACTAGGATACGACACGCTAGGATACGTATAATATATAATATATGTTAAAATATATAATATATATTTAAATATATATATTAATGAAATAAAACAGATTTTTTCCCCATAAAATACATTATTAGAGCATTCTTAACATGAAATTATGAAAATGGAATACAAAACAAAATTCAAACACACTTTAACATTACAAATCATAAATAAGGTAGAATCACCATCACATGAGAAAAAAAAAAAAAATAAATAAAAATTACGTGTCGCAGCGTGTTGGCCACGTGTCCAAACACGTCCCAGTGTGTCGGAGCTTGTTGGCAACGTGTCCCAGCGTGTTGGCAACGTGTCGGGGCGTGTCGGAGCGTGTCGCGTGTCAGACTCGTGTCAAAGCTGACTTGTGGCTTCCGGGAGAGTGTCGGTGCTTCATAGGCGGTGGGTATGTGGACCCATTCATGGTAGCTTTTGATCGGCGCTCAGAGGAAATTTTCCGCGGCATAACATTAAGGAGGCTCATCGCGGGAATCTCAGGTCGCGATTTTGTTGGTCGACCACATTTGGATTATGTTCCTATTGTTCCGGGATTTACGGCAAGCCGGTACAAGGGGCATTTCCGAGGACGACTCTTCTTCCTAGTGAGGAGCTCTTTGATAGTTGCGTTGCTTTCTTATCGTTCATTTCCTACGCTCGAGGACGAACTTAGTTTTAAGAGGGGGAGAGTGATGGAAATGGGTCCCTTTTTAGGGATTATTTGTCATTTTTCTTTTCTTTTATTTTGTTATTGTATTTTTCTTTCTTTTGCTTTATTATTTAGAAGTAAGTAGTAATGACATTTTTGTAATTAGGGCCTTAGCTTGGAGCCTAAGCTACTCCTTCCCTTTAAATACCCACATGTAAACCTCATTTGAGGTAGAATTGAATTTTGAAATAGACAAGAGTATTTCTCTCTCTAAAAGTTTGTTAGATATTTTTAGGTTCCTTTTGACTGGTGATTTACGTAAAAAATGGTAATAGATAAGTTATCAGGTAAAAAAACTTTGTTGAGTTCAGCTGTGGCACTGTATTTTTTCTCCAATCACATATATTCTGTATTATTAATTCTTAACTTGTGAAATAGTGTTCTTATAGGTTTTTGCTAAATTGGCAGGGAACAATTGGTTTACGAGGCATTTATACAAAATTTGTTTGAGGAGTACCAGTTCATCTCTAGGTACCCAGATATGGAGCTTAATATTGCAGCTATTCTAGTAGGTATGGTCGTTATGTAGTTTTTGAGGTTTATTTCATATAGAAGTGGTGATATTTGACCAAACTCTTTTTCCTTTCTATTAAAATTGTATTTTCAACCAATCTGTTGATACAACTGAATATGCCTAGATTCTGGAGGTTGAGGATTGAGACTTACTGCTGGCTTAGAGTGGTGTGGAACGTAGACCATATGTGAAATCGATATGAAATTTGATATATAGAAGTGATAATTTTTGGGTCAACAAGTAAATTGCCTCGTTACACACAACCTTTAGTGCTGTTAGATTGAGATTTCCACCTAAACAGTTGAGTAAGCCAACTTCCGGCGAATTTTGGCCATGAATCCTAGTTTTTGTGAAGTTAATAGTAGACCTCACGAATATTGGTTGAGAGGGAAAAGATATCCGCATCGAAATGATAATATATATATGTATATATATACATATATATATGAAAAGTCTCCTGTCAATTTAAGGACCTATGCCCAAAAATAATTATTTTGATCTGATTTTTTTTATATGAGTTTGAAATATTTCGGTAAACTCCCACAAATAATTTCAGCTCAAAATGATTTTTTTTTTCTATTTATAAAAAATCAGTCAAAATATGTCAGCTTAAAACTGACATATTTTAATTTTGTTAAAATGGCAAACATATTTATTTGAGCTGATTTTTTTTGGGGTTCCCTGATATGTTTAAACATCATGATAAAAAAAATTAGCTCAAAAAAATATTTTCTACTATTTTTTAAAAATAACTTCGTAAATTGACCCTTAAACAGTGTCCCTTACAGGAGCCTAACTCTCTCTCTCTCTCTCTCTCTATATATATATATATATATATATATATATATATATATATATATATATATTAGAGAGAGATTCCTCCAATTGTTTGTGACACCCCAACTAATTAAATACCGGGTAGCTACTCCTTTATTAAATTAATACAAAATGCCAAGTTGGTTCAGTTAATAGCATCACTGTCGAAAACATTTTAAAGATTACTAACCACCTAGTATTTAAAAAGTAAGATGTCAAATTTTAATTTAAGTCTGATTAACATACAGTGCAAGAATAATGAAAGAATAACATAACCATTCACCATAATGAAGAAATAGAATAACCAATAAGTAATACTAAGTCCGGAGGAAAACTCCTCACAACAATCCCATCACTGAAATGAATAAAACGAAGTATTCTGAATTAATTACATGCCAAATAGTCTGAAAATCTGAAATAGGAAATGTCTCTACTAGAAATGGGCAACATGCCCTACAACTGATGAATCCTGAATATGGAGTCAAGATGAAAGAAGCGTCTACTAGCAAGGTCCTGTAACTTCCACAAACAGCTACAGCTCGTCACCTGAATGAGAATCCTAAGCATGGTGTCCTTGTGGCTGGGCACCTAAAATGGTTTTTACAAAAATAGATTTGAAAGCAAACGGGTCAGAGCCCGAAAGTGGAGGGTATTTAAAAATAGCAAGTGTTTTACTAACATTAAAACAATGAATGCAAAATACATGTTAGGACGTGCACTCACATGAAATGCTCACCTCTCGACTAATTGTGCACTTCTAACGTACCGTACCCATCTAAGCGACATACATATCTAACCAAACCGTAATAAGTTCTACCCCTTAATACTCAATTCCCATTATACGTTCTAGCGTTATCAAATAAATAGAGGGCTTTACTTAACTCAGGTTCCCAATTATTAGTAATACAATTCATTACAGGTTATCCCTTTATAGATACTCAAAGCGTTTCTGTAATTATACGCACAATACCAACATGAAAATTCTCATTAATTTAAGTGTATATTAGTCACGCCATAAATATACAATACAAGCACCCGAGACCAAGCTGCGGTGCACACATACTCTGCTATCCATCCCGGTACATCACGTACATTAGGATCACGCATTCCGAATCTCTCTGGAATCGTTCTCAGATAATAGCAAATCACAAACAATGGAGGCGAACATAGTCACATCACATGGGTCACGCACATACCTACGCTCCCACGATCAGCAGACTTATTAACATCCCAATAAGTCCTTCTCTGACCTATGTTCTCGAGGTACCAATCTAAATCCGGGAAACACAAGGATGAGATGGCCCTAAGCGAACGTAAACCTCCTGTGATAGCAAGTATGGTAGGTATGTCATACACATAAAATCATATACATATACTAAGTATACACACACCTTAGTAATCACCGTAATTTATTTGTGGTACACTTCACATTCGTACCGACTTATAATGTTGCACAATTTATAAGTTCCCGATTAATTCAATTATTTAAACCGTAAATAATTCTCGCATCGTAATAGTCACTCACGTCCTATTCCACAATTTCCATTCAATTCGAATTGCACTTCTAGGTTTTACTCCTCAATATATCCCAAATGTCCCAACTATATCAATTTATCAACAAGGGAATGTTATCTCTACAATTAAACAAGGTTACGGGACATGAGAAATCAAAACAGGCCAAAAAGCCTAAACTGTCAGCTCGTTAGAAGTCTCGTTCGAACAAGGCTGTTCGAACGAGAGTTCGTTCGAACGAACTGGGCATCTAACGAGATCTCGTTCGAACGAAAGGCATCGAACGAACATCCCTCTCGTTAGAAGGCAAACTGTCAACTCGTTAGAAGCTCGTTCGAACGACCTGGGCGGGTCTTCTAACGAGAGGCCAGTTTCGAGCCCAGATTTTCTAATTCTCGTTTTTCCAACTTTTCTTCCTCTCTACTCTCATCTAAACATCAATCCAACAATTGTTCAAGGTTTCTAATCGTCCCTAAGCATACTTAGGTCACATACTAACGTGTTTTGTGGGGTTAATTCATTCTAAACATCATCCAAATATCAAATCTATACATTTTTCCCCAATTTCAAGAACATGAACCCTAGAAATTCTTAAATCCCCAATGAGCCTAATTAAATCCGTTTTTGTTTCATCCAAAATATATTATCATCAGATTAATCACCTACATACAATTCTACATGCAATTCCTCATCAAAATACAAGTTTCTAATTCCAATTTAATGGGTTTTCATCAATCTCCAAAAAAAACAATACAATTTTATCAATTTCCTACGCATGGAAGAAGCATTCTCTGCAACTAATGAAATTAAACCACTTGCCTTATGTATATCTCTGATTTTGATGTCGAATTGATGAATGATTCTCTCTCTCTGCAGAATTCTCCTCTCTCTCTCTACAAGTCTTCTTCTCCAAGGTGACAATGGTGGCTAGGGTTTGCCTTAGGAAACTTTTTGGAACTAATTCCAATAACCCCCGTAGCCCATTAGGTTATTAGTGGGTAATTACCAAATCAGATTTTTAATTCCTAATTTTCGTTGGTTTTAATTCCCAAAAATTCAAAATTACCAAACTACCCTTTTACGTTGCCGGTATGGCCTAAAATTGCCCCGGGACCCAAACTAAACCCCCGGCTAGTGTTTTCTGACTATTTCGACCCTTCCGGACGCGTTGGCGCACTCAAAACGCCATACGGTTAATAGAATTAAAATTCACTTTTTAATTAAATAATAATATTCCTGACGCGACTGTCACACGCGTCTCAACAAAATTCCAAATCGCCGTATTTCAATCTCACGACAAATTTCATAATTTCCATATTCATATATAGCCATCTATACTCATTAAAATCAAATACCAACTCGCATCTCGCTAGTATTTTTATCCGGATTAATTCCCAATTAATACACATTTAATTCAATTAATCCCATAAATAAATATCATGAAAATACGGGTTATTACATTGTTTAAGTGCAAAACTAAATCCACCCCCTATAATGCCTTTTGGATTCTCTAAAAAGGAAGCCAATAGCTTAATTTTCTCCCATAATTTTTTTGTATATCAATATCTTAATTTGGTGCGATGGCAAGTACCTATAGTTCAGCGGGAGCCTTGTGCACTGGGTACGACATTTTTCTTGTTTTAACTTGTTGCGATGGCAAGCGTTGTCGCCCAAGCTACGGTTGGTTTCGGGTTCGAGACATGGGAGCAGCTTTTCCGTATGTGGGGTAAGGCTAGCCGACATCTACCTTTTCCAGACCTTGCAGTTAAGCGGGAGCCTTGTGCACTGGTGCAATCTTTGTCTTGAAAAATCATTCATTCATTTCCTTATGCACGCACCAAGATAATGCCAAAGCAGCATCTCCATCATGTTTTTATATCTCTTTCTATTCCTTAAGACCACCCAATCCAGCTAGTGAAAATCATACCATGATCTTGGGGAGGGGCAAAACATAACAAAATCTCGTACTATCCTACTCTGCTAGAAAGATATAAATTTACAGTATTGGGATCGGTGGAGGATCCAGGATTTGGGCCTCGGGGGCGGAAATTTAAGGGGGCATTTTTTTTTTATGATACAAAATTAGCATGTTAACATTAACTAGGGCTAAACACGAGGCCAAGTATGACACTACCCGTACATATTTGACACCTCTAAAGGAAATTGAGTATTAAAAACAAACAATTTGTGCCAAAATTCCAGTATTATGAACTGAAAGAGCTAAACCTATATTTGAACCTAATATCAGATGATTTAGCTAAATTAACTAAACCTATTATCAACAAAATTAGCCAAATAACAAAACAATTTGGGCATAATATACTCCAACATGAGCAATCCAAAATTCTTAAATGAAACAACGTGAGCAATAATAAATTACATTTAAACATTTAAAAGTAAAACCTTAACCAAACCTAAAAATCAAGCCAAAAAATAAAAATAAAGATATTCATAAATCGGGAGCAAAGGAGAACGGTCCAGAAGACAGACTGTGGGTGTCTTTGATGACGACGAGTGTGGCTCCAACTACAACCCCCAATGTTGGCCTCAGTGGCATGCAGGTTGCGACACGTGAAAGAGAGGAAATGAGCGAGGCGGCGGAGGGGGGAGAAAAGGAAAGGAGGTTGAGTTCGAGTCGGGGATAGGTGATACAGTGGGATGGAGAGAAATGAGAAGAATCAGAAGAAGAATGAGATGAAGATAATCGGCGGAAGTGAAAAGAAAAGGATCACTCTTTTGCAAAGGAGCGCTCTTGATAGTTTGAGTGTCTTGTGCGTTTTGCAAAGGAGCGCTCTTTTGATCTATTGAGTTTTCCGGAACTATAGCGCAAAGGAGCGCTCTTGACAGTTCGAGTATCTTGTGCGTTGGCCTACCCACGTGTTACAATGTTTGTGATTTTTGTACCTAGGATCAGGTACAACCTCTACTATAAATTTTCCGTGTAATACAAACTTCAAGACTAATATTATACGCCCTCGACTGAGAGTCAACTGAACAAAATGAGTGAATTTAAGTCAACGTGTCCTCCATAGATTTAATCTTCAAATCTTCAATGTATCATTCGAATAGCTTGTGCAAGGGCTTTGAAGATCATCTAGCACCTCGAAAACATCTTTCAAAATATGCTAGATTTGTGCTCAAGAAGTCGCGGAATAATCTTAAACTTCAGTGCAAAAGCATAACTCAATCACAAATTTGAAACTAAATGTTTGTTGGGAAAATGGAAAATATGAGTGGTCCTGCTGATGAGACACATTTTCATTCTCTGCTATTATTTTGCATGGGACGTTTATGAAGGCTGCTAGGGATTCTGTTTGGATTGACCCTAAACTGTTCAAACAGTCCTTTGAGAATTTCCTATACTGTTCAATTTATGTTTTGATCGGTCTTCACACTCGAAAAGTTGCTTCTGACCATTGTACAGTATGGATGTCCTCCAGCCATATTTGTCAAGGTTCTAAAAGTCGCGATGCGTGGAGGTCAAACATCAAGCATTAGGAGTCTAGGTGAAGCCTATGCGTGAAAAGGCGTTTTACCTTTTTTTTAATTTTTTTAATTATACCCAGGTTTCTAAAATAATAAAAGCAGAAATATAAGCATAACTTACATAAAAAAAACATAATCATAAACATGCAATCAAAATTACGACTAAAATAAAACATACCTTGAAATTTGAAATTTTATTTGTAAAAATTTACGAATAAAATAAACCATACATTGAAGTTAGGGTTCTTGTTCTTTTTTCCTTTTGTTTTGTCTGATCCGGGTTTTCTTGGGGGGTGGGGGGGTTTAGTTTGTTATATTAGGGTTAGATAGTATAGTAAATAAGAAATAAATAAAAAAACTTTTGTATGCTTTTTACCCAAAACGACGTCATTTGAACTCAAACATAAGAAAAAAATGATTTTCGCAATAAAAGATTAAAAAAAAATAATTAAAAAGCCCTTAAAAAAGTGTTGACCAAGCCTTTTCCCACGCATACCCCTTATGCGTTGCGTTTCTAAAAAGCATCACCAATAGGCGCGCATAGGCGGCGCCTTTGCGCGCCTTTTAGAACACTGCTATTTATATCACAATGGTTCTGGCCTTCTTTGGTTGATCTTCAAAATTAAGTTTTAGGTGAACCGTTTGAAACCATTCTAGTATCCAGCCGAAGGGTCTTGCATCAGTGGATGTCGATTATGTTTTGGTCAAATATCAAATAATTGAGACTTCTTCGAAAATCATGATTTCAAGAGAATAAGAACTCAGATGATCAAGATACCAAAAGATAAAAAATGATTTACAAGAGAAAATATGATATTAATTCCACACCACACTCGTGGTTTCTTACAATATAGATTACCCCTCCACCAAGCCAATAAGAGACTTTTAGAATTCTCTTTCATTGAAATTCCATTTAGAAGTGATGTTCAAGAGTAACTTAGCAACAAGTTCATTTTTTAAACACTTTTTCGAAATTGAGCCTGGATTAACCATAGGCTCTAATACCATTTGAAAGGGTTTGAGTGGTGTAGAAAATTAAAAAAATGTTAATTAATGTCGTCTTAAAACTTATTTTTGGCTCAAAACAACATAATGAAGCAATTAACGTAGCAATAAAAAACTATAAAGTGCGGGAAAAGTCAATGCGCAATGCACAATTTTTTTAAAGTTGTTTTGTTAAACCATGCAACACAATGAGACCCGTTGTGAGGATATTTACCGTACCAAGTTTGAGTGTCTTGTGCCTTGTCCAGCATTTTACAATGTTTGTGATTTTTGTACCTAGGATCAGTTACAACCTCAACTCCAAGTTTTCAGTGAAATACAAACTTCATGACTAAGATCACACGCCCTCAATGTCATAATAGGTGTTACTCCACTGAGAGTCAAATGAACAAAATGACTGATATTCAAATCTTCAATGTATTGTTCCAATAGCTTGTGCAAGGCTTTGAAGATCATCTCTCAGAGGCGCCAAGGTCCACGTGGATCCTCTGCGCATGCCTGATCGAAGTGAGGCACGCATCTGATCGAAATGAGGCACGCGGCTGATCGAAATGAGGCACAAAGTCTATAAAAAACACGTGAAAGTTGTATATTTATAACAATAGGATTATTTATGATCTAAAATTTGAAATCTTGTGACACAGATTGCCTATTATACATGGTTATGAAGAGACACATCAAAAGAAAGTAGAGCTTATACCACCATATGAAAAATCTATAGTTAAAATCACATTTATTTAATAATTTTAATTATCCAATAATAAACAAAAGAAAATATATTGATATTTGAATAAAAGATACTCCAATATGTGAGGAAAAATCAAAATCAACATATAAATTGTTCCAAGATGCAACATTACATCGGTGGAGTTTACTTTTGTTTGTTACTTATGACTTAAGTAGGGACCAGTGTGAAAGATAAAGTTTCACTAGGAATGAAGGATTCACTTGGTTAGTTTTAGGGTGGGGAATCATCCAATTTTCCTTATTATAATGAAAAATATGTGAAATTAGCAAATCAATTAGTTCATTCTTGTATTGGGGACCTTATCCAAAAATCTTTAACGAGCCGTGCCTTGAGCTTGGAGCCTAGACGCATAAGGCATGCCCCTTATTGAATAAGCCTTTCCCGAGTGTGGTAAGGAGCCGATGATGGGACTAGGTGAGCCTGGAGCCTAGGCGAGCGCCTAGGTGCACCTTTAACAACAATGTCTAGCAGCATGAAAATTTCTTTCAAAATATGCTAGACTTGAGCTTAAGAAGTCCCGGACTTGCGAAAGCCTAACTCAATCACAAATTTGAAACTAAATGTTTGTTGGGAGAATGAAAGATATGAGTGATGCTGCTGGCGAGACACATTTTCATTCTCTGCTATTATCTTGCATGGGACGTACATGAAGGATTCTAGGGAAACTGTTTGGATTGCCCCTATACTGTTCAAACAGTCCTTTGAGACTTTCTTGTATTGTTCATTTTATGCTTTGATTGGTCTTCACAAGTTCAAAAAGTTGCTTCTGACCTTTGTATAGTATGTCCTCCAGCCCTATTTATAGCACAATGATTCTGGCCTTATTTAGTTGATCTTCAAACTGAGCCATGCTAGTTGCCGGCCGAAGGGTCTTGCATCAGTGGATGTCGATTTTTTTTGGTCAAATATCCAATCATTGAGATTTTTTTGAAAAGAAAGATTCCAAGAGGAAAAAAAAACTAAGGATGACCAAGATACGAAAGAAGGAATGGGCTTGTTGGCGACAAGGGAAATTCTGTAAATTTTTTGGAAAGGGGAACACATATAAGAATTCCCTAACCATTTATCTTCCCAAAAGAGAATTTCTCCCATCGGCTAACAATAAAACAGAGAGTACCAAAAGAAGAATTTCAAACCTTGAGAAGTGAATTTCCTTGGTCTTTGGAAAGAACCATTTAAACCACATTCAACCAAATACCATAATTACTTGTAATAATTGAGCCCCAAAGGAAGTCCTTTTCATTGGCCGCCTCAACCATTTTCCTAATAGAGCTTTTTTTTCCCCTTCTTTTTATCAAGTTACCAATTGCCAACACCCCTTTCTCTCTACTTCTACAATCTATATTCTATTGAACTAAATGCTCCATTTTACATTTCCTTTCTCAATAAAAATTTCTCGTAATTTTTTTCAAGATTTTGCAGCTCCCGCAAGGGAGCTTGAAAATAGACGAGAAGAATGTGGGGATACAACTTAGGACTAATTTCACTTAAAACTAATCTCCTCCCTTTGGCCATGCAACTGTTGTTCCAATCATCTATAGCCTTCGCATGTTAGTGACAATAAGGATAATTATTTTTCTGTAATAAATCTTCTTGTTGTGATATATGTATGATTGGATTGTATTGGTTACTGTTTTGCATTATTATGTAATGTTGCACCATACAAGTCGGCGAAATATATTCATTTTCATTTGGAAGGCTATATGTACTGGATGGTGATATTGGGCTTATCGAATCGATCCATCCGGTTCCTATTATTAGTGTTATAAAGATATTTTATTATTTATTCATGAATATTTTGGGCCCACAAGTAATTCATGTTGAGTATTACCCTAAAATGATACCAAGTCTGAAATTGCACACCAAAACGTTGGGTTACACGATGCCATTGAATCATTTAATTGCCACATGAAAAGCAGGAATTCACTTCTCTTGAAAAAAGATAAGGCGGGCAAGTGAAAATAGCCAGCATTGTAACGACTTCTAGTTGAAATAGTATTTTACCAATTTGACTACACGTTCAACAAATTTAATATCGATCTCAACTAATTATTAATCTGTGAACATGTTTCCTACATAAGGTCTTTAGCCTATTTGTTGTATATCTACTCTTTTTTATTTGGTATTAATGTTACATTTCTTGTTTTCCAGGCTCCCTAGTAAAGCACCGGCTTGTGACTCATGTTACTCTCGGTCTTGCTATACGCACTGTGTTAGATGCTCTGCGTAAACCCACAGACACAAAAGTTTGTATCAAAACTTCAGAATTTGGTCTCTACATTTTTATATGAGTTTCATATCTAATACTGATAATGGTCTGCATGTCTAGATATTTACTTTTGGGACCGTAGCTTTAGAGCAGTTTGTAGACCGCCTAGTAGAGTGGCCACAGTACTGCAATCATATTTTACAAATATCTCATCTACGTAGTGCTCATCCAGAACTTGTTGCATTCGTCGAAATCACTCTTGCTAGAATATCATCTGGCCGTGTGGAATCAAGTGGTGGTAGCAGTGCTTCCATGGAAAATGTTGAGGTAAGAATCGAGTTCATTTTGTTGCATCATGTTATGGTATAAAGTTTGCAAAAATATCAATTAGTTGAAAACATATTATCTTAAACTAATTCTCAATCACACTGTTAAATGTGCATCATAGTTGTTACCAATCGAATGGTAAATACCATCATGCCTTTCTTTTTAGCAAGTTCATAATGTAATTTTTTGTAATCTTAGTTATTTTAAAATAGAAAATATCAGACAAAAATTGAATATCAATTATAACAGCTTGTGTTAGTTCTACAACGTCTTCATATGTTTAGCCTTCTCCAGAAGCCCATGCCTGTATGTGAAATGTGCTTTTAACAATTTATCAAGAAAGGGTCCACAAAATGGTCCATCTCACTATTCGACAAAATGACCTATAAGAGGTCCTATCAAGAGCTGTGCTTTCAAACACCTACCAACAAAGGAGTTCTTGCATCGCTCACCGACAAACGGTCCAATTTTTGCCCATTGGGTGATAAACAACTATCAACAAGGTTGATACACGTACATCAAATAAAGGAGTGATGAAGCAATATCTGTTTACGAGGAATAATGAAATCCTGTAAACAGAGGATGATAAAGTACCTATAAAATTGACTACTAAATTGTAATATGCAGAAGAAAAGGGATAAGAAGCTCCAACCATAGCCAATATATCTACCAAACAACCATAAGGCCAAACGTGGCACAAAGTAGCCTAAAGGAGAGTTCTGAAAGTATGTATAGCAATAAAACATAGTTCCATATAATTGTCTCAAAGTGGAGAATCCTCAATTCAAAGTCAGCTGGATCCCACAAAAAATGAATCGATAGTGCATACGAAGATAGAAGTTGACGAAACAATCTCTTAAAAGGTTAACTGCATTTTTTGCACTACAATGTAAAGGCCATTTGAGCAACTCTGGAAAAATCAAGAAGCTAAGCTAAGCGCATCACTCCACCACAATGGACCAAGATCAGGGATTTTTGCAGAATAACTATCTGACGTAGAACACCTAGCACAAGAGTATATGGTTACACAGGATCATCACAAGCCGAGGAGGCTGAAAAGGTAAAATTGGTCTATACGTGAATAGTAACTGTATACATTAACAGTCCCATCCCGTATGTACTGTTCATACGTAGAGTATCCAGCAACTCCAAGGGTCCTCCCTTAGATCCCCTTTGGATTCCATAGCCCTTGTATTCCTTTTGTTCCTTTCTTTTCCAAAAATTGTCCAAAGTGTATTTACTTTTTACTTGGGATTTCCTTTTATGTCATTATATTAATAAGTTATCTTTTATGCCCCTAGGATACATAAAGTGTGTTTCCCCTTTAGTAAATGGGTTAGAATTATAATAATTGTGTCTTTTGTAGTTCACTATATAAGAGTAAGCTTGTAAATGTTTCAAATCATCTCATCTTCAAATATAAACTTTGAGTTTTCTTCTTAGTGTGTCTTCTGGATTCAAGGATAGTTATTTTATTTTCACGTTTTCTGCTACGTTAGGTGGTATTAGAGCAAGGTTTCGAATTATAAGATTCACCTTTCTTTCGATGTTTGGTTCATGTGATGGAAACAACACCTCCAACGACGGTGATCGTAACGGAATCCCTCTTTTGAGGGATGAATTTACCGAGTTCTAAACCAACGTCAATCAAACCTTGAGCGATTCACATGAAACCATGCGACAAATCCTAGCAAGAATGACAGTGGTGGAACTTAACCGCGAGAACGATAGGATGTCCAACGACGGTGATCATGGATGTCCTACTGGTAACTGCAATCCAAATAACCCAATTAGGCAACCAACCTATGAGGGAAACATCAGTTTCGGTAGCAATTGTGTCGTACAGTGTTTGAAGATAATAGAGGTCAATGGGAGCAAGATGATTCCAAGGACTTTCGTATGAAAATTGACCTACAAAATTTTTAGGGTCATTTTCATATTGAAGAATTCTTGGATTGGATTACTGAAGTCAAACGTTTCGTTGATTATATGAAAATCTAAGAGAGAAGCAAGTCAAATTTGTCGTATACAAATTCAAAGGCGGCGCGTCTTTGTGGTGGGATTAGGTGCAAACTATTTGCGCACGTCAGTGTAAGGAACAGTCTGAATGCGGGTCAAGGTGAAAAAGTTGTTGAAAGCCCAATTTATACCCCCTGATTATGAGCACATTCTTTACCAATAATATCAACCTGCACACTGGGAAATATAACATATCCTGAAGAATTTTACCGTTGTCATCTTGTAACAACCTGGTAGAACCTGAGTTTAGTACGATGGCCTGCTTTAAATGAGGGTTACGATGGGATATTGTAGAAAAGGTGGCGCTATAATTGTTATTTATATTGTCTGACATTGTCACAGCAACTGAGAGAACAAAAACATTATTGGAAAGGGTAAAGAATCGGTTTTGTGATTCGTATACTCGACATCCTACACAGGACAAAGGTAAATAAACCATTGTAATTTCTCCTCATGCAACAGGACGAGACACTGTAATAGGTCCATCAAAGACAATTACTGTAGTACCCGCAGGCCCTACTATAAGAGCAGTCCGTACAGCATGAGAAAATACATATGCACTCCCAGGCCTGAGCAAGTGTTATCGGTGTGGAGAGCAAAACACTATAAATCTAACGTTCGTCCAAAATGACCCATTGTGAATTTTGTCGAACACGAATAAGACGGGAATGAAGAAGTCGATTTTGTCCCAACTTATTAGGATGACGAGGTGATTGAGGAGGATAACGGTGAGTTGTCCCATTCTTTAGTAGTAAGGGAGTTGATATACACACCCGAAAAATATGATCATCCACAACGCCATAATGTATTTCGTAAACGTTGCGTTGTTAATTGAAAGGTATGTTACGTTATCATTGATAGCGGCAATAATGAGAACATTGTTTCCTCAACATTTGTTCGAAAGTTGGGATTAAGACAGAAAAACATTCCCACCCTTACAAAATTGGATGGATCAAGAAAGGTTCAGAAATGTGAGTGACTGAAACCTGCCTTGCCCCATTCTCGATTGAGGAGGCCTATGCAGAAGCGATACGATGTGATGTGGTTGATATGGATGTTTATCACATGATCTTAGGTCCGAGCAATTTGATGTCAATGCCACTCACTGTAGTGGATCTAATGTTTATGTGAATGGTCAGAAGATCGTTCCTGGACCATTAAAAGAGGAACAATTCCCTAAGGCTATCTTGACCGAAGTAAATCCAGTTATGATGATCAGCCGAGATTAATTTTTGGACGAAGTGAAGACATTTCCTAAGATCTTTGCCATTTTGCTTAAAGGAGAAGTGGTTGAACAATCTTGTGTTACTACATCAGCAGTCGTACAACCTCTATTAAAGCAATTCGATGATTTAGTACCGGAAGATCTCCCTAATAGTCTTCCACCTACAAGGGAGGTTTAACATCACATTGACTTGGGTCCAGGGCGAGCCTGCCAAATCGGTCTGATTACATAATGAATCCAAGGGAAGGTGGAATTCTGCAAGATCAAGTAGAGAAGTTACCGCAAAAAGGATTTATACGGGAAAGTATGACCCTATGTGCAGTTGCGGCTTTGCTAATGGCCAAGAAGGATGGCAGTTGGCGAATGTGTATAGATAGCTATGCAATTATTCGAATTACCATCAAATACCGATTTCCCATTCCATGGTTAGAGGATATGTTGGACTAGTTGGCAGGAGCACAAGTTTTCACCAAAGTGGACCTTTAGAGCGGAAACATCAGATTCAATATGCCCTGGGGAGGAGTGAAAAACAACGTTCAAGACAAAGGAAGGAGTGTACGAGTGGCTAGTTATGCAGTTTAGATTATCCATCACACCTAGCACTTTCATGCGGTTAATGAATCAGATACGAAAACCATTTATTGGTCGATTTGTGGTTGTCTATTTTGATGATATTATGATTTGTAGTAAGACAGAAGCAGAATACTTTTTGCACTTGAGGGAGGTACTAACAACTTTGCAGGAAAATAAGTTGTACATTAACCTGAAAAAGTCCAGTTTTGTCACCTCGAGCCTATTGTTCTTAAGCTTTGTAATTAGTGGTGATGGTATTTGAGTAGACGATGAGAAGGTGAAAGCCATTCAGGAGTATCCCACGTTGAAGAATGTGAGTGAACTAGTGAAGTACGCAGTTTTCATGGTCTAGCTATGTTCTACAAAAGGTTCATCAAAAACTTCAACAGCATTATGTTCCCCCATCACCGAGTGCATGAAAAAAGGGAAGTTTAAATTGGGAGAGGAAGTTGAAATAAGTTTTACCTTGATCAAAGAGAAGCTATCAACAACACCAGTATTGGTTCTCTCAGATGTTGAGAAGTCGTTCCAGTTGGAGTGTGATGCTTCAATTGTAGGAATATGAGTCATAGAAAAGGAAGACAGTGGCATTTTCCAGCGAGAAGCTGAATGAGACGCGCAATAAGTGGACTACTGATGAGCTGGAATTCTATGCTTTGTTGTAAGCCTTGCATACGTGGGAGTATTATTTTATCCAGCGAGAGTTTGTGTTATTTACTGATCACCAAGCACTAAAATCCATTAATAATCAAAACAACGTTAATCGAATGCCGCGCGATGGGTGACTTATATACAATGATTCACCTTCTCGTTGAAACACAAATCGGATCAGTAAAATAAGGTAACAGATGCACTGATCCTTAGAGCAACCTGTTTGATAATTATGAGAGATGAAATCACAGGATTCGACTATTTGAAGGAACAATATGAAGCTAAAGAAGATATTCGTGAAGCAGGGACAACTTGTAAACATTGACAGACGTTTAAAGGGTTGCATATGCAAGAAAGATTTATTTTCAGAGGAAACCAGTTATGCATCCTTCGAAGCTCTTTGCGAGAGTAGGTGATACGTGAATTGCACGGGGGAGAATTAGGCTATCACTTGGGAAGAGATAAGACGCAAGGAATAGTGGTACAATTGGCCGCAACTCGAAAGAGATATGGAGAATTATGTACAACGGTGCGCAGTTTGCCAAACTAGCAAAGGCCAATCACAAAATACTGACCTTTACACACCGCTGCCTATATCATATGCCCCATAAGAGGATTTATCCATGGATTTTATTTTAAGGACGCAACGAGGAGCAGATTCTGTTTTTGTGGTGATTGATCGATTTTTCAAGGTGGCCCATTTTGTTTCGTGCAGAAAGACAAACGATGCAGTCCATAGCAAATCTATTCTTTAAGGAGGTGGTTCGTTTTCATGGTGTCCCGTAGTCCATCACCTCAGATCGTGACACCAAGTTCTTGTCCCATTATTGGTGAAATCAATACATTTATTAACTTTAGTAGCACCAATCACCCCCAAACTGACGGCCAAATGGAGGTGGTAAACAGGACCCTTGGAAATCTGATTCGCTATATTTTAGGAGAGAAACCAAAGCAGTGGAATTTTGCCCTTGCCTAAACAGTGTTTTCTTACAATTGCATGGTTAACCGGTCCACAGGAAAATTCATGTTTGTTGTTATGAATTGTTGCCCTCCAAAAGTGGCTTTGAATTTGGTATCATTACCAAAATTAGCAGGGAAAAATGTAGCTGCTGAGAAAATGGCCGAGCAGTAGACCCAAACAGTTATTAACAGGAAGCGGAGGAAGAAGCACCTAGAGTAGGCTTATGTCAAGTACAAGGCTGCCGCTGACAAAAACCGGAGGAAGAAATTTTTTGAAGAAGGCGACCTTGTTATGGTGTAATTAAGGAGAGAGATATTTCTAGTGGGGACATACAACAAATTGAAGGCTAAGAATTATGGGCCATATCAAATTCTGCCGAAAATCAATGACAATGCATACGTGATTGATTTACATATTGACATTTCCATTTCTTCTACCTTCAATGTGACGGACATAGATGAGTATTATCCCCCAGATTCGGCTAATTCAAGGACTAGTTCTTTTCAGTCAGGTAAGAGACTTATGTAGAATAAGTAGCACAAGAGTACATGGTTACACAGGATCGTCGTAAGTTGGGGAGGTTGAAAAGGTAAAATCAGTCTATACGTGAACAATAACTGTATGCATGAATAGTCCCGTATGTACTGTTCATACTTACAGTATCTAGCAGCCCTTAGGATCCTCCCTTGGATCCCCTTTGGATTCCATATCCCTTGTATTCCTTTTGTTCCTTCGTTCCTTAAATTTATCAAAAGTGTGTTTACCTTTTACTTATGATTTCCTTTTATGTCATTATCTTAATAAGTTGTTATCTTTTATGCCCCCCTAGGATACCCAAAGTATGTTTCCCCTATAGTAAATGGGTTAGAATTTTAATAATTGTGTCTTTTGTAGCTCACTATATAATAGCAAGCTTCTAAGTGTTTCAAATCATTTCATCTTCAAATATGAACTTTGAGTTTTCTTCTCTTTTAAAGGCGTGCCTTGTGAATTCAAGGATAGTTCGTTTATTTTCACATTTTTCACTACGTTACTATCTTTAACAGTTTGCCCATGCCAAATACAATATATTTTTGACATTGTAGCTACAGAGAAACTAGTAAAAATATTATTGAGCTCAAATGTAGTGACTTTGTGCAGATTAGAGACAAACCAAGTTCCTAATCATAGAGAATATAGAGATTGCAGGTGTTATCGCTGAAAAGTGGAGGTGATCATTGAAAAGAAGACGAGATCTGAGGACAATGGACAATGAAGTAGACCCAAACAGTTTAGTTGGGTTTGCTGGAAGTTGGATCACACTGTGCCTAGCCTTGATCGGAGACATCAAAACATTCTATACAGCTGAAGTACCTAGAAATCTTAGAAAGCACAAGAGGACTGGACCTTTTAGAAAAAGTGGGGAATTTCATTAGAGTGATGGAGAGCGGAGATAGAATATGAAGAGTCAATTGATGAGGTTATTAGGATAGAAGAAATTTTGTGGAGACAATAAACAAAGTTAATTGAACCAAAACTTTAACTTGAAGTGGTGAGGGGGAAACGAGCAATACAAGTCATTAATATGCTACAAAATGAAGAAGAATCTTGGCAACGGGAAGAGAGCAAGACTAAAGGTGGAATAGTTAATGTTTTTGCTGATCATTTGAGGAAAAAGATAGACCTAACATTAGGATAGAAGGTTTGGATTGGAATCTAATCGGTGTTGAGAAAACATGTTGGTGATCTGACTCAACATTGAATGCACCTGAGGTTCCTCGGAAATATTCTGAGCCTAGATTTACCTTGCATTTACCCTACCACGTGACCTTTAAGCCAAAATATCACTTTGCGAGAGTTATTGCAAACAAAAGCTTTTATACTTCACCATTAATGCCTTTGTCTTAGCTTCTACGTAGAACATAAGCATTTATTGAATTATGACCATTATTTCTTTATACCTTGGTGTTTAGCTGCCCACTTGAGGTGTGTTTAAAGTGCTTGCTTCTCTCTCCCTCTAGCTGGCTAAGTTATACATATGAGTTTATTCCTTATCATTTGAGAGGGCATTTACTACTATGTTATCACCGTTAATACGGGTTTCACCTTCGTTCATCTCTAAACACCCTAGCAAAGAGAACTACTCTTTTACATTTAGCGATTGTACTGGGGAGTCATTCTCTTAGAAATGGTCGATGATAACATCAACCGCTCTCTCAACTTTGATGATGTTTAACATCAAGAGGAGCAAAATGAGTAGGTTCTTCTAGTTGAGGTTTCTCCAATTGCTATCATTACAGGAAGTGTTTTAGGGGGACAAGCTTCCACGAGCTCATGCCCCAATCAAATGACGAACCTCATGGCCAAGTTTATGGATTTTTTACAAAATCAAATGACCAAGTCTATGTTTGGGGCAACGATGAACCCTAGCTCTTCCGTCACACTAGTGGCACCACCAGTCGTTCCTTAAAGGGGAGGGGCCGTTCTACTTGCAAGACATGTTGGTCCCTCTGTGATCAATCTTTCTGTTACGCCAACCGTTGAAACACCTGTTGCTGTCAACTGCTCACCTGTGGTCGCTCTGCCACAAGCCAAGATAGTGGGGGCATCTGCCCCGCCTTCCTTGACTATTGAAGAGGTCAAGAAAGAGATGATAAAAATGCTGGTGTCATCCTCACAAACTCCTATTGAATCAACTTCTATTTGCTACGATTTTCGTACTCCTTATCCTTATTCAGAGTACAACTACAGACCTTACCTCGAGGGATATATTCACCCAATCTTTGAGAAGTTTAACGGAAGGGGGTAGCCCGAAGGAGCACATTAAGAGATTTTTTGAGCACCTTGGCGCCTAAGGGATTTTTCAAAATCCTTCAGTGAAAGCTTACACATGGTAATCTGTTATTAGAATTCCCTGTCCATGCAAAGAAAACTACGTTAGGGACAAAGAAAGCCATTTTGATTGGGGCCTCTTCGCGTGGGGCATGTACCAACACGCCTCACCACCAAATCTGAAATTTTGAATAGTAAGCCTAACCACCACTCTTCCACCTCATGACATCCTCTCCCCTCGCTAGATTACCCCCTCCTCGAACCACCAAAAAAATTGCATCCAACCCTCTAACTCATAATCTTGTAACGATCTCCTAAATTTTTGATTCCGCAGCTCCTTGTCTCCAATTTGCAAAATATCTCTAATTTGTAATTTACGGTCAGCAGCATATCCCTCCTAATCCTTACCATAGTTACTGGGATCACTACATCCCCCTACGTATAACGATTTGGGATCACATGAATCAAAATTTGGTTGGTTCTCGATCCGGATCTCCAAAAATGGCGTTCCCAATTTTAACATTCAATGTTTTAGTTCTTATTAGTTATAAGGAAACTTTTGACTTCAATAATAACATAAATGGGAAGAAAAAACTTCGCAACCAATATATATATATATATATATATATATATATAATTCATTATATATCTTATTAATATATCATAGAATATTGAGATTATCCACTACATACATCTTTGAGGAACTTTCTATATTGTTGTAGATATGAATCCGGACAAAATCAAAGATTATAATACTAAAAGAACCCTTTAAGCTCCTTATGATTTGAAGCAGTGAACCAACTAAGCATACCCCACACCCACTATATCGCATACCGTCTAAAGCAATGTTTAAAATTGCATGCTATTACGTTTTGTGCAGTCAAAATGCTATGTTGCGCACTTGTTTTTGTGAGAATCCCAAATATCGTTCGCTATTGGGATACGTGGCATGCAATCGTGTGCAACTGCGCGCTATTGGGACACTAATTGGGTTTTAAGAAAAAACATTATTGCGTTGTTTTGTTGAAATGAAGGGGAAGAAATAAGACCCTATCATACCAAATCCGTTACCCCCCAAAAAAATATGTTTATTACGTGTCGCCTCTCACAAACTCGTAACCCAAAGAAACCCTAGAAGTCAGAGGCACTGGGGTTGCTAATCGAAGTCACCGGATCAAGTATTGCTGGAAATCAAAGTCGTCGGAGGTTGATTTCAGCTTTAATCGCAGAAACCCTAGAAGTTGGAGGTGCATTTGAGGTATTTCTCCTGCTGATCTTGGGTGAGATTCTCTCTTCCAAGTCCTCATTTTCATTATTTACGAAGGTCAAAGTGAAGTCATTACAAAGTTTAGTCAAAAAGGCTACTTTTAATTAAAAATGTTACTTATTTTGACAAATCTGAGTCTGAAATGTTATTATTTTAATCAGTCTCAGTTTATGATGTTATTATTTTATCTTAAAAATGTTATTATTTATAGTTCTGAGTTTAAAATACAATTTTATCTTTTCAGCTTTGAAAATGTTACTTATTTTGTCAAATCACAGTTAAAAATGTTATTTTATTTATAACTCTCAGTTTACACTGTTTTATAAATTTCAATTTACAATGGTATTATTTTATAATTATCAGTTTTACATATTACTCATTTTTCAAATCTCAGTTTAGAATGTTTATCTTTTGTTAAAAGTTCAGTTTAAAATGATACTTGTTTTATAAATTTCAGTATAAAATGTTTTCTATGTTATAAATGGTACTTATATAACAAATTTCAGTTTTAAATGGTATTTATAAATTTCAGTTTCAAATTTATAAATTTCAGTTTTAAATGGTACTTATATATCAAATTTATTTTTCTTTATAAATTTCAGTTTAAAATGTATTTATTTTATTTTATTTTTATCTTGGATGAGGGAGACTACTTTTGATTGCATTTGTTGTTAAATAATATTTGAAACTTCAGGTAT
Organism: Sambucus nigra; assembly: GCA_949130495.1. Taxonomy (NCBI): domain Eukaryota; kingdom Viridiplantae; phylum Streptophyta; class Magnoliopsida; order Dipsacales; family Adoxaceae; genus Sambucus; species Sambucus nigra. The sequence goes on from OX422214.1 coordinate 53,675,873, forward strand.
TTGGGATTTTTGTGTGGATTTATTTACGTTATGTGGCTTTATTTGGAACAATATTGTCCTATGTTTGTGTATTATTTGGAATGTTGTAGTAATTTATGGCTTTATGACTTTATTTCAAATGATGTAGTACTTTATATGGAGGGATTGTTTGAACTTATTTATTTATTTATATTTTTTACACGTCTTTCTAATTAAAAAACTGGAATGCATGAACTGCTTGCGCGACGCGACCCCGGAGCCAAAACGCGACACCTTGTGCGACTACTATTTAAAACATTGGGCTAAAGCAATGTGTCCCGTACCCAAGGTTTTAAAAGGCACGAGACGAGGTCGAGGCGTAGAGGTCAAGCCTCAAGCCTTAGGAGCTTAGGTGTGCCTAGGCGCATCTAGGCAAAGCCTAGGCGTAAAAAGACGTTTTCCCTTTTTTATTATTTTTTAAATTATTCTAAACCTAGTAAAAGAATAAAATTATACATTCCTGGAATCTTGAAATATATACGTATGTTTGGTAGCCATTTTTCTCATATCCATGCTCGATATCAATATACAAAATGTATTTCTTGACATTTAATAAGCTATATACAAAGTGTATTTTTCATCATTCAATAATCAATAATTAGTACAAAATGATTCAATATTCTCGTCTTTCAAATGAAACAGATAGAAAACAAAAAAAACACTGAATGTATTTATATTGTCAAAACTTAATAGGAAACAAAAAACACTTAATGTACTTATACTTATGGAAATTGGAAACAAAAAAACTAAAGTGATTTACTAGAAATAATGATAAAAGAGAGAAATATGCAAGAAAATCTGAAAGTTGGAATCGGAATTGAGTGAGTCGCATTCGAAAATGTGTCGGAGTGTAGGAGGTTTGTCTGTTGATTGTTTTGGACGAGATACTGGTCCGGTTTATAAAAAAAGTCTTTAAATTTTAAAAAAAAAGCGTGCCTTAACGCCCCTAAGAGCGTTGACCTCCTTTTACCACGCATAAGGCATATACTACGCATTTCTCCCACGCTTCATGTCTAGGAGCACCTTTCAAAATGCTGCCCATACCTGTACCTAGGGATGGCAACGGGGCAGGGTTTTGCGGGGCCTTCGCTCCACCCCGACCCTAGTGGGGTGAATTTAAGGGCTAGTAAACGGGTCGGAGTTAGGATGAAAAAAACTCTTCGGGGTCAGATTTAGTATATAGATCCCCAGACCCCGACCCGATTAGAGATTTAGTTACTAAATCACCCCCCCTCCCCCCACACATATATACACCTATATTTTGAGTTTAGTTTAGGGTTTTCCATTTCATTCATTTGGATATCACGCCAACTTGAATATCAAGAAAAAGTTATTTTATTAATATATTCATCCAATGTTTAAATAGCCTAGCTACAAGCTAAATAAGGAAAAGATATAAAATAGGAAAAGAATAAAATCAATAGGAAGAAAATAAAATCAGCATCCTATTGGTCAACATGACCTAATATAGACTGACTAAATAAGGGAATACAATAAACATATCTTCAACACGCCATATAGCAATAGTCGTCGACACTATCTGTTCATCGTCTCACGGCATCATGCAACATCAGGTACTCTCTCTCTCTCTCTCTATATATATATATATATATATATAGATATGTTTTCTTCCCTCTTGCGATTATTTTTTTTTTTGTTCTTGAAATCTATTAATCTAGAGGTGAGATGATTTTTCTTTTCCTATTTTTAAAGTTCTGTTATCTCTAGTTTGGGAATCTGTTGTTGGAGATTAAGTGGAGTCCGAAAGTTTGCTGAATAAAAGTTTGATAGGTTATGTGACACCCCGCCTAATTAAATACCGGGTGATCAGTCCTTTATTAAATTATAACCAAGGTGAACGGTTGGTTCATTCTTAGCATCACTGTCGCAAAATAACTTTTCAAATTAAACACCCTAAATAATTAAGCTAAGTGACAAAACCATTTTTAAAAACATTATTTCCATATTTAATTTAAGCCCAATAATAAAAACCTTTCATAATTCATAGCTTAAGAGTCACATAATAACTAGACCGGAAAAGATCATCCAAGCAGTTTAAGCATTCAAATAACTAATTCCAACATTAAAACTTCAAAGGAAAAAACATCCTGACAGTAACAAATCCCAAAGTAGAAATACTGAAAGTAAATGAATCACAATCTCTGACAAAACCATTTGAATAAGGAAAAAGGGCGACACATGCCCAACTGGATAAAATAGAACTAGGAGTGGAATCAATAATGAGGTCGTCTAAGAAAAAGGCCTACAACTCCCACCTTAGCTGCATCACGTGTTTTCCAAAGAATCCTAAGAATGACGCCCCTGTGGCTGGGCACCTGTAATATATACATATATATACAAGAGAGAAGAGATAACAGGAAACGGGTCAGAGCCCGATTGTAAAACAGTTTAAAAATTCAGTTTAGCAAGTATTTAAAATGTTTACCGGCTAATGCAACAATCATATTAGTATGCGACACTCTCTTGAGAAATTCTCACCTCTCTTCTAATGTGCACACCTACCGCACTATTAATCCCCACAAGTTAAGCTTATTTTAAATTCCTCATAAGGTTTCATGCCGACCATTACTAGGGCTAAGATAATTAATTTCTGAGAGTAAAGTTTTCATAAGAATTTCATTTCATTATAAAGTCTTTTAGTATTGCCTCGAACTTTTCAAACACTTGTATTAAAGTCGAAATATTTATTCATTACTTAACTACTTTTAGTCACAAAAGAAAGTTTCCCAATTTCAAGTCTATATATATATATATATATATCAATCACTCTCATAATATATATATATATATATATATATATATATATATATATATATATATCGGCACCCCACATAAATTTATGGTGCTGGCATACTCTGCTATCAAGTTCCCGTATCACTCGTACTAAGGAAAATACTAGTTCGGAATCACTCTCGAACTGTATTAACACAAAACACATACAAATTGAGGCGAAGCATAGTTCCAAGTCACTAAGAGGTCAGCACATACCCTCACGTCTCTTAGGATCGCCTGACTATCGATCAAATAGCCTGTACCAAGGATTCCTATGTTCTAGCGTACAAGTCAATATCCCCCATAAAGGTTCCATCGAGATAAGACTGTCCCGGCGCGGTAACCTCAGTGATAGCAAGTAGCGCGGGCATGATTTTTACACGTATATAGTATATGCACAAACACAGCCATATATATGTATACTACCATTCCCATTTCTAACTTAGGTACACCCACAACCCATACTTATGATATTCGTTCTTAGTACACAATACTAGATTATCCCGTATAACGGCTCATCTCTTTTATTCTTATTTATGGGATTATTCCAAACTTACTTCGTATCACTCGTAGTATCCTATCTCCCTAAGTATAATTTCAGTAGGTACTCTCTTATTTTACGACGTAACTTCCTTACGAGTTTCACTCCTTTAGACACATGTTCCCATTATTCCTTAAGTGTAAATCACTCCCCGTTAACACCAATTTCGTCTTTACATTAAATGCTCCATTTTTACAAAGTCCTACTGGTCCTCTTTATGTCCCAAAATGTTCTAACAATAATGTTCAAAGGTTACCACTCATTTTAATCGAAATAAACTATTTAAAAGAGGAATGTGAATTTTTCAGGAGGGGTCGATCAATCGATGGAAGTGAGTCGATCGATCGATCATCGATCGATCGATGCTCTTTGGTCGATCGATCGATCAAGCAGTTATGGCGAAACTGCAGAAATACCAGTTACGGGAATCCTATTCCAAACTCATCCAAATCATCATTTTTGACTCCCAAACTCCCAACAAATGATACTACAAGTGTTATATATGCCCAAATAAATAATATTCTACGTAAGACATGTGAGTTTTCATCAAGTATAACGAATTAAAAGGGCAAAATCTATATAAATCTCAAGAACCCTAATATTTTCTTTAACTTAGTTCTTCCCATTCTTTTTCCAGATTTTCTACTCCTAACTCAATGCAAATTCGTTGTCCAACCTCTACATATGAAATAGATTTCCAGAATATGATTTTTACCTCTACAACATGTGAATTCTAGTCTCCAATATATGCTTTCTTTCACGAAAACTAGTTCTAATCAACCCTAGACTAATATAATTGAATCATTAACTAAAATAAAGCAAGATAGATACTTGCCTGGAAATCTTTGTTTCTGATTTGTGGAAGAAATTGGTGTGGTTGTGATCCTCGTCGCGCGATCTACAATTTGGCGGTGACGGCGGTGCAAACGATGGAGTTCTTGGCCTAGAATTTCTTGGAAAGCTTCTCCTCTTCCTCTCCAATGGCCGTCCTTGGTTTTTGGTTATGCTAACCCTAGAAGAAAACGCCTACCATCTGATATTACCTTAGAAAATTGGTCGGTTTCCATGCCCAAAAATACAAAATGTCTGAAAAGCCCTCCTGGGATGTTAATTAGGCCTAAAAACGCCCCGAGACCCAAACTAAACCCCTTGGTACATTATTTTGATTATCTCGACCCTTCCGGACACATTGACGCACTCAAAATGACCATACGGGTGACTTATAATTTATTCACTTTTACTAATGCGAATATAATCCCGACACGACACAGGCGCGTCCCGATAAAATTTCCAAAATTATCAAATTAGATTCTCGTGATAATTTTACTAAATTTAATTACACATCTTACTTTACCCATAAAGTAATTTACAACAAAATTCCAATAATTACTAACTCTCATCACGCTAGTAAATATTTAAATGATTTCCGGATTAATATTAAATTAATATCTTTAATTAAATTTAATAAATCCCAAATTTAAAAGTCATAAAAACATGGGGTATTGTAGGTTAAAGTTCATTTGAACTCTTTTCTGAGTATTCGTTCCTTGTGAATTTGTGATATAGAGTTTGCTAAATTCATTATATATTTTAATCTTGGTTCTCTGTCTGTCTGATTAATTTTATTAGGTGGTTATAATAGTTTAATTAGCAACTTAGATTCTAGGTTGATTCTGCAAATTTGAGTTTCACTTGCTTTACATTTTTTTCCCTCCTTGTCTGGTTCATTCTTCTGCAAATTTTTGTTCACTCACTTGCCTTACATGTTAGTAGGTTGTTGTATTGGTTTAATTGACCAGAGCAGTGGAACAATGATCAAACTAATTCTAAGAAAAATCATCTTCATTTTGGTAACATAAAGGCTGTGGCGGGTTCGGGGGAGGACTCGGGGTTCCTTTATGGAGTTGGTCGGGGGTGGGGTTATCTAAAACTAGGGTCGGGGTTGGGGGAAGCTTAGTGGGGTCGGAGTCTGGGAGGGCACCCCCTGCCCCAAACTTACCCCGTTGTCATCCCTACCCATACCAAGTAGTAATATTTATCAAGATTATGATGTGTAGATCTTCTTATAGTCGTACTTAATTATTAGGGGACACGCTTACTTATTTAAGATTATATAATCTTTGTTCGATAAGATTTAAAGATTGTGTGTAGGAGGGTAGTGATTGGTGGGTTAGTATCAGTGTTTAAAAAAACGTCAAAATGCGTCTCTCGTGGCATGCTTTGATGCCCTTTTGGCAACGGTCTAAGGCTCATGCATGCGGATAAGCGGTGTGAACAAAAACGCACGCCTTTACACTTTTTTCTTGTGCTTTTGCATTTTTTTGCCTTTTGCGCTTTTTGAACGCTTTTCATGCTTATTTTTATAAACCCCGAATGGCAAAAATGTTGTTGTTTGCTTGAGAAAACAAATATAAAATACAAAACCAAATTAAAGTGCAAGTCACCTCATCTACTTTGATCAAACACACAAGTAACCCTTTTCATTTAAAACCCTAGTTCTCTGTCCCCATATCGGACACTCGATATCTAACTCAGTCGTTGTATCGGTCGTGTTATCGGGCGAAACGCATCGATACACTATTTAGGGAGAAAAAAATTGCGAAGAAAAATATAACAAACTTTAAAAAATTAAGTTTAACAATGTGGACAAAATATATAAGTTCAAAACCATCCTTTAATATGAATAACATTGTCTAATAGAATATTCTGAGGCGCGTTAGACTTGATATTTCATCATAAATCAATATTCCACCAACACCACTTCGGTTCTCCCAACTAGTATCTAGTTTAGGTGGCATTCTACAAAATAAAGAGCAAATAAATTTTATTTTTTAACAAAACATTGTTCACTTTTTTTTTCAAAACAGTTTACTTCATTAAAAAAAATTATTTGTAAAAATAGTGGAGGCGAAAATGAGAGAAAAGTTAAACCGATAGTGGCTTATTCTCCAACAACATATTTTTAATAATTTTTCAAAAACATTTGTTTTTCTTAAAATTATTTGTACATTGTATAATTTTACAAAAGAAAAAGTGCTAAAGCAGTCGGGCTTTTAGCCTTTTTAACATAAACGACATTTGAGATACCTAAGATAACATAGAGAATAGAGCGCAGTGCGAAAGTTCCAAGGCTGGGAGCTCCGAGCACATGAAAAACTTCTGGCGATTAAAGCTCTGACCACCACTTAAACATCCGACGATCAAATTTTGAAAGGGAAGAAGGAATTCTGTGGGTTGCAAAGCAAGATAAAGAGGGTGAAATCTTCGGCCCTAGAGCTCTCTGGTGACTATTCAGTCCAAAAATGGCAGAGAAAAAGGTAAGTAGCTTTGAATTATTGCTGCCATTCTTCCGTCTTTACGTCCCTTCAAAACTGTTCTGATTCAAAGAATAAAGAGAATCGGCTGATATTTTATGACTCGTCCGATTTATCGGCGAGATGATCGATATTATCGGTTTCTGAGTTATTTTAGAATCGTGACACGGAATCGGATCTGCGCCCTGCGATACCGAATCAACTCGGCATGAGAACACGTGAAACCCTGGAAACTTTGCACCAATATCACGAAGGAAAGAAGAGTAATCGAACGAAAGTAGATGGGAATTCTCCATTCACATCTTATTGATCGTTTGTGCTATGCATTTTTGATTATTTCGTTTTTTAGGATGCAATTGCTTTGTTTTTATGAAGTTTGCCGTGGTTCTTTTTTTTTTAGCCTCAATTCTTTTCGTTTTTTAGAAGCCACTTCCTTCTCTTTTTTTTTTCCAATGCTTCTGTAATCACTCTCATTTTTTTTTCTATAGTTAGGAATTAGTATCATAAAGTTATGAATGTGATATTTTTGCCTCTTTTGGATGGTATTTAGATGTTGAAAGTTGTATGTGTAGCTGTCTTTAATAAATTTAATGTTTCCGTACATTATAATAATTTTTTAACTACAAATATAAAAAGCACAAAAGACTTGCTCCTTTTAAGTTTTTTTTTTGCGCTTTTGCGTATTTTGCATTTTCTTGCACTTTTTGCGCTTCTAAACGCCTTTCACGCTTTTTTATAAAACCACTGCATGACAAAAACATCGTCATTTGCGGGGAAAAAAATAAAAAAACAAATTACACAACATAAATCGCCTGATCTTCTTCGATCAAGCACACAAGCAACTCTTTTCATTTGAAACCCTAGAAACATCACAGCCTGCCGTCGCTTGAAGAGAACACCCAAAACCCTAGAAACTTCACCAAATCTCGAAGGAAAGAAGGGAATCAGACAAACATATAAGGGAAATCTCCATTTGCATCTTACTGATCGTTTGTGGTGTGTTTTTGATTATTTCGTTTTTTAGAAGCAATTTCTCCGTTTTTATGAACTTGATTGCTGCACTTTTTTTTAGCCTTTGATCTTTTCATTTTTAAGAAGCCATTTCTTTCTCTTCTTTTTTCCTATGTTTCTACAATCATCTTTTTCTCTCTTTTTGTCTTTCCTTCTATATTTAGTATGAATGTAATATTTTTGGCTCTTTTGGATGGTATTTAGGTGTTAAAAATTGCATGTGAAGCTGTATTCATTAAATTTTATGTTTCCATACATTTTAATAATTTTTTTTAACTACAAACGAAAAAAGCACAACAAGATTATGCCTCACCTTTTTAAACATTGATATGCATATACAAATATTTATGTAAATTAATTAACAATCGACGACAACAAGAGATACTTCACTTGGAAATAAAAAACATTACCATTTCTAATCATAAAACCAAACTCTAATAATAGAAGGCAAAATGTCTTCCCACAGTTGAGTGTGCATGATATTACCATTGAAATCCACACTTAAGGGGTTGTAAATTTTCCATGTTTCTTTAGATATTTTTAGTATGTCTATCTAAAATTCTGAGTTTGTTTCATGTTCGCATCCAAATTGTTTAGTTTTAGTTGTATTCTGTTATATATTGTCTATGAACCCGTAAAATTCTTGAAGAAATTATCATATAAAGTTACTTGAATTTATTTAATTAATGTTATAAATTTGAATATATAGAATTAAATTTTAATAGTTACATATGTAGGCCTAAAAGAAGACAAAGCTCTTTCTAAAAAGAAAATTAAGACTTGAGAAGGAAACATTAGAATAAAAGAATTTTTTTTGTTGCCTCAACGCCTCACCTTGAGCCCTTTGGGACTCGATGTTTTTATTTGGAAATCAATCGAGTGAGGATATAACACCTGGATTTGTAGCTGAGAAAGATGTTGTGTTTACTTTTCATCCAGCGCCACATTTTCCTTCTTTGTTGCGACCTTCTCGAGGAAGCTGTATTATGCATGGTTCAAAATCTCGGTTTCGGTCCCTATATCGGACTCCATATTGTTAACTGGGTCTCGGTATAGGGCGATATGCAATGACAAACTAATTTAAAAAAAAAAAATTATTAACGTGGACCAATTAGATAAGTTCAGAACCATCATATAATATGCAAATCATTGTATGATTGATTTTCATGACGTCTGTTGGATATCTCGGCTTCAATTCTCCATGATAAAACATTAGTAAGTTAGCAAAATTTAATGGCAGAAAGTAAATTCGTAAAGTAGTTACATAGAAGTTAAATTGAAATGATTACATTGTTTTCATCATTTTCGTCTCCCTTGCCATATCGATTGTGTCAAAGATGTGAATAAGGGTAATTTTATCAAATTGGTTAAGGAAAAAAAATTACGAACCATATTCCAACTCAGAGGATTGGGATCACTGACGAAATGACCCATAACTAGGAAAATGTGGTTGCCGATTTCGTGGCTGACCACCATGATCAGTTGCTGATTAGGGGGGGGGGGGGGGGGGGGAGGAGATTTTTGATTTCTTTTTACTGATAGGTGAAATTATCGAGTTTTCCTGAAGTGTAGTGCAAAAGAACTTAACAGTATTATTTGAAACTCTAAACCCACTCGCGCCGGGGGGGGGGGGGGGGTGCTGAGATTTTTTATTTCTTTTTACTGATAGAAAATTATAGGTGAAATTATTGAGTTTTCCTTAAGTGTAGTGCAAAAGAACTTAACAGTATTATTTGAAACTCTAAACCCACTCGCGTCCTGTTTCTTTTCAATTCCGCCGCTTTTCTTAGTCTCATTCCTCTTTTGAGTTCTTCTCATTTCTCTCCATTCCACCGAATCGCCGATCACCGACTCAGACTCACCCTCCTCTCCTTTTCCCCGCCCTCTCTTTGTACGTCGTAACCTGAGGCAACCATCGAGGGGTGTGCTTGGAGCCACACTCGCCATCATCAAAGACACGGGCGGTCCACTCGCACCCTGTTTCTTTTCAATTCCGCCGCTTTTTTTAGTCTCATTCCTCTTTTGAGTTCTTCTCATTTCTCTCCATCCCACTGAATCGCCGGTCACCGACTCGTACTCACCCTCCTCTCCTTTTCTCCGCCCCCCTCTCCTTTGTGCGTCATAACCTGAGGCAACCATCGAGGGGTGTGCTTGGAGCCACACTCGCCATCATCAAAGACACTGGCGGTCCATCTTTTGGATCTCGTCTCCTTTGTTCCTGATTTATGTACGTCTTTATTTATTTTTTAATTTGATTTCTTGGTTTGTTTAAAGTTTTGCTTTAAAATGTTTTTTATTATTGCTCATGCTGTTTAGTTTAAGAAATTTAAATTGCTCATGTTGGAGTATACTGTTATGCCAAAATTATATGTTATTTGGCTAATTTTGTTAATATTAGGTTTAGTTTATTTAGCTAAATTAGCTGATATTAGGTTCAAATATAGATTTAGTTTTTTCAGTTCATAATGCTGAAATTTTGCACAAATTGTTTGTTTATAATACTCAATATCCTTTAGAGGTGTCAATTATGTATGGGTAGTGTCATGTTTGGCCTCGTGTTTAGCCCTAGTGAACATTAACTTGCTAATTTTTTTATAATAAAAAATGCCCTTTGAATATCCCTACCCCCCCAACCCAAATCCTGGATTCTCCACTAACCATGATAATAGTCAAAACCCCTATACTCAGGTTTATTAGTTGAAGATTCACAATAAAACATTCTTTTATTATATCTAGTTTAGGATCCTTTCAACAAATGACGAGCAATTTTTTAGAAATAAAAAATGAAAAAAACATTTTACTTTATTAAAAATCTACAAACCAGTTTCTATTTTTTGTACAAAGGAAGTCTACTGTTTTTTTTAAACTAGTTTATTGTTAGTTGTACAAAAACAGTTCTTTTCTTTTAAAAAAAAAAACGTAATTCAACTCAAATTATTTGTACCGTATTTATTTTACTTTATTTTTTGTACAATACAGCTCTCTTTTTAAAAAAAATATAATTTTGTCAAAAAAATTGTTTTTTTAAAATTATTTTTACAAAATTGAGTTCACTATTTAGTAGTCTAACTTGAATTATTTTTTGTAACACGAGTACTTTAGGAAAAAAAATATATACAAGGATGACGTTTTTCTAATTATTAGTTCAAAATTGAGTTCACTTTTTTTTTAATTTAACTTTTATTGTTTGTAAAAACATTTTTTTATTACAAAACAACTTACTTTTTGAAAGCCCCGATATACTTTTTCTGTTGGAAGACCAAACACATTATTTGTACACAACCGACAACCAAACACAAACAAATGCCCCGATTAAGTTAAAAAATCAAACACCAAATACAAACCTGATGTGCTAAGAAGAATGAACCAGTGGATATTGGCGGGGACTTGGATCAGAAAGCTCAGGCCACTTCAGAAAGCTCCGGCGACGAATGAGGCTTTGTGGTATGAAAACCCAATTACAACTTAATTATAGGTGAACTGATATTTCAAAGGTTATATTATCAATCAACTACAGCAGCAAGGTTAGATTCTCAGCAAATATTTGGAAAAAATCATTTGTTTCAACGATATCTCGCCGAATCAACTCGGTTTCGGCGATATCTCGGCCTATCTCGCCGATATGTCACGATTTCTTATATTTTCCGATTCGCACCTCGGAATCAAATTGCTGGCCTACGAGACCGAGTCAACTCGGCCGAGACTTTGAACCATGATATTGTGTAATTTTGTTTCCTTTCTTTTCTTGAGATATGCGCAAGTGGACTGTAGTTATGCTAATTTTGTATTTATTGATTTATTTATTATTAATATTGTGTTTCCTCACTAATTCCCCCCCTGCCCCCCACCCCCCCACCCAGCCATAAAAAAAATGTGATTTTGGAAAATCAGCTTTTGTTTGTGATATTACTTTGAGCTTTTGATACATCTTTTTTATCTCAGTGATCCATCTCTCTGCTTGTAATTTTTCCATGCAGGTATATTGGATTGAACGTATTTTATAGGATAAAAGATATACTTGCCTAACAAGATTATTTTTATGATTAATTCTTGTTATTGCAGGCTCCTGACTCCTCAGGTCAGTTATCTGCATCTAGTACCACACTGACTGGGAAGTCACTCTCTGCTTCATTCGATATGCAACAGAGGAATCAAGATATTCTTGGTGACAGGCATAGAGTATCTGGAACTTCAACCAGTTACTTGAAACCACTTCAATCCTCTTCTGGGAATCCTTCAAATGTCTCTTTAATTGACGTAACTAATAGTCAGAAGGTAGTTCTCCTGTACGATACATTTTCTTTGGGTTTTTATTTTTTATCCTACACTTGAATTTTCATCTCCTTCCTTCTTCTGTAGAGACAAACAGTATCATCACAGAATTCAGCTGTTGTTCCAGCAACTGTATCTTCCTCTGGTTTCCTTCATTCTTCCAGGGGAATTACTTCAAGCAGTGAGTTACTTGATCTTTATTGAAAGAAAATCACCCCCTCTCCTGTTCGCTATGTATCCTTCTTATCACTTTGCTGTATCTGATTAACCAAACATCCCATTTCTGTAGGCATGCTTAGACAGCATTCACATACTACAGGGTTTGGTTCTGCTTTGAACATTGAAACTCTTGTTGCAGCCGCGGAGAGAAAAGGCACTCAGATAGAGGTATCTTATTTATTATTCCATAAGTTTATCTATTTTATATGGTTTCCTTAATGAAATTAGTCAAACTTTATCCCACTTATATGAATTAAAAAATTATCAGGGTTATATTCAATGTTGATAAATCCAGAATCTCATGTGTGTCAGGTTTGTTACGTCCTATGAAGCGCGGACACGGACACTGGTGTTGTGTTGAACGCGACACGGACACGGACACGGACACGCCGACTCGGGAAAAATCTAAAAAATTTAGGACACGACACGGCGGTGACATGGAAAAAAATAACTAATTTTCTGATAATTTTAATATATGATTCCATACATTTTGCACTTTAAACACAAAAAACTTGAAGTCGAATTAGTTTATCTGAAGTTCTATCTAAAATGATCATATACTTCATATAAACATATAAACCGTTAGAGTTTTAAATCTATTCTAAACATTAAACATGATATCAATTTATAATTATAATATCTGAAAATAACAAATAGAAAATCTGTTTTAACAAAAAATAAATTTATTCTAAGAAATTAATTAAATCTGTTCAAATAAATAATAAATTCCTACAAAAAATAAGTTGAATATGTTTTTCAGAAGGGATGACAGATGAGAGGGGGTAACGACAAATTTTGTAGAAGTGAATAAAGGTTAAAAGCTTTTTTCTTTGCGTTAAAATATTCAGTTAACATGAAATTTGATTTCCCAAATTGTCCCCGATTATTTGGAAGATTATTCTTTTTTTTAAGCTCCGCCATGTCCACCCCGTGCTCCCCGCATGTCCAACCCGTGTCCCTCGCATGTCGGGCCTCTTTTTAATACCAAATATGTATGACTCGCCATGTGGCGTGTCGAACACTTGTACAAGGCGTGTCGTACGCGTGTTTGTGTCCGACACTTGTAAGGGGATGCCGACGAAGTTTTCGTGCTTCATAGGTTTTGTTTAATGTCAAGTTTATGTAAAATTGCCAAGCCCAGGCCTGAAAAGGCCATCGGTTTCGTGCCGCCCATTTGTGTAAGCAAGTCAGCTTGTTAGAGATCTGAACCCGTTGATATTCAACCCATATGTGTTTATTTGAAAATTCACAGCTCTACTCTAGAGGACTGTCTCTTTGTTAGGAGAAATACTTCTTTGGCTAGTGAAAAGGCTCATCTGCATGGTAATGTGACACAAAAACCCTGAATGCTTTCAATCAAAAGAGATTGGATGTGCTCATTGAGCCACCGGCCTGGGTTTGGTCGGTAACTCTTGGCTGATCAATACTTTTCAACAGCTGAAACTTAATGAAAGGTAGAGTGGTTTGTGGAAACAATTGGTAATACAAGCTGGAAAGAAGATAAATTTTTGTAGTGAGATGATTAATTAAATAATTTCCCTCAGCATCTAGGATGCATGGACTTGACTCGCAATACGGATACGACTCGACTCGGAATACAGGATATGGGATGCGTGATTTTTCCAAAATGTTGGATATGTTTAATTTTTAGTATATATATATTAATGATAAAATTGGATAAAATGAAAGTAGATAACATAAATAGCCAGAGTCTTCGAACAGGTAAAAAGAGAACTGAAAAAAACATACAAGCAATTAGTTTTGTAATAATCAAAGGATTCAAAACTAATCAAAACAATTGATTAAAAGACCTCGGAACAGCCTAAAGTGGGCTAGTACAGGTCATAACAGCCTAAAGTGGGCGGAAGTTGGTCAGTAGTCAGATGAAGCCGAAACAGGGCTGGAAAGGTGAGCCGCAAGTGCGATGAAAGGAACCCTAGAAAAGATGGATGCGATCTATGTTTTAGTTGTCTTTCGTTTTAAAACTACTGCTTTTTATTATTAGACATTCGACCCCAATATTTATGTTTTAAACTATCAAAAACCACCATTTATGCAAAAATGAATCGAAAAATGTATCTCGATGAATTCCGGAGTATCCTGTTTATTTAAAAAATAAAATAGGGATACTCCCTGGCTCGCGTATCCGAATCCGAATCGAGCCTAAAGAAAAACGTGACCTCGGGAAAGTATTCGTGCTGCATAGCTCAGCATTCAGCAATGGAATATTTAATCAACCGAGTAACATACCCCAATTTATTGTGATTTATTTAATAATAAATAATTTTAATAAACCATATTTCAATTTTATTGTATCAACGTATTCATTCTTGATTGCCAAGCACCTTATTATTATGATAATGAATTTACATTAATTAACATTCATATAAAAGAATTTTGAAATTATATATTTAGTTACAAAATATTAGCAACAACTCTACAATTGTTCTCAATCCCCAATTACAACCAATAATGCACAAAACATATGTTTACATCTTAAATTGATGTTTAGTGGGTAGCTGAACTGATTAATTACACTACACAACAATAACAACCACCACAACAAGAACAATGATAAAATATAGGAAACTATCAATCTAATTCTTCATTTATAAGAATTAAGTTGTCATTACAAATGGAGGGCAAAGACCTTATTTATAGGATGTAGCTAATCCTAAAAGCTAAAATGCTAAAATGAACAAAATAGATAAAAGACAAAAATAACTTCTAGTTATGCTTGGCTAATATTTGTATAAAGTAGTAAAATACCCTAATCTAGAATATTCTAAAGGAATATTCATTTATTGTACTAATAAAAAAATAAAATACAAATAAAAAGCAACATTTGCTGTCGGACCTGCCTTCTTGCACCACATGGCATGTATATACATCACTTTCCCCTCCTTCGAAAAAGCTCGTTCTCGAGCGCGAGGGGGAAACTGCAAATGTCCATGCCATTGAACAAATACTTAGAAAATATTTTTTCATGTTTTTTTGGAGGTGAAAAAGAAATTTCTTGAAAAGTTTGGGACCCAAATAAGATATTTTTTAACAATGTGAAAATTTTGGGAAGCTCAAATTTCTCAACCCCAATAAAATCAACACTCAAGTGCTTTGTTTGAAAAATTGGGGCTAATAGGGCAATTTTGGCTAATGTGAGAGGGAATAAAAGGAATTGAGACATTTTTGCAAATGGTAACAACGTTGGCTTCTTTATTTGAGCCGAAATAAAACCCTAACCCATAACCATTAGTTCCCCTTTTCTCTTCACAAACCCTCGCAGCCTCCCCACCAAGCCTAGTCGCCACTGGACCTTCGGGAGGTTGGATGACTACCGCTTCTGGCTGGAGATCATCACCGGAGTTTGGTAACGCTGTACAACGATCGTGTTGGCTAATCATGGCCCAACCGAGAGTTTTTTTAACGGTTGGACGTCGCTGTGGTTCCAGAGGAGGTCGATTCGTACTGTCGAGGCTTCAACGGGGTGCGCAAGGCTCCGGCGAGGATTGCCTTGGTCCAGCAACCCCAATGTCATGTTGGAATGTTGATCAGAGGGGTTTCGGTGACAGATCTGGCCAAAAACTGAATCGACAGGGTCAGATGGTTGTGGAAATGGCCGGCGAAGGTGCGGTGGTCGGCGGTCTGATCGAGGGCCGTTGGATTTGTTCTGACTAAGGCAATAGGGGTCTTTATTTGCTGGTTGGTGGTTTTTGGGGGTACGTTGGTTTAAATATGAGATTTGAGAAATCAAATCTAGGGTTTGATGGGCTTGGTGGTGGAGGATGAGGTGGGGGTGCTCGTGTGGTGGTAGAAAAATTTGGGGCCCTTCCATAGTGGCTCCTTCAAACCCTCGGGTCGAGGTCCATTCGCCATATCAGTTCTTCGTCGGATAGTTAATTGATTTTTGGGGTTTCGATCAAGAACTCGGCTACTACTGGAACATTTATCAACCAAGACACCTTCCGGTACGAACGTTTGTTCTGAATGAAAGCCATTACTCGAACAGGGCTTCGTACACCACTTAATACAAAAACACACCAAGAGCGAACATCGCTCTCATACCAATTTATTGTGTAGTGAGTAGCGGAAGCGATTATACCACACAATGACGACAAAATAAGGGAAACTCTCATTCTAATTCTTCATTTATAAAAGTCAAGTTGTCATTACAAATAGAGGCCAAATGCCTTATTTATAGGGTGAGGTTTGCTTGCAAGATATGCTAACCCTAAAAGTTAAAAGGCTAAAAAAGACAAAATAAACAAAAGGCAAAAATTACCTCCAGCTAAACTCCAAATAAAGACCCTAATATGACCAAAATACTAAAATATATTAGAATAATCCAAAGGAATATTTTACTTATAAAAAATAAATAAAATACAACTAAGAATCAACATTTACTTTCGGACCCGCCTCCTTGCGCCACGTGTCATGCATATACATCACCTACCGAGTTCTCACTTACGGATGGTTAACTAGGCGTTTCTTGGTTCACTTACTGTAAGAGGGTAGTTTAGATTAGATGGAGGCGTATCCCCTTTTGAGTACAACAATGATAAGTTAACTAATCACACTATTGATTAACCACAAGACACGCAAACACAACTTAGCGATGATAAACTCAGTTTGAACTCACAAATCTCTCGTGTATAACTCAGAAGATGATAATGAACTCAGGAGCAACTCACTTAGAGGGAGAGAGAAATAAGGACCCCAGATACACCTTGGCAGGCAACCAAACAGCCCAACCACCCTTTAAGATCTATATTAAGTAATAAAGCTTCGTAATAAATGACAATGGTGGGCGAGTAAACTCTCTGGTTTGTAATAAAAATCTCTCTCTAGAAATAACTTCTGAACTCTCAAAAAGAACCTCTCCTTCCTCAGGGGTGGTTGGGGCTCTCAAATAGCCCCCACACCACTCCCGAGGTAACTCAGTCATTAATCACTGTCAAAGACATCCCTCAAACTTTATGTCACCAACATTAAATGCCTGATGCACTAATTAGCTCTACTTCATAAGCATTAAATGCCAAGGCATGCCTTTTGCCTAACCACTGTGGTTCAGGGGGTTGTCGTCACAGAGGTGGCTTACCAACCATCTGACAACCTCAAATACCACAGTGGTTACTCAAGTGCAGATTTGACATTGCCTAGCTGGTTAGTGGCATCACATAAAGTAGATGTGACATTAAATAGAGGGTTGTTTGGTTCACAACTCAACGCCCGATGGAACTCAAGGCTGCTCGGCCCGAGGTTCCACGGTTAGGGTCTCTTGGTGTTTTACCAGGTGCATCTAAGATGGTCAGGACAAGCCCCAAGGTGCTTCACTTCTCAATCCTCCAAACCAAGTCCCTTTGAAGTTCCCACGGCGAGGTCGCTCGATAGAGCATGAAAGCTCTCCCAGGCCCTGCCAAGCCTGGTCTCTCGCGAGTATCGTTCGACCTCACATTGAATGCCATTATAATCGTTACATCATTACAATCGTTATAGCTCATAGTCAATATAAACAAAAGATACAATATGACTAACACAACAAGCTAAAGTATGAGCTGCCTCGCTTGAGCTGCCACGCTGAGCTACCTCGCTTGAGCTGCGACGCTGAGCTGCCTCGTTGTCTTAATCCCAAACACTGTTGTTAATGGGGGGATTATCTCTAATCTCAAGATTACCTTCAAGCTCCCTCTACACTTGCCATGACTAAGAGCTTCACATTTTGAATTGACAGGGCTAGGATAAACACGAGACATGACCATGACAAATCTTGACACGTCTTTTGGCACATGGAATAAAGACGACACCAAGTGAATATTTATTTTTATGCTTTTAAAGCACTGCTTCCAATATATGTAGTCATCTTATTTTACATTTTTGGTTGAACAATTGACTTTGTTATTGTTTAAGACGCTATGCTTATCGAGCTCTGTACTATAGTTCATCTGCATTTCATAATCCTTGCTCTTTGGTCTGTTTGCACAATGCTTTTATATTTACCTTCTGGACGCAGGCTCCGGAATTAGATATTCAGGATAAGATACTATTTTTGATAAATAATATCTCAACATCAAACGTTGAAGCTAAAGCAAAGGAATTTACTGAGATTCTGAGTGAAGATTACCATCCTTGGTTTGCACAATACCTGGTGATGAAAAGGTTAGGTTATAAATTTATCAAATTTTTTATATTAAATTGTAATATTATAGTGGTGCTATTGCCATACTTATTTCAACTAACCATCGGTAGCTCTATGTTGTGTCGAAAACAAACTTCTCACCAGAGCAAGCATTGAGCCCAATTTCCATGACTTATACTTGAAGTTCCTAGACAAAGTTGATTCAAAAGCATTGAATAGGGAGATTGTCAAAGCTGCTTATGAAAATTGCAAGGTTTCTCAGCTAAAACTTTTTTGTTCCTTGGTACCATTGGTTGGTGGAGAAGTATTGTGATTAATATAAAATTTTCCAGGTTCTTTTAAGATCAGAGTTAATAAAATCAAGTTCGGAAGAGCGCTCTTTACTTAAAAATCTGGGTAGCTGGCTTGGGAAGTTCACAATAGGAAGAAATCAGGTACTCAGGGCTCGCGAGATAGATCCGAAATCTTTGATAATAGAGGTAATTTTGAATCTTAATCCTTTTTCTTACATTGGTTTGTTTGCTTTGCTGATTTGTATTATAAATAACAGTTTAGCTGGGTTTTTGATTTTCATGGTTTTATTAATTGTATTTCTCATGCATCTTGAACTTTGTGACTGCGTGTTGTTTCAGGCATATGAGAAGGGGCTTATGATTGCAGTTATTCCTTTTACCTCTAAGGTACTTGTTTATACAAGTGTGCATAAAAATACTTTTTTTATTGGTTTCCATGGAAAATACCCCAAATAATTGGTTTCCATGAAAAACTGGAAAAGAGAACATCTCACCAAGCTACTCATCTCTTTTTTTCACATAGTTTTGCAACTTATCATATCTTGAACTGTTGTACAATCCTTTACATCTTTGTAATCAAAGGAATCACATGTGATTTCTTCACTTTGTTATCAGCTTTTGCTTTGGTCTTATACTATGTTATATACTGCCACAGATTTTGGAACCATGCCAATGTAGTCTAGCCTTTCGCCCTCCTAATCCTTGGACCATGGCTGTTCTGGGTTTACTTTCTGAAATTTATGCATTACCGAATCTGAAAATGAATATTAAGTTCGATATTGAGGTATGTACAAAGTTTCAACCTTTGATTTTTGTTTCTAAGCTTTCTATCGGTAGAAATACTTCTTCTGTTTCTGACAACTTCACCTCTAATAATGGACTGTTAGGTCCTTTTCAAAAACCTTGGTGTGGATATGAAGGAAGTAAAACCAGCATCTCTCCTAAAAGGTCGAATTCGAGAAGTAGAAGGGAACCCTGATTTTTCAAATAAAGACGCTGGGGCACCTCAACCTCAGATGGTTGCTGAAATTAATTCTGGAATCATGCCTACGTTGAATCAGGTGGAGTTACAGCCTGAAATTGTTAATTTATCTCATCGAGGTGGTCATTTGAACATCCTGTCCCAGGTTTGTATTATCTACTTTTCTAGGTCTTTATGATTGCTTACTTCACTTTTTTTATTCTTTTGAAAATTATTCTGTGTCTGTAGTATACTTCACTTTTTTTATTCTTTTGATTATCCTGTCCCAGGTTTGTATTATCTACTTTTCTAGGTCTTTATGATTGTTTACTTCACTTTTTTTATTCTTTGGAAAATTATTCTGTGTCTGTAGTATACTGGTACTCTTCATCCTGAATCTGATCCGTTAATGGATGATGGAAAGATGGCAACATTGAGTCTATCTGACCAGCTTCCCTCTGGCCAAGGGCTTTCACAGGTAGCTCCACTAGAGTCACCAAATTCTGTTGGTCAGGTAAGTTTTGTTGTCTGTGGCTTATAAGTTATGTCGTGTAGAGTGCTTGTATGGAATTTCTAGAACCTCTTATTATTAATAGAATGAGAGGGGAGAATGATATCGTTCATTCTTTTCCTATTCCCATCTCTCTCTGTTTCTCCTCCCTCATCTTCTTCAACTTTTTTTTTGTTTGATTTACTCATATCTGTATTATGTATGTTACTGTAATAGTGATGTTATTCTCTTGTTTTATTGATGAATTTAATGTATAATAAGCTTTGCTAATAAATTTACCATAACTGGTGGCACTCTCCTCACCTATTCAGGATATTTTAAGTCATGCCAAATTCAACCCAAAACTTAGTGTTATGGGCTTGCAATATTTTCAGAGGTTTGCCCTATTCCCCATTGTTCTCTCCATTTCTCCAAGTCAAGTAACCTTCTTTTCAGAAATAAATATATTACCATGATTGTCTTGCTAGATTTATTCCTCTGGCCGTGGAGAGGGCTGTAAAAGAGGTAATGCCTGCTGTTGTTCTACGCAGTGTCGCCATAGCTTGTCGGACAACAAGGGAACTTGTTTTAAAGGTCCGTACTGCCATTTTTCTCTATGGGATTTCTAGAGTCCCCCCTATTAATATTGTGTTGTTAAATATAGCCCTCCAAATAATCATAAATTAGACATTCGTTGAAAATTAATCAGTGTTGACCAAATAATTTTCCCCATTTAGAACGATCCTTCTTCCTCTTGATGCAAACCCGAGATATATATACATGATATGTATACACATATAATTCGGATTTCTTCATCATATAGATTTCCCATTGGAAGAATCAACCGAGACCATCCCAATCCCAATTTACCTCCATGATCATCAGCCATAGTCTGCTGGCATGTATACAATTATGACAACATACCTCACAATTGACATTCACCTCTTTGCACATCGTAAATGATTTCAGACTTCCAGTGTTCATGTGGGTTATATTCCCTGCCAGAATTCAAGCTATTGGTTAAATTTCACTACCACCATGATCCTATGAACATTCAACTCTGGGACATCTGGAATGTAGTTAAGACGGAATGTAATTAGACTTATATGTATGAATGAACGACACGTGTGTGGAAGCGGACCAAGAATGACGTATACTTTTAATTTTATTAGATTACTTTTATTTTAATTAGTCATCTTCTATTTTTATTGCATTTTTTCCGTTTTTGTATTATAGATTGGGTGGGCTTGAGATCTAGAAAGGGGCATTATTAGAAAAGGTTGTAAATGGGGTGCGCTTTGGTCATGTGACATCACATGGGCCTAAGCCCTCTTCCCTATTAGTATTGATGACATAATTCTAGATCCTTCCCATTCCCCTTATAAATATCCCTTTCCCCATTTAGTAAACATTCTACAAAACTCCAATTTGGATATTACTCTCTCTCTTGAGTGTATCTGTTGTGCCGTTGACAACTTCATTTACGTCAATTAGTATTAGAGCCTAGTCGCTCCACCATGTTGTTGTAAAAAACACGTAATCGTAAAACAAAAGTAACTAATGACGCTGAGGAAAAAAATTCTAGCGGAGTGTCATAATTTCCGATTGGAGGAACAAGTAGACTACCGAATGAAAAAGGTGGACTACCTCCTTATTCAAAGACCGCCACCACCAATCCATGCTTCTGCCACCCCCCACCACCCTAGCAAATATTTGACGAAGAATTGCTACAACGAATGGACATCAACCCGAGGACGTGGAGGAGCCGCTTTGAAGGGGCCCAAAAATTTTCTGCCACCACACAATCCTTCAAAACCCTATATCTAAAACACCCCAAATTAGATCTGTTGCAAACACTCAAACAATCACAAAAACAGTCGAAAACCCTAGATCTATGCTCCACCTACACCAATTAGAGGTCCTCCCGCAGTCGCGAACCTCCGGCGACCCATTCCGGCCTTGTACGAAGGTTGGCGAACCCAAACCGATACAACCATGCATCCCCGTAACCATCGGACCAGAATCAGTTTGCTTGCTGCCTCCTTCATATTGACACCAAAGCGCCCAGATCTCACATGCCAGAGAGGCTTTCACCTTCGCCGACCCTGGCAACCTTCATTGGGGATTTGCGCACCCAGTTGTGGCTTCGCCGGTGAGAATCCAGCCCTTCGTAGTACCGCAACAGCTCCTGATCGGCAGGAACCCTCCTGTTTTACTGCATTTAGCCAATCCGACAACAATCCGGTTATTCCGACCTCAGACGACGACATCCGATTGCTATTGGTGGCTGCCCGATCGCCGGTAGCTTCAAAAGTGGCTAGGTTTGGTGGTGAGACAACTAGGGTTTCTCAAGAGAAATGGGAAAAAAAAGATTATGGGCTAGGGTTTTATTTGGGCTCAAATAATGAATCCAATGTTGTTGCAAATTACAAAATCACCCCTATTCCTTTCATTCTTGCTCATTTTGCCAAAATTACCCCATTAGCCCCGAATCTTTTCAAACAATGCACAACCTCCTCCCTTCCACTCCTGAAAATTATTTGGATCCCCAAATAACTTCTACAATTTACATTTCAGCCTACAAACTCTTCAATAATTACGAGCATTGATTTTATTGGGGTTGAGAACATTGAGCCACCTCCTATTTTTAAAGACTTGGAAAATATTCTATTTGGGCCCCAAAACAAATATTTTTCTCCCCCTACAAAATATTTTTTTTTTCCAAACATTTGTTTGTTTTGCACGGAAGGTATCAATTCACCCCTCGCGCTCGAGGTCAAGCTTTTTCAAAAGAGGGGATAATGATGTGTATGAATGAACGACACGTGTGTGGAAGCGAGCTGAGAATGACGTTTATTTTTAAATTTTAGTTTTATTAGTTTTTGTATGTTTTTATTAGTCATTTTCAATTTTTATTGCATTTTTACCTTATTTTACCATAGTGTTAATTGCTTGAGATCTAGAAAGGGCATTATAAGAAGAAGTGATAAAGGGTGTGGTTTTAGGTCATGTGACATCACTTGGGCCTAAACCCATTTTCTTGTTAGGTATTTATAGAAATATTTGGGAAGTAATAATTTATATGTATTCATCTCTTGAAGGAGGAGGCAAGCCTCTCTCTCTCTCTCTCTCTATATATATATATATATATATAGAGGCTGGATCGTATACGGACCTAGTTTACGGGCCGCTACCGTCCAAGAATTATCTAGGGACCGTTTTGTCTTTTTAGGACCATCTTTTGGGACCGCGATGTCTTTTAACTTCTTCTAAGTTTTAGGGAATATCAATTTTTACCCCAATGATTTCTAAGGTCTTTTAAGCTTATTTTAACGCTTAATTAATCTGGAAGTCTAAGTGTGGAAGTTTGAGGGCTACTGCTACTTCTCAAGCTTCTTTCGTCACTATCGTACTGGAGTTCTGAATAGCGAGGATTATCTATATAAATAATTTCTTCAGGGAGTCTAGAAACTGAAAGAGGTTTTGATGGAAAATATTCTAGTCTTAAATACCTTATACGGTATCGTGGATTTATCTGTCTAGTTTCTTTATATATTTGATTAACAATATCAATTATATCGTTATCTATAAATTCGTCTAAATTATTATCACCATAAGATGACAAAAATCTACGGTATGTTCTAGGGGCAGCTATCTCTACGTTTTTAAGGAGAGGACGGATTCCTCCGGCTCTAATTAAAGTAGCATTTGTTTCAGCTAACCTTTTACGTCTAATAAATTTTAATGTCTATACTGTCTTCAAGTATCCTAGTGTATTCTTGATATTTTTCAGGTCTTGATAGTTCTTCTGCAAAATCTTCAGTTCTTAGTTTTTGTCTAAAGAGATCTCGGATCCCTGTTCTAATTATTTCTATTCTAGGTACTTCCCTTCCTAACCACTTAATGATCTGGTCTATGTATTTAAAAGTACCACCTGCATATACTAAAGCAGATTCTATAAGTTCTTTATCTTTAGGGTCTGTAAGAGTCCAGTCTTGAATTTCTCTAGTTAAGTCTAAACTTGTTTGATTAACAAATTCTAAAAAGTCTTTAGTGATTTGTAAGCTCATATAAGATTTTTCTTAAAGAAATAATATGTAAAAATAGTTAAGGGTTTGGTTCGAGTTATACCTTCCTTCTGGTCTGCAATATCTTTATCTTCTTCCCTTTGTCTCTTCAGCTTTGTCACTATTCTTCTCCGGTCTCGGTCTCCTACAACTCTCTCTTTATGTGTCGCACCTCAATCCACTACTTTGGCGGTTGACCCGTTTCTGCCTGTACGCCTTCACGCCTAACGCCCACCTGGCTAACGGCTAATCGGCAACTGACGGCGGTTCACCAGTATAACACCTTGTGTGCTACACCAGAGGTTCCACACAATAGTCCTCTATGAACAGAAAGTTGGAGACAATTTGGAAAATAATAACAACTTAGCATAAGAGATTTCTGGAAAAGAAAATACTTTTATTGCATTGCATAAGTAAATACAACTCTTCCCTCTCCCCTAACTATGAGAGGTTTACTCACTCATATACATATTACTCTCTACAAGCATACTCTCTCTAAAGGTCTAACAATCTCTCACTCTCTAACTCCTTATGTCTAAAACACAAATGGACGCTCCCTTTTGTAGCACAAGGGCACTTACAATATGACTGGTAACCGGCTACTAAAAGCAATCCGGTTGAAAGAAAATTATTAAAGCAACATTATCTTCAGAATCTTTATCAGCTAGGTCTACTAGCTTTTATCGTCTTTTGATAATTTGGAAACCTTTTTCTTTTTGAAAAGAAAGGCCAGCTGATGGAGCGTGCCAAGTCTTCATCACGAGTCTCGTCGTTTTGTAATAATGCAAGAGCATCAAACAAAGTCTTTATCAGCCTGGTGGTCCATGTGGGGCAGGTCTGAGCTGTATCATGGAGTCTTCTTGTCTTCTTGCAATAATGCAGGGGTCTAGTGCAGAGCATCTTTAGTCTTTAATAGTTCTTCTACTAACGAGAGACCCATCTTTATCTCATCTGTGTCTTCTTCTTCCTTGCCTTGGTTTGGTAGGGCATTGTTGAAAAACTCATCAATGAGACCTACAGTTTTAAGGCTAGCTGGCAAAAAGCTATCTCTACCATTTCTTTGGATTCTTTCTTGAGCCCATTGAATGGCTCATCAGCTTGGATTATCAGGTCTTCTTTGTGGTAGGCAGTGTACCACCTGTCTTCTCCTGTCAATAACTCCATAACTTCTATGGTCTCCATGGCTTGAGCAATCTGGAGCTTGGACTTATCAACGATTAATTCTTTAGTCTCGTCTTCTGATAAAATCTCAACGTCTTCAAATATGTAACTGGAAAATCTAACAAGTCTAAATCCTTCAACTCTCATTCCTCTACAGGAACTTGGAGCAATCTGATAGATTCTAGCAAATAGAGGAAGGAAGTCTTCAACCTTCGTAATATATTCATGGACTATTTTTCCAAGAACAACAGAGTCTTCAATGTCTTTTATCTGAACGAGTCCAATGAACCCGTGGTCTGCAAAAGTTATATGAGCCATTTCTGATTTTCCAAAAAGATATATTTTTGGAACGTCTTTGAAGAAACCTTTAATCATTAAGGCATCTCCATTTAATTCTGATAATAACATATTAAAATGATCAATAATGTTATTAGATTCTTTTTTAAAGTCTTCAGTTAATGGAAGATTATTATGACCAAATGGTATAACAATCTAAGTCTTAAACGCCTTTTTCTGATAACAGAAATCAGTAGGTCTAGTTTTGGAGGATTCTCCAAGAGTCTGAGTATAAGTCTGAGTCTGAGGTCTAGGCACAGCAGTATCACTGAGCTGGGTAACTGCGAGTCTTTGAGTTCTCATGAATCTGGCAATAGCTACCAAATTTTGTTTGAACTCGATCCAAAGTTTATTCTTGACGTTCCACCATATAGCGTCTATGAGAGTATTTTCATCTTCCGAAAATTCTCGTCGGAATTTGATCAAGTCTGGATATCTTTGGTTAGGACTATATTGAGGAAAATACATTTTCCCAATGAGTCTATTTTGAGAAATAATCTTTTGTCTAGATTTTCCAGGAGGAACTAAGATATCATCAAAGTTCTCTAGGATCGGTCTTTCTTGAGAGTCTTGAATATGAGTCGGTCTTTGCGTTATACCAGCATTTGGTCTTATGCGTCTAAGATAGTCTACAACGTCTTCCTTGTTTAGTCTATTTGTTCCAGAGGAACTCATGTCTTCTAGGTCTTCTGTTTGTAACATAAAACATGAAATCATATTAGTGTTAGCAAACATTGGCTATCTTGATATAATGTCTGGAATGGTATTTTTACTTCCCTTAATATGTATAACAGAGAAGTCATAACCATTAAGCAATCGTTGCCATCTAATTAGTCTTTTAGTCCTTGATTTGGACAAATCTAAGTCTCTGAATTTTACTGCATAAGAAGAGTCGGTATAAACAGTAAAATGTTTAGGTCTAAGAAACAACATATATTTTTCTATTGCCCTTACTATGGCTAAAACTTCTTTTTCATGGGCAGTGTATCTTGTTTCTAGGTCTGTAAAGGTTCCAGAGCTATGTCTACACAGCTTCTTCTTTTTTGTCTGATGATCAATGGCAAAGTATACTGCTCCCCATTGTTTATCAGAGGCATCTGTTTCTACTATAAACTGGTCTTCTGCATTAGGCAGTTCAAGTAAAGGAATGTTCTTGACTGCATCTTAATTTGTCTTATGACTTCAAAATCATCTTTAGTCCAATAAAAGGGATTGGTTTTGTCTGTTCCTTTTAATTTGGATGTTAAGCTTTGTCTTTTTGAAGCAAGGTCTTTAATAAAGCCTGCAGCACAATTAAGCAATCCTAAAAATGATTGTAATTGTTTTCTATCTTTGACTTGATCTGGAAACTCAAGAATCTCCTTAGTTATGTGTTCTGCCAAGGATAATTTTCCTTTATTAATGTGCATTCCCACAAAGTCTATTTCAGTATGAAATAATTGCATTTTCCTTTCGGAAATAACAATACCATGTTTATCTAATTCTAAAATAATCTTTTTAAGATGGTCTACATGCTCTATCTCAGTCTTACTTGCTACAACAATATCATCTATGTAAACAAGACAAAATTCTCGATAAGGTCTAAATATGTTATCCATTCTTCTTTGAAAAACTTGAGGAGCATTCAAGTATCCAAATGGCATGACTAGCCATTCGTATTTTCCTTGGGGCACATTAAAGGCTGTTCAAGTAATACTATCTGGATGCATCTTAATTTGCCAGAAGCCTGATTTGCAATCAAACTTACTGAATATAATTCTGTCTTCAATTAAATTAATCAAATTATTCTTGTCTGGTATCTTATAAGAATCAAATTCACAATTCTTATTTAATTGTATATAATCTATAACCATACGTCTTTTTCCTCTTTTACGTTCAGATTCATTTTGAACATAGAAAGCTAGGCTATTATGTCTACTTTTACTTTCTCTAATAATGCCTAATTTAAGCATTTTATCTATGTCTTTCTTGAATTCTTCCCTATCTTCTTGTGAGTATCCTTTCTTATAGGTTCCACCATTAATAGTGGCGTCTGGGTTAATAGGGATGATTTCACAATAACTTTGGTCTTTATCCCACTTAGCAATGGGATTTTCTCCTAAATTAGGCTCTGCTAGTTGGCCAATCTTTTCCTTTTCTACTTCTATATCCATTTTCTTCTGTTTGGATATAGCTTGGACCTGTAATAAGGTCTGTTGGGCTTGATCTAAAATGTCTTGTTGTATAAGCACTATTTGCTTATAACACTTTTGGTCTGGACACTTACACTCTTTTTGTAAGGGTTTAGTAATTTCTAGGGCTTCTTGTTGGGTTGTAGGTCTAGGTCCACCATGCTCAGCTAAAGAACTCTGATGTTTTATGGGTCTATAATTGGGCTTGACCTGCATAAGGTAAAAGGCAGTCTTATGATCTATTAGAGGAGCTTTAATATTAAATTCCTCTTGATCACTAATTTATATCTGATCGTTATACTGAGTATAAGGATGATATTTACTAATAAAGTCTTGTCCTAAAATAATATTTCCTGTGAAACTAGGACGATGATCCATTATCCAAAACCGATGATTGACGGTTTTATTGGTCTGATTTCCTAATTTAAAATAAATAGGAATAGATTGGAAATATAAGGTAAATGGATCTCCATTAGCCACTTTACCATAGATTTCTTGAGTACTTTCTAAAAAGTAGTTTTCAGGGAAGGCATTAGCCTTACAAATACTCTGAGAGCACCCTGTATCTATAAAAGCTGAAAGTCTTTTAGGATAGTCTTTATGTTGAACAAATAATTCTACAAAACAAGTATGTGGTTTTGTAGAAATTCCTAAATTGTTCTTTTCTAAAATAGATATTCCTTTCTGAGGTTTATCTATAAAATCTAAGGGTATTTGGTCTTCTGAACTATTATCAGAATGGTATTCTTCTAAATCATAGGAAATTCCTTTTCCTTTGACATCTTCAGTTTCTTGCAGTCTTTTGGCTATATTTTTATTAATATCTTGATAATATGTTTTAATATCTAAGTCTATTTGAGCGTCATACTGGCTAGTATAAATTGCTCTAAATCTAGTTCTCCAACAGTCTTCATGGTAGTGTAATTGACAAACAATACAGACCATAAATAATTCTGTTTGTATAGTCTCAAAACATTCTACGCATGTAAAGTCTTTTTTGCAACATTTCATTTCAAATGTGCAATAATGTCTTTCATCAAAGTAGCATCTAGGTATATAGGTTAGTAACTCAGGATTACTGTCCATCTTTTCTTTAAGAATGGGCTTAATATACATTTATACCAAGCATCTTCAAAGTCTATATATTCATCATCTAGATCGCCTTGATCAGTCTGCAGCATATATAAGTCTAGGGTATCCTGAGAGTCTTCATACTCATCAGTATCACTATAGTCTTCCGAATCACTGTCTGTACATGCACTATAGATACTAATATTATCATCATCTTCTATGTTTGATATTTCTATAGCATATAGGATATCTAATTCTTCTTGATCTGCATAGTCTAATATTGTATTAATAATCTTAATACCTTCTTTATCTTTCTTATTAGGGCAGTCTTTAGCAAAGTGTCCTTTGCTGCAAGTCCAACATTCTTTGGTGGCAGTCTTAGATTGAGCTATATCTTTTTCTTTCCTATAATTAGGAACCTTCTTATGCTTACTAGTATTCTTCTTAAAGTATCTTCTTTTGTTAAATCTATTTTTCTTAGTCTTAGGATTCTTTTCTCTAAAGGTAGTAGATTGTCTAAATTTATATTTCTTCGGAAATCCTAAAGGTCTAGTTTTAAACTTCCTATGTTTCCATTCTACTTTCTTTTTGAATTTCTTAGATTCACTTCCACATCCCAATTGGATTGGAGCGATGTCTCTTTCGTCTTTGATCGGAGGGATCTGCTTGAAAGTTTCTTCTATTAACTTTCCTTGAGTTATATCACGTCTTTTATATATGATATAGTCTTTGGCGAAATTGATTCTTTCACCAAGGGAGTTATTCTTAACTCCAGCTACACCTGGCCAATTCCTATATTTATTAATTAGGATTTGTCCTATGGCTGGTATCTTTCTAAAGTATTCATCTTTTAAGGTCTCTCCAAATTCTTTAATTTGGTAATATAGCTACTCGTAATTATTGCTATATTCATTTATCTTATCTAATTTGCAAATGCTAAGGAGGGCTAACTTAGTTTTTGCTAGGTCTTGTTCATTGATCTGAGCTAGATGTCCAGCTCCAATGAATTCTGATGTGAACAATTGAATATATTCTTCAATTGATCTTTCTTCTAAGTTTTCTTTCATCTTCTCAACCTTAGCTAAGGAGTCTTCATCTGTAGCCTTTCTTAAACTATCTAAGTAATCTTTTGCAATACCTCTAATGGATTGCTCAGCGTATTGTTTACATGAACTTGCATACCATTGTTCATTAGATCCAAAACACATATTCATCTGATTACGCCATTCGTCTAAGGCTTTCTTCCTATCTTGCACATTGTCTAGGTTAAGGTATATACCTACTGGATTTATGGCTTGGCTTTCCATAGTCTTAACAGGAGTGAAACTCTTGTCACTAGTTGGAAAGTCTTTTATATAATCAGGTTTAGTCTTAACTACGGTGTTTGAGTATATAAAAATATTTATTCCTATTGGTTTACTAAAAAGTCTAGGAGCATCTTCTAGCCTACTACTATTTTCTATCTCTTGTTTACTAGGTTCTACTTGTGTAGCTGACATTAGTCTTTGTTCTCCTTGTTCTATTAGTCTTAAGTTTCTAAGAAGTTCTTTAGTATTCTTAGATTCTTTTAATTTTAATATGCGGTCTTGGGCTATTATATTAAATCTTTCTCTTTCTTGAAGTCTAACAGAGTGACTTTTCTTAAGGTTATCTTTAAATGTCTTCATATCCAATTCTGAGGGTTCATGTCCAAAGTTTTGGATCCTAGCTTTTTCTTTAACTAAGTCTTTTTGTTCAAATGATCTTCTAGGTCTAATTATCGGGGCTTGTCTTAGCAAACTAGCACTAGTCTTACTACTACATTCTCCTTCTGAAGGATCATTGATTATGGCTTCTCCCATATTCCTAAATCTAATTTCTTCGGTCTGGATATTCTTATTAACAATCTTAGGTGGACCAAACTGGATGGTAACATTTGCAGTGACGTCGTCTTGATTAATAAACAAAGGTTTATTTTGTATAGTCTTAGTTTCTTGAAATTCTGGCAATTGCCAGAAGGTCTTAGCTTTCTCTTTCATAGGTCCAGTATTCCTAATACTGTAAGTATGATTATAGTCTAATAGATTGGTTCTAACTAATATTTCTTCATTAAGTCTACCGCTAGGAATTCCCGATTGCATTCCTTCAAAAGGAAATTGGGAGAACTTCACATAGCTTTGGAATTCTATATTTATATTAGCGTCTGGGATAATATAGTCTTCATAGTCACTAGCATATAAGATTAACTTAAAATGTTTGGCTGTGTCTACGGTTACTGTAAATGCCGGAATTACATTAAAGTATCCTATGTCTGACATTTCTAATTGGACTATCCCAATAAGGGTTTTCTCAAAGTCCTTCCATCTTTTGTCTACTAAACAACATAATATGTTAATATTATTTTGAGGTCTATGTAATCCCTGGATTCTTGCTTGAAAGAGTCCGAAGGTTAAGAATTGGAACTTCCTATCAATTCCTCTAGATCTAAGCCATTCTGAGTCAAAAACTTGGAGCTCAGTATAGGATTTGTCTAACACATGATTTCTACAATGGTAGGTCATGTATCTAACGGCTGGAAGTTGTCCATTATGAATGGAATCTTCAACAATCTTCCAGTCAACTTCACCCCACTCTTTCCATTGGAGGGGATTGGTGAAATTTCTTTCTTTCCACCATGTCCTAACATTGGTGGATGAATCCTTAAGTCTTTGGAGCATATGATTACTCTGTCCAATATTTGGGATAGAGCTGGCTATCTTATTAGTCTTATCTAATCCATCATTTATGATTCGTCTACCTATGGTATTTCTAGTTTCTATAGGATGGGATTCTTTAAACTTACAGGTGGTTACTTGTTTTTGTTCAAGTCTTTTTTCAATTCTTTCTAAGAAGTCTGAATAATCTTTTTGTCTTTTTATCTGATTAAGGATTTCTTCTTTAAAATTCCTATTCAGAAGTTTCTTCAGTATGTCTAGCTAGAGAATTAATGATGGTTTTACCAACGTTAGTGATATAGTCTTTTACTTCATTATCTTTTTCTAGTTGTTGCATAGTTCTAACTTCTATGGCTTCTACAGTCTTTTCAATTTTATCTAAGCTAGTTAGAATAAAAGGAGAGTCCATTTCTGCTTGAGATGGTGCATTATATACGGCCTTAATTCTGTTTATAATTTCTTTGTATTTTTCTTCTACTTGGGCCATATCTAGTCTAAGTTCATTAATAATACTATCCATTTTGGATAGGTTATGGCTTTCCCTATTATTAAGGTAATTTGCTAAATTTTGTTGGAATTTAACAAAGTCTGTATAGAAGGTGGTTAATCCTTCTGTCTTAGCTTTTAAGTCTAAATGTAAGTCTTTAACAAAGCTACAGTTATAGTCTTGGGTAGCTGCTATAGATGTAGAAATTAAATTTAATCTTTCTAATATAAGTCTAGTTGCCTTAGCCGCTTTGGCAATCTCATTTTCATTTATCTTATAATAAAATCTATCATCATTTATCTTTTCTATAATTCTTTGATAAAATTCTGATAAGGTCTGAATGGAGAGGTCTCTTGGTACCTCATTCCAGTTTGATCTAACTATCTCCATTAGGAAGATAACTATCTAGTCTAGGGATAAGCTTAGCTTGTTCTTTAGTAAGTTTAATTAACTCACTGTCTTGATTTTTAATTAAAGTTTTAATTTCTAAAATGTCTTTGTTAAGGACTTCTATATGATTAGTTTTAATATTTATTTCTTGTAAAACGTGTACTAAGTCTATTGGGATTTGATTATCTATGTCTAATAATCTTTTAGAGATATTTTTGATCTCTGTTTCTAGGGTTTGAGTGTCTTTTATTAATTGTCTTAATATAAGGAGTATACACTTATTTTGGTCTATTATGCTATTAATAGCACTAGCAGTAACTTGTCTACTGTCTGCGTGTTTGGCTGGGATGTGTTCAATGTGTGAACAACCGTTTATGTGTGTGGTTAAACAACCTTCTGAGTCTAAGTCAGTTATGGGTATAGGTTGGTAGTCTGGGTTGTTTCCAAAAATATCTTGGTAAATGCGAGGGATAAATCCCAAGGGCATTAAAGTCTTTTAGTCTAAAAGGAACGTCTTATGGCTCTGATACCAGAATTTGGGTTTTGGTCGGGATTTGGTGAGGTTCTAAAATCTTTAAGGTCTTGATACCAATTTTGGGTCTAAATTATAAATCTTTTAAATATATAGTCTTAAACTAAGGTTTTAGTATAAGACAAGAGGGGGACCATCTAGAAGAAATAACAAAAGTCTTTGGGACCACGAGGGGACCACTTTCGGGATAAGGACAAAGTCCGCACGGAAAGTCCGCACCTGAGCCTATATATATATATATATATATATATATATATATATATATATAATGCTCTTGTGCGGACTAGTCCGCATTTTAAGAATGCGGACCGGACATGTGTCACCTAACGGTGCGCCTAGAAATTATCGTTTAAATTATAGGCACTCTCTCTTTTTTGGGCTCACCGCCAGGTGACACATGTCCGGTCCGCACAAGAGCATGACTGATATATATATATATATATATATATATATATATATATATATATATATATATGAGGCAGGCTCCTGTGCACATTAAGTTTGCACAATGTTGGCGCACACCAATTTTTTTAAAGCATTAAAAAAAATATTTTTGAGTTGATTTTTTTTATGTGATATTTAAACATTTCAATGGACCCATGTAAAAAAATCAGCTCAAAAAGACTTTTTTGTTATTTTTAAAAAATCGATCAAACTTTCGCAGCTTTTAAAGTGCTTTGAAGATAGTGCACTATCTTCAAAGTATATGTGTGTGTGTGTGTGTGTATATATATACAATATTGTCCGCATTTTAAGAGTGCGGACCGGACATGTGTCACCTGACGGTCTAAATTATAGGCACATTCTCTCTCGTATATGGGCTCACCGTCAGGTGACACATGTCCAGTCCGCACTTTTAAAATGTGAACTGGTCCGCACAAGAGTATACATATATATATATATATAATCTGATTATAGATACATACTAATGTTTTTTTGATTTTATTTTTAAATTCATTGTTTTTCAAAAGGTTAAAGAGTTCTTCATTTTTCTAAAATTGCACTTAACTTTAAAAAATAGTTGTTTTAGTCTACTAACTCTTAATTCTTTTTTCCTTTTTTTTTGTTTTAAAATTGCGCTTAACTTGTACTTTTTACTATTTTAACTTAAAATAAATTTTAAAAAAATAACCAATATGTCATATTATAAAATAAGTAATACGGGAATGAAAGTAAAAAAATGATTTTGTCAATTTGATTTTGCATTGATTAATTAATTGTCATATTATAAAATTGACAATATGTAAATGAAAGAAAAAAATGATTTTGCATTTATTGATTTATTGTCATACTATAAAATAACCAATATGTTAAATTTATTTTATCAAATTATTTAAGAAAGAAAAAGTCATCTCATGTGAAAAAATAATGTTTAACTATGGCAGAAAGTCCTCAAAGATGTTGTTAATGCTGTTTCATTTTATATTTCTTTGAAACTTTATTTTTTATGGTTTTATGAGTAATTTTTCAATATTATTTTGCTCTTTTTTTGGGAGGGTGGGGGTGGGGGTTGAGGCTTACGTCTCGCTTCGCTGGAGCCAAAACGCCTCGGCTCATGCCTTTTTAAACATTCTATATACATGTCAGTGTCACAGAATAAAAATCTGACCCATTGATTAGGCCCACTAATTAGACCATCAAATCTCCTATCACTAATTACAAATATACCCCTAATAATATATTTCAACATTATTGATGACGTCATTCTAGGATCTTCCCATTCCCCCTACAAATATCCCGTTCCCCATTTTGTAAAGCGTTCTACATATCTCCAATTTGATTGTTACGTCATAGACGGGAACAAGTCTCAGATTCTCAACACCAATATTTGATTTGATTTGATTTTTGGAATTCTGTAAGAAATTGCTGAATCAAATTACAATTGGAGGTTAAGAGAATGGACCATGTTAACAAATTGGGGGGCATGTCTAATTTATAATCTTAGGGCGGGTTATGTCTATCGTATGGTTAATAGGGGGGAACTCTAGACGCTCTTTCTTTATTCATATTGACCTGCAATTTTTACCTCTTTGAATAATTTTTGTGACACATCTGATGAGAAATTACATCATAGGACTATGCCATGGAGTCTGACGAGAACCGCATATATAATGCTGCACACTTGATGGTAACAAGCCTGGCAGGAAATTTGGCCCATGTCACTTGCAAGGTTTTTAATTTGTTCAAAACTATATATATGGATTTCTTAATTATTTTATAACTGGTGTTGCTTTTCAGGTTTAATTATTCAAATAATTTGCTCTACTCTAGCCACCGACTTTTATACCCTTGTGTTTTCCGGATATTATGTTAAACCTTTGGTTTTGATATTATTACCAGGAACCTCTCCGCTCAAACATAGTGAGTCAGCTTAGGACTTCCTTGGAGGGTTTCAATACCAACAATGATTTTCATGAACAAGCTATTGCTATTGTTTTGAATGATAACCTTGATCTTGGGTGTGTTGTAATCCAAAACACTGCAACGGACAAGGTAAGCTTCCTTATCTCGAAGTAACGGAGTAAGTTCCCCTTTGCTTTCATTCCTGACTGTAAAAATGTTGACATGTATGGTACTGTTATATCTGTTGTACAAATATGATTAACTAAACTACATAATGTTATAACAAATGTTCAAATATCTTTTTAAAGTGATTTACATTTGCTGTGACATCAGTGGTTGACATCGAGCTGACTGTAAAAATGTTGACATGTATGGTACTGTTATATCTGTTGTACAAATATGATTAACTAAACTACATAATGTTATAACAAATGTTCAAATATCTTTTTAAAGTGATTTACATTTCTTGTGACATCAGTGGTTGACATCGAGCTAGTATTTTTGTTGTATACTGCAGCATCAGCTCTGGGCCTTTTAAATTCCAGGTTGAATGCTGGTAAATACATTTTTTCACCAACTGAGACTGTTGAAGGGAAAATTTATGAAATAATTCTCCATATCTGTTCTAGAGTCTACAGTTAGAGGTGTTACAAAGTATATAATGCTGTCAGTGATTAGTTCTAATGCGGGTATGTGTTTGACTCGACAAGGAAAATTTATATATTTTAGTGATTATGTGTGAACGAGGTGAAAGATATATTTTTAGTTGATTTTCAAACACGCTATGAATGAAATGTGGCGGGTATTGTTCCTTTTTCATATGCTTGTATCAATAGCAAGATGCAGGACCGATTAGTTTATTCAAATTAAGCAGCGTATTAATGATTCTGTAAATTCAGATGATTGCCACAATTCTTAAATTGACAGGGTTAGTAAAGGAAGCTTCAGGAAGTTAAGATATTAAAAGTATATAATGATGTCGATAATGAGTGCATTATGGCTTGTATTTGTCAAATTCCTTTTTGGTTGTAACCACAGAATTTTAGAGTGTTGCTTTAGGAGCATGTGGGAGTGAGGTGGAGTTTTTTTCTATCCTTTCTCTGGTTCATGCTAATTATCGGGAGTCTCTTATTTTGCTAATTGATATATGACTGTTGTAAATTTCTTTTTTGGAAAGGTGTGGGAAATTCTATCCTCTTCCTTTCTTTTCATATATTCAAATTATGAGTCCTTTTGCATTACATGAGATTGAGATATGTTGTTTATTGAGCTGATATATTTTTAATCACTAATCCATCCGGTGTGCTTCTTTAGGAGTTAAATGAGTTTGAAACAAAGGTTCTTCTATTACCTTTCATATTAATTATGAAATTGTTTGGACATGCTATTTTTCTTAGATATTCGTGGTAATAATGTTGAATTATTATTGGCTGTGGTAAGGTACTCACGGATGCTAAGGCATATCCTTTTATGCCGAGTGCATTTTGTGGTTCAATGTTTAATTTATGGAAGTGAGGTCATTGTTGCTGGTCAATGGAATTTTGAGTACTTTGCATATTTACTTGTGCTTCACGTTGATTGCTATTTCAGGCACTGAAAACTATTGATAATGAAATAGCAGCACAACTTTCTCTAAGAAGGAAGCATAGAGAAGCTGTTGGCGCTTCATATTATGATGCAAGCATGTATACACAAGGTCCAATGGGTGTATTACCTGAGTCCCTCCGCCCTAGACCTGGTCACTTGTCTCTCTCTCAACAGCAAGTTTATGAGGTAGAAATTTTAAACATGGAATTTTTCTCAGTTCTGATTTATGTTGTATTATGAAGTAAAATTTTATCTTGTTTTATTTGTTAGGATTTTGTTCGATTTCCCTGGCAAAGTCAATCTGAACAGAGCTCTAATATGGCGGTAGCTGGTCTACCAGCTTCATCTAGTGGTTATTTTGGCCCAACAGTCTCTTGCGCTTATGTTTCACCTACAGGGCAGCATAGCTCAGGCTTATCATCATCTGGGATTGGGGCTACAGGGTTGAGTGCTGTTGCTCAGTCTATACATCCTTTATCTGAGGAGATGAACCCTAGTTCTGCCCAGCTTCTTCAGTTCTCTCTCTCCTTTTCTCTAGAAAATTGTTTTAGTTGTTTGTAGTGTCAGTTTTATTGAACTTCATTTTTCTTTTCTATTTCTGCTTTTGGTTACAGTGGTGCATCTTCTCGCATTGGAGACGGTGTTATTTCACCTGGTTCTAAACTCGTTAATGTTGCTTCTTCTCTGGTAGCTTCTGCCTCTCAATCACATTGTGTAGAAGCTTCAAATTCTCTTAAAGTCAGAGAATCCTTTTTTTTACGTGCTATTTATTTGTTGTGGGAATGTGGTTGTTCTTGTGCTGATGTGCTCTTACTATCTGGTACAAGGAAATAGAAGCTGCTGCTGTGTCGTTGCCTGAAACTTCTACCATGGAACACCTGGGAACTGGCATTTCTGAACCCTTATTGACCACAGGCGATGCTTTAGAGAAGTACCAAAGTGTTGCACAAAAGGTAGTTTTATGGCCTCATCGCGTTAGGGTTACATTAAGGATTCTCCCCCGCCCCACTCAAACGCCTCGACCTTGCTTTCTTCCCTCATTATATGCCTTACCACAGTTGTTCTTTTATTTCAATTCTCATTTATTTTCTAATTTATTGTTGTCTTATTGCATTTTCTTTTCTTTATATATCTATATCCGCAACGTCTCCAAATTTGAATAATCACTTGAGGCTTCTCTTTTGTCAGTTGGAAAGTATGATAACCAAAGACATGGGGGAAGCAGAAGTTCAGGTAGTGTGTCCTCTAGTTCCCACTTAATATTACTTGAGACATTCTCTGCTAAATCTGTTATGGGTTTGCCACTTAGCTAGAACTTTCATGTAAACCGAGCTCTTTTTCATGTAAGTTAATTACAAACATGTATTTAAAGGTGAACTTCAGACCACTGTTGATTGGGTTTGCATCTTTGTGTACAGGGAATTGTTGCTCAAATTCCTGAAATCTTACTAAAATGTATAAGCCGTGATGAGGCTGCTTTAGCTGTAGCCCAAAAGGTGAGTTTCTGGCAAATTTGAAAATTTTACACGGACATGTTAGGTTCCACTGACTTGCAATGTATTATTGTAACAGGTTTTTAAGAGTTTATATGAAAATGCATCAAATACATTGCTTGTCGCTGCTCATCTTGCCATCCTGGCAGCTATTCGAGATGTCTGCAAGCTAGTTGTTAAAGAGCTCACAAGTTGGGTACGTTTTTTTGCTGCTGCTTATTTTATTCGTACTATAAAAATGAGTTGTGCTAGATTTAGAAAGAAGCAATGGTATTTGTATTGTTCCGTTATTTATGTATTTCACGATTTGCACTCGTTCATCCATCCCTCTTCCGTGTGCGCTGAGGGGGAGCTGGGGTTATTAATAGTGTCACAGTGACACATGAATATATGACTATGATGTGCATATATTAT
This sequence comes from Sambucus nigra, assembly GCA_949130495.1. Lineage (NCBI taxonomy): Eukaryota > Viridiplantae > Streptophyta > Magnoliopsida > Dipsacales > Adoxaceae > Sambucus > Sambucus nigra. Next base: position 53,714,663 of record OX422214.1, read on the forward strand.
ACCTCTTGGTTTATCATTCACAGTGTGTTATATTTGTTGAGATTCTTGAGAATATAAAGTTCCACACAGCCTCACAAGACATTGTAAGCCTTGCATCTCTGGGGCCTCTCCAAATTTAATTGATCACAATGGCTGTCTCTAATAAAAAAAACTAAGAGAGTAGAGACCTTAAATTACCACGTGACTAATAGATAAACCTAGATATTTATGGACTCTAATAAATACTTTAAAATAGAACTAACTAGGTAAGGGATAACCTAAAGGATAATGGTAAAAAAACACTAGAAATTACAAGAAGGAAATGACTTGTATTGTAAATGTGTAAAATGTATGTTACAAGAGAAGCCTATATAAACATGACTCATATGCCCGTGTCAACCAAGATCTATCTAGATCTTTTTGTAAATGAATAAAGTGGGTTGCAAAAATAGAAAATGGAGTTCTATACAACTAATTGCGATATAACAATGGGTTGCCAGGGATTCAAACCCGGAACTAGTCGGATGGAGTGGATAATTTCCTTGTTAAGTAAAAACCCCTCCCCAAGCCGTGCTTGCATTTTTCATTGCACACGGCTTTCCCTAGGTATACATCTAAAACCCAGTTTCTTGCTTAGAGAAGACTAAAATGCAAGTAATGCTATAACAAAACAGAAAGTTAATTATAATTATTTTCCATAGAGTTAACAAAACTCTATGGAAAGATGGTGGTTAAATTCGATGTTGCTTAAGAAGGAGTTCGAACACATGTGTGGGCTAAGCAAATCAACGGGCAGTCTTGGTCCTATTGAAAATACCAGGGAAAGTGAAGATCCGAATCTAAATGATACGGTTAAAAACATTCATAGTTGGAGTGATTGTGACAATTTTAGTTACAGTAATGTTGATAATTTATTCAGCATCAAGGACATTCGGAATTTCATCTCTGATGACACTTTTTTAGTTAGGGATAGTAATGGGGATAGTTATTCCATATGTTTTGATATTGAAAATCAGATTTTCGAGATTGACAATGGTCATTCTTTTCGGAGTGAACTAGAAAGTGCTTTTTATAGTTATCCGAATTCTAGTTATCAGAATAATGAGGATACCCACTATGATCGTTACATGTATGATACTCAATATTGTTGGAATAATCACATTAATAGTTGCATTGACATTTATCTTCAGTCTCAAATCTTTATTGAGACTGACATTGTAAGTGGGAGTGACAATTACAGTGACAGTTACATTTATAGTTCCATTTGTGGTGAAAGTGGAAATAGTAGTGAAAGCGAGGGTTCCAGTATAAGAACCAACACTAATGATAATGATTTAACTATAAGAGAAAGTTCTAATGATTTGGATTTAACTCAAAAATACAGGCATTTGTGGGTTTAATGCGAAAATTGTTATGGATTAAATTATAAGAAATTTTTTAAATAAAAAATGAATAACTGAAAGAAAAAGTATTTCTAGTTTGCATGGTCCAATCATTGATCCCAAAAATTTCTACAATAAATTGGGTAGGTCACTAATATAGTTCCCTATCCGCGATTCTACTATTTACTAGCATAATTTTACTGGAATAATATATAGGACCATAATCCATTGTCTCTTCGGAAAATTCCCTTCAACTATTCATGTCAAATAATTAATATTGCAGAGTTCCAAGGGAAATATCCAAATACATGTCTTATTATTTTCAATAATCCATACTTGTAGCAATGAAATACTATTGTTCCTCCCCCAAGTGATAAATGATGGATTACAACTATCTATGATATATCTTCTCTATAAAGGACCAAAAATCCCTTGTTTACCAGTTGTGTCCGAAACGGTGTTAATAAGGTCTCAACGGGCATTTCCAGATCTATTACTCAAAAGAACCTACACAATACGCCTAATCGATTGGAATTGAGAAAATTATGTCCATATTGTTACAAACATACGATTCATGGGGAGATAAAGAAATAGATCGAACCGAACACTTGTGTATTATGTCACCCTTAAAAGGAAGGGGAAAAAATTACATTATATCAAGGTTATAAAAACGCGGGGCGTGACCAAGGCGTGGAGGCCAAGCCTTAAGCCTTAGAAGCCTAGGCGGGTCTTAGGCGTGAAAAGGTGTGAAAAGGCGTTTAGGCCTTTTGAAATATATTTTAATATTTTTTGACTATGACAAGGTTATTAAAAATACTAAAATGGTACATACCTTAAAAGTATTTCTAAATATTTGTAAGTTAAAATACTATTTTTTTAAAATACTAAAAAAAAACAAAAAAACTTGCGTTTTTTCATGCCTTCTAAAAAAACTCGTGTTTTTTCACGCCTTACCCCCCAAAACGTTGACCACACCTTAATCCACGCCTAGGGCCAAAACTTGGCGTATCTAAAAAGCATCCCGCCTAGGCGCGTTTTTTTAGAACACTGCATTATATATATATATGTATAACATATTTAAATATAAACAAACCAAATCCTATTTATTTATTCTAATTCATTTTAGATACGACCGAAATAGGATTTTCGGGATAAGGCATAAACTCAACAAACCATGGATAAATCCAAGCGACCTTTTCTTATTCTTAAATCCAAGCGATCTTTTTGTAGGCGTTTGCCCCCGATCCAATCGGGGGATCGAATTGATTATAGAATCATGAGTTTAATTAGTCGATTTAGTAGTGAACAAGGAAAAATATTATCTCGACGAGTGAATAGGTTGACCTTGAAACAACAAAGATTAATTACTATTGCTATAAAACAAGCTCGTATTTTATCTTTGTTACCTTTTCTTAATAATGACAAACAATTTGAAAGAACCGAGTCAACCTCTAGAACTACTGGTCTTAGAGCTAGAAATAGATAGGCTTACTCGTTCTTCACTTGAATCATCAAAATTCCAATCCGAAATCAAGCGCAGATTGATGTTTTGTTCGAAAAATTGGAGAATCCAAGTTTTATTATCGTGGCATATGAAAAAAAAGAATCAAGGAAGAAGAAATATTTTTTTTATTGAATTTATTGAACGTGTTCATTCATTTTGACTACTTTATAATATTTTCTTGTATTATATGAATTTTGACTCTACTACCGAGGTCGTGTAACGTCCACAACAATTGCAGCACGTCAAATAAGAATGGACTCCTAAGCTTGGCGTCCCTGTGACTGGACACCTAAAAGGTTTGTACAAAAATAGATTTGAAACGAGCCAGAGCCCAAAAACATTTGAAAAATATTTGCAAGTATTTAAAATGCAGTATTGTATACATGTTAATTTCACGTGCCTTCACTTGAGATCCTCACCTCTCAACTACTGTGCACGCTTGACGTATTTTCCTAAGCCATCCTAGTTACGCTACCCCGCCTAATTAGTTTGAACTAAGTTTCTTCCTGCATATTAACTCGTTGTGCCCACCCGTATTGCCCATACAATACGTTACCGAACTTCAAAACCCCTAGTCAGTAAAAAAAAATCAAGTATTAAGTTTACACATACTTAGGTTACTTTAGATATCACTATTTATATTATCTACTAATACACACAGTAGAATAAATCACACATATATATATACACACCACTCTCGTCATATATATGAATAAGGCATCCCTAAGTGGAAACCCGTGATGCGTGCATACTCTGCTATCGAGTCCTGGTACATCACGTACTAAGTAAAGGATTTTCGGTTCGGAATCACTCTCAAACCATAAATTTACAATTCACAAAATTTAGAGGCGAACATATTTCTAAGCCTTTGAGCTACGCACACACTTAACGCACCCAAATGACCGGTCACACTATCATACACTCAAGTAGTGCTTAACCCTAAGTTCTATGTTGTGGGGCACAAGTATAAAATTCCCCCCCCAATTGGCTCATTAGGATAAGACTGTCCACGACGCGGAATCTCTCGTGATAGCAGGTAGAGTAGGTATGTTCACACGCATAAGAAGTCACACAATAGGTATTCACACAACCTATATATATATCAATATAAGTATACAGACAACCTATAATATATCCCGTACGCAGTATATAACTCTCAAATATCCTACGTATTATCAATTTACCATTATACTTCTCATCGTATATTTCCGAGTATTTCCCACTACTCGAAGAGTCCTAATTACCCCTTAAATTATTTCAGTAGTCACAACGTCTCTTTACTACTGGTCTAGTCTTCGGTTCACTCGTGCTTCCTGTGACCCGTTCTAATTCTCGTGAATTCATTAAATATCAAAATATGCCCAATAATTCGTAGCCTTAATTCTCCTCAATTGGGGAAACCTCATCCCCACCATATGCTTATTGGAATTTACTACATCTCTCATTGAAGTTTAATAGTGTCCCAAAAGTCTCCTTGTAATTTAATTGTGGATTTAGGGCATAAAATAAAGAAGCTAGCCAAATCTGGGTAGCCGAATCTATTCGCACCTGACAATTTCGTTGTCTTCGTTTAACTGTTACACTTTTCACCAATTTTAACCCTCTAAATTTTCATAATACAGTTCCAAACTACCAGACCCTATAATAACATATATAAACGATTTCTAACGTAACCAAATCATTAAATCATCAAGGGAAATCATTTAAACCGGATTAATCCTACCCTTTAATCCCAAACCCTAAATTATTCTTTCTTGTTCAAGAACATCAACAAACCCAGATTTCTCCCCATTCTCATGTTACTAGATTATTAGATTCGTGCTACATACAAGAGTGAATTATATCTATCATGATATCTACCCATGAACGTGAATTTAATCCCCAACCTAAAGCCAATAATCATTTATTCGTGAAAATATTAAATCCTACACTAACATGGATAGTATATATACTCAAAGTTTTGCAAGGTAAACACTTGCCTTGAGTTTGTAGGTTTGATTTGTGTAGAAGAATGGTGGAGTTGTCTTCCTCACCTTCCGATCTAAAGTCCGGTGGTGGTGGTGGTGCAAAAATGGTGTGGGGAGCCTTGGAATCCACCTTTCTCCTCTAATGGCCTCTCTCTGTTTTTCTAACTGCTAACCCTAACATCCTCAACATACATGCTGATATAACCCTGATAAATTCGTTGGTCCCTTTACTCTAAAAAGCCAAAAGACCAAAATACCTTTCTGGGCTGCCGGTCCCCGGGACCCAGTCCAAACCCCCGAATACAATTTGCTGACTATCTTGACCCTTCCGGACACACTGGCGCACTCGAAACGATCATTTGGATGATTCATAAATAAAGCTCACTTTATCTCATAAATTTAAGTCCCGATACGACTGACACGTGCGTCCCGACTAAATTACAGTAACTGCCATATTTCTCACTCACGACAATCATAATACATTCTTCCTAATTTATTACTCGTTCACCAAGTAATACTCAATATAATTCATACAAATAAATATTAACCCTTGTCTCGCTAATTAATATTTATGATTATTTTTTCATTTTAATTTAATTAATCCCAATATAAAAATCATTAAAAATAAAGGGTTTAGAAGCAACTAAATTTAGTCCAATTGATTGACCACCGATAAATGTAACACAGTAATATCAAATAATCTTTAGATCGCAAGAGATGAAAATGAGTGAAGAATACCTTTAATTGCATATAAGCACCAAAGAAACAAAACTTCACATACCCAGAAAAAGGCCACTGCTCTAAATGAACCAAGAATCTACAAGATCAAATGTAGATAAGAAGAGTGCCAATGGTGCCAAATATAGTCCAAGTCTCCCATAATAGGTCCACATACCCTCGAACCAACTCGGCCACCGTAAGCAACTTGTCCTCCTTGAGTGACGTAACCAACAAATCGATCCTATCAAAATTAGCATGTCCAAAGAGTGGGAATAAATCAACCAAATCATACGATTCCACATCGTGAAAATGCGTGCGAGTCATCCAACCATCTTGAACCAAAATATCAAAGAAATCCCCTATAAAGAACCTAACTTCTTCTTCCCCAAAGATGGGAAAGAAGTCCCCAAGAGCAAAAGTCTCCAAAATCTAGGTGCTGAAATTAAATTTTCACAAAGTTCGAGGGCTGTAAAATAATTTTCAGAAGTTTTGAGGGGCTGATTTGTGAATTTCTGAAATTTCAGGGGCTGAAACGTAAATTTCAGATGTTGGGAGGGGTGGAAAAATAATTTCTGAAAGTTTCTGGGGCAGAAGTTGAAATTCCAGAAAAAACTAGGGCTTGATTTTCAATTTTCAGAAGGTAAGGGGGTTGTACGTAATTTTTAGAAATTGTAGGGGCTGAAAAGTAATTCCTGAAGTGGGGATGTAGCTGAAAATTTTAGATGGGGTAATTTCTGAAATTACGATTACCTCATAAGTGGGGTAAGACTTGATCTTCCCTGTCTTAGACACAAGAAAAGGAATTTCCACACCTTTTTATAGTGTTGAAATAATAATGAGTCTTAATTATATTTTGTCCGTTCTCCTATTCATCTAGAGGCAATAGAGGTCCAGGCACGAGGCTCTGTAGAGGTAGATGAGGTAGATTGTAGCCGAGTGGAAAATTGTAGCCGAGTGGTAGATTGTAGCTGAGGAGTTATGTGATCAATTAACCATGCCGAGGCTCCTGCCCTTACTTGAAAGTGACCCATCTTAAGTGGAGATTCTTCCCGATAGTCCAATCAATATACGTCAAGGCGTGCATTCAATGATGAAATCTTTTAGAAGACTTTGGTACCAATTTGATGTGTAGCGGGAACATAAGCAATTTAATCTACACTACACAACCAAAGGCCTAATTTTTCTCTCTTATTCTCATTCATGCCTATAGTAGTAGTGATTACAAGGGGAGGCCAATGGCCTTATTTAAAGCCTAAGGTATCTTACTCGCCAAGATAACCCTTAAAAGGTAAAATGACTAAAGAGTGTATACTAGAATTTTCCATGGGAATATTACCTTCAACCTATTATACTAATTAAAAAAGAGAATTAAAAAACTAGACATAAAAATAATATAATAAAAAAATACATTACTACCCTGGAATGCCTGTGTACACAGTTCCAGACATCACTCCTCCAATATGCCATTAGTAAACCATATTGGTAACTCATGTTTACCATAAACTTGTATAGGCTCGGATTACATTCCATGTTTTGGATTTTTTTTTTCTTTTGGGATTCGAAACAGATATAATATCGTTAATTTGCGAAGAATTTAAAAGTGAAGTGGACCAACAGTCCACCCAAAAGAAAAAAACACTAAGACCGGTTCATAATTTATGTCGCACTTTCATTCCGATGCACTAAAATTAGCGATATGCAAAATATCTTCCAATTTCTTCCCTCAAGTTTGTTTATCATGAAAAAAATAGAACATAGTGAATATATAATGCACTACAATTAATAACAAACATATTAGGGATTAATAAGAGATAATTAAGCAAATATCCAAATATATATTAATTACAAAACATAGGACATGCTCATTCAACGTGTTTGCATGAATAATTCCCATATACAAAATCCTCATATGTGAGTCATGTGTATCTTAGTAATACAACAATATATTAGTCATTAAGTTTTGGTATTCACTCTAGTACAGAGAAGGATCCCAACTCATTTGATATGTTCCCGATATAATAAGATATTCCCCTCTCCTCTTGTGTCGATTCTGCTCGATGTGTTTCTTTTTTTCATCAATTATAGTATTTGTGGTAATGTCCTTTCTCATTTCTTATCAGGGTTGTTATACAAGTTTGTCTATTTCAGCTTTTTGAGTTTTTTTCTTGTCCACCTCCTTGTGTACTTTACTTTCTTTTCAATAAATTATTCTTTGTTTCCAATCAAATATACATGTATATATATATTATGTGATATATGATACTTGCATACGTCTACAATTAGAAGAGGCACCATTAGACAAGCTTGCAAATAATTAAGGCACATTAGTAGATAGCACTAGTGAGAATTTACTTGGCATTTGAGTTTTGGTTTCATACTTGAGTTGCAATCGATGTTCAAATGTGTTCTGTTATTTGTAATTTCTTTGGGCTTGTCGAAAGCTGTTGAGGAGTAACAGGTTGTACTTGTTTGAGGGGTTTTCTCTGGTGCTAGAATTGTCTTGTAGAGAAGTCGTGTTTTGTTTGCTTTGTTTTGTGACGAGTGTTTTTCTTTTTGGTGGACTGCTGGTCCACTAAATTTTTCTGCTTCTGATAAAAGAAAGTTTGTTTAACACGAGGATTTTAATTCTTCATTCAGGTGATTTACTCCAATGAGGACCGGAAGTTTAACACAGAAATCATTGTTGGCCTTGTCCGCAAGAAATTACTTAACCTTGCAGAATACAACATGCACATGGCAAAGCTTATTGATGCTGGAAGGAATAGTATGTATTATGAGTATCATTGTGTTCTTAGTTCATCTGAAGCTTTTGACTACACTTTTCTTTATATACTATTTTTTTAATGTGCAGAAGCTGCTACAGAGTTCTCGATTTCTCTCCTACAGACTTTATTGGTTCACGAGTCAAGAACAAGTGTTTCAGAACTCCCCAATCTGGTTGAAGCTCTGGCTAAGGTACGGAATCATTCTTTAAATTTTTTTGAGATTGTATTTTGGTTTTCTGGATTTCCTGACTGATAATTTTATGGGTAAATTGCAAGAAGCTCCCTGAAATATCACGTTTGATTGCAAATAACTCCCTGAGCTATTTATTTAACAAAAGGATTCCTTGGATTTGTTTTGTTCGACATTTTGCCCTATGTGACATCCTTTTATGTGCCGCTAAAATGGTTTTTTAGCACAATTCTTAGAGACACAAGAAGGGGCAGTAACTTTTTCGTAGTTTAGGGGGTTATTTGCAATCTGAGCAATAGTCTATTTTTTGTATTTTGTTTTGGGTTGCTATGCGGTCCAGTAGGCTCGAATTCTAAATTTTCACTATTTATTAGTTGACCAGTCAAACTATGAATTGGCTTGTAAAATGCCTGAAATACCCTGACTTTGAATTTTAAGATGTCCAAATGTCCAATTATCTTTATCACCATTTTAATGATACATAGATTTTGTTGGTATGTTTTATAAATATACAAGTATACACTAACCAACCCCAACCTCCGCTCCCCCCATTGCGGTTGCTGCTGAGCTTCCATCGTTTACTTAATGATCAATGCCACTCTCACACCACACTACCTACTTCATGGACCACACTTTTCCCATAACCTCAATAGGTTTTGTGTTCCAATCAATTGTTGGCATTTTTCTCTTTTCACCTCTTCTAGAAGATTTAAAAGTGCAATTGTTTCATGTTATTGTTAAAGTAATTCTCTTTGTAAAATTAAGTCTTGATTTGAGTTTTTTCAATACCAAATGTCTTACTTCAAATTAATATTACATGGTAATTGAATTCTTTTCTGATTACAATTTGAATTTTGTTAAAATTATTTTTTTCATAATAAATTAGTTTTACATCTTTAATTTATAATCCTTTTTTATTTTATAAAGTTTGAATCGAATTAATATGAAATTTTATTATTTTTCAGAATATCTCAGAAATTTCTTGGATTTTCTGGACTTCTCAAATTATTTTTGAGTTTGCCGAGGGAATGCAGAATATTCAAGTTTTTTGGGAAAAAATCAACATAGCATTGTGAACTCTGATGGATTATGATTCAAATGGACCCAAACCCTTGATATTAAAACTTTAAACCCCAAAATACATTTACGAAGAACAATTGAACCTCAAAGTACAAATAACCCACCTTTTTACATTTAGCCTTTATCAATTCAGGATTTTGGGATCACTTTTAGGATTTTTTAATTGATCATTAGGATTTCTTAATTGATTGTTTTTTTCCAATTACAGCTTGCGACAAGACCTGGATCATCTGAGTCTTTACAACCGTTGATCGAACTTGCCAAGAATCCGAGTGCTAGCACCGTAGTTCTTTCTGGATATTCTGGTGGCAAGGATGATAGAGCTAAGCAATCCATCGAAAAGGTTGCTAGAAATATTGGCACTTTTTGGGGTCTAACTGCTAGTTTGAGTAGATTTCTCAGCGACATATGCTTAAACATTTTGTATTGAAGCAGGTTTCTGAGTATTCAACTACAAGCAGGGAAGATTTTACCAATGCCGAGTCTGGGGGAGCAGACTCAGCTGGTTTCCGTGAACAGGTAATTTTTTTCTTTTTTGTACTTTATTTTCATTCCTTACTTTATCTATATCATTTTGATACCTGTTTTTAGAGTGTAAGTTGAGTAAAATATGTACCCAAAATCGGTAGTGACTTGGAGTTAAGAAACTGTAACCTGCATCCTCATTTGTTTGCATCAGTTTAGTTCTGATCTGATTCTGTTTCCTGCTGTTAGGATCAATAGATATATCCTGTAGGGTTTTCTATTCTATCTTTTCATTATTTTATAAACTCTTATCTCTCTGTCTCCGTTTCGTGCTTCTAGGGACTGCAATGTTGTTTGTCAGTTCACTGAGTTCTATAATAAGTTATTGTTTTTGCCTTTTTGCAGTTCAAATTAATTCCTGAACTTATTTGGGAAATTTGATACAAGAATTTCTCGTTTCTTTTTTGGTTGTACTTCTTTATTATTTGGTTCTATGTGATAGCTCTGGGCCTCTGTCCGGAGGCAGGTTACTTAAACAAAAGAAGTTAGGGGGAGGGGGTGCTCGGTTACAGCCAGAGTGATATAGAATATGCAATAACCTTTGATTCTGGCAGGCAACCAAGTAGAACATATGAATCCTGGTGATTGAAATACTTCTGCAGAAAACATGGGTCTTTAGGATACTAGAATTGACAGAGCTACCCAAGGTTCTGGCATGTGCAGTGGAGTTCAGTGGTCTTTATGATTCTCTCTTTCCAAACATCTCTCTCTTTCTCTCTGTGTGTATGTGTTAATACTCAGATGGATCAATTCCAATTATTAAATTATACAGGTTGTTAAAAGCAATTAAATACCATTCTCAGCATGAAAGTAGCAAACGAGACATGTAACAAATATAAGGATGCAATATATATGACAGTCCTCAATGTATAAACCTTATAAAGATGTATAAAAACCTTAATAGATTGAGAGAATTTACAACTAAACACCTCCAAAATATAAATGCCAATACTGAATCTCGAATATACAAGACAGGTCCTGCTATCTGAAATACATGCCATTTAAATTAAAGAGTATGTTTCACAAGACTGTAAATGTATGTGTTAGTCTATCAAGATAAAGATCTACATCTGTCTCTGCAGCTGGAAACCTCGAGAGAGAGAGAAGGGTGGAGAAAATGTGCTAACTGGAGAAGAGAAATATAAGCAGGATGACCAGCTCTAGCACCTGGAAAGTAACCATGAATAAAATGGGTCAAAACCCTAGCAAGTTGCTAAACTATCAACTAAAATCAGATATATATACAAATGGTAAATTCACAGTTTATATAACTAATAATGATAGGCCAACTTATATAAAGAAACCCCTCAATGTATTTAATTAATTCCTTAGTTTCATCAATTAATTAATCCCTCAATTAATTATAACGTAACTGACATTTCCCCCCTTCTCCCCAACCATTTCAAGAAACATGCGGTACGTCATACAAAACCCTCACACAAACGTAGCCACTTGCTTTACAGTGCCGAGGAAGCCGTAGCCACCATGCTAAGTAGTGTCAGATTTCCACCACACCGTGTGACGCACCAAAAGTATATATCAAACCGTACGCCTGAAGTACACCAACATAAGAGTGTTCATTCTTGGTACACTACACACCCAAAATCCGTTTTCATTGATTTATTCATTAAATAACGTTCATAGTCTCAGTCGTACTATATCACTCATTATTATATCTGGATTACCCAATTACCCCACCCCTTGGGTCATTTTAAATAAGGAATTAAGACAAGCGTTATGCCATTACATTAGTAACTAAAGGGGCGCTACGTCTAACATGGAACTACTCCTAAACCGAAGCATTAAATAAAAGGTGAATTGATTAATTAAAGGTTCTAAAGTCGTCACCCCCATCCGTCTCTAAATTCCATGTGTGGGCCGTCTCATAAAATTGAAATCCAAATAAGGAACCCCTGATACACTTTGTTCAGATAGGTTAGTCGTTAAGATAATTTATTAGTTAAAGATTTATTAGGAATTGTAAGAGAGTAGTCTAATTTAGGGGAAATACTCGATTTTAGCACGTGTTTGACTTGAGCAACTTCGGTTGCGCCTACGTATCCGTTATGCTCGGAATCAAAGTCAGCGTAGTTCGTGGGTTCGTACTATTTGCCGAAAAACTCATTGTGGTGGTTTTTTGGAGAGATGGGAGGTGTTGCCACTCTTCTCAAAGAACTCATCTCAAAACTCTCTCTAAAACCTCATAAGATAAGAAAATCACCCTCCTCTTCCAAGAAGATCCCCCTCAAATGTATGGGGGTAGGGCTTATTTATAGCAAAACCAACCCAAGTGGGTCGCCACATGTCAATTAACTCGTGGTGACACATGTCCTATTTTAAGTGGCATGTGTCCCATAACATATGTCAAAACTCTCAATACTAGAATATTGTCTAGTTAATATGTAAATAACACACAAATTCGCGTGATATGTTCGACGCGCATAATAATACCTCAGTCGCATAAACACATGGACTTTTGTCAATATTAATCATCTCTAATCTCATTTAATAATTTAATGAGAGGCTTATCATTAAGCCCCTCCTACATTTGCCCCCTCCTACATATAGTTGATATATTGATACATGTCTGAAATATATCGACTGTATGTACGAAATAATTTTAGTCAGTTTTCATATGTTTGATCGACCTGTGGATCGTGGGTAATAATCTCATATCTCATTTCATCTTGATGATGTACTTTTACCTCATATATCACATTTTATGATATAATGCAATCTCATATTTCATATCTCAGTTATATGATATACATCAATTTTATATCTCATATCTTAAATCCCATTTTGCAGCTTTGATCTCATAGGTTATTCCGAAGGACCTCGTTTATCATTATTTTCATACGAATGATATACACCGAGTGTTTCCCCCATTCCTATTTAAATGAACATGCATCCACATTTTTATTGCGATTGTTTGTAACTCTGCTTTGGTAAAGAGTATTATCATGAACACATAATAACTACCTCAGCATTCTCTTTCATCATTCTCAACCAAGCTTGGTGAAAGTATTATTACGGTTTACATAATAACTACTTCATCGTCCTTGATTAATCTTTTAGTGCATGCACATGTTGTTTGACTTGTTTTAATCATGATGAGGTTTCTTGTGCATGCCTGTATTATTGACTCGCTCAAACGACCACTTTTTAATGTTTTTTCACAAACTCACACCTATAAGGTGACTTAATGATGAGAACACACTTGTCAAGGTTTCTCGTAAACTCCACCGTTAGAGGTGACTTAACAATGAAAACACACTTGTTAAGTTTTTTTCGCAAACTCCACCGTTAGAGGTGACTTACAATGAAAACACACTTGTTATGACTTAACAATGAAAACACACTTGTTAAGGTTTTTTCGCAAACTCCACCGTTAGAGGTGACTCAACAATGAAAACACACTTGTTAGGCATCTGTTAGTTTTAGATAGACATCATAACTAATGCTCCTATGTAAAATATCATGGAATTTTGATGTAAGGCATGAAATATTATAAGTACGAAAATCATATACTTATCTGAGATGAAGTTGCATATTTTTTTCCCATAAATCTTTGAGAAGAAGTTGTGTTGTCAACCTCTTTTCTCCATCTTTGTCCACTTTTCCGAGTGCGAACGAGGCGTTACATAATGAAAATCACGAATACCTCCCCAACAGAGTCGCCAAATGTAAGAGAGTAGTCTAATTTAGGGGAAATACTCGATTTTAGCACGTGTTTGACTTGAGCAACTTCGGTTGCGCCTACGTATCCGTTATGCTCGGAATCAAAGTCAGCGTAGTTCGTGGGTTCGTACTATTTGCCGAAAAACTCATTGTGGTGGTTTTTTGGAGAGATGGGAGGTGTTGCCACTCTTCTCAAAGAACTCATCTCAAAACTCTCTCTAAAACCTCATAAGATAAGAAAATCACCCTCTTCCAAGAAGATCCCCCTCAAATGTATGGGGGTAGGGCTTATTTATAGCAAAACCAACCCAAGTGGGTCGCCACATGTCAATTAACTCGTGGTGACACATGTCCTATTTTAAGTGGCATGTGTCCCATAACATATGTCAAAACTCTCAATACTAGAATATTGTCTAGTTAATATGTAAATAACACACAAATTCGCGTGATATGTCCGACGCGCATAATAATACCTCAGTCGCATAAACACATGGACTTTTGTCAATATTAATCATCTCTAATCTCATTTAATAATTTAATGAGAGGCTTATCATTAAGCCCCTCCTACAGGAATAAATTAATTAAAACTTATGAGGATTACATATTCAACCTCCAGACCCAACCGTAATCCGTCCAACACAAGTCACATCAATCATAATCCAACAAGCCATCACAAGTTTATCCTGTACTCCTTCTATCTCATCTAAGTGATTAATTAATTATCATCAACATAATGCAAGTCTTGCATTGGATTCTTACATAAATTATTCATACATTCAATTATAAGAGTGTATTTTAACACAAGGGCTTTTATTCATAATTCAAGAGTTTCAACATAGTCTAATCACAACAAATGAATAAGAATCATAATTTTTACCAAAGTTTTCTAAGCCATAAATAAGAATCATCAAACTAAAATCTCATCGATTAGGTACTTTTTACCAAAGGTACTACTCTCAATGCTAATGGTACCAACCTTACTAAGCACATACATATTATAATTTAATTAAGCCTTAAACATGTCCATATTACTCATCATCTAATCCAATTAATCAAAATCCCAAGATGAAGCTACAAACCCTAAATTATCAATTTACTATTCAAGGTTAATTTCTCACATTAATTAGGAATAAGACTTAATGTAAAACATGTGAGAATAATCAATTTCACCTAATTAAAATTATTCACTAGGAAATCTTAAATCCTTAAAAGGTTTCTAATTCATTTAATTCTGCAATTAGGTTTAGCTGAAATTTAACATAAGCATATATGAAAGGAGAGGAGTAGATACTTGCCTCACAAGATGGATTAGAACTTGACCTGAAGTGAGAAATGTAGACTTGAAAATACTAGGTTTGAAACCCTTTTGAAATATTCTTTGAATAGCTTGTTATGTTTGATTAGAAAGCTTCCCTTTGAGCTCTTGTCTGAAACCTTGAAAATTTCTTGCTTTGATTATGGAGGAAAATATTTTGAAGTAGAATTTAGAGAGCTCTAGGGTTTTCTCGGTGAAGAAGACACATAGAATAAAGGGCTGATGTGAAAATGAAATGAGGCTTTAACAGAAAGGGGGTTTGAAGTTGCGTACAAATTAAGGGGCTGTAATCCCTTTAAAATCTCCAACCTTCTATAATGGCCACCTGGACCCGCTATAGCGACGGCCACCTCGCCATAGCGATTTTGTTGGCCCGCTATAGCGGCCCCAAGCCCAACATAGTGCTACAATCATTTCTTTTTTCCGTGCTAAATAAAACCCTTGAACTTAAAACTTAAGACTCAAGTAATGCTGTAAAACTTAAGACTCAAGCAATGCTGTAAATACCCTTATACCCCTGACCTTAAACCCAAATCCCTCAAATGACCGACTCATAAAATAACTTATAATAATTACCATATTAGCCCTAGATTATTTTGAAATTTTACTTAAGCCCACACAACTTCAACAATTTATCAACTAAGCTATATATTTTCAAGTTTTTTCATTTCAACTTTAAATTCCCATAAATAATTATAAATTTACTATTTATGTTATTAGATAAATCCAAAAGCCCAATTAATTAATTAAAATGTTCCCAATTAATTTATTATTTATTTCTCTTAATATTTATGCAGTATTACACACTCCCTCTCTCAAATACACACACAGGCGCACATAAAAATGATACAAAGAAAATGGACAACTTGGTAATTTAACACGTAGTGCTATTTTGAAACTTTATAATGGAGTTCGTGACTATATTAAATCCAACCATATGTTTGATTTTGGCTAGTAAGCCTTTGGTAAGATTTCATTTAGTTTTTTCCCCACTTAAATACCTCCATAATTTGGCTTCAGAATTATACCTATCACGAATTTTATTAAGCTTTGGTAATATTAATTTTTGGTACCTCTTAACAATTGGTGGAGCTCTTCAATCTTCCCCTCATCCATTGCTTAGCCATTGTCCTTGGTCCTAAGTCTCCGAGTCAACCCATGGCCGTACAACCTGGGAGGCCTTCCCTTTCCACCCATGCTTCATGAGTGTTTCCCATTTCCAATCAATGTTTGAATGTGAACTATACTCCTCGACTAGCCAAACAGACGGTTGGCCTTTGCCATTTAACCTCTCTTCCCATGTGCCTAGGAATATTTAGTGACAACCTCTAAATTATTAAGCTTAACTGTCATGGTCCTTGCATAGGACCTCTTAAAAAAGGATTAAAAAACAAAAAAGATTAAGAAAATAAAGGCCTAATCATGGATTAGTCCCATTTCTTGGTCAAAGATGCATAAAATCTATTGACTTTTCTTTAATGCAACAAGTCCTTTTTTCATAATAGAGCACACATGTTTACACAATTGTATTTATAAAACCACTTAATCTCTCTCTAAATACAAACACATGCATACCACTCTCTTTCTCTCTAGCAACTCTACCCCCACCCCAACCCCCATAGGAGCAGCACCACCCCTGCCAGAGCAATCGCCAGAGTCTCTCTCTCTCTGTGCACAAACGGCACCATCGCTGTCGCTGAAGGTGTATCGCCGGAAAAAGTGGAGTTTTTATAGAAAGATAATTTATCCGTTTCGTTTTTTTCATCAAAAAATATCGAACATGGGTCTTGTTATAAATTTTGTGAATTTTGAATTTGTAGATTTGAAGTTACGGACTTTTAAAGATTTGTTGATTTTTTTTTTGAAAAGCAAGGTTGTTACGAGTTGAGATATTTTGAGGGTATCTTGTTCATTTTAATCCATTGAGTTGGTAAAATAGGACTTTTGACACCATCGAACTAATCAAAAGATCTCTTGCATTCATTGGGCCAAGTCAATGGGACTTGTCATCAATTACCCAAAAAATAATTTTAAAAATTAAAAAGGGAAAAAGTTTAACAATTCAAAACAAAAAATACAGGCCCCCTTTGGTCGAGAAATCAAATCTCATCACCATACTCTCTCTCTCTCTCTCTCGATTTCGAAATCAATATGCAAGCCCTTCAATCTGGAAATTGATTTCAAACTTCGATAGCACCCAATCAAATTGATCTGCCACAAGTCGCCATTCCATAGAACCAAAAAGGGTTTTATTTATGGCAAATAATGGTGGCAAAGTCAATTCAGGTTTTGTTTCTTTTTCGGGTCTAGACTTAGGGTTCGATTCCCGGTGGGATTCGACTTCCAGTTGGCAGTGGCTTCATTCTTCGGCGAGGTTGACGGCGGGGTTTGATTTGATGCTGGGGTGGTAAGCAGAGGTGAGGTTTGTGTGTGAGAGTGAGAGGAGATTTTCTTGAGTTTAATTTTTTTTTTCTTTGTGTACACTCTTTAAATTATGTTTCTTAAAATTCTTGTTTGTTTTTTCTTAAAATCTTTTATTCTCTAAAAGGTCATATTATCATTAAATCTAGTCAAAAGCAGTACTTGAGTGAAAAAAAACCCTTTCTTTATAATCTATTAGGCCTTAGGAGTCTAGTTAATGGGTTAGGATTGATATGATAGATGTAGTATGGTCAATTTCTTATATGGTTGACATGAGCTGTAGCATATTTGACATGAGCTGTAACAGGGTTCTTGGTCATATTCTGTGTAAAATAATTTTAGGGTTATTTTGGGTTTGGAACCCATTAACTATTCGTTATTGAATCAAATCCCAATAGTTTTCACTTCTTGTTGTTTGGCCCCGTTTTGATGGATTCCGTGATTTGACCGTTAAGTAACTTATTTTCATGCCTAAAATATCTAATATATCCTTCCCTCATTCATTCATTATTTAACAACCATGATTTATAAAATAAGGTTTTTTATTTAAAAAAATGTTTTGTAAAATAATTAAAAAAAATATTTTTGAAAAACTGTTGTTTTTAAACTGTTTTTTGTATATTAATTGGGAAAGCTCTGTTAAAAGATAAAAAATTGCTTTCTATATAAAAAAACTATTTTCTTATATAAAAAATTGTACTTTATTTATAAAAAAACTGTTTTCTTATATAAAAAATTATGCTTTATTTATAAAAAACTTTCTTCAACTGTTTTCTATAAACAAATACTGGCAAAAACAGTTAAAACATTTTTTTTTGTTTTCAAAAGTTAAAAAAACGTTAAAACATTTCTTTCATATATAAACAAAACCTTTTAAAAAAAAGGTTTACTATAAAAAATAGTTTTCAAATAAAAACAATAAAACATTTTTTTAACTTTGAAACAGTTTCTTTATTTCTTAAAACAGATAAAAATGGCAAAAACAGTTTTTATATATATAAATAACTGTCTTTATATAAAAAAACTGTACATAATTCATAAAAAACAGTTTATTTTTTTTACTTTTCAAAAGCTAAATAACTGTTGCAAACAATTTTTTTGTGTATAAAAATCCTTAAAAACAGTTTCTTATTTTTAAAACAGTTGAAAGCCGTTCTTGACACTTTAAAAACATCCTTGTTAAAAAAAAAAACTGTTCAATTTTTTTTTTTGTAACTATTAAAACAATTTAGACAGTTTCTTTATTTCTTAAAGCAGTTAAAAAGGTTAGAAACAATTTTTTATTAAAAATATAGTTTTTTTTATTTTTAGAATTGTTTTTTGTAGAAAAATGTTATCAAAAAAAAAATTATACAAAAGCTAACTGCTTGAATAAGTAAAGAACTGTATTGAAAAATGTTTTTTTAATAAAAAAATTAAATTATTTTTTTATAAAAGAATAAGAAAAATGTTTTTGTAATAACAAACTGTTTTTTCAAATAATCAAAACAGAATTATATTTATTTGGAAACAATAATTTAATTTTTTAACATGTTTTTATAAAAAAAAATGTTTTAATAAATAATGGTTGTTAGGTAATGAATGAGGAAGGGCCATTATAAACATTTTATGTATGATAATGAGTAACTTTGCAGTCAACCGATAGAATCAATCAAAATGGTGGTCAAATCCCGAGAAACGAAAATTATGGGGGTTTGACTCAATAAAGAGTAGTTAATGGGTGCCCAAACCAAAATAACTCATAATTTTATTGGGTCTTAAAGAAGAATCAAAATTACATCGAAGAGGAAGAAGAATCAAAATAAAACTGGAATCTTAGTATGGTTTCATTCTTAACATCACTGTCGCAACAAACAGTATAAATATAAATCGAAAAAAACCATACTACTAAATGAATAGGATGAAACAACATGCATAGATAATAATAAATGTGAACCGAATAAACCATCGTTCACCAAGTAGTAATCATCCGACTGAATAAAAATAAATAAAAACTGAATACTGAAATAATATCCCGACATTAAATAAAATCCTATCCAAGCTATGGGCAACATGTCCAAAATGAAATATTGGAATGGTAATCCTGTAGTGTCCACAACTACTGCAACGGCAAGAAATGATCTATCCTTGTTGTCCCGGCTGTTGCTACTGCATTGGGGTTTTGAAAGAAAACAAGAAATCAAAAATTGTCGCGGGTCAAAGCCCAAAAAGCTTAAAATTATTTTGCAAGTAACTAAATATTTTAAATCGATAAAACACAGTGTATGACTTTCATAATTAACCGGTCGCACTCATATGAGATAAAATCTCACCTCTCATCTTCAGTGTGCACCTAATGCATTCATTTTATCATCGTAATTAAACTACCCATTCTAACCAGGAGATATAACTGCTATCCAAGCCCAATCCCGTTAATACTCTCTATTAACTAAGTATAAAATACCTTCACTAGGTATACGTTCATAGGCAATATCATAGCGACACACGTGCTATAGATAATTATTCACCTAATATATATATAACATAACTACACTCATGCTATAAATAGATATACACACTACTCGTTATATACGTATAACAATATCCCCAGACCATAGACCTCGCGGATACATCCCATTAGGCTCCACGCATCACACTGAGCCACCGGGTCAGAATCTCACCACCGAACCCAAACGTAAACATATACAACGGAGGCGGTTATAAACATACGTCCGGAGGTCGCGACCTTACCACATCATATCCAACCGGTCTCCAAACCAATAGCTATCCTCAAACATGGATAGTGGCCAATCCTATAGTATTATGACCCGGGGAATCAATCCGACACCTGCTGGTCAACGTCAGGGTGGATTGCCCACTACGCGCAACCTCCTACGATAGCACTACCGAGTAGGTATGTTTAATACAAATAATAATCAATCACACACACACGCACTTATATACAAGTCCTCCGATATATATATATATATGGATATTCTCAGGTGCGAACCAAACCGTGCGCACCCGGTGCGGACTTTGTCCTCTTCCTCACGTGGTCCCCTCGTGGTCCCTAAAGACATTTTGTTATTTTCTTTAGATGATCCCCCTCTTGTCTTATATTAAAACCTTAATTTAAGACTAGATATTTAAAAGATTTATAGTTTAGACCCAAATTGGTATCAAGACCTTAAGAACTTTAGAAACTCACCAAATTCCGACCAAACCCCTAATTCTGGTATCAGAGCCATAAGACGTTCCTTTTGACTTATAGTAAAAAGACTTTAATGCCCTTGGGATTTATCCCTCGCATTTACCAAGATATTTTTGGATCCAACTCAGACTACCAACCTATACCATAACTGATTTAGACTCAGAAGGTTGTTTAACCACACACATAAAAGGTTGTTCACACGTTGAACATATCCCAGCAAAATACGCAGACAGTAGACAAGTCACTGCTAGTGCTATTAATAGTATAATAGACCAAAATAAGTGTATACTCCTTATATTAAGACAATTAATAAAAGACACCCAAACCCTAGAAACAGAGATAAAAAATATCTCTAAAAGACTACTAGAAATAGATAATCAAATCCCAGTAGACTTAGTATATGTTTTACAAGAAATAAATATTAAGACTAATCATATAGAAGTCCTTAACAAAGACATCTTAGAAATTAAAACCTTAACAAAAAATCAAGACAGTGAGTTAATTAAACTTACTAAAGAACAAGTTAAGCTTATCCCTAAATTAGATAGTTATCTTCCTAATGGAGATAGTTAGATCAGACTGGAATGAGGTACCAAGAGACCTCTCCATTCAGACTTTATCAGAATTTTATCAAAAAATTTTAGAAAAAATAAATGATGATAGATTTTATTATAAGATAAATGAGAATGAGATTGCCAACGTTGCTAAAGCAACTAGACTTATATTAGAAAGATTAAATTTAATTTCTACATCCATAGCAGCTACCCAAGACTATAACAGTAGCTTTGTTAAAGACTTACATTTAGATTTAAAGGCTAAGACAGAAGGATTAACCACCTTTTATACAGACTTTGTTAGATTCCAACAAAATTTAGCAAATTACCTCAATAATAGGGAAAGCCATAACCTATCCAAAATGGATAGTATCATTAATGAACTTAGACTAGACCTGGCCCAAGTAGAAGAAAAATACAAAGAAATTATAAACGGAATTAAGGCCGTATATAATAAACCATCCCAAGCAAAAATACTCTCCTTTTATTCTAACTCGGTTAGATAAAATTGAAAAGACTGTAAAAGCCATAGAAATTAGATCTATGCAACAACAAGAAAAAGATAATGAAGTAAAAGACTATATTACTAATGTTGGTAAAACCATAGTTAATTCCCTAGCTAGACATAGTGAAGAAACTTCTGAGAAGACTAGAAAAGAGAATAAAAATTTTAAAGAAGAAATCATTGGTCAAATAAAAAGGCAAAAAGATTATTCAGACTTCTTAGAAAGAATTGAAAAAAGACTTGAACGAAAACATGTTGCCACCTGTAAAGTTAGAGAATCCCCTCCTATAGAAACTAGAGAAGGAAATACCATAGGTAGACGAGTCATAAATGACAGATTAGATAAGACTAGTCAGATAGTTAGCTCTATCCCAAATATTGAACAGAGTAATCATATGCTCCAAAGACTTAAAGATTCATCCTCCAATGTTAGGACCTGGTGGAAAGAGAGAAATTTCACCAATCCTCTCCAATGGAAAGAATGAGGTGAAGTTAACTGGAAGATTGTTGAAGATTCCATCCATAACGGACAACTTCTAGCCGTTAGATACATAGACTTGTTTAAAGAAGGTGCCACTCCTAAGACTCCTAATTATAACATGACTTACCATTGTAGGAATCATGTGTTAGACAAATCCTGTACTGAGCTCCAAATGTTTGACTCAGAATGGCTTAGATCTAGAGGAACTGATAGGAAGTTCCAATTCCTAACCTTTGGACTCTTTCAAGCAAGAATCCAAGGATTACATAGACCTCAGAATAATATCAACATATTATGTTGCTTAGTAGATAAAAGATGGAAGGATTTTGAGAAGAGCCTTATTGGGATAGCCCAATTGGAAATGTCAGACAACATAAGATACTTTAATGTCATTCCGGCATTTACAGTAACCGTAGACACAGCCACACATTTCAAGTTAATCTTATATGCTAGTGGCTATGAAGACTATATTATCCCAGACGCTAATATAAATATAGAATTCCAAAGCTATGTGAAGTTCTCCCAATTTCCTTATGAAGGAATGCAATCGGGAATTCCTAGCGGTAGACTTAATTAAGAAATCTTAGTTAAAACTAATGTTTCAGACTATAATCATACTTACAGTATTAGGAATACTGGACCTATGAAAGAAAAAGCTAAGACCCTCTGACAATTACCAGAATTTCAAGAAACTAAGACTATACAAAATAAACCCTTGTTTATTAATCAAGACGATGTCACTGGAAATGTTACCATCCAGTTTGGACCTCCTAAGATTTTCAATAAGAATATCCAGACCGAAGAAATTAGATTTAGGAATATAGGAGAAGCCATAATCAGTGATCCTTCAGAAGGAGAATGTAGTAGTAAGATTAATGCTAGTTTACTAAGACAAGCCTCGATAATTAGGCCTAGAAGATCATTTGAACAAAAAGACTTAATTAAACAAAAAGCTCGGATCCAAAACTTTGGACAAGAACCCTCAGAATTGGATATGAAGACATTTAAAGATCACCTTAAGAAAAGTCATTCGGTTAGATTTCAAGAAAGAGAGATTTAATATGATAGCTCAAGAGCGTATATTAAAATTAAAAGAATCTAAGAATACAAAAGAACTTCTTAGAAACCTAAGACTAATAGAAGAAGGAGAACAAATATTAATTCCATCTACACAAGTAGAACCTAGTAAACAAGAGATAGGAAGTAGTAGTAGGCTAGAAGATGCTCCTAGACTTTTTAGTAAACCAATAGGAATAAATATTTTTATATACTCAAACACCGTAGTTAAGACTAAACCTGATTATATAAAAGACTTTCCAACTAGTGACAAGAGTTTCACTCCTGTTAAGACTATGGAAAGCCAAGCTATAAATCCAGTAGGTATATACCTTAACCTAGACAATGTTCAAGATAGGAAAAAGGCCTTCGATGAATGGCGTAATCAGATGAACATGTGTTTTGCATCTAATGAACAATGGGATGCAAGTTCATGTAAGCAGTGCGCTCAGCAATCCATTAGAGGTATTGCAAAAGATTACTTAGATAGTTTAAGAAATGCTACAGATGAAGACTCCTTAGCAAAGGTTGAGAAGATGAAAGAAAACTTAGAAGAAAGATCAATTGAAGAATATATTCAATTGTTCACATCAGAATTTCTTGGAGCTGGACATCTAGCTCAAATCAATGAACAAGACCTAGCAAAAACTAAGTTAGCCCTCCTTAGCATTTGCAAATTAGATAAGATAAATGAATATAGCAATAATTATGAGCAGCTATATTACCAAATTAAAGACTTTGGAGAGACTTTAAAAGATGTATACTTTAGAAAGATACCAGCCATAGGACAAATCCTAATTAATGAATATAGGAATTGGCCAGGAGTAGTTGGAGTTAAGAACAACTCCCTTGGTGAAAGAATCAATTTCGCCAAAGACTATCATATTTAAGAGACGTGATATAACTCAAGGAAAGTTGATAGAAGAAACTTTCAAGCAGATCCCTTCAATCAAAGACGAAAGAGACATCGCTCCAATCCAATGGGGATGTGGAAGTGAATCTAAGAAATTCAAAAAGAAATTAGAATGGAAACATAGGAAGTTTAAGACTAGACCTTTAGGATTTCCAAAGAAATATAAATTTAGACCATCTACTACCTTTAGGGAAAAGAACTAAGACTAAGAAAAATAGATTTAACCGAAGAAGATACTTTAAGAAGAATACTAGTAAATATAAGAAGGTTCCTAGTTATAGGAAAGAAAAAGATGTAGCTCAATCTAAGACTGCCACCAAAGAATGTTGGACTTGCGGCAAAGAGGGACACTTTGCTAAAGACTGCCCTAATAAGAAAGATAAAGAAAGTATTTGACTATGTAGATCAAGAAGAGTTAAATATCCTATATGCTATAGAAATATCAGACATAGAAGATG
Source organism: Sambucus nigra (assembly GCA_949130495.1). Classification (NCBI taxonomy): domain Eukaryota; kingdom Viridiplantae; phylum Streptophyta; class Magnoliopsida; order Dipsacales; family Adoxaceae; genus Sambucus; species Sambucus nigra. The sequence goes on from OX422214.1 coordinate 53,739,349, forward strand.
ATGACAATACTAGTATCTATAGTGCATATATAGATAGTGACTCGGAAGACTATAATAGTGATACTGATGAGTACGAAGACTCCCAGGATACCCTAGACTTATATATGCTGCAGACTGATTAAAGCGATCTAGATGATGAATATATAGACTTTGAAGATGCTTGGTATAAATGTATATTAAGCCCATTCTTAAAGAAAAGATGGACAGTTAGTAATCCTGAGTTACTAACCTATATACCTAGATGCTACTTTGATGAAAGACATTATTGCACATTTGAAATGAAATGTAGCTAGAAAGACTTTAGATGTGTAGAATGCTTTGAGACTATATAAACAAAATTATTTATGGTTTGTATTATTCGTCAACTACACTACCATGAAGACTGTTGGAGAATTAGATTTAGAGCAATTTATACTAGCCAGTATGACGCTCAAATAGACTTAGATATGAAAACATATTATCAAGACATTGATAGAAATATAGCCAAAAGATTGCAAGAAAATGAAGACTTCAAAGGAAAGGGAATTTCCTATGATTTAGAAGAATACCATTCTGATAGTAGTTCACAAGACCAAATACCCTTAGATTTTATAGATAAACCTCATAAAGGAATATCTATTTTAGAAAAGAACAATTTAGGAATTTCTACTAAACCACATGCTTGTTTTGTAGAATTATTTGTTCAACATAAAGACTATCCTAAAAGACTTTCAGCTTTTATAGACAAAGGGTGCTCTCAGAGTATTTGCAAGGCTAATGCCTTCCCTGAAGATTATTTTTTAGAAAGCACTCAAGAAATCTATGGTAAAGTGGCTAATGGAGATCCATTTACCTTATATTTTCAGACTATTCCTATTTATTTTAAATTAGGAAATCAGACCAACAAAACCGTTAATCATCGGTTTTGGATAATGGATCCTTGTCCTAGTTTCACAGGAAACATTATTTTAGGACAAGACTTTATTAGTAAATATCATCCTTATGCTCAGTATAACGATAAGATATTAATTAGTGATAAAGAGGAATTTAATATTAAAGCCCCTCTAATAGATCCCAAGATGCCTTTGATCTTATGCAGGTCAAACCCAATTATAGACCCATAAAACATCAGAGTTCTTCAACTGAGCATGGTGGACCTAGACCTACAACCCAACAAGAAGCCTTAGAAATTACTAAACCCTTACAAAAAGAGTGTAAATGTCCAGCCCAAAAGTGTTATAAGCAAATAGCGCTTATACAAAAAGACATCTTAGATCAAGCCCAGCATACCTTATTATAGGTTCAAGCTATATCCAAACAGAAGAAAATGGATATTGAAGTAGAAAAAGAAAAGATTAGGCAACTAGCAGAGCCTAATTTAGGAGAAAATCCCATCGCTAAGTGGGATAAAGACCAAAGTTATTGTGAAATCATCCCTATTAACCCAGACGCCACTATTAATGGTGGAACCTATAAAAAAAGATATTCACAAGAAGACAGAGAAGAATTCAAGAAAGACATAGATGAAATGCTTAAATTAGGCATTATTACAGAAAGTAAAAGTAGACATAATACCCTAGCCTTCTATGTTCAAAATGAATCTGAACGTAAAAGAGGAAAAAGACGTATGGTTATAGATTATAGACAATTAAATAAGAATTGTGAATTTGATTCTTACAAGATACCAGACAAGAATAATTTGATCAATTTGATTGAAGATCGAATTATATTCAGTAAGTTTGATTGCAAATCAGGCTTCTGGCAAATTAAGATGCATCCATACAGTATTATTTGGACAACCTTTGGTGTGCCCCAAGGAAAATACGAATGGCTAGTAATGCCATTTGGATACTTGAATGCTCCTCAAGTTTTCCAAAGAAGAATGGATAATATATTTAGACCTTATTCAGAATTTTGTCTTGTTTACATCGATGATATTCTTGTAGCCAGTAAGACTGAGATAGAACATGTAGATCATCTTAAAAAAATTATTTTAGAATTAAACAGACATGGTATTGTTATTTCCGAAAGGAAAATACAATTATTTCAGATTGAGATAGACTTTGGGAATGCATATTAATAAAGGAAAATTATCCTTGGCAGAACACATAACCAAAAAGATATTTGAGTTTCCATACCAACTTAAAGATAGAAAACAATTACAATCATTTCTAGGATTGCTTAATTGTGCTGCAGACTTTACTAAAGACTTTGCTTCAAAAAGACAAAGCTTAACTGCCAAATTAAAAGGAATAAACAAAACCAATCCCTTTTATTGGACTAAAGATGATTTTGAAGTCATAAGACAAATTAAAGATGCATTCAAGAATATTCCTTTACTTGAACTGCCTAATGCAGAAGACCAGTTTATAGTAGAAACAGATGCATCTGATAAACAATGGAGAGCAGTATACTTTGCCATTGATCATCAGACAAAAAAGAAGAAACTTTGTAGACATAGTTCTGGAACCTTTACAGACCCGAAAACAAGATACACTGCCCATGAAAAAGAAGTTTTAGCCATAGTAAGGGCAATAGAAAAATATATGCTATTTCTTAGACCTAAACATTTTACTGTTTATACTGACTCTTCTTATGTAGTAAAATTTAGAGATTTAGACTTGTCCAAATCAAGGACTAATAGACTAATTAGATGGCAACAATTGCTTAATGGTTATGACTTCTCTGTTATACATATTAAGGGAAGTAAAAACACCATTCCAGACATTATATCAAGAGAGCCAATGTTTGCTAACACTAATATGATTTCATGGTTTATGTTACAAACAGAAGAGTTAGAAGACATGAGTTCCTCTGGAACGAATAGACTGAACAGGGAAGACGTTGCAGACTATCTTAGACGCGTAAGACCAAATGCTGGTGTAACGCAAAGACAGACTCATATTCAAGACTCTCAAGAAAGACCAATCTTAGAGAACTTTGATGATATCTTGGTTCCTCCAGGGAAATCTAGACAAGAAATTATTGCTCAAAATAGACTCATTGGGAAGATGTACTTTCCCCAATATTGACCCGATCAAAGATACCCAGACTTGATCAAATTTAGACGAGAATTTTCAGAAGACGAAAATACTCTTATAGACGTCATATGGTGGAATGTGAAGAATAAATTATGGATCGAGTTCAAACAAAATTTGGTAGCCATTGCCAGATTCATGAGGACTCAAAGACTTGCAGTTACCCAGCTCAGTGGTACTGCTGTGCCTAGAACTCAGACTCAGACTTATGCTCAGACTCATGGAGAAACCTCCAAAACTAGACCTGCTGATTTCTGTTATCAGAAAAAGACTTTTAAGATTAAGATTGTTATACCATTTGGTCATAATAATCTCTTATTATTGGAAGACTTTAAAAAAGAAACTAATAACATTATTGATCATTTTAATATATTATTATCATAAATAAATGGAGATGCCTTAATAATCAAAGGTTTCTTCAAAGACGTTCCAAAAACATATCTTTTTGGAAAATCAGACATGGCTCATGTAACTCTTGCAGACCACGGGTTCATTAGGCTCGTTCAGATAAAAGATATTGAAGACTCTGTTGCTCTTGGTAAAATAGTCCATGAGTACGTGAAGAAGGTAGAAGACTTCCTTCCTCTATTTGCTAGAATCTATCAGATTACTCCAAGTTCCTGTAGCGGAATGAGAGTTGAAGGATTTAGACTTATTGAAAACTTAAGTAAACTTTTGTTCCACAAAGGTGGGAAGAGAAGATTGATTATTGAAAAAAGAGTAATTATGTGAGTACTCTCAGGATCACATCTCTTATCTTTTCTTCCCATGTACAGGACACTTATTATTAAACTGACAAAAGAAGTGAATTCAGAATATCACTTCCACTAGGGTTTCTATTCCAAGAGAAAACAATAGGACTTGTACAGGACTCCCCCAAGCATCCCCTCGCAAGCAAACTAAAGACCCCCCTCTCTCCCCCTCCCCCACACAACACACCACAAAAAAAAACTCTTGGAGACAATTTAGGAAGTTGTCAACTGTGACACCCCGACTAATTAAATACCGGGTAGCTACTCCTTTATTAAATTAATTCAAAATGCCAAGTTGGCTCAGCTAATAGCATCACTGTCGAAAACATTTTATTATTACTAACCACCTAGTATTTAAAAAGTAAGTTGCCAAATTTTAATTAAAGTCTGATTAACATGCAACAAGTGTAATGAAGAATAATAACACCATTCACCATACTGAAGTAAAAAGAATAACCATCACATAATGTAGATAAAGTCTGGAGGAAAACTCCTCACTACAAATCCCACAACTGAAATAAGTAAACTGAATACTAAATCAATACATGCCAAAGTCTGAAAACTGTAATGGAAAGATGTCTCTAATAGAATTGGGCAACATGCCCTACAACTGGTAGATAATGAATCTGGAATCCAAATGATAGAAGCGTCTACAAGCAAATCCCTGTAGCTTCCACAAACAGCTACAGCTCGTCACCTGAATGAGTATCCTATGCATGGTGTCCTTGTGGCTGGGCACCTAAAATGGTTTAGAAGAATAAATAGATTTGAAAGCAAACGGGTCAGAGCCCGAATGTGGAGATATTTTAAAAACCTGCAAGTGCTTTAAAACATTTAAAACATTAAATGTAAAGTACATGTTAGGACGTGGACTCACATGATATTCTCACCTCTCGTCTAACTGTGCACTCCTAACGTAAGTACCCATTTAAAACGACACAAACCACTAGCTAAGTGACATCATATCTAGCTAGACTGTCATAGGTTTTACCCTTATTACTCGGTTCCCAATTAACATTTAAAACGATCTCAATTAAATAGGGGCTTAACGTAAATTCAGGTTCTCACAAAAGTAATACAACTCAGTATAGATTATCCCATTTATATTTTTCCATATTCACACACAATACCATATGAAAGTTCCCAGTTTATTAAGCGTATATTTTCCACAACATAAATATACAATATAAGCACCCCGAGACTAAGCTGCGGTGCACACATACTCTGCTATCCATTCCGGTACATCATGTACATAAGGATCACATATTCCGAATCTCTCAGGAATAGTTCAGATAACACAAATCACAAATAGTGGAGGCGAACACAGTCACATCACATGGGTCACGCACATACCTGCGCTCCCACGATCAGCAGACTTATTAACATCCCAATAAGTCCTTCTCTGACCTATGTTCATCGAGGTAACCAGTCTAAATCCGGGCAACACAAGGATTAGAGGGCCCTAAGCGAACGCAAACCTCCCGTGATAGCAAGTATGGTAGGTATGTCATACACACAATTCATATACCAATACTAAGTAAACACACATCTTAGTAATCCCGTAGTTTAATTGTAGTACTATTCTCATTCTAGTACCAATATATAATATATACAATTTATATAATCCCGGTCCATAATTACACGTGCCATAATTTATTCTAACGTCGTGGTAAACACTCACGTCTCAATCCCATATCAACCATTATGTAGATCACTCGTATATAATTTACTCCTCATAATAACCCAAACGTCCCAAATCTATCAATATATCATCAAGGGATGTTATCTCTATCCTCGGACAAGTTTACGGGACTCCCAAAATCAAAACAGGCCAAAAAGGCCTAAACTGTCAACTCGTTAGAAGTCTCGTTCGAACGAGACTGTTCGAACGAGATTCCAGTTCGTTCTAACGAACTGTACCTTCTAACGAGATCTCGTTCGAACGAAGTTATCGAACGAAGTTCCCTTTCGTTAGAAGCGACTGGTCAACTCGTTAGAAGCTCGTTCGAACGTCCTGGGAAGGTCTTCTAACGAGGGACCAGTTTCGGCCCAGATTTTTCCCAATCTCGTTTTTCACCATATCTACTCCTCCAATCTCCTCTAAAATTAGTCCCAACGATTGCTTTAAGGTCTCTAATCACTCCTAAACATATTATAGTCACATCCAAACACGTTTTAAAGGATTAATTCATCCTAACATCAATCAATTTACAAATCTCTACACTTTTCCCCCAATTTTTTCAAGAACATGAACCCTAAACTTTTAAGTCCTCAATTAGTCCATTCTAAATCCGTTTTTCTTACATCCAACATATATTAATACCAGAATAATCATCTCTATATGATTCTACATGCAATTTGTCCTCAATATTCAAGTTTTAAGTCCAAACAACATGGGTTTTCATTTATCTTCCAAGAACAATTATAAATCTTCAAATTATCTAACATGGAGGAAACATTCTCTGAATTAAAAGAAATTAAATCACTTGCCTCGATTGTCTCTGAATTTGGTGTTGATTTTGTAAAGGTTTTCTGCAGAATTCCTTCTCCTTCCCTCCCTCTTTAAGCTTTTTCTCCAATGGCTATGGTGGCTAGGGTTTTCTTATGGAAAGTAATAGAACCTTATTCTAATAACCTACGTAACCTATTGGGTTAACATGGGTTGGTTAGTGGCTTAGTGGGTCAAACCCACATCAGATTTACTTCTCTAATTTTTGTCATTTTTAATTCCTAAAAATACGAAATTACCAAAATACCCTTTATATTGCCGGTATGGCCTAAAAAATACCCCGGGACCCAAACTACACCCCCGGCTAGTGTTTTCTGACTATCTCGACCCTTCCGGACGCGTTGGCGCACTCAAAACGACCATACGGTTAATAGAATTTAAATTCACCTTTATAATTAAAATAATTATATCCCGACGCGACTGTCACACGCGTCCCAATAAAATGACCAGATTGCCATATATCAATCTCACGACAAATATCATAGTTCAACATTCATATAACATCATATATACTCAATATAGTCAAATACCAACTCACATCTCGCTAGTATTTTATCCGGATTAATTTTCAATTAATTCTCATTTAATTAAATAAATCCCAAAAAAATAAATATAGCCAAGAATACGGGGTATTACATACTTCCCCCCTAATAACTGAATTTCGTCCCGAAATTCGAAACTAGAAAGTACCTGCTAAAAACAACTCTGGATAACGTTCGCGCATCTCATCCTCGCGCTCCCATGTGGACTCCTCGACATTGTGATGTCGCCACTGAACACGCACTAACGGAACTATCTTTGACCGCAGCTTCCTCTCACTTCGGTCTAAAATAGCAATCGGCCCCTCCTCGTAGGAGCTATCCGGCTGGAGATCGATGTCCTCCACAGCAATGTGAGAATGAGCCAAATTATCTCTAAGGTATTTCCTTAGCGAGGAAATATGGAACACATCGTGGATCCGATGCAAATGTTCCGGTAATCCAAGTCTATACGCAACCGGTCCGATCCGCTCAATAATAGGAAACGGCCCCACATACCTCGGTGCCAACTTCCCCTTCTTCCCGAAACGCATAATCCCCTTCATAGGAGATACTCTGAGCAAAACCTGGTCCCCTACTTGGAATTCCCTGAAAAATCTCTTCGCATCAGCATAACTCTTCTGCCTGTCTTGAGCTACCCGAATGCGACTCCGAATCAACTCAATCCTTGCCGAAGTATCCTGAATCACTTCCGGCCCAAGTAGTTTGTTGTCCCCCACCTCTAACCAACATGCTGGGGAACGACAAGGCCTACCGTACAATGCTTCAAACGGAGCCATGCCAATAGTGAACTGATAGGAGTTGTTGTAAGCAAACTCTACCAGTGGAAGATATTGCTCCCATCCACCCCCAAAGTCAATAATGCACATGCGTAGCATGTCCTCCAACATTTGATTTGTGCGCTCTGTCTGCCCATCGGTCTGCGGATGATAAGCCGTACTCAACCGCAATTCCGTGCCCATGGCCTCCTGGAAACTCTCCCAAAACCTCGAAACAAATATCTTGTCTCTGTCAGACACGATATTTAGGGGCACACCGTGAAGTCTCACAACCTCTGAAATGAAGAGCTGGGCATACTGTCCCGTAGTGTAGTCAGTCCTTACGGGTAAAAAGTGAGCGACTTTGGACAACCTGTCCACAATTACCCAAACGGAGTCGTGACCCCTCTGCGACGTAGGCAGCCCCGTGATAAAGTCCATGGATATGCTCTCCCACATCCACACCGGGACCTCCAACGGCTGTAGCAGTCCTGCCGGTCTTTGATGATCCACTTTTACAAGCTGACAAGTGGCGCATTTCGAAACAAACTCAGCGATATCTTTCTTCATACCGCTCCATCAATACTGGCGTCTCATGTCTTGGTACATTTTGTCCCCTCCGGGATGTACCGCGAACCGTGAGCCGTGCGACTCTGCCATCACCTCGTGTCGCAATTTCTCCCCTTCCGGAACTACCAATCTCCCATTGAAGCGTAATCCCCCGTCTGAGCTAACGGTATAGGACTCGGCTCCCTCTGCTAGTAATCGAACTATCTGCTCCTGACAGAACGAGTCATTAGCCTGTGCCCGTACTACCTTCGTGACAATCTGCGGTGTAACGGTCATCACAGACATGAAAGATCGGGCCACTGCATCCTGGTGTCCCAACTCCTTCCACTTTGCCTTCCACACCTCTGCCACCTCATCTGCTGGCCTACGGCTCAACGCGTCTGCTACCACGTTAGCCTTACCTGGGTGATACTGGATATCGAACTGGTAGTCTTTCACAAACTCAAGCCACCTACGCTGCCGCATATTCAACTCTTTCTGCGTGAACAGGTATTGTAGGGACTTGTGGTCCGTGAACAGTTGGAACTTCTCCCCCAAAAGATAGTGCCTCCAAATCCGTAGGGCAAATACCACTGCTGCCAACTCCAAATCATGTGTGGGGTAATTCTTCTCGTGAGGCTTAAGCTTACGGGAAGCATAAGCTATGGCCTGTCTCTCCTGCTGCAATACGCCTCCAAGCCCTTGCAAAGACGCATCGGTGTAAACCAAATACTCAACTCCCGGTCTCGGCAATGCTAACACAAGTGCTGAGGTCAATTTATCCTTTAACTCATCAAATGTCAACTGACAGGCATCACTCCAGATGAATGGCACACCCTTACGAGTCAGATGTGTCAAAGGACCCGCTATCTTCGAAAATCCCCGAATGAACCTCCTGTAGTATCCTGTTAGACCCAAGAAACTACGAATCTCAGTCGGTGTCGTGGGCTGTCCCCACTCCCTCACCGCGGATACCTTCCCCGGATCAACAGATATCCCCCGGTCGGAAATAATGTGTCCCAAAAACTGGACCTCCTTCATCCAAAAACCGCATTTCTCATATTTTGCATACAACTCGTTCTGACGAAGTGTCTGCAAAACCTGCCTCAAATGCTCGGCGTGCTCCTCCTCTGTCTGGGAGTAAACCAGTATATCATCAATGAAGACAATGACAAACTGATCTAGGAAATCCCTGAACACTCTGTTCATCAAGTCCATAAACACTGCTGGAGCGTTGGTCAAACCAAAAGGCATAACCCGAAACTCGTAAGAACCATATCTCGACAAGAACGCAGTCTTCGAGACATCCTCCTCCCGGATACGCAACTGATGGTATCCCGATCTCAAATCAATCTTTGAGAAGAAAGAAGCTCCTCTCAACTGGTCGAATAAGTCATCGATTCGAGGCAACAGATACTTATTCCGTATCGTGACCTTGTTCAACTCCCGGTAGTCCACACACAATCTCACTGAACCATCCCTCTTCTTCACAAACAAAACTGGAGCGCCCCAAGGTGAGGTACTCCTGCGAATAAAGCCCTGACCTAACAGTTGCTCTATCTGATCTCGTAGCTCTCGCATCTCTGCCGGAGCCATACGGTACGGTGCGCGTGCTATAGGCCTCGTATCTGGCAATAGGTCTATAACAAAGTCTATCTCTCGACTGGGGGTAGGCCTGGTATCTCCTGAAACACATCCGAATACTCCCTGACAACCGGGATCGAATCTAAAGGAATCACAACCTCCTTAGAGGTATCCTCCTCTATGTAATACAGATGAGCGGTCGATCCTCCCTCTGGGCGAGGCATCGCCACTACGAACATCTCTTGCCCCGGAATGGCAAAAACAATGCTCCCGCTGAAGCAATCAATCATGGCCCTATAAGCTACAAGCCAATCCATACCGATAATCACATCGTGAACATGCATATCTAATACCAACATGTCTGCAGGTAATACCAAACCACCAATCTCTACCCCCACTCTCCGGCATATAAAGAATATAAGTGACTCACTCCCCAATGGTGAGTCGACACACGTCACTGTGCTCTCTGCCGTAGCTAACAATCCTAAGGCTTTCGCGAAGTGTGTAGCTATAAAACAATGTGTAGCACCCGTATCAAATAACACCCGACCCATAGTGCCATGGATAGGAAACGTACCCTCAATCGTAGGCGGTGCCTGTGGAACTGCCGCCTGGTGGACGTTGTAGACACGTCCGTACTGTAACTGTCCCTGCTGAACTGGGACTGCTGGAATGGGTGGCAATGCTGCCATCTGTGGCGGTGCGGGGAGAGCGGCGGGAAACATAGGCCTCTGCGGCTCCTGGCGAGCACCCTGCTGCTGCTGCTGTGGGGCCCTGCCCCTATCAGGACAATCCTGTCGTTTATGGCCAGTCTTGCCACAAACAAAACACTTCCCTGGGAAGTTCCCTCCTCTCTGCCCCTGCGGTCCCCGGCCCTGGTGGCCGTTACCGTTCCTCCCTTGGCCCTGCTGGCCCTGCTGAAACTGCTGCCCATTCTGCCCCTGTTGGCCCTGATGGCCGTTTGGACCCTGATGGCCCTGACGGAAACCTCCATGTCCCTGTCTGTAGTTCCCTGATCGGAACCTCTTCTGATCCCCCTGCTGAGAACCCTGCTCACCCTGTCTCTGCCCCTGAACAGATTGTGCCCCACCGGCACCATGCCCTCCTGTCCTGCCCTGATGGCTAGACTCTCCCGACCTCTTGCCCTCAGTCATATGAAAGCGGTGGTCCTGGCAGTGTAACAAAGCAGCGTTAACCACATCAGAATACGTGGCCAACGAAAGGTTCCCTAACAGATGCTGACGGATCCTCCATGTCAACCCGTCGGTGAATTTCTCAATCTTCTTCTTCTCTGTTGGTATCTCATCCGGAACGATATTCAACAGATTTGTGAACTCGGCCTCATACTCGGCCACGGTCTTACCCTCTTGCCTCAGATTCATCAGTTTCCTCCTCATTTCCGTGTGAACAGCCGACGGAAAGTACTTGCGGTCAAACCGCACCCAGAAGTCCTGAATAGTGAGAGTATCCCTCTCCTCCGCGGTGGTAATAGACTCCCACCACTGCAGTGCAGATCCAATTAGCTTGAAAGTAGCTTGCACCTGCTTCTGAACGTCCGTGCACTCATACATCCTTAAGTGCCTCTGCATATCTTTCCTCCACTGGCTCGAGACTACCACATCTGAGCTACCTGCAAACTCTGGCGGATGCGCTTTCTGAAAAGCGTCACGTACACGCTCCCAAGCAGACGGAAATGCATTTGCCTGTACTGGCGCGGCAACCGGCGCCTGAGGTGGTGCCTGCTGGACTATGGCAATTGCGGCATTTACCGCATGGGCTACTATGGCTGCAACCTCAGCGGCGTTCATCATGCCCTGAACTGGAGCGCGCTGGGGTTCGAGCGTTGCATCCCTGGGAACTCGTCGTGCACGTCCTGGAGGCATCTGAAATAAGAACAAAGTTTATAAGTTCGCTGTTTATAAACTTAAAATAGCTGAAGAACGAAGCATACACAAAAAGAGTACAACAGTCCTAAAATATAGGGCTCTATATCAAAGAAACTTAGCGGAAACATAATAGCCGTACAGATCCTAAAGGACACTAGAACCTGATGCCTGTGACACCCCGACTAATTAAATACCGGGTAGCTACTCCTTTATTAAATTAATTCAAAATGCCAAGTTGGCTCAGCTAATAGCATCACTGTCGAAAACATTTTATTATTACTAACCACCTAGTATTTAAAAAGTAAGTTGCTAAATTTTAATTAAAGTCTGATTAACATGCAACAAGTGTAATGAAGAATAATAACACCATTCACCATACTGAAGTAAAAAGAATAACCATCACATAATGTAGATAAAGTCTGGAGGAAAACTCCTCACTACAAATCCCACAACTGAAATAAGTAAACTGAATACTAAATCAATACATGCCAAAGTCTGAAAACTGTAATGGAAAGATGTCTCTAATAGAATTGGGCAACATGCCCTACAACTGGTAGATAATGAATCTGGAATCCAAATGATAGAAGCGTCTACAAGCAAATCCCTGTAGCTTCCACAAACAGCTACAGCTCGTCACCTGAATGAGTATCCTATGCATGGTGTCCTTGTGGCTGGGCACCTAAAATGGTTTTACAAGAAAAAATAGATTTGAAAGCAAACGGGTCAGAGCCCGAATGTGGAGATATTTTAAAAACCTGCAAGTGCTTTAAAACATTTAAAACATTAAATGTAAAGTACATGTTAGGACGTGCACTCACATGATATTCTCACCTCTCGTCTAACTGTGCACTCCTAACGTAAGTACCCATTTAAAACGACACAAACCACTAGCTAAGTGACATCATATCTAGCTAGACTGTCATAGGTTTTACCCTTATTACTCGGTTCCCAATTAACATTTAAAACGATCTCAATTAAATAGGGGCTTAACGTAAATTCAGGTTCTCACAAAAGTAATACAACTCAGTATAGATTATCCCATTTATATTTTTCCATATTCACACACAATACCATATGAAAGTTCCCAGTTTATTAAGCGTATATTTTCTACAACATAAATATACAATATAAGCACCCCGAGACTAAGCTGCGGTGCACACATACTCTGCTATCCATCCCGGTACATCACGTACATAAGGATCACATATTCCGAATCTCTCAGGAATAGTTCAGATAACACAAATTACAAATAGTGGAGGCGAACACAGTCACATCACATGGGTCACGCACATACCTGCGCTCCCACGATCAGCAGACTTATTAACATCCCAATAAGTCCTTCTCTGACCTATGTTCATCGAGATAACCAGTCTAAATCCGGGCAACACAAGGATTAAAGGGCCCTAAGCGAACGCAAACCTCCCGTGATAGCAAGTATGGTAGGTATGTCATACACACAATTCATATACCAATACTAAGTAAACACACATCTTAGTAATCCCGTAGTTTAATTGTAGTACTATTCTCATTCTAGTACCAATATATAATATATACAATTTATATAATCCCGGTCCATAATTACACGTGCCATAATTTATTCTAACGTCGTGGTAAACACTCACGTCTCAATCCCATATCAACCATTATGTAGATCACTCGTATATAATTTACTCCTCATAATAACCCAAACGTCCCAAATCTATCAATATATCATCAAGGGATGTTATCTCTATCCTCGGACAAGTTTACGGGACTCCCAAAATCAAAACAGGCCAAAAAGGCCTAAACTGTCAACTCGTTAGAAGTCTCGTTCGAACGAGACTGTTCGAACGAGATTCCAGTTCGTTCGAACGAACTGTACCTTCTAACGAGATCTCGTTCGAACGAAGTTATCGAACGAAGTTCCCTTTCGTTAGAAGCGACTGGTCAACTCGTTAGAAGCTCGTTCGAACGAGCTCGTTCGAACGACCTGGGAAGGTCTTCTAACGAGGGACCAGTTTCGGCCCAGATTTTTCCCAATCTCGTTTTTCACCATATCTACTCCTCCAATCTCCTTTAAAATTAGTCCCAACGATTGCTTTAAGGTCTCTAATCACTTCTAAACATATTATAGTCACATCCAAACACGTTTTAAAGGATTAATTCATCCTAACATCAATCAATTTACAAATCTCTACACTTTTCCCCCAATTTTTTCAAGAACATGAACCCTAAACTTTTAAGTCCTCAATTAGTCCATTCTAAATCCGTTTTTCTTACATCCAACATATATTAATACCAGAATAATCATCTCTATATGATTCTACATGCAATTTGTCCTCAATATTCAAGTTCTAAGTCCAAACAACATGGGTTTTCATTTATCTTCCAAGAACAATTATAAATCTTCAAATTATCTAACATGGAGGAAACATTCTCTGAATTAAAAGAAATTAAATCACTTGCCTCGATTCTCTGAATTTGGTGTTGATTTTGTAAAGGTTTTCTGCAGAATTCCTTCTCCTTCCCTCCCTCTCTAAGCTTTTTCTCCAATGGCTATGGTGGCTAGGGTTTTCTTATGGAAAGTAATAGAACCTTATTCTAATAACCTACGTAACCTATTGGGTTAACATGGGTTGGTTAGTGGCTTAGTGGGTCAAACCCACATCAGATTTACTTCTCTAATTTTCGTCATTTTTAATTCCTAAAAATACGAAATTACCAAAATACCCTTTATATTGCCGGTATGGCCTAAAAAATACCCCGGGACCCAAACTACACCCCCGGCTAGTGTTTTCTGACTATCTCGACCCTTCCGGACGCGTTGGCGCACTCAAAACGACCATACGGTTAATAAAATTTAAATTCACTTTTATAATTAAAATAATTATATCCCGACGCGACTGTCACACGCGTCCCAATAAAATGACCAGATTGCCGTATATCAATCTCGCGACAAATTTCATAGTTCAACATTCATATAACATCATATATACTCAATATAGTCAAATACCAACTCACATCTCGCTAGTATTTTATCCGGATTAATTTCCAATTAATTCTCATTTAATTAAATAAATCCCAAAAAAATAAATATAGCCAAAAATACGGGGTATTACATCAACTCCTTTAGAATTGGAAGTCCAATGATTCTCATAGGAGAAACTGAGAGCTTGTTGAGTGTTCCACCTATTTACGCTCAGCCGATATTTGCTCTTTATGATAGAGTGCCAAGAGATTCTATTTCAAATGGAAATTTCCATAACCATTTCCCCAACTTAGCTTTATTTCTTAAAATTTAATTCTACCAATAACAAACCTACCCCCCTATTGCCTTTTGGCTTTGACCGGAGCGATATCACGACTGTTAGAAAATCACTAGCTTTGGTCTCTTGATTAATATAAGACGCCTGCAGCTACAGATACTGTGATAACGAGAATATCACATCATATAAAAGAAGTTATACTACTAGCCTTAGTTAAAGGTGCAATTTCAGATCCTGAAATCCAGATTGCCAGTTTCATTCTAGAAGCACAGAGCAACTTGTCGAGTTTATGAAGCTTCGGGGTTTCTTCTCTCCCTTACCTCTCCATGCCATTAGATCCATAATTACCGGCGAGTCAGAGCATGTACGAATATAATCACGTGGAGCGCCTGACGGGGCTATTGAAGAAAGAGATCATTGAGCTCAATTAGCTGAGCTAAGGTTTGCCCTAGTGTTTCAAGACACTTCGGTAGAGGCGCTTTCACCAGTACTTGACCAAGCACGTAAACCGAGGCCTAAAGCTGAACCGCTCAAAGAACCTCTTTCCGTTGTTAAAGAAAGTATGCGATTCAAGCTTTTCCTTTACTATAACAGGCACACAAAAAATTCGATCTCTTTGGATTTTTACTGAAACCAACACGCCTCTTTTGAGCGTTTGCTCGTTCCGGTGAGTGAGATTTCTTCTTATTGCTGTCACCTTCAGGGTTCTTCACACATGGACAGTACCAGGACCCAGTTAATTTGTAACTTGTGGGGCCTTGTCTGTTCCGTCTTTCGAGCCCCGAAGAACCCCCCTTTCCCCTCCCCCCTCTTCGAATTTAATCTCTCGTTGCCATTTGTTCTGAGTGCTGCAAAAGAAGTTAAGCTGACACCTCGCTACATTTTATTTAATTGATAATTCTTATCTTCCCCTCCCACATTAAATTTTCAGTCTTTCTTTGTTCAATAATATTTAGCCACCTTCACCGGTATTATAAAGAGAAGATAATTAATAGCTGGGGACGCTATAAGGAAATGCTTGAAACAATGGCAATATAACTGGGAGTCTATAGTTGTAATTGCCTCAAGGCCATATTTGCTCACGGCCTGGAAAAATGGGGAAAACAAACTTTACATTATTCATGGATGTGGTAACAGTGGTGGCTATATGTTGTATACAGTTGTAATTATATGGGATTTGCTTATTCGACTTTGCATTGCCCATGAATGAATATAGAAAATCCTTAAATTGATAGTGAGTAGTTGGTTTAATGATTTTTGTATTAGTATAAGCTATATATTTTCCTTAATACTCACATTTCTGTATATTTGTCGCAGGTTTCTGTACTATTTGCAGAATGGTATCGGATGTACGAACTTCATGGTACAAATGATGCAGCCTGTGCTCAATTCATCTCACAATTAAAGCAAAGCGGGTATCTTAACGGAGACGAGATCTCAGATCGTTTTTTCCGCAATCTCACAGTAATCTCTCTTTCTTGTTTAAATCTGTAAGTTTATTTATTTATTATATGTGGAACCAGAGGGGGGTCGGGGTGGGGGTGAAACTAAAAGGGATGATATTTGATCCATCCACTAATTTTGTAAATACATCCACTTGACGGTATTATTAAATTAATCCACAAAAATGGGACATGTATTTTTAGGCCTCCACTTTGTGGATGTTCCATTCTAGTGGATTAACTTATTAATTTTTTTTGAGTGGATGTAATTACAAAATTCGTGGATGGATCCAAGATTATCCTACTAAAAGCCACTGAGCCATTATCTTACATTTTCACATTGCATACAAGTCATAATTATTATTATTATGGGTTCCAGGAACTTTCTGTTGCGCATTGCGTCTCTACAGAGGGAAGTAGTTCAAGGTCATTCTCATTGCAGTTACCTCAAGCTTCCAAGAACGTCTCGTTTCTTGCTATTGATGTATATGCAAAACTTGTTGTTTTAATCATGAAGGTAATGCAAATTTATACTACCTTCCACCCCGTATTAATAGACTATTATAACAATGACGTTTTTTAATGATGGGACTCAATAATGGCCAAGATCGAGAGTTGTTCACTATCAGGAAATTTGATTTGTTGATTATGTTCCCCCAAAGAAAGTGGACTATTAATTTGAGACGATCCAAAAAGGAAAACATGACCATTAATTTGTGGCAAATGGAGTATTTTTGTTTTCTATGTTAATAGAAGTACTGGTGGTTGAACTAGTAGTTTATACTCCCTCCGCCCCAAATAAAACCCCTGTTTGAAAGCCAAAAGCATTTAAGGAAAAAAATTACTTTCAAATTAATCCTCCTATAAATTATACATACCTTTAAATGCAACACATACACATGGATTATTGCTCTCTCGTCGGTACTTTCAAATGTTTTTTTTATAAACTCACCTACACTCATATACTATTTTTAGAAACAAAACTTATTCGGGACAGATTAAAAAAGAAAAGCATGACTATTAATTTGTTACGGATGTAATAATATTTGTGCGGTTCATTCACAATTAGGTCCCTAGAATATTTTTCTTATAAAAGATTTCAGATGCTTTTAGCTACTTGAATGTGGTCCAGATACATTCAATTAGGCACAACAAACCAAAAACTCTTATTTGTCGAGGGAAGGACAGCATCCAAAAACTCTTTTTTCTTTTTCTTTTTTACAATGGGAATTTTTTCGAAGTAAAAAACTAAGTGGATTTTAGTCAATTAATTACAAGGGATCTTTCTTTAAAAAGGCCGTACCCAGTGCACAAGGTTCCCGCTTAACTGCAAGGTCTGGGAGAGGCCGATGTCGACTGGCCTTAGACCCATATATGGAGAGGCTGATTCCATGTCTCGAACCTGATACCAACCGTAGCTTGGGTGAGGGCACCGGCCATCGCCCAATTGTCTACCATTGCACATACCTTAAACTCTATCATTTGATTTTCTATATTTGATCTTTTGCACAATTATCTACCATTGAACATATCTTAAACTCACTTCCTTTATTCCCATCATCGTTATTGGTCCTCAGTACTTTGTGGCAGAGCGCGGAGCGGCTGCACTCCAGTTATTGCCAAAGGTCCAATTTTACTGTCTTTGATACTTATGGTGCGTTTGGGAACTCCAATTCCATGGCTCAGAATTGGAATTGGAATAGGAATATTTTCAGTTTAAAATTTTCAAAATTTGAACTAAAAATTTTCCAATTCCATGCCATGGCCCAAACACACCATTATTCTTTTCTTTATTGTCCTTCGGTACATGAACATTTCTTAACACTACATCTTTCGAAATTTGACAGTTACTATTTGTAACTGTGAGAACCATTCAAAGAGATGCTGAGGAAAAGAATGCATCTTTTAATTCAAGACCCTATTTCAGGTTGTTCATTAACTGGATCTTTGACCTACTTAGCCCTGATCCCATCCTAGACAATGTTCACTTTCAGGTATGAAGTATCCATTAAAGTTCTTCATTTTGGACTATGAAATACTAACTTGGGTTGTGTGTCTCTAGGTTCTGGTTGATTTTTCTAAAGCATTCCATATGTTGCAGCCCCTTAAAGTTCCTGCATTCAGGTTAGTATGTGAGTCACTGTGTGTGCGCGTGTACTTCTCTGGATTTTCTCATTTTACTGTTTTGTTTTTGGTTCAAGTCTTTATGGTACACCATTTAACCTATTGTATGCTCAATATAGTCAATGATATTGATCTTCTCTGAATATTTATCTTGCATACATGGATAGATTTTTCAAATGTTGTGGCTCTAAAATTAATCTACAATATGTTCCTCAGTTCTCGAATATTATTGACTCGTATCCTTTCGTAAGACTTTCAAAGATGTATGAACTTATCATTCTTGTTACTTGGCATCTCCAACCTTCTCTCTTTGGAACTGTCTGGTCTTATGTATGAGCATCTCGAGCAGTCCTTAGCTGTTTAAGTTACCCATATAGCATCATAGTTTTTAGGTTAAACTGAAGAGATCCCCCCCCCCCCTACCCCACTATGCAGTTTCTGCCAGAAACCTGAAACTATGCATTTTGGTAATGATTGCTGACAAATGTTGCTAAAAGGTCCTATTCAAATGTCATTAAAAGGTCACCAGAAACGGATGCTTGTAACAAAATTCATGTTTCAACAGGTAAAAATAGTTTATCGTCATTTCTTGCAAAAAATGCATAGCTAGGGTATTTTATTTTTTATTTAATGAAAAGCAGTTATGTTGAACATTTTTAAAGTATTGTCGGTACTCTTGTGCCTGCGATTGAATACTCTCTTTCATTGATTTTTCCAATGCCTAGTACGTAGTTGTCGAGAAATTGGTATAGTACTGAATCCTGCTATTGTGCTGTTATTGCATCATGTCTCTTTGTCCCTCAGATGTTTTTATTAAATGATCCACTTTCTGAAACTTTTCCTGGGAAACTTGGGTATGGATCCTGAGATCTAAGTTCTCGGCTTTAAATGGTAGAAAATTGCTGCTGCCATCCAAGTTTTGATAATTGAATCATCATTTATGAACACTTTTGCCATGTTTATATTTGCTATGGAATAAAAAAATGATTCCCATAGACTTTGCATTGTTCCTCATTAACTTGATTAAGGTGATTGATTGCAGCTTTGCATGGCTTGAACTGGTGAGTCACAGAAGTTTTATGCCTAAAATACTAAATGCTAGTCTTCCAAAAGGTTGGCCCCATTTTCATCGCTTGCTGATTGACCTATTCAAATTCATGGAGCCATATTTGAGGAATGTTGAACTTCGAGAACCGGTTTGCTTCATTTTTACCCCGAAATATTTATTATGGTTGTTCAGGGCACACCAAAAGTTAATTGGGTACCCATGTTTGCAATTATTTCGAGCATAATGTACAGATAATTTTAATGCATGTCCTCTGTTCCTCGCTTAAGTTTTTGGTGCCTTTAGCAACCACCTTTATTGAAGGTTCTTTCTATGTAGAATATATATAACTTGTTTAATTATTTACATAATCAGATCCAGTTCCTGTATAAAGGCACTCTTAGGGTGCTGCTTGTTCTGCTCCATGATTTTCCAGAGTTCCTCTGTGATTATCATTTTAGCTTCTGTGATGTGGTTCCTTCCAGCTGTGTGCAGCTGCGAAATGTTATCCTAAGTGCATTTCCTCGCAATATGAGGCTCCCTGATCCTTCTACTCCTAACTTGAAGGTTTCTGGCTATTTGTAGTCCCCTTTCTCTCTTAGTCATCGATACTAGACCCCTAAATTTTCATAGAGCAAACTGCAAGAAACCCCTTATATAACGGTATTTGCAAATCTCTCTCGAATGTTTGATTTTCTTAGATATCCATCGACCATTCCATTCGTATTCAATTTACCTCATATTTGTTCCCCAAAAGACTCTTTCTACATACCATTTTTAGCCACAAGTAAGGGAGTATTTGCAAATTCTTTCACAGTTTAGGGGATTATTTGCAGTTGAACTATAACTTAGAGGGGTTCTTGAAATGCACCTTTTTCATATGATTTTCTCTGACATCAATTCTCATTTCAGATTGATTTGCTTGCGGAGATCAACCAATCACCGCGTATTTTTTCGAGTGTTGATGGTGTTTTGAAGGCTGAGCAGATGAAGTCTGAAGTAGATGATTATCTGAAGGTAGTCTGAAAAATTTCTATGATTGCTCTTCATGCTTCCTGTTCAAATCAACTCGGGACGATATAACTAGAAGTTTTATGAGGATCTTCTTTCCCTTCTCCTTACCCCACAGACCATTATCCTTGCCTTCCTTCTCTATTTTTGGCACCAACTCTTTGCTTTTGCGTTTTCTTTTCTTTATTTCAGTTTTTCCTTTTGGTTGTTAATTTATCCATTTTGGACTTTATTTTTGCACAAGTTCAAATATAATGGTGGAATATTTCTACAGACAAGGCAAGAAGGATCATTTTTGTTAGAACTGAAGAACAGGTTGTTGCTGGCACAAAATGAGGCAGAACAAGTTGGAACCCGATACAATATACCCTTGATAAACTCCCTTGTTCTTTATGTTGGAATTCAGGTAATGATTTTCTCTTGTCTTGCAGAATTCACCACTCTCTTAGAATGAGGTTCCATCTTAGCTTCTCTCTCTCTTTCTCAGTACGCCCACGTCCTGGAATAAGTCCTAATTTCATTTTTAGGCTGTACCAGCTTACAGTATCCTTTCAAAATCAATATACTAAATTTCAAAATATTCAAGTTTTAGTTTGGCTGTTGATTACATCAAAGTCAATGCTTTCTTTAAAATACTGACTTTCAAATAATGACTTGAAATTTGGGACGAAGAGAGTTAGTAAATCCATCTAGCTTTTGACAGTTCACTGTCCATATAAACAGCTACAACAGCAGCAGCCAGAACAACGACAACACAACAACAACAACAACAACAATAATAATAATAATAATAACACTAATAATAGTAGAAACAAATTGTACTATATATTAAGGGGGGAAGATATGGTTGTTGTTATATTTGGTATGGAAAGTTTTACTATAATAATGTTGTTAGTAAAATCATATTAGCTATTGTTTAAGATCACAATATATGTTCTAAACTTGTAATAGAGAAATCTTAATGCATTTGATGATAAAATAAAAGTTTCTTAAACTATACTTTTGATGGAAAAAATATTTTAACAAATAGAAAACATACCCTCAGTATGGCATTGATTATGCAACTGTCAAAAAAAAAATATCACTATGCAAAAATGTATAGTTGTATAAAAGAAATTATATTTATGAAACTGCACAGAGAATTTGTAGGAATAATGATGATGACGATGATAAAATAAACTAAATTAAGTAAATCGAAATAAAACAACATAAACAACATTTGTTATGTGAATGACAACTGATATCACATGAATGGAACTAGAATATGAACACGTAGAATATTCTCTTGATTTGGAGAAGAACCGTCATTGAAAGATTTTTATCTTTGGTTCGGTATTCTATTGCAGACTATCCAACAACTACAGGCAAGAACTCCTCCACTTGCACAACAGATGATGGTCCACAGCGGTTCAATGGAATATCTAATGGGTGCTGCCATGGATATTTTCCAAACTCTCGTTACAGATCTTGATTCAGAAGGGCGCTATCTTTTCCTTAATGCAATCGCCAATCAGCTACGCTACCCCAACAACCATACGCATTTCTTTTCATTTGTCCTTCTCTACTTGTTTGTTGAAGCTAGACAGGTGGGAACTCTCTCATTCTCACTATATACTTTTTAAAACTTCATGTTTTCTCCCAGACTTTACCATATAGAGTTGTGTAAATCTCAACTGTCAATAAACAAAAGGTTATAAAAATGCCACTCCATTGATACTGTTTTGAAAGACTACTAGACTTATAATTTATTTGTTAGCAATATAGTTTAATCTCAACCCATCATTTATAACTAAATCACTGATATGATCACTCTTACACGGTTGAGTTATACCACAATTCTAGAGGAGCCATCTCTCTTCTCCCTAATGCCCATTATGTTTGGGGTGAAATATTTTTCACATATTAAGTGAAATATTATTGTTCCACCTGGGTGAAAGTGAGATAATTTTTGTTCGGGGAGAAATATTTTTCATTTGGGTGAAAGTGGAATATTATTCACCTTGTACAAGTTGAAAAACATCTCATTCCTCAGACAGGGAAAAAAAACACTACACTTCAATATTCACACACACACACACACACACACACACACATATATATATATATATATATATATATATATATGTTAAAAGAACAATTTTTAGCACGCCTGTTTAGTTTGCGTGATTTTCATATCATGTTTTGAAGAAGCCATAATTCTTTTTTCCTTTCCTTCTTTCTTTCTGTGTTTCATAGATTGTGAAGGAAATGATCCAGGAGCAAATAACAAGGGTGTTGCTGGAGCGTCTGATTGTAAATAGACCTCATCCATGGGGTCTTCTCATCACCTTCATTGAGCTCATCAAGGTATCATCACAGAACAACCCCCACTAATAAATATATATTTATTTATTTTTTAAATATTATTGTAATATATATCTATACACACACACACACACACTTATGTCCAATGTTTTAACTCGCGGTCGCGCAGGGTGTCACGTTTTGGCTTCGAAGTAGCGTCTCGCGTCCCACATGGCGCAAGCAATTTGTGCATTCCAGTTTTTTAATTAGAAAAACATATAAAAATATAAATAAAGAAATAAATAACATTTTAAAATAAAATTTGTAAGAAAGTAACATTTTAAACTAATTTTTTTTTCTAAAAGTTAGTTTTTAAATTGACAATTTAAAAAATAATAATAACATTTTAAATATAATTCTGAAAAATAAGTAACATTCAAAGCTGAAAATAATAAAAAAAATAAAATTTTAATCTGAAATTTGTAAAATAAGTAAAAGTTTAAACTGAAAATTATAATATAATAACATTTTAAACAGAAATTTATAAAACAAGTAGCATTTTAAATTGACAATTATAAAAAAATAATAATAACATTATAAATAGAAGTCTGGAAAATAAGTAACATTTAAAGCTGAAAATTTTAAATTAAATAACATCTTAAACAAATATTTATGACACAGGTAGCATTTTAAACTGACAATTACTAAAAGAAAAAACATTTTGAACTGAGATTTGAAAATTAGTAACATTTAAAACTGGAAAATTATAAAATAAAAAAATATTTTTTTACTGAAAAATGTAAAATAAGTAAACGTTTAAGTAAACCGAGAGTTTGGAACATAAAATATTAAATAAAAGTAACCTTTTCAACTAAACTTTGTAAAATAAGCAAGTAACATCATTGAGACCTTCGTAAGTAATTAAATTGAGGGTTTGAAACAAAGTATACCTCACCCAAGCAAAGTCGGCACGTGAAACAAGGTAATGTTTTTCTTCTTCTCCATAACTAAACTGAGATTTCTAAAAAAACACGGATTGCGTTGTTGTTGCGCCAAATAGTGCACGCTTTTGAGCATCCTTTAATACATTGACCGCAACGTTATGTTTTTTGCCCGAAAAAAACAATAGTGCACTTTTTAAAACATTGCTTATGTCCGATTGTTAATGATATATTTTATTTAGATACCTAATGGTTAAATATAATTATAAAAAGGGTGGTTTGGCCTTTTGGCCCCTATTAGTTTTTATTTATTTATTTATTTTTCCAATTTCACTTTGGGTGCTTAAATTTACGTGAATATACCCTTGACCCTCGCGAGTCTAGCAAACCTTTGACACCCAAAAAAAAAAAATACTGTAAACCAAATGGGGACAAGGCCAGATCGCCCTTACAAAAACAGTTCAGTATCTCACAAAAAGGTGTTAGGAATCAGGATTAACTTTAACAGAAAACAAAATATAACATGAATTAATAATTGAAAACACAAAAGGATTAGGAGGTAAGAATCTTAAAATCTTTGTTTGTGTCACCTCAGAATCCAAAATATAACTTCTGGAGTCGTTCTTTCACGAGATGTGCGCCGGAGATTGAGAAACTTTTCGAGTCGGTATCAAGATCTTGTGGTGGTACCAAAGCTGTGGATGAGTCTGTGATGTCTGGAGGATTTCCTGATAGAATGCGATGAATAATATATATATATATATATATATATATATGAGAGAGAGAGAGAGAGAGAGAGAGAGAGTATTTATATGAATTTCTGGTGAAGTAAGAAAGTTCCATACTTGGAAGTTTAAGATGCTAGACGTGATTGTTGGAATTTGAATTTTCACAGCTATAGTATTATCTATATATGCTCTTTTAGTTAGTTTCTTCAAGTTCATTCTTTTAAGTTTATTCTACATATTTATATATCGTGTTAAAACCATTGCATCGGGATATATTATTCTGTGTATAGATCTTTCCTTTTTTGCTCAGAGAAAACTCATGTTCCATAAACATTTTAGACACAAGTTGACGTTTTACTGATTTTGGTATGTTCTCTTCGCATTACATTGAAACAAGGGTGGCCATGGGTCGGGGTTGGCCGGGTTTGGGCTGGGCCTATAAAAGTTTAAGTTGTCCTTGGCCTGTCCAGGCTTGAGCCGGAAGCTTCTTGCCGGGGCTTGGACACAATTTTTTCTTTAATAAAATTTATGATCTATTTTATTGTTTAGAAAATTAATTTTAGAATGTTCTCTTAGTACATAACAACTTAAAATTGATATATATAATATATATATATATATATAATAATGCTCTTGTGCGGATTAGTCCGCATTTTAAGAATGCGGACCGGACGTGTAACCTAAAGGTGCGCTTAGAAATTGTCGCCTAAATTATAGGCACACTTTCTTTTCTGGGCTCACCGTCAGGTGATACACGTTCGGTCTGCATTCTTAAAATGGAGATATTATAACTTGAGGTTTATTGATAAAGTGAAAAGCTGAATATGGAGATATTTCATGCTACATCATGTTAAATTTTAGGGATAATTACACCTATGCCTCCTGAATTTTGCCCCTATTAACACTTTTTCCCCAGCTCTTTTAATTTTGGCAAATAACACCCCAAATTTTAAAATCGATGACAATTAATCCCTTGTCGTCTAATTTCGTCAATTTTTTGCGGGAGTCGTTAAGCATGTGCCTCTTTAAAGCATAATTTGGTAATTTAACCTTTAAACTTATTTTCTTAAAATGCCTAAAACTAAGTTATTTTTATTTTCTCTTTCATTTCTCTCTCTCTCTCTCTGGAGAGAAAGAGAGAGAAGCAGACTCCTGTGCACATTAAATTTGCACACGTGCTGGCGTACACATATTTTTTTTTAAATATTAAAAATAATATTTTTGAGTTGATTTTTTCATGTGATATTTAAACATTTCAACGGACCAATATAAAAAAATTAACTAATTTTTTTTTTTTGCTGTTTTTCAAAAATCGATCAAACTTTTGCTGCTTTTAAAACTTAAAAGCAGCGAAAGTTTGATCGATTTTTGAAAAATAGCAAAAAAAGTTTTTTTTATATGGGTCCGTTGAAATGTTTAAATATCACATGAAAAAATCAACTCAAAAATATTATTTTTACTATTTTAAAAAAATGATGCTCAAATTTAGTGTGCACAGGAGCCTCTCTCTCTCTCTCTCTCTCTCTCTCTCTCTCTCTATATATATATATATATATATATATATATATATATATATATATATATATATATATATATATATATATATATATATATATATATATATATAATAATGCTCTTGTGCGGACCGGACATGTGTCACCTAACGCTGCGCCTAGAAATTATCGCCTAAATTATAAGCACACTTTCTCTCTCTTCTGGGCTCACCGCCAGGTGACACATGTCCGGTCCGCATTCTTAAAATGCCGACTAGTCCGCACAAGAGCAGAACTGTATATATATCCTCCATGCCCCCTCCCCCCAATCCACACCCAGCCCCACCCCAACCCTTGATCTGCCCCATTGACCTGTTATCCCCACCCGCCCTGCTAAACCCTCTCCCCATCCACCTAGATTTGCTTTATTTTGGATATTTGTTTTGGAGTGTGGATTTTTCTATGGGGGTTTCTATGTGGGTTTTTTAGGAGATTGATTTTGGAGGTTTATATTTTTATTAGAGGTTTGTAAATATGCGTGGACTATTATTTATTTATTTATATCTTCAATTTTTTGTGAATTAATTATTATGCATTTTATATTTTTATTGGAGGTTTGATAGTATGTATTTTCTTTATTTTTTTCGTTTTTATCTTTTTATTGGAAATACACTATTATTCAAATTTTCAACAATTTTTTTTATGTATTTTTATGCATTTCTACATTATCTTTTTTTTTTAGAAATATTTTTCCTGATTTTATCTAATTTATATTTTTCTTTAAAAAGTAATTTCCTATTTTTCATGTTTTTTTGTCAACTTTCAAAATTTTAATTGTTTACTAAATTGCATATTTCTAAATGTCTTTTTATATTTTAGAATTTTGTAGATTTTTTTTGGTATTTTCAGAATTTTTAAGTATATATTTGTTTTTTCTAAATGTATTTTCCAATATGTATTAGTAATCTAAATATATTTTTCTAAATTTTTTTTTTTTAAATTTTGCATGCTAGAAATCAAATTTTATATCCTAAAAAAGTTAATGTGTTTGAAAATCATTTTTATTGCTGGAAAGAATTTAGTTTTGTGGGAAATAATTTTTTCACTAATTAGTTTTTAAAATTTTACAGATTTTAAATGTTTTTTGGTATTTTTCAGAATTTTTTAATATATATTCATTTTTTTCAGAATTTTTTTCAATATTTTTTTTCATTTTAAAAATATTTTTTGGTTTTTTCTTAATTTTTAAATGTTTTTATGTTATTTAAATTTTCTTTTTCAAAAAACAAATACGTTTGGACAAAAATGCCCTTGCTTAAAGTCATGTGCCACGCACATGACTAACGGCTTGTGCCGACAGTTAACAGATTTAGACGGCAGGGGGTTAATTGTCGTCGTTTTTAAAGTTTTGGGTGTTGTGACACCCCGACTAATTAAATACCGGGTAGGTACTCCTTTATTAAATCAATTCAAAATGCCAAGTTGATTCAGTTAATAGAATCACTGTCGAAAACATTTTAAAGATTACTAACCACCTAGTATTCAAAAAGTAAGTTGCCAAATTTTTAATTAAGTCCGATTAACATGTAATACAAGAATAATGGAAGAACAACATAATTCACTCACCATAACGAAGTAATGAAATAACCAACAAATAGTAATAAGTCCGGAGGAAAAACTCCTCACAACAATCCCACGAATGAAATAATAACATAAGTCTGAATCCTGAATTAATTACATGCCCGAAGTCTGAATAACTGAAATAAATGAAAGACCTTTAAAAGAAATGGGCGACATGCCCTACAACTGATAAATGCTGAATATGGAGTCAAGATAGATGAAGCGTCTACAAGCAAAGTCCTGTAACTTCCACAAACAGCTACTGCTCGTCACCTGAATGAGGATCCTAAGCATGGTGTCCTTGTGGCTGGGCACCTAAAATGGTTTTTACAAAAATAGGTTTGAAAGCAAATGGGTCAGAGCCCGAAAGTGGAAATCATTTTAAAAACTGCAAGTGTTTTAATAACATTAAAACATTAAATGCAAAATACATGTTAGGACGTGCACTCACATGAAATTCTCACCTCTCGACTACATGTGCACTCCTAACGTACCGTACCCATCTAAATGACATACATATCTAACCAAACCGTAATAAGTTCTACCCCTTACTACTCGATTCCCATACTACATTCTAGCGTTATCAAATAAATAAAGGGCTTTACTTAAACTCAGATTCTCAATTTGTAGGACAATTCACTATCGGTTGACCCGTTATGTTTTCTCAAAACATTACCATAATTATATTCACAATACCAACATGAAAGTTCTCATTAATTAAGTGTATATTATTCACGTCATAAATATACAATACAAGCACCCCGAGACTAAGCTGCGGTGCACACATACTCTGCTATCCATCCCAGTACATCACGTACATAAGGATCACGCATTCCGAATCTCTCAGGAATCGTTCTCAGATCACAACATCACAAATAATGGAGGCGAACACAGTTACATCACATGGGTCACGCACATACCTGCGCTCCCACGATCAGCAGACTTATTAACATCCCAATAAGTCCTTCTCTGACCTATGTTCATCGAGGTACCAGTCTAAATCCGGGCAACACAAGGATTAGAGGGCCCTAAGCGAACGTAAACCTCCCTTGGTAGCAAGTATGGTAGGTATGTCATACACATAAAATCAATACATATACTAAGTAAGCACACATCTTAGTAATCACCATAATTTATATGTGGTACGCTTCTCATTCTCGTACCTACGTATAATGTTACACAATTTACATATTCCCGGATGATACAATTATACAAGCCTTTAATTGTTCTCACGTTGTGATAGACACTCACGTCCTAATCCATAATTTCCATTTGGTTCGAATCACACTTCTAGGTTTTACTCCTCTATATATCCCAAATGTCCATACTATATCAATTTATCATCAAGGGAAGGTTATCTCTACCATTAAATAAGGTTACGGAACACTCGGGATCAAAACAGGCTAAAAAGCCTAAACTGTCAGCTCGTTAGAAGTCTCGTTCGAACGAGGCTGTTCGAACGAGAGTTCGTTCGAACGAACTGGATATCTAACGAGATCTCGTTCGAACGAAAGGCATCGAACGAACATTCAACTCGTTAGAAGGCAAACTGTCCACTCGTTAGAAGCTCGTTCGAACGAGCTCGTTCGAACGACCTAGGTAGGTCTTCTAACGAGGGACCAGTTTCGAGAGCCCAAAAATTCCTTAACTCGTTTTTCCAACTTTTCTACACCTCTAATCTCGTCTAAACATCAAACCAACAATTGTACACGGGTTCTAATCAATCCTAAATATACTTAGGTCATATATTAACGTATTTAGTGGGATTAATTCATCCTAAATCTCATCCAAATATTAAATCTCCACATCTTCTTCCCCAATCTCAAGAACTTGAACCCTAAAAATTTAATTCATCCATAGACATAAATAAATCCGTTTTTATGGTATAAAAGATGTATTTTTCACTGACTAATCATCCTAACATTGTTCTACATGCAATCTCCTCATAAAATTATAAATCTCTACATCCAATTCAATGGGTTTTTATCATTCTCCAAGAACAATGAAATTCTGTCAATTTCCTACGCATGGAAGAAGCATTCTTTGCAAAATATGTAATTAAACCACTTGCCTTATGTGTATCTCTGATTTTGATGACGAATTGATGGAGTGTTCTCTCTCTCTCTCTGCAGAATTCCTTCTCTCTCTCTCTCCAAGCTTTCTTCTCCAAGATGCTAATGGTGGCTAGGGTTTGCCTTAGAAAATTTTTCAACAATTCTAATAACCCCCGTAGCCCATTAAGTCCTAAGATGTGGTTAGTGGGTTTAGTGGGCAATTACCAAGTCAGCTTTTTAATTCCCAATTTTCGTAGGTTTTAATTCTCAAAAATCCAAAATTACCAAACTACCCTTATACGTTGTCGGTGTGGCCTAAAAATGCCCCGGGACCCAAATCAAACCCCCAGCTAGTGTTTTCTGACTATCTCGACCCTTCTGGACGCGTTGGCTCACTCAAAACGACCATACAGTTAATAGAAATAAAATTCACTTTTTAATTAAAATAAATATATTCCGGACGCGACTGTCACACGCGTCTCAACAAAATTTCCAAATTGCCGTATTTCAATCTCACGACCAATTTCATAATTTAGTATTCATATATAATCATATATGCACATTATAATCAAATACCAACTCGCATTTTGCTAGTATTTTAATCCGGATTAATTTCCAATTAATACGCATTTAATTCACTTAATCCCATAAATAAATATCACAAAAATACGAGGTATTACTGGTGTTATTTGCCAAAATTGTCGGGGGGTGGGGGTGGGGGTGGGGGTGGGGATTGTTAATAACGGCAAAGTTCGGGGCTTATGTATAATTATTCATTCATATGATAGAATGGGTTATTTCATCACTTACATAAGGAGACTAATTTACTATGAAGTATTTCATGCAGTAGAGAAATCTGAACATTAATATTCTTGCAATTACAACTTAACCCTTCATTATACCATGTAAGGACGTCTTTATCCCTATGTTTACTCTATACTGTAGAATACAACTCTAGGTGATCCGATCTCTTACAAAAGGTGGTATTAAAAAGTCTAGTCATAAGTTACTACTCCTGTTCGAAACTATTAGTCCCAAAGTTCGGTTAAAATTTAAAGAATAAATTACACTTTTAGTCTTTAAATTATCACTCAAGTTTTAAAATGATTTCTAAACTTTATTTCGTCTAAGTGCAGTTCTTCAACTAATCAATTTGATTCAATTTTGTTCTTTTGTAAAATTAGCTCGTTAGTTATTAATAGGAGGGGCATAATTTTAGACCAGGCAAAACAACATTAATTAAAAAAATCATTAATTATATCACCAATAGTTAAGAATAAGAACTAAAAATAAAATAAACAAAAAATTGATACTAAACTAAGGCCCACGAGGGATTCTTAAGTCCCATGACCATCGTCATTTCGATAACCCTTCCACCTTCCTGCGACTTCATCGTTCCCCCTTCCACCTAAGGATGACCTCCCTCATAATTCCCCCTCCTTACGGCAAGCGGCCCCTTCCCATTGAAAAATCACAACATCAGAGTTGTGTCATTTGAACATATCGCCCCAAAAATTCAGAAATTTGTTGGGATTTACATGTAAATATAGTTCATTTTATTTGCAAGATCTGTATTCGTTGAATATATTTGAATTTTGGATGTAGATTGCTATTTGTTGGATTTGTTTGGGTTTATCAGAAGTGTGCATTTTCATTTGTTTTTAAGCGTGAATAGGGGTTTTCATAACCGGGGGGGGGGGGGGGGGGGGGGGGAGGACCTCGTTACCTGGCACCATGCCCGTGTTTAAAGCCCCTACATGACACTAAACATAACTTGATAACCAAACACACATATTGCGACTCAATTAGGAACTTATGTTATAAGATGAGTAGATTGAGAGTTATAATCTATTATAGTTTATTCCTATATTGGCTTAATATAAATTAGTGGTTTTATTTAGAATATAGGTTGCTTTGTCAATTTTGCCCCTCCTTTTGTTAAAACTAACTAACTAATATAACGAAGAACGAAATTGAATCAAATTGATTAATTGAGAGATTAAATTGAGACAAAATGAAATTTAAGGACCTTTTTAAAACTTGAGTAATAGTTTAGGGACGAAACATGTAATTTACTCAAATTTGAATATAGATATCTCGCGTCAATCAACCCAATCAAGAAGGGTAAGAAAAGTAAAAGATGATGTGTGAGTTGGCTACTTATCAAGACTGAAGTCTTGTGCGAAGTTGTAAGGCCTTGGCATTGTTTTGACGACATTACTGGAGGAGTTGAGACATCAGGTGCAAACCTGATGCAGAATATGCAGAGTAACAACTGCATTGGAAGTTAGAACATCGAACTTTGGGCAGAGTGCCAAAGAAGATAGACACAAAAATATTGGGATAGGATCCAGTAGATTTGTTCCATATTCTAATTATACCTCTCACTCGGCCGGATTCAGAGGACAAAGAGATATGGCATTTTGAGAAGAATGAAAAAATTTCCACTAAAAGTAGCGACCATGTGGCTTGGAATTTTGCCAAAGGTCTGGATTGCAAGACCATCTGCCACTTCTAACCAGCGAAATTGGAACAACATTTGGATGTGTCGGTGCCGAATAAAGTGAAACATTTTTTATTTAGGTTTGGCACAAATTCCCTCCCCATAGGGGAAAAATTTCCAAAAGCTAAAGATGAAAATCCAAAATCAATCTTATCGTGTGTGAGATTTGGGGAGGAACTCGACTGAGCACCTATTCAATTTTTTACCTCTTGCTATTGAAGTATTAAAACTATGTGGGATGAATGGTCAATTTTTCGGCTACTTTGGTGAGAGTTTGAATGGATGGATTTTATTCCTTTTCGATTCTTCAAATAATGATCATTTTGATTTTGTTTGCTTTACTTTATGGGCTTTATGGTCAAACAAGAACAAAATTTCCCATGACAAGGTAGGGGACAATACTTGTGAATTGATTTCTAGAATCTCAAAATAATATTCTCTTTTCAAGACAGTTTGGCTAAAGGATCATCATCACGATTATATTGTGGATGTTACATAGCAGCCTCCCTGTTGATACCAAAAATCACCCTCTTATGCAGACCAATTAGAAATAAACATGTGTTATCAAATATGGCAGTATTCCTAGTTAGCAAGTCATAAATCCTGACTAGAAGCTTGGAATGTTGGCCAACTCTGGAGAAGCCCGACCAACCACGGGAAGATCGACCAACATAGTCAGTAAAGCGCCAATATCCATATACGTTATGAACATTGTGTACTGATGTAAATGCCTAAGGAATTCCATCCCTTAACATTGCATCTCTTAATCTCCCTAATGGTCTATAAATAAGTTTTAATCCTTTCGTCAAGGGTAAGTGATTGAAAGAGTAATACCAGGCAATAAGAAGCACAGTGGACGTAGGCTTTTTTTTATAGGCCGAACCACTTTAAAAACCTTTTTGTCTCTTTCTTTTACTTACAAATATTATCTGTGATTAATTAATTAAACCTAGTCTAGTTTTTTACATCAACATATTGACGCCGTCTATAGGAACATATTGCTAAACATTTTCACTCATTCATTTACCCAACATGACTGATGTTCCTGAATCTAGCACCAGGAATAATGGCATTCCTTCGGTTCCATCTACTCCACTAACAAATAGCGATCTGACTGAAATCCTAGCTAGCCTTGCTAGAGGACAAGAGGCTATGTAAGATACCATTAGGTAGTTAGCCCAAACACTGCAGGCTAGATCTCCTATCTTATCTGCTCGTTGAAATATGCGACCACCACCTCCAAGAAATGGTAGGCATAGCCAATCCAGGACTATTAGAGATACGTTCTACCGTCCAGGAGCAAGTTCTTCACTTAGAACTTCAGAACGATATAATGAACAATCTTTAACTCTTGAAATATTGAGTGCTTTGTAAAGATTGAGTAGAGAATATCCCTTTGATTGTCTGCGACCTAGGGGGAATAGAAATATTCCTAGGGAATTGTCGAGAAATTCTCGATGACCAGCCGATCAATGCGAAGGCTTTGACTAATCCAGATCAGATTCTCGATGATATGTCCATGTCGAACAGACCTTACAGGAGGAGAGTTCAGCACAAACAGTTGGTCGTAACAGCCGAGATGCAACATATAAATCTGATGATGGTAATGATGATGACAATAATGAAAGGAAGGTCTATATTCAACAACTGAAAGATAGGTTGGGAGAAATGGCAAAGGAAAAAACTCTCTGCAATGAAGTTTTGTGAAAGGATCTCCTTTTATGAAAGCTATTGTGGACTTTTCTACTCCTTCAAAGTTTAAAGCTCCCGTGGTTACTCCAAAGTATGATGGGAAAACATATATTGTTCTTCACATAGAGCAGTACCAAGTAGCAGCTAATATCTACGCCATCCCCAACGAAATGAGATGCAGGGAATTCTCAGGAACAAATACAGGTCCTGCACAGATTTGGTATAATAACCTTCCTCGCGGACAAATCTGTAGTTTCAACCAGCTCGCCGAGTTATTCATTGGTAATTTCTACTTTGGATCCAAACCTGTGAAAAGAGTAGCTCACTTGCTCAATGTAAGACAAAATATGGGAGAAAGTACTGGAGATTATATTACTCGCTTTAATACCGAGAAGCTGAAAGTCATTGATTACGAGGAGAAAATAGCTATCATAATTCTCATGAGTGGACTGCTCCCTGAGAAGCTCTACTACACACTTGCCAAGGATCCTCCTAAGACAGTGACGAAATTGATGGCCAAAACAGCCAAGATAATGAACGCCGAGGAAGCCATGGTAGCTAAACAACACTCAGGAGTAAAGTTTGAAGGCAAAATCGAGAAAAAGGAGCAAAATCGAGAATAAGGAGCATGAGGAATCAAAGAAAATGGGAATACTGATAGACTCAAGAAATAAAACAATTACACTCCATTAACAATGGCCATCCACCATGATTTGGAGGAAATAAAGCATAGCAAGGAAGTACGTTGGCCTGAAAAGCTGAGAGCACCTACTGGAAAGAGGGATAGGTCCAAGTACTGCGAATTTCATAGAGATCACAGGCATACGACGGATCGCTGCGTTGCTCTTCAGAATGAAATTGAAGCACTTGTTCGAAAAAGAAAGCTAGACATATTTGTTGATCGGCAGGACAATAATGAAGCTCGACAAAGGTCAAAGTCACCATGCAAGCCCAGGGATCAGAAAAAGAGAACTCGTGGAGATGATCAAGAAGATGACCCCGACCTACCTAAAAGGCCCAAATAACCTGAACGTGAGGTATTCATGCTTGTTTTGGATCGTTTGATTGTCAAATGATTACAAGTGGAGATGCAGGAGGAGGAGATCATAATGCTGAACGAAAAGCTTACCTGAATGAGGCTTTAGCTTGCTCCTATATCTAGAGGATCAATCTAGCAGAGGAAGATCGATCGAGGAAGGTTAACAAAGATAAATCGGTGATCAGTTTTTCCAAAAATGTCCTTTCAGGGGTACTTTATCCCCATGATGATTCCCTAGTAATCAAAGTCAGAAGGCAAGATGTAATTATTTTCTAGGTATTGGTTGATAATGACATCACGATGGACGCCATGTTCTACCCTTGCTTTGACAGTCTGGACTTAAATCTCAGCTAATTGGAACCTTATCACAGGCCCTTAATAGGCTTTTCTGGTGAAAAAATATTTTCCTTGGGCACAATCAAGCTGGAAATATTGATCGGTACCTAGCCTGCAAGCAGGATAAAGAAGATACGTTTCTTTATAATAGACAAAAATGCTCATTATGTCTACAATATGATCATGGGAAGGTAGAATTGAAGAAATTTGAAGTTGTGCCATCTGCAGTGCATTAATGCCTAAAGTTCCTTACGAGCTTTGGTGTATGCATGGTAAAAGGCGACTAGAAAGTAGCTCAGGAATGCTATTAATCCTCTTTCGCGCAAGAGGATCTGGTAGAAATAAAAAAAAGAAGGCCACCACTTACCAAGTGGACATCACTAAGCTCAATAATGAATCTGAGATTGAAAATTTAGATCCAAGAGAGGAAACTGAATTGGTGAAAGGTCAGATAGTAGAAGCAACGGAGATCATTGTTCTAGGTGATGATAAGCCAGAACAAACTACTCAAAGAGTAAAAACACTGGATCCTGTTCTCAAACAGGAACTAGTGACATTCCTAAGACAAAGAAAGCACGTGTTCGCATAGAGCCACGAAGATATGCCTGGGATTGACCCTAATTTTCTTTGCCATGAACTCAATGTCAACAAGGATGCCAAGCCTGTAAAGCAAAAGCATAGAGTATTTAGTCCAGAGAAGAACCAGGCTATTCAGGAAGAAGTGGAGAAACTTCATAAAGCCTCATTTATTGATGATGTCAAATATCTAGATTGGTTGTCTAACGTTGTTATGGTAAAAAACAAAAACAACAAGTGGAGAATGTTCGTGGACTTCACAGATTTGAACAAGGCATGCCCAAAGGATTATTTTCCTTTGCCACGGATTGATCAACTTGTTGATGCTACATCGGGGCATGAGCTATTAAGTTTCATGGATGCATATTCTTGTTATAACCAGATTAAGATGAAGCCCGAAGATAGGGAAAACACTTCTTTATTACTCCTCGAGGAACTTACTGCTATAATGTTATGCCATTTGGTTTGAAAAATGCCGGTGCTACTTTCCAGAGATTGGTGAAAAAAGTTTTTGAGAAGTAAATAGGCAATAATATGGAAGTATACGTAGATGACATGCTGACGAAGAGAAAAAAAGCATCTGAACACATTGCTGACCTCAGCCAAACCTTTGAGCAACTGGAGAAGCATAGGATGAAGTTGAATTTGACTAAGTGCGTATTTGGTGTCCAAGAAGGGATATTCCTAGGGTACATAGTGAATAAAAGGGAATTGAGGCTAACCCTGACAAAATCAAGGCGTTAATTGAAATGCAGCCTTTAATCACAAAAAAGTTGTGCGAAGGCTCACTAGGCGAGTAACAGCATTGAACGGATTTGTGTCCCGAGCTACAGATAAGTGTTTGCCATTCTTTAAAGTCTTATGAAAGAGTTTTGAATGGAATGATGAATGTGAGAAAGATTTTCTGGAATTGAAAAAGTATTTGGGATCACCTCCATTACTTTCCCGACCAGTATTGGGAGAAAAATTATATTTGTACTTAGTTATCTCTGAGTCAGCTGCAAGTTTTGCATTGATACGAGAAGATAACGGAGTTCAAAAGTCTGTTTACTACACAAGCAAAGCCTTTCGAGGAGCCGAAATTAGATATCCACGCTTGGAGAAATTAACTTTGGGGTTGATTGAGGCATCCAGATGGACGAAACCTTACTTCCAAGCACATACCATTATGGTATACACTAACATGCCGCTTCGGCAAGCTCTTCATAAACCAGAGAAATCTGTTAGATTAATGTATTGGGAAGTAGAACTAGGGGATTGCAATATTGTATATGAGACAAGTTCCTCATTAAAAGGCCAAGTTGTGGCAGACATCATTGTTGAATTCACTTATTCGGAGGTTCCCGATCAATTGAGAACTCCAATAGTGCAAATCCAATAAGAGGAGAGCCCAACCGGTGTCAGCACCGACCAATACCCCGAGAAGATCCCATTAGGGGAAAGCTCAGAAGAAATTGCTGCCAACCTACTAGAGACGTCCACCAGAGCATAGGAGATGGCCAAAAGATATGAGGAAGCGGGGAGTAAAATATTCCTTCATGGGAAACTATCAGACCAAGCGTTTAACGATGGGATCCCCATATGGAACTTGTATGTAGATGGATCATCTTGTGCAACTAGAAGTGGATCAGTTATAATACTCAACACTCCTGATGAGATAGATATTGAATATGCTATACAATTCCTGTTTCAGGCCTCAAATAATGAAGCAGAGTATGAAGCTCTCATTATGGGCCTAAATCTAGCTCAATCACTGAACGCCGAGCAAGTTGTGGCACATAACGATTTTCAATTAGTGGTGAATCAACTTTTGGTTTTGTATGGAGCCAAATGAGAACTAATGGCAATATACTTTAAGGCATTGGAGGTTGTAGCAAAAATACCTGTTGTTCGAATGAGCAGGATTCCCAGACTGGATAATGCCAGAGCTGACGCACTTGCTCGACTGGCATCAGCCACCAGAATTGAGCTTCGAAGAACTATTCCCATTAAAATTTTGGACAGCAGGAGGATTGATGAGGACTTGATGATTAATTTCATCGCAATAGATATGGATCCATCTTGGATGGACCTCATCAGGGATTATATTAAATCAGAAATTTGGCCAGTAGACTCAATTGAGGCCAAAAAACTCAAGTACAAAGTAGCAAAGTATGTGTTAGATAAAGGAGTTCTATACAGGAGAGGATTAACAGCTACTCTGCAGCGCTGTGTCCACCCAATAGAGGTCAAAGATCTAATAGAAGAAGTTCATGAAGAATCTTGTGGGGCTCATGTGGCAGGCAGATAATTGTTGCAGCGAATTAATACCCAGGGATACTATTGGCCAACTATGGGAGCAGATTGTTCAGCTTTCGCAAGGAAATGTGATAGGTGCCAAAGGTTCTCCACCATTCGTAAAACTCCACAGGCTACTCTTGCTCCAATAACCTCACCTTGGCCATTCGATATGTGGTGAATAGATTTGTTCCATCCACTGCCGACTGACTACCCGAGGAATATTCAAGTACTTAGTCGTAGCTGTGGATTATTTCAACAAATGGGTTGAGGCAGAACCATTGATAGACATGCCCTATGAGAAGGTCTACCACTTTATCTGGAAAAGCATCATTTGTAGATATGGTTTGCCTTACGCCTTCATCACAGACCATGACACTCAGTTTGATAATGAAGAATTTGTCGCCTACTATGTCCAATCAAATATTCAAAAGTTGCACTCTGCTCCAGGTCATCCTCAAAGAAATGGGCAAACTAAAGTGACAAACAGGATCCTGCTCTATGGATTGAACAAAAGACTTAATGATGCTAAATGAAATTGGATTAATGAGCTACACTCCGTTTTGTGGGCATACTGAACAACACCAACGACTGCTACTGAAGAAACACCATACATGATGGCGTTTGGAACTGAAGTAGTGATACCAGCTGGACTGGGTTTGCCATCCCACAGAGTGTTAAACTTTAATTCTCCGATTAGTGATTTGATGCGAATATTAGACTTGGATATGATGGAGGAAGTGCGTGAAGATACAACCTTGAGAAACTCTGCTTACCAACAAAGAACAACACGATTTTATAACAAAAAGGATGAAGATGACCAACTTGAAGGAATATGATTATGTGCTCAAGAAGTTGATTCATAAGACCAAAAAACTTGAAGCCAATTGACATGGGCCATATCGTATCTCAGCAGTTGTCCGACCAGGTATTTATCGAATTGAGACTTTGGAAGGAGAAGAGTTCAAAAATATCTGGCATGTCGAACATCTTAGAAAATATTACCAATAATGTAATGAGACAAATCTTTGTAATCATGTCAATTCAATATCAATAAAATGATGGTTTCCTCCATTTTTTCAATTTTTTTAAGGAGTACTAGTAATATACATCACCACATACTTGGTCAGAGATCTAAACAACAACCACATAGTTGATTGGTGATCACTCAAAAATTGGTCGGCAGAAATGACAGTTGATTGGCAGCGTACAAAAACCCAAGTGTGACACCCCGCCTAATTAAATACCGGGTGGTCAGTTCTTTATAAAATTAAACCAGAATGTCCGGTTGGTTCAGATTATGCATCACTATCGAAAGTCATCAATTTTAATTAATAAAACTAACCACTTAATATTTAAAAAGATTGATGTCAAAATTTTATCTTGTTATTAACCATTATATGAAAAGGGAAATATTTAATCATCACCATACATCACAATAGCAATAAGGAAAGAACTAAGTGAATTTAAATAAAGAACTAGAGTAAACACATCCAGTCAAAATTCCATACAATAATCCAATAACATGAAATCAAAGTCTAATGATAGAATAAAACAACTCTAAATCTCTTACTGTAATATAGGAGGAACGACATGTCCAACTGAAATAAATGACTGATAGATAAGGAGAAATAGACTCAGAAACATCCATTAGCAATATCCTATAACTTCCACATCAGCTACAACTCGACAAATGAATGGAATCTCCTAAGTCTGGTGCTCCTGTGGCTGAGCACCTAAAATAATAAAACAAGAAAAGAGATTTGCAGAAAAACGGGTCAGAGCCCGAGTAAAAAACAGTTTAAATATAACAAGTGCTTAAATAGATTAATTAGCACAATATTATTCATGTTAATTTAGCGTACTCACTTGGGATGCTCACCTCTCATCTAATGTGCACACCAAGCGAGCCTAACTACCCATATCAGTCTCGATACTCTGTCTGACTATAC
Organism: Sambucus nigra; assembly: GCA_949130495.1. Taxonomy (NCBI): domain Eukaryota; kingdom Viridiplantae; phylum Streptophyta; class Magnoliopsida; order Dipsacales; family Adoxaceae; genus Sambucus; species Sambucus nigra. The sequence continues at coordinate 53,779,304 of OX422214.1, forward strand.
GTAGTCTAATCACTATACTTGATAAAATATCTAATTAACCCGAAGCCAATACATTTCCATTGTTTAGAATAGGTTTAAAGATGTCTTAACTCATCCTCATAGCATTCTTAATTCTCAACTGGTGACCCAATGCGTATACACTTTAATAAAGTATCCAACATGAAACACAGAATAGTAACTCAGTATACATATATAAAATCTCTCTATGTATACATACAAATATATATATATATATATAAATACTGCACCCATGGTTAAGAAACCTTGGTGCTAGGCATACTTGGCTATCTAGTCCCATTCGCACATAAAGGACACCAGGTTCAATCTCTCAAGAACCAATAAAACATATACATATGTTGGAGGCGAACATAGTCCCAAGCCGATGGGCTACGCACATACCTACGCACCCATACGACCATATCACCACTATCGTTCTCACAGATAGCCCGTAACTAGGTTCCAAGCTCTAGTTGTACGACTCAAAGTCCCCCGAAGGCACACAAGATATGGTCGTCCACAACGCGTTAACCTCCGTTCGATAGCCAGTAGCTAGGTATGTCATACACATAATATTCCAAGTAATAATCATGCTCACAACTTATTTAACTTAATAAGCATTCACGCAACCCAGTTACCATAATACGTAAGTAATATTAACGTCTCCACTCTCCACGATATCCATTTATATATAACCTCTCTAGGACTTACATTATCTCCTAGGTTTCCATATAAATTCATGACCTCGAGTATCATTACACTTTTAATTCCCTAAAACTTTGGATTTTAAGTCACCTGTTACTCACGTAGTTTAATACACTTGCTTGGATAAACCTAGGATGATTTTTAACTCGAACGGACCCTAAAAACCCACTCTGGAATCTCGTTAGAAGTCAAGGGATTCTTGTTCGAATGAAGTTCCAACTTCAAACGAACTCAGCAACTCGTTGGAAAGGTCATTGGAAATCTCATTAGAAGGCTCATGCGAACGACCTAGGCAGGTCTTCAAACGAGATTTCTGAACTGGCCCTGTTCTTCCCCAAACTCGTTTTTTCTCAAATTTTCATTCTTCAATCTCATTCCAAACTCAACCCAATCCTAATGTAATTGTTTCTAAACTATTCTAAATTACCATAGGGCACTTCCCAACACAAATTAGAGGTTAAATACTTATGAAATCAAGGGAATCTAACAAGTTACTCAATTTCTTATAAATCTCTTTGATAAGAACCCAGAAATTTCAAATCCTTCAAAACACACCAATTAACTTCGTGATTTCAACATTTAATTACAAACATTAACAGTTCTAAGAAGGGAATTTCTTCTACATGCCAACCTATCTGCAATTCATGGGGTTTCTTTACAAATCAGTCCAATTAAACCCTAGTTTTCATTACAGCAATTTCATATCATTTACTCTAAATTAATCAAGAATAATATATGCTAAAAGAGGAGCAATATAAAAACTTGCCTTGGAATGGATTTCTGATTCTCGGACTAAAATTTGTATGTAGTTGATCCTCTCGTCGCGATCTACACTTTGGTGTAGTTTTTGGTGTGAAAACTTGAGTTCTTGGCTTAGGGCTCCAATGGAGTTCTTCTTCCTTTTTGGTTCTCTCTCTCTCCCTCTCTCTCTCTAACCCAGGTACAACCTTTATTTTAATTCCTAATTTTCGTCCATTTAAATTTCCAAAATTATCAAAAGACCTAAATACCCCTTCGGGGTGTCGTTTTTGGCTAAAATACCCCGGACTCCAAATATAACACTCGAGTAGTGTTTTCTGACTAATTCGACCCTTCCGGAGACACTGGCGCACTCAAAATAGTCATCCGAGTTATGTAAAAATGATTTACCTTTTTAACCCCCAAATATATAATAGTGACGCGACTCATACGCGCGTCCCGAATAATTATATTTTAATTGTCGTGTATCTCATCCCCGACCACCATATTATTATTATTTTCGAAACCATCTATTAAGTTACTCACTACGTAATGTTCAACATAGTTATTACTCAACATGATTTCATCATAATTATTTTTGATAACTACTAACTCTCGTCACGCTAGTAATTATTACCACAAAGTCGGATTAATTGTAAAATAAGTTTTCTCTTTTAAATTAATTAATCCCAATTTCCATAATTTTCCATAATTTCATAGTAAATAAATATGCGTAAAAATATGGGGTATGACACCAAGTTAGGATAGGACTTAAAGTCCTCAATGCTTGGTCAATACAATCAGGGATAAAGCTCTGTATAAAAATCAACAAGTTTTATCCAAATTGGGCAAAATAGTGGAAGAACGTTATGAAGATTCCTAAATAGGAATGTAGACACATATTCCACATACGCCTGGTCAGCACTGGTAACTAGTGCTAAACCTAAAAATTTAGGTGCATCAGTAGAACCTATGAAAATACCATGGGTAATTAGTACTAAACTTGGATTTAAATGTAAGTGTGCTAATAGAAACTATGATCACATCCATGGTAACTGATACCAAACTTAGAAATTTAGGTATATCAGTAGAACCTGTGATAATCTCATTGGTAATTGGTACTAAATTTGGGCAAGTGCCTAAGTGTATCAATAAAACTGATGAAATAAAGAAGTCATTCACATCCAAAAATTGACAACATAAGTTAATTAAATATTTTTTGATTCGTATAAATGATCATTACATGCAAATATTGTTCATAGTTGAATTACAGGAGCAAACTACTCTAGTGGATGCTTCCCTTCAGCTTTAGAAGAGCTCGGAGTTAGTTCCATGCTTGCTGGAGGATCATATAATATGTAGGGGGAGTTGATGAAATTAAAATCCTGAAGCATCCTTCTGTTACTACTGCTCGGGGTCTCTAGTTGATGAGGAGAATGAACGATCTCTAACTCATCATGAAGGTCGTAGTCTCCTAAGTATTTGGAAATCAAATACCGAGGAATTGAATTAACTGGGATCGAATTGACGTCCAGTTTGAAAGGAGGGTCTTGACATTCCAGCAAACCAGGATTATACCAATGCCAAAGTTTGCTATTCTGCTCCACCTTCATAACTGTTAAGTAGTTAGTCCAACCCCATTTGTAACCTTCACGTTGAGATTGGCTAAATTGTTCATCAAAGTGACCAAGGGCCTTATTATATCCCTCCATCCATATTTCTCTAGGACGCTTATGAAATTGGAAAGTCAATCTCTCAACTTGATGCTGCAGTTTCTTCAGTACTCCATCCTTAGCTTGCAGTTGGGAAGAATAGGTGGAAAGTTGCTCGGTTTGGGCTTGGATATTTTATGACATCTCAACAATGGCTAAATTCTTACCCTTCAGTTGTGTATCCTGGTTAGCAAGTGTCTGTTGAGTCCTATCCTCTTCAGTAGTAGTTCGGCTAGATTTAACCTTTGATCGAGAAGAAGAAGTAGGGTTGGTTTTCTTCAAGTTGTCCAGTTCTTGCCTTAGCCTTGAATTTTCATTCTCCAAAAATGAAACCCCATCATCAGAAGAAGGAGCTTTCAATGAAGTTAGCTCATCCCTCAAATTGTTATTTTCTTCCTCTAATAGCTTGGCAATAGCCCTAACTTCATCTACTTCACACTTGTGCATAAACTCTTATCTCCTAAAAAACGATGCATGTTTCTCTAACTTTTCCTCAAATCCCCAAGATTCACTTAGAGTTTTGTATTTCTCTTCATAATCTGCATTCAGGAAAGCCTTGGCTTCTTTGTGATCTTCTTGAAGCTCTTCAATTATTTCGAAGTAGGAAATATTATTAGCCACTGCTAGATTAAGAAGACACTTCAGATATAAATAAGCTTCCTTAGCTTGATCTGAGACGTCAACCCCAAGAAACTGTGACAGATTTTCCTCGAACAAAGTCACGTGACCAACCTTGAAAAAATCATTACATCTTTTGAGTAGCTCAGATTCAGTATAGGAAAGTTGATCCATTTTGGCCATGAACTATAAGAGTAAAAGAATCTCCAATCAACAACAGAATAAAGAGTTTGAAGCAATAATCGAAAGATAACAAGCGCAAAGAAAAGAAATAGTCATTTTCATTGATAAAAGTTAGATTACAAATACATTGAAAGGAAAAAGAACTAAAGACAAAGAGTAAAAGTTGATTGTCAAGCAAGTATACACTTTCTCTCTATAGGAAGTTTCTCCGACTTGATTGGGGGCCAAGATAGGTGGAGTGACTTTCTCGTAAGAAAAAGGGAGAGAAGAATCAACCGCTGTCTGCAGTTGGTCGGCATACTCCAAAACTAGGGTGGAATCCCCTGATCCCACATCATCTTTAATTTTCCTGTCCAAATTTGGAGGGGAACCAAGGTCATGCCTGAGAAACAACTCAGACTCTTGGGGAGTGTCGACCACACTGAGTGCTGCCGACCAACCTTCCTTATAGCATTTTTTCTTGACATATTCAATCTGTACAGAGACAGCATTTATGGCCTTTTCCCAGCCCTTGGAGAACGAGGACTCTTTGGCCTTCATCCTCTTGGCTTTCTCAGCAGCCAAATTCTTCTTCAGCTCATCAATTTTCCCCTGAGCAGCAACATCTTCACCCTCAATAACTTTTATTTTGGTCTCTCACTTTTTCAGTTCATTTGTCAATGCTTGTTAGGAGTCAAGTGAAGACTTCTTTAGGCACTCAAAGGCCTTTTCTACCTCATTTGAAAAAGAACGGAGTACATCGTCCTTCTCCAACATCTGGTTGAAATCAACCAAGAACTGCAAAACGAAACAAGAACAAGTCAGTACAAGAGATTTATTAAAAATACAAATTTGAAAAGGTAACAACTCTTACTAAAGCAAGGCTTTCAGCAGCCCTCTCAGAAATTTTTGAGCGGGGCATTGCAAATGCAGCCCCCCTGTGGTCTGGAAAAGTACCAAACTTTATTAATTGCCTCGCTAAGCCAGGGCCAATGGCCACTGGAGAGCCAACGTCGATAGAAGATAAATCGACCAAGTCTTGTTGGTTGGCACCAGCAACATTCCCTTCCATCTGTTTGTGGGTGGAATGTGGTACTTAAATGAAGTTTATTACCCATTGCGATTTGTATTGCCTATTAAAACTTTTCTACAAAATGGGAATATTTGTTTGATATGATGGAAAAAGCAATTCTATGTAACCGAATAATTTCTTGAATGTAGAGCTTACTAAGCTTTTGTAATGAATCAGTGGTAGAAAATGAGCCGATCTCGTGAGTCGATATACTATTACCCAAACGGAATTATATCCTTGGGACGTAGAAGGTAGTCCCCTGACAAAGTCTATGGTAATATAATCCAATTTCCACTCGGGAATCGGTAAGGGTTCGAGGAGTCCACCAGGATGTTGGTGTTTTATCTTTACTTAGTGATAAGTAAGATATTTCCTTACAAAATTCTCTATATCATTTCTCATATTTGATCCAATCTGGAACGCTTGTAAATTGTGCCAGATTTTAATCTGGCACGCTTTTGACACACTTTTAAACCATGCTAAATATTAAATCTGACACACTTTTGGCACACTTTTAAACCATGCCAGATTTTCATATTTTGGCACGCACCGTGCCAAATTTTTCAATTAATAAACAAAATACTATTTGAAAGAAAATTAGAAAATTCCAAATATGGTAGGAAAAATATTTATTATTTGCAAAAAAATCAAGAAAATTCACAAATTGCGAATCTCGCACATTGTTGATAAACTAATGTACATAAAAACTTTAAAATATTACAAGTCTTAATAGTTAACAGACCAACAAAAAATTGGGAAGAGTTTCCTCTATTTTCTAGACATTCTAAAACCTGTTATATATAAAATCTGCGTAATGTAAAGCTCGCACGGCCATAAAATTTAACAATAAAATTACAAAAGCCTGCACGACCAAAAAAGTTAACAGCAAAACTACAAAGGCCAGCACGACCATAACACATAAAAATTAGATCCTGAATATTAACGACATTAAATAAATAATCCCCTTATTGCATATCATCGAATTATTCGTGTGTTCCACGTGGATAAAAACTCACGATAGAATGTTATCCAACAAATAAATATGATACAAAAAAAAGATGATATCAGTAACTAAGTAATTTTAAAAAAATCGTATTCAAACTGAAAAATTGCGTATACGAATTAGAATCATCATATTCTCAAAATGGAAGTCTCATGTCTACGTGGTCAGTTCCTACGAGTTACATTGGTCTCGTGCGAGGTGTTAGTACCTCTTATGGGGATGTTTAATCGCAAGTTTGAAATTTCACCCTTTCACGGCATATTTTTAAGCCAAAGTATAGATATTTTCAAATTATCGCATATTATCAAATCGCGAGTCCTGTGACTACGCGGTCAGTTCCTACGAGTTACACTGATCCCGTGCGAGGAGTTTGTGCCTCTTACCGGGCCGTTTGGGGTGGTTTTGAGTTTTCATCCTCTAACGACATGTTTTTATGCCAAACTCTAACTATTTTCAAATTATCATCATATTCTCAAACCAGGAATTTCGTGACTACACGGTCAGTTCTCACGAGTTACACTGGTCTCGTGCGAGGTGTTCATGCCTCTAACGGGGCCATTTGGGAGTTGGTTTGGATTTTCACCCTGTAACGGCATACTTTTTAGACGAACCCAGATATTTTCAAATTACCATCTTATTATTAAATTGGGAGTCCCGTGGCTATGAGTTCAATTCCTACAAGTTACATTGGTCCCGTGCGAGGTGTTCATGCCTCTTACGGGGCTGTTTGGGGGTGGTTTTGGGTTTTCATCCTCTAACGACATATTTTTAAGCCAAAGTCTAAATATTTTCAAATTATCGTTATTTCTCAAATCGATAATCCTGTGACCGATCAGTTCTTATGAGTTAAACCGGTCCCGTGCAAGGTGTTAATGCCTTTTACTGGGCCCATAGTCGCTCTCAACTCTAATTCCACCCCAAACCAACCCCCTAAAAAACATCCTCCATGCCCCACCTTCCCAAATAGAAAAAATCCACACACTCTTTCCCACCAGCCCGAACCCAAAATAACCCCCCTCCCCCCCCCCCCCCACACACACACACATACACCCATAAAACCAAAATAGCCTCTTCCCCCCACCCCCCATCACCAAAAAAGAGAAAATACAGATATATCTCATCCAAACAGAAGTCCCAAGCATAAGTACCAACAAAAAAAAGAGATGTGATACCTTTGCTTATTCTTGGCCCTAACGTTTCACTAAGACTTTCTATTGATTCGAGTTGACTTGGGGGTGTAGTTGTTAAATGCTTCGCATCCTTGTTCAATTCCGTGTATCTCCGTTGAATTCCAGTCTTATGCCAAAATAGGTTCTAGTAACCGTGTGGTGCATTTTTGTTAATCTGAAAACAAAGGAAAATGCATTAGTTCGAAATATTATTCTCGAGGAACGGTTATTTTTCCTCATCTATTTGAATAAAAATTGACAGATATAACAATTTTTTAATAGACTCACATTCACTTTAGTTCCCCAAGTCCTCTAATCTTAGTTATCTTATAAGAGCCAACAACATGTATTTATATTAGAGTTGTAAGGTTTGACAAGTCAGGTTCATGCTCAATCAATTTGAATCCACAAATGTCTAACAATTTCAAGAGTTTCAATTCCTCAAATCCACGAATCTCATTTAGTTTTACATAATCAACAACTTTCAATTTTTGTTAAATTTGTAAGGTCTATTACATGTACTAGCTATAAATATAACACCAATGCTATTAAATGTACTAGATATAAATATAGCGTTGTTGTTGTACTAGTTTGTGTGTGATAAAAGACTTAATAAAAAGTTATTATTTTTGGAGATTGCACACCACTGGACATTGTAATGGGATTCCCTTATAACATTCATATTTCCAAAATAACAGATGGATCATAAATGACATCTTCCCCTAAAATTGGAGGAAAAAAACAAATATAAGAAACGAAATTCCTAACTTTGACCTTTTAGAGTGAAAAATATACTAAAGAGGCAAAAGACAATTTGCAACAGATACCTAGGTGAAATACAAGGCAACTGCTGAATGCTAACATGTTTAGTCCTTCAATTTAGACGAGGATAAGTTTGAGATATCATTTCATCTTCTAAAAGTACATACGGATAACTATACTGGGGTGGTGCTATGGTAGTGTCAGTTCCAATTTGGACAAACATTATCCCAAAATAATGGTAGAGAGGAGAGAAAAGTGCAACAATAGTGAGGACTAATTGCCAAAATGCCAAGAAGAATGTACCACCCAGGATTACCAAAAGTTTAGGACATGGAATTAAACCATCAAGGTCTTAACTATTTAATGTCATGGAGCGCTCCCTTTGATTATAAAGGCTTTTCTCAACAATTGTTGACACTGCATTTCTATATCAGAAACCTCTGTCTTCGTTCGTAAATCTAATCTCATCGTCACCATAGATGCCCTTATTACTCTTCTCAAGTAGTGAAAGTGGGAATCATACCCAGTCTCTTCAATTCTGTCATGAATAAAGACTTGGGAGGTTCTTCACCATTGTGTTGGATTTCATCTTCTTGAATTTTGCAAGAAACCATAAAGCACATCACTGCACATTACACACACTAGTAGTAAGAATATCTCCCCATCTCTTACTTTGAAGAATGTTCTTTTTGTGCCTAAATTACAAAAAAATCTTATTTCCATCAGTCAACTCGCCAAGGAGCATGATTGTGTTATTGAGTTTACTAACACGGTTTTTTTTTTGTTAAGGACCAGAGAACGTGAGCAATCCTTTGCTAGAGGAATTTAGAAAATGGGACTATATGCCTTCGAAAAAGAACATGATGTCACAATATTAGTTGTCAATTTGGCAAAAGTTGTAAACTACCAGTTGGTGTGAATGATGAGATCACTAAATTTTCTTTTGAAAAATACATTGTGATCTTTGGGGACCTTCTCCAGTTAATTCATCTCAGCAAAAATGAGATATTATGTTTTCTTTGTAGATTATTATACTCGCTATTCCTAGATTTATAAAATTTAAATTCAAGTCTGAGTAACTTAGTGATGACAACAGTAACACTATGGATAGGTTATCTTTAATGATCATAACAAACTGTTACAGGATTAAAACATAATAATAATGAATTTTTTGGGCAAAACTAAAATTGATATGCACGCAACCTTATAATAATCAATATTGATCCATCTTAATTGAATAAAAGCGAACTACACATTCCAGTAACTCTTAACCTTTTCTGACTTTTGAAGTTTGGCTAATATGGTTTACAGCTGCAATAAAAAAATTTATGTTCTTTTTTGTTTTGATAAGTAAATAAGTTGTAATAGTATTTCAAATTACTTTAATTTTTTTCTAACAATCAATTGGGAACAATAATAAAAGGGTAGACAAATTAAGCTACTAAGTACGAATCACATTGATGAGATAGTTCATTACGATGTAACTCCCATATTTAAAACTACAGAATAAATAGCCTTACTTGAGAAATTGCGAGGTAGAGAAAAATTTATCATTTATCGTTTCCTCAATTTCTTCACTCAGATGCTTGCTAACTCACTCTCCTAAATCATCAATTAGATGAATCAAAAATAAATTTATGTATCTACATATGTTATAAGGCCAGCCAATGAAACTGAAAAAATAGGGATATGAAGCACAGAAAAATAGATACTAAAAAGAAAAGATATATCACACATTTGAGTATTTAATAACTACCAGAATTTCTTATAATAAAGCAGCATCCCTTAACATGTAGAAACATTAATGAATCAAAATAAAGTTCTCTGTAGCTTGAAAACTGAGATAGCCTTTTCACAATACGGAATCGCTTCTTGAGCCTTTGAACCAATTTCTAAGCACAAACATATCCTAAAATGGTGTTTGGATTGATATACTAGATTATCATTTAGTCATAATAATGAAATAGAAGTGATTAGAAGATGAAGAAGGGGTTTCTTTGCTAATCAGGTCGGGAAAGGGCCCAAGGTGGAGTCGATTAATGGGGGAGTAGATGTTTTTTCATCGGATTCAGTTGTTGTGGTCTTCCTTTCCTAGAAAGAAGCTCAACTCAAACTACACACTGGATTGTTGGGAGACCTGCAAAGAATCTATTCCTCACTGATAAATATGATGGGAGACCTCCTCTCCTCCTTCGGATGGTTGATGACTCTGATGACCTTCAGTTTATGTCATCTTTATGCTCTTTTAAGCGTTGTGTGGCCTATGCTAACGTAAGTTATGATTATTTGGTTAGTTGGAGAACATCATCAATTCGTCGTCAACATGAACATCCAAAGTCCAATCTTCTTTTAAATGATGAGAAGTACCCATGTATCATACAGGTGGAGTGAGAAACGATTGAAGACGTAAAAAAGAAAGCATCCTCCTTTGTTGGAACACAAATCATTGACTTGGAAGAGGATATGATTATTGATCTCACTCAAGTACTTTGGGAACGTGTTGGTGTCAGCTTTCACAAAAGTAGGCAACGATATATTTCACACAATACCATCCTAGTGAAGAGCTATTGGTTGAATTCTAATGGTGCCGACGTGGTTCTTCATATAATATATAACTTCCTTCTCTAGTCGTTGTCATACCCCGTATTTTTGGCTATATTTATTTTTGGGATTAATTAATTAAATGCGTATTAATTGGAAATTAATTCGGATAAAATACTAACGAGATGCGATTTGGTATTTGATTATGTGCATACATGTTTTTATATGAATATTGGATTATGAAAAATTTGTCGTGAGATTGATATACGGCATTTTGGAAATTTTGTTGAGACGCGTATGACCGCCGCGTCACGGTATAAAATTTTGATTATAAAAGTGAATTTAAATTCTTTAAACCGTATGGTCATTTTGAGTGCGCCAACGCGTCCGTAAGGGTCGAGATAGTCAGAAAACACTAACCGGGGGTGTAGTTTGGGTTCCGGGGTATTTTTAGGCCATACCGGCAATATAAAGGGTATTTTGGTAATTTCGTATTTTTTTAGGAATTAAAAATGACGAAAATTAGGAGTCTTTATCTGATTGGGAATAGACCCACTAAACCCACTAACCAACCCTTATTGACCCAATAAGCTACGGAGGTTATCATTTAGGTTTCCAACTTTCCCAAAGAAAACCCTAGCCACCACAGCCTTTTGGAGAAGAAAGTTTGGAGAGGGAGAGAAAGAGAAGGAATTCTGCAGAAATCTTCACCAAACCAACACCAAATTCAGAGACAATAAAGGCAAGTGATTTAAATTACATTCTTTATGCAGTGAATGCTTCTTCCATGTTAGAAATCTTAATAATCAATCTTATTTAAGAGTTAAAGGAAAACCCATGAAATTGGAAGTTATTAGTTTAATTTTGGGTATAGGTTTGCATGTAGAAACGTTGTTTGAAGATTGAATTCAGAGATTTCATATTTATGTGATGTAACAACGGATTAAATTCTGGGAATTTATGATGATAATAATCTAGGGTTTATGTTCTTGAAGAAAATTGGGGAAAAATGTAGAAACTTGTGATTTAATGATGTTTAGGATGTATTAATCCCTTAAAAGATGTTAGTGTATGACCTTAGCATGTTTTAGGATGATTAGAGAACTTAAAACATTGTTGGAACGAATTTTAGAGGAGATTTGAGGAGTAAGAATTGATGAAAATCGTAACCAAGAAATTCTGGGCCGAAACTGGTCTCTCGTTAGAAGACCTTCCCAGGTCGTTCGAACGAGCTCGTTCGAACGAGCTTCTAACGAGTTGACCAATCGCTTCTAACGAGGGGAGACTTTGTTCGATACCTTCGTTCGAACGAACTGTATTTCGTTCGATACATTCGTTCGAACGAGATGTCGTTAGAAGGTACAGTTCGTTCGAACAATCTGGAATCTCGTTCGAACAGCCTCGTTCGAACGAGACTTCTAACGAGCTGGCAGTTTAGGCTTTTTTGGCCTGTTTTGATTTTGGGAGTCCCGTAAACTTGTTCGAGGATAGAGATAGCATTCCTTTGATGATATATGGATAGATTTGGGACTTTTGGGTTATTATGAGGAGTAAATTATATACGAGTGATTTAAATCAATGAACCGTTTAGGTTGAGACGTGAGTGTCTACTACGACGTGAGAATAAATTTAGGGCGCGTATGATTATAAACCGGAATCGTATAAAGTGTGTAAATTATATATTGGTACTAGAATGAGAATAGTACTACGATTAAACTACGGGATTACTAAGACGTGTGTTTACTTAGTATTGGTATATGAATTGTGTGTATGACATACCTACCATACTTGCTATCACGGGAGGTTTGCGTTCGCTTAGAGCCCTCTAATCCTTGTGTTGCCCGGATTTAGACTGGTTACCTTGATGAACATAGGTCATAGAAAGGCTTATTGGGATATCAATAAGTCCGTTGATCGTGGGAGCGTAGGTATGTGCGTGACCCTTGTGATGTGACTGTGTTCGCCTCCATTATTTGTGATGTTGTTATTTGTGAACTATTTCTGAGAGATTCGGAATGTGTAATCCTTATGTACGTGACGTACCGGGATGGATAACAGAGTATGTGTGCACCACAGCTTAGTTCTCGGGGTGCTTATATTGTATATTTATGACGTGAATAATATACACTTAATTAATGGGAACCTTCATGTTAATGTTGTATAAATAATTACGGTATTGTTTCGAGAAACATAACGAGTTAGCTGATAGTGAAATATATTGCATATTGAGCATCTGAGTTTACGTTAAACCCCTATTTAATTACGAGCGTTATAATGTTAATAGAACCGAGTAATATGGGTAGGACCTATGATAGTCTAGCTAGATATGATGTCACTTAGCTAGTGGTCTGTGTCGTTGTAGATGGGTACTTACGTTAGGAGTGCACAGTTAGACGAGAGGTGAGAATATCATGTGAGTGCACGTCCTAACATGTACTTTGCATTTAATGTTTTAAATGATTTTAACGCACTTGCAGGTTTTTTAAAATATCTCCACATTCGGGATCTGACCCGTTTGCTTTCAAATCTCTTTTCTTTGTAAAACCATTTTAGGTGCCCAGCCACAAGGACACCATGCATAGGATACTCATTCAGGTGACGAGCTGTAGCTGTTTGTGGAAGCTACAGGGATTTGCTTGTAGACGCTTCTATCACTTGGATTCCAGATTCATTATCAATCAGTTGTAGGGCATGTTGCCCATTTCTATTAGAGACATTTTTCCATTATAGTTTTCAGACTTTGGCATGTATTGTTTTAGTATTCGGTTTACTTATTTCAGTTGTGGGATTGTAGTGAGGAGTTTTCCTCCAGACTTTATTTACTTTATGTGATGGTTACTCTATTTACTTCGTTATGGAATGGTGTTATTATTCTTCATTACACTTGTTGCATGTTAATCAGACTTAAATTAAAATTTGGCAACTTACTTTTTAAATACTAGGTGGTTAGTAATCATTAAAATGTTTTCGATAGTGATGCTATTAACTGGACCAACTTGGCATTTTGAATTAATTTAATAAAGGAGTAGCTACCCGGTATTTAATTAGTCGGGGTGTCACAGTCGTATGCACTTATGTCTTCCGTTTGGTGATTTAGTGATCGGTTAGATTGCTTCTCCCCCATGAATCATATACATTGACTTCGATTGTATATAATGAAACTGATTTGGAGATATCATAATTTTTTCACATTGTTAAAAAAAAACTTACGCACGGTAGAATTAGAAACATAGTATGCAAAACATGTGGTGAAGTTGTGACCATTCATTTCCACCACTCTAATACTCTAGAGAAAAATATAGACACATAGATGAAGTTAAACAAAATGATAAACTCTTTTAGTGAATCCTACAACTATTGAAGGTTTTTGTGAAACGACGTTTAGATCGTTGTTTGATTCGTGAATAAATTTTGCAAAAGGCAGGTCCTAACTAGTTCATTTGATATGTGTCGTTAATTTACAAGTATATTATTAGCACGTGAAATCAACAGGACATGTGATCACACACAAAGTCAATGCAAATACTCATGAATCTTGTAAAATTAATTTTTACATACAATCAATTACAACGCTAGATGACGTAGAAACGCACACTTAAAATAAGTAAATGAATAGAGATAGAGGTGTTACAAATAACAACAAGTAACTGTGTCATGTTGGAGTTGATATTGTGTTGCATTGGAATGCATCTTAAACTCTTGGAACCATTTTAACAGACATCATATGTGCAAAAAACACATCTTGATACAGGGCTTTATTACTTCAAATCTGAGAAAACCATAAAAACACATCTTGATACAAGAGCTTCAATACCTTAATCATTTGCAATTGATAGACATTTATGGATGAAACTGTGACGACCCATGTCTGATCAAAACACTATACAAGAAAAAAGAGTTGAGAACCCATATGGACTGCTGTAAATTATTTTTCCATATAGGTAAAATGTAAAATAGTGAAAAGTATTTTCTTCTATTTGGGTATATATTTTGACCAAATTCACATTATTATGATGTGTACATTTATTTACAATTTTATATGAACAAGTTTTTATACTCCAAATAAGTGAAAATACATTTCAGAAAGAAAAAAATCACCCCAAACCAAATAGGTCTAGAAAAGATAAGGTCACAGTGTGAAAACACTGTGCAGCAACATTAAAGATAAGAACTTGAACTCGAAAAAGGGAGATATGATACCTATATTGCTCTAGTGTCTTTGAAAGAGAAGTGAAAATACACCAAGAGATAATACCTAAAACCCCCAAGTTAGGACACACAACTATGTACCCCATTGAAGAAGTACTTCTTATGGATGAAACTGTGACGACCCATGTCGTAATTCCAACCCCGTAAAAAATTTATTGTTGATGGTGGTCTTCTTTTCCTCGAACCTTTTTTTCCCGACCTTAGGTGAGACAAAGTAGAGAGTGAGATTCAGATTTGGTAGAGAGAGAGCTCGAACATCTAGTTTTGAGACAGAGCGGGCTTTGGTGGAGAATGAGCGTGCAATGATAGGAAAATAACTCCAAAATGAAAATTTACACCCTTTAGGATTTTATTTCTCATTTCAAATTTGGCATGATTTTGGCACGGTTTTAAACCGTGCCCGAATCTATAACAGTTTTAAATCGTGTCAGATTGGGATTAAACCCGGCTAGAATCTGGCACGGTCTAAAATCGTGCCAGAACCTCCTTGCCTGAGCTTGTTAGATTAGCATTTTTGGTGTAGTAATTTTTGAATTTCCGAGGTGAATCATAAATTTCAAACGATGGGCTTCTTGAAATATTTCCTCCTAAAGAGATGCATTATTAGGTACATATGATCTATTTCTAAATCATAAACATGTTTCCTTATTACATAAATGCGGCTATCCCGTCCCGATCGATGTGCACGCGCGCGAGGTCTTGCGCCTTTCCTCAGTAAGCTTCGGTCGACGTCAATTGGGCTGATGTATAGAGATAGAGTCGCCAACCAATTTTGCATAAAATAGGCAAAAAGAAATGTTATCGCCTGGAGATAATGACATCAAAGACATACTGATGCTTGTGAAACCAATTAGTTCAAGGATTCAGGGGATAAGTTATAAAATGGGAAAGGGTTAGGTACCCATCCGACCCTTTCGATCTCTCATGGGTATGTGCTATTATTCTCCTTAATACCTCTGTGAAGTGTGTTCGTGTATATATAAATGGAGAGTGGAATTACTCGACTCGCATCATGGATAAAGGAGTGAGGTCATCCTTAGGAGTGTTCCCAAAATAGTAATTAAAAATATAATGTGTGCATTTATCGGGTCACCGATTGTTAATAGAAAGACGATTGTATAGATTGTACAAAACACAAGCCTGAATCATAAATATTATATACAGAAATAATATATGAACAAAATAGGAAAAAAGGACTCGAATCTCGAATTTTACCCTAGAGGCCTTCGTAGCACAAAAAAAATGCATCAAATTCTACATAGTTCACATGCAACATAAGGGTGGGGTTTATCCCATTAATCCAACCGGGGGCTTTATTGTATGTGTGTTGTAGAAAAAGGTTGTTTTAATGTGAGAAAATGTAGTAAAAAATTCCTGTTTGGATTTTATAAGCAAACCTTTTTTTTCTGATTTTTTTTTATAGAAAATATAGTATGTGCAATATTAGTAATAAGAAAAGTTTGATATTAATATGTGTGATGTAATAAATATGAAATGCTAAAGTAAGAATTGAATAACTAATGCGAACATAAGAGAATATAAACAGAGAGTAAAAGGTTTAGACCTTCTTCGAAAGCTTTCAAGTTAATCCTGATTGTTGAAGGGCTGCTTGTGCAAGTGGATGAATGTGGTAGGAGAAGAGGGGAGAGAATTTGCTAAATTGGGTATGGAAAGGATGGAAATGGAATGTGAAAGAGAGGTTTCAATGTGGAAACGATGATGACTTCAAGAGAATGTTGTTAAGATCACTGAGAGGGATGTTTATGAGGTACCTTTCGAAGTGAGCTCATGATCCCTTTATATAGGGTTAAGGGGGTGTCGATCGACATTATCGTTGACATGCAACCCTAGACACAATGCCGATAAGCAGGGAAATGGGTCTGCCATTTGGTAGTCTCATGCAAATATTTTGATAAAATAATCGTAAAACGTAATTCGTAAGATCGAATCATGCACGAAATGAGCTGTTAGAAAGGGTATTAAGATCCTGTTAAGAATCCATTGGGCCATTCTTGGGTTCTGGTTTCAAAGATTCATTGAGCTTTTGCACATACGATAAACTCGATTGGATTTAAATGGGCCAGATGGCCTCTAGATTGGTTCTTGGAGTATGACCTAGGGTTTTATGGTGAAGGTGAAAGTGTTAAGTATATAAGGAGATGCTTAGGGGATCCTATGATGTGGTCTCTACATTGAGAAGTCAGGATTTTTGATTTGAAAGGTTTGAATAAAAGAATCTTGGGTTTGCTGAACTAAGATTTTCTCATTCAACTCAGGATATGCAATAAGGTTAAAGAATTTCATGAAAAGGGATATCAACCGCATGTCATATTGCTCTATGATAGAAGCAATATCGTTGGAAATTAAAGTATGGAGTCTTACTACTGGATTTCGACTTAAAGCATCGGTTATTACATTGCCTTTGCTGGGATGGTAATTTAATTTAGATCGGTAATCTTCCAAAAAATCTATCTAGCGTCGTTGTCGTAAATTCAAGTCCTTTTGGGTAAAAATATATTTTAAACTTTTATGGTCAGAAAATACTTGGAAAGTTACACCATAAATGTCACCCCCTAACCCCATTAGGATATAATCAACAAAATAGTTTACAAACCACATTTATAATTTATTTATTATTTTAGTAATACATATTGAAACAACTTCAAGGTAAAAATGCGGAATACTAAAATCCCAATCGTTTTAAGGAGACATAATTTCAACAGAACTCACATATAATTTAAATTAATTACAACTAGTACAGTGTATGAAACAAACTAACAAAACCCTACTTCTATTTACTCAACCTCTAAGACCTGGCAGTGGCAGCTGGAAAACCTGAAAATGTAAACATATAAAACCATGAGCTTAAGAACTCAGTGAATGTACTACACCTCTATATAGTAAAAGTACTATATTAACATTTAAACATATCAATATATCCATCTCTGTGCCAAATTAGGCCATATACATATCCGGAGTTAATAAACCCCACATCTCCTTCCCGTAGGCAATAATCATATCCATAGGTTTTAATAACCTAACATCTCCTGAATTGCATAGCAATTCAACATATCTTGACTTTTATAAAGCCATAACATCTCAACATCTCTTGACTTTTAATAAGTCATAACATCTCAACATCTCATGACTTTTAATAAGCCATATCATCTCAACATATAATACATACACATCATATCCTAAATCAATTCAGTAAGTACACTCACCTTGTGTTGTCAACTATGTATTCATGTTTCCCTCAGGTGGAGCTGAACTTGGTTGATTTGACCTTACACCTGTTAATCCAACTAAATCAGTACTGAAACTCAATCATAAGTATTATCTTAATATAATTATGTAACTTTAAATGAGTAAACAACCACAATATGATTCTACTCAAGTTATATTCCATGAAACATATGTAAAGACGAAACGATGGTATATAAGTTGATAAGGTCATGAACATTCAACCCTAGAAACTACCTCGTAAGGAATTTATAACAAAACTCAAGTAAACATAAAAGTATACTTCTGAATATATATACACGTGAAACATGTACTCAAAATACCCTTGGGAAGGAGCAGATAAAAATATTCTTTCATGGGATATCCAGTATGGCCTGATTGTCCTCCATACTTAACCTTCCCATATTCATTAATTGCACACATACAGGTTTCCAACCTTATCAATATGAAAACATATATGAATATACTTTCCAGCACAAGTGACGGTGTAATTTTTTAAGCTCCCTAGGGCAAGTTATGACTATTTCTTTACAACACAAGAAATCTGCCCTGCAAGCTCCTCTATTGTTTCTTCAACTTCCAAGAATTTTCATAATTTTTCTCCAGTATAATTTTACATGATTTTCAACACACTTTCATTACACATACTGAATAGTACATAATTAAAGTTTCATAATATTTGGACTTCATTTTCTATCTCAAAACCTTGACCAAACTCAGGGCATACTGAAATGAAATATACAAACAACAACTATATACCAACTTGCAACCATCACTAAGGCCTAACCATAAGGAGTTAAATTCTAGTTTTAGGATATGATATGAATATATGAGTCTATTTTCATATCCAATTGGAATTTATGAATTCTAGTAAGCACAAAAAGAGATATGCAAGTTTGAATACAAAGGGTTTCAATACAAAGCAATATGACCTATAACACCACTTATCTCACATATGAACCAATACATATTATCACAAAGGAGGATGGAATTTTAATCAATACTTCACGATTTATATACTTTGAAATAAGTATAATAGAAGTTTAAAACAATATCAACACGCAATTTTACCTTGGAAACACCTTAAGAATTTTCTTGGAATTCTTTTCCTAGCTTTTAATGAAACCCTTTCTTCCTTAACTTCTACTTTCTCTTTCCTCAAGCAAAAAACCCTTAAAACTGAACTTAGGCTTAAATTGGCTGAAGAAATATGTTAGAAGAAGAGTTTTAATTAGGACAAGTCTGCCTCCCAATCCATCCAATCAAATTAAAACATTTGGTTTAATAAAAGATAATTTACCACTTAAGGGAATTGATAGGTTTGCCCCTTGTTCGTAATTTTGGCCTAACTTCTTACTCAAACATCCGTTTGATGCAACGTTTGTTGTGTTACCACCCTAACTCACATGTCTACAACTATGTAGTTTTCACCTCAAATCAATTGTAATGTTATATGGGACAATACTAGTCTTAAAGAGGAACATTCCTATCGAAAATAACCAAATCTTGTGTTCGTAAATAATTCGACATTTCATGATTTATGAAAGTAGAATTATACTAACCATAATCACTTAACATTAGATATACTAATAACAAATTATTCATATCACATAAGATAAGTATGATTTAAATATAATTTATCATAATTATATACGGGTTGTCACAACCTCCCCTCCTTAGAAAATTTCGTCCCCGAAATTTAATACGAATGTCACTTACCAAACAAATGGGTAAACTGTTTCTTCATGCTATCCTCTGTTTCCCAAGTTGCTTCTTTAATTCCATGGCTCATCCACATAACTTTAACTAAGTGAATAAATTTATTTCTCAATACTTGCTCCTTACGATCAAGAATTTTCACCGGTTCCTCGATGTGCGACAAGTCTTCTTTCAGTTCAATAGGTTGGGTTTTCAGTTGATGAGATGGATCTGCCAAATACTAATGAAGCATCGATACATGGAACACGTCATGCAAATGAGATAACTCTGGGGGTAATGCTAATCTATATGCCAGGGTTCCAATTCTTTCCAACACTTCATATGGTCCAATGTATCTTGGTCTTAGTTTTCCCTTCTTTTCAAATCTCATAACGCCTTTCCACGGTGAAATATGTAGGAATATAAAATCCCCCTTCTGAAATTCCAATGGATACTTCCTCTTATCTTCATAAAATTTCTGCCTGCTTTGCGCTATCTTTATCCGTTCCCGAATCATTTTGATCTTTTTAGTTGTCATATCTATCATTCAGGACCCAAAAGTTTCCTTTCACCTACTTCATCCCAACACAAAGGCGTTCTACATCTCCTCCCATATAAAACTTCATATGGAGCCATACCAATGGTGGGCTGATAACTATTATTATACGAGAACTCCATCAATGGTAAATGATCATCCCAACTACCTTTGAAGTCAAATACACAAGCTCGTAACATGTCTTCTAATATTTGAATCGTCCTTTCAGATTGCCCATCGGTTTGTGGATGAAATGCAGTGCTAAACTTCAAACTCGTGCCCATGGCATTCTGTAAACGAGGCCAAAACTTAGAAGTGAATGTTGGATCTCTATCTGATACAATTGACACTGGTGCCCCATGTAAACGGATAATCTCATCAACGTACATACGTGCATATTTGTCAATAGTGTAGGTCGTCTTAACCGGAAGAAAATGAGTTGATTTTGTTAATCGATCTACAATCACCCAAATAAAAGCATGCCCCTTTAGAGATCGTGGTAATCCTACAATAAAATCCATCGTTATATGTTCCCACTTCCATTCTGGAATAGGCAATGACCGCAATAATCCTGTCGGCTTTTGATGCTCCGCCTTCACTTGCTGGCATACTAAACATTTAGCTACAAATTCTACAATCTCACGTTTCATATTATTCCACCAGTAATACTCTTTCAAATCTCTGTTCATTTTGGTACCCCAAGGATGCAAAGAGTAAATAGAACTATGTGCCTCGTCCAATATATCCTTCTTTAAGGACGGATCATTCGGTTCACAATTTCTGTTTTTATAACACAACGATTCATCCTTCTTAATTTCAAAGTCACTCTCTTTACCATCCAGGATTTCCCGTTTATTCTTTTCAAGGAATGGATAACTGACTTGCAAATTTCGTATGCATTCTGCCAGTAAAGGTCTCACTGTAACGTGTATAAATAACACCCCCATTTTAGATAAGTTCAACTCGACTCCCATCAGTCTTAATTCCATAATATTACCAACCCGTGCACATTGAATACAAGATAACCTCCCCAATGACTTTCGACTCAGAGCATCTACAACAACATTGGCCCTCCCGAGATGATAGTGAATGGTACAATCATAATCTTTAATTAACTCCATCCAACGTCTTTGTCTCAAATTCAAGTCTCTCTGTGTAAATAAATACTTCAAACTTTGATGGGCAGTGAAAATTTCACACGTCTCTCCATACAAATGATGTCTTCATAATTTCAAAACAAAAATAATAGCCGCAAGTTCTAAATCGTGCATAGGATAATTACGTTCATGTGTCTTTAACTGTCTATATGCATAAGAAATTACCTTTCCATGTTGCATGAAAACACAACCCAGACCCTGATGTGAAGCGTCAGTATAAATCACAAAACCTTCTCCACTGGATGGAACAGTGAGAATTGGAGCTAATACTAGCCTATTTTTCAACTTTTCAAAGCTGTGATGACATTCATCACTCCACACAAATTTCACTTCCTTTCGGGTCAATTTAGTCAACGACAAGGCTATAGATGAAAACCCTTTTATGAATCTTCTATAATATCCAGCCAATCCTAGGAAACTCCTCATCTCCGTTACATTCCTCGGTCTTTCCCATTGCACAATTACCTCTACCTTCTTAGGGTCAACATAAATTCCATCTCCCGAAATTACATGCCCCAGAAATACTACCTGATTTAACCAAAACTCACATTTGCTAAACTTCGCAAAAAATTGATTATCTCACAAAACTTACAATACAACTCTTAGATGCTTCTCACTTTCCTCTTGGATAGGTGAGTATATCAAAACATCATCGATATAGACAATCATAAACGAATCTATAAAAGGATGAAATACTCGATTCATTAAATCCATAAACACCACAGGAGCATTTGTTAACCCAAATGGCATTACCAAAAATTCATAATGACCATAACGAGAACGAAAAGCTGTCTTAGAAATGTCACAATCTCTCACCCTTAATTGATGATAACCCGATCTCAAATCAATTTTTGAAAACACTTTAGCACCCTGTAATTGATCAAACAAATCATCAATACGAGGCAATGGATATTTATTTTGAATAGTCACCTTGTTCAACTATCTATAATCAATGCAGAGTCGTATGGTGCCATCTTTCTTCTTCACAAATAATACTGGAGCTCCCCATGGTGATACACTGGGTCGAATAAAACCTCTATCTAGTAAATCTTGCAGTTGAACCTTTAACTCCTTTAGTTCCACAGGTGCCATTCTATATGGAGAAATAAAAACTAGAGGTGTACCAAACACTAAATCGATAGTAAACTCTACCTCTCTGCTAGGTGGAAATCTTGGTAATTCATCTGGGAACACATCTACAAAATCCTTAATGACTGGGATATCTTCTAATTTTTGCAATTTACTGTTTGTATCCACAATATATGCTAAAAAGCCTTGACAACCCTTATTTAGCAATTTCCTCGCCTGAAGGGCTGAAATAAGACAGTTCGGAACCACATTTCTTTCCCCAGTAAATTTGAATTCTTCCTCCCCCGGCATATTAAATGTAACCTCCTTATGAAAACAGTCAATTGATGCATGGTAGGAAGATAACCAGTCCATACCCAAGATAATATCAAAATCTCGAATATCTAGTGGAATTAAATCAATGGTCCACTCCCTCTCCCCCATATACAATACACAATATTTATACACAAGCTCCACTAACATCACATCCCCCACAGGTGTAGAAATATATAAACCACAATCTAGATAAGAACATGGTCTACCCAAATGCATGGTAAATGACAATACTACAAATGAATGAGTAGAACCTGGATCAATAAGGACGTAAGCATGTTTGTTCATGACATAAAATGTACTTATCACCACCTCTGGAGTAGCCTGAGAATCCTGTAAAGTCATAGAAAATATCCTTCCCGGAGCCCTGGATCCACTAGCCTGTCCTCTACCTCCTCCTCTCCCTGTGCCTCCAAGTGATGAGCCTCGACTAGTAGTAGATGATTGAATCCCTCCCAGTAGCATAGTACAGTTCTTTTTGGTATGACCAATTTGATGACAGTGATAACGCTCTACCCCCTTTAACATGGGACAATCTGGACTGATATGGCCCTTAGCTTTGCAAAAATAGCATGTAACAGGCTTAGGCTGCCCATTGTCATTCTCATGCTGTCTATTCTGTTGGCCCATCAATCATGCACCCCTAAAACTACTTGGTGTCCTATTCTGAACATAATTTCCAGTCCCTCTACCGCGCTGAAATCTTTGACTCCCTTGTTTTGAGTATTCTACATTGGCTTCCTTTTGCTGAGATGGATCAAATATACTCCTCTTTCCCCTTTGTTCCCTATTCTTTATTGCATCGTTAACATCTCCTTCAACTATCATAGCTTTGTTAACTAAAGAAGTATAATCTACCATTTCAAGTGTAGTGAGTTTAGACTTGATAACCAAATTCAACCCATCCTGAAATCTGGTGCATTTTCCCTCCTCACTGTGTAAGAAAGGTAATGAAAATTGAGACAATGATATAAATTTAGTTTCATACTCCCTGACCGACATATTCCCCTGAGTCAGTGATAAAAATTATCTCTCTTTTTGCTTCCTATACATGCGAGGAAAATACTTTTCATATAAGGCTTTAATAAAGGATTCCCAAGTAATTACCTCACCTCCCTCCGGAGTAAGCAATAAATGTTTGGAAGACTGCCACCAATATTTAGCTTTTCCCTTTAACATGAAAGTAGCCAAAATTACCTTCTGCGCGCCAGGTACATTCATCACCCCGAAGATAGTTTATGTGTCTCTAACCCAAGCCTCAACTTCTAAAGGATCTACAGAACCTGAGAATGGGGGGGGGGGGAGGGGGGGTTCAATTTGGTAAACTTCTCGTACAGAGTATTCTTCTCCTCTCGTTGTATTTCCCTTTCTCTTCTGGCCAACGACTGCTCCTCCAAGTACTTGGCTTGTTGTACTGCTATTTGCGTCATAAACATGTTTTGTTGTTTTGCCATTAAAGTCATGGCACGAGCCATTTTCTGCATATCTGTAAGTTGTTCAGGAGCCCCCTCCACATTATTTAGATTTTGTTGGTCTACTGTATTTGAAGACTCCTTATCCACCATCTCATGAACATTTGCTCATTCCATAGCTTACTATCTGTCATAAACCACAATTATAGAAACAAGAATACAACATTTATTTATAACATAATGGTTAGTATTTCTCACAAATTAATATAAATGACCCACACAACGCTATTTCTGCCACTGCCATATCTAGACTCTCCAACCCCAGAATATAAAAACCTAAAGCTATGATACCAAGTTGTCACCCCCTAACCCCATTAGGATATAATCAACTAAATAGTTTACAAACCACATTTATAATTTATTTATTATTTTAGTAATACATATTGAAACAACTTCAAGGTAAAAATGCGGAATACTAAAAACCCAATCGTTTTAAGGAGACATAATTTCAACATAACTCACATATCATTTAACTTAATTACAACTAGTACAGTGTATAAAACAAACTACAAGACCCTACTTCTATTTACTCAACCTCCTAGACCTGACAGTGGCAGCTGGAAAACCTGAAAATGTAAACATATAAAACCATGAGTTTAAAAACTCAGTGAATGTACTACATCTCTATATAGTAAAAGTACTATATTAACATTTAAACATATCAATATATCCATCTCTGTGCCAAATTAGTCCATATACATATCCGGAGTTAATAAACCTCGCATCTCCTGTCCGTAGGCAATAATCATATCCATAGGTTTTAATAACCTAACATCTCCTGAATTGCATAACAATTCAACATATCTTGACTTTTATAAAGCCATAACATCTCAACATCTCTTGACTTTTAATAAGTCATAACATCTCAACATCTCATGACTTTTAATAAGCCATATCATCTCAACATATAATACATACACATCATATCCCAAATCAATTCAGTAAGTACACTTACCTTGTGTTGTCAACTATGTATTCATGTTTCCCTCAGGTGGAGCAGAACTTGGTTTATTTGACCTTTCACCTGTTAATACAACTAAATCAGTACTGAAACTCAATCATAAGTATTATCTTAATATAATTATGTAACTTTAAATGAGTAAACAACCACAATATGATTCTACTCAAGTTATATTCCATGAAACATATGTAAAGACGAAGCGATGGTATATATGTTGATAAGGTCATGAACATTCAACCCTAGAAACTACCTCGTAAGGAATTTATAACTAAACACAAGTAAACATAAAAGCATATTTCTGAATATATATACACATGAAACATGTACTCAAAATACCCTTGGGAAGGAGCAAATAAAAATATTCTTTCATGGGATATCCAGTACGGCCTGAATTTATTGTCCTCCATACTTAACCTTCCCATATTCATTAGTTGCACACATACAGGTGTCCAACCTTATCAATATGAAAACATATATGAATATACTTTCCAACACAAGTGACGGTGTAATTTTTCAATCTCCCTAGGGCAAGTTATGACTATTTCTTTACAACACAAGAAATCTGCCCTACAAGCTCCTCTATCATTTCTTCAACTTCCAAGAATTTTCATAATTTTTCTCCAGTATAATTTTACATAATTTTCAACATACTTTCAGTACACATACTGAATAGTATATAATTAAAGTTTCATAATATTTGGACTTCATTTGCTATCTCAAAACCTTGACCAAACTCAGGGCATACTGAAATGAAATATACAAACAACAACTATATACCAACTTGCAACCATCACTAAGGCCTAACCATAAGGATTTAAATTCTAATTTTCGTATATGATATGAATATATGAGTCTATTTTCATATCCAATTGGAATTTCTGAATTCCAGTAAGCACAAAAAATAGATATGCAAGTTTGAATACAAAGGGTTTCAATACAAAGCAATATGACCTATAACACCACTTATCTCACATATGAACCAATACATATTATCACAGAGGAGGATGGAATTTTAATCAATACTTCATGATTTATATACTTTGAAATAAGTATAATAGAAGATTAAAACAATATAAACGCACAATTTTACCTTGGAAACACCTTAAGAATTTTCTTGGAATTCTTTTCCTAGCTTTTAATGAAACCCTTTCTTCCTTAACTTCTACTTTCTCTTTCCTCAAGCCAAAAACCCTTAAAACTGAACTTAGGCTTAAATTGGCTGAAGAAATATGTTAGAAGAATAGTTTTAAGTCGGACAAGGCTGCCTCCCAATCCATACAATCAAATTAAAACATTTGGTTTAATAAAAGACAATTTACTACTTAAGGGAATTGACAGGTTTGCCCCTTGTTCGTAATTTTGGCCTAACTTCTTACTCAAACATCCGTTTGATGCAACGTTGGTTGTGTTACCACCGTAACTCACATGTATACAACTATGTAGTTTTCACCTCAAATCAATTGTAATGTTATAAGGGTTAATACTAGTCTTAAACAGGAACATTTCTATCGAAAATAACCAAATCTTGTGTTCGTAAATAATTCGACATTTCATGATTTATGAAAGTAGAATTATACTAACCATAATCACTTAATATTAGATATACTAATAACACATTATTCATATCACATAAGATAAGTATGATTTAAATATAATTTATTATAATTATATACGGGTCGTCACAATAAAGGTAACAACGCAAAATTTTTAACGCCAAAACTACAACGGCTAATTCAAGATCATGGACAGGGTAATTACGTTTATGAGTTTTGAGTTGTAGTGAACCATACTCTATAACTTTCTCATTTTGCATTTAAAAACATCCTAACCCTTGTAATGAAGCGTCGGTATATACATCGTGGCTTACGTCACTCAAAGAAATAGTGAGGATAGGAGTAGTGGTTAATTTATCTTACAACACTTGGAATGATTGGTTACATTCAATAGTTCGTACAATTGGAACTTCCTTCCTAGTTAGATTTAAAAGGGGAAGATTAATGCGAGAAAATCCTTCTACCAAATGACATTAATATCCAGCCAATCCTAGAAAACTTTTTATTTCATTAATATTAGTAGGATATTTCCATTCGAAAATGGCTGAAATTTTGGCTGGATCAACTTGGATTCCATTTTCAGAAATCACATGTTATAAAAAATTTATTTCCTTCATTGAAAAATCACATTTGATTATTTTAGCACATAACCAATGGTTTCTAAGAGTACTTAAGACTGCGGCTAAATGTTGGGCATGCTTAACTGGATTCTGAGAATAAATAAGAATATCGTTAATAAAAACGATAATGAATTGGTCAAGAAAAGGACTAAAGATTATATGCATTAGATCTATAAAATCTTCAAGTGCATTGGTTAATCCAAATGACATTACGGTAAATTCAAAAAGTTCATAACGGATTCAAAAAGAAAATTTTGAAATATCTTATTCTCCAACACATAATTGATGATAACCAGATCGCAAATATATTTTAGAAAAGACCTTTGCTCCTCGAAGTTGATCAAATAGATCTCCTATTCGAAGAAAAGGATACTTATTCTTAATAGTTATTGTCTTCAATTTGTGATAGTCTATACATAATCTAAAGCTTCTATCATGTTTCTTGACAAATAATACCCGAGCTCCCCAAGGAGATGAACTTAGTCGAATAAAACCTTTTACCAAGAGGTTATCTAATTGGGTACGGAGTTCTTGAAGTTCTAAATGAGCCTTTCGATACGGAGGTCTCAAACTAGGAGGTGTGTTAGGATAAAGATTAATATTATACTCGATTTTTCTAGAAGGGGTTAATCCTGGTAATCTTTGGAAAAAACATCTTCGAATTATTCCAACAGATTTGGAATTAAAGAAGAGATTTGGATTTAAAAACTTGAGGGTTCAGATGGACCCGATCCTTGAAATATAAAAGAAGAATTATCTATATTTTGAAAATAAATTTTCTTAGCATGACAATCGATATAAGCATGATGTCTTGATAAAACATCCATTCCGATAATAATATCAAAAACATTAATATCCAAAGTATTCAAATTAACAAGGCGTGTTCCTAAACCAAGCTGAATTTTATAATTGTTATATTGATTGCACCTGTTGGAAATTCAATATCCAATGGAGCATTTTAAAATATAGGTAATAATTTCCATAATTTGGC
Organism: Sambucus nigra; assembly: GCA_949130495.1. NCBI lineage: Eukaryota > Viridiplantae > Streptophyta > Magnoliopsida > Dipsacales > Adoxaceae > Sambucus > Sambucus nigra. The sequence continues at coordinate 53,807,623 of OX422214.1, forward strand.
TAGTATAAGACTATTAAAAGAATGTGTGGAACCTACATCAAACATAATATGTGCAAAAAAATGTTAAAAAAACATCATACCTTCTATCACGTCACGGGAATTTCATGTAGGCAATATGGCATAATTCTTTCCACGACTCGGGATTGGCATAATTCCCTTAGCAGAATTTGGCTTAGGTTAATTTTGGATAGGATGGGATTTTGAATTTTGTGAGGGTTTGTTTAACTGACGACGGATTGGAACAGATTTTAACATAGGACACTTTAGCCGAATATGTCCTACTTAATGACACTCATGACAACGGATCACTGAACGATATAATGAATATGGGAATAAGCTTGTCCACTTGAGTTTGAATAAGGGTGAGGTCAAGAACTAGATGGGGTTCTAAAACGTGATTATTTTTTATAATAGGGAGAGAAGATCGTATTACGGTAGAAGAATTGCATTCCACAATTGTCGCAATATCGATAAGTTGAGAATACTCACAGATTTGTAAAGGAGCGATCGAATTCTTAACTTTTGGATGTAATCCTCTTTCAAATTGTTTGCACTTCTTTATATCAGTATCTATATACTCAAGGGCATAAAGGAGACATTTCGATAAATTTGGCCTTGTATTGGGCTACCGATAGATTAGCTTATTGTAATGTTAAGAAATCAATAGTTCATTTTATGGGTTAGGCGGTGGCCTCGTATTGGATTATTGATAAATTTGGACTTGTATTAGGCTACCGGTGGCCTCTAAATCGGTTTTCGGAGTATGACTTAGGGTTTTATGGTGAAGGCGGAAGTGCTAGGGATCTAAGGAGATGCTTAGGGGTTCCTAGAATGTGGTGTCTCAAAGGTCCTTGATGGGTGAGATTAGAACAAGTGAAGGTCGTTGAATAGACACCACATGAACGTTTGGGAAAGAGGTTAATTTTGTGGACCAAAGGGACGAGGATGATTGGTTTAGAGGGTCGAGGTCGATTATGAGGATCTAAGGTTATGTTGGGGATGACCGATTCTGCGGGCCGAGGTCAATTATGAGGACATAAAGTTATAGAGATCGCTTCTGCGGGCCGAGGTCAATTCTGAGGACTTAAAGTTGTAGTAGCCGATTCTATGGTTCGAGATCAATTCGAAGGACCTAAAGTTTTAGACATCGATTATGCGGGTTGAGGTCAATTCTGAGGACCTAAAGTTGTAAAGACCGGTTCTGCGGGTCGAGGTCAATTCTTAGAACCTAAAGTTGTAGAGACCGATTATGCGGGTCGAGGTCAATTATGAGGATCTAAAGCTGTAGTGACCAATTCTGCGGGTCGAGGTCAATTCTGGGGACCTAAAGTTGTAGAGATCGATTCTGCAGATTGAGGTCAATTTTGAGGACCTAAAGTTGTAGGGACCGATTTTGTCGGTCGAGGTCAATTCTGAGGACCTGAAGTTGTAGGGATCGATTATGCTGGTCAAGGTCAATTCTGAAGACCTAAAGTAAGGGGATATATTCTACCAGTCGAGGTAAATTCAGAGGACCTAAAGTTATAGAGAACGATTTTGTGGGTCGAGATCAATTCTGAGGACCTAAAGTTGTAGAGACCGATTATACGGGTCGAGGTCAATTTTGAGGACATAAATTTGTGATGCAGGGAGTTATTCTCTTGGGAAATTTTTAAATTATTTTGGGGATGCAGATACACTCATTGTTCCACTGAGGATTGTATTATTTTGAGACTCTATTGTCGAAGGGTTTACCCTTTGAGATTTATGGCTGGGGATTATGCTATTTTGAGAGGGTATAACTTTGCTAGGGAAGCCATGAGGGATTTTGATTGCAAGCGCATTCTGAAATTCCGTTGTTGGGTGGATTGGGAGAAAGTTTAGCCTGGAAATTTCCTTAGGGGAATTAGGTTGGTATTATTTTGTAATCCTGCTGGGGAAGCATTTCATTTAAGGTTTAGAATCCGTTGGGGAAGACATAAAGCCTTCGAAGGAGATGCAGATGTGTTTGAATCCCGCAATGAAAAATGTCGTGAAGGCGAAAATTATTAAGTTATTGAACGCGTGCATAACTTACCCCATTTCGGATAGCAAGTGGGTGAGTCCTATTCAAGTCGTCCAGAAGAAGTCGAGAATGACTGTGGTCGAAAATGCAAAGGGTGAGCGTATTCCACAATATACGACCACCGGGTGGCGCATTTGCATTAACTATTGGAAGCTCAATGTCGATATTAGGAAAGATCATTTCCCCTTACCGTTTATTGAGCAAATTATAAAGCGAGTAGCGGAACACCCAATCTATTGCTTTCACAACAGTTATTTCGGGTATCACCAAATTGAGGTAGATATGCTAGATCAAGAAAATACGACGTTCACATGTCCTTTTAGCATGTTTGCCTACAAATGTATGCATTTTGAAATATGTAATGCACTGACGACCTTTCAAAGGTGCATGCTTATTCTTTTTAGCGATATGGTCGGAAGGGGATTTGAGTTTTTTATGGATGACTTTAGCATCTTCAGCCCCTCTTTTAACCTTTGTTTCGCTAATCTCAAAATTTTTTTAGCCCGTTGTGTGGAAAAGAACTTGGTACTAAATTAAGAGAAGTGTCATTTCATGGTTACCGAAGGAATATCGCTTAGCCATATAGTTTCATCCAAAGGTATTGAGGTAGATTGGGCAAAAGTCGACATTATTGCCAATCTCCCCCCCCCCCCCCCAGCTAAGTCACTAAAGGAAGTGTGCTCTTTTTTGGGCCACGCGAGTTTCTATCGAAGGTTCATTAAGGAGTTTAATGCCAATGCTAGACCCTTAAGTAATCTACTTGTGAAAGATTCCCTCTTTGAGTGGAATGAAGCATGCCAAATTTCTCTTAAAAAATTAAAAAGCACGCTCATGTTCGCTCCCATTATGTAAGCTCTGGATTGGTCCCTTCCATTCGAGCTTATGTATGATGCGAGTGATTATGATATATGGGCTACTTTGGGTAAAAAAAGATAAGAAGGCTCATGTAATCTACTATGCTAGTCGAATGTTAATTGAACCACAACTTAAAAACTCCACCACAGAGAAAGAATTGCTAGTCGTACTCTTCGCCCTAGACAAATTCTGCTCTTACCTCATAGGTTTTCCCATTATATGCTTCACCAACCACGCGGATATTAAGTACATCCTTTCCAAACAGGATAATAATCCGCACCTCATACGGTGGATCCTACTCCTACAAGAGTTCAATATCTCTATAAAGGAAAGGAGTAGAAAACATCGTAGCCGACTATTTATCGAGGCTTTCATCCGATGTACCTAGTGATCGCATACCCATAGACGAATACTTTTCAAATGGGAAATTATATGCCACTTATTCTCTTCCTCGGTTTGTGGATATAATGAATTACCTTCTCACGGAAGTCTCCCCCTCAATTGTACACCGTAAGAGAAAAAAAAGTTCCTAACTTGATCGCGCACGTTCTTCTATGATAATCCCTAATTGTTCAAATATTGCGCAGACCAAATCATTCAAAGATGTTTACCGGATGACAGATACCTAGCGTCATCCATTTTTATCACACAGAAGCTTGTGGAGGCCACTTTTCTACGAATAAGATGACTGCTAAGATTATTTAAAGCAGTCTCTATTAGCCCACAAATTTTTAGGATGAAAGTGAGTATTTCATATCGTGCGATAGATGCCAAAGGATGGGAGTCATCACCCGAAGAGACATGATGCCATTGACCCTTATTCCAGTCATCAAGATATTTAATTATTGGGTTCAATGGGTCCCTTTCCTCCTTGTCACGGTAGACTATGTGTCTAAATGGATTGAGACTATAACTACTAAGACAAATGAAAACAAGGTGGTGATAAAAGTCTTATAAGAACACATGCTTTCTCTCTTTCGGAGCTCTGAAAGAAATCATTAGTGATAACGAAAATCACTTTTGCATTATGCCATTTGAAACACTTATGAGAAAGTATGGGGTCGTCCACAAGGTTGGGATGACTTATCACCCCCAAACGAATGGGCAAGCAGAGCTAGCAAATCATGAGATTAAGAAAATTTTAAAGAAGACCGTCGATGCTAATAGAAAAGATTGGTCTCTCCGATTAAATAATACACTATGGGCTTAGCGGACTATGTACAAGAATGCCCTCGAAATGTACCCATTTTGCGTTGTCTATGGCAACCCATTCCATTTCCTTGTGGAGATAGAGAATAAAACATATTGGGCAATCAAGAGGTTGAACTATAATTTATCGGTAAAGCATGTAAGATTCACTTGAATGAATTGGAAGACATACAAAACGATGCGTATGAGAGCAATAAAATATCCAAAGAAAGGATGAAACTCACACATAAGCGAGTTATCCATCAAAAGGAGTTTCACCCGATTAAAAAAGTGCTCATATACAATTCCTATCTACACGTGTTTCTCGACAAGTTACGTTCACGGTGGACTAACCTGTTTGTTATGAGAGAGGTGTCTCCCCATAGAGCATACGAGTTAAAATATTCTAGGAGGAAGCATGTTTAAATTGAATGGACAACGCCTAAATCCATACCTAGAGGTGGGTGTTGAGGAAGCTGACATAATTTGGTGAGGAGAGGTCATCACACCTCTAACGCGTATGGGGTGAATCATGTTGTAATATATTGAGTCGTATTAGGTTAGGATAGTAGAGGTCTGTGAGTCGTGAGTTAGAAAGGACTAGGCACACCATTGCATAACACGCGAGAGTTTACAATAAATCACGGTGAGTTTTTGAAGGCCCAAAGGTAGCAATATAGATAGAAGAATTTCAGGTATGTGAGAATTGAGTTGGATACATTGCCGATGCTTCAAAATCGATAAAGGAATAAGAGGAAATATGCAATAGATCAGAACCGATTCACCCTGGGCATACCCCAGGATAGAACCGGTTTGATTTTTTAGAGTTGCAAGAGGACACCCGAACCGATTCTTCCTGTTTATCCTTACAGGGTTGAACTGGTTCGCTTTCTGGAAATCCAGAAACCTTCCCTTCTTTTCATTTACCCATATTCATACCTCATTCCCAATCCAAAAATTACGCTATAAAAATATTCCCTCCCACCAATCCTTCCCCCTTTTCATTCCTTCCACCTTTTCCCACCAACCCCCCCTCCATTATAAAAACCACCCTTCCTCCGCCTCTTATTCTACCACTTCAATTCTTCCAAAAATCCTTCTCTCACATTCATCCTCAATCCCTCATTTTCCAAGGTCGAAGAAAATGCCATTAATAAGTACACAGAGGCGGAAGTCCATGAAGGGATTGACCACACTTACCTCTTTGATTACGAAAGAGATTGGTGTGAGGCATTCATCTCTGCCCACCGCACCCTACACATTGAGTGACAAATAAATTAGGGGTAGATACCCCAAGCGGTCACCAAGATAGAACACCACTAAGGTGCCCGACGAGGATTTTTGGGTCGACAAGGTTCACACTTTTTACGGCACCCTCGTGAAATTGTCAAGCACACACAACGAGGCATATGTGGATGAAACAATCGCCCCTTCTCTCTAGACCTTGTCATCCAAAAAATGAGGGCCAAGCGCGTTCCTGGCCCATAAAACTATAACTACCCTAATATGGTCATACCATTGCACAAGTCCGAATGCATTGAAAGGACCGCCCCCAACCACCAGTGGCTTCGCGATTCATTTCCCATGGGGAGCCTAGACGAGAAGACCCGCATGGTATTTCTCATTATTTGTGGGTCCATTTTGCAAGAGTCCACCAATTCCGCCCTCCAAATTCACCAAGCTAATTTTATTTTTCATCTCCTTAATGAGGGCACCACTATCCACATTGCCCACACTTTCTACAGAGAAATCATCAATGTCGCGTATAATCGGACCGACAAAAGCTCCATACCCTATGCCCACTTCATCACATCTATCCTTAAGGATGTGGGCATCGAGACACCACAAATGCATCCCTCCCTCTCCTCCCTCACTAGGAGCTCCCGCTAAATGCGGTTTGTACATCAATAAGTCCAAGCCGCTCACGTGGATGAGGGCAGCTTAATGGGGGGAGGAGGAGGAAGAAGAGTATGCCGAAGAAGATGATCCCGGCTACGAACCGGAGTCAGAGGACATTTCCCATCGCATTGATGCGCTTGAGGCGAGGTTTGAAGGGTTTATCAATAAGTATGGGGAAGATCGCCAAGCCTACTACCACGACACTAGTATGATGGTCCGCCTCCAAGCGCAAATAGGTTTAAATTAACAATTGCGTCCATACTTTTATGACCCTAATGCCTCTGGGCCCTCTCATTACTATTTAGGAGTTTATTTCAGAGTTCTTCTGTTTTTATTGTTTATCCTTTTAAGTGTTATGTATGCCTATCCTCTTTAATTTTTCATTGTAATGATGCTAATTGTAGTAATATAAAATTCTGCATTTTGTCAATTTGCTCTCTTTTTACGCACCTTTCTTTTCGCAAAGTCTAAGTTATGGGGTGTATGTGCAGTTCTAAAGCTCACAAATTGCAAACTGCCAAAAATTTTAAAAAAATTCTAATTTTTTTTTTTAAAAAGGCCAAAAATATTTTTCTTCAAAATAAATAGAAATTGGAATTTAAAAGCTTCAAATATATCACTAATTTTTTTTGAAGTCTCAAATTGTAAGAATTGAATGCACAAAGATGAAATTAATCAAAAATGGAAATTGAACGAATATTGATGACTTTACGAATAAGTGTGGAGATTAATTGACCCGGTGATATTTTGAGTCTTTCATTATTGCGAGTAATTAAATTAATTCGAGTTAAAATTAACTCAAAGTTCAATTTATCTTTAAATAAGTCATTGATGATCTCTATTCCTTTATTTTGATCGGTTACGAGAAACGAGCGAGATGTTGTCTAAAAAAATGCACTAAAATATCTTTAAATTAAATATATTCTCGATACGCATATGGTAAAATAATGAGTAATTGGGATAAATGACGTTAGTCCATCGTTTGTTACCTAAAAATATTAGCCATAAAAAGTTATGAAAAATAATCTTTTGCAAACCAATTTGAGCCCAAAATGGTATTCCGTTTCGCTTGATAAACCCAAAAAACGCAATTAGTCTGGAGTTGTGAAAATAAAAAAATTCATCAATAAAGTCCATATGATACATAAAAAGGGGCGAGAAAAAAAATGCTCAACAAAAATGGCAAGAAAACAAAAGGAAAAAAATATAAGAAAATAGAAAAAGAAAAAAATGAGCAAATGCTCGAAAAAGTGCCAACGGACATCATAAGTAAAAATTTCCAACTTCAAGTTATCCGACCATTCTCATATTTTTCAACGCACCGTATAACCTGAAAAAGTCCTAATCGAGTCCGAATAACAAAATTAATTACCGCGTGAAAAGCCTAAGACACGAAAAGATAATAAGAGAGATTAATTGGTACGGACTAAAAGATGATGTTTTTCATTTTACAATTACTGTAATCCGATGATGAGATCTTTTTACCATAAAATTTCATCTTTTTAAATTTGTGTGCGTGATTTTGTGTTCCATTACATTTACTCTTAAAAATTATGCATATCGAGAGAACTAGCCACATTCCAAGTGATTCGTTTGTGAAAGTATCTTGGGAGAATTGAATCAAAGTGAATTTCATAAAGTAACGTAATGATCAATCGGTGGAAGTTGGCGGTTTAATTCTTGGCTTCTCACACACACAGTTCAAATTGAGACTATCAAATATGAATTTACGGTGACTATTTTTGGGGAATTTTAATTATACAATTTTTACATATTTTGATTTTTCTTTGAGTCAAAAATAGAATTTTGTGGGTATATTCATTGCAAACCCTCACGAGATACCACTCATCCTACTAGGGTAACCTAGGGGTTTAATGACTGTTGCATAGGCTAAATACAACTGCTTATCCTCGAAAAAGACATTTTATCCCAATAAAATGTTTTTAAGTGTTTGGACCATGCTCCCATTATTTTACATTTCTCAGGACGATCAAAGTTAAAAGCTAGGGGGTTCAATTAGGCATAAATTCTTCGTATTTATATCCACAATTTAGCTGCTTTTGTTATCCTGTGCGATGTTAATTCAATGATTTTGTCTCATATTATTGCTACTGGCCTCTTCCTGCAAGTGCATTGCGTTTCGTGTATTTTTCTTATATTTTATAGGTATTTTATGCACGTGAAAAAAAGAGAAAAATCAGGGTGAGAATAAAAAAGAAAATGAGGAAAGTCAAACGCAAATCCGAGCTACAGTTGAAAAGATATGAGCGTGCAAAGATTCAAAAAATCAAAGAGGAAAGCTAAGAACTTCTGAAGATAGAGTCGGTTCGGGTTCCTGAGTAATATCAGTTCGACTTGTGATGTTGGAAACTCTGAAAAATAGAGTTGGTTCGGTTCTGAAAGGAGAATTGGTTCGTTTCTTTGATGGATGGATTTTACATTTATAACCCACTTAATTATGGAGAGTTTGTTTTTGTTCAAACACTTGTATAAAAACGTAAATTATTATTCATTCCTTATTCCTAGATGGAGATAGAGTAGTTTTAACCTAGTTTTATGAGCAAGAAATGTGGCACCCTAGGAAAAAAATTCATCATCAAGTTTCATCATCAAGCTAATTGGGACATGTTCGGGTCATTTTGGGTTATTACCATAAACGGGTTATCGGGTCAAAAATTTCCAGCTCTATATATCACCCACCTCTTTCTTCTGGATAAAATAGATCGCCTACCGCTTTATTCTTGGTCAGTTGAGAGGTTAGAAAAGTGGGGAAAACGACATCCCCTATAAAATTTAGGATATTTTTATTTGGTTCCATCTCGTCCTCAGATGCAGTGGGGACAATTCTTAGTATGGAAGAGATATCAAATAACATAAAGGAGCCTAATTTCCTGGTTGTCGAAGTATTGTGCTCAACAAATCCCTATGAATTCTCTGGATCTCGATCAATAGGTCGAGCGACGAAAAAGGTTGCGGGAGAGGTAAAAAAAAGTAGGAAGGTAGCCAATTTGGGATGGTCGGGATCTTTTAACTCTGTCTAATAGACCAAGTCTTCTCCATATCAACAAAGTTATGTCTATAAGCTTCCATTATTTCTTCTTACGAGGATTTGCAAATAAAAAGACCAGATTATCATAACTGAATACAGGACATGTAAGCCACAAAACAAAATTCAACAAAAGAAAAGCATTTCTAAAATTTTCTAGACTTATTTAATTCCACCCTCCGAGTGCCCGGGTCCCTTGTAGGGATCACCACCCTTTAGAGTGGTTAAATATTCCTAGTTCTTGGCTATAAAGCCACGGACCCAATATTCCTTGTTGAGTCCGACAAGTTAATGACTAGGGACCTCTCGGCCCTCCTAACCTTCAAGTAATATACATTTTCATTGGTAATCACCTACATGTAGCATAAATGAATCTTTGGATCCCTACTTGGGTCCCATAGAGCTTGTTGATACCACTTATACCTTTCATAATTTTCTAAGTGTTGGGAGAGAACTAAATAGGGAGAACATAATAATATGACAAAATTTAAAAAACAAGCGATTTGGGGTCATGTGGTTCTAGCCTCAGCTATAAACTAGGAAAACAACCAATGATCGTCATCAATGTTATAAAAGTTCACGGGCCCTGAGTCTCACTCGACACTCACTCATAGGGGAATATAATGGCCTTTGAACCCCTTTATGGTGTTTTCGTTGATTACATAAACCATTCTTGTAGGATAACAACAAAGAATAAGAAGAAAATGAGAATTCTTCGAAGAAATCACATAAATGTATAGAGAAATAAGATAAAGAAAACTTATAGAGTATGAACTGAACTGCCAACAATAGTGAGTATTAGTGGTTTTGAACACATTCTGAGACAATTTTCATAATTAACAAGCGTATTCTTTATAGGACATTCAAATTACCAGCGTACCCTTAAGTCTTCTTTCTCTTTGTTAAAGTTGCTAACTTAGTGTATTAGAACATGGAACCAACCCTTGAGTTTAAGGCGCTCAAATTACCAGCATACCCTTAAATGGACCAGGGCAAATTACTGGCGCACCCTCTCAGACTAGCGAGGAAAGAAACTCTCCTTATTCAAACATTATTAACACTATGTCCTCTGATTATAACACAATGGGACAACCAACACCGACAACGAACGTAACTGGAATCTACCTACAAAGGCGAACAATCCTTTGCTACCTCAACCAACTGTAAAGCTTTCAGGGCAATTATGAGGAAAACAGGTCGAGCACACTTGAAAGGAGGGCATGTGTCTAGTAGACCTATATAGATCTCATTAAAGAAAATAAAGATTGTTGAAATTGAGTTGCGATAATCTAGAAGTTGGATATGGCTGATCGGGGTGGGATAGTCATCTCTAGTGATAGGGTCTTGTACGACTCAACTATCTTGGTTTTCCCTATGCATGTAACCCACACCCAAGGGGAAATGGGCGTGTAATCATTGTGATTGAACGGAACTAATAGAAAAGAGAGAACTTCCCGTGGACGTAGAGATATTGTCAGCCACGTAAATATTATTCTTGTGTGATTGTGCGTGATTGACTTTCTGCCCGGTTTAACATTGTGTTAAATATAACCACTAGGATTTTACTACCTACAATTTCAAAATCATATATAGGCTTATTATTGTATTTTTTTAGGGATTATTAATGTTTAGTTCTCAGGAGCTATATATTGCAATTAGTCCACCTTATTTTTTTATCTTCTAATTTTTTTTGTCTATTTGTTTGATAAATTTTTCTTATGATTTAGAATAAGTGAAGAAAAAGTGTTTGTGCGTGTTTATGCAATGATGGACTATTTCGAACAAAATATAAATAATTGGACTAAATGTTGATTAAAAACCTATTTAAAGAGTTTTCGTCGAATGATCTTTTTTTAAGATTTGAATATTTAACGAGATTAATTTGTTGATAAAAAATTTAAAACTTGGTAAAAAACAGTGTTGCTTGAGACACCCTAATATCACGGTATGTTTTAAAATGTATTGCACAAGACTTGGGGACAAAATCTTTAACAATATCCTAAAAATGTTGGAATAAAATCTTAGCTTTTATTTGAACATATCCCTCAATTAATTAGTTTTCCCAACATCCAAAATTAAATGGATAGGAAGGTTTTTAATAAGATATACACACACGAAGGCGGTGGATATGAGTGAGTGAGATAATAAGAACGTGCAGAAATCTTAAAATCACATGAGAGGATTTTCAATCCCAGGACACCTTGTTTCCCAAATTCTTGCTTTGTCATAGTGATGGTTACACAGAAGGGGATTTAGCTTCTTTTTTATTTATTTATTTTATTTTATTTACCTTCTGCTAAATTTTAATAATTTTTTTACTTTTTAAAATTATAATACACCGACAAGGGACAAGGGACAAGACAACAAATGTTTTTCAGATTTTCATGATTGCTTTGGGAACTTTATTCTTAAAACAACAACATAATACGTTGGTCTTTCATATTTCACTAAATTTCTTTTAGAATTTTCAACATTGTGGGATTCATTTTATTTTTTTTGAGTTAAGGCCCACTGCAAATTAAATTCCACATTGGTTTTTTAAATGTTGAAATGGAGAATAATATTTTATAAATTAATATATTAAAATTTAGGATATTTTATTATTTGGGTTATAGTAATTTTTTGTATTTGGAGATTGAGGTGCGCTAATTTACAATATCTCTTTTTGAGTGTCATTTATGAAGGATATCTTCAGTTGACTATTGAATTCCGCTTTTATGGGTCAAATTATCATTATGCCCCCATTTAATATACTTATCCACTATATATAACTATACATCTTATATTTTAAATACATTAAATTGTATATTTATTTATAAAATAAATTAAAAGCTCTTTTTTATAAATAAAAAATTATAAATAAATTTGTTTTATAAATACAGTTTTAAATAATATTTTTTAAAACTAGCCTATTTAAAAAAAATAACTCACGTCGTAAATTACGTTTCTTTTAAATCATAAAAATAACAGTTATTTAAAAAAGTGTTGTTAAAAAACAGCTTATTTAAAAAAAACAGTTATTTAAAAATAAAAGTTACTTAAAAAACTGTTATTAAAAGAACAGTTATTTAAAAAAAAGTTAAACGTTTTTTTAAATAACCATTTCTGTTAAACAACTTTTTTTAGAATAACTTTTTTAAAATAACTATATTATTAACTATTTTGTAATTTTAAAAAAAAATGTGTTTTGTAATTTTTTTTAAAATAAAAAAAACTGTTTTTAATATAATTAACTGTTTTAAACTGTTTTTTTAACATTTTAATAACTGCTACTAAAAATAACGTTTTTTAACTGTTTTAAATATAAAAGTTATTAAAAACAACGTTTTTGTGACTGTTTTAAAAATAAATTTTAACTTTTTTTAAAGAGGGGCATATATCAAATAGTCCCTCGAACTTTTTTTAATACACGTTTAGTCCAAGTCTATTTATTTTGCATCAAAAAGTCCTTCACCGTGCCAAAAAAGCTTTACCATACCGCTGGCACGGACCTTTAAAAATAAAAGAATAAGGGATTTTTTGGTACAAAATAAAAGGCTTGGACTAAATGTGTATTAAAAAATATTTGAGGGACTTTTTGGTATTTGATCCTTTAAAAAACTAGCCTGTTTTTAAACCATTTTTTTTAATTTAAAAAAAAACTAATTTTTAAACTATTTTAAAAAAACTAACCAATTTTTTTAATTAAAATAATTTTTTAATTAAAAGAGTTCTTTTTACTTAAAAACAGTTTTCTGAATGAAAAAAAACGAAATGTTAGACGTTTTATTTAAAAAAAAACTTATTTAAAACTGTTAGTTTTTTAACTTAAATAGTTTTTTTTAATTAAAACAGCTTTTTAAGTAAAACTGTTAGTTAATTTCTTTTAATTGAAATGTTTTTTTATTTTTCTCTAAAAAAAGTTAATTAAAAAAACATTTATTTAAAAATAGTTAGTGGATTTTTTTCTTAAAAAGAGCTATTCTAAAAAAACAGTTATTTAAAAAAACAATCATTTAAAAAACAGTTCTTTCACATAGTAATTAGTAAAAAAATATTTTTTTAATTTTTTTTATTTAAGAAATGTTATTTTAAAAAATATTTTATTAAAAAAAAATTATTTTTGTAATTTTCTTATTTATAAATTTTTTTAGCTTATTATATATATATAGTACTGCTCTTGTGTGGACCGGTCCGCATTTTAAGAGTGCGGACCGGACATGTGTCCCTGACGGTAAACCCAGAAAAGAGAGATAATGTGCCTATAATTTAGCCCATAATTTCTGGGTCACCGTCATGTGTTACATGTTCGGTCCACCCTCTTAAAATGCAAACTGATTCGCACAAGAGTAATACACACAATATATATATATATATATATATATATATATATATATATATATATATATATATATATATACGCACACACACACACAAATACGTAATGGGTTTCTATTAGATCACGTAATATACATTAGAATTAATATTGCAAAATCTGAAAAAATAGCTATGTAAATCCATTTCACCACAAACCTTAGAATTGAATTTGCATTATTTCTTTTTTATAATTCTCATTGATCTGCATCATTTTTTTTGTCAAGGCAAACAATAATTATCACAACCTATCAAGCAATAAAATGATACGTATCATATCACTAAAGCTAATAGTTAAATCTTTGGAGCAAGAAGACTAAGTTAATCAATATCATTAGATAATATTAATTAAAATGCTATTATCTTATGTAGGTTTTTTTTCAGTACATTTGATCCTTTTTTCAGTACATTTGATCTTATTTAGCATTCACGAAGAGTACAAAAGAGATCCTCTCTTATTACTCATAAGAGATACTTTGATTCTCATAAATACAACATAAAAAATTTAATAAAACAATATGATAAAGTATTAATTCCAGATCGGATAGAACCTGCTGAGTCAGATCTGCTTCCCATAGAATATGATTAATTTTGGTAATGGAAATTATGTCATTATATCATTGCGGCTTTGAGACACCTAAAAATTAAAAATTAAAAATAAAAAACAAAATCCATTCAATGAAAACACACACATAATTACTCTCTCCAAAATACCTTCTAACAACATACTTATAACTGTACTATATGCTCTAAATAATAAAAAAAAAATATTTTTCTACTATATTTGATATACACATTTTTTTCAAAATGAAAAGATCATCTACATACATAATTTCATCAAAACATTCGATCAGGTAGTAAAATAATAATGGCAACTATTCCATCAATTAAATTATTTATGAAATTAATAATTTTAGGACGACATAATTTATTAACAAAATGATGTGTCTTCAACGCATTCATTAATTTTTTTAATTACGTGAAGCGTACCTTGTACCATGTGTTATGCATTAACTAATGTTAGACCTGTCAATCGGCCTCTATGAGTTGAGATTGGGGTTGATCAAACTCGGCTCGAATTGAATTTTTTTGGCTCATGTCCGAAATAGGCCTGAAAAATCTTGAGGCCCCTTGGCTCAAGCTCGGCTAACAAAATATAGCGGGCTTTGGGGTCAATTTGAGCAGGGCCGGATTGGATTCATCAAATTATAATTTTTTTTAACTTCTCCCACGAATAACACCTTTTAATTTTATTAATTCAACTAATAATTTTTTTCAGAAACCTACATTTTCTTTTTTATTATTAATTTTTAAGAAAACCTTATCATCTTTCTTGTAACAAAAAAGGTCAAAACAATGCTCATGTAGGTAGTCTCTTATAAATAATCATATATAATAATAAACAGACATGACAAAAATTAGTACTAAAAAGTACATTCATGTACCCATTAAAACATAAAAAATCATTAACAACGTTAAGACTTTAATATTAAAATAATAAAATTAAGAATACATTGTTATATACTAAATTATTTGTATAAAATAATTTAAAAAGAATTTACATGTGATATATACTAATATAGTTAATTTTCAAATTATATAATTATTATATATATTATTTCAGGCCGAGCTTAATTCTGACTTGACAGTGTTTGGTTCAGACTCGGTCAAAATTGAATTCGAGTTAAACTTTTTTGCTCAAACTCAAATAAAGCGTAGCAAGCTGAGCGATGAGGTTTCGCACTTGTTAGGCCAAATTCCGCCTAACTAATGTATTAAGAAAACATAATTTTGTGGGCAAAATTGTATTAAGAAATGGTGATTTTCATACATCTGAATCTGATGCATACCACATGGACAATTCTCCAAAGCTATGAGGACAGTGACTCTCCAATATCCTCTTGACTTTAAAAGCAACGTCAACTTCTAGTATACATTATTATTCCCATCTCCATTGACCATTTTTTTGGTCCATAAAAACTAATTAGGTTGGTTCAATTTCTCCAACCATTACATCATACAATGGCCGGCGTACCTCCCGTTCACCCCCTCTAGTCGTGTATGTAGAGATACAGTGCCATTATAGTTCCTTTTCATGCCTTCGATTTCAATAGTGTGTAGAAAAGAGGGTTGTGATTTTTTGTGTTTTTTCTTTTGTTCCTCGGTCTTTAGTTTCCTTTTTAAATTAGGATCAGAGTCCCTGTCAAGTTTGGTTTTTGAGGGCTGCTAATGGAACCGGGTGAATCAACCGGATAACTCTACCGGCTGATATGGCCACATGAGTTGGCCACATATATATACATGCTATTTTCTAAAAAAAAAAAAAAGATAGAGAAAATTCTTTTACAAAAAGAACAGCTTTAACACAAAAAAAATCACACAAAATATTTTTTTAGTAAAAGACAATTTTTAAACTAGTTTTAATACACAACATATTAGAAAAAATGGTACGCGTCAGTGATATATATAGATGATCGGACTGCTTATACATATTACGGGGCAAATTATTTTTTTAAATATAGTAAAACGATTGTTTTTAAATAGTAAAAAATGGTCAGCGTCAACGGTATAAAAAAGTACGACGCGACATTAAAAAAAACTGTTTACTACATTTAAAAAAATAGTTTGCGCAAGCGGTATGAATAAGCAGTCCGTCCAGCTATACATACTGTTGGCGCGGACCATTTTTTCTAATATGTTGGTCCGCGTCAGCGGTATGCATAGGGAGTCCGACCACCTAAACATACCGCTGATGCAAACCAACATATTAGAAAAAATTGTCAGTGATCGGTTATTATAGTTGGCGCGGATCCGCATCATTTAATGGATGTGCATCAAAAAATTATATCATATAATTGAAAAGGTTTAAGTTTTTAATTATTATTTTTTTCAATTCTAAATTCAATTTTAATTTTGAACAAAATATCTTAAAATATTCTACATTTATTTTCAAATATGAACAAGACCCAATTAAAATGCGACACAATACCAGTTTTATTTTATTTATCTATCACGATCACAATATATTTTTTATTAGTTGTGTTCGTATTAGGTAAAAAAATGTGAAGGTCATGTTCGGTTTGAATCGGTTATTGTGCGTGTTAGATAAATAAAATCAAAATCATATTGTGTCACACAAAAAAAAAATAAAACAAGTTTTAAACATGTTAATGTCAAATTTTTTTTTTCATAAAATGACATTTGATTGGAAAAATAATTTTTTTATGCCGACTCATGATTTTTATGTGTCGATTACGACACTGGTTATTGTTGCTATCGCGGGATCACATTCATAAGACAGTAACCACATTATTGTCACTGGCGTGGACCAACATATTAAAAAAAATGGTCAGCGATCAGTTATTGTCACTGGCGCGAATCCGCATCACTTAATGGATGCGGGTCGCGCTAGCAGCGCTAACAAATCGATTTTAAAACTTTTTTTTTATTTTGACAAGAGGCGTTTTTTATTTTTCCGCATAACATTTTTTTTTGCTAAAATCTATTTTTTTGCATTAAAACTAGTTTTAAAATATTTTTTTACTAAAAAATATTTTGATCATTGAAAAAATCTTTTGTTTTTGTCACAAAAGAGCAGTCTTATTGGCCACACAAAAAGAGCAGTGCTATTGTTTTTACTATTTCACAAAAAATATTTTTTTTACTATTTTTAGAATAGTAAAAAATGGTCCGCGCCAACATTATGAAAAAAATACGACTCAATGTCACGTAGCGTTTTTATTTGGATCGTGATCGTGTTTGTTAAAAAATAAAAGAATAATGATATAAGTACAAAAATCTCCCCCAAAATCTCCCCCAAATCTGATGTGAATTCCACTTACTCTCTCACCTGCCCATTAAGTATTGCCTTGTGTTATGGGGTCCCGTCAGAGCACCATATTAATTGCTTTTTGGAAAAGTTTTGGGGGAGTTATTTGGGACTCATAGCACTACTCAAAATAAAATATTCATAATCACATTGTTTAGTTTTTTAATTAGTTTGTGTTAAGTAAAAAAAATGATTTCGTGTTTTATCTTGTTGTATTTTAACAAATTATAATTTTAACATATATTTTTTACATATATTTATATATAGTGTGTATTTATATTTTTTGGTTGGACTGATTTTTTTTAACTTCAAAGTTATATTTTGCAAAAAAAAAAAAATTCTATAAGGACAAAATAAATTTTAATGATGTGGCTAACTTCAAAGCATTTCTGTTACACCAAGAGATTAAGTTGTGTTGTGTTGGTGGGTGCCAGCTGGTGGCCACATCACCCGGTTGATAAAACCGGTGCAAAACCCCCGGTACCAAAAGCATTTCTCTTGGTTTTTAGGTAGGAACATCACTTGTAAAATACTCTGATTTTGAATAAACTTTTGTTTTCGAAAAACAAAAGAAGGGTGTGATTAAGGAGAGAGGTGTTATTGTTAAAGGCATATGTACCAATTTATCTTTAACCACCCGTTTCATCGCATTTTATTACTATCATTTTCGAAGCATCATGCAAAATCGTACTTCAAAGCATTCAATGCATGATGATTTTTTCTCAAAAATGCTATTTTCATTTTATTTCGCACAATTCTTTTAATAAAATTAACATTGGAGAGCATTAAAATAAAGAAAAATGCTGCAGTAGCATATCTTGTACAGTGGTGGGGTCCACACTACACTATTCATTGTCAGTGTATAAAGCATTATTATAAAATATAATGAGTTTTGATATAAATGAAAAATTTGAGACAATTTTCCCCTCATATTTGTCACAACAGATGTACCTTTGCGTGGCAAACAAATCATCGTGCACGACATTTAGAACGTCTCTACACTAACGACTAAATTCTAACCTAATTATCCTCCCATATTTTCTCACTTATCATCACAAATTAAATATTCAACCATTGTTTTTCACCCTTATGCAATGAGCGATTCTGAATTTTATTTTGTTTTCAAGGGCGTTTACTCCATTTGGAACTTTGTGTGGCAAAAAGATTATTACACCAAATGGATCATCTCAAAATTCAATACTTGTAAGGATTCTCAACACATGTGAGATTTTTCAATTGATGGAGGCGTCTTGTGGCGAAACTACCACTACAAACCTAAGAAGCATTCGAAATAGGATAAATATTTGTATTAGGGTTATTTTCAAATTTCTTAAGTTGTATTATTTAATGTAAAGTTGATTTATGAATGAAATAAAAGCTTTTTACTTATTTTTTCTTTATTGTTGATTTAACATAAAAATACATTTGAAAAAAAATACTAAATGCTACAATGAAAAATTCAGAACTACTCCATCAAATTACAATGGAGAGAAACATTTGTTATAAAGAGCATGTGAATATTTTTGGGCCGCGACATTTAAGTTATTGCTATTGAGAAACCGAACATGTTCAGATTCTGTTATGTCTACTATTTATAACTAACAGTTGTACAGAATTATGAACAATTAATATAATGACAGAATTGAAACAGAATTATAGAAATGAAATACTTACTAGAATTTGCAGAAATAATAATAATTAGAAAGAAATCCGAGCCCTGTTGAACAGTCTCCTTAAGACAAAATTATTCCTCCAACGTGCTTGAGTTTAATGAATAATTGTCTCCCAAGATAGAACGGATTTTCGGATTAATCAAGCAGCACAACAATGAGTAATCCCAGCGAACACAATTTCTGTGTTTTGTACTCAACACAACCAAGAACTTGTAATGCAGAAATGAAGAAAAGAATTTTCTGGGCAAAGGAAATAATGCAGTAGCATTTTCGGAATTTTGGAGGGTTTATTTTTCTGTGTTTAAAACTGAGAGGGAAACATTTTATTTATAGTAAATGTTTTGACTGTTGGGAACAGTCAAAACCGAAATTAACTGTCAAAGCAGTTAATTTCGTTAACTGCTGACTCTTGGAATTAACTGATTATCAGTTAATTAAAGATTAATTAATTCCGTAATTAATTAATTAAATTAAAGCCCAGAAAGTTCGGCCCAAAAATTTAAGAATTTTTATAAGCCCGAGCCGGTCGGCCGGACGAACGCGCGCGCGCGCGCGTGTGGACCTTTGACCGAAAGTCAACCCAAGCATAGCTTAGGTCATCTCCCCTTCAAAGAGTTGGGATACCCCAAAGGCATCCAAGCCTTCGTCCATCAATTGAGTTTTATTAACTCATCATTTTTCCACTACTCTTCCAATGTGGGACAAGAGTTAAAACATACCCAATACATTAACTTTCATTGCTTTATGAGTCACTTTGGGGACATAATTATCATTCATAACTTATTGAAATTGGACATATGAATATACTACGTTAATCTCCTTACGGAGGTGAACGCGTTCGTATATGGTCCCACAATTTCCGTAGTGTGGGTTCCACCTAAATTTGAGCTCAAAGTTGCTCAAAAATCTGTCCAGAAAATTTTGGACAGCTTTATAATACCCATTTAAGTTCCAATTTTCCAACAATCCCCCACATGAATGATATATAGCTATAAATAAAACAAAACAAATGCTGATGCAGATGCAGACACAGGTTGAGTAAAACTGAAGACTTATTGCATCGGGAAAAGTAGCCTAGTAGCATTGAACTTTCCTTAGTGATATACTATCGGATTTACTTGGTTAATCAGTAGACTTCACGTCCTTGAACTGTCAACCGTTTTTGTAAACCTAGACAACAATATTCACACAACAATTCTTCAACACAGTTGGTTCTCACGTTTGTGTTCATTTTGGCCGTGAACACCACTTGGTTCCGCAAGTATTTTAGAGAATATGCCTTTCATTATTCTCATAGAAGTGGCCCCCTTCTTACTTACGTAGGTGACTTCCATAAAGAGTATTCTGCAATACCCCACTTAGACGTACTAAGATATAGATGTCATTAAAAGCATAACTTATCCTAATTTCGCGGCAGATATGCACTGTCTCATCTTTGGAATGGATAGGATGATATATCCTCCAGTGCTTACTGAATACAACGTAGTTCGGTTTTCCCATTGAACATAGATCTTGGGATCTCCAGTCAGCTAGGTTGGGTTGCCACTATATTGATTCTTATTTATTTATAGGCTTTAGACCCATTCCTCTCGATGATCTTTCAACTTGCTCTCGGTTTAAACCTTTCGTTAGTGGATCCGATATATTATCTTTTGACTTTACATAGTCAATTGTGATAATTCCGTTTGAGAGAAGTTGTCTAACGGTATTGTGTCTACGACGAATATGTCGTGACTTTCCGTTATACATGTGATTTTGTGCCCTTCCAATCGCTGATTGGCTATCGCAATGTATACATATTGCAGGCATAGGTTTAGACCAATTTGGAACATCCTCTAAGAAATTTCTAAGCCATTCAGCTTCTTCTCCAACTTTATCTAGTGCAATGAATTCAGATTCCATTGTCGATCTAGCAATGCACGTTTGTTTTGAGGATTTCCAAGATACGGCTGCACCTTCGAGGGTAAACACATACCCACTCGTAGACTTAGAGTCTTTTGTATCAGATATCCAATTTGCATCGCAATGTCGTTCAAGAACAGCTGGATATTTTGAGTAATGCAATCCATAGTTTTGAGTATATTTTAAATAACCCAAAACTCTCAATATTGCTTTCCAGTGATCTCTTCCTGGATTACTCGTAAATCGACTTAGCTTACTTATTGAGTATGCTATGTCTGGTCGCGTACAGTTCATGATATACATTAAACTGCCGATAATACGAGAATATTCTAGTTGAGATATGCTTTCACTATTATTTCTTGCTAGATGTAAATTTACATCTACAGGTGTCTTGGTAAGACTAATATCATACTTCTTGAATTTTTCAAGTACTTTCTCAATGTAATGAGATTGAGATAATATAAGTCCATCCGATGTTCTAGAAATTTTAATTCCTAATATAACATCGGCGATTCCCATATCTTTCATGTCAAATCTACTACTCAACATTTGTTTTGTAGTTTTGACAATTTCCAAGTTACTACCCATGATAAGCATATCATCAACATAGAGGCATACAATGACATATCCATTATGAATGTATTTAAAGTAAACACATTTATCGCATTCATTAATTTTGAAACCATTTGATAACATTGCATTATCAAATTTTTCATGCCATTGTTTAGGTGCTTGTTTTAATCCATATAGTGATTTAACAAGCTTACATACTTTTCCTTCTTGTCCGGGAGCTTTGAATCCTTCAGGTTGCTCCATATAAATTTCCTCATCTAGTTCACCGTTTAAGAATGCAGTTTTTACATCCATTTGATGTATTTCAAGTCCATTAATAGCAGTTATTGCTATTAACATCCGAATGGACGTTATTCTTGTTACCGGTGAGTATGTGTCGAAGTAATCCAATCCTTCCTTTTGCCTATAGCCTTTAGCTACAAGTCTAGCTTTATATTTATCAATTGATCCATTGGCTTTCAATTTCTTTTTGAAGATCCATTTATAACCTAACGGTTTTGAACCTAGTGGAAGATCCACTAGTTCCCATGTATGATTTTGTAATATGGATTCAATTTCACTATTAATTGCTTCTTTCCAATTGGAAGCATCGGGTAAGGATATAGCTTCTTTATACGATTGAGGTTCATTTTCTAACAAATATGTTAGAAAATCTGGACCGAAAGAAGTCGAGGTTTTTTCTCTTTTACTATGTCTTGGTTCATCCTCTATTGAATCAATAGGTTGATGAGTACCACTTGTAGTAGCTTGATTTGTCCTTTTAGAAGGACCAGATTCTCGGGTCATGTTATACGGAAATTCATTTTCAAAAAATGAAGCATCCCTCGATTCAATAACCGTATTTACATGAATGTCCGAAATCTCAGATTTACAAACTAGAAATCGATATGCACTGCTATTAGTAGCATAACCGATGAATACACAATCCACGGTTTTTCGCCGTATTCTTACCTTTTTAGGTTTAGGAACCATCACTTTGGCTAAGCACCCCCACACTCGTAAATATTTATAGGAAGGTCTTCGACCTTTCCATAATTTATAAGGTGTCTTGTGAGTCTTTTTGTGAGGTACTTTATTGAGAATGTAATTAGCAGAAAGTAAGGCTTCCCCCCACAAATTTTGTGGAGCTCCTGAACTTAATAACATTGAGTTCATCATTTCTTTCAAAGTACGGTTTTTGTGTTCAGCAACACCATTCGATTGAGGAGAATAAGGAGCGGTTGTTTGATGAATAATCCCATTTTCAGAACAAAATTCCTCAAATGGATATTCATATTCACCTCCTCTATCACTTCTAATAGCCTTTATCGTTTTGCTTAATTGATTCTCAACTTCATTTTTATATTGTTTAAATGCATTAATAGCCTCATCTTTACTATGTAACAAATATACATAGCAATATTTTGTGCAATCGTCAATAAAAGTAATAAAATACTTTTTATCACCTCTAGTTTGAACAAATTTTAAATCACAAATATCGGTGTGAATTAAATCTAAAGGTTCAGTTATCCTTTCAATAGAATGGAAAGGTAATCTAGTTAATTTAGATTCCACACAAATTTCACATTTATGATTTTTATCAATATTGAATTTTGGCAAAAATTCCAAGTTAATTAATCTACGCAATGTATCAAAATTAACATGTCCCAATCTAGCATGCCAAATATTAGATGACTCAATCAAGTAAGAAGAACTAGCAACTTCATTCATTGAAACAGATGTTTTAGGGGTTACAGTAAGAACATTCAGTTTAAAGAGCCCCTCATTTAGGTAGCCCTTTCCTACATACATGTCATTTTTAGACAACACAAAGCGATCATACACAAACACAAGCTTGAAACCATTCTTAGTAAGGAGAGATCCAGAAATCAGATTCTTTCGGATATCAGGCACGTGAAGAACATTGTTGAGAGTAAGTTCCTTTCCAGAAGTCATTTTCAAAGCAATCTTTCCCTGTCCCACCACCTTAGAAGTGGAAGAATTTCCCATAAAAAGGTTCTCCTCATTTTCCAAAGGCTTATAGGTGGAGAACATCCATTTGTTTGCACAAATGTGTAGTGTGGCTCCAGTGTCCACCCACCATTCCTTGGTATTTCCAACCAAGTTACATTCAGAGACAACGGCAGAAAGATTCATATCCGCCAAATCATTGGTGATATTCTCACCCTCAGTCATATTTGCTTGAGAGTTATTTTTATTTTGCTTCTTAGGCTTACGACACTCACTTGAGCGGTGTCCCGGTTTACAACAATTGTAGCATTTTCCTTTGAACTTTTTCTTGTTATGTTTGGAAGTGCCTTCCCTATCATACTTTCGTTTGTTCTTTTTAGGAACTTCAATGACATGGACCTTTGTTTCCATCGGATTCTTCCCACTTTTCTTTTGAGACTCACGGTTGTCTTCTTCGATTCATAGCCGGACTACCAACTCCTCCACATTCATCTCCTTACGCTTGTGCTTGAGATAGTTTTTGAACAAAGTCCAAGAAGGTGGCAACTTTTCAACAATTGCAGCAACTTGGAAAGTTTCACTAATTGACATTCCTTCAGCATGAATGTCGTGGAGGATCACTTGGAATTCTTGCACTTCCGAGATCACAGATTTAGAATCAACCATTTTGATGTCCAGAAAACGCCCAACGATAAATTTCTTCATCCCAGCATCTTCAGTTTTATACTTCTTTTCCAAAGAATTCCATAATTCCTGGAAGTTTTGATAGTGCAATAGACATGGTACAAAGTCTTGTCCAAGTAGGCCAAAATATAATTTCGGCATAGGTAGTCCGAGTGCTTCCAAGTATCGACAGCAGCAACCTTTTCAGCGTCATCTCCCTCTTGAATAGAGGGGCAATCTTCATATACAAACCTGCCCATTTGGCAGGTAGTGAGATAGAAGTACATTTGTCCTTACCAACGTTTGAAGTCAGCCCCAATGAACTTTTTCGGTTTCTCCCCGTGTGGCATAGATACGGGTGCAGTCACATTTGTGTTGGTGCCAATCAGTTTCGTAGGAGTAGTGTTCGTACTTTGTGATTCCATTTCTGTTACAAAAATAGAATTTTTATCAATGATAAAATTCATATATAATGAATTAATCAAAACAGAATACAAAATTCTGTGCACCAATTTCCTCCAAATATAATTCACAATAAATGAATTCCAAAAGAATTCAAATAATAATTCAGAATTAAAGTATAATATATAAACAGAATTCCGTACAAAACAGAATTAAATTTTTAAAATCTGTGACACACTAATTTTTAATAATAAAAAGAATTCCGTACAAAACAAAATTAAAATTTTTTAAAAAATTTATAGATAAACAGATTTTAACAAGAGTACACAAATAAAATTTATTTTCTAAATCAGAATATAAAAAACAGTATAGAAATTAATTTTTATATCAAAACTGTTTTACTAATTTCTACAATAAAACAGTAAATTAATTCATTTTATTCTGTCAAAACAGATTTATTTCCAACAAATAAATTTCTGAAAAAAATTATGTACACTAAAAACAGTAGAACTAATTTAATTTTGTCTTGAGATTGTTATGTCTACTATTTATAAATAACAATTGTACAGAATTATGAACAATTAATATAATGACAGAATTGAAACAGAATTATAGAAATGAAATACTTACTAGAATTTGCAGAAATAATAATAATTAGAAAGAAATCCGAGCCCTGTTGAACAGTCTCCTTAAGACAAAATTATTTCTCCAACGTGCTTGAGTTTAATGAATAATTGTCTCCCAAGATAGAACGGATTTTCGGATTAATCAAGCAGCACAGCAATGAGTAATCCCAGCGAACACAATTTCTGTGTTTTGTACTCAACACAACCAAGAACATGTAATGCAGAAATGAAGAAAAGAATTTTCTGGGCAGAGGAAATATTGCAGTAGCATTTTCGGAATTTTGGAGGGTTGCCGTTGCCCAAGCCCAAGCCCAAGCCCGAGCTGGCCGGCCGGACGCTCGCGTGTGGACCTTTGACCGAAAGTCAACCCAAGCATAGCTTAGGTCATCTCCCCTTCAAAGAGTTGGAATACCCCAAAGGCATCCAAGCCTTAGTCCATCAATTGGGTTTTATTAACTCATCATTTTTCCACTACTCTTCCAATGTGGGACAAGAGTTAAAACATACCCAATACATTAACTTTCATTGCTTTATGAGTCACTTTGGGGACATAATTATCATTCATAACTTATTGAAATTGGACATATGAATATACTACGTTAATCTCCATGCGGAGGTGAACGCGTTCGTATATGGTCCCACAATTTCCGTAGTGTGGGTCCCACCTAAATTTGAGCTCAAAGTTGCTCAAAAATCTATCCAGAAAAATTTGGACAGCTTTATAATACCCATTTAAGTTTCAATTTTCCAACAGATTCGTGTTCTACGATCATATTGTGCAGAATTATACAACTCATCATGATGCACTCTAGATTGTCATGGTATCATAATGAGCTGGAATTTAACATTGACAAAGAGAGTCTACATAATATCAAAAGCTCTTTCCACATCCTTCCACACACCTATTTGATTGTGCTAAGTGTTTCCGTTTTGCGATCAATGGATCCGAAATATTTGGATAAATGTGCACCATTTTGGCATATGACGTCACAAAAGCAATTTGATGTCTCAATGGCAGGGATCTCTAAAAGTTAAAAATACACATTAATTAAATTGATTGAGCATCGATATATGAGCATTCACATAGTCGCGATTGTTTTTCCGCGCACCATTTTTTTACTTGCCTCGCGCGTCTCATTTTCTTACAAAATAGTTGTCATAAGAAGTAGTCTCGAAAATCTTGCAAATAACAATGAGCACCCCATGTGCGCGGACTGTCCCACATTCATAAGCACATCACTATTGTTGACGCAAAAAATTACCCATTTACGTGGACCAGTCAGAAAGGGACACTTGTCATCCTACATGGCAATATTTATACTTGCTTGGCACGGAAGACACTTGGTCGGCACCCGAGGAGAGTTGTTCGGCGTACCAGCCGACCAACCTACAGAAGACAAACCATGCAGAAGGCCAAAAGTCATTAGAGAAGCCAAGAGTCATTGAACCCCAGAAGGCCAACAGTCATTGAACCCCAGAAGGCCCTAAAAAACTTTCTTTTCTATTTTTTTATTTTACTCATGGAGTTAACCTTCCAATCAACACACGTTCAAAAAATTAAGTCAAAATAAAATTTCTAGCTATTTTATAAAAATTCAACGAAAAACTAATGAAAATACCTTATTTATAAGGGTCTACGCCAATAGAATTTTGATAATTTTTTAAAAATAGGTAGAAAATATATTTTGACTTAATTTATTAAACATACGTTGATTGAAAGGTTAATTTCAATTGAAAAATAAAAAATTTGAATTTTTTTTGGGTCTTAAACTTGGTGTGATGTATAGAGTGTGATGTAGGATAACCTTCAATTCTCGAGAGAGAGAGAGAGACTCTCATACATACTAAGTATGCATGCTCGCGCAAATCGATTTTTTAAAATATTAAAAAGATTAACTTGGTATGTACAAGAGTCTGCCTGTATGTGTGTGTGTGTGTGTGTGTGTGTGTCTATATATATATATTGCATGACCAATGTATTCTTTTTTTCAGTTAGTTATGTTCTTAAATATATTAATTTATTTTAATATCAAAAAATAATGCAATATCATTTATAATCAATTGGGTTTCTCATTTACTTTGTAATATCAATTTAATTTTGAATAAATATGTTAAATGCTTGATTTCGTGTTTAGAAAGGCAAATTGTCACAAAAAAAAGTCGATGGATAAAATTTTGGCCATGGAAGCCTCACGACAATCAAAATGCCACTCAGGGTCCCGACGGTGGTCCGAAGTTGCGACTATTGATCCTATACATTACCCAATGTGTCAAAAGTGGTGCTATCTACCATAACTTTTATAAAAATAAAAGACAATTTATAGCAAAAATGCCATTTTAATTAAAAAAATGGTTATGAAGAAATTAATTTACATAATTACAATGGCCTAAAGATAGTCTTAGTTCTATTTATTCAAACGAATGTTCAATATACAAAAAACACACACGCACAAATTAACATGTATTAATAAAGGAAAAATAAAAGACAAAACATTGGGTTGCCACACTAATCCCTAATAAAAAGTTGTATATAAACAAAATAAATCTTTGAGAGAGAGAAAGAGAATTATAGTTTCTGTTACACTAATGAGTCATGTTTTGAGCTTCAACCTATTTGACTTTCTTTTTTCTGATTTTTCTAACAAAGAATAGCCTCAACTCAATTTAATAAAATAGGGATGTCAACTCTTTGACCTTTTTGCCTATTATTTTTACTCTCCTCTTAGCAAAGCCACTTGGCATGCAATCCACATATCTGACTTTTTCCTTGTGGGCGGTGAGGGCCGGTTTAGGGACAACTAAATTTCCCTTAATCAATGTATTATATGATATGAACGTGGTACGGTAAATTTCATAAAAATAACTTACAATTCAAGTATATATTCATATATGTGTGTTTATGAGTAGATTCTTTACTTTATATGGAGAAGTTGTTGAAATCCCTAGAGACATGGAAGATCCTAATTGCTTGATATGCACATATTCCAATGCTATGGTATCACCTTCCTAACATCTTTCATTACCTCCCACATATATGATTTCATACTCTAATTGTATATAGTATATGTATATTTTAGTGGTGAGTTGTCTTATATAAGGAAAAATAATGGTTAGAAGCACACGTAGTTGACTTTTGTGTGTACATCACTATAAATAGGTGCATGTAAGTACCCCAAAATTCAGATAGAGTTGTTTGCTACTTTTGCTTAGAGAGAGAGAGAGATGAAGAGTAATGAGGTGAGATTGAACAATGGGTTAACCATGCCCATGCTTGGTTTTGGCACTTACTCTTTTGAAAATGATAGAGAGACTACAAAACAAGCAGTCCATATGGCTCTCAAGGTATGTGCAAACCATGCATGCACTCTCTCGTTTTCTCTCTTGTTGAAATTAAGTTTGCATAAACTATACCTGAGTTTAAATAAAAATAGCAACTATTTTGTATGAGTAATACTAGGTGTAGAAAGAAAATAGCCAGCTAACAAACTGAGGTGAGGTGTAAGCACTGTTCTAAAAAATTCGTCTAGGCTCCGTCTAGGCACGCTTAGGCTTAAGGTGTGGGAAAAACGCCTCACCTTACCCTTTTCACCCCTTATTTTTAGTAAAACCATTAAGGCACACTTTTTCTAAGAACAACAATACTTTAGTGAAACGATGTCGCCTTTTAAAGAATTTGTTTACAAACCGGACCATTATCTCATCCAAAATAATCAAATAGTATTTTAATTTGCATATATTTAGACATATTTTTATGATATGTGCAATTTTTTGTATTTTAATACCCTTGTTATGGTTAAAAAATATTAAATTATATTAAGAAGGTCTAAACGCCTTTTCACGCCTTTTTACGTCTAGGGCCGTCTAGGGTTCTAAGGCTTAAGATTTGGCCTTCACGCCTCAATCACTCACGCCCTACATTTTTTAGAACCTTGAGCGTAAGTAACGCATAAGTTTTACTAAAATAAAAACGATACAAAATATACTGCTGAGACGTAAACGTCATTTATTTTTGGCTCTGTTTTTATGTATAACTAGTACTACTCTTTTCAACACATAGGCCGACCATTGTATAGCTAGTGTTTCTTGGTGTTGTTTTGGCCTCACACAAATGAAATGACATTACAAGAATTGTTTAGTCAGGAACCGACACAACATGTCTTATTTCCCTCATCCTTACCAATTTAAAACACAACACTATTACAAGCATACGGTTTGAGAATGGTAATTCTAGAGACTCAACAATGAGTTAATCCTTCTTTCAATCATGTCATACACAATGGTGGAAGATGTCAAAATTGGTATATCTTATATAGTTCATTGAAATTCTCTTAAAAAAATATTACGAACAAATGTTATTCGTGAAAATTCAAATATAAAAGAAATATGAGTATTTATTTTTGTTATGAACAAAAGAAGTCCGTGGAAACTTTCTACCAACAACAAAACTTCGTAGGAAGCTTTTACTGAATTTGCATACGGTCAGTAACTTTGTAAATCTCCTACCATTTTCTCTACTAAATTTGCAAGCTTTCGTTCACCACTACGAGCCTTTGAGTTTGCATCTTTACCTATTTCTTTGTCCACACACTCCACCATTGTGAATCTTATCATAATATTTTTTTTTTCTAATAGGTTTTATTTATACATACAAAGAATATTTACTATATGTTTACAAATTGAACCTATTGAACCAAAAATCTTTTTTATTAGGATCTGTTGGAGCAAAAAAATATGATAGGACCTATTGAACTACATACTTAGTAAACGGAAGTAATTGATAAAAAAACATACAAAATGTGGATTTCATTATATATATAGTTTTTTTGAATTTAGTCTAATTTCTAATATTTTATTAAGTTCCTATCTTATGTATTTTTTTAATTGTAATAAATCTCATAATCACTTAAAATTGTTATTGACCCCGTCAACTTTTATTTTCGCAGAGAATGATATTTATTACGTAATTGTTACAAGATGACCAACAACTAAAAAAACAAATACACAAGAGTGGCTATAAATAATTTTTTTAAATGAGACTAAATACTTAAAATCTTCAATCATGACTATGCTGATTTATAGACTACGGGGCAATTACCTTTTAGGCCTCAGGAAATGTTATAAAGCTCCTAGTATGAGCTCAAATTTTTTTATTAAAAACATAAAACACGCTGCCCTCTCACAATACTGATTTATATTAATTTTTAATATTATATTTCACGCTTGAAATTAAAATATTGAATCCATCACTTATTGGATCTATAGCTAAGACAAGGGGCCATTGTCCCCTTGAGGCTTTGAAATGTTACATACCTACTAGAATTTGTCTTATTATTCTTTTAATAGAAATTAAGACAGATATTTTATATTATATATATAAGAGTTTGACCCTCTTAGTTTTAAAATATATATTATATGTATTGTATTTTGGCTTTCTTGACTAAAATTTTGACTCCATCTTGAATATATGTATATTATATGGTGATTTTTTGTATATGCAGATGGGATATAGGCATTTTGACACAGCAAAAATATATGGGTCAGAGGCAGCTATGGGTAGTGCTTTAAGAGAAGCGATTGAAGAACGAAGGGTTGAAAGAGAGGATATTTTTGTTACATCAAAATTGTGGGGAAGTGATCATCATGATCCTGTTTCTGGACTCAACCAAACACTACAGTAAGCTTTTTCATTTGCTTTTGCATGCAATTCCATGTAAAATACTACTACTAATAAATAAACAAGATTTTTATTATATAAAGAAAATTCAATAAATTGTAGTTTATTTATGGCAAATAACACCAGAGAATCATGACATGACCATTGCTACATCAGCCCTGACTACTCCTTGGCACTTTCTATGGTGTCACTGTATATCAACATTTTTTTGATAACTTTTTCATTGATGTTACTGAAAAACGGTTTTAAAATTATTATTTTAAACCAACATTACTATTTTATTATATTGTTTGTTTATTTGCAAAATCAAATTTTGATGTCTCTAAGGTATCAAATTTTGATATTTTAGATTCGCGATTGGTTATTGCTACTTTCGCGAATCTAAATAGTTTTATAGACATCAAATTTTTTTTCGAGTTGAATGTTCTTAATTCATACAGTGCTTTCCATTTTTGCAATTATAAATTACTTACGAAATTGTGAAATCTTACAATTAACCCCATTGTGGCCGCAAAATCATGAGCTCAAATCCCAAAGTTTATACTAATTGAGAAATATTAAATTTTTATGTGGATTTTGTAGGAGACTTGGGATGGAATATGTAGACATGTATTTGGTACACTGGCCGGTGAAGTTAAAGCCATGGGCATGTTATGCTGTACCAAATGAAGAAGATTTTGAGGCACTTGAACTTGATGCCACGTGGGCTGGAATAGAGAGATGTTTAGAGATGGGATTGTGTAGATGTATTGGTGTTAGCAATTTCTCTTCCCCAAAGATCCAAAGGTTATTGGACTTTTCTTCCGTGTCTCCAGCTGTTAATCAGGTATGATTTGCTTGCAAAAATAAGGATTTGTTTGTTTGTTTGTTAAACATTACAACTAACCTTATGTTGGAGTTATATGAAGTTTGTTGGACATATTTTATAAGTTGCATTCATAGCTACTATTATTGGGCCTCATTTATTCGTTACACTACTTGAGTTATTTAAGGGTTGTTTGATTCAAGAATTAGCGAGTGGGGTAGAGCCTAGAGGTGCTAATTTGGATTAGTCGTGTTTATTTGGATTGTGTTGTTTTAGATTTGAGTATTAATAAATTGAAAATAAGATTTTTAATTAAGTTTGCCAAGTGATGTATTTTCATCTTTTTTATCTTAGTAAAACATGTTATCGTATCTAAAATTA
This sequence comes from Sambucus nigra, assembly GCA_949130495.1. NCBI lineage: Eukaryota > Viridiplantae > Streptophyta > Magnoliopsida > Dipsacales > Adoxaceae > Sambucus > Sambucus nigra. The sequence continues at coordinate 53,839,486 of OX422214.1, forward strand.
TCATCCCGAAGTGGAAGTCTTAACTGTACGTGTATATATATAATTGGAAAGGAAAAACTGTAAAAACCTCATTTGTTTGTAAAAGTTCTAATTAATAAAGTTTTAACTTTTGAGAGTTTACCATTTTGAGCGGACAAAGCCACCCCTCTCTCCCCCTCGCTCTGAAAGCCTAAATATAACAATTGTAAACCCTAACAAAAGGATATGTATTTCCATCGGCATCGAAAATTTTTTTAGGTAGCTAGGAGGTATCATATATGATGTGCTTACGTAGTCCTATGAAGTTAACATATTTACCATACGAGGTGGAAATGTCGGAGTTCTATTTTACGGTCTAAAAATCTATCATAAGAATTTGTCTTTTAACATAATTAATGTGTATATATATATATACCACATCGAAAATGCACCATATACAAAATCTCTTTTTTAATATAAGAAAGATAAAATTGTTATATAAGTGGCTTTATGTATTAAAGAAAACTAAAGTAACTAACTCAAAACACTTGTAAGTATAACACCAAATACAAAATAAATGCGGTTAATTAGTTTGCAAAAACAATTCGATTTTGGCACTCATCATCATGCTAATTTATTTATTTTAAATATTTGTAATTTGGTTCACAGGTGGAAATGCATCCAATGTGGAGGCAAACAAAGTTAAGAAAATTTTGTGGTGACCAAGGGATTCACGTAAGCGCTTATTCACCACTTGGTGGGCCAGGTAATTCGTGGGGATCAAGGGCTGTGGTGGAACACCCAATCATCCAATCCATTGCTCTCAAACACAAGACAACCCCAGCTCAGGTGAAACTTGAAAGAATTTTCACATTACATATATATCCCTATTTTATTTCATAGGATTTCACAAGTTCCAACTAAATTTCAAATCTTAATTAGTAAGAGCCCCCCAAAAAATATTTGGATAATTTACAATTAGGACCCTTGGTAATAATTTTTGAACGTTCAAAGGCAATTTACTATTAGGTTCACTTGTTATGCCACTAGCGTGGACTTCTACAAGAAGAGAATTAGTGGACCTAAGTGTTCAAAATTTGTCAAAATTCCTTTAGTATTTAAAATTTGTTTGTGAGGGAGCTAATAGTACTTTTCCCAAAATATTTTTAAGATTTTAGGATCGATGAAAATTTGACAAATTGTTTTCTTCTGAAATCCCTTATTGCGAATTTTGATTTTCTTTTCTTCCACCGTGTATAATAATAATAATAATAATAATAATAATAATAATAATAATAAAGGACAAAACCCTAGTTTGATAATATAATTTTTGGTGTAACCATAGTTTTGTAAATAATTAGATATAACATATATTTCATGCAAACCAACAACTATAGACACGTATTTCATCCAAAAAAATTACATATATTTAATGCAAATCGACATTTTTAAAATACAAATCGACATTGTTTTCTTCATAAATTGATTTTATGTTTAAATATTTATAAAAATTGGGATTTAATAAAATATTATTTCAATAAACTGAGGTTTTGTCAAAATAATAATAATAATAATAATATAGAAATAGCAAGAAAATTTACTTTTGACTTTGTGATCAAAAGAAGTGAATCATTGAAAATTTAATTTAGACTATTTAAGAACATTAATAAAGCTTGGATCGTAATTTTAAAATAAAACGTTTTCTCAAAATGTCTAAATATTACATTAACAAGCAAAGAAAATGATTTTCTAACTTGGTTTAAATCGATGAAGGTTGCTCTAAGATGGGGATTATCAAAGGGAGCAAGTGTAATTGTGAAGAGCTTCAACCAAGAGAGAATGAGAGAGAACATGGGAGCCCTTGATCTTAGATTGGACGCTCGAGATTTACTCAATATTGAGAAGATGGGAGAGAGGAAGATTTTGACAGGAGAGTTTCTTGTTAATGAAACAACAAGCCCATACAAAACCACTAGAGAGCTATGGGATGATGATATTTGATAAAAGGAAAATAAAAAAAGGCACATAAGTTCCCAATGGGATACTTATTGTGAATTATAAATTTATTCTTAACCACCTTGGAATATGTTATTGAAAAAATGAAAACCATGTCATCCCATTAAAATATTTGTTGGAAGGATTTTTTTTAATGAAAAAAATGTAGAAAGTTGTATGTATCTAAATTATAAAGGAATGCCTCCTTGTTAAATTCTCTCTTTTCTGATTGGTTTGGAGAAATCTAGGAAATTTGTGTTGGAATATCTCTAAATGGAGATTTCAAATTCGAGTAACAAATGTGCAATTTGCTACATCAGTCCAAAACTCATAAATAAAAATAATATAAGATTAATTAATGTTTAATCTTTAAAAGTGTTTAGTCTAACATTTTTTCAAAAGTAAATTACTCGTTTGGCCCCTGAATCACGATTATTCCAAAATGGTCCATAAACTATCAAATGTGTAAATTTAACCCTTAAATTATTAAAATAGATTTTAAATGATCTTTCCGTTTATTTTGACTATTAACTTGGACAGAAAATGGTCATGTGCAATGCACATGACCCATTTTTAGAGAAAAATTTATAAATGTACCAATATTACATGTCAAAACAGTAAATAATCTATTTTTAATAATAATAATAATAATAATGTTCATCCCTCGCACATGATTCATTTTCAGAGAAAAATTAAAATTTTACCAATATTGAAGGTCCCAATAGTAAATAACCTATTTTTTCCCCCCAAAAAATAATGTTCTTCTCTTTCCTCCCTAAATCCAATGCAAGAACTCGTTTCTCTCTCTTCTCTTCTTTCTTTGTCTTTTACACATACACACACCCTAAACACGTTAGAGATGGCTTATTAGTTTGGGACAAATATTATTTTTAGTTTTAAAATAAATGATTATAAATCAAATTACATCAAAGACTAAAAATTATTCTTAAAAATATATTGGATTAAAAATCAATTAAAATTAAATCATATGGGTGTCCCACAAAAATATTAAGGTTTGCTACTTTTAATTTGTCTCTAATATTGTTATTTTTGTGTGATATTTAAGAAAAAAACATATGATTTAATTAATGTCCCCCTCTCCTTTTTTTTTTGTTTAACAAATATTTAAACAAGTAATCATAAGGTGTTATCATTATTACCTTGTGTAGGTGGTAAAATCCTACTATTATGAAATCAGCACAGTTAAGTCGAGAAAAATAAACAATCACAATCACACAATGACATAGTATATACGTAGTTTCAAAATGTGCCTACGTCCATGGAGTGTTTTCTCTTGATAGTAAAGATTGCAAACCCCTTTTTATAGGGGTGTGGGTTATATATATTGAGAACAGAGGGAGGTCGAGTCATTTGGTACTCCATGACCTTAGATAATTTTTTTATCTTTATCGGATGAATTTATTTTTTAGATTTTCGTCGATTGGCATCAATCCAACTTTATCTCATGGAGCTGTGATAGCTAATAGATACGTCGGACATGTGTTAGTTCTTCTTACTTGATAGAATAATTCCCCCACTATTTCCCCCAAAGCTTTATAGCATGATCTTGGGTGCAGAGGTTTGCTCGCTTGTTAAATGAAGTCTTGATCGAGATCATTAGTGATGTTTGGTCGTCCATAGGAGTTATGGTCAGAGTGTGTTAACACTTGGTGTTTTTGAGTTGTGAGATTCCTTTATTCTTCTCGTTATACTCAGAGGGTATGCTGTAATTTATCTCAGTATTTTAGGGACACGTTGGTAAAAGTTCATTGATTAACAACAAAGATAGTAGTGCATATCTGCCATCATTTTCGAGACGTGTCAATAATGCTAAAACCGTTCTTGGAAGTTAAGCCTCCCACATAATGACTCTATTGTCGTCATTTGGAGCGCCATGTTTCTTTCATTATGTTTTAAAAACAAGGTCAGAGCCATTTTCCATCCATTCCCACTGTAAGTTCATTACTTCTCCCTCTTTTATTTCTTTACAATTTTTTTTTAGTATCGTCTTTGGTTCTTCCATTATCTATATTTCTTTGCTGTGAAAATGGTTTACCAAATCGGTGAGGGTTCAATTGTGGATTTTAGGAGACATTTTTCCGTTCCTAATTAGGTGGTAAAAAAATTAGGAGAGCATCCTAAAGGCTGTTACAATATTGAGGGAGGATACTGGATGTTCTCCCAGTTCATTATTGAAGTCGGTGTTACCTTTCCCCCAAACCAACTCTTTTTAGAGTTTTGTGAATTCTTTAGTGAGTTCCATCCCACTGTTCATCAAATAGTTGGAGAATAGTAAACGGAATAAATGTTATAAATGATATATATAGGACTAGGTTATGGGTCTCTTGTAACGCTCCGACCCAAATTTATGGGTTACCCGTAGTCAACTTGTTCTGTCCTGAGCGTTAGGTGTGAAGTGCAACAAAACAACCTACATAATGTTGCTAGTCCAGTTTTATTTTAATTAACTTTTCACTTGTTTAGCATGCGATTCCAATTTCAAATTTAATTACGTGAGAGATCCATGGGAAGCACTCCGGCGTCCAAGCATACGGATCTAGCAATGTAATATAAAAAGAGTACTTTCCTATATAACACTCTCAAAATACGAAATCGCACCCAACCTGCCATAACAAAATGAGGGAGTGAGCCGTATGCTCAGTAGAAAATATACAAATGCTGTATATAATCGAATGACAGAAAGAAGACTCTAATACGGTATCCCTACGTTCACATGCAACTATCTTAAATGTATCACAATACCAAGATTGCCTACTTCTCACAATAAAAAATCGTGACAAGGCAAACTTGCGGTGACAAGGCAAATTGTCACGGACTTGTTACAGTCAAAGTCCATGACAATAATTTAACTTATCACGGACTTTGATCGTGACAAATTAATAATTGTCGCAAACTTTGACCGTGACAAGTCCGTGATAATTTTTCGTTGTCACGGACTCATCACGGTCAAATTTCATGACAAATCAGGGCAGAATTAAAAAAAAACTATGGGGCAGTATAGCCACTGCCACTACCCACCAGTATATTTTAACTTGTTATAGCATATTTAAACCTATTCAAACATTATATATATCAAGCAACATTTAACAATTCATAAAAACTACATATGAATTAATAAATATCCATAGCTAAATAAAAAAAATACAAATAATATCCAACATTCAATATTCGGATCAAATAAATACAAATAATGTCAGAGACTAGGGTTTTGAACAAGTCCGAGGATGAAGGTAGGCCACACTACATATGAATTGATACATCCATCAATCCGTCGAACGTCGCATTGCTTTTCCAACCACAAAGGTGCATTCTCTCTTTCAGGCATAATATGCGTGAAGAGAACTGTTATATATATATATATATATCTTGCGGCACACATCCAGGAAACACACTATCCGGGTGTGTGTCTAGGTACTACAACCCCCTAGCTATCGACGTGCCACCAAAAATATCTATTAAATACACGCTCGGCTAACCCATTACTAACATAAGTCGTTCGATGGGGGGTCAAGATGGGAAATGAATCATATGTAGGCGGCGAGTGGGTGCATATCGGCGATAAGGGTAAGAGAGATGAAGCGGTGGCTTCCTCGTCTACATTATTTCTCTTGCATTCACATGAGGTGGACCCCAACTGACGCTTCATGTACTCGAATATATTGAGGAGCATCGTGTGACACCCCGACTAATTAAATACCGGGTAGCTACTCCTTTATTAAATTAATTCAAAATGCCAAGTTGGTCCAGTTAATAACATCACTGTCGAAAATATTTTTAAGATTACTAACCACCTAGTATTTAAAAAGTAAGTGCCAAATTTTATTTAAAGTCTGATTAACATGCAACAAGTGTAAAAAGAATACTAACACCATTCACCATACTGAAGTAAAAAGAATAACCATCACATAACGTAAATAAAGTCTGGAGGAAAACTCCTCGCTACAAATCCCACAACTGAAGTAAACTGAATACTAAATCAATACATGCCAAAGTCTGAAAACTGTAATGGAAATGTAACTCTAATAGAAATGGGCAACATTCCCTACAACTGATAGATAATGAATCTGGAATCCAAGTGATAGAAGCGTCTAAAAGCAAATCCCTGTAGCTTCCACAAACAACTACAGCTCGTCACCTGAATGAGCATCCTATGCATGGTGTCCTTGTGGCTGGGCACCTAAAATGGTTTTACAAAGAAAAATAGATTTGAAAAGCAAACGGGCCAGAGCCCGAATGTGGAGTTATATTTTAAAAACCTGCAAGTGCTTTAAAACATTTAAAACATTAAATGCAAAGTACATGTTAGGACGTGCACTCACATGATATTCTCACCTCTCGTCTAACTGTGCACTCCTAACGTAAGTACCCATCTATAACGACACAAACTACTAGCTAAGTGCCATCATATCTAGCTAGACTGACATAGGTCCTACCCTTATTACTCGGTTCTATTAACATTAAAAACGATCGTAATTAAGTAGGGGTTTAACGTAAACTCAGATGCTCAATATGCAATATATATCACTATCAGTTAACTCGTTATATTTCTCGTAACAATACCGTAGTTATATTCACAACATTAACATGAAGGTTCCTATTAATTAAGTGTATATTAATCACAACATAAATATACAATACAAGCACCCCGAGAACTAAGCTGTGGTGCACACATACTCTGCTATCCATCCCGGTACATCACGTACATAAGGATCACATATTCCGAATCTCTCAGGAATAGTTCAAAGATAACAACATTACAAACAATGGAGGCGAACACAGTCACATCACATGGGTCACGCACATACCTACGCTCCCACGATCAGCGGACTTATTAATAACCCAATAAGTCTTTCTATGACCTATGTTCATCAAGGTAACCAGTCTAAATCCGGGCAACACAAGGATTAGAGGGCCCTAAACGAACGCAAACCTCCCGTGATAGCAAGTATGGTAGGTATGTCATACACACAATTCATATACCAATACTAAGTAAACACACATCTTAGTAATCCCGTAGTTTAATCGTAGTACATATCGCATTCTCGTACTAACTTATAATTATCATAATTTATACTATTCCGGTTTATCATCATACGCGCCATAATTTATTCTCACGTCGTAGTAGACACTCACGTCTCAACCCTAACCGTCCATTTAATATAACTCTCGTATATAATTTCCTTCTCATAAATACCCAAAAGTCCCAATTCTATCATTACATCATCATAGGAATGTTATCTATATCCTCGAACAAGTTTACGGGACTCCAAAAATCAAAACAGTCTAAAAAGGTCCAGACTGTCAACTCGTTAGAAGTCTCGTTCGAACGAGACTGTTCAAACGAGATTCCTCTGTCAACTCGTTAGAAGTCTCGTTCGAACGAGACTGTTCGAACGAGATTACAGTTCGTTCGAACGAACTGTACCTTCTAACGATATCTCGTTCGAACGAGATTATCGAACGAAGTTCCCTTTCGTTAGAAGCGACTGGTCAATTCGTTAGAAGCTCGTTCGAACGAGTTCGTTCGAACGACCGGGGGAGGGGCTTCTAACGACCTGCCAGTTTCGTCCCAGATTTTCTAAATCTCATTTTTTCACCATTATAACTCCTCAAATCTCTTCTAAACTAAGTCCCAACAATCGTTTTAAGGTCTCTAAACAACCCTAAACATATTATATCACATCCTAACACGTTTTGAAGGATTAATCCATCCTAACATCACTCAAATTTACAAATTTCTACACTTTTTCCCAATTTTATCAAGAACATGAACCCTAACTTTTTGAATCATAAATTAACCCAATATAAATCCGTTTTACTTTCTTCCAATCACAAATATCATGCGTATACTCATCTACCTATCATTCTACATGCAATTCTCCTCAAGATTTTCAAGTTCTAAGTTCCAAACTACATGGGTTTTCATATTTCACCAAGAACAAACATAAAATTTGAATTATCTAACATGGAAGGAACATTCTCTGAAATTAAATGGAATTAAGTCACTTGCCATGATTCGATTTCTGATTTTGGTGTTGGTTTGGTGAAGATTTCTGCAGAATTTCTTCTCTTCTCCAAGCTTCTTCTCCAATGGTGGCTTAAGGTGGCTAGGGTTTTCTTTGGGAAAGTTGGAAACCTAATTGATAACCTCCGTAGCTTAAAGGGTTAATATGGGTTGGTTAGTGGGCTTAGTGGGTTAAATTCACATCAGATTAAAACTCCCAATTTTCGTCACTTTTAATTTCTCAAAAGACAAAATTATTAAAATACCCTTTAAGTTGCCGGTATAGCCTAAAAATACCCCGGGACCCAAACTACACCCCCGGCTAGTGTTTTCTGACTATCTCGACCCTTCCGGACGCGTTGGCGCACTCAAAATGACCATACGGATAATAGAAATAAAAATCACTTTTATAATTAAAATAATATACCATGACGCGGCGGTCACACGCGTCTCAACAAAATTTCTAAAATGCCGTATATAAATCTCACGACAAATTTCATAATTCCAAATTCATATATAATCATATATGCACATAATCAAATACCAACTCGCATCTCGTTAGTATTTTTAACCCGGATCAATTTCCAATTAATATGCATTTAATTAATTAATCCCAAAAATAAATATAGCCAAAAGTGTGGGGTATTACACATCGCCTCCAACCTTTCTAACTTATCGCCTTGGGTGTCAACCTTACGATCCAACCCAGTGCTGCTCGTCTCAATCCCAGTGAGCTTCGACTTCCCCACCCGAGGACTCACCCCCTAGTCCTCTCCTTATGATTTTCCCCGAGCACTTGGCTTAGTGCGTCCATAGCCAAAGATGCCTTATCGGTACCAAACAACTTATTATGCACTTCCTTAGGATTTACCTGAAATGACAAAAAGTACATGATTAGTTAAGTTAATAAAAAAAATACCATAATTGTAAGATATTTTTATAACTTACAGTCATGGCTGCCACGCCCGGGAACACCTCCTTATCCTTGCCCTTTTTCGTTCGAATTACCACATAGTATTCGAGCCTATGTGTCCTACCCCCCGGGCAACTCCCCATTTCCTTAAATAAAATAATACAAAATTAGTAAGTAATACCAAGTAATGCTAAATTAGAATAAAATAACTCTAAAATGAAAGAAAATTAAAAACTTACCATCCCGTGCTCCACCTCAGTATAAGACGTATGCCCGAAATAGTGCACGTTGACCTTTTTTGCCCGATTGACGAGATTTCAACTGCCGCACTTGAATCTTATTGTTAGCAAACTATTTCTTATGTGCCAATGAGATCGGCTCCTTTGACGGTACGGTCCCCAATATGGACTCCTGGTCCTTTCCAAAGTACCGTGCTAATATGTTTTTCTTCCACATTTTGTTTTAGTCTCTCAATTGTTCTAAGATGGAGTCGTGGACATAGAGGGACATGCCGAATTGTTCCTGCCAAATAATTACAAACGAAAAAGAAAGTAAGTGTTAGTTGAATTCAATTATAAAATTGTGACACCCCGCCTATATAAATATTGGGTGATTAGTCTTTTATAAAAATAAAATAGGAATCTCATTTGTTTTATTCTTAGCATCACCGTCGAATTTTTTTTAAGTTACTAACCACCTATGTTTTAAATAAATCGGTGCCAAATTTTATCTTTAATTAAACCATCACATGTGTAGATTAAGACAATAACTAAACCATCCACGTAATAATAATAATAATATGAATCCATCACAAAATAAATAACCAAATAAATAATACCAAATAAGCTATCGATTCTCAATACAAAATCCAACTTGGAATTTATGAAATAAGACAAAATTCGATAACACATAGTCTGATACAACTGAATAAATGAAATAGCAGGAGGGGCGACATGCCCAAATAAATACTAAAGTTGAATCCTACTCTAGGAATGAAGCAACTGAAGCGTCTAATCTAAATCCTGCAAGCATTCACAAGTTTTACAACTATGCATCCCTGGAATAGATCATTAAGCTTGGTGTCTGTAACACCCCGCATTTTCATGCATTAAATATTTAATTAATTCGAAATTGAAAAATTACTTGTGAGTCGTAATTTAATTGAATTAATTAAGAAAAAATTTATTTAAATATTAATAGAGGAGTAAAGGGTTAATATTTACGGGAAGTTATTTACTAAGTGAATAGTAATTATTTATTTAAGTCATTTCGAGTATTAATGACAGGGTACGCACTTATCTCAACCGGGAGTCGGTATAGACTAAAGGGGTGGGGGATAAACATTTTTATAAATTAATTCGGATGCCAATTCTGAGTGTACGGTTGAGTCCGAATGGGCCGAGATAGTCGGAAAAGTGTATTCGGGGGTAGTAAACGGGTCACGGGACATTTTTAGACATAGCCGGGCCCACACGAGGGCATTTGGGTCTCTTGGGCTTGGCCCATTAGGCAAAAAACGGGATTAGGTAAATTAAGGAATTTAGAGGAATGATAAAACGGCTGATAGAGTTTTAGAAAAAGGGTAAGTGGATTAAGGAACCCTAATAGCAGTTAAAGTCAATTTTGGGATCACTAGAGAGCAACAAGGATCATCTTCAACCTTGGAATTCATCTCTGAATCAGACACTACGAAACCTAAGGCAAGTGGATAACTTGCAATAGTATTGAATTTGTTTTTGAAATTCATATTCATGTGATGTGTTTGATAAAAATTCGTTTTGGGTGTTCATGGCATAAACATGAGGTTTTGAAAAATAATAATCTGATTTACGAATTTGAATGAGAATTCTTGTAGAAATCTGATATTATAAATTGATACATATATGGTAGGATGATATCTGGATAAATAGAAATGAATTTGGTGTAGGGATTTGGGATGTAAATGTATAAGGAATTAAAATTGGATATTTCCACAAATCCAGAAATTGTAGTTAATGGACGAATTAATGATGTTGGTGGACATTCTGGAGGTCCTTAATAAGGTTTCTAACATGTATTAATGCTAAGACGGATTGAGGTTACTGGTAGAAGGAATTAGGGTTTGAGAATTTTCGTCCATGGCTGATTCTGTTTTCGCGAAGAAGACGAAGACCTGCTAGATCGATCGATCGAAGGTCTGGGGTCGATCGATCGAAGGTCGGCAGATTTCGGCAATTCTACCCAGTTATGTATATAAAAGAAAATTTATATAATAAATCCTTATGTAATTAATTATGGGGAAATTAATACATAGGTTTGAACCTAATCGATCATGAGTAAAGTTAATTAGGATTTGAGAAAGTTTTGGGTGACACGTCATGATTATAAATTCGAGAGTCGGGAATTTAGACTCGAGTGAGGTTATTTTGGGCTACTAAAGTAAGTCCAAATTTATGGTGGGGGCGACACCAAAGGTGACAAAATTAATTAATGTGCAAATTAATTAATAATTAGGGTTAGACCATAAACTCTAAATAAATTAAATAGGCGTGTGTTACGGATTTAGTACATGGTGTAGCCGGGACATTTTATATTTATATATATATACGGTGCGTGATAGTATATATATAGTGTGTGTGTGCATTAATATCAGAGATTGAATATTACTATGATATACTCTAGTGCTATAGGGGGAGGTTGCGCGTAGTGGATGAATCCCCTAGCTTGAGGAGTAGGGCGAGTATAATCCCAGGTCATAACGTCCGTTATATGGGTGAGGGGCATCTCACTTTCAGGAAAGGAATATGACCGCCTCCAAATTCGTATGTTAAACTAAGTTAGTGAGCGAATCTAACTTGGATAACTAGGTTACGTGAATACACCTAGTGGGAAAGCACTTGGGAAAATTTATATTTTGTGAGTATTCTTACTCGGTCAAAAGTTGGTATTAAATGTTATTTCAGTATGTTTATGAATACTGTAATATGATTAAATATATAATTAGGTAAATAATTATATATGGGATAATTAATACATAGTGAAAAATGTATTATGTACATAACAGATGTGAATGTTATATGAAATTAAAAAGAGTAATGATTCAATTAAGTTGACGTTTATAATAACTTGAAAATCATAAATTAAGGCATACTCGGTTAGAGTAGGTAAAAAAAAAATTCAAGGGTTAGAATAAGCATTGGGTCAGGAGCGTAGGACCTAGTAAATTAATTGGAAGCGTTAGTAGTGCACATTAGGGGAGGGGTGAGGAAGTCCTCAAGAGAGTGCGACACTAACTAAAATATGAAGAGCATGCATATTTATTTATTACTGCAAGTTAATCATTTGTTAATTGTTTTCAAATGTTTTTGGGTACTAACCCTTGCTATAAAATTCTTTTAAAAACCTTTTAGGTGTCCAACCACAAGGGCGCTAAGTTTGACTATATTCCAGGTATCCTTGCTGCAGCACATGTGGATGTTGCGGGGTTTTGCTAGACGCCTCCTTCTTCCATTCTTATAGGGACTCTCTAGTAGTTATCTGAGCTTGTCGCTCACAGTTCTTTTATCAATAGTAGACTTGTCGAGATGTTTTCTGATATTTACTTGTATTGGATATTTGGACCGATGGTTTATTCGGTTAAGTGTTTTTAATTGTGGATGGTTGTTTTAATTAACTGTGATCGTGTATTATTGTATGTTCCGCACGAGTTTTATTTAAATTAATTGAAAGATAAATTGGCACCAGTTTATTTTTCTCACTTAGGTGGTTAGTAATTTAAAAGACGACAGTGATACTAAGAATGGACCAACTGAGAAACCTTTTCTAACTTGATTTAGGACTGATTACCCGGGATTAATTAGGCGGGGTGTCATAGATGGTATCAGAGCTTCAGGTTCTAGTGTCCTTAGGATCTGTGCAGCTTTCTACGTTTCTGTGTAATACTCGTTTGTTATAGAGCCCTATTATTAGGACTGTTGATTCATTTTCCGCTTGTGAGATATCGTATTTCTGCTGTGTATATTTTTGTATAAATTGTGTACTTATACAATTCAATCTATTTCAGATGCCACCGAAGAGGCAGAGAGCAGAAAGGGCTGAGGCTAGGGATGGAATCAGGGAGGCTCATCAGGAGCCACAGGTACCGCTACCACCACCCCCACCCGAGTTTATTTCCACTACTCAGGTGGCAGTGATAGTGGCCCAGGCGGTCGAAACAGCAATCAGAGCTATGGCAGCTCACTTTCCACAGCCCCAGGCACCGCCTCCAGTGGCATCAGCAATTCAGGGTCCAGTGGGACCACCGTCTTGGCAGAGAGTTAGGGAGACCTTTCAGAAGGGTCACCCACCTGAGTTCCGAGGTAGTACAGATGTAATAGAGGCTTGTGACTGGAAGAAGAACATTCAGTGCCATCTGCGCATGCTAGAGTGTACCGAGGTACAGAAGCAGATGGTTGCTACCTTTCGTCTATCATGGGCAGCCTTACAGTGGTGGGAGTCAGTTACCACCGCCGGGGAGCGAGACTTAATGCCGATAGCAGAGTTTTGGGTGCGGTTCGACCGCAAATACTTTCCACCAGCAGTAGAGACTGAGATGAGGAATAAATTCAGTGATTTAGTTCAGGGAGACCGATCAGTGGTAGACTACGAGGAAGAGTTCACCCGTTTGGCAAACTTTGTGCCAAATGAGGTGAGCGATGAGGAGCGGAAGAAATCGAGGTTTATGGATGGCTTAGCCTGGCGAATTAGGCAACACTTGATTGGGAATCCGGCATTAGTGACGTATACAGACGTCATTATGCCGCACTTGTACACTGCCAGGACCATCTCTTCCATGCGAAGGGGAGCAAGCGAACAGGGGAGCCGAGCCAACAGGGCAAGGCTGATACTAATAGTGACACAAGTAGTACTCAGCAGCAGGTGGGTAGTCAGCAAGGGAATCAGGCTAAGAAGTTTAAGCCTGGGTGTTTCCGACAGGGAGGACAGGGATTCAGGCAGGGGCAGCCGGGCCCGAATCAGCAGCAGTCGGATCCTCAGGGCCGTCAGGGCCAAGGAAACAATGGGGGAGGCCAGTAGGGCCAGGGCCAGCCACGTCAGGGCCAACGACCGGGGGATGGTCAGAGACGATGTTTTGTGTGTGGCCAGCCAGGACATTTCAAGAGGGAATGCCCACAGAGGGGCAGAGGTCAATAGCAGGAGGCCCAACAGGGGCAACGGGGGTAATTACCACCAGCGGCACCAGCCCCACCCGCCCCGCCTCAGCAGGGGCAGATGCACTACGGACGTGTGTATAACGTCCGGGATGTTCCTAATCCCCCGGCGCAGCAAGCACCGCCAGTAGTTGAGGGTATGTTTCTCATTCATGGTTATGAGGGTAGTATTCTCTTTGATACGGGAGCATCACATTCATTCATTAAATTAAATTTTGCTAAACGGGCCGGACTACTAGAGATCGCGAGAGGTTTTCGGATGTGTGTAGAGTCGCCAGTTGGCAGCGGGGCTACAATTCACTCGATTTGTCGGGGTGTGGACATTTTGATCGGGAGACTTAGTTTAGCAGCGGACCTACTAGTGTTAGATATGGAGGGGTACGATGTCATCTTGGGTATGGATTGGTTGGCAGGTTATCGGGCAACGGTGGATTGCTACGAAAGGACTATCGTGTTCTCCATTCCAGGGCAGGAGATGTTCTTAATAGCAATGCCACTACCCGAGGGAGGGTCACGCACACACTTGTATTACATTGAGGAGGAAACCTCACAGGAGGTGGCTATTCCGTTGGATTCAACTCCAGTGGTGAGAGACTTTGAGGATGTGTTTCAGGGGATACCAGGGTTACCACCTAGCAGGGAAATCGAATTTGTGATCGATTTAGCACCGGGGATGAGGCCAATTGCTCGGGCCCCATATCGTATGGCCCCTTCAGAGATGCATGAGCTGAGGGAGCAGATTCAGCAGCTTCTGGGTCAGGGTTTCATACGACGGAGTACTTCGTCGTGGGGTACACCGGTGTTATTTGTGAAAAAGCGAGATGGATCACTACGGTTATGCGTGGACTATAGAGAGCTGAATAAGGCCACGATACGAAATAAGCATCCGTTGCCTAGGGTTGACGACCTATTTGACCAGTTGAGAGGGGCGTCTTATTTCTCTAAGGTCGACTAAAGGTCAGGATATCATCAACTACGCATCCGAGAGGAAGATGTTCCGAAGACCGCTTTCCTGTCGCGGTATGGATCTTACGAGTTCAGGGTGATGCCATTCGGACTCACCAATGCACCAGCAGTGTTCATGGACCTCATGAACAGAGTATTCCGGGAGTTTCTCGATCAGTTTGTTATCGTGTTCATTGATGACATTCTGATCTACTCGCGTACCGAGGAGGAGCACGCAGAACACCTACATATAGTGTTACAGACATTACGGGATCACCAACTCTATGCCAAATTCAGTAAGTGTGGATTTTGGCTATGGGAGGTTCAGTTCCTTGGCCACGTGGTGTCAGACCAGGGTATTGCGGTGGATCCAAGTAAAGTATTGGCGGTGAGGGAGTGGGGACAACCCACAACACCGACGAAAGTGCGCAGTTTTCTGGGGTTGGCCGGTTATTATAGACGGTTCATCAAAGGATTCTCAAAGATTGCTGGCCCTTTGACGAATCTTACCCGGAAAGGGGTACCTTTCACTTGGAGTGATCAGTGTCAATTAGCCTTCGACGAGTTAAAGGACAAGTTGACATCTGCACCCGTGCTTGCATTGCCGAAAGGAGGATTAGAGTATCGGGTTTACACTGACGCATCCTTACAGGGACTTGGGGGTGTGCTTCAGCAGGAGGAAAGGGCTATAGCTTATGCGTCCAGGAAGCTAAAGACCCACGAGAAGAATTAACCCACTCACGACCTGGAGTTAGCAGCAGTCGTTTTTTCTTTGAGGATATGGAGACATTATCTCCTGGGGGAGCAGTTCACGCTATTCACGGATCACAAATCACTTCAGTATCTCTTCACTCAGAAGTATTTGAATATGAGACAGAGGCGATGGCTAGAATTCGTGAAAGACTATCAGTTTGATATTCAGTATCATCCTGGTAAGGTAAATGTGGTGGCAGATGCATTAAGTCAGAGACCGACTGGGGAAATATCAGAAGTCTGGAAAGCGAAGTGGAGAGAACTTCGATACGAGGATGATGTAGCCAGGGCTTGCATGTCAGCATTATCCATCACACCCGAGATCATTATGCGGGTTGTGGGGGCTCAGGCAGAGGATCAGACCTGCCGGGATAGGGTGAGCCAGTTGCTAGCTGAGGGAGCAGAGGGGTACTCGATCAGCTCGGAGGGAGGCTTACGCCATAATGGGAGGTTGATTGTGCCAGAGGATGAAGAATTGAGGCACGCTGTTATGACAGAGTCTTATGGGTCGAGATTCGCGGTACATCCCGGTGGGGATAAGATGTATCAAGATATGAGGAGGCAGTATTGGTGAGCAGGGATGAAACGGGACATAGCAGTATTTGTTTCGAAATGTGCCACGTGTCAGCTTGTGAAAGTTGACCATCAGAGACCATCAGGGATGCTACAGCCACTTGAAAATCCTGTGTGGAAGTGGGAGAGCATCTCTATGGACTTCATTATAGGATTACCGACATCACAGAAGGGTCACGATTCCATATGGGTTATTGTGGATCGGTTGACCAAGGTGGCCCACTTCCTACCAGTTCGCACAGACTTTGAGACGATGCGTTATGCACAGCTATTCATAGCGGAAATTGTTAAACTGCACGGGGTACTGATTAATATTATGTTGGATAGGGACAAGATCTTTGTGGCCCATTTTTGGCAGAGTTTTCAGGAGGCCATGGGCATGGAGTTACGTTTGAGTACAACCTATCACCCACAGACTGACGGGCAGACCGAGAGAGTCAATCAGATTTTGGAAGATATGCTCAGAATATGTATACTAGACTTTGGGGGAGGTTGGGAGAAATATCTTCCTCTGGTAGAGTTTGCGTATAATAACTCTTACCAATTCACGATCGGCATGACACTATTCGAGGCATTATACGGGAGACCTTGTCGTTCACCCGCTTGTTGGTTAGAGGTGGGGGACAACAAATTGTTGGGGCTGGAGATTGTTCAGGAGACATCTTCCAAGATAGTGATGATCCGAGGGAGGATTTGGATAGCTCAGGATAGGCAGAAAAGTTACGCTGATGCTTCACGGAGACACGTGGAGCTAGAGGTTGGGGATCAGGTATTGGTCAGGGTGTCCCCCATGAAAGGGGTGATGAGGTTCGGCAAGAAGGGTAAGCTAGCACCGAGGTACGTGGGATCTTTCCCTATTATCGAGAGGGTGGGGCCTGTAGCCTACAGGCTGGGATTACCGGAGCATCTTCAGCGGATACACGACGTGTTCCATGTATCATCGCTGAAGAAATATCGCAGGAGTGAGAGGGCCTTATGGCACATTCCACTCGAAGAAATTAATTTACAGCCAGACATCTCATATGAAGAGAGGCCGGTGGCTATCCTAGACCGTAGCGAGCAGAAATTACGATCCAAGGTTTTTTCACTAGTTAGAGTACAGTGGGGTCATCACAACATTGACGAGTCTACCTGGGAGCGGGAGGAGGATATGCGGGAGCAATATCCAGAGCTTTTCATCACAGGTATGACCTAATTTCAGGGACAAAATTCCTTTGTAAGGGGGGGAGTATGTAACACCCCGCATTTTCATGCATTAAATATTTAATTAATTCGGGAATTGAAAAATTACTTGTGAGTCGTAATTTAATTGAATTAATTAAGGAAAATTTTATTTAAATATTAATCGAGGAGTAAAGGGTTAATATTTATGAGAAGTTATTTACTAAGTGAATAGTAATTATTTATTTAAGTCATTTCGAGTATTAATGACAGGGTACGCACTTATCTCAATCGGGAGTCGGTATAGACTAAAGGGGTGGGGGATAAACATTTTTATAAATTAATTTGGATGCCAATTCTGAGTGTACGGTTGAGTCCGGATGGGCCGAGATAGTCGGAAAAGTGTATTCGGGGGTAGTAAACGGGTCACGGGACGTTTTTAGACATAGCCGGGCCCACACGGGGGCATTTGGGTCACTTGGGCTTGGCCCATTAGGCAAAAAATGGGATTAGGTAAATTAAGGAATTTAGAGGAATGATAAAATGGGTGATAGAGTTTTAGAAAAAGGGTAAGTGGATTAAGGAACCCTAATAGCAGTTAAAGGCAATTTTGGGATCACTAGAGAGCAACAAGGATCATCTTCAACCTTGGAATTCATCTCCGAATCAGACACTACGAAACCTAAGGAAAGTGGATAACTTGCAATAGTATTGAATCTGTTTTTGAAATTCATATTCATGTGATGTGTTTGATAAAAATTCGTTTTGGGTGTTCATGGCATAAACATGAGGTTTTGAAAAATAATAATCTGATTTACGAATTTGAATGAGAATTCTTGTAGAAATATGATATTATAAATTGATACATATCTGGTAGGATGATATCTGGATAAATAGAAACGAATTTGGTGTAGGGATTTGGGATGTAAATGTATAAGGAATTAAAGATGGATATTTCCCCAAATCCAGAAATTGTAGTTAATGGACGAATTAATGATGTTGGTGGACATTTGGAGGTCCCTAATAAGGTTTCAAACATGTATTAATGCTAAGAGGGCTTGAGGTTACTGGTAGAAGGAATTAGGGTTTGAGAATTTCCGTCCATGGCTGATTCTGTTTTCGCGAAGAAGACGAAGACCTGCTCGATCGATCGATCGAAGGTCTGGGGTCGATCGATCGAAGGTCGGCAGATTTCGGCAATTCTGCCCAGTTATGTATATAAAAGAAAATTTATATAATAAATCCTTATGTAATTAATTATGGGGAAATTAATACATAGGTTTGAACCTAATCGATCATGAGTAAAGTTAATTAGGATTTGAGGAAGTTTTGGGTGATACGTCATGATTATAAATTCGAGAGTCGGGAATTTAGACTCGAGTGAGGTTATTTTGGGCTACGAAAGTAAGTCCAAATTTATGGTGGGGGCGACACCAAAGGTGACTAAATTAATTAATGTGCAAATTAATTAATAATTAGGGTTAGACCATAAACTCTAAATAAATTAAATAGGCGTGTGTTACGGATTTAGTACATGGTGTAGCCGGGACATTTTATATTTATATATATATATATATATATATATATATATATACGGTGCGTGATAGTATATATATATAGTGTGTGTGCATTAATATCAGAGATTGAATATTACTATGATATACTCTAGTGCTATAGGGGGAGGTTGCGCGTAGTGGATGAATCCCCTAGCTTGAGGAGTAGGGTGAGTATAATCCCAGGTCATAACGTCCGTTATATGGGTGAGGGGCATCTCACTTTCAGGAAAGGAATATGACCGCCTCCAAATTCGTATGTTAAACTAAGTTAGTGAGCGAATCTAACTTGGATAACTAGGTTACGTGAATACACCTAGTGGGAAAGCACTTGGGAAAATTTATATTTTGTGAGTATTCTTACTCGGTCAAAAGTTGGTATTAAATGTTATTTCAGTATGTTTGTGAATATTGTAATATGATTAAATATATAATTAGGTAAATCATTTTATAGGGGATAATTAATATATAGTGAAAAATATATTATGTACATAACAGGTGTGAATGTTATATGAAATTAAAAGGAGTAATGATTCAATTAAGTTGACGTTTATAATAACTTAAAAATCATAAATTAAGGCATACTCGGTTAGAGTAGGTAAAAAAAAAATTCAAGGGTTAGAATAAGCATTGGGTCACGAGCGTAGGACCTAGTAAATTAATTGGAAGCGTTAGTAGTGCACATTAGGGGAGGGGTGAGGAAGTCCTCAAGAGAGTGCGGCACTAACTAAAATATGAAGAGCATACATATTTATTTATTACTGCAAGTTAATCATTTGTTAAATGTTTTCAAATGTTTTTGGGTACTAACCCTTGCTATAAAATTCTTTTAAAAACCTTTTAGGTGTCCAACCACAAGGGCGCCAAGCTTGACTCTATTCCAGGTATCCTTGCTGCAGCACATGTGGATGTTGCGGGGTTTTGCTAGACGCCTCCTTCTTCCATTCTTGTAGGGACTCTCTAGTAGTTATCTGAGCTTGTCTCTCACAGTTCTTTTATCAGTAGTAGACTTGTCGAGATGTTTTCTGATATTTACTTGTATTGGATATTTGGACCGATGGTTTATTCGGTTAAGTGTTTTTAATTGTGGATGGCTGTTTTAATTAACTGTGATCGTGTATTATTGTATGTTCCGCACGAGTTTTATTTAAATTAATTGAAAGATAAATTGGCACCAGTCTATTTTTCTCACTTAGGTGGTTAGTAATTTAAAAGACGACAGTGATGCTAAGAATGGACCAACTGAGAAACCTTTTCTAACTTGATTTAGGACTGATCACCCGGGATTAATTAGGCGGGGTGTCACAGTGTCCTTGTGGTTGGACACCTAAAAGTCTTTGGAAATAAATTTGATACTGTTCAGAGCCCAAGAAAACAATTTGAAAATATTTTTTTAAGTATCTATCACAGTTTAAAATTATTTATTGATTACACATATTAGTTCAACGTACACTCCCTTGAGTTCTTACCTCTCAATTAATGTGCATGCCTAATATCTCCTACCTAGCTATGCTATCCAGCCCATCTAGGTCTCATCAACAACTACCTAACCAATAACAGGTTTGTATCCCCCACACGGCCCAGACAGCTGCAGAATTCCAATCTTTAATCATTAAGTCTTTAGTTAAATTTCTCTTTAACTCTCCCTTACCGCCCATACAGTACGTTATCGTAACAATAATAATTAACATGTCTTGTATGTTATTATAAACCATAATTAACATTTCACGTATGTTATCATTAAACCATTTCATTAAGTTGCTCTACTGAAATCATCTTCAGATATACATTATCTCACTTTACTACCATCACACACTAAGTAGATTAAGCATTATTTTAAATATACACTATCTAGTCTCCCTACTATTATACATAAGTAGGATAAATCATCAACGTATATATATATATATATATATATATATATATATATATATATATATATATATATATATATATATATATATATATATATATATATATATATATACCACATCCCCGGGATTAACTACCGCAATGTATTCTTGCATACTCTGTTATCAAGTCCATGTACCTCTTGTAAGACATCAAGGACTATCAGTTCAGAATGTCTCCTCAAACCATGAATCAAACAACATATAATGGTGGCGAACATAGTTCTAAGTCTTTAGGCTATGCACGCCCCTAAAGCACCCAAATGACCAGTCACACTATCATCAACACAAGTAGTGCTCAACCCTAAGTTTTATGTTCTGGGGCACAAGTCTAAAACCCCATCCCCCCAATGGGCTCATCAGGATAAGACTTCCCACATTGCGGAACACTACACTAAAACAGTTGACTTGTAAAGGTCTAAAATTGTGACAAGTTAGACTTGTCAAGGTCGTTGGTCGTGATAAGTCTGGGGGTGACAACTTCCTTTGTCGTGAACTTGTCACGGTAAAAGACGGTGACAAGTTCATTAGACTTGTCACAGTCCTCTCACGATCTTTGACCTTGACAAGTTTTGTCACTGTCAAAGATGGTGACAAGATCGTGACAAAATCTAAAAGTGTAGCCACAATGTCCATGGCAAGTTTCTTTGTCACGGACTTATCATGTTTTTAACCGTGACAATTCTGGGTAGAATTTAAAAAAAAACTGCTGGATAGTATGACCACTTCCACTGCCCATCAGTATATTTGTACCTATTATAGCACAATTATACTGTCCAAACAACACATATCCAAATAAAATAGAAATAATGTCCCAAATCATGGCATATATAATTCATATCAAAATGAAAAATAAATACAAATATCCATATCCCAACCAACAAATAAAATAGAAATAGAAATATCTAATTTCCAAATAAAAAAATAGAAATAATTTCATGGCACATGGTCTTGAGCAGGTTGGAGGAAAAATGAAGGCCACACGATATATCAACTGAGCACCCCCATTAATTCGCCGAACGTCGCATTGTTCGCTCAATCACAAAGGTGAATTCTCCTTTTCGGTCTACACTTACGTGACGAGCACCCTTGCCTCAATTTCTTGGTGGGGACGTTCATGAACCAGCATACTCGGGAGGAAGGACGTGTCCCTTAACCCCCTCTCTATCTGCTACCCATAATATATGTCGAGTAGAAACACGCTCTGCCAAGCAATTGTTGACATAGGCAGCTCGACGGGAGACAAGATGGAATATGGATCATATGGCGGTGAGTCCATGCACATCGACGATAAAGTAGTGACATCCTCATCTAACTTTAACTCCTCCTCCTTCCCCTTCCCCTTCCCCAACTGACACTCTATGAAGGCGTACATATTTAGGACCGTTGCCTCCAACCTTGATAGCTTATCATCATGGGTGTCTACCTTATGTGCTAACCCCGTGTTTTTTTCTCCATTTTGATAATCCTCGACTTGTCCACCCGCGAGCTCACCCCCTAGTCCTCCCCTTGCGATCTGTCTCGAGCACTTGGTTAAATGAGTCCGTAACCAAAGATGCTTTGTCGGCATCAGACTGTGACTCATGCACTTTCTGAAGATTTGCCTGAAACGACAAAAATCACACGATTAGTAAATTAAGTAAATAAATTTTTTTGATGTAATTAAAAAAATTTTACATTTATAACTTACAATCGTGGCTGCAATGGGTGTGGCCACCTCCTTATTCTTGCCCTTTTTCTTTCGAATTTCCACACAGGCATCGAGCCCATGTGGCCTACCCCCAGGGACACTTTTCGTCTCCTAAAATAAAATAATACAGAATTAGTAAGTAATGTAAAGTAATTCTAAATTAGAATAACATAAAATAAAAATTAAAGAAAAATAAAACCTTACCATCCTGTGCTCCACTTGGGTGTAAGATGTCCACCTGGAGTAGTGCACGCCCAACTTTTTCGCCCGGTTCTCACTCCCTGATTGGAGAGATGCTAATTAACGCTCATCGATCTTATTGTCGACAAACTTTTACCACTGTGCCAATGAGATCGACTCCTTCAGAGGGACGGTGCCACGTACATTCATAATGGACTCCCGGGTCTTTCGAAAGTACCATGCCCGCTGATTCGTATCGAATATTGCATATTTCCGCCCGTTATCTTTATGCATTCTAGCACTTTTACGGTCCTAAATGCCTATAATTATGCTCATTAACCAGACAACCTTGGATTTGGATATATACATGCTTTGCAGGGGTTATTTGTGCTTTTGTAGGTATTGGAACGCTAAAAGTGAGGTTCGGTTGCATTTCGGAGAAGTTCCGTCGTCGAATGCTACTTCAAGGGCAATTTGGTCTTTTCAAACTCACTATTTTTTATGGAATGAAGTTACCAACATGTAGATCATCAAATTATCTTTCCGTGGCCACTGATCGTGTGTCATTCTGACTCCGTATGTGGAAGTTATGCCCATTTCCGGAAGGTTTCAGTATTTTCTTCTACTTCAAGGGCATTTTGGTAATTCCATACTGCATAATTTGGAGGGTTTCAAAACAGAATCATGTAGAGAATTGAATTAGCTTCGCGTCGGTTCCGACCACGCCTCATTTCGATTCCGTATGAGGGAGTTATGGCCATTTCCGTGCAACGCGTCAAAATTGGTTCGGAGTGGAAAAGGGGGCTGCCAGCAGCCCAAGGCAAATTCCAAAAGTGCGGTCGACCGGTCCCAAACATGAGGTCGACCGGTCCCATCAGATATGGACGAAAATTGACTTATTTTGGGTTTTTTGGCTTGGTTTTGTTTGGGGTTTATTTTGGGGTATTAAATGAATGTTTGGGGCTTTTCTTTGAGATATCTTGTTTTAGTTAGATAAGGTTAGAAGACATTTTGGGGGTTTTGTTGGGAGCTCACCCTCTCCTCCATTTTCACTTGGGTTTTCACCCATTTTATGTAAGAACTCTACTATTCATTCTCTTCTTTATTGTTTTCTTTCTTTGTTAGCTAGTTTCCATACTTTGTAGTTTGTTTAATTATTGTTATTTATTGTTTTCATTAGTTAATTAGTTGCTTTAATTAATTAGTTAGTTTAATTAATGTCATTAATTATGTGTAGTGGCTAATTTAGTCTAGGTTGTGTCGGATTGAACTCATTCCGGGTTGACATGTTGCTTTGCTTTGGTGATGGTGTTTACGGGTCTATTTCGGGTGCGTTGTCCTAGTTATTACGCCTAGGAGATTTGACGGGGCATATCATGTATGTCCCGTGCTTACGACCTTTCGCGCATAATTTCCAGGGTATTTGTTGACACCAAAATCGTATGAGGCTTTTATGCAAATTTAGGGGTGTGACAACCCTTGATTTACTTAACTGTCGAAACGAGACGCAACCTTAATAACTCGTCGACCCATGTAACCATTTTATACTAATTAACTCGGGTGAGGGATATTCGACGCAACCTATAGTTTTTATTCTCTTTATTAATTTAGTTTAATTTCCCTCGCCTAGATTAATCTTTCCCTTTCATGCATCTTTTCTTTTAGTTTGTAATTCACCTTTTCCACTTTTATTTCGGAATATTAAACCTTATAAATTCTAACAACTCGTCTCTGTGGATTCTCGATACCCGACTTACCGCTCTACTTGCCCCGCAAGTGTAGTTGTAACTTAGGTTTGTTTGTATTAGGGCGGTGAACAGAAAACAACGATCGGCGTCTTAATCAAAATGGCGCCGTTGCCGAGGATGAGTTTGTTTTAGACTTTATTTGATTTAGTATTTCATAGTATTTTCTTTCTATTTGTATTATTTGCTAACTTTTAGCAGGACTTCCACATTTAAGCACTTAGAAACGCTTGAATTTTTCCCGCGCGCACTAACTTCGTGGAATCCGCCACTTCGAGCCATTTTTGGGGTAAGCATGTCTTATTCCAATTCTTTCGGTAATCCTTGTCATAATTCTCAAAATTCTCGCAAACCTATGACTTTCGGTGAATACTTAGAATCCCAAAAATTTGCAAATTCAAATATTACTTTGGGCGAGTATAACGAAAGTCAAAGTTTAGGTTATTGGAATTTTGATGATGATGATAATGATTTTGGGCCTTTACCTCCTTATAATAGGAATTTTGAAACGAATTCGAATAGTTTTCAAAATTCCTATAATAATGAGTTTTCGTTTAAGTCCGATGGTCATTTTCAAAGTTCCCATTCTAATGCATCCGCACCTCGACCTATGACATTCGGTGAGGGCTTGCGTATGTATGAGAATGAGAAAATTGAAAATCGTTATCGGGAAGAAAATCATTCGTGGGAACATGAGTTGGATTTATTATTTGAGTCCGACGACGATTTTGCTTCCGAGACTTTTGAAGTCGAGGAATGTTTTGAACCAAATGAGGTACTTCTGCCTACTTTGGAACAAGCCATTCTAGACTTTGCCCATTGCGTAATAGATATTGAAAGTGAGGATGAAAATGACGTAATATCTATTTGCAATGAAATGATTTCTTCTTTGGCCCCCAAAGAAGAACATTTCATTGAAAATGATATTATTTCCTTTGAAATTCCAACTTCATGCGATGATGATTCATCTCATGAGTTTGAATTTCTTTCATCCCCATTTTCATTCTCTATTACCCCACCGGAACAAGTACCCGATGATTCGGTTTCAAACTTTAATGTTTTAAACCCTATCGCCGATGAGGAGTACTTGCTCGAGTCGCCCTCCACAATCGCATCTTTGCCTTTGTGTGCGCCGCCTCCCATTCCAACTTCAAAATCCTTGTTAGGATATTCGGCTTTTCTCGGTCCCCACTTGTTTTTGTCACCCGTGCAATCCAAACCCCCCATCGTCCCTCCAAAACTTTTAATTGGCGATGGTTCATTTCTTCCGCCTTACACATGCCTTCCGTTGTTAAAACGGAATTCAAATTTTTCGGAAGGCATTCTTGTATGTGAGGGTACACCGGTTATCCTCCAAAGTCAAATCGTTCTTATGGTGGACCCTCAGCTATTTAGACTTCTAGTGTATAGTTAGTGTGAAGCCTAAATAGTAGGTTGTATATAGTTATCTTTTTATTTTATTCTTTCTTTTTATTTTTTCTTTCCTTTTTAATCTAGTTTAATGTAATTAGTTAACTTTTTATTATTTGTTTTTGCTATGCTCGGTACTAACTTGTTTTTTAGATTCTTTGGACTTGTTCTTATGGGGATCGCTCCAATTTTGGGTAATATCGCTCTTTTCCTCTCTTTGGCTTGGTTCTTAATTTACATTGAGGACAATGTCAAGTTTTAAGTTAGGGGGTGTGGGATATTCTATCCATTTCTTTATTTAGTCCATGTTTTTGCTCACATGTTAGTTACTTAGTACGCTTTTCTTAGAAAAATTCAAAAATTTCAAAAAGATTTTCTTTATTTTTTCTCCTTTTTTGGGCATTTTGCCTTTGTTTCCGATGATAAATTTTAATAATTGCCCGATCCAATAGACAGCCCAATGATACATGTTCTCGATTTTAGAAGTTATTAGACTTTAGTCTCGATTATTGATATTGTGAATAACTTCATGAATTAAACTTTAATCCCATGAGCACATGCACTTTTATGGTTATATTGATTTGGTTTAAGATTTTTATAACTCGGTAATCTTTTGTTGCATTGTATATACTTACACCGAGTAAGCTTTGTACCTTTCGTCGTTTGTGAGTGTATACACTATTCATTTCTCATTGAAAACGTTGAATTCGTTGGTAATCTCTCTATTCTTTCATTTGACCGTTCATTAATTGAGTACTTGAAATGTGTTACTTGAGCATGATTTTCATAAATTGTTTTGATTCGAGAATTGCGTAAACTTTTGGAAATGATCATAGGCCATCTTTGATATATCACCCATATTAGCCTTGACCTCACCCTTATATGTTTACCCTCGTTAACCCTTTTGAGCCTAAATATAGCCTTTCATTTCATATCCCATTCCCATAACCAACTCCAAATTGGAGTTTAAACCCATACATACACTTTCCATACCTTTGTTTGGAATGTTACTTAGGATTGAATGTTGTTGTTATGATGTCGGTTGCAATTTAGGCATATGAGAGTGAGAAAAGTAAGTAAAGAAATATGTGAGAAAGTGAAGAAAAAGAGAAAGAAAAAAGCAAAAGAAAACAAAAGAGAAAATGAGAAAATGAAGAAAAGAAAAAGAAAGATAAAGTTTGTATATGTTGTATAGTGTTCAATAAGCTTTGATTACTCTCCCTGATGATATATCTAATGCCGTTTTGGAACTTGTTTTCCAATTTTGGAATTGCCCACATTTTCCCCATTATCCTGAGTTTGCATCCCGAACACTTTGAATCCGTATATACATTCCTTTCATTTCATACCCTAGCCATACCTACATTACAACCCTATAAAGTCCTATGTGATCTTAGGGTGCATTTAATTTAAAAGTCATAATAGTTGTGATAATCTGTGAAAATGCATTTCGCCTCTTTTAGTGTGCGGTATCCTTTCATTGAGATTACATTTTTCAGTTTATATATAGCGTTCTTCTTTTGTGACATGTGCGCGGCCTAGTTTCCATTTACAATTACTCTTTAGCCCGCATGTTCCGTGTGTTAGCTCCCTGTTTCGAGTGAATTCGCTTGATGAGTGTAATGCCCGTGAGGATTGAATATATGCTTGCTTTAATTTAGTATCAGGTTTATTTAAGTTTTTGCCAAATCACACTTTGCATGTGCTCGCTCCCCTCCCACATTTTAAGGTTTCAATTCTATGAGGTGCATTCTATAATGTTAATAATTGAGACTTTTGTGTGAATTCATTCACTTTTCTAATAATGCGTATAAAATCCTTTTCGCCATTGTTGGGCTTGTCTCACGTTGGTTTGGGCATATTTTGAGGAAACCATATGATGTTTGTGGGTATCATCCCTGAAAACCCTCACGAGACGACACTCGTCCACTAGGGTAACCTAAGGGTTTAACGGCTTATTGCATATGCTAAATGCAATCGTGTTCCCTACGAAAGTGGCAATTATATTTCGATGCATATATACGTTTTGTATTTCCTTCTGTGGACTAGTTTTGCTTGTTTCATCACTAGGGACTAGCAGTGTTTAAGTTAGGGGGTGTGATTCGTATCGAATATTGCATATTTCCGCCCGTTATCTTTATGCATTCTAGCACTTTTACGGTCCTAAATGCCTATAATTATGCTCATTAACCAGACAACCTTGGATTTGGATATATACATGCTTTGCAGGGGTTATTTGTGCTTTTGTAGGTATTGGAACGCTAAAAGTGAGGTTCGGTTGCATTTCGGAGAAGTTCCGTCGTCGAATGCTACTTCAAGGGCAATTTGGTCTTTTCAAACTCACTATTTTTTATGGAATGAAGTTACCAACATGTAGATCATCAAATTATCTTTCCGTGGCCACTGATCGTGCGTCATTCTGACTCCGTATGTGGAAGTTATGCCCATTTCCGGAAGGTTTCAGTATTTTCTTCTACTTCAAGGGCATTTTGGTAATTCCATACTGCATAATTTGGAGGGTTTCAAAACAGAATCATGTAGAGAATTGAATTAGCTTCGCGTCGGTTCCGACCACGCCTCATTTCGATTCCGTATGAGGGAGTTATGGCCATTTCCGTGCAACGCGTCAAAATTGGTTCGGAGTGGAAAAGGGGGCTGCCAGCAGCCCAAGGCAAATTCCAAAAGTGCGGTCGACCGGTCCCAAACATGAGGTCGACCGGTCCCATCAGATATGGACGAAAATTGACTTATTTTGGGTTTTTTGGCTTGGTTTTGTTTGGGGTTTATTTTGGGGTATTAAATGAATGTTTGGGGCTTTTCTTTGAGATATCTTGTTTTAGTTAGATAAGGTTAGAAGACATTTTGGGGGTTTTGTTGGGAGCTCACCCTCTCCTCCATTTTCACTTGGGTTTTCACCCATTTTATGTAAGAACTCTACTATTCATTCTCTTCTTTGTTGTTTTCTTTCTTTGTTAGCTAGTTTCCATACTTTGTAGTTTGTTTAATTATTGTTATTTATTGTTTTCATTAGTTAATTAGTTGCTTTAATTAATTAGTTAGTTTAATTAATGTCATTAATTATGTGTAGTGGCTAATTTAGTCTAGGTTGTGTCGGATTGAACTCATTCCGGGTTGACATGTTGCTTTTCTTTGGTGATGGTGTTTACGGGTCTATTTCGGGTGCGTTGTCCTAGTTATTACGCCTAAGAGATTTGACGGGGCATATCATGTATGTCCCGTGCTTACGACCTTTCGCGCATAATTTCCGGGGTATTTGTTGACACCAAAATCGTATGAGGCTTTTATGCAAATTTAGGGGTGTGACAACCCTTGATTTACTTAACCGTCGAAACGAGACGCAACCTTAATAACTCGTCGACCCATGTAACCATTTTATACTAATTAACTCGGGTGAGGGATATTCGACGCAACCTATAGTTTTTATTCTCTTTATTAATTTAGTTTAATTTCCCTCGCCTAGATTAATCTTTCCCTTTCATGCATCTTTTCTTTTAGTTTGTAATTCACCTTTTCCACTTTTATTTCGGAATATTAAACCTTATAAATTCTAACAACTCGTCTCTGTGGATTCTCGATACCCGACTTACCGCTCTACTTGCCCCGCAAGTGTAGTTGTAACTTAGGTTTTTGTATTGAGTTGGCGACCCGCATATTCTTCTTTCACGTCTTATATTGATCCCTATATTGTTCCAACGTGGAGTCGCGGACATATAGGGGCAGGACGAATTGTTCTTATCAAACAAATACAAATCAAGAAGAAAGTAAGTGTTAGTTGCTTATAAATATAAATATAAATATAAATATAAATATAAATATAAATATAAATATAAATATAAATATAAATATAAATATAAATATAAATATAAATATAAATACACTACTTGTGGATCTCCCCAAACTTGATTCAACAGCTGTGGTGGATTCCGATTTTATCTCGAATGGTGTAAATTCTAATGCGAAAAATGACAATTGGAATGTCATCCGCAAGCGAACGTGTTCAAGAAATCGTAGAAGCTAAATGTTTGATTTAGATTGTTGTTTCTTTTTTGCAAGAGTCATGCTTATAAGTGCCCTTGGAGAGGCTCTTTCTCCTCCTATTAATAAAAAAAATCATTTGAGAAAAATAAATAAATACACTACTTGTAGTGCTCTCAAGATGCTAATCTTGGGGTCATTAGGCACAACCCTGCAATCAATGTACCCTGGGCCTATGATTGCCTTTAGAAACTCTAGCGATCTAGTCAAAATGCCATCTTATTCTCAACGACGGACCCCAATTTGCCCCATTTTGGGGGGCTACTGGACAAGGAGTCCTCATCGCCTTCACTATCGCACTTGGATGAACACATTTACTGCAAAAACTGTTGTTATTAGTATAAACATGTATATAGAGTTTGAATTAATGCTCAAATTAGATAATAACAATACATACTATATCAATTTCAATTTATACCATTATCAATACCAATTTATATCACTTTCAATTTATACCAATACCAATACGAATATCCAATACCAAATTCAATTTACACACACGTACACTGCAGCCCACCCTCACGCACATTGCACCCCCCTACCCCGAACACACACTCTCGGGTCATGGATTTTTAATTAATGCTTAAATTGATTAAAATCCTAATTAACATATTCACTAACCATAAAACCAATTTTGATTCAAATCTAATAATAACAAAGCACAATAATAATACACCCACTGGTTATTACAAGCATTACAATAATCAAGTACAAATGAATAAAAAACATTAAATTGTCGTTCGATAATAATAAAATATTATAATAAAACCATTGGTCATTATAAATAAATGGAATACTTATTACAAATCTAAAAATTGTTTCAAATTCGGGTTATCATAAAAAATGGATTGATATTTGATAGGAGTAGCCAAGTCATCCACACTACTGTTTATCTGCTTTGGCGCATGTAGGACGATTGACCATAGATCTTTGTTGATATACTCCGAGTAAAACATTTGCTTGACCTTTTGAAAAGCACAAACAAATGGCTCATCGCTCACCTATTCGTTGCTCTTCAACTTGGACAAGTTAACCATGATCAAATTGATACCAGGATCAACTTTACAAGCATTTTATTCTCAACTTTGACCCCGTCATAGTAAAATACAACCTCTTTGAAGCTTACATAGTCCAATTCAAACATATTTCTAATTACAGCATAGTAAGTCATTTAAGCTTCAATGATGTTTTTATCTCTCGCGCTCGCTCGAAAGAAAGTAAAAACCTTGTATAAAATGTTCGAGTTTTGTACATTTATATTTTTCTCATACACTCTTGCACCGAATACGTAACTGTTCAATCGATACTATTTTTACCCTTGTTCCATGAACAAGGGTCTAGTGGCAAGATGAGCAAGCCTTGATGTCGTATCACCTGTTTTTAAGAGCTTAGTATAGGTAAATTAATTAGGTTAGTTGAAAAGCTTTCTTGTAATGTGACATTTAATAACAATCATTTTCATTATAATTACCTCGTATGACAATCACAACCTAAATTCGCTGTCTGATTGTGCCATTATTTTTCGTCTTTTATTATTCTCACAGGCTTCTTATTTTTTGCATAGATCGTAATGAATGTATTACAAAATTAATGATGTATAAAACTTAAAATGATATAGAAGTTAATATAATTTAAACTTACATTTTCCACTCTTTGACATCTTCATGTGTGTCAAATAGATAACAAGCTACTTGTTCATGTTGCAAACTCGTTAATTTTTCTCATTTTCCCATCATATGACCACCGTACTCATTAATGTCAGCCACGCTGGTCGTGTCAAGCATATATTCTCGAGTGTATGTTTATGACTCCACGGTAACGTATTCTGCTGCAATTGGTCCTTCAATGTATCATGTATTCTTGACGTAATCTTTGAAAACTTTCATCAATATTTCAAATGAATACATCCACAGATATCTAATTGGGTCACAAAGAAGTGTCTCGTTGCATAGGTGTACTAATAAGTTAGCACTTATGTCAAATAAATATGGGTAAAAGTACTTCTCCAACATATAAATCTCTTCGTTCACTGCCAATTTTTTGGCCACTATGTGATCTCGATTGACTACTCTCTCATATAAAAGTGAGAAGCAGATATTAATTTTTATAATAGCTGTCTGCAACCCTTGTTCTTGGAGAAATAATGCTTAAACAATGGAGGAACCAATTGCATGATCACATGCTAATCGTGGGACTTACGCTTATGTAAATCATGGGTAGTAGAATTCCCAATCCTTTGCAAGTTGGATGAAAAGTTAGATGGAACCTTCAAATTATATATTGTGTTTAAAGGCACCTTCCTTTCCTCACTCGTCAAAGTAAGTGCATTAGGGGAAATTATTATCCTTACCCTACTATCTTCTTTCAGCCATAGCATGCCAAGTCATTGCCTCCACTATCCATGGTACTGTGAAAAACCGATTTAATTTAGGCCCAATGAGAAAATATTTCAACACTTTTTGAGGCACTCTTGAGCTTATACCTTCCTTACCAGTAGATTGTACATATCTAGGTTCATCATATACCGGACATCGATCAAGATTTTTATACTCCTTTTTGTATAGTAATCAATCATACACACAAGCATGAATTGATTTATACTTCATTCTCAAACCTTTTAAATTATTTTTCTTAATAGGATAGCTGTTTGGAAGCGTATTCTGCTTGGATAGCAAGCCCTTCACCCAATTCAAAATTCCTGTTATAATATTTCCAGAAAAACCATATTGAGTCTTCAAACTATGAAAACCAACCATGGCTTGCAAAGTTGTTATATTTTTATCACAGCCAGAGTATAACGGCTGCGTTGCCTTAAATTTTAAACTTTGGTAGTCATCGTCAAGGTTTATCCCGATATCTTCATGAGCACCTGAACCTTTTACATCGTCAGTGACCTCATTCTCTTCCACTTCATGAACTATATACGCGTCATCTACTAGATCCTCTAGCATATTTTGATCTACATTGTCAACCTCCCTTTTTACATCTATCCTACTTATTGAAGGTTGTTGTGAAGGTTTCTCGGGCACAAAAGGAACTTTCGGTCCCCTGTGAAAAACCCAAATTCGATAACTATCTTGCATACCCCATTTTAACAAATGTAGTTCAACTCTTTTCCACTCAAACACCTTACCATTCTTACACCTAGCACACGGACACAAAAACTCTTCATCATTTTGACATCTCTTTGCGTATTTCAAAAATTCATTAGCATCTCTGCGAAACACATCCCCTAATCTATTTGTCTCACCCTTCCACTCTTTGTATTTAGGATATCCCATCACAACCACTACATACAATCATCTACTATGGGTAAGAAGTGTATATTCGTGGATTATTTATAAACAAAAGTGTGAACATTTTATTCCCATTAGTATAAATAATCACTTATTGAATGCGTACGCACAAGAACTAGAAGGCTAGTTTCAATGCGAACTATATGTAATTTAAATTAGACATAAATGTTACAGAATCGTTATGTCGTGCATTCAAATGAGAACACATGCAAGCATGCACCCCCCGAAGTAAATGTTATATAAGAAGTTTACTTAATGTAAATTTATTCGTGCATTCAAATTCAAATTCAAATTCAAATTCAAATTCAAATTCAAATTCAAATTCAAACCAAATTCAAATTCAAATTCAAATTCAAATTCAAATTCAAATTCAAATTCAAATTCAAATTCAAATTCAAATTCAAATTCAAATTCAAATTCAAATTCAAATTTCTATTTCCTCTATCTCCTCTAAAGGTTGAGTGGTCCTATCCCATTCAAGACCGCATATTTCTATAATATACTTAAGAGCACATGCATATTGTTCCAATTTAAGGAAAATTCGGCAGTATATCCCCATAGTTCTCCAAGTGCACGACATAAATTCGTAAGTGTGAGTGTTATTTCAATTTATCAATTAAAATAATACTTAACATCGCATCATCTAGTATGTACCCAGAGAACAATAAGATAGGACTGCAGAACTTCTCCCCCCAAGCAACAAGTTTAAGACTCCAAGAATATTATTATACAGAAACTATGCAGTCCCAAACTGTCCAAACGGGAGAATTTGAGGATCTCATTACTGGGGTAATGACTCTCGAATGGGTTTAAGGACTGCTGAATGCGTACACGTAAGAACTAAAAGGCTACTGATTAAGTGTGAAAAGTAGCGCGTGTCAAGACGCTAATCGTTGTTTTCGTTTCACCTCCTCAATACAAAAACCTAAACTTATGACTACACTCAAAAAGGGAGTATAGCGGCCAAGTCCGAGTATCGAAAATCCACAGAGACGAGTTGCTAGAATTTATAGGATTTAATACTCCTAAAATAAAAATGTAAAAGGTGATAGGTTGGAAATAAAGAAAAGGGAAAAATTAAGAAGTTAAGTCTAAACTAGAATTAATAAAATGAGAGTCGGGATCGTGTCCCCACCATGGACTAAACAACTAATAATTAGAATTTCGGTTCGAAAACATTTAATCGAGCATTTTCAATTAAGTATAAACATCACACAATAAGGAATTTAACCCAAAGTTGCGAGATTAAACATTTAACATAAAATGATCACACGCATCTTAAATTCGGATTACCGCTATAAACACTAACGTTGCATGACAAAGAAAGTTAAATGCATAATAATTCGACTTTAATACGTGAGGTTTCAATTAAATGCAATTTTACACAAAACCTAATTTTCGGAGCTCAACGCCCATCAATGGCGGACACACGACCCAAACTCTATGTAACTACTCACTACACATGATTAATCTAATTAAATAACTAATTAATAAACAAAACAAGAAATAAATAAACTAAACTAATTTAATTACACTACAATTTATCTAAGCAAGAAATAAATGAAAAGCATGGAAATCTAGGTTACAAAGCATAAGAACAATAATGGAACTTACATTAATGGAGAAGAAGAAGGAATAGGAAACTTACAAACCCAAAATAGGAAGGAAAATGTAGGAGAGAGAAGCTCTCAAAAACCTAATCTCAACTATCTAAAATGAATAATATCTCTCAAATAAATGCCTACAACATTCTATTAATACCCCAAAATAAACCCCAAATAAAACCAAGCCAAAAAACCCAAAATAAGTCAATTTTCGTCCATATCTGATTGGTCCGGTCGACCTCTATTTTGGGACCGGTCGACCGCAATTTTGGTATTTGCCTTGGGCTGAAGACAATCCACTTTTCCCTCCGAACCAATTTTGACGCATTGCACGGAAACGGCCATAACTCCCTCATACGGAATCGAAATGAGGCGTGGTCGGAACCAACGCGAAGCTAATTAAATTATCTACTTGATTCTGTTTTGAAACCCTCCAAATTATGCAGTATGAAATTACCAAAATTCCCTTCAAGTAGAAGAAAATACCGAAACCTTCTGGAAATGGGCATAACTTCCACATACGGAGTCAGAATGACGCACGGTCAGTGGCCACGAAAAGGTAATTTGATGATATACATGTTGGTAACTTCATTAAATAAAAAATGGTGAGTTTGAAAAGGCCAAATTGCCCTTGAAGTAGCATTCGGCGACGAAACTTCTCCAAAAATGCAACCGAACCTCACTTTTAGCGTTCCAATACCTACAAAAGCACAAATAACCCCTGCAAAGCATGTATATATCCAAATCCAAGGTTGTGTGGATAATGAGCATAATTATAGGCATTTAGGACCGTAAAAGTGCTAGAATGCATAAAGATAAAGGGCAAAAATATGCAATATTCGATACGAATCACACCCCCTAACTTAAACATTGCTAGTCCCTAGTGATGAAACAAACAAAACCAGTCCACAGAAGGAAATACAAAACGTATATATGCATCGAAATATAATTGCCACTTTCGTAGGGAGTACGATTGCATTTAGCATATGCAATAGGTTACCTTAGTGGACGAGTGTCGTCTCGTGAGGGTTTTCAGGGATGATACCCACAAACATCATATGGTTCCTCAAAATATGACCAATCAACATGCGAAAATCCCAACACCAACGAAAAAGATTTCATACGCATTATTAGCAAAGTGAATGAATTCACACAAAAGTCCGAATCATTAACATTATAGAATGCACCTCATAGAATTGAAACCTTAAAATGTGGGAGGGGAGCGAGCACATGAAAAGTGTGATTTGGTGAAAAACTTGTATAAACCGGATACTAGATTAAAGCAAGCATATATTCAATCCTCACGGGCATTACGCTCATCAAATGAATTCACTTGAAACAGGGAGGTAACACACGGAACATGCGGGCATAAAGAGTAAATGTAAATGGAAACTAGGTCGAACACATGTCAAAAATGAAGAATTTAATATATAAACTGAAAAATGTAATCTCAATGAAAGGATACCGAGCATTAAAGGAGGCGAAATGCATTTTCACAAATTATCAAAACTATTTAAACCTTTGAATTACATCTACTTAAGATCACATAAGACTCTAATATGGATGTAATGTAGGATAGTCTAGGGTACAAAATGAGGGAATGTATGTACGGATTCAAGTGTTCGGGATGAAAACTCGGGATAATGGAAAAATGCGGGCAATATCAAAATTAGAAAACAAGTTCCAAAAAGGCATTAGATATATCATCGGGGAGAGTAATCAAAGCTTATTGAACTATATACAACATTTACAAACTTCTCTTTCTTTTTCTTTTCTTCTTTTTCTCATTTTCTCTTTTGTTTTCTTTTATTTTTTGCTTTCTCTTTTTCTTCACTTTTTTCACTACTTTCTTTTATTTACTTGTCAAACTCTCATATGCCTAGATTGAAACCGACATAAAAACATCATCATTCAATCCCAAGCAACATTACAAACAAAGGTATGGAAGGTGTATGTATGGTCTAAAACTCCAATGCGGAGTTGGTTATGGGATTGAGGTTATGAAACGAAAGGCTATATTTAGGCTCAAAGGGGTTAACGAGGGTAAACATATAAGGGTGAGGTCAAGGCTAATATCGGTGATATATCAAAGAGGGCCTATGATCATTTCACAAAGTTTACGCAATTCTCGAATCAAAAAAATATATGACAATCATGATCAAGTAACACATTTCAAGTATGAACTCAATTAAGGAACGGTCAAATTAAAGAATAGAGAGATTACCAACGAATTCGACGTTTTCAATGAGAAAAGAATAGTGTATACACTCACAAACGACGAAAGGTACAAAGCTTACTTGGTGTAAGTATATACAATGCAACAAAAGAATACCGAGTTATAAAAATCTTAAACCAAATCAATAGAACAATAAAAGTGCATGTGCTCATGGGATTAAATTTTAATTCATGAAGTTATTCATAATATCAATGATTTAGGACTAAAGTCTAATAACTTCTAAAATCGAGAACATGCGTCATGGAGTTTTCAATTGGATCGGGAAATTATTAAAATTTATCATCGAAAACAAATGCAAAATGCCCAAAAAAGGAGAAAAAAGAAAGAAAATCTTTTTGAATTTTTTCAATTTTTCTAAGAAAAGCATACTAAGTAACTAACGTGTGAGCAAAAACATGGACTAAAATGTGAAATGGATAGAATATCCCACACCCCCTAACTTGAAACTTGACATTGTCCTCAATGTGAATTAAGAACTAAGTCAAAGAGAGGAAAATAGCGATATTACCCAAAATTGAAGCGATTATGTAATTTAAAGTATGTTTCATTTAATTTAAAGTACACATAAGAACTAAAACTTACACCAATTTATGTAATTTAAAATTTAATTTTAATTTAGACCAATTTATACAAATATCAATACTATTCAAATTTAATTTCAATTTATACCAATATCAATATCAATACCAATTCAATTTCATTTTATAATCAATTTATACCAATTCACACCAATATCAATACCAATACCAATTCAATTTCAATTTTTACCAATTTATACCTATTCAATTCGATTTAAATTGAATTTCAGTTTAAATTTCAAATTCAATATCTATACAAATGCAATTCAAGTTATTAGGCCAAGGCACATTGAATCGTCTAAGTCAAATTCAATATCACACACACTAATTTACACACACACGATCACCTACACTAATTCACACACACACACACCTCTACACATATTGCCCCTCCCCCCTCCCACACACACCCCCCTCCCCCCACCCCCATTATGCCCTCTTGTTACCCACCACCCACACACACACACATACCCATACCCCCTGCCACACCCCTACACCCCCCCCCCCC
The DNA here is from genome assembly GCA_949130495.1 of Sambucus nigra. Taxonomy (NCBI): domain Eukaryota; kingdom Viridiplantae; phylum Streptophyta; class Magnoliopsida; order Dipsacales; family Adoxaceae; genus Sambucus; species Sambucus nigra. Next base: position 53,877,761 of record OX422214.1, read on the forward strand.
CCACACATGCAGACCCATGCACACACACCTACACATACACACAATCCTATACACATACACATGTGCACACACACATACACCAAGGAGAGAGAGAGAAATAACCATCGCGTGCAGAGAGGGAGAAAAATGGTGGGAAAAAATAGGGATTAGGATTTTTAGTTAAAAGAGTTGTCATAGACCTGTGAAGGTATCTGACTGTGATGACTTTCCAAAGTTGTCACCATAAATGACCGTGATAAGTCCGTGACAACTGTAAAACGCATATTTTTTTATCACGATCAATGAACTTGACAAGGCTGGCCGACTCAAAAGTGACAATTTAGCCTTTTGGGGTAATGGAATCTCTCGTGATAGCAGGCAGTGTAGGTATGTTCACACACATAAGAAATCACGTAATAGGCATACATACACCCTATCCATATGTCGTATATAGGCATACACACAACCTATAAGTATAATTCGTATAGGTATACACACAACCTATAAGTATAATCCGTATAAGTAGACATTCCACCTATAATATAATTCACATAGTTATTCACTCAACCTGTAATATAATTCGTATAAGTATACACTCAACCTATAATTATCCTTCATACGTAGCGCATATATATATATATATATAACTCTCTATCATATTTTTTTGAGTATTATTCTCTACCCGAAGGGCCCTAATTATCCCTTAAGTTATTTCACTAGCTATACACTCTTACCCTATTGGCCTTTATTATAGAATCACTCACACTCTCTATGATTCGTTTTCACTCTCTCGAATTCATTTACATTGCAAACTATGCTCTATAATCTTAGTCTTAATTCTTCTCATTTATGACTAAGTTCCAACCCTACCATTAGCCTACTGAAAATCAAAATATCTCTCACTATATTTTTAAGTTATCTCAAAAGTCCACCCGATCATTAGTCATAAGTTCTTGGCTTAAAAGGTAAAAATTATCAAAATATGAAAAATCGAATCGATTCACCCTTAGACCGAACCGGGTCGAAATGTAACAGGTCTCTGCACAGTTGCCTTTTTTTGTGTGATTTTTCATCCTCACGACTTTCTCAAATCTTTATAAAACTTGACCAAATTTTCAACCAACATTACTAAACATATTATAAGTGTATAGGAATGATATTCAATGTAAATCTAAAGTTAAAAATCGATTTTTCTTCAAAAATCCTTAAAACCCTAGATTCATTACTTTTCATCTCTTTCCATCCAAAATCCATATTTCTACCATTATTATCATCATATATATTCAATTCTCGTTTTATATTTACATAAGGATTTTATCTAAATGCAAATCCTACCTAAGATTCATGTGTTTAATTCTTAAAAACCCTAAGAATATCAATTTTATCATCAAATATAATATCATACACTACATGGGTATTATAACCTTTTAGAAACATGCAAGATAAACACTTGCCTTGAGATTGTAAGTCTGATCTGAGCAAAAAGATGGTAGAGTTGTATTCCCCTCCTTTCGATTTAAACTCCAGTGGTGGTGGTGGTGGGGGTGCAAAAGTGGTGTGGGAAGCCTTAAAATCCTTTTCCTTCCTCCTCTAATGGCCTCTATCTGTTTTTCAATTCTTACACCTAGCACCCTCAACATACCTGCTGATATATTCCATGCAAAATCGTTGGTCCCTTTACCCAAAAAGGTCAAAAGACCAAAATACCTTCCAGGGGTGTCGGTTTAGCCTAAAAATACCCGCGACCCAATCCAAATCCCGAGTACACTTATCTGACTATCTCGACCCTTTAAGACACACTGACGTAGTTGAAATGACCATTTGAAGGACCACCAAATAAATCACGTTTTATTTTATAACTTTAAGTCCCCACACGACACGCGCGTCCCGACTAAATTACTGTAACTATCATATTTCTCACTCATGACAATTATATTGCCTTCTTACTATTTTATTACTCGTTCACTAAGTAATACTCAATATAATTCATACAAATAATATTAACCCTTATCTCGTTAATTAATATTTATTTTAATCAAGAATAATTTTCCATTTTAATTTAATAAATCCTGACCTATAGTGCCCCTCAGATGTCCATCTTGAGCTCCTGTGGCACCTTCCTCCAATCCGTGTAACCCAGGCCGATGATCGACATGAGTAACTCCAGAGCTCTATCTAGTAAGGTCATCTTGTTCTCGATGACGGACCCCAATTTGTCCCATTTTTTGGGCCTAGCTGCAGATGAGCCTTACTCGCCTCTGCCACCGTGATGCGCTTATGAAGACATTTCTTGCAAAAATTATTATTAGTAGTACAAACATGTATATAGAAAATGATCAAATCCAAATGAATAACATCATTAAATTGTTTAAAATCCAAATGAATTAAGGCACTAGAGGAATACAAGTTAACGACATTATAAGAATACTAATCCATATCATTAACCAAACTTATCATTGTTTCAAATAAATGGAATACTCATTACAAATCTAAAAATTATTTCAATTTTGGGTCATGTCATGGACTAAGAATTAATGGTTAAACCGAGTAAGATCCAAATTAACATATTCAATAACCAACCCACCAATTTTGATTCAAATCCACCAGAACTAATCAAATCTAAATAAATAAAAACATTAAACAATTATTAGATATTAATAAAGCACTAGAAGAATACAAGTTAACGACATTATAAGAATACAAATCCATATCATAAACCAAACTAAGCGTTGTTTCAAATAATTAGAATACTCATTACAAATCTAAAAATTATTTCAAATTCGAGTTATCATCTAAAATGGATTGATATTCTATAGGAGCAACTAAGTCATACATATAACTGGTTAGACACTTTGGCGTGTGTAAGCCGATTGACCACGGCTCGTTGTTAATATACTCTGAGTAAGACACTTGATAGACGTTTTGAAAAGCACAAACAAATGGTTCATCATTCATGTGCTCGTTGCTCTTTAACTTGTATAAGTCAACCATGATCAAATTGGTGCCAGAATTAACTTTATAAGCATTTTTATCCTCAACTCTTACCCAATCACAGTAAAACACAACTTCTTTAAAGCTTATATAGTCCAATTTAAATATATTTCGAATGACACAATAGTAAGTCATTTTAGCTTCAATGAGATTTTATATTCACGCTCGCTTGAAAATAAGTAAGCGCCTTGTATGAAATGCCCGAGTTCTCTACATTTGTATTTTTTTTGTACACACTTGCACATAATATGTAACCATTCAATCAATATTTTTTGTACTCGTGTGCCATGAACAAGGGTTCAATGTCTAGACGAGCAAGTCTTGATGCTGTATCTCCCGTCATTAAGAGTTAAGATTATAGATAAATTAAATAAGTTAGTTTTAATGCTTTCTTGTAATGTGACATTTAATAAGAGACATTTTTATTATAATTACCTCGTGTGACACCTATAACCTAAATTCGCTGTCTGATTGTGCCATCATTCTTGGTCTTTTATTATTCCCACACGTGTCCTATTTTCTGCATTGATCGTGACGAATGTATTATGAAATGGATCGCATATGCAAATTAAAATAATGTAAAAGTTAAAAGGATCAAATACCAAAAATTCCCTGAAATATTTTTTAATACACACTTAGTCCAAGCCTTTTATTTTGTACCAAAAAGTCCCTTATTCTCTTATCTTTAAAGGTCCGCGCCAGCGGCATGGTAAATCCTTTTTGGAACGGTGAAGGACTTTTTGGTGCAAAATAAAAAGGCTTGGACTAAATGTGTATTAAAAAAAGTTCGAAGAACTATTTGGTATATGCCCCAAGTTAAAATAATATAAACTTAATTTTTCCATTATTCGACATCTTTATGCTTGTTAAATACATAATGAGCTACTTGTTCATGATGTAAACTCGTTAATTCCACTCATTTGCTCATCACCTGACCACCCTCATCGATAAACTCATCACTGTGATCAACGCTGCTTGGGTCAAGCATATATTCTCGAATGTAAATTGATGACTCCATGGTGATGTATTCCTATGCAATTGATCCTTCAATATATCATGTATTCTTGGCGTAATCTTTTAAAACTTGCATCAATCTTTCAAACGGATATAACCACCAATATCTAACTGGATGCAAAAAAGTGCCTCGTCATTTGGTGTGCCAACAAGTGAACATTTATGTCAAAAAAACTTGGGGAAAAGTATTTCTCCAACACATAAATTGCTTCGATCATCGCTACTTTTGCGGCCAAAATGTGATCTCGATTGACTACATTCTCATATAAAAGTGCAAAGCATATGTTAATTTTCATAATAGCCCTCCGTAAATACTTGTTCTTGGAGAATCAATGCTAAAACAATAGAGGAACCAATTTAATGATCACATGACAATCATGGGACTTACGCTTATGTAAATAATGGGTGGCATAATTCATAATCCTTTGATGAAAAATTATATAGAACCTTCAAATTATATATTGTATCTAAAAGCACCTTCCTTTCCTCACTCGTTAAAGTAAACGCACCAGGGGGAATTATTGTCCTTCCCACACTATTTTCTTTCAACCATAGTTGTAGCTTAAGTTTTAATGATTTAAGATCTTTCATGCATTTTCTCCATCCTTCGAATGACTCTCCTAAAGGCATGTGCCCATAATATGTCCATTGATGTTCTTCTCCGCATAAATCACATTCAATACATGGTGCTCCGAGTTATTCTTCTAATAAAGCAAGTCAAATGAAATAGATGTCCTAGACCATGCCTTTCTTGTCTCAGTTTTATTCCCAGTTGGGGTCTTTTATGCTTGACATTATTGAATTTAGGATTCTTACCTGACATATTAGGGCCACAATTAGAAGATTTACTTATTGGAGCGAAAGTCTGAGGGTCTATTAAAAACGCATATATATTGAACTATAAAAAAATTATACATATGTGAAATCCTACAAGGCAGATTTAGGATTTACCTGTGAGATCTATTTGATTTGATCTAGTTTTATCATAAATAGAATATGTAATGGCTCGATTAACCTCATGATCTTCTACTGTATTCCCGATATGGACAGCCACGAGTGAAGGGTGGGATCCTATTTCGTGACCACCTTCTTGTCTTCTCTTTCTTCTCCACTGTTTCTCTTTATCACAAATATGAACTCGAATCTTTTGAGTATCCAAGAGTGACAGCTAGGTTAAGAAATAATGAGACTTAGGTGCATATATTTAGGCTACAGTAGGGACCCTAATAAGAGATAAGGACGTGGCTCCTATTGGGCCTATAAAAACCTAATCCTTCCCGGATCCTAATCTCAGTCCCATAATTATAATTAATAATACTTTATAATTATAATTGGAACTCCACTCCTGAACTCAAAATTATAATTCGACCTCCTCATTATTAATTATTTAATTATCCCCATGTTGAGGTTATAGATACCCGTTAATAAAATAAATTACTAGTAATTTATTTGATTAACTTCTTTGAGTCCTTGAGCGGTCCAACTGAACTTATATTTAGTGTCGGATTATTATAATCCACCTGCAGGGTTTGACACATACAAATCTTATAAGTATCTCAAGGGGGTATCACTAGTCTCTATACCGAGACGCGAATTTCATCCACAAAAGACTTTCGCTACACATCAATCACCATTACCCAATTTATCAAGATTATTGATCGAGTAATGAATCTCACCCACTAATTTAAAGTAATAAATAACTAGTGCTTGTGTACATCAATCATATTTGAATTAATAGCCTTAAGTAAAACTAATATTCACAGATGTACATTGTCTTATAAAATAAGTATAAAAACAATGACCTCAAATTGGTCATATTCAATACACACAAAGTGTACTAGCACAATAAGTTGAAACTATACGGTTGCTTGTATCAAGATAGATCTACTAAAATATTATGCTACTGTCTTACTGATTATGTGTCCAGTTCCATCTAAAACTATGAACTATAAACTTATATTCCACAAGAACTGGTGATTTGATCCTCTATATATAAGTTGTACTCTACACACCCGAACACCTACTAGGTAAAATAAAAGATATCAATAATATATAAAATACTGTAAACACTATGTCCATACATGATTCTCATTAAAATATGAATAATTGGTTTCATAAAAATAATGAATCCATAGCTAAAATTATTACATAAACACAGTTTTAGCCTACTTCTCTAACATTACTTCCAAATTCTGAACCTGAAAGTTTTCTCGGAGGTAGCCTGTGTTCAACCCCGCCTGGTAAAAAATTGAAACCTTTCTCAAATATAAAACTATGATCGGGGGTAAAAACCTCCTATAGCAATGTTATATATTATTTCTCCTATCGATGAGTAGAGATTCAATTTCCTCTCCACAAATAGAATAACCCAAATAACCATGTACTACACAACTAGATAATGTCCCATAAGTTGAAAAATCATGAATTGCCCACATCAACATAGCTTTTAGTGTAAACTCTTATTTTTTAAAAGAGTAAAATGCTTGCACACCCTCTTCCCACAGATCATTTATTCTTCTACTAAAGGATCTAAGTAGACATCGATGTCCTCACTTGGTGCTTTTGGCCTAGATATTAATAGCATAAAAAATTAGGTCTCATAGACTGTGAAGGAGGGAGGTTTAGTGGTGCTAGGATCACTGTCCATACACTCTGATTAGTGCTTAGATTTCCAAATGGATTGAAACAATCTATCAATATTTCCAAACGAATGTTACACTATTCTCGAGAAAAATCGGCATACTCATAATCCGTCCTCTTCCAAGCTGTAGAATCAATAGGATGACGCGTGAGATTATCCTCTACTTCTTCCCTAGCATGCCAAGTCATTGCATCTTCTATCCAGGGAACTATGAAAAATCGCTTCAATCTTGGCCCAATCGAAAAATATTTGCACACTTTTTGAGGCACTTTTGAGCTTGTGCCTTCCCTGCCTGTGATTACAGATATCTAGGTTCATCGCAAACCGGAGATCGATCGAGATTTTCATACTCCTTTTTGTACAGTATGCAGTTACACACAAAAGCATTAATTGATTTATACTTTATTCCCAAACCTTTCAAATTGTTCTTCATAGTAGGATAGCTATTTGGAAGCGTATTCTACTTGGGTAGAAAACCATTGACCCAATTTAAAATTTTATTCATGCTATTGCCAGACAAACCATATTGGGTTTTCAAACTATTCAAACCAACCATGGCATGTAAGTTGTTTCATCTTTATCATAGCCAAAGTACAACGGTTGGGTCACCTTAAATTTTAAACTTTGGTAGTCATCATCAAGGCTTATCCCGATATCTTTATAGGCGCCTGAACCTTCGTTAGCGACCTCACTTTCTTCCACTTTATGAACTCCATACACGTCAAAAACTAAATATTGTAGCATATTATGATCTATATTATCCTCCTTCCCTTCCTATTCTACTTGTTAAAGGTTGTTGTGAAGGTTTCTCGGGGACAAAAGGAACTTTTGATTCCCCATGAAAAATTCAAATTGATAACTATCTTGCATACCCCATAATAAAAAATGTAGTTCAACTTTTTTTTTCACTCAAATACCATACCATTCATACATTTAGCACACTAACATGGGAACTGTTCATTATTAAGACATCTCTTTATGTATTTCACAAATTCATTAGCACCTCTGCGAAACACATCCCCTAATCTATTTTTCTCACAAATCCACTCTTTGTATTTAGGATATCTTATCATATCTACTACAAACAATCACCTCTTATGGGTAAGAAATGTATAATCATGGATTAGTATAAATAAAAGCGTATATTCATTTATTCGGTAGTAATGTTTATAATGTTGATTTATACATAGTTATGTTTCATTCCTCATTATTAATTGTTTAACATCAAGCTTTTAAAATTTATAGTATGTTTTATTTCTGTATTATTTATATTCGGTAGAATCAAAACCTTAAATATTAAAAATGCCTAGGGCTAACCAACATAATGGCCATCTAAATGTTTAAATCCACTAGTCAATAGTAATTTAAGAATCCCAAGTGTTGATACCAAAATTAATACGCTGATGTGGACGAATAATACGAAGACACGTGTCAATATACGTGGCACAATAGTAACAAGGAAGTTCATTTCCCCGACCAATTCATGTTCTCTCCGAGCAGCGAAGATACCCCGAGGAACTCCATCACTCCGAGGTACTCAAGCGCTCCGAGGAACTCTTGATCAACGAGCAACTAAGGCGGTCCGAGCTGCATCTCGGCTGTATCATTAATTACCAGATAGTCAACAGTTCAACTATTCATTGAATGTTTATAATCTTGACACACACGCTGCATTAAATGTATTACCCTTTCATGTGTATATCATTTAATGTATCGACCCTTTCATGTATAGCCTCAAGGCTATAAATATCTTGTATCATCCTCATTCAAGGGGACCGGAATTTCTTGACTGAACTTGTAATCGAGAATTCCCAAACACTCAGCAATAACATAACAGTGGACGTAGGCCATTCTTATAAGGTTGAACCACTTTAAAAATCTTTGTCTCATTTTATTTATCTGTGATTGAATAATTAGAGCGATCTAATTTTTTACATCAACAGATTGGCGCCGTCTGTGGGAAACGACTGTTGCTATCGTTTTTCACCAAAAATCATTTATCATCAATGGCAGATAATCCAGAACCCAGTAATCGAAATGCTGGAAATGCTGGAAATCCTCCAAATCCATCTGCACCTCCAGATCTGGATGGAATTATGATGAATCTCGCTGAAGGACAAACCGCCATGCAAGAAACAATGAGGCAACTCATTCAAACTCTTCACGGCGGTGCACCTACCCATTCAAGGCAAAGGAGTGATCGTGGGCAATCGCGATCCAGGCGTACTGGGTCATATCGTAATGAATAATCTAATGATTTTTCTTATCAACCTGGGCGGACTTCATCGATACGGGCTACGGATACAGATCAACATATCACTCTCTCTCCGGAGAGAACCAGCGCCCTGGAAAGATTAAGCAGGGTGTCTCCTTTCAGTCGGTTAGGACCAAGGAGAAATATGAGTCCACCTAGAGCCCCATCGAGAAGCTTTCGACCACCATCGGGTTTGAGAGAAGGATCAGCACAATGGCGACCAGCTACCCGTCGAGATAGATCCCAGGAAGCTACGTCTGAACAATCAATTGCTCGGACTAAGCGGCCCGAGGAAGGAAATGAAGCATGGAAAGGTTCCATTCAACGATTGGAGGATAGACTTGGAGAAATAGCTAAAGAAAAGAATCCCTTACAGAGAACTTTTGTTCAAGGGACACCTTTTGTGCAGGCCATTGTGAATTTTCCTACACCATCGAAATTCAAAGCACCTGTAGTGACCCCTAAGTATGATGGAAAGACAGATCCTGTTCTTCATTTAGAACAATACCAAGCTGCTGCCGACATATATGTCGTCCCCGACGAGATGAGGTGTAGAGCATTTTTGGGAACTCTTACCGGATCTGCACAGATATGGTACAACAATCTTCCTCGGGGTAAGATTTTGACTTTTATTCAGTTAGCCGAATTGTTCATTGGCAATTTCTGTTTTGGAGCAAAGCCGGTAAAGCGAGTGGCGCACTTGTTAAGTGTTAGACAAAAATCAGGTGAGAGTACTAGAGATTACATAACTCGTTTCAATAACGAGAAGTTGGAAGTCATAGATTACGAAGAAAAGACAGCGATCACTGCTTTGATGAGTGGATTACTGCCTAACAAGTTATACTACACTTTGGCCAAAGATCCACCTAAAACTATGTCGGAGTTGATGGCAAAAGCGGCCAAAATCATGAATGCCGAGGAGGCTATGGCTGCGAAGAAGAATATGGATAAAGAAACCAAGGTGGAGGTTGACAAATCTAAGAAGAAAGAGCAAAAAGGTAATGGTGGTGACAAGCACTCCAAGAATAATAGGATGTCATGGGAAGTCCTGAAGAAATACGATAATTATACTCCATTGAAAATGGGTATAAATCATGTTTTGAAGGAAATCAAGAATAACGAAGAAATCAACTGGCCAGATAAACTGAGGACCAATCCTGACCTGAGGAATAGGGCCAAATATTGCGAATTCCATAAAGATCATGGCCATACGACCAAAAATTGCATAGCCTTTCAGAACGAGATTGAAATGCTCATCCGAAGAGGAAAGTTGTCAAAGTATGTAGATCGCAGAGGTGAAAGGAAGAATGATGATAGAACCAGAGATTGTTCCAGATCTCCTCGTCGGACGGAGGAGAAAAAGAAAAGAAATCATGAAGATGATCCAGATGAAGACCCCGATCTTCCAAAAAAGCCAAGGCAGCCTGAACGAGAGGTATTTTCCATACGTTTTGGGTCATTTGATTGTAATGTTATTACAGGAGGGGATGCTGACCTGACTGCAGAAAGAAAGGCCTATCTCGGAGAGGCTCAATCCTGCTCATATATTCAACGAATAAATCTTGCCGAGGATGATCGTCCGAGGAAGGTAAATAAAGAGAAGCTAGTTATTGGTTTTTTAAAAAACGATTTGGCAGGTGTTCTTTACCCTCACGACGATCCCTTGGTGATCAAAATGAGGATGAAAGATGTGGTGATTTCAAGGGTGTTGGTGGACAATGGTAGTTCAGCAGACATCATGTACTATTCATGTTTTGATAGCTTGAATTTGAAATTATCTCAATTGGAACCTTATCACAGACCCCTTCTGGGTTTTGCTGGCGAGAAAGTTTTTCCACTTGGGACGATCAAGTTGGACATATTCATTGGAACTTGGCCCGCTTGTCGGACAGAGAGAATACGCTTCTTTGTGATGGATAAGAATGTGCAGTCAGCCTACAACATCATCATGGGAAGAGTTGGTTTGAAGAAGTTCGAAGCAGTTCCATTTATAGTGCATCAATGCTTAAAATTCCCAACAAACTTCGGAGTAGGAGTTGTGAAAGGTGATCAAAAAATAGCTCGGGAATGCTATTATTCATCTGCCGAGCAAGAGGAGCTTGAGGAATCAAGGAAAAAGACTATTACCTACCAGGTGGAGGAAGGCACAGAAATTGAAACTCTTGATCCCAAGGATGAATCCCAACTTGTAAAAGGACAGGTGGTAGAATCTACAGAAAATGTTATTCTGGACGAGGAGCACCCTGAACGAGTAACCCAGATAGGTTCGTCGTTGGATGCTTCAATAAAACAAGAGTTGATAATGTTCTTGAGAAACAGGAAGAAAACTTACGCATGGAGTCATGAGGACATGCCAGGAATAGATCCAAACTTCTTATGTCACGAACTCAATGTGAATAAGGAGATCAAGCCTGTAAAGCAGAGAAGAAGGGTATTTATCCCCGAGAAGAATCAAGCCATACAAGAGGAGGTCGAGAAGCTCCAGAAAGCCCAATTCATTGAAGATGTGAAATATCCAGACTGGCTGGCAAATGTGGTGATGGTAAAGAAGAAGAACAATAAATGGAGAATGTGTGTTGATTTCACTGATCTCAACAAGGCATGCCTAAAAGATCATTTTCCATTGCCCATAATTGACCAACTAGTGGATGCTACCTCGGGACATGAGCTGCTCAGCTTCATGGATGCGTATTCTGGCTACAACCAGATCAAAATGAAACCTGAAGACAGGGAAAGTACTTCTTTTATTACCCCTAGGGGAACTTATTGCTATAATGTTATGCCTTTTGGTTTGAAAAATGCAGGAGCGACATACCAGCGGCTGATGAACAAGGTCTTCACCGAACAAATCAGTTGTAACATGGAAGTCTATGTCGATGATATGCTGACAAAAAGCAAGAAAGCTGCAAATCATTTAGTTGACTTAGCTCAGACATTTGATCAACTGGATAAATACCAGATGAAGCTCAACCCGACGAAGTGCACATTTGGAGTACGAGAAGGAATGTTTCTCGGATACATTGTCAACCAGCGAGGCATTGAAGCAAATCCAGATAAGATCAAAGCTCTTTTAGGGTTACGATCTCCAACAACAAAGAAAGAAGTGCAGAGTCTTACAGGACGAGTTGCAGCGCTCAACAGATTTGTGTCCCGAGCAACTGACAAATGCCTCCCATTCTTCAAAACACTTCGAAAAACTTTTGAGTGGACTGATGAATGTGAAAAGGCCTTTCAAGACTTGAAAAAGTATTTGGGAGCACCTCCATTGTTGTCCAGGACAATAACAGGAGAGAAGTTGTACTTATATCTGGCGGTATCAGAGAATGCAGTTAGCTCAGCATTGATTAGATTGGAGAATGGAGTTCAGAAACCCATCTATTACACAAGTAAGGCTTTTCGAGGTGCAGAAATCAGATATCCAAAGCTAGAAAAATTGGCATTAGCATTAATTGAAGCAAGTAGAAGAATGAGGCCATATTTCCAGGCCCATACAATCGTCGTATATACCGACATGCCATTGAGACAAGCCCTTCACAAGCCAGAAAAATCAGGAAGACTGATGTACTGGGCAATAGAACTCGGTGAATATGATATTGTGTATGAACCCAGATCATCATTAAAAGGGCAAGCTGTAGCAGATTTTATAGCAGAGTTTACATACCCTGATACCCCCGAGGAGCAAAAGATGCTCGCTAACCAACCTGTGGATGTTACAGGATCAACAGACATAAACCCAGACCAACTTCGGATGGTAAAAGGGCTTATGGATGAAGACAGATCATCAACTTCGAGCTCAGACCAGCTCCGGTTGGTAAAAGAGCGAGAAAAGATGGTCGACGAGGAGCGAAAAGTGTCAAGGGAGGGCGAAAAGAAGCAACAAATATTTCACCGAGGAACCCTCTCAGATTAGGAATTTGAAGACGGGTTGCCCATATGGAGATTATATGTAGATGGCTCATCTTGCACAGCAGGTTGCGGCGCAGGAATTGTTTTGAACACCCCAGACGAGATTGACATGGAATATGCTTTACGATTCCAATTCAAAGCCTCTAATAATGAAGCTGAGTATGAGGCTATGATAACAGGTTTAAACTTAGCAAAAGTTATGGAAGCACGACAAGTAATTGTATTCAGTGACTCTCAATTAATTGTAAATCAGATGACAGGAACATATGCAGTTAAAGGAAATTTAATGGCAAAATATCATGCAAAGGTGATGGAGTTACTAACAGAATTTGATGCCATTCAATTGGTGAGAATACCGAGGATGGAGAATGTACAAGCAGACGCACTGGCCCGACTAGCATCAGCTACTCGTATCGAGCTGCGAAGAACGATACCAATTGAAGTATTGGAAAGTCGAAGCATAGATGAAAACTTGACGATGAATGTTATTACCCTTGATTTAGGACCCTCTTGGATGGATCCCATCAGGGTATATATTGAAGAGGGAGGATTGCCAGAGGATAAGCTCCCTGCCAAAAAATTGAAGTATAAAGCTGCTCGGTATGTATTAACTAATGGTATTTTATATAGACGAGGAATTATGGCAGGTTTGCAGAAATGTGTACATCCCTCCGAGGTGAAAGAATTGATTGAAGAAATCCATGAAGGGTCTTGTGGAGCTCATGTAGCAGGTCGAACACTTTTACAAAGGGTAATGACTCAAGGATACTACTGGCCAACGATGAGGGCTGATTGTATAGCCTATGCCAAGAAATGTGACAAGTGCCAACGCTTTTCCTCCATCCGACGAACTCCACAAGCATTGTTGACACCTATAACTTCTCCTTGGCCATTTTCCATGTGGGGAATTGATTTGGTTGGACCACTGCCGACCACCCGAGGAATATTTAAGTACCTCGTCGTCGCAGTAGACTATTTTACTAAGTGGGTAGAAGCTGAGCCGCTTATTGATATGACATATGAGAAGGTATACCAGTTCGTCTGGAAAAACATCATCTGTCGATATGGTCTCCCTCATGCCTTCATCACAGACCACGGAACACAATTCGATAATGAAGAGTTTGCAGCCTATTGTTATCAGTCCAACATTCTGGAGTTTCATTCAGCACCAAGTCATCCTCAAAGCAATGGACAGACTGAAGTGACGAACAGAACATTGCTAAATGGTTTGAAGAAAAGGCTAAGTGATGCCAAAGCGAATTGGATTAATGAGCTACAGTCAGTATTGTGGGCTTACCGAACAACTCCCCGAGCAGCTACTGGAGAATCACCATGTATGCTGGCATTTGGAAGTGAGGCTGTAATACTTGCCGAATTGGGTCTCCCAACACACAGAGTACTGAATTTCAATTCCCCAGTCAGCGACTTGATGAGAAGACTGGATTTGGATATGCTCGAGGAGGTCAGAGAAGAGGCAGCCATTAGGAATGCTGCTTATCAACAACGAACAGCTCTTTTCTACAACAAAAGGGTGAGGAAATGCGATTTAAAAGAAGGAGATTATGTGCTAAAGAAGGTAATTCAGAAACACAATAAATTGGAGGCAAATTGGCATGGGCCTTACCGAGTTACAGAAGTTGTTCGACCAGGAACTTACCGAATAGCAACTTTAGAAGGAGAAGAATTCAAGAATGCTTGGAATGCTGAACACCTTCGCAAGTATTATCAATGATGTAAAATGTACAACGGTTTCATCAATATGAATAAAACGATGATGTTTTCACCATTTTCCTCTCCTTTGTTTGAAAGTTTTTCAGGGAATACTAGTGTTGTACACTACGCTGCTCGACAGCAAAAAGAAGACGATAGTTCGAAAGAACCAAAAAATATACTCCTTTGGTTAGGAGGCGTACACTAGCGTGACCAACTAAGGTTGGTAAGATAACTAGTGGACAGATAGTTTGAAAGAACCAAAAAATATACTCCTTTGGTTGGGAGGCGTACACTAGCGTGACCAACTAAGGTTGGTAAGATAACTAGTGAACAGATAGTTCGAAAGAACCAAAAAATATACTCCTTTGGTTGGGAGGCGTACACTAGCGTGACCAACTAAGGTTGGTAAGATAACTAGTGGACAAGATAGTTCGAAAGAACCAAAAAATATACTCCTTTGGTTGGGAGGCGTACACTAGCGTGACCAACTAAGGTTGGTAAGATAACTAGTGGACAAGATAGTTCGAAAGAACCTGATAATTCAATAATCAACTACGGTTGAGGGAAGAACAATATCATTTGATTTGAAAATAGGCCAACAAGTTGGTCGGAAGGTAAAATCATTCCAGAAAATACAAAGAATTCCAAACTGAACCAAGTATAGTTGGTCGGTGATCAACTATACTTGGTCGACGAGGATAAATTATCGACCATGGTTGGTCGGACACATTTTATGAAAAAGTTTACCAAGTATGGTTGGTCGGGGATAAAAACCCATCAACTGTAGTTGGTCGACAAACACAATTTAACAACCTTGGTTGGTTGGAAACAGTATAAACATTTTATACTCATTACTTTATTATTAAGTGATTGAGCAACATTGATACTTGTAATTTTGATTACTAAGTTGGTTGATGAACAGCACCATATTGTTATCTTTTTAACAGATACATATACACAAATGTAAAAATGTTTGATAAACACAAGACAATCGCAATACAAATTTGCAAACAGAAAATGAAATTCTTTCATTAAGATAAAAATATATTACAAGCTACATATATGTGCTAATTATTACATTGAAAAACCTATTCTATTGGTTTCTTTCCTTTAGCTTTTGAAACAGGTTCCTCGCCGGCAGGAGGATCTTCTAGGCAAAGAGGAGAATTGATGAAATTAATATCTCTGAGCATTCTGACGTTCATCACAGAAGGTATATCCAAGAGATGCTCGGGACGAGATAATTCAGTCTGAGAATGAAGACTATAGTCGCCAAGATATTTTGAAATTAAACTCTGAGGAATGGAACGAGCTGGGATCCATTCCATGTCCAATTTGAAAGGTGGCATAGGCAAGTCTAGTAACCCTGGAGCATGATAATCCCATAAAAAATGCCCTTGCTCCAATTTCAGTACACCCAGGGCGTTCAACCACCCCTGCTTATAACCTTTATTATTGGCATGTTCAATCCGAGCATCTAAATGAACAAGGGCTTCATTGTATCCTGCCATCCAAAATTCCCTGGGCTGTTTATGGAATTGGAAGGTTAATCTATCCAATTGTTCGTGAAGGCTCCTGGCAAAAACATCTTTATCATTCAAAGAGACTTCGTTGCAGTAAGTTGATCTTCCAAAGATAGATTTTTCTTGGACATTTCAGATAAAGCCCGATCTTTGGCGTTTAATTGGTATGCTTGAGTTTCCAAAGTAGACTGAGTGCGAGCCTCTTCAACATTACGGCTAAGAACTCTTGATCGACTCCGAGCAGCGACTGGAGAACTTTGCTCCTCGGCAACATTTTGAACAGCCCTTCCTCGCCCACGAGAACCTCTTCCTCATCCCCGAGCAGTCACAGGAATAACAGATCTTCTTAAGTTATCCAGTTCTTGCCTTAATTTGGCATTCTCAACCTCTAAGAACGAGAAACCTTCATCGGTAACTTGTACTAAAGCAGTGGAAGATGACGCTGCAGATTCATACTGTGCCAACTTTTTCTGCAAATTATTGTTCTCTTGTTCCAGCAACTCAGCAATCTGCCTGCAGGCCTCAACTTCACCTTTTAAAGTTCTTTCCCTAACATCGTATCCAACAAGGATCTTTTTATGGCCTGTTTCAGAAGAAAGCTGCTGATATCTATTTTCATACTCCTTGTGCAGCAAAGCAGTTGATTCATTGTGTTGATGTTGTAGATCTTCTAAGGTACAATGAAGTTCCTCGATCAATTCATAGTAGGCCACACTGTTGGCCACAGCTCGATCGAGTAAATCTTTCAAGTACCGATAAGCCTCAATTGCTTGTTCTGAGGCATCATGACCAAGGATGTCAGCAATTTCTGATCCACTCAAATTTGTATGACCAGCTTTATAATACTCACGACATTGTTGCATCAGCTTTGTATCATGTGCAGATATCAGTTCCATTCTAGCAACAAACTAAGGATGAGAAAAAGACAACAATCAACAAAAGCCAATCATCAACAACAGAGATGAACAAAGATGTATTTTATTAGATCACAAAAGGATTACATTGTTTGATTACAAATAATGAAAGATAGAAATGATACCGAACAACTTCACACCTTTTCCTTGTCTCCCAAGACTTTCTCGGGAGGCTGGGACGAGGAGCTTGGTTGCTCGGTGGTCACAGCGACTTGATCAGCAAGAGTTGAAATTTTTTCAGGAGGAGGAGGCATGGAAGAAATGTCCTCGTTGGCAGAAGATAGAGATGCAGGGACTTAATCACCTATGGCCATGGAAGATTCATCAGAGACAGGCTCATCTTCTTCTTCTTCCACAATTGGTGGGGGAGGACCAGGGAGGTGTAGCTGGAATAGCCCAGAATCTTCTTTGATCTTCAATTCCTGCAGGGCAGCTACCCAGCCATCTCGGAAGTATTTCAACTTCCCGTATTGAACTTGGGATGTCATCACAACAATCCCCTTGTCCCATCCTTTATCCCAGCCAACGCTGAAGGATTTTTTAACTGCGAGCTTTCTTTTCAGTTTCTCCGAGGAGAGCTTCGCATCCAATTCTTCTTTTTGGCCCTTGATAGCTCGCAGGGCGGACAATTCTTCCTCTGCCTTCCTCAGCTTATCCTCAAGCTCTCCAAAATTCTTGAGCTTGTCGTCATATTTCTTATGCTCGACCTCTAAACTTTTCACTTTATTCTCCAAACTCTTGGAGATCTCAGCCATCTTCACCTTCTCGGCCTCAACTGTAGATAACTTTTTCTCCCATTCGGCTTTGTCCTCGTCATACTGCTGACGAGAATCCTTCAAAGATTGCGTTAAACCCAGCAGAGCATCTTCTACACCAGACGAGGAGCTGGAAGCTTTAATTGCCTCGTCCTTCTTCACGATGTTATTGAAACAGTTCACCAGCTGAAAGATGAGAAAAACAGTAAAGTCAATACAAAAATGCAAGCATTCAGAGAAAGAAAGAAAACTCAGAGTGTGAGAAATTTACTGAAGCAAGATGACGAGTAGCTAGGGATGTCAGCATATCCCTAGAAATTTTTTCATCAATTCCTTGGACCTCGGGTATGATCCAAGTTTTTACTGAGCTCATTGCAGAGCTCGGAGGAATGATGGTTGGAACACCAACACCACCAGCTGGTAGAGAGGAGACAGTTTCATCCAAATTGACTGAGGATGATTTCCTCAATCTTCTCAAAGGGACTTCAGCAGTTTCAACCAAGGAAGAACTCTTGGTCGGAGAGATAGTAATCACTTCCACAAGAGCAACTTTCTTGCTCGGAGCCACTGGGGGCTTCTCGGTAGTTTTTGAAGGCGCAACATCCACCTTCTTAGTCCCCTCTGGGACATCAATTTTACTTTTCTTGGCCTCAGCAGCAGATGAAATGTCATCAAATAGAGCAGGAGGAGCTCTTTTCTTGCCCATTCTCTGACTTAAAAGGATGTGAGAATCTGAAGAAGAATCCTCTGGAGTTGAAGCTGGTTCAACAGGACGAGCAGTATAAGAGGTTGTATAGCTCTTATACTGTAGCAAATATGATGCAGACCTAATGTGCTCATCTGCAACGTTCTTATGCAAACACCAGATAAGTTTCAGATGCTTAATATTAACCTTTGATTCTTTTGGAGTTTTTCTTTTACTCTCAACTGCAAACAAACACATATTAAAATATCAGTCATACATTTTATCAAACATAATGAATTCGTAAATTCAGAAAAGAAATAAAATGAAAAATAAACCTATCCCATTGCCATATGGAGGACATCTGGGACCGTTGTATACTCCATCTCCAACTAAAGGGGCATATTGCCAATTTTTAATAACCACTCCATGTTCAAAATAATCTCTATTTGCATCAGGGAGGTTAACTACAAGAGCCCTATTCAAAAACCTAGTTTTTAAGTAATAAATATTATCTAGAACGGCCCATCTATAGCAGTACATAATTTCAGGGATCCCTATACGAGTCCCATGAGTTAGATTTAATTTATACACCCCATTAATTATTCTCCATGAATTGGGGGCTATTTTTGCAGGGACAAGATCAAAATACTGACAAAACTCAAGACACAATGGGTTTGGTGGAAAGGAAAAACCACATTCAACAATAAAAAGACTGGGGAACCAATGTCCCTCAGCCAAACGAAAGTAATTTTGAGGTTCAGAAAGCTCCTCCAAAATTACCCAAGATGGGATGGAAAAGTCAGAACGGAATTTTTCAAGAGATTCAATAATGTAAACCATGATGAATAAAAGAAGAAGGAAGAAAATCTTACAGGAAGGAAGGAGATCTGCTGACAACTAGCGAAGGAAAAGATGAACGCACAAGAGAGAAAGAGAGAATAGAAAGCTTGAATGCAGAAAATTGGAAAAAGAAGAAGACGGTATGGTTACCTAAGAAGTTTAAATACTTTGCCTAGGGAAGCGGCGAAGGAAATGATTACACGAAAGAAACTATTGAACTTCCGGCGACTAAAAGGACAAAAAGGACACAAAGATCGAAGCACTCTTAAAAATTCGAAAAAAGGCGGATTCTGTGAATTTGGAAATAAATTCAAATACGATGCTCCTAAAACCCAGGAAGATCATTCAATATTGCCATATACCGAGAAAGAATGTTCCATATTCCTCAAAGTTCGAAATACGAAACATTGGGGGCTTCTGTTGATACCAAAATTAATACGCTGATGTGGACGAATAATACGAAGACACGGGTCAATATACGTGGCACAATAGTAACGAGGAAGTTCATTTCCCCGACCAATTCATGTTCTCTCCGAGCAGCGAAGATACCCGAGGAACTCCAGCACTCCGAGGTACTCAAGCGCTCCGAGGAACTCTTGATCAACGAGCAACTAAGGCGGTCCGAGCTGCATCTCGGCTGTATCATTAATTACCAGATAGTCAACAGTTCAACTATTCATTGAATGTTTATAATCTTGACACACACGCTGCATTAAATGTATTACCCTTTCATGTGTATATCATTTAATGTATCGACCCTTTCATGTACAGCCTCAAGGCTATAAATACCTTGTATCATCCTCATTCAAGGGGACCGGAATTTCTTGACTGAACTTGTAATCGAGAATTCCCAAACACTCAGCAATAACATAACAGTGGACGTAGTCCATTCTTATAAGGCTGAACCACTTTAAAAATCTTTGTCTCATTTTATTTATCTGTGATTGAATAATTAGAGCGATCTAATTTTTTACATCAACACCAAGCATCAATTCAAATAATAATGTGAAATGTTAGAAATGTCTAGGATCAACCAATTAAATAGTTATCTAAATGTTCAAATCCACCTGTCAATAACAATTTAAGAATCCCAAACAACAATTCAAATTTTAATGTGACATGTTAGCAATGCCTAGGGCCAACTAACTCAATGGTTATCTAAATGTTAAAATTCACCATTCAACAACAATTCAAGAACCCAAAACAATAATTCAAATAATACTATGAAATATTATATATGCCTAAGGTCAACAAACTCAATGGCCATCTAAATGTTCAAATCTTGCAATCAACAACTTATAAAGTGAACATGAGATAATAAAAGGCATTATATCATGTTATAGTACTATTATGTCATGTATTTACTCAATGACTATAGAATGCGTACACATAATAACTAGAAGACTAGTATCTATGTGCACTATATGTAATTCCAAGTAGTTGATTATGCATAAATTCTTCTGAATCTATGCCCTTAATTTAGAGACTTTTAACACCTCGGACGATATAAATTGTGTTGATTTATCTACTATATGTGCTACTAACAATTCCTACATAGTGTCTCGAGTTTTTTGTATTTTTCGTTCTTTTTACAGATATTCTATACAAGTGAAGAGAAGAAGAATTCAAGACCAAGAAATCAGGAATGGAATGAAAGTCAGAGGGTAAAATAGTCATTTTACATCTGGAATTTGGACGAGGGATCAACATGAAAATTAAAAACATCGCGTCTACGAGTACTTAAGAAAAAACGGCGTCCTAATCCAAATCCTGGATCAGAAGTTATGAAGCCTCAAACATGAGAGAAAATCACCACCAGAGAAGAGAGAAAAAGACCTTCGGACTGATCCGGTATGAAGCAAAAATGATCCGGTCTGGAGGAGGTTGAGTTCCTGAATAAAATGCACAATCAAATCGATCCGGTTATCCCCAAAAATGGTCTGATCTAGAAGCTTAAAAGTTCCTGCATAGATTTAAAGGACAGATTGATTTGGTATCAAGCAAAAACGAACCGATCCGGTATTCACCGGACCGAACCGATGGACCAGGCCAGTCTAGTCTGGGTAGCAAATTTCTATTTTATCTTTTTCAAAATTAGAGTTGTATCTAGCTCAAACTCTTGTTATTTCATAGATTATTTATTCCAACTAATTCCCAGACATTAGGTAGTTCTCGTTTTGATATTTTTAGAGAGCTTTTGGAACTAAGAACCCTAGGTTTTAAATTCTGCAACAATTATTCAAGTTTCAAGCTTTAATTCCATAAATTCTTCATTGCAAGTATTATTTATTTTCTTTTTTTAATTGCTTTCATAGTTTAGCTTGATTAGTCATAAAAGTATAGGCTACAAGTCTTATTTCCAAATTTCTTCCCAATTTTTCACGTAGTTATGAATTTATGCAAATTAGGTCTTATATTCATGCTTAGTTTAATTATGTCCAGCTCAGTTTTTAAGGGTTGGGGTGCATGGACCCAACCCGATGTAATTTACCTATGTAGAAAATAAGATTTGAATGAATCGTATTGTGTAGTACACACAACCCTCGTAAACCTTATAACCTCGTTTTCCCTAGGTAATCGGGGTGTTTAAGGTTGCGATGCGCGTGTTATCTATTCGGCACCACTTTATTCTTACCTTTGATTACGTATGATGTGGGCTAGTACCCTCATATATGTAATTCTTAGGATTAATAAAGATTGGGTTCAATTAAGTCTCTAATTCAAAAGCTAGCATTCTTCCCGGTAAATGTACTAGGGTTCGGGGATTGTATCCTAACCTATCTTTCCCTTATTCATAGTAATAGATTTAATTTCGATTTACTTAACTTAGTTAGTAGTTAAATTTCCTTTGCACTTAGTTAGTAGCTATTCAGTTCACCTTAATTATTTTTTTCACTTCTTTTCGAGAATCAAATTTAGGATTAGTCATTTACGATCTTTCGTCCTAGCTCCCTGTGGAGAGGATCCCGACTTGCTGGTTTTATTACTTGAGCAACATGCTTGCACTTGATCCTATATTGCACGAAAATTATATACACATTTTTGTCACATCAAGTTTTTAATGCTATTGGCAGGGAGTTTGGTTGACTTTAGGTTAGTAGATTCAATCCTAAAATTGATTCTAAAAATTAAAAATAAATGATGATACGAGATTTCGTCCACTTGTCGTTCTCGCATCAGCAAATCATGAGTAAAGTGCGTAAATAACAAGTAAAGCAAGTAAATAGAGAGAAGACAAGATATATAGTAGTTCAGCCTTTAAAATAGGCCTACATCCACTGTGTTGCTCCATTCTCATTGTATGCGTTGCATTGTACAATATAATCGTGCCTAAAGAGGCGTACATGTATGAGAATAAAGGAGAGTACATGGCAGTACTGAGGATTCCGGTGTGCCAGAGGGGTGGCTGCCATGTAGATGTGTGGCCTCCAAGTCATATGTTGAGTTTGTGTAGAGAGGATCTGTATTGTGGAATTTGCCCCGAGCGTCTGGAATCGATCCCTCTTTTCGAGGTGAGGTCCTCTATTTATATAGGTGGTGTGCAAGCCGTGTCACATGCCCTGAGCACGTGACATATATCAAGTCTCGAGTAATTGTGAATGAGGGGGATGCGTTCTGCAAGGCCAGCAGTTGTATCCTGGCTCTGGAGACAAAGTTGTCGCACCCTGAATTGAGTAGTGTCGCGGTTCCCCTTTGGTGAACAATTACTGTGTCGCGCCCTATAATTGACAGGGCCGCGCCCTGTGCTAGCTATCTCCGTGGCGTTTCGATGGGGGCCGTGCCCTTTGATGAGGAGGGCCGCGCCCTGTATTCTGTTAGGCCGCGCCCTGTATTCTGTTAGGCAGTGGCATCTAATCATTTGTATTGTAGAAAACTATCCGCGGCAGGGTGCTATATTTTCACTATCAATAAAGAATCCATAAAAATTCAGAAAAATAAAAAATCTGAAAAGTGATCATCTCTCAAAAGGCCTTTTATGCAAAATCAAGAACAAACTCCTCAAAATACTCCAACAAGAATTCATGAAAATCTCATCACTAAGTATAATTCTGATAGCCCCTATACCCCTTGCGTTCCACAATTCTGGGTTCCACCTCTAAACTCCATCATGAGTCACATGATGATTCACATTTATAGAACACTAAGTCCATTTGAGAGAGATCCATGTTGGATATCACCAGTTTTGGTATGAGTGAGAGAAACCTGATGTATCGTCCCATGAAGGAACCCCTATTTCCTGAGCAAACTGTCACACCTGGATGCATTCTACTTCCATACAATATTGGACAGGATGATATAGATTCTTCCAACATTTCACGGCATGGATTCGGAGAAACCATATCTCCATATCCGAGAGTTTGAAGAGGCATGCAAAACCTTTAGTGATCAAGCTTGCACGCAAGATGTTATTCGCTTAAAGCTTTTTCCATTTTCCTTAAAGGATGAAGCTAAGACCTGGCTTTGGTCTTTACTACTGAACTCGATTATATCATGGAAGGATATGCAATCCAAGTTTCTTTTGAAGTTATTTACACAACATAAAACTAATTTGGTCAAGGGTCAAATTCAAGCTTTTCGATAACAAGATCATGAGTCATTTGATAAGTGTTGGGAATGATTCTAAGAGTTGGTTAATGCTTGGTGCCATCATAGATTTGAGAAACATCACCTTATCTCTTTCTTCCATCACGATCTTACTATAGCGTCTAAACAACTTGTTTAAATGATGTGTGAAAGACCATTTTAGGAATTAGATGCGAGTGACGCTGAGGCTCATCTTCAGTATGTCACCGAGACTACTCAAGCATAGGACACATCTGATCCTAATGCCTAAAATTGACCTCACCAAGTGTCCACTACTGCTGCTGCGTCCAATTTATACCAATTGAATCATGATACCTTGGTAGACCATCGACTTAATCAATTTGAGAAAAATATGAGGTACCTACTCGAGTTACGACAAAGAGAAACTACTTAATCCACCCATGCTGTGAAAGAAAAGGTGCGTGCCATTTGTGAGGCGGGCCATTCAATAAAGGAATGTCCAATGATACCCACTTATAAAGTCATGCTTACTGAGTAAGTAGAAGTAATAGGAGGATTTAAGGGAAATTTTAACTCCCCCCATGGGAACTCGTACAACCCTTCATGGAGAAACCGTATCGATTTTAGCTATGGGAAATAACAAGATGCGTTGAATCCACATTCACATGTTTCCCTACCTCTACCCCCTCCTTAATTTCATCAACCACCACTTATGCAGCCACACATGCAAGATCCACCTCCATGCCTATACAATAATCCACCACGGAGGACTCTTGATAACAACTTAACCAAGTTCATCCAGTCTCAAAATGAAACTAATGCTAAGTTTGAGCGCATGTTCACTGAAATGCATAAGAGCATATCTAAGTTGCAATCCTCATTAAGTGTCCAACAGATGGTCAAGTTTCCAGCTCAAGGTCAAGTTAATGTTAGCTCTACATCTTTCGATCAGCAAGAGCAATGCTAAGCCGTCACCACTCTATGTAGTGGGTGAGTAATTGATTTACGACCTCCCCCAAACGAAAAGCCAAAAGACAAGGAGGTATTGCCCGACACGAAAGAGGCCAAAGATGTTAGTGAGCCCAAAGACAAGGAAGATGTTAGCGAGCCCAAAATTGTTGTGAGATCGCCCACCGCGGCTCCATTACCTCAACGGTTGGACCCGCCTAAAAAGGGAGCCTCTCGTGCAAATGTTATAGATGTTCTTAAGCAAGTTAGGCTAAATTTGACTTCTTTGGATGCCATCCAACAAATTCCTGCCTACGCCAAGGTCATTAAAGATCTTTTGACTGTGAAAAGACGGCTAAAGGTGAAGAAGAATATCTTTTTAGCACAGAATGTGAGCTCTGTTCTACTTAATGACCTTCCACCCAAGTTTAAATATCCGGGTGCACCCACGATCTCATGTGTTATTAGAGAGCGTCGAATTGAAAAATCCTTGTTTGACTTAGGAGCGAGTGTTAATATCCTTCCCTATTCCATTTATAGGCAACTTAAGTTGGGTGACCTTAAACCCACACGAATCACTCTCCAATTAGAGGATCGCACAGTGAATGTGCCTCGGGGGATTGTTGAGGACGTGATAGTCCAAGTGTACACTTTTTACTTCTCGGTTGACTTCGTCATTTGGGATATGGAGCCCTCCGTCCATTCTGGTAACCATGTTAGCATCATTCTAGGCTACCCATTCTTAGCCACGACGAATGCCTTAATCAATACACAAAATGGGAAAATGAAACTCACTTTTAGGAACATGACCCTCTAAACAAACATCTTCAATATTTCTAACCAAGTGGGTGACAAATATGAAATCCATACGGCCGACCTCATAGAGGAGGTAGTAGAAGAGCACATCGAGAAAACCATGGGTGGGGACGCATGAGAAGCATCCCTAGTGAGAGGTGATGAGAGTGAGAGTCCATACACTGAGTTTGAGTGAGAGGTGGAGGAGTTGAGACCGATATTAGACGAGGGAGCATCATTAGGGGAGTTGATAAATATTCATTGGGTTTCTAGATTCGAGGAGCTACCCCCGAGGGAGTCATATTTGACCCCCTCCGAAGAGAAATTTCCCACCCTTAAGTTGAAGAAACTGCCTTCTAATGTGAAATATGCTTTTCTATGAGAGAATAAGACATTTATTGTTGTTATCTCATCTAGCCTAGATAAAGAGCAAGAGGATAAGTTGCTGAAAATTTTGAGGAAGTACATATGTGATTTTAGCTGGTCTATAGTGGATTTGAAGGGTATAAGTCCCCTGATTTGTACCCACAAAATTCACCTCGATGAGGACGTGAAGCACCGTGACTAAACCCAACTATGAAAGAAGTTGTTAGAGTGGAAATTATCAAGTTATTAGATGCCGAGATTATCTACCCTATCTCGGATAGCAAATGGGTGAGCCCAATTCAAGTCGTCCTGAAGAAGTCGGGAATAATGGTGGTCGAAAATGCTAAGGGAGAATTAATTCCTCAACACACCACCATCGGGTGGTGTGTTTGCATTAATTGCCGAAAACTCAATGCCGGAACGAGAAAAGATCATTTTCCCTTGCCTTTCATCGACCAAATGCTTGACCGTGTAGCGAGTCACCCACACTATTGATTCTTTGATGGTTATTCCGGATACAACCAAATTGAGGTAGACATTTTTTATCAAGAAAATACAACTTTTACATGTCCATTTGGCACATTTGCCTTCAAATGTATGTGTTTTGGATTGTGCAATGCACCCACGACCATTTAACGGTGCATGCTAAGTCTCTTCAGCGACATGGTAAAGAGAGGACTTGAGGTTTTCATGGACGATTTCAACATTTTTGGCCCCTCTTTTGACCAATGTTTAGCGAATCTTGAGAAAGTACTATCCCGGTGTATGGAGAAGAACTTAGTCCTCAATTGGGAAAAACTACACTTTATAATTACCGAGGGCATAGTTTTGGACCACATAATCTTATCTTAAGGCATAGAAGTTGATCGATGAAAAATATATGTCATAGCCGAGCTTCCCCCGCCTAAATCAGTAAAGGATGTGTGCTCCTTCTTGGGCCACGCATGATTTTATAGAAGGTTTATTAAGGATTTTAGCACCATCGCTAAACCCTTGAGTAACCTCCTTATGAAGGATGCACCTTTTGAGTGGAATGATGCATGCAAAGAGGATTTAGATAAACTGAAAAGCATGCTAATTTCTGCCCACATCATGCAAACTTTAGATTGGTCCCTTCCATTCGAGTCTATGTGTGATGCTAGTGATTAAACGATTGGGGTTGTTTTGGGGCAGTGAAAAGATAAGAAAACTCATGTCATCTATTACACTAGCCGAACTTTGATCGGGCCACAACTTAACTACTCCACCACGGAGAAAGAGTTGCTAGCGATTGTTTTTACTTTGGACAAATTCCGCTTATACCTTGTTGGGTCTCCCATCACATGCTTTACCAACCATGTGATCCTGAAATATCTCCTTACTAAGAAGGACGCAAAGTCGCTCCTCATAAGGAGGATCCTACTTCTACAAGAGTTCAATCTCTCTATAAACGATAAGACAGGGACAGAAAATGTCGTCGTTGACCATTTATCACGGCTCTCATCCGACGTGCCTAGTGATCCAATACCCATAGACGAGTATTTTTCAAATGAGCAACTCTTCGCTACTTCTTCCTTACCCTGGTTTGCAAATATTGTTAATTATCTTATCACGGGAGCCATTCCACCGGGATGGACACCGCAAGAGAAGAATAAATTCATCACTTAGTCCCACATATTTTTTTATGATGACCTACTCTTATTCAAATATTGCACGGACCAGCTCATCTGAAGATGTGTTCGGATGAGAAAATTCCAAGTGTAATCTAGTTTTGTCATACGGAAGATTGTGGAGGCCACTTCTCCAAGAATAATAGGATCGCTAAAATTCTCCAAAGTGGCCTCTATTGCCCCATAATTTTCTGAGATGTGAATGCCTATTACAAATATTGCGATAGATGCCAAAGGATGGGAGCTATTACCTGCCACAACATGAACCACTAACCCCTATACTCGTTATTGAGTTATTTGATTGTTGGGGTATTGACTTCATGGGACCATTCCTTCTCTCTTTTGACTTCTTATACATCCTCGTCGCGGTAGACTACATCTCCAAATGGGTAGAGGTAATAACCACCAAGACGAATGATAGTATTGTAGTGATAAAGTTCTTACAAGAACACATGCTCTCTTGTTTTGGTGCTCCAAAGGCGGTCATAAGTGATAACGGCATGCACTTTTGTAATAGGCAAGTTAAAAGTTAATGAGAAAGTATTGGGTCATCCACAAGGTTGGAACTACTTATCACCCTCAAATAAGTGGGAACGTCGAGTTATCGAATCATGAAATCATAACCATCCTTATAAAGACCGTCGATCCTACCCGAAATGATTAGTCACTTCAATTGAACGATGCGCTATGGGCTTACCATACCTCCTACAAGAACCCCCTCGGGATGTCCCCATTTCATTTTATCTATGGAAAGCCTTGCCATCTCCCCGTGGAGCTAGAGCACAAAGCCTTTTGGGCCATTAAGAGGTGGAACTACGATCTCGATAAAGTCGATGAAGCTCGCAAGCTTCAATTGAACGAGTCGGAAGAGATGCGTCATGACGCGTATTAAAATGCTAAGATTTTAAAATAACGAATGAAATTCACTCATGACAAGATAAGTCGACGCAAAGAGTTTTATCCTGGCCAAAAAGTGATTCTCTACAACTCTCGCTTACATTTGTTTCCCAGTAAGTTACGTTTAAGGTGGACGGGTCCATTTGTGGTTAGATAAATATTCCTCCACAGAGCTATAGAGCTGAAGGATTCAAAAGGAAAAGATGAATAAAAGGGAAATATTAATCTTGGCGAGTGTATTTAAACTACATTAACAAAGAGAATAAAACTGTAGGTTGCTCGAATATCCCTCGCTCGAGTTAATTAGTATAAAATGGTTACATGGGTCGACGAGTTATTACAAATGCGTCTCGTTTCGACAATTAATTAAATTAAGGGTTGTCACGCCCCTAAATTTGCATAAAATACCAATACGATTTTGGTGTCAACAAATACCCGGGAAATTACGCATGCAAGGTCGTAAGCACGGAACATACATGATATGCCCCGTCAAATCCCCTAGGCGTAATAACTAGGACAATGCACCAGAAATAGAACCGTAAACACCATCACCAAATCAAAGCAACATGTCAACCCGGAATGAGTTCAATCCGACACAACCTAGACTAAATTAGCTATAAATCATAATAAAAAGCATGTATAAATTAACTAATTTAAGACAACTAATTAACTAAGGAAAACAAGAAATAAACTACAACAACTAATTTTTCTAGGCAAAAAAGTAAACAACAACAAAGAAATTAAGCTAAAACAACTAAGTACAAAGCTTGAAGACAATGAATAGTAGTATTAACTTACAAAATGGGCAAAACACCCATGGAAATGGAGGAGAGGAAAGCTCCACAAAATCCCCAAAAATCTGATTTTCTAACCTAAAATGAATCTTATGAAGTCTAAAAAAAGATCTCCCACTAAATACAATTCTTTTACCCCAAAATACCCCACCAAAAACCCACTTAAAAATAGAGATTTGCGGACTTTCAGACGAATTGATTCGCACCTGATAGTGTTGAATTCCCAGCTTTGTCCAACTTTACGAAAAGGTCGTAACTTCTTCGTTATAACTCGGAATGAGGCACGGTCGGAGGCTACGCGAAGATAACTCAGAGGGATACAACATCCAAGAAGACATTAGGCCAAAAAACCAAAATATGAAATGACTAAAATTTCCTTGAATGTGCCCTTGAGTGTGATTTTGAAGTAAAAATGATCCAAAAATGCCATAACTCCTTCATTACAACTCGGAATCATGCACCGTCGCTGGCCACGCGAAGAGAAATCAAAGGGCTTAAACTTCACGGAAGAGTTCGGGATCAAAATCTGAATGCTAAAATTACTAAAATACCCCCGAAGATGCAATATTCAACGGAATTTTTCTGAAAAGTGACCAAACTTCACGCTAAGCACTTTAATAACTACAAAAGCCCAATTATACCTCATATAGCACGTAAACATATAAAACGGAGGTTATCTGATTAACGAGCATAAATATATGAATTAAGGTACCCAAGGGGGCTAAAAGGCATAAGTATAAGGGGTGAAACATACAATATTCGTGCCGAATCACACCCCTAACTTACACATTGCTAGTCTCTAGCAATGAAATACAGAGATAAAAGAACAACAAGAAAATCGTAAAACAGAAGATATAAACAAAAGGGATAAATGCCACTTTCGCAGGCGTACGGTTGCATTTAGCATATGCAATAAGACGTTAAACTCCTAAGTTACCCTAGTAGACGAGTGTCATCTCGTGAGGGTTTTCAGAGATGAAACCCACAAACATCATACAGTTTTCTCAAAATATGCCCACCTAACATGCGACAAACTCAACAACAATGAAAAAGATTTCATACGCATTATTAGTACAATGAACGAATTCAACAAAAGTCCGAAATCATTAACATTATAGAATGCACCTCATAGAATTGAAACCTTAAAATTGGAAGGGGGGAGAGCACGTGCATAGTATAATTTAGCAAAAACTTAAATAAATCGGATAATTAACATTAAAGCATGCATATTTTCAATCCTCACAGGCATTACACTCATCAAATGAAATTCACTTGAAACAGGGAGGTAACACATGGAACATGCGGGCTAAAGAGTAAATGTAAATGGAAACTAGGCCGCACACATGTCACAAATGAAGAACGCTATATATAAACTAAAAAACCGTAATCTCAATGAAATGATACCGCTCACTAAAAGAGGCAAAATGTATTTTCACAGATTATCAAAACTATTATGACTTTTAATTACATCAACCAAAGATCACATAGGACTTTAATAGGGTTATAATGTAGGCTAGGCTAGGGTACGAAACGAAGGATATATATGTACGGATTAAAAGTGTTCGGGATGAAAACTCGGGATAATGAAAAAAATGCGGGCAATATCAAAATTGGAAAACAAGTTCCAAACAATCATTAGATATATCAATTGGAGAGTAATCAAAGCTTATTGAACACTATACAACATTTACAACTTTCTCTTTCTTTTCTTTTCTTCTTTTTCTCATGTTTTCTTCTTTCTCTTTTTCTTCTCTTTTTCACTTCTTTCTTTTCTTTACTTTTTTCACTCTCATATGCCTACATTACAACCGCAACACAACAACAACATTCAATCCCAAGTAACATTCCAAACAAAGGTATGGAAAGTGTATATATGGGCTAAAACTCCAATTTAGAGTTGGTTATGGGATTTGGGTTATGAAACGAAAGGCTATATTTAGGCTCAAAGGGGTTAACGAGGGTAAACATATAAGGTGAGGTCAAGGTCAATATGTGTGACATAACAAAGATGGACTATGATCATTTCCTAAAGTTTATGCAATTATCGAGTCAAAATAATATATGAAAATCATGTTCAAGTAACACATTTCATATATGAACTCAATTAATGAATGGTCAAATGAAAGAATAGTGAGATTACCAACGAATTCAATGTTTTCAATGAGAAAAGAATAGTGTATAACACTCACAAATGACGAAAGGTAAAAACCTTACTCGGTGTAAGTATATACAATGCAACAAAAGATTACCGAGTTATAAAAATCTTAAACCAAATCAATAGAACAATAAAAGTGCATGTGTTCATGGGATTAAGGTTTAATTCATGAAGTTATTCATAATATCAATAAGTGAGACTAAAGTCTAATAACTTCTAAAATCGAGAACATGCATCATTGGGCTGTCTAATGGATCGGGAAATTATTGAAATTTATCATTGGAAACAATGGCAAAATTCCCAAAAAAAAGAAAAAAGAAAGAAAATCTTTTTGAAAATTTTGAATTGTTCTAAGAAAAGCATACTAAGTAACTAACATGTGAGCAAAAATATGGACTAAAATAAGAAATGGATAGAATATCCCACACCCCCTAACTTAAAACTTGTCATTGTCCTCAATGTTAATTAAGAACCAAGTCAAAGAGAGGAAAATAGCGATATTATCCAAAATTGGAGCAATCCCCATAAGAACAAGTCCAAAGAATATACAAAACAAGTTAGTACCGAGCATAGCAAAAACAAATAATAAAAATTTAACTAATTACACTAGACTAAATTAAAAAGGAAAGAAAAAATAAAAAGCTACCTATATGCAACCTACTATTTAGGCTTCACACTAACTGTACACTAGAAGTCTAAATAGTTGAGGGTCCACCATAAAAACGATTTGACTTTGGACGATAACCGGTGTAACCTCACATACAAGCATGCCTTCCGAAAAATATAGATTCTGTTTGCACAACGGAAGGCATATGTAAGGCGGAAGAAATGAACCATCGCCAATTAAAAGTTTTTGTGGGACAATGGGGGCTTTGGATTGCACGGGTGACAAAAACATGTGGGGACCGAGAAATGCCGAATATCCTCCCAATGATTTTGAAATTGGAATGGGAGGCGGCGCACATGAAGGCACGAATGCAATCGTGGAAGGCGACTCGAGCAAGTACTCCTCATCGGCGAAAAGGTTTAAAACATTGAAGCTTGAAACCGAATCATCGGGTGCTTGTGACGGCGTGATAATGGACAATGAAAATGTGGATGAAAGAAATTCAAACTCATGAGATGAATCATCATCGCATGAAGATTGAGTTTCGAAGGAAATAATATCATTTTCAATGAAATGTTCTTCTTCCGGATCCAAAGAAGAAATCATTTCATTGCAAATAGATATTAATTCATTTTCATCCTCACTTTCAATATCTATTATGCGATGGGCAACGTTTAGAATGGTTTGTTCCAAAGTAGGCACAAGTACCTCATTTGGTTCAAAACATTCCTCGACTTCGAAAGTCTCAGAAGCAAAATCGTCGTCGGACTCAAATAATAAATCCAACTCATGTTCCCAACAAAGATTTTCTTCCCGATAGCGATTTTCAATTTTCTCATTTTCATACATACGCAAACCCTCACCGAATGTCATAGGTCGAGGTGTGGATCCATGAAAATGGGAACTTTGAAAATTACCATCGGACTTAAAACGAAAAGTCATTATTATAGGAATTTTGAAAACTATTCGAATTCGTTTCAAAATTCGTATTATAAGGAGGTAAAGGCCCAAAATCATTGTCATCATCATCGAAATTCCAATAACCCAAATTTTGACTTTGGTTATACTCGCCCAAAGTAATATGTGAATTTGTAAATTTTTGGGATTCTAAGTATTGACCAAAAGTCATAGGCTTGCGAGAATTTTGAGAATTATAACAATGATTACCAAAAGAATTGGAATAAGACATGCTTACCCTAAAAATGGCTCGAAATGGCGAATTCCACAAGGTAAGTTCGCGCGGGAAGTTTAAACGTTTCTAAGTGCTCATATGTGGGAGTCCTACAAAATATTAGCAAACAATACAAATAGAAAGAAAATACTATGAAATACTAAATCAAATAAAGTCTAAAACAAACTCATCCCCGGCAACGGCGCCATTTTGATCATCGCGTGAAAGGTGTGCACGTGTAAGGACACAGTTGTTTTCGTTTCACAGCGATAATACAAGCAAACCTAAATTACGACTACACTTGCGAGGCAAGCACAACGGTAAGTCGGGTATCGAAAATCCAGAGGGACAAGATGCTAGAATTTATATGATTTAATACTCCGAAATAAAAGGGGAAAAGGTGATTACAAACTAAAAAGGAAAAGATGCATAAAAGGGAAATATTAATCTAGGCGAGTGTATTTAAACTACATTAACAAAGCGAGTAAAAACTGTAGGTTGCTCGAATATCCCTCACCGGAGTTAATTAGTATAAAATGGTTACACGGGTCGACGAGTTATTACAAATGCGTCTCGTTTCGATAATTAATTAAATCAAGGGTTGTCACGCCCTTAAATTTGCATAAAAGCCTAATACTATTTTGGTGTCAACAAATACCCCGAAAATTACGCACGCAAGGTCGTAAGCACGGATCATACATGATATGCCCCGTCAA
Source organism: Sambucus nigra (assembly GCA_949130495.1). Classification (NCBI taxonomy): domain Eukaryota; kingdom Viridiplantae; phylum Streptophyta; class Magnoliopsida; order Dipsacales; family Adoxaceae; genus Sambucus; species Sambucus nigra. Next base: position 53,911,619 of record OX422214.1, read on the forward strand.
ATCCCCTAGGCGTAATAACTAGGACAACGCACCAGAAATAGACCCGTAAACACCATCACCACAGCAAAGCAACATGTAAACCCTGAATGAGTTCAATCCGACACAACCTAGACTAAATTAGCTAGAAATCATATTAAAAAGCATGTATAAATTAACTAATTTTAAACAACTAATTAACTAAGGAAAACAAGAAATAAACTACAACAACTAATTTATCTATCCAAGAAAGTAAACAACAACAAAGAAATTAAGCTAAAACAACTAAGTACAAAGCTTGAAGATAATGAATAGTAGTATTAACTTACAAAGTGGGCAAAACACCCATGGAAATGGAGGAGAGGGAAGCTCCACAAAAATCCCATAAATATGATTTTCTAACCTAAAATGAATCTTATGAAGTCTAAAAAAAGATCTCCCACTAAACACAATTCTTTTACCACAAAATACCTCACCAAAAACCCACTTAAAAATAGAGATTTGCGGACTTTCAGCCGAATCGATTCGCACCCTCCGAATCGATTCGCACCTGACAGTGTTGAATTCTCAGCTTTGTCCAACTTTACGGAAAGGGCCATAACTTCTTTGTTATAACTCGGAATGAGGCACGGTCAGAGGCTATGCGAAGATAACTCAGAGGGATACAACATCCAAGAAGATATTAGGCAAAAAAACTATAATATGAAATGACTAAAATGCCCTTGAATGTGCCCTTGAGTGTGATTTTGAAGTAAAAACGATCCAAAAATGCCATAACTCCTTCATTACAACTCGGAATCATGCACCATCAGTGGCCACGCGAAGAGAAATCAAAGGGATTAAACTTCACGGAAGAGTTAGGGATCAAAATACGAATGTTGAAATTACTAAAATGCCCCCAAAGATGTAATATTCAACGGAACGTTTTTGAAAAGTGACTAAACTTCATGCTAAGCACTTTAATACATACAAAAACTCAATTATACCTCATATAGCACGTAAACATATGAAACGGAGGTTGTCTGGTTAACGAGCATGAATATATGAATTAAGGTACCCAAGGGGGCTAAAATGCATAAGTATAAGGGGTGAAACATACAATATTCGTGCCGAATCACCCACGTTAAGCTACCCTCGTCTATCACCTCTTTGACTCACTACCCCTATCCACTTGGCCTGCATTGTCTACAAAGACATTTTCTACGCTGCCTTGGACAAGAAGGGTACAATCCCTCTTCCATATGCCCGGCTCATCACTTCTATTTTTGCCGATGCCGGCATTGTTCCTCCCCAAACCTTTACTCTCCTTCCCAATCCTTATGGGCAGGGCACACGCACAAAAAGTGAGCGCCAACGGGAGATCATCCGGGCACGGAGGGAGGAAACACGAGTCGGATGATAATGAGTCGGATGAAGATGAGGATAACGACAAGAAAGAGATGGTTGGGGCTGATGATTTTGGGATGGGCGGGGGCGAAGAAGATGAGTATAATGAGAATGTCAATTCTGATTTTGAGCTTCCGGGAGCAGATTTGGATCATCGTATCACCGCACTCGAATCGCGCTTTGACGGTTTCATCAATGAATACTGCACTGACCGTGATGTGGATCGTCTGGACTACCAGAACGACACCGACATTATGCATCGCCTTCAGGATGAGCTATATCATAGAACCATGGGTGCCCCACCACGGAGCTACTTCTATGACCCATATGACCCGAATGCTCCCAGCTCTTCTCACCCGCCCCCTAGTAGCATGTTTGAGTGGTTGTTTGATGTATTTTCTTCCATTTTGCTATTTATACATTCCTGCACTTTGTATATATAATGGAAGAATTTGCTTACCTATCCTTATATTCTTATATCTGATTGTTTATTCTTGCATTTTGTCCTTTGTTCCTTTTTTATGTATTCTCGCTTTAATTTTGATTTTAGTCCTTTTGCATTGGGACTTTGCAAAAGTCTAAGTTAGGGGGGGGGGGGGGGGGTTACGCATGCACTTCAAAAATCTCACGAAGTTCAAAATGCCCCCAAACCAAAAAAAATTAAAAAATTTCAAAAATCCCCCCCCCCCACACACATAAAAAAAATTAAAAATTTTCCAAAAATTAAAAAATATTTCTCTTCAAAGTAAATAAAAATTGGGATTTAAATTTTTTCAAAAATATCACCGAAGTTGTTTATAGTCTCAAATTTGTAAATTTCAAATTGCACTAAGTAGAAATTGACCAAAGATGGAAATTGAGCGAAAATTAACGACTTAACGAATAAGTGTAGAGATTAATCTACCAGGTGAGATTTCGAGCCTATCGATTTTTTCTGAGTTTTTAAATCAATCCAAGTTAACGGTTAACTCAACATTCAATTTAGCATTTTAATAAGTCGTTGAGGATCTCAATTATTTTTTTTATCGGTCATGGAAAATATGTGAGACGTTGCCTTGAAAAGCGCGCTAAAATATCTCTAAACTAAATTAATCTCGAAACGCATATGGTAAATTGATTAGTAATTTGGACAATGAAGTAGGGAATTGTTTGTTACCCAAAAATATTAGCCATAAAAAGTTATGAAAAATCTTCCGTTTGCAACCCAATTTGAGCCTCATAAAGTTTTTTCTTTTCGTTTGGTAACCCAAAAAACCTAGATAGCTCGGAATTGGAAAAAGTAGAAATTTCATGTTAAGTCCAAATGGTGCAATAAAACAGGGCAAGAAAAATAGAGTAATGCTCAACAAAAAGAACAAGAAAAGGAAAAAATGTGAAAAATAAAAAAATAAAAAAATGGAAAAAGGAAAGAAAAATAGCAAAAGCCCGAAAAAGTACTAACGGACATCATAAGAACATTTTCCAATTCCGACCTTCCCAACCAATCCCAATTTTACCGAGTATACCTTATAACCCAAGAAAATTCCTAACCAATACCGAATTGTGAAATTAATTACCGTGTGGAGAGTTAAACATTGAAATATAATAAAAGAGATTAACTGTGTGTATAAGAGGCGGTGTTCCAGTTTCCCAATAATCGTAACCCGAGGAAGAGATCTTTCACCCATAAATTTCCATCTTTCAATTTTGTGTGCGTGAATTCGTGTTCCAATGCATTTACTCTTTATGTCACCACACCGAGCGAAATAGACACATTCTGAGTGATTCTTTTGTGAGAGCATCTCGTGAGATTTTGAAATCAAAAAGAACTTTCGAAAAGTAACGTAATGATCAATCGGTGAAAATTTGCGGTTTACATTTCTGGCTTCGCACACACATAAGGAAAATTGAGACTTGAGCATATAAATATATGGTGATTATTTTTAGAAAAGTTTGAATTATACAATTTTTAGGTATTTTGAATTTTGATTAAGTCCAAACCGAATTTTGTGGGTATATTCACTACAAACCCTCACGAGACACAACTGGTCCTACTAGGGTAACCTACGGGTTTAAAGGCTTGTTACATATGCTAAATACAATCGCTTCCCCGCGAAAAGGTATTCTGTCCTAACAAATTGGTTTTCAAGAGTTGAGCCTAGTTCCGATTCTTTTACATTGCTCGGGACGAGCAAAGTTCTAAGTTAAGGGGGTTTAATTAGGCATAAATTCTTTCAAATTTATCCCCTTCATTTAGAGACTTTTAGAACCTCGGACGATGTAAATTGTGTTGATTTATATCATATATGTGCTACTGAAAATTCCTACATAGTGCCTTAAGTTTTGTGTATTTTTCATGCTTTTTACAAGTATTATATACAAGTGAGGAGATAAAGAATTCAAGATTGAGAAATCAGAAATGGAATGAAAGTTAGAGGGGAAAATAGTCATTATACATCTGAAATTTGGATGATGAACTAACATGAAAATTGAAGACCTTGCGTCTACAAGTACTTAAGAAGAAACGGCATCCCAATTCGAATTCTGAATCAAAAGTTATGAAGCCTCAAAGATGAGAGAAAATCACCACCAGAACAGAGAGAAAAAGACCTTAGGACCGATCCGGTGTGAAGCATCAACGATCTGGTCTGAAGGAGGCTGAGTTCATGAATAAAATGCCCAACCAAACCGATTCGGTTATCCCCAAAAATGGCCCAGTCCAGAAGCTTAAAAGTTCATGCATAGATTGAAAGGCAGAACCGATCCGATTTCAAGCAAAAACGAACCGATCCGATATTCACCGGACCGAACCGATCTAGATGGCGAATTTCTATTTTATCTTTTTTCAAAATTAGAGTTGTATCTAGCTCAAACTCTTATAATTTTATAGAGTATTTATTCCAACTAATTCCCAGCCATTAGGGAGTTATCTTTTTTATATTTTTATAGAGCTTTTGTAACTAAGAACCCTAGGCTTTAAATTCTACAATAATTATTCAAGTTTTAATCTTTAATTCATTGCAAGTATTATTTATTTTCTACTTCTAATTGCTTTCACAGTTTAGCTTGATTAGTCATTAAAGTTTAGTTTTCAAGTCTTATTTTTAAATTTCTTCCCAAATTTTCACGTAGTTATGAACTCATGCAAATTAGGTCTTGTGTTCATGCTTAGTTTAATTATGTCCAGCTAAGTTTTTAAGGGTTGGGGTGCAAGAAAGTAACCCGATGTAATTTACCTATGTAGAAAATAGAATTTGAATTGAAATTTGAATGAATCGTGTTGTGTAGTACACACAACCATCGTAATGCTTTTAACTCGTTTGTCCTAGGTAACCGGGGTGTTTAACATTGCGATGCACATATTAGCTATTCGGCACCGCTTTATTCTTACCTTTGATTACGTATGATGCGGGCTAGTACCCTCATATATGTAATGCTCAGGATTAATAAAGACTGGGTTCAATTAAGTCTTTAATTCAAAAGCTAGCATTCTACCTGGTGAATGTACTAGGATTCAGGGGATTGTATTCTAACTTATCTTTCCCTTATTCATATTTAATTCAATGCAATAGATTTCATATCGGTGTACTTAGCTTAGTTAGTAGTTAAATTTCCTTCGCATTTAGTTAGTAGCTATTCAGTTTACCTTAATAATCTTTTTCACTTCTTTTCAAGAATCAAATTTTGGGTTAGACGTCTATTCCGCCGTTATTATGATCTTTTGTCCCATCTCCCTGTGGAGACAATCCCGACTTACTTGATTTATTACTTGAGCGACAAGCTGACACTTGAGCCTATATAGCACGCACACTAGATACACATTTATGATCGCGTCAGTAGTTATAAATTATTATGGAAAGTATGTTTCATTTATTCGATGATAATGTTTATAGTGATGATTTATACATAGTTATGAATGTATTTTGCATTATTAATTGTATAACAACAAACTTTTAAAATTTATCGTATGGTCTAAGGGCCAAGAAACTCAACGACCATCTAAATGTTCAAATCCACTAGTCAACAACAATTCAAGAGTCCCAAACAATTTAAGAATCTCTGTCTCTCTCTCTCTCTCTCTCTCTCTCTATATATATATATATATATATATATATATATATATATATATATATATTAAATTTTATTCAATCTCTAACTGGAGGATTTATGTACACACCAATCGAAATACAATTATTTAAAAAAGGAACACATATTATACCCAACAATCAACAAAACAATAATATAGAAAAATAAGAAAATAAATTAATCCTTAATAATAACGTAATTTTAGAGATAATAGAAGACTTAAACATTAAAGAAGAAAATAAAAAGCACATAGAAGAAAACTATTTATATGAATATTTACAATATATAGAAGATAGCAAAACTCAAAAAATAAAATTTGATAAAATAAATAATATAATGTTTAAAAACACAAAATTATAATTAGAAGAATTAATAAGATTAGCCGAAAAAATTGAAATTATAGGAGAAACCCCACAAAAATATTGGAATAAAAATAAATTAGAAGCAAAATTAAAAATAGTTAACCGTGACCTAACTATAAAAACAAACGATATAGCCTGTGAAATAATTGACCAAGAAAAATTTAAATTTTAAGTTTTATTATACTTTTTGGATTAACCACTCTGAGTACTTAGATAATATTCTTATTATGTACTGATATATCACTAAAGGATCCTTGAGGTTTTATTTTATGGAAAATATTGATGTGAATAACTGATTGAACTCTAGAATGAATATAAGTTTTTAAACTTTTTGGTGTCCTGTGTGTTGCCATTATCGCCGTTTTTGTCATTATGTTGGCATTTTTAGGCTTCAATGAGTTGCTACAGTAACTTGTAGTACCGTAGACTTGAGGAATGATTTAAATAATTACTGTTCACTTTTACTGTTCATCTCACTTTTACAAAAGCAATAAATTGAGGAATGATTTAAATAGAATGAACAGTGAGATGAACAGTAAAAGTGAAACAGTGCACGTGAACAATACTATTTAAATCATTCCTCAAGTCCACAGTACTACAAGTTACTGTAGCAGCCCAGTTAAGCCTAAAAACGCCAACATAATGGCAAAAACGACGACAATGGCAATACACATGACACCAAAACGTTTAAAAACTTATATTCATTCTAGAGTTCAATCAGTTATTCACATCAATATTTTCCATAAAACAAATCCTCAAGGATATTTTAATGATATATATATATATATATATATATATATATATATATATATATATATATATATATATATATATATATATAGAGAGAGAGAGAGAGAGAGAGAGAGGGTGAGAGATGTACTGAAATGTGTGTAGAGTGAGAGAGAGAGAGATGATAGTCGGACTATGTGAAGAAGAGGAACGGGGGTTGCCGCTGCTGCAATAATAAAGAGAAACCAAATATCAAATAATAAATACCAAATACCACATACCAACTTTAATTTCAATATCCATTTATAATACCAATTTCAATTTCAATTTCATTTTTAATTTTAATTTATACTAACCCACACACTGACACACCTACACACACACACTAAGCCCCCACATATACACGAAAACACACACACTAACCCACATATACTCACACTGAAGTCCTCACCCACCCCCACACGCACCGACCTTGAAACATACACACACACAAACACTGACCCACACCACACATACACATAGACCCGAAACACACACACACATATGCTGATCCACACACACACACGTAAAGGAGAGAGAGAGAGAGAGAGAGAGAGAGAGAGAGAAATGTACCCGTTAAGAGGGAGAATGGTTGATAATGAGAGAGAGGAAGATGTGCGAGAGAGAAAAACGAGGTAAAAGAAAATGAAGCGACTAGAGTAGTAAGTTATTAAAGTTGTATGGTCGTGTCACAATCAAAGACCGTGACATTTTTATAAGATTGTTACGGTATTTGGCCGTGACACGTCCATGACAACCTTAGTTGTCATGGCCTTTGACCCTGACAAGACCGTAACAAAAATGAATCTTTTGTTGTCATGATTTTTTATCATGACAACGTTGGTCAGGTAAAGGGTACTATTTTGGCATTTTTGTTGTAGTGTATATACATACACATACATATACTCATGTATGAAAATGTTTTACTTTCTAAAACATTATTTATCCGATTAATTCATCTTAATCTTATAAAAGACTTGATCAAAAGTCATTTCTTTACCTAAACTACCATTTTCATTTTAACCGATTCACATTAAAATTTTCAATTAAAACTACCCTTCAAAAACATGCGATCACTGTGTTAAAAAATACTTATTTAGTCTTTGAAAACATTTAATAACACACTATTATGTTAATTATGGATCAAACCACTTAAGTTGCTTAACCACCCATTTTCCCACTTGGTTTACCTATCATTTATCGTATGGACATTAATCAATTTACACATTCCTCATCCATTTGAAAATTTACCGGAACATTCATTAACTCATTCAAATTAGGTTGTCTTAACATTTTTTCACCACAAAACTTATTTATTAATATGTTCCTTATTCCTTTATTTCATTCTCGAAATCTTCTAATAAACCACGTACTTTAATGGGTTACACACTGTCGACGACGCCACCATATACTCTAACCAGTTATTTTGAGTACTTACCTTAGGACTCCGAGCCCTCCTTAATTATTTCAGTGTCATCCGAGTTCCTTTTATGTGTTTTAACATTTTACAAATTTTCACATTATTCCTACTTTCCCTCTTATACTCGGCCGTAGCCAAACTCGGGATTTTACCCCAATTTGTGTTACACTTTGAAATTATCATTTCATGTCTTTTACACTTTAACCTTGATTTTTTTTCCAAATAATATTCATTTAGGACCAATTTGTTTAACATATTTTTCAACATTGTTATTTCATAAAAATGTTCCACTTTACATAAAATTATCATTTTACTCATTTGTTCCCAAACTCGTCTTTTACTTCATTTTCACAAGTGTTAATTTTTTCGAAACACTATCAAGTTACCCACACTAACTTATTAATTTTTTTAACACCTTAACACCCTTTTAATATTTGGAGTATCACTCTTCTCATGTTGTAAACCTCTTTGTTCGATTATTTCCTTTTTAATTAATAAGTGCACATACCAACTTCTCAATATCTAACTATTAACACATATCCAACACCTTTACTAACTATATTTCCATATTAAAGATTTCTTTACTTCCTTATTAAAGGAATCTAATTACACTTAAAGACTACTTTTATAACAAAATACCATTTCCTTTTTATCAATACATGTAATTTTACAACCTTACATTCATCACACCTTTAACCCCTTTTTACATGTTTTCAAGACTATAATTTCTTCTATTCTTATTTCTTATTTAAACCCATCAAAAACTCTTTTAAACTTGTTCACATATTTATTATCAAAATACTATAAGTTCATAAACATGAGAAGATGAAGTTTAGATCCTAAAATCCTAGTAAATGGGTTAAACATTTTTTTTCATTGTAGAAATTCGTAATACCTTCCAAAAATGCATTTTCAAGTAAAAAAAATATTTTTACTTCTTTCAAACCCAACCAATGTCCAACTTTTATAAAATCTACAATTTTACAATAAACTTTAAAACTTTATTTCATCAACGTTTTAACTGCTCAATTATCATTTTTAAACATTTTATTGCATAAAAATGTTTAACAATAATGTTGATACCAAATTTAGTCTGCTGACATGGCTCAATTGAGTGAAGACACGTGGCAATCTGCGTGGCAATAACAAACACTTTCGAACAACACCTTGACCCACTCAGATGCTCCGAGCAATAGATGCTCTCCGAGGAACCATACTGCAACGAGGAACTCTGCTTCCCCGATCAACTCAGACGCTCCGACCAACAAGAGCTCTCCGAGGAACTTTAATACACCGAGCAACTTATGAGTACCGAGCTACTTAGGGGGTCCGAGCTGCACCACGAACAAAGCATTAATAGCAGGATAACCAACAGATTAACTGCGCATTAAATGCTTATTATTATCACACATATGTATACGCCTAATGGACATCTATGTATTACCCTTTCACATGTACAACCTGAGGGCTATAAATACATTGTATCATCCTCATTGGAAGGGGATCGGGGAATTTCTTGACTAAACTTGTAATAAAGAATTCCCAAACAGTCAGTAATAATAGAAGCAGTGGACGTAGGCCATTCTTATAAGGCTGAACCACTTTAAAATTTCTTTGTCTAATTTTATTTTATCTGTGATTAAATAATTAGATATAATCTAATTTTTTACATCAACAGATTGGCGCCGTCTGTGGGAAACGACTGGTAATATCGTTTTTCATAAAAAAAAATTCATTACAAATGGCTGATAATCCAGAACCCAGCAATCGAAATGCTGGGAGCCCTCCAAATCCACCTGCTCCGCCAAACGTTCCAGATCTGGCTGGAATAATGACAAATCTGGCCCAGGGCCAGACAGCCATGCAAGAAACTATACGACAACTCATACAAAACCTTCATAGCAGAGTACCGCCCCATTCAGGACATCGAAGTGTTCAAAGAAATACCCGTTTACTTTCTTCGCGTACTAGGCGTACCGATTCATATCGTACTGAGGAGTCTGAAGATTTTTCTTATCAACTTGGATGAACTTCGTCAGTATGAGACACAAATACTGAATAACGTATCACTCTCTCTCCAGAAAGGACTAGTGCGCTAGAACGGTTAAGCAGGGTATCTCCTTTTGATCGATTAGGTCCTAGGAGGAACAAAAGTCCTCCTAAGGATGTGTCGAGGAGCTTTCAACGATCATTAGACTTAAGGAAAGGATCTGCCCAGTCGCGACGAGCTGTTCGTCAAGATAAATCACAGGAAGCCACCTCAACGCGATCAGTTGCTCGAACCAACATGCCCGAGGAAGGAAATGATGCGTGGAAAGGCTCTATTCAAAGGCTGGAAGACAGACTAGGGGAAGTAGCTAAGGCCAAGAACCCCCTACAACGAACTTTTGTTCAAGGGACACCCTTTGACAAGGCCATTGTGGATTTTCCCACACCGTCAAAGTTCAAAGCACCTGTTGTGACTCCCAAATATGATGGAAAGACCGACCCTGTTCTTCATATAGAACAATACCAAGCTGTAGCCGACATCTATGCTGTTCCAGATGAGATGAGATGCAGAGCATTCTCAGAAACTCTTACCGGATCTGCTCAAATATGGTACAATAATCTTCCTCGGGGTAAGATTTCAACTTTCGTTCAACTGGCCGAGTTATTCATTGGAAATTTCTGTTTTGGGGCAAAGCCAGTTAAACGAGTAGCGCATTTGTTAAGTGTTAGACTGAAAGCTAGTGATAGTACCAGAGATTATATAACTCGTTTTAATAACGAGAAACTCGAAGTCATTGATTATGAAGAAAAGACAACGATTATCGCCTTGATGAGTGGGTTGCTTCCCAACAAGTTGTACTACACTTTGGCCAAAGATCCACCCAGAACAATGTCAGAACTAATGGCTAAAGCAGCCAAGATCATGAATGTCGAGGAGGCTATGGCTGCGAAGAAGAATATGGACGCCAAAGAAACCAAGGTGGAAGGTGATAAAGTTAAGAAGAAAGAGCATAAGAACAATGGTGGTGACAAACAATCAAAAACAAGGTCGTCATGGGAGGTATTGAAGAAATTTGATAATTACACTCCTTTGAAGATAGACATCAACCATATTCTAGAAGAAATCAAGAACAACGAGGAATTAAACTGGCCAGAGAAAATGAAGGCAGACCCTAACAGGAGGAATAAGGCAAAATATTGCGATTTTCACAAAGATCATGGCCATATGACCAAAAATTGCATAGCTCTTTAGAATGAGATTGAAACACTTATTAGACGAGGAAAATTGGCAAAGTATGTTGATCGTAGAAATAAAATAAGAAACAACGATCGAACAAGAGAGAGGTCTAGATCTCCTCATCGAACAGAGAAGAACAAGAAAAGAGACAATGAAATTGATCCAGAAGATGACCCCGATCTTCCCAAGAGACCAAGGCAGCCAGAACATGAGGTATTTTCAATACGCTTTGGGTCATTTGATTGTAATGTTATTACAGATGGAGATGCAAGAGGAGGAGACCATACTGCAGAGAGAAAAGCTTACCTCTGTGAGGCTCAAGCTTGGTCATACATTCAACGAATAAATCTAACTGAGGAGGATCGCCCGAGAAAGGTAAACAAAGAGAAATTGGTCATTGGTTTCTCAAAGAACGACCTCGCAGGTGTTCTATATCCTCATGATGACCCATTGGTGATCAAAATGGGGATGAAGGAAGTAATGATTTCAAGAGTACTGGTAGACAATGGTAGCTCGGCAGACATCATGTTCTACTCGTGCTTCGACAGTTTAAATCTAAAGCTATCTCAACTGGAGCCTTATCATAGACCCCTCCTCAATTTTGTTGGCGAGAAAGTTTTTCCACTTGGGACGATCAAATTGGATATATTCATTGGTACATGGCCTGCTTGTCGAACCGAAAGAATACACTTCTTCGTGATGGATAAAAATATTCAATCAGCCTACAATATCATCATGGGAAGGGTAGGATTGAAGAAGTTCGAGGCAGTGCCATCTACGGTACATCAATGCCTAAAATTTCTAATAAATTTTGGAGTAGGAGTTGTGAAGGGTGATCAAAAAGTAGCTCTAGAATGTTACTATTCATCTACCGAGCAAGAGAAACTGGAGGAATTAAGGAAAAAGACTATTACCTATCAAGTGGAGGAAGGTGCAAAAATTAAAACATTGGATCCTAGAGATGAGTCCCAACTCGTGAAAGGCCAGGTGGTGGACGCTACTGAAAACATCATTCAGGACGACGAACACCCTAAACGAACAACTCAAATAGGTTCGTCGTTGGAGGCCTCACTAAAATAGAAATTGATAACTTTCCTAAGAAGCAGAAAGCAAACTTTTGCATGGAGTCATAAGGATATGCCCGGAATAAACCCAAATTTCTTATGTCACGAACTCAACGTGAATAAGGAGATCAAGCCAGTAAAGCAGAAAAGAAGAGTATTCAGTCCCGAGAAGAATCAAGCAATACAGGAAGAGGTCGAGAAGCTCCAGAAAGTTTGCTTTATTGAAGATGTTAAATATCCAGACTTGTTAGTAAATGTGGTGATGGTAAAGAAAAAGAACAACAAATGGAGGATGTGTGTAGATTTCACCGACCTCAACAAAGCATGCCCAAAGGACCACTTTCCCTCGCCCCGAATTGATCAATTAGTAGATGCTACCTCGGGACACGAGTTATTGAGCTTCATGGACATTTATTCTGGATACAACCAGATTAAGATGAAACCTGAAGACAAGGAGAGTACTTCTTTCATTACCCCTAGGGGAACTTACTGTTATAATGTTATGCCTTTTGGTTTGAAAAATGCAGGTGCAACATATCAGCGGCTGATGAATAAGGTGTTTGCAGAACAAATCAGCTGCAATATGGAAGTCTATGTTGATGATATACTGACAAAGAGCAAGAAAGCTGCTGATCATCTAGTTGACTTAGGCCAGACCTTTTATCAACTAGATAAATATCAAATGAAGCTGAACCCGACGAAGTGCATATTTGGAGTGCTAGAAGGCATGTTTTTCGGGTACATTTTTAATCAACGAGGCATTGAAGCAAACCCTGAAAAGATCAAAGCTCTATTAGAGATGCGATCTCCAATGACGAAGAAAGAAGTGCAAAGTCTTACAGGACGAGTAGCAGCACTCAACAGATTCGTATCGCGAGCAACTGATAGATGTCTCCCATTCTTCAAAACGCTCCGAAAGACTTTTGAGTGGAATCATGAATGTGAGAAGGCTTTTTAAGACTTGAAGAAATATCTGGGAGCACCTCCACTATTGTCCAGGCCAGTGATGGGAGAAAAATTATACTTGTATCTGGAAGTGTTAGAGAATGCAGTTAGTTCGGCATTAATAAGAGTGGAGAATGGAGTGCAAAAACCGATTTATTACACTAGCAGAGCCTTCCGAGGAGCAGAGATCAGATATCCAAAGCTGGAAAAATTGGCACTAGCATTGATCGAGGAAAGTAGAAGAATGAGGCCATACTTCCAGGCTCATACTATAGTCGTATATACCGATATGCCATTGAGGCAAGCTCTTCATAAACCAGAAAAATCAGGAAGATTGATGTATTGGGCAATAGAGCTCGGTGAATATGACATAATTTATGATCCCAGATCATCGCTTAAAGGGCAAGCAGTAGTAGCTTTTATAGCAGAGTTCACCTATCCTGATACCACCGAGGAGCAAAAGCTGCTCACCGATCAACCTGTGGATGTTACAGAATCATCAAACTCAAGCCCAGACCAACTTAGGTTAGTAAAAGGGCAAGAAGTGATGATCGACGAACAAAAAGAAATATTAGGAGAGGGTGAAAGGAAGCAACAAATTTTCCACCGAGGAACTCTGTCAGATCAGAAATATGAAGAAGAGTTACCTATATGGAGTTTATATGTGGATAACTCATCTTGCACAATAGGCTGTGGCGTAGGGATTGTTCTTAATAGTCCAGACGAGGTTAACATGGAATATGACCTACGCTTCCAATTCAAAGCTATGAATAATGAGGCTGAATATGAAGCCATAATTGCAGGTCTTAGTTTGGCAAAAACCATGGGGGCAGAGCAGGTTATTGTCATCAGTAACTCGCAATTGATCATAAATCAAATGATGGGAGTATATGCAGCCAGAGGAGAATTAACGATCAGGTACCATGCAAAGGCAAGGGAATTGGTATCAGAATTTGCTTCTATTCAACTGGTCAGAATACCAAGAATGAAGAATGCGAGGGCCGACGCCTTAGCTCGATTAGCATCAGCTACTCGTACCGAGCTATGAAGAGCAATCCCAATTGAAGTTTTAGCTGGTCGGAGTATAGATGAAGATTTGACGATGAATTTTATTACCCTTAATTTAGGACCATCTTGGATGGATTCCATCAGGGCATATATTGAGGAGGGGGAATTACCAACTGACAAACTTGTAGCCAAAAAACTGAAGTTTAAAGCTGCTCGTTATGTACTGAATAATGGTATTCTGTACAGACGAGGAATTATAGAAGGTTTGCAAAGATGTGTGCATCCCATCGAGGTGAAAGACTTGATTGAAGAGATCCATGAAGGGTCCTGTGGAGCCCATGTAGCAGGTCGGACGCTTTTGCAAAAGGTTATGACGTAAGGATACTACTGGCCAACAGTGAGGGCTAATTGTATAGCCTACGCCAAGAAATGTGACAAGTGTCAACGCTTCTCCACTATCCGAAGAACTCCCCAAGCGTTTTTGACACCCATTACTTCCCCTTGGCCATTTTCTATGTGGGGAATTGACTTGGTCGGACCACTTCCAATGACCAGAGGAAGATTTAAATATCTCGTCGTCGTAGTGGATTATTTTACCAAGTGGGTAGAAGCTGAGCCTCTTGTCGACATGACGTACGAGAAGGTGTATCAATTTATTTGGAAAAATATCATCTGTAGATATGGTCTTCCCCATGCATTCATTACCGACCATGGAACACAATTTGACAACGAGGAGTTCGTTGCCTATTGTCATCAGTCAAATATCTTGAAGATCCACTCGGCACCAGGCCATCCCCAAAGCAATGGACAAACTGAAGTAATAAACAGAACACTACTGAATGGCTTGAAGAAATAACTGAATGACGCGAAAGAAAATTGGATCAATGATCTACAATCAGTACTATGGGCTTACCGAACTACTCCCCGAGCAGCAACATGGGAATCTCCGTATATGCTGGCATTTGGAAGTGAAGTCGTTATACCTGCCGAGTTGGGTCTCCCGACACACAGAGTACTGAATTTCAATTCCCCTGTTAGCGACTTAATGAGAAGATTGGATTTAGACATGCTCGAGGAAGTTAGAGAAGAAGCAGCCATCAGGAATGCTGCTTACCAACAACGAACAGCTTTGTTCTACAACAAGAGAGTAAAGAAGAGCGACCTGAAAGAAGGAGACTATGTGCTAAGGAAAGTGATTCAAAAGCACAACAAATTGGAAGCAAACTGGCATGGACCTCACCGAGTTACAGAAGTTGTTCGACCAGGAACCTACAGAATAGCAACTTTAGAAGGGCAGGAGTTTAAGAATGCATGGAATGCAGAACACTTGCGCAAGTATTATCAGTGATGTAAACTATCATGTAATACATTTTTGTTAGTATGAATAAAGTGACAATGTTCTGCCCAGTTCTCTCCTTTTGTTGGATTTTTTTGCGGAATACTAGTGCTACACACTACTCAGCAAAACTCAGACTACTCAAAACTATTCCTAAAAATGCTAACTAAGGTTGGTTAGGAAGAAAAACTATTCCTAAAAATGCCAACTAAGGTTGGTTAGGAAGAAAAACTATTCCTAAAAATGCCAACTAAGGTTGGTTAGGAAGAAAATCTATTTCTAAAAATGCCAACTAAGGTTGGTTAGGAAGTAAAACTATTCCTAAAAATGCAAATTCCTAAAAATGCCAACTAAGGTTGGTTAGGAAGTAAAACTATACCTAAAAATGCCAACTAAGGTTGGTTAGGAAGAAAAACTATTCCTAAAAATGCCAAATAAGGTTGGTTAGGAAGTAAAACGATTCCTAAAAATTCCACCTAAAGTTGGTTAGGAAGTAAAACTATTCCTAAAAATGCCAACTAAGGTTGGTTAGGAAGAGAAACTATTCCAAAAAGTGCCAAAGTTGGTCGGTAAGAAAAAACCCACTAACTGTAATTGGTCGAGAAGGAAAATTTACCGACCTTGGTTGGTCGAAAACATTTTATGAGTACGAGAAAGTTGTCGAGCAAAATTTTTTATACTCGTAACTTTTCAAATTACTACCAAGTTGGTCGAGAAACAAAACATCATTAAGTTTGGTAAAGTTGTCAAATGATTACGACAAATTCAAATTGGTCGACAATAAGTTTTAATCAACTCTAAGTTGATCGACAAATAACACAATGTTGTTATCTTTTTAACAGATATACATATATAAAAAGTTTTACAACCACAAGGCAATGGCAATCAAGATTGAGAGCAAAAATAAAAGTCTTTCATTAAATCCAAAAACAGAATACATTGAGAATGAAATGCAAATTAATTATTACATCGAGATTCCTATTCTATTGGTTTCTTCCCCTCTGCTTTTGAAACAGGTTCCTCGCCAGCAGGAGGATCGTTTAAAGAATAAGGGGATTTTATGAAATTAAGATCCTTAAGCATCCTGATGTTCATCACAGATGGTCGATCGAGTAGGTGCTTGGGGCGAGATATTTCAGCATTGGAATGGAGACTATAATCGCCGAGGTATTTGGAAATCAAACACTGAGGGATTGCCCGGGCAGGGATCCAGCTCATGTCGAGTTTGAAGGGTGGCACTGGCAAGTCGAGCAACCCAGGATTATGATAATCCCACAAGTAGTGGCCTTGTTCCAGTTTCAGTACACCCAGGGCATTCAACCACCCTTGTTTGTAACCTTCATTATTCGCATTTTGGATCCGATCATCCAAATGGTAAAGGGCCGCATTGTAGCCAGCCATCCAAAATTCTTTGGGTTGCTTGTGGAACTGATAAGTCAACCTTTCCAACTACTCGTGAAGACTTTTTATAAATAGTTCATTATTCTCCAGGGCAGACTTCTGTGCAGAAAGCTGCTCATCCAGATTCCTGATCTTCTTAGACATCTCAGCCAATGCCTGGTTCTTTGCCATCAGTTGGAAGGCCTGGTTTTCCAGAGCAGATTGAGTTCTCTGTTCCTCGACAGTAATCCGAGCAGCTCTTGCTCGTCCCTGAGTAGATGTAAAAGGTCCAGCTCTCCTCAAGGTTTCTATTTCATCCCTCAAGTTGGCGTTTTCGACCTCCAAGAAAGAGAATCCCTCGTCGTTCATAGGGACCAAAGCGTTTGAGGTGGAAGCTAAAGACTTCAACTGAGACACCTCTCTTTATAGGTTATTATTTTCCTGCTCTAAAAACTTAGCTATCTGTCTGTGCTCTTTGACCTCACCCTTTAAAGTTCTCTCCCTCACATCGTAAGCAGCAAACAGTTTATCGTATCCCTTATCGGCACTGAGTTGTTGATACTTCTTCTCACATCCTTCGTGCAAAAGGGCTGTAGATTCCTTATATTGTTGTTGAAGCTCTTCAAGAGTCCCTTGGAGATCTTCAATCATTTCATAATATGCTACATTGTTAGCCACTGCACGGTCAAGCAGGCACTTCAAATACTGGTAGGCTAAAATTGCTTGCTCTGAAGCACCTTGACCGAGGATGTCAACGATTTGTGCTGCACTCATATATGTATGTCCATCTTTGAAGTACTCATTGCATTGCCTCAACAATTTTGTATCATGAGCAGACAATAACTCCATCCTGGCCATAAACTAGTAAAGGAAGAGAAAGCAAGAATCAATAAGAGTTCAAACACAGCATGAAGAAGAGAAACAAAAGTATGAATAGGCGAAACTTCAAATTTTATTACATCATAAAGGGGAAGTACAAAATTCAGAGTTGCATTTGATAAAGAAAAATAAACAGAGAGAAAAATCCAAACAACTCTACACCTTTTCCTTGTCTCCCAAACTTTCTCGGGAGGCTGGGACGAGGAGGTACACTACACCAAAACTGGCGATTGGTCATGGCCAAAATCACTGACCAAAACTGTGGGTCGTGGACTTGGGCCGTGACCATTTCGGGCGTGACCATTTTCGTGGGTCGCGGCCCAAGTCCGTGACCAAAAAATGGTCACGGCCAAGAGGGGTCACGTCAGATGGTCGCGGACTTTGGCCGTGACCCATGCCGTGACGGGTCGCGGCCCTCATCCGCGACCCACAACAGTGAAAAATTGGTCGCGGCCAAAGTCCGCGACCCAAGTCCGTGACAAAAATAAAATAAAAAAATTCGAAAACTGTGACAAATTGGTCGCGGCCAAAGTCCGCGACCCACTTCCGTGATAAAAAAAATAAAAAAAATTGGTCGCGGCCCTCATCCGTGACTCACAGCCGTGACAAATTAGTCGCGGCCAAGGTCCGCGACCCACGTCCGTGACAAGAAAAATTAAAAAAAATTGGTCGCAGCCCTAGTCCGCGACCCATAACCGTGACAAAAAAAAAATGGTCGCGGACTTTGGCCGCGACCATTTTTAAGCGCGACAAAAAAAATAAAAATGGTCATGGACAAAGTCCATGACCATATTTATCTATAATTTAAAAAAAATGTATTTTTTTTGTCCAATCCTAAAATTGGGGGTCCTGTGAGTGCACCGTCGGTTGCTACGAGATGTTACAAATATTTATTATAGGCAAAACAATAAAAAAAATCACAAATTGCGAATTGAGAATGTTGTTAATAAAAAAATATATATACAAACTTAAAAATATTACACGTCTTAATAATTCACAGACAAAAAAAAAAATTGGGCAGAGTTTCCTCTATTTTCTTGGCATTCCAAAACCTGTAAATGAAAAACCTGCTTATTATAAAGCCCGCACGGCTATAAAATTCAACAATCAAGTTATAAAAGCCCGCACGGCCATAAAACTAAATAATAAAAGCCTACACGGCTATAACACATAAAAAACATTATCCTGAATGTCCACAACATATAAACAATCTACATGTTGTAAACCATTGCCTCCTTCATTTGTTCCACGTGCAAAAATCCTACAAATGATAGGATACAAAATACAAAAATATCAGTAACCAAGTAGTTTTACAAAAAAATTAATCAAGCTGAAAAATTGCATATATGAGTTAAAATTATCAGTAACCAAGTAGAAATATGAAAATTACCGTCGTTTTGAGAGGTGTTTGTAGGAGGTGTTGGTGCCACCCACGGGGCCGTTCGAGGGTTGTTTCGAGTTTTCATCCACAAACGCCATGTTTTGCTTAAGTGTAGAAATACGCAAATTACGGTCGTATTCTCAAACCGGGAGACCCGCGGCTAAGAGGTTAGTTCCTACGAGTTACATTGGTCCCGTGGGAGGTGTTGGTGCCACCCACAGGGCCGTTCGGGGGCTGTTTTGAGTTTTCACCCTCTAACGTCATGTTTTTAAGTCTAAGTGTAGAAATAAGCAAATTACCGTCGTACTCTCAAACCGAAAGACCCGTGGCTGCGGGGCCGGTTCCTACGAGTTACGTTGGTCCCGTGGGAGGTGTTGGTGCCACCCACGGGGCCGTTCGGGGGCTGCTTCGAGTTTTCACCCTCTAACGCCATGTTTGCTTAAGTGTAGAAATACGCAAATTACCGTCGTATTCTCAAACCGGGAGACCCGCGGTTGCGAGGTCAGTTCCTACGAGTTACGTTGGTCCCGTGGGAGGTGTTGGTGCCACCCACGGGGCCGTTCGGGGCCTGTTTCGAGTTTTCACCCTCTAACGTCATGTTTTTAAGCCTAAATCTAGAAATAAGCAAATTACCCTCGTACTCTCAAATTGGGAGACCCGTAGCTGCAGGGTCGGATCCTACGAGTTACGTTGGTCCCGTGGGAGGTGTTGGTGCCACCCACGGGGCCGTTCGGGGGCTGTTTTGAGTTTTCACCCTCTAACGCCATGTTTTTAAGCCTAAGTCTTGAAATGTGAAAATTACCGTATTACTCTCAAACCGGGAGACCCGCGGCTGCGAGGTCAGTTCCTATGAGTTACGTTGGTCCCGTGGGAGGTGTTGGTGCCACCCACGGGGCCGTTCGGGGGCTGTTTCGAGTTTTCACCCTCTAACGCCATATTTTGCTTAAGTCTAGAAATACGCAACTTACCGTCGTATTCTCAAACCGGGAGACCCGCGGCTGCGAGGCCAGTTCCTACGAGTTACGTTGGTCCCGTGGGAGGTGTTGGTGCCACCCACGGAGCCGTTCGGGGGCTGTTTCGAGTTTTCACCCTCTAACGTCATGTTTTTAAGCCTAAGTCTAGAAATAAGCAAATTATCGTCGTACTCTCAAATCTGGAGACCCGCGGCTGCGGGGTCGGTTCCTACGAGTTACGTTGGTCCCGTGGGAGGTGTTGGTGCCACCCACGGGGCCGTTCGGGGGCTGTTTCGAGTTTTCACCCTCTAACGCCATGTTCTTAAGCCTAAGTCTGGAAATATGAAAATTACCGTATTACTCTCAAACCGGGAGACCCGCGGCTGCGAGGTCAGTTCCTATGAGTTACGTTGGTCCCGTGGGAGGTGTTGGTGCCACCCACGGGGCCGTTCGGGGGCTGTTTCAATTTTTCACCCTCTAACGCCATCCGTTCGAGGGTTGTTTCGAGTTTTCACCCTCTAACGTCATGTTTTTCAGTCTAAGTCTAGAAATAAGAAAATTACCGTCGTACTCTCAAACCAGGAGACCCGCGGCTACAGGGTCGGTTCCTACGAGTTACGGTGGTCCCGTGGGAGGTGTTGGTGCCACCCACGGGGCCGTTCGGGGGCTGTTTCGAGTTTTCACCCTCTAACGCCATGTTTTTAAGCCTAAGTCTTGAAATATGAAAATTACCGTATTACTCTCAAATCGGGAGACCCGCGGCTGCGAGGTCAGTTCCTACGAGTTACGTTGTCCCGTGGGAGGTGTTGGTGCCACCCACGGGGCCGTTCGGGGGTTGTTTCGAGTTTTCACCCTCTAACGCCATGTTCTGCTTAAGTGTAGAAATACGCAAATTACCATCGTATTCTCAAACCGGGAGACCCGCGGCTGCGAGGTCAGTTCCTACGAGTTACGTTGGTCCAGTGGGCGGTGTTGGTGCCACCCACGGGGCCGTTCGGGGGCTGTTTCGAGTTTTCACCCCCTAACGTCATGTTTTTAAGCCTATGTCTAGAAATAAGCAAATTACCATCATACTCTCAAACCGGGAGACCCGCGGCTGCGGGGTCGGTTCCTACGAGTTACGTTGGTCCCGTGGTAGGTGTTGGTGCCACCCATGGGGCCGTTCGGGGGCTGTTTCGAGTTTTCACCCTCTAACGCCATGTTTTGCTAAAGTGTAGAAATACGCAAATTACCGTATTACTCTCAAATCGGGAGACCCGTGGCTGCGAGGTCAGTTCCTACGCATTACGTTGGTCCCGTGGGAGGTGTTGGTGCCACCCACGGGGTCGTTCGGGGGCTGTTTCGAGTTTTCACCCTCTAACTCCATGTTTTGCTTAAGTGTAGAAATACGCAAATTACCGTCGTATTCTCAAATCGGGAGACCCGCGGCTGCGAGGTCAGTTCCTACGAGTTACGTTGGTCCCGTGGGAGGTGTTGGTGCCACCCACGGGGCCGTTCGGGGGCTGTTTCGAGTTTTCACCCTCTAACGTCATGTTTTTAAGCCTAAGTCTAGAAATAAGCAAATTACCGTCGTACACTCAAACCGGGAGACCCGCGGCTGCGGGGTCGGTTCCTACGAGTTACGTTGGTCCCGTGGGAGGTGTTGGTGCCACCCACAGGGCCGTTCAGGGTCTATTTCGAGTTTTCACCCTCTAACGCCATGTTTTTAAGCCTAAGTCTTGAAATATGCAAATTACCATTTTACTCTCAAACCGGGAGACCCGCGGCTGCGAGGTTTGTTGCTACGAGTTACGTTGGTCCCGTGGGAGGTGTTGGGGCCACCCACGGGGCCGTTCGGGGGTTGTTTCGAGTTTTCACCCTCTAACGCCATGTTTTTAAGCCTAAGTCTAGAAATAAACAAATTACCATCGTACTCTCAAACCAGGAGACCCGCGGCTGCGGGGTCGGTTCCTACGAGTTACGTTGGTCCCGTGGGAGGTGTTAGTGCCACCCACGCGGCCGTTCGGGGGCTGTTTCGAGTTTTCACCCTCTAACGTCATGTTTTTAAGCCTAAGTCTAGAAATTAGCAAATTACCGTCGTACTCTCAAACCGGGAGACCCGCGGCTGTGGGTTCAGTTCCTACGAGTTACGTTGGTCCCGTGGGAGGTGTTGGTGCCACCCACGGGGCCGTTCGGGGGTTGTTTCTAGTTTTCACCCTATAACGCCATGTTTTTAAGCCTAAGTCTAGAAATAAGAAAATTACCGTCGTACTCTCAAATCGGGAGACCCACGGCTGCGGGGTCGATTCCTACGAGTTACGTTGGTCCCGTGGGAGGTGTTGGTGCCACCCACGGGGCCGTTCGGGGGCTGTTTCGAGTTCTTACCCTTTAACGCCATGTTTTTAAGCTTAAGTCTAGAAATATGCAAATTACCTTCATATTCTCAAACCGGGAGTCCCGCGGTTGCAGGGACAGTTCCTACGAGTTATATTTGTCTCGTGGGAGGTGTTGGTGCCACCCACGGGGCCGTTCGGGGGCTGTTTCGAGTTTTCACCCTCTAACGCCATGTTTTTAAGCCTAAGTCAAGAAATAAGCAAATTACCGTCGTACTGTCAAACCGGGAGACCCGCGGCTGCGAGGTTAGTTGCTACGATTTGCGTTGGTCCCGTGGGAGGTGTTGGTGCCACCCACCGGGCCATTTAGGGGTTGTTTCGTGTTTTCACCCTCTAACGCCATGTTTTTAAGCCTAAGTTTTGAAATATACAAATTACTGTATTACTCTCAAACCAGGAGACCCGCGGCTACGAGGTCAGTTCCTAGGAGTTACGTTGGTCCCGTGGGAGGTGTTGGTGCCTCCCACGGGGCCGTTCGAGGGCTGTTTCGAGTTTTCACCCTCTAACGCCATGTTTTGCTTAAGTGTAGAAATATGCAAATTACCGTCTTATTCTCAAACCGGGAGACCCGCGGCTGCGAGGTCAGTTCCTACGAGGTATGTTGGCCTCGTGGGAGGTGTTGGTGCCACCCACGGGGCCGTTCGGGGGATGTTTCGAGTTCTCACCCTCTAATGTCATGTTTTTAAACCTAAGTCTAGAAATCAGCAATTACCGTCGTACTCTCAAATCGGGAGACCCGCGGCTGCGGGGTCGGTTCCTACGAGTTACGTTGGTCCCGTGGGAGGTGTTGGTGCCACCCACGGGGCCGTTCGGCGGCTGTTTCGAGTTTTCACCCTCTAACGCCATGTTTTGCTTAAGTGTAGAAATACGCAAATTACCATCGTATTCTCAAACCGGGAGACCCGCGGCTGCGAGGTCAGTTCCTACGAGTTACGTTGGTCCCGTGGGAGGTGTTGGTGTCACCCACGGGGCCGTTCGGGGGCTGTTTCGAGTTTTCACCCTCTAACGCCATGTTTTACTTAAGTGTAGAAATACGAAAATTACCGTCGTATTCTCAAACCGGGAGACTCGCGGCTGCGAGGTCAGTTACTACGAGTTACGTTGGTCCCGCGGGCGGTGTTGGTGCCACCCACGGGACCATTCGGGGGCTGTTTCGAATTTTCACCCTCTAACGTCATATTTTCAAGCCTAAGTCTAGAAATAAGAAAATTACAGTCGTATTCTCCAACCGGGAGTCCCGCGGCTGTGGGGTCAGTTCCTACGAGTTACATTGGTCCCGTGGGAGGTGGTGGTGCCACCCACGGGGCCGTTAGAGGGCTGTTTCGAGTTTTCACCCCCTAACTCCATGTTTTTAAGCCTAAGTCTAGAAATATGCAAATTACTGTCGTACTCTCAAACCGGGAGACCCGCGGCTGCGGGGTCAGTTCCTACGAGTTACATTGGTCCCGTGGGAGGTGTTGGTGCCACCCACGGGGACGTTCGAGGGCTGTTTCGAGTTCTTACCCTCTAACGCCATGTTTTTAAGCCTCAGTCTAGAAATATGCAAATTACCGTCGTATTCTCAAACCGGGAGTCCCGCGACTACGGGGTCAGTTCTTACGAGTTACATTGGTCCCGTGGGAGGTGATGGTGCCACCCCACGGGGACGTTCGGGAGCTGTTTCTAGTTCTCATCCCCTAACGCCATGTTTTTAAGCCTAAGTCTAGAAATATGGAAATTACAGTCGTACTCTCAAACCGAGAGACCCACGGCTGCGGGATCAGTTCCTATGAGTTACATTGGTCCCGTGGGAGGTGTTGGTGCCACCCACGGGGACGTTCGGGGGCTGTTTCGAGTTCTCACCCTCTAACGCCTTGTTTTTAAGCCTAAGTCTATAAATATGCAAATTACAATCGTATTCTCAAACCGGGAGTCCCGCGGCTGCGGGGTCAGTTCCTACGAGTTACATTGGTCCCGTGGGAGGTGTTGGTGCCACCCACGGGGACGTTCGGGGGTTGTTTCGAGTTTTCACCCTCTAACGCCATGTTTTTAAACCTAAGTTATGATATATGCAAAGTATCCTCTGATTCTCAAATCGGGAGTCCCGTGATAGTGTGTCCTATTCATACGAGTTACATTGGTTCCGTGCAAGGTGTTGATGCCTCTAACGGGACCGTTTGGTGGATGTTTCGGGTTTCTCCCCTCTAACGCCATGCTTTTAAGCTTAAGTCTACACATTTTCAAATTATCGTCATATTCCCAAACCGGGAGTCTAAAATATTTTCAACATATTATCTAATAATTATCCCGTACTCCGTCTAATTATCCCATACTCCTTCTAACATACTATCCAACAACAAGCAACAACCAATAATTATCTAACAGCCAAACCAAACAAAATCAATAATTATCCCGTACTCCTTCTATCATCTAAAAGATTTAATAGATAATGCATATCAATTACATAACTACTTTTGTTAAAGTAAAGCATAGCAGATCTAACCTGCAACAATAGCAATAGGGAATGTTCTTCTCCTTGATCCGAAACAACACATTGCCAATGTAGAACTGTGCTGGAGCATACATGGGAATGTTTTTTACTGGCCGTCTAGCATGCATAACACAATATTTTTTAGAAATATAAATTGGAGCAATAGCACACTGATATTAAAATGAGTCCCAACAAAATATACAATATATTCCCCAGAAGCATAGTTAGATTTATTAAAAAAAAATCTAACGGAATCCAAAAAAGCCATTCCAGTAAAACTACAATTTTGGTTGAATTAGGAACATAGTCATTCTGCAAAGTTCAAATTAGACTCACAACACTAAATCGAATAATTAGAAGAATAATTATATAAAGACATGACATTTCGCGGACAAATCTGAATATGCTTAGAGAGAGTACCTAAGGTCCTTTTCGCAGATGGTCTTGCATTTAAACCTGAATTTCCATTGGGATTTTGAAAACAAAAGCATTAAATAAGTAACATCCTTGGAAGAAGAAAAAAACACGAAAGAAAATTATACAAACACCGACTCGTCCTCTAGAACTGGCACCAATCTGAGGATACTTCAATATAGTCCAATCAAATACATAGTCAAATTGATAACCTACAAAGTGGGACAAAATCAGATATAAAAGATGAGAATATATAACTACCGAAAGCCTAAATACTCATATAGTACATAAAAAATAAAAATAAAACTCGTTTACTTGCTTTAAAAAACTTATAGTTATACTTTCACGAATAAATAAGTCTCGAACAATACCCGATTAAACCCAAGTCATATCAGCAAAGCGAGAGTGGCTAGTCAGTCTCCCACTTTAATAAATCTAAACCGAGCAAATACGCATTTGATATTGCAGGATATGAATTAAAAAAATGCAGAACATTGGATATATGCGTATATATGCCCACTTTCAAAATGAATTAGTGAAATTTGACTCTAGAAAAATATAGAACATCACTCATCTTTGCGAATAGGCACAATGCTTCAATGATAAGAAATATGTAAGTGAGCAATTTTGAAAACCTTCAAACTTTGAGGTATTTACTCAAACACTTGGGCACTAATTGCAGGGCATTATAACAAAATAATAATAAAAAGTTTGTTTAACTTCAATACATTACAAATTTTGATTTTAGACTTTAATCCAGATTAATACGTTTATTAGATTTTAGTCATACTAAATTGATTGATTTGGAATAATGTCTAGAATAAAAAATTAGTAATATATTTAAGTAAAAAAACGAATAATAATAATAATAATAATAATAATAATAATAATAATAATAATAATAATAATAATAATAATAATAATAATAATAATAATAATAATAATAGTAATAACGCAAAGCATGAAAATTTTAGCTCTATAAACTTCTTAACAAACTAGAGACTACTACGATGCTCAAACTCACCAATCCTAACAGTTTAGCATTCAACAGCACAGTGTTGAAATTAAATAATCGAACACGCACAGTGTTGAAAGCCAATGAATTTGAAAGTAACATAAAATTGAATTTGATAACAACACGAACATGCACATGTACATAAACATACCTGGAGATTTGATTTGGAAAGTCTGCAATTTCGAATGGTAGGATCGGGAGCGAAGAATCCATGGGGAAACAAGAAGGCGCAGACACGATCCATGGGGAGCGAACCCCCGACGCGACGACTCCAACCTCCGTCCAACCTTTATCGCCCACCGCCTCTCACCTAGAAAGGCCGATTCCAAACCCCCCGACGCGACTCCCTACCGGAACCACTTTCGGTCGATCTGAGCTTTTTTTTAAGCAATGCGTCGTCTAGGGATTTGAGAGTGAGTGCCATTTTCACGATCGATGAAGGAGGTGAGGAAGTGAGTGCCATTTTCGACGTTGGTTGTGTCTTTTTCACAGTTTGGGGAACAAGATGAGCGGGGAAATTGAGAATTTGAGACGAGCTGTATTGTTTTAGGTTTAACACTAGTCACGGCTTAGAGCCGTGACCCACCCACCACGACCCATTAATGAAGCTAAGTGGGAGGTATACCGCCTATTGGTCACGGTCTACAGCCGTGACCCATAACAAGAAATGGTCACGGCCCATAGTCGTGACCCTCAATCTGTGATGCGCGACCTTTTTTATCAACCCTAGTGCTTGAATGAGGGATGGTCACGGCCCATAGCCGTGACCCACACCCAGAAATGGTCACGGCCCTAAGACGTGACCCTCAATGTGTGTACTCTCTTCTTCATCATGCCATGGGTCACGGACTTGGGCCGTGACCCATCCGCGACCAAGCTTGGAGGGAATTTTAGCGCGAGTTTGGCGCCAAGATGGTCATAACCTGGTCACGGCCCAAGTCCGCGATCACCGTGGTCACGGATTTGGGCCGTGACCACTTCGAGAGCATCGATAATTTAGTGTGATAATAAATATGGTCACGCCAAATATTGAGTGGGTCACGGCCCAAGTCCGCGACCAGCTGGTCGCGGACTTGGGCCGTGACTCACTGGGCGTGACCATTCGCAGGATTTGGTGTAGTGGTAGGTTGCTCGGATGGAACAGATGGTTGCTCGGGGAGTGCTGGAAGTTGCTCGTTTGAAACAATGCATGGTTGAAGTTGCTTGCTGGTCGACTGGATAGCAGGGGAATGAGGAATTTGATCTCCCATCACCATGGAGGATTCCTCAGAGGCGGCTTCGTCCTCTTCTTCTTCTTCAGGAGTTGGAGGGGGGCCCGGGATGTGTCGCTGAAACAGGTTAAAATTTTCATCGACCTTCATCTCTTGCAGAGCAGTGACCCAGCCATCCCTAAAGTATTTGTGGCTACCATATTCCACTTGCGACATCATGGCAGCCAGACCTTTATTCCACCCCTTATCCCAGCCAGTGCTGAAAGACTTTTTTACAGACAACTTCCTTTTTTCTTTTTCCAAGGAAAGCTTCTTGGAAAGAAGATCCTCGGTAGCCTTCAGCTTATTCTCTATTTCTTCCTTTTGACGACCTACTTCACGAATTCGGCCCAACTCTTCTTCAGCATTTTTGAGCTTACTTTCAAACTCCTTAGCATTTTTGAGCTTTTCATCGAGCTCTTTATTCTTCTCTTCTAAGCTTTTTACTTTTTTCTCCAAACCTTTGGAGACTTCAACAACTTGGTTTCTCTCCTGCTCGGTGGAACCAAGTTTCTCCTCCCAAACAGCCTTGTCATCATCATACTTCTGACGAGAATCTTTTAAAGACTGCGTCAGGCCCACCAAAGCTTCCTCTACACCAGACGAGGAGCTTGAAGCTTTAATAGATTCATCTTTCTTTAAAATAGTATTAAAACAGGTCACCAACTGGGAAAAAAAATCATATCAAGTCAGTGCACAGATGTAACAAGGGAAAAATGAAAGTTGAGGACAATGATACTTACAGAAGCTATATGACGAGCAGCTAATGAGGTAACCATGTCCCGAGAAAGATTTTCTTCCATACCTTGGATCTCGGGAATGATCTAAGACTTCACCGAGCTCATGGCAGAGCTCGGGGTAACAAAAATTGGAACACCACTTCCAGTAATCGGGGGCTGAGAGATGGATTCAGCCAAATTGACCGAGGAGCTCTTCTTCAGCTTCCTCAGGGGAACATGAATGGTCTCGACTAACGATGTAGTCTTAGTCGGAGAGGTAACAATCACCTTGCTTGGAACAGCGGGCTTGCTCGGAGCCACTGGGGGCTTCTCGGGAACTTTCACAGTAGTAGCCGTAGGGGGTGCATCAATCTTCTTTGTCCCCTCTTCTAGAACATCATGTTTACTTCTCTTTGCCTCTCTAGCAACAGAGGCATATTTCTCGAAGATGGAAGGAGCTCTTCTTTTCTTCATTCTTTCACTCAGAGGGATATGAGACTCAGGCGAAGAACTTGCAGAAGCAGGTACTGGTTCTACTTCACTTATCATCGGAAGAGCAGTAAAAGATGAGGTGTAACTCTTATACTGCAACAAATATGAATCTGACCTGATATGCTCGTCAGCAACAGTCTGATGCAAACTCCAGATAAGTTTTAGATGTGTTAAATTAACTTCTATCTCTTTTGGAGACTTTCTTTTGCTGTCAACTGCAAATAAATGAAAATTAAAATATCAGTGACACATTTTATCAAACACAAAGGAAGCATAATTTCAAAAATAAAATAAAATAAAAACAACCTATCCCATTGCCATAGGGAGGACATCTAGGACCCTAGTACACATCATTTCCAGTCAATGGAGGGTGTTTCCAATTTTTCATAATAACCCCGTGCTCGAAGTAGTCCCTATTGGCATCTGAGAGATTGACCACTAAATCCGTATTTAAAAACCTAGTTTTTAAATAAAAAGTATTGTCACCAATAGCCCATCTATAACAGAACATAATTTCTGGAATTCCTATATGAGTTCCATGAATTTGATTTAATCTATGAACTCCGTTAACTATTCTCCACGTATTGGGGGCTATTCTTACAGTAACCACGTCAAAATATTGATAAAATTCCAGACATAAAGGGTTTGGGGGAAAAGAAAAGCCACATTCAGTGACAAAGAGATTGGGGAACCAATGTCCCTCAGTTAAACGAAAATAATTTGAAGGCTCAAAAAGTTCCTCCAAAATAACCCATAAAGGAATAGAGAAATCAGAACGAAACTTATCAAGCGACTCTACAGGGTAAACCATGATGAGTAAAGGAAATCAACGAGAAGGAGGAAGATCTTACAGGAAAAAGGATGAGTCTGTTGACAACGAATGATGAAAGGGATGAACGCACAGGAGATAGAGACAACGGAAAACTCAAAAAGACGAATTTGAAAAAGTAGAAGACGAGGGGATTTTCGGCAACGCTTAAATACCCTGTCTTGGGAATGGGTAAAGATAATGATTACAAAAAGAGACGGTTACGTTACCAAGCGGCTAAAAAGACAAAAAGGGCACGGGAATCGAAGCGGTTATAAAAATTCAAAAAAGTCAGATTCTACGAATTTGGAAGGAGAAATAAATACAAAAGAAAATACTCCTAAATTTCATGATAACCATTTAAAACCGCCATATTTCGAGAAAGAATGTTCCACACTCCTCAAATTTCGAACTGTGAAACATTGGGGGCTTCTGTTGATACCAAATTTAGTCTGCTGACATGGCTCAATTGAGCGAAGACACGTGGCAATCTGCGTGGCAATAACAAACACTTCAAAATAACACCTTGACCCACTCAGATGCTCCGAGCAATAGATGCTCTCCGAGGAACCATACTGCAACGAGGAACTCTGCTTCACCGATTAACTCAGACGCTCCGACCAACAAGAGCTCTCCGAGGAACTTTAATACACCGAGCAACTTATGAGTACCGAGCTACTTAGGCGGTTCGAGTAGCTTAGGCGGTCCGAGCTGCACCTCGAACAGAGCATTAATAGCAGGATAACCAACAGATTAACTGCGCATTAAATGCTTATTATTATCACACAGATGTATACGCCTAATGGACAGCTATGTATTACCCTTTCTCATGTGCAACCTGAGGGCTATAAATACATTGTATCATCCTCATTGGAAGGGGGGCGGGGAATTTCTTGACTAAACTTGTAATAAAGAATTCCCAAACAGTTAGTAATAATAGAAGCAGTGGACGTAGACCATTCTTATAAGGCTGAACCACTTTAAAATTTCTTTGTCTCATTTTATTTTATCTGTGATTAAATAATTAGATATAATCTAATTTTTTACATCAACAAATAATTTTTAGAAAATACATCACTTTTGTAAAATACCAACTTTAATTTTAGAAACTTTGAAATATTTACTTATCCTTTATTTATTAACAAAATAACACTTCACCAATATTTTTATTCCATAAAATGTTTAATACTAATCTATTAGAATCCATCATTTATTCATGTGCATCCTACTCATGTAATTTAACAACATGACTACTAATAATGCAAATAGAGTCTTAAACACTAAAGATAGATTTTTTCACTTCAAAGACTTCAAATATTGGTAAGAAGGTTGGTGTAGGAGGAGAAAACCCCACCTACAAATGTGGCCTCAAGGGGTTACCAAATGCATCCTCTAAATGCTCCATATGTGCTCCATTTAAGCTTCTAAGCCAAAAGTTCTTCAAACTCATAAAAGCTTCCATCATCTTCTAAAAAAATCCCGCAACACTTCTCCAAATTCGTAGCTCCACTCCAACAATGGTGTAAATGAGTGTTGTAGGCTTAAAATTGATGGTTTAAACTAAGAATATGGTGGTGAAATGGTGGTGGAAGGCCAACAATGGTGGAGGACTACTCCACCTTATCTCTGGTTCTTCAATCCTCTTCCCTCTTCAGTATTCCCCAAATGAGCCAAACAAACTCTTATAAAAGCCTCATAAAGACTAAAATTCAAGTTTTGCCTAATTTGGTATCGCCAGAGCTTGACAGCTCAACGATCCTGTGGTAAAAAATGTAACAGCTCACAAGACTAACTTATATTAAACATTTTTTAGGCACGTCGTTCGAATGACATGAGTCTTGTTCTAACAACACGTCTATCTCATTTAATAAATTGCTTTACGCGACCTTCGCGTGACTTGAGACTATAAGGTAGTGGGACCTCGCGCGAACCTCACTTGATTCCCTGCCTCGAACGAGGTCTAAACCTCGTTCGAATGAGATTAGTCTTGTTAGAACCCTTCTTCCTTTTTTATTTTATTCGAATTCCAGTTTTTGCTAACAATTTTTCTACAATTATCATCAACCCCACTTCAGTATAATTTACACAAAATTTAAATGAAATATTAGGGTAGTGTATTACAAACTTCCCTTCTTGGGGATTTTCATCCCCAAAATTCTTGATCTATCAATCCTTAAGCTTTACGGGTTCAACAACTTCCATTCAAATCCATAGAAATCTTCTAAGACAAAATCATCGAATTTCTCAATACTAAGGTCACACTACGCGTCCCCACACAAGGTTTGTCACCAAATAATCAACATGTGACATGCTTTAACGCCCATCATCTAGCTAATCATGAAAATAACATAATCGACTTCGATTCTCCTCTCACTTGATGATCATATCCAAATAATTTCTAGTACTGCCCAAGCTAGTACCCAAGGCGTGCTGGCGCTTCCACGGGCTACGCTTTCTAGAGACAACACTCACCCAACGTAAAACGTAATACATATAATCATCATATTCATCTCCAAAGTCACTCCATATTAGGACTGCACATCATGTGTCCCATAAATTTTCACTTTATCCTGACTACACGACTCTCATGAGCTTAACAATAACCATACCATGTTGATTTTTCACTCCAAGAAGTAATATTCTTACCATGTCATCACCGTGCGTTCATCTTATACCTTCTGTTGTGTCACTCTGATGACCATAGTACTACTGTAAGCGTCTCACCTTTGAGCACTCGCTAGATCCTCACTTTAATTAACTCAC
Source organism: Sambucus nigra (assembly GCA_949130495.1). Taxonomy (NCBI): domain Eukaryota; kingdom Viridiplantae; phylum Streptophyta; class Magnoliopsida; order Dipsacales; family Adoxaceae; genus Sambucus; species Sambucus nigra. Next base: position 53,944,071 of record OX422214.1, read on the forward strand.
GGTGGTAAAGTAACACCGTATGCTAAGTCTTCTTAGACTTCTAAATCTATACCACATCCTCAAGTCATCATCCCGCTGTTTGCAACCATATCCATTAACTACCACGCCGATGTCACACCAGACTAATTAAATACCGAGTAGCTACTCCTTTATACAAATTAATACAAAATGTCAAGTTGGTTCAGTTTATAGCATCACTGTCGAAAAACGTTTTAACAATTTCTAGCCACCTAATATTTAAAAAGTGAGTCGTTAATTTTAATTAAGTCCGATTAGCAAACAATCCATTCAAATTATGAAATACTAATACCACAACCACAACACCGTCACAATAGAATAACAATGGAATAAAAATAAATATGGAGGAATACTCCTCTAAATGGTCCGAATACTGAATACAACCAAATACAAAGTCTGAATTACTAATTAATAAAATCCAAATCTGAAATAAAACTGAGTGAATAAAATGTCTCTAGAAGAAAGGGTCGACATGCCCTACAGATGAATAAGTCTGAAATAAAGTTGAGGTAGAAAGTGGAAGCATCTACTATCGAGGTCCTGTAACTTCCACAACAGCTACAACACGTCACTAGAATGGAACTCCTACGCTTGGTGTCCTTGTGGCTGGGCACCTAAAAGGTTTTTACAAGAAAATAGATTTGAAAGCAAACGGGTCAGAGCCCGATTGTGAAAACAATTTAAAATGTAGCAAGTGGTTAATATCATCAAACAGTGAATATAAAATAAATGTTAGTGCATGCACTCACATGAGTTCCTCACCTCTCAACTAATTGTGCACACATATCGTACCCGTACCCATTCTAGTTATGCTACTATTTAACTAGTCCAATATGTAACCTGACATTACCTTACAATTTAAATTTCGATTCCCAATGTCTTAATATAAACTGAAGTCTCACTATTATTGCTCATAATTAGTTGTAATAATTTATAAGAATTTCTCCATCTTTAACTCTATTAAAGATGTTACAATTACTCACACTTACACTTTAATAAATAATTTATCTCAATTATCAGTATATAAATCTCATCACAAATATACAATAATGGCACCCCGAGGCTAGGCTGCGGTGCACACATACTCTGCTATCAAATCCCGATACATCACGTACATAAGGACCACGTATTCCGAATCTCTCAGGAATCGTTTCAATAAGTAACAATCACATATAATTGAGGCGAACATAGTTCACATCTCCTGGGTCACACACATACCTACGCTCCCATGATCAACAGACTTATTAACTCACCAATAAGTCATTCTCTTACCTATGTCCTCAAGGTACCAATCTAAATCCCCCCTTAGGCACACAAAGATTAGATGGTCCTGATCGAATGCCGACCTCCCGTGATAGCAAGTATGGTAGGTATGTTATAAACGGATAAACACATATACTAAGCATTCACATATCTTAGGTATCTTATGATATTAATAGAGGTATATTTTACATCCCTATATCGTCATTAATTTTTGCACACTTACACGCTCCCGAATAATATACAATATAGATTGTCAACTCTTCTCACGTCGTAAATTCAAGAACTTTTATCCTAACCCATGGAAGTCATCCGGTCTATTATAAAATTCTAAGTTTTTTAATCCTCAACGTACTCCAATATACCCACTAATCAAAAGGGAAGAATAACACTCCATTAGATGAGCCTACAAAAAGTTCAAAACTAAAATCGGGCCTAAAAAGACCATTATGTGAATTCATTAGAAGTCACTGAAATCTCGTTCGAACGAGGTTGTTTGAACGAGTGTTTTTCGAATGAATGGCTTCAAACGAATCACCAACTCATTAGAAGGGATACTGGAATCTCGTTAGAAGCTCGTTCAAACGAGGTCGTTCGAACGACCTGGGTTGGTCTTCTAACGAGATGGCAGAAAATGCTCAGAAATTTCCCAACTTCATTTTTCTTCAATTCCTCTTCTATAAATCCATCCTAAGATCATCCCAATTAATTTTTAATGATCTTAAACTTTTCTAAGTCCTCCCAGGTCATTTCTTAACATATTTTTGGGTCAAATCTTACTAATCAACATGCAATAACCATAAATTCCCCAAATCTTACCCCAAACCCTATGAACATGAACCCATAATTATTGTACCTAATTACTCATAATTAATCCATTTTTAATTCATCAAAGTTAAGATTTTGGGTACCAATTTCATCCATAATCATTCTACATGCAATCCCTATCCAAAATCATTAGTTTCACAACGATCCCATTGGGTTTTTCATCAAAACTTTCAAGGCATATAAACTTTCTACACTAAACATGGAGGAAATATTTATTGCAAGTAATGAAATCAAATCACTTGCCTTAGGTTTGTTCCTCAGATCTGTTGTCGGTGATTATAGGGTGATTCTCTCCTCTTCCTGGTCACGATTTCTTCCAAAATGATGGTGATGGGAGATGGTTTGGTTTGGAACCTCCTTTTACCTCTCTCTAACTTCTCTCAAAAACCCCCGTAGCCCACTCTGTTGTCTTTTGCTGGAAATGGCCTTAGTGGCCTCTCTAATAATATATAATTTAACTCTAAAATTCGTGGGTTTTAATTCCTCTATTTTTAAAATTACCAAAATACCCCTCTGGGTTGCCGGTTTGGCCTGAAAATGCCCCGGGACCCAAACTAAATTCCCGGCTAGTGTTTTCTGACTATTTCAACTCTTTAGGACACGTTGGCGCACTCAAAATGACCATTCGGTTGATAAAAATTAATTTACTTTTTAATTTAATTAATTTCATTCCTGACGCGACTGACACACTCGTCCCAACTTAATTTCCCAAATTGTCATATTTCTGCCTCGCGACAAATTTTAATATATTCAATACTCATATATTACCACAAATACTCGATAATATTTAATTTTAACATCATACTCAAATACCAATTCACATCCCGATAGTATTTGCATCCGGATTAATTTTCAATTAATTCTCATTTAATTCAATTAATCCATTAAATGAAATTCAATAAAATTACGGGGTATTACATACTTCCCCCCTAATATCAGAATTTCATCCCAAAATTCGGAAATAAAGAGTACCTGGCAACAATAACTCTTAATAACGCTCGCGTATTTCATCCTCGCGCTACCATGTGGACATCTCGACATTATGATGCCGCCACTGAACACGTACTAACGGTACTATTTTTTACCTCAGTTTCCTCTCGCTGCGGTCCAGGATGGCAATCACCCCCTCATCGTAGGAACTATCGGGCTGCAGATCGATGTTCTCTAAAGCAATGTGAGTATGGGACAAATTGTCCCTAAGATATCTCCTTAGCGAGGAAATATGGAACACGTCATGAATCCTATGTAAGTGCTCCGGTAACCCAAGTCTATACGCTACTGGCCCAATCCGCTCGATGATAGGAAATTGTTCCACATATCTAGGAGCCAGTTTCCCCTTCTTCCCAAAACGCATAATCCCCTTCATCGGAGATACTCTGAGTAACACCTGGTCCCCCACTTTGAAATATCTGGCATCAGCATAGCTCTTATGTCGGTCTTGGCCTACCCGAATACGGCTCCGTATCATATCTATCCTTGCCGAAGTATCCTGAATCACTTTCGGCCCAAGGAGTTTGTTATCCCCCACCTGTAACTAACATGCTGGGGAATGAAAAGGTCTACCATATAACGCCTCGAATGGAGCCATGCCAATGGTGAACTGGTAGGAGTTATTGTAAGCAAACTCCACCAGTGGAAGGTACTGTTCCCAACCACCTCCAAAGTCTAGTATACACATACACAACATGTCCTCCAACATCTGATTCGTTCGCTCGATATGCCCATCTGTCTGCGGGTGATACGCTGTATTCAGCCGCAACTCCGTACCCATGGCCTCCTAAAAACTCTCCCAAAATCGTGAAAAAAATATCCTATCTCGGTCAGACACGATATTGAGAGGCACCCCGTGAAGTCTTACTATCTCCGCTATGAAAATCTGGGCATACTGTCCCGTAGTGTAATCTGTTCGTTCTGGCAGAAAGTGAGCAACTTTGGTTAACCGATCCAAGATTACGCATATGGAGTCGTGATCCCTCTGTGACGTAGGTAACCCCGTGATGAAATCCATTGAAATGCTCTCCCATTTCCACATAGGGACCTCTAATGGCTGTAGAAGTCCTGCCGATCTTTGATGATCCACCTTTACTAGCTGACAAGTGGCACATTTAGAAACGAACTTGGCAATATCTCTCTTCATCCCGCTCCACCAGTATTGTCGCCTCATATCCTGGTACATCTTATCCCCACCAGGATGTACCACGAACCGTGCGACTCTGACATCACCTCGTGTCGTAAATCTTCCCCTTCTAGGACGACTAATCTCCCATTGAAACGTAAGACCCCATCTGAACTAATGGTATAGGACTTGGATCCCTCTGCTAGTAATCGAACTATCTGCTCTTGACAGAATAAGTCTTTTGCCTGGGCCTGTATCACTCTCACAATAATCTAAGGCGTAACAGTCATCACAGACATGAATGATCGGGCCACTGCATCCTGGTGTCCCAACTCCTTCCACTTTGCTTTCCACACTTCGGCCACCTCACCTACTAGCCTACGGCTCAACACGTCTGCTACCACGTTAGCCTTCCCTGGGTGATATTGGATATCAAACTGATAATATTTCACGAACTCAAGCCACCGACGTTGACGCATATTAAGTTCCTTCTGTGTGAAGAGGTACTGTAGAGACTTGTGGTCCATGAACAAACAAAATTTCTTACCCAAGAGATAATGTCTCCAAATTCGAAGAGCAAATACGACTGTCGCTAACTCCAAGTCGTGGGTGGGGTAATTCTTCTCGTGAGGCTTAAGCTTACGGAAAGCATAAGCTATTGTTTGACACTCCTGTTGTAGTACACCTCCAAGTCCTTGTAATGACACATCGGTGTAACTTAGATACTCAACTCCCAGTCTGGGCAATGCAAACAGAGGCGCTGAGGTCAACTTATCCTTTAACTCATCAAATGCCAACTGACAGGCATCGATCCAGATAAATGGCACACCTTTGCAAGTCAGATGTGTCAAAGGAACGGTTATCTTTGAGAAACCCCGAATAAAACTCTTGTAGTATCCTGCTAAGCCCAAGAAACTATGAATCTCAGTCGGTGTCGTGGGCTGTCCCCACTCCCTCACCGCAGATACCTTATCCGGATCAACAGATATTCCCCTATCTGAAATGATGTGCCCCAAAAACTGTACCTCCTTCAACCAAAACACACACTTTTCATATTTTGCATATAGCTCGTTGTAGTACACCTCCCCCAAGAGATAATGTCTCCAAATTCGAAGAGCAAATACGACTGCCGCTAACTCCAAGTCGTGGGTGGGGTAATTCTTCTCGTGAGGCTTAAGCTTATGGGAAGCATAAGCTATTGTTTGACACTCCTGTTGTAGTACACCTCTAAGTCCTTGTAATGACGCATCGGTGTAAACTAGATACTCAACTCCCAGTCTGGGCAATGCAAACACAGGCGCTGAGGTCAACTTATCCTTTAACTCATCGAATGCCAACTGACAGGAATCGCTCCAGATAAATGGCACACCTTTGCAAGTCAGATGTGTCAAAGGACCGGTTATCTTTGAGAAACCCCGAATAAACCTCATGTAGTATCCTGCTAAGCCCAAGAAACTATGAATCCCAGTCGGTGTCGTGGGATGTCCCCACTCCCTCACCGCGGATACCTCATCCGGATCAACAGATATTCCCCTATCTGAAATGATGTGCCCCAAAAACTGTACCTCCTTCAACCAAAACCCACACTTTTTATATTTTGCATATAGCTCGTTCTGACGCAGCGTCTGCAAAACCTATCTCAAGTGCTCTACGTGTTCCTCCTTTGTATGGGAGTAAACTAGAATGTCATCAATAAAGACAATGACGAACTGGTCTAGGAACTCTATAAACACCCTATTCATCAAGTCCATAAACACGGCTGGGGCATTGGTTAGGCCAAAAGGCATAACCCGAAACTCATAGGAACCATATCTCATCAAGAAGGCAGTCTTCGAGACGTCCTGTTCACTGATGCGCAACTGATGGTATCCCAATCGCAAGTCAATCTTTGAGAAGAAGGAATCTCCCCTCAACTGGTCAAATAAGTAATCTATTCAGGGCAACGGATACTTATTCCGTATCGTGACTTTATTCAACTCCCGGTAATCTACACACAACCTCATTGATCCATCCCTCTTCTTTACGAACAGCACAGGGCCACCCCACGACGAAGTAGTCCTACGGATAAATCCCTGACCCAACAGCTGCTCTATCTGATCCCATAACTCCCTCATTTCTGCTGGATCCATGCGGTAAGGCGCGCGGATAATTGGCCGAGTGCCCGACGTCAAATCGATAACAAAGTCTATCTCTCTACTAGGCGGTAATCCCGGAATATCCTGAAATACATCAGCGAACTCACTAACAACTGGAATCGAATCGAGTGGTATTACCACTTCCATAGAGGTCTCCTCCTCTATATAGTACAAGTGAGTTGACGATCCTCCCTCAGGATGAGGCATCGCCACTAGGAACATCTCCTTCCCGGGTATGGCAAAAATAATACCCCTGTCGAAATAATCAATCATGGCTCGGTACATAACTAGCCAATCCATACCAACGATCGCATCGTACTCAGTCATATCTAATACTAACATATCAGCAGGCAAAGTAAATCACAGAACCCCTACTCAATGGTGAATCTACGCAAGTCATCGTACTCTCTACAGTGTCTAACGACCCTATAATGCGTTCAAATATCGTGGCAAATAGTCCCCTGAATAGAGAACACACCCTCAATAGCAGGTGGATCCTGTGGGACTGCGACCTGCTAGAGCTGATAAACTCGTCCGTACTGAAGTTGTCCCTGCTGGACTGGGACTGCTGGGATGGGTGGCAAAGCTGGCATCTGCGGTGGTGCTGGAAGGGCAGCGGGAAATATAGGTCTCTGAAGCTCATGTTGAGCACCCTGCTGCTGCTGCTGTGGGGCCCTGCCCTTATCAGGGCACTCTTAACGCTTGTGGCCAATCTTGCCATAAATAAAACATTTCCCTAAAAAGTTTCCCCCTCTCTGACCCTGCTGCCCATGGCCCTGATGACCGTTGCCATTCCTCCACTGACCATGTTGGCCCTGCTGAAACTACTGATGTTGGCCCTGCTGGCCCTGCTGGCCATGACGAAAACTGCCCTGTCCATTTTGTAAAACCTCCATATTTGAATCTCTTAGAATCCCCCTGCTGGGAACTCTGATAACCCTGCTTGTGCTGACCCTGAACTGATTGAGCCCCGCTGGCACTATTTCCCCCTGGCTTGCCCTGATGGCTAGACTATCTTGATCGATTACCCTCTGACAAGTGAAAGTGGTGGTCCTGACAGTGAAGCAGTGATGCGTTAACCACATCAGAATAAGTGGCCAATGAGAGATTTCCCAATAAGTGCTGACGGATCCTCCAAGTCAACCCATCCATGAACTTCTGTATCTTTTTCTCCTCTGTCTGAATCTCATCGGGAACAATGTTCAGAAGGTTTGTGAACTTGGACTCATACTCTGCCACTGTCTTCCCCTCCTGCTTGAGGTTCATCAACTTCCTCCTCATCTCGGTATGAACGGCTGATGGAAAATACTTGCGGTCGAACCGCACCCAGAACTCCTGAATAGAAAGGACATCTCTCTCCTCCTTTGTGGTAATGGATTCCCACCACTGCAACGCTGACCCTAATAGCTTAAAAGTAGCCAGTATCTGTCTCTATAAAATACATGTTAGTGCGTGCACTCACATGAGTTCCTCACCTCTCAACTAATTGTGCATACCTATCATACCCGTACCCGTTCTAGTTATGCTACTATTTAACTAGTCCAATCTGTAACCTGACATTACCTTACAATTTAAAGTTCGATTCCCAACGTCTTAATATAAACTGGAGTCTCACTGTTATTGCTCATAATTAGTTATAATAATTTATAAGAATTTCTCCATCTTTAACTCTACTAAAGATGTTACAATTATTCACACTTACACTTTAATAAACAATTTATCTCTATTAGCAGTATATAAATCTGATCACAAATATACAATAATGGCACCCCGAGGCTAGGTTGCGGTGCACACATACTCTGCTATCAAATCCCGGTGCATCACGTACATAAGGACCACGTATTCCGAATCTCTCAGGAATCGTTTCAATAAGTAACAATCACACATAATGGAGGCGAACATAGTTCACATCTCATGGGTCACGCACATACCTACGCTCCCATGATCAGCAGACTTATTAACTCACTAATAAGTCATTCTCTGACCTATGTCCTCAAGGTACCAACCTAAATCCCCCGCTAGGCACACAAAGATTAGATGGTCCTGATCGAACGCCGACCTCCCGTGATAGCAAGTATGGTAGGTATGTTATACACGGATAAACACATATACTAAGCATTCACACATCTTAGGTATCTTATGATATTAATAGAGGTATATTTTACTTCCCTATATCGTCATTAATTGTTGCACACTTACATGCTCCCGAATAATATACAATATGGATTGTCAACTCTTCTCACGTCGCAAATTCAAGAACTTTTATCCTAACCCATGGAAGTCACCCGGTCAATTATAAAATTCTAAGTTTTTTAATCCTCAACGTACTCCAATCTCACAACTATACCCACTAATCAAAAGGTAAGAATAACACTCCATTAGATGAGCCTACGAAAAGATCGAAACTAAAATCGGGCCTAAAAAGACCATTATGTGAACTCGTTAGAAGTCACGAAATCTTGTTCGAACGAGGCCGTTTGAACGAGTGTCGTTCGAACAAATGGCTTCGAACGTACACCAACTCGTTAGAAGGTCTACTGGAATCTCGTTAGAAGCTCGTTCGAACGAGGTCGTTCAAACGACCTAGGTTAGTCTTCTAACGAGATGGCAGAAAATGCCCAGAAATTTCCCAACTTCTTTTTTCTTCAATTCCTCTTCTCTAAATCCATCCTAAGATCATCCCAATTAAGTTTTAATGTTCTTAAACTACTCTAAGTCCTCCTAGGTCGTTTCTTAACATATTTTTGGGTCAAATCTTACTAATCAACATGCAATAACCATAAATTCCCCAAACCCTATGAACATGAACCCATAATTATTGTACCTAATTACTCATCATTAATCCATTTTTAAATCATCAAAGTTAAGATTTTGGGTTCCAATTTCATCCATAATCATTCTACATGCAATCCCTATCCAAAATCATTAGTTTCACAACGATCCCATTGGGTTTTTCATCAAAACTTTCAAGGCATATAAACTTTCTACACTAAACATGGAGGAAATATTTATTGCAAGTAATGACATCAAATCACTTGCCTTAGGTTTGTTCCTCAGATCTGTTGTCGGCGATTATAGGGTGATTCTCTCCTCTTCCTGGTCACGATTTCTTCCAAAATGATGGTGATGGGAGATGGTTTGGTTTGGAACCTCCTTTTACCTCTCTCTAACTTCTCTCAAAAACCCCCGTAGCCCACTCTTTTGTCTTTTGCTGGTAATGGCTTTAGTGTCCTATCTAATAATATATAATTTAACTCTAAAATTTGTGGGTTTTAATTCCTCTATTTTTAAAATCACCAAAATACCCCTCTGGGTTGCCGGTTTGGCCTGAAAATACCCCTCTAGGTTGCCGGCTAATGTTTTCTGACTATTTCGACCCTTCCGAACACGTTGGCGCACTCAAAATGATCATTAGGTTGATAAAAATTAATTTACTTTTTAATTTTATTAATTTCATTCCTGACGTGACTGACACACGCGTCCCAACTTAATTTCCCAAATAGTCGTATTTCTGCCTCGCGACAAATTTTAATATATTCAATACTCATATATTACCATATATACTCAGTAATATTTAATTTTAACATCATACTCAAACACCAATTCACATCCCGATAATATTTACATCCGGATTAATTTCCAATTAGTTCTCATTTAATTCAATTAATCCATTAAATAAAATTCAATAAAATTACGGGGTATTACAATCGACTAGTCGAGAGGCTGCTAATCCTAAGAAAAGATAATATTACGAGCAAACCTTGTGACCAAAAGTGCAACCATTCATACACAGGACTTTATGTAATAGCAAGAATACCTCAGATAGGGTGCACCTAGTTATCGAGCTGCATTGGCCATATCCGGTTCACCACGCTATACTATTCCCAATCGCATCGTACCATGACATGGAACCAATCTGAGTTACCACTAATGTGAGAATCCTAATTCCTAATTATCGAAATCAAAAGGGACACTCGAGAGCCCGAAGGAACAAGCAACCGTCCTGAGAAATTCTTACCATAAACTATGATTTACGAAATTAAACTTACACCACATTATAGAAGTCAAGTTACTCATTCTTGAAGTTCCCACCAAATACTAACCTAACCATATACCCTGGTTTAGTTCACCAACCGTGACGAATCGAATCACAACCAATCATTCTCGCAACATGAAGGCAATATACGAACCTAGAGTTCTTTGGGAAGTCAACACCCGACTTCCCTCCTTGGGAGTGAGGCCCTACCTCTCACATCCTTAGCATTCATGAACTACTCCAACTACAGAATTCCTAATGCCCTTATTCACACTAACCTAGTCCACTGTAACTAACCTACTATGCCTAGGTTACTGTTAGCCTTGTCATATAGTGATCCAAATTCCAAATTTCCATAGGCATTACTTAGTTCAAGTGAGGCATTCACCTCACCATGTCCTTTAACCACACGAGATTGCCACCAAAATTACTTTCGATTCTACCCACACAGAATTTACGTGGCGGGCACACCGGCTGCCATTGGCATTCTAAGGGTAGTAGGCACCACACAGGGCTACATCTCTTAGTTTGTACCAACTTGGTAGGACGTATCAAGAAATAATCCTGGTGTATCATCAACACGCTCTAATATTCTAATCCTGCTTCGATGTTACCCCGCCTCAATTGTCATTTTCAAGTGTCCATTTGACGTCATCAACCTAAATCTCGAATGTATTTCCCAATATTCCTCAAAATTAGTGTTGCCCCACCACCACTAGTCATTCCATGACACCAGGTCATTATTCCCCATAAATGAAACGAGTTTCTAATTCCTCCTTGGAGGATACACCACCCATCTATGATGATTCGGGAAATCTCACCCGACACATAAACTATTCGACTCTTCTAAACCTTGACCATCTATATGAGATCATCACCTGACCCTCAACGACTACTAGAATGCTAATTCTTCTTTCTACCAGACTTAACTGGTCTCCTAAGGGCACCAAACACATTCCATGTAAAAGTCAAAAACTCGATAAGATGTCGTTACTCACACCTTTACTATTGTAGGTGCGTTCCCACATCGTGATTACTCGATGATCGCAAAGACACTAGACTATGAGCTTCTACTTATAGTGAACCTTAACCATTAAACACCTCAAGGAGTCCAAACATTCGATCTCCATCCCTAATGACGCCACACACAATTTGTCCTATGGGCACCCTAAAATGCCTATAAGCTACTCTCACACTAGGATTACCTCGCACCTAGCTATTACTTTGGCGGCTAAAATGAGTTTCTACACTTAGATAATAATCTTATATTTTTTCCAAACGGTTATAACCACATAGCACGTGTAAACCATGACTAATGCTATTAAGGATTATGGCAGGGTACATGACGTCACCTATAACCTATAAGCCTCAAGGTCTACCTCATATAATCCTCAATGAATGATCAACCGTGATAAATAAATTGCCTTACTATGTAAACATCATACCATGCGCTAATCTAGAAGTTATCATGACTATATAGATATTGGTAGGATATGGGACGTTTGGTATTGCTTATAAATACCAATGCCTACACTACGGATTCCATAAGGGATGTTATTCCTTAATACCACATTATAAGCACGATAAACTAAACCCAAGTCCTCAACCAAAGGACCCAATACTTTCTCATCATAGAATCAATACTTATGAACGCCACTCAGTCATTTAACCTCTATATATGAAATATATAACCTTTACAGCTAAATCGCAATGAACATTACTTACTGTTGCCATTACTAAGGCTACCCTCAACATCAAAGTTATCACATAATACATCTCACACAAAGGATCACGGTGTTGCTGCTATTGGCCTACATAACTTCATATGTTCCCCAGACTACCATCAATCACGATATTACCACAAGGATCAAATTTTCCTAATTACATTATCGATGTTAACGACTCGTAAGAGCTTTACCTATGGTCTGCATACCTTTTAATCACCAATCATTGGTGCTTAGTCATGACACCCTAGCCATAAACCTCTATCGTTAACCATATGAAATTTTTTCCACCTGCTCAATGGGTGTCATCTCACTCTATTAATATCTCAGAAGGATCTCTGTCATCAAGGATTGGAACATAAGCACCTCACACTAACAACTACGGTGTCACCACTATTGTCTTGCATCGACACTAGTAAATTACTAAAAATTCTAATCAGAATCGTGAAAGTGAGTAATAACTATCAACTTGATCACGTGACACTTAGCACTAACTTACTTGTCATGATAATATATTTGACTTTACCATCGAGGACACGAACTAAATCGTCACCAATCTATCGTGAACGACCCAAACCAATACCGACGTCAAAAGATCCAATACCGAGCTCACCACATCACTCTAGAAACGAACCTTGAACCTAGAGCTCTGATACCATTTGTAATGCCCTGACCCAGATTTATGGGTTACCTGTAGTCAACCCGGTCTGACCCGAGCATTAGGTGTGAAGTGCAACAAAACAACCTACATAATATTACTAGTCCAGTTTGATTTTAAATAAAGTTTCAGTTGTTTAGCATGAAATTTCAATTGAAAATTTAACTACATGGGGGACCCATAGGGAGCAAACCAGAGTCCAAGCATACAAATCAACTAATGTAATATAAAAGAGAGTACTTACCTGTATAATGCTATTAAAATACGAAACCGCACCCAACCAATCATAACAAAATGAGGGAGTGAGTCGAATGCTCCGTTGAAAATATACAAATGAAGATTATAATTGAACGATAGAAAGAAGACTCCAACACGTTGTTCCGACGTGTACATGCAACTACCTTATATGTAAATACATTCACATTCACATACACATACACATACACATACACATACACATACTTAAGCATGAAACTGTTTTACTTTCGAAAACCTTATTTATCCAAATTAATTCACATCTTGTGAAAGACTTCCTTTTTCTCATTTTGACATTCATCTCTTTATTTAACACACATGATTAAACATTTGAAACAACTCCACTTGAATTGACCGAAAGTAGTTTCTTTACCGAAGTTTTCCTTTTCATTTTAACCGATTCACATTAGTATTTTCATTCAAAATCACCCTTCCAACACACGTGATTACTATGTTAAAAAAATACTTATTTAGTCTTTGAAAACCTTTAACAATACACTCTTGTGTTAATTATAGTTCAACCCACTTAGGTTGCTTAACCACCCTTTTACCCCTTACTTTTTCTTTCATTTACCGTATGGACATTAATCAATTTACACATTCCTTCTCCAGTTAAACCTTTACCGTAACATTCATTAAATCATTCAAGTTAGGTTTCCTTAACACATTTTCATGACACAACCCATTTTTTGATATGTTACTTACTCCTTTATTTTATTCTCAGAATCTTCCAATAAAATGCATACTTTAACGGGTTCCATACCGCCGATGACGCCACCATGCTCTGGCCAATTACTTTGGGTATTTCCCCCAAGGCTCCAGGCCATTCTTACTTATTCTGTGGTCATCCGAGTTCCTTTTATGTGTTTTAACATTTTACAAATGTCAATATTATTCCTTCTTTCCCTTTTATATCCGCCCGAAACCAAGCCGGGGGTTTCACCCCAATCTGTGTTACACTTTAAAATTATCATTTCATGTCCTTTATACTTTAACCTTGATTTTGTTCCAAATCATATTCATCTTGGGCCAATTTGTGTAACACCTTTCCAAATATTTGTATTTCATTTTCACTTTACGTAAAATTACAATTTTACCCATCTTTTCCCAAACTCATCTTTTACTCAATTTTCATAAGTGTTAATTTTCTCGAAACACTATCCAGTTACCCACACTAACTTCTTAAGTATTTTAACACATTAACATCCTTTTAAAATTTGGAGTATCATTCTTCTCAAGTTGGAAACCTCTTTGTTCCATTATTTCCTTTTTAAATTCTTAAGTTTTAAAATTTTAAACATTATAAGGTTACACACACCAACTTCGTAATGTTTAACCACTAACACCTATCACTGTTCTAAAAAACCCGCCTAGGCTCCGCCTAGGCACGCCTAGGTTTAAGGCTTGGGAGAAACGCCTCGCCTTACGTGAAATAATCACTGTAAAAATATGGTTAGTAAAATAATCACATAGTATTTTAATTTGCATATATTCAGATATATTTTTATGATATGTGCAATTTTTGTATTTTAATAGCCTTGTTATGGTTAAAAAATATTAAAATATATTAAGAATGCCTAAATGCCTTTTGACGTTTTTTCACGCCTAGGCCCGCCTAGGCTTGTAAGGCTTAAGGCTTGGCCTCCACGCCTCAATCACGCCCCGCGTTTTTTAGAACCTTGACACCTATCTAACAATTTTACTAACCATATTTTTACATTACACATTTATTTACTTCTTTATTCAAGGAGTCTAATTGCACATAAAAACTACTTTTATAAGAAAATTTCATTTCCTTTTTATCAATACATGTAGTCTTACAACCTTATATTCACCACACCTTTAACCCCTTCTCATACATTTTGAAGACTATAATTTTTATTTTCTTATTTCTTGTTTAAACCCATCAAAAACTCCTTTAAACTTGTTCATATATTTATTATCCAAATATTACAAGTTCATAAACATGAGAAGATGAGTTTTAGATCCTAAAATCCTATTAAATGGGTTAAACATGTTTTTCATTCTATAAATTCATAATACTTTACAAAAATACATTTCCAAGTTATAAAAGATATTTTTATTTCTTTGAAACCCAACTAATGCCCATCTTTTATAAAATCTACTTTTTTGGAAAAAACATGAAAACTTTTTTTCGTTAATATTTTAGCAACTCAATTATCATTTTCAAACATTTTATTTCATAAAATGTTTAACATCACTTTTCTTAAAAATACACCACTTTCATAAAATACCAACCTTAATCTTTCAAACTTTGAAATATTTACTCATTTTTTATTACTTAGTAATATAACTTTTGACCAATATTTTTATTCCATAAAAATATTTAATATTAATCTATTAGATACCATTATTTATTCATGTGCATCTTACTCATGCAATTTAAGAACAAGACTACTAATAATGCAAATAGATTCTTAAACAGTAAAGATAGATTTTCCTAACATTTTCATCCATTTTTAGAAAACCCAAATCTCTCCAAAAGTTTAATAGAATTTTCTCCCTCTCTCTCTAACTCTCTCTCTCTCTCCCTCTCAAGAAACGGTGCCTCATCAAGCCCAGGAAATGATCAACTGATCCTTCACCACTAGTTCCCTTCCAAATTTGTTCGGATATGATGCCACCCATAACCCTAGCTCAATTATTGCATTGGTTCTTATTGACAAATATTTGTAAGAACTATAGTGATCTTTACGTGGGTTTTGAGTTCAAATATATTCATAAGAACTGTTTTTCCACTTCTTCATATGCATTTTCTACTATATTTTATACACATTCTTTGACACATTCGGCCGAAACTATCTTGGACAGTTTTTGTTTATTCCTGTCAAATGGGTTTTAATTCAACGATGGTGATGTACAGTACACACAACTAATAACATACCTTTTTTTAAATCAGTGTTTTTAATTTTTGTGTTGTAATTAATTTTTTAGAAGTCCTGAAATTCATTTTTTGGTATATCTCACTTTTGGATTCAAGAAGGACGTCATTCTTTATACATTTTATTGTCTTTAGTTTTGAGCATTATGTATTAATGTTATTTTTTGGGTTATATTTTGCAGCTGTAGACAACGCATTCTAGGACCCCCTAAGTCTCTCCTTAGGTTCCTAGAACCTACCCATTTTACTATAAACCCTAAGTCGCACTCCGAGTACCGATCCAAAGGCCATCGGGCACTCCCTAGCCCCGTTTAACTCTGATCAACTTTATTGTCAGAGCGAAATCACTATGAATCTTTGAAGGAATCTAAATCCCCTTTCCAACGGCCTTTCCCATACACAAATCGACATAACGATTCAGACAAACGAACCATTTTACTATGAAAAATCAATTGAAAGGCTCCTGGGCTCTCTCGGGCCCCATTTGACCCCAATCAACTCCGCCTTCAGAGTGAAAGCTCTTAGAATATTAGAAGGTCACTGAAACCACTTTCTAAAGGTCCGCCCGTGCACGAAATGGCATAACCATTCGAACGAACGATCTGTTTTCCCCCAAAAATTGATCTGAAGGCCATCGGGTGCTCCCAGACTTCGTTTGACCAAGGTTAACCCTTCAGCTTGAATGATACTGAATGAATATCCAAAGGGAATTGAATACTATTTCTAACAATCTGCCCCATGCGCAATTCTGACCTACGATACGGACGAATGATCCATTTTACTCCGAGAGATCACCGAGCGCTGTCGAGCCCCGGTTGACCAAGGTCAACTTTTCAAACCAAGAGAAAATATTTGGAATGTCAAAGTACATCTCCTAACCTTTCCAAAAGTATGCCCCGTGAACGATTTTGACTTACTATGCGGACGAAAAATCCATTTTCGTTAGGCGATCTCTCATCCAAAGGAATGACGTGCGCTTTCGAGCCATATTTGACCTAAAGTCAACTCTCGGACCCGGGAGCGGCCTAAAGGACACTTGAAGGTATCTGAAGTAACTTTCTAACGATATGACTCATGTACGATTTGAATCAATGGATTACGTTCAACGACCATTTTTTCGAAAAAATCCACACGAGACGGCCAATTGACAGGTCCAGAACCCTACCTATCGGCAATGCGTCTAGGGTCAACTCTCTATAGGCAGGATCAGGGCTATTTCGATAGCCCTATAAAAGGAGGGCATGGAATCACTACCAAGCACATCAACACCAAAGATCCATCAGCATCAGTGATGTCGACGACATTCTCTCGAAATCAGCGAACTTCCCAATGTGAAGTTCCATTAAAGCCTAAATTCCCATCCCTTTCGTAACCAAATTGGAAAAATCACATTCTCTATCATCAACATTCATCCATATTCAAGGGAGTTCATCCAAGATCAAAGCTCAATTTTCAAAGAATGTCCAATTCCTTCCCTATCTCTTTAAATTTCTTGTTATTTCATAAATTTCATTAGATTCGTAATCTAGTCCTCATTTTCATTCATACCCGTTAATATCTACACTTTTATTAATATACTGGACATACTTTTTTTTCTATAAAAAAACAAAAACAAACTAAAAGGGGTTATACCCGTAAATTTCGAACGGAATTATCCATCACACTTTTTCAAAACCAAAAAATACATTTTCTACACACAAACACATCTATATTAAAATTCCGTTCGAATCTATGGGATAAACCCCACCCCAATGCCGCATTCAAATTACGTGGAATTTGATGTCTATGTAGGCATTTCAAATTAAAGTTCGAGAATCGAGTCCAATTTTTTATTTTTCCAATATTTCAACTTCCCAAATTCTGATTTTCTAACTTTCTTAATTTCACGAATTCCCCAATTTTCCTAAAATCTCCCATTTCCACATTTATCATATTCTTGCATTACCTAGTATGCTTGTTTGCATGTTATCCAACATGTATTATCATTTCATAATAACGATTAATATCGCAATAAAATGCACAAATCATATTTTCTATATATATATATATATATATATATATATATATATCATTTTGGGAACATTCCTATGGATGACCCATTCTACCTTTCCAATGGTACGAGTTGAACGATTCCAATCTCCATTATGTATACATATGCACACACTTCATGAAGGAAAATAATAACATTAGGCTATGAGAGATCGAAATGGAGGAATGGGTGCTTAACATCTTCCCATTTCGTAAATTATCCCCAAAACCTTCGATCTATTGGTTTCGCATGCATCAGTTTGTCCTTGATGCCCCTCTCTCGAAGTGGCAACATGTTCTATTGCCTGTTTTGTACAAAATATGATGGCATCTCCACTTCTTTACATTTGCGCCACACCAACGACACCCGAAGCGCCCTGAAAAGGGCGTGAGACAGCTATCTTTCGAAGGATCCTCCACTCCCCTTCCCCTCAAAGATTTCCTGGGATGACCACAGTGGCGACTCCACTGGGGAAAATTTTTCACAAGAGAGATAGACTCTGTTTGCATGGGTGTTTCTGTTTTATTGTGTGCATATACCTCCATTTGTATGTTCCCTTTTTTCTCTCCTAATTTCCTGTACAAACACACCTCATGCTTATGCCACAACTCACACTTTTGTAGAAAATCTATATGTACACTTCACACCACGTGCACCTAGGATCACTTATATCCACATACTTCACACACCACTTAGAAATCCATGCTTAAAAAACACCTCCACTTGTATATATCCATGATAACTTACACTTATCACACACCACTTGTAGTCTAACCATGTTTAGGTTCACTATAACAAACTCACTTGTAGATAATTATACATCACTCACTCTCACTTATCCACGCTTAGTATAGATTTACTATTTATACTTGTACCTTGTTCCCTGCTTGGCATGATCAAGAAATATACTCTCTTCATAAGATACTAATCAAGAATCATGCATGATACACACAACATCACCAAAGAAAATTGCTATTGACTAAAGTTTTTCCCGTAACTGGCGGGTCACTCCGTGATGGGTGTTGTTCCGAAAAGTCACAGTTAGCCTAAGCGATATGACTCTCACCTTCCATTGACCAAGAACCTTCTATGTATATCAAACGGTTCCCTCGCATCGTACCGTTTGACCAAAGTCATGATGGGAGGTATATCGCAGGGAACTCATTCACGTACGTCGAGTATATCAAATTCCTTTCATATATACTGTCCCCATGAGGTACATAGTGAGGCAATTTCGTACACTCAGGTATATCAAATGGCTTGTCCACACGTACTGATTGCTCTCAAAAGCAAGACGTATATAGTGGAAGTTTTGTCTAAGGGGGGAAGGTTCCAATTAACCCAACAACTGGATACCCGTATATAGGTGTTAAACCTAGGACACACATGTTTAGATTCTCAATTTCAACCCAAAACTCTGTCGAAATAACGGGTTAGCATGCTGCCTAAATTTTTGCGCAATTTTTAAAATGGGACCCTACCCGTGAGCCTGGTAAAAAGTCTAACCTTAAGTTTTTACATATGTTGCAAACCCAATTTTTCCAGGGTCGGGTCTCATCCGACATTTCGCTTTTTGCATTTAGGTAAACCTAATAAGTGAGAACCTAATAACAAATTAAGAATCATGCTGAGGCATGTCTCTCGCTTTTCCTTCTTTAATTTATCTAAAAAGTGTTCCAAAAAAAACATTTTGTCCTTATCTTTTCCAAAAAAATGTCAAAAATATTATTTCCTCTTCTCTAAAAATAAATACCAATTCTTTATCCTTCTCAGGTCGATCGCATACCCTTGGTCTGGCTCCCTACTCTCTTTGGTCTTCCGTTAAACCGCCCTGAAGCTCCATCAGTCCCCTTATTTCCTTCGAGTCTGAGATTCATCCACTTTCCATAGAGAACACAGATCAAGTACTAAATGTGCAGCCAAATTTGTTAACAGTTTTAGCTCAACTTACTGCCAAGATTGATAATCTTCAAATCGAGGTTCATGAGATGCAACGAAATAGGGTCCCTATTCCCTAAGAGCCCGAGGTCCTCTTTCCTCGTGCTATGCGTATGCCTGTACTCGAGCCTATTTGGGTTCCCGAGGAATACCAATATGCTCCACGTGCTCCTCCTACAAATGGGTCGCATCCAGCCCAGCTTCCTATATCGAACCTTGCCCAGCCAGGAGCTAACTTACCCATGATTATTGATCTAAAGGTGGAAGAATTAAAAAAAGTCAAGGAAGACCTTAAGATGTTGACCAAGAAATTTGACCACGTCAGACTCTTTAAAAATTACATGGACTACACCCACATGTCTCCATATCCTAAAGCCAATTTATCAGAAAAATTCAAGATGCCCAACATCGAGAAATTCAGGAGTAGTGGACCTCCAATTTTTCATCTCCGCAGTTATCACCAATCCATAACTCTCCTATGGGACTCGAAGGAAATAATGGCCCAAATGTTCCAATAGACCTTGAACGCTAGCGCTCTCCGTTGGTTCTTATCTCTTGAAGAGTCCAAAATTTGCAGTTGGAAAGATGTTGCCCACTAGTTCATGTCACATTATAAGTATAAAGAGGAGTTAGAGATTACCCGTTGTGATTTAGAATTTCTCAAGAAGAACCCTGGGGAGTCAGTTAGTAACTTCATAGCAAGGTGGAGAGAGAAAGAAACCACCACGACCAATCAAACTTCCGAAGAGGAACATTTCAGTTTCGTGAAAAAAAAACTTCTTACCCCATGTCCGAGCAACGATGGGAGGAAAATATTACCCTCATTTATGAGCCCTCTGAGAAGCAGGAGTGGAGATCGAAGAAGGTCTTGCCAAGACAGAGGTCGAACCAAAGAATTCATCTGGACATTTCACTCCCAAAAAATTTGAAAAACCTGCCAAATACCGTAGTTTCCACCATCAACAACATCTCTCAACCTGCCACTTTATGGGCACCATAAAATCACTCTAACCCAATTTAAAAGGAATACACCAAGCTTCACACTCCACTCTCCAAAGTTTACCAGGCCGACTTGAGCCGAATCTTATCAAGCCCTTGTACCCTCGTCCATTACCATACCCTCTTCCATCAAACTGTCGGTCATACCACCGACCAATGTTTTTACCTCCGAAATGTGATCCAAGGCCTGATCGACTGGGGTATCATCACCCCACCAGCCAATCCTAAACCAAACACTACCCATGATCCACTCTCGAATCATATAAATGCCAACTTCTTGGAAGAAGACTCAGAATTGGACCCATCTACCCAGATCATATCAAGTAAATCACCAATTATACCCATATATTATCCCAAACCTCTCTAAACATGCCCACACTTTCCCTTACACCCTACTAGCTTTGCCGATCATGACTTTTCACTCCTCACCAGAGCATGCATCGATGTCCGCACCCGTTATGAAGGTAAAGACATGAAACTATAAGAAGTGTTGAACCAACTCCTAGAGTTTGGGCTGAAACTGCCCCTAGATGATCGTTGGCCGTCAGAGATTCATTATGTTGTTCTTAGAAGCTCGAAAATAGGCTCGAGATTTAGATAATTAGGTGGTACCGACCGATGAAGTTAGTTTAGATGATATGATCCCGATCATGGCGAATTTATTTCGACAGACAGGTGACATTTGCAGTATATCCAGGTTACTCGATGCTTTGAAACTACAAGAGTGCCTAGTCCCTTCACTTTCACATCTCCCCGTCGAATGGGAGGACAAACATGAAGAGGTTGTTGAAGTTATAGAATGTATCAACTTTTCATAGAAAAATAATATCGTTGCCACCGGGTGGGGGGACGAACTCGATGATTCAGACGAAGAGCAGAGTTCAGAAAAAACTAATCCAATAGTCAGCATGTGTGGGATGATATCATTTGAGGAGTTACTAATAGAGATCAACAGGGTGGATGAACAACCCAATATCGATGAAGAAATAGGTTTATGTTTTTCTCTCCTTTTGTAAACCACATGACCAGGTCAAGAAGACATTCCCAAATCCCAAGCCTACAACCATCAGCGAGCGATAAAGGGAAGGGTGTTGAGAATATTCCTATGCCAGAAATAACCGTTGAATAAAGTAGGCCTGGAAATTTGGGTTGTCGTGTCGAGACCTGATATTTCTAGATATACCATTGACACGAACATGGCCCGTTTAAGTAATCGTGTCATTATACCTGACTCGAACACGAACCTGTTTATATATAGGTTACACGATATGACCCTTCTAACCCGTTTAATAAACAGGTCGTGTCCAACCTGCTAACACGACACGACCCGTCTAACCTGTTTAATAAACAGGTCGTGTCCAACCCGCTAGCACGACACGATCCGTTTAACCTGCTTAATAAATAGGTCATCTGCAAGGGGAACCTGTTTACATGATCCACAATGACCTGTTTATGAGATTAAATAATTTTCACTATTTATTTCCAAACACAATTTAACAAATAAACATCACAACATTAATCAAAAAAATATTTATCAAATCTAATAAACATAACATAATAATACCAACAACATTAAGTCATTATCCAAAATAACATCATACAACAAAGTCTAATCCATTATCTATTACAACACATTCAAAATTTCAAGTTCAAATTATAATTTGTAAATCTTCAACCAAATTGCAAAAAGATGTCATGCTCCACTCTATCCAAAAGCTAGTCTCCTTCCATTTCATTCCATACCTACGAACAAAAAAAAGTAATGAGTACAATGCACAATAAGATTAAAAAAACAAATAGGATACTTAATTAAACAATATATTAATATGCAATATTTACCTCATCTGCAATTGGTTGATGTTTTTTTGAAACCGATCTCATGTTTTCACCCCAAGTGCTATACAGAAATATACAATATCAAAATATATAACTCATAAGTACACAATAACTTATCACATGAATTTAACACAACAATTTTCTCATCGAATATAGGGGTCGAGCATTGAGCATCAAATGATTGACTTTCTTCTTTGTTAATATCCAAATTCAAGATATCCTCGGTGAGATCGTCAATTTGAGCTTGTGCCGCTTCTACATTCATAATTATTAAGGATATAAAAATTTGTAATGATAAAACAACTAGAACAAATGTATTATAATTTATACTAACCATTAATAATTACCAATAGCACCAAAAAGCCAATCTTTTGTGCAAAGCAATACCTCGGCCACCTCCGATTTCAATGAACTTCTATATTGATTAATTATCCTCCCACCCATGCTAAAGGCCGACTCTGAAGCCACAGTTGATATAGGAATGCTCAATACATCTCTTGCCATTGATGCGATTTGGGGATACCTAAATTGATTTGCTTTCCAAAATGCCAAAATGCCAAAATGCCCAAATTGGTACTCCTTTCAATGCTTGGTTCGTCCAAATAAAGTTCAAGTTGTGACTTTTGTGAATTTTGTACCGAGGATCTATTATCACCGCTATAGCTAATATCATGCTAAAATCTTCCCAATACTTCTCAAACTTTGCATACATCATCACGACCATGTTTTGTAAGTATGGATCACTACTTTCCATGTGTTTCTTTAATGTCAAATGCGCCATAAACACTAAAGGGAAGTACAAGTTTGCAGTAGGATATTACGTGCCAGAGAAAATACAAGTTAAACTATAAAAAACACTTAAGAACTTTCATATTTTCTCAATCTTCTCCCACTCACTCTCCGAAGGACAATGCTTATAATTAGAATCACTTAATTCCAAATGGGAAAACACATCACGAAAAAAAAGTGCACTCTCAAGCATTATAAATGTGGAATTCCATCTCGTGGGAACATCTTGTCTTAACCCTCTTTTAACATCAAGTGACAACAATTTCGCGCATTCAACAAAGCTTACTTTCCTCGCTTGTGAGCCCTTAATGTACTTACAACTTTCACGAATTTTTTGCACACCCACATCAATTTCTTTTAAACCATCTTGAACTATCAAATTGAGGATGTGTGCACAACATCTAATATGAAAGAAGTCACCTTGCATAAAAGTGATTTCCTAGCATTCAGTTGTGTACGACACATACTAACAAATGTATTATTTGATGAAGCGTTATCAAGGGTCACGGAAAATAATTTTTTTTCTATCCCCCAATCCCTTAAAAAGGAGAAAATTTTATCACACAAAGAAATACCATTATGGGGCGGAGCCATGTATGAAAAATTAAAAACCCTTTTTTGTAACACCCAATACTTGTCAATAAAATATATCGTGACACATATGTACCCATCTGTTACAACTGATGACCAAAAATCAGAAGTTAAACACACTCTACCGAGAGCTACATCTAACATTCTCTTAATATTAACCTTCTCTCTATAAAACATTTTCAAAACATCTGCTTTTGCAGTGTTACGGGATATGAGTGGTGCATCCTCACGTAGATAAGAGAAAATTTCTCTTATACCCTTGTATTCAACAAATGAAAAAGGTAAATCATGCATTATGATTGAGACAATTAACATCCGCCTAAATAATTCGGGACTAAATTTTGGGGCACCCAAAGATATTGAATCTGAACCAATTTTTTGTTGAACAATTAACTGCCCAATATCACGTGTAGTAATTTTTTGACATATATTCTTATGTCGCGATAAATTACCGGTTCCGTACCTGCTATCGCAAATAAAGACGGACCCACATTTCTTACACTTACATCTTTGCTTGCCATCAACGCCATTTTGTTTGAGAATTTCAAAGAATGGTCACACGTTGGAAGTGCATCGCCTTTTGCGCTTTCCACCCTTAATTTGGATTTTAGCAGATTCTTTATTCAGATCCACAACATCATCGTCCTCCTCCTCATCCATTATTTCATCAACATCAATAGAATTGTCAATTAAATTAACATCAACTCCATCGGGTTCCATCTGCAAAGAATAAAATAAAATGAATTTGTATGTCCTGTCATAAAATGAGTGTGTATGTTCTGTCAAAAAACTAAAATGGAATCTGAAATGAATGTGTAGAAAAATTGAACTTAAATGTGCAGAAAAATGGAATCTGAAATGAATGAGCTGAAAAAAAAATCAATAACATAAATCTAATGACCTGCTGAAAAAAAATCAGTACCTTAGGCTTTTATGTGGATAATGGTGAGAAAGACCTGGAAAAAACAATCAGAAATATAAAAAAATCAGATACATATCTAATGCTTGTGCTATGTGCATGTGTGTGTTCTGTGTGTGTGTGTGTATGTTCTGTGCTGTGTGCGTGTGTGTGTGTGTTCTGTGTGCTGTGTGCATGTGTGTGTTCTGTGTGCGTGTGTGTGTTCAGTGTTGTATTCTGTGTGTGTGCGTGTGTATGTGTGGAGGACATGAGAGAAGGGAAGAGAAGAGAAGACACCTACTGAAGAGAAGAGATGGACGAGAGAGAAGAGAAGGGCTTGGCTTCTGCGGCACTTTTTTTTTCTAAACGAGTTAAGTTAGTAGGTTTTTCAATTAGCCCCTTTGGTTTTTCATTTTTCTGACCGTTAGATTAGAAAATCAATGGTTTATAATTATTCGTGTCTAAACGGGTTAATAGGTTTTTGACCCAAAAGTGACCCGAAATCATCCCGAAAAATAAACGGGTCAATTGCGGGTTAGGCGGGTTGACCCAAACACGACCTGTTTAATAAACGGGTTAAGCGGGTTTGACCCGATTTCGACCCGGACCTATTTAGTCATGACCTGACCCGCAAAAATCATGTCGAGTTCGAGTCGAGTTTTCGGGTCGTGTCAAAAATTGCCACCCCTAAAATAATGTAAGGTCCTTGATTCGCTGAAGAAAACCCAAGACAATATCACTCTATAGTGTAATACCCCGTATTCTTATGCTTTCTAAATTTGGGGATTTATTAAATTTGATGTGAGTTATTAATTCAATATAAATCCGAAAATTAATTATTTTTATAATAACTAACGTGACGAGAGTTAGTAATTATTGGAAACTTGTTGAATATTACTAATGAGCAAAGTAATATATAATATTGGTTCTATTAAATGTCACGAGTGAATAAAATGACAATTTTGGAAATTTAAGTCGGGACGCGCCCGTGTCGTGTCAGGACTAAATGTTGATTAATAAAAGTGAATAAATTATAAGTCACCCGTATGGTCATTTCGAGTGCGCCAAAGTGTCCGGAAGGGTCGAGATAGTCAAAATAATGTACCCGGGGGTTTAGTTTGGGTCTCGGGGTGTTTTTAGGCTTAATTATCACCCAAGGAAGGCGTTTTAGGCATTTTGTATTTTTGGGCTTGGAAACCTACGAATTTCTGGGTTATATCAGATGCTTAGGGTTGTCTTCTAGGGTTAACACAACCAAAAACAAAATACGAACATTGGAGAAGGAAAGGAAAAGCTTACCAAGGAGTTCTAGGCCAAGAACTCCTCCGTTTGCATCGCCGTCACCGCCAAAAGTTAGATCGCACAACGAGGATCACCACCACACTGATTTCATCCACAAATAAGAAAAAAAATTCCCAGGCAAGTATTTATCTTGCTTAATTTAGTTAATGCTTCATTCATATTAGTTTAGGGTTGATTAGGATGAGTTTTTATGAAAGAAAACCTATGTTGGAGGTTAGAAATCGCATGTTGTAGAGATATTAACATCATTCTGGAAATCCCCTTCACATGTAGAGGTTAAACCACAAATTTACATTGGACTAGAAGTAGAAATTCTGAAAAAAGAATGAGAAGAACTAAGTTAAAGAAATTATGAAGGTTCATGAGATTCATATAGATTTTCCCCCTTTTAATTCATGATACTTGATGAAAACTCGCATGCCTTACGTAGAATATTGTTCATTTAGGTTTATAATGCTTGTGGTATGAATTTCTGGGAGTTTGGGAGTTAAAAAATTGGATTTGGATGATAATATCCGTAACTAGCATTCTGCAGTTTTCTCCATACCTGCTTGTTCGATCGATCGAGCCAAGAGCATCAATCGATCGACCCCCTTCCATCGATCGATCGACCCCTTCTGGAAAACTAGATTTTTCCTTGTGTTGGCTTAATCCGAGCAAATGCGTAATAAACCTTGATTAATGTTATTAGGACATAATGAAACATAAAAAGGACCAGTAGGGTCAAGGTAAACCCCGTTAAGTGGAACTTTAATGAAATGGGAAAATGAAGGGTAAACGGGGAAATATTCGTACCTAAGAAATCTAACGTGCGTAGAATTAATAATCGAAATGCCTAGGAGTTGGATTAGAAGGTAAGTGAGGGTCTAATGAAATTGTACTTAGGTAAAGGGAATACTTCGTGAGATGAGAAGTGAGTTGGTATAAATTAAATTTCGAAAATAAAATGAATAAGTCCGTTATGAGAAATAATCGAATAAAAATGTACTAAGAATGGAATAATATAATGTTGGGCCGTGGGCGTACCTAACTTATGAATGTGAATAGTTATATATCTATATGACTCTGTGATTGATCATATATCTTATATACGTGTAAACAAATCATGCCCGCGCTAGTTGCTATCGCTGAGGTTTCCGCGCTGGGACAGTCTTATCTTGATGGGACCTTTATGGGGGATATTGACTCGTACCCTAGAACATAGAAATCCTTGGTACAGGTTATCTGATTGATAGTCAGACGGTCCTAAGAGACGTGAGGGTATGTGCTGACCTCTTAGTAACTTGGAACTATGCTTCGCCTTAATTTGTGTTTGTTTGTATTAATACAGTTCGAGAGTGATTCCGAACTAGTATTTCTATTAGTACGAGTGATACGAAGACTTGATAGCAGAGTATGTCAGCACCATAAATATTATGTGGGGTGCCAGTAGTATATATATATTATATGGGTAATTAATGTGTATATATATATAGTCTTGAAATTTGCAACTTCCTACCGAGACTAAAAGAAGTTAATTAATGAATAAATATTATGGTTTTATTATATATGGCTGAAAATGTTGTGACACCGTTGAAAGACTTTTTAATCAAATAAGAGCTATGTGAAAACCTTAAATTCCTGAAATTTAATTATCTTAGTCTTAGAAATTGTGGGCATGGAATCTGATGAGGAATTTGAATTAAGTTAATCTTTTGGGGTCAATAGTGCGGTAGGATGCACACTAGAAGAGAGGTGAGACATTATCAAGAGAGTGTCGTTACTAATATGTTGTTGCATTATCCAATAAACATTTTAAATACTTGCTAAACTAAATTTTTAAACTGTTTTACAATCGGGCTCTGACCCGTTTATTGTTATCTCTCCTCTCTTGTATATATATGTATATATTACAGGTGCCCAACCACAGGGGCGTCTTGCATAGGATCCTTTGGAAGGAACGCGCTGCAGCTTAGGTGGGAGTTGCAGGCCTCTTGCTTAGACGACCTCATTTTTTATTCCACTCCTAGCATTATTTTATTTAGTTGGTCATGTGTCGCCCTTTTCCATTATTCAGTTGTTTTATCGGATATTATGATTCGTTTATTTCCAGTATTTACACTTTGGGATTTATTATTGTCAGGATGTTTTCCTTTAAGTTGTAAATGTTGAAATCAATTAGTTGGATGTTTAATTGTTTGGATTATATGTTCCAGTATAGTTGTTGTGTGAATCTTTAACTATGAATTATGTAAAGTTTTAAATGTTGGTTTTTAAAATAAAATTTGGAAAGTAATGTCTAAAATGATTTTGACACTTAGCTTAATTATTTAGGGTGTTTAATTGGAAAAGTTATTTTTACGACAGTGATGCTAAGAATGAACCAACCGTTCACCTTGATTATAATTTAATAAATGACTGATCACCCGATATTTAATTAGGCGGGGTGTCACATATAGGGGCTTTTTATGTCTTCCCAGCTGCACCAAAATGCCCTAATCAATACTCATAGGACCCACAGTTCCTCCCTCAACCCTACTAGAAGAAGTAATGAATCTAGTCAGATCCTTGACTTCTACTAGAATGCTCTCATTTTCCGAAGAGGAAATCCCTAAGATGCGACCAAACCACAATCATGCTCTCAACATCTCTATCGAAGTCATGGGAAAAACTGTCCCCCTCTCTCTTATCGACAATGGATCAGCTCTGAATGTTTTCCCGTTAAGAACTCTAAATTGTTTGGGATTGAAAGTGAGCGACCTTACTCTAACCTTTGTCGCTATACGTGCCTATGATAATACCTATCGAGAGGTAATGGGTTCTATAAAGCTTGCTATAGGGGCTGGCCCCATAAACCCCATTGTGGAATTCCATGTCATTGACATGCCAGTTTGTTTCAATCTACTGATCGGACGATCGTAGATCCATAGAATCAAAGGGGTATCTTCTTCCCTTCATCAGAAATAAAAGTTTTTTGCCAAAGGGTAGGTAATCACCATCTTGGGAGACAGTGACAACACCGAGAATACAAGCACCAGTAATCTGGTACTAGAGATACAACACGGGGTGAACGATGTGCGGCTATCAAGATTCTGAGTTGAACCACTTCTACTCCCAGAAGGTAATAATTTCAAAGATAAGGTTCGTACAGAATATAATGCCCATGGAAACGTTAATGTAATCCAGATGTTTAAGAACATGCACTTCATGCCCGGACTGGGGTTAGAAAAAGACAACAAGGGATACTTGAACCTATTGTGTTAAAGAAGGCCTTTATTCCCTTTAGCTTGGGCTATGAGTCGTCAGAAGAAGAACTCAGAATGATCCGTCAGCCTCGACTAAAGAGGAGTTTAAAATGTGCTAAAATTGTCTCGAGAGATTCCCTAAATGGAAGATTCATCAGAGAGGGTGAATATTTCCCCGTTTGTGGCTTCCCTGAACCATGGTATGACTATGCAGATAGAAAAATAAAACTAGGAATGGAGATTTTCTTTCAAGACAACTACCCATGGACCGAGAGTTTCTAGCACCGTGTATAACCACTCATTAAGTATACTGGAGATTCCGAGGGAAGTGACTTTGAGGATTCATTCAATTTGCATACGCTAGGGCTAACACTCTGTATGATCCACTCAGGGCTACCTCGTTGGATCCAAGCTACTAATGCACCTCTGCTCAACTGGCATGCTACACCAGTGCCACCAACTGATATTCAACCTAACCGTGATGTTTATCCCATTTCCCCTTTTTTGGTTGTTCCTCTTAACTCTGATGTAATCAAAACCTCCTTTAGTGAGGTTCTCAATGATATTTTTCCTATCAATGAAATAAACGAAGATTTTGAGTATCTTGTTGTACCTTACATTAATTGTCTTGATTCAAATCAAACTCTCGATGATGATGATCTTTCAAATGAACAATTCTTAACTGATCTAAATATGGTTAATAACAAACAACATAACCGCGCTCAAGTTAATGGAGATGAAACTATTATTATTAATCTCGGTTCTAGTAGCCAACTGCGCAAGATTAAGATATGGGTCCACCCTTACTGAATGAGCATAAGCGCACGTAACTCAAGAAATTATTACAGGAATTTACAGATGTTTTCTCATGGTCCTACAGCGACATGCTCGGTATTGACCCTGAGATAGCTCAGCACGAGATTCCAAGTCTCCTCGAATGCAAATCGGTCAAACAGAAACTGTGAAAGCTTCGCACCGAATGGTCACTCAAAGCTAAAAAAGAAGTAGTTAAACAACTTAACGTAGTTTTTGTTCATGTGATTGAATATCTCACATGGCTAGATAATATCGTACACATGCCGAAGTCAGGAGGGAAGGTTCGCATGTGTGCCGACTACCGAGACTTGAACAAGGCCTCTTCAAAGGATGATTACCTACTACACAATATAAATATAATTATGGACAATACGGCTAGTCACACTCTCTATTCATTCGTTGATCAGTTCATCGGATATAATCAGATCAAGATGCACCCCGATCACCAATAAAAACTGTATTCATCACCCCTTCGGGAACCTTTTGCTACACTGTTATTCCATTTGATCTAAAAAATGTAGGGGCTACCTACCACAGGACTGCCACAACCATTTTGCATGATCTGATACACATGGAAGTCGAGGTCTACATAGACGACATGATTATCAAGTCTAAGACTAGGGAGGGTCATGTTCCCACTCTACGGAAGTTCTTTGAGCGAATGCGACAGTACCATATGCAACTTAACCCACAGAAATGTGTCTTCGACATTACCAAAGGAAAACTCTTGGGATTCATGATTAGTGAGAAAGGGATAGAAGAAGATCCTGCCAACTGAAAGCCATAATCAAGATGCCTCTACCCCGAACAGAGAAGGAAGTCCTGAGATTCCTCAGGAAATTACAGTACATTAGTCGGTTCATCATCCAGTTGACTTCCATTTGTAAACCCATCTTCAAACTCATCCGAAAGGATTCAACAAAAGTCTGGAATGAAGCTTTCCAAGAAGCCTTTGATCGAATCAAACAATACCTAACCCAACCTTTGGTACTCATGCTGCCACAACCTGGTCTTACCTTACTCCTATACCAAACCATAAATGATACTGCAGCTGGGGCTTTACTAGCCCAATACCTTGAAAAAATTCATAAAGAGAGAGCCATCTACTTATGCAGTTGCTAGTTGGTCGATTATGAAGTCAACTACACCACCTTAGAGAAATAATGTGTGGCTCTTATCTAGGTTGCCCAAAAGTTACGGCACTACATGCTCACGTTTCCCATTAAACTCATATCCCAAATGGATCTTATCAAGTACTTACTCGAGAAGCCTAACCTATCCAGCTGAATGTCCCATTAGTTGATGATCCTAGCTGAAATTGATATTACCTATGTCAAGTAAAAATCCATGAAAGGAAGAGCCATCTTTGGCTACCTTGATAACTACCCCATGGAAGATACCGATGTCTGGATCTTCGAGTTTCTAGATGAGAATATCCTATGTACCTCCCAAGAAGACATTCGATGTTAAATGTTATTCGATGGAGCTGACAACAAGAAAGGGTATGGAATTGGGATACTCTTAATTGCCCCTGATGACTCCCATACTCCCATTGCCATCAAGCTGGATTTTCTTTGCATCAATAACATAACTGAATATGAGGCATGAACGGTAGGCCTCAAATTTGCCCTCAAGAAAGGAATTTGATACCTCGATGTCTATAGGAATTCAACCCTCATCATCGGTCAAGTACTCAAAAAATACAAAAGTCAAGGACAAGAACCTCTTACTCTTCCATACCCACCTTAAAGAGCTAGCTTTCTAATTCCAAGAAATCACCTTCCCCTACCTACCTCGAGCAAAGAATAACCTAGCCTATGCCCTTGCTACCTTAGCCTCCATGATTGACATGCTCGAAGGAATAATAATGGCCCCTTTCCTTGTCCAAAAGCAAGATAAATCTACCCATTGCTACTACATTGAGGTTATCACAGAGAAATATTCTGAGATAACTAATTGCTGGTACAAAGATATTTGGTGCCTCATCAAACATGGTAGGTATCCCCAAGGTTCTGACAAGAAAGATCTAGCAACCCTCCGCAGGCTGGTTACCAAGTACATTATTTGCGATAAATCACTATTCAATAAAAACTTTGATGGAACCCATTTGCACTGCATCGCAGGGGCTGACATTGAAGAAATGATGCAGAGAATCCAACGTGGGGAGTGCAAACCCCCCATGAATGGCCATATGCTCGTAAGAAGATCATTCGACAAGGATACTACTGTACCATCATGGTTCAGGATTGTACTACCTACATTCAAAGATGCTTCAAATGCGAGTAGTTTTCCAACCTAAAACACTTGCCTTTACGAGAATTGTACAACATGACCTATCCCTGGCTGTTCTCCACAAAGGGCATCGACATCATAGGAAAAATTACACCAAAAACATCCAATGGGCATGAGTTCATCCTAGTTGCCATTGACTACTTCACTAAATTGGTGAAGCCGAGTCATACGCTGTCTTGAATGCTAAGAAAGTGGTCAAGTTCATCAAGAAAAACATAATTTGCCGATATGGGCTCCTACACGAGCTGCTATCAAACAACGAGTTACACTTCGAGGAAAAAGTTATAGAGGTAGTCGACAAATATATAATTCAGAGACACAAATATTCTCCATACCGACCCAAACCAATAGAGCAATCGAAGAAGTCAATAAGAACTTCAAAGCCATCATCAGTAAAATGATCAAGAGTTATCGAGATTGGGCCAACAAGATAACTTAAGCCCTCTAGGGCTATCGCACTTCAGTCCGAACCTCTAGTGGGGTTATCCATTACTTTATAGTTTATGGCATGGAAGTAATCCTACCCGTGGAGCTATAAATCCCTTTGCTACACATCATGCTTCAAAACAAAGTCAGCAAGGAAGACTGGTACTAAAGCCGTCTCGATGAGGTGTTCCTCTTAGACGAAAGGAGGTTGAAGGCTCTATATCACATACAAGGGTACCATTATGGTATAGTACGATCATTCAACAAGAGATTCAAGAATCGAGGTGTCCGAGAAGGAAACTTATCCCTTAAAGAAATAGTAGAGCCCATCTGGGACCCCAGAGGGAAATTCAAGCCCAATGGGAGCGACCCCTACATATTGAAGAAGATCCTGTCTGGTAGCACTGCTATGTTAACCGACCTTGATGGAAAAGAAATGACGTGTCTAGTCAACGTGGGTCGTCTCAAGAAATTTTATCCCAAGTCTAAAATCTGAGCGCTCTACGACTCTTCTCACTTCCTTTCTATTCTAAAAAAAAGTCTTCATTTCCCTCTACTCAGAACTACGTGGGGCCTGATCCTCTAAAAACTTTTTTCATTAAAAAAATGAATTTCAGAAAATTTTCAAAAGCGTCAGAAGTACATAGGCAGCTCATCCGCCTTACATGAGCACATCCCCCTTCTTTTTTTCATAAAAAGATATTCTTTTTTTATCCCCGAGAACGATAGTTTATTTTAACATATGCATGAACAAAAGGATTATGTATGCCTTAGAGATCGGTTTAGATAATTCAAAATGCAAAACTCATAAAGAGGCATAACTAGATGATCAAAAACTCCTTTATTTCATTATTCGAAATTTCGGTACGATTACATCGGCATAGGGAGTCAAATGACTTCCCTTGTCAAGACTACTCTATCCTTCCTAAAACCAAAATAAAAATAAGCCCCACTACTTCCAAAATAACCCTCAAATTATTTTCAAATGCAGAACCACACCCATTACAAAAGCTTCACAAAATTCTACCTGCAACTGCCGGAGGAACAAGCCCCATTATCCCCCACATATTGGGGTCCCCAAACTTCCCTTGCCTAAATGGAATGTAGCAAGCGCTCCATAGAGCGATGAGCCTGTATTAGCTTGGGAAAAACTACAACGCCTCCCTCTATGGTGTCAGATATGACAAACCACCTTTGCCCAGTCCCCATAGCCAGCATCTTAGCCACTACCTTCTACCACAACCTCTTCATGTAGTTCCCTGAGATGTTCCAGACTCTACTAACAGATTGGGACGGATGGTTCGATGAACGAAGATTCTCCCACAGAGAACCAATCCTCATGCACATACACTCTGTAAGGTCCTCCACAGGAAAGAAGTTCAGTGTCCGCGGTGGTACAATTTGTTCCTAACCAAATTGGTGCAGCAGTCGCCAGGAAAAGTAGAAAGAGGTCTGCCTGAGGCCTACTGACCGAACATATTGGTAGTCCCCGAGGTCCAAATTGGGCAGTAGCTCCCCCTAACCAAGGCACTAAGCAGCGTAAGCCTCGAGCCCCGTGCTCCACGAACCAATTTTCCCAGCTCTCAATATTCAGGCTTACATTGATAAAATAGTGTGAGGAGAAGTTTGTCACTGCCGACAAAGGATACTCAGGTGGGACTGCTATACAGAACCCCTCTGACAGTCACATGAACAACATTACAGGGCTACCCCTCAGAAAGTCAGAACGACCTTCCCGCTAGGCATCCAGACCATTTAAAGTCTCCACCAGTATCACCGCTGTAGGATTGCAACGGTACAACACCCAAGAAATAATATATGAAAGTTGGGGGGGTCCACCAGTACTTTCCCAGTTACTAAAAATAGTTTTGAAACTAGGCCCAGAATGACAGCCCCAGCCTAACCAGCATCACCGACAACCTACAAACGCACAAAATGTAGCACCGTAGGAAGATAAATCATTCCCCCTATGACTAACGGCCTAGCTGCTGAAGGTGAAATGTGGAGAAGTTCCGCCAATAGCTCCCTAGGGGACTGGGAAAACTCAAGCATAGTCCCTGCAACACTAGGATTTATCCCCAACGTGGCAAAAAAACTCTTCATAGGTTGGACAGATTTCTTCCAACCCGAAGTGAAAGACATGGTCTTCAGGGTACAAGAATTCCACGACCACCATCGGTATATTCCAATCTATGGGCCAGTTGCGCCATAAAGAGACTCTTCACATGTTGAAAGCATCATAGTCAACGTTATAGGAACACATTACTTCTAAGGTTTCGATGTAGTTTGCAAACTCAATACTAATAGGGAGAGCCATATCACAAAAGAAGAAGAAAGTGAGTAAAGAAGGATGTAAAGGGAAAAGAATATGGAAGTGTGAAGAAAAGATCCATCCACACCCTTATTTAACCTTGAAAACTCTCAAGCAAAGCAAGAAACCTTGTAGAAATCGGAGGAAAACTTACCCCGCCAAGTACCAAGCAATTGAAGGAAGTACAATCATGGCCTTGGACTGATAGGACTGGACTGACATGTCGATAGGCAAGACAGGGGTCATGCTGATCGGCAAACCCCTATTTTCGGGAAAATCACATTTTTCCTTTTTAGTCAAAATAAAAAAATTCAATAAAAATAATTTTTATTCTAAGGGAATTCCGAATTTCCTTTTTTGACTTATCCCATTTTAATCTCCAATCATTTTTAATTCTTTTTACAGTCTCAGCAGTAAAGTAAAAGGAGCATGTGCATTAATCACCCAAGAACAAATTAATTAAATAAAAGAAGTTAACAAAAACTTCATTTGCATATATTTTTGCTGTATTATATTGGTTTTTGCAGGAAAAATAAAACAAGAAATACAATGGGACTCAGCTCGAACCTAATTTTCTCTCTCTCTCTCTCTCTCTCTCTCTCTCTCTCTCTCTCTCTCTCTCTCTCTCTTTGCTCTCTCTAAAAGCCTCCCTCCCTGCGATGCACCCTCTTCCCTCTGCGGAGAGATGATGTGCCACCACTCCTAGAGCCCGACCCTTCCTCAAACGAGGCTGACGGAACCAAACAAGAAGGAATTAGAATCGGATCCTTAATATGGGCAGTTGACAAAGATATGCAATCCCTAATATCCCTCAGCCAAGTGGTGGAGACCCAAATGTGATGCAAAAAAAAATAGAAAAGAGCAAATCAGTCAGTTTGAGGCAAAGGAAGAAATCAGGAAATCAAAAGATAAAGACACAAAAAATATACCTCAAGTCAAAGGAACTCCTCTGTCAAGACCAAATCCTCTTGGTCCATCGCATTAGGATGGTGTAGTATACGTACCGACTCTCCATCTACTTTTCGAATGTTGTAATCGGGCGAGAACAACCATACAAATGGAGCCTCTGAAGTCGTTTCCACCGCAGATGTCGTCGCACCACCTGCACTGTGGGAGGACCCCACTTCCCAAATCGAGCCCGCACGAGGAAGGGGCATCACATCATATATGTTGGGTGGCATCCACCATCTCGACATAAAGTCCATATAATCATACATCACCGCTATGTTGGTATACAACGAGTAAGGGTTCCCCATCATTACCGCCACCTGGGCATCGTCCGACATCTCTCGCACTCGCCTCATGAACACTAGGGGATTTTTCGGTGGCACCACAACCTCATCCTCCATAATCTATCTAACTAATCTTTCCCTGAGGTACCAAGAATAGCCAAACTCATGCGCCAATCGACGCCGCATCTGCGCATATCCCCCATTCACCCCCATATACTGGATAACCATCCCCCATGGATAAAAGGTCACCTGAAAATTCTCCAGTAAGAGCAAAAAAGATTAATACCAATAAAATTTCATCAAGGGAAAGACGGTCTCAAGAAAAAAGGGGCTTACTCGCTTACTCATCAGTCCATTCAAGACCTGATGCACCATCTCCAGAGAGAGGGATTTATTCGATTGCTGATTGGACTTCCTCCACCGATACATCGGGTAAAAGTTCCCAACAGACTCATCCTTCAAAGCTATAAATTGGGTGTTAAACCCAATTAACTCATGGAACCATGTCTGTAAAGGACAAAGGGTCAACATTTATGAAATCAAGAATAAAACGCATGAAGGAAAATGCGAATGCATAAAGGAAAATGCGAAAAATGAAGAATACCTCAAGAAGATACGTGGCTCCAATAAAAGTTTGATGGAAGAAACGGATGAATGCATCAAGAGAATGATAAAGGGTCGCCAAGGTTAGGATCCCTCAGTCATAAAACGGATATCCGAAAACACCCTCAAGAATGGCAAAAACCACAACTGGACGACATCTCCACTCGTCGCCACCAGAAAACCTCCCAGCACCAGCAAAATGAACAGATGAGCCATCTGATGCATCTACCGCCCATCGCTCTCATCAATCATCCTCCTTAGCAACAACTCTCAAAAAAGGAAAACGAAGAAAGTACCCAGAGACCACCCTTTCCACATCACCCAACGCCCCTGTTACCGCCTCAGGGGTCACCCTTAGAATCCTATCTACCTCAATCTGAATACCATCACAATATATCCCCAGCAACTACTTCACATCTATAGGAGTTACAATCATCTAATCGAAGCCAAAATGAAGGGTGTGGGTGGTGTCCCACCACCTCTCCCCCAGAGCACAAAGAACAACCATAGAACAGGGCGTCTCATCTAGAGTAGACGCCAGTCTCCCAAAACCAACTGATGACACCATCCAACTCACCATGGATGGAAGGTGCTCCCAAACATATTTTATCCCCATTGTCCCTCAGGCGCTCATAGTCGACATAAAAACATCCGATTGTCAAAAGAGAAAAGCAAAAGAAAAACCTTTGTAAAGATTCAAGAAATAAGGAAATCTCGCCAAGAAAAAAGAGAAGAGAATAACAAAATTCACCAATACTTACATAGCCTCCAGGGTTCACCACCCTAGAAGAGCGATGATACGAAGGCTCGCACAGGATAGTCCGCTCATCCGCCACTAGCTCGATTGAGTCAAAAAAGTTTTCATTACCCAAAGCAAGGGGCCCCTATCCCTCCATTCCAAGCCAGCCCAGTCGTCAGCATTAAACCACGCCATGTGTGTTGATATACTTGATAACTCAACCATCTCTTGAGTTTGGAACATGTGACACCCCGCCTAATTAAATACTGGGCGATCACTCCTTTATTAAATTAAAATCAAGGTGAACAGTTGGTTCATTCTTAGCATCACTATCGTAAAAATAACTTTTCCAAATTTAACACCCTATTTAATTAAGCTAAGTGTCAAAACCATTTTTTAACATTACTTTCCAAATTTTATTTTGAAAATAAATATTTAATTATCTACAACAATTCAATATTTAAAGAATCACACCAAAATAATCCTGGAACATATAATCCAATTAATTTAAACATTCAACAACTAAACCCCAGCATTTAAAACTTAAAGTAAAACATACATGCTGAACAAATCCCAAAGTAACAGTACTAGAAATAACTGAAATACAAATGTTCCAATAAAACAGATAAATAGTGGAAAGGGCGACACATGCCCAATAAGGAGAATGATAGAAGTGGAATCAAGTAAATGAAATCGTCTAAGCAAGTGGCCTGCAACTCCCACCTAAGCTGTATCACGTTCCTTCCAAGGGATCCTAAACAAGACGCCCCTATGGCTGGGCACCTGTAATATATACATATATATACAAGAGAGAAAGAGGAATAGGAACGGGTCAGAGCCCGATAGTGTATATGATTTAAAAATTCGTTTAGCAAGTATTTAAATTGATACATGCCAATGCAACAACATATTAGTGCGACACTCTCTTGATAAATTCTCGCCTCTCTTCTAATGTGCACTCCTCTCACACTAACCTTCCCAATGGTTTATCGTATCATACATCACACTATCCTTCCCCAAGGATTTAACTTATCTTAGGTGACTCTCAAAATTTAAGATTTAACAACATCATGGTTTAAAAAGGATAATTTCATTTAGTACAAAACGCTCATTTTAACTTTATTTATTCATAAAGTTTTTCAATATCATATTATACTTTTCAAAACAAGTATTTCCATTTTGAGTCATTATACATGTCTTACTTACCATAACACAGTAGGCAGTTTCCCATATTTCAGAAGTTCATATATATATTAAATACTCGTATAATATATATATTCTAACAGCACCCCACATAAAATTTATGGTGCGGGCATACTCTGCTATCCAATCCCCGTATCAATCGTACTAAAGGGAATACAAGTTCGGAATCACTCTCGAACTGTATAAATACATACACAAACAATATTGAGGCGAAGCATAGTTTCCAAGTCCAAGAGGTCAGTACATACCCTCACGTCTCTTAGGACCGTGACTACCGATTCGATAGCCTGTACCTAGGATTTCTAGGGTATGAGTCAATATCCCCTATAAGGCACACGAGATAAGATCGTCCTAGCGCGAAAACCTCAGGGATAGCAAGTAGCGCGGGCATGATTTTCACAAGTATATAATATATGCATACACAATCATATAAATATACCACTTTTATTATATCAATTTAGGTTTATCCAATAACCCACATTCACAACATTTATCCTTATTTTCCCATTATTATTTATCAAGTATAATGGTTCGTTTCTAACTTTAATTCGAAGGGTTTTTCCAACTTACTACGTAACCCTCATGGACTCTATTCTTCCAAATGTACAATTCAGTAGATATCCATTTATGTTCCAATGTAACTCTCTCTTACGTGTCTCTCCCCTTTAATATATACTTACATTGTCCCTTATGCAAAATATCCAAAAAATATAGATTTCGCCTTACATTAAAGGATTTTGAATTTTATTTTTAAAGATGAGAATTTCAAACGGTTTCGAAATCGGAATTAAAATGGAGTTTTAATTGAATTTTTATTATCTAGAAGATTCCTCGAAACATAAAACTCTATAGCAAAAAATATATTTAATAATATTGAACGGTTCGATCGAGCTGAATTTTTTTCTGTAGCTTCCTCTCGTCTTCAGCTAATTCTCTGTAAAATTTCATCCAATTCCAACGGTCCGATCGTCCGGAATAATTTTTTTTTGTGTTTGTATCTGATTAGAACTCTTTTCTTAATCAAACTCTTAATCCTTTACATGACAAAGGGTTTCCAGAATATCATATAAATCATCCCTACATGAAAATTTCCTATCTCAAATTGGGTTTTTCTTCCATAAATCTCATCCTATTAACTCCTAAACTAATATGGATGATGCATCAACGAAATAAGCAAGCTAAACACTTGCCTGGGATTTTCAAAAATCTGGTTTGGTGTTGAATTTGGTGTGGTTGTGTTCCCCGTCTCGCGATCTACGCGTTGGCGGTGGCGGCGGTGCAAACGGGTGAGTTTTGAGCCTTGGAATGCCTTGAGAGCTGTCTCCTCTCCTCTCCAATGGCCGTTCTAGTGTTTTGACTTATCTAACCCTAGGAGATAACCTAAACATCTGATATAACCCCTTTAATTTTCGTGGGTTTAATTACCCAAAAATACAAAATGACTAAAATGCCATCCCGGGGTACTAATGAGGCCTAAAAACGCACCGAGACCCAAATCAAACTCCCGAGTATACTTTTCTGACTATATCGACCCTTCCGGACGCGTTGGCGCACTCAAAACGACCATACGAACAACTTATAAAATATTTACATTTATTTATCAATATTTAGTCCTGACGCGACACGGGTGCGTCCCGACTCAAATTTTTAAAATTATCATTTTATTCACTCGTGACATTTAATATGGCCACTATTATATATTAATTTGCTCATTAGTAATATTCAACAAATTTTCCCATAATTACTAACTCTCATCACGTTAATAATTATAACATAATTAATTTCTGGATTTTTATTAAATAATTAATTCACATTAAATTTAATAAATCCCCAAATTAATATAGCATAAAAATACGGGGTATTACATACTTCCCCCCTAATAACGGAATTTCATCCCGAAATTCGTAAAATAAGGCATACCTGGTAAGAACAAATCTGAATATCTCTCGCGCATATTGGCTTCGCGCTCCCAAGTGGATTCCTCCACGTTATGATGCTCCCACTGGACCCGTACAAGTGGAACTATCTTCGACCTCAATCTCCTCTCACTATAGTCTAGGATAGCCACCGGTCTCTCCTCGTAAGAGTTGTCAGGCTATAAGTCTATCTCATCTATCGCGATGTGAGTATGGGCCATATCATCCCGAAGATACCGTCTCAACGACGAGATGTGGAATACATCGTGAATGCGATGTAAATGCTCTGGTAGTCCCAATCTGTATGCTACCGACCTAATCCTCTCGATAATGGGAAATGGTCCTACGTACCTCGGGGCCAATTTCCCTTTCTTCCCGAACCTCATCACTCCTTGCATAGGAGATACACGCAGTAACACTTGGTCCCCCACATTAAACTCCCGGAAGAACCATTTCGCATCGGCGTAGCTCTTCTGCCTGTCCTGGGCTACTCGAATGCGACTCCTAATCATCTCAATCCTCGCGGAGGTTTCCTGAATTACCTCTGGTCCTAGCAACTTGTTATCCCCCACCTCGAGCCAACAAGTTGGAGAACGACAAGGCCTGCCATACAAAGCCTCAAATGGAGCCATACCAATCGTAAACTGATAAGAGTTATTATAAGCAAACTCTACCAGTGGAAGGTGTGGCTCCCAACCTCCTCCAAAATCAAGAACACACATGCGTAGCATATCCTCTAACATCTGATTAGTACGCTCTATCTGTTCATGATAATCTGAACTCAACCTCAACTCAGTACCCATAGCCTCCTGAAAGCTTTCCCAAAAACGTGATACAAAAATCTTGTCTCTGTTTGACACAATATTCAGGGGCACCCCATGTAATCTGATAATCTCAGCAATGAACAGCTGAGCATACTGACTTGTGGTATAATCTGTCCGCACCGGCAGAAAATGAGCCACCTTGGTCAAACGGTCTATAATCACCCAGATGGAGTCGTGGCCCCGTTGTGATGTAGGTAACCCTGTAATAAAATCCATGGAAATACTCTCCCACTTCCACGCGGGTACTTCCAATGGCTGAAGTAATCCTGACGGTTTCTGATGGTCCACCTTCACCAGTTGGCAGGTAGAACACTTGGACACGAACTCACCAATGTCCTTCTTCATCCCACTCCACCAGTATTATCTCCTCATATCCTGATACATCTTATCTCCTCTAGGATGTACCGCAAATCGGGACCCGTGAGATTGGGTCATCACTGCATGACGCAATTCTGCCCCTTCCGGAACCACTAACCTCCCATTAAACCTCAAACCCCCATCAGAACTAACAGAGGCTAAAAGTCGTACAATCTGCTCCTGGCAAAACGGGTCTGTGGTTTGGGCATGTATTACCCTCGTAACAATCTCGGGTGTGACTGTCATAACATATATGAAGGAACGGGCTATTGCGTCCTGGTGACCCAACTCCTTCCACTTCGCTTTCCATACGTCCGCTACTACATTTACCGGTCTTCGACTCAACGCATCAGCAACTACGTTGGCTTTCCCCGGATGATACTGTATGTCTAACTGATAGTCCTTCACAAACTCTAACCATCTGCGCTGACGCATATTCAGCTCTCGATGAGTGAACAGATACTGCAGTGACTTGTGGTCTGTGAACAAACGGAACTTCTCCCCCAATAAATAGTGTCTCCATATCTGCAGTGCAAAAATGATCGCTGCTAACTCCAGGTCATGGGTGGGGTAATTCTTCTCATGCGGCTTAAGATTACGGGAGGCAAAAGCTATAGCCTTCTCTTCCTACTGAAGTACTCCCCCAAGTCCCTGTAAAGAGGCATCGGTGTAAACCAGGTACTCCACACCCGGCTTCGATAAAGCAAGGACTGGTGCTGAAGTAAGCTTGTCTTTCAGCTCGTCGAAAGACAATTAATAAGCTTCATCCCAAACATATGGTACCCCTTTGCGAGTCAGGCTCGTCAATGGACCCGCTATTTTGGAGAATCCCCGAATGAATCTCCTGTAGTATCCGGCTAACCCCAAGAAACTACGCACTTCCGTCGGTGTCGTGGGCTGTCCCCACTCCCTCACCGCTGACACTTTACTCGGGTCAACGGCTATCCCTTGTTCAGAAACAACGTGCCCCAAGAACTGTACCTCTTGCAACCAGAATCCACACTTCTCGTACTTAGCATACAACTGATGCTCTCGTAAATTCTGAAGAACCTGCCTCAAGTGCTCGGCATGATCCTCCTCGGAGTGTGCATATATCAAAATGTCATCTATGAAGACGATGACAAACTAATCCAAGAACTCTCTGAATACTCGGTTCATTAAGTCCATGAATACGGCTGGAGCATTTTTGAGACCAAATGGCATCACTCTGAACTCGTAAGACCCATATCTCGTCAAGAAGGCAGTCTTTGAAACATCCTGCTCTTTAATACGTAGCTAATGGTACCCCGACCTAAGATCTATCTTAGAAAAGAAAGTTTCTCCCCTCAGCTGGTCGAACAGATCATCGATTCGAGGCAACGGATACTTATTCCGTATCGTGACCTTGTTCAACTCCCGGTAGTCCACACATAACCTCAGTGAACCATCTCTCTTCTTCACAAACAAGACTGGAGCGCCCCAAGGTGAGGTACTCCTGCGAATGAAGCCCTGACCTAATAGCTGCTCTATCTGATCTCGTAACTCTCGCATCTCCGCCGGAGCCATACGGTATGGAGCGCGTGCTATCGGTCTCGTATCTGGCAATAAATCTATGACAAAGTCTATCTCTCGACTAGGGGGTAGGCCTGGTATCTCCTGGAATACATCGGAATACTCACGAATGACTGGGATCGAGTCTAAAGGAATCACAACCTCCTTAGAGGTATCCTCCTCTATATAATACAAATGAGCGGTCGAACCTCCCTCTGGGCGAGGCATCGCCACTACAAACATCTCTTGCCCCGGAATGGCAAAAACAATGCTCCCACCGAAGCAATCAATCAATGCTCCAAGACGTGCACCGAAGGATAGGCGTGCCCAGGCCGAGCAGCCAGCAGCTCCGGTACAAGGCACTATGAATGATAATGAAGTAGCCACCATTGTTTTTGCAGAAGGTAAGGGGAATTCCGATCGGCAGTTCCCTTTCTAACGATCTGCAGAACATTGGAACATTGGAATATTTAAAGGGATCTAAATCCCATTTCTAACGATCTGCCATTACAGAACATTGGAACGAT
Source organism: Sambucus nigra (assembly GCA_949130495.1). NCBI lineage: Eukaryota > Viridiplantae > Streptophyta > Magnoliopsida > Dipsacales > Adoxaceae > Sambucus > Sambucus nigra. The sequence continues at coordinate 53,988,385 of OX422214.1, forward strand.
TTGCAGAAGGTAAGGGGCAAAATCTCTTTGAATATTTAAAGGGATCTAAATCCCCTTTCTAACGATCTGCCTTGTGCATGAATCGGCATAACGGTTTGGACGAACGGACCATTTTACTATCGAAAATAAATTCGGGGGTCACCGAGTGATCCTGAGCCTTGATTTGACCCTAATCAGCTTCGTTGTCAAAGTGAAAACTCTTTGAATCTTCTAATTGCATTGAAACCCCATTCCAACGGTCCACCCCATGTGCAAAATGGCATAACCGTTCGGACGAACGATCAGTTTTCCTTGAAAATTGATCTGGAGGCCATTGGGCACTCCCGAGCTCCATTTGAGCACGGTCAACCCTTAAAATTGAACGGGACTGAATGAATCTCCAAAGGTAAATGAATACCCTTTCTAAGAGTTCACCCCGTGTGCAATTCTGACCTACGGTATGGACTAACGATCTGTTTTACTTCGAGAGGTCACCGGGCGCTTCCGAGCCCCGATTGACCAAGGTCAACTTTTCAAACTAAGCAAAACTCTTTGGAATGTCTAAGTACATCTCCTAACCTTTCCAACATTCTGTCTCGTGCGCTATTCTGACTTACCATGCGAACAAACGATCCATTTTCGTTCGGCGATCTCCCGTCCAAAGGAACGACGTGCGCTTCCGCGCCATATTTGATCCAAAGTCATCTCCCGAACCCAGGAGCGGCCCAAAGGACTCTTGAAATTATCTGGAGTACCTTTCTAACGGTATTCCCCCTACACGATTTAGATTAATGGATTACGTTCTACAATTATTTTTCTAGGAAAATCTGCACTAGACTGCCAATTGGCAAGTTCAATACCATGCCTATCAGTAGTGTATCTAGGGTCTCCTTCTGATAGGTAGGACTAGGGCTATGCCAATAGGCAACCCCCTAACCCTATAAAAGGAGGGAATGATCTCACTACCAAGCACAACAATACCAATGATCCATTAGCATCAGTGAACTCCGTAATATTCTCTTGAAATCACCAAAGTTCCCCATGTGAAGTTCCATTCAAGCTTACATTCCCATCCTTTTCATACCCAATTTAGAAAAACAACATTCTCTCTCATCAACATTCATCCACATTCAAGGGAGTTCATCCAAGATCAAAGATCAAGCTTTAAATAAGGTAAAATTCCTTCCCTCTCTCTTTAAATTTCCTGTTCTTGCATAAATTTCATGAGATTCATAATCTGGTCCTCACTTTAATTCATAACCATTAATATCTACACTTTTATTAATATATTTCACATACTGTATTTTCTATAAAAAAACAAAAACAAACAAAAGAGGGTTATATCTATAAATTCCGAACGGAATTATCCATCACATTTTTGCAAAACCAAAAAACACATTTTCTACCCACACACATCTATAATAAAATTCCGTTCAAATCTATGGGATAAACCCCACCCATATGCCGCATTCGAACTATGTGGACTTTGATGCATTTATAGGCTACGTACGCGTTTTGGATTAAATTCTGAGACTTGAGTCCAATTTTCCAATTTTTTGACTTCCTAAATTCTAATTTTCTCAATTTCACAAATTCCCAATTTTTCTAAAATCTCCCATTTCCCCATTTATCATATTCTTGCATTACCTAGTATGCTTATATGCGTGTCATCCAACACGTATTATCGTTTCATAATAATGATTAATATCGCGATAAAATGCACAAATCGTATTTTCTATACATATCATTTCGAGAACATTCCTATGGATGACCTCACTCTACCTTTTCCATGGTATGAGCTGAACGATTTCGATCCCCATTATGTCTACACACGCACACACTTCACGGTGAAATAAAGAAAAACAATAACACTAGCCCATGAGAGACCGAAAGGGCGGGATGGGTGCCTAACACCTTCCCATTTCGTAACTTAGCCACTGAATCTTCGATCTATTGATTTCGCATGCATCAATTTGTCCTCGATGCCACTCTCTCGAAGTGGCAACATGTTTTTTACTTGTTTTGTGCAAAATAGGCTAGAGACACCATATCCTTACATTTACCCCACACCGACGACAGCCGAAGCGCCCCGAAAAGGGCGCGAGATCGCTATCTTTTAAGGGATCCTCCACCCCCTTCCCCTCAAAGATTTCCCAGGATGGGCACAACAGCTACATGGAAAATCAAATAAAAGGTATGATTTAATTACTATTAATAATTAGTATTTCTTTTTTTAAAAATGGATTTCAGATTTCATGATCATAGTATGATTTCATTTTTTTTTACTTTTTTTGTTTGGTGTCATCTCGAGCACCTCTGTTTTCTGGTGACCTATAGCTGCGAGGATTGTGAAGGTACGAATTTTTGAGTTCATGGCGGGTTTCTAAGTTCATGGCGAGGAGTATAGTTTGAGTTAAAGAAGGTACGGATTTAATTATCAAGATTTGATATTTAAATAAGGGTTTCAATAGTGGAGTTCAAAAATCAAGATTTTATATTTAATACTTAAATAGCAGTTTTTACTGTTTATATATATAAACAGTAAAAACTGCCATATATATATATAGTTGTTTTAAAAATATAAACTCTTAAAAAAAATAGTAATAAATATTTGTATGTATTATATCACACTTTTAATATTTATAATATATTTAACATTTTATAAATATATATAATCCTTGCTTTTTTCCCCCCTATGAGTGAGAGAGATAATGGAAAGTATTAATTATAGTGTATAGGAGTATTTTAAGTTTTATTATAAAGGGAATAACTTTAACGTATATAATAGTTTACTAACTATTTTAATTGACTAAATATATTTTTTGTTTTGTATGAGGGTACATTTTGAACACTACAGACAATTATTATAGTGGAAAGTGCGGGATGATTTCAGTTGATATATATGTGACTTTTTTTTTCTGAAGTTTGTTTCGTTGAAGTATTTGTTAGATGAATTTGAGATCATTGAATATTATTAGATTTGTCATTATCCCTTAAGAGGGTGGGTATGTCCATTTTTTTTAAATGGACACTTTATTTATCTGAGGCACAACATGAATTCAGTTAATGAATATTATATATTTCATGTTATATGTGAATTTGTTTGATGAATTTAGACTATTTGAATAATGTTGGACAAATTGTTATTTGTTAAGTAAGGTGGATAGTCCTATAAACAAAGGAAATTACGACCAACTTTTTAAAAATTACATTTTGTTTTGTCGGGGAATAATATTTTTACCATTTTTTAAGCGCGTACTTTGAAAATTTTCACCGTTTCGCGATTATGTACTTTCAAAATTTTCGTCGTACCAATGGCACGGGCATTTCGCTGGTATATATATACATATAAGGGGTATTACATCCGATCTCTAGTATCCTCTAAGAGCAAGTAATACTCTTGCGATTCAAACAACCTGTAGACACCTTTTTTCTTTGTAATATTTCCATTTTAATATATAAATTTTTCTTTCAAAAAGAATGGTATGATCAATGAACCCTTCGTATTTTATAATTATGTTCTTAACTATAGCCCATTATTCATTCAATCAAAATTGTTAAATAATGTGGCTTTTGGCTTTTGGGTGGATGTCCACTCACATTCTTATGTCAAGGGATACCTTACTATGTCCTATAAGTAGGAGGATCCTCATATGATTTTGTACAATGATTACACTAAATATTATTGAGAAATAAAATACTCCCTCTATATCAATTCTCTGTCTTTTATTTCCAACACGTTATCAGTACAAAGCTCCAACCAAAACTCCTTAAGAAAACAACGTTATCAGATAGTTCACAAAAAGCCCAAATCTTAAATTCCATTCAGATATCTTCAGGTATCATTCTTATTATTTACATTAGTCTTTTAACAGTGAAAGGCCTTGAAAATGAAAGGTCAATCTTATATCTGTTCAAATGCGAAAACTACTTATTCTAACCATGTGGAATAATTTGTTGGAGTAACACCCGACTCTTATGTTGTTGTTTAGTTCTTTTGCATCTTTTTTAGTTGTATATATTAACCTCAACATGCGTGGAGTTTTCTATGCATATAGTATTGTTAATTTGTTATATGACCATGATAAATAAATAAATAAAAATTATGTTTGACAACTGTTCTTTTATATGTTATGCCAAGATTTTACCCTAATTTTTTAATTTTTTTCTGAAGTTTTTTATATTTTTATTGAAATATGTGAGGTTTTTTTAATATGAAAACTTCATTTTTAACAAATATGAAGTAGTTTTTTTCTTATTAAATAATATCAGGCTTGGTGAATTTCATATATTATTCTGCAGATGCATATAATAGGGTTTTATAGTTATGTTGTCAATTCGGAATTAGATTTAATAATTGATTATGTGGATTGAGTCATATGTGTTTACTAATGTTGACTTGAACAAGGCAATCTAGTTTTTTTTCTTCTATTGAGATTGACTACTTTCAAAATAATCGTTATATATATATGTGTATGTGTGTGTGTGTGTGTGTGTGTGTGTGTTTGATTTAAGTTTAATACAAATTAGTTACATAATTGTATTTTTTTTTTCATTCATAATTCATCCTTAAATTTCACACAACTAATATTTTATTATTGGGGCCCGAAGTTCCCAATTTATATTCATTAAATTTTTTGGGCCAAAAGTTCCCACGATTTACTAAAAATTAGGGCCCGAAATTCATAATTTATATTTCAATTTTGGACTTGAAGTTCCGAATTGCTATTTAATTTTTTGGACCTGAAATTTCAAATGAATACCCCAAATCATCACTTTAAGTTTTGATTATTTATATGGGGCATTATATGTACCTAAATAATTTGTAATTTGGACCTGAAGTTCCATATATATATATATATATATATGTGTGTGTGTGTGTGTGTGTGTGTGTGTGTGCTTAAACCTGAAGTTTTAACACCATGGGGTATGGAATTTAAAATTCCAAAAAAAAATATTTATTGAACCCGAAGATCAATAAATTTATGTACTGCACCCCGAATATACAAATAAATAACAACTGGAGGAAATTTTGATTATCAGTTTTCAAAATCACATATTTGAATTTTTTTTTATATTTAAATTGTCCTTTCCTTTATTTGAATTCTGCATTATCTGTTTCTAATCATTATTACTTACATGATCACTTTCAAACATTCGAACATATCTAAACTTGAATTTGAGGCACTTGATATAAATGGAAACAATTATCGCAACTGGTCTCAAGATGCAGAACTCCATCTACAAGCCCGAAATCTCGGTGATGCTATTACTGGTGATAACACTATGTCCCGGCAAGACAGGGCCAAGGCCTTCATTTTTCTTAGGCATCACATACATAGTGATTTGAAAATTTAATATCTAACTGTGAAAGATCCGTTGGAACTATGGAACTCCCTAAAGGACAGAGATGACCATAAAAAATCAGTCATACTTCAATATACACGCCATAAATGGCTAAATTGAGATTTCAGGATTTCAAGAGAGTGTCAGAGTACAATTCTACTATGTGTAAAATCACCTCGCAACTAAAACTCTGCGGTGAAAAGATAGATGATGCAGATATGCTAGAGAAAACTTTCTCTACTTTTCATGCCTCGAATATGCTCCTGCAGCAGTAATCTCGAGAATGGGGATTTAAACGATATTCAGATTTGATATCGTGTCTCCTAGTAGCTGAACAAAATAATGATTTTCTGATGAATAATCATTCCTCAAGACCCACTGGATCTGTAGCAATCCCGAAAGTGAATGCTAACTCAACTCGGAATTTTGTAAGAGGCCGAGGAAATATAAGGCACCGTCATGGCAACCCCAGAAGTTGTGGATACTGTAACCAAAAGCTTAGATAAAATACAAATTTCAAGAACCACAAGAAGTGGAATGGCCCAAATAAAAAAGCAAATAAGAATTCAAACATATCACAATCGCAAGACATTTGTTATAGATGTGGTGGCAGTGGTCATTGGACGTGTCGTGCCTTTAAGAAATTTGTGGAAAAATATCAAACTTTAATAAGGAGGGTGGAGACTAATATGATGGAATGTCCAGAAGACCGTTGGAAGATGGAAGGTCCTAAAGACCAATGGAACATTGATAATACCTATCTCAATGTTAATGATATTTTTGCAGATGAGGATGGAAATCCCACTGCTAATGAGACATTTGATACTATGATTGGCACACCCCAAAGAACTGAATAATTTCTTCATATGGCTACAATAATGTTTTTTTTACCTTTGACTGCTTATTGTAATAAAATGCATGGTTTCACATTTATTTTAAATGCTTATATGGTTTGTAATCTTTAAATTATGTTACTCGTATATAAGGTATGGATCCAACATTGAAAGAAAGTGATGACACTTGTCTAGTTGAAAGTGGAACAACTCATACTAATTTGAAAAATCAGAATTTTTTTCCACAATAGTTGACCTGCTAAAATTATTGATGGCTCTGGAAAAGCCTAAGTGATGCTACCTAATGGTACACACTTACTGATACAACATGCCATATACTCACAAATTTCTAGAAGAAATTTACTGAGTTTTAAAGACATCATAATGAATGGGTATCATATGGAAACAAGGCATGAAAATAACAAAGAATTCCTTTGCATTAATTATTGGAAGCCAAAATCTCACATTAGAAAAACTCCTTGCATTATCTATGGGGTTATACCACAAAACACTTGGTATTGTAGAATCACACTCTTCCATGGGTCGAAATCTTAATGATCCCAATGTATTAATAGTATGTCATGATCGTTTGGGTCACCCTGGATCCAACATGTTTTGAAAGATCATCAATAACTTACATGGATATTTTTATCAAATCAACGACTCACGCTACCATGTGACCATTTTTGCACCCCATGTACACAAGAAAAATTAATTACTAAACCATCTTTTCTCAAAATAGTCTCTGAGTCACCATCCTTTTTGCAATGCATTCAAGGGTATATTTGTGGCCATGCTCACCCTTTTAGTGGACCTTTTAAATATTTTATGGTTTTAATTGATGCTTCCACTCGATGGTCACATGTTTGTTTACTATCCACTCGCAATTTGGCTTTTACAAAATTACTTGCTCAAATCATTAAACTCGTAGCACATTTTCCTGATCAACACATTAAATCCATTCGTTTAGATAATGCGTGCGAATTTACTTCTCAAGTTTTTTATGATTATTGTTTATCCACAGGCATTGATGTTGAGCACCCAGTTCCCCATGTTAATACCTAAAATAGTTTAGCGGAGTCATTAATTAAACGTTTACAACTGATAGACAGACCTTTACTTATGTAATAAAAAATTCCAGTCTCAGCTTGGGGTCATGCCATCCTACACGCTGCCAAGTTAATTCAACTTCGACCAACTTCTTACCACTCTTTCTCCCCTTCACAACTAGTGATTGGATGTCAGAACATATCCCACTTGCATAAATTTGGTTGTGCTGTGTACATACCTATCTCATCGCCACAACGTACCAAAATGGGTCCCCAACGTCGTTTGGCCATATAGGTGGGTTATGATTCCCCATCAATAATTCGTTATATTGAACCATTGACAGACGATGTGTTTACCATTAGATTTTTGGATGCCATTTTAATGAAACCACCTTCCCACCGTTAGGGGGAGGGAAGAACGTACCTGAAGTACGGTCCTTTCCCGAAGAATGACGAGAATTGACGTGGAATACTTCCACATTGTCTCATCTAAACCCCCGTATCTCATAATGTGAGCATGAAGTTCAAAGGATAATACATCTTCAGGGAATTGCAAATTAATTACCAAATGCATTCAATGATGCTGCAAAAGTGACCAAATCTCATGTACTCGCGGCTAATGCACCAACCAAAATTGATGTTCCAGTGGGACAAAATTTGATTTCAGCAGCAAATGATTCTGTTGCACGCCATAAGCGTGGAAGACCCATAGATTCCAAAGATTTAACTCCCCGAAAGCGGAGATTAAATGAAAAATCATGCCCTCATAACGCTCCAGAAGAGGTTATGAATAGAATATCCACTTTCTCTAAAACACCCGAAGAGGTTAGTGTCACTGAAAAGACACAAGTCCCTGAAGTGATTATAAAATCCCCTTAAGAGGCAAAGGTACCTAAGAATAATAATGAGATCTCTATATTTTATACATGTTTAAGAGAAATGTGGGATCATAATGCAACAATCATCGATGACATATTTTCATATGCAGTAGCTACACAAATTTCAAAGGGCATTGATGATGATAATGAACCACGTATTAGGCCTATCAATGGATCGGATTTTATCCGAATTCGAATCCGATCCATTTAAGCAAATATGGATCATACCTAAAATTCGATTATCCGATTACCTAATTACTCGTCTATTAAATGGAGCGGACTTGGATTCATATACTCCGATCCGTTAATACTCCGATCCGATTAATATTTTTAATACATATATATAATATTTTTAATTAATATATATATTGTATTTAATAATATTTTAAATATTTATTATAATAGTTCTTTATTTCATTATTTTTTTTTTGGAATATTTGCAAAATAAATTTATGAAATAGGAGTTGAAAATAAAATTGTTCTAAATCAAGTTTAACATAAGCGGATAATCGGATCCGATCCTTATCCGTTTAACATAAACGGATATGGATTTGGATTTGCCTGATCTGATCCGATTAATAAACGGATCAGATTCGAATCCGTTTAACATAAACGAATATGGATTTAGATTTTCCTGATCCGGTCCGAATCCGATCCGTTTACAGGCCTACCACGTACTATAAATGAATGTTAACAAAGAGAAGATTGACTAAAATGGAAAATTGCCATCAAGGCAGAACTTGAGTCTTTAAATAAACGTGGTGTATTTATACCTATAGTGCAAACCCCAAAAGATGTTAACCTAGTAGGTTACAAATGAAATCACTCGATATAAGGCACAATTTGTGGCACAAGGTTTCCTGCAAAAACCCAGGATTTATTATGACGAAACTTACTCCCCTGTTATGGATGGTATAACTTTCAGATATCTAATTAGTTTAGCGGTCTCCAAAAATCTTAATATGAGACTAATGAATGTTGTGACTACTTATTTATACGGGGATTTAGACACGAAAATTTATATGAAAATTCCTTAAGGATTTGCTTTTTCAGAAGCAAAGCCTAGGAGTACGTACTTAATTTGACTAAGACGATCATTATATGGCTTAAAGCAATCCGGAAGGATGTGGTACAACCGTCTTAGTGAATACTTGTATAAGGAAATTTATGAAAGCAATTCAATTTGCCCATGTGTCTTTATAAAGAAATCCCCAATGAGTTTTGAGATAATAGCAGTTTATGTGGATGATATTAATTTAATCGGGACCCAAAAGATTTCGAGAAAACTGCTAACTATTTGAAGAACGAATTTGAGGTGAAAGACCTCGGAAAAACTAAATTTTATTTCGGCCTGCAGATCGAGAGAAATTCTAGTGGAATTCTTGCCCATCAGTCTAATTATACTCAAAAAGTCTGAAAAAGATTTGGTATAGACACATCACATCCATTAAGTACACCCGTGATCGTTCGGTCTTTAGATATAAAGAAAGATCCATACCGTCCTAAAGACGATGATGAGGAAATATTAGGTCCAAAAGTACCCTATTTAAGTGCAATTGGTGCATTATTACACTTGGCACAATGCACTAGACCGGATATTTCATTCTCAGTCAACTTGCTTGCTAGATATAGTTCTGAACCAACAAAAAGGCATTGGATTGGGGTTAAGCATATCCGATGATATGTACGAGGAACTACTGACATGGGCTTATATTATTCTAGTTATTCTAATGGTTCTAAGTCAGTAGGTTATGCAGATTCTAGATACCTCTCTGATCCTCGTAAGGGTCGATCCCATACAGGTTATGTATTTCTTAGTGATAATACTGCTATTTCTTGGTGCTCTACTAAACAAACTTTAGTATCTTTTCCTCTAACCACTTTGAAATTTTAGCACTTCATGAAGCAAGTCGTGAATGTGTATGGCTGAGATCTTTAATTCAGCATGTTCGTAGTTCTTGTCAATTGTCTTCCATTACAGATGTTCCCAGTATCATATATGAAGATAATGCAGCATGCATAGCTCAAATTCAAGAAGGCTTCATCAAAGGAGACAGAACTAAGCACATTTCACCAAACTTTTTCTTCACTCATGAGCTTCAAAAGAAAAATGAAATCAAAGTCAAGCAAGTGCATTCAACTGAAAACCTAGCGGATCTGTTTACCAAATCACATCCAAAAGCAATATTCCAGAAACTTGTGCATGAGATTGAAATACGGAGACTTCATCAACAGTCAATTTAAGATATGCAAAGCAGGGGGAGATCCTTTTCAGAGGAGAATCAAAAAGCATAAGCATGCTCTTTTAGGACATAAGTGCGTTGTACTCTTTTTCCTTTAACTAGGTTTTTCCCATTGGATTTTTCTAGCAAAGGCTTGGTCCAACACTAATTCGATGATAACAAAAATTGTACACTTTTTCCTTCACTTTGATTTTTTCCCAATGACTTTTTTCGTAATAAGGTTTTAATGATGCAACAATCAGTGAATGATGGATATGATGTACATCCAAGGAGGAGTGTTAAATAATTTGACTTTTGACTTTTGGGTGGAGCTCCACTCACATTCTTATCTTTTGGAATACCTCACTATGTCCTATAAATAAGATGATCCTTATATGATTTTTTACAGCGATTACACTCAATATTATTGAAAAATAAAATACTTCTTCTATATTAATTCTCTGTCTTTTATTTCCAACAAAAATATTAATCTAAAAACACTTTATGATGTAGGAAACTAGCCAAACACGTGCTCTAAGAATGGGAGGTTGAGAGTGGATACTTTGTAAAATAAAAGCCTTCCAACAAACACCTGATGCCTAAGCCAGGTGACGATAAAATTTAAGATTTTATGTTTATTTTGTGAAGCATAGTGGATGGTTTATCAATATTTATATTAATTGAGATTTCATGATAATTTAAAGCTACGTTATCCATATTTTAAATACAAACAAGTCATTATATAATTATAGTCTCCGATCACGGCCTATAATTTAGTTAATATGAAGTATCTTACAGACAGTTAGAGTTGAGTTGATATCCACATCCTGTAACTTGTGTTTATACAATCAAAACTTCAGTGGGTCATAATATAAATTTAAAAACAATTTGTTATAAAAATAAGACGAATTAAACACAAATGAGAAACTACGAAGACCAATTAGAATTCCACATAAATTGAGAGCCAAAATGAAACCCAATTAATACATCAGGGGCCAAACCGAAACCAATAGAGCAGGAACTAAAATCAAGAGTTCAATGGCCATTTATGTAACTAACCCTTTTTTATATGAGCTTCCAAAGTAAATCATGGAAACAAGTTTGAAAGTATATTTTTATGTATGAATTGATACATTTAAATATATTCAAAGTACCATTCAGAGACAATAATAACCACCACATGCTAGAGTCCAAAAAAACTTACAATTTTACCAGATAGGCAACTCCACAAGACCAACCTCCTACGACCAACACTTTGTAGATTAAAACAATAGAAAAATTGAAGTCTTGTATGTAAGCATTCTCTGAGGCCTGTTTGGTTGTTCCAAAATTGTAAATTGGATCATTAATAAATTACTCCATTTACAAATTGACTCATTAATTGTGTTTGGTTTCATTAATGAAATGATTCATTAATTGCCCCATTTTAGCTCATGTGCAAAATCTGAAATTGGATCATTTCACAAAAAATGTTAAATGAATCCATTTGAAATAGGAGTCACATTAAGTGCATGTCCCCAATCCCTCTTCCTCTTCCCCTCCCCATCCCCCTCTCTTTCCCTCCCCCTCCCCCTCTCTCTCTTGATTTGTTTTTATCTTTTTTTCATAGAACCTTAACATCAATTTCAAATTACCAAACATTGTGTAAAATTGGATTTAACTCATTTCAAATTCACTCATTTATAATTCACTAATTCACAATGAACCAATTTACATAATCAAACAATTTGCGCAACCAAACTAGGCCTAAGGCTCCGTTTGGTTGTCCCAAAATTGTAAATTGAATCATTAATAAATTGATCCATTTACAAATTGACTCATTAATTGTGTTTGGTTTCATTAATGAAATGATTCATTAATTGCCCCATTTTAGCTCATGTGCAAAATCTGAAATTGAATCATTTCACAAAAAATGTGAAATGAATCCATTTGAAATAGGAATCACATAAAAGTGCATGTCTCCTCTTGAATCATTTCACAAAAAATGTGAAATGAATCCATTTGAAATAGGAATCACATAAAAATGCATGTCTCCTCTCCCTCTCCCCCTCTCTGTTTTTCCTGCCCCTCTCTCTCTCTCTATATATGTTTTTACTTTTTTCATAGAACCTTAACATCAATTTCAAATTACCAAACATCGTGTAAAATTGGATTTAACTCATTTCAAATTCACTCATTTACAATTCACTAATTCACAATGAACCAATTTACATAATCAAACAATTTGCGCAACCAAACTGGGCCTAACAATTTTGTATAGAAAAATTAATTGTTAAATTTACTTGTGTTTTGATGTCACAAATGTATACAAGTAATCTCACATCTATACTCCACCTTCCCTTGTATGAATTTCATGAACTTTTTACACAGCAGTTCAAGGACAATGTCCATCTTGATTCATTACTATATATCCTATTAACAAGTAACTATACTGAAGTAAACAAAAAAACACAAAAGTGAAATGCAAAACAAATGATTAAATTCGCAGAAGATAGGATGTAAGGAACTTAAGAAGAGCCTAGTTGGACGCATTATTTGGATTGAGTTCCTCACGGTGCAGTCCATTTTAGAGGCGTTGATCCTACATCGGGATGACACATGTGTGATCCCAATGCAAGATCAACAGCTGTAAAGTACACTACACGGTGAAGTCACTGAAGAGGAGTCAAATCTGCCTTAATTACGTAGGTTTACTATTTGAGACCTCGTCTACAATTTCAACGGGTAGAACTGGAATTGAGTCCCACCATTCTTTTAGCCTTCGATTCCCACGTTCATTTTCCATGCGCTGCCCCAATGGTGATGTCATCATAAAGCAATACAAGACGCTGGCCATAAGGATGAACTTGAATGGAACCGCCGCTAATATGACTGCTGATCCACTCATAGCCATCATTACTGTATCCGCATGCTGCAGCAAGGAACCAATATGCAACATTAAAGACTCAGAAATGCTGACGAACATGTAACCACAAAATACTTGAAACGTCCGTGTACACCCCAAGTGCATTAAAGTGTTGTACCCTAAGCGTAGATACACTCATTTAATGCACTTGAAATACAAACTAGGTACCTATAGCATTACCCTTCTTCAAGTTTCAATTTCATACCAATTAAAAGTAGCCAAAAGATTCCACAAAATAACGCATATTTTAACAAATAATAATTATGGGTTTGGCCCCCAGCCTTTGAGGACAAATTCAACGTTTTCCACTATTATGGATTGTCATGCCATTCTTAATATTTAAGATTGCTTATGGGTATTTTTATCTTTTATGCATTTCTTCTTACCTTACCTTTTAATAGCGATGTTAGCCCTATGTATAGAAGGCTGGGTCTAGTTCTTTAGTGCCCATTTACTCTTTTTGGGTGTTGCCCTTTCGTTTGTATTACGTCAAATAATCGCACCTTAAATGACTAGAGAGGACAGATCAACGTGACTGATAGGAACTTTTCATCAAGATGGAATACACATTCACGCTATATAATAAGTTTAATCTCGGAATATATTTCCCTTAAGGTGAGAAGTATTTGTACGTAGTTGGATTTCTCTTAAGGTATACCTACTTTAATTCGACGTGTATCCTGTCCAAAATCATATCACTATAGTGCGTACATTTATTTACAATTTTACATGAACAAAAAAAGTAACTCCACATAGTGAAAAATGAAAATAATAATTACTCATCTGATGTAAATTAAACCCTCTGTCCCGTCCCTTCTTAATTAGAGATTATATTTAACAACTCCTTAAGTTCAAAAACGAGTTAGTGCTTTTGGTACCTTAGGGGCTCTTGAGATCAATATCGACCAGATTTTCAATATTGAAACATTCGTCAACTGCATCATATCCTGTAGGATATTCATTCCATGTTGAGCTGATACTATGCTCTCGACTGTTGTCTGCTCAGAAATCTTGCACACAACTATTTTTGTCTGCTTGTTTTGGATCTTATTCCATCTTGCCCACAGCATCTTAGCAACAGTCCACAATAAGAAAGCTGCTATTGCAATTCCAATCCACTCCCTACATCGAACTTATTGCATTAATGGACTAGCAGCTACAAGCATACTGTATTTTCCTTAAATGCCCCAAAACAAACTACACAGATTTTGGAAGAAACACGACTATGAATTTTGTTGCAAAGACCTCCCTATTTGTCTCTAATAAGTCCCCTGAAGGGAGTCTTTTCAAATAAAATACAAAGTCCATTTTTTTCCCTTTTAATCAAAATTTGTTTACTACATAGTTAGGGAGATTTTTTTCCCTTTCACCTTTATCTATCCACAGAGGAGTATTTCAGTGTCGAATAAAAATAACAACTTACTCGTAGATAATTAATAGAGTCAAGACAATCACCACAAGGGTGGCTGCTGGTCTTTCCCATTTTATAATCTCTTGTAACTTGGGATATACACTTCGAATTGGTTTTAGTAACTCCTGTACGACCAAAAAAAAAAGATATGAGTGTGCGCGCACAAGCCTGTAGATCAAACCAAAGCAGAGAAATGCCCAAGCAAGCTAGAAACTACATTTCAAACCATTTTTTTCCTACGTTGAAATTATATTATTATGGACGACCTCACAAAATCGTCCAATGCTTTATACAATTTATGTTTTGGCCAGAAGGATAAAGGCATTGCCATTTTTTCCGTAGAAAATGAGACACTATATGAATGCAATTAAGCTCGGCGCGGCTTCATTTAATTGATAAGTTTAGTTTCTGTCAGGCAGCGAAGGCAATAGGTGTTCTAGAATTTGCAGAATTGTGAAGTTTTTATACATTTTTCACACATAAAAAAAATGTACCTTAATGTTTTTGGATGCACTATTGCTAAGTCTTTGCTTCGGACAAAATGAAAATTGCTTACAAAATCGAACTAGCCGTATTTTAACAATTAATAAACCATTACGGCTCGCGTAAGTATACAAGAATTATATATATGGACGTATATAATTAAGGAGTTATGATAAAAACAAAAATCTGAACGGATGTTTCATATTTGTGATAGTAGTGTGGACTTCAATTTTAATAACAATCCTCTTGCAGTTGTCTTTATAGGTAAAGCTCATTATCTTAAATGGATGATGATATTTTTTTATGGAAGGAAATTCTTCCATCCATTTCCTCAATCATATGAACCATCCCCAATCGAGTTACTCTACATGTTATAGGACATCTAAGTCCCATTCAGTGATGAAGTACTACACTAGGAGAACAAAAGAGGAAGACATAAGCCTCGTCTGGTATAAATTAAAGATTAAATCGCTAAATCTTATTCCATATAAAAAATTGAGTCCTAGATATTTAACATACAATTCATAATCCACTGATTATAATCTCTCAAACTAGACCATAATTGGCAGAGGAGCTTTTGACATTCGTTCAATTATATGAGTCAAGTAAAATACTGTGGTGACAAAATTTGAGGACACGTTTGGGGACATTGGACACGTGTCGGCGTGTCATTTGTGAGTGGGACAAATTCCCACTCAAAGTGTCTACGAATAACATGTGGACGCGTATTCAATGTCCCAAACGTATCCTCAAATACGTGCCCCTATAACATCACTCTTTCATTTAGCATCTTACCATAAGAATGACTGCACTATCACCAATTCCTCCCTCTTTTATGTCATCAGCAGTAGCTTTGGCAATACCAACTTCCTTTGCTTCCTCTCTAACTTGATCAATGACACTCTCCAGTGAAGAAAGATTATCATCAGCTTGGACATTTGCAGTTTCACTTGTCTCACCGACTTCTTTTAGTTCTATATGTGGTTGCGAGCTGTTCAAGCTCCTTAGAATAGAGCTAGCACTGCATGGGTGACTACTATTAACATTCTTCAAGATCTCAGCAAGCTCTTCTAGCACGAAATCTCCCTTAGGCAACTCATCAAACAAGGAAAATATTAAGAAACTTTTTGGAGCAGGTGGCGAGATCCTAAGCATTTCTCTAGCTGCATGGAGTCTTATAATCCCTAATATGGTCCTTGAATGAATCTCCCATGCTTGTACCGGAGATTTCACATTGAATTTCGATAAGAAACGGTGCAATAGGATGATCTCAGTCACAAGAGCAAGCCAGTGATCACGTCTTGTGGAGCTAGTCATCTCTGGAAACTCAAGAACCACACCTTCTTGCCTGCAAAATGTCAAGAAAGTCATAATAATAATAATAATAATAATAATAATAATAATAATAATAATAATAATAATAATAATAAAAGAACAGTTGCGCATAGGATGTGTGCAATAAACAACCTTAGTTATTGTTCTGATTGCAAATACCCCTAGCATAAAAAATAATCCCCCCAAAGCCATGAAAAGGTTGCAAATAGCCTTAAATTGCTTTTTAGCCAAAAGGCATTTGTAATTAGTATGATAGTTCACGTGGTTCCATGAAATTTACCTATAATAATAATAATAATAATAATAATTGGCCTTTGTCCCCTATATATTTTACCTTCTATTTTTGGGTACCAAAGTTTTCTCGGTCAACAATTTTGTGTCCATTTAACATTTTGCGATCCTTTTTTTTTTTTTTTCTTGCAACATTTTGAGATATTTTCTTTTGAAGTTTGATGCAAAAAAAGTGAAAATTGAACCTGAAATTTAAGCAATGAGAACATTGATACTGACAGAAAAATAGGCAAAACAAATGGGGGCCAAAGGAGAGGGTGTAATAATGATAACAACAACAATTATACAAATAATTTAGTAAACTTACAACTCGGAGGACTCGTAAACTATGGCTTTGTCAAATATAGGAGCTCCCCATGGGCCTGTGGAACACGGTTTCACACTCTGAACTACATCCGTGGAAAGGTCCAGTTTAACCGCAGCTTCATAAGATACAATACCCAAAGCCTCAAAGTATAGAGCATAATTGGTTAATGTAAGCCTACCTAGAAACACCACAACACTACAATGAGGACAGTCCAAGACATGATTGTTCTAACATATAATATTGCCTTGAAATTTTAAGATACTATTAGCACTTAATTATACAAATTGATTCAAATAAACTGAAGACAAACCAGGCCAACTTGTTCCTCCGATATGGCGTACCACTCTCTGTGAGCTTGCAGTTCCCTCCACATGCAGTATAAACTCATCATCTGCCATCTCCACACCCGTTGGTTTTGCTTGCTTTTGTAAATGATTTATACATCTATCAAGAGAAGGAAAAAAAAAGTCTATCAAGATAAGCAAAACATGTTAGAATATGTTGTGGGAGGGACATGAGGGAGTTGTTAGGGATGTTTGAGTGTAAATATGTTGAACCTACCCCCAAATGAGGGCTAACATGACCTTTCAATATGATTGGCTGAAACATAAATGACACATTAACAGGAGCCACAACTTTAATAAGTTGTCAATGATTAACCAATCACATTAGAGGTTATGTTAACCCTCGCTAAAGAGGGTCGAAAAATTTGAATTCGGGATACTTTTTAACCACATTTGGAACAAAACATTCTCCTACTATACTAGGATGCTATACCAATTGAATGTTGGAAAGAATTTTCTACTTCATCTCCCAAACTTCCAAAGGATCAAAGGATGTTTGATAGCATAAGTTTTTCATCCATATAGCCTTTGGCAGTGTTTGATAAAACATATTGTTTTGGGGAATTTTTTTCACCTCCCCTAAGGTAGAACTTGGTAAAGCTGGGGTCGTTTGGGGTCGTTTAGTTGTGGAAAATATTTTGCTATTTTCATTTCCATATTTTGTGTTATAATTTGGCAAAGTATGCCCTCTAAATGGGAAAAAGAATGAAAATTCATGGAAACATTTTTTCCAACTTAAGCTAATCTGGAAATCATAAAATACATGTTTTCTAGAATTGCTTAAGTTGAAAAACAGTTTTCCACTCCTCCCCATCTTAATGGCCCATTGGCAAAGATATAGAGGAAAAAGCATCAATGAAAAATTAAAAACAGTTTTCCACGACTAAACGGTGCCTGGACTTTTCACATTTTCCATGAATATCTTTTCAGACCTCTCCTGCCCTCCAGTTTATTTCCTCCCAACTTTGGTAAACTTTTTAAAACATTATTTTCCACCACACAAACGATGAAAATTAGTGAACACACACACACACATATATATATATAAAGTTTTTGAAGGGAAAATGAGTCGTACTCTATCCAGCCTATAACCAGTTTTGTTTTGTTTTATCATCTCTATCATATATATCGAATAAAGCCATTATTAAACAAAGCGAGCAGAAAAACACCTTAAGGTAAAAATATTATTGAAATAAAGGTAAAAACCAGTTTTGGCCAGCACTGTTACTATAATAAAAATGTGTATATATTATTCTCAAGCTAATCTAAGGCTATGAATTGTTAATAATTAAGTGTATATATGATAAAAATGGGTATATTTTTACTTGATTGTTAATAATTAATTGTATATCTCTTCGATTTTAAATATTAAAGAAATTATTTGGTAAATACTTAAGAATAACCTAAAATAAATTCGGCTCGGGGTATCTCGCCCCCAAACACCCGGAAATTATTAGCCCCCACACTCGGAATATCCCATCTCCGTCTCTGTATGTGTATATATATATATATATTAAAACGCACATGCATCACCATTTCAATGGAAGAATAAAAAATACGAGCATTAAACACACATGCATCACCATTTCAATGGAAGAATAAAAGATAAGAGCATTAAACAATCGGGAAAACCGTACAAAACCTTCAATGGTTCAAATTTGAGAGTGAGGGAGTACAGAACAGGTATATTGTCATACTCCTAAGTTGTTTTTTTTAGTTGTTGGTAATGTTGCAATAATATTCGACAAGTGTCATTCAATACGTAAACGAAGAGGGGGGAGGAATACAGACGGTGATTTAAAAAATACATGGAATGAATGCCCAAAGTTTGACTATGTGACTAAAGCCTAAAAAACTAAAGATATGGTAAAATCTCACTGCTTCTGTTCTCGGACTTTGTTTATATATGTTAACTTTGTGTTATATTCCTTTTGTTGGAATATTTTGTAGATCATATTGATTCCTTTATTATGTTGAAAAATCATTTAATATATGTTACATTGTATGCAAATTCAGCGCTATAATGCTTTGTTGCAATGTTCTGTTTTCTCGAAAATTATCGTGTGAGCATTATTTACTAAAACTCTATTTTATACATGTTTTATTACTTTCAATTAAAATGCGCATGCTCAATAAGTGATTCCTATACGTTGTCTTTTGACAACAAAATGCATTCAGCAACAATTACACTTTCAAACATTGAATAAAACATTTCATTATTCAGTATATAACTATTTCAACCAAGGAACAATAAGCAAAATGTCTTGAGATGAATTACTTGGCAATTTCTTTCAGGAATATATCATAAGCAGGAAAATGAAGCCTGTTTGCTGTGGAAGCAGTCAGAGTCTCAAAAGCAAATCTTCCATTAACAACATCTACTACTAATGGAATCAACGTTCCCAACCAAACAACCGAGTCTTCCCCAACACTTGGCTCATGATCAACCTATCAATCAACTACAAACTGTCAATAATGAGCTTGAAATCAATATCACAAAAGCTTAGGAACGCAATAAATTGATTATAAGTTACATTCATATTGATGAATTGTTATGTCATAAATAAAGCAAGGGTAGATTCCGAAAAAATTATCCCTAATCAATCAAATTAGCTGCAAAGACCTTCTTAAATTATCAAGATGGCCCAAAAAACTAACTATTCTATTTGTTTGCAATTCCTAGCAGTACATAAATTTGCAAATTTTTCACAGGTTTAGGTCTGTTATTTTCAGAGCTGTAGTTTAGGGGGTTTCTTCCATTTCACCGATAAAATAATATCAGAATTTAGGCTACAATAGGTATGTCTTATGTGACAGCTGATGTTCTGCCTCTCCCACAGTAAAATACTCCTTCCGTCCCAAATTAAGAATCAAAATTATTAGTTCACTTTCCTTTTTTTTAACATAACAAGTCATATTTCACGATAGTGAACATGGCCATTGATTTGGCGTATCCTTAATCTATACAAAAAAAATAGTTCACTTTCCTTTTTTTTAGCATAATTAACAAGTCATATTTCACGATAGTGAACATGGCCATTGATTTGGCGTATTCTTAATCTATACAAAAAATAGTTACGGACTCCTAATTTGGGACTGAGGGAGTATACGAGAGGAAAAGAGTTTCTTACAAGGAGTGGCATAAGATCAGAATAGAAAAGAGGGATTTCATCCTGTTCTTGAGTCAACTTTGAAGGGAACTTCCTCTCCTCTTTCTCCTTAGCCACACACTCCTGCAATAAAAAAGAAGTATAGATGAACCCAAGTACAAAATTCAAAAGTGTGGCTAACTATAATTATTAACCATCTTTCTAATAACATGCACAATACTTTTCAAACTTCATAAACAAGTTCAATTTTTTATGGTTGATAAACCATATTCCGTCCATCCCAAATTGAAAGTATTGTTTTTACTTTGGGGTTATGTACCTAGCGTGAAATTTCAACACTACATGGGCGTAGAAAATCAACAGCAGCTTTCCAAGTCCTCTACTTTCTAATTAGTCCATCTTATGGACACTCATGTAACATATATTATCAAACTTACGCTAGAATTGTTAGTCGGACAAATGCAATTAAATGGAAGTTGAACTTGGATTACATGGATGAAGAGGTCATCAACCTTCCAAAATTATTTATAGAACAGAAAATAATTATTCCCTAATGAACCCACCTTATAATAAATTATGTGTCCTGAAAATATTTTTAGTACTGTCTTGTTACTCAGAGAAGGTGTGGCTACGGGAAACCACACAATTACTACTTAGTGTTGTGTTTTTGTGTATATTTTTTTGTGTGAATGAAATACTCATAACAACCTCTAATAGCCTAGTGGTAAGTTTTCAGAATCCCTGTGTGAGTGCACCTCGAGGGACTTGAACCCAAGACCTCACACAAAGATTCTGAAAACTTATCACTAGGGTATTAGAGGTTGTTGTGAGTATTTCATTCACACAAAGAAATACACAAAAATACAACAATTCCCTACATGAATACATGAATGAAATACGAGAAGAACGAGAAGAAGGAACATAAGGAAATTTTTGGGAAGTAAAATGTCATTAGTAGGCAGAGGTAGAGGTGACTTTTGAACTTGAACCTTGCTTAGTGTTGGTCCATTGGGTTTACTAACTATTCAGTGAATTACATATCTTGAACTGAGCAGTTATGTTTGGTAAACCTGTTCAATAGATTACACACATGACACTTTAATATACTTGTGGTTCAAAACAGTTTTGCTCATTAAGACCGTAAGCTATATCTATTAATGTCGTTCAAGAGACATAATCATGTCGCACGATATCGTTCGAGCACCCGGATTGTCCTGTACAAGGCGCGCAAGAATCGGAACTTCTGTACAAAAGTATTTTTTTTTAAATTTTTCTCTTCATAATAATATTCATTATATTTTTTTTTCGATTTTTCTCTTCATAATTATATTTTTGTGAGTCAAAAAACATATTCACAATATTATTTTGACCTTCCGAGACGTCCTAAACAATACGTGGGCAACTTTCAGATTGCTTTGAGAAGTGTCCTTTATTAAAGGATAAATAAATGTTTACGAGATGATAAACTGACTTTTTGCCTGTTACATCCCAATGCGGGAACAGTTGACTCAGGGATGTATATTAAGTACACTAACATGCTTGATGCTCCTTTACAAATGATTATCATAGTCCTACACACAATAAAAGCATAACAAATAAATAAATATACTTGATATATAAGTATGAATATACTTGATGTGTATAGTATATTGTATATATATATATATATATATGAAGATGTGAAAAGATATATATATATATACGGACAAAATAAAGAATAAGTGAGAAGTAAATGGTTACATCCGGAAGGACCACACGTTTTAGCTTTTCAGCATAATATAATTTTATTTTACTAAGTAGCAATTGTGTGAGTAACATTAGTAGCACAAAAAGACACGAAAATTCATTTAATATCTATTACACCACTATGAAATTTATGTATTGTTTTTTTTTGTATTACCAGCCATGTATAGACTAATCCAATAAATTAATCAGTTGTCATATAACTATCTCTAATCAATTTAGTGTCAAATCAATTTTTAAATTAATATTTATTGTTTTTACTCTAAATTTTGACAAGAAATACTTGAGGACTGCATGCACACCATGTGTGATTCTTGTTCTTCTGAGCTAGGTGTCTCCCAAGCTAGCATCATGTCAAATGTGAACCTGCTAAATGACCCATCATTAATCTTTTCCTCTATGCTACCACAACACATGACATTAAGAGCCTTTGCGCAACAAAACTCCAATAGTTTCCTTGAATAACCACCCATCTCGGATTTCCATCCGGCCTCGAATTCGTCCACCAATGCACCAACAGAAGAGTCTGCTTTCCTGAAAGAGAGCGTACATTTATATAGAGTAATGTTATATGTACCAATTTTGTATCCAAGTGCATCAAGTGGTTGTACCTAGACTTAGTGCAACCATCAACGCATTCGGGATACAAAACTCAGTAAAAAATCTTTGTACACAGACTCACCATTTATATATAAGAAAAATGATAACATGTTCTATCGCACATGTTTTGAGATATTCTTAATATCTGTATCATATTAATTATCATATTAATTGCACATCAATAATTGATCATATTATTAATCGTATATCGTTGTAAGTTGAAACTTTGTCCTTACTATTTTTATGTTCTATTATTTTTAAACAATCCATGTTGTGTTCGAGAACTCTGTCGTATTTTTAAGAGTAATGCTATGAATACCATATACATTACCAGCAAAACCACCAAAGGATGTGCCATATCAATAAGATGTTATACTTCAATGTTACATTACCATGTATAACATATATTGCAATACCACATCCAAATGCACTTCGTAATTACAATACCAAATATATGATTTATTGCAATACATCATCATTTGGGAATCCTGATATACTATTTCATTTTTTCACATATATGAAAAATAAAGGGTGCAAATAAAAGCACTTTCTAAATTGAGTATTCATTAATAATTGTCATTCATATTAGCAACGATCAATTTGAGGGGTAGTATATTTTTAATTTTTTTAAGTACACCCCTTGGCCTAAAGGCATTTTAACTTTTAAAGATGAGTTGATCAAACTATGGGTTCTCAAAAAAAAAAAAATAAAGGTGCTTTTATCCCCTAAAAAAATATAACATCTAATAATTTAAGGCTATAAATTCTCAATCTAATCTAAGGCTACGAATTCTCAAGCGTTTGTTTGGTTGAGATGGTGACAATAATTTAAGATTTTCCTTTAACCCAAATTAAATCAGTCCAATAAATGACAATATCATGAAGATGTTTATATATTTACACACACAAATGGAGAGATGTGAATAGATAGCGTACTGGGCGCATCTCAGAACGACGTCGTTAGCAATGGCAGATAGATGCTTCTTCTCCATCGTCGTCGTTTGTTCATCATTTTGTATCTTGTTTTCAAGGAGATGATATATACACAAACTACACGGAGAACTGGTACGGTATTGCTGACACGCGGAGGCCATGCAACAACGCTTGTAATGCCACGTACAGGATGAGAACCGTTAGTTTTGGTTATTTGTATTTGGAGACCACTAATTCTTCAGAGTTAAAGGTTGGAGTTCAAAGTGCTTCTTATTTAAGATTGGGGTCAATTTTTAGACAGAAATAGTTAGATAACTTGTGGACCATTTAGTTAAATGAGTCATTCTATACCGACTCATGAATGCAACACATTTAGTGCGACAAGTTAGTGTCCGGGTCAAATAGTAGTAAAGTCCTGACACAAGCCAATACAAACTGCATGTCGAACCAATTTGTGTCGCATTTTTGAGTCGCTGTAGAACTATTAAACTCAAATATACAGTAACTTTTCTCACCCAAATTAACGGGTCCCAAAATCTAAATACATCATGGGATCTCAAGTATTTAGTCTCAGATGGATTGATTTAATTGTATTCGATCTCATGTATTTTTTTGGTGGTTAAAACTTTCATGGGATATGTAAAATGAAGAAGGGAAGCTAGAGGCGATCATGAGATCTATTACAATTTTAAAAAAATGAGATGACTAGCTATTAAAACTTTTTAAATGAAACAAAAGCCTATAAATCTATATGATATTTATAAATATAAATAGATACAATATAACTATAAATTAAAAATACACTACTACAATAAACAATAATTTCAAATAATAATTAATCTTAAAATATTAATTCTCCAATTACCTTTCTTATACATACAATTAAAAATATAAGGGGAATTAGAAAGATCAAATAATTATAAAAAAACGTCAATCAATTTTTACTTATTTCTTTGATTACCTGACATCATCTTCATTTATTTAACATATTTATAAATTACATAAGGGATTTTTCGGGTAATTGATTTTTGGGTTCAGTCCATTACTTAGATGATTTATAATTCAATTCAACAAACTATTTTTGTGTTAAAACTTAAAATAAAAAACTCTTGTGAGGAAATACCACTTGCTTATAGACATTTGTCCTTTAGTGTGAATTGATGGTGGTTTTGAGTGGTCAATTCATTTGAATGGTAGATTATATTAAATGAGATGTTCACTCGAAATAGAAATATCAAACAATTAATTCATATTAGGGTTCAATTGGAAAATTGTCTTTTTTCCAAATTTAAAGGATTTAGTTAAATCGATTAGAGCTTTCCTTCACCGCATGTTGGTTAGTTTTTTTCTCTCTCACGTGTTTGATGCTCACTGATATATTTTAAAATGTGTAATTTTGATTTGGTTCATATTTATATATTAATTAAAAGTTTTATTTTAAATAGAAATACATCCATAATTATTGCTTTTTAGATTTTGTGGTTTTTATTTTGTTAAACCATGTCCCTTTTATGTTTGAGATAACAATTATGTGCTTTGCATGTGACCATTTAAAACAGAAAATATTTTTAAAATAGGGAATTAGAAGAACTACCTATACAACCAAAAAATAAGAAAACACAATAATGGAAGTCACCATTAGAGATGATGTGACACCCCGACTAATTAAATACCGGGTAGCTACACATTTATTCAAATTAACGTAAAATGTCAAGTTGGTTCAGTTCATAGCATAACTGTCAAAAATATTTATTTAAACAATTACTAGCCACCTAATATTTAAAAAGTGAGTTGTCAAATTTTATTAAATTAAATTAACATGCAACCAATTAAAATTATTAGCTAAATGATACTACTATCACATCCCAGTCACATCAAGATAATAATGGAATAATAAAATGAGTCTGGAGTAACACTCCTCTGAATAATCTCAAATAATGGATAAAACCAAATACAACGTCTGAATAATAAATGAATTAACTCCAAAACTGCAATGGAACTGAGTATGATAAAACTGTCTCTAAAAGAAAAGGGGCGACATGCCCTAACAATTGAATAAGTCTGAAATGGAATCAATATAGAATGTGGAGGCGTCTATCATCAAGATCATATAACTTCCACAGCAGCTACAACACGTCACTGAAATGGAACTCCTAAGCTTGGCGTCCCTGTGGCTGAGCACCTAAAAGGTTTTTCAAGAAAATAGATTTGAAAGCAAACGGATGTGAAAACAGTTTAAAAATATAGCAAGTGTTTAATTGCATTAAACAATGAATATAAAGTACATGTTAGTTACGTGCTCTCACATGAGTTTCTCACCTCTCAACTAATGTGCACGCTTAACGTATATCCATAATACATCCTTGTTATACCGCTAACTAACTAGTCTATATTGCAACCCGTCCTCACATGATAATATAGGAGTTTGTTCAAGACATTCCAATCTAACTTATGTGAATCTACCTTTTCATTTTCCAGATTAATTTATATTAAATCATATAGAAAATTCTCAATTTTAACTTTACTCATAGTGTCATAACTATTCACACACATTAATAAGAATATTCACCCACATTAACAAGGAGTCTGTTATCATCACCAATATATAAATTTCAACATAATATTATACTTGGGGAACCCCTAGGCTAAGCTGCGGTGCACATATACTCTGCTATCGAATCTCGGTACATCACGTACATAAGGACTACGTATTATGAATCTCTTAGGAACCGTTTTAATAAGAAAAATCACACATATTGGAGGCGAACATGGTTCACATACCCATGGGTCACGCACATACCTACGCTCCCATGGTTAGCTGACTTATCAACTCACGAATAAGTCATTCACAACCCTATGTCCTTAAGGTACCAATCTAAAGCCCGCCGTAGGCACACAAAGATTAGATGGCCCTGTTCCAAAAGCCGACCTCCCGTGATAGCAAGTATGGTAGGTATGTCATACACATATAAATCCATTTACTAAGCATTCACACAACTTAGATACTTTATAATATTATTAAAGGTATGTTCTCAGTCCTTATACCATTAATCCAATTAGTACATTTTTATACTTCCGGATAGTTATATAATATAGTCCACCGACACATCTCACATCGTAGTTTCAAGTACTTAAAACCTAACTCATAAAGGTTACTAAGTCTCCTATTAATCCCACACTTTAATCCAATACTCTTAAGGTCCATATTTCTGCCACAAACCTTATTTTATCGAACTATATAGATTAACTCATTTAATCTCAGTTTTCTAATAATCCCTCACTCGTCGATCCTTATTAGATTTAACATAAATCCCCAAATTAAATTCTAATAATAATTCGGGTCTCATAATCATGCCCACTGGTCATCCTCAAATCTAAGAGTATTCACAAAGTCCCCACCAATAAGTTTTTCTAGAGTCTAGTTCATTAAAATTCAACAAGGAAAAATATAACAATTTCTGGGAAGGTCGATTGATCGACCTATGAATGTCGATCGATCGATCGCACTAGATGGGCTACGGACTGCTTCGTTTCCAGTCCCAGATTTGTCCCAAAACTCCATTACAAGGTATGTAACTCTAATATAAGGTTATAGGATCATTATACAACCTAAATACATTATTTATAACGTTCCAAAACCATTAAATCATCAACAATTAACTTTACATGGATTAAATCTTCATAAAAACCTTACTTTTCTATTTTCTTCAAGAACTAAGATATTACTCTTCTAAAATCCGTTTTTAATTCATCAAAGGTTATGTTTTGGGTACTGAATTTCGTCCAGAAGTAATCTACATCCAATTCCTAACCAAGGTTTAGAGTTCTACATCAAATTTAATGGGTTTTCATCATCTTTTAAGGCAAATATCAATATCTACACTAATCATGGAAGAAATATTCGCTGAAGCTAATGGAATCAAATCATTTGCCTTTAGTTTGATGTTCAGAATCGTTGGTGGTGTCCAGGGGCTGGTTCTTTCCTTTTTTTCGGTCATAATTCCGTCGAAATTGGTGGTGGTGTGTGGTGGCTAGGGTTTGGGAACCTCATGTAACCTTTCCTCTAACTCACGTAGCCCACTATCTCCTTTTTGGCTTATAATGGCCCTAATGGCATTTCCAATAATAATTAAATAAACCCTCAAATTCGTGGGTCTTATTTCCTTAAATTTTAAAATGACCAAAATACCCTCCCGGGTTGCCGATTTGGCCTAAAAGTGCCCCGAGATCCAAACTAAACCCCCGGCTAGTGTTTTCTGATTATATCGACCCCTCCGGACACGTTGGCGCACTTAAAATGACCGTACGAATGATAAAATTATAAATTACTTTTTAATCTGATTAAATTGATTCTTTACGCGACTAACACACGCGTCCCAACTTAATTTCTCAAATTGTAGTATTTATAACTCTCGACAATTTTAATACTTTACATACTCATATATTAACATATATACTCAGTAATATTTAATATTATCATCATAATAATACCAACTCACATCTCGCTAGTATTAAAATCCGGATTAATTTTCGATTAATTTCCATTTAATTTAATTAATCCAATAAATAAAAATCAATAAAATTACGGGGTATTACATACTTCCCCCATAATAACAGAATTTCGTCCCGAAATTTAGAACTGAAGTATATCTAGCAAAAATAACTCTGGACAACGCTCGCGTATCTCATCCTCGCGCTCTCAGGTGGACTCCTCGGCATTATGATGCCGCCACTGAACATGTACTAATGGTACTATCTTCGACCTCAGTTTCCTCTTGTTGTGGTCCAGAATAGCAATCGGCTCCTCCTCATAGGAACTATTAGGATGTAGGTCAATGTTCTTTAAAGCAATGTGGGTATGAGCCAAATCATCCCTAAGATATCTCCTTAGCGAGGAAATATGGAACACGTCATGAATCCTATGCAAGTGTTCTGGTAACCCAAGTCAATACGCAATCGGCCCAATTCACTCGATGATAGGAAATGGCCCCACATATCTAGGTGCCAATTTGCCCTTCTTCCCGAAACGCATAATCCCCTTCATAGGAGACACTCTGAGTAGCACCTGGTCCCCCACCTTGAACTCTCTGAAGAACCTATTGGCATCGACATAACTCTTTTGTCGATCCTGAGCTACCCGAATAAGGATTCGTATCAACTCTATCCTTGCCGAAGTATCCTGAATCACTTCCGACCCAAGGAGTTTATTATCCCCCACCTCTAGCCAACATGCTGGGGAATGACAAGGTCTACCGTATAATGCCTCGAATGGAGCCATGCCAATAGTGAACTGGTAGGAGTTATTATAGGCAAACTCTACCAGTGGAAGGTACTGCTCCCAACCACCTCCAAAGTCTAGGATGCACATCCGCAACATATCTTCCAACATATGATTCGTCCGCTCGGTCTGCCCATCTGTCAGCAGGTGATATGCTGAACTCAGCGGCAATTCCATACCCACGGCTTCCTGGAAACTCTCCCAAAATTGTGAAACAAATATCTTATCTCTGTCAGACACGATATTGAGAGGTACCTCGTGGAGTCTTACTATCTCTGCTATGAAAATCTAGGCATACTATCCCGTAGTGTAGTCTGTCCGGGCTATCAGAAAATGAGAAACTTTGGTCAACCGATCCACGATTACCTATATGGAGTCTCGACCCCTCTGCGATGTCAGTAATCCCGTGATGAAGTCCATGGAAATGCTCTCCCATTTCCACATAGGGACCTCTAATGGCTGTAGAAGTCCTGTCGGTCTCCGATGGTCCACCTTTACCAGTTGACAAGTGACACATTTAGTAACAAACTCGGTAATATCTCTCTTCATCCCGCTCCACCAGTATTGTTGCCTCATATCCTGGTACATATTATCCCCACCGGGATGTACTGCGAACCGTACGACTCTAACATTACCTCGTGTCGCAAGTCTTCCCCCTCCGAAATGACCGGTCTCCCATTAAAGCGTAAGCCCCCGTCTGAACTAATGGTATAGGACTCGGCTCCCTCTGCTAGTAATCGAACTATCTTCTCTTGATAGAACGAGTCTTTTGCCTGGGCCTGTATCACTCTCGTAACGATCTGGGGCGTAACGATCATCACGATCATGAATGATCGGGCCACTGCATCCTGGTGTCCCAATACCTTCCAATTTTCTCTCCACACCTCGGCCACCTCAGCTACTGGCATACGGCTCAATGCGTCTGCTACCACATTAGCCTTCTCTGGGTGATATTGGATATCGAACTGATAGTCCTTCACAAACTCGAGCCACCTACGTTGTCGCATATTTAGTTCCTTCTGTGTGAAGAGGTATTGTAGGGACTTGTGGTCCATGAATAAATAGAATTTCTCCCCCAGGAGGTAATGTCTCCAAATCCGAAGAGCAAATACGACTGTTGCTAACTCCAAGTCATGGGTGGGGTAATTTTTCTCGTGAGGCTTAAGCTTATGGGAATCATAAGCTATAGCCTGACTCTCCTATTGTAGTACACTCACAAGTCCTAGTAAGGAAGCATCGGTGTAGACTAGATACTCAACTCCCGGTCTAGGCAATGCTAACACTGGTGCTGAGGTCAACTTGTCCTTCAACTCGTCGAATGCCAACTGACAGACATCGCTCCAGATACATGGCACACCCTTTCGAGTCAGATGTGTCAAAGGACCAGCTATCTTAGAGAACCCCCGAATAAACCTCCGGTAGTATCCTGCTAGGACTAAGAAAGTACGTATCTCAGTCGGTGTCATGGGCTGTCCCCACTCCCTCACCGCTGATACCTCCCCCGGATCAACAGATATCCCCCTGTCTAAAATGATATGCCCCAAAAATTAAACCTCCTTCAGCCAAAACCCACGCTTATCGTAATTTGCATATAAATCATTCTGATGCAGCGTCTGCAAAACCTGTCTCAAGTGCTCGGCATGTTCCTCCTCTATCTGGGAGTAAACCAAAATGTCATTAATGAAGATGATGACAAACTAGTCTAGGAACTCTCTGAACACCCTATTTATCAAGTCCATAAACACGGCTGGGGCATTGGTTAGGCCAAAAGGCATAAGTTGGGACTCATAGGAACCATATCTCGTCAAGAAGTCAGTCTTCGAGACGTCCTATTCCCTGATACGCAACTGATGGTAACCTGATCTCAAGTCAATCTTTGAGAAGAAGGCCGCTCCTCTCAACTGGTCGAATAAGTCATCGATTCGGGGCAACGGATACTTGTTCTTTATCGTGACTTTATTCAACTCCCAATAATCTACACACAACCTTAAAGATCCATCCCTCTTCTTCACGAATAGCACTGGGGCACCCCACGACGAAGTACTCCTATGGATAAACCCCTGACCCAATAGCTGCTCTATCTGATCCCGTAGCTCCCTAATCTCCGCTGGAGCCATACGGTAAGGTGCGCGAGCTATAGGCCGAGTTCCCATCATAAAATCGATAACAAAGTATATCTCCCTATTAGGAGGTAATCCCTGAATATCCTGGAATACATCAGCTAACTCTCTAACAACTGGAATCGAATCGAGTGGTATTACCACTTCCTTAGAGGTCTCCTCCTCTATATAGTACAAGTGAGTGGACGATCCTCCCTCAGGACGAGGCATCTCCACTAGGAACATCTCCTGCCCGAGTATGGAAAAAATAATACTCCTACTGAATAATCAATCATGGCTCGATACGCAACTAGCTAATCCATGCCAACGATCGCATCGTACTCAGTCATATCTAACACTAACATATCAGTAGGTAAAGTAAACCTCCCGATCTCTATACCCACACCTCTACACATAAGGAAAATCACAGAACCCCTACTCAACGGTGAATCTATGCAAGTAGCCGTGCTCTCCGCGGTATCTAACAATCCTATAGTGCATGTAAATATCATGGCAATAAAACATTGTGTGGCCCCCGTGTCAAATAAAATACGCCCCATAGT
This sequence comes from Sambucus nigra, assembly GCA_949130495.1. NCBI lineage: Eukaryota > Viridiplantae > Streptophyta > Magnoliopsida > Dipsacales > Adoxaceae > Sambucus > Sambucus nigra. The sequence continues at coordinate 54,020,094 of OX422214.1, forward strand.
CCCCTGAATAGAAAACATACCCTCAATAACGGGTGGATCCTGTGGGACTGCGGCCTGCTGGAGCTGATAGACTCGCCCGTACTGAAGCTGTCCCTGTTGGACTGGGACTACTGGAATGGGTGGTAAAGCCGGCATCTGTAGTGGTGCTGGGAGGGTGGCGGGAAACATAGGTCTCTGGGGCTCGTGTCGAGCACCCTGCTGCTGCTGATGTGGGGCCCTGCCCCTTTCAGGACACTCCTGGTGTTTGTGGCCAATCTTGCCATAAATAAAACATTTCCCAGCAAAGTTTCCCCCTCTCTGACCCTGCTGCCCACGGCCCTGATGACCGTTACCATTCCTCCCCTAACCATACTGGCCCTGCTGAAACTGCTGTTGTTGGCTGTGTTGTCCCTGCTGGCCCTGATGGTCGTGTTGATCCTGATGGCCATGCCGAAAACCTCCCTGACCATTTCTAAAACCTCCAGATCGAAATCTCTTAGAATCCCCCTGCTGGGAACTCTGATCACCCTGCATGTGCTGACCCTGAGCTGATTGTGCCCCGTTGGCACCATTCCCCCCTGTCCTGCCTTGATGGTTGGACTCTCCTACTCGCTTACCCTCTGACAAGTGAAAGCGGTAGTCCTGGCAGTGAAGCAATGCTGCGTTAACCACATTAGAATAAGTGGCCAACGAGAGATTTCCTAGCTAGTGCTGACGGATCCTCCAAGTCAACCCATCTATGAATTTATGTATCTTCTTCTCTTCAGTCGGAATCTCATCGGGAACGATGTTCAGAAGATTGGAAAACTCGACCTCATATTCTGCCACTGTCTTCCCCTCCTGCTTGAGGTTCATCAACTTCCTCCTCATCTCGATATGAACTGCTGAGGGAAAGTACTTGCCGTCAAACCGCACACAGAACTCTTGAATGGTAAGAACATCTCTCTCCTCCGTAGTGGTAATAGATTCCCACCATTACAACGCTTCTCCTACCATCTTGAAAGTAGCCAATATCTGCCTCTGTACATCCGTACACTCGTACATCCTCAAGTGCCTTTAGATGTCCTTCTTCCACTGACTGGACACAACGACGTCGGAGCTACCTGCAAACTCCGGAGGGTGTGCCTTCGGAAAGGCATCACGAACCCGTTCCTAAGAATACGGGAATGCGTGAGCCTGGATCGGGGCCACCACCGGTGCCTGAGGTGGTGCCTGCTGTATAATTTCTAAAGCGGCATTTACCGCTTGGGCTACAATGGCGGCAACCTCTACGGCGTTTATGGAACCCTGAACTGGTGCAGGCTGTGGCTCGAGCTGAGCATCTTGAGGAACTTTTTGTGCACGTCGTGGAGGCATCTGAAATGAGAGAGAAGTCTTATAAGTCCACAGTTACTATATCAAAATAGATGAAGAGCATAAGATACACAAAACAATACAAAAATCCTAAAATATAGTGCTCTATATCAAAGGATGCTACGCGAAAACATAACAAGCCGAACAGATCCTAAGGACACTAGAACCTGGCTCTGATACCACCTGTGACTCCCCGACTAATTAAATACCGGGTAGCTAATCCTTTATTCAAATTAATACAAAATGTCAAGTTGGTTCAGTTCTTAGCATCACTGTCGAAAACATTTATTTAAAAAATTACTAGCCACCTAATATTTAAAAAGTGAGTTGTCAAATTTTATTAAATTAAATTAACATGCAACCCATTAAAATTATTAGCTAAATCATACTACCATCACATCATAGTCACATCAAGATAATAATGGAATAATAAAATGAGTCTGGAGTAACACTCCTCTGAATAATCCAAATAATGGATAAAACCAAATACAACGTCTGAATAATAAATGAATTAACTCCAAAACTGCAATGGAACTGAGTATGATAAAACTGTCTCTAAAAGAAAAGGGGATACATGCCCTAACTAGTGAATAAGTCTTAAATGGAATCAATATAGAATATGGAGGCGTCTATCATCAAGATCCTATAACTTCCACAGCAGCTACAGCACGTCACAAAAATGGAACTCCTAAGCTTACCGTTCCTGTGGTTGGGAACCTAAATGGTTTTTCAAGAAAATAAATTTGAAAGAAAACGGGTCAGAGCCCGATGTGAAAACAGTTTAAAAATATAGCAAGTGTTTAATTGCATTAAACAATGAATATAAAGTACATGTTAGTTCCGTGCTCTCACATGAGTTTCTCACCTCTCAACTAATGTGCACGCTTAACATATATCCATAATCCATCCTAGTTTTGCTGCTAACTAACTAGTCTATATTGCAACCCGTCCTCACATGATAATATAGGGGTTTGTTCAAGACATTTCAATCTAACTTATGTGAATCTACCTTTTCATTTCCCGGATTAATTTATATTAAATCATATAGGAAATTCTCAATTTTAACTTTACTCAAAGTGTCGCAACTATTCACACACATTAATAAGATTATTCACCCACATTAAGAAGGAGTCTATTATCATCACCAATATATAAATTTCAACATAATATTATACTTGGGGCACCCCTCGGCTAAGCTGCGGTGCATACATACTCTGCTATCGAATCCCGGTACATCACGTACATAAGGACTACGTATTCCGAATCTCTTAGGAACCGTTTTAATAAGCAAAATCACACACATTGGAGGCGAACATAGTTCACATACCCATGGGTCACGCACATACCTACGCTCCCATGGTCAGCTGACTTATCAACTCACAAATAAGTCATTCACAGCCCTATGTCCTTAAGGTACCGATCTAAATCCCCCCGTAGGCACACAAAGATTAGATGACCCTGTTTCGAAAGACGACCTCCCGTGATAGCAAGTATGGTAGGTATGTCATACACATATAAATCCATTTACTAAGCATTCATACAACTTAGATACTTTATAATATTATTAAAGGTATGTTCTCAATCCTTATACGATTAATCCAATTAGTATATTTTTATAGTTGCGGATAGTTATATAATATAGTCCACCGACACATCTCACATCGTAGTTTCAAGTACTTAAAACCTAACTCATAAAGGTTACTAAGTCTCCTATTAATCCCACACTTTAATCCAATACTCTTAAGGTCCATATTTCTGCCACAAACCTTATTTTATCGAACTATATAGATTAACTCATTTAATCTCAGTTTTCTATTAATCCCTCACTCGTCGATCCTTATTAGATTTAACATAAATCCCCAAATTGAACTCTAACAATAATTCGGGTTTCATAATCATGCCTACATAGTCTTCCTCAAATCTAAGAGTGTTCACAAAGTCCCCACCAATAATTTTTTCTCGAGTCTAGTTCGTTAAAATTCAACAAGGAAAAATATAACAATTTCTGGGAAGGTCAATTGATTGACCTATGAATGTCGATCGATCGATGGTGGTCGATCGATCGACCTATGAATGTCGATCGATCGATCGCACCAAATGGGCTACGGACTGCTTCGTTTTTCATTCCTAGATTTGTCCCAAAACTCCATTACAAGGTATGTAACTCTAATCTAAGGTTATAGGATCATTATACAACCTAAATACATTATTTTTTTAACGTTTCAAAACCATTAAATCATCAACAATTAACTTTACATGTATCAAATCTTCATAAAAACCCTAGTTTTCTATTTTCTTTAAGAACTAAGATATTACTCTTCTAAAATCCATTTTTAATTCATCAAAGGTTGTGTTTTGGGTACTGAATTTCGTCCAGAACTAACCTACATGCAATTCCTAACCAAGGTTTAGAGTTCTACATCAAATTTAATGGGTTTTCATCATCTTTCAAGGCAAATATCAATTTCTACACTAATCATGGAAGAAATATTCGCTGAAGCTAATGGAATCAAATCACTTGCCTTAAGTTTGATGTTCAGAATCGTTGATGGTCTAGGGGCTAGTTCTTTCCTTCTTTTCGGTCACAATTCCGTCGAAATTGGTGGTGGTGTGTGGTGGCTAGGGTTTGGGAACCTCCTGCAACCTCTCCTCTAACTCACGTAGCCCACTATCTCCTTTTTTGTTGATAATGGCCCTAGTGGAATTACCAATAATAGTTAAATAAACCCTCAAATTCGTGGGTCTTATTTCTTAAATTTTAAAATGACCAAAATACCCTCCCGGGTTGCTGATTTGGCCTAAAAGTGCCCCGGGACCCAAACTAAACTCCCGACTAGTGTTTTCTGACTATATCGACCCCTCCGGACACGTTGGCCCACTCAAAATGACCATACGGATGATAAAATTATAAATTACTTTTTAATATGATTAAATTGATTGCTAACGCGAATGACACGCGCGTCCCAACTTAATTTCTCAAATTGTCGTATTTATAACTCTCGACAATTTTAATATTTTCCATACTCATATATTACCATATATACTCAGTAATATTCAATATTATCGTCATAATAATACCAACTCACGTCTCACTAGTATTTAAATTCGGATTAATTTCTGATTAATTCCCATTTAATTTAATTAATCCAATCAATAAAAATCAATAAAATTACGGGGTATTACAGATGATGGCTGGGAATAATTTTCTTAATTGAGTATTAAATCAACGATTACAAACAAGGCGTACTTTATAAGCTAAACCGATTCACCAGGTAACATGTAAATGGAAAAGGTTTGTGACCCACGTGAAAATCCTAGCCTTGAATCTCGGCCTTGTAATAAAATGATCAAACAGTTGTAACGAGAGTGTAACTATGCATACATATAACAAACACAAATATAAAATAACAAACACACCAAACCCATCCTTAAGGCTTAAAATTTATTTTGTAATTGATTTTTAAATCTCAAGAACGTCTATAATTCAATTAAAAATAACATAAAATTATTTTTAATTCTTAAAAAAATCCTCAAAATATTATAAGACATTATCATACCAAAATATCATTTTTCCACAATTTTAGCATTATTAAACAAAGGATTAGTTTTTCTAATTAATTTCTAAGTTAAATTCAATGAAATGATTAAAAATTATTAAATGATTTTGAAAAATTAGATGAATGCATGTGTGTGAAAAGTTAGTGGTTTTGTGGGTGATTCATTAAATTCAATAGTGTATTCCTAGAATCTTGTTGTGTAGATAGGGTTCCATTGGGTCTTCAATCTTGAATGAATCTTAAGAGGAATCTCAACTAAAATATTTTTAACAAGTTATCCAAACAAGTTGAACACCTTGATAGTTTAGAGTTAATAAAATCTAGGAGAGCCTCTATCAAAGGGTGTTTCAATCTCCCCTTTTGGATATTTATGAAAAACTTAAATTGATTACATATATATTCAGTGGAATAATTTATAACTACTAGAACAAAAACAACCTAACCCTATCAATGGGCTAACTACTCCACCTAGAACCGAAAATAGGAAGATGGGTGTAAAATACAACTCAACTAACAACATTTGATCCTAAACTCAAATAATGAAAAAATCTCAAACATAATCTGCACAAAATATATACCTTCAGATCAAGTGAGTAAAATTAAAAAAAATAGAAGATAATATGAAATATATGAATGAATTTTGGCTCAAATAGACAAGGGTGAAAAGTAATGAACAAATAAATGGGCTTTGACAGGTGTTGATCCGACATTAAAAAGATGTGAGAGGTGCATTTTATTATCATCAAGCATCCATTCCCCATAACCATAGATAGCAGATTATAAAAATGACAAAGACGTGAATGTATGTTCGTGGAAAAAATATATCAATCAAGCATAAACATCCTGATTATTCATCTTAAATGTTGAAAACGGATATTATCCAGAGCTTTAGGTAGAAAATCAGTAAGTTGTTTTCAGTGTTAACATATTCAATTAAGAGTTTTTTTGACTATATTAAATCTCTGATAAAATAATGACATATTTTTATGTGTTTAGTCTGAGAGTGATGAACATGATTCTTAGTTACATTTAGCGTGCTCTCATTATCATATAATAAAGTCGCGTGAGCTTCTATAATTTCATAGCCACTTAGCATTTATTTGACACACATTAATTGGGCACAACAAATGCTAGTTGCGATATATTCTACCTAGGTAGTAGATAAGGCAATACAATTTTATTTCTTGCATCCCCAACAAACCAAGTTATTTTTGACATAATAACAAGCACCAAAGGTACTCTTATTATTGTCAGAACAACTTGTCGAGTCGGCATTACTATAACCTATAATAGTACTAGTTGTGTCTTTTGTGTACCGTAATCCTAAGTCTAAAGTCCCTTTAACATATTTAAGAATACGATTACAACCTCTAAGGTGAATTTCTTTAGGAGCATATTGATAACAGGTACTCCTATAAATATAACATACGATAAATGATTTTACCACTTTCATCTTTCATTAATTTCTTGGTTGTGCTCGTGGGTATACATGATATTTTGGAATCATTTAATTTGAGATTCTTTATTAAGTCCTTAGCATATTTATAATGACATATAAATAAGCCATCATCAGATTGTTTCACTTGAAGTCTAAGAAAATGTCGTAAATCCCCTATAAATGACATTTGAAACTTCCTACTCATAAAATTGGAGAACCTTTTGACACTTTGAGGGGAAGTTACACCAAATATAATATCATCTATGTAAACTTGCATGATTAAAGCTCCATTTTTTATCTTTTGCACGCATAATTTCTGCTCACTGCCACCGCATTCAAACCCTTTATTGATTAAAAAGATTGAAAGATACTAGGCCCGGAGGGCTTCTTTTAATCCATACATTGCCTTTTTTAGTCTAAAGACATGTCCACGGTATCTAGGGTCAACAAACCTTTTGGTTGCTCTACATAAACTTCATCTGATAATATACCATTTAAAAAGACAGATTCAACATCCATTTGAAAATGTTTAAATTGTAAATGGCACACATCAACCAAGAGAAACCGTTCAGACTCCATCCGTGTAACCGGGGCAAATGTCTCATCCACATCTATCCCATCTATCTGAATATAACCCTGAGCTACTAGCTTAACTTTAATTCTAATTATCACCCATGTTTCATCGGTTTTGTTTTTATAAGTTCATTTAATACCGATTACCTTAGTATTAAAAAGGTCTAGGAATGAGATACCAAACATCGTGAGTTTTAAATTGTGATAGATCTTCTTGCATAGAATCCATCAAGAAAGAATCTTATAAAACTTCAATAACATTTTTAGGTTCCACAAGGGAAACAAAGAAGGGAAAGTTTGAAATATTTCAGAGTTGTTTCTCATTATAATTGATTTTAATACTTCACTAACAACGTTAGTGGTGGGATGCTCTTTAGAAACCCAGTTAGGAACAATAAACATTTCAACATGTAAAGTATCAGTTTCTATAGGCGAGTCTATATTTTCAAATGGCCTTAGTGTCATCTACAATTACGTTGATTGACTCCATAATGGACTTGGTTTTTAAATCATAAACTCAATAGGCATGATTATTTTGAGAATATTTAAGAAAAAAGCCTTTATCACATCGCGATTCAAATTTTAAAAGATTTTCTCTAACACGTCATATATATCAAATACTCCCAAAGGTTACAAAGTATTTAACATTGAGCTTTTTAATATACCAAAGTTCATATGGAGTCACTTTTGTTTTTTTAAGGAGATAAATTATATTTATAGTATGGCAAGCCATTTGGACATCTTTAACTTGCAAATATTTAGGAAGGTCCTTAGCATGAATTAATACCGTAGCCATCTCTTGTAGCATATTATTTTTACATTCAGTTATCCCATTATGTTGGGGGTCTTAGGAGAACTGAACTCATGAAAATACTTACCCATTTCCAGATTAGTATTCAATAATGCTGGTGTCATTAAATTCACATCCCCTATCACTTCTTATACATAATACTTGGGTAACGTTACATTTTTAATTTAAAAAAGGATTTTCATAAACTCTTTAATAGTATCTTATTTTTTATTATAAAAGCTACTCATGAAAAACCTGTGAAGTCATCCACAATAACTAAAATATAACTATTCCCACAAGGGCTAACAGTACGAGAATGACCTATTGAGTGCATGTAGGTTAGGAAACGGGTTTTAAAGTTATAAAATTGGGAACTTTCCTATAAGGGGCCTTAGTTATCTTTCCCACTTGACAAGGTCCATAACCTATGTTTAGACTCTATTTAGTTTTAAGCATCCCTTAATAGTCTCTTGGGTGCTCAATCTGATCAGGTTTTTAAAATTAGTGTGACCGAGCCTATTAGGCCAAATGTAGGTATCATCAAGTCTAGTCAAAAGATAAGAAGAAGAAATAGGAGGAACTATGTAACAATTATCCTTATTTTTATTTCCAACTATAAATAATTACCAGTTTTATCAATCACTTTTGCACTAATTTTTAGAAAAGTTAACGGAGTAATTTGTATCACATAATTGACTTATACTTAGCAGATTGTCTTTAACCCTTTAACTAAGACGACATCATAAAGTAGAGGTAAACCTTCCAAAAAGTGGGTTCCCTTACCTATGATTTTAGACGAAACCTCATCTCCAAACATGATTTTGCCATATAAAGGTAGTTAGTCGAGTTTTTCAACTTTGTTTTGTCACTTGTCATATGCCTAGAGTGCAAAAATACTATTTAGTCAAGTTTCTCTCGGCTTTGAGTGCAAAAATCATAATATAGTATCTCAACTATGGTAATAAATTATCTTTCCTCACCCAAATAGACCTAGTTTTAATAGTCTTTTTACCGTTTGAACAGTTGGAAGGTTGAGGATTCTGCGAGGTGCTTTTTCTTAGTGCGTGACTTGATTTTGTTTTTATAGCCAAAATGATTTTGAGTTTGTCCAGGGAGTAAATAACTAGTGCGATTCACGCGAGAGTAGTTAAAGTTCTTATAGACAGGTGTGTAACTTCTTTTATGAAAACAGTTATCTAAGTCGTGTCCGTACACATCTTAGGATGAAAAATATCTTGATAACGCTGGTTTAAACCTAGTATCTAAACTTGAAAAATATGTTTGGAATTAGTGTGATTGTTAAATTTAACTGGAATAAAACGAGTGTTTCCCTTACTTCTAACAGGAGGATAGACATACTTATATTTAGGTTCAGCCTTTTGCTGGGGATTACTCAGGATTTTTGGCACTTACTAAACCACAAATAGAGAATGGTCACAGATCTTGGTCATGACCATCTCTTCGGGTCATAGTTGAGGTCCGTGAGTGACTAAAAAAGGTGGTCACAAACTTCATCAGTGACCCAAATTGAGGGTAGCGGCCTTTTCCATGGGGTAGTATATGGATCCGTGGTAATGGGCTAACCATGACTAGGGGTGACGGACCGAGACCATGACCACATGGTCATGGACCTTAGCCATGAAGATTTTGTGGGACACTGTTGAATAATGGTCATGACCTGAAATCCTAACCCCATTATTTTTAAAAACAAGTCAAAATATGGTCACGGTCTTTGACTATGGCTTTAGTTTGTGACCATATACATTTAATAAAAAATATTTTAGGCAATCCCGAAGAAAAAACTTGTATTTAGCAATCAAATCATTTCAAATTTTAGTCTTATTCTCAAACTGGGCATTTCGGGACTACGCGATGAGTTCTTATGAGTTACATTGGTCCCTTATGAGGCGTTCATTCCTCTTATGGGGTTGTTTGAGGTTGTTTTGGATTTTACCTCTCTAATGGCATGTTTTAAGCCTAAGTCTAGCTATTTTCAAATTCTAGTCCTATTCTCAAATCGGTCATTGTGTGACTACACGATGAGTTCATACGAGTTACATTGGTCTCCTGTGAGGTGTTCGTGCCCCTAATGGTGTCATTTTGGGATTGTTTTGGTTTTTCCCCTTTAGTAGTATATTTTTAATCCTAAGTCTGTTTTTTTTTAAAAATTTTAGTCATATTCTCAAATCGAGCATCCTGTGACTAAGCGGTCAGTTTCTACGAGTTATATTGGTCACGTACAAGGTGTTTGTGCCCCTTACGGAACCGTTAAGTGGATTTTGTGATGTTTTCCCTCTAATGACATGTTTTTAAGCCTAAGTCTGGTTATTTTCACATTTTAGTCCTATTTTCTAACCAGACATCCCAAAACTACACATTCAGTTCCTACGAGTTACATTGATCCATTGTGAGGTATTCGTGCCCCTTACGAGGTTGTTTGGGGCTATTTTGGGTTTTCTCCCTCTAGCGGCATGTTCTTAAGCCTATGTCTGGTTATTTATAAATTTTAGTCATATTATCAAACTGGGTGTCCCGTAGCTACGAAGTTAGTTCACAAGAATTACATTGGTCCCATGCGAGATTTTTTTGCCTCTTTACAAGGCCGTTTGGGGGCTATTTTGGGTTTTCCCTCTTTAGCAGCATATTTTTAAGTCTAAGTCTGGTTATTCTCAAATCTTAGTCCTATTCTCAAATCAGGCATCCCATGACTGCGTGGTCAGTTTCTACGAGTTACATTAGTCACCTGCGAGGTGTTCGTGCCCCTAACGGGGCCGTTTGATGGCTGTTTTGATTTCCCCCCTTGAGTTTGGGGGCTATTTTGGGTTTTCCCTCTTTAGCAGCATATTTTTAAGTCTAAGTCTGGTTATTCTCAAATCTTAGTCCTATTCTCAAATCAGGCATCCCATGGCTGTTTTTATGCCCAAGTATATGTTTTTTTTTATAAATTTAGTCTTATTCACAAACCGGTCATCCCGTGACTAAGTGGTCAGTTCCTACGACTTACATTAGTCACGTGCGAGGTGTTCATGCCCGTAATGGGATCGTTTGGGGGAGGGGGATTTTTGGTCCCCCCTTGAACGGCTTGTTTTTAAGCTTAATCTACATATTTTCAAATTATTGTTATATTCTCAAACTAAGAGACCCGTGACTACGCGATAAATTCGTATAAGTTACATTGGTCCCGTACAAGGTGTCCATGCCTCTTACTGGGCCGTTTGGGGGCTGGTTTGGGTTTTCACCCTTTAACGACTTATTTTTAAGCCAAATATAGATATTTTCAAATTATCATCATATTTTCAAACCGGGAGACCCGCGATAACGCAGTCAGTTCCTACAAGTTATATTGGTCTCGTGCGAGTGTTCATGCCTCTTACGGGATTGTTTGGGGGTTATTTTGGGTTTTCACCCACAAACGGCTTGTTTTTAAGCATAATCTACATATTTTGAAATTATTGACATATTCTCAAATCGGGACACCCGCGACTACGTGGTCAGTTCGTACAAATAACATTGGTCTCATGCGAGGTGTTCGTGCCTCTTACGGGGCCGTTTGGGGGCTAGTTTGGGTTTTCACCCTTTAACGACTTATTTTTAAGCCTAATCTAGATATTTTCAAATTACCCTCATATTATCAAATTGGGAGACCCGTGACTACGCGGTCAGTCCCTATAAGTTACATTGGTCCCGTTCGAGGTGTCCATGCCTCTTACGGGGCCGTTTGGGAGCTGGTTTGGGTTTTCACCCTCAAACGGCTTATTTTTAAGCGTAATCTACATATTTTGAAATTACCATCATATTCTCAAACTGGGAGACCCGTAACTATGCGGTTAGTTCGTACAAGTTACATTGGTCTCGTGCGAGGTGCTCGTGCCTCTTACGGGGCCATTTGGGGGCTGGTTTGGGTTTTCAACCTTCAACGACTTATTTTTAAGCCTAATATAGATATTTTCAAATTATCATCATATTCTCAAACTGGGAGACCCACGACTACGCAGTTAGTTCCTACAGGATACATTGGTTAAGTGCGAGGTGTTCGTGCCTCTTACGGGGCCGTTTGGCGGCTGGTTTGGGTTTTCTCCCTCAAACGGCTTGTTTCTAAGCCTAATATACATATTTTGAAATTATCGTCATATGCTCAAACCGAGAGACGCGTGACTACACGGTCAGTTCTTATAAGTTACATTGGTCCCGTGCGAGGTGTTCGTGCCTCTTACCGGGCCGTTTGGGGGCTGGTTTGAGTTTTCACTCTTTAACGGCTTGTTTTTAAGCCTAATCTACATATTTTGAAATTATCATCATATTCTCAAATCTGGATATCCGTCACGACTACGCGTTCAGTTCCTACAAGTTACATTGGCTCCGTGTGAGGTGTTCGTGCCTCTTACGGGGTTGGTTTGGGTTTTCACCCTCAAACGGCTTGTTTTTAAGCCTAATCTACATATTTTGAAATTATCGTCATTATTCTCCAACTGGGAGACCCAAGACTACGCGGTCAGTTAATACAAGTTACATTGGTCCCGTGCGAGGTGTTCGTGCCTCTTACGGGGCTGTTTGGGGGTTGGTTTGGGATTTCACCCTTTAACAACGTGTTTTTAAGCCTAATCTAGATATTTTCAAATTATCCTCATATTCTCAAACCGGGAGACCCGCGACTACACGGTCAGTTCCTACTAGTTACATTGGTCCCGTGCGAGGTGTTCGTGCCTCTTACGAGACCGTTTGGGGACTGGTTTGGGTTTTTCACTCTCAAACGGCTTGTTTTTAAGCATAATATACATATTTTGAAATTATCATCATATTCTCAAATCAGGAGACCCACGACTACGCGGTCAGTTCATATAAATTACATTGGTCCCGTGCGAGGTGTTCGTGCCTCTTACGAGTCCGTTTGGGGGATGGTTTGGATTTTTACCCTTTAACGGCTTGTTTTTAAGCCTAATCTAGATATTTTCAAATTATCATCATATTCTCAAACTGGGAGACCCGCGACTATGTGGTCAGTTGGTACAAGTTACATTGGTCCCGTGCAAGGTGTTTGTGCTTCTTACGGGGCCGTTTGGGGACTAGTTTGGGTTTTCTCCCTCAAACGGCCTGTTTTTAAGCCTAATCTACATATTTTGAAATTATCTTCATATTCTCAAATCGGGAGATCCATGACTATGCGGTAAGTTCGTACAAGTTACACTGGTCCCGTGCGAGGTGTTCGTGCCTCCAACAGGGCCGTTTGGAGGCTGGTTTGGGTTTAAGCCTAATCTAGATATTTTAAAATTATCATCATGTTCTCAAATTGGGAGACCCGCGACTATGCGGTCAGCTTTTACAAGTTACATTGGTCACGTGCGAGGTGTTCGTGACTCTTACGGGGCCGTTTGGGGGCTTACTTGGGTTTATACCCTAAAACGGGTTGTTTTTAAGCCTAATCTACATATTTTTAAATTATCATCATATTCTCAAATCGAGAGACCCGCGACTATACGGTCTGTTCGTAAAAATTACATTAGTCTTGTGCGAGGTGTTCGGGCCTCTTACGGGGCCGTTTGGGGGATAGTTTGGGTTTTCACCCTTTAACAGCTTGTTTTTAAGCCTAATCAAGATATTTTCAAAGTATCATCATATTCTCAAATCGGGAGACGCGCAACTACGCAGTCAGTTCCTACAAGTTACATTTGTCCCCTACGAGGTGTTCGTGCCTCTTACGGGGCCGTTTGGGGGCTGGTTTGGGTTTTCACCCTCAAACGGCTTGTTTTTAAGCATAATCTACATATTTTGAAATTATTGTCATAATCTCAAACTGGGAGACCCGCAACTACACGGTCAGTTCATATAAATTACATTGGTCTCGTACGAGGTGTTCGTGCCTCTTACGGGGTCGTTTGGGGACTGGTTTGGGTTTTTACCCTTTAACGACTTGTTTTTAAGCCTAATCTAGATATTTTTAAATTATCATCATATTCTCAAACTGGAAGATCCGTGACTACGTGGTCAGTTGATACAAGTTACATTGGTCCCGTGCGAGCTGTTCTCGCCTCTTACGGGGCCGTTTGGGGGCTGGTTTAGGTTTTCACCCTAAACGGCTTATTTTTAAGCCTAATCTAGATATTTTGAAATTATCATGATATTCTCAAATCAGGAGACCCGCGACTACGCGATCGGTTACTACAAGTTACATTGGTCCCGTGCGAGGTGTTCGTGCCTCTTACGGGGCTGGTTGGGATTTTCACCCTCAAACGGCTTATTTTTAAGCATAATCTACATATTTTGAAATTACCGTCATATTCTCAAATCGGGAGACCCGCGACTATACGGTCAGTTCGTACAAGTTACATTGGTCTCGTGCGAGGTATTCGTGCCTCTTACGGGGATCTTTCCTTTAACGACTTATTTTTAAGCCTAATCTAGATATTTTGAAATTATCATCATAATCTCAATCCGATAGACTCGCAACTACTCGATCAGTCCCTACAAGTTATATTGGCCCCGTGCGAGGTGATCGTTCCTTTTACGGGGCTAGTTTGAGTTTTCACCCTCAAACGGCTTATTTCTAAGCCTAATCTACATATTTTGAAATTATCATCATATTGTCAAATGGGGAGACCCTCGACTACGCGGTCAGTTCGTACAAGTTACATTGGTCCTGTGCGAGGTGTTCGTGCCTCTCACGGGGCCATTTGGGGTTGGTTTGGGTTTTCACCCTTTAACGGCTTATTTTTAAGCCTAATCTACGTATTTTTAAATTATCATCATATTCTCAAATCGAGAGAGCTGCCGCGACTATGCGGTCAGTTCCTACAAGTTATACTGGTCCCGTGCGAGGTGTTCGTGCCTTTTACGGGGTTGGTTTGGGTTTTTACCCTCAAACGACTTGTTTTTAAGCCTAATCTACATATTTTGAAAATATGGTTTTATTCTCAAACCGGGAGACTCACAACTACACGGTCAATTCATACAAGTTACATTGGTCCCGTGTGAGGTGTTTGTGCCTCTTACGGGGCCGTTTAGGGGTTGGTTTGGGTTTTCACCCTTTAATAGCTTATTTTTAAGCCTAATCAAGATATTTTCAAATTATCGTCATATTCTCAAATCGGGAGACCCGCGACTACGTGGTCACTTCCTGCAAGTTACATTGGTCCCGTGCGAGGTGTTCATGCCTCTTACGGGGCCATTTGGGGGCTGGTTTGGGTTTTCACCCTCAAACGGCTTGTTTTTAAGCATAATATACATATTTTGAAATTATTGTCATATTCTCAAACTGGGAGACCTGCGACTACGGGGTCAGTTCCTACAAGTTACATTGGTCCCGTGCGAGGTGTTCGTGCCTCTTACGGGGCCGTTTGGGAGCAGGTTTGGGTTTTCACCCTCAAACGGCTTGTCTTTAAGCCTAATCTACATATTTTTAAATTATCATCATATTCTGAAATCGGGAGACCCGTGACTACATGGTCAGTTCGTACAAGTTACATTGGTCCCGTGCGAGGTGTTCGTGCCTCTTACGGGGCTGTTTGGGGGCTAGTTTTAGTTTTCACACTTTAACGGCTTATTTTTTAGCCTAATCTCAAATTATCGTCATATTCTCAAACTGGCAGACCCGTGACTATGCGATCAATTCCTAAAAATTACATTGGCCCCGTGCGAGGTGTCGGTGCCTCTTACGGGGCCGTTTGGGGGTTGATTTGGGTTTTCACCCTCAAACGACTTGTTTTTAAGCCTAATCTACATATTTTGAAATTATAGTCATATTCTCAAACCGAGAGACCCGCGACTACGCGGTATGTTCGTACAAGTTACATTGGTCCCGTGCGAGGTGTTTGTTCCTCTTTCGGGGCCGTTTGGGGGCTGGTTTGGGTTTTCATCCTTTAACAGCTTGTTTTTAAGCTTGATCTACATATTTTCAAATTATCATCATATTCTCAAATCGGAAGACCCACGACTACGCAGTTAGTTCCTACAAGTTACATTGGTCCCGTTCGAGGTGTTCATGCCTCTTACGGAGCCGTTTGGGGGTTGGTTTTGGTTTTCACCCTCAAAGCTTATTTTTAAGCCTAATCTACATATTTTTAAATTATCTTCATATTCTCAAACCAGGAGACCCGCGACTACGCGGTCAGTTCCTACAAGTTACATTGGTCCCGTGCGAGGTATTCGTGCCTCTTACGGGGCCGTTTGGGGGCTAGTTTGGGTTTTCACCCTCAAACGACTTGTTTTTAAGCCTAATCTACATATTTTGAATCTATCGTCATATTCTTAAATCGGGAGATCTGTGACTACACGGTCAATTCCTACAAGTTACATTGATTATGTGCGACGTGTTCGTGCCTCTTACGGTGCTGTTTGGAGGATGGTTTGGGTTTTCACCCTGTAACGACTTATTTTTAAGCTTAATATAGATATTTTCTAATTATCGTCATTTTCTGAAACCAAAAGACCCACGACAATGCGGTCAGTTCCTACAAGTTATATTGGTCCCATGTGAGGTGTTCCTGCCTCTTACAGGACTTTTTGGGGGCTGGTTTGGGTTTTCACCCACAAACAGCTTATTTTTAAGCATAATCTACATATTTTAAAATTATCGTCATATTCTCAAATCGGGAGAACCACAACTACGCGGTTAGTTTGTACAAATAACATTGGTCTCGTGCGAGATGTCCGTGCCTCTTACGGGGCCGTTTGGGGGCTAGTTTGGGTTTTCACCCTTTAACGGCTTGTTTTAAGCCTAATCTAGATATTTTCAAATTATCGTCATATCCTCAAACTGGGAGACCCGCGACTACGTGGTCAATTCCTACAAATTACATTGGCCCCGTGCGAGGTGTCGGTGCCTCTTACGGGGCCGTTTGGGAGCTAGTTTGGGTTTTCACCCTCAAACGGCTTGTTTTTAAGCCTAATCTACATATTTTTAAATTATCATCATATTCTGAAATCGAGAGTACAAGTTACATTGGTCTCGTACGAGGTGTTCATGCCTCTTACGAGGCTGTTTGGGGGCTGGTTTTGGTTTTCACCCTCTAACGGCATATTTTTAAGCCTAATCTAGATATTTTCAAATTATGGTCATATTCTCAAACCGGGAGACCCGTGACTATGCGGTCAATTCCTACAAATTACATTAGTCCCGTGCGAGGTGTCGGTGCCTCTTACGGGGCCATTTGGGGGTTGGTTTGGGTTTTCACCCTCAAACGGCTTGTTTTTAAGCCTAATCTACATATTTAGAAATTATAGTCATATTCTCAAATCGAGAGACCCGTGACTACGCGGTAAGTTCGTACAAGTGACATTGGTCCCGTGCGAGGTGTTTGTTCATTTTTCGGGGCCGTTTGGGGTCTGGTTTGGGTTTTCACCCTTTAACGGCTTGTTTTTAAGCCTAATCTACATATTTTCAAATTATCATCATATTCTCAAAACGGGAGACCCGTGACTACGCGGTTAGTTCCTACAAGTTACATTGGTCCCGTTTGAGGTGTTCGTGCCTCTTACAAGGCCGTTTGGGGGCTGGTTTTTGTTTTCACCCTTAAAGCTTATTTTTAAGCCTAATCTACATATTTTTAAATTATCTTCATATTCTCAAACCAGGAGACCTGCGACTACGGGTCAGTTCCTACAAGTTATATTGGTCCCGTGCGAGGTGTTCGTGCCTCTTACGGGGCCGTTTGAGGGCTAGTTTGGGTTTTCACCCTCAAACGGCTTATTTTTAAGCCTAATCTACATATTTTGAATCTATCGTCATATTCTTAAATCGAGAGACCTGTGACTACACGGTCAATTCGTACAAGTTACATTGGTCATGTGCGAGGTGTTCGTGCCTCTTACGGTGTCGTTTGGGGGCTGGTTTGGGTTTTCACCCTTTTAACGGCTTGTTTTTAAGCTTAATATAGATATTTTCTAATTATTGTCATATTCTGAAATCAAAAGACCCGCGACAATGCGGTCAGTTCCTACAAGTTATATTGGTCCCATGCGAGGTGTTCATTCCTCTTACGGAACTGTTTGGGGACTGGTTTAGGTTTTCACCCACAAACGGCTAGTTTTTAAGCATAATTTACATATTTTGAAATTATCGTCATATTCTCAAATCGGGAGACCCGCGACTATGCGGTCATTTCGTACAAATAACATTGGTCTCGTGCGAGGTGTTCGTGCCTCTTACGGGGCCGTTTGGGGGCTGGTTGGATTTTCAACCTTTAACGGCCTGTTTTAAGCCTAATCTAGATATTTTCAAATTATTATCATATTCTCAAACCGGGAGACCCGCGATTACGCTGTTAGTTCCTACAAATTACATTGGCCCCGTGCGAGGTGTTGGTGCCTCTTACGAACGACTTGTTTTTATGCCTAATCTACATATTTTGAAATTAAAATCAAATTTAGTAAGGGTAAAATCCATTTGATAACTGAATAAAAAAATTACAAATTAATAAATCCATTATATGTATTGACATCGCGGCTAGAAATGTTTGTGATCTGCATTCATGATTCCAAGGCGAATGTGCACTCACGCATGATTCAAGAATAAAGAAATAAGCAACACCAGGAAGTCAAGAAAACTTAAACCATAAACTTTCTTTCCTGTGATAATTCAGAAAAGCGAGCCTAATAATGGATAATATACTCAGCCATAATAAGGCTAAAGCTACTGCCATGACGCAATGTGAAACAAAGGTGAGATTGGTACACAAATTAAAGACAGCGATGTGACACAATTTAAAAACAAAGGTGAGATCGTCGTTATCATTCTCCCGCAAAGTTAATTTAGATCTATTTCTTTCTCTAGCGTAATTTAGGTCTACTTTTTCCCCCATGGCATTGCAAAATTATTAAATAGTACTCTTTCTTTATCCAATACATAAAAGAATATGTATGCCACATAGGTAGTAGGTAACTGAACTTGAACATATTAGCCTCAAATAGATTACCATCGATTCCCTCATTTATGTAGTTCATTGCAAGCAATCGATTCTGCAAGAAATGGTCTATTAAATACTTGTAAGACATAGAATTGTAAATAATGCCCAAAAATTAACATTAGATAATTTTAAAAACTTTGTTATTTAAGTTAAATATAGTAATAGAGTGTAAATAACATTACCTAAAAAAATACTAAAGTGTAAACAAACTTACCTAGATAGAGATCCGGGGATCCAGTCTTAGGAGAAATCTACTTTTGAACATATTTGGGCATAGCAGGAAGTAGATTTCTCAAAAAGTCAATATGAAACCATCAACTAAGTAAAGAATTGCAAATACAATAAATATATAACAAAACTATTAATAAATAATCAAAACTTCATCTCGATGAATGTGGTGGTTCAATTCAATCCAACATCTTAGTACTGAAGTTTAGAAATCCTACATTTAAATTAGTCAAAAGGTTAATAAATAAAGATAAAAATTTATACTCAACTTTTCAATGGAGAAAAGAATCAAAACCTCATGGCAATAATTGTATATTCATCTCCATCAAATCAATTGTTCAATTCACACTTTTATACTCATCCTACGTACCATTAGGTACCCGAGAAACAACACATAATTTCAAAATCAAACTTCACAACAGTCACAGATTCAAATTAATCCTAAAATACAATTTTGAAACATACCAAAGTCAAATAAATTAGGAGTTAAAACCTACTTTAGATTCAGATATACATGCATGCATATATAAAAAATACAAGTAATATTATGTAATCATTGTCTAGAGGCATATGAATCGTTTGCAATCTTAAAGCTAGTGTACAAATGAACTAGGACAAGTCTTATGTCTAAATAAACATCATTGCCAATAATGAATCAGCGCAAGTCTTAGGTGTAAACAAACATCACTTAAAAATTAACCAAATTTATACCAAAGCAAACATCCTAACTCCATAGGTCCTAACTTGTTGCTACCAACTAATGTTAAACAACCAAATTATCCATTAATTATCATCTAAATCGTAGATCTACCAAGGCAAACACAATGAAAAATATGAATATCCAAAACAATGAAAAATCATCTTATCTACGATATTTAACCTCACTCCTACCTTGTTAAACATAATATTATAGAATATTTCCTATAAGTATACTCAATATCACATGATACAACAAGACATGTCATAAATTTACTTTTGAATCAAATTAACAAGCCAAATAAAAAACGCACACTATTAACAAGCCAAACAAATCAATTTGGACCTATTAGTTTACACCTATGATACTAAAAATACTCAAATCTACAAAAATCAGCACAAATCTAAAAATGTTTCCATTTTAAATCAAACAAAAAAGGTTGCATAAGATTGGTAACTGGAAATAAAGCAAATAAATGTCAAAATGACCTATATAGGTACACTAACTCATATCCGTGAATATCGATCTTTCAACACAAATTCATATATGTGAATAACAGAAAATAATAATAAATCAGAGATTAGTATTTCGTAATACTTGATTGAGGTTAGTGGGTTGTGTGAGGGTTGCTACGGATGTGCGTGGATCGTGGAGGATGGCTATACGGGCTAATGGTGGAGGATTGTTGCCCAGGCTGATGAACCAAGTGAGGTCCCGACACGTTGTTTTGGCTCACCAGAGTCGACAACAATATCGTCGTTCTTTGAAACATGGGTAACAAAAACTTCTGCAAGTGACTCACCACCGAGGGCAAGACAAGTTGTCTCAATGCCGCCACCTCCACCATTACCATAGAAGCACACCTCGTAGTGGAGGAACTTGTCTTGTCAAGGGACATCCATAATGTTGATTTTTGGCTCATGGATGCCAGGATATACAACCAAACCCCCTCATCATGGCCTAGGGAACAGCCGTTAATCGGACCTAACAACCCAAAACTCTCAATCTTAAGCTATCCTATAGTAATACTAAGGCCCAAACTTGGAATTCTAGCATCTCATTAAAGGTCGGTGTCATGACCAACATCAAAACTCACATTTCGTTCATTGCCGATGGAAAGATAGAGATTTTCGCTGAGCGTACTAGAACACTGTGGAATCGATAGAAATAATAGAGGCTACGGAGGTACATGGATAGTGGAGGATGGCTACGCAGGTGGGTGGACGGTCGAGGATGGTGGATCATGGCGACGGAGGTGTGTGGATGGTGGAGGATGGCGACGGAGGTGCGGGACTGAGCATGTGAGAGGGAGAGAGAGATAAAGAGAGCGGGGGCCTGAGCGGAAGAGAGCAGGAGGCTAAAAAATTAAGGGGGCTAATTTTTTCTGGTTATTTATATTTTAGTGAAGTGTACTTAATTTTGGCACACTTTTAAATAGTTCCAAATTTTGGCACTGTTTCAAAATTTTCCAGATTGTCATTGAACTGTTCCAGAATTTGGATATCAAGGTGTGCCAGATTGTTGTTTTTGGTGTAGTGCTAGTGACTTATTTTTAAGCCTGTGTCTGGTTATTTAAAAATTTTAGTCTTCTTCTCAAACCGGGTGTTCCGTGACTATATGGTCACTTCTTACGAGTTACGTTGGTCTCGTGCGAGTTGTTTGTGCCTCTGACAGGGCAATTTGACTGTTATGGGTTTTATAATTCAAAATAAACATTGATAATTCAAAATAAATTTTCATAAATCAAACTAAAGCGCTAATATAGCTTCAATATCATAATACGATACAATTAAGATACAAATCAGATAACCAATATAATAATAGGATATAAATAAGATTGGAAATATCATAATATGTTTAGCTGATGATAATTGATTTTGGGGTCTATCCCTGACATGTCGTTGTGGCTCCATACAAACACACTCTACCTTAATCAATTCTTTCTTTTTCATTCCTAGCTTGAGGGATGAGACTATTTGGATTATTTTTCTGGTTCATCCTCATTGAGGTTGATGGATTCTACCTCCTCATCAGGATCTCCCTATTTAAGTTTTTGCTCGTCCCTTTAGTCAAGGGTTTCTATGTTGCATGCATTTGTCTTCCTTTGGTTGGTAGTTTCTCTTCCTCCGAGGTGACGTAACACTCTCGTGCTTCTACCTGGTCATTTACTTCCCCTACCCCACAAGGAGTTAGGAATTTCATCATCTGGTGTAAGGTGGAAGACATAGCTTAGAACTTTTTTAGTGATACTCTCCCCAGGATTATGTTATAGGCCAAGAAAATATGTTCGTCCATCATGAAAAAGCTTATTTTTCTGGTCAAGCATCTCGTCCAAGTTCCCATACATACATCCATTTCATAAACGCCTAGTAGGTGTATTTTCTCCCCACTAAATCCAATCAAAGGTTAGTGGCAAGGGATGAGTCCTTTCTTTCTCAAATTTAAGCCTTTAAAATAATGCCAGAACTTAATATCGATGGGGCTTCACCCTTCCACCAATAAATGAGCCGCATTGTAACCATGAGCCCGTGTAGTGATGACAAGAGGGTAGTCGTATGGGG
The DNA here is from genome assembly GCA_949130495.1 of Sambucus nigra. Classification (NCBI taxonomy): domain Eukaryota; kingdom Viridiplantae; phylum Streptophyta; class Magnoliopsida; order Dipsacales; family Adoxaceae; genus Sambucus; species Sambucus nigra. The sequence goes on from OX422214.1 coordinate 54,042,168, forward strand.
CCAAAATTCCCTTGAAATCTTTCCTTGAAAATCCCAAGACCGCGTTATCTATGTCAAATTTCTTCAATTTGTCGAATTTAATTTCAATCTCGAATGAATTAAACTCAACCCTTTTGGGTATAACTTTTGCTTCAACTACGTGAGCCCTCTTATCATCTTTCTTATATCCTCCACCTTCTAATCCCCCACGTATCATTTTACATTAAAAGAAATCATATGAAAGTTACCTTTAACCGTAGGAGGTTTGTTAGGAAGGTCTGGGTCATCTTCGCCACTGTCATCCGCATCTGGTTCATTTATATTTTCTTAAACCTCGTTCTTTGGTTTGACATCCTTCCTTGCGTTGAACCTTTTTTACGTTCGTCTCATCCTCCACTTTTATCCACGTACTTTTAGAGCTTTCCTTATTTGAAGAACTTTTTATTCTTGTCAAGGGCGAATCATTGATACATTGCATGACCGTGGTCTTGTTGAAACTCAAACCATTTACTTTTGAACCTCTTCTGGGGTGGAGACTTCAAATTATCTAAACACCTCTTATGGTGTTTGAATAATATTGATTTCTTTGATGTGATTGGAAGAAATACCTATGTTTATACATGTTTGGGTATGATATTGCATGTAGATTGAATGTAAATCTGTAGACGACAAGTGACCTGAGATTTTTAGTGATTACTACGAATTTACATCTAGGTTTCATGTGAATATTAATAGAGAATATTAAAATATAGGGTTCTTGAGGATTTGATGAATTAATCCATAATTAATCGGTAACTGTAATGTTTTGATGACTGATTTACGTTAGAAATTACCCACACACGTGTAGAAATGGTTAGAAACATGTAGCCTTAAATTTGGTGAAGTAGCATGAGAATTATGTTAAGTAAAAATGGTGAAAATCGGGTAAATACGCATGAAGAAGACGAAGTGCAAAATTTGTACAGAATCAAATTGATTCGTCCTAAGGGGAATCGATTTGCTTATCCCAATCGATTCGCTTATCCGAATCGATTCGCCCTAGGACGAATCAATTCAGTTACCAAGAAAATTGAAAATTTTCCCTTTTAGCCTTAAATCCCTAAATCGTTGTCGTGAGATTTTTAAGGATTTTGGTAAGCTAATATTGAGAGATTAAAATATTACAGCAGGCTCATGATGGGGGTATGGTTTGGTCTTATTGAAAGGATTAAGATTAGAACGGAATTGGGTTGATTTTTGTGTCATAAATTATCGTAGAAAAAGATAATGAATTGTGGGGAGTTTGGGAATTGAATTGATGAACTAGACCAGTAGGGTGAGTTAGGCTTAGCTACTGAAATTTATAAATGGGTGACTAGGACCCTTAAATTTGTGTGAATATGCATGAATACGATAAGTGGGATAATTCGTAAAGAAATTTAGTACGACAAGTATACGAGAGAAATATAATACATACAAGTGTGAATACCTAGGTTGTGTGAATACTTGTCATATGAATACTTAGGAGGTGTGAATACCTAAAGTATATTAGAAGCATTGGGGTCAATGGAAGATCCGGATCAATACATGAAAGTTCGATTTGGGGTTGAGGGTTATCCGGACCAATATCGAGCATAAATAATATTGGGGCCGATGGAACATTCTAACCAATATATATATATATATATATATATATATACACATATCGATTCTACGACGGATTTAGTTAATGGATGTAAACGATGGATTAATATCGTTCGCACATTCTTAGGACCACTTTGTCTTTTTAGGACCACCTTTTAGGGACCGCAATGTCTTTTATATTCCTTTATCTTTTTCTGGGTTTTAGGGAATAAAAAATTTTACCCCAATAATTTCTAGAGTCTTAAGCTTATTTTTAACGTCTAAATTAATCTGGGAGTCTAAGAGAAGTTTCTGAGCTGCTACTTCTTTGACTTCTTCCGTCACTATCTTACTGAAATTCTGAATAATGGGGATTATCTATTTAAATATTTTCCTCAAGTAGTCTGGAAATTCCAAACGGTTTTGATGGAAAATATTCTAGTTTTAAATACCTTATACAATATTGTGATTTTATCAGTCTAGTTTCTTTGCATATCTGATTAACAATATCAATTATATCGTTATTTATAAATTCGTCTAAATTATTATCACCATAGGATGACAAAAATCTACGATATGTTCTAGGGGCAGCTGTTTCTACGTTTTTAAGGAGAGGACGGATTCCTCCGGCTCTAAATAAAATAGCTTTGGTTTCTGCTAATCTTTTTCGTCTAATAAATTTTAATACGTCTATACTGTCTTCAAGTATTCTAGTATATTCTTGATATTTTTCAGGTCTTGTTCTTCTGCAAAATCTTCAGTTCTTAATTTTTGTCTAAAGCGCTTTATGGAATGGATGAAATTTTAAGAGTTTTTGTTTAAAAGTATATTGAGCGTATTATGGAATGGATGAAATTTTAATTTTGGCGCAAAAATTATTAAAGACAATTTTTTTACCGTCGCAAAAGGATTCAATAAATGAGGACCTTTTGAGATGGTTAAGTTACCGTCTAAAAAAACTCTTTTGAGATGGAATATACCGTCTCTAAAAAAACTTTAAAATATGGCTTTTTCGTCGTCTTAAAAGGATCCTGTAAACAATATCTTTTGAGACGTCCTGTTTCTCTTCTCAAAAGAACTTTTTGAGACAGTTGTTGCCATCTCAAAAAGCTTTTAAAATGGGGGTTGAATACTACGCTCCTTTGTCGTCTCAAATGGCGTCACAAAAGGCTTTTGAGACGGCCAGAGGACTTTTTGAGACGTTTGGAGCACCGTAGTAAAAAGCAGTTTTTTTCGTAGTGAGCGATCACGGATCCCTGTTCTAATTATTTCTATTCTAGATACTTCTCTTACTAACTACTCAATAACCTGGTCTATATATTTGAAAGTACCACCCGAGTATATTAAAGCAGATTCTATAAGTTCTTTATCTTTAGGCTCTGTAAGAGTCCAATCTTGGATTTCTCTTATTAAGTCTAGATTTGTTTGGTTAACAAATGCTAAAAAGTCTGAACTGATTTGTAGGCTCATGCAAATTTCTTTGGTTTATAACAATAATATGTAAAATAGCTAGGGGTTTGGTTCAAGTTTATACCTTCCTTCTGGTCTGCAATCTCTTTATCTTCTTTCCTTCGTCTCTTCAGCTTTTTTACTATTCTTCTTCGGTCTCAGCCTCCTGCAACTCTTTCTTTATGTGTCTCACCTCAATCTATTTTGGCGTTGTACCCGTTTCCTGCCTGTACACCTTCACGCCTAACGCCCACCTGGCTAACGACTCACGAAAAATCGGCACCTGATGGCGGTTCAACAGTATAACACCTTGTGTGCTACACCATAGGTTCCACACAATAGTCCTCTATGAACAAAAAGTTGGAGAAAATTTGAAAAATAATAACAACTCAACATAAGAGATTTTTGGAAAAAGAAAATACTTTTATTGCATTGCATAAGTAAATAAAACTCTCCCATCTCCCCTAACTATGAGAAGTTTACTCACTCATGTACATATTACTCACTACAAGCATACGTACCCTCTCTCTAATATCTGATACTGGAAGTCTTACCACTGATGCCTTTCAACACAACCCTCACGTCCCTTTTATAGCTCAAGGGAGCATACATATGACTTACTATCGGAGGCTAAAAGCTAACCGGTTAAAGAAAAAAAATACAAATATTTAAAGTCTATAGCTTTATCTCTTCATAAAGTAATTCGTCTTCTTATGGCAGGTCTTTGTCTGAATGGGACCGTCTGATGGCCCGTAAGTCTGTCGTCTTGTGAGAATGCAAGAGAATCAATCATCCAACGTCTTCATCTTCTTTTTAGTCTGGTGGCCTATGTGGGGCAGGAATCTTTTGCTTTATGGAAAGCAGAGTCTAAATAATTGAGTCTTCAGTCCTCAATAATTCTTCCACTACTGAGGGGCCCGTCTTTGTTGTATCTATGTCTTGTTCTATCATGTCCTTGCTTGAGAGAGCATTATTGTTGAAAAATTCATTAATGAGTCCCACAATTCTAAGGCTAGATGGCAAAGTTGTCTCTACCATTTCTTTGGCTTCTTTCTTGAGCCTTCCATTGAAGGGCTCATCAGCTTGGATTATTAGGTCTTCTTTATGGTAAGCAGTGTACCATATGTCTTCGCCTGTTAACAACTCTATGATTTCTATCGTCTCCATAGCTTGGGCAATTTGGAGTTTGGACTTATCAATAATTAAATCGTTATTCTCGTCTTCATATAGAATCTCAACATCTTCAAATATATAATTTGAAAATCTAACAAGTCTAAATCCTTCAACTCTCATTACTCTACAGGAACTTGGAGCAATCTGATAGATTCTAGCAAATAGAGGAAGGAAGTCTTCTAACTTCTTAACATACTCATGGACTATTTTTTCAAGAGCAATAGAGTCTTCTATAGTCTCAATTTGCATGAGTCCAATGAACCCAGAGTCTGCTAAGGTTATCTGAGCTATCTCTGCTTTTCCGGAAAGATAAATTTTTAGAAAATATTTGAAGAAACCTCTCATCATTAAGGCATCTCCATTAGTCTCAGATAATAACATATTAAAATATTCAATAATGCTATTAGCGTCTTTATGATAGTCTTCTGCTATTGGAAGATTATTATGACCAAAAGGTATAACAATCTTAGACTTAAAAGTCTTTTTCTGATAACAAAAATTATCAGCAGATCTAGTTTTGAAGGATTCTCCAAGAGTCTGAGCATAAGTCTGATCTGAGTCCGCGATCTAGGAATAGCAATACCACTAAGCTGGGTAACTGTAAGTCTTTAAGTTCCCATGAATCTAGAAATATCTACCAAATTCTGTTTGGATTCTATCCATAGTCCATTCTTCACGTTCAACCATATAGCATCTATAAGAGTATTTTCATCATCTACAAATTCTCGGCTAAATTTTATCAAGTCTGGATATCTTTGATCAAGTCTGTATTGGGGGGAAGTAAATTTTCTCAATGAGTCTATTCTGAGCAAAAATCTCATGTTTTGATTTTCCTAGAGGAACTAAGATATCATCAAAGTTCTATAGGATTGGTCTTTCTTAAGAGTCTTGAATATGAGTATGTCTTTGCGTTATACCAGCATTTGGCCTTATGCGTCTAAGATAGTCTACAACGTCTTCTTTGTCCAGTCTATTTGTTTCGGAGGAACTCATGTTGTCTAGGTCTTCCGTTTGCAACATAAATCATGAAATCATATTAGTGTTAGCAAATATTGGTTCTCTTGATATAATGTCTGGAATGCTATTTTTACTTCCCTTAATATGTATAACAGATAAGTCATAACCGTTAAGAAATTATTTCCATCTAATAAGTCTATTAGTCCTTGATTTGGACAAGTCTAAATCTCTGAATTTTACTGCATAAGAAGAGTCAGTATACACAGTAAAATGTTTAGATCTAAGAAAAAGCATATATTTTTCTATTGCCTTTAGTATGGCTAAAACTTTTTTTTCAGGGGCAGTATATCTTATTTCTGGGTCTGTAAAGGTTTCAGAACTATATCTACAAAGTTTTTTCTTTTTATCTAATGATCAATGGCAAAGTATACTACTCCCCATTATTTATCAGAGGCATCCGTTTCTACTATAAACTGGTCTTCTGCATTAGGCAGTTCAAGTAAAGGAATATTCTTGGCTACATCTTTAATTTGTTTTATGACTTAAAAATCATCTTTAGTCCAGTAAAAAGGATTAGTTTTGTTTGTTCCTTTTAATTTGGCAGTTAAGGTTTGTCTTTTTGAAGCAAGGTCTTTAATAAAGTCAGCAGCACAATTAAGCAATCCTAAAAATAATTGTAATTATTTTCTATCTTTAAGTTGGTTTGGAAATTCAAGAATCTTTTTAGTTATGTGTTCTGCTAAGGATATTTTTTCTTTATTTATATGCATTCCCACAAAATCTATTTCAGTCTGAAATAAAAATATCATTTTTGTCTAACTCTAAAATAATAATATCATGTTTGTCTAACTCTAAAATAATCTTTTTGAGATGGTCTACATGCTCTATCTTAGTTTTACTGGCCACAAGAATGTCATCTATGTAAACAAGACAAAATTTTGAATAAGGTCTAAATATATTGTCCATTCTTCTTTGGAATACTTGAGGAGCATTCAAGTATCCAAATGGCATTACTATCCATTCGTATTTTCCTTGGGGCACACTAAAGGTTGTCCAAGTAATACTATCTGGATGCATTTTAATTTTCCAGAAGCCTGATTAGCAATCAAACTTACTGAATATAATTCTATCTTCAATCAAATTGATTAAATTGTTCTTGTCTGGTATCTTATAAGAATCAAATTCATAATTATTATTTAGTTGTCTATAATCATGACCATCCGTCTTTTTCCTCTTTTTCGTTCAGATTCATTTTGAACGTAGAAGGCGAGGCTATTATGTCCACTTTTTCTTTCTCTGATAATGCTTAACTTAAGCATTTCATCTATGTCTTTTTTAAATTCTTCCCTGTCTTCTTGTGAATATCCTTTATTATAGGTTCCACCGTTAATAGTGGCGTCTGGGTTAATAGGGATGATTTCACAATAACTTTGGTCTTTATCCCACTTAGCGATGGGATTTTCTCCTAAAGTAGACTCTGCTAATTACCTAATCTTTTCTTTTTCTACCTCTATATCCATTTTCTTTTGTTTGGATATATCTTGAACCTGTGATAAGGTGTGTTGGGTTTGATCTAGAATGTCTTGTAGTATAAGCGCTATTTGCTTATAACATTTTTTATCTGGACACTTACATTCTTTTTGTAAGGGTTTAGTAATTTCTAGGGCTTCTTGTTGGGTTGTAGGTCTAGGTCCACCATGCTCAGCTGAAGAACTCTGATGTTTTATGGGTCTATAATTGGGTTTGACTTGCATAAGATCAAAGGCAGTCTTGTGATCTATTAGAGGGACTTTAATATTAAATTCTTCTTTATCACTAATTAATATCTTATCATTATACTGAGTATAAGGATGATATTTACTAATAAAGTCTTGTCCTAAAATAATGTTTTCTGTGAAATTAGGACGAGGATCCATTGTCCAAAATCGATGATTAACGATTTTATTGGTCTGATTTCCTAATTTGAAATAAATAGGAATAGTCTGAAAATATAAGGTAAATGGTTCACCATTAGCTACCTTACCATAAATTTCTTTATTACTTTCTAGAAAATAATCTCCAGGGAAGGCATTAGCCTTACAAATACTCTGAGAGCATCCTGAGTCTATAAAAGCTTAAAGTCTTTTAGGATAATCGTTGTGTTGTATAAACAATTCTACAAAACAAGCATGTGGTTTAGTAGAAATTCCTAAATTATTCTTTCTAAAATAGATATTCCTTTTCTGAGGTTTATCTATAAAATCTAATGGTATCAAGTCTTATGAACTACTATCAGAGCGGTATCCTTCTAAATTATAGGAAACTATTTTTCCTTTTAAGTCTTCCTCTTCTTGTAATCTTTTGGCTATATTTCTATCAATGTCTTGATAATATGTTTTAATATCTAAGTCTATTTGAGCGTCATACTGGCTAGTATAAATTCCTCTAAATCTTGTTCTCCAACAGTTTTCATCGTAGTGTAATTGACAAATAACACAAACCATAAATAATTCTTTTTGTATACTCTCAAAGCATTCTACACCTCTAAAGTCTTTTTTGCTACATTTCATTTCAAATGTGTAATAATGTCTTTCGTCAAAGTAGCATCTAGGTATATATGTTAGCAAATCAGGATTACTAATTGTCCATCTTTTCTTTAAAAAGGGGCTCAATATACATTTATACCAAGCTTCTTTGAAGTCTATATATTCATCATCTAAATCGTCTTGATTAGTTTGCGTCATATATAAATCTAAAGTATCCTGAGAGTCTTCATACTCATCAGTATCAATATTATAGTTTTCCAAATCACCATTTGTATATGCACTATAGATACTAGTATTATCATCATCTTTTATGTGTGATATTTCTATAGCATATAGGATATCTAATTCTTCTTGATCTGCATAGTCTAATATTATATTAATAATCTTAATACCTTCTTTATCTTTCTTATTAGGGCAGTCTTTAGCAAAGTGTCCTTCTTTGCCGCAAGTCCAACATTCTTTGATGGCAATCTTAGATTGAGATACATCTTTTTCTTTTCTATAATTAGGAACATTCTTATACTTACTAGTAATCTTCTTAAAATATCTTCTTGTGTTAAATTTATTTTTTTTAGTCTTAGGGTTCCTTTCTCTAAAGGTAGTAAAAGGTCCAAATCTATATTTCTTCGGATATCCTAAAGGTCTAGTCTTAAACCTCTTATGTTTCCATTCTAATTTCTTTTTGAATTTCTTAGATTCACTTCCACATCCCCATTGGATTAGAGCGATGTCTCTTTCGTCTTTAATTGGAGGGATCTGTTTGAAAGTCTCATCTATCAATTTTTCTTGAGTTATATCACGTCTCTTAGATATGATATAATCTTTGGTGAATTTGATTCTTTCATCAAGGAGTTATTTTTAACTCCAGCTACTCCTGGCCAATTCCTATATTCATTAATTAGGATTTGTCCTATGGTAGTTATCTTTCTAAAGTATTCATCTTTTAAGGTCTCTCCAAATTCTTTAATTTGGTAATATAGTTCGTTCATAATTATTTCTATATTCATTGATCTTATCTAGCTTGCAAATGCTAAGGAGGGCTAACTTAGTTTTTGCTAGGTCTTGTGCATTGATATGAGCTAAATGCCCAGTTCTAAAGAATTTTGACTTGAACAATTGAATATATTCTTCAATTGATCTTTCTTCTAGGTTTTCTTCTATTTTCTCAATATTAGCTAAGGAGTCTTCATCTGTAGCCTTTCTCAAACTATCTAAATAATCTTTCGCAATTCCTCTAATGGATTGCTCAGCGTATTGCTTACATAAACTTGCATCCCATTGTTCGTTAGATGAAAAACACATGTTCATCTGATTACGCCATTCGTCTAAGGCCTTCTTCCTATCTTGGACATTGTCTAAGTTAAGGTATATCCCAACTGGATTTATGGATTGACTTGCCATGGTCTTAAAAGGAGTAAAACTCTTGTCACTAGTTGGAAAGTCTTTTATATAATCAGGTTTAGTCTTAACTAAAGCACTAGAGTATATAGGAATATTTATTCCTATTGGTTTACTAAATAGTCTAGGAGCATCTTCTAGCCTACTACTACTTCTTATTTCCTGTTTATTAGGTTCTACTTATGTAGTTGTCATTAATCTTTCTTCTCCTTCTTCTATCAGTCTTAAATTTCAAAAAAGTTCTTTAGTATTCTTAGATTCTTTTAATTTTAATATACGCTCTTGATCTATCATATTAAATCTTTCTTTTTCTTGAAATCTAAAAGAATGACTTTTCTTAAACCCTACCTAGGGTTGCATGGAAACCTCTTCATCACCTACCCAAATCTCTCCTCATCCTAAACCTCCTGATCCCACTAATCCTTGGCAAAAATTGTTTGTATATGTTTTGAAAGGATCATCATCTTCCCATGCAATTAAAATTAAGCCTCTATCCAAATATAAGGGGGAACCTGTAGTTATTTTTTCAGATAAAGAAGTTAATCAATTAGCATCTCCTTTCAAATATGCGATTGTTGGTAAGTTTTCTCATGGTAAACCTCCTATTGATTTCATCAGGAAGAATTTTGAATCATTTGGTCTCAAAACAGCATTCAATATAGGTTTGATTGATCAGAAGCATATTCTCATCCGAGTTAGTTGTGAAGATGACTTTATGAGATTTTGGTTGAAGGAACAATGGTATATTGGCAAGAGTCCAATGAGAACTTTTAAATGGAGCCCATTATTTAGACCTGATCAAGAAAGTCCTATTGTCCCTGTGTGGATAAATTTTCCTCATCTCCCAGTACATCTCTTTACAAAAGAACCTTTGTTTTCTATTGCACAAGAAGGTGGTTCTCCGCTAAAGTTAGATAATTCTACAACTTCTGTGAATAGACCAAGTGTCGCCCGAGTTTGTGTCGAATTGGATCTTATGAAGTTAATTCAAAATTGAATCTGGATTGCTCAAGGTGATTTAGGTTTTTGGCATCCTATCGAAGTGGAGAATCTTCCTAATTACTGTACAAACTGCTATAAGGTTGGTCATCAAGAAAAGAACTGTCTGTTGAAGGCTGTTACTACACATTCAAAAGGGAAAGAAGTGGTAGATCCTATTACCATTATCAAGAATCAACAAGAAAAGTTTTTTTAATCAAGAATCCTGTAAAGACTGCCTAAGAATCAAGGAAGGAGGTTTTGAATATTCAAGAAGATTCAACAAGTAATATGCTGGAAGTGGTTAATATTGAGAAGCTGACTAGTAAAGATACAAATCTTAAAAAAAATAAGAGTTACCTACAAGTACTTTACAGGTGAATATTACTGACTTACATACAGATATGATACCCAACACTGAAGTGATTGATAAAGAAGAAGGTGAATTGTTAGCAAACTCAGAAGATGAAGAGCTTAATATTGAAGAAATGGTGAATTTGAGGAACAGAAACAAAGAGCAGATGGAAAAATTTTATCACTCAGATTCTAAATATGTTAATTTGATAAAGGGGAATAACATTGAAGAAAAAGGTTACAAGTCCGATAATGACTAAATCAAAGATAACAAAGACTCCATGATAGAAGACCTGATCAATTTTTCAGCTATGCTGTCTGCGAAATTAGATGCTTTTTAGAGGACTGTTGAGGATAAGGATCAAAACAGCTATATAATTACTCCTCAATCAAAAATTAAAAAGGTTAAAGGGGTAAAGAAATTAAAGATTAGCCGGAAAAGTAAATATTTTACAAAAAGGAGGATAACTAGATCAGTTGCTAAAGCTGCCAGAAATGTTACTTCTATACCTCATCAATGATCAATGCTCTAGTGTGGAATGCCAGAGGTGTAGGGAACAATCCCACTATAAGAAGATTAAAAAAGTTATGTAAGTCTAACAACTTGTCTTTCTTGGCTATTTTGGAACCTTTGATAGATAGTTCTAAAATGGATAACTTGAGAAGAGTATTGAATTTTGAAGGTTGCTATTTCAATGTTAGTAACAAAATCTGGTGCTTTTGGCGTCATGGCATATCTAGTGAAATTTTGGAGAATGGAGATCAAAATCTTCTTCTAAAAGTGGATCATCCGCAGTTGAAGAAAGTTATAGGAGTGAATTTAATTTATGCTAAGTGTTCCAGGATTGATAGAAGAGGCTTATGGGATGCTATTATCAATAGTTCCACTGTGTGTAATGAGTTTCCTTTAATTGTTATAGGGGATTTTAATATAGTTTCTCACAGTGATGAGAAAGCTAGAGGTAGGAGCATTGACATAGGTGGTGCAGAATTCAATGAGTGTATTGGTAGTAGTTCTTTACAGGATATGGGATTTGAAGGCTCGAGATTTACTTGGCTTAGAGAAACTAATGGATCTTTAACATTTGAGAGGTTGGATAGAGGTTTGATGAATGCTCAATGGTTAAGCTCTTACCCCCAATATTCTATAAAACATTTAAATAAAAACTACTCAGATCATAATCCTCTTCTGGTGTCTATTCCAAATCATACTGATTCCCCTATTAGAGATTTTAAATTTCAGAATATGTGGAAGGAAAATGAGGAGTTTGATCAGGTAGTTAAGAACTCTTGGCAAGAGGAAGTATCTAGTAATCATATGGTTCAGTTTGCCAGCAGATTGAGGAGATTAAAAGTTGTGTTAAAAAAGTGGAGTAAATAGGCTTTCAAAGATATATTCAAAGAGATCCAGCACTTAGAAGACCAGCTTCTGAAAGAAGAGTTATCCTTAGAAATTGACAAGAGTGTGGTGCAACTTGAAAAATATTCAAAAGTTAGAGTTGATCTTAATTCTGCTTTAGTGAAAGAAGAAATTTTCTGGCATCAAAAGTCTAGAAGTAAGTGGCTAAAAGACGGTGAGAGGAATATAAAATTCCATCATGCTCAAGTCCAACAAAATAGAAGAAGGCTTTCTATTATCAAAATCAAAGATGAGGAAGGCAGAGAGAATGAAGATCCTATTTATATTGCTAACTGTTTTATCTCTTATTTTCAAAATTTATTTAATGCAGGTCCCCTAGAAGAGAAAGGATTCTTGGAACACATTCCAAAGCTGATCACAATATAGCAAAATTCAAACCTATCAGCTATTCCTGAAGAGTTGGAGATCTTTGAGGCTATTAAGAAGATGAATAAGAATAGTACTGCTGGATCAGATGGCTTCAATGGATTCTTCTATGTTAGTTGCTGGGATAAAATTAAAGAGGATCTCATCAAAGCTATTCAATCTTTCTTTTTGGGTTGTGATATCCCCAAATCATGGAGCTCTACTCAAATATGTCTTATTCCTAAATCTCAAAGACCTACTCAATGTAAAGACTTCAGACCTATTAGCTTGTGTAATTTCAGCTACAATGTGATATCTAAAATCCTTTCTAACAGATTGAGTCCAATCCTTCCTTTAATCATTTCCCCCAACCAATCAGGATTTGTCCAAGGTAGAAATATTCTTGAAAATATCCTATTGGCTCAAGAGATGATCCATTATATTGATAAGAAATCTATTGGAGGCAATGTTATCATCAAATTAGATATGGCTAAAGCCTATGATAGAGCATCTTGGCACTTCATTATTAAAACTTTAAGAGCCTTTGGTTTTTCAGAGACTTTTATTGATTTAATCTGGGGATGTATCTCCTCTCCATGGTTCTCTATCATCATTAATGGTCAATCTAAGGGTATTTCCAACCTTCTATAGGTCTTAGGCAAGGGGATCCCATCTCCCCAAGCCTTTTCATTATAATGGCTGAAGTCTTTAGTAGAGGTCTTAACCACTTTATGAGTAAAGGTATCATAAAACCTTTTTCTCACCCTAGAGGTTGTCCTCTTGTTAGCCACCTTAGTTATGTTGATGATGTTATTATTTTTTCTAGAGGAACAAAGCTTAGCCTTAATAATCTTATGAAGTTTTTCGAAGGTTTTGAGGTTGAATCTGGACAACTCATCAGCAAGGAGAAAAACTGTTTTTACTTGAGTCCCAAATTGTCTTCCCTTAAAAATAATATTTCTGAGATTACAGGTTTTGCTCATACATGTGGTCCTCTGAAATACCTTGGTTGTCCTCTTTTTAAAGGAAGAAGGAAATCAATTTATTTTGAACCTCTAGTCCAATCCATAGCTTCAAAAATTCTTAGTTGGAAATCAAAGTTTCTTTCCATGGGGGGGGGGGGGGGGGGGGGAGAGAATTATCCTTATCCAATCTATTCTTTCATCTATCCCTTTGTACTCTCTCTTTGCTTTAAAGCCTCTAAAGTTGATCATTCAATCCATTAATAAGCTCTTCAGCTCTTTCTTTTGGGGAGTCAATCAATCTTTTGGGAAAAAGTTTCACTGGACAAATTGGGAATCCATATGTATGCCTAAATAAGAGGGAGGTCTTGATATTAGAAATTTGTATTCAGTCATGGAAGCTTCCAACTTACGTTTAGCCTGGAATTTTAATAAAGGAAATAGTTTTTGGGCCTCTTTTATGTCTGCTACGTACTCTAATATGAGTTGCAAAAATGGATTTTTGTCTTTTAAAAGGATTCAAGATGGAATGGAGCTAATTGATACGAATTCGCATTTTTCCAACGAAGAGCTGATATGGAATCTAATAGCTAATGGAAGGTTTTCTTTTAAATCTGCGTAAGATCAAGTAAGACCTCAAGCTTTATCCTCTCTAGGATTTAAATCAGTATGGCACCCTTATATCCCTCAAAAAATGTCAGTGCTTGTTTGGAGAGCTCTCAACAATGCTGTCCCAGTAGATTCTCGTGTTCAATCGATGGGGATTAGGTTGGTTTCTAGGTGTCAATGCTGTCATTCAGAAAATGAAACAATTAATCATTTATTCATCTCTGGTCCAGTTGCTAAGCAGGTATGGAGGTTCTTTACTCACCTTATGGGGATTCAAAATTCTTGCTCTTCATTACACAGTTCTATTATTCACTGGTGGCTGCAAGCGGGTAAATCTAAATTGTCCAAATGGCTTTTTCAAGTGACTACTATAATAATCACGTGGGAACTCTGGATAAGCAGGAATAAGGCTCTATTTGAAAATATCCCAATGAGACCAGGTCTAGTTATTCACAGAGTAGTAGCTTTAATCACTGAGCTTACTATGCTAACTCCTTTTAAAGACCTTACTCAAGGAATTAAATAGGAAATTAGGACTGCTTTTTCTTTATCTGCTCCCTATGATTGTTGGAAGAATGTTACCTTGGGTAGATCAAGTCAAAATTAATGTTGCAGCTACGTCAGAAAATCAGAAGATCAATGGTATAAGCACAGTTATTCGAGATGATCACGGTAGACTAATTTGGGCTTCCTCAAACTTCATTATTCATGATGTTCCTCTGTATGATCTTCTTCAAGCTATTTCAGTTGGTTTAAAGATTTGTGTGGAGAAGAATTTTTCTAAGTTGATTTTAGAGTTCCACTCAAATCAGCTTCTCTTCAGTTTAGAGAATAACTCAAATTCAGTTCATTGGAAAATTAAAAAAAAAATTCAAGGATCTTCAGGAGTTAATTCACAATCTTCAATGTCATATTTCTTGCTGTGCTCCAGTAGCTAACAAGGTGGCTACTCTTCTAGCAAAGTATGGTGAATCTTCAAAATGTCAAAAGTCATTTATCAGTTGTTCGGTTCTTCCTAATATTGTTAAAGCATCTGTCTTCTTCTTTACCTTTTATAAGGAACATCTGATGTTTCTCTTTAGTTGTATTGCCACTTGAGAGGGCTTTTCTCTCATATATCAATAAATTCCTTTTAAAAAAAAATCTTAAGGTAATCTTTAAATGTCTTCATATCCAATTCGGAGGGTTCATGTCCAAAGTTTTGGATCCTAACCTTTTCTCTAACTAAGTCTTTATTTTCAAATGATCTTCTAGGTCTAATTATCGGGGCGTATCTTAGTAAACTAGAACTAGTCTTACTACTACATTCTCCTTCTGAAGGATCATTGATTATGGCTTCTCCCATATTCCTAAATCTAACTTCTTCAGTATGGATATTCTTATTGATAATCTTATGAGGGACAAAATGGATAGTAACATTTCCAGTGGCATCGTCTTAGTTAATAAACAAAGGTTTATTTTGTATAGTCTTAGTGATTCGTATTGAATATTGCATATTTCCGCCCTATATCTTTATGCATTCTAGCACTTTTACTATCCTAAATGCCTATATTTATGCTCATTAACCAGACAACCTCGAATTTGGATATATACATGCTTTGAAGGGGTTAATTGCCCTTTTGTATGTATTGGAACGCTAAAAGTGAGGTTTGGTTGCATTTCAGAGAAATTTCATCACCGAACGCTAATTCAAGGGCATTTATGTCAATTCACACTTTATCTCCAGCTCATGGAATTTCCACGGATGCGTAGTTCGTTGAGTTAACATCACGTGGCTGAAATAGCACATCATTTCGAGTTCGGACGACGAAGTTATATCCATTCCCATAATGAACCTTTCCTCCCATGTGAAGATCAAAGGATTGCAGAAAACAGAGTACCGTTCGACTGCGCTTCTAATGTCGATCGACCGTGTATTGGATTTTTGCCTTGGCTCAAAGACAGTGTGGCTTAACTTAAAAGCGCGATCGACCGCGCCTCTGAGACCGGTCGACCGCGATCATTGGATATTTGCCACTTTTGCCTTTTTTTTTCTTTTTCCTTTATTTCTTTAGTAACTTACTATATAAACCAATTTTGGTTTCTATTTTCAATATCTTACATTTTACATTAGGTTTAGGGTTTGTAAGGAGATTTGGCCCTTCTCCATTTCCTTTGGGCGTTTTACCATTTTTATGTATGTAAGCTTCATTTTCATTGTCTCTTTCATTTGTGTATTTCTTTCTTTACTTGCTTCCTTTCATTTCCATGCCTAGTTAATATTTATTTCTTGCTATTTATTGCTTTCACGATTAGGTTTACTTTCTTTCTTTCAATACATGTCATTTACCATGCTTTCTAGCTAATTTAGTATAGGTTGTGTCGGATTGAACTCACCTAGGGTTGATGTGTTTCTTTGCTTTGGTGATGGAGTTTATGGGTTTATTTCGAGTGTGTTGTCCTAGTTATTATGCCTAGGAGATTTGACAGGGTATATCATGTATTCTCCGTACTTACGACCTTGCGTGCGTAATTTACGGGGTATTTGTTGACGCCAAAATCTTATTAGGCTTTTATGCGAATTTAGGGGTGTGACAATCCTTGATTTAATTAACTATCGAAACGAGACTCAATATTAATAACTCATTGACCTATGTAACCATTTTATACTAATTATTTCGGGTGAGGGATATTCGACGCATCCTATAGTTTTTATTCTCTTTGTTAATTTAGTTTAAATACACTCGCCTAGTTTAATCTTTTCCTTTTGTTATCTTTTCCTTTTCATTAGAAATTATCTTTTACACTTTTATTTTTAGAAGTATTAAACCAAGTAAATTTTATCAACTCGTCTTTGTGGATTCGATACTCGGACTGTCCAATATACTCCCTTAACATAGTGTAGTCATAGTTTAGGTTTTTGTATTAAGGCTATGAACAGAAAACAACGATCGACTTTTGACACGCGCTACTTTTCACCCTTAATCAAAATGGCGCCGTTTCCGGGGATGAATTTGTTTTAAAATTTATTTGATTTAGTATTTCGTAGTATTTTCTTTCTATTTGTATTTTTTGCCTAACATTTTTGTAGGACTTCTACATTTGAGCACCAAGAACCGCTTGAATTTTTCATGCGCGTATCTACTCTGTGGAATTTGCCACTTCGAGCCATTTTTGGGGTAAGCGTGTCTTATTCCAATCCTTTCGATACTCATTATGATAATTCTCAAAATCCTCGCAAACCAATAACTTTTGGTTAATACTTAGAGTCCCAAAAAATTACAAATTCAAAAATGACTTTGGGCGAGTATTACAAAAATCAAGCTTTGGATTGCGTGTATTTTGAGGAGGATGATAATGATTTTGGGCCTCTAATTCCTTATAATAGGAATTTTGAAACAAATTGCAATAGCTTTCAAAATTCTTATAACAATGAGTTTAAGTATAGTTCCGATAATAATTTCCAAACTTCTCATTTCTAAGAATCCGCGCCTCGACCTATGACTTTCGGTGAGGGCTTGCACATGCTTGAAAATGAGAAACTTGAAAACCGTTATCGGGAAGAAAATCGTCGTTGGGAACATGAATTGGATTTATTATTTTAATACGACGACGATTTTTGTTCCAAAACTTTTGAAGTCGGGGAATTTTTTAAACCAAATGAGGACTTTGTGGCTACTTTGGAACAAACCATTGTTGACTTTGCCCATAGCATAATAGATATTGAAAGTGAGGATGAAATGGAAGTAATATCCATTTGCAATTAAATGATTTCTTCTTTGGCCCCCAAAGAAGAACATTTCATTGAAAATGATCTTATTTCCTTTTAAACTCAATCTTCAAGCGATGATGACTCATCTCTTGAGTTTGAATTTCTTTCCTCCCCATTTTCATTCTCTATTATCACACTGTCACAAGTACCGGATGAATCGGTTTTGAACTTTAATGTGTTAAACCTTTTCACCGACGAGGAGTACTTGCTTGAGTCTCCTTCCATGATTGCATCTTTGCCTTCATGTGCGCCCCCTCCCATTCCAATTTTAAAATATTTGGGAGATGATTCATTTTTTCTTGCCCCCCATGTGTATTTGTCACCCGTCTTATCCAAATCCCCCATCCTCCCTCCAAAATTTTTAATTGGGGATGGTTCATATCTTTCGCCTTACACATGCCTTCCGTTGTTCAAACGGAATTATTATTTTCCAGGAGGCATGCATAAGAGTGAGGGTACACCGGTTATCCTCCAAAGTCAAATCGTGGTTTGGATGGACCCTCAAAAATTTCAACTTCTAGTGTATAGTTAGTTAGAAGTTAAAATTGTAGGTTGTAAATAGTTAGTTTTATTTTTCTTATTTTCCTTTGTTCTTACTTATAGTCTAGTGTAATTAGTTAAAAAAAATCTTTTTTCTTTTTGTTATGCTTTGGTACTAACATGTTTTGTAGAATCATTGGGCGTGTACTTTCACGATATCGCTCCATTGTGGGTAATATCACTCATTTCCTCTCTTTAACTTGGTTCTTAATTCACATTGAGGATAATGTCAGGTTTTAAGTTAGGGGGTGTGGGATATTCTATCCATTTATTGGTAGTTTCTTTGATTTGATTACATGTTAGTTACTAAGTATGCTTTCTTGTAAAAAAATTCAAAATTTCAAAAATATTTTCTTTCTTTTTTCTCCTTTATAGGGCATTTTTCCTTTTTTCTGATGATAAATATTAATAATTGTCCGATCCAATATACAACTCAATGATGCATGTTCTCGATTTTAGAAGTTATTAGACTTTAGTCCTAATTATTGATATTATCCCATGAGCACATGCATTTTTCTTGTTTTATTGATTTGGTTTAAGATTTTTATAATTCGGTAATGTTTTGTTGCATTGTATATACTTACACTGAGTAAACTTTGTACCTTTCGTTGTTTGTGAGTGTATACACTATTCTTTCCTCTTTGAAAACGTTACAATCGTTGGTAATCTCTTTATTCTTTCATTTGATCGTTCATTAATTAAGTTCTTTCTTGAAATGTATTACTTGAGCATGATTTTCAAAGTTTGTTTTGACTCGAGAATTGCGTAAACTTTAGGAAATCATCATAGGTAATCTTTGTTATATCAACCATATTAGCCTTGATCTCACCTTATATGTTTACCCTCGTCAACCCCTTTGAACCTTAATATATCCTTTCTTTTCATTAACCAAAAATCCCATAACCAACTCCAAATTGGAGTTAAAACCATACATACACCTTCCATACCTTTGTTTGAAATGTTACTTGGGATTGAATGATGTTGTGTTGCAGTTGCAATTTAGGCATGTGAGAGTGAGAAAAGTAAAGAAAAGGAAAAAATGAAGAAAAAGTGAAAAAGAGAAGGAAAGAAAACAAAAGAAAAAAATGAGAAAAAAAAAAGAAAAGAAAAGAAAGAGAAATATGTATACGTTGTTTATAGTGTTCAATAAGCTTTGATTACTCTCCCCAATGTTATATTCGATGTCTTGTTTGGGATTGTATTTTCCAATTTTTGATATTGCCCGCATTCTTCCCATTATTCCAAGTATTCATTCCGAACACTTTGAATTCGTATATATATCCTTCGTTTCGTACCCTAGACTAACTTACATTACAACCCTATACAAGTCCTATATGATCTTACGGTGAGTTCAATTTAAAAGTCATAGTAGTTTTGATATTCTATGAAAATGCATTTCGCCTCTTTTGATGTGCGGTATCTTTCATTGAGATTGCAGTTTTTAATTTCCTATATAGCGTTCTTCATTTGTGACATGTGCACGACCTAGTTTTCATTTACATTTACTCTTTATGGCGGCATGTTCCGTGTGTTAACTCCCTGTTTCGAGTGAATTCACTTGATGAGTGTAATTCTCGTGAGGATTGAATATATGCTTGATTTATTTAGTATCCGATTTATTTAAGTTTTTGCTAAATCACACTCTGCATGTGCTCGCTCCCCTCCCACATTTTAAGGTTTCAATTCCATGAGGTGCATTATATAATGTTAATAATACGGACTTTTGTTTGAATTCGTTCATTGTGCTAATAATGCGTATGAAATCCTTTTCGATATTGTTGGGCTTGTCGCATGTTGATTGGGCATATTTTGAGAAAACCATATGATGTTTGTGGGTTTCATCCCTGAAAACCCTCACGAGACGACACTCGTCCACTGGATTAACCTAGGTGTTTAACAGCTTATTGCATACTCTAAATGAAATATTGTTCCCTACGAAAGTGGCATTTATATTTCGATGCATATATATACGTCTTGTACTGCCCTCTATGGACTGGTTTTGTTTGTTTCATCACTAGGCACTAGCAATGTCTAAGTTAGGGGGTGTAATTCGTATCGAATATTGCATATTTCCGCCCTATATCTTTATGCGTTCTAGAACTTTTATGGTCCTAAATGCCTATATTTATGCTCATTAACTAAACAACCTCGTATTTGGATATATACATGCTTTGTAGGGGTTAATTGTGCTTTTGTAGGTATTGGAACGCTAAAAGTGAGGTTTGGTTGCATTTCGGAGAAGTTTCATCATCGGACGCTACTTTAAGGGAATTTAAGTCAATTCACACTTCATCTCCAGCTCATGTAATTTTCATGGATGCGTAGTTCATTGAGTTAGCATCGCGTGGCCACAAACGGTACATCGTTTCGAGTTCGGACGAAGAAGTTATGGTTATTTCCATAATGAACCTTTCCTCCCATGTGCATACCATAGGATTGCAGAAAACAGAGTACCGGTCGACCGCGCTTCTGATGCCGGTCGACCACGTATTGGATTTTTGTCTTGGCTCGAAGATAGTGTGGCTTAACTTAAAAGCGCGATCGACCGCGCCTCTGAAATAGATCACCAGATAGTTGCCACTTTTGCCTTTTCTTTTCTTTTTCCTTTATTTCTTTTGTAACTTAATATATAAACCAATTTTGGTTTCTATTTTCAATATCTTACATTTTACATTAGTTTGAGGGTTTGTAAGGAGATTTGTCCGTTTTTTTATTTCTGTTGGGTGTTTTACCCATTTTTATGTATGTAAGCTTCATTTTCTTTGTCTCTTTCATTTGTGTATTGCTTTCTTTACTTGCTTCCTTTCATTTCCATGCCTAGTTTTACTTTCTTTATTTCAATACATGTCATTTACCATGCTTTCTAGCTAAGTTAGTCTAGGTTGTGTCGGATTGAACTCACCTAGGGTTGACGTGTTGATTTGCTTTGGTGATGGAGTTTACGGGTTTATTTCGAGTGTGTTGTCCTAGTTATTACGCCTAAGAGATTTGACAGGGTATATCATGTATGCTCTGTACTTACGACCTTGCGTGCGTAATTTCCGGGGTATTTGTTGACGCCAAAATCTTATTAGACTTTTATGCGAATTTAGGGGTGTGACAATCCTTTATTTAATTAATTGTTGAAACAAGACTCAATCTTAATAACTCGTCGACCCATGTAACCATTTTATACTAATTAACTCGGGTGAGGGATACTCGAAGCATCCTATAGTTTTTATTCGCTTTGTTAATTTAGTTTAAATACACTCACCTAGTTTAATCTTTTCCTTTTGCTATCTTTTCGTTTTTGTTAGAAATTTTTAAAAGTATTAAACCAAGTAAATTCTAGCAACTCGTCTTTGTGGAATCGATACCCGGACTGGCCGCTATACTCCCTTAAAATAGTGAATTCATAGTTATGGTTTTTTTATTAAGGCGGTGAACATAAAACAACGATCGGCGTTTGACACGCGCTACTTTTCACCCTTAATCACTTAGTTTCTTGGAAATCTAGAAATTGCCAAAGGGTCTTAGATTTTTCTTCACAGGTTCAGTATTCCTAATACTGTAAGTATGATTGTAGTCTAAAATATTGGTTCTAACTAAGATTTCTTAGTTAAGTCTACCGCTAGGAATTCCCGATTGCATTCCTTCATAAGGAAATTGGGAGAACTTCGCATAGCTTTGGAATTCTATATTTATATTTGCGTCTGGATAATATAGTCTTCATAGACACTAGCATAAAAGATTAACTTAAAATATTTGGATGTTTCTACAGTTACTGTAAATTATGGAATGACATTAAAGTATCCTATATTGTCTTACATTTCTAATTGGGTTATCCCAATAAGGCTTTTCTCAAAATCTTTTCATCTTTTATCTACTTAACAACATAATATGTTGATATTATTTTGAGGTCTATGTAATCCTTGGATTCTTGCTTTAAAGAGTCCAAAGGTTAGGAATTGAAACTTCCTATCAGTTCCTCTAGATCTAAGCCATTCGGAGTCAAAAACTTGAAGCTCAATGTAGGATTTATCTAACACATAATTTCTACATTGATAAGTCATGTTACAATTAGGAGTCTTAGGAGTGGCACCTTATTTAAATAAGTATATGTACCTAACGGCTAGATGTTATCCATTATGAATGGAATCTTCAACAATCTTCTAGTTAACTTCACCCCATTCTTTCCATTGGAGAGGATTGGTGAAATTTATCTCCTTCCACAATGTTCTAACATTGGAGGATGAATCCTTAAGTCTCTGGAGCATACAATTACTCTATCCAATGTTTGGGATAGAGCTAACTATCTTACTAGTCTTATCTAATCCATCATTTATGATTCTTCTAGTTATGGTATTTCCTTCCTTAGTCCCTACATAAGGAGATTCCCTAAATTTACAGGTGTTTATCTGTTTTTGTTCAAGTCTTTTTTATCTAAATAATCTTTTTGTCTTTTTATCTGCCTAAGGATTTCTTCATTAAATGTCTTATTCTCCTTTCTTGCATTATTATTAATATCTTCATTATTTTTGACAAGATTATTAACAAGAGAATTAGCGATCTTATTAATATAATCTTTTACCCCATCTTCTTTTTCTTATTTATGCACAAATTCGTGTGCCATCCTAGCTTCTATGGTTTCTACAGTTGTTTCTATTTTATCTAAACGAGTTAAAATAAACAGAGAGTCTAATTCGCCTTGGGAAGGTTTATTATATATAAACTTAATTCCCTTTATAATTTCCTTATATTTGTCTTCTACTTGGGACGTGTCTAGTCTAAGTTTATTAATAATATTATCCATTTTGGATATATTATGGCTTTCCATGTTATTAAGATAATTTGCTAAATTTTGTTGAAATTTAATAAAGTCTGTGTAGAAGGTGATTAATCCTTTTGTCTTAGCTTTTAAATCTAAATGTAAGTCTTTAACAAAGCTACTATTATAGTCTTGGGTAGCTGCTATAGATGTAGAAATTAAATTTAATCTTTCTAATATGAGTCTAGTTGCTTTAGCAGCGTTGGCAATCTCATTTTCATTTATCTGGTAATAAAATCTTTCATTATTTATCTTTTCTAAAATTCTTGGATAAAAGTCTGATAGGGTCTGGATGGAGCGGTTTTCAGTAATCGCATTCTAGTCTGATCTAACTATTTTCATTGGGTAAATAATTATTTAACCTAGGAATAAGTTTAGCTTGTTCTTTGGTGATTTTAATTAACTCGCTGTCTTGATTATTTGTCAAAGTTTTAATTTCTAAAATGTCTTTGTTAAGGGCTTCTATATGATTAGTCTTAATATTTATTACTTATAGTACTTGTACAAGGTCTATTGAGATTTGGCTATTTATTTCTAGTAATCTGTTAAAGATATTTTTGTTCTCTGATTGTAAGGTTTGAATGTCTTTTATTAATTGTCTTAAAATAAGGAGTATACACTTTTTTTGGTCTATTATGTTATTAATAGCACCGGCGGTAACTTGTTTACTATCTGCGTGTTTGGCAGGGATGTGTTAAGTGTGTGAACAGTCGTCTATGTGTGAGGTTAAGCAACCTTCTGAGTCTAAATCAGTTATGGATATAGGTTGGTAGTCTAGTTTGGTTCCAAAAATATCTTTGTAAATGCGAGGGATAAATCCCAAGGGCATTAAAGTCTTTTTACTATAAGTCTAAAAGGAGCGTCTTATGGCTCTGATACCACAATTAGGGTTTGGTCGAAATTTGATGGGTTTCTAAAGCTTTTAGAGTCTTTGGTACCAATTTGGGTCTAAAATATAATTTTAGTAGTTATATAGTCTTAAAATAAGGTTTTACTATAAGACAAGAGGGGACCAAAACAAAAAGTCGTTGGGACCACGAGGGGACCACATGCGGAAAATGACAAAAAATGCGTTAATGCATTTTTTAAGAAATCCGTTCTAGATCATATCTATATATATCTATATCTATATCTATATCTATATCTATATATATATATATATATATATATATATATAAATATATATATATATATATATGTATATAACATTTTCATTGGAGTTTAGGGCTATTCGAACCATTGAATCCTTAATGTGTGATACGAGGATATTATACTGAAGTATATATTTATTAGTATATATTAAGTGGGAAATATATACCGTGCGATTTATCTACTTATGTGTGATCGTAGACAGTTAGATAGTGTACATCTAGTGAGAAAAAATTAAGTCGAGAAACTAAATTATATGATGCAGATAATAACATATGTGAATGTGAATTTCGATTGTGGATATCGAAATGATAATTAAGTAAGAGAAGCTTAATATAGTGATTTAAAAGATAACATGTGATGACTGTTACTTATGTTGATAATTAACACATGAGAGATGTTAATACAATTAATGTACTGTACGGGGGGTGAGTATATTTGGCAAACCTTTATTTATTTATTTATATATTGTGATGGTTGGACTCTAGTATATTGTGAATGGCTAAATTTAGTTTTCTGCATTGTTTCTTATCTATTTTAAAGAAAGATAAAATTTGGCACCGGTTTAATTTCACATAGGTGGTTAGTTTTTAAAAAGCTTTTGACAGTGATGCCAAGACTAGACCATATGAGAAACCTGTTTTAGTTTAATAAAAGTCTTATCAACCAATGTTTAATTAGACGGGGTATTACAATGGTAAACCATGAACTAGGTCATTCTTCACAATATTTTAAGATTTTTGAAGCTCACATTACCTAATTTGGTGCCAAAGGTCAATAGAGGATACTGTGGAATTATTGCACATAAAGGAAGACTGGGGAATGATCGAATAACAATTATCATCGGTCATAACTCCTCGTAGTAATAGTTCATCGAATTGATCATAGACATTACATCCAGGCCGATCAAACATTATCGAAAAGTTTGTGTCGTAGAGTTAGCTTATGCTAATAAAGTTTGATTTCAATCCTTGGATATACAACAAATTGTCTAGCTTAGAAAATCCATGTAATTAAAAGGAACCACGTTCTAAAATCCTAGACCTACTCCCATTTTCCAAATGTTACTTGGTATTCCTTTCAATCCACAAGTTCAATAAAATACGACTTATCACTAGTCATGTGCCTGAAGCACCCAATTTCAAAATACCATTGAGAAGTATTTTGAACCTTGAACGTGAAGAACAAGGGCTTTATCATCTTACATAGGTACCCAAGTAGAGGTAACCTTTTGTTTGCCCTTATCGTTATTAGCTCTAATCATAGCGTTAGAAGCATTCCAAATAGGCATATACATCCTTTAAAATTCTACCATTATGCTTTGAGAAGTGGTAACTAGTGTGGGAGATATTTATGGAACAAGCCCAGTCATGCAGTCGACGAGGCCAGCACACGGAGTGGACTGTCCGGCCCAATTAAAATATTAAATTATTTATTGTGTATTTAACATGTGCTTAAATACGTTGCGATAGGCTCAAATCGGTTATCAATAATCTCAGGCAGATACTCAGTGAAACCTACGAGCTATCTACAAGATGGATGAGTTACTTATACAATTTAACCACTTAATTACCACTATACATGTAAACCCTGACCCTGAGGCAATATGAATGTAACTTTGATTATTTAAGAGGCACTAATAAGAAGTAGTAACCTCTCATGGACGTAGGCACGTTTCCGAACCACATATATTTGGTGATGTGTGTGTGTGTGATTATTTACCTTTTGTATTTGAGTTCTTTATGTGATTATTTTTTGTGACGGTTTTATTCAAATAATTCGCGCCATTTATGGAAAAAAAGTTTTTTTTCCTACGAAATCAATCATAAGAGAAAGCGCACAATGCCTCACCACAATAGCAACTTACTTCAAATCAGTGATGTAAAGGCTGACCCAGCTCCACCTAGGGTCAGGTCTAAGATTCGCTAACAAAACCCCAGATTTCACCAGGAAAGGAAATGTTCTAAAGAAATTCATGGACCGTCTAGGTTTACCCAAATTTCTAGCCTAGTTGACGCATATGAAGCTCGACTCCAAGAGCATGAGGAGGCAATGCGCCTCCAGGTGGAAGAGAATGCTCACCTTTAGTGGCGACTTGAACAAATGGAGAGGGATCTTCATGGAAACAATAAAAAACATTGTGAATGTTCTCCTAATTCTCAGGCAAGCAAGACTCGCAGTAGAAGGAGGATTTCTAGGCAGGATCGGGATCGCTCAGAGCGTAGTCGATCAAAAAGGTGCCATGGAGGTGACGATCATTAGAGGAATGATATTAGGAGATTGGTCGGGAGGGAGATAAATAAACACCCAGCCAACCGAGGGGCTAGGTCAACTAGAGAGCTGGACAAAAGAGCTCTTAATACACAGATGAAATCCTCCTTTTCAAGGGTGATTAAATAAGAATATCCCCTAAAGAAGTTTGTTATTCCCTGATTTGAAATTTACGATGGAAAAATTGACCTATGGACTACCTTAGGTAGTACAGGCAAGCGATGACTCTATAGAGCCACAACGATGCCCATATGTGTCGCATATTCCCTTTTAGCTTGCATGATGTAGCTCAGAAGTGGTTTACGATATTAGTACATAGGTCCATCAAGAGCTTTAACACCCTCGCTGAGGACTTCACTACTCACTTCACAACTATCAGTTCTCACTCGAAGAGGATGTATTCACTAATCATAATGAAGAAGAAGCTAAATGAGACTCTTTGTGAGTATGGCAAATGGTATTGGGAATTTTTCAATAAAGTAGAGGATTTATCAGAGCTGGTTGTCGTGTCATCCTTCAAGATTAGTCTGTTGACCACATCTATATTGCACTAATCTCTCACCAAGAAGGAGGCTAATACCATCAACGACCTCATGGCGCGTATTGAAAAATACACCAAGGTTGAAGACGTGATTCATGCTAGTCCTGGGGAAACTGGTCGTATTAAGGTCAATAAGTGAGGAGATAAGTCTGACGCTCCCAATATGGGTAACAAGAACGAGGGAAACAATGGCTCAAAGAAAAAAATCAAGGCAAATCCCTCAAAAGCCTTCCAGACCATTAATACAATCTTCAAAGAGTTGATCTACAAAATCCTTTGAAAGATCAAGGACCAGTAGTTTATAAAGTGGCCCAAAAAGATGGGTGATGTCCTGACGAAGAGGAACAATTCATTAAGGTGCGCATTTCACAAGGAAGGTGGCCACATAACAGAGAATTGTAAAACACTGAAGTCGCACTTGGAAGAGTTGGACCAAGCTAGGAACTTGAACGAGTATATAGAAAGGAAGGCTAACAAGGTCACGACCAATGGTGGCCCATATCCATACAATTTCCTTGATGACAACATGAGACAAGAGTTTGCAGTGATCCATGGAGCGTTCGACTTGAAACAGATTTAGGGGAACGTTGTTCATATGGAACTGAAGAAGGTTACAGCCGTTATGGAGGCATTCCTGATTGACCCCGTAAAAATCCAGGATGGAAAATTCTGACAACCAAAGGATGTTGAATGCACCAAACACATCGTGTTTATAGAGGAAGAGTTGGTCAGGTTAAGGACCCCACACCACGATGCACTCGTGATCACCCTCAAGATCACAAACTGGGACATCGACAAGTTTCTGATGGATCAGGGGATCTTATCTGAGATGATGTACCTACAGATCTTTCATAAGTTGAACCTCATTCTTGCCGACCTCAAATAGACAATGGTTTCGTTGGCCGAATTCATGAAAAATACCACAATGTCAATGGGAAAGATAGTCCTTCCAGTAAGGGCGGGTAATGTTTCAAAGATGATTGATTTCCTGGTGGTGGATATTGATTTTCCATACCATGCTATTTTGGGTAGAGGATGGTGTAATACCCCGTATTTTTATGGCTTTTAATTATGCAATTTAATAAATTAAATTGCCTTCAATTATGAGATTTATTAAAATTAATTTGGGATAATTAATTGGAAAATAATTCGGATTTAAATGCTAGCGAGATGAGAGTTAGTATTTGATTATTATAATTTTGTTGAATATTACTGAGTGATTATGGTAATATGTGATTATTGAATTTATTATAAATGTCGTGAGTTGAAAATATGGCAGTTTCGGTAATTAAGATGGGACGCGCGTGTTAGTCGTGTCAGTACCTAATTTAATGAATTTAAAAGTATTTTATTTATATGTCATCCGTATGAGCATTTTGAGTGCGCCAACGTATCTGTAAGGTTCGAGATAGTCAAAAAACACTCGTCGGGGGTTTAGTTTGGGTCCCGGAACATTTTAGGCATAACCGGCAACCCCGGAGGGTATTTTAGTCATTCCTATTTTTGGGTGAATAGTGACCCACGAATTTTAGACAGTTAATATCAGCCAACACTTGAGTCCCTTAGGGTTTCTGAACCAAAAATCATAAATGGACATTAGAATGGAAAGGAAGGAAGTTTTCAAAGGAGAACCACCAATTAGAGGCTTTTTGCACCACTGTCACCACCATCGGATAGATCGGAAAGCAAGGATCATCTCCATACCGTCTACCTCATCGGATCAGAATCTTCATTACCAGGCAAGTGATTTAACTTGCAATAATTTAGCGTATATATCATTCATGTTAGGTTAGAATTGAAGAATAACCTTAAATAATGAAAATTGAATGGATTTGAAGAATTTAAATCATAATCTGGGTAGGTCTTGCATATAGTTTAATGTTGGAGATAATAGCAGCCACAAAATTTTGAATTATGGGTTAGGAATCAAGAAATTGTATTGAATTATATAGTGTTCTTGAAGAAATAGGAAAGCTAGGGTTTTTATATGAAAAATTAGGTAAATTGATCCGAGAACTTGATGTTCTACTTTGATTTGATGATTCTAAAACATGGGAAATGGTGAAAACATATTGGTATGATAATTAGTATACTTGGTTGGGAATTTAAAACATTGTAATGAAGAATTAGAGGTGTAAAAAGAGGAAAACCCATATCTGTTTAAGGAAATCTGGGCTGATACCTACTTGATTGATCGATCGACCGAAGAATGTCGATCGATCGACCCCTTTTCTTCGATCGATCGACCCCTTCTGATTTTTGGCAATTGTTTTCCCTTAAGGCTTAATAAAAATCTCAAGGGCGATGATGATTCTTAGGATGTTTAAATTTATATTTTGGGACTTAGTTAAGGACAGTAGGGTCTTAGTTGAAGCCCGAAAAAAAGAGGATTACCATAGGGATTTTAATACTATTGCTTACTAGGGACTACCGAGTGAGTTAAGACTAGAAATCGTTCAAATTGAAACTATAATGGGAATAAACGCTGAGGTAAGGATAAGAATAGTAATGGAGGGGCTTTAAGTTACTGAGATAACATTAGAAACTAATAGGAGGCCTAGTAACATTTTGGGGTAGGTTTAGGTACTCAAATTGACACGACAAGAGAAGTTATCAAGTTAAATATATAATTAAGTATGATGTTTGGGATAATCTTACTACGTACGAGACTTTCTAGATAGAATGTGAATATCTATATTGAAATATGATTACTAAGGTTGTGTGAATGCCTAGTGAATGGATTTCTTATGTGTATGAAATACCTACCATACTTGCTATCACGGGAGGTTAGTTTTTTTTGTAAAGGACCCTCTTATCCTTGTGTGCCTTCGGGGGGATTTAGACTGGTACCTTAAGGACATAGAACTGTGAATGAATTATTTGTGAGTTGATAAGTCAGTTGACCACGAGAGCGTAGGTATGTGCGTGACCCATGGGTATGTGAACTATATTCGCCTCCAATATGTGTGATTTTTCTTATTGAAACGGTTCTTGAGAGATTCGGAACTCGTATTCCCTATGTACGTGATGTACCGGGATTCGATAGCAGAGTATGCGTGCACCGCAGCTTAGCCTAAGGGTGACATATATGTATTTATGTACTGAGAGTGATATACTTATGTACTTGTGACTGGTTCATTGTTGCTTAGTAGATGTGAATAACTAAGATATTTGAATGGGCTAAGAATGAGAATTTAATTAACACTTGAGATAAGTAATTTTAATGAATGCGAATATGGGTTATGAATATAACTGTTTTGGGTACTAAGAGTAGACATCCTATGGTAGAATGCGGAAGCAGAAGAGGTACAGACTAGTTAGTTAGTGGCATAACTAGGATGGGTTAAGGTCATACGTTAGACATGCACATTAGTTAAGAGTACTCAACTAACATGTTTATAATATGTGTTGTTTAATTGTAATTTAAACACTTGCTAAAGTTTTAAACTGTTTTCACCTCGGGCTCTGACCCGTTTTCCTCCAATCTATTTTGTTTTGTAAAAACATTTTAGGTGCCCAGCCACAGGGACGCCAAGCATAGGAGTTCCATTATGATGACGTGTTGTAGATGTTATGGAGGCTACAGGATCTTGGTATTAAACTCCTTCATATTTATCCTTGGATCCTTCAGAGTCATTTGTATCAGTTAGGGCATGTCGCCCATTCTTATTTAGAGGTTGTAGTTACAGTCTATCATTATTTCGGTTATTGGTTTATTTATTCAAACTCTTGTATTGGGACTTTATTTACTATGGCACTATTATTATTGGAGTGTTTACTCCAGACTCAGTTGATTTCATTTCGTTGGTTATTCATATGAGATTGTTTATGCGATTGATGTTTAATGATTTAATTCTTGGTTATTGGATAACTTAATTAATAAAATTTGACATCTCTCTTTTTAAATATTTGATGGCTAGTAATTAATTAAATATTTTTCGACAGTGATGCTAAGACTGAACCAACTTGATATTCTGTATTAATTTAATAAAGGAGTAGCTACCCGATATTTAATTAGACGGGGTGTCACAGATGGATTCACACTATAAAGTCCGTGTCAACAACCTACCACCAAAGGATCAAATGTGTTACTGATTGGGGAGTAGTGAAAATTCGTGGCGACCAGGCCACTGCCAGAAAGTGCTTCATCACCGCCATCCTTTCCCAAAAAGAGAAAAATGAACCAAAGGTTATCCCGGAGGTCTCAAGAATGTCGTTTGTCCTCAAGAATGCAGGGGCAACCGATCAGAGGCTGGTCACCAAGATGTTCAAGCAGCAGATGGAAAATAATATGGAGGTCTTGTAATACCCCATATATATATATAATTGGATATTTAAATAATGAGGTGAACACATAATTTAATTTATGAAATAATGGAAAATTATATAAATATTAATTTTGAAGGAAATGAATTAATATTGATGTGAATATGTGTTTACTAGTGTGTTATAGTAAATAAAAATAAATTAAGTCCTAAGTGAGTAAACGCGACAGAATTTAACATTATCTCAACTAGGACATGTGTGATTAAATTATAATAGGTTGAGATGGGAAAATATTGATAATTGACTCGGATGATAATTTCGAGTGCACAATTGATCTGAAATGGTCGAAATAGTCAAATTTAAGAACCTCGGGGGTTGTGTTAGGCTCTCGGGGGCTTTTTAATTTATTTGGGATTAGTTTAAATGACTCATGGACTTCTTAATAGTATATATAAAGTCAAAAATGGATTAAGAACAATAAAATGAAGGGTTTGGGCTTAAGGAAAGATCATTTCACAAATCCAAAGGTTTAGAAGAGTTATACAAAGAGTTTTGAAGGAAGTGAAGAGAATTTAGAGGAAAATTCAAGAGTCCAAGTGAGAGATTGTAGAACAATTCAAGCATACTCTAGGATTAAATGATTTGAAAGAAATTCTTGGAGGATTTTTAACATCTTTTCCAAATGAAGACCCTATAAATATTAAGGCAAGTAATTAACTTGCAACTTAATTTTTGTATTCAATTTTATTCTGATCATAGTTGGAAAATGATAGTTTTGGGATAGTTTCACATACATAAACTATGGGATTTTGGAAAATGATTTATGTTTAGGAAATGATATAAATTATGGATTTTAAAGAACTAATATGGATTGAGAACTTTGAAATTTTTAGAATTGATAGTGATGGGATGAATCGGATATGGAGATGATTATATGATATGATTATTAGAATGATGCAATTCTTGACTTTAGTTATGAATCCCATAAATTGATGATTAATCTTTTGAATTAAAGTGATTACTATTTGTTAGAATTATCTTAGAAATGTACCCTTATACTCTATATGGATTGGCTAGTTTATAATACTATTTTGAAGATGATTGGGATTGAGGTGGTTGAAATTAAAGTAGAAAAATCGATTTTGGAGAGTTTTGTGTCTTCTTTGTGAGTGCTTTAGGAAGATTTTTGAGAAAAACTCAAAACACATACCCGACTAAATTTTTCATGTAGAATTAAAATCTAAAGTCAAATTGGTAATTTGGATAATTTTTAGATCTCGTGTTCTGTATTTTTTTAAAACGGGTCTAAAATTGGAATTTTTCGAGGTGAAATTTAGAGTATATAAGGTAAATCATACTAGAGGATTTATTAATAAATTGTGATGGAAAATTCAGAAAAATAGGTATACGTGTTGATTGAGAGTTATATGTGTCCAAAATTAATATTTTAAGAATGAATTAATTAATTAAGTTAAGTCGGTAAATAACTAATTGAGAATGTAAATGTTATTCGAAAAAATATTTTGTTTGTTCCATGAGTGATAGGCACTATTAATTGGAATTATTGAGAAAATATATACATGTGTAGAGACTATATATATATATATATATATATATATATCTTGGTTGGCTTTCGAATACAGGGTAAGTATTATCCACAGGTCATAGTCATCATGTATGTGCCTAATAAGGTTGAATTTCGAAGTGAGGTAATTACAAGATTGGTTATGGCTCACTATTGAGGAACCTATAACTGCCTCCAACGTTGTTGTTTTCTATCGCAGTTTGGTGTGAGTTTTCAACCCGGTAGACAGGATGATGTGAGTATTCCCTCAATTATGATAGCATCACAGAGACTCGCATTCAATATTATTATTATTTTGGGATGGTGGTTATATATCTAGTATGTGATATATATGTATGTTTGATGTGATAATAAAATACGTATATATGTGCACAGAGAAATATATACGGGCATGATGAATTAAAATGTGAATATTAATAACTAGTGAGTGTTATTAGAAATGAGACAATAAATTTTAATTGAAAATTATAATGGTTAGTGGATGTGAAAGAAAAAATATATAATATACGCAAGAGAAGATAGCATATGGAATTTAAGGGTACTT
This sequence comes from Sambucus nigra, assembly GCA_949130495.1. Classification (NCBI taxonomy): domain Eukaryota; kingdom Viridiplantae; phylum Streptophyta; class Magnoliopsida; order Dipsacales; family Adoxaceae; genus Sambucus; species Sambucus nigra. Next base: position 54,075,373 of record OX422214.1, read on the forward strand.
GGAAACTAGTTAGGTGGGTAGCATAACTAGGCGATTAGAATGCATGCGTTAGGTGCGCACTTTAGATGAGAAGTGAGTATTGTTTCAGGAGAGAGTGTGGTACTAATTTAAATATGAGTAAATGAATGCATATTTATTTATGTATTTTAATTACTTGCAAAATATTTTCAAAAGGATTTGGGCTTTGACCCGTGTCAAATATATTTTTCAAAATCTTTTAGGTATCCAACCACAGGGATGCCAAATGTGATTATTCTTCCAGGCATCAGCGCTATGGAAATTATGGTACGTTGTTGGATTTGATGTAGCTGTTTCTATTCTCACATTCTAAACAAGATTCTTTTCGTATTCGGGCATGTTGCCCATGTCAATTAATTTATTTTATTTTATTTTATTTCATTATAGGGATTTATTAAATGTGTGTTATAACGATGGTTTATTCGATTATGCTTGCATGTAATGGATTTCTGTTTCAGATTTAATGTGTGATTGTGGATTTTTATCATTGTCAGAATAAATTATGGTTTGATTATAATGTTGTTGTGTCACATTGATAAAGATTAAAATTGACACACGACTTAATTTAATAATAGGTGGTTAGTAATTAATTGGTTTCGACAATGATGCTAATAATGAGCTAATAAGATTCCTATTTTATTTTAGTAGATGGTTAACCATCCATTATTTTAATAAGTGGAGTGTCACATATGGTATCAGAGCATCAGGTTCTAGAGTCCTTAGGATCTGTGCGGACTTATTACGTTTTCTGTCGCAGCCAAAGACATTGTCAATTGAAAGTAAAATTTGTATCTATGGACATATGGGATAGGTTCGACGTGATACGAGTGTGACACGGTATTTGGGTTACCACTAGGTTGCTCATGAAATGGGGTTAGTATGTGTATCGTTAGTATCAGTTTTGAGTGTGTATATTATCGTTACGTAGTGGGACACTCTTTCGTTCCATCTGCAGTGAAGAGGGTGTCAATACTGGGAGGATATGTTTTTGGAAATTTTCTCATTTTAGAGAAATGATATGCGAGTATGATGTTATCTTGGGTATGGATTGGTTAATGATGGTGAGTGATGGTAGACTGTTATAGTAAGTCGATCATGTTAGCTGTTTTAGGGCAAGATGGGTCATTTTTCAGTAGTTCACCTAAAAGAGGGTCAAGTCGTGTGTATATTATATTGAAATGGAGACTGGGAAGAATATAGTTACTTCATTATATTTGATCCTGATGCGTAAGGACTATATTATTGTGATTTAGGGGATATCAACTTTAACTCCGCGCGAAGATATTTATCTCGTTATTGATTTAGTGTCAAAGAGTTAATGATAGTGCAAGGACAGTGTTATATGACTTCTTTAGAGATGGGGGAATGGAGGGTTAGACTTATACGTCTGGGGATAGGATTTTGGGTGTCATGTTAAGTGTTTCGGGGTAAGGGATCTTGATAATTGATATTGACAAGTGATAGTGCATTGGGGAAAATTCCTCACTTGAATTTAAATTGTGTAACGGTCCATTTATGAACCTTATTAAACGTCAAAAGTTGGGAGACCTTGTTAAATGCCAGGGAATCAGTTTTGAATGTTAATCGTGTCATGTGTGGAGAAACACTTGGAGATGAAAGCTATTATAGGACGGTTAACACCACTAGTGGATAAGTGGGAAATCTTGAAGATATTTAATTCGCGATTAGTGGGGTGATCAAGAATAATGTTACTGTATAGTCACGCCGAGCATACGAAGCCAAATTTTAAATAAAAAAGTTGCTTCTGTAATATTTATGTAGATGTGCATGGTATAAAGGGTGTATGGGTACCCTAGTTAGTTTAATTTTCGTAATCGTCTGGGATGATGGGGACGTAGTAATCGTATGCATGTGGAGCAATATAAACATAATTGAAAAAGTAAGATGGACTGAACTGCGATTGAGGAAGGAAATAGTTCGGATATATATATATATATATAAAGAGAGAGAGAGAGAGAGAGAGAGAGAGAGAGAGAGAGAGAGAGAGAGAGAGCATGAAGAGCTATCACACTCGAGATGGGTTGGAGGATAAGGGATACAAGCGAGGAATCTCTCTAGCCAAGGGAAAACCGAACAAGTTTAAAATAATTAAGCGAAGCCTTATTCAATTGAATGTTAAGGGTGGCTTGGGCATAGTAGGATGTTGATTTTACTAGGTGAAGGAGACCCAAGAAGTGAACATTATAGAGCAAATGCATGGGTCCCAATTTTAAAGTACCCCATGAAAGGGAGTAAGAAGTACCACATGATGTGGGGGTATTAATCTTATTTATCGGTGTGTATTGGGACACAATGAAATTGTCTCTAGGTGCACTACTCATTGATGGGAAAAGATTTGTTTGAGGCGACCCACAAATGTTTTTCAATAATTGGTGACTTCAGTGATGGAATAGTTAGGTAGACTGATGAAGTTCATTGTTGGGTTACCAACATCATGAATAGGTCAAGATTCCCTTTGGGTTTGTGGGATTGGTTGACCGAGGTGGAATGATTATTGTTAATTTGGGTGAGTTAAATTATCAGGTAACATAACCAACATTTCATTTGAGAGAGGAAATGAACCGACACAAAAAGTCGCCCAACAATTGTTGTGATTTAATGTAAAATTCTGGAATGTCGTAAGAGTTACATCGTCACGAACTGAAGAGTTACAGATTGAAGAGAGTGGACATAAATCATTGTAGGTGTATCCCAGGAAGAGAATTATGTGATTGGGGTGAGAAGGGAAAGTGTCACCTAGGGAAGTGTGACCTTATCCAACATTAAGATAATAGAGTCAGTGGAGTGTAGGCTCATTTTATTGGAGAATTTTTGGTGGATTCATGACAAATTTTCATATCATTGTATAGGTGAGACCTTACGAATGATAAAGTATAACAATATGAAATGATTTGAATGCACTTGATGTTAATCTTGGGCCATAACGAGTAGGCCTTTAGACTGGATGATACCATTAGCGGATGAATAGTGGAGGTACCAAAATGTTATCACGAGTTGATTTTGAGTACGTTCAGAAGCCATTTGTGCAAGGATCTGAAGGTTTTAGTACCAGGCATATCCAAATTTCGAGAACGAAATTCCTTTATAAGAGGGGAAGTAAGTAATACACCGTAGATTTATATATATATATTTAATTGGATATTTAAATTATGAGGGGGCACATAATTTAATTTATGAAATAATGGAGAAATTAAATAAATATTAATTTCAAATGAAATGAATTAAAATTTATGTAACTATATATTTACTAATGTGTTACAGTAAATAAAAATAAATTAAGTCGTAAGTGAGTAAGCGTGACAGAATTTAATATTATCTCAACCATGGCATATGTGATTAAATTATAGTAGGTTGAGATGGAAAAATATTGATAAGTGACTCGGATGACGATTTCTAGTGCACGGTTGATCCGGAATGGGTCAAAATAGTCAAATTTAAGTACCCGAGGGTTGTGTTTGGGTCTCGGGAGCTCTTTAGATTAATCGAGACTAGATTAAGTGACTTTTGGACTTTTTAATAGTATATGTAAAGTCAAAAACGGAATTGGTACTTATAAAATGAGGGGTTTGTAAGAACATTTTTTCTAGGATTGCTCATAGCATAACTTTAGGCTAGTTTTGTGTATCCCATTACAAATAGTCACACACCGTCAAGATGAACCGAATTCAAGCATCTCCAAGTTTGAAGACTTTCCAACATTACAATAAGGTATAAAACAATTTAAAGTTTGAATTAATTTATGAAATTATATTTTGCGATGTTTTTTAAAATGATAAACAAGAACTTTTTTATTTTCGAAAAAGAAAATATTTTCTGAGTTTACTAGAGGCGGAGCTTTAAAAAATCGTTTAAGTTGTTCTATCTACTTAAAATTGTCATTCAAATGATATGTCAATGTCGTTCGATACCTCATTTCAAGCCCAGCTTCTCATATGACTCAAACGAGCCCGTAATACTTTATTTTTTTAAAAGGTCATTTGAAAAGGTCATTGGAAGGCACTTCTAACGAGATGTTAATGACGTTCAAATGACATCAAGATCTCATTTGAATGACACGCTGTCTTAAGTTTAATATAAATACCTAATTCCTGTTCTGAATGTTTAAGACTTTTGCCGACTTCATTTCCGCATAACTTTTGCGAAAGTTCTTCAAATTTTTGTGTTAAAACCCACCATTTAATTCACAACAAAATATCCTTGAATATTGTTCTTCTGAATTCACTTAAAACCCTAGAAAGATTATTATCTTTGCATACACCTTCTAGAGAGGATCTCTATGGAAGACTTGTGACACCTGCGGGGATTCACTGCTGAAGATGACGCTTGAGACTAACAAAGGACTATGGTCTTGTAATTCTTACAAGGATCATAGTTATTCATTAGAGATTTGCGAAGATTAGTGCTTTATGCTTGTAGAAGTTATCAAGTAGTTTGTAAGTCTGGTATTTTATAGATTTCAAAGTTATTAAAGGTTTTTACCTTTTTTTTCCTGAATCTTGCCTTTGTTGAATGTTTGTTTGATTTATCTGTTTTATCACATATATTCATGTTTAGGATAAAAAGATAAAATTTGTTTAAAATTGGCTTCCTCATTTAAAATTGGTGTTGTAATTTTTTTTTATTACCACCCTGAGATTATTTGCACCTTATAATTGGTGTCAGAGCAGGTTGCTCCAAGTTATCGAATGATCCTGAGTTTTCAAAAAAAAAAATTGGGTGGTTATTCGTTTCACTCGCCTGATTTGTTTCGTCTTGATGGATTCACATAGTTTTGACAACTTAAATCGTTTGAATTTGAAATTTTCTAAAAGAATTGAGATTCTTAAAAAATAAAGTTTTTGTTTTAAATACGCTATAGATCTTTTGCAAATTGTTCAAGATCAAAGAGATTTATTTCGCGAGAGACATGTGGACATGGATCGTGACTTTAGAAAATTAGAATTTTCCAAGTAAGAGAGTGAGAATAGAGTCCTTATTTTGGAGAAAGTGTTAGAGGGCTTAAAAAATTATAGGGTTTGTGTTTGTGCCAATGAGGATAAAAATAATTTGATTAATGATTATGAGTCACATGATAAGACTCTTAGGGATAAGTTTACTTTCATTGATGGGAAGCGAGATAACCTTCTAGGAATAATTGAAAACATGAAGAAGGAGTCCCTAAAATTAGAAGGGTCTAATTCTTTTCTTGAGTCTAAAATTTTAAAGTTGAAAGATGATTTAAAAGACTCTAGTAGTTTGAGTTGTGATGGTATTGTCTCATATGTTTCTAATACTTTCATTGTTAATGCCAAAACCATTGTTTGTTTTAGAGGGTCAACCAAAACCAAGGTCATTAGTAAAGGTCAACCTATACGTAAAATTCCTCCCATTTACACATGTTCACATTATGGTAGGAAAGGTCACCTTAGGTGTTCTTGTTAAAATCTTCATAAAAGTCCTAGGAAGTACAAGGATAGTGTCCCGTCGATTCTCATAACCTCTAGAGTTAGGTACACACCTGTTTGGGTTAGGAAATCAGTTTTGGAGACGGTAAATGTTATATTGGTTGATTCCTACATGCTTGCACATGATGCTTCACATGCTATATCTTATGGATGATTGCTTGCATGATTTTATTTGCCATACTCTAGTTGTACTTCATGATATATTCTTGCTAGTGTTATGACATGTGTACTTTTATTTTATATTTTTCTTTCATTGAGTCATATTTGAAAAATACAAAAAAAATTATTTTGATAAATTGAAAAATCTAAAAAGATTTTCACTTTTGTGTATTTTAGTTTTACACATTTGGTATAGCATATTGGTGTGTTTGAATCCAATTCACTACGCAATTTCCATGTGGCTAGGACATTTGGTTATGACTTTAGATACTTAGATAGATCTTAACAATGTTTATGGAGTTGTTTCGAACTTGATTTTCTTAATGAATTCGACTTTGTTTATGCCTCCACACACACATGCACTAGATTATTGAATTTTCACTTCACTATGTACATTTGAGATTAGTGAGAGATTCTCCTATCAATTTTGTCATCTACATATTTATTTGACTATAGAGATTTGTGCATGTAAGAATCATTGCCCGTGAGAGTTTGTTTATTATTGAAAAAATATGATTGTACATAAAAAGGGATGCGAGAGACATGTGAACTCGTTGTGAAAGACACCGTTGAAAAGAACCCAAGAAAAAATTAAGGCAATAAAAAGAGCAAATATGCCAAAAAGGGGGACAAAATAGTTTAGTTTGCCTGATCATTCAATAGAAATCTCTATTAAAGAAAAGAAAAGAATAGAATATATGATCATGTTAATCTTTCGAGGGAGGTTAGTTGAAGATTAACGGGTTTGTATAATAATAAATAGTCATTCTTATTTTGTCATGACGCTATTGATTTGTAGAATTATCAATATTCTAGGGTTGTGTGCATTGTGTTTGTTTTGTTCATTAAGTTTAACTTTATTTGTCACTTGAGGCCAAAACTTAGTTTGGTAAAGTTTTTGCGGTCAATTAGAACTTCTTGAACATATTTGAGTGTTTGGGTTATAATTCTTTTGTTACTAGTTCACACATATTCATTCTATCCCACACGTTTAGACACATTAAGATTATACTGGTGTGTAAAGCTTATGTGTTTATGTCATCTTTTATAGTTGTTCATACCTATATATATGTGCCGGATTTACTTTGATGTATTTTTCATATATTATATATGGAACTAAGTTGTATTTCTGATTTTTTTTTTTTTTTAAAAAGCAAAAATTTTCAAAATTAGCTGGTTGTTTGCCTTTACGATGATCATTAAATATGCTTAATTTATATCTATTTATGGTGATATCTTATCTTCTACGTGATGCGTCGTATGACATGTTTATGTTTTCACTTCTTTGTCTATTTCGCATAAAACAAAGGGGGAGAGAAAATTAAAATGAATTTGATTTATGGGGGAGAGTTTATTTCTGAGTTTTACTTTGTTTCAAACTCGATGCGTCACAAGGTATATGTTTTTGTCTCATGTGTGTAAGTACTTAAATGCGGATCTCATGACATATGGATGAAGACAAAGTTTGCCAAATTGAAGAAAAAGTTTTTTTAAGAGCCATTCCATTATAATGTTAGGAAGGGTGTTAGTATTTTTTTCATAGGAGATTTTGATTTTAATTTGATGTTCGGTAATGTTTGTTTGTTTTGTACCGGAATATAAAAAGGAGGAGATTTGTAAGAATAATTTTTCTAGGATTGTTCATAGCATAGCTTTAGTCTAGGCTAGCGTATCTTTCGACATCCCGATAAGGTATAAAATAATTTAAAGTTTGAATTAATTTATGGAATTATATTTTGGGATGATTTATTTTTTTTAAAAGACAAACAAAAACTATATATATATATATATATATATATATATATATATATATATATGTATGGCCCACCTATTCCGACTGGGGAGAACAGACCATTCGACAGGGAGATTCTGAAATTGCGGAGGCTTGTTTCGATCAAGCCGCTGAGTAATGAAACAGGTTATAGCGCTTACTCTTTGTAATTATATTGAAGCACATAATTGGTTGAAGATCACGAAGTGTTTCCAAGACGTCGTTCTATATATATATATATATATATCGGTGTGGAAGATATAATTATATGGATATCATGACAAACCCCTCTAAGGTCTATCGTCGGAGGTTGCACGAGTGAGTGATCATCCCTAACTAGCGAATGTTGGGTAAGTATTAGTCACATGTCATAGTCGCCACACACGTCCCTATTAAGGTTGAGTTCGAGGTGAGGTAAATATGGGTATGGTTATTACTCACTATCGAGGAACCTATGACCGCCTCTAACATCTTTGTTTATTTTCTATCGTAGTTCGTTGTGAGATCCTGACGCGGTAGTTAGGATGATGTGAGTATTCCATGGATTACGATAGCATTAGAGACCCACATCCGGTAAATTTTTATTGTTATTAGGGGTGGAGGTTATACATATATAATTAATGATATATATGTATGCATGATGTGATAATAAAATATATATATATATATATATATATATATATATATATATATGAGCAGAAAATATATACGAGCATATTGAATTAAAATGTGAAAATTAATAACTAGTGAAAATTATTGGAAATGGTTTAATAAATTATAAATGAGAATTATAATGATTGGCAAATGTGAAATATAAATAAATAAATTACGCAGGATGGGATAGCGTATAGAATTTAAGGATACTTGGGAAATAGTTAGGCGGGTATCATAATTGGGTGATTAAAATACATACATTAGGTGCGCGTTTTAGATGAGAAGTGAGTAGTGTATCATGAGAGAGTGCATAACCAATTTAATTATAAGTAAATGGATATACATTTTTTATGCATTTTAATTACTTGCAAAATATTTTCAAATGGATTTGGCTCTAACCCGTGTCAAAATATATTTTCAAAACCTTTTAGGTGTCTAACTACCGGGACACCAAGCGTGGCTTCTTCCTAGATACCGGAGTTAAGACAGTTGTGGGATGTTGTAGGATTTTAGTTATCCATTTTTGTTCTCATATTCTACATAGGATCCTTTTCCATATTTGGGCATGGTGCCCATGTGAGTCAGATTTATTTTATTTTATTTCCTTATTGGGATTTATTGTGTGAATGTTATACCGATGGTATATTCGGTTAAGTTGCATGTAATGTATTTCTGTTTCAGACTTAATATATGAATGTGGACTTTTGTTATTGTCCAAATCAATTATGGTTTGATTATAGTGTTGTTGTGTCACGTTTATAAAGATTAAAACAGACATACGACTTAATTTAATAATAGCTAGTTAGTAAATAATTGGTTTTGACACTGATGCTAAGAATGAGCCAATGAGATTCTTATTTTATTTTAGTAGAGAGTTGGACACCCGTTATTTTAATAGGAGGGGTGTAACAAATGGTATCAAAGCATCAGCTTCTTGAGACCTTAGAATCTGTGCAAACTTATTATGTTTTCTATTGTAGCATTTTTTATGTGAGCCCTATGCTTAGGATTGTTGAGTCATATTGTGATGTACGTTCTTCTTCTATTATGTATAATGGAAGTGAATCTTATACGAGTTCGATTGAGTTTCATAATCCAAATAGGAGAAGGAAGAGCAGCAAGGGTCGTTAGGAGGACTACAGGAGGAGAGGCTCAGCCAGAGATGCAGACTATTTTGGAAATGGTGGACGTAGTAGAAGTCACCACTATTATTGCTTAGGCAGATAATGTTATTGTGTGCACTAGAGCATAATAGTTTCTCCAAATACCACCATAGCAAATGGTGGCACCAATTAAGACTCACCCATTACAGTCGGTATGGGAGAGAGTTAAAAGGGATTTTTAGAAGAGTGATCCACAAGAGTTTAGGGAAAAGTGTGGACATTTATTAGCGAGCCAATGGAAGGAGAACCTCCAAAGGCATTTGCATATGTGGAACGCAGTGTTGCTCAGGGTTAAATTTTGGGCAATTTTTAAGCTCGTAGGAGCAGTGTTGTAGTTATGGGAGTTAGTCATCACATTAGACAAGATTTATATTATAAAGTATCGAGGAATTTGAGTGCGGTTGATCGTAAATACTTGGATTTGTTTTTCAAACCGAGATGCGAAGAAAATTTCTATATATATCACAAGAGGGCCGAACAATGGCCGAGTATGAGGAAGAATTTGCATATTTAGCAAACGTCGTACCCGATAAGGTGAATACAGAGGAGAATAGGGTCCTTAAGTTTGATGACGGACTCGTGGATAGGATATTCTAGTATTTAACGGAATTACGATTAAATGATTAGTGACGATCTCATCAATTCCTTACTTTTATAGTGTCAATATTGACACGTCCATGGTAAAGTCTAGCTAGCAGAGTAAGACTGAATGTATTGGTGTTATAGGACACCACTAGAGAATTACTTAGCATGTAGACCCGTTAAATCAAGGAAAGAGTGACCGAGTGATGGTAGATTTAGATAAGGCAATCAAGGCGAGTAATGCATCCCACCGGTCGAGTGGAGCCAAAGGAATTACATGGGTAGCATTGAGGCTGAGGCTACCAGTGCGAGAGAGAAGGCAACCATGACATGGCCAACAGGACTAAAGACATTGGGATTATGTAGGGAGGTGTTTTATGCATGGAGAGTAGAACCACACGTGTCAATCTTGTTCATAGAGAGTTAAGGGGACTAGAGTAGGGTGCCCAGCAGGATCAATAGTTATAGTAATCTTAGGAGAGTTCGAACGAGAGTATTACGTACAAGGACCATTTAAACAGCCAGAGACATTGGTAATTGAAAGCATAAATTTTATCCATGAGCAGATGTGATAGGTTCGATGTGATACGAGTGCATCACGGTATTTGGGTTAACACTAGATTTTCGTGTGAAACGGGCTTAGTAGATTTATTGTTGTTATCACTATTGAGTGTACATATTTACCGTTGGGCAGCGATAATCTCTTTAATTCCATTTGCAAGGGAGCGAGTGAGGACGCCGGGAGGATATGTTTTTGGATATTTACTCGTATTAGAAAGAAGTTATGCCTGTGTGATGTTATCCTTAGTATGGACTTGTTAGTGATGGTGAACGATGGTGGACTGTTATAATAAGGTTATCGTGTTCGTTTTTCCAGGTTAGGACGTGTTATTTTTATGATATTTCACCTGAAAGGGGGTCGAGTCACGAATATATTATATTAAAATAAAGACTTTGTAGAATAAATTTGTCTCCTTATATTCGATTCTAGTGTGTAAGGACTATACTGATGTGATTTTAAAATAGAGGGTTTATCTCTGAGTGGTGATATTTAGCTCGATATTGATTTAGCGTTGGAGAATTAGTGATAGTACGAGCGCAGTGTTGTATGACTCCTTTTGAGATATGGGAGTTGAGGATTAAAATTATAGGTCCAGAGTTAGGATTTTGGGTATCCCGTTAATGTATTATGGGGCAAAGGATATCGATAACCGATACTTCCAAGTGATGGGGTAATGGGTAAATTCCTTTGTTGGATTTCATTTGTGTGACGTTACATGCATGAAACTTAGTAAACGTCGGGAGTTGGAAAATTTTGTTAGATGTTAGGGCATCGGTTTGAATGTTAATCATGTTACGTGTGGAGAAAACACTTGGATCTAAGAGCTATTATACACTATGAGGTTAGTGGAACCACGTAGTACAGTGTAGAAAATACTAGTAATGTTAACACCACTAGTGGATAGGTGGACAATCTTGAGGATAATTAAATCGTGACTAGTGGGGTGATTGTGAATATCCTTACGATATGCGGGACCAAACTTCAGATAAATATATTATGTCAATTGTGTTTTTGCATATATGCACAAGATATGGGGTGTATGGGTGCCCTGGTTAGTATGATTTTCATTATTGTTCGAGACAAGGACAAGGAATAAATGTGTTGAAATGTATGCTTGTGGGCAGTAGAAACAGAATTGGAAGGGCAAGATGGACTAAACTTCAGATTGAGAAAGGGGATAGTCTAAATATATGTATACAACGAAGAGATCTATCCCACCCGAGATGGGTCAAAATACTATGGAGACACAGGTAAAAGATATTCCTTGACAAGGGAGGAACCAAAAGTTTTAGAGAGTTGAGTAGAGTCTTACCCAACCGAACGTTGAGGGTGGCTTGGGAATAGTAGGATCTTGATTTTACTAGGCGAGAAGGACCCAAAAAGTGCGCAGTTTGGAGTAAACACATAGGTCGCGATTTTGAAGTACCCCATGAAAAGGAGTAAGATGTACCATGTGACATGGGATATTGAGCTTGTGTATCGATGTGGAGCGAGACATGGAGAAATTATCTCTAGATGCACTACTCTCTGATGGGAAAAGATTGGTCCAAGACAATCTACCGAAATTTTTCAATAAGTGGTGGTTCTATTAACGAAATGGATAAGAAGAATGATTAAGTTCATTGTTAGGTTACCAACATCGTGAATTGGTCAAGATTCCATTTTGGTTTATGGGACTTATTGACCGAGGCAGAATAATTATTGATAATTTGGATGAGTTACATTATTGGGTACTGTACCCAATATTTCATTGAGAAAGGAAATGAACGAGCACAAGATGTCGCCCAACAGTTGTTTTGAATCAGGCTGATATCCTTAAGTCCCACCTCCGATTGGGGGTATTAGGTGGTAGTGGGGATGAAGTGCGTTTTGAATAAGACATATTACTCGAAGACCGAGGAATGAACGGGAAAAGTGACTAGGATGTTAAAGGATAAGAGGGATACGTATTCTTGAGTTTAAGGTAATTGGAAGAAGTAATTACCATTGGTAGAGTTGCATGAAATGACTCGTACCAGCTATTATAAGAACGATGCCTTTTGAGGCTTGAGGTGGGAGGCCTTGTCGTACGCCCTATGGTTAGTTAAGGGTGGGAAAATAATAAGTTTCACTAGTTGAATGTGATTTCGAGTCGGCCTAATCGAAGTTATTTTCATATAGTTCAGGAACGTCATAAAAGTTACATGGTCACGAACCGAGGAGTTAAGGACTACTGTGAGTGGTCAGAAATTGTTATGGGTGTCTCCAAAGAAGGGAGATATGTTATTTGGGTAAAAAGGAAGGTTATCACCTGGGGAAATGGGTCCTTTTCCAACATTCAGATGATAGAGCCAGTGGAGTATAGGTTCGTCTTGTTAAAGCATTATTAACACATTCACTATACTTTTGCATATCATTATATAAGTGGAACCTTACAAATGATAAAGTATAACAGTGCGAAATGAATTGAATAACCTTGTCATTAATAAGGGTCATAACAAGTAGGCCTTTAGACATGATGATACCACTAGTGGGTGAAAGTGGAGGCACCAAAATGTTATTACGACTTGATTATGAGTACGTTCGTATGCCATGCAGATAAGGATCCAAAATTTTTAGTACCAAGCTTACCCGAATTTCGGGGTCGAAATTCCTTTTCAAGGGGGAAGTATGTAATACCCCATAGTTATATATATATATATATATACATATATTGTATTGGATATTTCATTTATGCTGGGGACACTTGATTTAATTACAAAATAATGGAAAATTAAATAAATATTAATTTAGAGTGAAATGAATTAATATTTATGTTATTATGTATTTACTGGTGTGCTTTTAGTAAATAAAATTGAATTAAGTCACAAGTGAGTAAACGCGATGGTATTTAATAATATCTCAACCGGAACATATGTGATTAAATTAAAATAGGTTGAGATGAAAAAAATTGTTAAGTGACTCGGGTGATGATTTCGAGTGCCCAGTTAATCCGAAATGTGTCAAAATAGTAAAATTTAAGTACCCGGCGGTTGTGTTTGAGTCTCGAGGGCTTTTTAGATTATCGAGACTTGTTTAAATGACTTTTGGACTTCTTGATGATGTTTGTAAAGTCAAAAATGGTATTAGGCTTATATTATGATGGGTTTGGTTTTAAGGACAGTTCATTTTTACAAATCCAAAGCTTTAGAAGAGTTATACAAAGAGTCGGAGAGAAAGTGAAGAGAATTGAGAAGAAAAATTCAAGAGGCCAAGAGAGAGATTGAAGAATAACTCAAGAATACTCTAGGATTGAAAGAAATTCTTATATGATTATAAACATCTTCTCCAAATTCAGACCCTACAAATATTATGGCATGTAATTAATTTGCTTCTTATTTTTTGTATTCAATTTTAGTCATATCATAGTTGGAAAATAATATTTGAGGATGGTTTCACATATATAAACTATGGAATTTTGGAAAATGATTTTATTTTAGGAAATTATTTATATTTGGAAAATAATATAAATTATGGATTTTAAAGAATTAATATGGAATGAGAATTCTGAAATTTTTAGACATGACAGAGACCTTAAAAACACTACTGAGAACAACAATAGACGTGACAGAGACCTTAAAAAGACTTAATGTTTTAGATTTAGTAAATTAGGTCACATTGCCAATAACTGTAGGGTTAAATTGAAACATAATAATAATAAGGCCAATCTTTGTAAGACTTAGGATGATTCAAGCGATTCTGATGAAGATGAGCCTGAATCTTCCGATATCTTTGACCCTGCATGTCCTTTTTTGCAAAATTTGTATATATGCAAATCATGTTAAACTTGATGTTAGAATGCCTAATCATGATATGTCTTGTGAAGTCTTACCTGCTTCTGGTTTATCTGCTCTATGCCTAGATTCTGTTAATATTATTGCTACTGTTAGTAGTTCATCAATGGGGTGTGTGAGTCAAAGGGAATGTTTTATTGACGAACTGAATGTGTGTGTGAGTATACAAAATGAATCGCTAGGGGACAATTCACACACCACACTTAGTGATTTTGATAATGACGATCTCCCTGACATTGACACACTGCATTAAAACTCTTAGGAAGAGCGCAAAATCTGAAAAGACCATCAAGGATCTTATCGAGAAAATAAAAGCCCTATATTTTATGGTAAAACAGAGTGTTGAGGATTATACCACTCAATCTCTGGCTTACGAAAATAAAAAACTAAGGCTTTTCTTGAAAAAATCAAAGATATTTCAAAATCAAATGAAATTTTGGAAAAGAAATACAAAGCCACTTTGTTGGAATTGGAACAATCTAAAGAGAATGTTTCAACTATCTTCAAAAAGTTTTCTAAATTTGAAAATAATGCCAATTATTTTTAAGATGTGTAGCTTCATGTAAAACCAATTCTGAAGATAAAACTGGCATAGGGTTTGAACAGAAAGCTAAGACACAAAATCAAACTTTCAAAAATATCAAATTTATGTCTTCACGTAAAAGACCTATGGATCTATGTCAATATTTTTAGTCTATAAAAGACGAATTAAATAAAAGGAAAAAGGTGCAAACATTGCAATGAGAAGTTGTTCTAAGCCAATTGTCTAGCCTAAGGCTCAATACGTCTGCCCTCTATAAGGAAAACAGATTCCTTATTTCAACCTGTTTCAGTTGGACATAAGGTCAGAGTCCAACATATGGAAAATCCTATCTTTAAAGTCTTAGAATATGTGAAGAAACCACCAAGCCATCTATATTGTTCATAGTGTGATGTTTATGGACACTTTTTTAAAGAATGTTTTCAAAAGCGTCTATATAAGCCTGTTTTTCAATTATCAGTTTACAAAAACTTTAACTATTCTAGAAAGAACAGGAATAACTACGTACTCCCTAACCATCCCAACAAGAACTCTAATTATTAAAATAGGAAGAAACGATCTAAAGCTAAAAAAAAGTCCAAGAAAAAGAGTCCCTAATTCATTTCTAAACCAAATGCTCACAAACCTTTAAAACACGAGCAAATGCTTATAAACTTATTAAAACTCGAGCAATTTGGGTTAGAAAAGATGATTTAATACCCCAGTTTAAGTGTAATATTGTGATTAGTTCTTTTAAAGCTGAACACACTGCTTCTGGTTAGTATTTAGACTCAGATTGTTATAAACATATGACTGGAGATGATACTAAACTATCCAACAGATTTGACTTTTTAGGAAGAAAACTCTGTTTGGAGACGGAGTATAAGGTTAGATCATAGGTAAAGGGACACTCCAAAAAAAGGGATTACCTATTTTCAAATATGTACTTTTAGTAAAAGGTCTAAAAGCTAATTTGTTAAGCATACTGCAATTTTGTGACTCCAACCATACAGTCACATTCTCTAAAACAAACTGGAAATTTTTTATTGAGAATAGTGATTACATTCTTACTGGTCTTTGAACTCTAGACAACTGTTACGCAGTAAATCCGGATACTGAGATCTGTAATATTTCCAGAGTAGATGATAATGAGATCTGGCATAATAGGTTGGGCCATATAAATTACTATAACCTTGGCAAATTAATCTCACAAGAGATAGTTAGAGGTCTCCCCAAAATAAAACTTGTTTTAAACATTATTTGTGGGCCATTTTAGGATGGAAAAATAGTTAAAACTGCTCATAAGAAGGTTAAAGACACCTTAAAAACAAAACCTCTAGAGCTCATCCATATGGACCTAATGGGTTCCTCTCGAACTGTAAGCTTTTGTGGTAACAATTACATTTTGGTTATAGTGGATGATTTCACTCGATTCACTTGGGTAGCTTTTCTAAAACAAAAATCCGAGACATTTCGTGCATTCTTGAAAATCCTTTTATGAATTGAAAATGAAAAATATACCCAAGTAAATCGAATCCGTAGCTAAAGAAGAGGTGAGTTTAAAGACTTGGGCATATCAAAATATTATGACTACAATGGTTACAAACACGAATTCATTGCTCCTAAAATACCCCAATAGAATGGTATAGCCGAGCGTAAGAACTACACAATCCAAAAGATGGCTAGGTTAATGATCCATGAAAAGAACTTGCCAAAATACTTTTGGGTTGAGGCAGTTCAGACAGCATGTCATATAATCAATAGGGTTTACCTTAGGAAAAATTTCAAACAGACTTCCTATGAACTTTGGTATGATAAGAAGCCCAACTTAAAATATTTTTGAACATTTAGGAGTACATGCTATGTCTGCAAAGACAGAGAACATCTGTCTAAATTTGAAGCTCGTGGCGAAAGAGCAATATTTTTAGGTTACTCCCCTAACAGTCGGGCTTATCGTGTTTATAACTTACGTACCAAATCTATGATGGTGTTAATAAATGTGATAGTGAGTGACACTAATGTTGAGAGTAAAAATCAAAAAACAACTATAGTGGATGAGTTTGAAAATAATTTTACCTATGACTCTCCAGAGATAGTTGATTCTTTACCAACTGAGACCTCTGAAGTTCCTAACTGGATTTCTAAAGATCATCCATTAGATAAAGTGGTCGGTAATTCTGATGAGCCTATTCGTACAAGATCTCAATTATGAAATATTGCTTATTTTGCATGCTTTGTTTCTCTAGTAGAACCAAAGAATGTAAATGAAGCACTTAATGACTCATTTTGGACAGCTTCTATGCAAGAAGAACTCGTCCAATTTAAAATTCATGATGTGTGGTATCTTGTGCCTCGACAAGAAAATAAAAAGGTTATTGGAACACGCTAGATTTTTAAAAATAAAATAGATGAGACATGGATTATAGTTAGAAATAAAACCATATTAATGGGCCAAGGATATGCTCAAGTTGAAGGAATATATTTCGAGGAAACATTTTCCCCTGTTACTCGCCTTGAATCTGTTCGACTACTCTTAGCTATATCCTGTCATTTACAATTTAAACTTTATCAAATGGATGTTAAATCCGCTTTTCTTAATGGAATTTTGACAGAGGAAACCTATGTTGAATAGCCGAAAGGCTTCATTGACCCTCATTACTCAAACCATGTATATCGATTGAAAAAGGCATTATATGGTTTAAAGTTATTCCCCAATCTTGGTATGAACGCTTGTCGATCTTTCTTATCAATAATGACTTTCAGCGAGCTGGAAATGACCAGACATTATTTGTTAAGTATTTTAACAAACAGGTCTTAATTGCCCAAATTTACGTAGACGACATCACTTTTTGTTTAACCTCCCCATCTGAGGTTAAAGAGTTTTCTCAAATTATGTATGGGGAGTTCCAAATGTCGCTTATGGGGGAGATACAATAGTTTTTAGGACTTCAAGTTAAGAAAAATTTAGATGGGTTATTTATTTCTCAATAAAAATACACTATAAAGTTAGTAAAGAAATTCATATTAGAAAATACCAAAGATGCTAGGAACCCCATGAGTACGTCAGTAAAATTATCTAAAGATGAACATGGGAAACCAATAGATCCTACCCTATGTAGAATAATGATAGGTAGCCTGTTATACCTTACAGCCTCGCATCCAAATATAATGTATGTTGTATGTGTGTGTGCCCGCTATCAAATCGCCCCTAAGGAAAGTCACTTGCTATGTGTCAAAAGGATTATAAAATATGTCAAAGAGACTTTAAATCTAGGAATATGGTACACAAATGATATATCTAGAACTATTATAGGATACATCGATGTTGATTGGGTTGACTGTTCTGATGATAGTAAAAGCACATCAGTCTCCTGTTATTACATAGGTAATAATTAGGTAGGATGGAGTAGTAAAAAGTAAAATTGTAGTTCATTTTTCACAGTCGAGTCAAAATATATAGCCGCAGGTAATTGTTGTGCTCCATTAATGTGGATTAAGAAAATGTTAAGTGACTATGGTATTAATGAAGAAAAATTATACCTATATTGTAATAATCAAAGTCCGATTAATATTTCCAAAAATACGGTTCACCATTCGGGTACGAAACACATAAAGATTCGTCATCACTTTATATGTGAATTAGTAGAATCTAAGGAATTAGAAATAAATTATTTACCCACAGGACTACAATTAGCAGATTTTTCACTAAGCCTCTATATAAAAAAACAAAATTGAATCTATAAGGACATCTATTGGCATGATGCATCTTGAATAGTGTCTATGTTCTTTTAATATATCCTCCGGTTATATTCATGCTAATAATCGGTCTTCGATGATATAGGGCACAGTCGTTTGATAAATGAAAAAATATGCCTCTTATATCTATTTTATGTAGGAGATCCGTGATGTGACCCGTTGATTATTATAAATTGATAGATATATATTCATTTTATTCTTCAGAAATGCTT
Organism: Sambucus nigra; assembly: GCA_949130495.1. Taxonomy (NCBI): domain Eukaryota; kingdom Viridiplantae; phylum Streptophyta; class Magnoliopsida; order Dipsacales; family Adoxaceae; genus Sambucus; species Sambucus nigra. Next base: position 54,094,047 of record OX422214.1, read on the forward strand.
ATTTTTAATTCTTTTCACCCTTTATCTATTTGAGACAAAATGGGGGAGATATATTTGAGTCCATCTTGGACAATTTTTGTATAACTCAACTAAAGTCCTAGATCTTTGCCATGAGCTATTTTATTTTCAAGATCTAGTTCCATTGCTTTCATCAGATATATTTAGGGTATTGGTTTATGTATGCTATGTACCTTTTCATTCCTAGGATCTAGAATAAATCAAATTTTGTATAGGAATAAGCTTTTCTTCTTTCATTTGTTATCCATGTGAGTCCTAGATAACTCAGAGGATATTTTGTCTCCCATTTCCAAAAGGGAATATTGAATAACACTACATACTTGACTCACTTGAGTCTACATTATATAGGAGTTCATCTAGTTTGGAAAAGAAGAAAAAATTGAGTCATCCTTTTCCCTTCATTCCATCTTCAATATCTTCAAGCAAGTCTACATCAAACAAGATCAAATGATCCTCAAGGTAAAAAACCAAAAACACAACACTCTAGGATTGCATTTATTCATACTTCATTGCATATATGAGGTGTGTGTGTTAAATTGGATTAAAATTATTTTTCTACATTTATTTGGAATTTTTAGGATTTTTTTAAACATTAAAAATCTATTTTTTAGGAAATTAAAATTAAGGTTTTAAAATGTTTGGGTTCAAATTGCAAATATTATTTTAGCCTGAAATTTGCCTTGGGTAGAATCTAAAAAGCTTGAGAATTTTTGGGTAGAAAATGGGATTATTTGGAACTTCGAAAACACATGTCTGAGACTTGATCTCAGCCTTAGAAGTGTTGAGTTCTGGACAATTGGATTTGTGTTTTCTTATACTCACATACTTAGCTTTGAATCTGGTTCGTTTAATCACCATTATCAATGGTGCGTTTAAACTCAATCCATGTGATATCCATTTATACCAATCAACTTGCATTTAAAAGAGGTACATTGTGAGCCGCGAGATTTAAATCGAACGTTAAGATTTGATCCAAACTGTTGATTTCATTCGAGTTTACAGATCCTTCCAACCACGGTATAAATAAACCCCTACGTCCTCACATTTACAATCTTTGGAAAGATCAAAGTCTGAGAGAGAGAGAGAGAGAGAGAGAGAGAGAGAGAGAGAGAATAAAAAGGAGAGGAAAATTCGTAAAACCAAAAATTACTCTGCCAAAATTTCTTTAGAAATATCTTTGAGAGTATTAGGGTTTTCTGTGTTTCTGATTTTCTAAATCCTATTTGGTTTTAATCTCTCATCCAATCAGCTTTACTCAAAATTAGATCTCGTTTCTGTTTAATAGAAACTTAAAGATCTAATTAAAGTGATACAGTCATGTAGATCTTGGTTATTTTGATTTATGTAGTAAGAAATCATTTTCTTTTACGTTGGATTCATTTTATATGTTTGTATTTCTGTCATATCCAACATCTCTCTAGTTTTTACAAAACTAAAATAACAACTTGCTTATTTCAGATCTGAGTTTATTTTTCAGTTCAAAAAATATTGTGCATAAACAAGATCTAAAGAATCTATGTTTTAAAGATTCTTAAGACAAACCAATCTGAAAATATTTTGTGATAAAAATCAAGTTTAATTTTAGTAGTGTGAAAGTTGCATTTCATACTTAGAAGATTTCTGTAATTCATAGAAAATTATTTGTATTAAGTGTGTGTGAGTCCATGCATGTGTTTAGGCACTTCACTCACAACACGGTCACACAACATCACTTAAACAGTGTTGTTGGTTGAGAGATTTCGATCATTTGAGTCGACGTAATGACAAAGGAGCAAAGGATCCAAGCTAAAGAACAATGTGGACCACTTCAGAGCCTTAAAGAAATCAGAACAACCTAAAGGAGTTGGTATAATTCTTGACTTCGAATAGGTCTATTAATATGTGTTTAGTCCGTTAAATGCTTGTAAGCTAAAACTCTATTCTAGTGGATTTTTTTGTTTTGAGATGTAGAGACCTCTGTGGATTTTTCCCCAATTGGGTGGTGTTTTACCACGTTAAAAATTTCTCTTGCATGTGTGTTTTTTATTTCTTCAAGCATACTACTGCATAGCTTGACTTAGTTGTTGGTACTTTAAGCTAATTTTAAGTAATTGAAATATCTTGTTCATAACTTTCAAACATATCTTGTGTTCCTATCTTGTTTTAGAGAAGAGTTTCCTTAAAAAGGCAAATCGAATCTTACCCAACTGATTTAAACAACTTAGTAAGAGATTTTCAAAATGGTCAGTAGGAGAGGGATAGAGGCCAATCCAGACCAATTTGATGCTATAAATAGGGTTCAGCCACCAAAGATGTTGAGAGATATTCAAAATCTTACTAGGATGCTCACGGAACTCAACCGCTTCATCTCCAAGACTTCAGAGCGCTACCGACCATTTTTTCAGCTCCTAAAGAAAGATAAGGGCCTCATCTAGAATCACGAATGTTCAAAATCACTGGAAGAGATCAATTCTTACCTTAGAAAGCCTCCCCTGCTAGCTATCCCTGACAAAGGGTATCCTTTGTACCACTTCCTTGTTGTATCAAGCCACTCAGTTAGCTCATCTTTAGTGTGTGAGAAAGAGGAAAGGCATTATCCCTTCAATTACGCTAGCAAGACACTTCTAGACACAGAGAAATGCTACTTTCCAATGGAAAACTTAGCTTATGCTCTGGTAGTTGCCTCCGAAAAGCTTTAAATTATTTTGAAGCCCACTCAGTGACTGTTATCTCATCCTTCCCCCTCAAAGCTATTCTTCAAAAAATTGACCTCTCTGGACGATTGTCAAAGTGATCAATTGAGCTCGGGAGGTTTGATATTCTCTTTCAGCTAAGGACAGTAATTAAAGGATAGATCTTAACAGACATCGCAAAATTCACGGGAGACGGACCTCCCAACCAACAACTTGCAGAATTGACATTAATTAAGGAAGCACAGTCCTAGGACTTAACCCTATAAATTGATGGAGCCTCTAATTCCAAGGAGGCAGGAGTGGGGATTATCCTAGTAACCCCAGATGACACTGTCATCAAGAAAGGAATGAGGTTAGGATTTGAAGGCTCTAACAACGAAGTCGATATAATAGTTGGCATATATAAGGCCCGACTACTGGGGGAAAAGAATTTCAACATGTTTAGTGATTCCAAGATGGTATCCAACTAAGTGAGTGGATATTTCAACGAAAAAGACGACAGGATAGCAACTTGCCTTGCTATAGTTCACAAACTCATGGCATAACTTGATGAAGTCAACATCCAGTAGTTTTCTAGGAGAAAAATAGTCATGTTGATGCCTTAGAAGACCTAAGTTCAGCGGTGGATTCCGATCTCAGGAGGACAATTGAAGTAGAGTTCCTCACCCGGCCTAGTTATTGATAAAACGGTGGTCGCCTAGCATATTCTAGCTATAGAGAAAGGTCCTAGCTTGATGGACCCGATCATTACCTAGTTACAAAATGAGGTGTTGTCAGACGATAAGAAATTGGCTCATCAGGTGAGAGTAAAGGTTACTCGCTTCCATCTTCATCCTGGAGGGAAGCTCTACAAAAGGTCCTTTACCGGTCCTTAGCTATAGTGCATCCACCTGTAAGACATCAAGAAAGTCCTTTGCAAGCTTCATGGGGTATTTATGGGAGTCACGCACTAGGGAGATACCTGGCATTCCGATCCATAAAGGAAGTCTATTGGTGGCCTCATATATAAAAAGACGCAAGTATCTATGTTTGAAAGTGTGAGAAATGCCAGAAGTTCTCTCCTATAGTTCATCAACCAACTAATGATCTAAAATCTTTAACCAGTCCATGGCCATTCGCATAATGGGAGTTGGACAATGCGGAACCACTACCTACCACACTTAGGACTCACAAATATCTGTTGGTCGGCACAGATTATTTCACCAAGTGGGTAGAGGCAGAACCACTAGCCAACATCAGAGATGTCGATATGACCAAGTTTATCTAAAAAAGCATCATAATGTACTTTGGGGTACCTAGAGCCATTATCACTGACAATGGCTCACAGTTTAAAAGTGAGTTTTTACTAAACTTTTGTGACGAGCATGGCATCAAGCATCACTTTAGCTCAATAGCGTATCCTCAGAGCAACATCCAGTCAGAGGCTTCCCACAAATCAGTGCTTGACGAACTGAAGAAGAGACTGATAAGGTCAAAGGACACTTGGGCTGATGAACTTCGCCATTTCCTCTGGGATTATCGTATTACTCCCAGAAGGCCGATTGAAAAAACACCCTTTGCTCTTATATATGGAATGGAAGGTATCATCCCACTTGAAGATGGTATCCCTACTATGAGAACCAACTTGGTCGACCAACGACTTAACGACGATGCCTTGTTCCCTGAACTTGATTTAGCATATGAACAAAGAGAATAGGACATGATTAAGTTAGCCTCATACCAGTACCAACTTGCAAAGTAGTACAAAAAAAAGGCCAATTCGAGGAAGTTCTAGGTAGGAGATCACGTCCTAAGGAAAATCCTCGGTGTGCAGTAAGCCTGTTAGGTGGCAAATTAGGAACAAACTGGGAAGGACCCTTCAAGGTGATCAGGGATGAACTTCATGGGGGTTATCACTTGGAAACACTAGAGGGCAGAGAGATACCAAGAGCATGGAATGCGGCCAACCTCAAGAAGTTCTATTTTTAATCTTCTTCCTCTATTATAGCACATCTAGTTTATGCAAATTTTTATTTCAGAATTATATTGCTCCTAAGTTAATACTTAATTAATAAAGTCCCATTCCTTCTCTCACTTTTGATTATCTCAATTTTATATGATGTCTTGACTATATCGATATTATGCACCATTTCCAAGCGACTGATCCACTCTTGGACACTAAGTAGGAATACACCTGGTTACAGTAAGCTGCTTAGCTTTTTTCAGCGAAGGAATTTCCTCCAGCCATACAAAATTTCATTTGATTATAATAAGTCATTAAACTTATTTTAATCACGGAATCTCTTCGCGCCGATCAGGATTTAGATTAATTACAATAAGCTATTAAGTTTATTTCAATTAGTTAAGGGAATCCTCAGGTCTTTGTCATATCAAACACAAAGGACCTCATAAGTTACCCTAGAAATATTAAAATCCCTACATGGGATCCTTAGGCAAAAAGCCAACTTAAGTTGGTCACCAATTACTTTGGTCGATAGAAATTCTAAAAGAATGGAAGGCCCGTTAGCCAGGTACATTCTTGCCATCGTCCTTCCTAGGCCTAAGGGAGTGTGACGACACGACTTAAAAGGTAAGGAAGAACGAATGATACATGCTAAATCATATTGGACTAGATCAAAGCTCAAATAGCTATTACTAACTCATTTAGTCGGCAAAGTCCCGAAATGATCCGAAGTTATTATCAAAGTCATCCCAGTGGAGACATACAAAAGTTATTATAAACTAGATTCAGTAGGCAAATGCCTAAAACTCGCAACAGTTAATAATTAGACTTTATTTATTTGGAATAGGCCTGAGAAAGTATAACATTACACTTGATAATATAGCATACACATGGAATTAATTACATATCAGAGTTATAAAAATATATGACAAAGGCGCATGCTATTGATGGTTGATGAGCTAGGAAATCCTCTATTTGCCTTTGTGGACCTTCGCCCGGGTTTGGTACAAACTCATCCTCGCTATCAAGGTCAACCTCAAAGTCATTGAGCTGCTGGTGAGGGGTAATATCTAGAGGAACCCACTGCTCATCCCTACCAAAGGGAGGTCAATTATAAACAGGTCAGTCCACTTGGTACATGTAATATAACTAGGAATCATTGGGTTATTTTAGCACCTTGAGGGCGTTTATCCACCCATGCTAGTACGCCATGTCACGTGCCTCCTACATCCGCATAGGGGCATCCTGCCAGCCTTCATCATAACCTATTGCCCATGCAGCTCGTGGAACCCTTCTGAATAAAAGTTTGAGCCTCGTGATGTCTCTCAGCTAGCTGGATATAATTAATTGTTTCTCTGACGATCCTCGTACAGTTAGGATTTTTTTTCTTTAAGGTGTTATTCTCGGCCCGAATTAATTCACCGACCTTGCCTACATCCTTGATCACAACAAGTTGGGCCTTTAGGTTGGTTATCTCCTCTTGTAAAGAAGAGCCGATATCTTCCATTTCTTCGAGGTCATCCTTCTGCTTGGTGACCTGTTCGGATTGACCCTTATACACTGTTGCTATCATCTTCAAAGCTTTATAAACCTTTATAAGGGTCTGACGAGCTTTCTCGCTCACACCTGGACCTAGTATGTTTTCAAGGTTTGAGGAAAAAAAAGTGTACTCGATAATACAATCAAGAAGGAAAATAATAAGCATGGAGAATATCAGTAAAAAGAAAAAAAATCTTTCATTAATGATAACAGGGAGGCAGGAGCCAGTACAACAGAGAAGAAAAGAAAAATACAACACTTGAACAAATTAAAGAAGAAAAAGGCCTAATATATAGGGATTCATTTCTTCACCTACTCAGAGGACTCCGGCTCCTTTCCCTTGTCAACAGCCTTCCCATTTTTATCGACAATCGTCTCAACCTCACCTGACATCCCCTCAGCTTGGTCATCAGACTGTCCAGCAGAATGATGCTCCTTAGCAATCGAAGAGGGGCTCGACTGATGTTTTTAAAACTACTATGACTCCAAGGGAACCCCTTATACCTTTAGGGATTGATCCCATCCCTTCTTAAAAGATATCTTTCGGGTGTAGGTGATTTATATCTCAACATCATTATAGGTCGCATCCACCCCTTCTAACTCCTGGACTCTCTCGACCAGCATGTCCTTCTCCACAACGATAAGGTTGTTGGTCATTTTCATCTCGAACAAAGCCTTCACAGAGGCCTCCCTCTCCAGCTCGAAGGATTTTCGAGTAGCAGACAAGTCCTCTTAGGACTTCTTTAGATCTTCGACCAGTCCCTGGTTCTTCCTGGATTGGTCGACGCGACCATTTAGCAGTGTAGTAAAATCTGCTACAAACTGCAAAATAGATATAGAGGAGTTAGTATGGGGAAATAAAACTGTGGGAAATAATAAATTGAGAAAAGAGACCACTTACCAGAGCAAAGGCTTGAGCAAATTTGAGGTCCAACTAGTTAAAACCTTGCCTTGATGAATGCTCATGGTCAGTGGAGAGCATTGGCCCCTTCAGTAGACCAAAAGAAAGGGCTGGTTTATTTTCCATGCTCTCCCCCGGAGCAGCAATAAAGAGATCTAGGGAAGACTTCACAGAGGCCTTAACAAGCTTCCTCTTTTTCTTCTCTTATTTTCTTCTCATTTCTCTTCCTTTCCTCTTCTCTTTGGCATAAATAAGGCTCCTTATTGTTATCTCGAGCTACACAAAGACATAAGCACATATATATTAGCAAACAGAGCAAATGGCTAAAATAAAATTTTAATAATTTAAATAAGAGATCAATTAAAAATATATGTGATCATTCCCCCTAGTCAAGAAAGAAGGGGCCTATACGCCTCTCACCCTCAAGTAGGGGAGGATGTTATCAGTTTTTAGCAATGAAACCCTGATCCCAATATTCTTTATTGAAATCAGGGAGTTTCGCAATCAGGATTCTGTTAGCCTTCCGCGCTTTCAAGTACAGAAGACCATTAGAAGTGTGCGACCAGACATAGTAAAATCTAATCCCATGGATCCCCAGGTTGGTCCAATAAGTTTCATTGATTTTTTTAACTCCATTTGCTATCCTCCAAGTGTTGGGGACACATTGGGCAAGGACGACATCAAAATAATTAAAAAAATTCAAAAATAGGCGATTTGGGGGAAAGGTTAAACCCCCTTGGACCACGGCCATAGTGTATATCCAGTGCCCCTCAACCATGTCGTTGACATTTTTGGGAGTGGGGGAATTGTCGATCTCCACCCAGTCCGGTATAGGGTACTTTTTTCTAAACTCTTCTATAGTTCTACCATCAAGATTAGCCATTGAAGAAGGAATTACAAACAGTAAAAGACTACAAACGAAAATACGGAAGAAAGGAAGCAAGGTTGAGAAACTTACAAGGAAAGATGGTGCAAATAAACTCTGGAAGTATGGAGAACAAGAAGAAAGATTCAAAGGAATATATCGCACAGAAAAAATTCATGGAACACAAAGTAATGGTCGCTTGAACCTGAATTATGTTTGAATCTCATGAAAATAATGAGAAACATATCACAGTGAGGATTTTGACGCTTCAGATCTCTGCTCGGACCAGTGTAACCCCTTCGTTTCAAGAATATTACAAGTTTATCTTCAAATTAGCTCGGACGAGTGCACCTTTAATAGTTTAGGGGTTTTACAAAAATGTCATGCCAATTTTTCAATAGTTCTATGGTATCGGCTTGGAACTTAAAATCTGTTGGCCCATCCTTCCAGCCCAAAGACTTTAGGGACAGTTGTGGGAGATCTTTTATGGAACAAGCCTAGTTATGCAGTCGACCAACCTAGCACACGAAGTGGACAGCCCCACCCAATTAAAACATTAAATTCTTTATCATGTATTTAACATGTGCTTAAATACATTGTGATACACTAAAATCGATTACCAATAATCTCGGGTAGATATTCAGGGATACATATGATCAACCTACAAGTTGAATGAGTTACTTGTACAATTCCACCACTTAATTACCACTGTAAATATAAACCATGACCCCGGGGAAAAGAGGATGTAACCCCGATTATTTGAGAGACACTAATAAGAAATCATAACTTCTCCGTGGACGTAGACACGTTGACGAACAACGTATATTTGGTGTTGTGTGTATAATTATTTACCTTTTACATTTGAGTTATTTTTTGTGATTTTTTGTTATGATAATTTTGTACTCACAATTAGGAACTCAACTTGCTCTCAAAGACTAGAAAAGCTGTTTTAGCAGTGCGTGGGAGTTTGAGTACGTTTAGTTCTTCCTAACTTATAGCAAAATTCCCTAAGGTAACCTTTCCTTTTATAATAGGTATGGTTTTCTCGTTTAGGTTGAAATTTCTTCTGTGTTTTTGGTCGAGGGCTATAATGATTTACTATAAATTTAAGAATCGATTCTAGTGCGGTATGGAAAGTGAATGCACCATCGTAACTTATTCTTTTCATCTCCCTAAAACCTAAAGAGGAACCGAGGAACATCTTACCTACCTTCTTCGATGTATCCTCAACAATAACCTTGACCTCTCGGGCATGTTCGAGATCTTTCTCGAGTTGGGATACAAGGGATTCAAGTTTCTTATGAGTCTCTAAGGAAGCTTTAGTATCTCTCATAAGACTAGCCACTTTATTAGTAGGTCACCATCTTCCCCCTCTACTAAAACAACTCTCTCTCCCAAAGAAACTCTCACAGAGGACTCGTTATCTCTTGATTTTTTCAATTATCTCTCTAGCAATAGCACCTAAAGTGATAAATTTTATTTTATTTTCATTTTATAGGGCTAGGTGTAAAGCTCGGTGTAGGCTCAATGAAGGCCTCTTTGTCCCTCACTCAAATTATCATCTCCCTCACTCTCTCCGGAATGACTAGGAACACTGTAGAGGTCACCATGTTTAGCAACTTCATCATGGGTGTGGGGTGTACTCGATGTACTAACATGACTGACCATAAACATGGGTAAGTTATCTCCATGCGGTGATTCGTCCCAGGAATCCACCAACTCGACCTAGCTATCACTAAGAGTGGCATTCTAGACGACCTTGCCTTTACCTTATCTCTGTAACCTCTTATCACACTCATGAGTTTTGCGATCCTTACCCTTGCACTCATAGCATCCCTCCTCATCTTTCTTAGGGTGCATTCCTCTCTTTTTCAAAAAAATTCTTGCCCCATTTAAAATCCGTATTTTTGTCAACTTTTATTTTTATGGAAGAATTTTATTTTCTTAGTTTGAATTTTTTTTTTTGAATTTTTTCACAAAAAAGGTAAGATCATCGAGATCAAAATCAAATTTGGACTCAAAAGAGACCTCATCTCTTCTTTTTAAATTGATCTTTCAAGACAATCCCTTTTTCTTTTGGTTTTTGAATTTTAGGTAACATATCGATTTCTTAAGTCTGAAGGTCTCCTATAAGTTATTCTAACCTAATCGTATCTAAAATTCCCAATGAATTACACACCATAACTTTAGAGATAAAAAGGGATGATAGGGATCTAAAACAAATTTCACGATTCTCGTTTCAAGAATTCTATCACCCAAATTAAAACTAAAATTGACTATATTAGATAATCTAACATAAAATTCATCAAAGGTATCGGATTCTAGCATCGTGATAGTTTCAAACTGTGTCGTGAGATTTTGTACTTTAGAAGCTTTCAAAACGTTAGTACCCTCATGAATGAGGTGGAAAGTGTCCCAATCTTCCCTAGACTTGGTGCAAGTCATGATGCGGTGAAAATCGTTAGGGGTGACGGCTCCAAAAATTACACTTAAGTTACGGGAATTAAAATTACTCATAAAATCATCATCAGGCCGTGCAGTAATAGATTTAAGACTTTCGACATTGCCGTTAGTCATAGTGGGTGGTGTCCACCCCCTTTCACACATAAGCCAAACCCTGTCGTCAATTGATTTTAAAGCAGATCTCATTATATCTTTTCAATATGTATAATTTGACTCATCAAAAATAGGCACCCTATTATACAAATTATCTACGTAATCCCAAATTTAAAAGATCACACAATAAATTGGTGTAACCGGCTCTGATAATGATTTAGAAATGATGGGTCGTATGGATAGTCCATATATTAAGCCAAACAAACAAATTCACTTTTTACCTAATTTTATCTTGATTTAATTTAAACAGATCATGTAATATTGATTGAATTCAAATTTTAAACTACGCACCAAGAAGAAGAAATTGAGGAAAAATCTCTTTCTAGAAAAACCTTTAATTCAGTATTGTATCAGAATTGACGGACACTTAACCTTACAGACTACTTAGAGACCCACTAAGTATAATGCATAAATGTCTTCAAATCTTCAATAAAAATTGGTACAGTCCAGCACGTCCAACAACAAGTAGCTCTTGGATAGGTATCCACCGATCAGCCTCAGAAAACTCAATTCCTTTTTTCCTCAACAATATAGCCTCGACTCCATAAATCAATAGTAAATTAAATCTCTACAAGGGTTTTGGAACTTTAAGTATGTTCTTCATGATTTGAAAAAGTGATCTTCAAAGATCCAAAGGGTTTGGATGAAAAAATTTAGACTTCGATCTTAAAAAGAACTCTAAAAAGGCTTGGAGGAAAGTCTTATCCCGTATCTATATTTATAGGGAAAGTTGTTGCAAAGAGATATATATTATAGATTATAAAAGATTTCATTAAAAAATAAACACGCGTACTCATTCTAATGAAGTACCTGTTCTTGTTCAAACGGCTTCTAGAGAAACCTTAAACGACATTCCAGTGAGTACCTAAAAGGCAACGTTCCAGATCTCCTTCAAACGAAGGAACCTCGTTCTAACAATCAAGGGAAACTAGTTTAAATGACATTTTCAGTCGTTCTAACGAACTAGCAAAAATTTCAAAAAATATTTAAAATTCATTTTAAAAATATTTTGAAAACTTTAAATGCAAACTCTTTTAAAAATAACCCCTGGATAATTAAAGCTTTACCAAACCACCTCTTAACTTCTTCTAGGGTAAAATTGTGACGAACAATCTTCAATCTTCTAAATGTCACCAACGTTTCTTCTCTTTAAAGACTTGAGAACAGTCACGAAGGTGTAGTGGGGTGTAATGACATAAGCTAACTAAAACTAAAATGAGCAATTATAAATCTTGCTCTTACAGTTTCATTCTTTACATGTACATGTTTGTTGCTTCTTTTGATTTGTTCTTATTTTTTTGTTTGTGTTTTCATAAAGAAAAATCCAAAAAGATTTTAAGTTTTTTTTTTGTATAAGAGTGTCTTGTGATTCATGTGTGATTTTATTCTCTCATACCTTGTTTTGTTTGTTTGCTTGTTTTGATATATTATTGAAAAATCCAAAAACATGTTTATTTGTTTGTTTTTTGTTGGTTCTTGTGTGTTATCCATGCGATCTCAGATGTTGTAGTTTGAACGTAAGTGTTTTTAAGCTTATCTTGTGATATCTTTTTGTGATTTTGGTATAGATGTTGATCTTATTGATATTCATACATGCTTTTTTATCTTATACCGTGTTTGTTGAATGTTTGGTGTAATTTTTATTGAGATGTTTGAGCTTCTTCTACGTCACATGCTAATTGATTTTCTTTGGGACATGCGTGTTCCTTATGATAAATTCACATATTTTTCCATATGTTTCATGATTCATGATCACTTTTCATATCTAAATTGGTATCACATGTCCATACTTTGGTATATCACCTCATGATATTTTTATACTTTTCATGGTATTGATGATTCACATGTTTAATATGATTTTGGGTTATCATGCTTATTTAATAGCGTTTTAATTTTGGTGGTTGAATTTTATTGAGATTATTCTTTGAGAATCTTGAGTACATCTAAAATTCCATATTTACACATTTGATATTGACTCGAGATTGTAAATATCTTGCTTATGCTTCTTTTATAAAAATTAATTTTTGTTTTCATTTGTTTTGTGTATTTCACTTGACATGTTGATAAATCTATATGATTGCATAATTTGTGGTTATGTTACTTAAATGGATTTTTATGTAATTATTCAATTTGTATTTCATAGTAAACTTTTTCGAAAATGTCATAATAAACATTGACTTTAGTTTGACTTTGATGACATGAAAGCTTGTACTCACCTTACACTGCTCGAATACACAAAGGGTGTTATTTATTGTCATTTGCTAGCATTTGTAACTTTCAAAAGTGAAAATCAATATTGAATATGTTTCATATCATGGTCTGTAGGTGAGAAACATGAGATGTTTTATCTTGGTTGAAGTTGAATATGGATCATTTTGATAGAGTTGATAAGGGATACCATTAGTGTGATAATGCTTATTTTGGTAGGTGTCAACTAGGTGTGTGAAAATCTAATCAACAATAAAAGCCAAATGTGTTGGAAACGACCACAAGCCAAGATCTTAATTGTCCTTAAAAATAAGATAGAGCTTTAGCATTTAAAAAATGAAATCGTTATTTTAGTTTGGCATAAAAATTATTTGATCAACACTTCCCGATGGAGTTTGTAGATGAAGTTGAGCTTAAAGAAAAACTTATGATCATATTGCATTTTCCTACAAAAAGTTTCATCTATTTTCTCTTTCAGATTTATACAATTCTTAACTTACTTTTGTCGTGTTCCGATTGTGACTTGAAAATATTTGGTTTTCATAACCTTAGTAAAAAAAATTGATTTTATAAATCTTTAGTGACATTATATTCTAGACTATGTGGTCTTGTATGATTTGATGATTATTTGGTATTATGTGAGCCTGTGGTTTCCTCATATATGTTAGTTTTTTTATGTGAGCTAATGATCGTTCTTTGATCTTAGTGTTTGAGCATATTGGTGGGTGCATATTATTTTAGTTTGTTTGAGTAGTTTGTGTTGATTTTTTCAAAAAGATGTTTCTAAGAAAGTTTGTGATTAAAGGGAATTTGTCTTGTTTTCACAAGTGGTGTAGTTTAAAAATTAGTATTTGGATAATAAAGAATTTCTTTAGTTCATTCTTGAGGAAAAATTATTATTTAAAATATGTTGTGCATTTTAGGGGGAGTAACTCATTTTAAAGGAGTGATAAGGATGGATTGACCCTGATTTTTTAGTTTATGTGTTTCTCATAAAATTAGATCTCTAGAAACTTACTGAAAGTTTCTGTTCGCACGGACAAAATCAATAGTCCCGCGTACGGTCCCCTATTCCTAGGTTATATTAATTTCAATCCTGATGATTTCTGGGCTGATCCCTTCATATTTCATGCTTATATTCTCGTAGTTTTACTGGTATATCCCCTGTTTTATTGTTCCTCATGCACTTTCGTAATATTTTGTTGGCCTTTGTTGCTTCTTGTTGATTGTATTGTGATAAAAATAGGGAAACTTTTCTTTTGAAAGGGAGATGTTTGTTTGGGAGGAGATTATTAAGTTCAGTGATATGTTTCTCCATGATTCACCTTTATCCATGTCTATAAGCTATAATCTTTAGCATAAGGGGGGTTATTTGATTCTTTTACTGTTGATATATGCTTGATGACAGGGGAGTTGTCATGTTATTTGTTTGTTTATGTTTGGAAATATGTTTGTGTTGTTGATTGTGTGTTTGGAGGAGATGATAATTTTGTAATTTGTTATATAGGGAGATTTTCTTGTTTAGTTGTTTAGGGGAGATGTTATTTTTGTGGATGGTTTTCCATGCCACACTTCTTAGACTTCATGTTACATATTTCTTATTGCTAGAATGTGTTCATTGTTTGCTTTGGCTCTTGATATCATATAGTCATTCTTGATTTATTCTTATTTATTTATCGTTACCATTAATATCTAGTGATTTATTTTGTGGATATTCCACATGTGCTTTAGGGGATTATCTTTCTACCTTTGTCTATTCGTGGAAAAAAAGGGGGAGAAAAGAATTTGTAATATGATTACTTGATATATTCTTTGATTATTATCCTTAAGGGGAATTTTCTTGTGAGATTTTTTATTTTTATATATGTTTGATTGAAGGAGAGCTATAATTTATTTATCTTTATCTCATCATTCATACTTTTTGATATCATTATTTTTGGAAGGATTCCTGAGCATGTGGAGTTTCTTCATTAGCGTGTTCTACGTAATTGTATATTGTTGTTTGAGATTTTTCAAGATTCCTCACATTCCTACATGACCAAAGAGCTTACACTCGATTATTGAGATTTGTGCATTGCGACGAGCCTATCTCAATATATGTCTAGCGAGGCATGATTTTTGTAGGGGTAATAAAATATTTTGGGGGGTTTTCATGGAATATCCAAAGGGGGAGATTGAAAATGCAGATTCTGTATAGGTTTTGTATTGGCTATCTCCCATGTCAAGATGTTTGTATCAATCAAGTCATATAGAGTTGATCTTTTGAGTGAGGCATGGTCTTGTTTCTAGATTGAAATTTAGAAGATGGAAGACCTTAGATGCCTCTCATTGATGCCTTATATTGCTGATAAAGAAGACTATATCCTTTTACAGGAGTTTGATTTGATTCTGGCTAATTGCACACTCACATATTTTCCAAATTGAGTGAATTTTTAATAAAATATTTTTGAAAAATATATTTACTAAATTGGGTATTTGTTTTGAAGATTTTTGTTCAAGGATAGTTTTTAGAGAAAACATTTTTAAGAGATTTTGAAGTTTTTGAACTAGGGCGTTCGCATTGCTTACTTTTAAGCCTGTACGCATGGCTCCGTTCGCACGACATCAATTCAAGATCGTGTGTATGGCTCTGAATTCATTTTTAGTTGGGGTCATACTAAATGAAATCGTGTGCACGGATAGATCTTGTAACACCCCGTATTTTTAATGATTTAAATAATTATGGGAGAAATTATTATTGTTGGATTAATTGAATTAAAATGTGAGATTTAATTGTTAATTAATCCGGATTAAAATATATTAACTAGAGTGATAAGGGTTAATACTTATTGATTGAATATTACTGTGTGATATGTAATATCTTTTTGATTTAATATTACTGTGTGAATCTGTAATATAAGATTATGCACTTTGATAAATTGTCAAGAGTGAGAAATACGACAGGTTGGTAATTTAAGTCAGACGCGCGTGTGAGTCGTGTCGGGACTAATTGATGGAAATAAATAAAAATAAGAGAGAATTTATTTTTATTAACTCGTATGATCATTTCGAGTGCACCGTTGAGTTCGAAAGGGTCGAGATAGTCAGAATAGTGCACCCGGAGGTTTAGTTTGGGTCCTGGGGCAATCTTAGGTCTAACTGGCGTCCCGAGAGGGTGTTTTGGTAAATTTCATTTTTGGGGTTAATTAATGGACGAAAATTAGAGTGCTTTAATGTCCCTTACGTAATTACAGGGTTTGATCTGTAAAAGAAAAGAGAAAGTCCCAGAAGAAGGAGGATAAGAGGTTCATAGGAGTTCCAAGGTCAAACCCAGTCATATTTCACCAAAAACATCATTAACGCGTAGATCAGAAAGAGGAGAACACATCTATACCAATTTCAAGCGACGAATCAAACCTTCATAATCAGGCAAGTGTTTATTACTTGCTTTACTTTAGCAATACTCATGTTCATGTTAGTATAGGAATGAAATACCCATGTATTGTTAATAAAAGTAATAAAAAATTGGAGATTGGGTATACATGAATTGAATTTGAGATTAATTTAGGTTGAACCACTTATGTATGTAGATTATAAATCACGTATAGATGACTTTCTGTGATGAACAAATCTAGAAATTGTATGTTATTGGATGATAATTGAAAGAACTAGGGTTTTATTAACTATTTGGTGATTCCAGATTATATTGATGATTGGTAATGAATTAATGATGTTATATCAGTGAAATCATACATACATGTTAGGAATTGATTTAGAATGATTGAATCGGTGTTGGGGAATAATGCGTAGAGGTTATAGTTGTTGAATTGGTGAAGAAAATGTTTTTGTGTTAAACTGCGTCAAAAAGGGTAGCGGTCCGGACCGCTTTTCAGAAAAAGGTCCGGACCGTTTTTCAAAAAAAGGTCCAGATCGTTTTATTTAAAAGGAATGGATCATTTGTTTTTAAAAGAAAGGGTTCGGATCGCTTTCCTAGTGGGTCCGGACCACCCTGCTAGTTTTCTAGAATTGATTTATGGACCCTTAGGATATCTTTTGGGGCTTGAAATGCGAGAATTCTAATGAAGTACACTGAGATTAGAAAGGATGTTATATTAAGGCAAATGTAGCGTAAGACTTGGACATACGTGGGATGTATTAATCTTAAAAATTCGAGAGAGAATATTTGAAATAATTATATTCCGAATAGTAATGAAAGGCTTCAATACGTGGAAAATACATGATTAGGTTAAGTGTAAACCTATGGATTTTAATAGGATGTGTGTAAGCCTATCGATTGATATTCATGTTAAGTGCACTAATGGGTGATAACCCGGAGGTGCAGGAATATTATTGTTAAGTTCATTAATGGGTGATAACCCGAGGATGTGGGAATATTATTGTTAAGTGCGCTAATGGGTGGTAACCCGGGGGTACAAGAATAAATACTATTAATGAGTGCGCTAATGGGTGCTAACCCGGGGGTGCAGGATTAATATGGTTAGGTGGGCTAATGGGTCTTATCCCGGGGGTGCATAATTAGTATATATATTTATAGGGATGTTGTGACTATATTTATATATACAGGAACATGTAAATCATTCTACTGTGTGTAGTTAGTAGATATGGGAATATTGATAAATAATATAAATCTTAAGCGTGTAATAGATGTATTATGCAAATGAGAAACATATTAATTAGCTATTCGGCATACGCTAATGTAATAGCGTATTGTATGGGCGATGCGGGAATATTACTAGTGAGTATAGTTAGTATTAGTGTGACTTCGAACTAGTTAGACTGGGTGGCATATCTAGGTGGGATTAGATGTACATTAGGCGTGCACAATAAACGAGAAGTAATAATCTCATGTGATAGTTCGATATCTAACATGCACATAATACCTGCTTTAATGCAGTTTTAAATACTTGATAAATCATTTTTAAAAGATCTGGCTCTAACCCGTCTCTTGCACCTCTTCTATCTTTTGCTATATATATATTATATCAGGTGCTCAGTCATAGGGACGCCAGATTTAGAGACTTAGATTACTTGGCATGCTCCAGCTGTTATGGAAGCTGTAGGTCTTTGCATTAGACGCCGCTATCATTTTCATTCAGTTCTATCTAGACTTTTATTTAGGGCATGTGTCACCCGTCCTTAGTCATTTTTATCAGAGATTGTATTCAGTTTACTTTCTGGTTACTTTAGTTGGATTGGATTTTACTATGGTTCTTTGGCTTGATATTTTGAACTGGAGTATTTTATCCAGTCTTATTTATTTTAGTATTTAATTCAGGCTCAGTATTTATTATATCCATGTGTATGGTGAATGATTTATATTTTATTACTTGAATTGAAAAATGGATTATTTATTTATACTTTAAAAAAGGAAAATATTTTTGACACTAGCTTAATTATGTCTTAGGTGGTTTTACTTGTTAAATGTTTTTCGACGGTGATGCTAAGAATGAACTAACCAAACATTCTGTTTTTAATTTAAGAAAGAACTGATCACCCGGTATTTAATTAGGCGGGGTGTCACAGATTTTCCCTCCATTTATATGAGAGACTTTTCCCTTATTCTAAAATATTTCATCTGAGGAGATATTCATTTTTGCGAAGCTTCTTTTCTCTCTAAACCAAAATTCAAAGTCAATTGATAGTTTAAAAAAGTAGATCTAGAATGATCTCTAAATTTTGTGAGGATTTTTTGAGTGAATTGAAATCTCAACCTAGCCAAAGTTACATATATTTCTAATTTTTTTATGCTCAAGTACTCCGCGATCTAAAATTAGAGGTGAGTTGATTCATTAGAGGAATTGGAGTATAGCGTGACTTCAAGGAAGACAGGCATTCTTCACTCAATTCATGGTGCTTCGATTGGGTTTTGGTTTGCTATGGGAGATATTTAAAGGTTCATAGGTATATACACAATTGTGTTTGTGTGAGAGGTATCTTCCTACCCTTTTATTAAAATTTGTTTTTCAATTAGAAATGAAAATCGAGTGCGTCTGAGGGGTTTTACCGTTAGGTGGGAGGTTTTCCTCATAAAATTTATCTCATGGCTTATTTGTGTTTGTTCATATTCATATCTAACACATTTTATCACACACTTCCCATTGAGTTGTTTGAATTGCTCAAGTTAGATTAAAATTGGACTTAGGTGTGTTAATTATATCTAATTAATCTATTTGTGTGTGTGTTTTTCACAAGACATTTGAATTGTTATTATTCTAAGGATTTGAAAGTTTGGAAGAAGTTTTTGGAAACCCAAAATTGGGCACATCCGCATAAGAAACCTATTCACCCCCTCTATGTTTGGTTTTAGTCATTCACACATTCTCATGGTGTACATTTATACCTAAGAGAGTCTAAAGCCTCTTTAACATTTATACCTAAGAGTTTAGATCTATCCTCTATCTTGATCAGTCATTACAAGTGATTGAGTTGAAGGATTCTTCTTTGACTTGGAGTCTTTATCATTTGTAAGACCAGAGTGCATATGGTCGAGTACGATCCATCATGATTCTTTACCCCACACAACCACATTAATAAAATATTTTTTCCCTAAAAACTGTCACAAGTTCAATAAAACAGTTATCAAATTAAATGACAATCTCAGATCTCGATATTTTATTATGATTTAAAAGTCAAAAAATCATGCAAGCCACATAAAAGTCTTATATGATCCAAAGACATGTAAAGCGCATTTGTAAAGTGAAATCAATACCAAGATCTCAACAAACATTACTTATCATGATTTTTCATATGAATTCTAAACATATCATTTTCATAACAATGCTTTGAATTCAATTATAAATTCCATTTCAAAATAATTTCATACAATTAATCACATGTATACCTAAAACTTAATTAATACCAATAAAAATTAACATAAAATGTTTTTGGGTTTTCAAGTATGATGAAATTTACATACATTATATGTAAGGAACAACCATATACGATAAATGTATGCACACTTAATGCATAAAAATCCTTGCTAAAAGCATGTAAAGTATCAAAACATGACAATGAAATCATTCATACACAACAAATGATCCCAAATAAATTAATGAATATCTAGTAAGAGACCTAAAACCTATAATCACCCTACATATCATACTCATCTTCCTATCTAGGTAGAGTGAGGTGTTTCCTCTTAGGGATCCTTGTGAGGTATAAAGACTACATCCTTGTTCTCTAAACCTTCTTTGAATAGTATCAATCTTAACCTTCTCTCTAGGAGCACTCCTACATCTACATATAATGGTACCTGACATTCTCTCCTAAAATGAAATCTATTCATAGGTAACATGTTTTCTACATTTTAAAAATGAATCACTATCCTATCATTTTGATCACTCTAAATCAGCTATTCTCATTAGTTTACCAATATCATTTATAAGATCACTCAAAATATTTCTTCTTTAAACAACCCTTCAATTTTAAAATAATTTTCTCTCCCTTTCCAACAACCATCAACATGTCATATTAAAATGTCCATACAAACTACAATGGGAGAAATGTGGCAAATTTATCCTATAAACGAGACTATGATGAGATTCACGAGATTTCAATTCTTCTTGTTTCACAAGATTATTCCTCTTGAAGAAAATATGATTAATATGGGTTGATTTCTCATAAAATGAGTAACCAAAAGTACTAGACTTGCGTATAGACTTAGGAACACCTTTTTCATGTTTCACTTCAGGATCATGTTCCTTGTTCTTAATCATGCTACAAGAAGATGATACGAATGTGGATTTTGAAATTTCTTTTTCTTTTTCTTTGAACACAATAAAGTCAATGACATGTTTATCCTTTTTCACTTGGCCATGTATCAAAGTGATGTTGTTAAGAACATTGGTTATTTTAATCATATCAAATTTCAATTTTGGCGTATTTGAGTTCAATAAATAATTTCTTAAAATAAAATTGCAAAACCTCCTTTTGAATCTCAATATGTTACTTTTATTTCACAAGAATCCAATCAAAATTTTTCAAAGAATCATTCTCATTTAATAATATATCAACATTTTTATTAATTTTAGCATTATCCAATTTAAAACTTTCAAAATTCTTGATGTCTCTTTATTGTTCAGATTCAATTCCTTTCATATTAGTTAAAATATTTATGTTTGACTTTTTTAGATTAAGATATTCTTGGTAAAGTTTATCAAATGACTCATGAATGTTATCCTCTACATCATCACTATCATAGGACGATTTAGGAAAAGATGTATGTGATCCTACACTAGCACATGATGAGGAATAACTAAAGGACCTATAACTAAACTCTTCCGTCCTACTTTTCTTTATAAAAACATCAAGAGATTGATTCTCTTCACCAATTCATTCACCTTCACCTTCCAACATCACCATGAAATCTATCTCACTTCTAATCTCTTCACTAGAGTAACGCCATTCCGATTTAGTATCAAAATCACTCAATCTAGATTTCTACACTTTATTCTTTTTGTTTAAATCCTTTGACTTATCTAGATTCTTCAAATGTATAGGGCATATATTAATATGGTGACCAAATCCACCACACTAAAACGTTTATCCTCGTCTCTCACCTTTCCTCTTTTGGAATCATCTTATGATTAGTTACCTTTAAAATCGAGTGTAAAGGAATTTTATCCCTTCGGTTCAAAGTTCTTTGCATTTTAAAATATTTTCTTGTTATTTTTGTAGAACTTGAAAAAAATATTAAAAAATAAGCAAAATCCCCATAATTACTTATAAAAAGCCTGATCTCACTTTCCATCAGTCGCCTTCTCACTTGACTCGGGCAATGAAAGATAAGTCTTTCTTGGGTTTCATATATGGAGCATTATATTTCTCATAAATTTGGACTCTCTCAAAAATTAGGAGGGATCCCACCAGTTGTTTTTGGCTACATGTATTAGTATCCTTAATCTAGTTCAATATTTTCTCCTTTATCTTGAAATGACTTGCTAAGGTCTCAAACAAATTCATCATAACCTTACTCTCCGATATTCTCTCTCTAAGGTTACATGAAACACTAAGAAATTCCATTAAATGAGTATTGTACTAATAAAATATTTCATCTTTACTCATCCTCATAACTTCAAAAGCAACTCCAATTTGTTTCAACTTCTCTATTTAACATTAAAAGTTCCATCGTGGTTGATATTATGAATATCCTAAGATTTTTTTTCCATTTACAATTGATTATTCGATTGTACTCTTGTGTGCTAATGGATTGAGGATAGCTTAGCCAGAGATGGAAGTAAGAATGGATGTGAAGAATCTCTCACAAGTATTTTTTAGGATAAAAAATTACAACATAACTCCCAATGGATCAACATTATTTGGTGCATATCGTGGGTGATGGCTCACTCATTTTCCAAGGTGATATTTTTTTAAATAACACGTTAAATCACCCATTTTACCTCCAACTAGAGTAAGACTTTTCATCCCAAGGGCACAGACATGGAACCCACTCCTATCAATTGATAGGTTCTCAAAAAGATATTTTGTACAAATTTTCAATATATTCACTGATAAATATCAAGTGTAACTAGATATACTTATCATAACCAACCAATAAGTGATAAGGTGAGAAACATCCTTTGAAAGGTAACTAAAACTAACTCCTATAAATATTATAATGACCCCATTAGTGGGGGGCGAATGTCGAGTTGTGAAATCTTTGCCAAATTGTAGCTTGAAATGATTAATAACATATCTAAAATTTCCTCGTGGACATAGGAAATTTTTCCGAGACACGTACGTTTTTGTGTTTTCTTTGTGTGTTTGAATATTCTTGTTATTCATTATGACATGTTTGGCTTGTGTGATAGATTAGTTTACACCTATAAGTTTTGTGTTATTATAGATGGACACCCATCTTGCATCTCTTCTTAGTTGACAATATGTTATAGTTATGGAGGTCCTCAATGAGTTTTACTAATTTTCTCAACAAAAGATTAATTTCTCAAAATATAAATTTTTGTTTCTCTAATGTGTCGAGAAAAGAAAACATTGATCTTAGCTTCAATTCTGGTATCAAGCTTCGAAAAATTTGAAAATTCATTTAGGGGAGCTCTAATTATTAGTAGAACGAAATAAATCTAACTACAATCATATCATCGAGATATTGCAAAATATACTTATAAGATGGAAAACAATCATGTTATCCTTTTCTGGAAAAAGCATGCGTCTTCAAGCTATCACATCCACCGACTTGCTATCTACTTCATCAAGTAATCAAAACTCATTCAATATCATATGAAAATTTCACAAAGTCTATATGTCATTAACTAGGACATGGTGTGCACCCCAAAGAAATTCGAGGGGTTGAGTATTCACAAATGTGTTGATAATAATATCTCAAATTTTTCCAAGTTGGGGTTGAGTTGATGAATATACACCAACATTTGTGGGTTTAAATGATTAAAGTTGTATATTTTAAGAATATTAATCTAGGGTATTAAATCTAAATACTCTAAGGGTTTTTTTGGCATCCCCAATTCCAAGCTTTGGAATTGTAAGATTTCCAATTCCATTGATTGGTTAGAAAAAATGAGTTTAGAATTGTCATGGAATTTTTATTGTAAGAATTCCAAATAGAATGTTTATTTTTAGTCCCATTTAGGTAGATTCTTAAGGGCCCCAACTCATTTTTTTTTAACGTTGGTCCTATAACCACCGAAAAAAGTTACAGTGACATGTGGTGATATTGGCACATGTCCAATGAAATGAATGACCACACAACATAACCAACAACCAAAAATGCCTAGGATCGACTACTAACAATTCAAAAGAAGTGGGACTAAACCGTAACTGGCACAATTTCAAATCCATAAATTGAATCCCAAACTAAAAGTAGATAATTATAAAATCATATGTTTATGGACATTATTACAAAGTCAAATCCATACACACACACAAATATTTCACATAGAGGTTCACACACACACAATGTGTGTAGCTTCACACACTGCACATTCACATTTTGCACACGATTTCACTCGCATAGTGCACCATAGTTTTACTCACAAATTGCAGACACGTGCATTGACTAAATTAGAAAAAATGCACACATATAGCCTAAAATGCACACATTGTAAATAGAGTTTCACCCACTCACGCACACAGTTTCACATACACCAATTGCACATATAGTTTCACTCGCATAAATTGAATTCATACACATAGTTTCAAATTGTTCACATATATTCACACTCTGAACACACACAGAAAAGTTTCAAATTGTTCACAAATATTCACACTCTGAACACACACACAATAGTTACATAAACGCTACACATTTAAAAACACACATGCATGAATTTAGAATTCTAATAAAATTTCACATAAATTTCACAAAATGTCAAAGAGTTCCTTCTATGTGGATGATAAAACAAATCCATCAATGAAGAAATCTATAGCTATTCAAACGCATCTGAATAATAAATCTCTTCCTCTGAAATATTTGGGATGCCCTTTAGCAAAAGGTAAAAGAAATACCATTCATTTTACTGAGTTCCTGAACAAAATTAAAGACAAACTAAATGTTTGGTCTTCTAAGCTAATTTCTTAGGGAGGTAGACTAGCTCTTATCAGGCATGTACTCTCATTCATGCCTAGTTTCATGTTATCAGTGTTAAATCCTCCTAAGGCAGTTTTAAAGAGGATCAACAATATTTTCAGTAAGTTTTATTGGGGGGTGTAACACCCCGTGATTTATGGAATGTAGATAACTCTTATTAATTGAAAATTGAAAAAATAATTTTATTGAATCTAATTATTTTTAGTATTTAAAAATTTTTGTTTTTATATATAAGAAATAAGGTTTTGATCGGATTTGAAATCGGGAACAAAATCAATTTTTTTCTACTTTTCTTCTCTGTCGGAGAATAGGGGGAACAAATTCTCCCCGGGCGGAACAAATTCGGCCCGAGAGAGGATTCGATTCGACCCTAGGGGGAAATCGATTCAGCCCGGGGCAAATTTGGCGAAATTGCTTATTTTTAGGTATTTGAGTTGGATTCAAAAAAAATTAATTTTCGATATTAAAAAGGCTCGGGTGTAGACTTTTTCATATACTTTTAACTTATCTCAAAAAACACTAGCCTCCCAAATTATTCTCTCCTCTCCTCTACAAGACCTAAACCCCATTTAAATCAACTTTCAACCCAAGTTTTGAGAACTAAAGCAAGTTTTTTCAAGAACATCCAAGTACGTGTCTTTGCTATTTTCTCGAGAGGAACACAACCGTGAAATCATATTTTTAGACGAATTATTTACAAGCATGAATACTTCTATTGTTCCCCATTAGTATTATCCATTTTAAATGTTTCCTAAACACTAATAATCATTATTTTCTTAAAATAAATTAGAGGTGCTAATTAGGGAAAGTAAAAATAAAGTTGGGACTATTTTTATTAAAATTTCTAATTCAAATTAAGACTTAAAACTCTTACACGCTAAGATTAGAGGTTGGGATACCGTTAGATTATTTGGACATTCGCATAATAAAATCAATCGTATGAATTTTACAATTTGATTTCGACTCGTAAAATCATGTTATTTAGGCGTATGTTGTAGAATATAATTTTTTTATTATATGTCCCGAAATATGCATGTGAATGGAAAATTTTATAAGTTGTTGAAAACTAGAATTGTTAAATTAAAATTAAAATTAAACGGACGATATTGGTTAAATTAGAATATTGGAATTTAATGGAATAATTGCGTTATGATTGGATAATATGCCTTATGTGATCATTAATTATGTTATTATTCGATACCACGGGGACGACTGAATTTTGGGAGAGTCATGCTTTCACCTTACTTTTAGGTTTCTTTCCAGGTATGGGACTAGTAGGTGGGTCTTGGCTGTAGTTAGCACTTTCTAGGTATGGGACTAGTTAGTATAGATTTTTTACGGATGGAAAATTATGGGTGGGGCTGAATTTTACGTCATTTCCGTTGGATCATTATCCTAGGTTCGAGGCTAGGTAGTAACTACTGGTAGGTATTCTTCTTAGATGATAGGCTAAGATATACTTGTGTTTTATAAACCTCTAGGTATAGGATTGGGTGGTTTGAGTATTTATGCTCGATTAAAGGGTGGGGCTAATTGAAAATAATGAGAACTTGAGAAAATTGATAATTAATGCCAAAGATAATAAACGGTTCTTAAAATGAATTGGGGTCGCGAGTATCTGCAGGGCTAACAATAAGGGGATAACTGACTATAGCGACATGGGTGTGTGTTGGCATCATGAGTATGTTCAGGGATAACGAGAATGGGCGAACTGGCTATAGTGACGTGTCGTGCGTGGAACCTCACAAGTATGTGCAATGTTAACGAAATTGGGCGAACTGGCTATAGTGACGGGAATGTATAGTGTAGAACTTAAGCGGGCCAAGAATATGTGCAGGACTCGAAATAGGGTGAATTGGCTATACTGTTGTCGCATAAAATGGATTAGCTTATCTTTTCATTCTGTCATTTTATTATGAGACTTTCATTTATGAATTTAGTGGGCCACTCGGTTCCACAGTTGTTTAAGATTTCAGCAACATATTTATAGCTGGGTTAGTTCATTTGAGTTTGAATAATTTGGAGTTGGGTTTATTTTGGAGATAGCATGGTGATGAATTTTAATTTGCATGAATGTTTACATTTGTTGGATAAGTTTGAATTATATCTTGTGGAATTAAAAAATTTAAATGTCTACATAGGATGGATTGGAGATCATTGGAGTATAGCTGGAGATTTATTTTATTTACTTTGGTAGTTTATCTTATCTTTTCATTCCGTCATTTTATTAAGAGACTTTCGTTTATCGATTTGGTAGGCCACTCGGTTTCACACTTGTTTGTGATTTCAGCCAAATATTTATATCTAGATTCATTCATTTGAGTTTGAATAATTTGGAGTTGGATTTATTTTGGAGATAGCATGGTGATGGATTTTAATTTGTATGAATGTTTACATTTGTTGAATAAATTTGAATTATATCTTTTGGAATTAATGTTTTAAATGTCTCATATTTCTATCACATGTTGAGAATGATATTTTATTCGGTGGTACCTAGCGTAGTTTGACAGCGTGAGATATTACAAATTAGAGCATGGTCTTAGATCTCGTAGGTTGTGAGTCCATTTAGCTTCTATGTTACCAATCTTTGATTCCCTTTGTTGGTTCGTACTCTGCAAGATATTTGGTCAAGCATATGTATTAGTTGTGTTTCTTGGAGATGAGGAGTTTTGTGTCAAGGCCATTATAGGCTTTGAGGTTAAAAGTAGTAATCTTGATGTAAGGATCCTTAGAATTGATTTTTGGATACGATATTTATTTTTAAAATCGTCGGTACGGATGTTAGATATTTCTAGTATCAATGTGGTGATGTGATTTGATTTGAGGATTTAAGTGTTGTGATGGCTTTTGGAGATAGAATCGAGTGATGATTCGTGGGAGAGCATGGTATGCCGTTATTTTCATATATATATATATATATATATATATATATATATATATATATATAAGATATTTATTGTATTTTGTTCGTGGGGTAGGTGCGTATTGGATTGGGTGTATGGGCACCTAATCATGATATTCTATGGGTAGGCATATGTAAGCCCTATTTTATTTGCGCAATTTACGTTTGACGTTTACGCTTTGCCAAATTTCGAGAACATTGGAGATTTTATAAAATAAGTGAGTAAGAGTTATGGGTGTAAAAGCTTAAAAAGCTTGTCCCACATTGAAAGTGTGTGGAAGAGGTGGGAAGCTAACCCAAATATAAAAGGGGATAGTGTCCCACATTGGAAAATGTACAAAGCTAAGTGTCACCACTAAGCTATAAAAGGAGTGGGCAACCTTTGAGTCCCACATTGGAAAAATATTAAGAATTTGTGCACTTAATAAGTACAAATGGAAGATGAAGAGTTAATTCATCTAGCATTTAAGAGGCTATTCAAGAGACCTCAATACGGTGAGAAGCACCGTACGCACACGCACACGCGCGCTCGTGCGTGCGCATGCGGGTACGGGGCAGTGGGTTGTAGAGGCGCTAGTGGCGCACTTTGCACTTCGCACGCCGCGTGTCCGTAGTGGTAGCGGGTGCCGGGATTCGTCCGGGTCGGATCGTTGTAGCTCGGGCGCGATCACTTTTTGGTTGACCCGTGAAAAACCGATTCGGTATTAATTGTACCTGTTCGGAAATGACTTAAGACTGTTGGTAATTAACAGTCATACCATTTCGGAATTGATTAAGACTGTTAATCCAACAGTCATGACTCTTGAAGACAAAGCCTTTCATTATCTATAAATAAAGGCTGCCTAAAACGAAATTACATTGATAACAAAAAATCAGTTTCAGATGTCCAAACCCTGCTGTTACTCTCTTACAATTTTCAGGAGATACAAATTCTCTTATTATGTTTTGTGCACATAAACAGAATAAGAACTTGATTGACTGTTCTTCACTGTTGCATCCAAGGGCTGTCTTCAAATATACAAGTTGCAGGCAGTGCAAGTTGCTTCATTATATCTCGAGTACGGATTTGCGGATTCCCGTTTGTATACCGAAGTTATTCGTGTGGGGCAAATACTGTATTTAGGAAAGTGACATCACGCCTTGAAGATTCATAAAGTTACATTGTTGTATTAAAGTTGACATTGTTGTGACACAATAAAGAGTTCTATTTCTACATTTGCTACATAATTTCCAACAATCTAAATACAGTAATTTCAGAAATGGCCGACTCTTCCAAATCACTTCGACAAATAACATAAGGCTTTGTCAAGTTGGACCGTTTTGATGGTGGTAATTTTTTGCGTTGGCAGAAAAATGTTCATTTTCTTCTAACAACATTGAAGATTGTATATGTCTTATCACAACCGAAACCAAATGAAGATGAAGATAAAACCGTGGAACAGACTAGGCAACGCACAAAATGGAAGACCGATGATTACTTGTGTCGTGGTCACATTCTCAATGCACTTGTTGACAATTTATTCGACTTGTACCAAAATGTTGGGACTGCAAAAACTTTGTGGGAAACATTGGAGACCAAATATCTTACGGAAGACGCTACAAGTAAGAAGTTCCTTATCGGTCAGTTTTTAAGCTTTAAAATGCATGATAATAGGTCTGTGCTAGAACAATTTCATGACATCCAACGCATCATAAATCATTGCAAACTGAAAAAATTAAATATGGATGATAATGTAATTGTTGCTGCCATAATTGAAAAACTTCCTCCTTTTTAGAAAGATTATAAGAAAGAACTCAAACACAAAAAGGAGGATCTTTCACTTGAAGAATTAGAGACTCATTTAAGAATTGAACAAGAGTATCGAGTTCTAGATGGTAGGTCCATGTGGTGGAGGAAGGAAAGGAGCAAAAATATGACAATCATGAAAAAAATAACAAGCGAAAGAATTTTTCAAATAATTTTAAAGCAAACAAAAAGAAGAAAGGAAATTGTTTTCATTGCAACAAAACAGGTCACTTCAAGAAGGATTGTCGTGAGTTCAAGAAACTAAAGAAAAAAGGAGGGACATCAGACACAAAGTAAAAATTTGCTGCTATGATATCCGAGGCTAATATGCTTGGAGAAGACAACTCTTGGTGGGTTGATTCTGGTGCCACAAGTCATGTTTGTAAGGACAAGAACTTGTTCTCTGTCTATGAAACAGTGGAAGGAGATGTTCTCTATATGGGAAATTCATCTACTGCTGCGGTTAAAGGAAAAGGGACAAGGACATTGGATCTCGAATTCACTTCCGGAAAAATCCTTAGCCTCACCAATGTTTTTTATGTTCCTGATGTTAGGAAAAATTTAGTTTCTGGAAGTCTTCTTAACAAATTTGGCTTTAAGCTTGTATTTGAGTCAGACAAATTTATTCTGACTAAGAATGGTACCTTTGTAGGCAAAGGATATTTGTATGAGGGCATGTTTAAGCTCAATATCAATGACAAATATTCTTCTGCTTATATCGTTGATTGCCTTTCATTATGGCATAGTCGTTTAGGACATGTTAATACAAAGAAAATACATTTCATGGTTAATTTAAATTTAATTCCTAAATATGAGAATGATATGAATGAAAAGTGTAAAATATGCATGCAAACAAAAATAACAAGATTGCATTTTCCAAAAATAGAAAAAACTACATCTTTGTTGCAATTAGTACATAGTGATGTTTGTGATTTGCATGGAACACCTACTAGAGGTGGTAGTAAATTTTTTGCAACATTTATCGATGACTTTTCAAAATATTGTTACGTATATCTTTTAAACTCTAAGGATGATGTGCTTAATAGATTTAAGACATACAAAAATGAAGTTGAAAATCAATGTGATACTAAAATAAAATGTCTTAGATCTGATAGAGGTGGTGAATATCACTTTCCTCAATTTTGTGAAGATATGGGAATTATACATGAAGTTACTGCACCTTATACACCACAACAAAATGGAGTAGCAGAAAGAAAAAATAGAACACTAGCTGAAATGGTTAACGCTATGCTTTCTTATTCTGGTTTAAGTAAAGGGTTTTGGGGAGAAGCACTTTTAACTGCATGTCATATTCTGAATAGGATACCTGTTAAAGATAATAAGAAAACTCCTTACGAATTATGGAAGAATAGAAAACCTAATTTAGGTTATCTTAAAGTTTGGGGTTGTAGAGCTATTGTAAAACTACCTGAAACTAAGAGAAAGAAATTAGGAAGCAAAGGTGTTGAGTGTATTTTCATAGGGTATGCACAACATAGTAAAGCTTATAGATTTTTGGTTAGTGAACCTAATGATTCTGTTGAGGTAAATACAATAATTGAATCGAGAGATGCAATTTTTTATGAACAAATGTTTTCTTCTATTCCTAGAATTAATAATGAAAAAGAAGTTAGCACTCCTTCACAATTATCTGATACTCCACCAGTGGAACAAGAAGAGATTAGAAAAAGTAAGAGACCTAGAAAAGAAAAAAGCTTTGGTCCCGACTTTGTAGTCTATCTTGTTGAAGGAACTAGAGACACATCTTGTAATAAATATGCTTTGACTCTTAGCGTTGAAACAGGCCCACAAACTTATAGTGAGGCAATTAAGTCTGTATATTCAGCATTTTGGAAAGAAGCTATAAATGATGAAATGGATTCAATCTTGGAAAATAAAACTTGGAAGTTAGTAGATTTACCTCCTGGGTCTAAACCCATTAAGTGTAGATGGATTTTTAAAAAGAAAATAAAAATAGATGGAACAATTGATAAATTCAAGGCTAGATTGGTTACTAAAGGTTTTACACAAAAAGAAGGAATTGATTATTTTGATACCTATGCACCTGTTGCTAGAACCTCCACTATTAGAATTTTAATTGCATTACCATCTATATATAATTTTGAGATTCATCAAATGGATGTGAAAACTAACTTTTTAAATGGTGACTTAGAAGAAGAAATTTACATGGAACAACCTGAAGGGTTTGTTATGCCTGGACAAGAAAATAAAGTATGTAAACTTATTAAGTCCTTATATGGCCTAAAACAAGCACCTAAATAATGGCATGAAAATTTTGATATAGTCATTATTTCTTATGGTTTTAAAATTCATGAATCTGATAAGTGTGTTTATAGTAAATTTGCTAATGGTAAAGGTGTGATCATTTGTTTATATGTAGATGACATGTTAATTCTTGGTACTGATTTAGAAAGCATTAATAATACAAAGAGTTTTCTGTCTTCTAAATTTGATATCAAAGATATGGGGGTAGCTGATGTCATATTAGGAATGAGAATAATAAGGAAAGATAAAAATATAATTCTCACTCAATCTCATTATGTTGAGAAAATTTTAAAGAAATTTAATCAGTTTGATTGCACACCTGTTAGTATACCTTTTGAACCACAACTAAAGATGATTCCTAATTATGGTAGAGCTATTTCACAATTGGAATATGCACGAGTAACTGGTAGTTTAATGTATGCCATGACATGTACTCGGCCTGATATTGCTTATGCTGTTGGTAAATTAAGTAGATATACTAGTAATCCAAGTTTATTGCATTGGCATGTTGTCAATAGAATATTAAAATATTTGAAAGGAACTATGGACTTTGGTATATACTATAGTGGATATCCTTCAGTATTAGAAGGGTTTTCTGATGCCTGTTGGGTAACTGAGCGGGAGGATCATTCCTCAACAAGTGGATGGATTTTCACTCTTAGTGGAGGAGCTATTTATTGGGGATCAAAGAAACAAACTTGTATAACTGACTCTACTATGGCAGCTGAGTTTGTAGCATTAGCTGCAACTAGTAAAGAGGCAGAATGGTTAAGGAATTTATTAATTAAAATTCCAGTTTGGCCAAAACCAATACCTCCAATATCTATACATTGTGATAGTGAGTCTACACTTTCCAGAGGTTATAGTAAAGTGTACAATGAAAAATCTAGACATATTGGCCTGAGACATAGTTATGTCAGACAAATGATTACAGATAATGTAATCACAGTGGATTATGTAAAATCAAGTCAAAATTTAGCTGATCCTTTTACAAAAGGTCTTGCAAGAGGACTGGTGTCTAAGACATAAATAAGGATGGGACTAAAGCCCATTAATAATAATCACTCTTGATGGAAACTCAACTTGAAACTTGATATATTCAAGTCTCAAGTTCAATGATTAAAGTACATCATACGACGTGATTGTAAGAACTATAAAATTTAACACACAAAGGATAAGTGCTTAGAACATGTAATGAATAATGAAAGAGGATGAGTTTAACCTTAATAGATTTATGGTGTTTTAAGTTACATGGACACCTATGGTAATCTACCTATATGAGTGTGGAAGTGGTGTCGCTTCCTATGAGAACTGGGCTTGACTCTAAAGCACTCATGAAATCAAGGTACAAACACAAGGCCTAATACATGTGACGGCTTATATGGATAATCAGTGACTAAAAGATTTGTGTATGAAGACAAATCCGGCTGATCAATATGGATTGATAGTTCAAAGACAAGTCTATTATACTTTCATGGTTAGCCTTGACAAACCTTCACAGGGTATTGGTTCAAGTCGTGAGACACCAATGCTTATACACAGTCTTACAGATAATCCAAGATTTACAAAACTTATTTTGAAAATGGTGGAGGAATGTTGGAGATTTTATAAAATAAATGAGTAGTTTTGGGTGTAAAAGCTTAAAAAGCTTGTCCCACATTGAAAGTGTGTGGAAGAGGTGGGAAGCTAACCCAAATATAAAAGGGGATAGTGTCCCACATTGGAAAATGTACAAAGCTAAGTGTCACCACTAAGCTATAAAAGGAGTGGGCAACCTTTGAGTCCCACATTGAAAAAATATTAAGAATTTCTGCACTTAATAAGTACAAATGGAAGATGAAGAGTTAATTCATTTAGCATTTAAGAGGCTATTCAAGAGACCTTAATACGGTGTGAAGCACCGTACCCACACGCCCACGCCCACGCGCGTGCGCGTGCGCGTGCGAGGCAGTGGACTGTAGAGGCGCTAGTGGCCCACTTTGCACTTCGCACGCCGCGTGTCCGCAGTGGTAGCGGGTTGCCGGGATTCGTCCGGGTCGGATCGCGGTAGCTCGGCCACGGTCACTTTTTGGTTGACCCGTGCAAAACCGATTCGGTATTAATTGTACCTGTTCGGAAATGACTTAAGACTGTTTGTAATTAACAGTCATACCATTTCGGAATTGATTAAAACTGTTAATCCAACAGTCATGACTCTTGAAGACAAAGCCTTTCATTATCTATAAATATAGGCTGCCTAAAACGAAATTACATTGATAACAAAAAACCAGTTTCAGATTTCCAAACCCTGCTGTTACTCTCTTATAATTTTCAAGAGATACAAATTCTCTTATTCTGTTTTTTGCACATAAACAGAATAAGAACTTGATTGACTGTTCTTCGCTGTTGCATCCAAGGGTTGTCTTCAAATATACAAGTTGCAGGTAGTGCAAGTTACTTCATTGTATCTTGAGTACGGATTTACGGATTCCCGTTTGTATACCGAAGTTATTCGTGTGGGGCAAATACTGTATTTAGGAAAGTGACATCACGCCTTAATGATTCATAAAGTTACATTGTTGTATTAAAGTTGACATTGTTGTGATACAATAAAGAGTTCTATTTCTACATTTGCTACATAATTTCCAACAATTATTTTATGTTAAAAATAATATAAAAAAAATTAACATATGATAATGAATTTGGATTATATTATAAAAAGACAACATATGAGATCGACCAATCCAATGAGTATTCAAGTCTCTGTTTCACACATCAAAACCTAAGACCTTACTCCAATCCAATGAATACACAGAGGAAATGACATTAGGGAGGTTTTTGGGTTTTTCGGGTAACCTTAGGAGAGAAAAAGTGTTTTTCTTGGGGACTGAAAAAAAAGTGTGTTTTTCTTATAAAAAAAACATCACATTTGTAAAAGCCTATGCTTGGGGACTGAGAAAATTCAAAATAACGGAAACATCACAAGATTTATGCTAGAAACTAGGGGTCCGTTTGGTTAGTGGTGAAATATTTATTATCGCGTTAAAAAATAATTCACCTAGGTAAAATATGTGTTTGGTTGGGCATTTAACACGATGAAAAAAAATGAATATGGTAAAAAGTGAGGTGAAACTTTAACCATTTTAAACCATGGGTAAAGTGAATAATTTAACAGGTGAAAATAATGAAATTTATCTTATTACCAGACTAACCTTTCTTATTTCCACTTATAACTATCACACATTCATTTCTCCCTCTCAATTAACACGATCATTAAATATTCATTTTAAAAAATATATTTTTTTAAATTTCATTTTTTATTTAAAAAAAATAAAAATTTTAAAAAAAATAAAATAATTTAAAATTTTAAAAATTTTAAAATAAATAAAATATGGAATAGCTATTCCTACACCTTCTATGTCTTCTCTCACACCCTTTTCAATATTTATATACTAAAAGATCAAAAGATCATCTATGCATGTATGATTTGAACAAATCTAATCTTTTGCCCAAAAATCTATTACTTTTAAAAAAACGTAATATTATGAAAAAAATAAAAACATAATATTCTGAAAATAAAAATCCTAATATTCTAGAAAATTAAAATTTTAATATTCTGAAAATATAAAAATTATAAAAGTTATTTTTTCATTTAAAAAATATTATGTTATTTATAAAAAATATATTATTTTTTATTTAAATGGACGTTGATAAAAAACTGTTTCGTTATTTATTATGGACATTCTTTTTATCATTTCTAGTTAAAAACTGTTTCTTTTATTTATTTAAAAAACTTGTTTCGTTATTTATTTTTTCAGTTAAAAACTGTTTCTTTTACTATTTTAAAAATAATCTTTTTACTATATAAAAAATGGTCTGCGTCAGCTGTATGTATAGGCAGTCCGACCACTTATACATATCGTTGGCGCTAGGGGCATGTTTCGAATGAATCGGATCGGAATAGGGATGTTCGGAAAAAATTCCAAATTTTTCAGAATTTTAAAATCCTTTCCAATTCGGAAAAAATAAAAATAGGAAAATCATTTTTTTTCCTATTCGGCTGATTCGGAATATTCAAAAATTTCGAAAATTTTATTATTCGTAAAAATATAGGAATAATCCGAATTATCAGTTATAATATTTTCGGAAAATATCGGAAATGTCATTTTTGAAAAGGATATTTTTAAAATAAAAATAAAAAACAAACACTCTACTTTCATCACCTATGCAATAAACTACGGCGCTATGTGAATGACAAGGTTATGCATCTCATACCATTTTGGAAACGTTATAAACTAAGAGGTATGCATCTCTGACCATTTTGGAGAAATATCAATCAATGATTGACTATAATACTAAGAAACTACAAAGCTATATGAATGGAAAAAAACTACTATTTACTTACTTAAAAAAGAAAATGCAAGAATGGTTAACAGCTGTAGCAAAGCCTATGCATCGGTATTTCAGATACAAAAAATGAACAAAAGGAAGATGAGTGAAACTTAATATAAATCATCCTTGGAATCTAAATTCACATAACAATTGAATATAATTCCGGATGTTGTCTTTCGATTTAGGGTTAGTGTGATGTAAAAGTTTAATATATATGGGTATATATTAATGGTTGAGATGGTTTTAAATGGAGGGTCAAGATTAAACTAATAAATAATAAATTTTATATATAAATAAGGGTAGTAAACATGTATTAAAATAAACAAAATATTATTATTTCGAAAATATTTTGGATGGATCGGATCGGCGTGATATTGGACAATTCGGATCGAAAATTCGGAATCCATATATGATTTCCAATTCCATTCCATTTTTCCGAAAATTCGGAATCAGAAAATTCGAAAATCGAAAAATTAAAAAATGGTGTCAAAATTGAAAAAATTCGGAAGTTTGGAAATAACTAACACCCCTAGTTGGCGCGGACCAACATATTAGAAAAAATTGTTCCGCGCCAGCGGTATATATAAGTGGTCGGACCACCTATACATACCGCTGCCGCGAACAATATTTTTTCAAAATAGTAAAAAGATTATTTTTAATATAGTACAAAAAAAACAGTTTTTAACCAAAAATAAAATTTGTAAATAAACACACTTTTTTATGAAAGCAATTTCTTAGGAAAAACAAATTTTACGTTTTATATACAGTGTTTTAATATAACAGATAGATAAGATTTTACGTTTTATAAACAGTTTTTTATTATTATTTATAAAAAACAGTTTTTTTATTGAAAATATAATTTTTTTTTTTATCAAATATATTTATTTTAATTGGAGGTGAAAAAATTAGACATTTAGATTTTATAAATTTAAGGGCACAATTATCATCTATTATTCAAAGGGTGTGGGGGAACATATGGAGGGTGGGGGAATAGCTATTCACATAAAAAAAAATTAAAAATTAAAAAAAATGAATATTTGTTTGGTGCAAGGTAATGTGTTCGGAATTTTTTTACTAATTGAGACAGTTTCATAGTTGGGAAAACTTTTTTAAATTAAGGCTATTTTTTTCAATGTTGAAAACATTTTTTTTTAATTCGGACTGTTTTTTCATTGTTGAGAAATATTTTTTTTTAATTGGGACAGTTTTTTTCATTGTTGGAAAGTTTTTTTTTTTTTAATTGGGAGTGTTTTCTTTTTTAATTAGAACTTTTTTTTTAATTGGTACTGTTTTTTTACTTATTTATCTTGCGTAGCCAAATATAACTAGTTGAGGGGGGAAGGATTGTGTCAAATTTGAGTTTGAGGTAAATGCATATTTTTTAATGATCATTGACAATTGTGTGATGAAAATTCAAATAGTTATGTGCATTTGAAGTGATTAGTTTATTTTTCCACCGTATTCATCTTGACCATCCAAATAACAAATGGTGAAAAAGTTAAAATTTTCACCTAGTAAAAACTCGACCATCCAAACAGAGATGGTGAAAACAAAGTCACCAAACTAATAATTCACCTTTTTACTTTTAACACGGTGAAAAGTATTTCACCACACACCAAACAGACCCTAGGATTCTAGCAGTTCCACTCTGAGAAACATTGAAGATAACAGATTTGGATCACTCATCATAAGCATTGAGAGAGAGAGAGAGTACCAGAGATGGAAGCTTGCGACAAATAGATTGATCTGTTCAGGTCTAGGGTTTATCAGCTTCTACTTTATGTCGCCAAACAGATTTTAACCTTTTCAATGGAGAGGAAGTGAAGGCCGGGAAAATGAAAAGGGGAAGGACAAAATGGAATATAGGGGAGAGAAAAATAGAGAAGATGGGGTAAACTTTGAAAAAAACCCAGTTATATTACGATGTCACGTGGAGCATAGATTTAAGTGCAGTAGTGTGTCCACATGGACACTCTAAATAAAGAGACTTCTTTAACTCTTGTATAGCAATTTAGAATATATATAGAGATGTTTCATCGTACTTATTCAGATATGGTAACTATGTTGACGTGCACGTGACGGTAATTAATTGTGAAATAGTCCGAAACTTTTCCATCACGGTAATTAATAGTGAAATAGATTTCACATTAAAATGATTTTGTAGTATAATTTAGAATTTGTAATCTATTATAAACAAATAATCCAATCAAAACGAGCGTACAATCTCTCAAAATTCAATACAGGTGGTTTGAAACAACAATAAATCAGTTCATTTGTAATTGCTTAATTAGCTAATTGACCCCAACAGTAATGCTTCGTCTAATGAGTGAAAAACAAAAACAAGAAACATTTTTAAACAAATAAATAAACAACAAAAAAAACTATAAAATTAAGATTCTCATATGGAGAAAGGCCAAAGAAAGACAGTTCAATATCTAATTATTCTTAAACAAAAGGCATTCTATTCACATAAATAAAACATTATGTAAAATGGAAAGGGATAGCCGAGGATACTATAAAATTACTCCTATCACATTTCCTTTTGAAGCTCGATTCTTACTGTCCCAGTCTTGTGTACAACCTTTTCTGATGTTTAACTTCTAACACTCAGCAGCTGCATTGCTTAAGGCAGCCCTACTTGTCCATATCTTCCTCCACCTAGCAATGGGGAAAATACAAGTGATTGTTATTATAAAATAAGTAAAAAGTAAGAACCTACAAGGGATTTTTTTTCCCGATTGTTTAAAGAAACTAATGTATAGTTTCAAAGGACGGTTTTTGGTAAGGGATGGATATTCGAAAATTCGAATTCATTTTTATACGAATACTTGTCCGAATAAAAATTGGAAGAGCATATTCGGAAAACGCTCTTAAGTATCCGGGAAAAAACAACATATACAGATATTACGGTATCCGTCACGAATAATCCGTAATTATAGCGGACATCTGTGTTTTTTGATATCCTTTAATCCGGATATCCATATATTATCTATTGTTTATTATTCTAATCATATATATTTGTAATTTAATTATGTGGATTGTTGATTCCAAATACTCCAAACCATTCGATATTTAAAGTATGAAGAGATTAAAAAAAAAGTATATCCCTTCGTCGCTATTTTTTACTACCATCTTACATTGTCTCTATTTTACATTGGCAATCTCTTTGTCTAAAGCCACAATAAATTTGGACATTATTTCCTTTTTTTTATATAAACACGATTGTAAGAGTGTAGTGGTATTGGAGTCTATAAATAATGACAAATGGAGAGGTGTAACATGTGCTTATAAAGACTTTTCTAAGGATATAATAAATGAATGCTTAAAATTAGGGGTGTGCATTGGTTCGAAACCGACCTATTTGGGAAAATCCACATCCAATTCAATTGAAATCGGTTTTCAATTTCAGAATCCAATCCAATCCAAAATGAAGCCATAATTTAATCTTATCCAATCCAATTAAGATTGAATTTTTGTAATCGATTTTGAATCCTATAATTTATGCCTTATTAAATCATAACTGGATTGGCTTTGAATCTAATACAATACTATATATTCAATACAATCCATCAAATCCAATATTGGTCATTTAACCCTAATATAAATGAAAAAGGTGTATAAGACTACTAGCTAATAAAATATTATGATCAATGAACTTAAGACATTTTTTTTAACATATTTAATATATATCTGGTTTGGATCGGTTTCATCAATTCTTGCATATACAAAAACTAGACCGATCCAATTATAGTCAGTTTTCTGAAAATCAAATCCAATCTGATCCAGTATAGGTCGGTGATTGGATCTTGTACAACCCCCCTACTTGAAATGAATAAAACAAACTTTCTATTAAAATAATTTGAATCTTAAACGACAAAAGGATAACTACTGGGAAATAAATACAATGTTTTGAATATAACTGAAGCCAAATAACAATAAATGTCAATCAGGACCTTTGAGGGCAATGATTGTTTGAGAGAGGAGTAAGCACTTCAATAACTATGAGAGACAAGCAGGGAGATAGTATTCTTGTTCTTGTGTTGGTCGTGCAACATAA
Source organism: Sambucus nigra (assembly GCA_949130495.1). Taxonomy (NCBI): domain Eukaryota; kingdom Viridiplantae; phylum Streptophyta; class Magnoliopsida; order Dipsacales; family Adoxaceae; genus Sambucus; species Sambucus nigra. The sequence continues at coordinate 54,133,770 of OX422214.1, forward strand.
CGACTTTGAGTTATGCGACCCCTTTTACAGTGAAAATGAGGTCACAAGGGCTTACGTGTCCTCACGTGCACTCCAAAATACCTTGTATTGTATTTGGTGCAATATATGACTGGCAGTACTTTGTCTCCCACATTTATCTGTTACGGTCAGACCACTCTTACTTTTGAGTGGTGAGACATATGAAATAATAGTAACAAAAAATGGTATCTTATCGGCCAGTAACCCAAAAAGTGCCTTTTGTATTATGTACTTTGATACTGCACAAAGACTGCGCACAAACATCAAGAATGATTAAAACTTGTAGTGCAAGTTTGAAATCTTGGCACTGATTGGATGGCCACTCACTACTGTGGGCTTGTGTAAGTGAAATCTTGCGAGTAACTACATTTGTTAGATGTTACTTCTAACTTCTGCAATTGTATTAAATGTGTTCATGCGAGTGACCTCTATGGTCTCTCGCTTAGTTATTTATTCCTTATTCGAGTGACCTAAATGGTTCCTCCGTGTGTGTGTCTGTGCGAGTGGCCTATGGGATCTCTCGCATTAATACTATCTCTTTCTCAAGTTATTGAAATGGTTGAGTTTTAGTTTTCTCAAAAAAATGTACCTCAGTTTTCAAACCAAAACTCTCAAAAAATCCCGCAAGACTGACTTGATAACTTCTGGTCACTCGAGCCTTGTTTGCTCGACCAAGGCATTGTTAACCTGTTATAAATCAAAACAAAATTAATTTGTCTATAAATAAAGGGTTACTCGTGTACCACTTTACAATGACGACTCATAGATAGTGGTGTTGGAACGAATTAAATGACGAGGATTGATGACATGTACAAATCAGATTCTGACTTGAGGAACAAGATTTGGACATCCTAAAAGGTCTAGACCGAGGACATTTTAGAAAATTTGGTCCTATTTTGGGAAACCCTCGATTACACCCTAACATCATAAATAGAAAATATTTGGCACGCATTTCAAGGCTGCTAGCATCAGAGAGAGAGTCTGAAGTGGGTGATGTTGCTAGTGTGAAGCAGTGGTTTGGCTATACTTGAACCGAAGTAAATCATCGCACCCACGGTCAAACCACCAAATCCATTCTGGTAAGGGATTCCTCAACCTCATCATATTCTAATTCATCTTAACCCTAGTTTTCAAATTTTATTCAAGAGATAAGACCTAGGCCTTTTACTATTCATCCACTTGTGATTGCTAGCTCAAGCGTATGTAATGTTTTACTATGAGATTTCTTGGATATGAAGATAATTGAGGTGTTCTTAAGGTGTTCTTCGTGTTCTTGAGGTTTTGAGTGATGGCTCAGGGTTATGGTTTTCGACAGCTAAAGACACAACTCGTTTGTAGTAAAACTAGCCATTTTACCCTTGTATTCGACAATAAGAAGTTCTGACTCCTTCGTTGCAAGCACAAACTTTAGGTAATCTCGTATTGTGTCTCAGCTTTTTTTTTGCCCCTTGTACTCTTAGGGTGTCATTGTCGCAAGTTTACCGAGTCGTTGCCCTCAAGAACTGGCAAATTAGCTTGGCTCACACCTAGGTTGTGCTCTTAGGCTGGAAAGTTGGGCTACCTGGTGTGCGTCCTTTGTAGAGAAACCAAAAGAGCTAATAGCATGCCGCAGAAGGCTTATCCTAAAAGTGGGCAAGAGAAATGGTGGCGGTATATGCCATGACCAGAAAAAAAACACTGAAATGAGGTCGTAGTTAGTGGAGGTCCTACCAATGCCCTGAGAGGCTGCGGAGGATAAAGTGGTTTGAATTTCCTACGTTGAAAAGTGAACCATTAAAAAAATAATGGCGCGTAAACTGAATTGTAACTCTTGCTCAGAAGATTAACTTAACATATATTCACAAGGATAATCAAGATTAAAATTTTAATCACTTTATGATTGTCACTGCGTAGATATCCAAGGGCATTGCTTCTTTGTGAATCAAGAAAGCAATCCAATAAAGTTCAGGCACCTGGATGGGCCCTGTATTCTACAAGGACCAAACCCTTCTAATTTGTATAATCTAACTTCACCAAATAGTCATCTAATTTCACTGGGTTGAATTGCAGCTTTTTGTCAGTTCATGAAGTTTAGAATAGACGCATATATAAGTAGACAGGTAATTTTCAGGCATGTAGTACACAGATAGATGATGTTTAAAGTCTGATTCAAACCTGTAAATTATCAAGCTACATTAGCTTGGCATTTAATTATCAGCTGACAGCCCACCACCTCCAGATGATATACCTTGCTCAATACACTGGGCATAGAAGAGAGGAGACATTATAAAATAATTTCAAAAGGGACAAAGGAAAAAAAAATAAAGGGGGAAAGAAAAGGAATTCATGGTACAATATGGCTTAAGGAAGAAAAAGTGCAAAGTAAAACATGTTTGGGGATATGTAAGTGTAGGTAGGGTCCTTTCCCTAGGTGGGGCTCTTCGATTCCTTCATACTTAGGCAGCACTAGCTAACTGCCTTTATAAATAGAGCGCTAGCCAATAATCGTGGGATACGTACTACCAAACTTTAGGGCACGCGTCGCCGTTTCTTTTGTGCAAGTGCAAGGTCAATTTACACTATTTGTCTATATGTCATCATTTCATCATACAGAGATTGCATTATTCATGAATCTATGTACTTGTTTTGTTGAAAACAAAATATTTCAAAAAAAAAATTACAAAAAATGTGGACAAGGAGTCCCCTAGGGAATGTACAAACAACCCCTTAAACCCACATAAACATATACAAAAGCTCAATACATAAAGAAAACGGGGTATTAAGGAGGATTTTGATGAGTGAGCCCAAGTAGTAACCACGAAAGTTGAGATTTGGGTTTAAAGATTCGCATATTATTCTTTTTCCCTCCTCTATTCATTTATTCTCCGTTTCCTTTCATTCCAAAATAGCAAACATGATGCTTCTCCACAAACATGTCATCTTCTCCATGCAGCCATGTGTAATCATCTCTATACCAATCAAGTGTTCCTCTTTCCTTGTGAGAATCACACGATCCCAAATTGAGTTAACACCTCAAACCAAAGAATATCGAAAAAGAATGATGTATAAGGAAGTGATCAATGTCCTCCTCTGCCTTGCAACATAACTTGTACCAATTTGATGAAAGGCAGCAATTAAGATGCTTCTTTCATCAAAATACAAATATTAACCTCACCATAAGCAACCAACCACGCGAACGCTAGCACTTTAGCAGTTCCGATTTCCCAAATGAATTAAAATGCTGCAAAAGTATGCAGAGAATAAAAAACTAAGGGCAGTGGAGTATGACTTGCAAGAGACCTTTATAATGACTACTAATTTTTTCTCTCATGTATGTGAATGAAGAAGACAAAAATTCTATTGGAGTCGTACGTATTCTGCATATGGTCCGAGAATTAAATAAATGAAAATTTGTTTCTTCCCCGTGCAAAGGACATTTGAGAGATGGCTAATGAAGCCATCTTAAGACGAGAAGATTCGATGAGATAGAAGAGTTCCGCTAGTAAGTGCTTATGCAAAGCTAATGTAGATTGCACTGATCATGTTTTACTCCACTGACCAGTGGCTCGATTCTTTGGACCTTGTGTCTTGGCACTTATAGCAGGAAAGAAATGAAAGAGCTTTCTTGCACTCACACTGTTTCTTTAGGAATGAAAAGCCCTTCCACAGGATCAGCAACTTCTAATAAATTTCCTGATACTTTGTTCATGATTATACATAGATGGATCGATTTGTATATATAATGTGAACATATAATATACACCCCTATTTTGGGACTTTTAAATACCTTTACTTGTCAAAATAAAATGGCATATAATCAAAAGTGGTTCCGTTTGATGCACCAACTAAAGAGACAGATAAGACAATTTTATCGCAACCCAACAAGATTTAAAAAAATCGCGCCTGCTAGGTGGGATTGTCTTATTCCACAACTTAGAGTAAGGAATTTACTGGGATAAGTAAAATCCCATTTCAAGTTCTACCCGAACTAACACAAACATAGCCCTCTTATCCGTCACATCAAATGGGGACTGGGGTTATAAATGGTTTCTTCATTTGAAAGTGCGAGAAAAATTGGCTAGTTAAATTTATCTCTTCACTTCACAACCACATCAGAATTTCAGTAGCTAACTAAAACAAAGTACTAGGAGTGAGATGCCTACATATATCAACTTCTCTCGCATCAAAGAAGCAAGCATAAGGGTTGAATCACAAAGCACTTTGAAACATTGAATAAAAGAAAAAATATACCTGAAGCAGATAACTATGCAGCCAATCCAGTGTTTGTGGAAATGTTGTAGCTGATATGTTAGCAACTGTTAAACCCTGTTCACAAGAAGGAAAGGATTGATTAGTGCTCTGGATTGTAGATAACTAGTTTGCTGTATGGTAATAGGTTTGAATAGTGTTAGTGCTTTGAATGTATTGTGATACGTTGATTTGTGAGCTGGTTTAGTGCTCTGTATTGTGATAGTGAGCTGGTTTAGTGCTCTGTATTGTGATAGGTTTATTACTGAGCTGGTTTAGTGTTATGTAAGTTGATGTAATAGATTGGTTAGTGGGCTGGTAGAGTACCCACAATTTCATATATATATATATATACGCCTCAAGGCACACCTCGAGGCAAATCAGCAAGAAAACGCCTTGAGGGTTAAGCCTCCGGGGTAGAAATTGAGGCTTACGCCTCTCGGGTCTGAGGCGCACCGCCTTGAGGCGTTTACAAGCGGGGCGGTGAGGCGGTCGGTTTCAAGTGAGGGCAAAAAAAAAGAAGAAAAAAAAAGGTTATGTATAACACTTAAAAGTTAAAACAGAGAAAAAACATTCAAAACCCTAAATTACTTCTCTCTCTCATTTTCCTTCTCCCGACCAACTACGAAGCTTCTCCCAACCACTCCGCTCCTTCCGACCAAGGTAAGCCTATCCTCCACTTTGCTTTTGTTTTGTAGTTGGTTTTTACCCCATTTTCTGTGTCGGCCCCCTTTTTTTTACTTTTTTACAAATCTCTCTTCTGACCAAAGTTTTATAAGTTTTTAACCCTTTTTTTATAATGTTTAGCAAGAAATCTTGTTTTAAACTTAGCTTATTTGTTTTTTTAAACTTAGCCTTATAAGTTTTTTTATGGTTCTAAACTTAGCTTGATATGCTTTTTTTAACTGAACTGAATATATTTTAACCAACTGATATATTTTTAAAAACTTAGCTTTATTTGTAATATATTTCACTGTTTTTTCAAATCCTCTGTTTTTTATATATTTCACTGTATTTAATAAACTGAACTTAATATGTTTTTGAATTTTTTTTTATTTTTTCGGTTGCAAACTTAGCTTGAAATTCACTGTTTAAAGGTTAAAGAGTTGCTGTTTTTTTAAATTTAAAAAACAGCTTCTTTATTTTTCTAAATTATGTGATGTATCTTAATTTATATTTTGTTGTAGTTCAATTATGTCAAGAAAGGATACGGCTTGGAAATATGGTACGGAGATCGACAATGGGAAAAGGTATGTATGTATTCAATGCAATTATTGCAATAAGGTTGTAAAGGGGCGTCAAAAGAATGAAAGATCATCTTGCGGAAACGGAAAAAAAATGTTAAAATATGCGCGAGTTCCTCCGGATGTGAGCGAGGAAATTGAAGAGTATATGAAAAACAAATTGGTTAGAAGAGATTTGAAGCAAAGGAAAAAAAGGAATGGATTGGTAGTGGTGCATATTACACCGGTAAAAGTCAATCCATCAAAGGATGGTTCAAACAAGTAGTATAGCTAGGGGATTAGGGGACCTGTGGATAAGTTTGTGGTTGACCTCGACAACGAGAGTTGTGAGGACGAACCCATACCAAAACCTGGAGAAAATACATGCCTTGATATTGGTAGATTTTTCTTTGAAAATGGTCATGCTTTTCATGTAGCCAGTAGTCCATCTTTTATTAATATGGTGCGGTCAGTTGGAAAGTTTCTCCGCAGTTGAAATCTCCTACCGCATATGAGCTTAGCACGTAGATATTGGATGAGGAAGAAAGACGTGTCAAAAAGATTGTTGATGACGTGAAGAAAATGTGGATGCAAACAGGGGTGTTCATATTATCTAATGGAAGGATATTCGAGGTCAATATTTGATAAATTGTCTTATTAATAATCCACATGGTACGGTTTTCTTGCACTCAGTTGATCCATCGGATGCGGTTAAGGATGCAAACTTGTTGTTTAAGCTTCTTGATGGTGTTATTGAGGAGGTGGGGGAGGATTTAGTCATTCAAGTCGTAATCGATAATGCATCAAATTATAAGGCGGCGGGAAAGTAGTTAATGGAGAAGAGGGCACGTTTGTGGTGGAAACCATGTGCCGCCCATTGCATTAACTTGATATTGGAGAAAATTGAAGAGTTTTCGCAATACAAGAATGCCTTGATAAAGTCAAAGAAGGTATTAATTTATTTCAAAGAATGCCTTGTGCTCCTAAATGGACTAAATCGAGTTGGAAAAAGAAAGATGATGGGAAGCAAATAAAAAAAAATCATTTTTGCAGGATAGGACTTTTTAAGGTAGTATGACATATGCACTTCGGTGCACAAAACCTCGTGCGAGTGTTTTGAGGATGATTGATTCAAAAAAGATGCCGAGTAGGATTTTATTTATGGTGCCATGGACAAAGCAAAGGAGACTATAGCAGAAAATTTGGGAGGAGATGAAGGGTCTTATGGGGAGATATGGAGCATCATTGATACTAAGTGGGAGTTCCAATTACATCGCCATTTGCATGCAGCGGCATATATTCTTAACCTCCATTACCAATATGACGAGAACTACTCTAATCATTCGGAAATTAAATTGGGTTTGTTGATTTGAATGGAAAAGCTTATTCCGTATGAGCAAGATAGATTGAAAGCGGATTTACAAATTGATGATTTCCGGAATAGGAAGGGTTTTTTTGCGTTTGGCCAAGCGAAATCAAGTTGCAAATTGCGTAGTCCCGGTAAGTGAATTTTTTAGTTAAGCAGTGCTTTCAATTAATATCATTAAATAAACTTTTAATCTAAATTTTACTTTAATCTTGTTTTAGCATATTGGTGGATTCAATATGGAGACGGAACTCCATAATTAACTAGTTTTGCGGTGAGAGTTTTGAGTCTTACGTGCTCTTCATCAACATTTAACCGCAACTGGAGCACATTTAATCAAGTATTCGTTTGTTGAAAATTAAATTAAGTAAATGTTGTTAAACAAGTTTATTATTTAATGACTATAAAATTATTATTTATAAAAATTATACAACTCCAGACAAAAAAAAAAATCAATTGCCAACAAAGAGGCTAAACTCGTTGGTATATATAATGTACAAGAAGAAGTTGCAGACGAAGTTTTTGAAAAAGAAGGCAATTGAGGATGAGGATCATTTGGTTATTGATCATCTACTGTCGGATGATGAGTGGGTTGCGGGGCAAGATGATGATTCTCATTTGATGGATGCCTCGGTGGTGACTGATGCCTCGGGAGTGACTGATGATGTAACCAGGGGAAGGGAAACTATGAGGCGTGAACGTGCACTAGGGCTGGCAAAATGGGTTTACAAGAAAAAAACTGTCCACTATCCACCCTAAATTATACAACTTTGGTCCCGTGATTCTTTCGACGAGTCAAAAATGGGTTCAATGTTCCACAACGTCAGATTGAAGTGAATTGTTTGCAGGTCACAAAGGGTAAAGACGAGTCAAGAACACAGAAATAGATGAAATCGATTTCTAGTTAGTTGTCATGTCTTCCATTCGTTCTCCATTAACTATTCCAATGCTTAGGGACCCTATTTCTAGCTATGGAAAATTTCAAATCGCAGAACAGCAGCACACATACGGAGCTGAAAAAAAGGACAGGGGGAAGGGTTGACCCAAACCGACCCGATTTCAACCCAATCCAAATCCAACCCGACATATGTATTGACCCATTTATGAACCGCCCATAATTGATCCGAACCATTTCTGATTCGCCCACATCCGTCCATAACCGTCCATTTGTCGGATCTAACGTGCACGAGGGGAACAAGGAGGAAAGAGGAAGAATTCACAATTGGACATTTTAAGAAAGGGTTAGTATTAATTTTTTTTTCCTTTCTTTAAGATTAAAGAATTATATTAAAAAGTTACATACTCATTTATATACCTTATCTTATAAATAAAGGAAAGGGGCACTTGGTGGATGAAGAAAAAGAATTTGTGGATGTTAACTCCGGTGATGACGATAATGAGACGACCATTAGATATGATGATGATTCCATGGAAAATCCTCTTAGCGATGATGGTGATAGTGGGGGGATGCTGGATTACATCCACTATTCAAGACATTGGATATGCATGACCTATTATTGTTCTAGTAGTTAACTTGAGGATGCATCGGGTTTTTTTATGTTTTTATGATGAAACGTTATGTTCATCTCCAACTTTATTGGTTATGTTGTAATGACGACGCACCTTATGTTTTGTTGGTTGCTTGGATTTAATGATTATGGACCATTTTGCATTATTTAATGTATTAGCTTATTTTTGGGTGAATTTATTAGACTTTTTATATTATTTTATCTGGGTTTTTTGGGGGGTGAGGCGTCCTCACGCCTTTTTAAACATTGGGTTGAATACCCTATGGCTTATTCGATTATGTAAACGATATGTAAGTTAATGCAGAAAAATATGTTGGTTAATGTGAACATGACCCTATGATTTATTCAATACCCTATGGTTCAGTAATACGTAAGTTACTGTAATAGGTTGGTTAGTGGGCTGGACGAATGTCCCAGTCATGCCGTGACGGATTGCAATGGGTGGGCTAGATAGGGCCCAAGATGGTAATAGTAATTGGGTCATGTTCAGGATATGCAGGGTAGCTTAGAGGGCTTCCTACCATTGGATCCTGGTGATCAACTAGAGTAGAGTATCGAAGGGTTTCGTTGTTTGAATTATACATTCCACGCATGGAGTTTAACACTGAGATGTTTGGGATTTTACTGCTAGGCCTTGGTGGCATTCTGTAGGCATTTATGTTAGAAGGAATGCGTTGATGGTAAGCAGCAATGTTTCGATTAATGGATAGGTAGCAATAGTTTCGGTAGCTCTGGTACAGGAGGCAGAATTATCCAAGGGTTAAGGATTTTTTTCAGATAACATCCTTGTGTGGGTAAAGTCTACCTTTCTCGTCAAGATTTCATGTGATAGGCAGTGAATTCCTTTCGTTGTACCTAAGAGTTAGCATATTGCCTTTCTTCATAGCGGGCTGGATGGGTTTATTATTGTTACCTTTATATAGTGAGAACGGCATGACTTTTATTATAAATGCATCTTATCTCTGATTGGGATCATGTAGAAAGTTTCATGCCATGGGTCTAACCCAACTTGCCTTGATTACTGTTTTAAGTCTGAGGCCTCAGCATTTCTCAGGAGCTATTCTACCATTTCAGTCATTCTAGTCTTTACCTTTTTAAATGGGTGTCGAGAGTTGCACTCTCATATTTTTATTTTTCACATTTTTGTATGAACTTTTGTTCATGGGCCCTTTGGTGGGTTCCATTGTTGTTTTGGAGGTTATATTTTTTATTTATGGATTGTGGAATGGGATCATTGTGGTTGGATCATATTTCCGGTTTTATTCACTTATTATCATGTTATTGTCATAGATTATTAATAATACATATCGCATTCTTAAAATGGTATTTATTGTTTAATAGCCTTAATTTATTATGCCCAAGGTTGGCCACCTTATATGTGAAAATTAGGGGTGTCACAACTGGGTTCAACTCGTGCAAGTTAAATACTTATTGTGGAGTTATATCTAAACCCTGAAGTTAGTCCTGTTTCATATAGCGCAATCCTGCAATACATCCATCTATAATAGCATTGACTTCCTTATAAAAAGAGTACCCAATTCCTTACAAAAATGACTACCTTTTTAGCTATATTTCATGGTGAATTTCTTACTTACTATTAAATTTTAACCAAAAACCAGTTAACCTTAACACAATGGATATCTTTCTTTGGGATATGAATAAAGGGATTGAAGGAGGTAAAAGGCATCTTTCTTGTGGAGATGTGTTGTATTCGCCTTGTTATGGCACATTTGGCTCGAAAGGAATAATAGAATCTTTGACGAGAAAGAGGAGAGTAAAGAAAGGGTTTGGGAGAGAAAAATTTATAGCGGCGTGAGCTTCACTTTTGAACTTAAAAAATTTCTACTGGAAAGGAGGCTATATCCGCTGACACTTTTAGGGGATGGGTCAATGTTTGTTGGAGTTACTTTGATGGGCTGCTGAAATTTTCTTCTAGTTTTGACAGCATCAGGATATATAACAAGATCAACGAATATAGGGAATTGTGCTGATTGTGTTGCTGTTTACCTCCTGGGATGGCGGATCGTATTGGAGAAAGATTTTTTCAGTCACAGTATCTTAGTACAATTTATTATTCTTTGTTGTTTCCTTAATACTTAGGTGGACAAAATGTCTACGTATATTGTGGCCTTGTCCAAATATAGTAACCATGTATCGTTTTAATTTAAGCTATAATAACTAATCTCATTCCGATCCAAAAACAAAATCACAATCAAGGCCTCGAGGGTATTTTAGCAATTTTCCATTTTCTGGACAAGGGTCGTGGTGGTGGCCCATGGTACTTACTTTCCTAGAAAATTGATTCTTCAATTTAGAAAGTAATAAAATTTATTATCCATATTTGCAAGTGCCCAACCTTGGAGTCTCAGGAGTTGGTCTTGCCTCTTTCTTTAATTCCTGTACTTCAAACGCTGCAATGGAATTCAAAATTACTCTTTTCTACCATAAGGATCCTAACATAATAAGTCCAATCATTTCCTTCAAACAGAGTCAGATCCAGCAACCCAAAAATACCAACAAATAACAATAGACGATATACTGATCACCAGCCTCTATAAGTCCTTACCGTGCCTAATTTGTCCCCAAACCTTTACACCTTTTACAGATCCTAAATCCCAGTATCTTTAAAAAAAAATGTTACAAAAAAATCCGTGCTCAATACCCTATTTTTCTCCTACCCACCATCTTTTTTTTTTTAAAGAGAACTTATTGGAGAGTGCTCAATGCCCTATTGTCTTTGACTCTTTCTTTAATTCTTGTACTTCAAATGCTGCAATGAAATTCGCAATTCACTCTTTTCAATCATAGGGATCCTAAGTCCAATCATTTCCTTCAAACAGACTCAAATCCAGCAACCCAAAAGTACCAACAAATAACAATAGACAATATACTGTACACCGTACTTCGAAGAACCTCTAAAAGTTCTTATCGTGCCTAATTTGTCCCCAAACCTTGCACCTATTACAAATCCTAAACCCCAATATCTTTAAAAAAAAAAAAATCAGCCGCAAATAAATCAGCGCTCAATACCCTATTTTTCTGCTACCCATCATCAATTTTTTTTTAAAGAGAACTTATTGGAGAGTGCTCCTAGCACTCCAAGAAAGAAAAAATTTACCTCAGTTTTAAGTAGTGATGAAATTTGCTGTTTTTTATGATTTGAACTTTAATTAATTTAAAAAGAAACAACAGTTTATCTTTTAACCTTCAGAAACAAACTAATCAAGAAAGCGGTCACCCTGGAAACAATACGGCATCGCCCGAATCGTGATGCATATCGGCTGATTCGGTTCGATACAGGCCTAAAAAGATACGTATCACGGGTTTGTATCGAAATCGTCAATTTATCCTTGGAATCGAGAGTGTATCGCGATTCGATACGTGAATCGCTTGATTCGCGATTCACTCGCAAATCAGTAACATCGGGACTGGGTCGGCTATTTCGGCACCAGAACGTAAAAACTGAAGAAAAAAAAAGTTATTTTTTTATTTTTCCTGGCCGAAAATCATTATAATAATGTTTAAAGACTTTTCAACCCATAAAAGAACAAAACCCTAGGTTTAAAGGTCACTTTCTCATTTTTCTTGTGCTCCCCACCATTATTATTCTGTCCACTTCTTTCAAACAGCACCTTTCTTGTCGTTTTTCTCGAGTTGTTGTAAAGAGAAGCTTCCACCCTATTTAATATCCTTTGTTTTTGTACTTTGGTAAGTAACCTGGTTTATTTATTTATTGTTTCTCACTTTCTGAACCTATTTAATGTCTTCCTACTTATTTATTAAGCTGTCTTTATTTATTTATTGTTTTGGTAGCTTTGATCTTTGATATTCCTCTTCATTTTTTTAGGAAATGACTAAAAAAAGAGAAACGTTGTGAGTGACCCCACATGGGATTTATTGTAAAAAGGTGAATGATAATAGATTGCATTTAAGATGTAATTTTTGTAAGGCTGCAAAATGGGGTGGTATTTTTGGAATGAAGCACCATCTTGCCCGTACGGGAAAAGATGCAAAAAGTTGTATTCAATGCCCCGAAGATGTTAATAAAAAGTTCGCAAAGATTTTAGGAGTAAATGAGGATGATTATAATGAAGAAGGTGGGCAACAAAATGAGGGTAAAGAGAAGTTTGAAGTTGAGCAAAATTTTAAAAAAGCGGAAGGGAACCATGATGCACATGTCATTAAAGGGAAGAGCAAACGAGGTGCTGTAAAACAAACAACTATAAATGCAATGTTAAAAAAGAGGGGCTCGGTCATTACTGACATTTGTAGATTTTTTTTATGGAATTGGTATAGTTTTTAATGTAGTAAAAAGCCCCTTGTTCACAAAGATGGAAAAATTAATTGGTGATTATGTTAAGGGGCTAAAGCCTCCGTCTTACCATAAGACAAGAGTTACTTACTTAAAGAAGGAAGTGCAAATGTTGAAACAAATTTGGAGAAATATAAACAAGAATGGAAGAAGACAGGGTGCACTCTTACGTCAGATGGATGGACCGATGGGAAATCAAGTCCTTAACTAATTTCCTTGTGAATAGCCCTCATGGAGCGGCTTTCCTCAAATCCTTGGATACTTCATTCGTCGTAAAGGATGCCGACAAACTATGTGAATTACTTGATTCGTTTGTTGAGGAGATAGAGGTTGAGAATGTGGTCCAAGCAATTACCGAAAGTGCATCGGCTTATGTTTTTGCCGGAGAAAAGTTAAAAACTACAAGGAAAATTTTATTTTGGTCTCCTTGTTTGGCTCACCTCATTGATTTATTGCTTAGGGATAGAGGTGATCTACCAATTTTTCGTGACACCATTAGAAAAGCAAAGGAGGTAACCATTTACATATACCGACATGCTTGGGTTCTTGATTTGTTTCGAAAATTTACAAAAAAGAAAGAACTTAAAAGGGCGGGGGTTACAAAATTTGCTACCTCTTTCTCGACTTCAAAGAGCTTTCAAAAGATGAAGAGTCCTCGTAGGCACGTGTTTGCATAGGAGGAGTGGACCACGGGACCATATGCACATAAGTTTGATGCCAAGCATGTTGAAAACATAATTTTAGGTGATAGCAAATTTTGGAAGGCAATTAAATATTGCTTGAAATGCGTTATCCCTCTCACTAAGGTTTTAAGGCTTGTAGATGGTAATTTGAAACTGGCAATGGGATACATATATGAAGCTATGGATAGGGAAAAGGAGGCAATTGTAAAAAAAAATCAACTATAAAGAGGCAAGGTACCGAAGAATATGAAAAATTATTGATACAAGATGGGACATGCAACTCCATCAACCACTTCACGAGGCGGGTTACTTTCTCAACCCAAGGTAACTTTTTATCATAAGTTGAATTTGTATAATATGTTTATAACTCGTCAATATGCCAATCTTTTCTAACATGATGCATGCATGTGTATAATTTTTTTAGATTCCAATATAGCGAGGGATTCAATGCGGATAGGGAAGTCAAGAGAGGGTTGTACCAAACCATAGAGCAAATGTATCCTAATGGTGAGGGCAAAATCGCAATTGCTGAACAAATTGAGAGATTTCGCAGGGCAGAAGGCTTATTTGGGGTGAGCATGGCTGTCTTGACAAGAGATGAGACACAACCAGGTAATTAGTTACTTTTTTGGCTTCATTTTGCCCCTGTTTTGGCCTATTTATATTGCTGTTTTTGGGCCGCAGTTTGCTGCTTTTTTTACCTCATTTTGCCCCTGTTTGGGCCACTTTATATTGCTGTTTTTAAGCAGCTGTTTGCTGCTTTTTTTGCCTCATTTTGTCCCTGTTTTGGCCACTTTATATTGCTGTTTTGGAGCAGCAATTTTCTGATGTTTTGGAGCAGCAGTTTGCTACTCTTTTAGCCTCATTTTGCCCCTGTTTTGGCCATTTTATGTTGCTGTTTTGGCCTCTTATTTATGTTGCTGTTTTGGCCTATTTATTCTAGGCATATGGTGGGAAAATTATGGAGAAGAGTGCAAGGAACTCCAACGATTGGCAATAAGAGTACTAAGTCTCACTTGTAGTGCCACGGGATGTGAGCGAAATTGGAGCACGTTTGACCATGTGCACTCGAAGAAAAGAAATAGTTTGGAGCAACAAAGATTGAATGCTCTTGTTTTTGTCAAGTACAACATTCAACTTGAGATGAGATTATTGAAGCGATAACAAAGGGGTGAGACCATGGTTCAAAGTCAAGATCGATACCGTGATGACACGGCCGAGTTGACTAGGTATCGGTACCCACCGATCCGATTCCGAGTTACGAATTCAGTTTTCGATTATTGGTGTGAATGGATCCTATATCGGTAATTTCTCGATAGTATAGGCTCAAATCGGTGATATTGTGGTAGAATCGGCCGATATCAGCGATATCACAGTAGTATCAGCCCATATCGGTGATATATTGACCGAGATGGTATAAGTTACTAAGCATTGATCTCTCTATCTCAACTTCTAACTCCAATTGATCTCTATTTTTCATCCATATCACGATCAAAGCAATCGCAGTATATGATGTTTCGTGTTCGCAAATCAGATTTTTTGGGTTAAATCTCTCATTTCGTATCTCCCATTTAACCTTCTTTTTTGTATTTACTTAATTTAATTTGTATTAAAATGTATCATTATTCATCTATCCTTAAAGTGTATGATTATTTATACTATATATATCCTTAATTAGTAATAGGTACTATTGTAACATTAACGAAGAATATATAACTAAAGATATACTAGTTTGGACAATGTTATGCATACTAAATGATGATTAAGTATAAACAATTAGATAATGTTATGCATATGAAATGGTGATTTTGTACTTGTCTAATTGAGCCATATTATTATTCTTATTTTTCTAAACTTTTCAAAAAAAAAATTCGAATTTTTTTGAGTTCTCTAATCAGTGTATAGTTGCGTATCGCGTGAGACCGATACCGATACCGAGTCAAAAATTGAACGTCCGAGTCATAGACCGATACCGTGACTTTGAACCATGGGTGAGACATATGATCCAATTTGTCTATCGGATATGGATTTCGATGATGAATGGACAACCGAGAAGGAAGATCCATGTCTCCCCGATGACCACTCGTGGATGTACATGAATGCTTCTAAGAGGAAGGAAGTAATAACAAAAGGGAAGGAAGTAATAACAAAAGGAAGCGAGGTATAGTTTTTTAGTATATTTATTTTGGAACTATTAACAAAAGTAACTAGTAAACTGCATCAAAATGAAGTAATTAATGTATATTTTTGCATGTTATTTTCATATAGGACCAAGGAACCTGAATGCTAGGAGGAAAAGAAAATCGGTTCGTGTTGATGAAGATGATGCTGAAGTTATTGATAAGGAGGAGGAGGAAGAGGACGACGACGACGAAAGAGAAGAGGAGAGAATCGGTGTTTAAGATGATGATGAAGACGATGATGATAATGAACTAAACATTGAGGAGGAGGAGGAGGAGGAGGAGGAGGAGGAGGACGAGGAGGAGGAGGAGGAGGATGATTTAGGAATAATTAGACGAGTGATCAAGATGATGACTTTTTTGGATATATTTTGGATTTGGGTCATTATTTTTTGGATACTATTAAGGTATCATCATCATAGTTGAGGATGACACCATTACGATACCTTAATAGTTACATAGTAAATCTAAATATGACTTGAGGATTCTCTTTTTGATATGACTTGTGGAAAAATTAGAAGTTTAAATCATATTATGTTGTATAATTGATTGTAAAGTGTTTTCTATATTTTTATTTAATTTTTACAATTTTATTTGTTTTGTTTTTGCCGTATCATACGATACGTATCGCGATACAATTCACGATATATAGGGTTTTCGATGCACGATACGTATCACGATTCAACAACTATATGTTTGACAAAACTTGTAGTCATTGGAAACACACCTATTTGGAATAGTTGGTATGAATAAATGAACCGAATATTATTCTTTTCATTCATAGTAGGCCAGGATATTAATACCGAGCGTAACCACAGCATATGTTTATTCTATTTACAATTTATATGCAATTATATTCTTTGACGAAACATCCAAAAGCCTAATGGATACTCCACATGAGGGAAACTTGATAAAACCCATGTTGAGGCCCAATGGCCAAGGAAAACAGGTAAGAATGACATACCTGTGAGTTGAATGAGCAAAGATAGTCCTGAATGGTTTTCAAATTGCTTGCTAGTTTATCTTTGTCCTGATAAAGACAGAAAGAAAATCCAATCTCGTTACTAGTGCACGGACATTATTAATTAAGAGCGTAAAGTCAGTTTTGAGTTATAGGAATGGCTGATTAGCAGAGAAGAGGATACAGAGAGAACAATAAAGAGGTAGTAAATAGCTTATATGATAGAATCACATAAATGGACTCGCAACATAAATACTCTTAATTCATTCAATAATAGCAATAAGCCCTGTATTCTTTAACATTCCTCCTCAAATTGGAGCATGTTAAACACAAATGTCAAAATTGTCAAAAAAAGTAGTCAACAATCAAACAATCATACCAATTTAGGCAACACAATTTAAAGCCATCAACAAAGACAAACAAATGGCACAACAAAATTTCAGTGTCACCAAGGGGACAAGGGGTGTACATTCAGAGACACCAAACAACAAAGGTAACTCCATCACTCATCAACAAAGAAACCTACAAAATGCTTATCAAAAGAGGGGTGCTTTTAAACACCTACAGGCAAAGGAATTGTTTCATCACTAATCAACACAGGGTCCAATTTTGGCCCATCAACAAGAGCTAATAAACAACTCAAAAAGGAAGATGATAAACATCCATAGTCGGTAGCACACCGCAACGTCAACACTTGTGATTTGTTGCTTCTTTATGACCATCCGAGATAACACGATTCAAGGACATCCATCCATCCTATATTCTTTAAGTTGGAAAAATGCCAGAAGGTGAAGATGGGCTACTGGGCCTTTCATTTCAGACAATCTGTTGGAGACAGATCATTGGGAAAATGCAGCATATTTTTTTACATATAGTTTCTTTCAGAAAGTTTAAACCAGTGTTAGGTAGAACGCAAATTGTTTCGGTATGTGGAATGGGAACGCAGTACGCTATACAAACTATACATGGTACAATAGGGATAGACTAACTTAGATCATATTGTTTACATGAGTTCAGCTAATTCTAAATACTACATACTACCGTTACTAAATTGTTAATATAACTAACATCATATAATATTGTTAAGGTGCACAAGTTTTTTATTCACGAAGTAGATTTACATACTAAAACTATTCATATACATGTCGAATAATATGGATACATTTTGATTTTTACTCTTAAAATAAAATAAAAAGGGAGAAATACAATAATTTTTTAGTATATCCAATTCTATTGCATCAATATAGAAGTGTACCGTATTTTGGAATGTGCGTAACAATACATGCATTGCTAGAGTATAAGCATTCTTTGATAACTATGTTTAGAAAAATGATGTAAATTCTTTCTTCTTATTTCTTCCTCTCTTGTATGTATGAAAGACACTTGTCCTTCAATTTAATTTTCTTCGAATATGATAAGATTTCCTGTTTCAAATTCAATAAAAAAAATGGTTTATGTTATCAATCGATGTTGTGTAGTTAAATATGACATATGCCGATCAAACGTTGTAGGACTAATTATTAGAGGGGTTCAAAAAAGTGATTGGACCAATGGACATAACCGAGCCGAGCCAAACCATTTTTCAGTTTTTTTTCTTAACCGGTCGGGATTTTTTTGGGCAAACGGACATAGTCGGTCCAGTCCACGGTTTCCTGGCTCAAAACCAGGGTTTGAACCGACCCGGACAGAGTTTATATAATGTATGTATATATATATATATATATATATATATATATATAATCTGTTTGTGGGCCCTTGATACTAATAACTAGTCTGAACCTAAGTACTATAACGAAGAGAAAAGAACTTATAAATAGAAAGTAAAAAACAAAACGCTAGGTTCCTAACCTATGCTCAACCTCAACTCTCTTAGCTGCTGCCGACCTCCTCTAAGATCCATTGCTGCTGCCAATCACGACAGGTAAGTACTCTCTCTCGTCTCTGCATATATATTTAGTTATTTAAACATGTTGTCGAGTTCTAGTTATTATCTCTATTTATCTATATATAGTTATACATGTCTACTTTTAATTTGAACAAGAATCGATCATGTGGTGTTGCTTCTTTACAGATTTTGTTTGTTTGTGTAATATTGAAGTTGCAACAGATTATGTTGATGGTTGATGATTATGGTTTAAAAATTCATTGGGTTGAAGTTTATTAGTTGATTAGTTGCACTGAAAGTTAAATGCACATGTAAATTTGATATTTATAAATTTTCAATTGTTTGAAAAAAGTAAGCCCAGGTAATTTTTTCGGTTCGATCTCAATCCATTTTTTTAGAGGACCGACATAATCGGTCCGGTTCATGAAAAATCTCAAAAAAACCGAACCAGACCGGACCACGAACACCCCTACTAATTATTGTTATGAAACAGACATGTGTGGAATCCTGAATATATTGTGAGCCCCACAACAATTAAAAGGCCTTTTTACTCCAGGGAACGTGTCTAAATCAATGGACATAAGCTTCATTTATGTTTCTTTAAGATTTGTATGCTACCAATTCGAACCCCGACAAGATTTGTATGCTACCAATTCTAACCCCGACGTAAACACTACACACAAAGCGAAGAAGAACAAGAACAAAAAAAATTCAATCTCTCAAGCCAAACAAAGCTTCAATAAAAATCTCTTAAATTTATACTGGTAACTAAATTAATTATATATATCCTAATTAATAGCAGATCTAGGAATTTTTTGGCCATAATAAATAGCCAATTATATAACGCCTCAAAAATATCTCCTATAATATATCCTAATTAATAGCAGATCTAGGAATTTTTTTTATTTTTATTTTTTTGGGTGGGGGGAGCGGGGGGGAGGGGGAGAGGAGCGCGCAAATACACATTTGTTAGGGTAAAAGAAAAATTGCCCGGCTACCTGTTTTGTCACAGAGATAATTGTTAGAAATAAAACAAAGGCAATTGTCACGTGCAGTCACCGTGACAAATGCTTTTAGGAACAAAAACATAGTCAATATACTCTTCCAAAACTGTCATGAACTTTAAGCGTGACAAATGTTTATGAGGATTGAAATATCAACCCAAAGTTTGTCAAGGACAAAGGCCATGACAAATTTGCCCAGATTTTGTCACAAACAAAAGCCGTGGCAAATTTATCGATTTTTTCAAAGGCAAAGGCCGTGACAAAACAAATCAGTCACAGGTATACTCCGTTATCCGTAAATAGCAATAATGATTCGGAAAATTCTGAACACTCGAGAGGGGCAGCCACCCCCCTCGGCCCCATGTAGATCCACCCCTGGCTACTATATTATTATTATTATTATTATTATTATTATTATTATTATTATTATTATAATTATAATAACAATAATAAAAGACCACATATTCCCAACCCTAAATCCAGAATTCACTAAGCCCAATCGTTCTCTCCCGCTTTGAAAAAGCTCATCCACGAGCTTTCAAGAAAAATGCAAAAGCCCGTGGCGCATGAACAAATACTTGGAATATTTTGGTCTCCTTAGTTTCGACCTAATAAATTAGTCTTCAAATCTTCCGAGGCCAAGATATTTTCTTTGTTCCTTGTGTGGAAAATATAAAGTCATCATTTGATGATGCCAAAATCTGGATGACCTTAGACTTCACCTAGTGTGAAATGCGAGTGAGCTGGACTTGAAAAATAAAGACAACAAATGAATTTGACACAAGTATATAACATGGTTTAGCCCAAAGTATTAGGCCTACATCCACAAACGAAAGGTTCCAGTCTCTTATATTAATCAAGGGCCAAAGGCCATGTTACAAGACTGAGTTATAAATGACCGAAGGTCAAATACAAGTGCCAGAGGGTGAGAATTGCCAGCACAGCAAGAAAGAGATATATAGAATTCCATTATCTTGTCCCTGCACTCTGCACTTTGCTTCTGACTTTAGTATTTATAGTCCTGGAGTGAAACTGCTTGGGCTTTAGGCGGGAAGAATGTATTGATTGTAGTGGTCGGGAGCCATTAATGCTCTCCTTATCCGAGGGTTTGTCAAAGCCATAAATGCTCACATTCTCTAAGGGCCTGCCATGCATTAATTGGGTCACCTGGGGCTATGGGGCTATGGCTCTCGGCGACACTGTTATGATCAAGGTTCTAAAAGGCATGAGGCTTGGTCGAGGCTTAGAGGTCGAGGCTCAAGCCTTAAGAGCCTAGGAACGCCTAGGCGAAGCCCAGGTGTAAAAAGGCGTTTTCCTTTTTTTATTATTTTAATTATTCTAAGGCTAGTAATATAACATAATACATACCATAATTTTGAAAATGTATCCTTATGTTTGGTAGCCATCTTTCTCATATGCATGCTCCATAATCAATATACAATCTGAATTTCTTAACATCTAATAAGCAATATACAAAATGTATTTTTCATAATTCAATAATCAATATCAATAATCGATAATCAATCAAAATACAAAATGATTCAATATAAGAAATGGATTCATCACCTTTCAAAATGAAACAAATAGACTGTCGGAAGTCAGTCAGCAATGTTAGGTTCTTTTTTTTGGATAGCAGAGAGATTTGGGGAGAGGTTTGGGATTCTGTTTGCCTTTTGATTGTTTTGGACGAGATATTGATCCCGTTTGTTAAAAAAATCTTTAAAAGGCTATATCGTTACCAAGGTTCTAAAAAACGCGGGGCGTGATCTAGGCGTGGAGGTCAAGCCTTAAGCCTTTGAAGCCTAGGCGGGCCTTGGCGTAAAAAGGCGTCAAAAGGCGTTTAGGCCTTCTTAATATATTTTAATATTTTTTAACCATAACAAGGCTATTAAAAAACTAAAATTGTACATATCATAAAAATATGTCTGAATATTTACAAATTAAAGTACTATTTGATTATTTTGGATGAGATAATGGTCTGGTTTGTAAAAAAATTCTTTAAAAGACGATATTATTTCACTAAAGCATTGTTCTTTTTAGAAAAAAAATGCGCCTTAAGGGTTTTACCAAGAATAAGGCGTGAAAAACTTAAGGCGAGGCGTTTCTCCCAAGCCTCAAGCCTAGGCGTGCCTAGGCGGAGCCTAGGCGGGTTTTTTAGAACAGTGATCGTTACACTAAAGCATTTTTTTTTTAAAAGTGCATCTTAAGCCTTTTACAAAGAATAAGGTATAGGCGTTGCGTTTCTTCCAAGCCTCAAGCCTAGGCCCACCTTTTAGAACACTGGTTATGATCAGACATTTGAGGAAAATTTGAGCCACGGGTGGAGGATGGTTCTATAGGCTCACTTGGGATGTGGGTAAGTGTTCGAGGCTACGGTCCATTTGGCATACCCACTTGTTGATGATGGGAAGACTTTTGCAATGAACTTGAGATGCTATTAGAAGGGAAACGGGTCCTTGGACTTTATTATGAATGTGTCCTTGGACTCCATTATGGGTTCTGAGTTATATGTCCATGGTCTTCCATTCTCCTTGGACTCTTGAGGTGGATTGGGCCTTGAATAAGTGCAATGCCAAATTTATAAATATCAGCTGCCTCCCAATTTTCATAGGACGATTTTGATCATGTGAAAATTTAATATACATCCAGCACTGAGTGGGAGTACTTGATCATTATCAATTGATGGAACAACCTATTAAGATTTGCCAAAATATCAAAAATGGAGTTAAGACAATATGTTAGTACAAGGACAATGTGTAAGTACTAAGTAAAAAATAGTTCGAGGGCAATGTCTGAGGACTGAGTTAAAAATAGTCCAAGGACAACGTGTGATGTCTGAAGACTGAGTAAAAAATAGTCATAGCACAATGTCTGTGGACTAAGTTAAAAATAGTCCGAGGATAATGTTTACGAACTGAGTTAGAAATTGCCTGAGGGCAATGTCTGAGGATGAGTAAAGAATAGTCCGAGGACAATGTCCGACGACTGAGTTAAAAATATAGTCTAAGGACAATGTATGAGGACTGAGTTAAAAATAGTCCGAGGACAATGTATGAGGAATGAGTTAAAAATAGTCCAAGTACAATGTTTGAGGATCGAGTTAAAAATAGTTCAAGGTCAATGTTTGAGGACCGAATTAAAAATAATCTGAGGACAATATGTGAGGACTGAGTTAAAAATTGTTCAAGGACAATATCTGAGGACTGAATAAAAAATAGTCCTAGGGCAATGTCTGAGAACTTAGTTTAAAATAGTCCGAGGACAATGTCTAAGGACCGAGTAAAAAATAGTCTGAGTAGTAAGTTATAAATAGCCCGAGGACAATACTTGAGGACCGAGTTAAAAATAGTCTAATGACAATGTTTGAGGATGGAGTACGTAGGAGGGGCTTAATGATAAGCCTCTCATTAAATTATTACATGAGATTAGAGATGATTAATATTAACAAAATTCCATGTGTTTATGTGACTGAGGTATTATTATGCGCGTCGGACATATCACACGTATTTGTGTATTATTTACGTATTAACTAGACAATATTCTAGTATTGAGAGTTTTGACATATGTTATGGGACACATGCCACTTAAAATAGGACATGTGTCACCACGGGTCATTTGACATGTGGCGACCCACTTGGGTTGGTTTTTGCTATAAATAAGCCTCACCCCCATACATTTGAGGAGGATCTTCTTGGGAGAAGAAGAGTGATTTTCTTGCCTTACGAGTTTTGAGAGAGTTTTAGAAAAGAGTTTTTGGAGAAGAGTTTTGAGATGAGTTTCTCCACCTCTCACCTCTCCGAGTTTCACCATAATGAGTTTTCCGGCGAATAGTACGAACCTACGAACTACGCTGACTTTGATTCCGACTGTGACGGATACGTACGCGCAACCGAAGTTGCTACGTACGCGCAACCGAAGTTGCTCAAGTCAAACACGTACAAAAATCGGGTATTTCCCCAAAATTAGACTACTCTCTTACATTTGGCGACTCTGCTGGGGAGGTATTCGTGATTTTTATTACGTAACGCCTCAATCGCGCATGAAAAAACTCGAATGAAAATGGAGAAAGGTGTTGATGGAATATATTTTTACTCATAAAGGAAGAAAATCTTCATGCAAAGCTGTTCCAAGCTTGTTCAGATAAGAACCTCAAACTCTCTCTTTGTAGTGTAGTCTCTTTCTTAAATCTTTGATAAACTGTCATGGCAAGCACTAAAATTCAAGAAAGACTACATAATTTATGTATTGCATAAATATTATGAAACATTATCATGCTTAATGGAATATGGTGATAATGGGTATAAAGATATATATGGAATGGGTATCCAGCTGCATAAACATGCGATTTCATGATTAATTCAAATCTGTCAAAGATATTTTATCTGTAGTTTTTATGTTCTCAATAAAGGGAAAGTACAAACCATTAAATGTTCCTGATATTTGGAAGATAACTTTAGCGTGTGGCAGCACACCTAAGTAGCAGTGCATTAGAAAAGACGTATGTATTTTAAAGTATAGTCAAAAGTCATCTGAAAAAGATAAAATATTGCCCGCTTCTAGCTATACATACTGTGCGCCAGTATTCAGACTATAAAGGTCAGGGCCATTTCAATCTCACTGTCATACCAAATACAACAGAACTTCTCTTTGTACTTCTTGAAAGTACCATCTAGGCAATAGTGTTTCTTAGGTCGACTGACCACCTCCCGTGATTTTTCCGATTAACCGAATGCCGATCCACCCTACTCCGGCTTACAAAACCACCAGGAATTTTAGGAGATCCTTCGTTTTCTTTTTGGGAGATAAATAGCTAACCCACCTAAACTGGAAGCTTTATTGACTTGCGATGGCAACGGTGATGCTCTGTGCCGCCGGTGGTTCCATGGTTGATCATTTTTGGGTTATTGATTGCTAGGTGGATTGGGCGCTGTTAATTTGGTTGACCATTATTGGGTTGTTGCGGGCTTGTTTGCTGCTGGTGCTAGAGCGGTGTGGGAGCGTCGATGGTTCTCCCCCAGTTCGGGCGTTGGACCATGGGCTACCATTTTTTTTAGCCGGATATCGGTTGCACCTTGCGACACCTGTTGGAATTTTAGTGCAGGGTTTCTTTTGGGTTGAGTTAACTCAGTTTGATCAATGGCCCCAGACCGCTGCACCTTGGAGTGGCGACAAAACTTTGGGAATATAAAAGATCATATGGGTTTTTCAAAATTCCAAATTAGAAAATGCGGGTATTTTGTTTTCAAACAGACACAGTGAGTTGTTGAAAGAGTAGTATCAAGGCTCTTGTTTTTAGAGATCGTTCTAATTTTTTATTTTTTATTATAGGTTCCTCTAAAGAATTATGATAAATTATGGTACGAGGCTATTTAAGTCAACTGATAAAAAAAAAAAAAATTGATTGAGTGAATGATTAATGGACATTGCTTTTTTGGTATGTACCCATAATAAGCCTACTCAGAATTAACATATAATTGAGAATACCTAAAAGCTTATTCAAAATCAAAACGTTGACTCACCAGAAAATTTTATGGCATCTCAGAGGTTTATACAAATGTTATTATATGCTTTAAGATCATATTGATCATGATTTCTTGAATTTATTTACAATAAATTTGGAGCTTTTGTATGCGATGAACCATGTCACCTGAGATACATTTATTGTGATTTGCCAGTATGATATTTCGCATGATATATTTGTATGTTATATTATAACAGAAAGTTAAAAAATGAGTTAGAGGGAGCGTAATGAACCTTTATCTAAATATCGAGACTTTAGAAAACATTTTGTAAATGTTATTTTATAGCAGGGGATCATGTTGAAACGCGACTAAAAATTTACGAAACACCTTGAGTATGTTTCACAGTTCAGAATTCACCTTGATATTTTACACTCGTGAGTTTGAAAGGACGTGTGCTTAAACGACATTAAAATTGTGCACGATCTACCTACGAGTATGGATGGTTATGATTCATTACACAAATATCTCCGGACTTTATTTAACTTTTATTTTATTACATCAAATAAAATAAAATAAAGGGGGCATAATGGGAATTGTACTCGGATATTTCCTTAGTTTTACTAACCATTTGCAATATTATAATATTGTGTCAGAAAGATATTATTTTGTCGAGGCTTTTGAATGAGCAGATATGAAGCAACACAAATATCAAGTCATTGTTCAAAGACATGATAGTTTGAGATACACCCCATGAAATGAAATAATTAGGTTGCTTTCATTTATTTTTTTTCGGGTGGGAGTTGTAAATGATATATGTAATTTATTTTATTTTATTGTATCTTGAGATAAGATAAAATAAATAAAAGGGGGCAAATGGATATTATAATGTAACGTAGCTCGTAGTCTAAAGCTTCTTTGACATCATCCACGCCAAGGTTAGACTGATGAATCTTCATAGTATAGTAACGTCCAAGTGGATCATTACAAAAGCTTCTTCAACTTCTTTCGCAAAGAGTTTAGACGGCTTAAATAGTTGTCACTTAGAGATTGACAGAGTCGTAGTCATCCTTCAGATATGACATCATATTACAAAAATCTTAACAAGTGTTTTCATTGTTAAGTCACCGTTATGGGTGTCACCGTTATAGGTGGAGTTTATGAAAAATCTTAACAAATGTTTTCATTGTTAAGTCACCGTTATGGGTGTCACCGTTATAGGTGGAGTTTATGAAAAATCTTAACAAGTGTTTTCATTGTTAGGTCACCGTAATAGGTGGAGTTTACAAAAATCTTAACAAGTGTTTTCATTGTTAAGTCACCGTTATGGGTGTCACCGTTATAGGTGGAGTTTATGAAAAATCTTAACAAGTGTTTTCATTGTTAAGTCACCGTTATAGGTGGAGTTTAAAAAAATCTTAACAAGTGTTTTCATTGTTAAATCACCGTTATGGGTGTCACCGTTATAGGTGGAGTTTATGAAAAATCTTAACAAGTGTTTTCATTGTTAGGTCACCGTTATAGGTGGAGTTTACAAAAATCTTAACAAGTGTTTTCATTATTAAGTCACCGTTATGGGTGTCACCGTTATAGGTGGAGTTTATGAAAAATCTTAACAAGTGTTTTCATTGTTAAGTCACCGTTATAGGTGGAGTTTACAAAAATCTTAACAAGTGTTTTCATTGTTAAGTCACCGTTATGGGTGTCACTGTTATAGGTGGAGCTTGCGAAAAACCTTAATAAGTGTGTTTTTATTGTTAAGTCACCTCTAACGGTGGAAGAAAAATCTTAATAAGTGTATTTACATTGTTAAGTCACCTCTAACGGTGGAGTTTGCGAAAAACCTTAACAAGTATATTTTCATTGTTAAGTCACCTCTAATGGTGGAGTTTGCGAAAAACCTTAACAAGTGTATTTTTATTGTTAAGTCACCTCTAACGGTGGAGCTTGCGAAAAACCTTAACAAGTGTGTTTTCATTGTTAAGTCACCTCTAACGGTGGATGAAAAATCCTAACAAGGGTGTGTTCATCATTAAGTCACCTTGTAGGTGTGAGTTTGCGAAAAACATTAAAAGGTGGTAATTTGAGCCTTGGTTGAGAATGATGACAGAGAATGCGCAGGTAGTTATTATGTGTCCATGATAATACTTTTTACCAAAGCAGAGTTACGAACAATCACAATAAAAATGTGGATACATGTTCATTTAAGTAGGAATGGGGGCAACACTCATTGTATATCATTCGTATGAAAAGAATGATAACGAGGTCCTTCGAAATAACCTATGAGATCAAAGCCTTAAAATGAGATTTAAGATATGAGATATGAAATTGATGTATATCATATAACTGAGATATGAAATAGGAGATTGCATGATATCAAAAAATGTGATATATGGGGCAAAAGTACATCATCAAGATGAAATGAGATATGAGATTATTACCCACGATCCACAGGTCGATCGAACATATGAAAACTGACTATAGTTGTTTCATACATACACTCGATATATTTCAGACATGTATCAATATATACGAGGGGGAAAATGTAGGAGGGGCTTAATGATAAGCCTCTCATTAAATTATTACATGAGATTAGAGATGATTAATATTGACAAAATTCCATGTGTTTATGTGACTGAGGTATTATTATGCGCGTCGGACATATCACACGTATTTGTGTATTATTTACGTATTAACTAGACAATATTCTAGTATTGAGAGTTTTGACATATGTTATGTGACACATGCCACTTAAAATAGGACATGTGTCACCACGGGTCATTTGACATGTGGCGACCCACTTGGGTTGGTTTTTGCTATAAATAAGCCTCACCCCCCATACATTTGAGGAGGATCTTCTTGAGAGAAGAAGAGTGATTTTCTTGCCTTATGAGTTTTGAGAGAGTTTTAGAAAAGAGTTTTTGGAGAAGAGTTTTGAGATGAGTTTCTCCACCTCTCACCTCTCTGAGTTTCACCATAATGAGTTTTCCGGCGAATAGTACGAACCTACGAACTACGCTGACTTTGATTCCGACTGTAACGGATACGTAGGCGCAACCGAAGTTGCTCAAGTCAAACACGTACAAAAATCGGGTATTTCTCCAAAATTAGACTACTCTCTTACAGAGTAAAAAATATAGTCTAAGGAAAATGCCTGAGGACTTGAGTTATAAATTGTTCGGGGACAATGTCTGATGACCGAGTAAAAATAGCCTGATGAAAATGTCTGAGGACTTAGTTAAAAATGGTTCGAGGACAATGTTGAGGACTGAATAAAAAATAGTCGGAGAACTGAGTAAAAAAGTATTGAGTTAAAAATTCATCTACGCAGAGTTCCAATTATTTAATTTTTTCTAACTATCTTTTTGTAGTTATAATTGTACATATGAAAAAAATATATATTTTTTATAGTAGAATATTTTTTTGCAGTAACAATTATACATATAGACAATTTTATTTTGGACTCTGGAAATGTCAAAGGACTATGTCCATGGATATGCATGTGATGGCGGAGGGCAATTTTTTTATGTCGGAGTACTATGTCCATGGATATAAACTCTGGAGATAGCGGAGGGCAATTTTTTCATGTCGAAGGACTATGTCCATGGACAACTCCTTTTTTATCATTATTCGTAAAACCCAACAAAGAGAGTTGAGTCTTGGACTGTTTCCTGGTGGTTGATACCCGTTGGTAACCCATCTTCCCCCACGGTTGGTATATCAAAACCCACATAACACATCCCCAATATGCCCAAATCGTGAAAAAAGAAATAAGACTCTATTTTTCTCTCTTCTTCTTCCTTGACACTGTTTATTCTTCTTTGGACTATTGGTATATATTCTGGCTTTTAGGACATTAGCTTTGCACACCATGTCCATGGACTGTGATGGGATTGAGGAGGGGGGTTGAAAATTTTTGTGAGGTTGGAAATTTTTGTTATGTCAATGGACATTTGGGGGATGGGAATTTTTTTGCATTGCGATAAAAAAAATTATCGCCATACTAAATATGGCAATAAAATTGGTTCACACCAACTTTAACAAAATTGAGATGGGGCATGGCCTTAATTTGATCACTTTGGACAATGGGCAATAGCCTTTTTTTGGTCAAGGAGACAATGGGTTAAAGAGATAGATGATAAGACCCTCCCCTCGCTCTTCAACAATTCTGTGTAAGTCAATTTTCGATCCTCCTCCTCCTCTGGTATAAGAAGTTCATCATCATCAGATGTAGCCTTCGTTTGGTCACCGAGACCACGGTTCGTAGACTGTGTTTGGTCACGGGGATCGTGGTTGTAGCCTTTGTTTGGTCACGGGGACCGTGGCCGTAACCTTTATTCGGTCACGAGGACCGGGGGCAATAGCCTTTGTTTGGTCATGGTAACAGTGAGTTGTAGCCTTCGTTTGGTCACCGTGACCATGATTCGTAGCCCTAGTTTGGTCACGAGTACCGTGCCCATAGCCTTTGTTTGTTCACGAAACCGTGGCCGTAACCTTTATTTGGTCACGAGGACCATGAGTAGTAGCATTTTGGTCATAGAGATCGTGGGCAATAGTCTTAGATTGGTCACTTGGACCGGGGGCCTTGACCTTAAGTTGGTCACTTGGACCGGGGGCCATAGTATTAAGTTGGTCACTCGAACCGTGGGCTATAGCCTTAAGTTGGTCTCCCGTAAACTTTATTCGGTCACAAGGATTGTGCGTAGTGGCCTTCGTTTGGTCACGGAGATCGTGTGGGCCTTGGCCTTAAGTTGGTCACTTAGACCGTGGGCCATAGCCTTACGTTGGTCACTCAGAGCGTGAGCCTTGACTTTAAGTTGGTCACTCGGACCGTGGACTATAACCTTAAGTTGGTCACTTGGACCGTGGTCGGCCTCTCGAGCTGTAGCCTTAGTTTGATCACTTGGATCATGGGTTGTAGCCTTAGGTTGGTCACTTAGATGGTGGGTCATAGCCCTAGGTTGGTCACTTGGACCGTGGAGCCTCAGTTTTGGTCACTTGAACGGTGGGTAGTAGCCTCAGATGCATTGATAGTTCTAAAGGCATCCTCCCATATTTATATGTTTCTTTATCTTTGCCAACTGAGCCATTGAAGTGGGAGTGTTCATAGATAAGATCACAATTGTCAATACATATGGTGGACTGGATTGGTTTGTGAATCAGTTGACCTTTAGAGACTCGCATTCTTTTTGTGGATCATGATACTCTTGAAGGACTCATTTTTGTGGCAAAGGATGAATCCTACGGACTCATCACTACATTATATTATATTATTGGGTATGGTCTATGGGATCCTTGGTCCCATAAAAGATTTTAACATTGGGGAGCTTGAACTCTGAAGAATGCGGTCAGCCAAAGCCGTGGGAGAGCCTTTGGTGGAGTGGTATATGATGCTTTTGAGAGGGTCCACTATGGTACTTGCTATATTTTCTGCCGAGGACTCCACCATCTGGGCTTGAAATGGGACTTTATTGATGAGTGTTTTTGTTTACATGCTCTTATATCGTTATTGTGGGATCCATGGGGAGGGAATCTAACTCACTAGTTAATGGGGAATTTAGGAAAGAATGATAAGTCTTTCCCACGGACGGCGCCAACTGATGATGCCAAAATCTAAATGACCTTAGACTTCACCTAGTGGTGAAATGCGTGTGAGTTGGATTTGGAAAATAAAGACAGTAAATAAATTTGACTCAAGTATATAACGTGATTCAGCCCAAAGGGTTACGCCTACATCCACAGACAAAGGGCTCTTCTCTCTTATATTAATAAAGGGCCAAAGGCCATGTTACAAGGCTGAGTTATAAATGACCGGAGGTCAAATACATCAAGTGCTAGAGGGTGAAAATTGCCAATAGAGCAAGAGAGGGCCATATATAGAATTCCATTATCTTGTCCCTGAGCTCCACTTCTGACTTGGGAATTTATCGCTATGAAGTGAAACTGCTTGGGCTTTAAGCGGGAAGAATGCATTGATTGAAGTGGTTGGGAGCTATTAATGCTCTCCTTATCCAAGGACTTGTCAGAGCCATAAACACTCACATTCTTCAAGAGCCTGTCATGCAATAATTATGTCACCTAGGGCTATGGGGCTATGGCTCTCTATGGCACTGTTATGATCAAACATTTGAGGAAGATTTGAGCCATGGGTGGTGGATGATTCTATAGGATCACTTGGGAAGTGGGTAAGTGTTTGACGCCAAGGTCCATTTGGCATACCCAATTGTTGATGATGGAGGCCTTCTGCAATGGGCATGGGATGCTATTAGGAGAGGAATGGGTCCTTGGACTTTATTATGAATGAGTTCTTGGACTCTATTATGGGCTCTGAGATGTATGTCAATGGACTTCCACTCTCCTTAGACTCATGCGGAGGATTGGGCCTCGAATAAGTGCAATGCCAAATTTATAAATATCATCATATATTGAAGCTTTG
The DNA here is from genome assembly GCA_949130495.1 of Sambucus nigra. Lineage (NCBI taxonomy): Eukaryota > Viridiplantae > Streptophyta > Magnoliopsida > Dipsacales > Adoxaceae > Sambucus > Sambucus nigra. The sequence goes on from OX422214.1 coordinate 54,165,053, forward strand.
GGCCACACCATAATTTTTAAGGACAAGGAAATCAACTTCCAGCTTTTGCAATGGACACTAAATTGTTGTAGGAAATTTTGTACTTTTAACCATAATTTTACAAACACCACCAAACAAAATCCACGCGGCGAGGCCACTGCTTACATCAAACCCACTGCCCAAATAAAAAATAGTGCCAAAACTAAAGACAGCTTCATTAATCCACGCCCCATGTCGGCCCATTTATCTTGTGGACCTATAAACCATTGACCCATTTGATCAAAGAAGCACTCGTTGGTCCCCTTTACCTCCTCCTCCATATTACACAAAGGGTGGGATTTCAAAAAAAATTGTGGGTCTTTAAACACACAACCAAACAAACCCCCCTTCTGGTCACACGCGTTATCCCCTTCTATTTTCCAGCTCTAGCCATGGACCATAAATTGTTGTAGCAAATTATGTGTTGAAACCCAGACACCATTAATTTATCGAAATTGATAAAATGAAGGGGTAAAAAAGACAGTTATCGAACCAAACATTTAAATTAAGTTGATTTTTGGCATACAAACTAGAAGTAGGGACATAATGTGTTTGATGAGCTCCAAAAGACACGAAACATCGTGACTTCATAACACTCGATCTTGCTTCTTTCTAATTATCCAAAACTCACAAACAGTGATTGGGAACATGGAATCCATGCTCTATTGGAATTGAAACTAAAATTGCAAAAAATTTGAACTGATATGAATTCAATTCCAATTCCATAGAACAAATTTTATGTTTCCAAACACAGCCTACACACATTTTCAGAGTAAATGTCCAATTGCATAGGCACCAAAGTGATGTAGCATGTTCCATCAGCCAGTTAAAATACAAGTGAAACTATAACACAGTTCAGATGTTGACAAAAAGTTCTTAGTATAAGAAATTTACCTTGACTGGATATTTGTCGCTGAATCGACGAGTAGATATCCACTCCTCTAGCAATGCCTGCCCATAAATTATGGAGAAGTTGATAAAAACAGAAAAGAAAATGGCGGACTAAGAGATGCACTCGCTTGCCAAAATGAAGGAGGAGGAGGTAAAGGGGACCAACGAGTGCTTCTTTCATATACAGAAAAGAAGCACTCGCTTGCCGAAATGAAGATGAAGGCAATAGGCTGCTTAACATATACACATGATCACAGATTACATTAAAAAAAAAAAAATTGAAGCTTTAGAAAATGTTTGCCCCACCTTATGATCAAATTCAGCCATCTTTAGGACTATAGGAACGATTACTGCTTCGGCAGCACCAGACTTTTCTCCTTTAATAGGAGGCATTTTCTTTACCGCTGGATCTTTAATTATTTCGCCTACACGGCCAAAAAAGAAGTTACAAAAGTCATAATTTTACCACGCCCCACATTTCATTCAGATCCTGTCACATAGGAACTCCCTTGTACATTCACCCACACTGTTATTCCAACCTTTGTTTTACACCCCACGTTCTGAAAACTTGATATACACCCATGAAAAGAAGTTAAAGCTCACAAAACGTCTTAAAAGACCCTCAAAAGGGACATTTTGTGATCTTTAGCAACGTGTTTGTGGGTGTATCTCATATTTTCGAAAGGCTAGGGGGGGTAACAGAAAAGGTAGAACAAAAGCGATGATGAAGGCCAAATGACCCAAAAGTTTGTCACACTCACAAGGGAACCTGAAGTCTGACAGAAATCCAACACCTTAGTGAAATACAGACTAAAAGATAACCTTTGTTCTCAGGAAAACTTCCAACAATGTCAACTGATTTCAGTCCATCTGAAAGTTTATTCAAATCATTAGCTGATATTGACTCCTCAGATGTTGTATTCCCAGGAGAGCAGTGATCATGTTTGCCATGACTACCACTAGCAACAAAATCCTTTTCAGTTTGGGCTTCATTTTTATCATCTTCTTTCAAAGATTTTGTCTCTTCCACTTTTGCTGGCATGTTAGTTGGTAATTTGTTTCCATCATCCATTAGGTATATACTTGGATCCAAATGCATCCCCTGACATCATAAACATAAAATGTGGATCAGCTTATCATAGTGAAACTCACCCAAGTATATTACTCCCACCTTCCCACATTAAGAATCCTAGTTTAGAATCCCGATTTTAAAGTCAATTTTTAAGACTTCAACGTAATCAACAAGCAAAATTAAACCTTACTTGAGTATCAGGAAATTTGGTACATTTATTTTCAAAGCAGATTGAGATTTCCTAGACTCTGACTTGGAAAAGAAAGACTTCTCGAATAGAAGGAGGGGTTGAATTCGAGGATTTGTTAGCTCGGCTAGCTTTCCATTCTTTATCAGTGGAATGCCATCTCTCAAGTGATAGCACTAGAAGGTAAGAACGAGAAGTAAATTTGAGGCTTAGAAATTTCTTAGACAAGGTGATCAATAACCACCTTTTATATTCCACTTGGTACTGGATTGGTTGAGAAAGGAACCCATTGTGGTAAATAAAAAGGGTTCCTTTGTCAAGGGATATGAGTAAGGAAACCCCATTGGGAGGATGTGTGGAGTAGTGAAATCCCATTGAAAAATCTTGCATCATATCTTTATCGTATATCCTTAAACGAAACCAGAAAATTTCAGCCATTTCTCCTTGACTAATGGTTCAATTTCTTGGAATCTCAAGAAATCATGAGGAAGAAATTGAACAAAAATACTCTTATAAAATGTGTTAGTGGGAGCTTCATTGACCCACGGGGCTAACAACACGAGAAGGTTGAAGACGAGCGGAGAAGAGTGCGCTTGTAACTATTTTTCGTGTTAATACAAAAAATTCGTCGTTGAAAAAAATTGCACCATTTAAATTCAATACGGACAGCTGGTCCCTCTAAAGTACAGGTGTTTTCATGGAAAGTTGCTAATTAGAGAGCCAATATTTGTGCTCATACATACAAAATGCCTCTCACCGAATTGGTGCCTCATCAAATTGGTGCGTGTTAGGACGCAAATCGGTTGGGAAACGATACTGACCATCTTCTAATTCGTTGTTCTTTCGCTAAATTTCTTTGGTGTAATCGTGGGGCATTTCAGTATCGAGGGGGTGCTTCCAAGGAAAACAAAACACAAGTTTGCATTGAAAATGGTATGGCATGGCCAAAAGAAGAAAAAGAAAATGCTTGTGGAGGAGATGCACAGTTTTTTTATCAGAAACACAAATGAGTATGTATATATTAGAAGAGTACAACAAGGTAGTGGACCAGCAGTCCACTAAAAAAGCCAAATATAACAAGGGGAACACAAGTATTTAGTCCCATTTGTGAAGATTTTTTTGTTGATGATCCCAAGTATTTGACTTTTGGTTGTTAGTCCTATTATAACAAACTGATGTGATCCTGAGGGTGAATTCGCCACTTGTCATTTCAATCATTTTTCCATTTCGTATTTCCGCATTACGTCCATCGTAGTATTTTCCTTTTTGTTGAAGCTAGTGGTAGTTATTTAGATAAGAAAGAGGTAGAATAGGTATCTATAAAGAGAATTTTATAGTCCATGTGATGTCACCCACTACATCACATGTTCGAGTGTAATTCTTTTTGTGTGCCATTGACACCGTTTACGTTAATTGGTATCAGAGCATAATCGCTCCACTTGTTTCCCTACCTGTTGTTGGGTAGAAAAATCGTAAACAAAGCAACAATGGTGCCAAAGAAGAACACCCAATTCGAGCGTCGTAACACCAAAATAGAGGAAACCCTTGCTTACCTCACCGAAAAAATGTTTTATCTCCTCAATCGTGACCAATAACATGTTCCAGTCATTCAATCAACCTCCACATTGGGAGCCCACGGATCTAACACCGGCCATCACTCCAGTCAACCCCAAACAAGAACCAGCACAGCCTCTGGCCGCACCCGACCTTCTGGCATGCACCAACAACCCAAAACCCACCCCAAGCGAGTCCATCCATCTCCCGAAACCCTTACAGACCCTTAAAAACAACGGCCTACCAGCCCACTGCCAACTAGCAATCACCCCCGAACGGGAAAACATCCACTGGGTGAGCCGCCCTCTGACTCCTCTCACCCCTATCCCCAAAACCCTAGATTTACCCCAAGCTCTCATCTATACCTCCTACAACCGCTCAACCAACCTCCACCGACGCAAACCTTAGGTCGATTTGCCACCACAGCCCAACACGACCACCCCACCCAGTTGCGACCCACCTTCTCCTTTTACACCAGGCTTACGACCCAACCACCACCTTAATACGACCGCTTCACCTCCCAAAAATAAATTCCAACCCGCTATTCATGTCCAACAGCCCATGCTCTCACAAAAAAACGCCCAACACCTGCCCGATGCTTAATGTGATGCCTATTCTGCTGTCACAGCCTCCGGTGAACCCCAGGACACCACTAGGGATTACAAAGGGTCAAAGAATGGCTCCAATAACCTCTCACCCTCCACCACCGTCGTATCCAATTTGGTCACTATTTTGGAGGTGAGGAATTGCCTACCACACATGCCTCACTATATGGAGATGGTAGAGCACCCGTGACAGAAGAATGGGGGACGGATGTCTCCATTCGACTTGCTCATTCTAAAGGTGGCTCCAATCGTACTGGTTGAAATCTTATTTGCTTCTTATGCCATGAGAAGGGTCAACAAATGGATTACTTCCCCTTTACGCAATCGGAAGAACGCAACCCACCTCCGATTATGAAATACATCCTCTTTATGAGCCCCCACCCCTAGTTCCTATGCCCATGGCCCGTGCCCATCCCTAGCTTAATGATTCCGAGGATGAAGATGATGATGCCATAGATCCTCCACCAAGAAATGACCACCTCGCATACGCATTACGGCTACTTTCCAAGGGCCAAAATGGAAAAACTGGGTAAATATCCCTATGTTTGATGATCACCTCAACCCCGATGACTTAATTGATTGGTTGGATGCAATGGAAAAAGTATTCGATATAAACGCATATTCGGGTGTAAATGTGTTTAGTTAACAGCAATCAAGCTTAGGGTTTTACTCGTGTTAGGTGGAATGACTCGATTTAGAGGTGCACTTTAACTCAGCAACCCCCGATCACCTCTTGGGCTCGAATGAAGGACAAGATGCGTGCGTTCTTTGTTCCCCCCACTTATGAGAGAATCTCTTTTAACAATTCAGAGCCTACGGCTGGGTACATCATCTGTCACCGCCTACACAAAGCAATTTTAGTTGCTACGCACCCGAGCACGTCTGAGTGAGGGTGAGGAATAACGGATCAGCCGTTTCATTCGTAGTTTGCAGCTCTACATCCACCATGATTTAAGCCTCAGAAAGATTCCGACTTTTCCCATCAAGGTTGAAGAGCACCACCGAAGTTCAACCACCCGTCCTCGTCCTTCGACCACCATTCATCTAATTTGAGCACCGGATGCCCCACCCACCACTATAACATGCTTTATATGAGGTAGTTGGCCACCGAGCATCTGAGTGCCCCAAAGGGAAGTAGAGGGCCCTCCTAAGTGGATGATGAGTTTACGCCGCCCGATGATGAAAAGTTATAGCAACATGAGGCCTTGATTACACATGTCATTCCGATTGATCCCAACTCCGATGGTCTCCGCCTAGTTCGAGAACGAAATCTTTTCATAGAGGGGAGAGTGATGTGATCCCAATGGCATATTCATCATTTGTCATTTCTATCGTTTTTCCATTTCGTATTTTTGCATTATGTCCATTGAAGTATTTTCCTTTGTGTTAAATTTGGTGGTAGTTAGTTGGATAAGAAAGGGGAAGAATAGGTATTGTGTAAAGGGAATTTTATAGTCCATGTGATGTCATTAGTGATGTCACCATGACACTTGTGACCCAAGTGTAGAAGGGTAGTGATAGTTAGTGTATGAATATGTGTACATGGGCGAGGCGTAACCCACTCCAATGGAAACTTTTATATAAAGTAACAATGTTTCAATAATAAGAGCAGAGACAAAACAAACTTTTCCAATAAATCACTTTTTGTCCACTATTACACCAGGTTTCACACCACAATAGATAGATCGTGGTAGACAGTGACAAATAGTTATAAGGACAAAAAAAATATTCAGATATTTATCACATGAAATATCCCTTTGACGTGCTTGTGCCACATCAACCCTAATGATTTACTATAAATAGAGTACTAAAGGCACATGGTTCAAAGTCAAGGCCGATACCGCGACGATACGGCCGAGTTGACTAGGTATCGGTGCCCACCGATCCGATTCCGAGTTACGAGTTGAGTTTTCAATTATTGATGTGAATCGACCCTATATCGGTAATTTTTCGGTAGTATCGGTGATATAGCGGTATAATCGACCCATATCGATGATATCGCAGTAGAATTGGCCCATATCGACGATATCGCGATGGAATCGGCCCATATCGGCGATATCACAATAGTATCGACCCATATCGGTGATATATCGGCCGAGATGGTATAAGTTACTAAGCATCAATCTCTCTCTCTCTCTCTCTCTCTCTCTCTCTCTCCAGTGTTATGTTGGTAAGCGTGATTTTTTTGGGGGGGTACGAAATGCTAATTGTTTTTTTAATTTAGTGTGCTGTGTGTGTGGGTTATTTGATCATTGTGTGGGTTTAATTTAGTGCGTTGTATATGTGCCAGTTTTATTTTTTTAAAGAATGCAAATGATCCAAATGTTACTTATTTTATTATTTTTTATAATAATGTTCGCAATGTTATTTTATAATATGTTATTATTTATAAAAAAAAACATAAATGTTATTCTTTTACAAACAAATATACAACTGTAATTATTGTAAAAATAATATTTGTATCCTCTAAACATTTGTAAAAATAATATTTGCATCCTTTATGTAAAAATAAGATTTGCAACACAAGTAAAAAAAAAATATTTGCACCCACTTTGTAAAAAATAACAATTCCATCAATTTAAAAAAAAACATTTGCAACTCAACAACAAAAAAAAAAATAACATTTACATTCCTTTTATAAAAAAAAACATTTGCATCATTTTTTGCAGGAAAATAACATTTGCATCCTTTTTGTAAAAAACGATTGTAAAAAAAAGTAGTGTTTTGTCAAAATCACTATTTGTATCCTCTTTGTAAAAAAAATAACAATACTAAAAAAGAAAGATTTCTATCCTTTTTAGAAAAATATAACATATTTAAAAAACACATTTGTATCCTCTTACTAAAAATAATACTAGAATATAATAGTTGTATCCTCTTTGTAAAAAAAAAATTATCCTTTACTAAAAAATTAACATTTATTTTTCTTTGTAAAAACGTAATATTTGTATCCTCTGTGAAATAAAACATTGATTTATTATGGAACAGTGAATCTGGCAAGTTCGCAGCAGGTCAATATAATCAATTGTACAATGTTATGCATATTAAAGTATAGTTTTAAGCTTATCTGATTGGCCCACATTGTTAATCGTATTTTTTTTAAATTTTCTAGATTTTTTTCGGAATTTTTTGCGCTCTCTAAATAGTGTATCTTTGCGTATCGCCCGATACCGTGACCGATACCGCGACCGAGTTGAAAATCGAGTGGCCGATACCAAGACCGATACCGAGACTTTGAACCATGAGGCACAGTTACCTCATAATAACATAACAAGTTTTGTTATGATGCATAAACTCCCACAAAGATATTCTCTCCTGCTCTCGGATATTGAGGTGCTTATCTCTCCACTCTCAAAGAATCACCGCTTTCAAGTGTGCTCATCCATTTATTTATTGTTGAAAAGATATATTCAATCATTAATTGCTCATTCTGATACTATTTTATCTATTATTAATATTGCTTGCTGAATAAGTTTTGAAAACTATTGAGTGACCTTAAAGGTCACTTGCCATTTGTAATGTTAAAGTGTCTTGTGAGCAGGCATGTGACTGCTCGCTATTTTGTAACGTAAACTGCGTAATGTGTGAGCGAGTGCGAGTGACCTCTTGGGTTCCTCGCCTCAATATCCTCTCTTTCCTAAGATATTGAAGTGGTTGAGCCTTAATTTGCTTAACAAGACTTACCTCCCAGCTTCCAAACCCAAACTCTCAAGAAGTCCCAATTGGTCATGTGCTCGAGCCTGGCTTGGTCTGAGTAAACTTGTCAAAGATAACAAAACTGAGTATTAATGAGGGAAGTGCTCGTCTACTTATTTTGATGTTGCTTTGAGTGATTCCTTGTGGTCCACTTCCTTAGGCACCGAGGTTGCTCGTATACTTGCTCTCCTCTGAGAGCTCTATGACTTGGGGCTGCTCGTGCAGCCCTTATTAGTATTGGTCGCATAACTTCTGGGATGCAGAGGGGTTGCTCATATACTCGTCCTTCTTTTAAGGAGATGTACTTTGTCCCCTCGTAGCTTAAGATTGCTCATGCAATCTCATTACCTGGGATATTATTCTCATGACCCACTGGTGGCTTGGGGGTTGCTCGTGCAACCTCCCTACTTAGGTATTATCCTCATGGCCCACTAGTAGCTAGAGGGTTGCTCGTGTACCTCTCTACAATAAGCAATCCTTAGTGGGCAAGTAATACACCCTTTCTTCTCTTATCCCTATAAATAGAACAATACCTCATTGGGAAAAATCATTCAGGTAACAAATAATTTAGTATTACTCTTTGTTTGAGTGTAATTCTTTTTGTGTGCCATTGACACCATTTAAGTCACAAACTATGGGACGTGTCATTCTTTAAAAGACATAAAAAATTGTTGTTAAAAACAGTTGTGGGTGGTTATGGGACTAACTATAAATTTCAAAAACACATGAGGGTGGTGCCCACTAAAACAATTGAGGTGGGACTAATGCCTAAATCTCTATATAACAATTTTATTTTACAAAAAATATAGAAAAAAACAACACTCCCAAAACCATGAATGCACCAAACATGCTCGAGGAAATCCCTGCTAGATCAAATAGAAAACATTTACTCCGTTCATATGGATAGTATGGAATAAGATATGCAAAGAAAAATAGGACAAGGAAAGAGAAGACGTTTGGGAAAATTCATTAAAAGTTCATGCGAAGAAAAATTCATCCAAAGTTTTTGTACATTTGCCTTTCTTTATGTCGACTTGGGAGTTGGGCCGATAACATTTTATTACTGGAGATCATGTACATCTTTTTTATTACGTTTTGTTTATATAGGCCCTAGAGGACATATTTTCCCCTTTATTTGTAAACATTTATATGTTTTTCATTGAAAACCATGTTTCCCAAATGAAAAGTAAAAAAGACGCACATTCAAACTGATGCCAGCAACATTCATTAGCAATTTGCAATATACAATGAAACAACTCACATACTCTTGACATATCATACATTTTGCTCTTATTTGTTTGTAGTCTCCAGAGTTTTTGGAATTTTAGCATCTTTTAAACTCTTGGTTTGGGGGAAACGTATTTTTCCTTAGTCACATAAATTTCAAAAACATATAATTTCTTTTCTATGATAAATATTTGTTTCTTTTTAACATAACTGAAAAGGTTATGTATGCATGCCTACTGTTTTCCCTTTTGTCCTATAATCTGATTTATGGTTGTTCTAGAACTGGGAGGATGCCATCGAAGGAGTTTAGAGGCATGGCCAGCCCTGGCCATGTGCCAAATGGGCAATGGCACAGGGCCCATTTTAGAATAAGCACTTATATATGTATATTTTAGGGGTCCAAAAATATTTTATATATATTAAAATGTCAATTTTTAAAATAAGTTTAATTTTTTAGCGGCCCATTTTTTAACTATCCCCCCAAAAAAAAATTGTACAAAGAATGATTCAATTACCCAAAAAAAATTATTAGTTTGATTTTTTCATTAAGGTCTTATTAATCTATTTTTTATGTAATTTTAATTGTGATTTTGCAAGTAGAAATGCCAGAAGAACTATTTTTCAATGGTTTTTTAGGTATTTAATATTTTTGTACAATATCTTTTTGGAATGATCCTAAGTTGACTTTCGCACAGGGCACTCCCAATCTCAAGACTGGCCCTGTTTAGAGGAGCAAAGCTTAGCCGAGTAGGGACGAACTCTGGCTAGGCTCTGGACAAGGAGCTGTGTTTATACTTGGTTCAATACCGATGGAAATTTTAATGGTGAAGAAATTTATACGTTGTAATATTTCAAGATAAACTTCAATCGTTTCAGATAAGATAGTGAAACACGGGCCCATCTAGTACAGGTACATTATACGTTGATTTAGCTGGAAAGCATCGCAGTAAGGTTATTGGGGTAGGTTTAGTTGATTCGCTAAGATTTAATATAATGTATAATCTAAGTAAAATAAAGATAAGATATGTTCACTATTCTTCTACAATTTTATTTTCAGCTAGCAAGTATTTTTTTTTTATCATTTATTTTCTTGTTAAAATCAGAAGTTGCATTATTAATTATAACAAAATACTACGGTTATAATTGAAGATTCATATTTTGGACATCAAGAGCGCAAACCCACCATGGTTCGAAATGTGTGATCCTGGATCGCAGTAACGATCCTCGTAACTATGAGATAGACAATAAACTTAATACTTCCTCTGTTCCAAATTAGTAGTCCTACTTCGCTTTTCAATCCGTCCAAATTAATAGTCAATTGCTTCTAAAAATCGTATATAAAACTAGTTGAGATTACAAAGTTACTCATCCAAATAATACCCAAGAGTGAACAGTGATCCAAGCACTTGCCTTCATTCAAAGGTAATCATCATTAATTGCAGGATTGCAGGGTAAATTTGAAAAGAAATTTTTTTTGCTAAAAATGTTTCGTTCAAGTAGCGACTATGGAGGGAGTAACTATGAGATCTTGGTGACCTTGTTCAGATCTAATTTTGTGTTGTAGAGAACTGAAGAAGAGAAATCTCACACAACCCTAAAACTAGGACTCCAAAAGAAGAAACATTTAACTCTTTGAACCTCATACCCATTTAGACTATTAAAAACTCCATAGAAGATCTAATTAGCATAACTCTACTCATACTAGGACCCATGGACAACAAATATAATCCAATTAATCTGACCAGAAACTCACCTAAAATATATATGTATATAACGGAGGTCCCATAAACTTCTCTGACCAAAAAGTCTTCTTTATTAGTCTTTGGTGCAAGTCTCCAAAGTGGATGTGTCTTCTCTAACCATGCAATGGCCATCACATCAGATCCTATCCACACTAAATGTTGCAAGTGACTCAACTATTTGGGTTTCATGTTTTTCCTCTAAATTTACCAAAGTTTAAAGTTCAGGAGTTCATATATATCTAAGGTTGACATATTTTCTTTATCAAAAAGTAGATTGACGACAATATAAATCCATTATATGATGTTTTAAGATAACATCCTGCTTTGGTAATTTCAGCCTGGTTGTATTGGTTTATTAATGACCCTCGGAACAAGAAAAGAGCTTCTTGGGATACATGCAAGTTAGTGGAAAACAAATGATTTCAATAGAATAAAAAGAAACAGCCAAGTTAAAAATTAGAAGAAAATAATAATAATAATAATAATAATAATAATAATAATAATAATAATAATCGAACCGCACATTTCGTCACTCTAGTGAAACTATAGACACTACACACGTGAAGAAGTGGTCCAATGTGCAGTTATTTTGATACCTCGATAATAATTGGTTTTCCATCCTTCATTGCCTTCTTCAAATCACCAGCCAAGCCTAGAAGGAGATAGGAGTTACATGACACTGATCAGATTCTTTAAAAAGGAATATTTGCTTTTGGCCCCCAAAGTTTAATCTAAAACTGACTTTATCCCCGAATTTTCAATTTTAACCTTAGAACTCATTTATGACGAACAGATGCATAGCATTACGTAAAACAATTTTATTCAGTAGAAAACAATGGGGAATAAACTGAAAATATTTTAGTCATTGATATGATTTATATGATCAACTAACTGAACCGTCAAAAAAGGAGTAAACTGTCTAATAACTAAAAATTTGGGGATGAAAGTCAATTATTACCTCAAACATGGTGGCCAAAAGCTTAATACCTTCCCTAAATTATCCTAAATAGTTACTCAATATTTTATTGTTATTTTCTATCATAATCGAGTAACTTTCATTATCCAGAAACGATGAGTTACAATGTCAAAGTGGACCAGCAATCCACTTTCATTAAATAGTTACTTCTTATCAACTGGTAGTTATTATACCTTTCCGAACTATTCTGCATTCTCTACAAAATTCGGTAATTAGTTCCTCGGAGGAGCTGAAGTCCCGTGCCCATACAGGGGAAGATACAAGCGGAGCACTGAGATGATATAAAAATCATATAACCATTCAAATGTGCCGCGTCAGAATATAAGCTCCGTCTGCAGTTAGTATATATAGTGAAGGAAATAGACAATACAGTATTCATCTTGATAATGGAATTGGCTTGGAAACTCTTCAGAAAGACAAGGCAAAATGAATTACAAAATAGCTTCATGATAAAATGAAATAAGTATGAATCCAATCCACCCACCCCTATGGAAAAATAAAAATCAACGATAGCATTCGAAGTTTAAAGATTGGCGAAGTCCTTGGATGTGAGGAAGCGCATTTTATAACAACAAAATGCCATTAAAGATCTACAATTTACGAATGCATGCATATAACATTCACTGAATAAAACGCCCTACAATATGTTGTCAGATAGATATGCTTGACCCACAGATTTTGTATTAACATGACAAACTTATTCATTTTTTTTTATTTCTTTTGTTATATAAGTAACAGACAATTAGATTAAAATCAAGAAAGCATTATATACTCCTTTGATCAAGGTTTTCCAGCAAAAAATTACAGTCGGATAAGCATGGTCACACTGGTGCCAATTTAACATATCCTTCTAAAGCAAAGAAAATGACAGAATTCTTGAGTGACAAGTATTGCTCCAGAATGAAAACTAATGCCCTGAAATCTGATTAATATCCTACCTTTATGATTGCACAATTAACTGATTATATATATGACTTCAGAATAAAGTATCATCAATCAAAAGAACAACCGCTAAAAGCAATCTATATTTTCAGGATGCCATTGAGTATAAGCCACTCTCATTAAGCAAATATGAAATCTAAAACTGAGTGAAGCAAAATTTATGCATTTTCAATGAACACATCAATAAGAAAAGAAGTAAGAGTGAGTTACATACTCTGTTGATGTCCGCAACAATTCATAAACCATATCTGTCTATAAAATTAAAAATGAATGTCAAAGGCATTTGTAAAAAAATTCAAGGGTAAATTACATGGAATAACTCTCTCATTTGCCATAAAAACACATGCCTCCCCTCTTGTTTCGAATATTACACATGCCTTCCCTCTTGTTTCAAAATGTCAGAGAAATATTTAAAGGAGAGGAGACGAGTATAATATTTAATACAAGGAGGGGGTATCTATAATTATAACAAACACGAGGCGAGGTCCATGTAATTTACTCAAAATTCAAAATAAGGTTAACAGTTCATGTGTATATATGCGCATACAGGTTGGTGATTTGAGAGTTGTATAGAGAATGTTTTTAAAAAATATGTTAGATAGGTTCACCTGCAAGACGTTTGGCAAGTTTAGCCTTTGTGCAAGTTGGGTGGCAATTGTAGACTTTCCAACACAGGCAGTACCACATACAAGAATAACCAATGGTACTCTCTGATGGTGAAATCTAAAAATAAGTGAAAATAAGAAGCAACATTAGAATACAATGTAGCATCTTGTATTATCCTTTCCGCCATATTCTGAAGCAGGAGGAAGCAAACATCAACAACAACAACATTTAGATATAAACGGGCTTCTCTCTCTCATCCATTCATTCTCCAAACAAAAAAGTAACTACAATGGTTGGCCAATAGGCTAAGGGTACCTTGTCAGCCAAGATAATCTAAACAGATAGAAAAGACCAAAGAGGGCAACGCATCACCCTCAGCTTAAAATAGAAAAAACATGTAATTAAATAAACAAAAAATACAAATGGATCCTCGTTAATAGCGTACACAATTACACACCATATTGCATTAGCAAAAAAGATAATTTATTTAAATGAGGGGCAATGCTAGTTTGACCCATCTTCCAGGCCTTATCAAAACACAATTTATTTATAATAAATTTGTACGTAGATTATTTATGTTAGACATCAGAGTTCGAAATTTTCTATGAATATTTTTCACAACACAGTGGTAAAAAGCGGTGGCTGGTATTTAAGAGAAGGCGGGGGTTAGAAATTCAATTCTCGTGACTAACAACTGAAAGAACAGCGAACAAAATATATATATATATATATATATATATATAGAGAGAGAGAGAGAGAGGAAGGGTTTCACCTCTAACAGTGTAAAACAAGAGAAGTTTTACACCCTTCAATAACTTTTTAACTGACGCATAATTCAATATATTAACAGTTGTATTTAATAATCATTTCATATTGATAATTCATGTCGAAAATTATATTTGTCGGTGATTAAAAAGTGAGCAATTAATAAAATTTAGATAAATATAAGCATACTTATCGAATACTTGTTAATATTCAGATAAAGCATTTGTGTGCATACTATAGACAATAAGTGTTTCAAAAATCCAATGGTTGGTTTATTAAATTAACATCAGATAAAAAATTATTGGAGGGTGTTATATTTCTCTTGTTTTAATGACTGTGGTTAGGCTCAGTGGCTTCACCTATACTATTATTACCATATATGATATATGGAATCCAGTTGCTGAAAGCCGGAAAAGAATTCAAGCACCTCTTCTCAGGTTAGCTAATTCATACTGTTTAGCACTCCAGATATCATAAATAGCATTAATCTAAACATTCGTCAAACAAGATAACAATGAAACAATCACTGTTTTGGGCATTTGAGGCAGGCGTATAGAACACTACTAAGTAGCTTGTACTGCCTTATGAAGCATAATCAAAGCAAATGGGACAACTACAAATATATACGAATAAAAAAATTGAATAAATCTAAGAGAAGGGTAGAAGATAGGGAAAAGAATACTGACCTTGTCATCATCTTATAACGATTTATGTACTCTTCCCCATAACCCCTCCGCTCCATAAGCTGCCAACAGTATCCAATGATTAAACTGGATTCAATTATATCTCATCTAAGTCTTGACTATATCTAAATAGCATGAACTGGTACATAAGAATATGAATATGGAGAGTGAAGACATGAAGATTCAATTTTCTTGTTTTTAGGAGATTCTCTTCCTTAAATTTATCCACATCAACTAAAGAGGTTATTGATGATGATCATTAGTACGAGGGAAATCATGGATGATCATCCTTTTATGACAAATATGACTAGGGGTGGCAAAGATAACCAATACATTTAACTGACCCAACCCGACAATTAAAAGAGCAACCCATTAAGTATATGAATCTTATAGGGTGTCCCAATTAGACCCATTTATTTAAGAGTTGAATTGGGTTTTGGGGGGGCTACACAATAACCCAACTTATATCATGTGAACTAACTCTTATATACATAATCTCATTCACTCTGTATTATTTCCGTCATTCAATTTCTCTCTCTAAAATGTTAAATATCTTTCTTTATCTAAAAAGCTATTCATTTCTCTCTCTAAAAGTTAATCCCTTTATTTTTTAAAATTTTATCTATTTCTCCCTCTAAAAACTAATTTCTCTAGCTAAAATGCTAACTCTTCTCTCCTTTATCTAAACTTGTAGTCACATTCTCTCCTTTAGTTGAACTTCAAAAAAAAAAGTGATCGGAATTCAGAGATACTATTTTAAAGAGGGAAAGAGGTTAAAACTTTTGAGAGATGAACCTTTTAAAATTATAAAGTAATTATAATTTTAGAGAGAAAATTTAAAGAGAGGGGTTGACACTTTAAAGAGCAACCTTTGGGGGGAGAGAGAAATAGGTTAAAATTTTCGACAGATGAATCCTCATAAAAAGAACATTGCTGAGTTTTAGAGAGAAAAAAGTTGAGAAAAAAATTTATCTAGAGAAAGAAGCCAGGATTTTAGAAAGAAATTTTTTCAGAGGAAGAGTAAGAGATTAACGGGTCAAATGGGTTATCCCGGACTCGACCTGACCCAAACTTGACCCAACCCATACTAACCCGAATATTATATCAGGGGGGTTTGGGCCCAACCATTAAACATTGACCCGTTAGTCACCGGCCCATTTGAAACCCATAATTATGACTATGAATACCGCCAAGAGAAGGCTTTCATCTCAACCTAAGAGTGAGACTCCTGGAAGGTTAAGGAATCTATACTATTATTAAACTGCGAGACATACTTTTAAGGATACTATGACGCCACCTATATTTGCAAAAACCATGTTTATTGACAAAATAGTAATTCAAATCCATCCCAACAACTTATCATTTCAAACAACCCAACTCAGCGTCAGCCACTATAAACTTTCTTTCAAATTCTTCTTTGTAGAGTAGTTATGACGCCAAACCAATAAGTTATCCTGCATCAATTTTATTTTATTTTCACATTTATATCTTGTGTTAATTTCTATTTCTTGATTTGAATAATTATAATTATGTATATTGCATCAACAAGCATCACTAAAACTCATGAAGTCACTTTTTCAGGGTCTTTTTATGACACATTATGAGTTTTAAAAGTGCTTGTAGAGGTGTATCTCAAATTTTTCAGAAATGTGGAGCGGAAACAAAAAAAGCAAAACACGTGAGGTGAAGATCAAAATGTTCCCCATTCTTTCCTATGTGATATATATGGTGAAACTTTTTCAAGGGTTTTAGACATTGTGAAAGTCATATACTACCATGGTTCAAAATCCAGGCCGATACCGAGACGATACGGCCGAGTTGACTAGGTATAGGTACCCATCGATCCGATTTCGAGTTACGAGTTGAGTTTGAAAAAACTTGTTTACTAAGTTAATAACAAAACGTTAAACTCCGATAATTAACTCCTTGAACAAAACTCTTTTTGAAATATAATACAAGATGTGTTTGAACAGATTCTGAATATGTATTCTGGAGTTGTTAGTTTGATTACCTTATTGTTTTTAAAATTAAAACCTACTACTAAGTCTTAAGTGAGAAACATTCAAGCAAATCAACACAAGATTTTTAACGTGGTAAAACCCTAAAGTAAGGGAAACATCAACGGACCCCCTCTACGGAGCAAAATAAAAATTCCACTACAAACAATCACAATACAAGTTACAGCACTAAGCATGCAAATCACGATCCTAAATCTAAATCAAAAAAATATACCTACACGAGTTACTCCACTCTCAAAGACTTCTGACTTGATTTTAATCTTCCTCCGCTTGCTTTGTCCTTGTCCACTGATTGTAGTAGCTCTAACAACACCAGATTTCTCAAAAAGAACCACTAATACTAAGTGTTCGTGTGAGAGTGTAGGTGCACGTGATGTGAACTAAATGCAGAAATGCAACTCACACCTCTCGGAATAGTCATATAGACAAAATTCTATAAATCATCATCGTTTATATGACATGCAGATTCTAATTCAACTTGTTTGGAAAACTAAACTTCTTATCAATGTCAGATCTGAAAACAATCTTGCTATTTAAAACCAGACAAGATCCTAAATGTCTCAACCTTTATTTCTTTACAAATTTATTTCACAAAATGTGAAATATGAACTGGGAGACATAAGCGCTTTTAGATCTGAAAATCTTGAAAGAATCAGAAGTCTCTTTTTCAAATAAATTGAAAACAAAGAAGATTCTTTTTGAAAACAGTCGAGAAATATAAAGATCCAAGAGATTAAAAAAAAAATTGAAAAAGTCATGTGATTTTCTCTTTGGAAAACCTCAAGATTTCTACTAAGAAATTTGAGTTTTTCTTAGAGATAGGTTCTAAGAGAGACAATTGGTTTGAAGAGGTCTTCAAACTGCAAATACCCCAACACCTTAACACTCACAGAAACCCTAAATCTAACTCTCAATATAGGGTTTTTTTGGTATTTGGAAATATAAGGTTTTTGTTGTTGGGTATTTGGGAGAAAACACTTAGGGTTTGATCTTGAACGAAATTAGGGTTTTCTCTCTTCTCTCTCTTCTCTCTGGTTTTCTCTCTCAAAAATGACACGAAATCAAAAACTTCTCAAAAGCTAACATATGGTCTCCTTGTATACTAGACGAAGAAGGATCGAGAAATCTGAACCAAAAAGGGCTAGGATTCATTCGACTGTTGGGCTTCTCATCTAACGGCTATAAACAGGAGGTGATTAAACTATCGTTGATTGGTTCTAATTAGGGTCAGAGGGATTAACTTGAGTAACATGCAAACCGTTGATGAATGTGATCTAAGGGTTGCGATTAACTCTTCACTCCAAGACACATAAGAAACACAAATCGCGTCGATAGAATGACAACACGTGTACGGCTTTGATCAGAAACAAAAAGCGTGTTTTGTGTGCTTTAAAAATATGAATTGCACCCCCAGAATTCTCTAACGCATTTAAATTCTACCCTGAACAATTTTTTAGGAAAAACAATATTTATGTTTTAACCCCAAACATTTAAAATCACATTTTAATTAATTTTGAAAAATCATTTTTAATGATTTAAAAATGTTAGAAAAAATTCCTAAAAATAATATGACCCTTGTGCACACGTAATATCAATAATATGCAGTGTAAGTGCCCTAAAGTGTTCATGAGGTAGATATAACTTCCCTTTTATGTGGATCACGACGTTCTTGGACTGGATATCTTCTTTGATGCTGGGATACTTTGAGAGGGAGAGCAACTCTTGAAAAGCTAACCTATTTTGTCCCAATGTCCAAAGTAGATGGAACTCCTATATGATATAGACTCAAGTAAGTCAATCATATAGTGTATTCTCATAATTTTCGATTATCGGTGTGAATCAACCCTATATCGGTAATTTCTCGGTAGTATCGGCTTATATTGGTGATATCGCGGTAGAATCGGCCCATAGCGATGATATCATTGTACTATCGACGCATATCTGTGATATATCAAACGAGATAGTATAAGTTACTAAGTATCGATCTCTCTATCTCAACTTCCAACTCACTCAATTGAGCGTCGATTTTGCATCCATGCCACGATCGGAGCAATCTCTCTCAATTCGGTACCGGGTATATGATGTTTCGTGATCGCAAATTGGATTTTTTGGTTGAATCTTTCATTTCTTTTCTTTTAGTGTTATTAAAAGGGTTATCTCCCATTTAGCATTCTTTTTTGTACTTACTTCATTTGTATTAAAATGTATCATTATTCATCTATCCTTAAAGTTTATGATAATTTACAGTATATATATCCTTAATTAGTAAGAGATATTATTATAACATTCAAGAAGAATATACTACTAAATATATATTGATTTAGACATGTTATCCATACTTAATAACGATTCAATATAAACAATTTGGCAATGTTATGCATACTAAATGATGATTTTGTACTTGTCTAATTGAGACATATTATTATTCTTATTTTTCTAAACTTTTCTGTATTTTTCTCAAATTTTTTTGAGTTCTCTAAATAGTTTATAGTTGCGTATCGTCCGAGACCGATACCACCAAGTAAAAAATTGAGCTTCCGAGTCATAGACCGATACCACGACTTTGAACCATGTATACTACGAACCTCCTCGACCTAATTATCCATTACTTGTTCACCATACAATCCTAGATTTAACCGTTCACACCAACTGGGACTCTTTCGTATGTCCATCTCAATCCTTTGGAAATGTGAAGGGGAAACTCAAAAGTCCAAACACGTGTGGCTGAAAGTCGAAATGTCCCAGAAGTTCACATTCCATGTGATCTATATGGTGAAATTTTTTCAAGAGTTTTAGACATGGTGTCAAAATATTATAAACTTCCTCGACCTAACCGGTGATTCAATACATATGGCATGTGAGCATTGCCCAGCCTTATTCAGTCTTCTTCATGAGTAGTTTAGAACTACACCAGGAGCAATGATGTCGCTATTGAATGTGTGGCCTTTTTTTATCATGTTCTTGATAGTGGAACAGGATTTGACTCATTTTAAACATATTTTCACTCAGGTGGATATAACGAAGAATTTATACTCTGGTTAGATAAAGTAAACTTAATACACTGAAAACCCTACAATGCAGATCGTTTGGAACATATAACATGCACTCATTAGCATAAAAATTTCTTAGTCCTACCTTTAAAAATATGGTAGTCCTAAATTTAGGTTAATGCCAATACCCCAACAGCAACCACAAATTAAAATGACACTTGGTTAAACACTCGATCATAAAGCACTCATGACTCCTCTACCTGGCATCAGTACCACACCATATTACAACTACAAAACCATGGTGTGTGTGTGTGTGTGTGTGGTGGTGGTTGGGGGGGGGGGGGGGGGGGGAAGAGAGAGAGACGTTAAAAATAAGTTACTAAAACATTGAAATATTCACTTCTATGTCATGTTGAGCTTAGACCAAACTAAACGAAAACAAATAGTAACTAGTCATTCCTTGGCTCTGACATTCCTTGGTTCAAATCCCAACATGCCATCCATTTCTTAGTTTTGGCAGAACAGTATACAAAAAGTAAAACTGAACAAAAACTCACAAAGATATATACAACAAAATAAAGGGAAATTATAATTTTTGGACGCATACCTTAAATAAATTAGCTTCCAGGTCGGACTGAGAGCTGCAAAATAATCATTACATGAAATATCTGGAACATCAGTAAAGCATAAATTCAAAAAGAAATTTGACAGGAAAAAATAAATGTAAAAAACTAATGAAAATGAAAAAGACGATAAGTAATGACATACACATCTAAGAGGCTATTGTCTATGAGCAGCTTTTTGAGTTCGAGAGAGATTTTTAGAGCCACGTGATTAGGAATCTGGAACCAAAAAGTCATTATGAGTAACTCCAAAGTCCTTTTACATAGATATGAGTAGGTTAAAACTATAAAATAGAAAACAAATTAAATTAGCACCAATCTAGATATGTCAAAGTAACCTCATTATATTAATGGGATATAATGAGGCCATTCTTCTAAAGGCATTCTGGGATAAAAATAAATAAATATATATGCAATATAAACTCAGAAATTGGTCATAGTAATCTAGTATCAAGATTATATGCTGCATCTTTACATACTGCTCTCCTAATTTCACAATAGAAGGATATTTACTATTCTAATGTAAATTGGGGTTGCGTAAATGTAAAACACCGAACACACAATGAAAAACAGGAGAACCTTCATGACATTTGTCCAACACTAAATTGATAGAGAAAAAAAAAAAGAAATGCCCCAAAGAAAAGAGCAATAATCAGAAAGAAGAAACTACACAAACTAATAAGTAAACTAAGATGTGTGTTATTCAATTCATTCTATCCAAAGTTGTCGTAAATAATGACGATTACAATTATTTATAGGATATGCCTGTAAGGCGCATAGGGTTGCACAACCACCAACAGCGGAGTTAGTTTGTCATACGGCAGTCTACCGCTTGATCAGCATTCAATCAAATCAGCCACATTGGATCCCCTTCGAACTGAACACGATAAGGGAGGCAATTATGCGAGTGGGTACAACAGGTCAACCGACACCTGCAGTAGTTTTTGGCAACTTCAAAAATTAAGAACTAGACGGTGTAATGAACCCATTTGCAATCTTGGCAACTGACGCATGCGCTGCGCAATACTCCATTCAAGGTGACACACAAAAAAAAAGTGTGTGGACCCCCTCCCCCTGTGATGGACGATTTCCATATTATCTGATTTTGTACTGGTTAAAAACCCAGTTCTCATGGTAATCCAGGACCCTCCCCATCCGACACGAAAGAAGTAAAGGGGAGGGAATCGACCTTCGACCCCCAGTCCCCAAACCGCACAGGCAATACACATAAGGTTGTGTTTAAATCAATGATAATTACCCAGTGCTCTTGCTAGGAGTATACATTGGTAGACTGGACAACTTTACTCGAGTACTACATTTATCGGAGAAATGCATTCATTGAGATATTTGGGTTGATGTGCCGAATTTCAATGGAAAGATGGATAGCTACACATTCTTTGACTGGATTGATTCAGTGGATGATATTTTGAGTATAAAGGGATTACGGGAGCAACCTCTTCAGATATTGGGGTAAGGCCAGCCGATTTCTGCCTCTCCCAACCCTGCAGTTAAGAGGGAACCTTGTGCACGGGGTACGGCATTTTATAAAGGGATTACGAGTATAAAGTGTGTACGATTGGTGGCTACCAAACTCAATGGCACACAAATGCCTAGTGGAACGACCCTGTGAAGAGCAGGGAAAGTGAAGGCAAGGCTTCGATCCACACATGGTTAGAGATGAAAAAGCACCAAAAATTAGGGGTAACAATTCGTGTTTTGGGTCGGGACACGGGTCAATACAACACGATAAGGTTATTTTGGACACGAACACGACACGACTTCGAGTCTTTTTATAGAACACAACATGACAGGACTAACACGATTTCATAAATTTTACACTAAATTAAACATAAATAGACACGAAAATTCGAATAAAACATGATTAACACGATAACACGACTCATAATATTGATACAAACACGATACGACTTCATGTCAAAAAAAAAAACACGAAGACGAAATATCGTGTTAATTTCATGTAACACCCCGTAAATTCAAGGACCTTTAATTAAATAATATTTTGGGAGAAAAGGAATTTATTTTATTTGGAGGAATTAAATTCATGATTTGAGAAATTTTTTAAATTCGAGGAATTTATTAATTTGGCGAATTGAGCTTTAATATTTTGGATTATTTTGCGTCGCATTTTGAGGTCGAGAATTTGGAGAATGTTGTAAATTAATTCGGATGGCAATTCGGAGTGCATGGTTGAGCCCGGATGGATCAAAATAGTTGGAAATGAGTGGCCATAAATATATATTGGGCTTTAGGACATTTCTAGACATAATTGAGCTCCAAATTACGAGTTTTGTCCCTTTTTAGGAGGCTCATAGGCCCAAAAACGGGATTTGAGTTTTTAACCCTAATTGTGAAAGGGTAAGGCAACTTAAAATCATTTTAGAAGACTAAAATTGTGGAGAGCTTAAGAGGAGAGCCATTGGAAGAGAATTTGGGGATTTTAGGAGATTACTTCAAGAACAAGAGGAGATCCTTGAATTCAATCCAGCGTCTTCATCCAAAGGCTTTGATTCTACAAATTAAGGCAAGTGGTTTAATTTGCATTTACCTATTCATATTAAAGGAGGTGGGAATCAATTAATATGTTAGGGTTTGTGATCATGAGAAATTGGGAATTTCTTTGATTTGGAGTTATAAATTTGTAGAGATGTTAAGATCGGACTAATTTGATGCCCTAAATTGGTGTAATTGATGGGGTTAGATTAAGTATAATAAAAGAGTGGAATTAGGATGAATCCGGGAAGTTTTGATGAAGAAATCTGTACAGAATGGAGGTTTTAAACATTTCAATGGCGGACTAGGTCTTACTGGACAGATTAGGGGTGAAGATGATACCAGGGTCGTTCGAACGACCTGGTATCTCGTTCAAACGAGAGTCGTTGTCGTTCGAACAACATGGCTGGTCGTTTGAACGACCTGTTAAGCCCTGTCAGATTTTCTCCTTCCCCTGATTCAGATATGTTATGTGTTTCGAGATACACAGTTTCTGCATTGGGTGATTCTGCAATTTTGGTTACGAACTAGGGTTTTAATTTGTGAATGTTTAACCTTGAATTAATTAGAGGATTAATTAATTTGACGAATCAAGGTTCATGATTGAATTTTTGAAATCTGTTAATTAAATGGGTAGGCTTAATTGAATGAAATTGAACGATGGATTGGAAATATTGAATCTTGGGCCGAGAGAGAGAGTCCGGGTAAAATTGGTAGGGTGATTCCAAGATAACGAAAATTAATTAGTGTATAATTAATTGAAATGAAGTCGGACCATAGACTTGCATTAGGCTTGTGTATAGATATAGTACACCGGTAGCCTAGATTTCTATATATATACGGTGATATGTAGTATATATATGATTTATAAATATTTGTGTGAATAATATTTATAGTAAAGCATACCAATATTAATGCTATCTTAGGAGGTTGCGCGATGTGGGTGAGTCCCCTGGCTAGCGAATGCAGGGCGAGTATAATCCCCAGTTCATAGCGTCTGTTATTAGGGGTTGAGCCGTCATGGTATGGGACGGTCACTTTCGGGGGGAACTATGGCCGCCTCCTACGTGTGGGTGATAGCATTTATATCCGACATGCGTGTGAATGTTGAGATATACGTATATCTAGTGCATAATTATATACGGATATATATATACATGGTGTGAAATGAATAAATTATATAACTTGTGAAACGGTTATATGGTATTGAATGAGAATTGGTTTAAATAAGGTAATGTGAATAATAACTTATAACATGTATGCTGAACCCACTAGGTATAGAGTAGTGGGAAATCGTGGGATATATGTAACAAGACTCGTTACGGGGTGGTTAGCTAGGAGGGCCATGTATAGAACGTTAGGCGTGCACATTAGTGGAGGGGTGAGGTGTCCTCAAGAGAGTGTACAGCACTAACCTAAATATGAAGAGCATACTTGCATTTTAATTGCTGCATTTAAATTCACTTGCTAAATATTTTCAAATGTTTTGGGTTCTAACCCTTGCTACAAAAATATTTTCCATAACCTTTTAAGTGTCCAGCCACAGGGACGCCAGAACTGTTCTATTCCAGGTTTACGCAACCGAGGCACATGTGGATGTTACAGGACTTTGACTTAGCCGCTTCGGTCATTTCATTTCTAAAGTAAGATGCAGTCAGTGTTCCATTTGAGCATGTCGCCCTAGTTGTTCCATTTTATTTCAAACGATGATGTATTCAATTATTACTCTGGTAATTCATTTTGTTATTGATTTGTAGTCGGTGGTTGTCTCGGCAAAGATTACATTTATTCCATTTTTAGTATAGTTCAATTCAGTGATTGTATGATGGTTAGTTATATATTCTTTCGCATGTTGTTGTTGGGATGTTAAATAAAAAGATAAAATTTGGCACCATGTCTTTTGAATACTAGGTGGTTAGTAAGTTTTAAAAGGTCTTCGACAGTGATGCTAAGAATGATCCAGATGAGATTCCTGTTTAATTTGATATAGGACTGATCACTCGGTATTTTATTAGGCGGGGTGTCACAATTCATTTTGTGTCGTTTCTAAGATTGCCCCCCTACCAAAAATGCTCATTTGTGCCAAGAAATTATAAGCGTGATCTTTCTTCTCTCTCTAATCCAAGGTCTTACGAAAAATTGATTGTTGTTAAGAAATACACAAAAGAGTTCCATTTTCTTTGTGCTTAAGCGGCTTTGAATGAGATTGGGGTGAAACATATAATCTACTACAGCGGTGGGCTACAAGTTTGAATAAGCGCTGATTTATAATTTTGGGTCATTGACAATATGGAGGTCATCGGATATGCATTGCACTTAAACTTGGGGCGTATTTCAAATTTATAACTCCATGTCAAGGGGCGCAACTAATGCTACGCCCAATCAAGTCATAACTTTGGAACCTTCTTCCATAGCATCCTGATGTTCTAACGTGGGGAGACTCGTGAGATACTTGCAGCCAAAGTTGCTCAAATCCTCTTTGACAATGAAGCATTACCCCTCTAAGCTCAAGGTGAGCTTTTTCAGCTCCCGCCGGGGGGGTTGGTTGATGGATTTGTTGGTGGGGACCATGGTTCAAAGTCAAGGCTGATACCGCGACGATACGGCCAAGTTGACTAGGTATCGGTGCCCACCGATCCGATTTCGAGTTACGATTTGAGTTTTCAATTATTGATGTGAATCAACCCTATATCGGTAATTTCTCGGTAGTATCGGTGATATAGCGGTATAATCGACCCATATTGCAGTAGAATCGGCCCATATCGGCGATATCGCGAAGGAATCGGGCCCATATCGGTGATATATTGGCCGAGATGGTATAAGCTACTAAGCATCTCTCTCTCTCTCTCTCTCTCTCTCTCTCTCCAGTGTTATGTTGGGAAGCATGATTTTTTTGGGGGGGTTACGAAATGCTAATTTTTTTTTTAATTTAGTGTGTTGTGTGTGGGGGTTATTTGGTCATCGTGTGGGTTTAATTTAGTGTGTTGTATATGTGCCAGTTTTTTTTTTTTAAGAATGCAAATGATCCAAATGTTATTTGTTATTATTTTTTATAATAATGTTCCCAATGTTATTTTTAATATGTTATTATTTATAAAAAAAACGTAAATGTTATTCTTTTACAAACAAATATACAACTGTAAATATTGTAAAAATAATATTTGTATCCTCTAAACATTTGTAAAAATAATATTTGCATCCTTTATGTAAAAATAACATTTGCAACACAAGAAAAAAAAATATTTGCATCCTCTTTGTAAAAAAATAACATTTCTATCAATTTAAAAAAAAAACATTTGCAACCCAACATCAGAAAAAAAATAACATTTACATTCTTTTATAAAAAAATAACATTTGCATCATTTTTTTGTAAGAAAATAACATTTGCATCCTTTTTGTAAAAAACGATTGTAAAAAAAATGTAGTGTTTTGTCAAAATCACTATTTGTATCCTCTTTGTAAAAAAATAACAATACTAAAAAAGAAACATTTATATCCTTTTTAGAAAATATAACATACTTCAAAAACACATTTGTATCCTCTTACTAAAAATAATACTAAGAATATAATAGTTGTATCCTCTTTGTAAAAAAAAAAATTATCCTCTTACTAAAAAAGTAACATTTGTGTTTCTTTGTAAAAACATAATATTTGTATCCTCTGTGAAAAAAAAATATTGATTTATTATGGAACATTGAATCTGGCAAGTTCGCAGCACGTCAATATAATCAATTGTACAATGTTATGCATATTAAGGGATAGTTTTAAACTTATCAGATTGATCCACATTGTTAATCGTATTTTTTTAAAATTTTCTAGATTTTTTTCGGAATTTTTTGCGCTCTCTAAATGGTGTATCTTTGCGTATCGCCCGATACCGAGACCGATACCGCGACCGAGTTGAAAATCGAGTGGCCGATACAGAGACTTTGAACCATGGTGGGGACCCACGCATGGGGGTGGCAAGACAGGGGGTGAATATTAAGACTCAATAATTTAAAACATGTGGTATCTTTATTATTTTTAGAAGATACTGTTGCAATTTTTAAATTAACATTTTTTAGGAAATCAAGGTACATCAGATGATTTTCTTATTTTTTTCTAGTTCTCTTTTTGGAGGTGGTGGTAATAAAAACTCTTTTCCTGTTTCTTATTGAGCAGGTTTTCATTGTAAAGGTATTGAATAATAATGAGAATTCTTGCATGATTTATTTGTGAGTTTTGGTTTATAATTTTTATTGCGCTGACGCCACCTACACTTAATATCATCAACATATCAGTGAATAGTTTTTAATGACCAATAATTATAAAGAAGATAATTGTGTGAATGTGAAAATGATGTATCAGTCAGTGGGGTCCATGTAGCTCAATTCTTTTAGAGAATAATAAAATATGCGTAACGATAGGAAAAAGAGTCCTTACCTCCTACCACCAATAAAAAAAATTAATTTAAAAAAAATACTCAATAAAATTAAGGAAATCATCTAATATATTATCTTTGATTACCTTCAGAAACAAACACAAAATATAACAATAATATCTACTTAGGCAATTTGTGTTTAGTTGTAAATTGTAATTGTAGACAAATACTGAAATACTAATTAAAATATAGCTTAAAACATAGAATAGAGACCTGGGTTCTTGTCTCATAACAGTTACAAAATTAAATATTTTACTGGGGATACTAAACCTGGGTTGCTTTAAATAACAGCATAAATGTATAAAAATGATTGTGAAGACACAAGCCCATTTACCAGAAGTACAAGATTAACAAACATTCTGCAGAATGAACTTGAGAGAATAGTGGGTAGTTATTGAGGGTGGTTATTGAGGACCTTCGTAACAGTCAACATTCTGCTGAGCAAAAATCTGGAGAGGACGTAGTAGTGATCGGCATTATCCCCCAGCCACACTTTTACCTGTGACAATTACCACAACAAAGATAATTAAGAACACTAATAAGAGAAATGGGTCTTTAATAATTAGTCACTAGTACTTAAAAATGTTAGTGTCCAGTCAAAGATTTTTTGTGTTTAGATTGCAGTTCTCACCTTTAGAATATTTTAGGATGCGATCTCTTATTTATCCATAACATAACAATTTGACATTCTTATATAATGAATATACAATTAGATACAGTTATGTTATTACATAACTTGCCGAATATCACGAGATAATAGAGTTGTATTACAATGTGAGAGACTGAAATTACAATATATACTTATTAGAAAGTCATATTTATATGATTATATAACACTAAGGGTGGTAATTTGTGTTTTTGGGTCGGGTTTCGGGCCAACACGACATGATAAGAGTTTTTTTTTTTACACAACATGACACTACTTTTTGTTTTTTTACATAACACGAACACAATCCGTATAGACACAAGACGACAAACACGGTTTCTTAAATTCTATGTTCAATTAGGCAAAAATAGGCACGATAACCCACATAAAAACACGATTGACACGATAAGACAAGAAACGCGACTCATAATTTTGACACGAACACGACGTGACTTTGTGTCAAAAAGATCTGACACGAACATGATATGTCGTGTCAATTTCAGGTCAATATCGAGTCATGTGTTCTAAAATTGCCACCTCTATATAAATATAACACCAGAGGACCACACACTAAACACTTGGACGGTACACTAAACCAACAACCCTCATATAAGGGACCATGAAAATTCACTATAAGGAAAAAAGAAGGAAATTAGTCCATAGCATTTTAAATAGCTAGAATATAGTCCCCCACTTGTCTAAACATAACAATGTGAGATTTACATTACAAAAGATTTATCACACAATTTGGATAATTATACAATTTAACATTTATATTATAACAGTCATTGCAAGGATTTAATTCAGCATTATTTTAGGCTTGCTAAAGAGTCAAAGCCCATCTGTGTCATCGGATCAATAAAGATTCATACAAGCACAGTTACAGACCTAGTCGAAGACTGTATCTGTATGTCAAACAATAAACGGGAGTGTTAGACCCTAGAGGGCACTCTCTCCAATATAAATAAGAATCAGTAGCTCCATGGTGGACGGATAGATAAGTTGCCGGACCACGTATATCATTGTCTTGTGTGATTTCCTTCGTTCACATTCATTAGCTAAGTGGTGAGATTGTTGCATTTGGTACGTGAATTTTCACTCATGTTATATTATAATGTACGGGAGTCGTATATAACTACCTATGAAGCATTCGTACTTGTGTGCATGCGGACTCGATTCGTCCGCGACTTGCATCCATGAAGAATCGAGAAATATAGTAAATCCGAAATTCGGATTCAATAGGGATTCGGCTTCATATTTAAAATAATAAATATGACCTTTTAGTACTAAACCAATTTATTTACCCCTCTCTTTCTATCTACGAGCGTTAGGGTTTGATATCAGCATCTTCTTATTCCCTCATTTCGCCTTTTTGCTGTAGATATGACCATTGGGACTGGATTTATTAGTTATTTTATTAAATTTTCTTGAATGATCCAAAACTTTATATAAAAGTATATCCTTGAGTGAAGAGACTAGTACTTTAGATATGTCTTCCTCAATTTCACCTTCTCTTGTTTCTTTACGGTTGAATTGTTGTTCACTAGAATATTTTTGATGTGTATGGGATTTCTAGCGACGCGTGGCGCGTGGTTGTGCCTACAAGAGATGACTATTTTTTATTTTCTATTTTTAGTTTAGGGTCTATTGTCATTTTTCCTTTATTTTTAGTGCTTGATTTGTTTCCAAGTATGTTTGGGACTAATATGTTATTTTCGGTTATTAGTTGTCTTTTTTAGTCATTTTGGGTAATAACTTGATTAGCAAGCTAACTTCTCCTATAAATAGGTCCCTTGGCCCTCATTTGTACTTAACCTTGAATATTGAGAATTGAGAATAGAGAGAGAGAGAGAGAAAGAAACCCATTTCATTTCTTTAGTTTAGTAGTTGTTGTTGTTGTTGTTGTTGTGTAGTGTAGTGTAATTGTTGTGTAGTTAATAGTTGTGTAGTGTAACAATAACGCTTCCATATTTGAAGATTTATATCAAATTGGTATTAGAGCTCGGTTTGTTCTTGGTGTTCGTCGGGGTGCGTGAAGCGGGTCACGAGTGGAGATTCCAAATCCGGCAACCCTTCAATCGAAAGATTGATAAATGCCCAAAAGAGAATCGGGTGAATGGAAACTCTAAATTCCATCACCACTAAAAAAGGAGATACCATCTCTTTTAGCTCCTCCACCTCCATCTCCACCACCACCATCTCCACCTCCTACCACCACACAACCACCACCATGTCTACATGAATCCCCGTCTTCAAATTTTTTACCCAAACCCTCACCTAAAAAAAACCCACCACCCCAAAAATTAAATCCTAACCCAAAAAAATCAAAACCTACAAACCCTAATCAAGAACCCAACAAACTTACCCATAAACCCTAGCACCACCCCTGCCCAACCAACCCACTGCCCTAACAGCTACTGCAGCCCCACCCCACCCCTTTTCCGGCCACCCGACCTACCCTAACCAAGTCGCAACTCCCCCCAAACCTTCTTGCCCCACTTCCGACCAACCAAAATAGGCCGGAAAAGCCCAAATCAGGCTGGAAACCCTTCATCGTCAAATGCCTGCAACCACAAAAGTTGGCCGACTTCTTTTTCCTCCGACCGACCTCCCCCACCCTTATTAACGGTCGCCGACCACTGTTCAGCCCTTCAGGCTCTTTTCCGGTGCCGACACAACCCCAAAACAACCCCAGCAGTCCAATCCAGCCCCCCTCCCTACCCCGCTACCCTCCTACACCAGAAACCCAAAAAAACAAACTCTAGACCATTTTTTTAACCCAAAACAGCCCCCCCACCTGATCAGCCCCAACACCTCCCAAACCCATTTTTTTTTAACACTCGGACAACCTTACTCTTACCCCTAGGGCAGCCCACTTCTAGGGTTTGTCCTCCCACCCTTTTCTTGCCCACAAATAACAACCCCCATCCCCTTCAAGAAAACCCAAGAAACTAGCTCCACCCCTCCTAACCCTAATTTTTACCTTTTCCCACTCATTAATGCCCAATCACAAGTCAATTCAACCCAAAACGGGCCTGCCCTACTTCGACCCGATCTCACCCACCCTATTGACCTCTATTTTGGTCAATTTTTGACACAACATATGGCTTTTATTAGAAATGTACCTACTTGGGATATATTTTCAAACTATTTGTGCCATTTTTGGGTCAGGCTTTCCGGAATGTCATCGTCTTCAGTCCACTTGTCTCGCCATCGTACTCGCAAATGTGCGGTCGCCGGCGTAACCGTCCAGTCATATTCAAGGGTCCACCAAGCCAAGTTGCAACCATGTGCTTGTCGTGTTGAGAAGGCGGAGTGGTCGTCAGTTTTTGGTTGCTTGGATTCTGTAGGGACGCATCGTTGAGATTTGGGTATATTAGCCCATTTGTTGAAGGTCCATATGGGTCTAATCGAAGTGCGGTCGGTCCATTTGCCTGTTGGCTTTGATTTGGGGTTTTGCTTTGCTTTGAAAGATAAATTTTGTAGCGACATGTGTTCATGTGGCATTGATGAGTAACCCTCCAAGCCCGAGGACGAGCTTTTTCAAAGACGGAGAGAAAGATGTATATGGGATTTCTAGCGACACGTGGCGCGTGGTTGTGCCAAAAATGATGTATATGGGACTATCTTTTATTTTCTATTTTTAGTTTAGGGTTTATTGTCATTTTTCCTTTATTTTTAGTGCTTGATTAGTTTCCAAGTATGTTTGCGACTACTATATCATTTTTGGCTATTAGTTGCCTTTTTTAGTCATTTTGGGTAATAGCTTGATTAGCAAAGTAACTTCTCCTATAAATAGGCCCCTTCGCCCTCATTTGTACTTAACCTTGAATATTGAGAATAGAGCGAGAGAGAGAGAAAGAAACTCATTTCAATTCTTTAGTTTTGTTGTTGTTGTTGTTGTTGTTGTTGTTGTGTAGTGTAATTGTTGTGTAGTTAATAGTTGTGTAGTGTAACAAT
Source organism: Sambucus nigra (assembly GCA_949130495.1). NCBI lineage: Eukaryota > Viridiplantae > Streptophyta > Magnoliopsida > Dipsacales > Adoxaceae > Sambucus > Sambucus nigra. Next base: position 54,197,185 of record OX422214.1, read on the forward strand.
AACGCTTCCGCATTTGAAGATTTACATCAATTTAACTCATTTTCAAAAAAAAATGATTGAAGCAAATATAAATATCCTCTTTCAAGCATGTTATAAATATCCTATGTCTCCAACATCAAGTCAATAATGGTTGGGGCATGGTGTCCACCATAAACGTGTCCTCTTCTCCATTAACAACTTTCTCGCCGCCTTATAATTTGATGCATTATCGGTAACGATCTAAATGACTAAATCATCCCCCACCTCCTCAAACACCATCAATAAGCTTAAACACTAAGTTTGCATCCTTTACAGCGTCCGGTGCATCAACTGAGCGCAAGAAAACCGTGTCGTGTGGATTATTGACAAGAAAAATAATCAAATGTCAACCTGAAATATTATCCATCCATCGGATAATATGGACAAATCTCCTTGCATCCACGTTTTCTTCACGCCATTAACAATCTTTTTGGCACATCCTTCTTTCTCATCCAATATCCACGTGCTAAGTTCATATGCGATAGGAGGTTTCAACCCAGGGCCAAACTTTCCAATTGAACGCACCATACTAACAAAATATGGGCTACTAGTCACATGAAACGGAAGACCACTTTCCAAAAAAAAATCTATTTTTCAGTTTTAGGTTTGGGTTTGTCCTCCTCACAACCCTCGTCATCAAGGTCAACCATGAACCTGGGACCCCTAATCCCCCTAGCCATACTATCCACGCTTGAACCATCCTTTGATGGATTGCTTTGACCGGTGTAACACGCACCACTACCAATCCGTTCCTCGTTTTTCTTTGCTCCAAATCCCTTTCAACCAATTTGTTTTTAATATATACCTCAATTTCCTCTCTCGCATCTGCGGAAACTCTCTTGCATATTTTAACATTTTGTTTGTTCTCGCAAGATGATCTTTCATTCTTTTCACACTCCCCTTTACAACCTTATTGCATTAATTGCATTGAATATAGACATACTCCTTCCCATTGTCGACCTTCATACCATATTTCCAAGCCGGATCCTTTCTTAACATAATTCAACTACAACAAAATATAAATAAAGATACATCACATATTTAAAAAAATAAAGAAGCTGTTTTTTTTATTTTAAATCACAGCAACTCTTTAACTTGTAAACAGTGAATTTCATTCTAAGTTTCCAACCAAAAAAATAAAAATAAAAAAATACATTAAGTTCAGTTTATTAAAAACAGTGAAATATATCTAAAACCGACGATTTGAAACAACAGTGAAATATATTAAAAATAAGGCTAAGCTGGTTAAAATATATACAGTGCGGTTTAAAAAAAACATATCAAGTTAAGTTTTAAACCATTAAAAAAATAAAAAACTTAAAAAACTAAGTTTAAAACAAAAAAAAAATTCTAACAAAACGTTAAAAAAAGGGGTAAAAACTTATAAAATTTTAATTGGAAGAGAGATTTGTAAAAATGTAAAAAAAGGGGCTAACACAGAAAAAGGGGTAAAAAAACTACAAACCAAAAACAAAGTGAAGGATAGGCTTACCTTGGTCGGAAGAAGGGGAGTGGTCGGGAGAAGAAAATAAGAGAAAGTGAAGTAATTTCGAATGTGTATGTGTTTTAACTTTTAACTTAAGTGCTATACGTAACCTTTTCTTTTTTTTTCTCTTCTTTTTTTAACCCTCACTTAAAACCGATCACCTCACCACCGCCCCCTCTAAACACCTCAAACCCCAGAGGCGTAAGCCTCAATTTCTCACCCCCCCACCCCACCCCGAGGCTTACGCCTCGAGGCGTTTTCTTGTTGATTCGCCTCTAGGCCTCACCTATTTTTTTAAACATTGGGTGGAGGGAGAATTGGTGATCCCAGGGTCATATTGTAGGGTCAAAACACGTTTGTTAAAAAGGTGTTGGGGTGGGATTAAAAAAGTCCTAAAATGTAAAATCAATGGTGAAGGTGACAATGATACAAAAAGATGATATATTATAAGACTTTTTATCAATTAGTCTCTTTTACTAGGTATGTAGACAAGCGAGTGAGGTATTATGCGAATAAGAGGATAACTAATAAATTAAAAAGAAAATTTTATAGAACAGTTGTTAGGGCAGGGACCCTGTATGGAGCGGAGTGTTGGGCGTTAAAGAAAAAATATGAACAAAGTATCTATGTTAGTGAGATGAGGATGCTCCGGTGGATGATAGGAATTACTATAAAGGACAAAATTAAAAAACAATACGTGAGAGAAAAGTTAGAAGTAGCTCCCATTAGCGATAAATTAAGAGAAAGTAGACTTAGGTGGTACGAACATGTGTTGCGTAGAGCAGTGGATGCCCCTATAACAAGAGGAAGATTGTTGAAAATAAACGGTAAAAGAGAAAGAGGTCGCCCTAAGCTATCGTGAGAGGAAATTATTATGAGCGACCTTAAGGAATTAAACTTGAATGAAAATATTGTATACAATAGAGATTAAAATGTAAAAGGGGAATCCATGTGGTCGACCCCATATGATGGGGTTAAGGCAAGGATGATGATAATGATGAGTAAGTATGTAATTCAATAGGTATTAACATCTTTTTTTTGCTCCAACAGGTCCATGAAAAAAAAAAATTGCTCCAATAGATCCTATAGGACCTATTGGGAAAAAATTGTTGTGATAGGACCTATTAAAAAATGTTTTATGTAGATATGACTTATTTGTCAAGCTCCTTGTATTATATCCTAAAATTGGGTTACAAATTCTATATTAAGTAAGGAATACTATGATATATTTTATATTATTATTTCTTCTTCTTTACGTAGCCACACCGTATCCTTTTTTTCTGAGAATACGTGTCGCGCCCACATCCGCGCTTCTTAAATAACTACTAAAAATTGGTGCCAAAACACTAAAAGTACCCTCATTATATTAAAGAAACAATTCTCTAAAAATTAAAATAAATAAATATTACAAAAGAGATAAGAAACAAAGGAAACAATCGAATTAAGGTCATTTTAATTTCCCCAAAATCGTAAATTAGCCCTTCTGAAATAGGCTCATTCAAAAATTGTTTTATTACCACAAGAATACTGAACACCTTCAAAATTTAAGCAACTCAAGTTAATTCATAAAAATTGAAATTGCACAAAAACAATTTTCAAATACACTGCTTGAATGGAGTTCTCTCAGTCCACTCCCATTTAGTCTCTCGTTTCACACACTCTCAAATAACTCCATTTTAGTTTTCCAAACACTACGGCCCTGTTTGGTTGTCCCAAAATTGTAAATTGACTCATTTATAAATTGATCCATTAATTGTGTTTGGTTTCATTAATGAAATGATTCAATAATTGTCTCATTTTAGCTCATGTGTAAAATCTGAAATTGAATCATTTCACAAAAAACGTGAAATGCATCCATTTGAAATAGGAGTCACATAATGTGCATGCTCATTTCTCTCTTTCCTTCCCTTCCCAACACACACACTCTCGCACACCTAATTTGTTTTAATCTTTTTTTCCTCATAAAACCTTAACATCAATTTCAGATTACCAAACATTGTGTAAAATTGGATTTAAACTCATTTCAAATCTACTCATTTACAATTCATTAATTCACAATGAACCAATTTACATAATCAAACAATTTGCGCAACCAAACAGAGCCTACACAAATGATTACATCCACACACAAACTACCCAATTTATATAAATTGAACAAAAGTTGAAAGGGGAATAAAAAGACCTTGACAAAATCGTATTTGGAGGAAGCATTTCGAGTAGAAAATCTAACAGCGGGGAGAGTGAACTCCGATTGTTTCATCATCTCTTCAGATTCTTCAACGCGTGTATTATGGCTAGGGCTAGGGCTAGGGCTAGGCCTCTCTATTAACACTCCCTTCTCCTTCTTCATTTTAGTACTATGATCCATGCTCTTAGTTTTTAACTAAATCAACACAAAACTCACGGGGTTGATTTGGAATATATGATGAATATCAAGGATTTGGATTTTGGGTGCTTAACGTTGTTAGTTAGGACAGAGGAGGGAGACGCAGAATAAAATCAACTTTATCAAAATATCCCATGACGTGATGCACCAGTGTTACTCCTTACGTGTGCTACTAGCAAGTACAAATACATTTTTTTTAACGAACTCGTGATCATTTGAGAGCAAAGCCATTATCTAACCGGCTTAAATGATCATTCGCTATGTGGGTAGTGTGAGTTTGTGTTTCCTAAGTTCAAACAAAAAATGACCATACGCTATTAACTAGATGCCCCATTATTTAAAACAAAATGATACTTTTGTTATAAATATTATATTTATCTTATTTAAATGGATATTCACTTTTATTATGATTCTATTAACTTGTATTATAATTGAGGTGCGACTCCCCTCATTTATTAGATATCAATTAATGAGAACTCTTTTTCTCTCTAAAAATCTCTCTTGTGTCGTATTTATCTTAATATGTTATCAGCACGATACCTCAAACGTATTAAGACGTCTTAAGCGATCGGACGTAAATTATTTCAGAACAGTAATTAAGGTTTGACTATTTTTCTTTTCTATGCCATATGAATAGTAACAATGACGTCAATAGTGCTTGCATCCTTTTCTATGCCATAGATTCAAACTACTTGCACTCATAACTGCCATATGAATGGTAACTATATTATTTTATTGATTACATCTCCTATGAATAATAACAATAATCTCTACTAAACCATTTATAAATTCAACTAGTGAATCATGCATAGCTGATAACAACAAATATGTTTGTATAGTGCCTATGACTCATGGTATTTTTTTTTAGCAGTAGTCGATGCTTAGGGCTTTATATATATATATATATGCGGTTTAATTTGACATAATTTTTTTTTACGGAACCAAACATTATTGAATTGAATTATTAGTATACTCAAACGTTAGGTAATTTATAATCGTTGAGTTTGTATTTTTCTATTTTACATATCAAGCTTATTAATAATAATATATAGGACCCGAAGTTCCTACTTTATATTTCAATTTCGGACTTGAAGCTCCGAATATCTATTTAATTTTGAGGCCTAAAGTTCTGAATTCTTATTTAAATTCAAATATGAAGTTTTCATTATTTAAGAACTATTTACATTTTGGACCCGAAGTTTCAACAAAAATTTCTTTAATCAAGCCTCAGGTTTTGATTTAAAATTTGGGACTTGAAGTTCCCAGTAATTGAGGCCTAAAGTTCTCAACTACCTTTAAATTATGGACTTGAAATTTTCAGTAATTGGGGCTGAAGTTCTCACTTACCTTCAAATTTAGGACTTAAATTGTTATTTAAATTATGGACCCGAAGTTCCAATTAATATATACCCTCAATCAGAACCCAAAGTTTTGATTATTTTTATCATAGAGTAAGGGATATCAAATGTCCCCAAATAATTTATAATTTGGACCTGAAGTTCTGAATATTTATTTTCTTGAAAATTTGTTCAAACCTGATGTTTTGACTCAATGGGGTAGAGAAAGTCCTTATACTTCATAAAATTGACCCGAAGTTCAATTATTTTATGTATTGATATGAAGTTCCAACAAATAAATAGCACGGACCAAAAGTTCTAATTATTAAATCAAAGACTTAAAGTCCTAATTTCACACATGATATTCCAATCAATATTGAATTATTAATTTTTTATTATTATGCATTACATATTTCTGATTGTAATTTATTTAATTGAACAATTTAAAAATGTCAAATATTTCTAAACTCGAATTTGAAGCACTTTAAATTTCTGGGGTGAACTATCTGAATTGGTCTCAAGACGCTGAACTCCGCCTCCAAGCTCAAAATCTTGGTGATGCAATAACACTTGAAAATATCATGCCCCGGCAGGACAAAGCTAAGGCCCTGATATTCCTTAGGCATCACATACACAATGATTTGAAAAGTGAGTACCTCACAGTGAAAGATCCTCTTGATTTATGGAACTCCCTGAAGGAGCGTTATGACCACCGGAAATCGGTCATACTTCCAGGTGCATGCCATGAATTGCTCAACTTGAGATTTCAAGATTTCAAGACTGTATCTAAATATAATTATGTTATGTTCAAGATTACCTCCAAGTTAAAGCTATGTGGCGAAAAGGTAGAGGATGCAGATATGTTAGAGAAAACGTTCTCAACTTTTCACGCCTCGAATATGCTCCTGCAGCAGCAATATCGAGAGCGAGGGTTTAAAAGGTACTCGGAATTAATCTCATGTCTCCTAGTTGTTGAGCAGAACAATGACTTAATGATGAAGAATCATACATCCAGACCCATTGGATCTGTAGCACTCCCTGAAGTGAATGTTAACTCTATTCAGAATAATGAAAGAGGCCGAGAAAATATGCGGCGGGGCCATGGCAACTCCAGAAGAGGTGGCTACAATAATCATGGCCCTAGACAAAATACGAAATTCAAGAACCACCAGAAGTGGAATAATCACAGCAATAAAGGGAATCAGAAGTCAAATCCACAGAATCCAAATGATATTTTCCATAAATGTTGTCGCAGTGGGCATTGGACACGTACCTGTCGTTCATCCAAGAAATTGGTTGAAAAATATCAGGCCTCGAAAAAGAAAGTGGAGACAAACATTGTGGAAGGTCCCGAAGACCGTTGGAAACTTGACGATATTGATCTCAATTTCAATGATTTTTTCGAAGATGAGGATGGAGATGCTATTGATGATGAGACATTTGATAACATGCTTGTAGAACCACCTCAGACAGTCTTGAAGACCTAAATGATTAGGTTTTATTTATTTATTTATTTATCTGCTTCATCTTTTCTATTGAGACATTAGTAGTTTATCATTAGAGCTTAGACAATTTTATTTAATATCTTTATTTTGAGAATTTAGTAATTAATGGAAGGGCTTTGATCATTTTTTTTATGGTTATATGATTGGTGGATTGAATTTCAATTTATATTTAATTATATTAAAAGTATGGATCCGAAAGCAAGCGCAAGCGATGATACTTGTCAGGTAGATAGTGGAATAACCCACACCATTTTAAAAAAGCAGAAGTTTTCTTAGACTTGGTATACAATACAACGAATGTTTCCACTATAGCTGGTCCAGCTAAGATCATTGAAGGCTCCGAAAGAGCCCACGTGGTGTTACCTAATGGTACCCACTTATTCATAAATAATGCTATATACTCCAGAAATTCTAGAAGAAATTTATTGAGTTTTAAGGACATAAGAGTGAACGGGTATCATATTGAAACATATAATGAAGGTAATAAAGAGTTACTATGCCTTACTTCTAGTGTTGGAAGCCAGAAGCTCACACTAGAGAAATTGCCTGCATTATCCATGGGATTATACTATACAACAACAATGTTGTAGAATCGCATACTGTCATGAGCCGAAAGTTCAATGATCCTTATAATTTTATATTGTGGCATGACCGATTGGGTCACCTTGGATCAAACATGTTGTGTCGAATCATAAACAACTCATGCGGGCACTCGTTAACAAACAAACAACTTACCTTACCCGGTGATCATTTTTGCACCCCTTGTTCTCAAGGTAAATTAATCACTAAGCCATATTTTTTCAAAATTGCTTTTGAGTTACCATCATTTTTACAAATAATTCAAAGGGATATTTGTGGGCCAATCCACCCTTTTAGTGAACCTTTTAAATATTTTATTGTTTTAATTGATGCATCCACTCATTGGTCATATGTTTATTTGTTATCTACTCGTAATTTGGTTTTTGCAAAATTACTTGATCAAATCATAAAACTTAGAGCACATTTTCCTGGTCAACATATTAAATCCATTCGTTTAGATAATGAGGGAGAATTTACTTCTCAAGTTTTTTATGACGATTGTTTATCACAAGGAATTGATGTTGAGCACCCAGTCCGCCATGTCCACACTCAAAATGGTTTAGCCGAATCTTTAATTAAACGTTTGCAACTTATTGCGCGACCTTTACTTATGCAATCCAAACTCCTAGTTTCTACCTGGGGACATGTTATCCTTCACGCTTCTAAGTTAATTAAGCTTAAACCCTCTACTTATCACCCATTTTCACCTTTTTAACTCGTGTGTGGATGTCAACCAAATATATCACACTTGCATAAATTTGGTTGTGCAGTGCATATACCCATCCCCCCACCCCAGCGTACCAAAATAGGTCCCCAACGTCGTTTGGGAATATATGTTGGTTATGATTCACCATTAATTATTCGTTATATTGAGCCACTGACAGGTGATACATTTACTGCTAGATTTGCGGATTATCATTTTGATGAGACACTCTTCCCGCCGTTAGGGGGAGGAACGAACGTACCAAAAATACGGTCCGTTATTGAATAACGGCGAGAATTAACATGGAACATTTTCACTTTGTCTCATCTAGACCCCCGTACTGCTCAATGTGAGCATGACGTAAAAAGGATATTGCATCTTCAGGAAATTGCAAATAAATTTAATGATGCATTCAATAATGCTGCAAAAGTAACAAAATCTCATGTACCCGCTGCAAATGTGCCTGCAAGAATTGATGTACAAGTGGGACAAACATTGACATCAACAGTAAATGAATCTGTTGCCCGCCAGAAGCGTGGAAGACCTATAGGTTCCAAAGACTTTGTTCCCCGAAAGCGGAGATCAAATGAAAAATTATGCCCTAATCATCCTCCCGAAGAGGTTATGAATAAAATATCCACTTTCTCTGAAACCTCTGAAGAGGTTATTATTTCTGAAAACACACAAGTCACTGAAGTGACTATACAAGCCCCCTGAAGAGGCAAAGGTACCTGATAATAATAACAAGATCTCTATATTTTATACATATTCGGGAGAAATGTTGGATCGAAAAGAAACTGTCATTGATGACGTTTTTTCATATGCAATAGCTACACGAATTTCAAAGGGCGGTGATAATGATAATGAACCACATACTCTAAATGAATGTCGATAAATAGTAGATTGACCAAAATGGGAAATTGCCATCAAGGCAGAACTCGAGTCTCTAAATACACGTGGTGTATTTGGACCTATAGTACAAACCCCAAAAGGATTTAACCTGATAGGTTATCGGTGGGTTTTTATAAGAAAAGAAATGAGAAGAATGAAATCACTCGATATAAGGCACGACTAGTGGCACAAGGTGTCTCGCAGAAACCTGGGATTGATTTTGAGGAAACATACTCCCTTGTTATGGATAGTATAACTTTCAGATATCTTATTAGCTTAGCAGTTTTTAAAAATCCTGATATGAGACTCATGGATGTTGTGACCGCTTATTTATACGGGGACTCAGACACAGAAATATACATGAAAATCCCTGAAGAATTTCCTTTTCCTGAAGCAAAGCCGAGGAGTACGTACTCAATCCGACTGAGACGTTCATTGTAGGTTTTAAAGCAATCCGAAAGAATGTGGTACAATCGTCTTAGTGAATACTTGTCTAAGGAAGGGTTTGAAAATAATCCAATTTACCCTTATGTATTTATAAAGAAATCCTCAAAAGGATATGCAACAGTAGTAGTCTATGTAGATGGCATAAATTTAATCGGGACTCCAGAAGAGCTCGAAACAACTGCTAACTATTTGAAAAAGGAATTTGAGATGAAAGACCTTGAGAAAACTAAATTTTATCTCGGGCTGCAGATCGAGAAAAATTTTAGTGGGATTTTAGTCCATCACTTTAATTATACTGAAAATGTATTAAAACGTTTTAATATAGATAAAGTGCACCCACTAAGTACCCCCATGGTTGTCCGGTCTTCGGATGTAAAGAAAGATCCATACCGTCCTAAAGAAAAAGATGAGGAAATATTGGGTCCAAAAGTACCTTATTTAAGTGCAGTGGGTGTATTATTGTACGTGGCGCAATGCACTAGGTCGGATATTTCATTCTCTATAAATTTGCTTGCTAAATATAGTTCTGAAACCAACCAAAAGGCATTGGGCTGGTATCAAGCATATCTTAATATATCTACATGGAACCGCTGACATGGGTTTATTTAATTCCTATAACTCTAATAGTTCCAAATTAGTTGGTTATACAAATTCGGGATATCTCTCTGATCCTCATAAGGGTCGATCTCAGAGAGGTTATGTATTTCTTTGTGGTAATGCTGCTATTTCATGGCGTTCTACTAAACAAACTTTAGTAGCTACTTCTTCTAACCACTCTGAAATTTTGGCTCTTCATAAATCTAGCCGTGAATGTGTATGTCTGACATCTTTAATTCAGCATATTCGTAGTTCTTGTCAATTGCCTTCTATTACAGATATTCCAAGTACTATCTATGAAGACAATGCAGCATGCATAACACTAGTTAAATAATGATTCATCAAAAGAGATAGAACCAAGCACATTTCACAAAATATTTTCTTCACTCATGAGCTTCAGATACGGATTAATCGTGTCATTTTCGGATCGCGTTGATTTTTATTTTAGTATAAGTTTTGGGTACTCTTAAATCTATACAAGCTAATCGAGTCATTTCGGGTTATTACCGTAAACGGGTTATCGGGTCAAAAATTGCCAGCTCTAGCTTCAGAAGAAAATAAGATTGAAGTCATGCAACTTTGTTCAAGTGATAACCTAGCTAATCTCTTCATAAAGTCACTGCTAAAGGCGACATTTCAAAAGTTTGTGTACGAGATTGGAATGCGTCGATTCCACCAATAGTGAAATTGAACATATCAATTAGGGGGAGCATCTTATCAGGGGGGGATACAAGAACATGTAATTTGGGACATTCATGTGTTGTACTCTTTTTCCTTTAACTAGGTTTTGTTCCACTAATTTTTTCTAGTAAAGGTTTTAACGAGGCAGCATTAAGCACGTCCACTCCTATTAGGACTCTACTAACTTGTACTATAAATAAGGGGTGACCCCCCCCCCCCCCCCCAATTTGTTAAATACCAATTAATGACAACTCTTTCTCTCTCTAAAAATATCTCTTGTGCCCTATTTATCTTAACAATTTTCTCTTAAAATTAATAGAGCTAATTATACTTTAGATTCTCTTAACTTTGATCCCCTAACACTTTGTCATCACTTCTTCCACATTTTTTTAATTCACTCTCATAACTTTGAAAACGGTTACAATTAATTTCTTATCTTATAACTCTCCTAATTTTTGTCAAAAATCGTTAGTCATCTACGCGTCACACATGACCATAAGTAAGGGCATTTTTGTCCAAACTTAATTATTTTTTAAAAGAATCTTTAAATAACAGTAAAAATATTTAAAAATTAAGATAATACCAAAAAATATTTTAAAAATATCAAAAAACTATGGAAAGAATTTAAATTTTTTTAAAACATTTGGAAAATACGAATATATATTTAAAAATTTGGAAAGATACTAAAAAATATTTAAAATTTGCAAAATTCTAAAAAATAATAACTGAAAATTTATTTAACACAAAAAGAAATTATTTTCAGCCATAAAAAAATAATTTTCATCAATATAAATTATTTTCAGCATATAAAATATGATTTATAGCATGAAAAATTCTAAAAAGAATAATTTAGAAAAATATATTTAAAATACAAATATTTATTTGAAAATACATTAAAATTAAAAAAAATTAAAAATATGAAAGTTCATAAAAATAATATAAACTGATTTCTAGCAATAATAAATCATTGCAAGCAAATAAATTTATTTTCAGCAATAAAAAAATTATTTCCAGCATACAAAAAAGGATTGCCAACAAATAAAAAAATGATTTTTGGCAATACTAAATTATTTATAGCAAATATAAAATGATTGCCAGTAATCATAAGTTATTTGCAGCAAATAAAAAATAATTTTAATAAATAATAAATTAATTCCAGCAAATAAAAATTATTTCCAGTAATAAAAAATGATGTTTAGCAATATAAAAGTATTTTAAGCATATATAAATAATTTCAAAAAATAAAAAAAAAATGATTTTTAGCAATAATAAATTATTTTCATCAATTAGAAATTATTTTTAGAGATAAAAAAATAATTTTTGGCAATATAAAAATATTTCCAGCATATAAAAATAATTTTTGGGAAAGAAAAATTGATTTTTAGCAATATTAAATTATTTTCAACAAATATAATTTAATTTCCAATAATAAAAATTATTTTCAGCAATATAAAACTATTTCCAACCAAATTTCTAATAAAAATTAAAAAAATACATAAGAAGTAGAAAAGTATACCAAATTTCCAAAAATCAAACCTCCAAAAATAAAAAAAATTATTTCAGGAATAAAAAATTATTTCCAACAAGTAAAAATTTATTTTCGTAAATAAAAAAAATCAGTAACATAAAATTATTTCCAGCATATAAAAAATGATTTCAGCAAATAAAAAATAATATCTAGCAATAATAAAATATTTAAAAAAAATAAAAAGTAGAAAAAAAATGTTTTAACAAAAAACAAAAAAACAAAAGTTTCTAAAAAAAATTAATCGTGGAAGGTGTGTTACACACACACACACACATAGAGAAGAATGAGAAGGAGAATAAAGGGGGAAGAAATAGAGAGAAGAAGGTTAGGGTTTTAAAATGAGTCAAAATAACCAAAATACTCTCTAAGAAGTCTTGTGCCGCGCACATGCCTAACGTTTCTCCCAAAAAATTAACGGAGTTGGACGGTAGGGGGTTAATTATAACCGTTTTCAAAGTTGGGGTGAATTGGAAAAATTGAAATGTGGGGTGGCAAAGTGCTAACAGGTCAAAGTTCAAGGGGCGTTAGTGTAATTAACCCAAACTTAAAAAGAAGGTTGTACCTACGCGTGTTTTTTTGTCACGGTCAATGACCGTGACAAGGCTGACAGGATCAAAGGTGACAATTTGACCCTTTTTGGTATAGGGTCAGTGCACAAGGCTCTCGCTTCACTACAGGGTCTTAATAAATAAAAAATGCTCATAAATGTGTCGGTTTTAAAATCGTGCGATGGTTGATTTATTATGGGGAGATAAAGTGCGACACTTTGAATGTCGTAGCACACAAGCAAATTAATTTTTTTAATCTTTTAATTAGTTTTAACTTTTGGTTGAATTTTATTAAATTCAGTTTTGATTAAATTCAAAAAGTGAAATAAATTCATTATATTAAGCGAAAACATATGCATAATTTAAGCCATAATATGAAACAAATGTTCGAGACACGTAGTTGATTTATAAAATCATAATAATATTAAAAATAATTATAATAAATTGAGGTGTGATGTCTTGACTACTCAGACCCAATCTACGTCGTCTTTGACAAAATGATGGCTCTGGCTCCCATCATCTGCCTCAAACGTCTACATGAGGGCATCATGTTCGATACACATAGTATGAAAATCCTCCATAATTTGTCTCGAGGCACCGTGCACCTAGCGAAAATGGCGGTGTTGATAATGCGTTCACTAGTATAACATATGTTACATACTTTGATTGACTTGAAGAGAGTAACTCAATTTGGCTCTGAGCCTTGTCCTACATTAATGACATTAATTAATAAATATCACAATAGTAATACTCTATAACTAGCATGTAACCCGTGCGATGCATGTGCGTATTAAAATCTATGATAATAATGTAGTGATAAAAGTAAATAAAATAAAGAACTAATTAGAAAATAAAAAAATTCGAGGATGAGTAAATATTAAATTTAATTATATTATATCACTGTTAAATTTGTAACTAAATATGACAAGTGAAAATCATCCTGTAGTTGATCATATAATAATTTCAGAATTTCAATATCCATTTTAGTTAGTAAAGCTAACATATCTCCATTGACCTCGTGTAATAGATAATAAAAGATAAAGAAGAAGAATGAGTTGTGTATAAGATGTTTTAACATATCTTCATTGGGATCATCTTCTCTCTTTAAATGTTTTTATTATATAAAAACTATTTTTTATACATAAAAACTTCAAAACAATTCTATGTACTTTATATAAAAAAAAATTACACATATTTTATATGTTTTTAGTTAATAAGACTATATGTCATTTATAGATACAAACTTACAGTTTTTTCAGTAAATAAAACATTAAAAATGTTTTTATAATCGATTTTTTTTATTTATATTAAAAACAATTTTGAAAATTTGAAAACTTTTTTAACTTAAAAACTATTTTCTATAAATACAAACTTCAAAAAAACTCTACGTATTTTATATTAAAAAATTAAACATATTTTTATTTGTTTTTAATTTAAAAAACTTTTTTTCATTTATAGAAAGTTTTTCTATACATACAATGTTAAAAATGTTATTATAACAAAAAACTTTTTTATTTATAGAAAAAACAATACAATGTTCAAGATGGGAGAAAAAAGATAGTATGTATAAAGTTTTAGGTCTCCACCGATCAAATTTAGATTCTCACCCATGAAACACAAATCAATTAACTTTAGAACAAAAACTAAAACCCAAATAATTTTTATAAAGATTATAAATAAAATAAAATTATAACCAAAAAGAGAAAGAAGAAGGGATATTACAGTATGTGGCTAGTATAGATCTAACATAATACCCACACCAACCACCTCAGCAACTGGTGCCATGGGGATGTAATCCTCCAACCCAAGAACGCACACTACATGTGTCATCTAGTCATCTGATGGGGTTCTTCTGCAGAGCACCCCCTCCTGCGAGGAATGGAGAGGTTGGTCAGATTACGGGATTTTCAGTTTGGGGTCATTAGCGTGCACAACATAGATATTAGATCATCTCCAATGGTCGTATGCCCATAATCATCAGTTAGACTCTGTTTCTATCCACCTAGCAAATACCCGAAGTTAGAGGAACATTGGGTGTATTTGACTTCTCCAATAGTCCAGTATTTTTATCACATGTGGCTTCTAAAATTTCAGTTATTTTAAAAGTTTATTGGAGTAAATATCAAATGAATAGGTTTTAAAAAAAATTAACTGAGAAATAGAACTCCTCTCAAATTTCCAATCTGTACAAACTCCCTTAATTAAAACCATCGAAGCTCGTGATACATCCATCTATATGAGATCATCAAGCATTTTTTTTATACCTGTTGCAAATAGTGTAAAGGTTAGACAATTACAAATCCCAGAAATGAAATTTAATATCAAACATATAGTGCTATTTTTTTTATGTCGAAAAAAAAAATTCTTCAAAATATGGGTCGTAATTTATGGAATAATTCTAGGGAGACCCTCGCAATTGTACACAAAACTCAAACTCGGTGTTGTGTCACACGAATATTGGTTGGTGTGTTTGTGATTGTGGGTCCTCACCAACGGCAGTAACCAATACATGTTTGGCACATTATCGAATATTTATTTTGTGTACAATTTGAGAATATCTCTCGAAGCACTCTAATTTATTATTCAATATTTTTACATTGATTTATTCTAATACATCCCATTATTTTCTTACTATTTGAAATCCTACAATGTTATGTTTGTTTACAGGTTTATTGTAACAAAGTGACATCTTCTAATTTCAATTCCGATATTTCAATTTTCACGGAGTCATTCTCGATCACCAAATGCCTTTTAACCGAGCCAATAAATAAAGAAGACCATTTTGAATCTTCCTCCAATTTTACACATAAGTTGATCGAAACAACTGCAACATACGTTCCTCTTATAGTCATAAATGTGTCATCAAAAAAGCGATCACATGGTGGCTCTATGCCCGGTAGGCATTTTATTTCTCGTGATAGGGAGAAGAGACATGAGCAAATTGTAAAAGACTACTTCATGGGTGAGAAACATTTCATCGTCACTTTCACATGGATGATGATTTATTTAATCGCATATTGGAGGCAACAAAGGAGTACGACAATTACTTCACACATAAATTTGTTCCTGTAGCTATATTTGTAATTTGCTAAGAATCTCAGCAGTACCCTTATCTTGTAATTGCATATTCCTTTTAACTTTCATTGTTGTTCTTCCAGACGGCCTAACAACCCCATCTGCACCACTGTCTTCTCCCTCTGCTAGATCATCACCATTTTGTCTTTGTCGCTTCGATGCACTCGTGGTTAATTATTCGGTGCACCATTTTGCATTTTTTTTGTATTCAACCCAACAATGTTCAAACGAAAATGCCTTATTATCAACATTTGTTTCCCTGCGCACTTTATGTGCATTTGTCCTCTACAAATGACAATGAGAACAATATACGTATAATATCATTGAAAATCAAAAGTCATCATTAAATAACTTCAATTATAATTGATGATGCTGAGCATCTGTTGACATTTGGATAAGGACACATGGGCACAAATCAGTTGTAACAAGATTATTCTCCACACGTGGGGAGAATATTTCATCATCATTCCTTACATGTGACAGTGACAGGTGGCTTCCCCCTATTGGTGAGGCTAACACACATATGCATATTACATGCATGGGGGTACACTACACCCCCTAAGTACTGTATATATAAAGGCCATCCTCTACCTTGCAAAGGATCCAGATATTCAACCCTAGCTGAAACTCTGTCTAGATACACAGTAGAGAGAGAAAGCTTGAGAGATTGTATCCATGGCCGTTAATGCCTTGTTGCAGTGAGGTTATTCACACACACACACAGTGGACGTAGGCCAATTTAGGCTGAACCACTTATATCCGGGTGCTCTCTCCTCTTCTCCTTATCTCATTCCCTTACCTTTTACATAACTATGCTGCCATTGTTGTTCTTAGATTGGGCTTGAAAACATCTTATCTGGTGGTGCTAATTTCAGCATCATCATTTTGGCGCCGTCTGTGGGAACGAGAAGCTATCTCTTCCTCTTTTTCTGCTTAACCTCACCGGAGACTCTGGTGGTGAACCAGGTCTCCCCCTAGCGCGGAGCTGTTTCACCATTGAAAGAAGTCATGTGAGGTACTAAGCTCATCTGCTAATCAAGCTCTATAGTGTTAACATATGGCACCAGACTTACCACCGCCTCTTCCGCCGCTCGGAGGTGGAGGGCCTAGTTCCAGTCAGGCTCCCCCCAGTCTGAAATGGCGGAGGTAGCAGCGGCCTTGAAATCTTTAGCTGCAACATAACAAGCCATGAAGGAGCAATTTGCTCAGCTCAGTCAAACTATGATGAGGCCACCTGGAGTCTCACAGGACATGATCACTCCGGCGGCATTTCAGCCTCATCCTGACGCCAGGGGACCACCCCAGGCGCCAATGAAGGACCAACCTGCACCCCAGTGAAGAAGGGACATTGCTGACCCTAGGCGCTTGCGCCTGGGGAGGCAGGGAAACCCTTGCCCAGAGGACAGGTATGATGACCTAGAAGATGAAGAAGCCCCAGAAGACTGTTGGGAGCCGTATGAGGTGTCAAATAACACTATACGACCTCTTAGGCAGAGTCAAGGATGTGTCGGCCGAAGAGGTGAAGAGGCCCAACAAAGAGGGTCGGCCTTTGATAGGTTGAGTAGAGGGTCGGCCGTCGAGAGACTGGGCCCGATGAATGACCTAAGACAGAGGCTGTCGAGGTCAAGGAGCGCAGCAGGCTCTCAGAGAGGGAATAGGAAGGGTCGGCCAGACCAAGGCCGACCCTGTGAAAGAAGAGGCAGGGAACATGAAGAGGTCAACAGCCAACGTGTCGCGGTTGGGGAACCCTCTGTCCATCGCAGGGAGGTGACAGGGTATAACCTCGGCCAAGTTGATGACAGAAGACCCTGGAATGATTCTATCCAACGCCTTGAGGAGAAGATAGGAGATCTCATTAAAAGCAGGGACCCATTACAAAGGGGTTACTCAGAGGGCTCCCCATTTGTGGATAGGATAGTGGGGTTCCCAACCCCAGCCAAGTTCAAGCCTCCTACAGTGACTCCCAAGTATGATGGTAGCACTAACCCTGTACACCATATCGAGATGTACCAGTCGGCAGCAGACATTTACTCGATACCCGATGAGATGAAGTGTAGGGCCTTCTCAGGGACCTTGACAGGGGCAGCGCACAGTTGGTTCACCTCCCTTCCGAAGAACTCAATTGAGAACTTCAAAGGCTTGGATGAGCAGTTCATCCACAACTTCTTCTTTGGGGTAAGACCTCAAAAGAAGACTACCCACCTGCTGTATGTCAAACAGGCCAAAGATGAGAGCCTAAGAGACTACATAGCAAGATTCAACAAAGAGAAATTGGAGGTGGAAGATTATGAAGAGAGCATAGCCATGACCGCCCTTATAGGAGGCCTCCAAAAGGGGAAGCTATTGTGGAAACTGGCGGAAGACCCCCCTAGGTCTATGGCGGAGCTGCTGGCAACCGCAGGGAAAATGATGAATACGGAAGAGGCAATGGCCGCCAAGTGTGAGGAGGAGAACCGCGATGGCACGGGAAAGTCCCAAGGTAAGAAAGAGGGGAAGAAGAGGTCAGGAGATGACAAGTTAGCTCATTACACTCCTCTGACTGTGAGCTGTGAGCACATCCTCAATGAGATTAAGACTGACCGGACTCTGAGGCGGCCAGAGAAACTGAAGGCCCCGCCACATAAGAGGAACAAAAACCTATGGTGCGAGTTCCATCAGGATCATGGCCATGTCACAGATAGATGCTTCGCTTTAAAGGATGGGATTGAGAAGAGGTTATTAATAAAAAGATCAGTTGCTACGACAGCTCTTATTCCATTTTTACATAAAAAATTATGAGGATAATATCTTAGGTGATGACCTCAGACCTTCATAACATCACTCGGTGGTGACGAAGTCTGAGCTCAGACACTTTAGTTAGATGACCTCAGACTCTTAACATCATTAATTTGGTGAGATTAATTATGAGGATAACATATTAGGTGATGACCTCAGACCTTCATAACATCACTCGGTGGTGACGAGGTCTGAGCTCAGACACCTTAGTAGATGACCTCAGACTCTTAACATCATTAATTTGGTGAGATTAATTATGAGGATAACATCTTAGGTGATGACCTCACACCTTCATAACATCACTCGGTGGTGACGAAGTCTAAGCTCAGACACCTTAGTTAGATGACCTCAGACTCTTAACATCATTAATTTGGTGAGATTAATTATGAGGATAACATCTTAGGTGATGACCTCAGACCTTCATAACATCACTCGGTGGTGACGAAGTCTGAGCTCAGACACCTTAGTTAGATGACCTCAGACTCTTAACATCATTAATTTGGTGAGATTAATTATGAGGATAACATCTTTGGTGATGACCTCAGACCTTCATAACATCACTCGGTGGTGACGAAGTCTGAGCTCAGACACCTTAGTTAGATGACCTCAGACCCTTAACATCATTAATTTAGTGAGATTAATTATGAGGATAACATCTTAGGTGATGACCTCATACCTTCATAACATCACTCGGTGGTGACGAAGTCTGAGCTCAAACACCTTAGTTAGATGAACTCAAACCCTTAACATCATTAGTTTGGTGAAATTAAGTATGAGGATAACATCTTAGGTGATGACCTCAGACCTTCATAACATCACTCGGTGGTGAAGAGGTCCGAGCTCAGACACCTTAGTAGATGACCTCAGACCCTTAAACATCATTAATTTGGTGAAATTAATTATGAGGATAACATCTTAGGTGATGACCTCAGACCTTCATAACATCACTCGGTGGTGACGAAGTCTGAGCTCAGACACCTTAGTTAGATGAACTCAGACCCTTAACATCATTAATTTGGTGAGATTAATTATGAGGATAACATCTTAGGTGATGACCTCAGACCTTCATAACATCAATCGGTGGTGACGAAGTCTGAGCTCAGACACCTTAGTTAGATGACCTCAGACCCTTAGCATCATTAGTTTGGTGAAATTAAGTATGAGGATAACATCTTAGGTGATGACCTCAGACCTTCATAACATCACTCGGTGGTGAAGAGGTCTGAGCTCAGACACCTTAGTAGATGACCTCAGACCCTTAACATCACTAATTTAGTGAAATTAATTATGAGGATAACGTCTTAGGTGACGACCTCAGACCTTCATAACATCACTCGGTGGTGACGAGGTCTGAGCTCAGACACCTTAGTAGATAACCTCAGACCCTTAACATCATTAATTTGGTGAAGTTGGTTATGAGAATAGCATCTTAGGTAATGACCTCAGAGCCTAATAACAATTCAGTGGTGAAGAGGTCTGAGGTCAGAATTATTGACTGAGTATAAACAAGACATCACTACAACAAAATAATAGATGATATTACATGGCATTCAATAAATGGAAGAGATCATATAGCATTCAGAGCTTGAAATACAAAGAAGTAATAAATATTCCTTGAATACAAAGTACCATGGTGTTACAAGTTACGAGTTACAAGTTACAAGTTACAAATCCTAAAGGTTGGGGGGGGGGGGGGACATTAACAGCCTCGGCCTAATTGGCTTGATCAACATTAGTCACCTCGGCCACGTCATCAGTATGGTCTGCCCCTCCGACCTCGGTCCCTCCCAGAGTTGCAGTCTCAGCAGGAGCATCAGCCTCGTCCTCCACCTCTTGAAGCGCCTGAGCAAACTGAGGGTCAGCAAAGCCGAGACCCGCAAAGTCAGAGGCCTTTTGAGTACCGACCTCCCTCTCTCTGACTTCAGCCCATTTGGTAGTGGCCTTGATACCTCTTTCAAGATATTCAAAGCCAAAACCCATGAATTCGTCCGAGGCTTTGTAGTCAAAAATTATTTTGTCCGAGGCATCTTCGAGGGAAACCTTGACAGCCGAGCTGACCTTCTACTGCAGAACGTCATCTTTGGCCTTCAGGGCTTTGGCATGATCTTTGACGAGCAGAGAAATGTCTTTCTCCAATCCCTTAACCTTACTTTCAGAGTTCTGCAGCTCTGATTTCAGACGATCGACCTCAGCATTTAGGGCGCTCTAAACCTTCTCGGCCTCTTACCCCTTCTGGATGAGGGGCAATTTCCTCAGAGTCCAGTTCGATAGGTGGTGCATAGCAGCCACTCCCTGCACATTTAAGGAAGAGGTTAAGCTGGAGAAAAGTCAGATGTTGCACTTATAAAATTTTGACGAGAGATCAAGACGTACCTGAACGGCTCTGTGAAGGCCGAACTCAATCAGTAATTGTGTATCCAGAGACCTGAAAAAGCGCTTGTCAGCCTCGGTCATTGCAGAGCCGATGGCATCAAGGGCCTGCAGGGCCGATGTCAGATAACTTCAGCTGGTCCAGGCGGGCCGACAGGGTGTCGGCTGAGGATATTGGAATTGCAGCATCAGAGGCCTTCTTCTGTCTCAAGGTCGGCCTCTGATCCTCAGAGGTAGGGGCCCTCTTCTTTGAGGCCTGAGATTTGGATGTAGAGGGAGCTGGGGGAGGAGCGTTCAGACCGGCTTTTTTAGCAAGTCTCGCTAAGCTCGGTGCAACCATCTCCCACAGTTCGTCTGGAATGCCTTGTGGTCGCTCTGCAAAAGTTAAAAGATATGGGTTAGAGATTAGATATGAATGAGTTCAGAGGTTAAACTTAAAAGAAAAATCCTTACCAAAGTCAACAAGGGGACTTCCACCTAGGCCCGTCCCCGAGAGATAATGGGGGTCAACAAATGTTCGAACTTAACAAAAAGACCATGTGCCCCTTGGTCTTGCAGGGATTTCACCTTCTGGATATTCTGAGGACTTAGACCAGGGTCGGCCCTGGCAGACATGGTGACCTTACCCCATTTGAGGGGTATCCTCGGCTCAAGTGTGGAAGAGGGAACGCATGGGCCAAATTCCCATGGTCCAGAGGTGAAAAAATAGTGGGGCTTCCAATTATGGTTTGAGGTCTGAGTCACCTGGAGCATTTTCTTCTCAGGCCTCCGAGCCATAAAATGATAGTAGCTCGGATGGTTTTTGGCTGAGGTTGGGACATAACAACCAACGAAGACCTGAACTGGGAGGTCAGAGTGGTGGACTGCCCTCCATAAGATAATGGCCCCTATGATGACTCTCCAGGCGTTGGGGGACAGTTGTGAGGGGGACAAGTTGATATAAGAGAGAATGGATTTGATGATGGGATGAATGGGTAGGCGAAACCCTAACTTAAACATCTGCTCGTACATGCAGATTTCTCCATCTCGGCCATGATAGGCCCTCTCTTCCCTCAGAGGTCTCCTTAATTTTATGGAGGGACTAATGGAGTATAAATATATGAAGCACAGAAGATCCACCTCATTTACCGTGCTCTCGATCTCGGCCACCTCAGAGACGTCGACATCGCTTTCAGCATCTTCATCATCATCAAGATCAACGTCGACCGGAGTAGATGTAAATGGGTTACTAGCGAATCTCTGAGCAAACTCTGCCCCTGTGACGGCCGACAGGGGGATGGCGTCAAGAATGGGTGGCACAACCAAACTCGGCTCAATAATTTCAACCTCTGAAGAAGAGGCTGAGGTGCTTGAGCCATTATGGGATGCGACACGGCTGGAGACCTCGGCTTGATCAGGGGCCTGACCAGGCTGAGGTGTGAAATCCATGGCTTCCTGAAATGAGTCCATAGATATAGGGTCTGAGGTGGAAGACTCAGACTCAGACATCGGTATGGGGTCGGCAGGGACCTCTGTCTGATAGAAGAACTCAGGGGGATCAGGATATACCACCTTGAGAGGTGGGGGAAAGATAGGTCTAATAGGAAATTCTTGCAACCTACGAGCCTCCTCTTGGGCCCTTTCTATTTGCCTAATCTTTTCTAGGGTCTTCTCTCTAAGAGAGGGGAAATCCTCAAGAAGCTGGTATAAAGGTCTGAGCATCAGAGGACGACCCTAAACTTGGGAATAACTCCTAAAACTATAAACAGGATTGACTTGTAAAATAAAGGAGTCTAAAGATCAAACCAAGAAATTCAAAGCAAACATAGTTCGCCTGAAATAATGGTGCTCGCCGAAAAACTTAGAAATTCGCCGAAAAATGCAAACCGAAAGCGAAAAACAAAGGAAATGGAAGGAAGAAAATACCTGGAAGTGAAACAATGAAGGCAAATGAAGAAAGCTCGCAAAAAAACCAACAAATGCCTTTGCAGTAGAGCGTTAATTAGAGAAGCTTTAGAGAGAGAATGGCAAGAACAAATCGTGCACAGGAGAGAAGAAGTGAAGAAGAAGGAGGGAAAAGGGTTTTGAAACCCTTAAATACATGGGCGCGTTTCCCAAGGCCCATCATTGCCTTGGGAGCCCAAAGGGCGGCTGACAGCACATGCCTACCAAGTAAGCATGCTCCAACAACGGACAAGTGTCAAGCAAGTACTGGTTCGTAAGAAGACAGGACTCGGATGCGTACTAATCCCCTAGTCACCTTCCCTCATATGTGGCTAGGGGCTGGGGGGTGATTGATATGCCCCAAGTGTGACCTCGGCCGAGGTGATGGACGAGATATTGATCGACCCTGGATAAGGGCCCACGATATCAGCCCTCGGCCTTAGTAAGGTCGGCCCAGGCCGACACTATCACCTACATTTCCAATGGACACTACGCGCATCACGGGCATCAACAGCATTCTCATATACCTGGGTATGGCAACCTCGGCCGAGTGTAGGCCGAGGTGACAAGAAGCCTTGGTAATCTTCAACATGGAATCAGTCCAACCTCGGCTGGGGCCGACCCCAGCATAATGTCTCGGCTGAGATCAGGCCGAGACTCCCTATGGCACATCTCGGATTGAACGAATATCAAGCCTTTACAGCTCGGCCTCTCCCAGGCCGAGGTCATGCACCAATATGGCGGCCGAGCATCTGTTGACATTTGGATAAGGACACATGGGCACAAATCAGTTGTAACAAGATTATTCTCCACACGTGGGGAGAATATTTCATCATCATTCCTTACATGTGACAGTGACAGGTGACTTCCCCCTATTGGTGATGCTAACACACATATGCATATTACATGCATGGGGGTACACTACACCCCCTAAGTACTGTATATATAGACGTCATCCTCTACCTTGCAAAGGATCCAGATATTCAACCCTAGCTGAAACTCTGTCTAGATACACAGTAGAGAGAGAAAGCTTGAGAGATTGTATCCATGGTCGTTAATGCCTTGTTGCAGTGAGGTTATTCACACACACACACACAGTGGACGTAGGCCAATTTAGGCTGAACCACTTATATCCGGGTGCTCTCTCCTCTTCTCCTCATCTCATTCCCTTACCTTTTACATAACTATGCTGCCATTGTTGTTCTTAGATTGGGCTTGAAAACACCTTATCTAGTGGTGCTAATTTCAGCATCATCAACAATTAACAAACCAATATAATTCTCACCAAATTTTCTATATCTATTCCAATCCTCGGAGTCCTAGCCCGTTGCTCATATATCCCATGAAAATTGTTGACTGCGGCTTGAATTGTGCACTAATTTTTGGACAAACCACTCACTTGTTGGTCTTCTACAAAATCACCCGCTAAAAACTCCTTCCAAGATTGCTTAATGCGTACCCAAAATGCAATCGTCGGTTGGTCTGTTCCAATTAACGGATCAATCGAGTTGTGTAACTAGGCTTTAGTTAAAGCAACAGCTTGCTCCTTAGTCCAATTTAGTCGAATTGGCTGAGGTATTTCACAAATTTTGCTTTGAGAATTCGGATTTCCTTTCCCCTTTCTTCCGTTCTTTTCTGAGGGTGTTGGCATTTAAGTTTCAAATGGAAATAGTGGAGCATTCATTAGACCTTGGAATGAATATTGTTGTTGTAAATGAGGATGAAATTGGTCGAGTGTAGACCATAATTTGTTTGAAATTGATTTGCATTGTTGGGGTAGTGAGTTGGAAATGGGGGGGGGGGGGGGGGGGGGATGGGATTTTGTGAGTTGAATCGAGGATCAATAGAGTTATATGTTGATTGAGACATACGGGGATCATTTTCGGTGCGTTGATCGTTGCCATTAGCATTGATATTAGGCATTGAAAATTCATGATTATCGCCTGAATTCATTTCCAATTTTTAGTTACTACAAAAAGCATAAAATAACAAGTCTTAAAATTAATAAAATTTCATAAAACAACAAATAATCGTACCTTGAAAATTCATCACTTTACAAGCATTCCATCAAACACCTTTCATTCACAATTATCTTTATAATATTAATGTATATATTTTAGATTTTATAGCTTAACAAAAAATGAGTAGGTAAAATAGATAAAACACGTGGACAATTTTTTGTTATTTTTCTTATTTAAATTTTGACCCTTTGTCAATTTAAAATATTGAGTTTAACCTCTACCATTTTAACTTTTGGTCTTTGACCCCCCAAACAGTATATATATATATATATATATATATATATATATATATATATATATATATATATATATATATATATATTTCTTACACATCTTTCTGAGCTTTATTTTTGTATTCTTATAAGTATTTATGATAACTAGGAAGTCTAAAAAATATAGGGGATCAAACTCAATATCATTTTTAACTATTTAAATAAGATGCACTTACATGAACTCCAGATTCTTTGTTTTGATCACAATCAGGTGCATAGATATTTTTGAATCTTCATCTCTCCTTGCAAAATAAAGAAGTGGCAGAGAAGAAAAACGTAAAAAGTAGTAGAGAAGTGAAGGATTTATGTTAAAAGGTGTATTTTTTGAGGGAAATAGTAGCCCTCTCATTCTCGCCAACACAAACGTGGGTTGCCATGTCACATTGGATAACTGATACTACATTTCTACATGTAGAAATGTAGATAGAAAATCTCTATTTGACTAAGCTGCCATATCAGATTCACGGGTCTACGAAATATTGGGTTGGAGTGTTTTTTTTGGTATCCCTATTTCTTAGGTGGAAATTTGGGTTGTTGGAAATAATGATTGGAGATGGTCTTAGCGTTCTTGTAGATTATCAGGATCAACAACCCACATCTTTCTCCCTCCATTAAGTGTCATAATTTGGGTGAATATCCACATAAACGATGGCTTTTGGCCACCAATTAGGGTCTCTATGGTGGGGGTTCTGCTTCGACTACACGTGTCGGAATGTCATGTTACTCAGACGGGCGTATAAGACTACTAAGAACTTTATGTGTTGTCATCAACTTCCATCCCCAAAGTACCAAACGTAGATACTGCCACCCAACAGATAAATTACTCATCTGCCCTGTAAGAATTTGGGACTACACCACCACTTCCTTTAATATAGATCCATCTAGAGAGCGTGACTCTTCCCTCAAGTAAAGCAGACATATTTGACCTTTAAAACCTATTATCTCAAGATTCTTCCAAGTTTTCTTGACCATTTTCACTTTAGATAATGTTGGAGTTCGGAAGCTCACCAAAAATGAAAAATAAAAGTTTATGAATTATCTTTCCAATGGTGTAGGTCGTGCGCGAATTGGACCCCCCACTGGAAAGTTATGCTCAAAAATGGAATTTTTCCAGAAAAATCACGGGTACATGTCAATTGGCATTCCCGATCGGGAATGTAGGGTCCGTTTGGTTGACTGTTTTTGCCTGGCTGTTTGATTGCATAAATTATCGTGACATTATTTGCTAGTGTACAACACCCTTTATGTATAAGTCATTGACAAACTTTGCTTACCTATTTGTGTGAGAAATATTTGCCAACAAATTTGCTAACTTCTTAAACGATTTTAATTTTTTAAAAATAATTGAAAAACTGTTTTAAATAATTAAAAAAACTGTTATAAATATTTAAAAAATATTTTGTAATATTTAAAAATTGTTTTTAATATTATAAAAAATTGTTAAGAAAATGTTTTACATTTTTCTAAAAATCGTAATATAAAAATATTATAAAAACTATTTTTAACATTTTTTAAAACTATTTTGAATATATTATAAAAAAAAGTTTTAAAGTTTTAAAAAACAATTTTAAAAGCTATTTTAAATAGTTAAAAAAACTGCTGTGAATATTTAAAAATTATTTTGTAATATTTTAAAAACTATTTTTAATATTATAAAAAATTGTTAGGAAAATATTTTACAAATTTTTTAAAAAACCGTAATATAAAAATATTGTAAAAATTGTTCTTAACATTTTTAAAAATCGTTTTGAATATAGTATAAAAACAGTTTTAAAGTTTTAAAAAATAATTTTAAAAACTATTTTAAATAGTTAAAAAACTATTGTGAATATTTAAAATTTGTTTTGTAATACATAAAAAATTGTTAAGAAAATGTTTTATAATTTTTTTAAAAAATCGTAATATAAAAATGTTGTTAAAACTGTTTTTAACATTTTTAAAAACTGGTTTGAATATAATATAAAAATAGTTTTAAAGTTTTAAAAAATAATTTTAAAAACTATTTTAAATAATTAAAAAAACTGTTATGAATATTTTAAATGTGTTTTGTAATATTTTAAAAATAATTTTTACTATTATAAAAAATTCTTAATATTTTACAATTTAAAAAAAACGTAATATAAAAATGTTGTAAAAACTGTTTTTAACATTTTTGAATATAATATAAAAACTCTTTTTAAACAAACTAATAGGATTGACTTTAATTTCGCCTAATGGTTGTTTGATAGTCTCATACGAAAAAACTACGTAAAATTTCCCTTGCCAAAATTTACCACGATAAATTTTGCCATGCTCACTCTTTTGTTCATTGTCAACCAAACGGACCCGTAGTGATTTTTAATCGCGAAGATAATCGCACACGTCGATCAGCATGTGCCTCTAAGGGCAGTTTCCTCTTTCTTACTTTTTTAAGTTGCGTATATATATTATGTGTCATTCTCACCTTCGGGGCTCTTGAATTCAGTGCAGCCTCAGGTTATGACCCTTTCAAATTATAAACCATAAATTTTATTCTTATATCACACATTATTACATTTTCATTTCATTACACACATCATCCATCATTAATACTTTGCTTACATAACTAACAACTCAAGAACACTTGAAAATCAAGGAGAATAAGGCTTGAAAAACTACATTAAAGGTTGAACGGTATCTCCAAATTAGAATTTCTTCTCATAAATATCGTTTCCTCTTCATTTCTACCACATTGATTTTATAGATCTCACACTTGCATTTAAATCATTAATTTTGTATTTTGTCATCTAAAATCAACAACACTAATTTACACATTTTTTACTACCTAATATCCCAAAAAATCTATTTTTCCTAAATCATAAACAATAAAAATAAGGATTACATTGATTTGACAATTTAATGGTTTTTTCAACAAATATTTTTTAAGAAAATAAGGTTTAAATACCTACTTCTTGCAAACTATGGTTTCAACACCCTAACTCGGGATTTACAAATCGAATGTACATACCTTCCCTTAAAGCCCATTTCGAACTACATGGGTTTTAATTTATCTTTTGAGGGTACATAGGAATCTTAATTTCAGTCCTATGATTTAAGTCCACTTTTATTTTTTTATCATCTTCCATTTATTCATTATTTCATTTCATCACATTATATATTCGCTATATACATATCCCATGCTTATGATACTATAATAGTATTTTCCTTATTTTAAAGACTTCATCATCCATGGTCATTCTTTTCACAATGATCTCGTGGTAACATAAGTCCCCTCACATATATTTATCCCGACTGCTCATAATCACCCTTATGTGGTGATGTATCATTATTCCTTACACTTTATATAGTCCTTTGTATGTGTTCATATACACACACACACATTTGCATGCTTGCACACACTTTACACTTATTTTCACATAGATACACATAGGCACATGGAGTAAGAGGACATATTTTATACCCACAAGAGACCAAAAGGGTGGAGGGCATACCAAACACACTCTATCCTTGTAACTTAGCCCCCATCCCCTTTTTTCTTTGGTTTCAATTTGATCATTTTCCTTGCAGGTCATTTGTTTACTTTTTCCTTTTTTATAAAATTGTTTTGTGACTTTGAGTTTTACACTATCACACACCTCACTATCCACCTCTATTTATCCGAGAGATGTTTTTCTCTCTCGAATCCCCATATTCCCCCTTTTACTCGATTCCCTAATGAGGAAAGGGAAGAGCATAGGAGTGTGAGCACTAAAGTCCACCATCAAATGAGTGCAACGCCACCATAGGATGCACCTCTGTGGAGGGAAGCGGACCCTGTTTTACTCTCTATCGTGCAATAGTTAGGATGGACACAATGGCGACTCCACGAGGGAGTTCGAGTACTAGACTCTACTTAATGTGAGATTTCTTTCTTATTCCATTCGTATAATCTTATACTGTCATTTATATACACGTATTTCTTATTTTATTAGTTGATTAATCATTTATGTTATTTAAACATACATCTCCCTACCGTGCTTATATTCTTTATTTATATTTGTACATTCTTCTTTTACATGCCTTATGAATAAATAATAAAACTCTGTGTAAAATGCTAATATAAGACTCGTGCACCCACACACACTGTCTGTGTACATTCGAGTGTACCCATTTTTGTCCTGTACTGGAAGGTCACTTCGTGATGGGTTGTCGATTATGCAGGGGTACGGTGGACTTAAGAGATAAGCCTTCTTATTAGGCCTGTCAATCGGGCTCTATGAGCCGAGCTTGCAATTAATCAGGCTCGGCCCAATTTTGATTTATTCGGCTCAAGCTCAAGCTCGGCGCAAACGAGCCTGAGAGTGTTTGGCTCAAGCTCAGCTCACAAAGCAAATCGGGCTTCGGGCTCAATTTGAGCAGGCTCGAATTAAATATTCCAATACGTATTTATTTATTTTAATAATAAATATTCATATATTCCAATACGTATTTATTTATTTTAATAATATAGATTTATATTTTAGCAATAAAAAACACATTTCAGCATTAAAAAATCATATTTCAACATTAAAAAAACATATTTCAGCACTAAAGTATTAATAAATGACCCATCTTACTTTTGTTTCTTTATTATTAAGTCCAAAATTTTATTTGCATAAGAATAAAATTATAAAAAGTACTTTGTTTTAAAATATTTTTACATATCATAGAAAATAAAATAATTTTGTATATATATTTATATATATTATTTCGGCTCAAATTGAGTTCGGGCTTGAAAATGTTTTGCTCGCGCTCGGCTCAAATTGAATTCGGGCTTAATATCTCGACACAAACTCGGCTTAGCTCAAACTCAATAAAAGTTCGGCCCAAATTTAGCGGGCCGAGCGAGCGGGTTTCGGGCCTGCTCGGCTCAATTGACAGGCTTACTTCTTATGGATGGCAATGTAACCTGACCCGACCCTAATGGGGCGGGTTTTAAAACCCATTTTGAAAATTGTGGGGGGGGGGGGTATGAGTTTTTAAAAAATGTTAATTAAACGGTGCGGGTTCGAATTTTGTATATATAAGCATGACCCGCCCTGTCCCGTTTATTTCATACATCTACTTAAGTACCCTTATTAGTTATATTATTTATACTCTCCAACCACTTATATATATATATATATATATATATATATATATATATATATATATATATATATATATATATATATATATATATATATATATAAACTAGCAAAACCCTAACCCTAATATTTACCCACAAAAAGGGGCTCTCCCTCTCTCTCAAGATCACACCCTCAATCGGCATTCCCTCTAATCAATCTCCTTCACCCTTCTTTCTCTTTTAACCTCTTGCATTGACCATCTCCTCCTCGTCCTCCTGCGCTGATCATCGTCGGCCATCATCCATCTCCTCCAGTGTTGGCCATCTCCGTCATCGTTGACCTGAGACCTCACCCAACCTCCATTGTCGCCAACCTGAGATCTCAGCGTGTACGTGTTCCGTTAATTTTTAAGGAGAAAAATATATCGATTAAAAAAATACAACCACTAATTTTTAGATGTATATGCTAGTATGTTTTGTTTAAAAATCAATTGCAGTGTTCTCTATTTGTGTTCTGTTAATTTTTGGGTGTTTTTGTATAAACCCGCAATAACTTTTACCAAACCCCAATTACTGTTTTTTTTTTAAAAGAAGAAGCTATTAAAAAGTCCATATTGTCCCTTTTAACAGCCCCAATCAGCCTGCCCAATTTAACAAGTCACGTCCAAACATTCAACAAGTCCAAACATTCAACAAATTCGATAATCAGTTGAAGTACCTGAAATTAAAATATAATATCTGTAAACAACTCCAATCTAACTTAATACATAACCCAGAACCAAAACACGATCTTTAATATCAGAAAAAAAAAATACTCCAACACACATTATAAAGAAAGTCGATTGAAAAAAAGAAGCGGGTTAAATTTCAGTATCAATTATCAAATTTGTATGAGATTTGAAGGAAGAAAGACCAGAGATAAGGAACTTGACAGTGGTCTTTGAATATTTTTTCTCATGCCATGATTCTCATGAAATTTGCTTAATTTGATGGAAGAGAGAGATTGGGAGAGCATGTTCACAAAAAAGATGGTGAATTTTCATCCGGAGATATTCTTTGGAGTTTGTTGTCTATCAGTTTTAAAGATTTTTTTTTATAAAAACCCATTTGATGGGGCGATTAAATGGTTACAAGCCCATTTGTGTGGAGCTTTACATGGTTGGGGCTGTTAAAAGATTATATGGGTTTATATAAAAAGACCCTAATTTTTTTACCCAATATTTTTTTTCTCTATTTGATGTTTTTACTTGCCTCTGGCTAGGCCTGTCAATGGGTCGGGTCTGGACCCGGACCCGACTCGAACCCGATCCGTATAATAGGGTCTGAGCATATTTGTTTGGACCCGAGACCCGAAGACCCGAATACCCGAAGACTCGTTTATTAAATGGGTAGGGTCTGGATCTTATACAAGACCCGGACATGAAGACCCGACCCGAATTGTACATTATTATTTTGTATATATACATATATACTATAAATTTATATATATTTATAAATATATCTTATCATTATATAACATGTAAGTATTATATATAAAAATATATATTTATGTATATAATAAATATAAGTAATATATGTTTTATTTATACTAATAATATTCTACAATACATTACAAAATATTTTAATTTAAGATTAAATAATAAAGAAGGGGGATAAAATAAAATAAATATAAAATAAATGTACATATTTGACCAGACCCGGACCCGGATCCGAACCCGAGACCCGAACGGATTCGGGTCTGGATCCAATATTGTAGATCCGATGAAGACTCGAACCCGATGAAGACCTGATTACACGGATCTGGATCTCTTGAAACCCGACCCGTCTCCGACCCGTTGACAGGCCTACCTCTGGCCGTTTTATGATTTTGTGCATTGTTTTACCCTATTTGATAAGAAATCTTGATATAAACAAGGCTGACAAATTACACTGATAAACAATAGACAAATATGTTTTATAAAATTATTTTATTCACTTAAGTCTTATAAATATGTTTTAAAAATGTTTTTTTCCAGGTTTGAGTAGCTGATGAGGAGGAGATTGAAATGGTGATGAGGAGGATATTGAAATGGTGATATGCTCGCAATGACACTTGATAGTTTTGTTGTTTTTAAAGTATGTTGGACATTTTAATTGTGTCATTTTGCAGTAATCGACAGTTGGAGGAGTGCATTTGAGACATTTTACTTATTTTGTTGTATGTACTAGTTTCTTTGCTTGATAAGAACTTGCTATATTTTTATATTTTGTTTGTATTAAAATGTTGAATGTAAAAGGTGGTTGCATTATTTGTTTGACAAATTGTTATATAAACTATTTATTGTTATGTGTTATATAACAATAATATTTTTTAGGAGAAGTAAAAAATGCGGGTTTTAACCAGCTCCTGGTGGGTTTTATCCCGTTTAATATATATGGGGTAGGGAGGGATCAGGTTAAGTATGTTTATATTTAAACGGGTTAGGGGCTTAAAAATCATCGCGGGTTGCGGTGCGAGTTCAAAAATAATTTTTTTTCCTCGTAGGGTAGGTTAGAATTTTAACACACCCGCCCCATACCCGACCCAATGCCATCCATATTCACTCTCCTTTGTCAGGTACCCTCAACATATTTATTATGATTTTACGTATGTACAGCTTGACTGTCTCTATGACGAGAGGTACATCACATAAATTCATTCGCGTACATCTAGAATATCGAATTCATTCTCACATGTACTATAACCATGAGATATATAGTGCGGTTGTTCACGTACAATCGGATATATCAAATGGCTTCCACACATACCGTTCAACAATTGACCTTGCCTAGATATATCATGAAGTCACGCCAAAGGATAGTACCTACCTACC
This sequence comes from Sambucus nigra, assembly GCA_949130495.1. NCBI lineage: Eukaryota > Viridiplantae > Streptophyta > Magnoliopsida > Dipsacales > Adoxaceae > Sambucus > Sambucus nigra. The sequence continues at coordinate 54,230,244 of OX422214.1, forward strand.
TTAACCCATACCTAGATTGTCAGTTTTAACACAAAAATTTACCAAAATTATGGGTCATTATACGACGCGATTTTCATTATCGAGCCATCAATAGTCTTTTAAAAGGATAATGATAGAGGAACATGTAACACCCCGTATTTTTGATGATTTATTTTTTATGATTTATATAATTATGTGATTAATTATTAGTGTGGGAATAAGTATGTAATTAATTATTGTTGTTGGATTAATTAAATTAAAATGCGAGAAATTAATTTGTTATTAATCCGGATTAAAATAATTATTAACTAGCATGCCAAGGGTTAATACTTATTATTGAGAATTATTGAATATTACTGTGTGATGTGTAATATGGAATTATAACATTTGATAAATTGTTGGAAGTGAGAAATACGAAAGTTTGGTAATTTAAGTCGAACACGCGTGTGAGTCGTGTCGGAACTAATTGAATGGAATAAAAAGAGAATTAATTTTTATTAACTCTTATGGTCATTTTGAGTGTGCCTTTGAGTCCAGGAGGGTCGAGACAGTTAAAATAGTATACCCGGATGTTTAGTTTGGGTTCCGGGACAATTTTAGGCCTAACCGACGTCCCAAGAGGGCATTATGGTAAATTGTATTTTTGGTTTTAATTAATGGAAGAAAATTGGGAGTTATTTTATCATCCAAGAAAATTCCTTTAGGGTTGTGAGACACAAAAAGGAAAGAATGGCCATAGAGGGTGTGAGGGAGAACCGATTTCCAAGAAGAAAGGCCAAATTATCACCACCTTGCACAACCACCACCACCAACACATAGATCGAGAAGAGAGGAACGCGTATATACCAACATCACCAACGGATCATACCGTCATATTCGAAGCAAGTGTTTATTACTTTCTTTCTTTAAGCAATAATCATGTTCATGTTAGTGTAGGTAAAATTAATCAAGATTTACATGTTAATTGGGTGAAAATTGGAGATTTAAATTATGATTAAGGACTGGGTTAATTAGTGGTTGAAATTCCTTCATGTATGTAGAGGATTAATCACGGAATTGAATTATATATTTATGAATGAATCTGGGTTGATTAGGTTCTTTAATGAAAAATTTGGAAATTAGGGCTCATATGAATTAATTTGGGATTTTATATAATTATGATGATTAAGGACGAATTAATGATCTTAGGATGTTAGGAATGATTTATAACCTATTATGTGTTGATGGGTATTGATGATGAGGCGTTGGGTATTGAATCTTAGAGGTTTGTAGGTTCAAAAATGGTAGAAAACGCTGAAATTTGGTGAAGATGACGAAACAGTAGGTCTCGCACGAAGTCGCGCGAAGTGGTTCAAACGAGATGGGGATCTCGCGTGAAGTCTTTGGAATGACATGTGGAAGTCGTTCGAGCGACATGTATTCTGGTTCGAGCGACAGGGTGAATTTTCGAGAATTTTCTTAGAGTCCAGTTTTGAGTTTGTCGGTTTATTGGAGTGAGAGAAACTGCCCGATAGTAAACTTAAATAAGACAGAATTTTGGGAAGGTGTGTGAGAATTAAGACTTTAATTATTTCGGTATAGAGAGAGTATACATTGGAGATTACGAGAGAGATAGTAATCTAAATATTTATACTATACGTAGTGCTGAGATTAAAATACGTATGAGAAGTATATATGTAGGTTGGGGAAATACCTATAAATTTTAAAAGGATGTGTGTATGCCTATTATGTGATATTATTTCTAAGAGCACTAATGGGTGATAACCCGAGGGTGCAAGAATCTTATAGTTAAGCGCACTAATGAGTGATAACTCGGGGGTGCAGAAACGCTATTGTTAAGTGTACTAATGGGTGATAACCCGGGGGTCCAAGGATGATTATTGATAGGTGCATTAATGGGTGTTAACCCGGGGATGAAGGATTCTCTTGATATGCGCACTAATGGGTGATAACCCGGGGGTGCTGGATTATTATTAATAGGTGCATTAATGGGTGCTAAATCGGGGATACAAGATTTTCTTGATAGGTGCACTAATGGGTCTTAGCCCGAGGGTGCAGGATTAGTGTGTGTATATATATATATGAACTTGTGAATATTTCTACTATGTGAAATTAGTAGACTTGGTAATAATAATAATCATTACATTGTGCCAAGTGTCTTAACCTAAGGGTGAAGGATTATGTAACAACCCGCATAATTTTTGGGGTATTTTCGAAATAAAGAGGAAAAATAAATTTTGAGATTTGTAGTTCTCTCTGTATTGTGGAATTGAGATGCTCTATACCTTGTTATTTGTGGATTAGTTTAGTTTTATCGTTAGTAGCGCTCCGCTCGCTCTCCCCGGACAGGCGGGGTGTTACAGAATGGTATAAGAGCTTAGGTATACGACAACCCTCGGGTCTTGGGTTTTGGATTCTGTTGCGTTTTTGTGGCACGAATTTGGAGATAGAAATTTTTAGAGAATCGTTTTGCGTTAGGCATCTACATTAGATGTGAGGAAATTATTTTTTGGAGACGAGATTAATTTTGGAGATTGTTGGCCCGATTTTTTTAGAGTTAGGCATTCGGCGAATTTCGAGGGCGAAATTCCATTGTTAGTGGGAAAGTGTAACAACCCGCATAATTTTTGGGGTATTTTCGAAATAAATAGGAAAAATAAATTTTGAGATTTGTAGTTCTCTCTATATTGTGGAATTTAGATGCTCTATACCTTGTTATTTGTGGATTAGTTTAGTTTTATCGATAGTAGCGCTCCGCTCGCTCTCCCCGGACAGGCGGGGTGTTAATGAAACTTAGTATGTGAGATAAACTATCTTAATAGCGTATTGTATGGGCGATACAGGAATACTACTAGTGAGCATAGTTAGTATTAGTATGGTTTCTGACTAGTTAGACTGGGTGGTATAACTAAGAGAGATTAGATGTACGTTAGGCGTGCACAATAGATGAGAAGTGAGAAACTCACGTGAGAGTTTGATAACTAACATGCGTATAAGACTTGTTTTAAGAACCAGTTTTAAATACTTGCTAAATCATTTTTAAACCTCGGGCTCTGACCCTTTTCTTGTGTCTCTTCTTTCTTTTGCTATATATATATATTATATCAAGTGCTCAGCCACTGGGGTACCAGATTTAGAGATTTGGGTTGCTTGACGTGCTGCAGCTATAGGTCCTTGCAGTAGACACATCTATCTTTTACATTCAGTTTCATCTAGACTTCTTATCTAGGTCATGTGTCGCCCACTTCTAGTCCTTCATCAGAGAAATTGTATTCGGTTTACTTTATGGTTTGGAGTTTTGAACTGGTAGGTTTTACCCAATATTATTTATTTCAGCACTTGATTCATATTCAATATTTATTATATTCCTATGTGTGGTGAATGGTTTATGTTTTAAGATTGAATGAAAATGGATTTACTTGGTTTCACTGAAATTGAAAATGTTTTGACACCTAGCTTAATTTTATATTAGGTGATTAATATGTTAAAAAGTTTTTCGACAGTGATGCTAAGAATGAACCAACCGAACATTCTATTTTTAATTGGTACAGGACTGATCACACTTTATTTAATTGGGCGGGGTGTCTCAAAACACACTTTGGATATTCATTTGGGGATACGAGACATGTCTCTTTGTATCATTTATTGAGTGTGGACCACTTAATGTGTCCATCAATGATGCAAGGATACGTGTCTCGTGTCTCCCTACAACTACCCATTTTAAAATAGTTATCTATCTTTGAGTTTGGAACCAATCTCATCTCATCTTTTATATATGCTTACCTTTTTTTACCATGCTTGGATTATAACCGATATTTCTCTTGTACACTGGATGAAACATAATGCAAGTGAAACATCAATAACAATCACATTTGGGGATCTCTTTTTTCCCCTTTATGCATTTTTTTTCTCAACCTCTCGTTAGACGCACAATCTTCTTGTTAGGATATATGCTCTCTGGAGAGTAATTTTTACTCTTCCATTTTGCTTGTCATCTTATTGTTTGCAGTCTTCAAGCAGTCTTCCACTAAGTTTGGTAATCATAACACCATATTAGCATCAATGGATACCAGCACTCAACCATTTTCTTTTTAATGGAAAGCCCAAATCTAGAGAATACTCCAATATCTAATGTTTTGATGACTTAGCCTTCATTTTTTTTCATTCGAATTTGAAGTCTGAATCTGAAATTTAAAGTCTAAAATATGAATCTGAAAAATGTGTTTGTTTTTTCTCTGAATAGACCTTTGAATGAATGTATTTAGACTAATTTAGACTTCAAACTTAAACTTCAAAGGTAATTTCACCTCTTAATCATTCAGAGGAAAATATAATCATTAACCTTTTAATCATTTAAAAATAAATACTATTTGGAACATCTAAAGTCTAAACGGTTCAGATTTAGACTTATGAGGTAAAAATAAACAACCTCTTAAATGACGTCCAAAATCAACATCTTGTAAGTATATGTCACCAAGATCAAGTAGGAAAAACATGTGTTAGTGATGGGTGAGACACCCCACTTATAAAAATAATGGGTGGTCAACCCTCTACTAAAATAAAACAGGAATCTCATCTGGCTCATTCTTAGCATCATTATCGAATAATTAAATTAATTACTAATACTCTATTAAGCCCGATGTCAAGTTTTAAAACTTAATTAAATTTCTATTAATAAATGTATTCTTCACAACCATTCCAAATAAATAATTACACATTCAACCATATGTAATTTCTGAATGTTGGAATAAATATCCAAATAGACGAATAAACCATCGGTATAAATCCAATACAAATATCCATCACCACCGAACTCGATAAGACTAAATAAAAGTCTAACAATGGGCGACATGCCAAATGACAACTGAATAAATCCTATCTAGAATCTCAAGATAGACGGGACTAGTCAAATCCCTACAGGCATCCACAGCTGCTCCAACTCCGTCAACTTGGAAAGAATAATCATTCATGGCATCTCTGTGCCTGGATACCTAAAAGTTTTGAAAATATTTTGATACGAGTGATTAAAATGCAGTAATAAATATGTGATGCAATCTTCCATATTTAAACTGATGTCGCACTCCCATGAGATACCCCTCACCCTTCAACTATAGTGCGCACTTATAGCGTATATTTCAATCACCCTAGTTATACTACCCAGCCTAACTAGTCATAACGTGAGTCCCATGCGCTACTTTGTGTCCCACATATACCTTATTTTACTTTAAATTATCGGCTAGCTTTCACATCCACTTTTTAAATATAATTCTCAATTATAATTTACCAATTCATTTCACATAACTCCACTCTAGTTATTAATTCAATATTCACAACTTAGTGTCATATACCCGTATATATTTTCTTCATGTTCATATTACATCAGGTCTACATTAATATCTCTCTCTTGCTATATACGTATAACTGCACCACTCCGAGCATTATCTCGCAGATGCAACTCTATCATGCTATCAAGCTTATACCTAAACCTGGCCACTGGATCTGAATCGCACCACCAAACCCAAAGCGTAAACGTAAAATCGGAGGCGATCATAGTCATACATCTGTGGGTCATAACTATACCACATTACCCCACTGGACTTAAAACTCACTTAGGGTAATCGTCTATGATATTGGGAATCGATCTTACACTTTGTTGATGCAAAAAACTAGACTAGGACTAATTGATTGATCATAGATAAATAAATAAAAATAAATAAGACAAAGGAATTTTTAAAGTGGTTCGGCCCAATGGAATAGTCTACGTCCACTGTTATGTATTACTTGACTGCCTTGATTTTTTTTTCCGGTCCTCTACAATGAGGGTGATACAATGTATTTATAGCCCAAGAGGGGTGTTGATAGTTTTCGTCTGAAAGGATGGAATGCCTTTATTTGTTAGGAAATTGCATCAATTCATAATGAGAATTAAATATAAGACTTATGTCGATTCATTGGCTGTACTGATTGGATTTCCAGTCATTGGTCGGTCTTCCTAGTTCGTTGGTATCCCATGTTGGTTGGGCTGCCTTGTTGGTTTGTCTTCTTTATTAGTCGGGCTTCCTTGTTGATCGGGGATTTGTGTCATGATGACTTGGATTTATGCCATATTAGATGACACGTGTTGGCTTGTAGTTGGTTCACATAAGGTGGTGAATTTTGGTATCAACAGAAGCCCCCAATGTTTCATACTTGGAGCTGATGCGAAAGTGTGGAATATTATGCTTTGGGCTGCTTGGTCAGCTGCAGACCGTCCATACTTGTGAATTTTATCTAGTTATTTGATAATTTTGAGCGTGAATGACAGTTTTGTAAATATTTCAAATTTTAGCGAGTGTTTCTAGGGTATCTTCATTTTTCTCTTGTTTAGCCACCGTAAACTCAACTGTCATTCAGTTTAATCATTACTTTTCCTAGTTTTCGAGGCGACTTATAAAAAGAGCGATAAAACTTCGATCATATTCTATCTTTAAACTTCCGTGTAATCGTTTTCTTTTCTGTCTTCAATTATTGCTGAATCCTTAAACCCCTGTAAGAACTTTTCTTTTCTTTTTCTTTGTTTCTTCATCATGGTTTATGTTATTAAGTCGCTTGATAAGTTCAGGAGTGACTTTAACATTCCATCTTAGGTTGTACTGGAACATCCCACTTTTTCTTCTGATTTTTTCTCTCTTGCTGAAGGCCATTGGTTCCCTTCCATCTTTATTGTTGAGTGTGGATTCATATTTCCTCTCAATCCCCTGTGTTTGAAGTTTTGTCAATATTTTGACGTTGTACCTGCAAGAGTATCTCCTAGGACATGGAGAGTAATGAATGGAGTATATAGGTTACATCAAATCAATGGAACCCATCTAGGGATTCTAAAAATAATGTTTTGTTATAAATGGGTAACTAGTGATACCACTTATTATTTCAAAACTAGGGCAGTTAGTAAAGCTTTAATGGTTAACCTCCCTGATTCGAATAGGGATTATTTTTATCACGGGGGAGTTGTAAAAAATTGGCAATATGCCCCCTTAGTTGGAGGTGATAACTATCAGGAACTTAGATATCCACTCTTTGGCAACGGGATAGGTTGTCCTGTGTTTTAGTAATTTTGCCTTGTTTATATTTGATAAAATATCGTACTGACTGGTGCTTTGTAAATTTGATTTGCAGTTAACCAGAAAAAAAATCCCCCAAAGAGAGTGAAGTAAATTTGAAAGAATTGAAGTTTATCTGAGAACCTCACAAGACGGTTGCTGAGGATCATGTTAGGTCTGCTTCTTATTTGTTTCAATACAGAAATATCGTTTCTTCCTTTATTTCCAAACCTATAGCTTCTCCTGCTCTGGTGATTGATCTTGATTAATAAGTTGCTGCTGATTCAGACACTCCTTTTTCTTTATCATGAAGAAGAGAAAGTTTCCTGATCTTCTTAGTGGTAGCACTTATGGATCCCAAAAACTCACTGAGGGGGCCAAAAAGAAAACAAGGGAAGGCATGAAAGAGCTCCCAGCCCCCAAGGACATATCTCCCAAATACCCAACCCCCAAAGACCCAGCTCCCAAGGACCCAGCTCCCAAAGATATTGAACTTCCTTTTAGGAGATTTAGGAGGGGGTTTGCAGAGAAGCAGGTTGACCAGGTGACTGACCAATAGACCTTGGTTGAATTACCTTCTACTGATGCTGGTCCTCCAGCATTTGTTACTCCTTGTTTGGCTAGGAAGTTGATCAAGTCTGGTACTCTTCCAAACCATAGAGGGGGTGGATGCCATGCTGCCTCGAGTAAAGGTTTCTGAATTAACTGCTCAAAGCCTTGCATCAGTAAGTGATTTCCATTTTCTTGGTTATGTTGTCTTTTATATTTCTCATATACTAACTTGATCTTCTTTTCTTGCAGTTCTTGGTGCATTTCAATAATATGATGGAGAAGAATGATGAAATTCGGGCTTCTTCTTTAAATAATATAGAGACTGCTTTGGCTAACTTGAAGAAGTCTTTGCTCGATTCTCAACAAGCTTTGGAGACTGAGAAGAGTACTTGGGTGGATAAACTGAAGACAACTGAGACTGCTCGGTAGACGTCAGATGAAAATGCCATTATAGCTGAGCGCAGGGCTAAGGAAGCAGAGCGTAAGGGAAAGAAGGCTGAGCGCAAGGCAAAGGAAGCTGAGCGCAACGCAGAGGAAGTTGAGTGCAGGGCTAAGACTGTTAAAGAGCTTGTATCCTCTGTAATATCTAAGAGAAAGTCTGTTGTAAAGGCATCCTTCAGTTCTAGCTGGGACAAGGGCTGAAACAAAGCCATTTCTACTGCCTTTACTCAGATTTAGCATGTAAAATAAAAATGTTTCTGAGATGGTTGGGTTACTGCCCTTCAGGAGTTAAACACTGTTTAAGGCTCTGAACTTTTTCAGAGATATACTCATGGTCCTCCTCCTATCATTAATGATGAGATTGAAGATAAAGTTGGTTCTGAAGAGTCTTCTCTAGTGGTTAAATTTTCTACCGACCAACTTAAAATCACTGAGTCTTCTTTTCCTCAATCCGAACAAATCGAGCAACTCCAGCCTGTAGTCCCTTCTTCTGAGAAGATTGAGATTTATAGGGAGAAGGTGTAAAGTTGTTCGGCATTTGCCTTTTGCTTTTTTGTTTCTTTTTCTTAATTTTATTGTATCTGAACTTCTTCGTTATCAATAAAAGAAACCTTTTGTTCCTTTTTATCTCTTGTTGATCATGCCTGTTCTTTATTCTTGTTGTTGATTGGTGGTCATTTATTCTTGCTAGTTTATAGCGAAGATGGAACAACTGTCTTCCAATAATACCGAGCTATTGAGGAAGTGGAATTTTTTTTTCAAAGTAGGTTGTACAAATTTATCTGAGTAAGAAATTATTAAGTTACTTGGTGACATGCATTAGAACAGGCTTTAGAGGCCTATAAATATTTGAAGTACTTACTTCATAAGGCAAAAGAAAAAAATGTTGCTTATTATGAGATGATAGAATAACTTCAAGGACAGTATAAAGAGTCCAATGCGCTGTTGCACGAGAGCTACGAGCTAAAATATCGAAGCTTAAATGTAGGTCGGGGTTTTGATAACTTTCTTTTTGTTTATAACAAAAAGTAAGCTCTACTTAAGCTTGAAGTTAAAGAAACTAGAAGTGTTGCCAAACTTCTGGAATAAGTGAATAATAATTTGAGGGATGAAGTAAATCTTTTGAGGTCTACCTATGGAGCTGTTGTTGCTACTACCTATGAGGGATAATCCTTTTTAGAAGCTGAAAATGCAATATTAAGGGATGAGTTGGAAGCTTTAAAAAAGATTAAGTCTGCATCCTCTTCTCGAGCAAGAAATAAGCATGGCCGAGGAACTACAGAAGAAATTAGGACCCAATAGGCCCTTGCCCATCAAGCAACACAGTTAAAAGCTAAAGACCGAGATATTGTTGAGATGTAACAGAAGCTACAGACATTATCTGAGCAATTATCCACTCAATCTTCCCAGTTTCAAGTTAAGGATGGAGTATTGAAGAAGCTGCAGACTCAAGTTGATAAATTAACCTTTTAATTCCATAAGCAACCAAGGGAGGTTTGGATGGATGGGTATAATAAATCTCTAGGGTATCTTGATGATAGACTCCAACAAGCTAAGAAGGAGGCCTATAAATGGGGTTTGACCGTGATGAAGGTGGATCAAAATAATTCATTGTGGGATTGGAATGACCTCGACTTGCTTGAGCTTGACAATCCTCCTTTTAATTTATATGTTAACTGGATTCTTGTTCATTGTATTACTCAATGCTTGATTTCGAAGTACTTGGGAGATTATGAGCTACATGATGAACTAGAGATCATCCGACCTCCACATATGCTTGATCATCCTAGTAACAGCAATACCAGGATGCTTCAGGATTTTAACTTCATTAACTTTCCTTATACTTTGGATGATCCTCCAGCCGACATGTATCTTGTTTTTAAGGCTGAAGGAAAACACCATGTAGAATAAAGATTTGTATTTTGTTTCTGCATGTTAAGCAACAATATGTAATCATTTACTTTAATGAAAAAGCTTTATTTTATCAATCTTTGATTGTGAATGGATCAACTTTTAGTCAATCTCTGTATATGAATGTATTTTTAGTCTTTGACTGTGAATGGATCAACTTTTAGTCAATCGCTATTTTTGGATCGACAATTTGTCAATCTGTAGTTTTTCACCAGATATATTGATACCCATAGGATTATCTTAACTATTATACCAATTACCATTACATCACTGTGATTCTACTAATGTACCTCAAGTTTTAGGTAATTACATTAGTCCCCTTGGTTCCCAGGCGTGAGTGGAGCATTTTTCCATCTTTTAGCCCAGTTTAGATGAAAATCATTCATCCGGGTCTTCGTTAACCAAGCATTTGGGACTTACAATTTTGCCTTGCATGTTTTTTTATGTATTGGCAACCAACTTTATTGGTGCCTTTAGTGATACCTACCAACATTTCATTGGTGGTTTATGTTGACAACCAATATTATTGGTGCCTCTGTTGATGCCAACCAACATTGTTGGTGTTTTTATTCATACCGACCAACATTTTGTTGGTGGTTTGTGTTGACAACCAACATTGTTGATGCCTTTATTGACGCATTTTCAGTGCAGTGCATAACACTAGTACTCCGAATTTTTTTTGAGGGGCAATCACATTTTCATTAATAATGAAATGAACTGAGTACAATATGATTATATCACTGACAATATTTCCTTAGGTGTTCTGCATTCCAAGGGTTCTTGAATTCTTCACCCTCCAAAGTCTCAATTCGATATATGCCTGGTCGGATAACTGCTATAATGCGATAAGGCCCATGTTAGTTGGCTTCAAGTTTGTTGTTCTTCTGAATTAAGTTCTTCAAAACATAATCACCTTCTTTTAGGTTGCTGGACTTTACCCTTATGTTATAGAAACTTGTAGTCCAATGTTGATAGGCTGCCTTAAAGCTACATCTTCATGTACGTCTTCCAGCATGTCTAAGCCCAACCTTCTCATCAAATCACTAATCGGGGTATTGAAATTAAGAACTCTGTGAGTAGGTAAGCCTAGCTCGACGGGAATTACAACTTCAGTAACAAATGCTAACACATAGGGTGTTTCTCCAGTAGTTGTCTACGGGTTGTTCGGCAGGCCCATAAGACAGAATGCAGTTCATTGATCCAATTCCCTTTATCATTTTTTAGCCTTTTCTTTAATCCATTCAATAAAGTTCTATTTGTTACCTATGTTTAGCCATTGCTTTGCGAATGGCCAGGAGCAGAGTGGATTTTTTAGGCATTGGATTGGGCACAATAAGCAGCAAATTCATCGTTATTAAATTACGTGCCATGATGAGTGATAAAGGCATAGGGCAAGCCATGCCTGCATATGATGTTCTTCCAAATAAACTGATAAACCTTTTCATAAGACATATCGATCAAGGATTCAACTTACACCCATTTAGTAAAGTAATCAACAGTTACAACTAGATATTTGAACCTTCCTCAGGTGGTCGGCAAAGTCCCGACCAAGTAAATTCCCCACATAGCAAAAGGCCAAGGTGAAGTGATTGGTGTTAGGGCAGCTTGTGGAGTTTTACGTATGCTGGAAAACCTCCGGCACTTGCATAGTTGGCCAGTAGTACCCATGTGTGTTGATTCTTCACAACAAAGTTCTCATGACTACATGGGCTCCATATGACCCTTTATGGACTTCCTCAATCAAATCTTTTATTTCAGCTGGATGCACATAGAGTTGGAGACCAACAGTTAGTTCTCTTCTATACAATACACCATTGTCTAGCACATATCTAACAACTTTGTATTTTAACTTCTTGGCTGCAAGTAGGTCGTCTGGTAGAATTCCCTCTTCAATATAAGATCCATCCAAGATGACCCCATGTCAACCGTAATAAAATTGACCATCATATCTTCATCAATTCTCCTATTAGCAAGCAGCTCAATAAGAATAGTTCTTCGCAGCTTAGTTCTGGTTGTTGATGCTAGCCGGGCAAGCGCATCTACTTGTACATTTTTCAGCCTTAGGATTCTGATAATTTGAATAACTATCAAAGTGGCGATTACCTTCAAAGCTTTAGCTAAGTATCTAGACATCAATTCTCCTTTAGCTGCATATAAGTTCAGCACCTGATTTACCACCAACTATGAATCACTATATACCACAACTTGCTCGACATTCAGTGATTTGGCTAGATTTAAACCAATAATCATGGCTTCATACTCTGCCTCATTACTAGAGGCTTGAAATTTGAATCATAGAGCGTACTCTATATCTATTTCATCTAGAATATTGAGTATGATTCCTGCTCCACATCCACTTGCGCATGGTGATCCATCAACATACATGCTCCATATGGGAATATCGCTGTCAAACGCTTGGTTTTCAGAATTCCTTGATGGAAAATTTTATCTTTTACCTCTTCATACTTCTTTTTCATCTCCTGTACTCTATTATAAGGATTTGGTTAATCGGTGGTAACTTCTTCTGTAGTTTCCTTTACTTAGAATTGGTCAGGGGTTTCTCTAGTAGGTCTACTGACTCTTGAGTGTTGCTCGATAGGAGTCCCTTATTGCCCTGGAACCTCTGGGTATGTGAATTCTGTAATAAAATCCGCCACAGCTTAGCCTTTCAAAGAAGACCTTGGTTCATATACAAGATCATATTCTCCTAACTCCACAACCCAATACATCAATCTTCCTAATTTCTCTGGCTTATGCAAAGCTTGCCTCAATGGCATGTCAGTGTATACCATTATGGTATAAGCTTGAAAATACAGCTTCATCCGTATTCTAGCCTCAATTAAGGCCAATGCTAACTTCTCTAACCTGGGACATCTGACTTCCGCTCCTTAAAAAGCTTTGCTTATATAGTAAACCGACTTTTGAAGTCCATTTTCCTCCCTGATCAATGCAAAGCTAACAGTTGATTCAGAAACTGCCAAATACAAATATAGCTTTTCTCCCAACACCGGTCGGGAGAGTAGTGGGGGTGCTCCCAAGTACTTTTTCAATTCTAGGAAGGCCTTTTCACTTTCATCGTTCCATTCAAATATTTTTCTGAGCACCTTAAAGAATGGTAAACATATGTCTGTTGCTCGGGACACAAATCTATTAAGTGCTGCTACACGCCCTGTTAGCCTTTGAACATCCTTTTTACTGGTCGGGCATTGCATTTCTATAAAGACTTTGATCTTATCTGGATTATGTTCCATTCCCCTTTGATTTACTATATACTCGAGGAACATTCCCTCTTGAACTCCAAAGACGCATTTGATCGGGTTTAACTTCATCTGGTGTTTTTCCAATTGATCAAACATCTGGCTGAGGTCAGTAATATGATCTTCAGCTTTTTTGATATTTGTCAGCATATCATCAACATACTCCTCCATGTTCTTGCTTATCTGTTCCTCACTTACTTTCTTCACCAGTCTCTGATAAGTGGCAACTGCATTTTTTAGACCAATTGGCATAACACTATAGCCATAAGTTCCTCAGGGGTAATAAAGGAAGTACTTTTTATATCTTCTGGCTTCATTTTGATCTGGTTATAACTAGAATATGCATCTATAAAACTCAGCAGCTTGTTCCCCGAAGTAGCATCCACTAGTTGATCAATTCGTGGCAAAGGAAAATGATCCTTTGGGCATGCTTTGTTCAAGTCAGTAAAATCCACACACATCCTCCACTTATTATTTTTTTTCTTGACCATAACTATGTTGGCCAACCAGTCCGGGTACTTCACATCTTCAATAAAAGAAGCCTTTTGAAGCTTTTCCACTTCGTCTTGTATAACCTGATTCTTCTTTGGGCTGAAAACTCTTATTCGTTGCTATACAGGTTTAACCTCTTTATTAACATTAAGCTCATGGCATAGGAAATTAGGGTCTATGCCAGACATATCTTCATGGCTCCATGCGAACTTCTGCTTTGTTTATCTCAAGAAGGCCACCAACTCCTGTTTAAGAATCGGATCCAATGACGCTCTTATTTAAGTTGTTTGCTTTGGTTTATCATCGTCCAGAACAATGCTTTCTGTTGCTTCCATCACCTGGCCTTTTACGAGCTCAGATTCATCTCTTGGATCTAAGGTTTCAACCTCAGATTCATTGTTCAGCTCAGACATATCCACTTGATAAGTGGTTATTTTTTTCTTTACTTCTGTCATATATTCCTCCTCGGTAGATGAATAGTAGCATTCTCGAGCTATTTTTTAGTCAACTTTTACTATTCTAACTCCAAAGTTAGTCGGTAACTTCAGGCATTGATGAACAGTAGAAGGTACAGCTTCAAACTTCTTCAGACCTACTCTTCCTATGATCATGTTGTAGGCGGAATGAACATTTTTGTCCATTACAAAGAATCTCACTTTCTTTGTCCTGCTCGCCGACCATGTCCCGATCATCACATATAGCTTGATTATTACCAATGGAAACACCTTTTCACCAGAGAATCCAATGAGGGTTCAATGGTAAGGCTCCAATTGGCTAAGTTTTAAATCCAAACTATCAAAATAGGGATATAACATAATATCTGTTGAACTGCTGTTATCCACTAATGTCCTTGTTACCAATCCATCTTTCATCCTGACTCTGATCACTAAAGGATCATCATGAGGATACAACAATCCAGATAGATCATTCTTGGGAAAGCCAATTATGAGTTTATCCTTGTTGACTTTCCTTGGCCGGTCTTCCTCCGTAAGGTTGATTCGCTGGATATAGGAACAAGCTTGAGCCTCATTGAGGCAAGCCTTCCTTTTAGCTATATGATCTCCTCCTCCTGTATCTCCACCTGTAATTATATGGCAATTAAAGGATCCAAAATTGAGTATAAGTACCTCACGTTCAGGTTATCTAGGCTTTTTGGGGAGATCAAGATAATCTTTCGGATCATCGTCATGGTTCCTTTTCTTATCTTCTCCAGGCTTAATAGGTGATTTAGATCTCTGTCGACCTTTATCTCCGGCTCTTCCACCAGCCTGTCGATCAACAAATCTGTTCAATTTCCTCTTCGAATGAGTGCCTCTATCTCATTCGGGAGAGCAATATATCGGTTGGTCGTATAACCGTGATCTTTGTGAAATTTATAATACTTGGACTTGTCCCTCTTATCAACAGGTGACCTTAACTTTTTAGGCCAACTCAAATCATTATTGTGCTTGATTTCTTCCAAAACATAATGTATATCCACCGTTAATGGAGTTTAATTGGTGAATTTTCTGAGCCGATCTAGACTTTCTTTTACTTTCGAATTCCTGCGCTCATTATGGTTTTTGTGCTCTTTCTTATCCGACTTCCCTTCTGCCTTCGTTTTCGCCTTTGCATCTGAATTCTTTTTAGCAGCCATATCTTCCTCGACATTCATAATCTTCGCTGCTTTGTCCATCAATTCTGTCATCATTTTCAGGGGATCTTTTTCCAAAGTATAATATAGTCTATTGGGGAGCAAACCACTATTGAGGGCAGTGATTGCAGTCTTTTCCTCGTAATCAATAACTTATAATTTCTCATTGTTGCAATGAGTGATATAATCTCTGGTACTTTCTCCCACCTTCTGTCTCACACTAAGCAAATTAGCTACTCGTTTTACTGGTTTGGCTCCAAGGCAGAAATTACCAATGAATAGCTCAGCGAGTTATTAGAAGCTAGAAATTTGCCCCCCAGGAAGACTATTATACCAAATTTAAGCAGAGATTGTTCCTGAAAATGCCCTTCACCTCATCTAATTAAGAACTGCATAGATATCAATTGCTTCTTGGTATTGTTTAATATGAAAAATTGGATCAGCCTTCCCATAATTCTTAGGAGTGACCACTAGGGCTTTAAACTTGGTCGGTGTAGGAAAATCTACAATGGTTTGCACAAAGGGATATCTCTTAATAAAGCTTCTCTAGAGAGGATTCTTAGCCTTGGGCATTTCTCCTAATCTATCTTCCAAACGCTGAATGGACCCCTTTTAGGCATCATTGCCAGCACCAGATTTTTGGATGACAACTCTTTTATGCCGACCAATTGATTGTGCTGAGCTTTCCTCTTGCGAACCTTCTCTTTGACTGGACCGAGTAGTTCATCGGGTGTTCAATCTAGATTGGGCTGAACCTTCCCTCAAATCACTTGTTCGTCGAGTATTTCCCGACGTAACTCGAATGGCATTTCCCTTGGGTCCCAAATGATCGAAAGGAGAGGCCCTACTTAGCCTTTCTAAAGCACTCAATCTTTCTGGGATGAGGGACCGTCCATGATAGGAATTAGTAATTATGATAGAAGAAGTTGCTCCAGGAAGATACGAAGGATCCCTTGAAGTTCTGGAATGGCTATGCCCAACACTCCTTATTGGCGGTGGTGGCATACTCGTATGATTGAATTGTGCAGGAACTCTAGCTTAAAGTGTTTGGGACAATTATTTTATCGTATCTTGCATAGCCTCTTGACCTTTGGCTTGGCTGGTCAAAATTCCAGTTAAATCATTGTTATTTGGAGGGGCAAAAGAGTTAGGCGGAATTCCCTCATTTCCGATGCTTGATTCAGGAATTTCATCCATGTGTGATGAATTAGTGAAAACGTTTAGCAATACGTTCCCACAGACGGTGCCAATATGTTGATGCAAAAAACTAGACTAGGCCTAATTGATTGATCGCAAATAAATAAATAAAAATAAATAAGACAAAGGGATTTTTAAAGTGGTTCAGCGGAATGGAATAACATACGTCCACTGTTATGTATTACTTGACTGCCTTGATTTGTTTTTCGGTCCCCTGCAATGAGGGTGATACAATGTTATAGCCCAAGAGGGGTGTTGATGGTTGTCCTATGGAAGGATTGAATGCTTTTATTTGTTAGGCAATTACATTAATACATAATGAGAATTAAATATAAGACTGATGTCGATTCATTGGCTGCACTGATTGGATTTTCGTCCGTTGGTCGGTCTTCCTAGTTGGTTGGTATCCCATGTTGGTTGGGCTTCCTTATTGGTCTGTCTTCCTTATTGGTCGGGCTTCCCTATTGGTCGGGCTGCCTTATTGATCATGGATTTGTGCCATTCTGACTTGGATTTATGCCACATTGTGATAAAAAGCCTTTTTTTGCGTCCGGTCGTTGTAGTGCAAAAGCCACTCTCAAAATCCAATTGAGTACCTACGAAACTTGTCTAAAATAACTCGTATTGCGGTAAGTAGGGGTATCAATCCAACTTTCAAAGTGATACAATTAATGTGAAAACGTGTAATTTAAATTTTTTTATGAAAATATTTTTTTTTAATTTTTAAAACAATTTCAAAGGAAAAATTAACAAATTAAATGATAAAATTACTAAATGCTAAATAAAGAATGTAACCGAGTGTGATAAATGTGAGAAGGTCAAGAGATGGGATTACACTACATTTTCAATTATTTTAATTTCTCAATTTATTAATTTAAAATATTTTGAGATAATATTAAATCTATAATCTAACTCTCGTTAAAATTATAAATTTAATAAGATCTTTTTCAGAAAATTAATTTAAAAATGTCACACAATGAAAAATAAGAATCATACTATTTTTAGAAAATTACCCGCTAGGATCAATTTAACGAAAACAATATCAATCCTCAAATTTCAATACCGAATTAATATTCAAATATCGAAAGAAACTATTTATAGTTTGATTCCTAAATTAAAACATTAATTTGTTCAATTAATTTACTAGCTCTCGTTACATAAATTAATTGGTGACAGTTAAAAAAATAATTTTCCTAGAATTATAGCATTAATTGAATTGGTTAATTAAACTAACATCATTCGCAGTGCACCCCACCCATTGAATGGGGTGTTTAGCCAAATATTCTCATGTGTGCATAAACAACAATAGATAATATGTCAAGAAGGAAATAAATTGAAAAGATAATGTAGAAATACAATACGCAATTTTTTTCCCAAATTTGTCTTGAAATGCGCCCTGACATGCGTCCAACTTCTTCACAATTTTCAGCACTTGATTACAAAAAGAACACTAAAAACTAAACCTAAAAATTATTCTAAAGCTAAACTATTTTTTTTTGTATTTTTCTGAATTTTTTTCATGATCCTAAGTTGTACATAATATACACTTGCTCTCTCTCTATACGTCTTTTTTTTTTGTATATGTGAGAGTCTCTTTTCTTGTAAAGTGAGTTGCCCTTTATTATGCCCACGTTGCTTTGGTTTGGACGTAGAGATTTTGTTGGGATTTGAAGATGGCCAAATAAAAGTTTTTTTCTTCTTTTTTTTGGCAAATCTTGGTTCTGATTTTAAAGGTCTTTTGCTTGGTGGGTTTAAATGGGTATCACAGGTTAGGCAGAGCGGGTTGGTAGTCGGGTCCGAGTTCGGTCAGCTTGTGGGTGGTTTTTGAGGGAGCTCGTTTTTTTTTTAATTGGTTTAATTTTGGGTTTTGAAAATGGGTGTTGAGTTTTGTGGTGGTGGAGGTTGATTTTTGGATGTTGGTCTTCGAGGTATAAGGTGGTTTGGTTTTTGAAATGGATTTTGAGCTTTGTTGGCTATGGAGGAGAGAGAGGGTGTGAGTTAGAGGTTGAAGATGGGGGTGATGATGATAGGCTGTGGTGAGGTACATAGGAATTGTGTGAGGGTGAGGGGAAAGTGTTTGTGTGTGGAAGAGGTGTAGGAATGTTAAGCTGCAAATGGGTGATGTATTTATGTGTACGTTTGGTGTAGGTGAGTGGTGTGTAAATGAGTGTGTTGTGTGTGTTTAATTTGTGACCCTAAAAATAACACAACTAAAAAAAAAATATAAAACTAACAAAACTAAAAATCTAAAAATAAAATACTACTCTAAAAATAAAATAAAGACTCAAATAAAAAAATGAAACTAAAAAGAAATAAAAATAAAAATAAAAATCTATTAAACTAAAAACTAAAATCCTAAAAATGTAAAATCTAAAAAATAAAAATAAAAATATATGAAATCCTAAAAACTAATCCTAATAAAATAAAGACTAAAACTAATAAAAATAAAAATAAAAATACACTAATAAAAATAAAATATAAAAATATGTAAATAAATTCTAAAAATCCTAAATAAATCCTAAAAACGAAACGACTCAAAACAAAAATTGAAGAAAATCTAAAAAGTCACAAACTCAACACACACCGGGCTCGGGATATGGACTGGGCTCGGTCTAGGCTTATATTTGGTTTGAGACAAGGTTCGGGACATCAGAACTCTTCTGGGCAAACTCAATGGGACTTCTGACTTCACGGCCGCTTTGAATTTCTTCATTTAACGCTTTTGACCGCTATTGAGTCGCAATTAACTTGATTTAGCATTATTTGATCTTGCGACTGATGATTGGCCTGAAAATAATAAAATACGACATAAGGCCAATTTTAATTAAAATGAGTGACTAAAATGCACATATTCGGGGTATATAATAGACACTTTTGGGTACTTATCATACCACCCCCAAACATAACATTGCTAGTCCTCGAGCAAAAATTAGAGAGAAAATAAAGATAAGTAACCAAAACTGTGCCACTTACGCAGGCACTGGCAATTTCACTTAGCATCTGCAATAAGCCGTTAAACCTACAGGTTGCCCTACAGGACGAGTGGTGTCTCGTGAGGATTTGCAGTGAATGTACCCTCAAAATTCGAAAACTTATTTGAATATAGTTTCTTATTTTGACAATGAAGCTCTATACAACCCAACTAAAAAAAGGATATCAAGGAACATCGTATTCAATTACCAAAATAAGATATAAAATTACTTAATACCGAAAAGTGTAATCCTTCCTAAAACTCAGCATGTGATAGTGTGAAACAATCTTAAGTATCATTATAGTAATTCTTAGATCGCCTTTATAGAGTCAAAGTTTTAACTTCAATTCTCACTGGATATCTGTCTCTGAATTGAACTCTCTGAGAATTGGGTAAGTGAATCTCTCTAGTGTGTGAGGAGGTGAGTAAATATAAGCAAGTTCAAACGTCTCACACACTTTATAGAAAATGACGGATACATGAAAAAAATTTGATCTCATGAAGGATTGCGAACCACTATGTTGAGAATGTCGAGTTATTCACCATATAATCTTCTCGTTTGCCCGAACACGTCACCAAGGGTGAAAATGGGGTTTATGTAAGATATGAGGGGATGAGGAAGATGATGTAGTTTTTTTATTTTTGAGAAGAGTGAACTTTGACTAACTAATGTCTTCATTTATCGAATTTTTGATTGCATGATTCTTTTTCTTTCATTTCTATATTTTTTTTTCTTTGCTTATTTTTTCTATTTTTTTTATTGCGATGCATTTTTCTTTTCATAACACAAACGAAGACAATTTACATGGAAAATTTCTAACACTCTTTTTCTCACAAATTATGGCAGTGATGGGAATTGATGTGTGGATGGTATCTGGGACATATATGGTTAAGGAAAACATGGGATGATAATAGGTGGAATGAAGGGTAAAAATGGTAAGTGTATGGTAAAATAGGTTTCGTGCTCAGGACAACTACAAGACGCATGTTTCTTATAAGTCGAAAGTAATGTCATTCTTAGTGATTATACCCAAATGAAAAATAATGAGACCATGCAACGACTAAATGTAGTACCCAAAGAAGGTTGAGTCAGCTTGTGACTCGGAGATACGTAAAAACCCTCAAAAAGGTGAAAAGCTCAAATCTCACGGGTTTAAGTTGCCACTAGTGATCTTTTAAGGCTCTCTTGAGAATATTATTACTCTTCAACTTTTGATTGTAAACGTCATAGTGCAAATTGCTGAGTCTAAGAATTCACAGTGCAAGTACGCTTTTAAGAGGTATTAATTAATTTAAGATTTAAAGCGTAATTTTTGGGTCAAACACAGGTATTCCGAGATTTCTAAAAGAGGGATGATAGACAATTCATGTCATAAAAATTAAATTTTAACTGCACAAAAAGTTTTAAATCACTTGTTTCTGAAAATTTTCAAAAGAGGTACAATTTTGATAAATTTCCCACCCCCAAACAAAAGAGAACATCGTCCTCGATGTTTAAAACCATATATATAAAATAAAAAGCACAAGGTAGGAAAGATATTACCATAATGAACCGCTAATGAAATTGTAGCGCATGGTGTAGAGAGAAAACTTGAAGAACGAATGCACACAAAAATATGTACAAGTCTAGAAATCATGTGAAAATCATTGGGTGGTGTGAAGCACCACCCTCGAACAGGATAAGACTCTTACTCAGAAATAATGAACGGCGGGATGCCTCCCGGTAGCGCTAAGTTTAACGTCTTCAGCCAGACCGAACCGTTCTCACCCTAAAGATAATATCTATGAAAGTGCGGGGCGGTAGAAAAGTTGGGTGATGATAATCACCCCCAAACAAGACTGAAGTGACAATCTTGTTGGATAAAGGCAAAATATGGTCAATGCACTTATATAGCAAAGTGCTTCACACGATGCAAAGCATCGGTGGACCATGGGGGGTGGGTATTAGGGTAAGGCTAAGATGGGATAGGGGGAGGGTGAACAGGAACCGATCACGGGCCTTATTAAGCGTAAAGTTGAGGGCTATAAGGGCCCTATAAGCATGGTGCTCAAGTTGGTAAGGGAGGCGAAATAGTGAGGAAATAGTGATGGGGTGGGCCTCATATAAATTACATGACCGTTCGATGAATGGACGATGATAATGGTCGCGCCGTGACACGACAGGGAGCTGTAAATGGAAAAAATCAAGACCACAAGGAAGTGGTGTACAAAAAGGAACAAGCTCAACGTCACGTATGTTGAGAGTAACACAAATACTCTCGTAGATATTGGGGTGGAAGAAAAATGAGAGTGGGCTCATGGAGTACTAGGGTGGAGGGTGGGTGGAGGTGAGGACCTAAATGCTTAGATTGTGAATAGGGAAATAACAATAGTAAGGTCCGAATCAAGTGGTGGGGTGGAAGGGACAATAGGAGGGTTGGGTGGGACAAAGGGTGGGGGAAGATGATCTAACGTAAGAGTGGGAGAGACACACTCCTTACGAGGCTCGGAATGATCCTCAAGGGAACTTGTAGGAGGAGGTGTAAAAGGGAACGAGGGAGTGAGCAACTTAGCCACCCGAAAGTCACCATCCAAAGTGGTGGAAAAATTGAACGAGGCATCCAAATACGAGATAGATGAATCAAAATTAATATATGACTCAACGGGAGCCAAGCATGGTGAGATAGGATCCATATCCAGAGCGATAGAAACCATCTCAGATTCAATCTCAGGACAGTGGGAAGCACTCGCAGCCGGAGCTAACCTATAAGGAATTTGTTCCTCGGGAACACACAGGAAAGGATCAAAAGGTGTAGGTTCGTGCATAAATAAGGATTCTATGGAAGGGGAAAGGCGAACCTCAATGGTGGGTTTGAGAGGGTAGGGTGGTGTGGGTTAAGTCTCACAATCAATGGATACGTCAACACAATTGTCAACTTGGGGCCCAGACCACGAGGTGGTCTCAACTTCAAGATTCTCAAGATGATAAGGTTGGTCACACTCAAAATCAGTGGCACAAGACGACACATCATCGTTCCACGCAGGGTCAATAATGGGTTGACTTGGGGTGAAATCCGACTCGGTCGCACACTAAAATGCAGTAAACTTATGTTCAAGTCGTGGAAGGGCTTCATTTTGATATTGAAGAGTGTGCGCGAATTGTTGCAAGAGGCTCTCGAGAGCGGATGTGCAAGGTGGTGGGGAGATATCGGTGGGCGACGGTGGTGGGTGACGTGGATACAATTCACTATAGACACCAGGATAGGGAGAATACTCATCGAAAGTGTGTGGAGCGGGATCAAGTTGTTCATTCACAGGGGAAGCATCTCCGTGAGAGACAAAAGGTTGATCAGCATGAGGAGCATAGTGAGAGGATTGATAGGTATGAGGTGCGCGAGGAGGCGATGGCGACTAATGGAAACCATAAGGATCCACAACATGGTGTTGGGATTCATATTGCATAGAAGGGTGATCAGGCCTCCATGAATAACTTGGGTACTCATACCCCTCGACATTAGATATGTCGTGACAATACGTCGAGGGTGAGTCCAAAACAGTGTCATGGGATACACATGTTCCAAGGTGGATTCAAATGGAGAGAATATAAATGGACACTCATGGGACAAGTGATCAATAAGAAAGCAGTGTGTGCACGCCGAAGCATGGGATGGATTGACACTCATCACTGGAGGCGGTGGAGTAGGTGATGTGTGCGTGGACGACACACGAGTATCAACGGTGGGCGTTTGAGAGTTAAATCCATGAATTAATGAATAGAGGTTCGAATCGGGATTAACATCAAACAATGGGAAATGGCCAAAGTACTCTTGTAAAGGATTCTTCGGCCATGAGAGAAATATTTTTGGGTTTTTAAATATTTTTCAAAAGAAAATAAAATCTTTTTGTGGTTTTTGAAAATAAGAAAGGGAAAATCTTTTTGGTATTTTGAAAAAAAAGGAAGAAAATCTTTTTATGTTTTTTGGAAATATTAAAAAAGAAAATATTTATGGGATTTTTCGAAAAAAGGGGAGAAAATGGACTCATTATTTGGGCGAACTAACTAAAACCTACTACCTAAGGAATGGAATTGGACACATACGAGTAAAGAAAAAAATCCTAACGAGCACGTAGCCAATTATTATCTTCAAAATTAGTGATAGGGCTAGTCAAATTTTAATTAAGTCCGCGGGCGACAAAAATTACGGAATTTATCTTTGTTATCGCCGATTGCAAAAATGTGTTCCTACGAGGCTAGCTAGTTGATTGATTTTAAATTTAATGACAGATAGGGTAGCACACAATGGATAATCAAGTGAGTCGGGTGATGAAATTCCTTCTCATTTCAATGACCGGGTTCAGGTCTTAGGTAAATTAATTCATCGAACCATTCAATTTAAGTGCGATGCATAAATTAAAAGCACACGGGAGCAATTAATCACACAAAAAAATGAACTCGCTTGCAGGAGATTCACGAGGGATAAAGAAAAATATACCTCCAAACTTTTACACACGTGGGGAGAAGACCAAGCTGAGTCGACTGGGGGGAGATCTCGCCTATCTCATTTGTCCTCGAGAGTCCTTCCGACTCAAAGTAGAGAGGCTTCAAAATTCCTCGCCGTGGACGCCCTCTCTCTACCTTATCCGGTTTCCCTTTTTACTTTTTTTTATGGAATAATTATTACAAAATAATATGGTGTCAAAATCACCAAAATAAATACAAAGCTGCAATAATCCTATACAACCAGTCTAAGGAAGGAGAATAAGTAATAATAATTACAACTAAAAAAATAAAAATTACAAGTCGTCAATATGTCTCCACGTCAAGAAAGCGGCAACGACGCCATTTGATAAATGACTTTTTATGTTCCCGACAACGACGCCATTTGATAAGAAGCCTTTTTTGCGTACGGTCGTTGTAGTGCAAAAGTCACTCTCAAAATTCCCTTGAATATCTATAAAACTTGTCTAAAATAACTCGTATTGCGGTAAGTAGAGGTATCAATCCAACTTTCAAAGTGATACAATTAATGTGAAAACATGCAATTTAAATTTTATTATGAATTTTTATTTTTATTTTTAAAACAATTTCAAGGGAAAAATTAACTAATTAAATGCTAAAATTACCAAATAAAGAATGTAACCGAGTGTGATAAATGTGAGAAGGTCAAGAGATGAGATTACACTGCATTTTAAATTATTTTAATTTCTCAATTTATTAATTTATAATATTTCGAGATAATATTAAATCTATAATCTAACTCTCATTAAAATTATAAATTTAATAAAATCTTTTTCAGAAAATTAATTTAAAAATGTCACACAATGAAAAATTAAGAATCATACTATTTTCAGAAAATTACCCGCTAGGATCAATTTAACAAAAACAATATCAATCCTCAAATTTCAATACCGAATTAATATTCAAATATCGAAAAAACCTATCTATAGTTCGATTCCTAAATTTAAACAATAATTTGTTCAATTAATTTACTAGCTTTCGTTAATTGGTGACAGTTAAAAAAATAATTTTCCTAGAATTGTAGCATTAATGAAATTGATTAATTAAACTAACATCATTCGCTGTGCATCCCACCCCTTGAACGGGGTGTTTAGCCAAACATTCTCATGTGTGCATAAACAACAATAGATGAAATGTCAAGAAGGAAATAAATTGAAAAGAGAATGTAGAAATACAATACGCAATTTTTTTTCCACAAATTTATCTTGAAATGCGCATTGACATGGTCCAACTTCTTCACGATTCTCAGCACTTGATTACAAAAAGAACACTAAAAATTAAACCTAAAAATTACTCTAAAGCTAAACTATTTTTTTTGTATTTTTCTTAATTTTTTTCATGACCCTAAACTGTACATAATATACACACTTGCTCTCTTTCTATGTGTCTCTTTTTTTTGTATCAGTGAGAGTCTCTTTTCTTGTAAAGTGAGTCGCCCTTTCTTATGTGCACGTTGCTTTACTTTGGATGTAGAGATTTTATTGGGATTTGAAGATGGCCAAATCAAAGTTTTTTTTTTCTTTTTTTTTTTGGCAAATCTTGGTTCCGATTTTAAAGGTCTTTTGCTTGGTGGGTTTAAATGGGTATCACAGGTTAGGTAGATGCGGGTTGGTAGGCGGGTCCGAGTTCAGTCAGCTCGAGGGTGGTTTTTGAGGGAGCTCTTTTTTTTATTTGGTTTAATTTTGGGTTTTGTAAATAGATGTTGAGGTTTGTGGTGGTGGATGTTAGTCTTTGGATGTTGGTCTTGGAGGTATAAGGTGGTTTGGTTTTTGAAATGGGTTTTGAGCTTTGTTGGCTATAGAGGAGAGAGAGGGTGTGGGTTAGAGGTTGAAGATGGGGGTGAGGGTGATAGCGTGTGGTGAGGTACATAGGAATTGTGTGAGGGTGAGGGGAAAGTGTTTGTGTGTGGAAGAGGTGTAGGAATGTTAGGGTGTAAGTGGGTGATGTGTTTGTGTGCATGTTTGGTGTAGGTGAGTGGTGTGTAAGTGAGTGTGTTGTGTGTGTTTAATTTGTGGCCCTAAAAATAACACAACTAAAAAAAAATATAAAACTAAAAATCTAAAAATAAAATACTACTCCAAAAATAAAATAAAGACTCAAATAAAAAATAAAACTAAAAAGAAATAAAAATAAAAATAAAAATCTATTAAACTAAAAAATAAAATCCTAAAAATGTGAAATCTAAAAAATAACAATAAAAATAAGTGAAATCCTAAAAACTAATCCTAATAAAATAAAATAAAATAAAAACTAAAACTAATAAAAATAAAAATAAAAATAAAATATTAAAATATGCATATAAATTCTAAAAATCCTAAATAAATCTAAAATAAATCCTAAAAATAAAACGACTCAAAATAAAAATCTAAGAAAATATAAAAAGTCAAAAACTCAACACACACCAGGCTCGGGATATGAACTGGGCTCGGTCTAGGCGGTTCGGGACAAGGTTCGACACTTCAGAACTCTTCTTGGCAAACTCAATGGGACTTCTGACTTCACGGCCGTTTTGAATTTCTTCATTTAACGCTTTTGACTGCTATTGAGTCGCAATTTACTTGATTTAATATTATTTGATGTTGCGACTGATGATTGACCTGAAAAATAATAAAATACGACATAAGGCCAATTTTAATTAAAACGAGTGACTAAAATGTTCATATTCGGGGTATAAAATAGACACTTTTGGGTGCTTATCACATTAGATGACACATGTTGGCTTGTACTTGGTCCACATAATGTGATGAATTTTGGTATCAATACACGTTGTGGTCAACATCGGGATAGATCACCCATTACACGCAACCTTCTCCGGTAGCATCCTCCTATAGTATGTATGTTTCACATATATCAAACACAGATATAATCATACACACATACTTGATATGCCCAAAGTGCACCGTCTTACTCAGAGTAACTAACCTCGGCTAGTCTCACAACCGAGGTAACAGAAGCTTATGATAACCATCAGCAAGGCCGTCTCTCATAAGGTTGACCCTACATACATCAACCTCGGCTGGTCACCAGCCAAGGTCAGCAAGGTCTCATGGGTCCAATCATTTGTCAACGTCATCATTGGCCTCAACTGACGTTGCATTTGTCATCCGATGTCAGCAATGCCTCATGGGCTCAACCATCTGCCAACATCATCATCGGCCCTAGCCGACGCTACATTTACCTCATACCTAACCTCGGCTAGCCCTCCTGAACGAGGTCATCGTGGATATTGACCTCGGAAAAAGCAATAGTCGGACTTCACCAGCTTCGTACTCCTCCAGGCCGAGGTTGCTACCAATCCAAGACAGGGTTGAGCATTTACAAGCAGATGTATGGTTTGGAACACGTGGAGAAATCTGTTATAACCGAATCATCCCCTCCACATGAGGGAATATTGAGGTCATCATCATTTACTTAGGATCGGCTAGATGTCATTCTTATACTGGTTCGATCCTCATGCACATGCTCATTGCATGCTTGGGGGTACATTACACCTCCCAAGCACTATATATAGAGGTCATCCCCAACCTTGTAAAGAGATCTAAAAATACAACCCTAGCTGAAACTCTGTCATTTTACACAATAGAGAGAGAAAGCTTGAGAGATTGTATCCATGGTCGTTAATGCCTTCATCTAGTGATATTACTCACACACTCATAGTGGACGTAGGCCATATTGGCTGAACCACTTACATTCAAGTGTTCATCCTCTTCCCCTCACCTCACTCTACTATATGTATTACACTATTGTGCTGCCATTGTTATAACTTGTTTGAGCTTGTCAACACCTTATCTGGTGGTGCTATTTTCAACATCATTATTTTGGCTCCGTCTGTGGGAACGAGAAGATTCATCTCTTCCTTTTTGCAGCTTAACCTCACCGGAGACTCTGGTGGTGAACCAGGCCTCACCCTTTGCGTGAAGTTGTGTCACCATTGAAAGAGGTTCCTTAAGGTATCAAACTCTTTAATATTTTCACTGCAATTTCTTTAGCCTTAACATATGGCACCGAAGTTACCACCACCTCCTCCACCATCTGGTGTTGGAGGGCCCAGTTCCAGCCAAGCACCATGCCAGTCCGAGATGGCTGAGGTGGCAGCAGCCTTGAAGTCCTTGGCTGCAACTCAGCAAATTATGCAAGAGAAGTTCTCCCAACTAAGCCAAAACATAATAAGACCACTTGGAGTCTCACCGGAGATGATCACTCCGGAAGATGCTCAACTACATCCAGAGGCCAGGGGACCACCCCAGGCACCACGAAAGGACCAACCTACACCTCAATGAAGGAGGAGGGATGTTGCTGACCCTAGGCATTTATGCCGGGGGAGGCATGAAAACCCTTGCCCTGAGGATAAGTACGACGACATTGAGGCAGAGGATGCCCCAGCAGACTGCTGGGAGCCATATGAGGTTTCAAATAACACCATACGTCCTATACAACAGAGCTGAGGTTGTGGAGCAAGACGAGATGGTGACGCCCGACAAAGAGGATCTGCTTTTAATCGCTTGAGCAGAGGGTCGGCCTTTGAAAGGCTCGACCCAATTAATGATCTGAGGTAGAGGTTATCCAGGTCAATAAGTGTAGCTGGATCACAAAAGGAAGGTGGTGAACATCTGCCTTACATGGCCGACCCCCACATGGCCGAGACTGTGGTCAGGGGGAGGTCAATAGCCGACGTTGTGCAGTTGCTGGGGAACCCTCAGTCCACCCCTTGGAGGTGGCTGGGGATTACCTCGGCTAGGCTGATGTTACAAATCCATGGAATGAATCCATTAAATGTCTAGAATAGAATATAGGAACCTCATAAAAAGCCCAGACCCACTTCAAAGGGGATTCTCAGAGGGCTCCCCATTTGTGGTAAGAATTTTGAACTTCCCAACCCCTGCCAAATTCAAACCACCAATGGTGTCTCCCAAGTATGATGGAAATACCAATCACTTGCATCATATTGAGATGTATTAGTCTCCAACGAACATTTATTCAATACCTGATGAGATGAGGTGCCGAGCTTTCTTAAGCACTTTGACGGGAGCTGCGCATATTTGGTTCACTTCTCTTCCTAAAAATTCCGTTGAGAACTTTAAGGGTTTAGCTGAGCGGTTTATACACAACTTTTATTTTGGGGTAAGACCTTAGAAAAAGACAACCCATTTACTATACGTAAATCAAGGCAAGAATGAGAGCCTCAGAGACTATATTGCAAGATTTAACAAGGAAAAATTGGAGGTTGGAGATTACGAAGAGAATATAGCTATGCCAACCCTTATAGGAGGACTTCAGAAGGGGAAACTACTTTGGAAGATTACTGAAGACCCTACTAAGTCTATGGCTGAGCTACTGGCAACAGCTGGTAGGGTCATGAACGCAGAAGAAGCAATGGCTGCAAAATATGAGGATGATAACGACAGTAGCAGTGGAAAATTCCAAAGGAAGAAGGATGGAAAGAAGAGGATTGCATACGATAACTTTGCACATTATACTCCTATAACTATGTGCTGCGAATACATCCTCAATGAAATAAAAAATGATAGGTCCCTGAGATGGCCGAAGAAGCTGAAGGCTCCTCTGCATAAGAGGAACAAGAATCTGTGGTGTGAGTTCCACCAAGATCACGGCCATCTGACTGACAAGTGCTTTGCCTTAAAGAATGATATTGAGAAGATGTTGAAGTCTGGAAAGCTTAGAAAGTACGTGGATGGTAGAGCACCTAAGGGGGGAATAGAAGACCCCAAAAGGAAGAGAAATGACAGATACCGGGAAAATGCCCCTACCAGAAGAACAAAGGAATTAGATGAGGATGAAGATGACCCAGACCTCCCACCAAAAGATGATAATGTCCCGGTAAAGAGAGTTAACATGATCTCTTTCGGGGTAAACACCATCTGTGGAGGACTAGCTGGAGGAGGTTCAGAGGTTGCGGATCGTAAGGCCCATGTGGCAGAGGCTCAGGCAGTGACTAAGGCCGATGTTGTTAACTTGGCCTCTATAAAGGTCAAACACAAGAAGAGAAAAAAGGTATACATGAACACCCTAATAGTAGGCTTCTCAAGACTTGATTTCAAAGGTATCTTATCTCCTCACGATGACCCTCTGGTAATCACCATAAGGGTGCATGGGTATGAGGTGAAGAAAATCCTCATTGATGGGGGAAGTTCAGCAGACGTAATGATCTGGCCCTGTTTTAAGAGCCTGGGCCTCAGCAGAGATTGGATTGTCCCTTACCATCACCCCTTGATCGACTTCAATGGAGAAAAGGTTCATCCATTGGGCATGTATGAGATGGATGTAAGAATGGGAGACGAGTGGCCTAAGAGGTTGAGCAAAAAAACCAATTTCTTTGTGATGGATGAAAACGTCCTCTCAGCCTATAACCTCATCATAGGACGAGTAGGCCTTAAGGAGTTTGAGGTAGTGCCTTTAACGATCCACCAAATGCTAAAATTCCCGACTCCCTATGGATTAGGGGAAGTACAAGGTGACCAAACATCGGCACACGAATGCTACTTCAATTCTGCAGAAGAGATAGAGGCTCATAAGAAGGCAACAACCACGTACAACATCGACAAACTTGATACTATAGATGAGATAAAACTCAAGAAGGGAGAGGCAGCCGCGGAAGAGGTAGAATCCATCATCCTCAAAGAGGACGAGCAGGAAAAAATAGTCTAAGTCGGCAAAGCCCTAAGACCTGAGATCAAGGAAGAGCTGGTGAAACTTTTAAGGAAGAGACAAAGTGTCTTTGCCTGGAGCCATACAGACATGCCAGGTATTGACCCTGAGATTATGTGCCATAAACTCAATGTTATAGAAATGATAAGCCCATCAAGCAGAGAAGAAGAGTATACTCAAGAGAGAAGTATGATATCATCAGAGAAGAGGTCAAAAATCTTGAAGAGGCCAAATTCATCAGAGAGGTCATATACCCCGAGTGGTTATCTAACACACTCATCGTGCCAAAATTTAACGGGAAGTGGAGGATGTGCGTAGACTTTACTGATTTGAACAAGTCTTATCTAAAAGATAGTTTCCCCCTGCCTCGTATTGATCAAATGGTAGATACCACGGTAGGACATGAGCTCATGAGCTTCATGGATGCCTATTTCGGGTATAATCAGATCTTCATAAACTCGAAAGACTCAAAGAAGACAACATTTATCACAGATAAGGGGACCTATTGCTACAAGGTCATGCCTTTTGGGCTGAAGAATGCTGGAGCTACTTACCAACGTCTTATAAATAAGATGTTTGAGGACCAAATAGGCAAGTCCATGGAAGTGTATGTGGATGACATGCTGACAAAAAGTTTAAAGGCCGACACTCACGTGGCCGACCTTGAAAAAACTTTTGACACCATGGACAAGTACATAATGAAGCTTAACCCAGCCAAATGTTTCTTTGGGGTAGGAGCAGGAAAATTTCTAGGATTCATCGTCAATCAGAGGGGAATAGAGGCCAACCCTGAGAAGATCAAGACCTTGCTAGAAATGAAGACACCCAGATCTATCAAAGACGTTCAGAGGTTAACCGGAAGAGTTGCTGCCCTTAACAGGTTCGTCTCAAGATCTACAGATAAGTGTCTTCCTTTTTTCAAAGTACTTAGAAAGGCCTTCGAATGGGATGAGGAGTGTGACAAAGCTTTTAAGGAGCTCAAGTCCTACCTCGGCTCTCCCCTACTCCTATTTCGGCCCATTTTAGGGGAGAAGTTGTATGTATATCTAGTTGTTTTAGAATCAGCCATTAATGAAGCCATCGTAAGAGAAGATGATGGAGTGCAGAGGCCAGTATACTTTAATAGTAAAGCTCTTCAAGGGTTTGAACAGAAGTACCCTCAGATTGAAAAATTAGTCTATGCTCTGATACATGCTTTCAGGAAGATGAAGCCATACTTCCAAGCCCACTCTATGATCGTCCTCACTAATTCCCCACTCAAACAGGTCCTATATAAGCCTGAGAAATCAGGCAAACTGACCTGGGCCATCAAGTTGGGCAAATATGACATTATTTATCAACCTAGGTGTTGATACCAAATTTAGTCTGCTGACGTGGACCAATTATGTGGAGACACGTGTCAATCTACATGGCACCCACTAAACACTTTTAAGGAAAAACACACTGACTCCGAGGAACTTAATATCCCCGATCTACTCAGGTGTTCCGAGCAACAAGTGTTCTCTGATGAACTTCATTATACCGAGCAACTCAGTTGCCCCGAGCAGCTTAAGCGGTGCGAGTAGCTTAGTCGGTCCGAGCAGCTTAAGCGGCTCGAGCTACTTAGCATACAGAGCACTCAAATCAGGGAATCAAAGAGACGATTGCGCATTAAATGCTCATTATTATGATACAGATGTACATGTCTACTAGATAACAGCTCACTGTCCCTTCATTTATACAGCCTCAAGGCTATAAATACATTATAACCTCCTCATTAGCAGGGGACTCGGAATTTCTTGGTAAACCTATTATTGAGAATTCTGGATAAATAGTCAGCAATACAAAAACAGTGGATGTAGGCCATTCTTACAAGGCTGAACCACTTTAAAAATCGATTGTCTATTATTTCCTTATTCTTTTTATCTGTGATTAAAAAAATTAGGTCAAATCTAATTTTTTACATCAACAGATTGGCGCCGTCTGTGTAAATGACTGTAATTATCATTTTTCACCAAAACAAGTCATCACCAATGGATGATCATCCTGAATCTAGCAATCGAAACGCTGGAATCCCTCCAAATTCATCTACTTCCCCAAATGTCCAAGATCTGGTTGGTATAATGGCTAATTTGGCCCAGGGCCAGACCGCCATGCAAGAAACCATGCGATAACTCATGCAAACTATCCAGGGTGGAGCGTGAACCCAGTCAGGACAATGAAGCATTCAGAGAAACACCCAATTGCCTTCTTCGCGAACTAGACGAATGTTATTCCCAAAAGAATCTCATTCGAGACGCACTGATTCATATCATACTGAGAGATCTAATGATCCTTCTTATCAGCCTGGACGGACTTCCTTGGTACGAGCTACAGACCCTCAACAAAACATCACTCTATTTCCAGAAAGGACGAATGCTCTTGAAAGATTAAGTAGAGTCTCTCCCTTTGATCGTTTAGGTCCTAGGAGGAATATAAGTCCCCCTAGGATTGTGTTGAGGAACTCTCTACGATCCTCTGATTTAAAGGAAGGCTCTGTGATTAAGTACGAAAAGTAACGCGTGTAAAGACGCTAATCGTTATTTTCGTTTCGTCAACTCAATACAAAAACCTAAGTTACTACTACACTTGCGAGGCAAGCACAGCGGTAAGTCGGGTATCGAAAATCCACAGAGACGAGATGTTAGAATTTAAGTGATTTAATACTCCGAAATAAAAGTGTAAAAGATGATTACAAACTAAAATGAAAAGTTAATCTAGGAAATGTGTTGAAACTAGATTATGAAAGCGAGTAAAAACTATAGGTTGCGTCGAATATCCCTCACCCAAGTTAATTAGTATAAAATGGTTACATGGGTCGACGAGTTATTACAAGCGCGTCTCGTTTCGACAGTTAATTAAATCAAGGGTTGTTACGCCCTAAATCACCATAAAAGCCTAATAAGATTTTGGCATCAACAAATATCCCGAAAATTACGCACGAAAGGTCGTAAGCACGGGACATACATGATATGCCCCGTCAAATCTCCTAGGCGTAATAACTAGGACAACGCACCCGAAATAGACCCGTAAACTCCATCACCAATGCAAAGCAACGCGTCAACTCGAGTGAGTTCAATTCAAACACAACCTAATTTAAATTACCTAGAAAGCATGTTAAAAACGCGATAAATGGAAAGCGGTAAATAAATGCGGTAAATCTATACTAGAAAGCGTGTAAATCAAAGCATGTAAATAAAGCAAGAAAACCTAAATTAGAAAGCTTGTAAATTATACTACAACAATGGAAACAAAGGAAATACAACTTAAATTAAATGGAGAGGATGATGAAGAGTCAACTTACACCACAAATGGGTTGTCAAACCAAGTATAAATGAAGAAGAACCATCCAAAACCACCCAAACCCTAACTACCACTCTCTACAATCTATTCTAACTAAGTATCTAAAATGAAATATATATCCAAAGAAATGCCCCTAACATTCTATTAATACCCCAAAATAAACCCCCAACAAAACCAACCCAAAAAACCCAAAATAAGCCAATTTTCGTCCATATCTGATGGGACCGGTCGACCTCTGTTTTGTGACCGGTCGACCACACTTTTGGAATTTTCCTTAGGCTGGAGACAACCCACTTTTCCCTCCGAACCAATTTTGACGTGTTGCACGGAAATGGCCATAACTCCCTCATACGGAATCGAAATGAGGCGTGGTCGGAACCGACGCGAAGATAATTCAATTATCTACATGATTCTGTTTTGAAACCCTCCAAATTATGCAGTTGGAAATTACCAAAATGCCCTTGAAGTAGAAGAAAATACCAAAACCTTTCGGAAATGGGCATAACTTCCACATACGGAGTCAGAATGACGCACGGTCAGTGACCACGGAAGGATAATTTGATGATCTACATGTTGGTAACTTCGTTACATAAAAAATAGTGAGTTTGAAAAGACCAAATTGCCCTTGAAGTAACATTCAACGACGGAACTTCTCTGAAATGCAACCGAACCTCACTTTTAGCGTTCCAATACCTACAAAAGCACAAATAACCCCTGCAAAGCTTGTATATATCCAAATCCAAGGTTGTTTGGTTAATGATCATAATTATAGGCATTTAGGACCGTAAAAGTGCTAGAATGCATAAAGATAACGGGTGGAAATATGCAATATTCGATACGAATCACTCTGCCCAATCACGACCAGCTGCTCGTCGTAAAAGATCCCAAGAGGCAAATTCAACACGATCAGTTGCTCAGATCAATAGGCCCGAGGAGGGAAATAATGCATGGAAGGGATCTATTCAGAGGTTGGAAGATAGGTTAGGGGAGATGGCTAAAGCTAAGAATCCTTTACAAAGGATTTTTATCCGAGGAACACCATTCATATAAGAAATTATAGACTTACCCACACCGTCAAAATTCAAAGCCCCAGTAGTAACACCAAAATATGATGGAAAAACTGATCTTGTTCTCCATATAGAACAATACCAGGCAGCTGCTGATATCTATGCTGTTTCAGACGAGATGCGATGCAGGGCATTCTCAGGAACTCTTACCAGATCTGCTCAAATATGGTACAACAATCTTCCTCGTGGAAAGATTGCGACTTTCTTTCAACTGGTCGAGC
This sequence comes from Sambucus nigra, assembly GCA_949130495.1. Taxonomy (NCBI): domain Eukaryota; kingdom Viridiplantae; phylum Streptophyta; class Magnoliopsida; order Dipsacales; family Adoxaceae; genus Sambucus; species Sambucus nigra. The sequence continues at coordinate 54,265,529 of OX422214.1, forward strand.
TCTTTATTGGGAACTTTTGTTTTGGAGAAAAACTAGTTAAACGAGTAACACACGTGTTAAGTGTTAGACATAAGACAAGTGAGAGCACCAGGGATTATATTACTCGTTTCAACAATGAGACTCTCGAAGTTATTGATTACGAGGAAAAGACAACAATCATTGCTCTGATGAGTGGAAGGTTGCCAAATAAATTATACTACACTCTATCCAAAGATCCACCTACAACCATGGCAGAGCTAATGGCAAAGGCAGCCAAGATTATGAACACCGAGGAAGTTATGGCTGCGAAGAAAAATTTTGACTCCAAAGAGACCAAGGTTGAGGGTGATAAGGCTGAGAAGAAGGAGCAGAAGAACAATGGTGGTAACAAGCGGTCAAAAGCAAAGCAAGCATTGGAGCAGTTAAGGAAATTTGGAAACTATACTCCTTTGAAGGTAGATATAAACCACGTTCTGGAAGAGATCAAGAACAACGAGGAGTTAAACTGGCCTGAAAAAATGAAGACAGATCCTGACAAGAGGGATAAGTCTAAATATTGCGAGTTCCATAAGGATCATGGTCATACAACCAAAAACTGCATCTCTCCATAATGAAATTGAAGAGCTCATCAGGCGGGGAAAATTGAACAAGTATGTGGATTGCCAAAATGGTGGAAAGAGCAACGATCGAGCAAAAAAAGATAAGAAAAGAAATCATGAAGAAGACCTGGATGATGACCAAGATGACCCCGATCTCCCCCAAAGACCAAAACAACCAGAACGTGAGGTATTTTTAATCCACTTTGGATCATTTGAATGTAATGTTATTACAGGTGGAGATGCAGGAGGTGGAGATATGACTGCCGAGAGAAAAGCTTACCTCAATGAGGCTCAAGCTTGCTCGTACATTCAGCGAATAAATCTGGCTGAAGATAATCACCCGAGGAAGGTGAATAAGGACAAACTGGTCATTAGTTTCTCTAAAAATGACCTGGCAGGAGTACTATATCCCCATGATGACTCGTTGGTGATCAAGATGAGAATGAAGGAAGTGGTGATTTCACGAGTACTGATGGATAATGGTAGCTCGATAGATATCATGTTCTATCCATGCTTTGACAGTTTGAATTTGAAGCTATCCCAGTTAGAACCATATCATAGGCCCCTCCTTAGTTTCACTGGCGAAAAGGTTTTTCCACTTGGGACGATCAAGTTGGATATGCTTATTGGTACATGGCCTGCTTGTCGAACAGAAAGAGTACGCTTTTTTATTATGGATAAAAATATCCAATCAGCTTATAATATCATCATGGGAAGGGTAGGTTTGAAAAAGTTCAAAGCAGTACCATCTACAGTACATCAATGTTTAAAATTCCCAACCAACTTTGGAGTAGGAGTGGTGAAGGGCGACCAAAAAGTAGCTCGGGAATGCTACTATTCATCTACCGAGCAAGAAGAGCGTGAAGAATCCAGAAATAAGACTACTACTGATCAGGTTGATGAGATAGAAGACGCAGAGATTGAGACTTTAGACCCAAGAGACGAGTCTCAGCTCGTTAAGGGTTAGGTCATGGAGGCTACTGAAAATATCATTCTGGACGATGAGCATCCAGAACGAACAACTCAAATTGGTGCTTTACTGGATGTGTCAATAAAACAAGGGCTGATAGTGTTTCTAAAAAGCAAAAAACAAACTTTTTCATGGAGCCACGAGGACATGCCAGGGATAGACCCAGCTTTCCTATGTCACGAGCTTAATGTGAATAAGGAGATCAAGCCAGTAAAATAAAGAAGAAGAGTATTCAGCCCCGAAAAGAACCAAGCTATACAAGAAGAAGTCGAGAAGCTCCAAAAAGCCTGTTTTATTGAGGATGTCAAATATCCTGATTGGCTAGCTAATGTGGTGATGGTAAAGAAGAAAAATAACAAATGGAGTAAGTGTGTAGACTTCACCGATCTCAATAAGGCATGCCCAAAGGATCATTTTCCTTTGCCCCGAATCGATCAGCTAGTGGATGCTACCTCGGGGCATGAATTGGTGAGTTTTATGGATGCTTATTCTGGTTACAATCTGATTAAGATGAAGCCTGAGGACAGGGAGAGTACCTCTTTTATTACCCCAAGGGGAACTCATTGTTATAATGTTATGCCTTTTGGACTTAAAAATGAAGGTGCGACATATCAGCGGCTGATGAACAAGGTGTTTGCGGAGCAAATCAGTCATAACATGGAGGTTTATGTTGACGATATGCTGACGAAGAGCAAGAAAGCTGCTGATCATCTAGTTGATTTAGGCCAGACCTTTGATCAACTACAAAAATATCAAATGAAGATGAATCCCACCAAATGCATATTCGGAGTACGAGAAGGCATGTTTCTCGGATACATTGTTAATCAACGAGGAATTGAGGTGAATCTTGACAAGATCAAAGCCCTCTTGGAACTGCGATCTCCGACGAAGAAGAAGGAAGTGCAGAGTCTCACAGGGCGAGTTGCAACACTTAATAGGTTTGTATCACGAGCAAAAACTATACTTGTATCTGGCAGTTTCAGAAAATGCAGTGATCTCGGCGTTGATAAAAGTGGAGGATGGAGTGCAAAAACTAATCTATTACACTAGTAAGGCCTTCCGAGGAGTAGAGATCAAATATCCAAGGCTGAAAAAACTAGCATTGGCATTGATCGAGGCAAGCAGAAGGATGAGGCCATACTTCCAAGCTCATACTATAGTTGTGTATATAAACATGCCGTTAAGGCAAGCTCTGCACAAACCAGAGAAATCAGGAAGATTGATGTATTGGGCCATAGAAGTGGGAGAATACGATATAATTTATGAGCCTAGGTCATCACTCAAAGGGAAAGCAGTGGTGGATTTTATCGCAGAGTTCACCTATCCGGATACCTCCGAAGAGCAGGATTCGAATACCGACCAATCTGTGGATGTTACAGGATCATCAAATTTAAACCCCTACCAACTTAAGTCATTGACGAGCAAGAAAAGTTGGTCGACGAGCAACAAGAAGTGTTGGAGGAGGATAAAGGAAAGCATTAAATATTCCACCGAGGAACTCTGTCTGACCAAGAGTTTGATAATAAGATACCTGTGTGGAATTTATATGTAAATTTATCTTCTTGCACTACGGGCAGTGGATCAGGAGTTATTTTAAACAGTCCCGATGAGATCGATGTGGAGTATGCTTTGTGTTTTCAATTTAAGGCTTCAAATAATGAGGCTAAATATGAAGCTATGATCGTGGGTCTCAGTCTAGCCAAAACTATGAAAGCAGAGCAGGTCGTTGCATTCAGTGACTCATAGTTGATTGTAAATCAAATGTTGGGAGTGTATGCAGCAAAATGAGAATTAATGATCCAATATCATGCGAAAGCAATGGAGATGGTATCGAGATTTAATGCAATACAGTTGATTAGAATACCAAGATTGGAGAATGCAAGAGCAGATGCCTTAGCTCGGTTAGACTCAGCCACGTGCACCGAACTACGAAGAACAATCCCAATAGAAATCTTGGATAGTCGGAGCATTGAGAACGATCTAGAGATGAACTTCATTGCCCTTGATTCAGGACCATCATGAATGGATCCTATCAAGGCCTATATTGAGGAGGGGGTTTTACCAACTGATAAACTCGCAGCTAAGAAACTGAAATTTAAAGCTGCTCGTTATGTATTGACTAATGGCATTTTATATAGACGAGGATTTATAGCAGGCCTGCAAAGATATGTGCATCCCTCCGAGGTAAAATATTTGATTGAAGAGGTCCATGAAGGGTCCTGTGGAGCTCATGTAGCAGGTCGGACGCTTTTGCAAAGACTAATGATGCAGGGATATTATTGGACGACGATGAGGGATGATTGTATAGCTTTTGCTAAGAAATGTGACAAATGTCAACGCTTCTCTTCTATTCGAAGAACTCCCCAGGCATTGTTGACACCCATAACATCCCCTTGGCCATTTTCCATGTGGGATATAGACTTGGTCGGGCCACTTCCAACAACCAGAGGAAGGTTCAAATACCCCTTAATCGCTGTGGATTATTTTACTAAATGGGTTGAAGCTGAGCCTCTTATTGATATGACATATGATAAGATGTATCAATTTATTTAGAAGAATATCATTTGTAGATATGGTCTTCCCCATGCATTCATTACTGATTATGGAACCCAATTTGACAACGAGGAGTTTGCTGCATATTGTCATCAGGCAAACATATTGAAAATCCATTCTGCACCAGGCCATCCCAGAGCAATGGACAAACTGAGGTGACAAACAGAACGCTGCTGAATGGTTTGAAAAAATGACCGGACTATGCAAAGGCGAATTGGATTAACGAGCTACATTCTGTGCTGTGGGCTTATCGTACTACACCACGAGCAGCAACAGGAGAATCTCCATATATGCTGGCATTTGGAAGTGAAGCAGTTATACCTGCTGAGTTGGGCCTGCCCACACACTGAGTACTGAATTTCAATTCTCCTATCAGTGACTTGATGAGAAGATTAGACTTGGATATGCTCGAGGAAGTTAGAGAAGAAGCAGCAATCTGGAATGCTGCATACTAACAACGAACAACTCTGTTCTACAAAAAGAGGGTAAAGAAGTGTGATTTGAAAGAAGGGAACTATGTGATGAAGAAAGTAATTCAAAAGCACAACAAATTGGAAGCTAACTGGCATGGACCCTATAGAGTAACAGAGGTTGTTCGTCCAGGGACATACAGGATAGAAACCTTGGAAGGAGAAGAATTTAAGAATGCATGGAATACAGAACATCTACGCAAGTATTATCAGTAGTGGGGATTCCTATGTAAATGCAGTTTTCTTCAGTATGAATAAAGTGTTAAAAGTTTTACCCAGTTCTATCTTTTTGATGAAATTTTTTGGAGTATTAGTGCTACACACTACGCATCAAGTTCAGAATGAAATCCACCAACTACGGTTGGTCGGTAAACAAAAATCCACCAACTACGGTTGGTCGGTAAATAAAAATCCACCAACTACGGTTGGTCGGTAAATAAAATCCACCAACTATGATTGGTCAGTAAATAAAAATCCACCAACTACGGTTGGTCGGTAAATAAAATCCACCAACTACGGTTGGTCGGTAAATAAAAATCCACCAACTACGGTTGGTCGATAAATAAAAATCCACCAACTACGGTTGGTCGGTAAATAAAATCCACCAACTACGGTTGGTCGGTAAATAAAAATCCACCAACTACGGTTGGTCGGTAAAGAAAAATCCACCAACTACGGTTGGTCGGTAAAGAAAAATCCACCAACTACGGTTGGTCGGTAAAGAAAAATCCACCAACTACGGTTGGTCGGTAAATAAAATCTATCAACTATGGTTAGTAGGTAAAGAAAAATCCACCAACTCCGATTGGTCGGAAAATAAATCTCCTCCAACCCCGATTGGTTGGGAAGTAAAATATCGCCAACTCCGATTGGTCGGAAAATTATTATCACCAAATCCGGTTGGTCAACAATGAATTTTCACCAACTCCGGTTGGTCGACAATTTAAAATAACACAGGACATTCTTGTCTTTTTACAGATATACATATACATTCATCATTAAATAAAAGAGATATTTCATAAAATATTGCCAAACCCATAACAATTGCAAAGAAAACTAAAGATTTCTTCATTAAAACCAGAACAAATTACATATGATAAATTGCAGATTACATAAATGAAGTTCATTACATAAATAAACCCTATTCTATAGGTTTCTTTCCCTCTGCCTTTGACACAGGGTCTGCCCCAGCTGGAGGATCATTAAGACTGTAAGGGGAATTTATAACGTTCAGATCTTGCAACATTCTGACGTTCATTATAGAAGGACGATCAATCAGATGTTCTGGCCTAGATATTTTAAAGTTTGAATGGAGACTGTAGTCATCAAGATACTTGGATATTAGAACACGAGGAATGGCCTGGGATGGAATCCAATTAAGGTCAATCTTGAAAGGAGGCACAGGTAGATCAAGAACTCCAGGAGTGTAGTAATCCCACAAAAAATGACCTCTCTCCAATTTGAGAACACAAAGAGCATTCAACCATCCCTATTTGTACCCTTCGTTGTTCGACTGTTATAAACGGGCATCAAGATGGCAGAGTGCTTCATTGTAACCAGCCATCCAAAACTCTCTAGGCTGTTTATGGAACCGGTAAGTTAACCTCTCCAGTTGCTCGTGGAGATTCTTTACCAGGATGTCCTTATTTTCCACGGCAGAATTTTATGTGAAAAGTTGCTCGCTGAGGTTCAGATTCTTTTTAGACAGCTCTGCTAAAGCTTAGTTCTTTGCCATCAATTGAACCGCTCGATTTTCCAAATCTGCTTGAGTTCTTGCATCTTCAATAGAGATCCGATCAGCCCTTGCTTGTCCCCGAGAAGAAGATCTTGCTCTTCCGCGAGTAGAGGTAGAAGGACCAACTCTTTTCAAAGTTTCCAATTCATCTCGCAAGTTGGCGTTCTCTACTTCCAAAAAAGAGAAACCTTCATCATTGACAGGGACCAAAGCTCCCGAAGAAGATGCTGCAGATTTTAGTCGGGATATCTCCTCTTGCAAAACATTGTTTTCCTCCTCCAATAATTTAGCGATTTGCCTATGCTCCTCAACCTCGAGCTTTAGAATGCTCTCTTTCTTGTTGTAGGCAGCGATGAATTTATCATATCCTTTGTCAGCATTTAGTTGCTGATATTTTTTCTCATACCCCTGATGCAAAAGGGTAGAAGACTCCTTATATTATTGTTGGAGTTCCTCGATAATACCCTGAAGATCTTCAATCATCTCGTAATATGCCACATTATTGGCAACTGCACGGTCGAGCAAGCACTTTAGATATTGATAAGCTTCGACTGCTCGCTCAGAAGTATTCAGACCAAGAATGTCAATAATTTAAGCCTCGTTTAAGTCTGCATGACCAGCTGTGAAGTAATCATTATATTTCTTCATCAGTTCTGTGTCATGAGCTGATAATAGTTCCATCCTGGCCATAAACTAACAAAGAGAAGCCATAAATAGGATCAATAATGATAAAGACAGAGCAGGAAAAAGAGAGTTAACATGAACAACAAAAAGCTCGAATTTTTATTCATCAAAAGATAAATACAAGGTTCAGGATTACATTCAAAAGAAATAACAAAATCAAAGCCCGAGCAACTTTACACCTTCTCCTTGTGTTTTGTGACTTTCTCGGAAAGCTGGGATGAGGAGGCTGGTTGCTCGGATGATAGTGGCAGTTGCTTGGCTGAAGTACTGGTGGGTTGAAGTTGCTCGTAGAAAGTTTGAACAACTGTAATAGGAGGAACTTGGTCTCCAATCATCATAGAGGACTCTTCTGAGGCAGCTTCGTCCTCTTCTTCTTCCCCAGGAGAGGGAGGAGGGCCATGGGTGTGTTGCTTGAATAATTCTGAATTCTCAGCAATCTTTATCTCTTTCAAAGCAGCGACCCATCCATCTCTGAAGTATTTAAGGCTGGCATACTCCATTTGCGAGGTCATAGCATCCAGGCCCTTGTTCCAGCCTTTATCCCAACCAGCACTAAATGATTTCTTAACAGCCTTTTTCCTTTTCTCTTTCTATGAGGAGGTCCTTTCCCTAAGGAGCTCCTCGATAGCCTTCAACTTCCCTTCCATCCCCACCGTCTGACGTTCAACATCCTGAAGTCTAATAACTTCCTCTCCAGATACTTTGAGCTTAGCTTCCAGCTCCTTTTTGCTCTGCTCAAAGACCTTGTTGCTCTTCTCGAAATCTTTCAACTTCTTCTCCAACCCTTTGGAGACCTCCAGAGCTCGGTCTCTCTCTTGCTCGATGGACTTGAGTTATTTCTCCCAAGCCTCTTTATCCTCTTTATATTTCTGACGAGAGTCCTTTAAGGACTGAGTCAAACCCACAAAAGCTTCCTCTACACCTCCCGAGGAGCTTAAAGCTTTAATAGCCTCATCCTTCTTCGAAATGCTGTTAAAACATGTTACCAACTGAAGAAAGAAATATTTTTTAGTCAATACAAGGACATAGCAGTGAAAAATGAAAACTTAGACTAGTAATAATTACTGAGGCAATATATTGAGCAGCCAATGTTGTGACCCTGTCATGAGATAAAGTATCTTCAATACCTTGGATTTCTGGGATAATCCAAGACTTCACCGAGCCCATGGCAGAGCTCGGAGGAACAAAAGTGGGAATACCACTTTCAGCAGCTAAAGGCTGGGAGATAGGTTCATCCAATTTATCCGAAGAACTTTTCTTTGACTTCTTTGGAGGAGCAGGAATATCTTCAACCAAAGAAGAAGTCTTGGTTGGTGAAATGACAATAACCTCACTAGGAGGAGAGATAACCACATCCTTGCTCGGAGCCATTGAGGGCTTATCAGCAACTTTCTTGGCAGAAACTGGAGGGGGTGCATCAATGTTTCTCGTTCCTTCCACTGGAACATCCTGCTTATTTTTCTTCACCTCCACATTGGCAGAGTCTGATTTGTCAAAGAAAGCATGAGCTCTTCTTCTCTTCATTAGGTTACTAATTGGAATATTTGACTCTGAAGAAGAACCCTCTATGCTAGTATTTGCAGCTGGTACTTGGTCGATGTCAACCACCACTGGACGAGCAGTAAAGGATGAAGTAAAGCTCTTGTACTGCAATAAATATGAAGCTGATCTAATATATTCGTCAGCAACAGTTTGTTGTAAACTCCAGATAAGCTTCAAATGCCTTAAATTAACATCAGTTTCTTTAGGAGACTTTCTTTTGCTATCAACTGCAAATAATCAAAAATCAAATATCAGTGAAGCATTTTGTCAAACATGGAGAAAACATAATTTCAAAAATAGAATAAAAATAAAAACAACCTATACCATTGCCATAAGGAGGACATCTAGGACCTTGGTATACATCATCTCCATTTAATGGAGGATGTTGCCAATTTTTCATTACCACTTCATGTTCAAAATAATTTCTGTTGGCATCAGGAAGATTGACAACTAATGCCCTATTAAAAAACCTAGTTTTTAAATAAAAAGTACTATCACTAACGACCCATCTGTAACAGTACATTATCTCTGGAATCCCTAAACGGGTTCCATGAAGTTGATTTAACCTATGAACTCCATTGACTATTCTCCAAGTATTTGGCACTATTTTTGCATAAACAACATCAAAATACTGACAGAACTCCAAACATAAAGGATTTGAAGGAAAAGAAAAGCCACATTCGGCCACAAAGAGACTGGGGAACCAATGTCCCTCAGCCAAAGAGAAATAGTCAGAAGGTTCAAAGAGTTCCTCCAAAATGACCTATGAAGGAATTGAAAATTCAGAACGAAATTTGTCAAGCGATTCAACAACATAAACCATGATGAATGAAATAATTAAAAGAGAAGGAAAAAGATCTTACAGGAGAAGATTGAACCAGTTGATAACGAATAATGGAAGAAACGAACGTACAAGAGAGAGACAAGAAATGAAAAGTTCAAAGACACAGATTTGAAAAGTGAAAAATGATGGGATTTCTACCGCGTTTAAATACTTTACCTCAGGAATAGAGAAAAGCAATGATTATCAAGGCGGACGTTTGCGTATCCGGGGGCAAAAAAGAAGAAAAGGGCACAAAGAACGAAGCGGTTATGGAAATTCAAAATATTTATGAGGACTGATACTGTGCATTTAAAAAGGAGTTGTATACAACGAATACCTTCCTAAAAACCATACAAACCAAAAATATAAGCAGCAGAATGTTCCATACTTTTCTTCAACATCAAACTACGAAACATTAGGGGCTTCTGTTGATACCAAATTTAGTCTGCTGGAGTGGACCAATTATGTGGAGACACGTGTCAATCTACATGGCACCCACAAAACACTTTTAAGGAAAAACACACTGACTCCGAGGAACTTAATATCCCCGACCTACTCAGGTGTTCCGAGCAACAAGTGTTCTCCGATGAACTTCATTATACCGAGCAACTCAGTTGCCCCGAGCAGCTTAAGCGGTGCGAGTAGCTTAGTCGGTCCGAGCAGCTTAAGCGGCCCGAGCTACTTAGCGTACAGAGCACTCAAATTAAGGAATCAAAGAGACGACTGCGCATTAAATGCTCATTATTATGATACAGATGTACATGTCTACTAGATAATAGCGCACTGTCCCTTACAGCCTCAAGGCTATAAATTCATTGTAACCTCCTCATTAGCAGGGGACTCGGAATTTCTTGGTAAACCTATTATTGAGAATTCTGGGTAAATAGTCAGCAATACAAAAACAGTGGATGTAGGCCTTCTTACAAGGCTGAACCACTTTAAAAATCGATTCTCTATTATTTCCTTATTCTTTTTATCTGTGATTAAAAACATTAGGTCAAATCTAATTTTTTACATCAACACTAGGGTTTGCATCAAGGGGCAAGAACTCGCAGACTTTGTGGTCGAGTTTTCTTGGGATGAGGCTGAGAGTGAGATTAGTCAAAAGGATGTAAATGAACCAGATAAAAATGTCTTCTAAGATTCGGACGAGGTTGAGTCAAGCAATGCTAGAAAAAGAACGGTTGAGAATGAGGAAGATAAGTACCTCTTCAAACAAGGGATCCTATTGGAGGGAAACTTCTCTTCAAATAAAGCTGTTTGGAACCTTTTCGTTGATGGGTTGTCCTGTGAAAATGGAAACGTAGCGGGGCTGATAGTGTCAGCACCAGATGGTACCGATATCGAATATGCGCTGAGGTTCAACTTCAAAGCTTTAAATAACAAGTCAAAATATGAGGCATTGATAGCAGGTCTCTCATTAGCAAAATCCCTTAGTGTTGGCCAAATCCTAGTCCACAGTGACTCAAGGTCGGTCGTCAACCAAATCCTTGGAGTGTATGAGGCCAAAGATGAAAGGATTGCTAAATACATGAAGAAGGTGGAATGATGCTAGAGAGCTTCAAGGAAGTGAAGATAAAGAGGGTACCTTGGTAAGATAATAGTCGAGCCGATGCACTTGCAAGGTTGTCCTCAGCAACAAGGACGTGCATAAGAAGAACAGTACCCGTTGAGATTCAGCTCAAACCGACCATTGAAGAAGAAGAGGTTGCCAGACATTGCCTCAATTTGAATATGGGAGCCTCATGGATGGACCCTCTTATCAGATGCATCAGACAGGGAGAGCTATTAGAATCAAAGTTAGAAAGGAGAAAGCTGAGGTTCAGGGCTGCCAAGTTCTTAATTGTAGGAGATATTTTGTATAAGAAGGGGTTCCTACTACCTCTCCTCAGATGTGTCCACCCTTCAAAGGTTCCACACATCTTGAAAGATGTGCACGAAGGCTCTTGTTCAAGTCACATAGGAGGGAGGCCACTGGCTAAAAGGATAATTACTCAGGGGTATTGGTGGCCGACCTTGGCCAAAGATGCAGTTACTTATGTGAATAAATGCGATAAATGCTAGAGATTCTCCACCATCCCTCATCATCCTCATCAACCTATGACATCAATCAGCTCACCTTGTCCATTTGTAGTATGGGATATTGACTTGGTAGGACCCTTGCCAAGAGTTGCGAATAACTATCGATTCTTAGTAGTGGCAATTGATTACTTCTCCAAATGGGTAGAGGCTGATCCAATGATCAAATTTATAAAATATAAGACCTTATAGTTCATCTTGAAGAACATTATATGCATGTATGGTCTTACAAACACCCTCATCTCAGACAATGGAACCCAGTTCAAGAATGCTTCCTTAGAAAAATACAGTGAAAGAGTGGGAATCAAGCAGTTCTTCTCTTATCCTTGCCCACCCCAGGTAAATGGTCAGATCGAGGTCACAAACTGAACAATCCTTGATGGGATAAAGAAGAGGTTGAAAAAGGCCAAAGGGAGATGTACAGAGGAGGTATATGTCGTATTATGGGCATATAGGATGACAACAAGGACACCAATGGGGGAGACCCCATTTATGTTAGTCCATGGCTCAGAAGATGTCATCCCTACAGAGGTAGGGCTTCCCACTCATAGAGTTCAGACCTATGACCCCCAGAGGAATGGGGAAGAGAGAAGACTTGATCTGGATTTGATTGAAGAAAGAAGAGAAGATGCAGAGATTAGATAGGCAGCTGTAACACCCCGCCTAATTAAATACCGGGTGGCTAGTCCCATACCAAATTAAAACAGAATATACAGTTGGCTCATTCTTAGCATCACTGTCAAAAACATTTACAACTCACCCAATACTCAATTAAGCTGGTGTTAAAAACCTTTCAAATTTTAATTTCAACAAAATCCATTTTTAGTTTAAGAATAACACAACACATTTTATTCTACAACACTGACAACCAAATAGATAACCTAAAAGAATTTAAATGCAATTGGAATAAACATTCCCAAATAATATTAATCCATTACAATAATCCCAACAATATCAAATGTATTAAAAAGACACGAATACAATAATATTTGACTCCGATAGAAAATGATGACTGAAATCCTTTGGGCGACATGCCCTAACTAAGAATACTGTGAATAAAAAAGATGATAGGCGTCTAAGCAAAACTCCATAAATCCATAGCCTATCATAATCCGCTAAGGTTGGCGTCCCTGCTGCTGGACACCTGATATAAAAGATACAATAAAAGAGAAAATATGCAAGGAAACGGTTCAGAGCCCGATTGTGAAAATGATTTTTAAAACAACAAGTATTTAACAAGTGCAATAAAGCATTTATTATGTACATGTTATCATCCCACTCTCACTTGCTATTCTCACCTCTCAACTAGAGTGCACACTTAACGTTTCCTATTAACCTCCTAGTTAATGGTTCCTCATTACTAATTTCCATCATAAGATTCCATTCCCATATCATAACCCCATATGTCCCATACCATACGTTATATAATTCTTCTTATACATTTCTCATTTATGAATTGTTTCTCATTAACATGAATCATTTCTCATTAGAATGAATTAAGCTCTTCAATAAATATGCAGTAACTTATTTAAATTCTTTTCTCAATTACAACGTATCTACATTTATCACATAGTAGATGATTTAACCACAATATATCCATTCATTCATTTAATCCATTATATATATATATATATATATATATATATATATATATATTCATATATAATACGGCACCCCGAGTCACAGCTGCGGTGCAATGCATTACTCTGCTATCATGTCCCAATATCGCTGGTAGCCGAATAGGAGACAAAAGGTTCGGTAAGAATTCCTCGAACCACAAACATCAACAAACAAATTGGAGGCGAACGTAGTTCTCGTATCCACGGGTCACGCACATACCTACGTACCCACCGTCAGCGGACTTATCAACTCCCTGATAAGTCTTTCATAGACCTATGTTCTCGAGCGACAAATCAAAGATCCTATGGATTCATCAGGATATGACTTTCCTCACGCGCAAACCTCCCGTCGATAGCAAGTAAGCTAGGTATGTCATACACATAATCATTAATCAATCAAATAGGTATTATCATACCTATAATATACTATCAACAAGGTGCCTATATTACCCTTAGGTTATACGTATCATTATTATATCTCTTTAAATCCCACGTATTAAAATGTCATAACTTTACTTCTTAATTTAATTATCCCCGAGCCTCACTCAATACTCAAGGTTCAAATAGGTTTTTCCTCAACATATATTCAGTAAGAAGCCACTAATATCCTATTGGTCTATATCTTCATATTTCCCGAATTACTACGAATCAAACTCTCCCTTTCATTAGGGTTAAAACCGATAGATTCAAATCTCTTATAAACACTTCTTCTTTCACTTAGGATTAAACCCTCTTGTAAACTTAAGGATACCTAGGTGTTATATTAAATTACCCCTACTGGTCCCATATTTAATCTTCATACTTCCCCATTTAGAATTCAGCAAATGAATCTAACAACCGAAATTCCTTTAAATTAATTATCATTATTCCAATCAATTAATTCCCAATTAAATTAATTCAAATCTTATCAAGGGCTCACTGATATTTTCTAAGTCCCATAATATCCAAGTAATAATCACCAAAGATACACAAAAGGTTCGGGATAAGGATCAACATTTAAAAAGAAGCAACTATAGAAATTCTAGGGAGGTCGATCGATCGAAGGAAGGGGGTCGATCGATCGATCCCTCTAGTAACAACCCAGTTTTCTGCATTTCTGCAACTACGGGTTTCACCATTTTTATTCATTATATCCTTCATATTAACATCCAAAATGACTTATAATCCTTACTACATGATGTATCAACATATACAAATGATTTCTAATGATCTAAACATCCTAGAATCATCAAGAGATTGGATTAAAAAGCATGTTTATATCCTTATTTCCAGAAAATTATCTACATATCATCTTCAAGAACACATCAATGGTTTTCATAATTTCTTCAACAGATTCATGACTATTTCGTGGATTATTATCAACCTACAACATGAGTTTAATTCCTATATCATTTCAGTTTCCATAAATCCATTTAATAACTCCATTATTTCTTCCAAACATGAATAATCTTCTCTTTTCATAACTATTCTAACATGGACAATATACAAACTTAAATTGCCATTATCAAACACTTGCCTTTACTGAAGGTCTGATCCTTTGGTGTAGTATATCTCAGGTGGTTCTCCCTTTTTCGGTGAGCTTACGGTGGTGGTTGGTGGTGGTGACACTTAGTTCTTAGTTCTTCTCCTTCCCAAGTGAACTCTTCTCTTCCCAAGCACCCTTTCACTCTCTCTAGGAAGATGACTTCTCTAATTTGCGAAGAGGTGATGTATAACCCACGTACACTTAATCTACCAATACTTATAATAGGACAAAATCCGAAATCACTATTCACCCCCTAGAAAAATGACAAAAATGCCCTTTTGGGTTGTCTATTCATTTCCAAATGACCCGAGACTCAAAATTAACATCCAAATAGACTTTTCTGACTATTTCGAACCTTCCGGACACAACGACGCAGTCGAAATGACTATAAGGTCGATAGAAAATAAATTTCCTTTTTAATTTAATAAATTAGTCCCGACACGTCCCATACCGCGTCTGACTAAAAATCCAAATTATCGAATAGTAATTTTCAATAATCATCACATTCATATATTACCTAAATATCTTTAAGTAATATTCAGAATCATACATTTTAATATCCACAATCCGGATAAAACCCAAATAAATTAATTAATAATAAAATCCAATTAATCCATTAATTTAAAATATAACCCATTTTAAAAGTCATTAAAAATCACGGGGTATTACAGCAGCCTACCAGCAGAGAACTGCGAGGTTCTACAACCAAAGGGTGAAATCAAGGCCTATAGCTGTGGGAGACCTAGTCCTAAAGAAGACGTTGCAGAAGGCAAATAAGCTCCACCCAAACTAGCATGGTCCTTACAGAATAGTTGATGAGGTTGTGCCTGGTACCTACCGGCTAGAAAATCTCGAAGGGGAACCTTTCTCCAATCCTTGGAATGCGGACCACTTGAAGAAATATTACATATGATGTTACAGTTGTTTCTTTGTAATACATGTATCATTTTATGAAGAGGATGTTAATGAAAAGAGCAATGTTGTGCTGATACTTTTGTTATATGCTTAAACATCATTAGTTTGGTAAAAATATAAGGTGAAACATCATTATATGGTAACCTCGAACCTTAAACATCATTGGTTTGGTGAAAATTATGAGGGTAAACATCATTATATGGTGACCTCAGACCTTAAACATCATTAGTTTGGTGAAAATTATGAGGGTAAACATCATAATTTGGTGACCTCAGACCTTAAACATCATTAGTTTGGTGAAAATTATGAGGGTAAACATCATTATATGGTGACCTCAGACCTTAAACATCATTAGTTTGGTGAAAATTATGAGGGTAAACATCATTATATGGTGACCTTAGACCTTAAACATCATTAGTTTGGTAAAAATTATGAGGTTAAATATCATAATTTGGTGACCTCAGACCTTAAACATCATTGGTTTGGTGAAAATTATGAGGGTAAACATCATTATATGGTGACCTCAAACCTTAAACATCATTAGTTTGGTGAAAATTATGAGGGTAAACATCATTATTGGGTGACCTCAGACCTTAAACATCACCAGTTTGGTGAAAATTATGAGGGTAAACATCATTATATGGTGACCTCAGACCTTAAACATCATTAGTTTGGTGAAAATTATGAGGGTAAACATCATAATTTGGTGACCTCAGACCTTAAACATCATCAGTTTGGTAAAAATTATGAGGGTAAAAATCATTATATGGTGACCTCAGACCTTAAACATCATTAGTTTAGTGAAAATTATAAGGGTAAACATCATAATTTGGTGACCTCAGAACTTAAACATCATTAGTTTGGTGAAAATTATGAGGGTAAACATCATTATATGATGACCTCAGAACTTAAACATCATTAGTTTGGTGAAAAATATGAGGTAAACATCATAATTTGGTGACCTCATAACTTAAACATCATTAGTTTGGTGAAAATTATGAGGATAAATATCATTATATGATGACCTCATAACTTAAACATCATTAGTTTGGTGAAAAATATGAGGTAAACATCATAAGAGGGTAATCTCAGACCTTAAACAACATTTAAGAGGTAAGACATTCAAGCATAACATCGAAAGAAGCAATAGAATCTGAAGAAGATGGGATTAATGATTATCATTAAAATAACATATAAGAGTTACAAATTAGATATACCAAGATGCCATCAGAGTTCACAAAAGCTAAGAGGTACAGACAAGAAAGGAAATCAAAATTATAACTCTTAAAAAAGCTTCACAAGAAAAGGCCTAAGTCTTGGCAGTTACAGTCATCTCATCACGGCCGACGTTTATCACCTCAGCTCCTTCTTCATGATGGGTAGCATCTTCTGTCTCCGTGACCTCTAGAGGTGCAGTCTCGACTGGAGCAGCATCAGCCTCCTCAACTTCTTGCAAAGCCTGTACAAACTGGGGGTCACAAAAGCTAAGACCCTCAAGGTCTGAAGCTTTAAGGCTCCCTGACTCTTTCACCTTAGTGTCTGCCCATTTGCCAGTTGCCTTAATACCTCTTTCAAGGTATTCAAAGCCAAAACTGGTAAACTAATCAAAGACTTTATAATCTTTAATGGTCTTCTCATCAGTATCCTCTAAAGCAGCCTTGACTGCAGCATCCACTTTAGTCTGACGGGAATCATCTTTAGCCTTCAGTTCTATGTCGTGGTCCTTCTTGAGCTTGGCCATTTCCCTATCCCTCTACTGGACAACCCTCTTCAGCTTGTTAACCTCTTTCAACTCTTCCTTCAGCCTGTCAACCTCTGCATTTCAAGAGGCTTGGATCTTCTTAACTTCGTGACCCTTCTCTATGAGAGGCATCTTCTTCAGGATCCAATCAATAAAACGATTCAAGGACAAGATACACTGCAGTAGAAGGTCAGAAGTTTGAGCACATGAGCTATAATTTATAAAATACCTGAGGTTATACTTGAGGAGAGAAAATGAACATAAATAAATAGCTGAATTGATCTGTGGAGAGTAAACTCAGCCAGCAACGGGACGTCCAAAGAGCGTAAGAAACGCTTATCCTCTTCAGTCATTACTGCGCCGATAACATCGGTAGACTTTAGACTGTGGCCAATAAGGCTATCATTGATTTTTAGCTGAGCAAGATGAGCAGCCAGGGCATCATCTGTAGAGATAGGAATGGCACGATCCCCTTTCTGATTCTTGCCCAACCTCAGATGCTTCGGATCAACTGTGGTCTTCCTCTTTTTGGTAATATCGGCCTTGGATATACCGATGTTCTTCTTGGTATTAGCAGGGTGTATATTTTTACCAGTATACTTTTACATCAACTTCACAAGTCCTGGAGCAGACATTTCCCAAAGGTCGTCTGATATGCCTTCAGGGCGATCTGCAGAAGACAAGTATCTGAGTTCGTAAGTTAGAGATATTAAAAGTAAGAGGTGTAACTTATGAAAAATTGAGACTTACGAAGCTCTTCCAAAGGACCACCCCCTAAACCTGTCTGAGAGAGGTAATAGGGGGTCATCAGATGCTCATATTTTATAAGATGACCCTACTCGTCCTGATTACGAAGATCCTCAACTTTTTGGCAGTTTTCCTAGCTAAGTCCAGGGTCGGCTTTAACAGCAAGGGATACATTTCCCCATCTCAGAGGAGTCCTTGGAATCGACGCTCCAGAGGCCTCATTTGGATCTAATTCCCATGCCCCGGAAGAAAAGAAATATCGAGGTTTCTAGTTATGGTTTGAAGTTTGGGTAACTAACAACATTTTCTTCTCTAATTTCCTAGCTAAGAAGTGGTAATAGCTAGGGTGGTTTTTAGCAGAGGAGGGCACATAGAAACCAGTGAAAAACCTTACTGGAAGGTCTGAATGATGGACAACCCTCCAAAGGACGATGGCGCCAATTATGACCCTCCAAGCATTAGGGGATAATTGGGAAGGGGCTAGATTAATATGGGAAAGTATAGCTCTTATATAAGGGTTGATAGGAAGGCGAAAGTCTAATTTAAACATCTGCTCATATACACAAATCTCTCTGTCTCGGCTATTAAAGGCCCTCTCGTCCCTCAGAGATTTCCTAAGGATGATGGAAGAGTTTATGGAGTAGAGGTTCTTAAAAGCAAGAAGGTCATACTCGTTGATGGAGCTCTCAATCTCAGCCACCTCAGATGGGTCAACATTTCTCTCCTCTCCATCATCACGAACCTCAGCAACGTCAACCTGGGCAGGTGCTGGGGCGCCAACTAGGAAACCTATGAGCAAATTCATCCCCAGTGGCAGCTGACAGAGGAATGACATCAATAATGGGGGGAATGGCCACACTTGACCCTATAATTTCAACATCCGAAGACCTATGTGAGGTGCTGGCACCTTATTAAGATGAGGCACGGCTTGAAACCTCGGCTTCCTTAGGGACCTCACCCTTCCTAGGAGAGTAATTCATAGCCTCTTGAAAAGAGTCTACAGGCATGGGGTCTGAGGATGACGACTCAGACTCAGACATTGGTTTTAGGTCCACAGGAACCTCTGCAGGCTCAGGGTAGATAACCTTCAGAGGTGGAGGAAAGAAGGGTCTGAGAGGAAAGGCCTAAGCTTTACGAGGTTCCTCTTGGGCTAGCTCTATTTGCCTAATTTTCTCAAAGGTCTTCTCGCGAAGAGATGGAAACTCTTGTATGAGTTTGTACAACGATCTGAGCATAAATGAGATGATACTACACTTGGAATCAAGACCACAAATAGGCAAACAACTTTTTCAATCTAAACTATGGACCAAAACGGGAAGTTAAAAAGTTTCTAATGAAGAACACTAAGAACACTGAAGAACAAAGTCTTCGGAGAAGGTGATCGGAGGTTCACCAAAAACCTAAAAGAGGGTTGTCTTTGGCTGAAACAACCTCTGAGCTACCTATAACTTCCCCTAAGACTGAAAACCACTATTATCCTAGCCTGACAACCACCAACACAGGTGGAAGCCACTCACTGAAAAATACAAAAACCCACCAAAAATTCAAAAATGAAAAATAAGGGCTAAAAATGGTAAAGAAGGATGACGATGGTACCTGACTAATCGCGAGTTAAGGAAGAGGATATTAGAAAGCAGAAGAAATCTTCAGTGGCAGTCAACAATAGAGGTTCGAAGAGAAAGTGCAATTGCAGAAAAAATAAAGGTGGAAAGAAATGAAGAAAGATAAGAAGGAAAGAGAAAGGGTTTTTAAACCGACTTAATGATGAGGCACGAGTTTCGATGGCCCATCATTGCCCTAGGGAACCTAAAGGATAAATCATAATCGTCATGCCTTGATAAGCACGCCACTCACATTAGTAAGTTACACGTGGCAAGGAAATATTGGCACCCAGAGAAATCTAGCCTCGGCCTTACTTGCATACCCCTCAGTCATCTAATTATATAGAAGACTAAGGGCTAGGGGGTGATTGATATGCCCAAAGTGCAGCCTCTTACTCAGAGAAACTAACCTCGGCTAGTCTCACAGCCGAGGTAACAGATGCTTATGACAACCATCAGCAAGGCCATCTCTTATAAGGTCGACCCCACATACATTAACCTCGGCTGGTCACCAGCCGAGGTCAGCAAGATCTCATGGGTCCCATCATCTGTCAACGTTATCAACAGCCTCAGCCGATGTTGCATTCATCAACCGATGTCAGCAATGTCTCATGGGCTCAACCATCTGCCAACATCATCATCGGCCCTAACCAACGCTACATCTACCTCATACCTAACCTCAGCCAGCCCTCCTGGACAAGGTCATCATGGATATTGACCTCGGACAAATCAATAGTCAGACTTCACCAACCTCATACTCGTCCAGGCCGAGGTTGCTACCAATCAAAGACAGGGATGAGCATTTACAAGCACATGTATGGTTTGGAACACGTGGACAAATCTATTATAACCGAATCATCCCCTGCACGTGAGGGCATATTGAGGTCATCATCATTTACTTAGGATCATCTAGGTGTCATTCTTATACCGGTTCGATCCTTATTAATATGCACATTGCATGCTTGGGGGGTACATTACACCCCCCAAGCACTATATATAAAGGTACATTTCACATTGCATGAACATGCACATTACTTGGGGGGTACATTACCCCTCATGAACATGCACATTTCATGCTTGGGGGGTACATTACACCCCCCAAGCACTATATATAGAGGTCATCCCCTACCTTGTAAAGAGATCCAAAAATATAACCCTAGCTGAAACTCTGTCATTTTACACAGTAGAGAGAGAAATCTTGAGAGATTGTATCCATAGCCGTTAGTGCCTTCATCTAGTGATATTACTCACACACTCATAGTGGACGTAGGCCAGATTAGCTGAACCACTTACATTCAAGTGTTCATCATCTTCCCCTCACCTCACTCTACTATATGTATTACACTCATGTGCTGCCATTGTTATAACTTGTTTGAGCTTGCAACACCTTATCTGGTGGTGCTATTTCTAGCATCATCAATACACACACACACACACACACACACACACACACACACACACACATATATATATATATATATATATATATATATATATATAGAGAGAGAGAGAGAGAGAGAGAGAGGAAGACCCATCTACATCATGATGTATATATCACACCATACATCACACTTAGTTCTAGGCCGTAAGAAACCTTTTTTTCAATTTTTTTATTTTTCTCCTGAAATTAACCTTCCAATCAACCCATATTCAAAAAATTAGGTCAAAATACATTTTGCAACTATTTTTAAAAAATTCACAAAAAACTATTGGCACAGACCCTTATTATAATAAGGTATTTTGAGCAGTCTTTTGTGGATTTTTAAAAAATAGATACAAAATGTATTTTGACCTAATTTTTTGAACATGAGTTTTTTGGAAGGTTAATTTCAAAATGAAAATAAAAAAATTAGGGCCCACAGCTAGGTGTAATGTATGGATGATGTATAGATCATGATGTAGGTGAGTATTCTCCTATATATATACACACACACACACACATATATAATAAAAACGGCCTAATCGTGCCTATGTCATTCGTAGCACTAGCCCATACTCCCCAAGTCTAATCCTGACTGCTAAATATATAAGTAATCCCTTACTTAATTGTTAATATCTAATCTAAAAATTAAGTTATTCCCAACCAGCCTGTATCTTAAGTCTAGACGAATTTCCCACTTAATTCCATTAATAAATTTCTAAGTGTTGTTCATCCTAAAAACCATAATTTCATACCTAACCCAGGGTAATATAATAACCCACCGAATTTCCAATAGTCATAATATTGATGTGAGGACTCTCGATATTCACTAAAACCCCCAATAGTTCCCGAATTAATTTAAACAAACCAAACTGTTTCTCATAGCAGGTCCGAATCGATTCGGCTTTCATGCTCAAATCGATTCGCCTGCCGAATCGATTCGCCCGTTGAGGGCCGAATCGATTCGATTCTGGGTAGAGTCCCTATTCATGTATCCAATATGAGATTTCATCTTTTCTCAATAATCAATTCAATATGTATCGCAAATTTAACCCAAGTATTTTAATTCCTATCGACTGAAAATATAATTCTACTCATTTTTTATATTTAATTTCATCTAAACATAATCAAATTCATGGGATTTAATACTCTAATAAATAATTGCATGATTTCTTAATTTAATCACAAGAATTCACTAATCATTAATTTTTTTTTATTCAAGATCATATCTTTCTGTTTGGATTGAAACTCAAAATTTATATGGAATAATTATCAATTCAAATTCTATGAAATCATTCCCCAAATCCCATTTTATCATGTAAATCAAACCCAAAATTCATATTTAATTTCACCAACCAAGATATGAATTGAAATAGACACATATAGTATTATGAAAGTTTAATACCTTGCCTTAAAATTATGGTAGAGTCTGAATCCTTTGTTGTGTGATGATTCTATCCCATGAATTGTTCCCAAAATCCTTCCTAAATAGCCTTTCTTGATCTACCTTTAATTTTCCCTTCTCCTTTCTCTACTCTCTCAATTTTAGACCTTTGGAATGATAGTGTGGTTGTACCCTATCATTTCCCATCTCTTCTTATAACTATAAACCCGAAATTAGGTTATCATCCAAGTGTGAAATGACTTGTATACCCCTATGTGGGTCCCGACTAGTCTAAAAAGCCCCCGAAACCCGCTTACTTAATTTTGACTATTCCGACCCATTCCAAATCAGTCGTGCACCTGAAATCATCATCCGAGTAATAATTCATTAATTTTCCCATCCCAACGTAGCACGACCCCATAAGCGCGTCCCGGTTGAGATACCGTCAAATCCCGTCGCTTTTACCCACTTACGACATATGCCGTTTAACTTAAATTTATTTACTTTTTCACACTAGTAAATATATATTCACATAAATATTAATCCTTTTCTTGCTAATTCATATTTATTTAAATTCTCATTATTTCTCAATTTATTTAAATTACGTGCACACATGTAATTTAAATGCTAAAATAGAATTACTCAAAATTACGGGGTGTTATAATGGTTGAGTCTGTAAGCATTGTCAAATCATATTTGTACTTATATCACTAGTTATTGGTTTCTCTAACATGTATTAGATCCTGAAAGATATCCTCCAAATATGGGGCTATGGAATCTTAAACTTACTGTTGTTAGCCCTATCATGCCAGAGGTTTCCCAATCAAATGTTTACTAACCAGGGGATAATGTTTTCCCTAATCTAGTTAAAAATTCCTATAATAAAGAGATCAATGAGATCAAATAGGATTTTAATATTTCAATCAAGTCTACTTGTCAGGAAACTTCATTGATTAGGAATGCATATTTGTCATAGAAGTTCAAAATGACTGACATTGAGAAATTAATAGTAATGGTCCACCCATTATCCATATCCAAAATTACCACCTCACTATGACTATTCTTGGCACCACTAAAGAGATAATGACCAAAATATTCCAATAATCCCATTTAGAGAGTGTGCTGTGATGGTTCCTCTCCCTATAAGAGTCACGAGTTCATAGTTGGGAAGATATTTCCCTTGAATTCATAGTCAACACAAATACACTGAAGAGTTAGAGGTTACCAGAAGATACTTTAAAATTTTCAAGTAAGATATGGGTGAATATTTCAAGGCATTTATAAATTGATTGGGAAAGAAAGCTACAACCATGACCAATCGACCATATGAAGAATAACAAGTCAACATAGTGAATATAAACCTTCTTCCTCACCTTCGTAATGCCATGGGTAGCAATATTATCCCCATTTTTTATCCCTTAGGTAAACCAATGTAGTTTTTGAAGATAAATGGTCTGCTCAAACTAATAAGAGTGTTTTTAAGCCAGATAAGGGATTGGGACTCTTTGTTCCTTGAAAAATTAAAAAAATAATGGCCTCAAATAATAACGTCTCTGAAACATCCAAGGTATCTTGGAATTTTGAAGCCCATATATCTTTAAAAAAAATATAAGGACGAATTTTTATTTCTACATTCTCTTCTCCAAAATTCTATAAGGCTTTTCGATAAAAAAAATCTCCTTAAACTACTTGATCCAAACCCGCTATCTAAACCTCTAACAAAATATTTCCAAACCAATGCCCCTGCCTACTGCTAAATTCATTTACATGACACAAAACATTGTTAACATCATCACATCCTTTAAGAGTCTATGCAAACTTTTGTTGATAAAGGCATCATTGCTCGACCTACCAGTCTTAAGCCAAATAGTACCCAAAATCCTCTTCAAAATCATCAAGTTAGTTTTCATGTCATCATAATTGATGAAAACCATGAGTTTGATCCATTTAATCTTAGAAAGAGAAAACCATTACCATTTACCCTTAAAGAGAATCTCATGGCCTCAAGATCCTACCCTGAATACCTCATTCACCCATCCAAAATAAAGCCCTCACCTTCAAAAGTTATGACATGATAAAAATTGTGTTTAATTGTTTATGGTGATTAATCCATTTTACTACGCAATTAGAAAGCCTATTTTATCTCTTCATTTGAATTTTTACTTTTTATCACCATCCACTCACAGTGAGGATACATGTATCATACTTCATATTTTAGTTTATGGATAATATAATAAAATAATTTATATGTGTTGCAATATGGGTGGTGAAAATTAATTAAAGTACACAATTTATGTTGTTTAATATCTCATGGTTATATGTTTTAGTGTTAAGGCCTGAACGTGATTATTACATGAGATCATATTGTGCTTACCGATCCTAGT
This sequence comes from Sambucus nigra, assembly GCA_949130495.1. NCBI lineage: Eukaryota > Viridiplantae > Streptophyta > Magnoliopsida > Dipsacales > Adoxaceae > Sambucus > Sambucus nigra. The sequence continues at coordinate 54,290,299 of OX422214.1, forward strand.
TATGACAATATGGTGGTTATTGTGAGCCAAAAACTTGTGACTTAAGAATAACTTATATGTTTCTTCAAGATTTTGATCGTAGAGAAACTATAGCGGGAAATTTGTTAAAAAATCTAGAGAACATAAGTTATGATTGTAACACCCCCTATTTAAGAAAAATATATATCGATGCTCCATTTGATGTTCCTTACATTGCGATTTTTTGTCCTCCATATAATGGGAATGATTTTCCCCATCTACCTACCCTTTTTCTCTTGAGTAGAGTTAGTCCTATAGTCTGATTTCCCCCCCATTTTTAGACTTCTAAAAGTCTGAATTCTCTTTACAATTCATAAGTGGAGCATTCACCACCTAGGTATACATGATGTATGTTGAATTCCCCAATAATGTTTGCTTGATCCTCCAAGTTAATGCCTTGACTGTTTCTCCTTAGTGCTCACCTCCTAAGGTGCGAACAAAGAGAGATTTATGAACTATTATTCCTACTCGACAACCGTGCAACTCCCCTTAACTAAAGTTAGAAATTCCTTTTTATTTGTCCCTTGGACTGCTGGCAAACAATACTTGTCCTCAAACTCATTTCAAAACTCAACTATGGTCATATTTTTCCTCTCCTTTGTTAAGGTGGTAGACTCCCACCACTGTAACACTCATCCACCAGCTTAAAGCTGGCAAGCATCTACATTAGAACCTCTGTGCACTATAAAATCCTCAAGTACCTCTGAATGTCCTTCCTCCACTGGCATACCACAATAATATTAGTAATCCCCATAAACTCTCATGGGTTACCCATAGAAAAGGCCCCACGTTCCCTCAATTAAAAATACCATTGTGGTTGACTTGGCTTAACCACCTGCAGTTATGGTTGTTGGGACTGGTGAAGGTGCTGGAATGCGACAGTCACCATGGTTGTGACTGCTTGGGAAATTATGGCAGCCAAGTCAACCAATGTTGTTGGTAGTGCCTGTTATGGTGGCTGCTCGTCCTGCTCAGTCTCTTAGTTGGCAAGCCTGGTGGCAGTTGTTCGTACTCTCATACCTCGAGTGCTTTCCATCTAAAATCAAACAAGTAAATTTGTATAATACATCGATCAATAATAAAGAGTGAAAATAAACCTAATCATAGGGCTTTAATGTCAAAGAATTTAATGCGTAAAATTTAACGGGTACAACATAAATCTTTAGGATACTAGAATTTGGGATGCTTTGATACCAACTGTAACACCCTCTATTTGTCACGTGCCAGTTGATCAGGCTAACACGTCGAAGATAAGACGTGTTAGTAATTTATACCCTCCATATCATCATGATAAATAAAAAATGATTATAAATTAGAACTATCCACAACATAATGGTAAAGAACAATATAAATAACTAAGATAAAATAATACGAAAGATTCTCCAAACTAAATGTTGAATCCACCAACTGTAATAAAAACTCCATAATAATGAATAGTCTCAAACCAAAATGTAAATAACTTGAAATCACCATGGCCAATAAATAAAAACTATGAATAAGAAATAATCGGAATGCTAAAATATTGTATATTATCGCCCGTTTTACTTATGCATGCTAATACAATTGTGTCCGTTAATCATCGTATTTATGCTCATATAATGTATAACCTTGGGTTTCGATATATATATATATATATATGTGTGTGTGTGTGTGTGTGTGTGTGTGTGTGTGTGTCTGTGTTGAAAAGTTTATTTGAGTTTTAATAGGTATTGGAACGCTTAATGGTGAAATTGGTGCTATTCGGGAAGTTTTTAATATAATACGCAATTTCAGAGGCATTTTAGTCATTTAAGAGTTCGAGCTTCATGCCCAAACTCTTCACGGAAGTTGTATCCCTTCGAGTCGACTTCGCGATTCCTTCGACGGTTCGTCAATTCGGTTCCTAACGAGCATGTTATGACCATTTTGGGAGCTCTTTCTTGGTTATTAGGACAAATCATTTTCTTTTCTTTTCCCTTTATTTCTTTTACCATTTACTATATAAGTGGGTTTTTGTTACATTTGAAGACATCTTTCAATATATTCGATTTTCTTATTTTACATCTTCTTTTATCATCTTTTTTGTAGTTAGGTTAGAGAAGAGAGTTTTTGGAGGGGATTTTGGGTTTTTGCTTCTCTCTCTCCTAGGGTTTACCCACTTTGGTTTGTTAGAACACTATTCGTCTTCTTCCTATTTAATCCAATCTTCCATTGTTCTTTTTCTTGCTTTGTAACCAAGATTTAATTGGTTTTATTTAATTAATGTCATTTAACATGCTTTCTAGGCAACTTAATCTAGGATGACATTGTTAAACTCACATGGGTTAATTAGTTGTTATTGCTATGGTTTAAAGGGTCTAGGGTAGTTTTAATGAGTTAATTATTCCTTGTGTCACACTTATGAGATTTAATGGGGTATATCACGTATGCTCCGTATTTACGACCTTTCATGTGTAATTTTGGAAATATTCGTTGACACCGAATCAAATTAAGCTTTTATGAGAATTTAGAAGGTGACAACTCTAGGTTTAATTAATTGTCCAAATGTGATTAATCTTGTTAGCACTTTGATTTTCATGTAACCATTTATGTTATTTAACCCGTGTGAGGGGGAAGATTCTCAATCTATAGTTTTACTCGTTTTGTTAATCTGAGTGTAAATACATGCCTAGTTTAATGATATGCACACATATCATCTTTTACACTTTTATTTGCGAAGTATTAAATTAAATAGGATTCTAACAACTAGTCTCTATGGATTCGATACCCGGACTGGCCGCTATATTCCCATAAAGAGTGTAGTCAATAGTTTAGGTCTTTCTATTGAGGAGGTGAAAATAATTCAACGACTGGCGTATTGACACTGTGCTACTTTTCACCCTTAATCAAAATGGTGCCGTTGCTGGGGAATTGCTTGTTTAAGAATTTAATTGTTTTAGTATTTCGTAATATTTTCTTTCTATTTGTATTTTTTGTTAACCAATTTTGTAAGACTTCTACATTTGAGCGTCAAGAAACACTTGAATCTATTGACCGCACATCATTTTGTGGAATTTTCCATCTTGAGATTTATTTGGGGTAAGTATGTCTTATTCTAATGTTTTCGGTAATCATAACGATAATTCTCAAAATCCCCTTAAATCGTTGAGTTTTGGTGAATGCTCTCAAAGACAAAAACTTGAAACATCTAAAATGACTTTGGGCAAATATTACAAAAGTCAAGGTATCGTTTATGGGAATTTTAAGAATGTTTGTTCTGATAGTGGCCACAAAATCCTTATAGTAAGAATATTGAAACTAATTGCAATGGCTTACAAAATTCTTATAATAATGATTTTTATAGTAGTACCGAGGATGGTTTCCAAACTCCTCATTTTCAAGAATCCGCACCTCAAGTCATTGGTGAGGGCTTCCGTATTTTTGAAAATAAAAACTTGAAAACCATTATTGGGACGAAATCATCGTTGGGAACATGACTTGGATTTATTATTTGAATCCGGTGATGATTTTTCTTCTGAGACTTTTGAAGTTGAGGAGTGTTTTGAAACAAATGAGGAATCAATGCCTACTATGGAACAAACCAATATTCACTTGGCCCAGGAGTTAATAAATAATGAAAATGGGGAAGAAATGGATGTAGTATCCATTTGAAATGAAATGATTTCTTCTTTGGTAGCCAAAGAAGAAAGTTCCATTGAAAATGAGCCTATTTCCTTCGAAATTCAATCTTCTAGCGATTAAAAGTCATCTCTTGAGTTTGAATTTATTTCCTCCACATCTTTATTCTATATTGTCAAACCGATACAAGTATCCCATGAGTCGGTTCAAAACGATGAGGATTACTTACTCGAGTTGCTTTCCATGAAGGCAATTTTACCTCCATGTGAGCCTCCTCCCATTCCGAAAAATTTTTGGGTGGAAATTACATTTTTCTTGGATCCCATGTGTTTTCGTCACCCATTTTATCCAAATCCCCCATCACCCCCCCAAAAATTTTAATTGATGGTGGTTCCTTTCTGTCGCCTTACACATATCTTTCGTTGTTCGAACGAAATTCCTATTTTTTGGAAGGTATGCATGAAAATGGGGGGACACCAATTACCCCTCAAACTCAAATCATATTTTGGGTGGACCCCAAAAAATTTCAACTTCTAGTGTATAGTTAGTTAGAAGTTCAAATGTAGGTTGTATATAGTTAATTCTTTTTTTTTTATTTATTTCGGTATAGCTTTTAGTGTAATTAGTTAATTTTTTCTTTATTTTTTGTGTATACGTGGTTCTGAAATTTTTTGTAGGTTCAACGAACTAAAATTTACAGAGATTGTGTTCCCTGAACATGTGATTTTTAAAAAACTAAAAAATTAACTCTACAAAAATAATTTTTTTATTTTGCACACACTCATACTCACTTCTTTGCATATATATTTTTCTTAATTGTGTGTGTATGTGTCACCCATTGTAAATTTCATTTTTATATAAATATTATACTTTATATACTTATATATATATATTATTCATTTTTCATTTATAGCTTTTATTTATTTTTAATATTATTTTTTAATCCCCCCCCCCCAATTTTCCATTACAACAAGTCTTTGTCCACAAATATGAAATAGGTTTTTGTTTTTGCAAGCACAAAATAGAAGGCCTTGACAAAAAAAACGAATGGGTAGCATGTCATGGCTTAGCAAAAACATAGTGTGATTAGGTTTAACATTAAATAGGAAATGAGAGGTCTTTGGCACAAAAAAAAAAACCAGGTGTTCAGAAAAACAGGGCCCGGTTGATCGGTCCCATGCCGTGGTCGACCGGTGTGTCAGTTATCAAGGCTCTGCCCTAACTCCACGACAAAATCCAAAATCGTAATCGATCGACAATCCAAACGCGATCGATCGGTTACCCTTTGCCTCGCTACTCTTTTCATATAGGCCACATTAGAATGTGGGGTCGACTAAGATCTGACCCGAGGTTGACCGGGGGCAACAATTATAAGCTAATTTTTCATCAACACAAATTTCTCGGTTAAAAAAAGGAAAAGGGAGAAAGACTCTCCTACCTAACAATCTTTTTTTTTTGACAATATGAGGTGGAGCAAATTGGAGACCCACGTTTCTTCTTCTCTTTGATATTTTTGAATTACATCCTATGATAGTTTCACCATTATGCCATGTAATATGGGTAGAATTATATTGCTGGAGATGTCAAACAAAAAGAATCTTCCACTAATTTTGGTGATGTGAGATTGGAAATGGCCTTACTCCATTACTTCCCTCCTAATTTGTGACTTTGTTATCTCAAGCACAAACTTCACCCAAATTCACCAATTTTACAAATCTTAAGGTATAAATTCTTCCTATGTTTATTGTCTTTTTTGTGTTATTGGTTGATAATTGTCTTGATTCTTGGGTATTATGTTTATTTTCACAATTTTTGAAGTTTTGGTGTGGGTGTGTACCGATTGTTTTTCCACCTTGATTTTATGCGAGATTATTGATGTATATCCATTAATGAAACAAATTATTGTTGGATTATTGTGTTTGTTCATGAATGGGGCTTGTATTATTTAAATGGTACTCACACGCCTTTTTACCACATTGTGCACACCAAGTGTTCACTAGAAGGCCTAAACCAAATTTTTTTCGAGATTTTTAGCATACACTTGCATATTTTTTACTCGCTGTCACACGTCGACACATTTTGTCACAATGTGGTATGTTTTCACCCGATTTCACGCACTTGCACACACCATTTCAACTTGTTCACCGACTGACTTTAATTGCGCTTTACAATTTTTTGTCTTGCCTAATTATTATTTTGTAGGTTTATATGGCTGCAAAGTACGATTCAACCAAGTGTGTGCCATCCAAGGAATCGAGGGGTTCCGTTGTGAAAGGGAGAAAAACACCGGTTTCACGCCTACTTTCAGACTCAACAGAGGCCGTTGGCCTGCCCTTGTGCATGGGACCTTGATCATGTGCCGGATGTGGGGAGTGAAGATATCCGCTGGGATCCTCTGATAGTCCTAAGTTTTTAGTATTGCTAGTGTAATGGGAATTCTTATTTTTATTTTTTTCCTTTATTTTTTTCTTTCTATTTCTATTGTATTAAGTTGTTTTGTGAAATTATGGGATTTGAAATAATAATGTAGTTGTTGGTTATTTATTGGATTGTGATGCATGTAACCCTCCAATTTTATAAAATTAAATGTTCACCATCAATTTATCTAGTATTTGTACTTCAACCCCTATAGATTATTGTGACTCACGACATAATTTTTTAACTTGATTTTTGTGCAAATATTTTCGTTTTTCTTTGGTTTGTATAGGGATCACTTTGACTACCTTGGGGATCGCTCCAAATTGGGATGATTTATTTATATCCCTCTCTTTGTCATAGTGCCTTTAATTACATTGAGGAGAATGTTCGTTTCAAGTTAGGGGTGTGTGATTATTCATCTAAATTTCTTTTTCATTATCGTAAGCCATGTTTATATTTATTGATTAAATTTTATAAAATAAAAAAATATATGAAAAATTCAAAAATGATTTTCCCCCCTCTTTCTTGGGCCTTTTGCCCCAATTTCCTATGATAAATTCAATAATTGCCCTATCCAATTGCTAATTCAATGCTTCATTTTTTATTTCTTTCATGTTATTAAAATTTAGTCCTCAAATTATTCAATATTGATAATAAATGCACGGCTTAAACCTTAAAATGAGCACTTGAGCATATTTTATAAATGATTATGTAGGACAATTATAACTTGGTATCTTTTTATTGCTTTGTGTACATTAAAACTGAGCGAGCTTTGTGCTTTTCTTCATTTGTGAGTATTTATACATTACTCTTTCCTTTTTGAAAATGTTAAATTTGTCGATAATCTCACTATTCTTTCCGTGATCGTTCATTAATTGAGTTCATATATGAAATGTGTTACTTGATCATGATTTTCAAAGTTGTTTTGACCCGAGAATAACGTAAAATTTAAGAAATGATCATAGGACCTCTTTGTTATATTACCCATATTAACCTTTACCTCACCTTGTACGTTTTCCCTCGTTAACCCCTTTGAGCCTAAAAGTAGTCTTTCGTTTCATTACCCAAAATCCCATAACCAACTGCATATTGGTGTTATAAACCATATATATCACCTTCCATACCTTTGTTTGGAATGATACTTGGGATTGAGTAATGTTCATGTTATGTGGTTGAAATTAAGCACATGAGAGTGAAAAAGTGAAGAAAAAATGAAGTGAAAAAGAAAAGAGAAAGCGAAAAAAAAGCAAAAGAAAAGATAAGAAAACAAAAAAGAAAGTATTTCCATTTTGTACATAGTGTTCAATAACCTTTATTACTCTCCAATTTCATATCTAATGCTTGTTATGTAAATCATATTACAATTTTTAAATTACTCGCCATTTTCCATTATCCCGAGTATTTCATCCCCAAACACCTTTGAATCCGTACATATTCCTTTATTTCATAATCTCAAACCCAAACCTACATTACAACCCTATACAAGTCCTATGCGATATTAAGGTTAATGTAATTAAAAAGTTTAAATAATTGCGACAATCAGTGAAAATGAATTTCACCTCTCTAATGGTGATATTCTTTCATTGAGATTGCAAAGTTTTTATTTTATATATAGCGTTCTTTATTGATGACATTTGTGTCGCCTAGTTTCCATTTATATTTTCTCATTATGCCCGCATGTCGCGTGTGTTACACCATATTTCGAGTGCTTATATTTATTGAGTGTAATATTCGGAGAAGATTGAGTGGAAGCATGCTCTAATGTTTATCCGGGCTATAGGCGTTTTTATCGAATCAAATCTTTTTGCATGTGCATGCACACCACTCACATTTGAGGTTTAAATTCCATATAGTTATTCTTTTAATGTTAATAGTGTTGGACTATTGGGCAAAAGTCTCTTTTTCTTTGTTAATAATATGTTGAAATTCTTTGTTATTGTTGATCTTGGCATATTGGTTAGGCATATTTTGAGGAAATTTGATATTTATGGGTTTCATACTTGAAAACCCTCACAGGACAACACTCGCCCACTAGGGTAACCTAGGGACGACTTATTGCATATGCTGAATGCAATCGTTCGCCCACGAAAGTGGCATTTTTATATTTTATGCTTATATACGTCTTGTATCGCCATCTCTTGGACTTGTTTTGTTTTGTTTTATCACTAGAGACTAGAAATATCTAAGTTAGGGTGTGTCATACGTCACGAATATTGTATATTATCACCCATTTTGCTTATGCATTGTAGTACAATTATGTCCGTTAATTCTTGTATTTACGCTCATATACTGTATAACCTTGGGTTTCGATATATATATATATATATATATATATATATATATATATATATATATATGTGTGTGTGTGTGTGTGTGTGTGTGTGTGTGTGTGTATGTGTGTGTGTTGCAAGGCTTATTTGAGTTTTTGTAGGTATTGAAATGCTTAACGATGCAATTGGTGATATTCGTGAAGTTTTCAATGTAGGACGCAACTTCAGGGGCATTTTAGTCATTTCAGCATTCGAGCTTTGTGCCCGAACTTTTCACGAAAGTTTTATCCCTTTGATTCGTCTTAGCGTGGATTCCAATGGTTCATCAGTCTGGTTCCTAACGATCATGTTATGACCATTTTCTTAGGGAACTCCTTCTTGGTTATTAAGACAAATCATTTTCTTTTATTTTGCCTTTATTTCTTTTACCACTTACTATATAAGTGGATTTTTGTTATATTTGCAGACATCTTTCAATATATTCTATTTTCTTATTTTACATCTTCTTTTGTCATGTTTTTAGTACTTACGTTAGAGAAAAGGGTTCTTGGAGGGGATTTTGGGTTTTTGCTTCTCTTTCTCCTAGGGCTTACCCACTTTGATTTGTAAGAACACTATTCATCTTCTTCCTCTTTAATCGAAGCTTACATTGTTTTTTTCTTGCTTTGTAACCTAGATTTAATTTCTTTCATTTATTTTGTCTCATTTAATTAATGCCATTTAACATACTTTGCAGGTAACTTAATATAGGTTGAGATTGTTAAACTCACATGGGTTAATTAGTTGCTATGCTATGGTATGATGGGTCTAGGGTAGTTTTAATGAGTTAATTGTTCCTTGTGTTACACTTGGAAGATTTAACGGGGTATATCACGTATGCTCCGTATTTACGACATTTCATATGTAATTCCAGGAATATTCGTTGACACCAAACTCGAATTAAGCGTTTATGAGAATTTAGAGGGTGATAACTCTAGGTTTAATTAATTGTCCAAATGTGATTAATCTTGTTAGCGCTTTTATGTTCATGTAACCATTTTTGCCATTTTGCCCGTGTGAGAAGACGATTCTCAACCTATAGGTTTACTCATTTTGTTAATCTAAGTTTAAATACATGTCTAGTTTAATGATTCGCTCACATATCATCTTTTACATGTGACACCCCGCCTATTTTAATTCTCGGTGATCAATTCATTATTAAATTAAATAAGAATCATTAATGGTTTCATTCTTAGCATCACTGTCGAAGTCATATTTATTTTACTAATACCCTAATGCCCCAGTGTCAAAATTTTAGTCTTTTTATTAGCAGGCAAATAAATTTAAGACAATAACTCACATTCACCATTCCAGATAACATATCAATAAATGATAAATCAACAAGATAAATAAATGTGCCTGGAAAAAACTCTCTAGACTGAAATCCAAATACAATCATCCATAATATAAAACCAAATCCGATACTAGAAATAAAGTAAAAGTACAAAGTCTCTCAAATAATTACTAGCTGAAGATGGGCGGCATACCCGACTGAGACCACTAAATCATGGGAAAAAATTGATAGAACTGGAAGCGTTTACTACCGATGTCTTGCAACATCCATAACAGCTGCATCATGTCAAATATGAATGAACATATAAGCCTGGTGTCCCAGTGGCAGGGCACCTAAAAGGTTTTTAGAAAAATAGATTCGCAACAGGTCAGAGCCCGAGTAAAAACAGTATGAAAATATTTGCAAGTATTTAAAATGAAGTAAGAGCAAATATTATATACATGTTAGCTTCACGTTCCCTCACTTGATATCCTCACCTCTCAACTATTGTGCGCGCCTAACGCATCCTTCTAATCCAACCTAGTTACGGTACCTCGACTAACTAGTCTGAACAAACACTTTACCGGTATACTAACTCGTTGTGCCCACTCGTATTGCCCATACAAGACGTTACAAAATACCCAAGTTCCGTGATCCAGTAAAATTCACCAATTAAGTATTAAGACCCCATATACTTAGATTACTTTACATATCACTATCTAATTTATCTACTAAAGTACACACAGTAGGATTTATCACTCGTATATAAATAAACACCACACTAGTATTATATACGAATATAGAATCCTAGGTGGAGACCTGCGATGCGAGCATACTCTGCTATCTAGTCCTAGTACATCATGTACTAAGTAAAGGACTTCTAGTTCGAAATCACTCTCGAATCATAGATACACAATTCACATAATTTGGAGGAGAACATAGTTCTAGGCCTTTGGGATATGCACACACCTAACACACCAAAATGATCGCTCACACTATCATAAACACAACTAGTGCTCAGCCCTAAGTTCTATATTCTGAGGTACAAGTCTAAAATCCCCTCAATAATCACATCAGGATAAGACCATCCACGACATGGAACCTCCCGTGATGGCAGGTAGTGTAGGCATGCTCACATATATAAGGAATCATGCAATAGGTATTAGTACAACCTATACAAATATATCATTAGGAAAACACACAACCTAACATACCCCATACGTAGTATAACTCTCGAATATCCTACATGTCATCAATTTATCATTATACTTCTCATTGTATATTTTCGAGTATTCCCCCACTAATGAATGCAAACCAATTATCATTTATGTTGTTTCAGTAGGTAATTCACTCAATCTCTACCGGTCTAATTCATAAGTTTGCTCCTTGTCCGTAACTCATTCTCATTCTCCCGAATTCCTTACATTATTAATTTCGTTGATTAGTTTTAGCCCTAAATCCCCCTCGTATGGTTAAGTCTCAAGTCTAACATTCGCCTATTGGTAATCAAGATATCCCTAAATATATTTTTAAGTCACTTAGAAAGTTTACTTGATCATTCCCCACGAGTTCTACATAAAACAAATAAGCATGTCAAAAATCTTAGAAACCGAATCGATTCGGCCTTTGCCCGAATCGATTCGACCAAGGAGTCGAATTGATTCGATGTAGCAGGTATCGTCTTCTTCCCTTAACAATTTTCAAACCTCCATTACACAGTCCCAAACTCCCAACCAAATATACCTCACATCATACTAACATATAAAAACGATTTCTAAATGTGATTGAATCATTAAATCATCAAGGAAACCATTTAAACCAATTTAATTCAACATTAAACTCCAAAACCCCTAGATAATCATTTTATTCAAAAACCTTAACAAGAACCCAAATTTCTTCACATGTTCATCATACTAATTCATCAGATTCGTTCTATATGCATAAAGGGATTAAACTTATCTGGATTCCTACTCAAGAATATGAATTAAACCTTCCAACTTAAGGACAACATTTAAACTTAATCGTTCTACATGTATAATAGGAGTTATTATACGCAAATTCCACTAGTGTAAGGTACTGCTCCCAAGCCCCCCTTAAAATCAAGGATACACATCCGTAGGATATATTCCAACATATGGTTCGTCCTCTCTGTCTTCCTATCTGTTTACGGGTGATAGGTCATACTCAATCGCAACTCAGTACTCATGGTTTCCTGAATACTCTCCCAGAAATGAGACACCAACATCTTGTCCCTATCGGACACAATATAAAGTGGCACCCCATGAAATATCACTATCTTAGTGATGAAAATCTGGGCACACTGTCCCGTAGTGTAACCCATCTGAACTGAAAGAAAGTGGGATACCTGGGTCAACCAATCCAATATCACCAAAATGGAATCATGACCCCTCTTTGAATTAGGCAACCCAGTAATAAAATCCATGGAAATGCTCTCCCATTTCCTCATCGAAATTCGTAATGGTTGTAGAACCCCTACTCACTTCTGTTGGTCCACCTTCACCAGCGGACAAGTGGTACACCTCGAGACAAAATCTTCCATGTCTCTCTTTATCTCTCTCTTATCCCCTCCAAGATATACCGCAAATCGTGACCCGTGCGACTCATCTATCATCCCGTGTTGCAAGTCCTCCCTCTCTAGGACAATCAATCTACTGTTGAAGCGTCAGCCTCCCTCGGAACTCATGGAGTAAGATTTTACTCCCCCGGCTAAAATTTATTTGATCCAATTCTGATAAAACGAATCCACTGCCTGGGCCTATACCACCCTCGTGACAATCTGGGGGCTAACGTTCATAACCGACATAAATGATCTGTCCACTGAATCCTGATGTCCTAGCTCCTTCCATTTTACCTTCCAAACTTCAACTACATCCCCTAATAGCCTACAGCTCATTGCTCTGCTACCACGTTAGCCTTCCCCAGGTGATACAAATGTCAAACTAATAATCTTTCACAAATTTCATCCACTCACGCTGATGTATATTCAACTCTCTCTAACTGAACAAGTACTGTAGTGACTTACGATTTGTGAATAGGCAAAATCTATCCCCTAAAAGGTAATGTCCCAGAATTTGTAGCGCAAACACGACTACTTCTAACTCTAAGTCATGGACGGGGTAATTCCTCTAGTGAGGCATAAGGTCGCGAGAAGCATAAGTTATAGCTTGATCCTTCTACTGTAGCACACCCCCAAGTCCCTGTTGGGATGCGTCAGTAAAAATAAGGTACTCCACTCCTGTCCTGTGCATATAAAGCACGGGTGCTGAAGTCAACTTATCTTTCATCTCATCGAATGATAACTGACAAGCGTCATCCCAGATAAATGGTACCCCTTTGCGAGTCAAGTTAGTCAACGAACCCATAATATTAAAAAAATCACCGAATAAACCGTCTGTAGTACCCAACTAAGCCCAATAAACAACGAACCTCTGTCGGTGTCATGAGTTATCCCCATTCCCTCACCACTGACACCTTACTCGGATCTGCTAATATCCCTCTGTCAGATACTATATGCCCCAATAACTGTACCTCATGTAGTCAAAATTTGCATTTTTCAAACTTAGCATACAACTGATGCTCGCACAATATTTGTGAAACCCGATGCAGATGCTCACCATGCTCCTCCTCAGTATGAGAATAAACTAGGATGTCATCAATAGAGATAATGAAAAACTGATCCAAGAACTCTCTGAACACCCTATTCATCAAGTCCAAGAACACAACTGGCGCATTGGTTATCCCAAATGGCATAACTCAAAACTCGTAAGACCTGTATCTCTCCAGAAAGGCAGTCTTAGATACGTTATGTTCCCATATGCACAACTGGTGATATCCCGACCTTAGGTCTTTCTTAAAGATGTAGGCGACTCCTCTCAACTGGTTTAATAAGTCATCGATTCGTAGTAACAAATATTTATTCCGTATTATGACTTTATTCAACTCCCTATAATCCACACACATGCATAAATATCCATCCTTATTCTACAAAAACAACACTAGGGAACCTCAAGGCGGGGTACTCCTATAAATAATGCGCTGCCCCAAAAGATGCTCGATCTGGTCCCGTAGCTCCCTCATCTCTATAGGAGCCATATAGTAAGGCGCACGAGCTATCGACCGAGTTCTCGACGCTTAATTAATAATAAAATCTATCTCTCAATGGGGCAGTAATCCTGGTATCTCCTTAAATACGTCGGTGAACTTGTACAATCAAATCTAGGGAAATATCTACCTCCAAAGAGGTCTCCTTATCTATATAGTATAAATGAGTCGACGATCATCCTTCAGGATGAGGCATTGTTGCTAAAAATATCTATTGACCCGAAATACGATGCTCCTACTATAACAACCAATCATGGCCCTATACATTGCTAGCGAATCCATACCAATAATGGCGACATACTCGGACATATCTAACACAAGAATATCGGCGGGAAAAATAAATCTCCCAGTATATATATTCACACCTCGATAAATAAAGAAGATAGGTTTCCCGCTACCTAATGGTGAGTCTACACACGTGACTGTACTATCTGCCGTGTCTAACAATCCTGCGACTCGTGCAAGTATAGTGGCTATGAATGAGTGTGAAACCCCAGTGTCAAATAAAATACAACCCGACGTCCCATGTATAAGAAATGTACCCTCAACTGCAGGTGGAGCCTGTGGAGTTGCAACCTGGTGGACGTTATACACACGCCCATACTGTAACTGTCCCTACTGAGGTGGGGCCACTGGAGTGACTAATACTGAAGGCAATGCTGGTACTGGTGCTGGTGTAGGGAGGGTGGTGGGAAAAATAGGCCTTTGGGCTTATGGCGCCCTGCTACAGCTAAACTCTACTCTTATCAGAGCAATCCTAACGCTTGTGGCCATTCTTACCACATATGAAACATCTACCCATGAAATTTCCTCCCCTCTAGCCGTGATGACCTCGTCTAGCAGGCCATTGCCACCTCTCCCTTGGACCTGCTGGCCCGACTAGACCGGCTGGCCCTATTGACCCTAATGGTTATGCATGAGTCCATCCTGTCCCTGCCTATAATCTTCTAAATGAAAATGCTTAGCATCATCCCCCTGGTGGGAACCCTGCTCACTCTACGTCGGCTGACTTTTAGTCGATTGTGCCCCCACTGGCACTGCTACCCCCTATCCTGTCCTGGTAGATAGAATCTCCTAAGCGCTTACTTCCTTTCACATGGAAGTGGTGGTCCTGACAGTGCAATAAAGAGACATTCAATACATCTATATATATCTTCAAAGCAGGATTACCCAAGTAAGACCATCCACAAACAACTGTATCCTCTTATCCTCCATACTCACCTCTTTGGGAACAAAGTTTTCCATTCTAGAAAATTCCTCCTCATACTCCGCTACTGTCCTCCCTTCCTATGAAACGTCTAAGAATTTCCACCTGATCACTGTCTGAATGGAGGATGGGAAGTACTTGCGGTCGAATCGCTCCCAAAACACCTGAATCATCATGGTGTATCTCTCATGTACGATGGTAATGGACTCCCACCACTGCAAGGTTGCCCCAACTATCTTAAAGATAGATAGTATCTTCATTTGTAAATCAATTCACTTATACATCCTCAAGTGCTGTGGATATCCTTCTTCCACTGGCACGTTGCAACTACATCGGAGCTCCCCTGAAACTTGGGAGGGTGAGCCTTCTTGAAGGCATCCCTGGCTCGCTCCCAGACAGAAGGAAATGAGTGCACCAGATCTGGAGCCACAACCTAAAGATGGAGTGGAACCTGTGATGCCTGCTAAGAAAAAGTAGTCAAAGCTGCATTTACCTCATGTGCCACAATGGTGGCAACCTCAGCAGCGTTCATAGCCTTGGTGCCTAAGCTGGTTGCGGTTCGACCTGGGCATCTGGGGTGGCTCGTGGCGTGCGTCTGGAAGTATCTGAAAAGAAAAAGAATTTCCAAAAGTACACAATTCAATATATCTCATAATAGTTAAAGACGTAAATGCATAATCATGAATACAACAATCCTAATAATAAGCCTCTACATCAAAGAACGCTACCCTAGAAATATAATAAGTTCGTACAGATCCTAAGGACACTAGAACCTGATGCTCTGATACCATCTATAACACCCCCTATTCTAATACCGAGTGATAAGTCCATTATTAATTTAAACAAGAATCATTAATGGTTTCATTCTTAGCATCACTGTCGAAATCCAATTTATTTTACTAATAAGCTAATGGCCCCGTATCAAAATTTTAATCTTTTTATTAACAACAAATAAATTTTAAAAAATAACTCACATTCACCATTCCAGCCAACATTCTAATAAATGATAAATCAACAAGATAAATAAATATGCCCGGAATAAACTCTACAGACCGAAATCCAAATAGAGTCATCCATAATATAATACTAAATTCAATATTGAAAATAAAGTAAAAGTACAAAGTCTCTGAAATAACTACTAGCTGAAGATGGGAGACATGCCCTACTGAGATCACTAAATGATGGAAAAGAACTGATAGAAGTGGAAGCATAATTATTGAGATCCTACAACTTCCACAGCAGCTGCAGCATGTTAAATATGAATGAACTCCTAAGTTTGGCATCCTTGTGTCTGGGCACCTAAAAGGTTTTTACAAAAATAGATTTGCAACAGGTCAGAGCCCAAGTAAAAACAGTTTGAAAATATTTGCAAGTATTTAAAATGAAGTAAGAGAAAATATTATATAGATGTTAGCTTCACGTGCCCTCACTTAAGATTCCCACCTCTCAACTATTGTGCACGCCTAACGTATCCTTATAATCCAAACTAATAATGCTACCCTACCTAACTAGTCTGAACGAACACTCTATCAGTATATTAACTCGTTGTGCCCACTCGTATTTCCCATGCACGACGTTACCAATTACCCAAGTCCTGTTATTTTGTGAAGTTCACCAATTCAGTAATAAGATCCCACATACTTAGATTACTTTAGATATCACTATTTAATTTATATACTAAAGTACACACAGTAGTATTTATCACTCGTATATAAATATACACCACACTAGTATTATATACAAATATATCATCCCCAGGTGGATAACTACGATGCGTACATACTCTGCTATCTAGTCTTGGTACATCACGTACTAAGTAAAGGACTTCTAGTTCAGAATCAGTCTCGAACCATAGATATAAATTCACATAATTGGGAGGAGAACATAGTTTTAAGTCTTTGAGCTATGCACACATCTAACATACCCAAATGACCAGTCACACTATCATAAACACAAGTAGTGCTCAGTCTTAAGTTTTATGTTCTGACCTACAAGTCTAAAATCCCCCCAATAGGCACAACATGATAAGATCATCCACGATGAGAAACCTCCCGTGATAGCTGGTAGCGTAGGCATGTTCACATATATAAGAAATCATATAATAGGTATTCACACAACCTATACACAAATATCATTAGTCATACAGACAACCTAACATATCCCGTACGTAGTATAACTCTCGAATATCCTACGTGTCATCAATTTGTCATTATACTTTTCATCGTATATTCTCGAGTATTCCCTCACTACTCAAAGTGTGCCCATTATTAGTTATGTTATTTCAGTAGGTAATTCACTCAATCTCTTCTGGTCTAAGTCATAAGTTTGCTCCCCGTCCGTAACTCATTTTCATTCTTCTAAATTCCTTACTTTATTAATTTCGTCGATTATTTTTAGCCCCAAATCCCCCTTGTATGGCAAAGTCTCAATTCTAACATTGGCTCATTAGTAATCAGGATGTCCCCAAATATATTTTTATTTTACCCGATCGTTCCCCACGAATTCTACATAAAAAGAAAAAAATGCCTAAAGTCTGGGAAACCGAATCGATTCGGCCTTGCCCCGAATTGATTCTCTTTCCGAATCAATTCGACCAAGGATCCGAATCAATTCATTATAGCAGGTATCGTCTTCTCCCCTTAACAATTATGGGTTTCACAGTTTTTAACACTCCAAAACCTCCATTATGCAGTCCCAAACTCAAAACCAAATATACCCAACATCATACTAACATATACAAACGATTTCTAACGTGATTGAATCATTAAATCATCAAGGAAACTATTTAAACCAATTTAATTCAACATTAAACTCCAAGAGCCATAGATAATCGTTTTTATTAAAGAACCTCAACAAGAACCCAAATTGCTTCACATGTTTATCATACTAATTCATCAGATTCGTTCTATATGCATAAAGGGATTAAACTTATCATGATTTCTACCCAAGAACATGAATTAAACCTTCCAAATTAAAGCCAACATTTACATGTTCATGAGATTATTCACCATACACTAACATGGATGGTATCTGTATTCAAAAATTCGCAAGATAAATTCTTGCCTCAATTAGTAGGTCTAAATCTTTGCAAAATAATGGTGGGATTTCATTTCTCTTCTTTCGATCTACATTCCGATGGTGATGGTGGTGATGGTGGTGGTGTAAGAATGGTGTGGAAGGCATTAGAACTCCCCTAGAACTCTTCTCCTTCCTCCTACGGTGGCCTCTCTTAGGTTTTGTAACTGTTAATCCTAACTTCCTCAACACATATACTGATATACACATATAAAATTCGTAGGTCTCTTTTCTCTAAAAATCCAAAAGACCAAAATATCCTTCCGGGGTGCCGATTTGGCTTAAAAATGCACCAAAAAACAATCCAAAGCCACGAGTACACTTTTCTGACTATTTCGACCATTCTGGACACACATGTGCACTTGAAATGACCTTTTGAGTTATCGATAATGAAATTACATTTTATCTCATAAAATTAAGTCCTGACATGCGCGTCCCAACTAAATTATCGTAACCACTGTATTTCTCAGCCACGACAATCATAATACTTTCTTATTAATTTATTACTCATTCACTAACTAATATTCAATATAAATAAATATTAATCCTTGTCACACTAATTAATATTTATTTAAATTCAATTAAATTCCCATTTTAATTTAATTAATCCAAACATGAAAATCATTAAAATTACGGGGCGTTACATATTTTTCCCTAATAATGGAATTTCATCCCGATATTTGGAAAAAGTGAATACCTATAGAAATAACTCTAGATATTTTCCGTGCATCTCATTCTCGTGCTCCCAAGTAGATCCATCGGCATTATGATGCCCCCACCGAACATGTACAAGTGGAACTACCTTCGACCTCAATCTCCTCTCACTATGGTTTAGGATAATAACTGGACTCTCCTCGTATGAAATATCGGGAAGCAAATCAATATCCTCCAATTCAATGTGAGTGCGAGCTAACTTATCACGGAGATATCACCTCAGCGAAGAAATGTGAAATACATCATAAAATCTGATGCAAGTGCTCTGCAACCCGAGTCTATATGCCATCGGCCCAATACGCTCAATAATAGGGAATGGTCCCACATACCTTGGTTCTAACTTTCCTTTCTTCCCGAACCTCATTATCCCCTTCATATGAGATACACATAGAAATACTTGGTCCCGCACATTAAACTCTAGGAAGAACCACTTGGCATCGACATAACTCTTCTGTCTATCCTGAGCTATTCGTATACGACTCCGAATCAACTCGATTTTGGCCGAAGTATCCTGTATCAACTCTGATCTGAGTAGCCTATTGTCCCCTACCTCCAACCAACGAGAAGGCGAACGACAATATCTACCATACAACACCTTAAATGGTGCCATGCCAATCGTAAACTTATAGGAGTTATTATACGCAAACTCCATCAGTGGAAGGTACTGCTTAGCCCCCCCCCCCCCTAAATTCAAGGATACACAGCCGTAGCATATCTTCCAACATCTGGTTCGTCCTCTCTATTTGGCCGTCCATCTGCGGGTGATAGGTCATACTCAATCAGAACTCGGTACCCATGGCCTCCTGAAAACTCTCCCAGAAATGAGACACGAAGATCTTATCCCTGTCGGACACAATATCAAGTGGATCCCTATAAAATCTCCCTATCTCAATGATGAAAATATGGGCACACTAATCCGTCTGAATTGGTAGAAAGTGGGTTACCTTGGTCAACCAATTCACTATCACCCAAATGGAATCATGACCCCTCTGTGAATGAGGCAACCCGGTAATAAAATCTATGGAAATGCTCTCCCATTTCCACATCGGAATCCCTAATAGCTGCAGAACCCATGCTTGCTTTTGGTGGTCCACCTAACCAGTTGACAAGTGGTACACCTGGAGATAAACTCTGTAATGTCTCTCTTCATACCGCTCCACTAATACTGTCATCTCATATCTTGGTACATCTTATCTCCTCCAGGATGTACCGCAAATCCTGACCCGTGTGATTCATACTTCACCGAATGTAGCAAGTCCTCCCTCTCTGGGACTATTAATCTCTCGTTGAAGCGTAAGCCTCCCTCTGAACTCACGGAGTATGATTCTGTTCCCCCAGCTAAAAGTTATCTGATCCAATCTTGGCAAAACGAATCCGCTGCCTGGGCCTGAACCACCCTCGTGACAATTTGGGGTGGGGGGCGACGGTCATAATCGACATGAGTGATTTGACCACTGAATCTTGATGTCCCATATCATTCCATTTTGCCTTCCAAACTTCAACTACATCCCTCACTGGCCTACAGCTCAATGCGTTTGTTACCACGTTAACCTTCCCCGAGTGATACTGGATGCCAAACTGATAATCTTTCACAAATTCCAGCCACCTACACTGATGCATATTCAACTCTCTCTGAGTAAACAAGTACAATAGTGACTTATGATCTGTGAATAGGCAAAAATCTCTCCCCCAAAAGGTAATGTCTCAAAATCTGTAGCGTAAACACGACTGCTGCTAACTTCAAGTTGTGGGTGGGGTAATTCCTCTCGTAAGACTTAATCTTACGGGAAGCATAAGTTATAGCCTGATCCTCCAACTGTGCACACCCCCAAGTCCCTGTTGGGACACGTTAGTAAAGATAAGGTACTTCATTCTTGTCCTAGGCAAAATTAGCACGGGTGCTAAAGTCAACTTCTCTTTCAGCTCATTGAATTCCAACTGACAAGCATCATCCCAGATAAATGGTACCCCTTTGCGAGTCAAGTTAGTCAACGGACCCGTAATATTCTAAAATCCCTGAATAAACCGTCTGTAGTACCCGTCTAACCCCAAGAAACTGCGCACCTCTATCGGTGTCGTGGGCTGTCCCCACTCCCTCACTACTGAAACCTTACTCGAATCCACTTATATCCCCCTCTCAAATACTATATGCCCCAATAATTGTACCTCACGTAGTCAAAATTCATAATTTTTAAACTTAGCGTACAACTGATGATCTCACAATGTCTGTAAAACTCGACGTAGATGCTCACCATGATCCTCTTCAGTCTGAGAATAAAATAGAATGTCATCAATAAAGATAATGATAAACTGATCCAAGAACTCTCTGAATACTCTATTCATCAAGTCCATGAACACAACTGGCGCATTGGTTAACCCAAATGGCATAACTCGAAACTCGTCAGAAAGGCAGTCTTGGATACATGCTGTTCCCAGATGCGCAACTGGTGATATTTCGACCTTAAGTATTTCTTAAAGAAGTAGGGGGATCTTCTCAACTGGTTTAATAAGTCATCGATTCAGGGCAACATATACTTATTCCGTTTTGTGACTTTATTCAACTCCCTATAATCCATACGCATGCGTAAATATCCATCCTTTTTCTTAAAAAACAACATTGGGGAACCCCAAGGTGGGGTACTCCTACGAGTAACACCCTACCCCAAAAGCTGCTCGATCTGGTACTGTAGCTCCCTCATCTCCATAGGAGCCATATGGTAAGGCACACAAGCTATTGACCGAGTGATCGGTGTTAAATTAATAACAAAATCTATCTTTCGGATGGGCGAAAATTCTAATATCTCCTGAAATACGTCGACGAACTAGCACAATCAATTCTAGGGAAATAATTACCTCTTGAGTGGTATCCGCATTTATATGGTATATGTCACACCCCAAAACCCAAATTCCCTACTAATCATTTATTGTTGGAATAATTAGATCATAATCCTGAGCTCATTGGATATATGATCCATTCATCAATATTTTCCTACATAATGTGCATAATGAACATAATATTATTCTTATACCATACAAAAAATCAATATCAGAGTCATAATTAAGCGGACATACGATACTATGATTAACTATGATCAACTAAATCCATACTAAATCAATATATACAATGTGTGAATATATAAAAATCTTCAGTGTGACAACGATAAAATCCCCATTTTTAAACCCCAGCTCTCTCCAACGGTGCAACTCTCAAAGTTACCGATCATATGGTATCCTATCTGGCAGCGTACTAACCTGAAATTGTTAAAATATAAACCATAAGCATTAAGCTTAGTGAGGTACTCCTTCCCTACAATGAAATAATAATTCTATATCGAATATATGGATATAAAATCCGAACAATCCTGCCCATTGGCAATAACAAATCCTGGATCATAAGATCCAAATAATTTTGGCTATTGGCAATAACAAATCCTCGAACATGAGTTCCAATAAATCCTTGTCATAAGACAAATCGAATCATTATCCAATTCCAATCCTGGATCATAAGATCCAAACAAATCTTGGATCATAAGACCCAAACAATCCTGGATATTTGAATATCCAAAAAAATCCTGAATACTGAAATATTCAAACAAATTCTGCTCTTAGAGCTATATTCATATATCTGTATATATGAAACAATCATAAGTACACTCACCTTGACAGTTTAACTGGCTTTTCCCTTGCCTTTATTCGGTACTTGTTCAATCAGCTCTTCTTTCGTTCCTATCATTATTACAATATTAGTATCATCATAAGAATATTAATAGTCCAAAGAATAACTTCAACATAACTCAATTCATAAGCATCATATGATTTAATTCAAATCATTCATTATAAATGAAGTCCCATCTAGACTCAGGTTCTGATATCTAACATATTCAAATTATAGCCCAAAACTTCTTTAATTATTCTTGGTAGTCCAATCCTTATCATATTAGGTTTCCAACACAAGAGACGACACAACATTATGAGT
The DNA here is from genome assembly GCA_949130495.1 of Sambucus nigra. Classification (NCBI taxonomy): domain Eukaryota; kingdom Viridiplantae; phylum Streptophyta; class Magnoliopsida; order Dipsacales; family Adoxaceae; genus Sambucus; species Sambucus nigra. The sequence continues at coordinate 54,313,008 of OX422214.1, forward strand.
TTCCTAGAGCAAGATATGGCCATTTCTTTGCCACATAGCAAATCCGCTCTATAGGCTCATCTATTGTTCAATCATCTTCCAAGAATTTTCATAATTTTTATACATCATAACTTTATATGATATTTCATCCAATTTCAGAAAACATATTTAATAACACAAGATTAAAATTTCATAATTTTCAGGGTTCATTTGCTATGTCAAGCAAAACATCAAACATATGCTATGCATATTTACTCTTTTGGGGCAGATTTCATACCCGAACTTCAAACCATCACCCAAGATTCAATTCTTGGTATTTTTACTTAATTTTCGGATATGATATACATATATGAGTCTATTGTAATCTTCAATTGGAATAAATCAATTTCAGTAAGTATACAAAAATATATGATAGTTTTAATACACAAGGTTTCTAAACAAAGCAATTTCAAGGGATTACACATTCAAGTTTGCTTAAACATGCATCAATCCATGAGTACACATCAAGACATGGAATTTCAGTAAAAAATGATTATTTATATCATTTAAATCAGCAATACAAAAAAAATCAAACAAGATTTATGGATGGAATTACCTTAGGGGCTTTTACGTAATTTTCTATGATTTTTTCTGAATGTTTCTCCTCACTTTCTTCTTCCTAACCCTCACAATTGTTTTTCCTCAACCTAAAACTCTTCAAAACCGAATTTACTGAAGAAAAGAGGATATCTCAAGGGTTTAAGTCGGCCAAACCAACCTCCACCTCCAATCAATCAAAATATAACATGTGGCATTATATAAAATAAAATATCATTTAAGGCTAAATGACTACTTTACCCCCTGTTCGTAAAAAGACAATATCTTCCCACTCGGATGTCCGTTCGATGAACCGTTTGTTGTGTTAAAAACCTAACTCATATATATACAAATATCTAATGTATACCTCAAGTCAATTGTTATGTCATAAAGGTCAAAACTAGTCTTAAACATGAACATTCCTACCGAAAGGTTCAAAATTTCACATTTGTAACTAATTCGATATTTCATGTTTTATGAAGGTAGGATTAGACTAAACATAATGAATTAACATTATATATACTAATAACATATTATCCATATCACATAATCTAATCATGATTTAAACATAATTTATCATAATTATATTTGGGTTGTCACAATTCTCCCCATGTTAGGAAATTTTGTCCCTGAAATTGACATACCTTGGTTATCTGAATCAAACAAATATGGATAACGCATCTTCATGCTATCCTCACTCTCCCATGTAGATTTTTCCATGTAATTCCTTCTCCACACAACTTTCACAAGTGGGATCACTTTTGATCTCAATATTTTTTCTTTCCTATCGACGATTGCAAGTGGTTCTTCCACATAGCTCAAATCTTCTTTCAACGCAATAGGTTGTTCGACCAATACGTGTGAAGGATCTGCTACATACTTCCTCAACATAGAAATATGGAAAACATCATGTAATTGTTCTAGCTCCTGTGGTAACGCTAACTTGTAGGCAACCATCCCGACTTTCTCAAGAATTTCATAAGGTCCAATGTAGCGTGGACTTAATTTACCTTTCTTTTCAAACCTCATAACTCCTTTCCATGGTGATATCCAAAGAAACACGTAATCCCCCTTCTGAAATTCTAAATCTTTTCGTCGCTTATCCGCATAACTTTTCTGTCTGCTTTGAGCCGTTCTCATTCTATCTTGACTAATCTTCACTTTTTCAGTGGTGACTTCAATCAACTCTGGACCCTCTATCTTCCTTTCACCAACTTCACCCCAGCATATGGGTGTACGACACCGTCTACCATACAACTCTTCATATGGTGCCATACCAATAGTAGATTGAAAACTATTGTTATATGCAAATTCTATCAAAGGCAAATATTCATCCCAATTTCCTTTAAAATCAAGAACACAAGCTCTAAGCATATCTTCCAAAATCTATATTATCCTTTTAGGCTGCCCATCTGTCCTAGGATGAAAGATGTACTAAACTTCAAGTTAGTACCCAAAGCATACTACAAGCTATCCCAAAATCTGGATGTAAAAGTTGGGTCCCTATCTGAAACAATAGATACTAGTGCTCTATGCAATCTAATAATTTCATTAACATACAATCTAGCATACCTATCAACTGTATACGTAGTTTTGACTGCTAGAAAATGAGCGGACTTGGTCAATCTATCCACCACTACCCAAATCGAATCTGACCCCTTCTGACATCGAGGAAGTCCAACCACAAAATCCATCGTTACATGATCCCATTTCCATTACGGTATTGGCAATGGCTGAAGTAGACCAGTAGGTTTCTGATGCTCCACTTTCACTTGCTGACATATAAGGCACCAAGCAACAAAATCAGCTATTTCCTTCTTCATATTATTCCACTAATAATGCTCCTTTAAATCCCTATACATTTTAGTACTACCAGGATGCATAGTATAAATGGAATTATGAGCCTCATCTAAAATTTCCTCTTTCAATCCACCCACATTAGGCACAAATAACCGCTGCTTATATAACAAAGTGTCATCATTCACAATACAAAAATCTTCAGACTTACCATCTCGAACATCTTGTCGTTTCTTCTCAAGAAAAGGATCTTGACTTTGCAAATCATGAATACGGGTAGCTAATAAAGGCCTCATGCTTACATGAGCAAAGAACCTGTCCCCATCGGCTAGCTTTAATTCTACTCCCATCAATCTCAACTCCATGATGTGGGAAACTCTAGCACACCGAATACAAGATAACCTCCCTGAAACCTTTCTACTCAGAGCATCTGCAACTACATTTGCCTTCCCTGGGTGGTAGTGAATTGTACAATCATAGTCTTTAATTAACTCCATCCATCACCTCTACCTAAAATTCAACTCCTTTTGAGTAAATAAATACTTAGGGCTTTGATGGTCAGTAAAAATTTCACATACCTCACCATACAAATAACGACGCCAGAATTTGAAAGCAAACACAATAGCAGCAAGTTCCAAATCATGTGTAGGATAATTACGTTCATGTGTACGCAACTGCCTGAAGTATAATCAATAACCTTACCATGCTACATAAAAACACAACCCAACCCCTGGTGTGAAGCGTCGGTATAAATAACGAAACCATTTCCACCATGTGGAATAGTAAGAACAGGTGCAGTTACCAACCACTTTTTCAATTCATCAAAATTATTTTTGCAATCAGAATTCCATTCAAACTTAACATCTTTTCGGGTTAGTTTAATCATTGTCAAGGAAATCGAAGAAAATCCCTTAACAAACCTTCTATAATACCCAAATAAACCCAGAAAACTCCTCACCTCAGTCACGTTATTGGGCCTCTCCCATTTTATAATAGCTTCTACCTTTTTAGGATCAACACATATACCATCTCCAAAAACAACATGGCCTAAAAATACAACTTATGATTGCCGAAATTCACACTTGCTAAACTTGGCATACAACGTCTTATCTTTCAACATATTCAAAATAGTTATGAGATGCTTTTCATGTTCAACCATATCACGTGAATAAATAAGAATATGATCAATAAAAACTATCACAAATGAATCAACAAAAGGATGAAGTACCCGGTTCATAAGATCCATAAATACAGCTGGAGCATTATTCACCCCAAAAGGCATCACCAAAAATTTAAAATGACCATACCAAGTACGAAAAGCAGTTTTAAAAATATCACTTCCCTTGACCCTCAACTGATGATAATCCGATCGTAAGTCTATTTTTGAAAACACTTTAGCACCCTATAATTGATCAAACAAATCATCTATACGAGGTAAAGGGTATTTGTTCTTAATTGTAGATTTATTTAGTTGACTATAATCAATACACAAACGCATGGTACCATCTTTCTTCTTCACAAATAAAACTGGTGCACCCCGTGGAGATACACTAGGTTGTATGAACCCCCTATCAAGTAAATCCTGCAAGTGAATCTTGAGTTCTTTCAACTCAGCAGGTGCCATTCTATACGGTGCAATAGAAATAGGGGTTGTCCCCGATGCTAATTCAATACTAAATTCAACTTCTCTTTCTGGAGGTAACCCTGGCAACTCACTAGGAAACACTTCAGGAAAGTCCCGTACAATAGGAACATCGTCTAATTGTAAAGCCCCCTTCCTAGTGTCAAGAACATATGCAATAAACCCCTCACAACCCTTACTCAATAATTTCCTCATCTGAATAGCAGAAATGATGCAACTGGGAACAATTTTCCTTTCCCCCAAAAATTTAAATTCAGGCTCACCAGGCATATTAAAAACAACTTCCTTATAGAAATAATCCATAGATGCATGATATTTAGATAACCAATCCATTCCTAGAATTATATCAAAATCAGAAATATCCAATGGAAGTAGATCTATAACTGTATCTCTAGTCCCCACAGTCAAAACACAATCACGAAAAACATATTCAGCTACAATCATATCCCCCATAGGCATATAAATACCCAACCCCACATCTAAACGAGTACATGATCTATTCAGGTGTACAACAAAAGCATAGGACACAAAAGAATGTGTGGAACCAGGATCAATCAAAACATAAGCACTTCTATCAGTAACAAGAAGTGTACCTATCACCACATCTGGAGTAATCTGAGCTTATTTCATTATAAAAACTCATCCACCTAGACTGGAACTACTAGCTTGTCTTCTGCCCATACTTTTCACTACATTGCCTAGAGATAACACTCTGCTTGCTACTTCACTATGTGCTGCTGGAGTCTGTGCCAACTACGGACAATTCTTCTTAATATTCCCCACTTGATGACAATGATAGCATTCCAATCCCTTAAGCTTAGGACACTCAGATTTATAATGCCCTTCCTTTTTATAAAAGAAACATGTAACAACTCTCGTCGGTGCCTCACCCTTTCCTGACCTCCTAACCAGACTAGAAGATTCTCCACCCCTAGTATCTCTGCCAAATCTCCCCAGACCTCTACCACTATCTCCACCACCTCTCTGAAATTTATGAGGTTCCATCTTAACACTTACACCCTCACCTCCCTTAGACTGAAATGCATCAAATCGACTTTTCTTAAAACTCTCTCTACTCGCCACCCCTTGATTTATTTGCTTTTCTGCTATCGTGGCTTTGTTTACCAGAGAAGCATAATCTTCTAACTCATAAGTGGCCACTCTATTCTGAATAGGCCAAATCAATCCATCTTGACACTTACTACATTTATCTTCTTCATTTTCCACATACTTAGTAGCAAATCTAGATAAAGCAGTAAATTTAGCCTCATACCCCCTCACAGACATTTTTCCTTAGGTCAAATTTATAAATTCCCTCAGCTTCTCCCTCCTATAAACTTTAGGGAAATACTTTACATATAAAGCTTTAATAAATTCAGCCCAAGTAATAACATCAGTACCTTCCATCCTGGGTACCAAATGGTTGCTGGCTTCCCACTAATATTTGGCCTCTCCTTTCAGCTTAAACACAGCTAGATTCACTTTCTAGTTATCTGGAACCTTCATAACTGCAAAGATAATTTCTATATCCCTGACCCACATCTCATCTTCTGTAGGTTCAACTGACCTTGAATATTCTGGGGGATTTAACTTCAAAAACTTCTCATGCATGGAATCTTTCATTTCCTTCCTTGCTTCTTTCTCAATCATGGCCACAGTCTTTGATTCTAGATATCTAGCCTGTTGTTCTGCCATTTGCGCCATATTTCTTTCTTGTTGCTCTGCCATCCTCATCATTACATGTGCCATTATCTGAATCTCTGTAGGTTGTTCATTCTCTCTGGCCCTTCCAGCAACACTCTACTCTTCTTCAGTATTGTCTTTACAAGAAGCTACTCCCTCTTCTCTATGTTGTCCATTCCCAGGGTTCCATCTGGAATTATCTGTAATACAATAATGTTATAACAACCAATATAAACAGTTTATAATACTAATTCATAAATCTCAAATCAACCCAATAACTGCCATCTAATCGTCACACACATCCAGAATTAATAACCACGCTCTGATACCACTAATTGTCACACCCCAAAACCCAAATTCCCTACTAATCATTTATTATTGGAATAATTAGATCATAATCTTGATCCCATCGAAAATATGATTCATTCATCAATATTTTCTTACATAATGTGCATAATGAATATAATATTATTCTTATACCATACAAAAAATAAATATCAGAGTCATAATTAAGCGGACATACAATACTGTGATTAACTATGATCAACTCAATCCATACTAAATCAATATATACAATGTGTGAGTATATTAAAATCTTCAGTGTGATAATGATAAAATCCCCCTTTTTAAACCCCAGCTCCTCTCCAACGGTGCAACTCTCAAAGTTACCGGTCATATGGTATCCTAGCTGGCAGCGTACGAACCTAAAATTGTTAAAATATAAACCATAAGCATTAAGCTTAGTGAGGTACTCCTCCCCTACAATGAAATAATAATTCTATATCGAATATATGGATATAAAATTCGAACAATCCTTCCCATTGGCAATAAAAAACCTTGGATCATAAGATCCAAATAATTTTGGCTATTGGCAATAACAAATCCTGGAACATGAGTTCCCACAAATCCTTATCATATGACAAATCAAATTATTGGATCTTTGTCCAATTCCAATCCTGGATCATAAGACCCAAACAAATCCTGGATCATAAGACCCAAACAATCCTGTATATTTGAATATCCAAACAAATCCTGAATACCGAAGTATTCAAACAAATTCTGCTCTTAGAGCTATATTCATATATCTGTATATATGAAATAATCATAAGTACTCTCACCTTGACAGTTTAACTGGCTTTTCCCTTACCTTTATCCGGTACTTGTTCAATCATATCTTCTTCCCTTCCTATCATTATTACAATATTTGTATCATCATAAGAATATTAATAGTCCAAAGAATAACTTCAACATAACTCAATTCATAAGCATCATATGATTCAATTCAAATCATTCATTATAAACGAAGTCCCATCTAGACTCAGGTTTTGATATCTAACATATTCAAATTACAGCCCAAACCTTCTATAATTCTTATTGGTAATCCAATCCTTATCATATTAGGTTTCCAACACAAAAGACAACACATCATTATGAGTTTCCTTGAGCAAGATATGCCCATTTCTTTAACACATAGCAAATCCGCCCTATAGGCTCATCTATTGTTCAATCATCTTCCAAGAATTTTCATAATCTTTATACATCATAACTTTCTATGATATTTCACCCAATTTTAGAAAACATATTTAATAACACAAGATTAAAATTTCATAATTTTCAGGGTTCATTTTCTATGTCAAGCAAAACATCAAACATATGGTATGCATATTTACTCTTTTGGGGAAGATTTCATACCCGAACTTCAAACCATCACCCAAGATTCAATTCTTGGTATTTTTACTTAATTTTCGGATATGATATACATATATGAGTCTATTGTAATCTCCAATTCGAATCAATCAATTTCAGTAAGTATACAAAAATATATGATAGTTTTAATACACAAGGTTTCTAAACAAAGCAATTTCAAGGGATTACACATTCAAGTTTGCTTCAACATGCATCAATCCATGAGTACACATAAAGACATGGAATTTCAGTAAAAAATGATTATTTATATCATTTAAATCAGTAATACAAAAAAAATCAAACAAGATTTATGGATGGAATTACCTTAGGGGCTTTTACGTAATTTTCTATGAATTTTTCTGAATGTTTCTCCTCACTTTCTTCTTCCTAACCCTCACAATTGTTTTTCCTCAACCTAAAACTCTTCCAAACCGAATTTGCTGAAGAAAAGAGGATATCTCAAGGGTTGAAGTCGTCCAAACCAACCTCCACCTCCAACCAATCAAAATATAACATGTGGCATTATATAAAATAAAATATCATTTAAGGCTAAATGACTACTTTACCCCCTGTTCGTAAAAAGACAATATCTTCCCACTCGGATGTCCGTTCGATAAACCGTTTGTTGTGTTAAAAACCTAACTCATATATCTACAAATATCTAATGTATACCTCAAGTTAATTGTTATGTCATGAAGGTCAAAACTAGTCTTAAACATGAACATTCCTACCGAAAGCTTCATAATTTCACATTTGTAACTAATTCGATATTTCATGTTTTATGAAGGTAGGATTAGACTAAACATAATGACTTAACATTATATATAATAATAACATATTATCCATATCACATAATCTAATCATGATTTAAACATAATTTATCATAATTATATTTGGGTTGTCACAGTATAAATGAGTCGAAGATCCTCCTTCGGGACGAGGCATCGCTACTAAAAATATCTCTTGACCAGAAATCGCAAATACGATGCTCCTACTATAACAGTCAATCATGGACCTATACGCTGCTAGCCCATCCATACCAATAATGGCGTCATACTCCAACATATCTAACACAAGCATATAGATGGGAAAAATAAGTCTCCTAATATCTATACTCAAACCCCGAAAAATAAAGAAGATAAATGTACCGCTACCCATTGGTGAGTCTACACACGTGACTATACTATCTGTCGTGTTTAAAAATCCTACGACTTGTGTAAATCCTGCAACATGTGTAACTTCCCCTGCTGAGGTGGGGCCGCTGAAGTGACTGGTACTGCAGGCAATGCTGGTAATGGTGATGGTACTGGGAGGGCGGCGAAAAAAATAGGCCTCTGGGGCTCCTGACGAGCGCTTTCCTGTTACAGAAATCTGCACTTATCAGAGCAATCCTAACGGTTGTGGCCATTCTTACCACAAATGAAAAAACTACATATGAAATTTCCCCCCTCTTGTCATGATGGCTTCGGCCATGCTGGCCACTACCACCTCTCCCTTGTACCTACTGGCCCTACTGAAAATGCTGTTGGCCCGGTTGGCCCTACTGACCATGATGGCGATGCTTGAGTCCACCCTGTCTCTGCCTGTAATCTCCTGAACGAAAACACTTAGTAGCATCCCCCTAGTGGGAACTCTACTCACTCTGCCTCGGCTGACTCTGAGTCGATTGTGCCCCATTAGCACTGCTATCCCCAGCATTGCCCTGTTGGTTGGACTCTCTCGAGCACTTGCTTCCTTTCACATGGAAGTGGTGGTCCCGACAGTGTAATAAAATGACATTCAATACATCCGTATATGTCTTCAAAGCGATATTACCCAACAAATGCTGTCGGATTCTCCAAGTAAGACCATCCACAAATAGATGTATGCTGTTTTCCTCCGTACTCACCCCTTTGGGAATAATGTTTTCAATTCTAGTAAATTCTTCCTCATACTTCTCTATTATCCTCCCTTCCTGTGAAGCGTCTAAGAAATTTCACCTCATCTCTGTCTGAATGGACGATGGGAAGTACTTACGATCGAATCGCTCCCAGAACTCCTAAATCGTCATAGTGTCTCTCTCCTTTACGGTGGTAATGGACTCCCACCACTAAAGGGCTTCCCCTATTAGCTTAAAGGTAGTTATTATTTGCCTCTATACATCAGTGCATTCATACATTCGCAAGTTCCGCTAGATATCCTTCTTCCATTGGCACGCTGTAACTACATCGAAGCTCCCTTGAAACTTGAGAGGATGATCCTTCTGGAAGGCATATTTGACTCGCTCCCAGGCAGAAGAAAGCGAGTGCATAAAATCTGGAGCCACAACCTGAGGTTGAGGTGGTACCTGTGGTTCCTGCTGAGTAAAAGTAGTCAAAGCCGCATCTAGGGTGGCTCGTGGTGCACATATGGGAGGCATCTGAAACGAAAAATAATTTCCATAAGTCCACAATTCAATATATCTCAAAATAGCTGAAGAAGTAAATGCATAATCATGCATACAACAATCCTAATAGTAGGGCTCTCTATCAAAGAATTCTACGTTGGAAAAGTAACAAGTTCGCACATATCCTAAGGACACTAAAACCTGATGATCGGATACCATCTATGACACCCCGCCTATTATAATATCGGGTGATCAGTCCATTATTAAATCAAACGAGAATCATTAATGGTTTCATTCTTAGCATCACTGTCAAAATCCAATTTATTTGTCTAATAACCTAATGGCCCAGTGTCAAAATTTTAATCTCTTTATTAACAGACGAATAAATTTAAAATAATAACTCACATTCACCATTGAAGCCAACATACTAATAAGTGATAAATCAATAAGATAAATAAATGTGTCGGGAATAAACTCTCGAGACTGAAATCCAAATACAATCATCTATAATATAAAACCAAATCCAATACTGAAAATAAAGTAAAATTATAAAGTCGCTGAAATAACTACTAGCTGAAGATATGTGACATGCCCGACTGAGAGCACTAAATGATGAAAAAGATCTGATAGAAGTGGAAGCGTCTATTATTGAGGTCCTGCAACTTCCACAACAATTACAGCACGTTAAATATGAATAAACTCCTAAGCCCGACATCCTTGTGGCCGGGAACCTAAAAGTTTTTCACAAAAATAGATTTGCAAGAGGTTTGAGCCCGAGTAAAAAAAGTTTGAAAATATTTTCAAGTATTTAAAATGCAGTAAGACCAAATATTATATACATGTTAGCTTCACGTGCCCTCACTTGAGATCCTCACCTCTCAACTATTATGCACGCCTAACGTCTCCTTCTAATCCGACCTAGTTACGCTATCCCACCTACCTAGTCTGAACGAACACTCTACCAGTATAATAACTCGTTGTGTCCACTCGTATTGCCCATACAATACATTACCAATTACCCAAGTTACGTTATCCAGTAACGTTCACCAATTAAGTATTAAGATCCCACATACTTAGATTACTTTAGATATCATTATCTAATTTATTTAGTAAAGTACACGCAATAGGATTTATCAGATGTATATAAATATACACCACACTAGTATTATATATGAATATATCATCCCTAGGTGGAGCCTTGGGATGTGTGCATACTCTGCTATCTAGTCCCGATACATCACGTACTAAGTAAATGACTTCTGGTTCGAAATCACTCTAGGACCATAGATACACAATTCACATAATTTAAAGGCGAACATAGTTATAGGGCTTTGAGCTATGCACATAGCTAACTCACCCAATTTATCGGTCACACTATCATAAACACAAGTAGTGCTCAACCCTAAGTTCTATGTTCTAAGGTACAATTATAAAATCCCCCCAATAGGCACATTAGGATAAGACCATCCACGATGTGGAACCTCCCATGATAGTAGGTAGCGTAGGCATGTTCATATAAATAAGGAATCATACAATAGGCATTCACACAACCTATATACATATATCATTAGGCATACACACAACCTAACATACCCCGTACGTAGTATAACTCTCGAATATCCTACGTATTATTAATTTATCATTATACTTCTCATCGTATATATTTTTGGGTATTCCCCCACTACTCAAAGTGTGTCAATTATCATTTCGGTTATTTCAGTAGGTAATTCACTCAATCTCTACTGGTCTAAGTCATAAGTTTGCTCCCCGCCCGTAACTCATTCTCATTCTCCCAAATTCCTTACTTTATTATTTTTGTCGATTAGTTTTAGCCCTAAATCCCCCTCGCATGGCTAAGTCACAATTCTAACATTGGCCTACTGGTAATCAAGATATCCCCAAATATATTTTAGAGTCACTTAGAAAATTTACTCGATCGTTCCCCATGAGTTTTACATAAAAAGAAAAAAAAATGTCAACAAATTGGGAAATCGAATCGATTTGGCCTTGGCCCTAATCGATTCACTTTTTGAATCAATTCGTCTAAGGAGACGAATCGATTCGCTGTAGAGGGTATCATCTTCTTCCCTTAACAGTTACGGGTTTCACCATTTTTAACACTTCAAACCTCCATTACATAGTCCCAAACTCCCAACCAAATATACCCAACTTCATATTAACATATACAAATGATTTCTAACGTGATTGAATCTTTAAATCATCAGGGAAACCATTTTAACCAATTTAATTCAACATTAAACTCCAAAATCCCTAGATAATCATTTTTGTTCAGGAACCTCAACAAGAACTCAAATTTCTTCACATTTTTGTCATACTAGTTCATCAGATTCGTCCTACATGCATAAAGAGATTAAACCTACCATGATTCCTACCCAAGAACATGAATTAAACCTTCCATTTTAAGGCTAATAATCACATATGAATGAGATTATTTGTCCTACACTAATATGGATGGTATATGTACTAAAAAATTTGCAAGATAAATACTTGACTCAATTAGTAGGTATGAATCTCTGCAAAATAATAGTGGGATTACGTTCCTCTTCTTCCGATCTGCACTCCGGTGGAGGTGGTGGTGCAAGAATGGTGTGGAAGGCCTTAGAACTCCCCTAGAACTCTTCTCCTTCCTCCTCTGGTGGCCTCTCTTAGGTTTTTTAACCGTTAACCCTAACTTCCTCAAGTCATATACTGATATACACATATAAAATTCGTAGTTCTCTTTTCTCTTAAAATCCAAAAGACCAAAATACCCCTTCGGGGTGCCAATTTTGCCTAAAAATGCTTGGGGGCCCAATCCAAACCCTCAAGTACACTTTTCTAACTATTTCGACCCATTCGGACACACTGGCACAATCAAACCGACCATTTTCATGATTTATAATGAAATTTTATCTCATAAAATTAAGTTCCGACACGACTGATACGTGCGTCCCGACTAAATTACCGTAACTGCCGTATTTCTCACTCACGACAATTATAATACTTTCTTACCAATTTATTACTCATTCAATAAGTTCTATTCAATATAAATAAATATTAACCCTTGTCTCCACTAATTGATGTTTATTTTAATCCGGATTAAATTCCCATTTTAAGTTAATTAATCCCAATATAAAAATCATTAAAATTACGGGGTGTTGCATTACACTTTTATTTGAGAAGTATTAAATTCATAGATTTCTAACAACTAGTCTCTGTGGATTTGATACATGGATTGGCCGCTATACTCCTGTAAAGAGTGTAGTAAATAGTTTAGAATTTTGTATTGAGGAGGTGAAACGAATTCAACGATTGGCGTACAAACACTGTGCTACTTTCACCCTTAATCACCTTACTTTAAGGATATAGATTTAGATATCCAATAAATTCAAGTGTGAATGCTTAGACCTTCAGATCCTTCCTAAGACTACATGGAAAATATTTTGAAACACAAATGGGTTAGAGCCTGAAAGCTGCCAGAAATAACTATATTACTTAACATTATTAAATGCGACTCATTTACGCCTCATGTCGTCCCCCCGACACTCATACTAATTATGCCTCATCATTCATCTAAAATGGAACGGTTCTAACTATCAGTATCCATCCTAACCTTAATATAATAAGGCTACCATCCAATAAACCCATTACATAATACCCATACAAAATATACATATACAAACCTCTACCGAAGCTACCAATTAATACATACTAAGAGTGTCATGCTCAATATATCCTAACTCCCGACCAAAATAAACTATGTTTGTGTGACATATCACGAATGGAATTGATATAATGAACCCCCACAAACACTACTGTCTAACAAAATTATTCGCTAGAATCAATGGTATGAAACTCCCTGAGCAAATACCCATAATACCAAGATTATTTGTAACAACCTGTATATGTTAACATTAGGGTTGATCACTTTCGAACATTAAAATATAAAATTTGTAAAAATAATTTAAATATCCTTCCCAGCATATATGAAAATAAATTAAACAAGTAACAATATAGGAATACAATATGATAAAACCTCAAATACATAACTTACAAGATTCATCATCAACTCAGATAGAGTGATAGATGTCTCTACAAATACACCACCAACCTCAAAGTATGCCAACACAAAGTCTAACTCCAAAATCCCACTCAAATGAAATATACAAGCCAATGTCTTACCTGAATAATGCATTCCAATTAAGTCCATAATACTCAACTTGCACAATAAAAATAAAAGATAGTACATTAAGGAAGTAACCTATGTCATTCTCGAACAATGATGATGACTTGAACAAGGATAGTTGATTTATGCTAGCATGGGAGAGAGCATACACATGCAGACCATTACTAGCACTTGAAAGGTTACCACAGATAAAGCGAGTCAAAACCAAGAAAGTTACCAAAGATACGGAATTCAAAAGAAGTTATATATACAAGTGATATATCCACAATTTTTTAGCCTATAACGATAACCAACCATGTTTTATAGAACCTCATAGTCTATTTTAATTAACTCATTACTTTCAATAATTAATTAATCGCTTAATTAATTCAACTATAAGGTACATGCGCCCCTTCTCCCCAACCATTTCAAGAACATGAGGTACACACACATAAAACTGTCACATGTCCAAACGTCACTTGTTATTTGCATATTCAAAAATATAAACAAATCGTGTGACACACAAGTAAATTCCATCACACAATCGGTCACCACCTGATATTCGCATGGATGAAACTATACTCATAATTAAACCATGTGTTTCAACAAATAAACATACCATCCAATCCACATATCGTCACGCCGATCGAGAACCACCTCGTGATAGTGTGGTTTGGATGCACCCATATTCACATTCATTATCTCCTTTAAAATTTGTAACATTATCGCTTCATTACCGTTCCGTATTTCACATTTAGTTTATCATAACATTATTCAATTCAAATTTCCCTACACCTTGGGTCATTCTAATCTAGTTCCTAAATCAAACGTTATGGTACTCCATTAACTTCTAAAGGGGTTATCGAACCACTCACGAGGATGTATATAGCATGGGACTACTCATAAATTTAGGTATTAAATAAAAATATGTGTTAATTAAAGGTTATGAAGCCATTACTACTACTCGTCTCTAAACTCCATACGTGGAATGCCTCATAAATTAAATTCAAATAAGTAACCCCCTAATACACTTTCGTCTAGATATAGTAGTCGTTAATTCATTTTACTTAGTTAAGTATTTATTATTGTGAATTTAATTATGGATTAAGCACATTAAACAATCAATATCCATTTCTAACAGTATCCGTCCAACATAAACCTACAACAACCACAAATGAATAAGCCAACAATGTTTATCCCATAATCCTTCTAATACAACTACACAATTATTGAATTTCCAACAACATAATGAAAGTAATCAAAAGTTTAAATTATTTTCATATGTAATTAGGTTCAATTCCAAATTTGCAAGAGTATAAGTCAATTAAAGGGGATTCTAATTGTAATTAAAGATTATAAACATGGGGTTATTCAATATAAATGCATTTACATAGGGAATTAAACTCTAATTATTACATAATATACTTTGAATTATATTGATTGGGAATTTATTCTCATGGGAACTACTCTTAGAGCAAAAGGTACAACCATGTTTAGCACATGCATTTTTAATACTAATTAAACCCAAATTAAGTCTTAATTACTAACCATACATTTAAATCAGCATGAGTCTAATGTTAAATCTCAAACCCTAATATGCAAGTCTATTAGTTCGTGGTTAAATTTCACATCTCCTACATCAATTTGGGCTAGATTCCAATCTACAACATGTTTCATAGTTCAGTTTCATCAAAATAGGATGACATCATAATAAAGCTCAAAACCCTAATGTTACCAACCCATTTTAAGCCTAAAATTATAGATGAGGTGAAATTAGCAAATGTATATATAAAAGGAGAGGTGTAGTTTAGTAGTTTGCATCAAGGATGAATAGGGAACTTGATTTAAATTGAACAGATGAAGTCTTGAAAATTTAGCCTTGAATCCCTCTTGAAAACTTCTTAAAAATTTTAACTAATTGCTTTGAAATATCACTTTTAAATCCCCATTTGAAAAGACTTGAAAGTCTCTTTGATTTGAGTAGTGGAAGAAGGTTGCGTGGAGAAGGGTTTGGATTGCATTTATGTTTTTTGTGAACAGGGTGGGTTAAAATGATGGATCATGGATACATTAAACACATTATTTACCCGATATAATTGGTCTAAAAGTGCTAAATGATACATAAGCATACCTATCCAATTCGTGATCATAAATGACCTAATGTACCATGGGGACAACTCCCCCTTCTTCCCAAAACACCTTTCATAGTTGACACCTTGAGAATCAACTGATTCCCCACATGAAACTGCACGTTCTTCCTCTATAAATATGTATAAATATTCTACCTACTATGGGTTATCTTGATCCATTACCAAATCATCTTACTCTTCTCAGTCATCTCTTGAACGTACTCGGGTCCATAGGAGCTATAATCTTTGAGGTCTAACCAATATATGTGTGATCTACATGGTTACTAATACAACGTCTCATACGGTTCAATATCGATCAACATATGATAATTGTTCTTAAAAGAGAATCCCATCAAGGGAAAATGCAGCTCCCCACTACCTTAAAAATCTAAAGCGTATGCTCGAAGCATATCCTCCAAAATCTGGTTCACCCACTCTGTTTTCCCATTTATTTGAGGATGTTAAGACATACTGAAGTGTAACCTCATCCCCATAACCTTATAAAAGCTCACCCAAAACTGAGATGTTAAAGTCGAATCCCTATCCGAGATGATTGACAAAGGTACCCCGTGAAACCAAATAATCTTTGACTCATACAATTGTGCATACTACTCTGTTATGAAGATTGTGCGTGGAAATAAGAAATGTGCAACCTTTGTTAATAAGTCCACTGTAAACTAAATGGAGTCATGATGCCTGGGCATCAACGAACCTATGATGAAGTCCATCACCATGTCGTACCACTTCCACTTGGTAATGGGTAAGGACTGAAGTGTACCCAATGGCCCCTGGTGATCCATCTTGTCCGTCTAACATGTACTGCACTGGGACACAAATGTATCAACGTCACGCTTCATATATTCACACTAATAATATCTCCACATTTCCGTGTAAATCTTATCCCCATTGAGATACATTTAAAACTTAAATTCACGGGCCTTATAAATGACGACCCAAAGTAACTCTTCATTTGAAGTTACCACTAACCTCCCATCGTACATCTTACCACTATCAGAAACAATGGAGCAAAGAGGTACACTTATACATCACGAATATTGCATATTTGCGCCCTTTATCTTTATGCATTCTAGCACTTTTACATTCTTAATGTCTATATTTATGCTCGTTAACTAAATAACCTCGGATTTGGACATATATATGTTATTCAGGGGTTAATTGTGCTTTTGTAGGTATTGGAATGCTAAAAGTGAGGTTCGGTTGCATTTCAGAGAAGTTTCATCGTCGAAAGCTACTTCAAGGGAAATATGATATTTTCAAACTCACTATTTTGTATGGAATGAAGTTACCAACATGTATATCATCAAATTATCTTTTCGTGGCCACTGACCGTGCGTCATTCTGACTCCGAATGAGGAAGTTATGGCCATTTTCGGAAGGTTTCATTTTTTTCTTCTACTTCAAGGGCATTTTGGTAATTTCAAACTTTATAATTTGGAGGGTTTCAAAACAGAATCATGTAGAGAATTGAATTAGCTTCGCGTCGGTTCTGACCACACATCATTTCGATTCCGTATGAGGGAGTTATGACCATTTTCGTGCAATGCGTCAAAATTGGTTCAGAGAGAAAAAGAGGGCTGTCAACAACCCAAGGCAAATCCCAAAACTGCAATTGACTGGTTCCAAACATGAGGTTGACCGAGCCCATCAGATATGGATGAAAAATGACTTATTTTGGGTTTTTGACTTGGTTTTGTTGGGGGTTTGTTTTGGGGTATTAATAGAATGTTGTAGGGTTTTATTTAAAGGATATAATTCATTTAGGCTAGTTTTTAGGTGATATTTTTGAGAGCTTCTCTCTCCTAGGGTTCCATCCCATTTTGTATGTAAGTTGCTACTATTCATCTTCTTCCTCTTTAATAAAGATTCCATTATTTATTTCTTGTGTTGTTAACTAGTTTACAAGCTTTGATAATTAGTGTTACTTGTTTTAATTTACTTCCTTGCTTCAAATACATGTCTTTCACCATGCTTTTTAGCTAATTTAGTTTAGGTTGTTTTGGATTGAACTCACCTAGGGTTGATGCGTTGCTTTGCTTTGGTGATGGAGTTTTACGTGTTTATGTCGAGTGGGTTGTCCTAGTTATTACGCCTATGAGATTTACCGGTGTATATCACGTATGCGCTATATTTATGACCTTGCGTGTGTAATTTCCAGGGTATTTGTTGATGTCAAAATCTTATTAGACTTTTATTCAAATATAGGCGTGTGACAACTTTGGGTTTAATTAACTGTCGAAATGAGACCCAGTCTTAATAACTCGTCGACCCATTTAACCATTTTATACTAATTAACTCTAGGTGAGGGATATCCGGCGCAACCTATAGTTTTTATTCTCTTTGTTAATCTTTTCCTTTCTTTATCTTTTATTTTGTCAGCAATTATCTTTTACACTTTTATTTTAGGAATATTAAACCAATTAAATTCTAGCAACTTGTCTTTGTGGATTCGATACTTGGAATGGCTGCTATACTCCCTTAAAAGAGTGTAGTCATAGTTTAAGTTTTTGTATAGAGTTGGTGAGCAGAATATAACACAACTGGCGCGTAGGTGATGCTTGCGCTGTGGCGAAAACCCATGTTTATCAAATGGTGCCGTGGCGAAAACCCATGTTTTTGTATAGAGTTGGTGAGCCGGGGATGAGTTTGTTTTAGAATTTATTTGATTTAGTATGTTGTAGTATTTTTTTTCTTTTTGTATTTTTTGCCTAACATTTTTGCAGGACTTCTACATTTGAGCGCCAAGAACCGCTTGAATTTCTTGCGCGCATCATTTTGTGGATTTCGCCACTTCGAGCCTTCTTTGGGGTAAGCATGTATTATTCCAATCCTTTCGGTAATCATTATGACAATTCTCAAAATCCCTGCAAACCTTTGAATTTTGATGAATACTTAGTGTCCCAAAAAATTACGAATTCAAAAATGACTTTGGGCGAGTATTACAAAAGTCAAGCTTTGGAGTTCGTGTAGTTTGAGGAGGATGATAATGATTTTGGGCCTCTAATTCCTTATAATAGGAATTTTGAAACAAATTGCAATAGTTTTCAAAATTCTTATAATAATGAGTTTGAGTATAGTTTCGATAACAATTTTCAAACTTCTCATTTCTAAGAATTCGCACCCCGACCTATGACTTTGGTGAGGGTTTGCTCATGCTTGAGAATTAGATGTATGAAGACCGTTATCGGGAAGAAAATTGTTTGTGGGAGCATGAATTGGATTTATTACTTAAATTCGATGACTATTTTTCTTCCGAAACATTTGAAGTCGAAGAATGTTTTGAACCAAAATGAGGATTTTTTGCCTACTTTGGAACAAACCATTCTTGACTTGGCCCATGGTTTAATAGAGAATGAAAGTGAGGATGAAATGGTTGTAGTATCCATTTGCAATGAAATGGTATCGTCTTTGGATCCCAGAGAAGAAAGCTTCATTGAAAATGACTTCATCTTCTTTGAAATTCCAACTTTTAGTGATGATAACTCATCTCTTGAGTTTGAATTTTTTCCTCACCCTTTTCATTCTCCGTTATCACACCGTCGCAAGTACCCGATGAATCGGTGCCGAACTTTAAAACATTCAACCCTTTCACCGACGTGGAGTACTTGCTCGAGTTGCTTTCCATGAAGGCATCTTTGCCTCATTGTGCGCCCCCTCCCATTCCAATTTCAAAATACTTGGTAGATGATTCAATTTTTCTTGGCCCCCATGTGTATTTGTCACCCATCTTATCCAAATCCCCCATCCTCCCACCAAAATGTTTAATTGGGGATGGTTAATTTCTTACGCCTTACACATGCCTTCCGTTGTTCAAACGGAATTATTATTTTTTGGGAGGCATGCATGATAGGGAGGGTCCGCCGTGGATCTTCCAAAGTCAAATTTTAATTCGGGTGGACCCTCAAAAATTTCAACTGCTAGTGTATAGTTAGTTATAAGTTAAAATTGTAGGTTGTACATAGTTAGTTTTATTTTCCTTATTTTTCTTTTTTCTTACTTTTTGTCTAGTGCAATTAGTTAAGTTTTTGTTATTTGTTTTTATTATGCTTGTTACTAACATGTTTTGTAGAATCATTAGACTTGTACTTTCACGATATCGCTCCATTGTGGGTAATATCACTCTTTTCCTCTCTTTAACTTGGTTCTTAATTCACATTAAGGACAATGTCAAGTTTTAAGTTAGGGGGTGTTGGATATTCTATCCATTCATTGGCAGTCCATGATTTTTTATTATATGTTATTCCCAAGCATGCTTTTCTTGTAAAAATTAAAATTTTCAAAAAGATTTTCTTTCTTTTTTCTCCTTTGTTGGGTGTTTTGCCTTTGTTTTCGATGATAAATTTTAATAAATGCTCGATCCAATAGACAATTCAACGATGCATGTTCTCAATTTTAGAAGTTATTAGACTTTAGTTCTCAATTATTGATATTATGAATAACTTCATGAATTAAACTTTAATCCCATGAGCACATGCACTTTTATTGTTTTATTATTTTATTGATTTGGTTTAAGATTTTTATAACTCGGTAATCTTTTGTTGCATTGTATATACTTACACCGAGTAAGCTTTGTACCTTGCGTCGTTTGTGAGTGCTATACACTACTCTTTCCTCTTTGAAAATGTTACAGTCGTGGTAATGTCTCTATTCTTTCGTTTGATCGTTCATTAATTGAGTTCATTCTTGAAATGTGTTACTTGAGCATGATTTTCAAAGTTTGTTTTGACTTGAGAATTGCATAAATTTTGGGAAATGATCATAGGCCATCTTTGTTATATTACCCAT
The DNA here is from genome assembly GCA_949130495.1 of Sambucus nigra. NCBI lineage: Eukaryota > Viridiplantae > Streptophyta > Magnoliopsida > Dipsacales > Adoxaceae > Sambucus > Sambucus nigra. The sequence goes on from OX422214.1 coordinate 54,333,833, forward strand.
ATTAGCCTTAACCTTACCTTATATGTTTGCCCTCGTCAACCCATTTGAGCCTAAATATTAGCCTTTTATTTCATTGCCAGAATCCTATAACCAACTCCACATAGAAGTTTTAAACCATACATATTACCTTCCATGCCTTTGTTTGGAATGTTGCTTGGGATTGAATGATGTTGTGTAGTGTGGTTGCAATTTGAGAATGAAAAGAGTGAGAAAAGAAAAGAAAGAGATGTGAAAAAAAGAGAAAAAGAGAAAGCAAAAAGCAAAAGAAAACAAAAAAAAAACATGAGAAAAAGAAGAAAAGAAAAAGAAAGAGAAATTTATATATGTTGTGTATAGTGTTCAATAAGCTTTGATTACTCTCCCCATTTGTATATCTAATGCCTTTTAAGGAAGTTGTTTGTCCATTTTTTGATATTGCCCGCATTTTCCCATTATCCCGAGTTTTCATCTCCGAACACTTTGAACCCGTGCATACATATCCTTCGTTTCGTACCCTAGCCTAGCCTACCTTACAATCCTATACAAATTCTATGTGATCTTACGGTGAGTTTAATTTAAAAGTCATAATAGTTTTGATAATCAATGAAAATGAATTTTGCCACCTTTAATGTGCGGTATCTTTCATTGAGATTACAGTTTTTAATTTCCTATATAGCGTTCTTCATTTGTGACATGTGCCATAGTTTCCATTTTCATCTACTCTTATGTCCACATGTCCCGTGTGTTACCTCCATGTTTCGAGTGAATTCATTTGATGAGTGTAATGCTCATGAGGATTGAATATATTCTTTCTTTATTCAGTATACGATTTATTTAAGTTTTTTCCAAATCACACTTTGCATGTGCTCGCTCCCCTCCCACATTTTAAGGCTTCAATTCTATGAGGTGCATTCTATAATGTTAATAATATGGACTTTTGTTTGAATTCGTTCATTGTGCTAATAATGCGTATGAAATCTTTTTCGATATTGTTGGCCTTGTCGCATGTTGGTTTGGGCATATTTTGAGGAAACCATATTATGTTTGTGGGTTTCATCCCTGAAAACCCTCACGAGACGACACTCGTCCACTAGGGTAACCTAAGGATTTAACGGCTTATTGCATATGCTAAATACAATAGTGTTCCTTACAAAAGTGGCAATGATATTTCGATGCATATATACGTTTTGAATTTCGTTCTGTGGACTAGTTTTGTTTGTTTCATCACTAGGGACTAGCCATGTCTAAGTTAGGGGGTGTGATACATCACGAATATTGCATATTTGCGCCTTTATCTTTATGCATTCTAGCACTTTTACATTCTTAATGTCTATATTTATGCTCGTTAACCAAACAACCTCGGATTTGGACATATATATGTTTTTCAGGGGTTAATTGTGCTTTTGTGGGTATTGGAATGCTAAAAGTGAGGTTCGGTTGCATTTTAGAGAAGTTTCATCGTCGAAAGATATTTCAAAAGGCAATATGATCTTTTCAAACTCACTATTTTGTATGGAATGAAGTTATCAACATGTATATCATCAAATTATCTTTCCGTGTCCACTGACCGTGCATCATTCTGACTCCGAATGAGGAAGTTATGGCCATTTTGGAAGGTTTCATTTTTTTCTTCTTCTTTAAGGGAATTTTGGTAATTTCATACTGCATAATTTGGAGGGTTTCAAAACATGTAGATAATTGAATTAGCTTCGCATCGGTTCTGACCACGCATCATTTTGATTTCGTATGAGGGAGTTATGGCCATTTCCGTGCAACGCGTCAAAATTTGTTCGGAGAGGAAAAGGGGTTTGTTAACAGCCCAAGGCAAATCCCAAAACCACGGTCTACTGGTCCCAAACATGAGGCCGATCGGGCACATCAAATATGGAAGAAAAATGACTTATTTTGGGTTTTTGACTTGGTTTTGTTGGGGGTTTGTTTTGGGGTATTAATAGAATGTTGTAGGGTTTTATTTAAAGGATATAATTCATTTAGGCTAGTTTTTAGGTGATATTTTTGAGAGCTTCTCTCTCCTAGGGTTCCATCCCATTTTGTATGTAAGTTGCTACTATTCATCTTCTTCCTCTTTAATAAAGATTCCATTATTTATTTCTTGTGTTGTTAACTAGTTTACAAGCTTTGATAATTAGTTTTACTTGTTCTAATTTACCTCCTTGCTTTAAATACATGTCTTTCACCATGCTTTCTAGCTAATTTAGTCTAGGTTGTGTTGGATTGAACTCACCTAGGGTTGATGCGTTGCTTTGCTTTGGTGATGGAGTTTTACGTGTTTATGTCGAGTGGGTTGTCCTAGTTATTACGCCTAGGAGATTTACCGGTGTATATCACGTATGCGCTATATTTATGACCTTGCGTGCGTAATTTCCCGGGTATTTGTTGATGTCAAAATCTTATTAGACTTTTATTCAAATTTAGGGGTGTGACAACTCTGGGTTTAATTAACTGTCGAAATGAGACCCAGTCTTAATAACTCGTCGACCCATTTAACCATTTTATACTAATTAACTCTAGGTGAGGGATATCCGGCGCAACCTATAATTTTTATTCTCTTTGTTAATTTTAGTTTAAATACACTCGCCTAGTATAATCTTTTCATTTATTTATCTTTGATTTTGTCAGCAAGTATCTTTTACACTTTTATTTTAGGAATATTAAACCAATTAAAGTCTAGCAACTTGTCTTTGTGGATTCGATACCCGGACTGGCCGCTATACCCCCTTAAAAGAGTGTAGTCATAGTTTAAGTTTTTGTATAGAGTTAGTGAGCCGAATATAACACAACTGGCGCGTAGATGATGCTCGCGCCGCGGCGAAAACCCATGTTTATCATACGCTTCTAGCCAAAATCTTCACCACTTTCTCCTTTCACGTCATAACGTCCACTTGTGCTCAGACTATGAATATAATGATATCGAGAGTCACGATGATAATTCTTATAAAAACATTTTCCAACTCACTAATCGCATCGATGGAATCCACACCAGTTAATTGAAAAGAAGATATACTACTGTTCGGTCGTCGACTCGAAGCATCAACCATTACATTAGCCTTCTATGAATGATACTGAATCTTAAATTATTTGTCCTTAATGAACTCAAACTACCGTCGTTGTCTCATGTTCAAGTCCTTTTGCGTGAAAAAATGCTAAAAACATTTGTTATCGCTAAAGAGCTTGAACTTCTCACCCCACAGATAGTGAATCCAAACATTTAGTGCGAAGGCTACCGCTATTAACTCCAAATCATGTGTCGGATAATTAATCTCATGAGGCTTCAACTTTTAACATGAATAGGTAATAAGAAAATCCTCTTACATCAACACCCTACCTAGCTCCTGTATAGAAGCATCAATGCATACAAAATACTCAACCCTACTACTACGTAGAGCTAAAACTAGATTCAGAGTCATCTTCTCCTCGAGAGTGTCGAAGGCATGTCGACACCTTTAGATCCACACAAATTAAATCCTTTTGCTAGTCAAGTCGGGAAATGGTCATACTATCTTCGAGAAACACCAAATAAACCTCATATAGTAATCAAGCAATCCCAAAAAGATATTAACCTTCGTAGGTGTTGTGGTTTGTCCTCAATCTAACAAAATCAACATTTTCTTAGGAGCAACTGATAATCCTAACTCCCAGACTATATGGCCCAAAATGTACACCTCATGCTTCCAAAACACGCACTTCTTAAATTTAATGTATAACTTATTCTCCCGCGATGTCTGAGGCCCAATCCTCAAATGATCGGCATACTCCTCATTGGTCCGTAAATAAATTAAGATGTCATTAAATCCAAGTATAGTTGGAATTCTTGTTCATCAAATCGACGAGAACAGATAGGGCATTAGTCAGCCTAAACGGTATGACAATGAACTCATACAATCCATAACGAATCAATTAGACACTCTTAATTATATCCTCATTCCGTACCCTCAACTGATGGCAACCCAAACACAAATCTATATTTGAGAAGAAAAAAGCACCTTATAACAGATCAAGTAAATCATCAATCCTCGATAAAAGTTACTTGATCATCATTTTATCTTATTCAACTCATAGTAGTCAACACACAATTGGAGTGAAACATCTATCTTATGCACAAAGAGAACCAGAGATCCCCATGGTAAAGTGATAATGAACCCCTGCTCTAATAACTATTTAATCCACTCACTTAACTCTTGAATCTCCAAAGTATCTATCCAATAAGGTGCCTTGCTAATTGACTTATTATTGGGAGTCATGCCAATCATAAAGTCAATATTTAGAGCTGGAGGAAACCTTAGCACCTCCTCAAATACATTAACAAAATACCAAACAATAGATATAAATTCCAAAGGAACGACCGTCTCCTCCTTAGTCTTCTTATGTATAAAGTACATATGTGTCATGGCACCACCTTCCGACCTAGGCATAACCACATTATATATATCCTGACCGGGTATAGTAAAAATAATTTCTCAACCCATACAGTCTATGTGATCCTCGTATTAACAAACCAATCCATACCAAATATCACATCGTAATAATGGGTATCCATAACTAACAAGTCTACCACAAAAAAAACAATCTACCGATGTCTATCCCAACATCATCAGAAATCTCCAAGATGCAAATTGACACACCCAAAAGAGTAGATATCGATAAATCCCTATCACCCAGTCTAGGAAACAAACCATAAGTCTCCATAAAACTACGTGATATAAAATATTGTACATCAATGTAGACAATAATTCTAGCTATGGTGATGTAAATGTAAAATGTATCGTCCACTGCTTGGACCTACCCTTATCCCTCCTATTTGGATTACACAATTTGATATACCATGCCATACCATGCCATACTGAAGTCGGGACTGCTGTGGTACAGCTCGAGGTGCTAAAGTGTCACTATCATCTATGGCCATGACATTAGGAGTTATTGAGGATGATACGATTGATGTTCTGGCAACCGGGTCTTGAAACCTTACTGACCTTACCCCTAATGCTGGACTTATTAAGCCTATTGTGACACCCCGCTTTTTAAAATAAGAGGTGGCCAACCCGATACTCCAATAATTACAGGAATCATCGATGGTCCATTTTTAGCATCAACACATCATAGGTAGTATACGAGATAACCGCCAACTATTTTAGAAAATGGATTTTCAAACTTTATTTGGTAAGTCAATGAAAAACATTTAAACAATCCAATTGAAAAGAAGGTGGATAGAGATAAAGCCAGATAAGGAAACAGAAACTATATACAACAAAATAACCGAATAAGTTGTCGGTTAACAAACATAAACAATTAGGTTACACCGAGTATTAAAGTGCAATATCACATTATATAGTACAAGTACAAAACTGGAGCAACACGCCCGAATGTGTAACCGATCATAACTAGAATACAAAATATGGATGCGTATAAATCCAATATCCCATAACATACGCAAAGTGATACAACTCCGAGACACTGGAATATAAAAGTCAATATGGGCGTCCTTGCGGCGGAACACCTGGTCGAATATAAGATTCATGCAAAACAAAAGATATAAACGGGTTAGGGCCCGGTTTGATATAATCACCATGTGAATAAAGTGTATGACAGTTATGGACAATTAAATAATCATGAATAAGTTTGTTTCGTTCACCATAATTAATGAAATGAAATCCAACTTCTCAATCTAAAAGCATGACCTAATGCAATATCAATAACAATGATCACAATTCAAATATGCCAGAGAATATTAATAATATACTACTTACAGAGATTCCATTTTACACAATTTCATTTCATCGTTCATTTTCTCATTAGGAAATGTATTCAAAGCAATTTATTTCATAAAGTGCTTTGCGACCAATAATATCCCACTTTAGTATGAATAGTTATATTTCACAACATATCATGATTCTAAGACCGTCCTTCCGAGTTTCCCCACTGTACGCGTCCCTAAATAGATATCATCTTCCAGGTCCTATCACCAAGACAACCTGGACATCCTACATCGCATAACGTCGGGAAGCAGCCATATACCTTCGACAGTGAGTCATAACCACACTCGAAATTACCTCACTTCGAGCAATAATCACACAATATAATATAACCGTTCCTATGGTCGAGGACCATATTCACCCCGCATTCACTAGCCAGGGGACTTCACCTCATGCGCGTAACTTCCCCTATGATATCATTTAGAGAGGTGTGTATATATACCATTTATCATTTACAATTTGATCTCATTTTAAAATATACATTACGTTTTATCCGGAGCCATAAGCGTTAAATGTCATAATTATGACCCTCAATGTTTAATTATCTCTCATATAATTCTCCATGAATTAACATTCATTACTCAAACCATACTGTATGATATTACTTTAACCCAATTCTAAAAATCCACATTAAATCTCCCTATTTCCCTTTAGACCTAGATTAACTCATTTCATAAAAGAATCATTTATCTTTATCTAATTTAACTAACTAATTTAATTCCAAATCTAAGCCCCAACTCTCATTTCTACTTAGGTTGTTAAATGCCTTACTATTAGACTCTAATACTCTAGTTTTACTTCATTCAAGAAGGTTCCTAAGTCCCTATCTTAAAAGAAAGAAGCTAGAAGAAACTAAGAATCTAAGGGTGAAAAATAGAGGACCGGTCGACCGGTCATGGGACCGCGATCGACCGCGCCTCTTTGGTTTTTCCTAGAAAGGAAAGCAGTAAGTTCATTTTGGAAGGCCCGGTCGACTGGTCCTGGGACCGTGATCGATCGCGCTCTGAATTTATACTTATCGAAGAGAGCAATATTCCTCCCCCTTAAGGCCCGATCGACCGCGCCTATCAGACCCACGATTATCTCTTCTTTTACAATGCTAACTCCGAAACCTCAACCCTTTATTCCTACAATTCTTTCATTCTCATCATCTAACGACACAACCAAAACCTCTCTACACCACAACAAACTCTCATGACCAACTTAAATCATACAAACAATAAGATCCAAGGGTTAAACATCAATATTTATCAAAACCTACTATTTGTTCTAATTTTCCAACTACACAACTATCACAACAAATTATTCACATTAAATCATATACTAGCAAGTAAGAAACTTGCCTTAAGCTGAAATCTCGAATTCCTTTCCGGTAGAAGCAAGATCAAACCCAATTTCTTCTTTTCTTCTCCTTTCTCTTCTTTTCCCCAAATTCTCTTTCTCTCTAGGTTTAGGAACATATAAGAGGAATAAAAGGATTGGAAGACTTATATCGTGACTTTAGCATCAATTCCCATCTTTAAATGTTAACACACCATTGGAATGACTCATAACTACATAATTAAGTCATAACCTGTCAAAAGTGCCCGGAACTCAAAAATACAATATGGCATATATTTTGACTATCTCGACTATTTCGGGACTAACTGCGCCCTCTAAATTGACATCCGAAATAATATAAATAATATCAAGTTCCAACTTCATTTAAATCATAAATGTCGTTTAAAGCATAATGACACCATGAATCGTAACATAATGCTATTTACAATCACATTACAGTAAATATGCAAAAATTCAGTAAATATTATCTTTTACTTCACTTAGATATTATTTACTCCATCCTCCAATATTTTATATAATTACCTCTCATGACAAATTAATATAAAATCAATTACTCAAAAGTAAGGGTTATTACATACTCCCCCCCCTTATAAGGGAATTTTACCCTCAAAATTAGGCGTACCTTGCAAAAAGAGATGTGGATACTTTTCTCGCATATCATCCTCATGCTCCCACATTGACTCATAGGCATTGTTATGAACCCATTGGAACCGAACTAAGGGCACCACTCTATATCTTAGCCTACGCTCCCCGTGATCTAAGATTTCAACTGGTTGTTCCTCATACGATATATCGGGCTGCAATTCGATATCATCTAAAGGAATTTGCCAATGAGCTCCTTCACACCTTTTGTACTTTTTCAAGGATGAAACATGAAACACATCATGATCCTATTGTAAGTGTTTCGATAAGGCAAGTTGATAAGCTACAGGGCCTACCTTGGCAATAATGGGAAAATAGCCTATGTAACGCGGCGCAAGCTTTTTTTTCTTCCCAAATCGCTTTATACTCTTTATTGGCGAAACTCGCACCAAAACTTGATCTCCAACCTCCAACTCTACATGCCTGCTATTCGCATCAGCATAACTCTTTTGACGATCTTGATCTATTCGAATACGATTATGAATAAGTTCAATCTTCGAAGAAGTATCTTGGATCATTTCAGGTCCAAGAAATTTATTATCCCCTACTTCCAACCAACAAGTAAGTGATCTACACGGTCGGCCATACAATGCTTCATAAGGTGCCATCCCGATAGTGAATTGTTATGAATTATTATAAGAAAATTTGACCAAGGGAAGATATTGTTCCCAACCTCCTTTGAAATCAAGCACACACATTCGAAGCATATCCTCCAACATCTGGTTGACTCTTTCCGTCTGCCCATCTATTTGAGGGTGATAGGAGGTACTCAACTTCAACTCAGCTCCCATAGCTTCTTGAAAACTTTGCCAAAAATGAGAAATAAAAATTTTGTCTCGATCGGAGACTGTATTAATGGGCACCCCATGGAGTCTAACAATCTCCGCGATAAATAGCCGGGCATAACGAGCAATATTGTAGTCTGTACGTACCGGTAAGAAATGTGCCGACTTAGTTAAGCGATCAACGATAACCCAAATGGAATCATGACCACTTTATGACATTGGTAATCCCGTGATGAAATCCATCGATATGCTTTCCCACTTCCATACCGGTATTTCCAAGGGTTGTAACCATCCCGTCGGTCGTTGATGATATACCTTCACCAGTTGACAAGTAGTGCATTGGGAAACAAATTCAGAAATGTCCCGTTTCATACCCTCCCACCAGTATTGATGGCGCATGTATTGGTACATTTTATCCCCACCAGGATGTACTGTAAATTTGGACCCATGAAATTTTGTCATTACGGCCCATTTTAAATCCCCTTCGTTCGGGACAACAAGTCTCCCGTGGAAACGTAACCCACCCTCAGAACTTATAGAGTAGGATTCCACTCCCTTAGTTAACAATTGGTGTATACGGTCCTGACAACTTTTGTCACTTCCTTGAGCTTCCACAACCCGTGCCACTATAGTAGGCATAATGTTCAACACCGACATAAATGCCCTAGTAACAACATCCTCTTGGATAAGTTCCCTCCATTTAGCCTTCCATACCGTGGCTAACTCCCCTTCGGGTTTCCGACTCAACGCATCCGCCACCACATTCGCCTTACCTGGGTGATAATGAATATTAAATTGGTAGTCCTTCACAAACTCTAACCACTGCAGCAAGTTCCAAATCATGAACCGGATAATTCTTCTCATGGGGCTTTAGTTTGCGATAAGCATAAGCAATAGCCCGATGCTCTTTTTATAACACACCTCACAACCCTTACAGATATGCGTCAGTAAAGACCAAATATTACAACCCCGGCCTTGGTAACGCAAGTACTGGAGCAGAAGTCAACTTATCTTTCAGCTCATCAAAAGCAAGTTGACAAGAATCATCCCAAACAAACCTCACCCCCTTCCGAGTCAAATTTATCAAAGGGCTAACAATCTTAGAAAAACCCTTGATAAATCTGCGATAATGTCGGCCAAACCTAGAAGACTGAAAATCTCGGTAGGTGTCGTGGGCTGACCCCATTCCCTCACCGCAATAACTTTAGTCGGGTCTATCGAAATACCCTCAATGGTAACAATGTGGCCCAAAAACTGTACTTCCTGTAGCCAAAAACCACACTTCTCAAACTTAGCATACAATTGATGATCCCTCAACGTCTGTAGGACCAACCGTAAGTGCATAGCATGATCGACTTCCGTTTGAGAATACACTAGGATGTCTTCAATAAACATGATAACAAATTGGTCCAGGAAGTCTCGAAACACTCTATTCATAAGGTCCATAAACACTGCAGGAGCATTGGTTAGCTCGAAAGGCATAACCAAAAATTCATAGGACCCATATCTAATCAGGAACGCAGTTTTGGATACATCCTGTTCTAGTATCCGTAGCTGGTAATACCCAGTCCTCAAATATATTTTAGAGAAGTACGATGCTCCCCAAAGTTGATCGAACAAATCATCAATCCGAGGTAGCGGGTATTTGTTCCTGATGGTAACTTTATTCAATTCCCAGTAATCAACGCACAATCGGAGGGAACCATCTCCTTTTTTCACAAACAATACAGGAGCTCCCCACGGCGACGTATTACACCTAATAAACCCCTATTCTAACAACTTCTAAATCTAATCTCTTAACTCCCTCATCTCAACAGGAGCCATACGGTACGGAGCTCTAGCAATCGGTCGCGTCCCTGGTGCTAAATCAATCACAAACTCAATCTCCCTACTTGGAGGTAAACCTGGTATTTCTCGAAAAACATCTTCAAAGTCTCTAACAACCGAAATTGAATCTAAGGAAAGGACTACATCCCTAGAAGTCTCCTCCGCAATACAATATAAGTAAGTGCTAGAACCTCCCTCAGAACGAGGCATAGCCACTAAAAACATCTCATGCCCCGGAATGGAAAAAACTATACTCTTTCCATAGCAATTTACTATCGCACGATACTTCACTAGCCAATCCATAACCAGGATTACATCATACACGACCATATCAAGGACGAGCAAATCGGCCTCAAAACATAAATTACCAAGATTTATTTATACTCGTTTACAAACAAAGAAAATGAGCGAACTGTAACCCATAAAATATTCGACACTAGTGAATGTACTTTCTACAAATTTAATTAACTCCGTCTATTGAGAAAAACTTCTAGAAATAAACGAGTGTGTCGCACCCGTATCAAATAATACACGACCCATATGCCCATGAATGAGAAATGTACCCTCGATAGCTGGCGGCGCTGGCGGGGCTGGTGGAAGCATAGCATCCTGTATATGGTAAACATGCCCATACTGTAATTATCCCTGTTGTGGAGGGACGACTGGATTAGGCACTGGTGGCGATAGCTGTGCCTATTGATACTGTGCAATTCTAGGAAACTGTCCCCCAATCAACTGCGGGCATGCCTTCCTAAGATGACCCTGCTCCTCATATTGAAAACAACGACCCACCATATTCTCCTGATTACGACCCCTATTATTTCTGAATTGCCCAAAGCCTTGGCCCGGTTGGCCTCGACCCCCATTGCCGTGACCTGCCTGACCCACCTGTTGCTTTTGCTAGGCACCCTGATCGTGCCTGAAATTACTGCCACTAAAATTAAATCCTCCGAAATGCTGTCTTTTGGACAAATCCCCTTGCTGGGTGTCCCTTTCCTTTTATTTACCTCCCGAGGATTGGGACGAGGGTAGTGCTCCTCCTCCTGCACCATTTCCTCCTAGCTTACTTGCTTTCCCCACAACTGAAGCTTTCTTACTTCCTTGAACATGCAATCGATGATCTTGACAATGAAGTAACGCGACATTTATCACTTCCCCGAATGTTTGTAATGCTAGATTTCCCAGCAAGTGTTGCTGTATCCTCCAATGTAAGATTCCAATGAACTTGGACATTCTCCTCTCCTCCGGAGTTACCTCATCCAGCACAAAACTAGCCAAATGAGTGAATTCCTCCTCATACTCTGCCACCGAACGTTCGCCTTGAACTACATCTTGAAGTTTTCTCCTCATATCCCTTTGGACTGCTGGAGGAAAATACTTCCGGTCAAACAAAACCCAAAAGTCAGTTATAGTCATGGTATCTCTTTGTTCTGGCGTGGTCATCAACTCCCACCAGTGTAAGGCTGCTCCAACGAGTTTAAAAGTAGCAAGTATTTGCTTCCGTTCCTCACTACAGTCTATCAAGCGAAGATGATGTTGCATCTCCTTTTTCCATTGGTTAGCTACTATCACATCGGAACCACCCTAAAATTCTGGGGGATGACCCTTCAAAAAGGATTCTCTGACTCTTTCCCATGGAGAAGGTCCCGCAGGGACTTGTACCTCCTGAGCCCGTGGCTATTGGGATTGGGGAAATTGCTGAACCACGGCAGTCATCGCAGCATTGACCGCCTGGGCCACAATATTGGCTACTTCAGCGACATTAATAGTTCCTTGCAGTGGCAGTAAATGACCTACATCATCTTCTAGAACTCTATTTCTTCTCGCAGGGTGACCTCTCTTAGGCGGCATCTGAGATGAAGAAACAACCGAATTAAAATAATAATAAGAATAATTTATTTTACAGAAGATCGCCAATATAGATAACAAAACAGTCTTAACATTTAGGCTCTATATCAAAGAACGCTACAGTAGAACGTGACAAGTCCGCATATATCCTAAAGACTTAAGAACTTGATGCTCTGATACCATCTGTGACACCCCGCGTATTAAAATAAGAGGTGGCCAGCTCGATACTCCAATAATGACAGGAATCATCGATGGTCCATTCTTAGCATCAACACATCATAGGTAGTATACGAGATAACCACCAACTATTTTAGAAAATGGAATGTCAAAATTTATTTGGTAAGTTAATGAAAAACATTTAAACAATCCAATTGAAAAGAAGGTGGATAGAGATAAAGCGAGATAATGAAACAGTAACTATATATAACAAAATAATCGAATAATCTTTCGGTTAACAGACATAAATAATTAGGTTACATCGAGTATTAAAGTGCAATATCACATTATATAGTACAAGTACAAAATGGGGCAACACGCCCGAATGTGTAACCGATCATAACTAGAATACAAAAGATGAATGCGTCTAAATAAAATATCCCATCACATCCGCAAAGTGATACAGCTCCGAGACACTATAATAGAAAAGTCAATACGGGCGTCCTTACGGCGGAACACCTGGTCGAATATAAGATTCATGCAAAATAAAAGATATAAACGGGTCAGGGACCGTTTTGATATGATCACCATGTGAATAAAGTGTATGAAAGTTATGGACAATTAAATCATCATGAATAAGTTTGTTTCGTTCACCATAATTAATGATAAGAAATCCAACTTCTCAATCTAAAATCATGACCTAACGCAATATCAATAACAATGATCACAATTCAAATATGCCGAAGAATATTAATAATATACTACTTAAAGAGATTCCATTTTACACAATTTCATTTCACCGTTCCTTTTCTCATTAGTAAACATATTCAAAGAAATTTATTTCATAAAGTGCTTTGCCATCAATAATATCCCACTTTATTATGAATAGTTATATTTCACAACATATCACGATTCTAAGACCGTCCTTCCGAGTTTCCCCACTGGACGTGCCCCTAAATAGCTATCATCTTCCAGGGCCTATCACCAAGACAACCTGGGCATCCTACATCGCATAACATTGGGAAGCGGCCATATACCTTCGATAGTGAATCATAACCACACCCGGAATTACCTTACTTCGAACAATAATCACACAATATAATATTACCGGTCCTATGGCCGAGGACTATATTCACCCTGCATTCACTAGCCAGGGGACTTCACCTCATGCGCGTAACTTTTCCTATGATAGCATTTAGAGAGGTGTGTATATATACAAGTTATCATTTACAATTTGATCTCATTTTAAAATATACATTACGCTTTATCCAGAACCATAAGCGTTAAATATCACAATTATGACCCTCAATGTTTAATTATCTCCAATATAATTCTCCATGAATTAACATTCATTCCTCAAACCATAATGTATGATATTACTTTAACCCAATTCTAAAATCCCACATTAAATCTCTGTATTTCCCTTTAGACCTAGATTAACTCATTTAATAAAAGAATCATTTATCTTTATCTAATTTAACTAACTAATTTAATTCCAAATCTAAGCCCCAACTCTCATTTCTACTTAGGTTCTTAAATTCCTTACTATTAGACTCTAATACTCTAGTTTTAATTCATTCAAGAAGGTTCCTAAGTCCCTATCTTAAAAGAAAGAAGCTAGAAGAAACTAAGAATCTAAGGGTGAAAAATAGGGGACCGGTTTACCGGTCATGGGACCGCGGTCGACCGCGCCTCTTTGGTTTTGCCTAGAAAGGAAAGCATCAAGTTCACTTTAGAAGGCCAGGTAGATCGGTCCTGGGACCGAGGTTGACCGCGCTCTGAATTTATACTTATCTAAGAAAGCAGTATGCCTCCCTCTTAATGCCCGGTCGACTGGTCCTAGGACCGCGATCGACCGCGCCTATCAGACCCACGATTATCTCTTCTTCTACAATGCTAACTCCGAAACCTCAACCCTTTATTCCTACAATTCTTTCATTCTCATCATCTAACGACACAACCAAAACCTCTCTACACCACAACAAACTCTCATGACCAACTTAAATCATACAAACAATAAGATCCAAGGGTTAAACATCAATATTTATCAAAACCTACTATTTGTTCTAATTTTCCAACTACACAACTATCACAACAAATTATTCACATTAAATCATATACTAGCAAGTAAGAAATTTTACTTAAGCTAAAATCTCGAATTCCTTTCCGGTAGAAGCAAGATCAAACCCAATTTCTTCTTTTCTTCTCCTTTCTCTTCTTTTCCCCAAATTCTCTTTCTCTCTAGGTTTAGGAACATATAAGAGGAATAAAAGGATTGGAAGACTTAAATCATGACTTTAGCATCAATTCCCATCTTTAAATGTTAATACACCATTGGAATGCCTCATAACTACATAATTAAGTCATAACCTGTCAAAAGTGCCCGGAACTCAAAAATACAATATGGCACATATTTTGACTATCTCGACTATTTCATGACTAACCGCGCCCTCTAAATTGGCATCCGGAATAATATAAATCATTTCAAGTTCCAACTTCATTTAAACCATAAATGTAGTTTAAAGCACAACGACACCATGAATCGTAACATAATGCTATTTACATTCACATAACAGTAAATATGCAAAAATTTAGTAAATATTATCTTTTACTTCACTTAGATATTATTTACTCCATCTTCCAATATTTTATATAATTACCTCTCATGGCAAATTAATATAAAATCAATTACTCAAAAGTAAGGTGTATTACACCTACCTCTGCTAGTCCCATGTCCCCACACTTAGTCATAATCTACACCCATGTACCCTACCATTGCATTTAAAACAGGCTCTCACAAATGGGGCCAAATGTGACTCCTACTATTGTTGCCTATGGGTGTCTTTGCAGCTATGCTTGGGGTATTTGCCGACCCAGCCTAAAAAACCTCCATTGACCTTGGCCCTGGAAGCCTCTTATGTCCTTAACCACTCTCTACCATAGGACCACTAGATTGACCCGTTTTTTCTAACTTCCTCTTTTACTCACGCCTATCTTGACAATGAATTAAATCGGTGTCCACCACTTAACCATAAATGGAATATAATGGTTTTGGCATGATTAACTCCTTTGTGTGAAACGTTAAGCCCTGAATGAAGCACTCCATCTTGCGTTGCTCAGTAATCACCTCTTCCGATGCAAACATAGACATTGTTTATAAGTCTCTCTCTTACTTAGCTATCGTACGAGGTCCCTACTACAATATGAAGAACTCCCTATTATTCTCCGATCCTAAGAGTAAGGAATATACTACTCCTCAAATCACACCATAAACTAATCATATGTCAATCATCTTTATATTTTGGAGTCATCACACTCTCCCACCACTAGAGTGTGTTCCCGATTAGGTAAAAAGTAACCAACACCTATCTCTGCACTTTTATGCAATCCAATAACCTCAAATGATGCACAATGTTCGTCACCATAGATAAGTCACGGTCAAATTCACGAAACCAACAAAAGTAGGTGGGGTATTCTTTATAAAAGAACCCCTCATCTTATCCCATGTCATCATTTGAACTATTGTCTATTGTACCACATCGGGGGTCCTCTCTCTATGGCCAACTTATAAACCAGCTACCATAGACTAAAGGATAAGCTCAGCTTACTCCTAGGGGACAATGTAATAATGCCCCCAGGTGTTCGGTATTAGTACTATCGGTGCCTATTATGGTAGAAATATGGAGTCAACCCATCCAGTGAATGCTCTAACCAATTGTGATTTCCTCTTCAGCGGAATCCAAAGTTCATGGTAAAGTCCTAAAGGTAATGAGACAGATATAAGAGTACAAAGAAAGGTACATATCAAAGAATGCTACGTAAAAGTCTAAGAAAACCTATAACCCTCGAGGCTTAAGACCATACTCTAATACCAATTGTAACAACCCCTATATTTTCACTTTAGGGTTGATCATTTCCTAACATTAAAATATCCAACTTGTGAAATGTTTTTAAATATCATTCTCAACATGCATAGAAATAGATGAAACAAGTAACAATATAGGAATACAATATGATAAAACCTCAAATACATAACTCATAAGATGCACCATCAAATAAGATAGAGTACGATATATCTCTAACAATACATCACCAAACTCAAAGTATTCCAAAACAAAGTCTAAATCCAAAATCCCAATGAATTAAAATATACAAACTAATGTATTGCCTGAATAATACATGCCAACTAAGTCCATAATAATAAACTCGTAAAACTTAAATAAAAGATAATACAATAAGGAGGTAACTTATGACAATACCTAACAATGATACTGACTCGAAAAGAGAGAATGGAAGACATGTGCTAGTTGGGAAAGAGTATACACATTCGGACCATCCCTAGCACCTAA
This sequence comes from Sambucus nigra, assembly GCA_949130495.1. NCBI lineage: Eukaryota > Viridiplantae > Streptophyta > Magnoliopsida > Dipsacales > Adoxaceae > Sambucus > Sambucus nigra. The sequence continues at coordinate 54,350,531 of OX422214.1, forward strand.
ATTGTGACTATGACACCTATCACTCCCTATTCTTTTTATTCAAATAATCTATAAATAACATGTACGCCCTCACATTAAAGGGATCAAAGTCTAAAGTGAACTTGAGATCTTGTATCCAACCTCCATCCATGGATTTTCCCATTAAATCAATACAATCAACATTTTCACCCGTGGACGTAGGTACCTCCTCAAATCGAACCACATAAATCCATTTTCACTCTTTTTCTCATTTCTTTCAATCGTATACTCTAGATTAACATTATTGTGATTTATATCTCTTTATCTGTTATAGCTTGTAATTAGTATACTCTTTGTAGACATTCCATCCTAGGACCCCCCTAATTACCTCCTTAGATCCCTAACACTCACTCGTTCACCTCAAACCCTAGGTCATACTCCGAGTACCGATCTAAAGGCTACCAGGCGCTTTCGGGCCCTGTTTGACTCTGGTCAACTTTTTTGCCCGAGTGGAAGCTCAATGAATCTTTGAAGGGATCTAAAGCCCCTTTCCAATGGTCCTCCCTGTGCATGCATCGGCCTTACGGTACGAACAAACGATCCATTTTACATCAAAAACCGATCTGAAGGCCACCAGGCTCTCTCGAGCCCCGTTTGACCCCGGTTAACTCTCCAGATTGAGAAAATCGCTCAATGAATCTTTGAACATCTCTAACTCCCCTTTCCAATGGTATGACCCATGCGCGAATCAACCTTACAGTACAGACGAATGACCCATTTTACTCTGAAGAGTCACCGAGCACTTTTGGGCCCCGTTTGACCTCGGTCAACTTTCGAACCAAATAAAGTTGAATGAAATCTCGAAGGGCTATAAATACCCTTTCTAATGATCTATCCCGTGTGCAAATCGTCCTTACGATTCAGACGAACTATTTATTTTCCTCCGAAAACTTCATGTCTAGTGACCAATGGGAACTTTCGAGCTCCGTTTGACCTTAATCAACTCCCAAAATCGTGAGTGGCTGCATGGATTCTTAAAGGGATCTGAATACCCGTTTCAATGGTCTGCCCTGTGCATGATTCTGACTTATGGTTTGCATTTTATGACTATTTTTTGAAAAACTTTCCCAAACTGACGAATGACAACCTCATGACCCTGCCTATCGGCAGTTTGTCTGGGGTTCTATGCTGATAGGTAGGTCCAAGACCATGCCGATCGGCATCCCCCTTGGACATATAAATAGAGGCCATGGCCTCACTTTGGAAAGCATCCTTAAACATCCCTCTCAACAATTCAGAGAATATTCTTTCAAACTCAGACTTGTTCCCTTCATAAAAAGCCCATTTCCCACATTCAATTTCGTTCTTTTCTTACTACATTTAGTAAATTCCTCCCATCTCTTCATACTACATTCATCCCATTGCAAGATCAGCATATCTACACTCAAGATCAACATCAAGAATTCATAAGGAGGTCCAATTCTCCATCATTTTCTCTAAATTCCTTTATTTTAGTATTAGTTGCTTTATTTATACTGTAGCACTTTTTTCATTACATCACATATATTAATCTTAAACCTTTATTAGTAGTAGTTGCACATACTCTATTTTATTAAAAAAATCCCAAAATAATAAAAATAGTGTACATTTATAAATTCCAAAATAGGGATTCTACTCTTAAAGCACGTTTCTCTCTCTACACACACATAAGAGAAATCCCCCATTTGGATTTATGGATTAAACCCCATCCTATGTTATATTCGAACTACGTGAACTTTGATTCCCCTTGGGCTACGTAGGTGTATTGGGTAAATCCTGAGACTCGAGTCCTCCCTTATGGGCATTTATAATATTTTTTTCATATATATATATATATATATATATATATATATATATATATATATATATATATATATATATATATAATGAATGTCATATTCTTGCATGCTTATTTTTTTCCAATATACACATTCGTTCTTCCATAACAATTTGTGATTCAGCAAACACTCATATTATATTTTGAATTATTATTGTCAGGAACACTCCTAAGGATGAATTCACTCTGTCCTTTTCCATAATGTGAGTTGAAAATTCCATTCTTCATCTATAGTATGAACATATGCACACCAAAGGGAACCCCTGAAAATAAGGAAAGAAAGAAAGGAGGGGGAAAACCCCGGGAAGACCACACTCTTGCTGAGAACAAATTAGTGTACTAGTTTCAGGTGACACTACAAGAAAATGGGTATTAGAGACGGCAAAAATCCATCCCTAAAAGCAAAAAAATGGTCCTAAAAGAGTATTTAGGATAGATTTTACAATGGCGAAAAAACGTCCCTTATACTAGGCATCGTAAATATTTTAGGGACAAATTTTACCGTATTAAATTGTAATTCATGGACGCTTTACATTTGGCATTAGGGACAAATTTTACCATCCCAAAAGGTATTCCCTCCAAAAAAATTCCCACTCTCACGCAAACAAGAGGGACCGTTTATCCATCCCTACTACTACTCAAATTCTGAAAATAACAATTAGGACGGTTTATAACTATCCTAATTGATAACATAATAAGGACGGTGAAATCGTCCTAAAAGGTAGTCCCAGTTGATACACAAATGGGTGTTGGGGATGGTTTATAACCGTCCCAATTGATGAAAAAATTAGCATAATTGCAATAATAAATGACTTGTAATTTGTATTATAAGTCAAATCATCTAATAAAAAATGCAATATATCAACGTCCTTTATTGAAACACGTATCTAATAACAAATTCTTCCATTAAACTACATCCAACAACCCAATATAAATCTTTAAAACAATAAGTGCAAACATTGTCCCATCCAAATCGAAATACTTAAATGATTGCAAAAGCATACGAATTAATAGAAATGAAATTGTCAAAAGAAAAGTCATCCCTAAATTAAGATGATAAATATAATAGCCACGCTAAAACAACTTTTCTCAATATCGTACATATAGTAGACACATTAAAAAACATATCTCTTCTATAGCTTGTACATAACCCATAATCAATAAATAATCATTTATCAAAATAAGATTATTGTAAAATAAAATACCCACATATATTAGTTAATCGTATTGACAACTCTTTACAATTTTTTAAAAAATTCGACAGAGTCTCCTTCGTTTATACATGAAAACCAACCAGTTTAATCACCATAAAAGCCCCCACGGCCATAAAAAATTAAAAAAAAACAATCTCGAATGTCAATAACAACAATAGATAAACAATCAACCTGCATAAACCATTGACTTGTTCATGTGTTCCATGTGGATAAAATTTAACGCTGAAACATTATCCTACAAAAAATATAAAACACAAAACAAAGAAGATATCAATAATCAAATAACGTTTAAAATTTGACTATTAAAGCAGAAAAATTGCGTTTCGCCTTTTGACGACACGTTTTTAAGCCTAAGTTTTACCATTTACATATTTTCATTATATTCTCAAACCGGGAGACCCGTGGCTACGCAGTCAGTTCCTACGAGTTACATTTATCCCGTGCTAGGTTTATGTGCCTCTTACGGGACTGTTTTGTGGTTATTTTATGTTTTCACCTTATAACGACATGCTTTTAAGCCTCAGTCTAACTATTTACATATTTTCATCATATTCTTAAATTGAGAGTCTCGTGACTATGCGGTCAGTTCTTATGAGTTACATTAGTCCCGTGTGAGGTGTTCGTGCCTCTCACAGGACCTTTTTTGGCTGTTTTATATTTTCACCATATGACGGTATGTTTTTAATCTCAAGTCTAACTATTTACAAAATATAGTCATATTATCAAACTAAGAGTCCCGTGACTATGCGATCAGTTTTTACAAGTTACATTGATCCCGTTCGAGGTGTTCGTACCTCTTACGGGACCGTTTTGTGGTTATTTTACATTTTCTCTCTATACTGACATGTTTTAAGCCTAGCTCAAACTATTTAGAAATTTTCATTATATTCTCAAATCGAAAGTCCCATGACAACGTGGTCAGTTTCTACGAGTTACATTGGTCCAGTAAGAGGTGTTTGTGCCTCTTACGGGACCTTTGGTGATTGTTTTACGTTTTCACCCAATAACGACGTACTTTTAAGCCCAAACCTAACTATTTGCATATTTTTGTCATATTCTAAAATAGGGAGCTTTGTGATTACGCAGTCTATTCTTACGAATTACATTGCTCTCGTGTGAGGCGTTCTTACTTCTTATGGGATCATTTTGTGGCTGTTCTATGTTTTCTCCCAATGACGGTATGTTTTGAAGCCTAAGTCTAACTATTTAAATTTTTTTCTATATATTCTCAAATTGGGGGTCGTGTGACTACGCGATCAGTTCTTATGAGTTACATTGGTCCCGTATGAGGTGTTCGTGCCAGTTACGGGATCATTTTGTGGTTGTTTTACGATTTCACCCTATAACGACATGTTTTTAAGCCTAATCCTAACTATTTACAAATTTTCATCATATTCTCAAATCGGGAGTCTTGTGACTACGCAGTCAGTTCCTACGAGTTACATTGGTCCCGTACGACGTGTACGTGCCTCTTACGGGACCATTTCATGGTTATTTTACGTTTTCACCTTATAATGGCATGTTATTAATCCTCCATCTAACTATTTACGTATTTTCATACTATTCTTAAACCGGGAGTCCCGTGACTATGTGGTCAGTTCTTACGAGTTACATTAGTCTCATGCGAGGTATTCGTGCCTTTCACGAGATCATTTTTTGGCTGTTCTACATTTTCATCATTTGATGGTATGTTTTTAAGCCTACATCTATATATTTACAAAATATAGTCATATTCCCAAATAGAAAGTTTCGTGATTATGCGGTCAGTTTCTAAGAGTTACACTGATCATGTGCGAGGTGTTCGTGCCTCTTACGATCGTAAAATGACATATTTTTAAGCCTAAGTCTAATTATTTACATATTTTCATCATCTTCTCAAATCAGGAGATTTGTTACTATGCGGTCAGTTCTTACGAGTACATGTGTCCCGTTCGAGGTGTTCGTGCCTTTTACGGGACCGTTTTGTAGTTGCTTTACATTTTCACCATTTGACGACATGTTTTTAAACCTGAGTTTAACTATTTGGAAATTTTCTTTATATTCTCAAATTGAGAGTCCCGTGACTACGTGATCAGTTCCTACGAGTTACGTTGATCCCCTGTGAGGTGTCCGTTCCTCTTATAGGACCGTTTGGGACTGTATTTACGTCTTCACCCTTTGACGGCGTGTTTTGAAGCCTAAGTCTAAATATTTGTAAATTTTCTTCATATTCTCAAACCAGGAGTTTTGTGATTAGGTGATTAGTTCCTACAAGTTACATTGATCCCGTGCGAGGTGTGCGTGCCTTTTACGAGACCGTTTTATGATTATTTTACGTTTCACCCTATAACATGTTTTAAGCCTGATTCAAACTATTCACAAATTATAGTCATATGATCAAATCAGGAGTCCTGTGAATATGCGGTTAGTTCGTACGAGTTACATTGGTCCTGTATGAGGTGTTGTGACTCTTAAGGAACCGTTTTGTGGTTATTTTATGTTTTTGCCCAATAACGACATGCTTTTAAGTCCAAGTCTAACTATTCGCATATTTTTGTCATATTCTCAAATCAGGAGTCTTGTGACTATGCGGTCAGTTCATACGAGTTACATTTGTCCCGTGCGAGGTGTACGTGCCTTTTATGGGACCGTTTTATGGCTATTTTACGTTTCCACCTTATGACGACATGTTTTTAAGCCATAGTCTAACTATTTACATATTTTCATCATATTTTATAATCAGGAGTCCCATGACTACACGGTCAGTTCTTATGAGTTACATTAGTCCGGTGCGAGGTATTCGTGCCTCACACGGGACCCCTTTTTGGCTATTTTACATTTTCTCCATTTGACGGTATGTTTTTAAGCCTAAGTCTAATTATTTACAAAATATAGTCATATTCCCAAACTGAGAGTCCCGTGACTATGCGGTCAGTTTCTACGAGTTACATTGATCCCATGTGAGGTGTTCGTGCCTCTTACTGGACCGTTTTGGGCATATTTTACGTTTTCACCCTATAATGATGTGTTTTTAAGCCGAACTCTAACTATTTACAAATTTTCATCATATTCTCAAACTGGAAGTCTCGTGACTATGCGATCAATTCGTACGAGTTACATTGGTCTATGATAAGATGTTCGTGCCTCTTACAGCTCCTTTTGTGATTGTTTTATGTTTTCACCCAATAATAACATACTTTTAAGTCCAAATATAACTATTTGCATATTTTCAACATATTCTCAAATAGGGAGTCTCGTGATTATGCAGTTTATTCTTACGAGTTACATTGGTCCCGTGCAAGGTGTTTGTACTTCTTATAGGACCATTTTATGGCTATTTTATGTTTTCTCCCATTGACGGTATTTTTTAAGACTAAGTCAAACTATTTGAAAATTTTCTTCATATTCTCAAACCGAGGTTCCCCTGACTATGCGATTAGTTCTTACGAGTTACATTGGTCCTGTTTGAGGTGTTCGTGCCTGTTACGGGACCGATTCATGGTTGTTTTACGTTTTTACCCTATAACGACATGTTTTTATGCCTAAGCTTATCTATTTACAAATTATAGTCATACTATCAAATCGGGAGCCCCGTGACTATGTGGTCAGTTTCTACACAGTTACATTGGTCATGTGTGAGGTATTCGTGCCTCTTACGGGTTCTTTTTGTCGATGTTTTACGTTTTCACTCTATAACCACATTTTTTAAGCCTAATTCTATCTATTTATAAATTTTTACCATATTCTCAAATCAGAAGTCCCGTGACTACGTGGTCAGTTCCTTCGAGTTACATGGGTCCCGTGTGAGGTGTGCGTGCCTCTTATGGGACCGTTTTGTGGCTATTTTACATTTTCACCTTATAACGACATGTTTTTAAGCCTCAGTCTAACTATTTACATATTTTCATCATATTCTTAAACCGCGAGTCCTGTGACTATTTGGTCAGTTTTTACGAGTTACATTGGTCCCATGCGAGGTGCTCGTGCCTCTCACGGGGCTATTTTTTGAATATTCTACATTTTCACCATTGGTGATATGTTTTTAAGCCTAAGTCTAACTATTTACAAGATATAGTCATATTCCCAAACCTAGAGTCCCGTAACTATACGGCCTATTTCTACGAGTTACATTGATCCTGTGTAAGGTATTCGTGCCTCTTACGACCATTTAACGACATATTTTTAAGCCTAAGTCTAACTATTTACATATTTTTATCATCTTATCAAATCGGGAGTTTCGTGACTACGCGGTCAGTTCTTACGAGTTACATGTGTCCCGTGCGAGGTGTTCGTGCCTCTTACGGGACCGTTTTATAGTTGTTTTATATTTTCACCATTTGAAGACATATTTTAAGCCTGAGTATAACTATTTGCTAATTTTCTTCATATTTTGAAATCGGGAGTCCCGTGACTATGCGATCAGTTCCTATGAGTTACATTGGTCCCCTGCGAGGTGTTCGTTCCTCTTATGGGACCGTTACGGACTGCTTTACGTTTTCACCCTTTGACGACATGTTTTGAAGCCTAAGTCTAACTACTTGGAAATTGTCTTCATATTCTCAAACCAGGAGTTTCGTGATTATGTGATTAGTTCCTACGAGCTACATTGATCACGTACGAGATGTGCTTGCCTCTTACGAGATCGTTTTGTGATTGTTTTAGGTTTTCACCCTACAAAAACTTATTTTAAGCTTGATAATTATAGTCATATTCTCAAACCGGGCATCCCGTGAATATGCGATTAGTTCCTATGAGTTACATTGATCTTGTACGAGGTGTTCATGACTCTTAAGGAACCATTTTGTGATTGTTTTACATTTTCGCCCAATAACGACATGCTTTTAAGCCCAAGTCTAACTATTCACATATTTTCATCATATTCTCAAATTAGGAGTCCCGCGATTATGCGGACAGTTCTTATGAGTTGCATTGGTACGTGCGAGGTATTTGTGCCTCTTATGGGATCGTTTTGTGGTTGTTTTATGTTTTCACCCTTTGACGACATGTTTTTAAGCCTGAGTCTAACTATTTACAAATTTTCTTCATATTCTCAAATCAAGAGTCCCGTGACTATGCGATCAGTTCTTACGAGTTACATTATCTCGTGGGAGGTGTTCATGCCTCTCACGGGACCCTTTTTTGGCTATTTTACATTTTCATAATTTGACGGTATGTTTTTAAGCCTAAGTCCAACTATTTACAAAATATAGTCATATTCCCAAATCGAGAGTCCCGTGACTATATAGTCATATTCTTTGAGTTACATTGATCCTATGCGAGGTGTTCGTGCCTCTTACGGGACCGCTTTGTGGTTGTTTTACGTTATCACCCTATAATGATATGTTTTTAAGCCTAACTCTAATTATTTATAAATTTTCATCATATTGTCAAATCGGGAGTCTCGTGACTATGCGATCAGTTCCTACGAGTTACATTGGTCCAGTACGAGGTGTTCATGCCTCTTATGGGACTCTTTGTGATTTTTTTAAGTTTTTACGCAGTAATGGCATACTTTTAAGCCAAAGTCTAACTATTCGCATATTTTCATCATATTTTCAAATGGGGAGTCTTGTGATTATGCGATTTATTCTTATGAGTTACATTAGTCCCGTGCGAGGTGTTCGTACTTCTTATGGAACCATTTTGTGGGTATTTTATGTTTTCTCCCAATAATGGTATGTTTTTAAGCCCAAGTATAACTTTTTGAAAATTTTCTTCATATTCTCAAACAGGGGGTCCCATGACTACGTGATTAGTTCTTACGAGTTACATTGGTCCCATATGAGTTGTTCGTGCCATCGCGGTATGTTTTGTGGCTGTTTTACGTTTTCACCCTATAACGACTTATTTTTAAGCCTAATTATTTACAAATTTTCATCATATTCTCAAATCAAGAGTTCCGTGACTACAAGATCAGTTCCTATGAGTTACATTGGTCCCGTACGAGGTGTGCGTGCCTCTTACGGGACTGTTTTGTGGCTATTTTACATTTTCACCTTATAACAACATTTTTCAAGCCTCGGTGTAACTATTTATATGTTTTAATTATATTCTTAAATCGGGAGTTTCGTGACTACGTGGTCAGTTCTTACGAGTTACATTAGTCCCGTGCGAGGTGTGCGTGCCTCTCACGAGCCCCTTTTTTGGCTATTATACATTTTCACCATTTGACGGTATGTTTTTAAGCCTATGTCTAACTATTTACAAAATATAGTCATATTCCCAAACCGAGAGTCCTGTGAGTATGAGGTCAGTTTTTAAGAGTTACATTGATCCAATGCGAGGTGTTCGTGACTCTTACGACATATTTTTAAGCCTAAGTCTAACTATTTACATATTTTCACCATCTTCTCAAATCGAGAGTTTCGTGACTACGCGGTTAGTTCTTACGAGTTACATGTGTCCCGCACGAGGTGTTTGTGCCTCTTACGGGAGCGTTTTGTAGCTGGTTTACATTTTCACCATTTGACGGCATGTTTTTAAGCCCGAGCTAACTATTTGCAAATTTTCTTCATATTCTCCAATCGGGAGTCCCGTGACTACGCGGTTAGTTCCTACTAGTTACATTGGGCCCCTGCGTGTTTTTTGTTTCTCTTATGGAACCGTTTGGGGTTGTTTTACATTTTTACCCTTTGATGACATGTTTTGAAGCCTATGTCTAACTACTTGTAAATTTTTTTCATATTCTCAAACCAGGAGTTCCGTGATTATGTGATTAGTTCCTACGAGTTACATTGATCCTGTGCGAGGTGTGCGTTCCTCTTACGGGACCGTTTTGTGATTATTTTCCATTTTCACCCTACAATAACATATTTTAAGCCCGACTCTACCTATTTAAAAATTATAGTCATATTCTCAAATTGAGAGTCCTGTGACTACACGGTAGTTCCTACGAGTTACATTGGTCATGTACGAGGTGTTCGTGCCTCTTAAGGAAACGTTTTGTGGTTGTTTTACATTTTCACCCAATAACAACATGCTTTTAAACCCAAGTCTAACTATTCACATATTTTTGTCATATTCTCAAATCGGGAGTTTCGCAATTATGCGGTCAGTTCTTATGAGTTACATTGCTCATGTGCGAGGTGTTTATGCCTCTTATGGGACCATTTTGTGGTTGTTTTATGTTTTGATCCTCTGACATGTTTTTTAGCCTAAGTTTAACTATTTATAAATTTTATTCATATTCTTAAATCGAGAGTCCCGTGACTACGCGATTAGTTCTTACAAGTAACATTGGTCCGGTGCGAGGTGCTCGTGCCTTATTATGGGACCGTTTTATAACTGTTTTATATTTTCACCATTTGACGACAAGTATTTAAGCTTAAGCATTACTATTTACAAATTATCATCACATTCTTAAACCTAGAGTCCCTTGGCTATGCGATTAGTTCCTATGAGTTGCCTTGGTCGTGTGTAAGGTGTTCATGCCTCTTATGGGTGCGTTTTGTGGATGTTTTATGTTTTCATCCTATAACAACATGTTTTTAAGCCTAAGTCTAATTATTCATATATTTTCATCATATTCTCAAACCGAGAGTCCCGTGACTACGCGATCAATTCCTATGAGTTACATTGGTAGTGTACTAGGTGTTCGTGCCTTTTACGGGACCATTTTGTCGTTGTTTTATATTTTCAACCTTTGACGGCACGTTTTTATGTCTAACTCTATCTATTTACAAATTATAGTCATATTCTCAAACCGGGACACCCGTGACTACAAGGTCAGTTCCTACGAGTTATATTAGTCTCGTACGAGGTGTTCGTGTCTCGTATGATCCATATAACATCATGTTTTTAAGCCTAAGTCTAACTGTTTTACCTTTTCACCATATATGTTTTTGTCATATTCCTACGAGTTACATTGGCCGTGTGCGAGGTGTTCGTGACTCTTGCTAGACCATTTTGTGGTCGTTTTTATATTTTCAGTTTATAATGGCATGTTTTTAAGTTTAAGTTAACTATTTGCAAATTCTCTTCATATTCTCAAATCAGGAGTCCCGTGACTACGCGATCAGTTCTTACAAGTTATATTGGTCCCGTGCGATGTGTTCGTGCCTCTTAGGGGATTGTTTTATTACTATTTTACGTTTTCACCATTTAACGACATGTTTTGAAGACTAAGTCTAACTATTTACAAATTTATTTCATATTTTCAAACCGGGAGTCCCGTGACTATGCAATCTGTTTCTACTAGTTACATTAATCTTGTACAAGGTGTTAGTGCCTCTTACAAGACCGTTTTGTGGCTATTTTATGTTTTCACCCTATAACGACATCTTTTTGAGCCTAACTACTTATATATTTTCATCATATTCTCAAATCGAGAGCCCCGTGAATACGCGATCAGTTCCTACAAGTTACATTGGTCTCGTGCGAGATGTTCGTGCCTTTTAGGGGACCGTTTTGTGGTTGTTTTATGTTTTCACCCTATAACGACACGTTTTTAAGTCTAAGTCTAAATATTTGTGAATTTTCTTCATATTCTCAAGTTGGGACATGATCATTTCCTAGACTTACATTAGTCCGTGAGAGGTGTAAGTGACTTTTACAGGCCTATTTTGTGTCTATTTTGTATTTTCACCGTTTGACGACATGTTTTTAAGCCTAAGTCTAACTATTAGCAAATTATAGTCATATTCTTAAACCGAGAGTCCCATGACTATGCGATGAGTTATTACGAGTTACATTGGTCCCATGCGAGGTATCCATGCCTCTTACAGCCTAAGTCTAACTATTTACATATTTTCGTCATATTCTCACACTGGGAGTCCCGCGACTCTGCTAAAAATTCCTACGAGTTCATCGCAAAACTCTCATCGGATATTTTCTAACATACCAAATGTCTTCCATCTACGGCTTATGGAAATCGCCGTCACTATGTAACTAGATGAGTATGTGCTTTTAATCAATCACTACAATTGAAACAACTGCTTTTAAGCCAATAATATGATAAATCTTGCGTATTTCATCAACTGGGGGTCTTTCGTGTGAAAATTTCCCTAATACAACATGCTTAAGAGGTGATGCCACTACTGAGACTTCCTCTTTCTTAAATAAGATCGATGGTTCTCCTATGTACTGAGCTGGTTGTTTAAAATTGAAGTTGTGTGTAAGGTTGTCTTGATTCAAAGCATAAGAGTATTTGAGGTTATTAAGGTTGGGATCTGGTGGTTTGGGAGGTTGACCTACATTGGAAGAATGATCTTGTATCGAGGATTCCATGTCAACCATCAAAATCCGCTCGAGAGAGAGAGTAGTAGTCCCACTTAATTTACCTACTACCCTAGAGGCTCTCGCGACAAACACACATTACACACATTGTTGACACATATTACATACACTTACACAGAGGCCCTCGCAACATACAAACATATGTCATATAAATTTATAATTTGTAAGCATGTTATAAATGTAGAAGGACATAGTGTGACGTAAGGATAAATACACCGAAGAACCAATTACAAACTGTGTTGAGACAATGTGTGTGCATTCAATATCCTAAGACATTGATCGATTAATTAACATGTGTTCACAATGTATGTGCATTTGAAAGATAAATTGCCTTAATAAGATACTTATCTCTTACCACATGCCAATCACCCACTTGAATTTCCTATAGTAACGTTGAGTTCACGACCCCATGTAGAAAGATAACCAAAACGGAGTTAATATAAAAAACAAAACTTCAACATCCTAGAGATAACTTGGTAAAAAAAATGAACCGATGATGCAAACGCTAATACATTTTAACTTTACACTTTTCGAGATCATCTGCCAGCTCATGAACCACCAAGGCTCTTTCGATGACTGCATTAAGACCAGCCAAAGGTATCACAAGGGCCAACGAGGTGAGAACAATTACTCTTGGTATACTATTTTTTTCGGTTGGGATACATTACAATTCCTGCATTTTTTACCCGGCACATCACAAGGGCTTTTGTTTTTAAATTCTTGCAAGAAACTAAAAAAAGTGAGATTTTATAGAGAAGATAAAGAAGAGTAAAACAAACTTATCTCAGAAGAATGTGTGTAACAACAACGTCATGTATTCATTGATAGGCTGATGCACGCTGAGACCTTAACAATCCACTGATAATGATCTGTTTATTATGTGCACAAACCATTAATATCAATATCGATGATGTTGTAATTACTAGTTCATAAACACCAAAGGTTATCATTGACATACCTCACATCCCTTGTCCCTACTCAATATAATTGTTGTAGTCATCATCTGACATAACATTGGTACGGAGATACCAATTTTCTTTGTGGGGACATAAAAAGTATAATATAAACACCCAAGCAACTGTGATTTCTATGAATTAACCCAACTTCATAAAATGTTTTTTACATGGTTCAATAAAAAAATTAGCTATGCAAACAAACTGCTATCAACCAACAACTTGGTCGTATGTAAAAAAAATAGATTAAATCTATAAATTGAAGCATGATAACCTATAACATTTCAATCAACTACATGCCTGAAAGACCTACCTATATTTTTTTTGATAAATCATAAAGTAAAAATGTAACATCCGTACTTTCGAATCAAGTTAATTGATAAACCTAATCCCCTACAATCCCTCTTTTACCCCTCATAGAATATGCAAATTCAAAAGCATCCTAATAAAGATAAAACTACACTACAAAATCTACAACTTTACTAAATTATCCAAGTGCCACTAACATTTCCAAAATGCGCCCTGAACTTTTCAAACAAGAATAACTTGACTAGACCCAAACTTTATATCAAATAAAATCCCTAGACTTCAACTAACTATAAATTATATTTTCAGCTCCTATATTTCCCTAAAATTATAGAAATACCCTTAAAAATTACCAAAACACCCTATTTTGAGACAAATAAGTATATACACTTCTAACCAAGGACTAAAAACTAAACAACCAACATTTTTACATTACACCCTCACCACATCAGCCTCCACATAGGCAGTAGAGTCCAAATACACATGTAAAAGCCATGCATACATGTGAATACCAAGTTCCCATCAACTTATCTTCTTAAACTTGGGAATAATCCACCACGAGATGATCCCTTCCAAATTGCCCACGATCAGAAGCTACAAATCCCACCCCTGTTCAAAGTTCAAAATTTTCTCTTTAAACTTCTATTCATCATTTTATGTATTATACTTCATTCTGAAATAGCGTTGCCAAAGCCGTTTATGAAAATAAACTATTTAAGCAACTCCGAAAGTTTGTTGAAGAAACTCTTTACTTAAATCAAAACTATTTTGAACACAAGATGTGTTAACAAAATTATGTACGAGATATGGACAAGATTTGATAACAAGTTTTAGTAAACAGTTTAAAATGTTTTAAACTCAGCACACTATTAGAAAGGGATGAGAAGATGTAGAAATATTGATACTCAGATTTTTAACGTGGTAAAACCTCAACCTTGAGGAAACATCCACGACTCCCTCTACGGAGTAAAACAAAAAAAATCACTAAAACAAATATATGAGTTACAACCTATTTAACTAACATGCACACAAAAACAAATCTATACAAGTTCAGGATTGTACCCTCTGGCGTCCTTAACTTTTCTGCAGATCTTGTTTGTTGATGTAGTTGTCTCAGTTTGTCAAATCTTCTTTGTTCCAGCACTTTACGTCGACTTATGTTCACCAAATCTTATAGCCAACACTTTGAGTGTTTGTAGTGTGAAGATGTTTGTGAATGGTGTTCTAAATCACATGCATGCACACACACACACTTATTAGTTACAGACGATCCTAACAAATCACATATAAAGTCTATATGCAGTGTATTTGTTATTTTTCTTTCTTACAAAACCAAGAACCTTTTCGACCTTTCAAAATAACCCAGATTCCACGGAGATCTTGCTTAAGAAATCGGTCAAGACCTTTCTCAATCAGTTTTGAAAATATTATGAAGATTGAGAACCCTCCAAGTGCGAATCCCACTAGGTCAGGTTAGGTTTTGTAAAAACAGAAATAGAAAAACATCTATTGTTGATCTTTGAAGAAGAAAAATGTTTTAACAGAAAATAATCAACAACAAAATTCTCAAGATGAGAAAAAAATGCAGCTAAGTGTTCTGTGACATGAAAAACTTCAGATCTATGATTTCTATTGAAAAAGAAACAAGATCTGAGTCTATGTCTAAGTTGGAAATAAGATTTATGAACACAAGGATTTCAGCAACCCAAGATCTCTTAACCAGAACTCTCATAAACCTAAAAAAACACTAAGGATGGTGTTTTTGGTTTTGGTGGTTTTTCTGGAGAGGTAAGTAGTTTGGGCTTGAGAAGTGTTTGGACGAAGTTAGGGTTTCTAACTAGGGTTTGGTTTCTCTCTCTAACTTCTCTCTTCTCTCTTCTCTCTCTTCTCTCTCTCTCTCTCTATTCTCTGAGACTTTGCAAAATGGCAAAAGCTTTCGAAGGCTGAGATGAAGGGTCTTTAAATAGGGAGAGGAGAAGATTCCAGAGCCTCGTTCAAAAACAATGGCTGAGATTGAGTCAAGCTCCATTGACTGCAATCCAAGGGCTCACAACAGGCGGTGGATTAAACAGGCTATGATTGGCTAAAGGGATTACACGGGGATCCACTCAAAAGACATGCAGGCCATCGATAAGGATAGATCCAAGGGCTGTAAGCGTGCGATGGTTTGTCTCAGTAAAGAAACACAGTTTGGTCCAATCAGAAGACAGCAGGTGTTGGCCTGTGAACGAAGGTAAACGCGCGTCACAAAATAATTACAAAGCCAACCCTAAAGTCTCTAGCGCTTTCGGTTTCTACCCAGAGTAACTTTAGGCCAATAAACACAACAATCCATATTTATATAATAACCCCAAGACTTTTTAAATCAAATTTTAATTAAATAAAACCTTGTTTAAAATATGTTTTAAATTCCCAAAAAATTATTAAAAATCAAATTGAGGGATTTAAACACACTCACAACATTAAAACACATAGGGGTGCAATATGATATGCAAGAATCAAATTCTAAGTGTGTGAGTGATGGCTATAGTCTTAGGATCATTACATGATAGATAGAAGAAGAAGCAACCCAATCTCTGAAGCTCTTTGGTTTCTAGGATAGACTCTATTTTGTCACAATTTCCAAACTAGATGAGCTCTTATACAGTCTAGACTCAAATGAGTCAAAAGTATAAGGGCTTCAATCTCCCCCTTTGGAAATATGAGACAAAATCTCCTTTGAGTCATCTCAACTCGTAGGGCGACAACAAAAAAAAACTTATACCTATAAAGGTTCTATCTACCCAAATCCTAGAAAGCAAAAATTACATAACTCAACTATATACAGTTTAACATCCTATTATTACAATGAAGAATGACTGTACAAGAAGAATACCTGCAAAAAATTACTAAGATCAAGCTTTTTAGTATATGCAGTAGACTCAAATTTCTCCCCCATTTTGTCTCAAATGGACAAAGGGAAGGAACTTGGCAAACATAACAGGTATTTACTCAGCACAAATCATACCAATAGATTTTCTTAAAGAAACGAATCTATTAAAATCAAGAGGTTTGGTAAATAAATCTGCAAGTTGTAGATCAGTAGAAAGATAATTGATTTCTAATTCCTTGGTTTCAACTAATTCACGAATAAAATGATGTCTTATTTTAATGTGCTTAGTTCGCGAGTGTTGAACTGGGTTCTTAGAAATGTTAATCGCACTTTGATTATCACAATAGAGATGAAGTGTGGGTTCTAGAATACCATAATCACTTAGCATTTGTTTAAGCCATAACAATTGGGCACAACAGCTACCGGCGGCTATGTATTCAGATTCAGCAGTCGAGAGAGATGTGCAGTTCTGTTTTTTACTACTCCATCCTACCAAGTTATTACCAATATAACAACATGCGCCTGAAGTGCTTTTACTATCATCAGTACACCCAGCCCAATCAGCATCAGTGTACCCAATAATAGTGCTAGGTGTGTCATTCGTGTACCAAATTCCTAAATTTAGAGTGCCTTTAACATATTTAATTATGCGTTTTACAGCGTTTAAATGGCTCTCCTTGGGGTTGTTTTGATAACGCGCACAAACACAAACAGCATACATGATATCAGGACGCGAGGCAGTCAGATAGAGTAATGTGCCAATCATACTACGATATAAGGTAGAGTCTACAGATTTTCCATTTTCATCTTTAGATAATTTCTCTGTAGTACTCATAGGCGTTTTAGCACTCTTAGCACTCTCGAGGCCAAATTTCTTAACTATCTCTAATGCGTACTTAGTCTGCGAAAGAAACAAACCATCTGGTTGTTGTTTGACTTGGAGACCTAGGAAGAACTGTAACTCCCCCATAAGGGACATCTGAAATTCTTTACTCATAATTTCAGCAAAAGATTTTACTTCTGAGGTAGAAGTGGATCCAAATATGATATCGTCTACATAGACTTGAGCGATAGTAATGTGTTTGCCAAATTGAAATAGCGTTGCCAAATTGTTTGACAAATAAGGTTTGGTCATTTCCACCTCTTTTGAAACCTTTGTCCAGCAGAAAACTGGAGAGTCGCTCATACCAAGCTCTAGGAGCTTGCTTAAGACCATATAAAGCCTTTTTTAACCGAAATACATGAGTAGGATAATTAGGGTCAATGAACCCTTTAGGTTGTTCTACATAGGTTTCCTCGGCAAGTATACCATTAAGGAACGCAGATTTAACATCCATTTGATATAATGTAAAATGCATGTGACAAGCTATAGCAAGAAGCAGACGAACTGATTCTAAACGAGTAACAGGAGCAAACGTCTCATTAAAATCCAGTCCTTCTATTTGGGAGTAACCTTGAGCAACTAGTCTAGCTTTATTTCTAATTATCATCCCATTTTCATCAGTTTTATTTTTGAAAATCCAACGAGTACCAATAACCTTTTTGTGATCAGGACGTGGAACAAGAAACCAAACATCATGAATGACAAATTGTAAAAGTTCATCCTGCATAGCAGAAATCCAGTGAGAGTCATTCAATGCCTCATTTACATTCTTTGGTTCCAAGAGAGAAACAAAGCAAGCATAGAGAGCATAATTTCTAAGTTGGGATCTTGTACGTACTGGTTCACCAGGGTTACCAACTATGTTGTTTATGGGATGATCTTTAGAAACCCAGTTAGGTACTTCAGGTGACTCAATAGGTAATGAATTATCTATTTCAGAAGAGTCATTTTCTAAAATATTTGACGATTCTTCTTCTATAGTTAATTCACTAGTCTTGCTTTCTACAGTAGTGTCACTAACAATTACATTTATGGATTCCATTAAGGTCTCAGTGCGAAGATTATACACTCGATAAGCTCTACTGTTAGGTGAATAACCTAAGAATATGGCTTTATCTCCTCTACTCTCAAATTTAGATAAGTGTTCCCTATCTTTGCAAACATAGCAGGTACTACCAAAGGTTCTAAGGTACTTAAGATTAGGCTTTTTATTGTACCAAAGTTCATAAGAGGTTTGTTTCGAATTCTTTCTAAGATAGACCCTATTAATAAGATGGCAGGCTGTACGAATAGATTCTACCCAAAAATACTTAGGTAAGTTCTTAGCATGGAGCATGACACGTGCCATCTCTTGAAGAGTTCGATTCTTTCTCTCAGCTATACCATTTTGTTGAGGGGTCTTAGGAGCACTGAACTCATGTTTGTAACCATTATAGTCACAATATTCTACAATACCAGTGTCTTTGAATTCACCACCTCTATCACTTCGGATTCTATTCACTTGAGTGTCTTTTTCATTCTCAATCCGTAAGAGAATCTTTAAAAAGGTTTGAAAGGTATCGGATTTTTGTTTTAAGAAAGCTACCCAAGTGAATCTGGTGAAGTCATCAACCATAACAAGAATATAACTGTGTCCACAAAGACTAACAGTTTGAGAAGGACCCATTAGGTCCATATGGATGAGTTCTAAGGGATTAGAGGTAAGGATATCTTTAACCCTTTTATGAGGTGCTTTAACAATTTTTCCTTCTTGACAGGGACCACAGACAATGTTATGAATAGGTTTAATTTTTGGTATTCCTCTAACTATCTGCTGAGAAGACAATTTACTCAAATTTTCGTAATTAATGTGACCCATTCTGTTATGCCATATCTCGTTGTCATCCATTCTGGCAACACTACAGATTTCAGAACTAGACATGACAGTATAACAATTGTCAGGGGTCCTGAATCCTGTAATTAAGCAATCTCCATTTTCATTTAAAATCTTGCAATTGTTCTTTGAAAAGGTAACAGTGAAGTTTGAGTCACAGAATTGTGAAATGCTAAGTAAATTAGCCTTAAGACCTTTAACTAAGAGAACATTTTCAAGAAGAGGAAGTCCTTTTTCTTTAAGGGTTCCTTTGCCTATGATCTGGGATGATATACCATCACCAAAAACAACTTTTCCACCATCAAAATGGGTTTTATTTAAAAGTTTTGTATCATCACCTGTCATATGCTTGGAACATCCAGAATCCAAGTACCATCCAGAAGATGTAAGTTCAGCTTTTAGAGCAGAAACAACAATGTTACACTTCATCTGTGGTGCTAGATCATCTTTTCTAACCCAAATTGCCCTGGTTTTTAGTTTGCGCTTGTTTGCTCTTATTTGATAAAATTTGCGAGCATTAGATTTTTGTTGAAAAACATTTTGCGCATGATTTTGTATAAATTTGAATTCCTGAGCATTTGATTTAGAAAAGGTTCTGGTTATCCTTCTAGTAAATGTCCTTTTAGGTTTAGTCCTTCTATTCCTATAGTTAGAGTTTTTGTCTGGTGGCCTGGGAAGGACATAATTGTTACGACTCCTCCTAGAATAGTTAAAGTTATGATACATAGGAGTGTTGTAGATAGGTTTAATCAGTCTCCTAGCATAGCAATTATCGAAAGAGTGACCATATATATCACAATAGGAGCAATAAAGATTGCTCAGAATAGGGTTTTCCTTAGGAAAGTCTCTAAACAAAGGTTTTGAGAAATTTTGAGGCTGAATTTTATTCCTAGGTAGCACAGATTTGAAAGCAGGTTCACTTTTCCTAATAGGGGGGCAGACATATTTTCCCTTTGATAAACTTTCAAGCTTAGAGCAACTTGCATCTTCAGTGTTGGTGTTTTGATGGTCAAACTTAGTTTTTAGAGAATGAAAGTCTGGACATGTTTCAATAGGTCTTTTGCCTCCTGACACAAACTTGATAGGTTCAACATGTTTAGTTTGTGTCTTCAAATTGGGGCAAAACCCTATTCCAGTTCTATCATCAGAATTGGTTTTAGATTCAGCAACGAATTCCTCAAAACATTTAGAGTTGTTTTCAAATTTGGTAAATTTTTTGAAAACAGTTGCTGTCTTTTCTTTTGTTTGTTCCAATTCTAATAATGTTCCTTTGTATTTTTTCTCCAGAATTTCATTAGCTTCAGTCAAAGTTTTCAGTTTTTCATCAAACACTTTAACTTCACTGTCATGAGACATGCATTGTGTAGTATACTCTTCAGCATTCAGTTTTACCATTAGGCTTAGATCTTCTAACTTTTTGGTAAGATTTTTAACAATCTTTTCTAGTCTAGTGCTTTTCTTTAGAGTTTTAGTATATAGAGTGTGGATGTCTGGGAGATCATCATTATCTGAGTCACTAAGTGAGGTGTGTGAAGTGACCCCTAAGGTTTCATTTCTTAAACTCACGCACCCATTGACATCAGCAGTATCGATTTCCCTTTGACTCACACACCCCGAGGAAGAGGTATTAATGTTCTCAGTAAGTAAAGCATCTAAACCAGTTAAAGTATGATTCAAAGCAACAGAACTAGAATTACTAAACTCATCCTCACTATCAAGCATAGGAATGTCATCATTGTATATGATTTTGGCAAAGAAGGCTAAACAAGGATCAAAACCATCAGATGTCTCAAGTTCCTCATTTTCAGAATCACTTGAGTCATCCCAGGTTTTGCAGATATTGGCTCTAGAGTGTTTGTTTTGGGCATTTAAATTAACTCTACAGTCTTGAGCAATGTGTCCTAGTTTACCACATCTATAGCATTCAGTCTTCTTGAGGTCTCTGTGAGGTCTTGTGTTGTCCTTGTTCTGTTTGTCATGAGGTTTCTCATGAGGTTTGTGATTTGAAGGAGTGGTATAATTAGACTTGCCCTGTCTATTTGCAACACTGTTTCTAAATTTAACAATTTTCTTAAATTGTTTTGTCATTAGGGCAATCTGATTATCTAGACTTTCTAAGTCACAGTCCTCATCAGAATCATTACTAGAGGTGTTTAACTCAGGCTTAATCATCTTAGAGGTAAAGCTAAGATTGGAATTGGTATGTTTCCTATTAGTGTGGGTCAATTGTTTCTTAAACTCCAATTCCATTTCCACAGTTCTTAATTTACTACTGAGTAATTCAGGAGTGAGATTTACATCACACATCTCCTCAATAGCATATCTTTTATTGTCAAATTTCTGTGGCAATGATCTCAGAATTTTAGAGACAATTTCCTGTCTATCATAAGTTATACCATTGGCATGAAGTTTAGTGACAATATCAGTAAGGTTCATATAGAAATCATCGAAAGACTCAGATTCAGACATGATTAAGGTATTATACTGTTGGATTAACATCTGAGTCTTAGCAGCTTTTACCCTAGAGTCTCCTTCATGTGCAGTAATCAAGGTATCCCATGCTTCCTTGGAAGTGGTACAAGATGAGATTCTCTTGAACTCATGTTCGTTAATAGACATAAATATAGCGTTCTTGCCTTTGTTATTATTTCGAGAAACCTGTTTCTCTTCTTGAGTAAACTCACTCAATATTTTCTTAATCCTTTCATTGCTTCCATCAGTGGCTGGTTTAGTTGGATAAAAGTATCCGTTTTCAATGATATCCCAGACATCATCTCCCAGAGTGCCTTGAATAAAAGCAATCATTCTTACTTTCCAGTAAGAAAAATTGGTTCCATCAAAGACTGGAGGTCTGGTCAAGTTACCATATCTTTCGTTTTTCTCGTCCATAATGATTTTGAGAAAACAGTTTCAGAAACTCAGGATCTTTTTGAAAAAAGTTCACCAAAAGCTCTGATACCAATTGAAATAGCGTTGCCAAAGCCGTTTATGAAAATAAACTATTTAAGCAACTCCGAAAGTTTGTTGAAGAAACTCTTTACTTAAATCAAAACTATTTTGAACACAAGATGTGTTAACAAAATTATGTACGAGATATGGACAAGATTTGATAACAAGTTTTAGTAAACAGTTTAAAATGTTTTAAACTCAGCACACTATTAGAAAGGGATGAGAAGATGTAGAAATATTGATACTCAGATTTTTAACGTGGTAAAACCTCAACCTTGAGGAAACATCCACGACTCCCTCTACGGAGTAAAACAAAAAAAATCACTAAAACAAATATATGAGTTACAACCTATTTAACTAACATGCACACAAAAACAAATCTATACAAGTTCAGGATTGTACCCTCTGGCGTCCTTAACTTTTCTGCAGATCTTGTTTGTTGATGTAGTTGTCTCAGTTTGTCAAATCTTCTTTGTTCCAGCACTTTACGTCGACTTATGTTCACCAAATCTTATAGCCAACACTTTGAGTGTTTGTAGTGTGAAGATGTTTGTGAATGGTGTTCTAAATCACATGCATGCACACACACACACTTATTAGTTACAGACGATCCTAACAAATCACATATAAAGTCTATATGCAGTGTATTTGTTATTTTTCTTTCTTACAAAACCAAGAACCTTTTCGACCTTTCAAAATAACCCAGATTCCACGGAGATCTTGCTTAAGAAATCGGTCAAGACCTTTCTCAATCAGTTTTGAAAATATTATGAAGATTGAGAACCCTCCAAGTGCGAATCCCACTAGGTCAGGTTAGGTTTTGTAAAAACAGAAATAGAAAAACATCTATTGTTGATCTTTGAAGAAGAAAAATGTTTTAACAGAAAATAATCAACAACAAAATTCTCAAGATGAGAAAAAAATGCAGCTAAGTGTTCTGTGACATGAAAAACTTCAGATCTATGATTTCTATTGAAAAAGAAACAAGATCTGAGTCTATGTCTAAGTTGGAAATAAGATTTATGAACACAAGGATTTCAGCAACCCAAGATCTCTTAACCAGAACTCTCATAAACCTAAAAAAACACTAAGGATGGTGTTTTTGGTTTTGGTGGTTTTTCTGGAGAGGTAAGTAGTTTGGGCTTGAGAAGTGTTTGGACGAAGTTAGGGTTTCTAACTAGGGTTTGGTTTCTCTCTCTAACTTCTCTCTTCTCTCTTCTCTCTCTTCTCTCTCTCTCTCTCTATTCTCTGAGACTTTGCAAAATGGCAAAAGCTTTCGAAGGCTGAGATGAAGGGTCTTTAAATAGGGAGAGGAGAAGATTCCAGAGCCTCGTTCAAAAACAATGGCTGAGATTGAGTCAAGCTCCATTGACTGCAATCCAAGGGCTCACAACAGGCGGTGGATTAAACAGGCTATGATTGGCTAAAGGGATTACACGGGGATCCACTCAAAAGACATGCAGGCCATCGATAAGGATAGATCCAAGGGCTGTAAGCGTGCGATGGTTTGTCTCAGTAAAGAAACACAGTTTGGTCCAATCAGAAGACAGCAGGTGTTGGCCTGTGAACGAAGGTAAACGCGCGTCACAAAATAATTACAAAGCCAACCCTAAAGTCTCTAGCGCTTTCGGTTTCTACCCAGAGTAACTTTAGGCCAATAAACACAACAATCCATATTTATATAATAACCCCAAGACTTTTTAAATCAAATTTTAATTAAATAAAACCTTGTTTAAAATATGTTTTAAATTCCCAAAAAATTATTAAAAATCAAATTGAGGGATTTAAACACACTCACAACATTAAAACACATAGGGGTGCAATATGATATGCAAGAATCAAATTCTAAGTGTGTGAGTGATGGCTATAGTCTTAGGATCATTACATGATAGATAGAAGAAGAAGCAACCCAATCTCTGAAGCTCTTTGGTTTCTAGGATAGACTCTATTTTGTCACAATTTCCAAACTAGATGAGCTCTTATACAGTCTAGACTCAAATGAGTCAAAAGTATAAGGGCTTCACATTCTTTCAATTATAACAATTTCATGCGTTGATATTATACACATATCAATCAAAACAGTAGAGCTTTTATGTCCAAAATGGCCACTGTTAAAAAAACCCAGAAAAACCTCCATTAAAGCTTGAGCTTCAATGGTGGAATTTGATTCCTTTGACTTTGAATCAGTTTCAAAGTGAGGAAATGGTTCTGTATGAACTAAGGAGCTCTAATGCAACGATCGTTTCCAATAAATTATAAGTTTTGAGCTCCAATTGCTTGAAGGTACTTTTTGTTTCAGAAAAAACAA
Organism: Sambucus nigra; assembly: GCA_949130495.1. Taxonomy (NCBI): domain Eukaryota; kingdom Viridiplantae; phylum Streptophyta; class Magnoliopsida; order Dipsacales; family Adoxaceae; genus Sambucus; species Sambucus nigra. The sequence continues at coordinate 54,374,936 of OX422214.1, forward strand.
AACCCTTAAATTATCCACAACTAGACCACCTTAATCCTCCAAACCAAAACGAAATTCTTTTTTAGGATAGTGGAAACACAACCATGTTCATAAAAACCTCTGTCATATTCAGTAGAACTTCGAAAGTTCAGTCAAATTTTCTAAAAAACACACAACTTTGTATGTTATACCCATCCCAATATTTTTTTTTTTCACGTGTGGATTGTAATAATATGAAACCCTTGGGATTCGATCATTATAATTGGGTTTATATATTCATTTGACGATTTTTGGAGTCTCGATGATTGTTATTGGAAGTTTTGGGGTAAAATTGGAAGAAATTTAGAAATTTGTGGTTCGAAGGAGTTGTAGGCATTCGAACGAAATCCTTGTTTCGTTCGAATGAAGATGGGTGGTTCGAACAAGACTCCAATGTCGTTCGAAATAGTGTTCCAACGAGCATTTAACGAGATGCTGTAACACCCCGTAAATTCAAGGACCTTTAATTAAATTATATCTCAGGGAAAAAAATTATTTTATTGTGAGGAATTAAATTCGTGATTTGGAAAATTTTTAAATTTGAAAAATTTATTATTTTGGTGAATTGAGGATAAATTATTTGGACTATTTTGTGTCGCATTTTGAGGTCAAGAATTTGTAGAATGTTATAAATTAATCCGGATGGCGATTTTGGGCGAACGATTGAGTCCGGATGAGTCGAAATAGTTCGAAAGGAGTGTCCATAGGGATAATATGGATTTCGGGACTTTTCTAGACACATTTGAGCTCCCAAATAAGTGTTTGAGACATTTTTCGAAGGCCCATGGGCCCAAAAACGGGATTAGAGTTAATAATCCTAATTGTGAAAGGGTGAGGAGACTTTAATTCATTTTAGAAGACCAAAATTGGGGAGAGCCTTAAAGGAGAACAATAGAAGAGATTTTTGGAGATTTTGGGGGATTACTTAAAGAACAAGAGGAGACCCTTGAATCCAACCCATCTTCTTCATCAAAGTATTTGATTCTACAAACCCTAAGGCAAGTGGTTTAACTTGCATTTGTTAAATTGCATTTTCTTATTCATATTAAAGAAGGTGTGAATTAATTAATATGTTAGGGTGTGTTCTACATTAAAATTTGGGGATTTAATGTTTGGAATTTATAAATCTGTAGAGATGATAAGATTTTGTAGTTTGGATAATAATTGGTGTAAATGATGTAGTTAAATTGAGTAAATAAAATGGGTGGATTTAGGATGAAATCTGGGAATGTTTTGGGGTATAATCTGTATAGAATTGAAGGTTTCAAAACTTTAATGGCGGGATGGTTTTCTAGGCAACGAAAGAGGAGAGAGAACACCAGGGTCGTTCGAACGACCTGGTGTCTCGTTCAAACGAGAGCCGGTGTCATTCGAACGACATTGATGGTCGTTTGAACGACCTAATTAATTCTGAGAGATTTCTCCCCTTCCCCTATTTCAAACATGATTGTTAATCTATGATGAATTATTCCTATGTTGGTTGAATCTGAAAATTATGGTTATAATTTAGGGTTTGAATTTGTGAAAATCACCCTTGGATTAAGTTGAGGATAAATCCAATTAGAGATTTAAGGTTTATGATTGAGTGATTTGAAACCTTATTAATTAAGTGGGTAAACTTAATTGAATGAAATTGAATAATGAATTGAGAATTTTAAATTTCTGACCAAGAGAGAGATAGTCTGTGTATATTTGGTAGAGAAACATCAAGATAAGGAAATTAATTAGTGTATGATTAATTGAAATTAAATTGGATTTTAGGCTTGCATGTTTTAGGCTTGTGTATGGACCTAGTACACCGGTATATATATATATATATATATATATATATATATATATATATATATATATATATATATATGATTTATAAATATTTGTGTGAATAATATTTATAGTAAAGAATACCAATATTAATGCTATCTTACGACGTTGCGCGATGTGGGTGGAGTCCCCTGGCTAGCGAATGTAGAGTGAGTATAATCCCTAGGTCATAGAGTCACTTATTAGGGGTGATCCGTCATGGTATGGGATGGGCACTTTCGGGGGGACTATGGACGCCTCTTACGCATTGGTGATAGCATTTACATATCTATGGCATGCGTGTGAATGTTGTGATATGGTGATACGTATATATGGCACAGATTTAAATATGGGTGAATACATGATGTGAAATGTATAATTATATAACTTGAGAGGTAGTTATATGAAATTAAATTAGAAATGACCTAAATAAGTTAGTGTGAGTATTGTGATATAACGATGCGTATATATGGTGTAGATTTATATACGGGTAAATACATGATGTGAAATGTATAAATTATATAACTCGTGAAAATGTTATATGGTATTAATTGAGAAGAGATTTAAATAAGTTAGTGTGATTAATAACTTATAACTCGTATACTAAACTCACTAGGGAGAGAGTAGTGGGAAAACTAAGATATGGATATATAAATATGACAAGACTAGTTATGGGGTAGATAGCTAGATGGGTCATATATAGCTACGTTAGGCATGCACGTTAATGTAGGGGTGAGGTGTCCTTAAAAGAGTGTGCGGCACTAACTTAAATACGAAGATCATTCATGCATTTTAATTACTGCAATTAAATTCACTTGCTAAATATTTTCAAAATATTTTGGGTTCTAACCCTTGATATAAATATTTTAAAACCTTTTAGGTGTCTAGCCACAGGGATGCCAAAATTATTTTATTTCAGTATTACGCAGTTGCGGCACATGTGGATGTTGCAGGACTTAGACTTAGACTTAGTCTCTTCAGTCATTTCATTCCTAGAGTAGGATGCAGTTAGTATTCCATTTGGGCGTGTCGCCCTAGTTGTTCCATTTTTTCAGTTAATTGATGTATTTAGTTATTTCGCTTGTGGTTTATATTTTTGGTATTTGATTTGTGGCCGGTGGTTGTTTCAGCAAGGATTATATTTATTTCATTATTGTATCGTTTGATTCAGTGAATGTATGATGGTTAGTTATATATTCTTTTGCTTGTTGTTGTTGGGTTGTTAAATAAAAAGATAAAATTTGGTACCATGGCTTTTGAATACTAGGTGGTTAGTATGTTTTAAAAAGTTTTCGAGAGTGATGATAAGAATGATCGAGATGAGATTCATGTTTAATTTGATATAGGACTGATCACCCAGTATTTTATTAAGCAGGGTGTCACATATGCCACTGCATAGGTTTTTCTACCTCGTTAGAAGGTCGTTCGATGGGAGGATCGAACGAGATGGAGATCTCGTTCGAACGAGGTCCCATTCTCGACCTCCCCAAAACGTTTATAATCAGGTTGCCCTTGTGTATTGTCACATTTTGGACCATTGGATTGATGAGATGTTGGGTTCTGAGAGTCCTGGATGGTCAAAATTAAGATTTTAGTGCTGGGATGAAATTTTATAAGGATTTGCGGGTTAATGGTGTTAGAATATAGAGCGTTGGGAGGTTTTCCCCCCACCATTTTTAGATTTGTGTCTTCCTCTATCTAGATCTTGAAGAGCTTTCCCTCTACCACCACCACCATCTAGGCTATACCACCATATACTCACCTTATGCAACCATATTCTACTAGTATTTTACCACAAACAAGCTTTCTACCCCATATCCTCCATTGTTGAGTAGAGCTACAAATTTGGGGTTTGTTGTTGGGGATTTTTTAGGAAGAAGAATATGATAATTGTAGAGTTTTGAAGGGAGTTTTGCTTGGAAGATTTCATGGAGCATGTTTTTGGAGTTAGGAAACCTCCTTGAGGCCACCTTGGGAGGTGGGGGGTTGCCATCTTCAACCCTTATTCTACCATTTTTTCAGCTACATTTGAGGTGAAAAACTCTACTCTTGGTTTGAGACTCTATTTTTCATATTAGTAGTCTTGTAGCTAGAATTGTAAGAGTAGGACACGTTATGATATAAGAATTTTATTTCTTATGGTTGTAAAAATGGGTTTCAATAGTTTTGAGAAAAATATTATATTTTAAGAAAACTTGGTATTAAACATTTTTATGGAATAAAAATGTTGGAAGAATGCTCATTTTGATTGGAAATATTTTATGGATAAATGTTTCAAAGTTTTCTTGTGAAAAATTTAGGATTTTATATAAATGAACATTTATTAAAGTTTTGAAGAAATAAAAATATTTTTTTCCTTGAAAAGTATGTTTGTGCAAACATTGTGAAATTTCTAGAGTAACTCACATGTTAGACCTATTTGATACAATTTTTGGGCTTAAAATCGTTCTTCTCATGCATATAAACTTGTAGTATTTTGAGGTTGAACATATAAAAAAGTTTAATGAGGGTTTTATTAGGTTTACGTATGAAATAAAGAAAATAGAAATTTCATCTCTTAAGGTGTGTGAAAAGGGTGTTGAAGATGTGTGTAAGGTTTCAAGACTACATGTATTAATAAAGAAAAAAGTATTTTTCTTATAAAGTAGTCTTAGATGTTCAATGATTTCTTGAAAAAGAAAGTACTGAAATAAAAATGTTTCTAACTTCACAAGAATCTTATTCCAAAATGTTAAAAATGTATTAATGTGTTAACAACACTTAAGAAGTTAATGAGAGTAACTTAATGGCGTTTTGGGAAATAGCACTTGTGAAAATGGAGGAAATGACAAGTTTGGTAATAAATGTGTAAAATGGACCATTTTTATGAAAAGGTGTTACACGAAATGGTCCTAAATGAACATGATTTTGGTATTAAATCAATGTTAGAGTAAAAGGGATAAAAATGATGATTTTCAAAGTGTAACACAAGTTGGGGTGAAACCCCGAGTTTTGGCTTCGATTGGAAAAGGAAAAAAAATGGAATAATGTGGACATTTACAAAATTTTGAAACACATTAAGAAGGACTCGAATGACACTGAAAATAATTAAGGAGGGCCCGTAGACTTGGGTGAAAGACCAAAAATCACTGGCCAGAGCATATGGTAGCATAGCCGGCGGTGTGGCGCCCATTAAAGTATGCGGTTATTGGAAGATTCCGAGAAAAAGATAATGAAAATAGAACATATCAAGAAATGAATTATGTGGTGAACATATGAAAATACAACCTAACTTGAATGAATTAATAAATGTTTCGGTAAAGAATAAAATGGACAAGAAATGTAAAAATTGATTAATGTCCATAAGGTAAAGGAATTGTAAAGTGAAGGGATTAAATGAGTGGTTGAGAAACCTAAAGAGGCTTAACCCATAATTAACACTAGGGTGTGTTTATGAAGGATTTTCAAAGAAAAATAAGTATTTTCTAATATGGTGTTCGCGTGGGTTGAAAGGTGGTTTTCAATAAAAATACTAAAATAAATTTGGCATGAGAAATAAGGAAATTTTGGTGAAAGAAAAGATTTTCCTTAAGCAAGGGGTATTGTTTAAAATATTTAATCGGGTGTATTAAATCAAGAAATAAATGTCAAGTCAAGTAAAATGGGATTTCTTTTACAAGGTTAAGGAATTAATTGGGATAAACAACGTTCTTGGAATAAAAATGGTTTCATGCATGTAAGTGTGTGTGTATATATATATATATATATATATATATATATATATATATATATATATATATATATATATATATTTAAGGTAGTTGCATGTGAACATAGGTAACATGTTGAAGTCTTCTTTTTGACGTTGGATTCTATACTGCATTATTATAATTTTCCACTGGGCATTCGGCTTATTCCCTCGTCTTTGTTATGACAGGTTTGGTGCGGTTCCCTATTTTGAGAGCGTTATACAGGTAAGTATTCTATTTTTATATTTTTCGTTAGTAGCTCTATATTCTTGGATTCCCGGGATGCTTCCCATGGGTCCCTCACGTAGCTTGATTTAAATAAAAATTGCATACTAAATAAGTGAAATGTTAAATAAAACTGGACTAGCAACAGTGTAGATGGTTTCATTGCACTTCACACCAACGCTTGGGTTAAACCAGGTGGACCACAGGTAATCCACAAATTCGGATCGGGGCGTTACATTGTAACTCGATGAATACTAAACCTCAATCCACAAAACTTATATTTTTGGATTCCTTATGAAAAATTAGGTTGGATTGGTTCAGGAATCATCTCAAATGGTTGAGAAAATTAGGAGTTATTTCAGGTCAAAGTTTTTCAAACCCTAGGTCAATTGTCGAGAGGTTGAAGATGAACGTTTTCGACCAGAACCATTGACCAAGCGTGTGAGGTTGCATGGCCAATCAAAAAAATCTGATTTGTTTTCAATATCTTTATTTTATTTTTCTGGTCAAAATGGTATAAGGCCAAACTGTGTTTGGTCAATCTTAGCCAAAATTATAAAAAATTAGGATTTTAGTTTAGAAATATTTTCTATAAATTGCAAATTGACCCCTCCTGACCTTTTCAAGTTATGAATTTTAAACCCAAATTTTTTTAACAAATACTTTGATTAATTTTGAGTCAAAAATCCTTCTGCAATAAGTTTCAAATTTAATTCTAAGCCTAAGATTTAATGTCTCAAAATATTTACAATGTAATTCCTTAAACTTTATCAAACACAACTTTTAGTATGAATTTACCAAAACCAATCTTATTTTCAATTATACTTACTCACATTTCTACTATGCTTACTCACACAAATATTTGTGTACAGATGATCAAGAACCAACTCCTCCCGACATCCTCTTTTGACATTCTTTAAGTTGTTCAAATATCCGTACAAGTAGGTCTTTTATCTTTTTAATAGCAAACTTTCACGTACTTGTTTAACTGCTATTGATATCATTTGATGATAGGCCAATTTGATTCTAAGTATGTGCAGAGATTACCATACTCATATGTTATTATATCACGATTTGTTTTAATTATTGTCATTCGGATTAACTAAAACCTTTATCATCTAATAATTGATATCATAAAAATTCGTTGTAATGAATGATTGAATTTACCTTGCACCTATGTGCATTATTATTTATTGTAGAAGCATTGGTAATAACTAGGGAGTAGACTACCACGCTATCCCATGGAATTTTCTACTTGGCCTATGGTCTCTGATGTTCAGAGCCAGGATTTTCAGCTACATATTTGTGAGTGTTACTTTAATTGTATGCCTATCCAGTTACTGGTTCCCAAAGGTTTTGGTTTTAGTGACAACTTACTTATTTATATACCTATTTTGTAATCTGGTAAGTATGTGATTATCAATTTAAAACTCCTTAACTTTCTTATTATGTAATTATCTTACTTGTCAGACATTTGAATTCTATACACACTCCACCTTCCATCCATCCTTGTTATAAAATTTGTAAAACCTACTTAACATATTTGTGCTAAATCCTTTTTCATTCAGATGGCCCGGGGAAAAGAGGATAGTCTCTCTTCTCTTTTTGTGACACAAACAGATCACATGTTTTCATTTGTACCTGTTTGGACAGAGACTAAGTCAGATGGATGCAAGGAGTGGCACTTTACTATTAACTACTGTATATTTCGTGTTGAGAATAAAATGTAATTCACCATGTGGTGGTAGTACACTAAATGTGACGATTTGAATGAATAAAGTTATGTTTTTTGCCTTAACTTTAATTCATTGCTTTATGTATACTCTCTTGTACATTCATACAAAAAAACAGGGTGTGAAAAGTTGGTATCAGAGCATGTTTTAAAACTAACACTATGCCGGTTTAGATTCCTATACAGGGAAATTTCTATAGTATATTAGTTATTTTATATTTTCGTAACTTCTTTATCGATATTAAATAGTAAATTATGGTTTGCAGCATGAATACATGGCAATCTCTTTTATTTAGTTTGAATATCATCCCAATAATTGTTGGGAAACTACTGTTACGGAAGAAGCGTTTACACGACTCAAAGAAATGATTCACACTATTGATGAGGACTGGGTAGATTCGAGTAGTGACGTGAAGCGATTGGTGTTAACAAATAGAGTCTCAGGAGAGGTATATGTGATGAGAAAAATAAGTGATTATGTGGATGATCCAGTTATACTCCAACAAGCAATCTGTCTTGCACTAGACAATGCACAACCATCTCCACCACTTTATCTCTAGGTACATCGAATGGAGAACTTATCATTAAACTTTCTTCAAATTCAAGTGATTCTACCGATGATTATCCATCAACGCCTGATGACTTTTCCATAGTACTGTATTTTGATTCTTTAGAAATCGATGTTGTTGTTCCGTCTTAGGAAAATCCAAAACCACGAAAGAAAAATGCCCCTCCTAATGTAACATGACAAATAATGTAATGTATATAGTGTGCCCAACTACTATCTTAGGAGGTTGGCCAACTCTGACTTATGTAGAATAAGTAATATTATAGAATACTACTCTAATGCAATATATAACTGTCTTGTAAAATACTATCCTTTTGTATAATATAACTAGGCTTGTGATATATCTTTTTTTAAGAAACGTTCTTATATATTTTTGTGACTGTTATATCATATTTTAGGATGGTTAGCACTCGAATTCCCTCAATTGGAACTCAGACTGTACAGACCCACACTGAAGGAATCATAGGATGCCTTCCAAAATTAGCATACTAGCCTGATAATAAAAAATTCATCACCCATCACTTGAGGAAATCTCATATGAGACTCGTAGAATGAATGCTCTCAAAGAATTTTTGAGACAATGACCTCATTCATTTCTTGGAAAGCCAGGTGCCAATGAAGCTGAGAAATAGATGCGTCAGATTGTGAATATTCTTAATGGAGTAGGGATAGTTGACAATCTTTGAGTAATTCTAGTTGCCTACAGGTTCGAAGGTGAAGTTGATTTCTTGGGGAAAGTCGTGTCTCTATTCATAATGTCACTATGTATACTTGGGAGAAATTTGAAGAAATCTTCTTCAAAAAGTATTATTCTGAAACTGAATGAGATCAACGAAATGTAGATTTCTTAAGGTCACAACAACCAAATATGTCCGTAGATTAATATGAAGCCAGGTTTATCAAGTTATCCCATTATTCCATTGAGTATGTAAATACATAAATGAAAGAATGCAAGCAATTTGAAAGAGGACTACATATAATAATCAAGACTTTTGTTGCCCCTTTGCAGATTTGAGATTACCCTCAACTTATCGATGTTACATCCATTGTTGAGCGAAATTCTTCCAGTGTTTTATGATCCCCTCATCCCGTTATTAGAAATAATCATGTTGTCAGGACTTTACCTCAATCTTGACCCCATCCTTATCCAAATCCGAGTGGAGAAGTTTGTTCCCAAATTCGCCATTGTATTACCCATCCATTGATTCGTTGTCATGAATGCTAAGAAGTTGTACATATTCTCCCGCAATGTCCTAAGTCAAAACCTCTTCCAATTCACCGTCAATTAGGTAATCCCTCGAGAATTCAAAATTCTCGTCCCATCCAAAACCAACCTAAGCCAAATCCTGTTAGAAAAATTATACCAGTCCCTCATCATGGAAATAATTATGCTATATCGCCTATGCAAAATTCGCATGACGTAATAGAAGGTACAATATTTTTCCATAATCTTCCTAGTCATATTTTATTTGATTCTGGTTTAACACATTCATTTATAAGTCTTAAACTAGCTAAATGTTTAAAACTATTACCTGCATCTTTAACTGTTCCATTGGAAATAGGAATTACCTACGGGTGAAATTAATACACCTACCCAAGGGTATGAAAATTGTAAAATTCAACTAGGTCTAGGTAAGCAATTTGTAAATTTGATAATTTTAGATATCTGGAAATTCGATATTATTATCGGGATGGATGTTTTGTCAAGACATCACACTCATGTCGATTATCATGCAAAGAAAATTTATTTTCGAGATCAAGGAAATTATTCCTTTGTGTTTTAAGGATCATGTCATTTTAAATCATCAAACTCCCAAACTCAAAACTCCTCTTCCTTAATTCCTATAATTTTCAAACAATACGAATATGTTTTTCTAAAAGAATTACTAGGTTTTACCCCCTTCTCGAGAAATAGAATTTAGTATAAATCTTTATCCGAATACTTTCCCTATTTCGATACCTCCATATCGGATGGTTCCTTTAGAACTTCGAGAACTCCGTACCCCACTAGATGATCTTGAAAAAGGTTTTATCCGTCTTAGTTCCTCTCCTTAGGGAGCTCCCGAATTATTTGTTAGGAAACAAAATGGAAGCTTTGCATAGATTATAGTAAGCTAAACTCAATAACTATTAAAGAATAAATATCCTCTACCCAGAATCGGAGATTTATTCAATCAACTTCGAGGAGCGAGGGTCTTTTCAAAAATAGACGTATGATTTGGTTACCATCAATTATGAGTAAGAGAAGAAAATATTCCAAAGACTACTTTTCAAACTCATTATGACCATTTCAAATCCACTGTAATGTCTTTTGGATTAAACAACGCACTAGTAACTTTTATGGACCTTATGCACATAATCTTTAGACCTTTTCTTGACCAATTTGTTATTGTATTCATTGATGATATTATTGTTTATTCCTAAAGCCATGTATAGCTTGCCCAATATTTAGAGACAATATTAGCCATTTTAAGAAACCACATGTTACATGCTAAAAAGAACAAATGTGATTTATCAATGAAAGAAGTAAAATTCCTAGGACATGTGATTTCTGAAAATGGAATCCAAGCCAATCTCGCTAAAATATTAGCCATTTTAGAATGGAAAAATCCTACCGATGTCACCGAGATAAAAAGTTTTCTAGGATTTTCTCGCATTGCTCTTCCCCTCTTAATGCTAACTTGGAAGGAAGTACCATTTGTATGAACTGCTGAATGTGATCAAGCATTCTGAATTTTAAAGGAAAAATTAACTACTAGTCATGTCCTAACTATTTATGATGTATATACCGAAGCCTCGTTGCAAGGTTTAGGATGTGTTTTAATGCAAAGAGGGAGAGTAGTGGAGTATGGATCACGACAACTTAAAACCCATGAGTGAAATTACTTTGTCCATGATCTTGAGTTAGCTGCCATAGTTTTTTCTTTAAAGATCTGGCATTGTTACCTTTATGGTGAAGAATTTCAAGTCTTTTCCGATTACAAGAGCTTAAAATATATCTTCACTCAAAAATATTCAAATCTAAGACAACGAAGTCGGATGGAATTTTTGGAAGATTATGAGTTTAAATTAGACTACCACCCAGGAAAAGGCAATGTGGTAGCCGATGCTTTAAGTCGTAATCCCGTTGGAAGTCTTTAAACTTCGATCTCTTATGACATTGCTTCTACCATAGAGAAATATGATCTTCAATTGATACCGTCTATCTAAAAAAATTCCAATATAATTGCATATCCAGATCTGAGAAAGAAGATCTTAACACAACAATCCCAAGATCCTTTTTCAGAACACGTTCAGTATAAAAAAACATGATTTCTCATATAATAAGGAAAAAGGCTCACGATTTAGAAATATATTGTACGTGCCTAATAATTCATCCCTTCGAGAAGAAGTATTGTATAAAGACCATCATTCTAAGTGTGACACCCCGACTTATTAAATACCGGGTAGCTACTCCTTTATTAAATCAATACAAAATGCCAAGTTGGTTTAGTTAATAGCATCACTGTCGAAAACATTTTAATAATTACTAACCACCTAGTATTTAAAAAGTAAGTTGCCAAATTTTAAGTTAAGTCTGATTAACATGCAATAAAAGAATAATGGCAGAACAACATAATTCATTCACCATAACGAAGTAATGAAATAACCAACAAATAGTAATAAGTCCGGAGGAAAACTCCTCACAACAATCCCACGAATGAAATAATAACATAAGTCTGAATCCTGAATTAATTACATGCCCAAAGTCTGAATAACTGAAAATAAATGAAAAGTCTCTAAAGAAATGGGCGACATGCCCTACAACTGATCAATACTAAATAGAGAGTCAATATAGAAGAAGCGTCTACAAGCAAAGTCCTGTAACTTCCACAAACAGCTACAGCTCGTCACCTGAATGAGGATCCTAAGCATGGTGTCCTTGTGGCTGGGCACCTAAAATGGTTTTTACAAAAATAGATTTGAAAGAAAATGGGTCAGAGCCCGAAAGTGGAAATCATTTTCAAAACAGCAAGTGTTTTAATAACATTAAAACATTAAATGCAAAATACATGTTAGGACGTGCACTCACATGAAATTCTCACCTCTCGACTACATGTGCACTCCTAACGTACCGTACCCATCTAAATGACATCCATATCTAACCAAACCGTAATAAGTTCTACCCCTTACTACTCGATCCCCATATTACATTCTAGCGTTATCAATTTAAAAAGAGATCTTTACTTAAATTCAGATTCTCAATTTGTAATACAATTCACTATCGGTTAACCCGTTATGTTTTCTAGAAACGTTTCCATATTTATACACACAATACCACATGAAAGTTTCCATTTATTAAGAGTATATTATTCACGTCATAAATATACAATGCAAGCACCCCGAGACTAAGCTGCGGTGCACACATACTCTGCTATCCATCCCGGTACATCACGTACATAAGGATCACGTATTTCGAATCTCTCAGGAATCGTTCTCAGATAACAACATCACAAATAATGGAGGTGAACACAGTCACATCACATGGGTCACGTACATAGCTACGCTCCCACGATCAGCAGACTTATTAATATCCCAATATGTCCTTCTCTGACCTATGTTCATCGAGGTAACCAATCTAAATCCGGGCAACACAAGGATTAGTAGGCCCTAAGCAAACGTAAACCTCCCGTGATAGCAAGTATGGTAGGTATGTCATACACATAAAATCAATACATATACTAAGTATGCACTCATCTTACTAATCACCATAATATGTTGGTGGTACCCTTCTCATTCTCGTACCGACATAAAATACTACACAATTTATATGTTCCTAGTTAATATAATAAATTAAGCCGTTAATAGTTCTCGCACCGTAATAGACACTCACGTCCTATTCCATAATTACCCTTAGGTTCAACTACACTTCTAGGTTTTTGCTCCACATTATATTTCAAATGTCCCTACTGTAAAAATTTATCGTCAAGGGAAGGTTATCTCTACCATTATATAAGGTTATGGGACACGCGAAATCAAAACAGGCTAAAAAGCCTAAACTGTCAACTCGTTAGAAGTCTCGTTCGAACGAGGCTGTTCGAACGAGAGTTCGTTCGAACGAACTGGGCCTTCTAACGAGATCTCGTTCGAACGAAAGTCTTCGAACGAACATCCCTCTCGTTAGAACCCAAACTGTCAACTCGTTAGAAGCTCGTTCGAATGAGCTCGTTCGAACGACCTGGGTAGGTCTTCTAACGAGTGGCCAGATTCGAGCCCAGAAATTTCTTTACTCGTTTTTCAAATTTCTCTACACCTCTAATCTCCTCTAAACATCGTTCCAACATCAATTTAAGGTTCTTAATTCGTACTAAACATTCATAGATCATAACTAAACGTTTATATAGGGCCAATACATCTTAAACATCATCGAATCATCAAATCCCTTCATTTAACCCCCAAATTACATGAACATGAACCCTAAAATTTATAAATCATCAATGAGCCTAATCAAATCCGTTTTTGTTTCATCCAAATTATAATATCATCAGAAGAATCATCTAAATACAAATCTACATGCAATTCCTCATCAAAAATGTAATTTTTACTTCCAATTAAAATGGGTTTTCATCATACTCCAAGAACAATACAATTTATTTGAATATCCTACGCATGGAAGAAGCATTCTTTGTAAAAATCTATAATTAAACCACTTGCCTTATTTGAATCTCTGATTTTGAGGTTAAATCTTGAAGGTTGAATCTGTCCTCTCTCTCTCTCTGCAGAATTCTCCTCTTTCTCTCTCTCTCTCTCTCTACAAGTTCTTCTCAAGGTGATAATGGAGGTTGGGTTGGTTTTTGCCAAGTTTTAAAGTTTCTAACTTCTCCCGTAGCCCACTTACTAAATTGGGGTTGAAGATGGCTTAGTGGGTTAAGACTAAGTAAGATTTTTAACTCTAATTTTCGTGGGTTTTAATTACCCAATTTCTGAAATTACCAAAATGCCCTTATAAGTTACCGGTATGGCCCAATAATGCCCCGGGACCTAAAATTAACCCCCGGCTAGTGTTTTCTGACTATTTCGACCCTTCCGGACGCGTTGGCGCACTCAAAATGACCATACGGTTTATAGAAATAAAATTCACTTTTTAATTAAAATAAATATATACCTGACGCGACTGTCACACGCGTCTCAACAAAATTCCCAAATTGCCGTATTTCAATCCCGCGACAATTTCAATATTTCCAATATTCACATATTGCCATATATACACATTATAATCAAATACTAACTCACATCTCGTTAATATTTTGTCCGGATTAATTCTCAATTAATTCACATTTAATTCAATTAATCCCATAAATAAATATCACAAAAATACGGGTATTACACTAAGTTTATGATTCACCCTGTAAGATCTAAGATGTATCACGCATTGAAGAAACGATATTGGTGGCCAAGTATGAGAAATTATATTGAGAGTTTTGTGAGAAAGTGCCTTTCGTGTCAACAAGTAAAGATAGAAAACCAGCATCCTGGTGGACTTATCCAACCCTTACCAATTCCATAATGGAAATTGCATCATATCACGATGGATTTTGTCAATGAACTATCTCGTACGCCTCAAGGATATAATTCTATTTGGATAATAATAGACTGACTTACCAAATCTGCCCATTTTCAACTACTAAAAACCATCGATTCTTTTCAAAAGAACAGTCAACTTTACATTCGAGAAGTTGTACGATTACATGGAATTCCTCTCTCCATCATATTAGACGGGGACTCTCATTTTGAAGGAAAGTTTTGACAAGCACTTCAGACTGCAATGGGTATTAAACTTCATTTGAGTACCGCATTCCACCCTCATATGGATGGACAATCTGAACGTACAATTCAAATAATAAAAGATATGTTACGAGCTTGTACGTTAAATATGCCTGAAAATTAGAATGAACACTTATCCCTTATTGAGTTTTCTTATAATAACAGTTACCAGTCAAGTATCAAAGCCACCCCATTTGAAGCCTTGTATGGAAGACCATGCCGTTCACCTGCATGTTGTTTAGAATCTGGAAGCGGTAAGAAAGTTGGACACGAGATAATCCAAGAAACCACTGAGAAAATACAATAAATTCGAGAGAGATTGAAAACAACCCAAGATTATCTGAAAAGTTATGCAGACCAGTGCAAAAAGCCCCTAGAATTTCAAGTTTGTGACCAAGTATTTTTGAAAGTTTCTCCTCGAAAAGGGATTTTACGTTTTGGAAAGAAAGGGAAGTTAGCCCCCAGATATATTAGACCCTTTATTATTTCTAAATGTATTGGATTTATAGCCTACCAATTAGAATTACCTGTGAAATTATCCATATTCATAATGTATTCCATGTATCCCAGTTACGTCGATATATTCCTAATCCCTTCTATGTCATTACATGGCAAGCAATTTCTATTCAATCTAATCACGAATTTGAAGAATGCCCTATTCAAATTTGGGATCGCCGGGTAAAACTTCTCATGAATAAAGAAATACCCTAAATTAAGGTACTTTGGTAACATCAAAATACACAAGAAGCTACATGGGAACCAAAACAAGTTATGAAAGGCCGATATCCTGATCTCTTCAAAGGTAAAATTCAAGGACAATTTTTTTAAGTCGGTAGACTATAACATTCGTACTTTCGGATCAAGTCAATTGATAACCCTAATACCCTAAAATCCCTATTTTACCCCTCATAGAATATGAAAATTCAAAAGCATCCTAAATAAAGAAAAAAACTACTCTACAAAACCAATAACTTTACTAAATTACCCAAGTATCCCTTAAAGTTTTAACATATTCAAAATATTCCCTGAACTTTTTAAATAAGCATAAATTGACCTATACTTAACCCCTAGACCCAAATTTTATATCAAATTAAACTTACAGAGTTTATCTAAATATAAATTATATTTTCAGCCCCTATATTTCCCTAAAATTATAAAAATACCTCTAAAACTTATCAAAGGCCCTATTTTGAGCCAAATAAGTATATACACTTCTAACCAAGGACTAAAAACTAAACAACCAACATTTTCACATTCCACCCTCACCACATCAGCCTCCACATAGGCAGTAGAGTCCAAAAAACATGGAAACACCATGCATACATGTGAAGACCAAGTTCCCATAAACTTATCTTCTTAAAATTTGGAAGAATCCACCTGCCAGATGATCCAGTACATTCTCCTCTTGATACTCTATAAATTCCCCATGATTAGAAGCTACAAATCCCAGCCCTTGAGCCTGTTCAAAGTTCAAAACTTTCTCTTTAAATTGATATTATTTTATTTTATATATTATACTTCATTCTTTCAATTCCAATATTTTTCTGTGCTGATATTATACACGCATTTATTAAAATTGTAGAGCTTTTACATCCAAAATGGCCGCTGTTCAAAGTAACCAGAAAAACTTCCATTAAATCTTGAGCTTCGATGGTGGAATTTTATTCCTTGACTTTGAACCAGTTTCAAAGTGAGAAAATAGTTCCTTATGAACTCAGGGGCTCTAATGCAATGTTTCCGAAAAATTATAAGTTTTCAGCTCCAATTGTTCGTAGGTGTTTTTTGTTTCAAAAAAACAAAAATCTTAAATTCTCCATAATCACACCACCTCAATCCTTCAAACCAAAACCAAATTCTTCCTCAGGATAGAAGAAACACAACCTTGTTCATAAAACCCTCTCCCATATTCAGTAGATCTTTGAAAGTTCAGTTAGATTATTGAAAAAACACAGTTTTGTAATTCGATGAATACTGAAGCTCAATCTACAAAACTTATATTTTTGGGTTCCTTGTGAAAAATTAAGTTGGTTTGGTTCATGAATGATTTCAAATGGCTTAGAAAATCAGGAGTTATTTTGGGTCAAAGTTTTTTACACCTTAGGTCAACTGTCGAGAGGTTGAAGATGAACTTTTTCGACTAGAACCATTGACCAAGCACGTGGCCAATATTATTATTTTATTTTTCTAGTCAAAATTGTATAAGGTAAGAGTGTGTTTGGTCAAGACTAGCCAAGGTTATAAAAAATTAGGGTTTTAGGTTAGAAATATTTTTCTTAAATTGCAAGTTGAATCCTCTCGACTTTTCCATGTTATGAATTTTAACCCCAACTTTTTTCTATTGATAATTTTATTAATTTTGAGTAAAAAATCTTCTGCACCAAGTTTCAAATTTAACTCTAAGTCTAAGATTTTAAAGTCCTAAAATATTTACAATTTAATCCCCCAAACTTTAATAGACACAACTTTTAGTATGAATTTTACAAAACTAGCCTTATTTTCAACCATACTTACCCACTTTTCAACTATACTTACTCACACAAATATTTGTATATAGACAATCAAGCACCAACTCATCCTGACATCCACTTTTGACCTTCTTTAAGTTGTTCAAATATTCATACAAGTAGGGCTTTTACCTTTTTAATAGTAAACTTTTGCGCACTTGTTTAACTTATATTGCTATCATTTCATGATAGCCCAATTTGATTCTAAGTACGCGTAGAGATTACCATACTCATATGTTATTATATCATGAATTGTTTTAATTATGGTCATTCGGATCAGCTTAAACCTTTCTCATCTAATAACTGATATCATGAAAATTCGTTGTCATGATAGATTTTTCTTGCCATGCACTTATGTGCATTATTATTTATTGTAGAAGCATTAGTAATAACTAGGGAATACACTACAGTGTTATCCCATGTAATTTTTTACTTGGCCTATGGTCTCAGATGTTGAGAGCTAGGATTTTTAGCTACATACACATGAGTACCATTTTAATTGTGTGCCTAGTCGGTTACTGGTCCCCAAAAGTTTTGGATTGATTATTATTTAGTTTTACTGATGGATTACTTATTTATGTACCCATTTTGTAAATTGTAAAATATGAGATTATCAGTTTAAAACTATTTGACTTTCTTATTATATAATTATGTTACTTGTCAGACATATAAATTCTATATACACTCCACCTTCCGTCCATACAAGTAACTTATTGTAAAATTGGTAAAACCTCCTAAACATATTTGTGCTAATTCCTTTTTCCTCCAGATGGTCCAAGAAAAAATAGATAGTCTCTCTTCCCTCTTTAGTACACGGATCAAGTGTTTGCATATGTAATTATTCGGACGTAGACTAAGCCAGATGGGAGCATGGAGTGGCACTTTACTATTACTTATTTTATATTTCGTGTTGAGAATAAAATGTAATTTACCCCTATGGTGGTAGTAACCTATATGTGACGTTTTGAAAGAATAAATGTATATTTTCTGCCGTAACTTTAATTCATTATTTTATGTATACTCTCTTTTTCGTTCATACCAAACAAATAGGGTGTGACAAGAAACCACATGTATAGCACTATAATAACGTGTTCAAAACAAAAACTTTGGGCCGATCTCGCACCATTCGCACCAGATAACACTATATTTATCAAATTCTAAACATCTAAGAAAAAACTTTACTATCTAAGATTAGGGAAAACCAAAATTCAAAGAAGAAATCCATAGATTCATACTGCACATCCAGTAGGAGAAATAAAGAAACAGAAAATGACATATATTATGAATCCATTAAAATAAATAAAACCCGTAGATTTATATTTGTGTAGATATCTATATCTATATAGATAATAGTAGATATAAAGAATCGGAAAAGCTACTTTTAATTATACACACAATACAAATACTATGACTATAAAAGACAAATGTTAAAAACCGACAAACAAAAATAAATTCCCACATTCATACTTTTGATAGTTAAACGATATTTTGTGTATGGCCGGGTATATGATATTATAGTGTTGTCTCTCTATACATCAGACGAGTTTCCATTAAATATGCCTAGCTAGGTCAATGTTTTCTCTAACCACATCACTCATTTGAATCATGCTCAATCTATTGCATATGTACATGGCATAATTAGGAATTTATATCGCCATACTATTATAAAGTCATAAAACTAAATAAAAAATTAATCAAAAGGAAAAACTATAAAAATCGAAGGAATGTATAATTCAATCTGGCAATAATTTTTGATATCTCATAGGCATAAATAAATACTTGACATGTCACATGTCCCAAAAAAGAATTCATTTATATTTTGACAGGATTCATTGCTTCGCTTATTCTCTCACTTTTCTTTCTCTAAACTTGATGAGTGAGTAAATAGTTTGATCATTTGTGTTAAATTTGGGCAAACTCATTTCAAGTTGTTTATCTATTGGTAATTTGATATTGGAGCATAAAAGATGGTATTGAATTAGAAAAAATTCTTATGGACGGATAATATTCAATAAACATGCCATTCAAAACGCTCTTAGACATTTAGGGTTTTTACATAAGTGATAATGATCAAACTAATATTTTGCCCATTGTCTTAGAGATGTTCTAACATTTTGATTGATTTTGAGATGAGCATAGGCTTTATGAATATATCGGGTTGTGATTGGGGCCTAAGGGTATCACCCTAGTAAGATATACAAATTGGAATATATGGTTTCGTGCAATTATTTCTAACAATATATAACAAAGAGTTGTCAATGTTACACTTGCACATGCATCACATGTGCAATGGCAAAATGTGTCATTTTTACCTTTTTATTTGTTTATAGTATGTGTGATTGGTGACTTATAATAAGAGTTAATTACACTTTTAACCGTTAAATTTTGCCTAAAATCTCAGTACCACCTAAAGTTTTAATTTGCACACATTTGACCTTAGAGTATCAACATTGTGTCAATTCAGTCTAAATTTAAAGGGATAATTCAAAGCTAGTCTCATTTATTGGGTCAAAGATGCACCAAATCCTATTGACTTTTTTTTAATGCACCAAGTCCTTTTTCATTATAGATTAGACAAATATACCCTCACATGTACCCATTTTAAACCCACTTACTCTCTTTCTAAAAATAAACACACAATCTCTCTCTCTCTCTCTCTCTCTCTCTCTCTCTCTAACAGCCTCAATTCCACCTCCACCTCCACCCCCACCCCCACCCCACCCCACCCCACCCCACCCACCCCACCAGAGACTCACCGAAAATAGCCCACTGAAAAATCTCGCCAGAGTGTTTCTCTCTCCTTATTTCTCTCTCTTCGTCTATTTCTTTATTTTTTTGTCCGCGCCATCGGCACCATCACCCGAGATGGAGAAGAAGAGCTTTTGCGGGAAAAAATGGAGGTTTTATAGAAACAGATAAATTTATCTATTTCGATTTTTTTCGTCAAAAAATATCGAATATGGGTGTTGTTTGATAGATCCCGACAAGTAGATTCCAAATATATAAATTTTATGAATTTTGGATTTGTAGATTTGAAGTTATGGACTTTTAAAGATTTTGTGTTTTTTTAAAACGATGTTACGAGCTGTAAAGAGTTGTGAGGGTGATTTTGAGGGTGTATTTGTCATTTTAATGTGTTGAGTTGGCAAAATATGACATTTGACACCATTGACTCAGTCAAAGGATCTCTTGCATCATTGACCAAGTGAATGGGACTTCAAAATAATTAACCCAAATTTAAATAAGGTGTTAAAATGTTAGACAGAATAAACATCTGTTTTGAATTAATCGCTCACTAAGGGGAATTTGAGGAATATTCGGTAGTTTGCACTCAATGAAATCCCATTACCCTTCAAATATTCAGACCGTAAATCTCTCTGAGAATTAACGTAGGGCTTCTAATTAAGGTATCTTGAGGGTCGATTACTTAAAAGATGAGTTGGCAGAAAAGAACACCATTGTTGGAATATGGAACTCCTTTATACGATTGGTTAGTTTGTGAATTTATTGCCATTTGTTACTATGTTTTTTTGTGTGTGTATAGGGAGAGGATCACACGTGAACCTAAATATCGAACGTTTTAATGAAGCATAACAAAAAAAAAACACGTAACAACCCATTACTTTTAATTTCGATATTGTAATTGGTCTGCGCCAGCGGCAATAGACATGTATGTTGATCGAATAATTTTTCCCCCACCCCATCCCCATCATGGGAGCCCTTACCCCTGAGTAAACATTCCAGCAACTTATTTTTTTAACTAGTGGCCTTCCATGGTGGGTTAGGAGGTGGGGGTAAGGGGGTCTCGGGTCACAGGTATGTACGTTGCCGCTGGCACAGGCCAATTACACTATAGGAATTAAAATGAATGGATTGTTAGATTTTTTTGTTAAGGTTCATTAAAAAGTTCATTTTTAGATTCACTTGTGATCCTTTCTCTCTCTCTCTCTCTCTCTCTCTCTCTCTCTCTCTATATATATATATATATATATATATATATATATACACACACACACACACACAACCAGGCTCTAATGCGGACGTAACTTGCAGATGGATTTTTGTGTGTTTTTTTTAAAATAGCAAAATATCAAATTTCAACTTGATTTTTTTCTATGGTATTTAAACATTTCAGGGGACCCCTATAAAAAAAATCAACTCAAAATGAATTGTTTTGCTATTTTAACTATATATATCCTCTCCCTATATATATACCCGTGGAAATGACAAGGTTATAATTTACTAGTGTTATTTGGTCAGTGTATTTATATATATTGAAGTGGAACCAACTGTATTTGTATTATTTTTCAATGATCTTCTCATCGGTTTTCATTACCTGCTATTAATGTAATTGATCTAGCCTTTTCTCATCCTCCTCATTGATGGTGATTACTTGAACTCCACAATAGTTAAATACTAGCATGCAACGTGCGCGATGCGTGAATGGATATAAATCGTCGCATAGACATAATAATAAATAACAATGGAAAATATGGTTAAGAAGATAATGGTATTTATATAAATATTCCAATATTCAATTTATGGTAGAAAAATATAATCCTTGGACATTAAAAAAGTAATGATAAAATCATCTTTACATAAATCTATACTTCTTAATAAAATATATGTCTCCAAATTTACTTATTCTTCAACAATTTAATTAAATAAATGTATAACAAACATTGACATCCCATAACATTTATATATAAAAAAAAAATTGTGCAATAGGAAAAATCCATCCACACTCATTTTCTGTATTTACTTAATTGTATCATACCTCAACAGCAGATTTTTCTTTCGACAATATTTCGTAGCTTCCTGCAAATAATTTGAAAATAATGGTAGTCAATCCTACATTTTAAAAGCTCCAAATTTAAGCATATATGTATATATAAAATAAATATTCAGAAGAATATATACCAAAAAGATATTTGAAAAATCCTTCAAATAAGTATTCTGACTTGAGATTTATATTTTCTACAAATTAATAACATATATGCTAGTGCCAAAAAAATATTTCTTTACAAATTATCAATTCAATTCTATAAGATTATTTTATTTTATTATTTTATTTTATTTTTCTTTTTAAGAAAATTCAGCTATATAAGATAGATGGAAAGAAAAAGCCTCTCTCCAGTGGCTTACAATATCGAGATGCCAAAGTCATTAATAAAAGACTGAATGAATCTAGATGAAAATCCTTTATAAGGCCTAATTTTAAAAGCTATAACAATGTCACTATGAAACTGACTTAAACAACTTGTATTGTAATACAATTCACGGTTAAGTATGAATTGATTTAAATAATAATAGCATTCAAAGAATTTCTTTTATAAAAAGCCCTAAATTGATACAAAGTGAGTGAACAATGCTTTGATCTTAACAATTGGGTCCATGTACAAGTAAAAAGAAGAAAATAAATCTTCTTCTCATACATCACATCTAGAACTCACATGAGGCCATACAATTGAACTTACAGAATAAGGTAAAAAAACAATTACCAGATATTCCCAAAAATTTGAATCAAGTTTGTCTTACAAGATAAAAATAATGAGTTCTCTAGCTAATAGCTTGTTGTGAAATAAAGGAAATTATCACCTATTTTGTCACACCCTAACCCCATTAGGATATAATTAACTAAATAGTTCACAAACCACACTTATTATTTATTTATTTATTTTGTAATACACATTAAAACAACTTCAAGGTTAAAATGCGGAATACTAAAAATCCAATCGTTTTGAGGAGACATAATTTATACAAAACTCCCATACTATTTAACTTAATTACAACTAGTACAATGTATAAATCAAAACTGAAGAGACCCTACTACTATTCACTCAACCTACTAGACCTGACAGTGGCAGCTTCAAAACCTGAAAATGTAAACATATAAAACCATGAGTTTAAAAACTCAGTCAATGTACTACATATCTATATAGTAAAAGTGCATATATATATCCATCTCTGTGCCAAATTAGTACATATACATATCCGGAGTTAATAAATCCTACATCTCCTACTCGTGGGCAATAATCATATCCAGAGGTTTTAATAACCTAACATCTCCTGAATTGCATAGCAACTCAACATATCTTGACTTTTATAAAGCCATAACATCTCAACATATCTTGACTTTTAATAAGCCATAACATCTCAACTTCTCATGACTTTTAATAAGCCATATCATCTCAACATATAATACATACAAATCATATCCGTAATCAACTCAGTAAGTACACTCACATTGGTTGTCAACTAGGTATTCACGTTTCCCACGGGTGGAGCTGAACTGGATTGATTTGACCTTATACATGTTAATCTAATTAAATTAGTACTTAATCTCAATCATAAGTATTGTCTTAACATATCTATGTAACTTTCAATGACTATACAACAATAATATAATTCTACTCAAATCACATTCCATGAAACATGTGTAACGACAAAACCATGGTATACATGTTGATAAAGTTATGGACATTCAACCGTAGGAAATACCTCATAAGGAATTTATAACTAAACCCAAGTAAATATGAAATCATACTTATCATTGTATATACACATGAAACATATACTCAAAATACTCTTTGGAAAGAGGAGATAACATTATTCTTTAATGGGTTATCCAGTATTGCCTCAAGTTATTGTCCTCTATACTCAACCATCATATATTCCTAAATTGTATAAATACAGGTGTCAAACCTTATCAATATGAAAACATATATAAATATTATTTCCATTACAAGTGACGGTGTAATTTTTCAAGCTTCCTAGGGCAAGTTATGACCATTTCTTTATAACACAAGAAATTTCCCTACAAGCTCCTCTATTGTTCCTTCAACTTCCAAGAATTTTCATAATTTTTATCCAGCATAACTTTCCATGATTTTCAACCCATTTTTAGTACACATACTGAATAGTACATAATTAATTTTTCATAATTTTTTGACTTCATTTGCTATCTAAAAAGCTTGACCAAACTCAAGGCATACCGAAATGAAATATACAGACATCAACTATATACCAACTTACAACCATCACTAAGCCATAACCACAAGGAGTTAAATTCTGATTCTCGGATATGATATGAATATATGAGTCTACTTTCATATCCAATTGGAATTTCTCAATTCCAGTAATCACACAAAGAGATATGCAAGTTTGAATACAAGGGGTTTCAATACAAAGCAATATGACATATAAACACCACTTATCTCACATGTGAACAATTACTTATTATCACAAAGGAGTATGGAATTTTAACCCATAATTCACGATTTATATACTGTGAAATAAGTATAATACAAGAATAAAATAATATTAATCACATAATTGTACCTTGGAAACACTTTAAGGATTATCTTGGAATTTTCCTAGCTTTTCTTGTAATCTTTTCTTCCTTAACTTCTACTTTCTCTTTCCTCAAGCAAAAACTCTCCAAAAATGAACTTAGGGTTTTATTTGCTGAATAAATATGTTAGAAGAAGAGTTTTAGATCATCCAAGGCTGCATCCCAAGCCATCCAACCAAATTAAAACATTTGGTTTACTAAAAGACAATTTACCACTTAAAGGGAATGGACAGATTTGCCCCTTGATCGTAAATTTGGCCTAACTTCTTACTCGGATATCCGTTTGATGTACCATTTGTTGTGTTACAACCCTAACTCACCTGTATACAACTATCTAGTTTTTACCTCAAGTCAATTGTTATGTTATAAAGGTCAAAACTAGTCTTAAATAGGGACATTTCTATCGAAAATAACAAAATTTTGTGTTCGTACATAACTTGACATTTCACGATTTATGAAAGTAGGATTAGACTAAACATAATCACTTAGCATTATATATACTAATAAAACATTATTTATATCACATAAGATAAGCATGATTATCATAATTATATCCGGTTTGTCACAACTTCCCCCCTTTAGAAAATTTCGTCCCCGAAATTTAATATAAAGGTCACTTACCAAACAAATGGGGATACTGTTTCTTCATGCTATCCTCTATTTCCCAAGTAGCTTCTTTAATTCCATGGCTCATACACATAATTTTAACTAAGGGAATTACTTTATTTCTCAATACTTGCTCCTTATGATCACTAATTTCCATCGGTTCCTCGATGTACGACAAGTCTTCCTTCAGTTTAATAGGTTTTGTTTTCAATTGATGAGATGGATCTTCCAAATACTTACGAAGCATCGATACGCGAAACACATCATGTAAACGGGATAAATCTGGATGTAAATCTTATCTATATGCCAGGGTCCCAATTCTTTCTAGCACTTCATATGGTCCAATGTATTTTGGACTTAGTTTCCCCTTTTTCCCAAATATCATGACGCCTTTCCATGATGAAATACGTAGGAATACAAAATCTCCCTTCTGAAATTCTAATGGACACTTCCTTTTATCTGCATAAAATTCCTACCTGCTTTGCGTTATCTTTATCCATTCCCGAATTATTTTAATCTTTTCTGTTGTCATATCTATCAATTCAGGACCAAAAAGTTTCCATTCACCTACTTGATCCCAACACAAAGGCATTCTACATCTCCTCCCATATAAAGATTCATACGGAGCCATACCAATGGTGGACTGATAACTATAATTATACGAGAATTCCATCAATGGAAAATGATCATCCCAACTACCCTTGAAGTCAAATACACAAGCTCGTAACATGTCTTATAATATTTGAATCTCCCTTTCAGATTGCCCATCGATTTGTGGATAAAATGCAGTGATGAACTTTAAACTTGTGCCCATGGAATTTTGTAAACAAGGCCAAAACTTAGAAGTGAACATTGGATCTCTATCTGATACAATTGACACTAGTGCCCCATGTAAATGGATAATCTCATCAACGTATATACGTGCATACTTGTCAACAGTGTAGGTGGTTTTAACTGTAAGAAAATGGGCCGACTTTGTCAATCGGTCTACAATCACCCAAATAGAATCATTACCCTTTGGTGATCGTGGTAATCCTGTAACAAAATCCATCGTTATATGCTCCCACTTCCATTCCGGAATAGGCAATGATTGTAATAATCCTGTCGGCTTCTGATGCTCCGCTTTCACTTGCTGACATACTAAACATTTAGCTACAAATTCTGCAATCTCACATTTCATATTGTTCCACCAGTAATACTCATTCAAATCTTTGTACATTTTGGTACCTCCCGGATGCATAGAGTAAATAGAACTATGTGCCTATTTTATTATATCCTTCTTTAAGGTTGGATCATTCGGTACACAAATCCTATTTTTATAACACAACGATTCATCATTCTTAATTTCAAAGTCACTCTCTTTACCATCGAGGACATCTTGTTTCTTCTTCTCAAGGAATGGATCACTGACCTGTAAATTTCTTATGCGTTCTGCTAATAAAGGTCTCACAATGACATGTGCTAATAAGCCTCCCCTTTTTGAAAAACTTAATTCAATACCCATCGATGCCAAGACAAGGATATTTCCCACACATGCACACTATATGCAACCTAGAATCCCCGATGATTTTCGACTCAAAGCATCTGCTACTATGTTGGCCTTACCAGGATGATGATGAATGGTACAGTCATAGTCTTTAATCAGCTCTATCCAACGCGTCTGCCTCAAATTCAAGTCTCTCTGTGTAAATAAATACTTCAAACTTTAATGGTCAGTGAAAATTTCACACGTCTCTCCATACAAATGATGTCTCCATAATTTCAAGGAAAAAACAATAGCTGCAAGTTCTAAATTGTGTGTAGGATAATTAAGTTCATGCGTCTTCAACTGTCTAGATTCATAAGAAATTACCTTTCCATGTTGCATGAAAACACAACCCAGACCCTGATGTGAAGCGTTAGTATAAATCACAAAACCTTCTCCACTGGATGGAACAGTGAGAATTGGAGCTCATACTAGCCTATTTTTCAACTTTTCAAAGTTGTGCTGACATTCATCACTCCACACAAATTTCACTTCCTTTCGGGTTAATTTAGTCAACGGTAAGGCTATGGATGAAAACCCTTTATGAATCTTCTATAATATCCAGCCAATCCTAGGAAACTCCTTATCTCCGTTACATTTCTTGGTCTTTCCCATTGCACAATTGCCTCTACCTTCTTAGGGTCAACATAAATTCCATCTCCCGAAACAACATGCCCCAGTAATACTACCTGATTCAACCAAAACTCACATTTGCTAAACTTATCAAATAATTGACTTGCTCGCAAAACTTGCAATATAACTCTTAGATGATTCTCATGTTCCTCTTGGCTAGGTGAGTATATCAAAACATCATCGATAAAGACAATCACAAACGAATCTATGAAAGGATAAAATACCCGATTCATTGAATCCATAAACACTGCAGGAGCATTTGTTAACCCAAATGGCATTACCAAAATTTCATAATGACCATAGCGAGAACGAAAAGCTGTCTTAGAAATGTCACAATCTCTTACCCTTAATTGATGATAACCCGATCTCAAATCAATTTTTGAAAACACTTTAGCACCCTGTAATTGATCAAACAAATCATCAATACGAGGCAATGGATATTTATTTTGAATAGTTACCTTGTTCAACTGAATAATCAATGCAAGTCGCATGGTGCCGTCTTTCTTTTCCAAAAATAATACCGGAGCACCCCATGGTGATACACTGGGTCGAATAAAACCTCTGTCTAGCAAATCTTACAGTTGAACCTTTAACTCCTTTAGTTCCACAAGTGCCATTCTATATGGAGAAATAGAAACTAGAGCTGTATCAGGCACTAAATCAATAGTAAACTCTACCTCTCTACTAGGTGTCAATCCTGGTAATTCATCCGGGAACACATCTGTAAAATCCTTAACTACTGGGATATCTTCTAATTTTTGCAATTCCCTATTTGTATCCACAATATATGCTAAAAACGCCTTCACAACCCTTATTTAACAATTTCGTCGCCCGAAGGGCAGAAATAAGACAGTTTGGAACCACATTTCTTTCCCCAGTAAATTTGAATTCTTCCTCCCCCATCATATTAAATGTAACCTCCTTACGAAAATAGTCAATAGATGCATGGTAGGAAGATAACCAATCCATACCCAAGATAATATCAAAATCTCGAATATCTAGTGGAATTAAATCAATGGTCAACTCCTCTCCCCCACATACAATACACAATTTTTATACACATGCTCCACTAACATCACGTCCCCCATAGATGTAGAAATATATAAACCACAATCTAGATAAGAACATGGTCTACCCAAATGCATGGTAAATGATAGTGCTACAAATGAATGAGTAGAACCTGGATCAATAAGCACGTAAGCATGTTTGTTCATGACAGAAAATGTACCTATCACCACCTCTAGAGTAGCCTGAGCATCCTGTAAAGTCATAGAAAATATTCTTCCCGGATCCCTGGAACCACTAGCCTATCCTCTACCTCCTCCTATCCCTATGCCTCCAGGTGATGAAACTTGACTAGTAGTAGCTGATTGAATCCCTCCCAGTAGCATATGACAGTTCGTTTTGGTATGACCAATTTGATGACAGTGATACACTCTACCCCCTTTAACTTGGGACGATCTGGACTGATATGGCCCTCAGCTTTGCAAAAATAGCATGTAAGAGGCTTAGACTGCCCATTGTCATTCTCCTGTTGTCTATTATGTTGGCCCATCGATCCTACACCCCTAAAATTGCTTGGTGTCCTATTCTGAACATAATTTCCAGACCCTCTACCACGCTGAAATCTTTGACTCCCCTGTTTTGAGTATTTTATATTGCCTTCTTTTTGCTGAGATGGATCAAATATACTCCTCTTTCCCCTTTGTTCCCTATTCTTTATTGCACCATTAACATCTCCTTCAACCATCTTAGCTTTGTTAACTAATGAAGTATAATTTACCATTTCAAGTGCAGTGAGTCTAGACTTGATAACCAAATTCAACCCATCCTGAAATCTGGTGCATTTGTCCTCCTCATTGTGTAAGAAACGTAATGAAAATCGAGACAAATATATAAATTTAATTTCATACTCCCTAACCAACATATTTCCCTGAGTCAATGGCAAAAATTCTCTCTCTTTTTGCTTCCGATACATGTGAGGAAAATACTTTTCATATAGGACTTTAATAAAGGAATCCCAAGTAATTACCTCACCTCCCTCCGGAGTAAGTAATAAATGTTTGGAAGACTCCCAATAATATTTAGCTTCGCCCTTTAACATGAAAGTAGCCAAAATTACCTTCTACGCACCAGGTACATTCATCAACCTGGGAATGCTGGGGGGTTCAATTTGATACACTTCTTGTACAGAGTATTCTTCTCCTCTTGTTGTATTTCCCTTTCTCTTTTGGCCAAAGTCTGCTCCTCCAAGTACTTGGCTTGTTGTTCTGCTATTTGCGTGATAAACATGTGTCATTGTTCTTCCATTAAAGTCATGGCACGAACCATTTTCTGCATATCTGTAAGTTGTTCAGGAGCCCCCTCTGCATTATTTGGATTTTGTTGGTTTACTGTATTTGAAGACTCCTCATCCACCCTCTCATGAACATATGCTCCTTCCATATCTTACTATCTTCCATAAACCACAATTATAAAAACAAGAATACAACATTTATTTCTAACATAATGATTAATATTTCTCACAAGTTAATATAAATGACCCATACCACATTATCTCTTCCACTGCCACATCTAGACTCTCTAACCCCATAATATAAAAACCTAAAGCTCTAATACAAAGTTGTCACACCCTAACCCCATTAGGATATAATTAACTAAATAGTTCACAA
This sequence comes from Sambucus nigra, assembly GCA_949130495.1. Lineage (NCBI taxonomy): Eukaryota > Viridiplantae > Streptophyta > Magnoliopsida > Dipsacales > Adoxaceae > Sambucus > Sambucus nigra. The sequence goes on from OX422214.1 coordinate 54,405,105, forward strand.
ACCACACTTATTATTTATTTATTTATTTTGTAATAGACATTAAAACAACTTCAAGGTTAAAATGCGGAATACTAAAAATCCAATAGTTTTGAGGAGACATAATTTATACAAAACTACCATACCATTTAACTTAATTAATACTAGTACAATGTATAAAACAAAATTGAAGAGACCCTACTACTATTCACTCAACCTCCTAGACCTGGCAGTGGCAGCTTCAAAACTTGAAAATATAAACATATAAAATCATGAGTTTAAAAACTCAGTGAATGTACTAAATCTCTATATAGTAAAAGTATATATATATATATATATATATATATATATATATATATATATATATATATATATATATATATATATATATATATATATATATATCCATCTCTGTGCCAAATTATTCCATATACATATCCGGAGTTAATAAATCCTACATCTCATGCCCGTAGGCAATAATCATATCCATAGGTTTTAATAACCTAACATCTCCTGAATTGCATAGCAACTCAACATATATTGACTTTTCTAAAGCCATAACATCTCAACATCTCTTGACTTTTAATAAGACATAACATCTCAACATCTCATGACTTTTAATAAGCCATATCATCTCAACATATAATACATACACATCATATCCGTAATCAACTCAGTAAGTACACTTACATTGGTTGTCAACTAGGTATTCACATGTTTCCCTCTGGTGGAGCTGAACTGGGTTGATTTGACCTTATACTTGTTAATCCAACTAATTCAATACTTAATCTCAATCATAAGTATTATCTTAACATATCTATGTAACTTTCAATGACTATACAACAACAATATAATTCTACTCAAGTCACATTCCATGAAATATGTGTAACGACAAAACCATGGTATACATGTTGATAAAGTTATGGACATTCAACCGTAGGAAATACCTCATAAGGAATTTATAACTAAACCCAAGTAAATATGAAATCATACTTATCCTTGTAAATACACATGAAACATATACTCAAAATACTCTTTGGAAAGAGGAGATAATAGTATTCTTTTATGGGTTATCCAGTATGGCCTCAAGTTATTGTCCTCTGTACTCAACCATACTATATTCCTAAATTGTATAAATACAGCTGTCCAACCTTATCAATATGAAATCATATATAAATATAATTTCCATTACAAGTGACGGTGTAATTTTTCAAGCTTCCTAGGGCAAGTTAGGACCATTTCTTTATAACACAAGAAATCTTCCCTATAAGCTCCTCTATTGTTCCTTCAACTTCCAAGAATTTTCATAATTTTTCTCCAACATAACTTTCCATGATTTTCAACTCATTTTTAGTACACATACTGAATAGTACATAATTAATTTTTCATAATTTTTTGACTTCATTTTCTATCTAAAAAGCTTGACCAAACTCAGGGCATACCGAAATAAAATATACAAACATCAACTATATACCAACTTACAACCATCACTAAGCCCTAACCACAAGGAGTTAAATTCTGATTCTTGGATATGATATGAATATATGAGTCTAATTTCATATCCAATTAAAATTTCTCAATTCCATTAATCACACAAAGAGATATGCAAGTTTGAATACAAGGGGTTTTAATACAAAGCAATATGACATATAAACACCACTTATCTCACATGTGAACAATTACTTATTATCACAAAGGAGTATGGAATTTTAACCCATAATTCATGATTTATATACTGTGAAATAAGTATAATACAAGAATAAAATAATATTAATCACATAATTGTACCTTGGAAACACTTTAAGGATTATCTTGGAATTTTCCTAGCTTTTCTTGTAATCTTTTCTTCCTTAACTTCTACTTTCTCTTTCCTCAAGCAAAAACTCTCCAAAAATGAACTTAGGGTTTTATTTGCTGAATAAATATGTTAGAAGAATATTTTTAGGTAGGTCAAGGCTGCCTCCCAAGCTATCCAATGAAATTAAAACATTTGGTTTTCTAAAAGACAATTTACCACTTAAAGGGAATGGACAGATTTGCTCCTTGTTCGTAAATTCGGCCTAACTTCTTACTGGGATATCCTTTTGATGCACCATTTGTTGTGTTACAACCCTAACTCAGCTATCTACAACTATCTATTTTTTACCTCAAGTCAATTGTTATGTTATAAAGGTCAAAACTAGTCTTAAACAGTGACATTTCTATCAAAAATAACAAAATTTTGTGTTCATACATAACTCGACATTTCACGAGTTATGAAAGTAGGATTAGACTAAACATAATCACGTAGCATTAGATATACTAATAACACATTATTTATATCACATAAGATAATCATTATTTAAATATAATTTATCATAATTATATATTGGGTTGTCACATATTTATAATACAAAGCGATACCTCCCAAAAAATTCATTTTGGATTTATGATATATGTGGACATGGGGGTTAATACACACCAGAATTAGTAACTTTGAGTTCATATAATTGCACGTCTTCATTAAAATTCTCCAACATCATCTTATTCTTATATTGAGGATCAAAATCATCTTCACTATTGTCCTCTTTCTCAGAATTATCCCAACTGTTATGTCCCGTTACTATTTTGGCTCGTACAACTGACCACAATGACTAGCCACAGTAAATATCAAACTTATATTTTTCATTTTTTCCTCCACAATAAATACAACCAATTACTTTGTCATCAGAAGAATCTCAACACAGAGGAAGAAATCTGGTGGAAGAGAAATGAAAACAGTTAATCCAAAAACCCAAATGAATAAAATGGTACTATCTCTTTGATTGCAAAATTTGATAAAGATTGCAAGTGATTGCTTTATGAAAAATGGAAAAAATATTGATGGAAATAGTTTTATAAAACGTACCCTTAATCAATAAAATGAAACATGTGAATAGAACACATATAGCAGCTGTAAGAACATCAACGAAGACAAAAAAAATGAAAAACTTTGATTAATTGCTAAAAGTTAACTTATGGTATATTGATTTCACATTTATTTCGCTTATAGCAATATCTCTCTTATATATTCACATCTATATAACTATATAAAAATTATAGTCCCAAATGATATGAAACTGACACTTGTCAAATATATTAAATATCATTCAGTTCCAAACTGAAGTTAAGAAGCACGTTGTGATTTGTCCCACTGTTTTAGACTTCCTCATCTTTATCTCTCCTAAAACGTTTTGTTTTCCCAAATGATTACTCCATTCTCTCACATCTATAGGATTCTCCCCCTTCCATGACGATTTAATTGCTCACTCAGATCATTTTCCAATTCATCCCATCCGTTCCCCCTTCTATAAATAAATGCTCACTCCAAAGCCCTCACTATTCCATATCTCTAAACCTTCGCCTCCGTCACTATCAAATTTTACAACACACTCACCGTCAATTGAACTGCAAATCATTGTTCTACCACAATATAAAACCCATTCCGATGAAAACCTCTGCAAACCCCACACCTGCAACATCAAGAGGATCCCCCGTCAGCTCTCGCGCACGGATCGAGGAAGAACTCGAACAAGTCTTCAAAATTTGACGCAAAAACTGATGGAAAGATCTGTTGTTTGGAGTTGGGGTCCATCATGGAAGCCTAGGTCACCCGATAATTGACGAAGAGCTTTGAACCATGATCGACGAGGTCGATTGTTGTTGCAGTAATTTAAATAAATGCAGAATTAAGGTAGGGAACGAAATTACCCAATTTAGGACGTGATAAACCGAAGCCAAAAATTATAAGAAATCTGGAACTGGACAGTCTAGAAATATGGCTGAGTCGCGGACAATGTCGCTCTCTTTAAGGTGTTTCACGGTTCTGCCTCCAATTTGTGCCGACAGTGTATAGCCCCGTCACCGCCAGGATAAAACAGCCTCGAAAAATAATACGTATCAGCAGCACGAATCTGATTCGCTCAACAAACACCCATTTTGAAATATATACTGCTCGATCATGATAAGTATAAATAATCTGGGAAATATTATATATTTATGTGTCGTTATAATTATTAAGGGGATGAATAATTATTTCTGTGTATTAAAAAAAATTCGTAAGTCAGAAGATGAGACTGTTCGAAGAATTTTTTGTGGGAGATAACTGTATGTTGAAACTTGGAGGCAACAACCTCTTTTATGGGGCAACAGAAAGAGACGTTGGTAAACAAACGTGGAGAGAAAAATCTGAAAAGTAGTGGGCAACTCGGTTGAAGAAATCAACTCAGAATAAAACACGTTTTAATTTTTCGGAATTAAAAAACGTTAAAAAAATAATTTTAAAGCCCAAAAAATAATTATGTATTTGTCCAAAAAATTAATTCTTAATGAGCTCGAGCCCAAGGCCCAGGACCTTGACCCGGACACGGGCACAGGCCGGACGGACGGCGACGGAGGCACGAGCGTGTGAATTGGCCCTTTGGGTCTGCACCACATACCCACAAAACATTGAATGACCAAAGGGCTGAACCTTTAGTCTCAAAAAAGAGTATATTAACTTTACACAAAATTCCCAACCCACCGATGTGGGACAAGGAAAGGACAAAGGCCTCCAAACTACAAACCAACAATCCCCCACTTGCAAAATTTGAAAACATTTTATCAAGCAATAATCATAGAATTGTGCATAAGCAAAAGTGTCTTTCGACTTGAACCTTTACGTAGTAAAGATGATTCAGAATATACTAGAGTAACCGTAGTTTTGAACTCTATCTCTGACAACATCCCACACACAATCCTACTTGGGTGTAGTTCTAATAGCTAGCATGTTAGGACCATGTCCTTCTATCCCAGTATAGTGAATGCTTTAGGAATTTGTCCAAAATATCCATAGGAAGCGGCCACACTTCCACATTCACATAGGTGAGTCTATCAAGAATACTCCCGTAGCTAAGTACCACACTCAAAATAGAGCTATAGATCTCATTAAGAGTTATAATAACTCATCCTTAACTCGCTTCAGGATATTATGCTCCATAGGGATGGACTCGGAGTAAAACCCCGTTTTATATTAATTAATTATAGCATGATTCCACCCATATCACTTGTGATTTGTTATTACCCATTGAACATATTTCTTGGGATCTCCACTCTATATGTTGGGTTACCATCACAAATGACTCATTTATCCAAGGGCTTTACTCCCATCCCTTTCGAGGTGTTCCACACCTTCTCCCTAGCTAGTCCTTTCGTCAAAGGATCAACTAAGTTTTGTTCAGACCGTATATGATCCACCCTCACAGCACCCGTAGAGATAAATTCTCTAAAAGTACTATGCTTACGACATATTTTTCGTTTCTTACCGTTATAATAACGGTTCTCAACTTTTGCAATAGCCGCGGTACTATCACAATGAATCAAAACGGCTAGTATCGGACTTTCCCATAATGGGACATCTGACAGGAGGTTTCTTAACCATCCTGCCTCTTCACTAGAAGTAGCTAGTGCTATCATCTCAGACTCCATAGTGGATTGAGCCAAAATTGTTTGTTTCTTAGATTTCCAAGAAACTGCACCACCAGCGATGCTAAATATATATCCACTAGTAGCATTAGAATCATCATATAGGGTGTTCTAATCAGCATCACTAAATCCTTCAAGAACAGCGGGATGCTTATTATAGTGTAATCCGAGGTTGATCATCCTTTTAAGGTACCACATGACCCTCTCAATAGCATGCCAATGCTCCATACTAGGTCTACTAGTAAATCTACACAGTACTCCCACAGCATAAGCTATGCAGGTCTAGTGCAATCTGTAGCATAACGTAAGCTACCAATAATGCTTGCATAAGCATTTTGGTTTACACTGTCGCCAGTGTTCTTAAATAACTTTACACTAGGGTCAAATGGAGTACTAGCAGGTTTACAGTCAAAGTAATTGTATTTCTTTAGAACTTTCTCAATGTAATGAGATTGATCCAAAGAAAGTCCATTTTCTGACCTAGTAATATTAATTCCCAATATTACACTAGCTTCACCCAAATCCTTCATATCAAAATTGGCACATAATAATGATTTAACAGTTTCTACGGCATGAATATTAGAACCAAATATAAGTAAGTCATCAACATAAAGACATATGATAGTGCAAATGTTCTCAACATATTTATAATAAATGCATTTGTCACTTTCATTTATTTTAAACCCATTGGAGATGACTAGGCTATCAAATTTATCATGCCATTGTTTTTGTGCCTGTTTGAGTCCATAAAGAGATTTATCTAATTTACATACTTTATTTTCTTGACCGTGTACAATAAAACCTTCAGGTTGATCCATATAAATCTCTTCTTCTAATTCTCCATTTAAAAATGCAGTTTTAACATCCATTTGGTGTACAATTAAATCATTTAAGGCAGCTATGAAAAATAGTACACGTATAGACGTTATTCTAGTCACGGGTGAAAATGTATCAAAAAAGTCTACGTTTTCTCTTTGTCTAAAACCTTTGGCAACAAGACGTGCCTTATATTTTTCAACAGTGCCATCATGTTTTAATTTCTTTTTAAGAATCCATTTACACCCAATTGTTTTACACCCAGTAGGAAGGTCTACTAAATGCCAAGTTTTATTTGTTTCCAAAGAATCCATTTCATCATTAATAGCCTCTTGCCATAAATCGGCATCTAAAGAAGATAAAGCTTCTTAAATAGTGTTAGGATCCTCCTCCAAAGTGTAAGCATAAAAGTCGGGACCAAAATCTTTTTCTACACGAGCCCTTTTACTTTTTCGAATTTCTAAAATGGATTCATTATTTTCTTTATTTTTATTTAAGGAAATATTAGTGGATGACTCGCCCCCACTATTTCTCAATTTAAAAGGAAATTTATCTTCATAAAAATCGGCGTCATTTGATTCAATAATTACTTGATTTTTTAAGTCATAATATCGGTATGCTTTGCTATTAATAGCATAGCCTATAAAAATGCACTCATATGCTCTACTAGCCAATTTAGACCTTTTAGGGTCGGGTATACATACATATGCTAAGCACCCCCACGTTCTAAAGTATGACACGGTTGGCTTAATATTTTTCCAAATTTCATAAGGAGATATTTTCATTTTAGTCTTAGGAATTATATTAAGCACGTGACACACAGTCAAAATAATTTCACCCCACCAATGTGAGGCAGCCCCTGAATTTAATTAAATAGCAACAACTAATTCAGTTAATGTCCTATTTTTTCTTTCGGCTTTACCGTTCATTTCGGGCGAATAAGGGGCAGTTTTTTCGTGAATAATACCGTGGGTTTTATAAAATTCAATAAATGGTCTAGAATCATATTCGGTGCCTCTATCACTACGTAACCTTTTTGTTTTTCGATTAAATTGATTTTGAATTTCATTTGGAAAATTTTTAAACATGTTAAACGATTCACTTTTATTTTTCATTAAATACACAAATGAATAATCGGAACAATCATCAATAAAAGTTATAAAATAATGTTTGTCATTTCTAGTTGTGACACCATCCAATTCAAAAATATCCGAATAAATTAAATCAAGTGGCTCTGATTCTCTAAAAACAGATTTATGTGGTGTCTTAGTGATTTTTGCTTGACTACACCATTCACATTTTTCAAAATCATTTAATGATAATTCTGGAATTAATCCTAAAGTACTCATATTTTTAACTAGTCGTTTACTAACATGACAAAGCCTAGCATGCCAAACATTAAATGAACAAGTAATATAAGCAGAAGGAGAAATTTTATTCATTGCATCAACATTCAATTTAAACATCCCATCACTGGCATAACCCTTGCCTACAAAAATTCCATTTTTGGTCAAAGTAAATAAATCAGCACCAATAGTTTGAGAAAGTCCAGCTATGTTGAGAAGATAACCCGAAACCAAAATTTTCCTTATCTCGGGAGTGTGAAGAACATCTTTGAGGATAACCGTCTTTCCCAAAGTGAATTTCAATTCCACATTTCCAGCACCAGCAACCTCAGTGGAGTGAGAATCACTCAACAACACCTTCTTATCTGAAGTCTCAGAATAAGTCTTAAACAAAGTACGGTCATAACAGATATGGCAGGGAAGCGCCAGTATACAACCATCACCCTTCGGCACCGCTAACCATGTTGATTTCTGAAATCATAGCACATAGGTCATCTTCGGTCAAATTCGCTTGTGCTTGTGGCACATTGCGACATTTGCGAGCCATATGGCCAGGCTTGCCACACTTGAAACAGAGAAACTGTCCCGAGTTGCTAGACTGTCCATTTCCAGGGTTCTTATACTTATTCTGAGTCTGAGTCTGATTTTTAAAATTCTGGTTGTGGCTCTTTTCTGATTTTTCATATTTTTTCCATTTGCCTTTAAAAAAACTGGACTGTGGTTCTTTTTCTGATTTTTGTTGTTAGACACAACAAGAATTTCATCTTTATAGTCCTGTTTTCGGGATTCCTCCTCAATTCTCAATTTAGTAATAACTGACTCTAGTGAAAATTCTTTAGACTTATGCCTTAAAATGTTTTTAAACTCTTTGAACAATGGAGGCAATTTATCAATAATTACAGCCACCTGAAATTGCTCATCTAAAGCCATTCCCTCGGAAATAATTTCATGGGCAATCATTTACAAATCATGGGTTTGTGCAACAACAGATTTGTCATCCGTCATTTGAAATTTCAAATAACGGCTGACGACATATTTTTTAGCACTCGCCTCCTCCGTGTCATATTTTTTAAAGAGTGCATCCCAAACATTTTTCGAAGTTTTATAATTGGCATAATAGTCATAAAGTTCATCACTTAGAGCATTCAGAATATAGTTATTGCACAGAAAATCATTTTCCTCCCAAGTTCTAATTGTTTTGCTTTCCTCAACAGTAGGTAGATTATTTACTACGGGTTTGTCAAATTGAACACACGATGCGACTTTTTTGGTAGTTAAATAAAATAGCAATTTTTTACTCCAACGTTTAAAATGGGTGCCTTCTTATTTGAAAGGCTTATTAAGGTTGCTTGAATTAATTTCGTCCATGGCAGAATTTCAGAACACCTTAAAATTGTTGTTGCAGGAATTTAAATAAATGCAGAATTAAGGTAGGGAAGTAAATTACCCAAATTAGGACGTGATAAACCGAAGCAAAAAATTATAAGAAATCCGGAACTGGACAGTCTAGAAATATGGCTGAGTCGCGGACAATGTCGCTCTCTTTAAGGTGTTTCGTGGCTCTGCCTCCAATTTATGCCGACAGTGTATAGCCCCGTCACCCCAGGATAAAATAACCTCGAAAAATAATACGTATCAGCAGCACGAATCTGATTCGCTCAACAAACACCCATTTTGAAATATATACTGCTCGATCATGATAAATATAAATAATCTGGGAAATATTATATATTTTTGTGTCGTTCTTATTATTCAGGGGATGAATAATTATTTCTGTGTATTAAAAAAAATTCGTAGGTCAGAAGATGAGACTGTTTGCAAAATTCTTTGTGGGAGATAACTGTATGTTGAAAAACGGAGGCTACAACCTCTTTAATGGGACAACAGAAAGAGACGTTGGTAAACAAACGTGGAGAGAAAAATCTGGAAAGTACTTGGCAAATCGGTTGAAGAAATCAACTCAGAATAAAACACGTTTTAATTTTTCGGAATTAAAAAACGTCAAAAAAATAATTTTAAAGTCCGAAAAACAATTATGTATTTGTCCAAAAAAATAATTCTTAATGAGCCCGAGCCCAAGACCAGGACCCGGACCCGGACACGGGCACATGCCGGACGGACGGCGACGACGGCGCGAGCATGTGACTTGGCCCTTTGGGTCTGCACCACATACCCACAAAACATTGAATGCCCAAAGGGCTGAACCTTTAGTCTAAAAAAAGAGTATATTAACTCTACACAAAATTCCCAACCCACCGATGTGGGACAAGGAAAGGCCAAAGGCCTCCAAACTTCAAACCAACAATCTCCCACTTGCAAAATTTGAAAACATTTTATCAAGCAATAATCATAGAATTGGGCATAAGCAAAGGTGTCTTTCGACTTGAACCTTTACGTAGTAAAGATGATTCAGAATGAACTAGACTAACCGTAGTTTTGAACTCTATCTCTGACAACATCCCACACACAATCCTACTTGTGTGTAGTTCTAATAGCTAGCATGTTAGGACCATGTGCTTCTATCCCAATATAGTGAATGCTTTAGGAATTTGACCAAAATATCCATAGGAAGCGGCCACACTTCCATATTCACATAGGTGAGTCTATCAAGAATACTCCCGTAGCTAAGTACCACACTCAAAATAGAGCTATAGATCTCATTAAGAGTTATAATAACTCATCCTTAACTCGCTTCAGGATATTATGCTCCATAAGGATGGACTCGGAGTAAAACCCCGTTCTATATTAATTAATTATAGCATGATTCCACCCATATCACTTGTGATTTTTTATTACCCTTTGAACATATTTCTTGGGATATCCAGTCTATATGTTGGGTTACCATCACAAATGACTCATTTATCCAAGGGCTTTAGTCCCATCCCTTTAGAGGTGTTCCACACCTTCTCCCTAGCTAGTGCTTTCGTCAAAGGATCAACTAAGTTTTGTTCAGACCGTATATGATTCACCCTCACAGCACCCGTAGAGATAAATTCTCTAAAATTACTATGCTTACGATGTATTTTTCGTTTCTTACCGTTATAATAACGGTTCTCAACTTTTGCAATAGCTGCGGTACTATTACAATGAATCAAAACGGCTGGTATCGGACTTTCCCATAATGGGACATCTGACAGGAGGTTTCTTAACCATCCTGCCTCTTCACTAGCAGTAGCTAGTGCTATTGAGCCAAAATTATTTGTTTCTTAGATTTCCAAGAAACTGCACCACCAGCGATGCTAAATATATATCCACTAGTAGCCTTAGAATCATCAGATAGGGTGTTCCAATCAGCATCACTAAATCCTTCAAGGACAGCGGGATGCTTATTATAGTGTAATCCGAGGTTCATCATCCTTTTAAGGTGCCTCATGACCCTCTCAATAGCATGCCAATGCTCCATACTAGGTCTACTGGTAAATCTACATAGTACTCCCACAGCATAAGCTATGTCAGGTCTAGTGCAATCTGTAGCATAACGTAAGCTACCAATAATGCTTGCATAAGCATTTTGGTTTACACTGTCGCCAGTGTTTTTAAATAACTTTACACTAGGGTCAAATGGAGTACTAGCAGGTTTACAGTCAAAGTTATTGTATTTCTTTAGAACTTTCTCAATGTAATGAGATTGATCAAAAGAAAGTCCCTTTTCTGACCTAGTAATATTAATTCCCAATATTACACTAGCTTCACCCAAATCCTTCATATCAAAATTGGCACATAATAATGATTTAACATTTTCTACAGCATGCATATTAGAACCAAATATAAGCAAGTCATCAACATAAAGACATATGATAGTGCAAATGTTCTCAACATATTTATAATAAATGCGTTTGTCACTTTCATTTATTTTAAACCTATTGGAGATGACTAGGCTATCAAATTTATCATGCCATTGTTTTGGTGCCTGTTTGAGTCGATAAAGAGATTTATCTAATTTACATACTTTATTTTCTTGACCGTGTACAATAAAACCTTCAGGTTGATCCATATAAATCTCTTCTTCTAATTCTCCATTTAAAAATGCAGTTTTAACATCCATTTGGTGTACAATTAAATCATTTAAGGCAGCTATCAAAAATAGTACATGTATAGACGTTATTCTAGTCACGGGTGAAAATGTATCAAAAAAGTCTACGTTTTCTCTTTGTCTAAAACCTTTGGCAACAAGACGTGCCTTATATTTTTCAACAGTGCCATCAGGTTTTAATTTCTTTTTAAGAATCCATTTACACCCAATTGTTTTACACCCAGTAGGAAGGTCTACTGAATGCCAAGTTTTATTTATTTCCAAAGAATCCATTTCATCATTAATAGCCTCTTGCCATAAATCGGCATCTAAAGAAGATAAAGCTTCTTAAATAGGGGTAGGATCCTCCTCCAAAGTGTAAGCATAAAAGTCGGGACCAAAATCTTTTTCTACACGAGCCCTTTTACTTTTTCGAATTTCTAAAATGGATTCATTATTTTCTTTATTTTTATTTAAGGAAATATTAGTGGATGACTCACCCCCACTATTTCTCAATTTAAAAGGAAATTTATCTTCATAAAAATCGGCGTCATTTGATTCAATAATTACTTGATTTTTTAAGTCATAAAATCGGTATGCTTTGCTATTAATAACATAGCCTATAAAAATGCACTCATATGCTCTACTAGCCAATTTAGACCTTTTAGGGTCGGGTATACGTACATAGGCTAAGCACCCCCACATTCTAAAGTATGACACGTTGGGCTTAATATTTTTCCAAATTTCATAAGGAGATATTTTCATTTTAGTCTTAGGAATTATATTAAGCACGTGACACACAGTCAAAATAATTTCACCCCACCAATGTGAGGCAGCCCCTGAATTTAATTAAATAGCAACAACTAATTCAGTTAATGTCCTATTTTTTCTTTCGACTTTACCGTTCATTTCGGGCGAATAAGGGGCAGTTTTTTCGTGAATAATACCGTGGGTTTTATAAAATTCAATAAATGGTCTAGAATCATATTCGGTGCCTCTATCACTACGTAACCTTTTTATTTTCCGATTAAGTTGATTTTCAATTTCATTTGGAAAATTTTTAAACATGTTAAACGATTCACTTTTATTTTTCATTAAATACACAAATGAATAATCGGAACAATCATCAATAAAAGTTATAAAATAATGTTTGTCATTTCTAGTTGTGACACCATCTAATTCAAAAATATCCGAATGAATTAAATCAAGTGGCTCAGATTCTCTAAAAACAGATTTATGTGGTGTCTTAGTGATTTTTGCTTGACTACACCATTCACATTTTTCAAAATCATTTAATGATAATTCTAGAATTAATCCTAAAGTGCTCATATTTTTAACTAGTCGTTTACTAACATGACAAAGCCTAGCATGCCAAACATTAAATGAACAAGTAATATAAGAAGAAGGAGAAATTTTATTCATTGCATCAACATTCAATTTAAACATCCCATCACTGGCATAACCCTTGCCTACAAAAATTCCATTTTTGGTCAAAGTAAATAAATCAGCACCAATAGTTTGAGAAAGTCCAGCTATGTTGAGAAGATAACCCGAAACCAAAATTTTCCTTATCTCGGGAGTGTGAAGAACATCTTTGAGGATAACCGTCTTTCCCGAAGTGAATTTCAATTCCACATTTCCAGCACCAGCAACCTCAGTGGAGTGAGAATCACCCAACAACACCTTCTTATCTGCAGTCTCAGAATAAGTCTTAAACAAAGTACGGTCATAACAGATATGGCAGGGAAGCGCCAGTATACAACCATCACCCTTCGGCACCGCTAACCATGTTGATTTCTGAAATCATAGCACATAGGTCATCTTCGGTCAAATTCGCTTGTGCTTGTGGCACATTGCGACATTTGCGAGCCATATGGCCAGGCTTGCCACACTTGAAGCAGAGAAACTGTCCCGAGTTGCTAGACTGTCCATTTCCAGGGTTCTTATACTTATTCTGAGTCTGAGTCTGATTTTTAAAATTCTGGTTGTGGCTCTTTTCTGATTTTTCATATTTTTTCCATTTGCCTTTAAAAAAACTGGACTGTGGTTCTTTTTCTGATTTTTGTTGTTAGACACAACAAGAATTTCATCTTTATAGTCCTGTTTTCGGGATTCCTCCTCAATTCTCAATTTAGTAATAACTGACTCTAGTGAAAATTCTTTAGACTTATGCCTTAAAATATTTTTAAACTCTTTGAACAATGGAGGCAATTTATCAATAATTACAGCCACCTGAAATTGCTCATCTAAAGCCATTCCCTCGGAAATAATTTCATGGGCAATCATTTACAAATCATGGGTTTGTGCAACAACAGATTTGTCATCCGTCATTTGAAATTTCAAATAACGGCTGACGGCATATTTTTTAGCACTCGCCTCCTCCGTGTCATATTTTTTAAAGAGTGCATCCCAAACATTTTTCGCAGTTTTATAATTGGCATAATAGTCATAAAGTTCGTCACTTAGAGCATTCAGAATATAGTTCTTGCACAGAAAATCATTTTCCTCCCAAGTTCTAATTGTTTTGCTTTCCTCAACACTAGGTAGATTATTTACTACGAGTTTGTCAAATTGAAAACACGATGCGACTTTTTTGGTAGTTAAATAAAATAGCATTTTTTTACTCCAACGTTTAAAATGGATGCCTTCTTATTTGAAAGGCTTATTAAGGTTGCTTGAATTAATTTCGTCCATGGAAGAATTTCAGAACACCTTAAAATTGTTGTTGCAGCAATTTAAATAAATGCAGAATTAAGGTAGGGAACTAAATTACCCAATTTAGGACGTGATAAACCGAAGCCAAAAATTATAAGAAATTCGGAACTGGACAGTCTAGAAATATGGCTGAGTCGCGGACAACGTCGCTCTCTTTAAGGTGTTTCGCGGCTCTGCCTCCAATCTATGCCGACAGTGTATAGCCCCGTCACCCCCAGGATAAAACAACCTCGAAAAATAATACGTATCAGCAGTACGAATCTGATTCGCTCAACAAACACCCATTCTGAAATATATACTGCTCCATCATGATAAATATAAATAATCTGGGAAAGATGATATATTTTTGTGTCGTTATAATTATTCAGGGGATGGATAATTATTTCTGTGTATTAAAAAAATTCGTAGGTCAGAAGATGAGACTGTTTGCAAAAATTTTTGTGGGAGATAACTGTATGTTGAAAAACGGAGGCTACAACCTCTTTAATGGGACAACAGAAAGAGACGTTGGTAAACAAACGTGGAGAGAAAAATATGGAAAGTAGTTGGCAACTCGGTTGAAGAAATCAACTCAGAATAAAACACGTTTTAATTTTTCAGAATTAAAAAATGTTAAAAAAAATAATTTTAAAGTCCAGAAAACAAATATGTTTTTGTCCCAAAAATTAATTCTTAATGAGCCCAAGCCCAAGACCCAGGACCCAGACCAGGACACGGGCACAGGCCGAATGGACGGCGGCAGCGGCGCGCGCGTGTGACTTGGCCCTTTGGGTCTACCCCACATACCCACAAAACATTGAATGCCCAAAGGGATGAACCTTTAGTCTCAAAAAAGAGTATATTAACTCTACACAAAATTCCCAACCCACCGATGTGGGACAAGGAAAGGCCAAAGGCCTCCAAACTTCAAACTTTGCATCTCTCACAGCTGTCACAAGACGGCTGTGTTCCAACAATCCCCCACTTGAAAAATTTGAAAACATTTTATCTAGAAATAATCATAGAATTGTGCATAAGCAAAGGTGTCTTTCGACTTGATTCAGAATATACTAGAGTAACCGTAGTTTTGAACTCTATCTCTGATAACATCCCACACACAACCCTACTTGGGTGTAGTTTTAATAGCTAGCACGTTACAACCATGTGCTTCTATCCCAGTATAGTGAACGCTTTAGGAATTTGTCCAAAACATCCATAGGAAGCGGCCACACTTCCACATTCACATAGGTGAGTCTATCAAGAATACTCCCGTAGCTAAGTACCCCACTCAAAATAGAGCTATAGATCTCATTAAGAGTTGTAATAACTCATCCTTAACCCGCTTCAGTATATCATGCTCCATAGGGATGGACTCGGAGTAAAACTCTGTTCTATATTAATTAATTATAGCATGATTCAACCCATATCACTTGTGATTTGATATTACCCTTTGAACATATTTCTTGGGATCTCCAGTCTATATGTTGGGTTACCATCACAAATGACTCATTTATCCAAGGTCTTTAGTCCCATCCCTTTCGAGGTGTTCCACACCTTCTCCCTTGCTAGTCCTTTCGTCAAAGGATCAGCTAAGTTTTGTTCAGACCGTATATGATCCACCCTCACAGCACCCGTAGAGATAAATTCTCTAAAAGTACTATGCTTACGACGTATTTTTCATTTCTTATCGTTATAATAACGGTTCTCAACTTTTGCAATAGCCGCGGTACTATCACAATGAAGCAAAACGGCTGGTATAGGACTTTCCCATAATGGGACATCTGACAGGAGGTTTCTAAACCATCCTGCCTCTTCACTAGCAGTAGCTAGTGCTATCATCTCAGACTCCATAGTGGATTGAGCCAAAATTGTTTGTTTCTTAGATTTCCAAGAAACTGCACCACCAGCGATGCTAAATATATATCCACTAGTAGCCTTAGAATCATCAGATAGGGTGTTCCAATCAGCATCACTAAATCCTTCAAGGACAACGGGATGCTTATTATAGTGTAATCCGAGGTTGATCATCCTTTTAAGGTACCACATGACCCTCTCAATAGCATGCTAATGCTCCATACTAGGTCTACTGGTAAATCTACATAGTACTCCCACAGCATAAGCTATGTCAGGTCTAGTGCAATCTGTAACATAACGTAAGCAAGTAATAATGCTTGCATAAGCATTTTGGTTTACACTGTCGCCAGTGTTCTTAAATAACTCTACACTAGGGGTCAAATGGAGTACTAGCAGGTTTACAGTCAAAGTAATTGTATTTCTTTAGAACTTTCTCAATGTAATGAGATTGATCCAAAGAAAGTCCCTTTTCTGACCTAGTAATATTAATTCCCAATATTACACTAGCTTCACCCAAATCCTTCATATCAAAATTGGCACATAATAATGATTTAACATTTTCTACGGCATGAATATTAGAACCAAATATAAGCAAGTCATCAACATAAAGACATATGATAGTGGAAATGTTCTCAACATATTTATAATAAATGCATTTGTCACTTTCATTTATTTTAAACCCATAGATGACTAGGCTATCAAATTTATCATGCCATTGTTTTGGTGCCTGTTTGAGTCCATAAAGAGATTTATCTAATTTACATACTTTATTTTCTTGACCGTGTACAATAAAACCTTCAGGTAGATCCATATAAATCTCATCTTCTAATTCTCCATTTAAAAATGCAGTTTTAACATCCATTTGGTGTACAATTAAATCATTTAAGGCAGCTATCAAAAATAGTACACGTATAGACGTTATTCTAGTCACGGGTGAAAATGTATCAAAAAAGTCTACGTTTTCTCTTTGTCTAAAACCTTTGGCAACAAGACATGCCTTATATTTTTCAACAGTGCCATCGGGTTTTAATTTCTTTTTAAGAATCCATTTACACCCAATTGTTTTACACCCAGTAGGAAGGTCTACTGAATGCCAAGTTTTATTTATTTCCAAAGAATCCATTTCATCATTAATAGCCTCTTGCCATAAATCGGCATCTAAAGAACATAAAGCTTCTTAAATAGTGTTAGGATCCTCCTCCAAAGTGTAAGAATAAAAGTCAAGACCAAAATCTTTTTCTACACGAGCCCTTTTACTTTTTCAAATTTCTAAAATGGATTCATTATTTTCTTTATTTTTATTTAAAGAAATATTATTGGATGACTCGCCCCCACTATTTCTCAATTTAAAAGGAAATTTATCTTCATAAAAATCGGCGTCATTTGATTCAATAATTACTTGATTTTTCAAGTCATAAAATCGGTATGCTTTGCTATTAATAGCATAGCCTATAAAAATGCACTCATATGCTCTACTAGCCAATTTAGACCTTTTAGGGTCGGGTATACGTACATAGGCTAAGCACCCCCACGTTCTAAAGTATGACACGTTGGGCTTAATATTTTTCCAAATTTCATAAGGAGATATTTTCATTTTAGTCTTAGGAATTATATTAAGCACGTGACACACAGTCAAAATAATTTCACCCCACCAATGTGAGGTAGCCCCTGAATTTAATTAAATAGCAACAACTAATTCAGTTAATGTTCTATTTTTTCCTTCGGCTTTACCGTTCATTTCGGGCGAATAAGGGGCAGTTTTTTCGTGAATAATACCGTGGGTTTTATAAAATTCAATAAATGGTCTAGAATCATATTCGGTGCCTCTATCACTACGTAACCTTTTTATTTTCTGATTAAATTGATTTTCAATTTCATTTGGAAAATTTTTAAACATGTCAAACGCTTCACTTTTATTTTTCATTAAATACACAAATGAATAATCGGAACAATCATCAATAAAAGTTATAAAATAATGTTTGTCATTTCTAGTTGTAACACCATCCAATTCACAAATATCCGAATGAATTAAATCAAGTGGCTCAGATTCTCTAAAAACAAATTTATGTGGTGTCTTAGTGATTTTTGCTTGACTACACCATTCACATTTTTCAAAATCATTTAATGATAATTCTGGAATTAATCCTAAAGTGATCATATTTTTAACTAGTCGTTTATTAACATGACAAAGCCTAGCATGCCAAACATTAAATGAACAAGTAATATAAGTAGAAGCAGAAATTTTATTCATTGAATCAACATTCAATTTAAACATCCCATCAGTGGCATAACCCTTGCCTACAAAAATTCCATTTTTGGTCAAAGTAAATAAATCAGCACCAATAGTTTAAGAAAAGCCAGCTATGTTGAGAAGATAACCCGAAACCAAATTTTTCCTTATCTCGGGAGTGTGAAGAACATCTTTGAGGATAACCGTCTTTCTCGAAGTGAATTTCAATTCCACATTTCCAGCACCAGCAACCTCAGTGGAGTGAGAATCACCCAACAACACCTTCTTATCTGCAGTCTCAGAATAAGTCTTAAACAGAGTACGGTCATAACAGATATGGCAGGGAAGCGCTAGTATACAACCATCACCCTTCGGCACCGCTAACCATGTTGATTTCTGAAATCATAGCACATAGGTCATCTTCGGTCAAATTCGCTTGTGGTTG
This sequence comes from Sambucus nigra, assembly GCA_949130495.1. NCBI lineage: Eukaryota > Viridiplantae > Streptophyta > Magnoliopsida > Dipsacales > Adoxaceae > Sambucus > Sambucus nigra. Next base: position 54,423,959 of record OX422214.1, read on the forward strand.
TGGCTCATTGCGACATTTGCGAGCCATATGGCCTGGCTTGCCACACTTGAAACAGAGAAATTGTCCCGAGTTGCTAGAGTATCCATTTCCAGGGTTCTTATACTTATTCTGAATCTGAGTCTGATTTTTAAAATTCTGGTTGTGGCTCTTTTTCTGATTTTTCATATTTTTTCCATTTTCAACTGGAGTGTGGTTCTTTTTCTGATTTTTGTTGTTAGACACAACAAGAATTTCATCTTTATAGTCCTGTTTTCGGGATTCCTCCTCAATTCTCAATTTAGTAATAACTGACTCTAGTGAAAATTCTTTAGACTTATGCCTTAAAATATTTTTAAACTCTTTGAACAGTGGAGGCAATTTATCAATAATTACAGCCACCTGAAATTGCTCATCTAAATCCATGCCCTCAGAAATAATTTCATGGGCAATCATTTGCAAATCATGGGTTTGAGCAACAACAGATTTGTCATCCGTCATTTGAAATTTCAAATAACGACTGACGGCATATTTTTTAACACTCGCCTCCTCCGTGTCATATTTTTTAAAGAGTGAGTCCAAAACATTTTTCGCAGTTTTATAATTGGCATAATAGTCATAAAGTTCGTCACTTAGAGCATTCAGAATATAGTTCTTGCACAGAAAATCATTTTCCTCCCACGTTCTAATTGTTTTGCTTTCCTCAACAGTAGGTAGATTATTTACTACGGGTTTGTCAAATTGAACACACGATGCGACTTTTTTGGTAGTTAAATAAAATAGAAATTTTTTACTCCAACATTTAAAATGGGTGCCTTCTTATTTGAAAGGCTTATTAAGGTTGCTTGAATTAATTTCGTCCATGGCAGAATTTCAGAACACCTTAAAATTGTTGTTGCAGCAATTTAAATAAATGCAGAATTAAGGTAGGGAACTAAATTACCCAATTTAGGACGTGATAAACCGAAGCCAAAAATTATAAGAAATTCGGAACTGGACAGTCTAGAAATATGGCTGAGTCGCGGACAATGTCGCTCTCTTTAAGGTGTTTCGTGGCTCTGCCTCCAATTTATGCCAACAGTGTATAGCCCCGTCACCCCCACGATAAAACAACCTCGAAAAATAATACGTATCAGCAACACGAATCTGATTCGCTCAACAAACACCCATTCTGAAATATATACTGCTCGATCATGATAAATATAAATAATCTGGGAAAGATTATATATTTTTGTGTCGTTATAATTATTCAGGGGATGAATAATTATTTCTGTGTATTAAAAAAAATTCGTTGGTCAGAAGATGAGACTGTTTGCAAAATTTTTTGTGGCAAATAACTGTATGTTGAAAAACGTAGGCTACAACCTCTTTAATGGGACAACAGAAAGAGACGTTGGTAAACAAACGTGGAGAGAAAAATCTGAAAAGTAGTTGGCAACTCGGTTGAAGAAATCAACTCAGAATAAGACACGTTTTAATTTTTCGGAATTAAAAAACGTTAAAAAAAATAATTTTTAAGTCCAAAAAACAATTATGTATTTGTCCCAAAATTAATTCTTACTGAGCCCAAGCCCAAGACCCAGGACCCGGACCCGGACACGGGCACAGGCCGGACGGACGGCGGTGGCGGTGTGCGCGTGTGACTTGGCCCTTTGGGTCTGCCCCACATACCCACAAAACATTGAATGCCCAAAGGGCTGAACCTTTAGTCTCAAAAAAGAGTATATTAACTTGGCCCTTTTGGTCATTAGGTGTTTGATAAAAATGGCCACGAGGAACAGGGGCGGATCCAAAAACATTAGTTAAGGTGGGCGAAGGGTCCAAAAAAATAACTATAATAGTAATATCCATTCAACTAGTATAAGAAAAAAATATTATACGAAAACGGTGTTCAAAATTTAATCAGAATAACACCACAAGAGGGGTTGTTATCATCTACATATAACTTTTCGACAAAAAAACTATAATAGCTAAAACCATTAAACTATCTCCTTCCCACTGTCATGGGTATATACTTTAACTAATCTTTCATGCATAACTTAACACTCCAATAATTTATGGGTTACTAATTAAGCCGAGAAATCTATTGAAGTTATAACACAAGTGCTAGAGAAGGGACAAAATGGAGCAAGTTGAACACAAAGGAATATACTACAATGTCTGGCTTGGATAGTTTGGCCAAATGACTTCCCCACCTATTTTTAGGCATCCACCTCCTCAATGGATGGTGGAGATAAAAATACATGAGTAGTCTGGATTAATTCTCCAGAATGGTCCCACGTCCTTGTAGGAACATTTTAGAACATTACATACTTTTTTATAATTCTTGATTATTCCATTCATTACAAGTAAACTACAGATTATTCTAGCAAATCCTACAATATTTCATAACATATTACATAATAGTAGATAATATACTAGGAAAATCTATAATGTTATGGAGAATTATGGTGTAGGTGTGGAGCCTTTAAGGAAGAAAATGTAGAACATACATGGTACGTGACATCAAGATCATAATCATCTTCATCACTCGTAGGGATAGAAAATGTCGAGACATTTCTTTTATAGTACCTACGCATAACTAAAAGAAATTAATGAAAGATAATAAGCCTAAACATTTAATAAATTAGCATTTAAAATAACCCTATTGTTTAATATTAATATTTTATAAAATTTAAATTTGAAATTTTGGCATTTAACAAATCCTAACATTTTACAAACCTTTGTATTAAAAATAAATTCGCACATTTTTAACATTCATTTTCAAAACTTATAACATATCAAAAGCAAGTTGTGATTTTAACATACATGCAAACAATTAATCAAAACTAAACTAACCTTGGGCATGAGCTAGGAAAACCAATACTCTATCTATCTCTTTAGTTGCATGAGCAAGAGCAAGTAGGAGATGAAGTTAAGTTGTTCGGTCATTCAACAGTGGGTTCTCTCAATATCTCTATAAGCTTCTTCTATTTATTTTGGTGTTAGACATTTTGGGAGAGTTATGGGTGGTGAACTGATAGATACGGTGCAGATACCATACTATCCATATCTGTATACGTATCCTTATCCGCTTGGATAAAAAAATAATTATCGATATCTATGTCCTCTCGGATTCTCGGGATTCAGATATTATCAGAATCTGTTTACATTGTTTATCCATCTTAATTAACACTAATTTTGAAATTAACTAAAATTCATATTGAATAAAAATTAGACGATCGAAGTCCAAGATAATTTTGCTATAACTAACTAAAAAGCGACAATATAAACTCTTCAGAGAATGTTTGAAATCAAGTACGAACCTTAAATGTTCATGTAGGGGGCTTGGAGGTAATCTCTGAATTATAGAGAGCTTCCCCAATTAATAGAAGAGACTCAAGAGAAGGAAGCAACACGAAGACAACGAGCCAGCTCGGCGGGGCAGCTCATAAAGGAATCTCAGTGATACAACTCAGTGAGTAAACTGACCGAGAGAGCTCCTTTTCATCTTCCGTTCTTACTTATTCAAATTGCATTTGTTTAATACATTTGTTTTAATGTTGTAATGATTTTAATATAAAGTGTGAGGTCAAATGCTACTCGCAAGAGATCAGGACTGGCAGGGCTTGGGAGAGCTTACATGCTCTATTGAATGACCTCGTCTTGGGAACTTTAGAGGGATTTGGTTTGGAGGATTAATAAGTGAGGCAGCGTTAAGGCTTGTCTTGACCATCTTAGATACACCTGGTAAAACACCGAGAAACCTTTCACCGTGGAATCTTATGAGGAGTAGCCTTGAGTTCCATCGTATATTGAGTTTTGAGCCAACCAGTCCTTTATTGAATGTCACATCTACTGTAGGTGATGTCATTAGCCATCTAAATACTGTCCAATCTGTAGTTGAGTAAACCACTGTGGTATTGGGGTTGTTAGACAGTTTGGGTAGCCACCTCTGTTTTGATAGTCCTCTGACGCACAGTGGTTGGACAAAAGGCATGTCTTGAGATTTAATGTTTATGACGTAGGGATGACTGGCCCATCATGTATTTAATGTTTGTGACGTAAAGTATGAGGGGATGTCTATCACAGTTGTGAGGGACTGAGGCGTCTCAGAAATGGTGTGGGGCTATTTAATGGCCTCAACTACCTCTGAGAAAGGGGGTTCCTTCTAGAGAATTTATTTCTAGAGAGAGAATATATCAGGGATGAGTTATTGCAAACTAGAGGGTTTACTCACCCATCATTGTCATCTACTGTGAATCTTTCAATGACTAACCAGAGATTCTTCAGAGTTTGTTGGTGTGTTGGCTGCGTGCAAGGTGTATCTATGGTGCTTACTTCTCTCTCCCTTTGAATGAGTTACTTCAGAGTTTCCTTTATTATTGTTTGAGTTATACATGAGAGATTTGTGAGTTCAATCTGAGTTGTTATTAAATTGTGTTTGTATGTTTATCATGTGATCATCAAGGGTATTAGGGTTAAGTGTTATCACTATACCTATAGGGGGTATGTGGCAACCCTGCTTTTTATATCTAATTCGGTTAGCTACGCCCAATTAAATTAAAGTGGAGCGTCAATATGTTGGCATTAGAAATATAATTTAAAATAAATACAGTAAAGTAAACATGTACACTCCCATACGTGTAACCAAATCACATCATAGCAAGTATAGGATCCACAAGTAACATCAGTACTGAATATAAAATGCCCAAACATACGGGTCCAAAGATAAATAAGGTAAAGTGTATAACGTAAAACTCTCAACACTATCAAATCCCTAACAATGAGAAATCTCTGATACCACACTCTAAGGAAGAGTGAAAAAATAGGATAAGGACCAACGTACACCACTACAAGATCCTAAGAATAGATGCGAGGTCATCCAGCTCCACGGTCTATTGTCCAACGGGGCGAGGACCTGTATAATACATATATATGGGAGAGGAGCAAGAAGCAAGATAGACGAATGTTAAAGCAAGAAAATAAGCTATAAGGTTATAAGATGTACTTATAATAAAAGCACACTAGTCATTACTTGTCTCCAGTAATTAAGTTGTTCAATTACCCAACCAATGCTCCTATGTCGTGACTACCCAACCCAAACTAGAGTAACATGTAGTCTCATATCATATCATGATTAATCATTATTAATCGAATTTTAATATTTAATGTTTCAAAAAATTTCCTTCAAGTATAATATCAAATGCATCGATTCGGGATATTACTTTAAGACACAAGCATAATATCTCACACAACAAATCATATCGGGTCACTATCGTTACCCGCGGGAACAAGTCGTAACACTAGGCCTACACACGAATATTCCCTAATATTACGTGGCAATGGCAATCATACTAAGTCCTAAATCACATGGCGTTTCAAGGTCTTTCTATCCGACCCGCATTACAACCATATGTCCGGTTCCGGTGGTTTATCTCCGACACGGCACTCGAGCGAAACCTAACCGGATCAATCACAAAAAATTGCATTCAACATGTGCCTATATATATATATATATACAATCGTGTCAAGTCTCTTACTCGAGTTATACAATAGTCATTTTTACAATATAATATAATTTACATCATTAATTTACTAATTCAACATCAAATCATTTCAAGGTTATATATCCCTAATAACCATAAGTATGTGATCAAGTTAGGATATTAGGCACAACACCACAATTATCTTACTAACAACATGAAAAACATTATCACTCTTATTTCAACAACATGCTGCCCAAAATTTAAAATGCAGATTCGAGGCTCTTTCGATCCGTTTTTTGAAAAACTTAAAACTAGAAAGTTGTTCGAAACATGATTTTCTATAAAGACTCGCGTGCACGTTTCCATAGCCTTCGTAAAACAGACCCGAAACTAACATATAATATTCGCCCCTGTTTTCGACAACTTTCTGCTCAGAATTTTAAAACGCCGATTTAAGGCTTTTTCGATCCGTTTTTGGAAAAACTTAAAACTACAAAGTTGTTTGGAAACGTGATTTTCTGCTAGGACACGTGAGAACGCTACCGTAGCCTGCTTAAAACAGACCCGAAACTAACATATACAGTTCGGACCTGTTCACGATAACTTTCTGCGCAGAATTTTAAAACGCCGATTTGAGACTTTTTCGATCCGTTTTCGGAAAAACTTAAAACTACAAAGTTGTTCAGAATATAATTTTCTACCAGGTTCACGATTAAACATCCATTTTCGGAACCAAAACAGCTCAAAACAGTTTTTAATATAACGATTTACTTAATTTCATAGATTTCTAAAATTCAAGAGATTGTTCTACATCTCAATCCCTATAATGATGTTATTGCATCTGAATCTACATGGATGATGATCCTAATACATTGCATATCATTTTTAACATTAATTTCATATTAATTTAGGGATCCAAATACATGTTCATGTGAAATTTCATTATAGATACATAATATACACATATAGGTTATTAACTTGCCTTGGATTGTATGGAGAAGTTGAATCTTCTTGAAATCCTCTTAGCTTTCTTCTCTTCTTAATCTCTCTCCCTACCAAACCCTAGCCCCCTTTGTGAAATAATAAAATGAAGATTTCTTCTCTTCTTTTCTATTTATACCTAGGGTTAGTTTATTTACAAAAATGCCATTGCCCCAAATTTAACCCTCTCGATCCTTTTACGCGTTAATTTGCTTCTAATATTTAAGTCGCACATTCGTATCTCAATGAATTCATTTTAACTTTTTATTTCCAATCATTTTGAATATATATACTGACATAGTTTCATTTCCAAACATTTCGAATATATACACTGGAATAGTTTTTTTTTTTAATTTCAATTCAATCAAAAATGCGGGGTATTACAGGTTACACCTCCATTTATACTTGAACAACCCTTTTACAACTCTTATTCATGAATAATGTTCTCTTTTCCTCTTATTGAATAATCCATATTTCCTCAACATGCATTTCTCCTTTGTTAAAAAAGAAAGATCCACATCAAATTTCTTAACTTTATGCACCTACGCTACTTAGTGGTCACTAATAAACATGTAATTGGATTTTTTTCAAAGTATTGTTATGAGTGGCAGTGGTCAACCTAACATGTAATTGGATTTTTTCTTTCCTCTTCCAATTGGAAAACCCATCTATAAAAAATGCATCACAACCACCCACATGTTCCTTACTAACCACATTAAAAAGATAACAACAAAAACAATATGCGACCTCTTTGTGGACACTATATTCTAACCAAGTTGGGTGTTCATCAAACCAAGAAAGATTAAATCACCTTAACCCTCCTTGATCTCTTTGAAGAAATTTATGATCACGAGGTTTACATGACGAGGCATTTTTTTCGAAGTACATAAGCATAACTGAAAGAAAATAAATAAAAGCAAGATTAGTTTTTTACATAAAAAAAATAACAAAGCAAAGTGAGATTTTAACATACAAATAATTAAATTAAAGCAAAATCAGATTTTTACCCAAAAAAACAAAACAATAGTTCATATTTTTACACCAAAAAAATAAATAAAAGCAAGATCAGATTTTTTATCCAAAAAAATCAAAGCAAAATTTTAACATACAAAACAATTAAATCAAAGCAAGCAAGTTCAAATTTTTACACACGAAAAAAAATCAAGTTCAGATTTTTATACAAAAATAAAATAAAATAAAGGAACGATGAGATTTTTACAAAAAATATATAAAGCAAATTCAAATTTTAACATACAAATAATGAAATCAAAGCAAGTCCATATTTTTACACTAAAAAAATAAAACAAGTTCATATATTTACACTAAAAAAAGATCATAGTTTTACACACAAAAAACAAAGCAAATTGAAATTTTAACATATAAAAATTAATTCAAACTAAACTAACCTTGGACAAAAAAAACATCACACTACTTTCTCTTTAGGTACCAATTTTGTGATTCTTTCAATCTCTATCTACAAATGTTAATTTATCTTAATTTTTATTAATTATTATTTATGGATAGGAGTAATCTCTATATACTATAAAATGCAAAAGAAGACATTTATGAGTATTTAAGACTCCTCCTCATTGAGAGTGTCCACATGGCACTCTATATTTTATATTTCTATAAAATACTATACAAGTAATTTAATAGATGCATTGAACTATTGAGTTTTCTCTCTCTCTCCTTCAATTTAATCCAACCAGGAAACTAAGTCAAAAGCAATTAAAAAACAGTTTATATAATAACGTTGAAAAATACTGTTTTTTTAACGTTTTTAACATTTTATATGAAAACTATTCATATAAAAAGTTATTTTTAATAGTTGATAAAAACTTTTTTTTAACATTTTTGATGTCTTTTTATAAAAAAAAAATTGATTTTATAAAAAACAGTTAAAAAGAGTTTATTAGAAAACCTTTTGATGTTTATAACTGTTTAAAAAAAAGGTTTTTGTATAAGCAATTTTTTAACGTATATAAAAAACAATAAAAAAATAGTGTTTTTTTAACCTTTTTAAAAAATAGTGTTTTTAACAAAAAGGGTTTTTATATAAACTATAAGAGCTTTTCTCTCTCTTATTCTTACTTTCTCTCTTTTTTGGATTATTTTTTTAACACTTTTTTTAAACGTTAAAAAAAATTGTTTTTTATAAACATCAAAAAACAATTTATATAAAATCAATGTTTTTAAAAAAAATCAATTTATAATCGTTAAACGGTTTTTTTATAAACAATTTTTTCTACTTTTTTTATAAAATTATTTTTTTACTTAAAACATTCAAAAACAGTTGATATAAAAATGTTAAAAATACTATTTTTTATAAATGTTAAAAAACTGTTTATATAAACCACTATTTTTTTAAGGAAAAAACACTGTTTTTAAAAAACGTTACAAAACACTGAATTTTTAACTATTTTTTAAAAACATTCAAAAACAGTTTTATAATTCTCTTTAAAAAAATGTTGTTTTTATATAAACCATTTTTTAATATTTTTTTAAAAGAGTTTTTTTTTTTTTTTAAGAACAGTGTTTTTACATAAATTTTTTTAACGTTTATACAAAAAACTGTTAAAAAAACAGTGTTTTTAATGTTTTTATATTAAATGTTTTTTACGTTTTTAATTTATTCATATAAAGAATTGGTTTTGTGAAAAAAGTTGAAAACAATTTACAAAAAAACTTTTGACATTCATAAACTGTTTTTTATAAGATTGTTTTTATATAAAGTTTTTTCAACGTTTATAAAAACAGTTAAAAACAATATTTTTTAATGTTTGTAAAAAAAAGTGCTAAAAAAAGTTTATAAAAAAACTTTTGATCTTGTAAAACTCTTTGATTTAAAAAAAATACTTAATAAAAAAAGTGTATAAAACTTTTTCATTTTATAAAACTTTCTCATTTTATAAAAAAGTGTTAGTAAAAAAAGTTTTAATATTTAAAACAATAAGATATAATGTAAATTTTGTTTTAATACACTAATAAATACTTATGCTACTGGGTAAAATAGTCTTTTTGATTGAAAAATGAGTCAACTGACCATCAAACTAGCTAACTAACATTTTTTGTCGATTTTGAATTCCAAACGAGTAGAATGTAAACCAATGGAATAAAACTCTAAATAACTATTGGACCCCAAATAGTAAAAAATCCTAATAAAATTGACAAGGAACCATAGAATATACTGTGATTTTGTTTAAGTAGAATGTGTTATGTGAAGATTGAAATAGTGTTTTTCTTAAGATAATTTCGATTGAATCTTTATATAGAAATGTGAGTTTAATTAGTTAGAAGCATATGATGTGAATTTAGTTAGTTAGAAGCATATGGTGTATGTTGCTCTATTTTAAAGGAAGTGGGGTATACTTCCATGTTTAATAACATTGTTTTTTAAATAAAATATATAATATTCCTTTTTGGATTTTTCTCTTTTTATATTGTGATTGCACAATTATTTTTGTACTTTGTTATAAGGTTTGATATTTTTATTTTGACTTATTTTTAGATTTTTTTATACAAATTATACCCTTTATGCTTTATTTTCTTAACATACAAGTTCTAATTGTTTGTCATTTCTGTCTATCATATCCATGATACTATTCATTATATTTTTTAAAAATTAGGGGTTAAAGTATAATTTATGTAAAGTTGATTAAGTGCCTGAGTAAAATATTTTGAAATATATATATATATATATATATATATATATGATAGTAATTATCGTGATTATATATGAATGTCCATTTTCTCTCCATCTATTATTAATTAATACTTATATAATGTGTCAAATAGACATAAAAATACAATTATGTCTTAAATAAAAAAAGTATCTCGGTGTTTAGTGTATACTAATCATAGAACTACCATCTGTACTAAAAAATATAAATATATAGTTAATTTGTAATTTTAAAATAAAGGCATGTTCATATGTCCCAAATTTTTTATTCATTTTTTCATCTCATATTAACATTAGTTTAAATGTAATGATAATATTATTTATGTGACATATATTTTACGAATAAAATTATGCTACGCTCGCGCATCGCGCGGGATTTAAAACTAGTAGTAGTAGTAGTAGAGTTAAAGCCTGCTAATAGATTTTTGATAAGGTAGGCATTTACCTCTTTTATCCTACAAAATTGTTACATATTACTAATTTAATTTACAAAATTGCTGTTGAAGTTTTTTTTCCCCAAAAGACAAGGTGGGCAGCTGCCCACCATGTGTTGTTCTTGCCTCCGCCCATGACGAGGAAGATATTGAGATGTACAGAGAGGATATTTGGAAATAGTTTTAATCGAGCCAGGGAAATACGGTTTCGATTCGAACGGGTCGCAGATGTTTCCAAATGTCAAGGCCAACTGGTATAATTCTTTTGTTTCTTTGCTCATAGGAGCTTTCGAGAAATGGAGATGTGGCTATGGTTCAAATAGCGAGGAAAACAATTTTTTCTTTGGTTTGTTGAGCTTCCTCTTGGTCGTGTAACCTAAATGGGTTTCTGCATTTGGGAAGTTTTTGTGCACAAATTTTCTGAAGGGGTTGCTCGCTTAGTAGTCAGATACTTGTTATATTTTTTTTTTACTTCATTTGTTACTTTTAAAAATATCTCGTAAGACCTTTCTGTTTATTGATGGAGGAATCCATATGGTATCTGTAGTTTTAATGAGGAACAATTAAGAGGTTGGTCAGCAGTACACCATTTGCTGGACCAGTTGCCACACATAAGAATTGTGATGGTGAGGGATCATAAAACTAATACAAACACTTTGTATTTGAGATATGAGTTCAAATTTATTTATTTAAATTTGACAATCTATTTTGTATAATATCTTTTTAGATGTACTAGTCAGCTACTCTAGAGTGAAGGGATTCATCTTATATGCTAGCTTTTTCCAGATATTAATGGGCTTTCTGAAACGTAAAAAAAAATGACTTGAATCTACAAATCAAAATATCAATCTCATTATGCGTATTGTTTACTCAACCTTGAGCAGACAAAGTCCACAAGAGTATTAATATAGTCTTATTAATATTGCATGTTAGTATCTGTTGGATAATATGAATGCAAATACAGAAATGGAACTCTTTATATATCACAGTAATGTCAACTTCAATACAACAATGTAACTTCCGAATAGATACTAGAAAATTTCAAGGCGTGATGTCGCTTTCCTAAATACAGTATTTGCCCCACACGAATAACTTCGGTATACAAACGGGAATCAACAAATCCGTACTCAAGATACAATGAAGCAATTGCATTGTCTGCAAATTGTATGTTTGAAGACAACCCTTAGATGCAGCAACGAAGAACAGTCAATCAAGTTCTTATTCTATTTCTGTGCACAAAACATAATACGAGAATTTGTATCTCCTGAAAATTATAAGAGAGTAATAGCAGGGTTTGGAAATCTGAAACTGGGTTTTTGTTGTATGCAATTTCGTTTTAAGCAGCCTTTATTTATAGATAATGAAAAGCTTTGTCTTCAAGAGTCATGATTGTTGGATTAACAGTCTTAATCAATTCCGTAATGGTATGACTGTTAATTACCAACAGTCTTAAGTCATTTTCGAACAGGTACAATTAATACCAAATCGGTTTTGCACGGGTCAACTAAAAATTGTTCGCCCCCGAGCTACCGCGATCTGACCCGGACGAATCCCGAAAACCCGCTACCACTGCGGACACGCGGCATGCGAAGAGCAAAGTGCGTCACTAGCGCCTCTACAGCCCACTGCCCCGCACCCGCGCGCGCGTGCGTGTGCGTATGGTGCTTCGCACCGTATTGAGGTATTTTGAATAACCTCTTAAATACTAGACGAATTAACTCTTCATCTTCCATTTGTACTTTTAAAGTGCACAAATTCTTAATATTTTTCTAATGTGGAACTCAAAGGTTTCCCACTCATTTTATAGCTTAGTGGTGACACTTAGCTTTGTACATTTTCCAATGTGGGACACTATACCTTTATATATTTGGGTTAGCTTCCCACCTCTTCCACGCACTTTCAATGTGAGACAAGCTCTTTAAGCTCTTACACCCAAAACTCTTACTCACTTATTTTATAAAATCTCCAACATTCCTCCACCATTTTGAAAATAAGTTTTGTAAATCTTTGATTGTCTGTAAGACTGTGTATAAGTACTGGTGTCTCACGACTTGAACCAATACCCTGTGAAGATCCGTCAAGACTAACCATGAAAGTATAGTAGACTTGTCTTTGAACTATCAATCCATTTTGATCAGAAGGATTTGTCTACACACACAAATCTTTTAGTCACTGATTATCCATATAAGCTGACACATGTATTAGGCCTCGTGTCTGTACCTTGATTTCATAAGTGCTTTAGAGTCAAGCCTAGTTCTCATAGAAAACGACACCACTTCCACACTCATATAGGTAGACTATCATAGGTGTCCATGTAACTAAAACACCATAATTCTATTAATATTAAACTCATCCTCTTTCATTATTCATTACATGTTCTAAGCACTTATCCTCGGGACGTTTGATTTTGTAGTGCTTATAACCACGACGTATGATGTACATTAATCAATGAACTTGAGTCTTGAATATATCAAGTTTCAAGTTGAGTTTCCATCAAGAGTGATTATTGTTAATGGGATTTAGTCCCATCCCTAATGATGTTTTAGACACCATTCCTCTTGCAAGACCTTTTGTAAAAGGATTAGCTAAATTTTGACTTAATTTTACATAATCCACTATGATTACACTATCTGTAATCATTTGTCTGACATAACTATGTCTCAGGCCAATATGCCTAGATTTTCCATTACACACTTTACTATAAGCTCTAGAAAGTGTAGACTCATTATCACAATGTATAGATATTGGAGGCATTGGTTTTGGCCAAACTGGAATTTCAATCAATAAATTCATTAACCATTCTGCCTCTTTACTAGTTGCAGCTAATGCTACAAACTCAGCTGCCATAGTAGAATCATCTATACAAGTTTGTTTCTTTGATCCCCAAGAAACAACTCCTCCACCAAGAGTGAAAATCCATCCACTTGTTGAGGAATGATCCTCTCGCTCAGTTATCCAACTGGCCTAAAAAAAACCCTTATAATACTGAAGGATATCCACTATAGTATATACCATAGTCCATAGTTCCTTTTAAATATTTTAATATTCTATTGATAGCATGCCAATGCAATAAACTTGGATTACTAGTATATCTACTTAATTTACCAACATCATATGCAATATCAAGTCGAGTACATGTCATGGCATACATTAAACTACCAATTACTCGTGCATATTCTAATTGTGAAATAGCTCTACCAGTATTAAGGATCATCTTTAGCTGTAGTTCAAAAGGTGTACTAATAGGTGTGCAATCAAACTAATTAAATTTCTTTAAAATTTTCTCAACATAATGAGATTGAGTGAGGATTATATTTTTATCTTTCCTTATTATTCTCATTCCTAATATGACATTAGCTACACCCATATCTTTCATATCAAATTTAGAAGACAAAAAACTCTTTGTATTATTAATGCTTTCTAAATCAGTACCAAGAATTAACATGTCATCCTCATATAAACAAATGATCACACCTTTACCATTAGCAAATTTACTATAAACACACATATCAGATTCATGAATTTTAAAACCATAAGAACTAATGACTTTATCAAATTTTTCATGCCATTGTTTAGGTGTTTGTTTTAGGCCATATAAGGACTTAATAAGTTTACATACTTTATTTTCTTATCCAGGCATAACAAACCCTTCAGGTTGTTCCATGAAAATTTCTTCTTCTAAGTCACCATTTAAAAAGGCAGTTTTCACATCCATTTGATGAATCTCAAAATTATATATCGATGCTAATGCAATTAAAGTCTAATAGTGGAGGTCCTAGCAACAGGTGCATAAGTATCAAAATAATCAATTTCTTCTTTTTGTGTAAAACCTTTAGCAACCAATCTAGCCTTGAATTTATCAATTGTTCCATCTATTTTCATTTTCTTTGAAAAAATTCATCTACATTTGATGGGTTTAGATCCTAGAGGTAAGTCTACTAACTTCCAAGTTTTATTTCCCAAGATTGAATCCATTTCATCATTTATAGCTTCTTTTCAAAATGCTGAATCTACAGACTTAATTGCCTCACTATAAGTTTGTGGGTCTGTTTCAACGCTAAGAGTCAAAGCATATTGATTACAAAATGTGTCTCTAGTTCTTTCAACAAGATATACTACAAAGTCGGGACCAAAACTTTTTTCTTTCCTAGGTCTTTTACTTTTTCTAATCTCTTCTTGTTCCACTGGTGGAGTATCAGAGAATTGTGAAGGAGTGTTTACTTCTTTTTCGTTATTTATTCTAGGAATAGAAGAAAACCTTTGTTCATAAAAAATTGCATCTCTCGATTCAATTATGGTATTTACCTCAACAGAATCATTAGGTTCACTAACCAAAAATATATAAGCTTTATTATGTTGTGCATAACCTATGAAAATACACTCAACACCTTTGCTTCCTAATTTCCTTCTCTTAATTTCAGGTAGTCTTACAATAGCTCTACAACCCCAAACTTTAAGATAACCTAAATTAGGTTTTCTATTCTTCCATAATTCGTAAGGATTTTTCTTATTATCTTTAACAGGTATCCTATTCAGAATATGACACGCAGTTAAAAGTGATTTTCCCAAAAATCCTTTACTTAAACCAGAATAAGACAGCATAGCATTAACCATTTCAGTTAGTGCCCTATTTTTTATTTTTTCTACTCCATTTTGTTGTGGTGTATAAGGTGCAGTAACTTCATGTATAATTCTCATATCTTCACAAAATTGAGGAAAGTGATATTCACCACCTCTATCAGACCTAAAACATTTTATTTTAGTATCACATTGATTTTCAACTTCATTTTTATATGCCTTAAATCTATTAAGAACATCATCTTTAGAGTTTAAAAGATATACATAACAATATTTTGAAAAGTCATCGATAAATGTAGCGAAATATTTACTACCACCTCTAGTAGGTGTTCCATACAAATCACAAACATCACTATGTACTAATTGCAACAAAGATGTAGTTTTTCTATTTTTGGAAAAGGTAGTCTTGTTATTTTTGTTTGCATGCATATTTTACACTTTTCATTCATATCATTCTCATATTTAGGAATTAAATTTAAATTAACCATGAAATGCATTTTCTTTGTATTAACATGTCCTAAACGACTATGCCATAATGAAAGACAATCGATGATATAAGCAGAAGAATCTTTTTCATTGATATTGAGCTTAAACATGCCCTCATACAAATATACTTTGCCTACGAAGGTACCATTCTTAGTCAGAATAAATTTGACTGACTCAAATACAAGCTTAAAGTCAAATTTGTTAAGAAGACTTCCAGAAACTAAATTTTTCTTAACATCAAAAACATGAAACACATTGGTGAGGCTAAGGATTTTTTCGAAAGTGAATTCGAGATCCACTATCACTTTGCCTTTAACCGCAACAGTAAAAGAATTTCCCATATAGAGAACATCTCCTTCCACTGTTTCATAGGCATAGAACAAGTTCTTTTCCTTACAAACATGCCTTGTGGCACTAGAATCAACCCACCAAGAGTTGTCTTCGCCAAGCATATTAGCCTTGGATATCATAGCAGCAAATTTTTGCTTTGTGTCAGATGTCCCTCCTTTTTCCTTTAGTTTCTTGAACTCACGACAATCCTTATTGAAGTGACCTGGTTTGTTGCAATGAAAACAAATTCCTTTCTTCTTTTTGTTTTCTTTAGAATTATTTGAAAAATTCTTTCGCTTGTTATTTTTTCCATGATTGCCATATTTTTACTTATTTACTTCCTCCACCACATGGACCTTAGAAACAGAATTTTCTTATTCATCTTTACCATCTAGAATTCGAGACTCTTGTTCAATTCTTAAATGAGTCTCTAATTCTTCAAGTGAAAGATCTTCCTTTTTGTGTTTGAGTTCTTTCTTATAATCTTTCCAAGAAGGAGGAAGTTTTTCAATTATGGCACCAACAATTACATTATCATCCATATTTAATTTTTTCAGTTTGCAATGATTTATGATGCGTTGGATGTCATGAAATTGTTCTAGCACAGGACTATTATCATGCATTTTAAAGCTTAAAAACTGACCGATAAGAAACTTCTTACTTATGGCATCTTCCGTAAGATATTTGGTCTCCAATGTTTCCCATAAAGTTTTTGCAGTTTCAACATTTTGGTACAAGTCGAACAAATTGTCAATAAGTGCATTGAGAATGTGACCACGACACAAGTAATCAACGGTCTCCCATTTTGTGCGTTGCCTAGTCTGTTCCACGGTTTCATCTTCATCTTCATTTGGTTTTGGTTGTGACAAGACATATACAATCTTCAATGATGTTAGAAGAAAATGAACCTTTTTTTGCCAACGCAGAAAATTACCACCATCAAAATGGTCCAATTTGACAAAGCCTTCTGTTATTTGTCGAAGTGATTTGGAAGAGTCGTCCATTTCCGATATTACTGTATTTAGATTGTTGGATACATAAATGGAACTCTTTATATATCACAGTAATGTCAACATCAATACAACAATGTAACTTCTGAATAGATACTAGAAAACTTCAAGGCGTGATGTCACTTTCCTAAATACAGTATTTGCCCCACACGAATGACTTCGGTATACAAACGGGAATCAGCAAATCCGTACTCAAGATACAATGAAGCAATTGCACCATCTGCAAATTGTATGTTTGAAGAAAGCCCTTAGATGCAGCAGCGAAGAACAGTCAATCAAGTTCTTATTATGTTTCTGTGCAGAAAACAGAATAAGAGAATTTGTATCTCATGAAAATTGTAAGAGAGTAATAGCAGGGTTTGGAAATCTAAAACTGGGTTTTTGTTGTATGCAATTTCGTTTTAGGCAGCCTTTATTTATAGATAATGAAAATCTTTGTATTCAAGAGTCATGACTGTTGGATTAACAGTCTTAATCAATTCCGTAATGGTATGACTGTTAATTACCAACAGTCTTAAGTCATTTTTGAACCGGTACAATTAATACCAAATCGGTTTTGCACGGGTCAACCAAAAAGTGACCGTGCCCGAGCTACCGCGATCCGACCCGGAAGAAAACCCGGAAACCCGCTACCATTGCGGACACGCGACATGCGAAGTGAAAAGTGCGTCACTAGCGCCTCTACAGCCCACTGTCCCTCACCCCCGCGCGCCCTTGTGTGTGAGTGTGCGTATGGTGCTTCACACCGTATTGAGGTCTCTTGAATAGCCTCTTAAATGCTAGATGAATTAACTCTTCGTCTTCCATTTGTACTTATTAAGTGCACAAATTCTTAATATTTTTCCAATGTGGGACTCAAAGGTTGCCCACTCCTTTTATAGCTTAGTAGTGACACTTAGCTTTGTACATTTTCCAATGTGTGACACTATCCCTTTTTATATTTGGGTTAGCTTCCCACCTCTTCCACACACTTTCAATGGGGGACAACCTCTTTAAGCTCTTACACCCAAAACTCTTATTCACTTATTTTATAAAACCTCCAACAATATCCATTCCTACTCGATCAAAGAGCTTATAAAAATAAAATTGTGCAAAAGGAAGTTCATGACAGCTGTGAAAGTGTCAGTCTTATTCCCAGGCTTAATATTTTTTTAAGACAAAACTAATGTCCAACATTTAATCAAGCATCATATACCAAAAAGTTTCTTAAATATTTTTAAATACATATTTAGTCTAAATATTTTATTTTGTATAAAAAAGTATCACACGTGTATTAAAAAAATTTTGAGGGACTATTTAATATATGCTCTTTGAGTATACATTGATTCTAAAGGTCGACTACATTTAGTCAATGAGTATTCATTTATTTTACTGGGCATTTTATAATTACTGTAAATATATGATGTGATGTGGCAAGTGTGAATACGTCACACATATATACATATGCGTTCCAAATAAGACAGCAAGTGGGTTTCCCTTGACCTTAGACACAATATGACACACAATAAGAAGTACTTTAACAGTTATTAGGACCTATTAGGCCTATCATTTTTGAGTGATTCTACACGTACAGAGGAATTTATACAAAATCGTTTATACAACTTGTAAAAGTAAACAAGGACAAGCATCCACTTCTAAAACTAAACAAGGCCAGTCAGATAAAATTGTACTATATTTTCTTTTTTTATATATACAATTTTAAGCGTTGTAAGATGCGCATATAAGCTGGTAAAAAAAACTTCTTCAGTTAAGATAAAAAACAAAAATAATTTACTTTCCTATATTAGCCGATTAAACGCGATTAAGCTGAACATTGTTCTTGAATCCATTATATCTTTCTCCTTAAACATCTATATCCTGAAAGTGAGTAAAGTCTTCTCTAAGGTGTCTTTGAGGGTGAATCCCCCGCCTCCACTTTCTTTGCTAGAGGGTTACTTAGCCATCACTTATTTTTTATCGGCACTACCTCTCACGTCGCTGCACTCTCTCCGGGGAATCATCACTGGTACAACTATTTGCTCCGGCACCGCCTTTCATGACGGAGCCACCTCTACGGTTGCTGGTGCTGCAGTGGCTGCCCTTCCGGAGGGGGCCGCTATCAATGGAGTAAATGCTATTGAACTAATCCGTCCTTCTTGAGGAACAGGTGATCTATCTTCTGTCATTACCACCTTCTCTTGGGTGGTCTGGTCAATCTAAACTCCATTTCCAGCTGGAGTGTCATCAAGGACAAGATGCTTAGAAACATTATAACCTTCTTTGTCCATAGAAGTGAGGATACCTCCCCAACAGAGTCGCCAAATGTTGGAGGGTAGTGCGACTGAGGTCTATGAATAACTGGAAAAGGGTGAGGCATGACCCACTCCGATGGAATCTGCCTTCAAGGTCTTCAAGGTCTCAAGAGTAGATGGGTATGAAAAGATTCCACTTCTGGTAAAAAATGGAGTAATATTTATGGACCTCATCCTGCAAATATGAAACTTCATAAATAACAATGTCAACTTGGAGAAGAAGAATCTCCTAAAAATGATGGTTATCAAGGTGCGAGTGAAGAAACAAGCGCTCAACACTTTAGAGAGAGAGAGAAAAATGTGATTCACGTGGTGACCGATAATGCAATTAACAATATGGCGGCGTCAAATTTATTGGCTTTAGAAAGGCCCAACATCTTTTGGACCTCATGTGCTACCCACACTCTTAACCTCATGCTGAGGGGATTTATAAGCTTCCCACCTTTAAAAATGTGATAAAAAGGCAAAGTCATTCACTATTTTCATCTATGAACATCACAAGACTTTGTCATTGATGATAAAATTTATGAAGAAGGAGATAGTTAGGCCGAGAGTCACAAGGTTTGATACTTCTTTCTTGACTTTACAAAGTTTGCTTGACAAATAACAGGAGTTGAGAAATATGATGACTAGCAATGAGTGGGATGAGACTAAATGGTTTAAGAGCAAAAAGGGGAAAGAGGATTTTGCTATTGTTGTTCCAAATGAGTTTTGTACTTTGATTAAGTTGTGCTTGAGGGTGTTCACTCCATTAGTGAAGGTACTTAGACTTGTTGATGGTGATGTTAAGCCTGCAATGGGGTTTGTGTTTGGGGAGGTAGTAAAGGCTATGGAGGAAATAAAAAATGCGTTGAAGAAAGAGCGTGATTATAAGATGATCTTGGACATTATTGATACCAAAGGCAAGGGTCGCATTGATAGTCCATTCACCCAACGGGTTATTTGTTGAATCCGTATTATTATTACAAAAAATTGAATAACAAAGATGATCCAATGATTACAGATAGTTTGATTACTTGTGTTGATAAGTTCTTTCCTAATCATGATGCAATCCAAAATTATGTGCTAAATATTGAGTTGCATAAGTATTTCCAAAAGGAGGGTGCATTCGAAAAAAAAGCAAGCGATTAATGGATGTGAGAACAATGATGATAATTATAACCCTGGTATGTTACTATTCCTCTTTTTCATTTTTGTACATTTATATTAGTCACACTCTTTACATTGTTCTCACCCACTTATTCTATTTATTTCACATTGACTAGTTGGTTGGTGGGACTTTTATGGAAGTGAAACTCCAAATTTGAAGAGAATGGCTAAAAGGATACCTGGTTTGACTTCAAGTTCATCGGGGTGTGAAATAAATTGGAGTTTCTTTGAAGGGGTAAGTATTACATAAATATCCTAAAATTTATCTATTAATATAACATCTGGAGTTTGGATACTAAGTATCGAAATCGCATAATGATGTGGGACTTCATAAGAAGATTCGTGATCTGAAGCACTGAGGAAATGGATCAATTGAAAAATAAGAATGCATCTTGACTCCTTCTTTCTCGTTTAGTTGCAATGGCTCACTCTTCGGGTACTTACCATGGTCCCCCTTCACACTTCATCCAATATGGCTAATCCTGAGGAAGGCAAGTCGCTTATCTCTCATCTTCTTTTGATTGAAAGAAGTCCTCACAGGAGCCTTACTAGTAGGGGTATCCAACTCATGGACTTAAGTCCTCTACCGATCAGTCAACCTCCTATTCTTTGCTTCTGCTAATAATGAAAGAGCTTATATGGCAGCTTCTACTGATGATGAGCTAGGAGGAACTTGTAAATGGTGTTATAACATGAAATGGGTCTGTAATTACTTAGCTTTGTGGCATTAGGGATCTAAAGCAATAATGGTATTGTTAACCTCCCTAAGAAAACTGCCAGAGTCAAAGAAGAAAAAGATAGCATCCAATACATCTTCTCCTACTACTGACCAAGCTCTTTGGAAGAATAGAGCATTAAAGTCAGAAAAAAGGCATAGACTTTGATGAGATTGTCTCTCCAGTGGTGAAGATGAGTTCTATTAGAGTTGCATTGGCTTTGACAGCTAGCTTGGACCTTGATCTAGAGGAGAAAGAAAATCAAGTTTTTACCAAAAGAGTCAGATTCTCCCGAAAGGAAGAGAACCAGCCGAGAAAAAAAGATAGAATAGGAAAATGGATATGACTTATCGATCCTATACAGAGAAGGACCACCATGATTTTCTAACAGCTCTTTTAGTCCCAATCTAGCTAAAACTCTATTACACTTTTTCAAAAACCGCACTGGTTTGACCAAATAAATTACTGGAGCACCATGATATTGAAAGCGCCTTTTGTTAAAGAGTTGGCAGGTACCTAAAGGACACCTCTTTCCACACCCACGGCTGGAAGAATCTAGGCTCTGATACCATGTTTGTAACATCTCTTTTTTTTGGAACAACCCCTTTATGTCTCCCAACCAATTCAAGACAGTAACTAATAAGACAACCAAATCAACTGAGTAGAAACCCAACAGACCCCTGTTGGAAGTTTGCCACCAAATTCTATAGATCAAATGTCTAATGCAAGCTTTGCGACAACAAGTACTCGGGCGAGAAAAATAAAAAATGATATTGAAATTCCACTTGGCATGTTTGGCTAGAAATAACACCGACATATGTCCGAATTCTACAGAATTGGCCAAAGAGCTTTCTCGAATATCCCTTTCACTAATGAAGAAAGAAAGAAAAGAGAAACAAGTGAGGTATCGTCAGATAGATTTATTTTAGATTGGGATTGGCCAAAAAATAATAAAAAAAAGTAATTTGTTATCGGCTGGAGTGGATCTAGTTGATGTAACAGAGGATCCTAGCCTAGAGAGGGCAGGGTTGTCGTACGAAGGATTTTGATGACAGTGGTATTGGAGGAATCTTTACGGAGTGGTCCCTTTGCATCAAGCGCTTCGAGAAAAAGAAGTTGAGTTTCTTTTTTCCTTCCTTTGAAGAAAACACTAGTATAACCCTCGATGAAATCAATATTTTTGCAGAGGTGGCATGCAGGGACTAGGAGATGGGAGGTTCTTCCTATATGAAGACATGAGCTTTTATGCAGTTCGGGCGTCGCTGGATTTAAGTTAGTAGGGGTTAAGATTGCTAAGATAATTGGTGTTTTGAGTGGGGGGGGGGGGGGGGGTCTGTAGGCCCAATTGCCTTGTTGTTGTGTAGTTGCTCTTTTCGAGTTATGGAGCTAAGATGATTGGAGCTTGGGATTTCCTTAAGCGAGTTCAAGGAAGTGACGTGAAGGTAGCCTTAGGTAAGGAGCTGACGAGAGATACGGGTTCGATCAAGCGCTGCAACTCCTTTTTGCTTCTTGAGGAGTGGGATCCCGGCTCGTTGCTGCCTACCTTGATTCATGGGGCAGGGGGCCTCGAGTGATGTTTGATTATCTAAAAAGAATTTGGGTATTATTACGAGCCCATCGGACTAAAGTTGGTCTTCACTTATCTCAGCAGAAGTCTTTCATGATCTATTTAGAAAGTTCAATCTAGACACTTCAAACTTAACTCAGTTATTAATCCTATATCAATCGTTGTCGCTGCCTTTATCAAGAACAAAACTTCATACCCAGTCCGACTTGCCAGGTCAAAGCCAAGCTTTACTTAAGCTAGTATAAAAGGAGAAATTAAAATAGTACAATCCAATTTCTTGGAACGGGGTCAGTCTCGCACCCTGCAAAGGCGGCTCCCATAGACTTAATGATCCATAGAACCAACTTAAACCTAAAGACGATTTTTTGAAAATTGAACATAGCTAAAAGTATAAAAAACACATTCCACTTTAGTTGACTTTCATGTATCTATTGAATGAGGACTGTGAACTATCTGATTCAAAAAGATAGTTGTCAGAATGAAAATCAACACCTAACTCTTAAGATCGATCGATATCTCCCAATCCTCCTTACCCGCCATAAGGGGATTTACTTGTGATAATAGATCGAATGACCAAAAAGCTGTACCGATAGACGCAGAAAGAACTACAGAAGTCTAGTCTAGCTAAGAATAATAAGCCCACCAAATGCGGTCCTTCCTGGCTTCTGTTCATAGGTGCTGGGAACTTGACTTCCTTAGGGGGCTCATGTGACATACCGGAACATCTTTTAGTAGCGAAGCCGTCTATGAGTGACCCAATTGATCCACAAATAGAAAAATTTCATTTCGATCCGCATCCTCAATCCCTATATCTCTCTCCTCCCTCTCAATATGGTTCGGTTGGTCTTGTTTGGTGCTAGGAACATAGCTTCAAGCAATACGGGTTGAAACATCCCTATAGCTTGGTACTGTATTTTGTTTCTTTCATTTACCTCGACCCGCAACTTCCATGGATCGATCAGAGTGAATGAGGTCCTCCCCATGCGATCGATCATTCCAATCATGAGACTTTTCGTGCCACCCATTTGTAAAATGGATTGGCCATGTTTTACTTAAAGAGGCTATGTAAATCTTGGAATTATTTAATCTCACTGGAAAAAGTGACGAAGTCGATTTCACTCCCTAGAGGAACCTCGAAATTGAACTTTTGTGATGAACACCTTCTTTTTTAGTCAATGTCGATTTCCCTCACCTCAAAAGATGGCAAAAAAGACAACTTTGAAATATAGGTGGGTTCTCAATTCCTCGTTTTTGACATGCTACTCACGGGGAAAATACCATTTGTTGGTTTTCCAATTGAGAGGGGAACAACCAATCAAATGATCTTTAGTGCTCTCGCCTTACTCAGTAGGCCTGGTAATAGCTATCAGTTTTTCTCTGCCCTGCCCTGCCATGCCTTATCTTCTTCCACACCGAGCTTATTAGGAGTATATGGATTCATTCTTTGATTCCTTTATGTCCAAGGAAGGGAGAAGAATGGATTTGATTACCAGATGGACCTGCCCTGGTTTGATCTTCTATTGAAGATATGTTAATTGTAAGAATGTTTTTCCAGAATGACTGCCTTCAAATTGAGGCAATAAAGTTGGGAAGGCTTAAGTGCCATTCGTGTTCCCCGACTGAGTAGGCAACAAAGCTGGGAAGGTTTCTTGACAGGGTGGAGTTCCTTATCCGACTAAGGGGCAAGACAAGTAGTAATGTACGAAGTAGAAGTTCACATGCTCAGTAGCGGGTCTCAATTCAAGCCGACAGTGTAGTGTTTAGAGAAGAGGGTTCCGCTAAGCCATATAGTTGACCAACTAAGGGGTCGCCCCTACATAATAATCTTTTTCCAGGCACTCCAGTCATGGCTTTTTAACCCTCTTTGTTTTTGTTTATAGGCCAATGATTCACCCCTCTTATTATTGACCGAGTCGGCCTTCAGCCTTCCCGCAGGAACATCCACAATAGATCCAGTGCGCTTGACAAGATCTACTTAACAACAATCTCCTGTTTAGGAATTGAACTGGGCTTTCTTTTCGGGCTTCAACTCGTTCACTTTCCTGTCGTAATTAGTTTCCATGGGAACTGGAGTGGGAATATGCTCCATATCAATTAAGCACGAACTATCTATCATGAATGGTTTCCCCTTTTCTTTTTGTATCATATTTTTTTTTATAAAAAAGGAATTCATTTTCATTTCTCAAAAGTCTATCGAGCAATCCCCAGTCGAGGCAACTCCCTCTCTTCATTCAATGAGTTGGAGGAATCCATAGGAGGCCCACTCGTTATGCATTGCATGAAAGAACCTTTATTTGTATGACTTCTCTTTTGCCTCAGGTCTAATGAATACGAAAGGGATATCAATAAAAAACTAGGCCATGAATGTAGAAGTAGTGGGCCTTTCACCCTATCTGAATCCTCTACTTCCCTTGGTCATTCACCTCGGGTAAAACAAGGAAATGGGATGATCTTTTCCTAATTTTTACTCTTCTTTTGCGGGTTCATAGAATAATAAATGAGAATGATTCAGAAGAGAAGGATAAGAGAGTTCATAATGAAAATAACAAACGAGACGGAAGAGAACTCTATAGGCTCTCCCTGACTGAAGGGAAGGGAGAGACTAACAGCTATAGAACCATAAAAATGCTAAGGGACAAGGGCTTAGCGTAGTAAAGCCCGAAGCCGAGGTACTGGCATAGGTTCAACCCATATGTCTTTGCCTCCTCTACTGAGAGAAATTTGTGGGTAGGACCCCTGTTTACGATGGCCCGAGTGTTCTTCCCATTGATTTCCACAGTGAAAACTCAAAACACAATCAATAGAATTTAGATGAAAGAGAACATTGGATTTTTAGGAATAAAAAAGTCACGGAGTCAAATCCAAATAGACCCAATCAGTTGACTGAAATAATCATTAATATAAATATAGTAATTCATACTAAGAATGTAACTCTTTTTCTTCAAGTAAGAAAGAAGAAGTCGACGCTCATTCAGCGCACCTTACCTAACTCACCCGCTTGAGAATCAAATAAGAAAGACATATGGGGAATACCCATTAGGAATCAAAAAGTTGATACAAAGATAAGGAAAGTCACAATGAGTATGAAAAAGAAATAGCTCCTATATTGGGACTTTAGAACAGGCCTTCGGTTTACATAAAAATGGTAATTGAGAGCCTTTCAATCATAAGACATTACAAACAAGATTATAGTCCTATCACGCCCTCCCTTTCCTCGTTAGCAAGAAAGCCATCATAAGAGATGCAGGAAACCAAGCTTCAAAAGCAAAGTCGCCTCTCAGAAGGAAAGCCTTAACGCCCTTGCTGGGCTACTTTGCGGATAGAAGTAAGAAAATTAAGGAAGAGATGGCCTGAAGCCTCTTATTTTTGTAATTTCATGTATACTAATATCCTGATATATTTTTTTCTTAATGTAGATACACACCAAGAAGAGGAATATATTAGATACTACAAGAATGAATAATCTAGTATTTGTGCAATTTAATGCAAGGTTGAAGAATAAGAATGATAAGAAAAAAGAAGAAGGATAAATTGCTAGCAAGTGATGCTACTAATGCATAATCATGGATTGTTGATGGTTGTGATGATGATGATGAGAGTGTGGATGGGGTGGAGGTGGGTCCCGGACTTATATGGGACATAGTTGAAGAAGCGACAAATGAGATTTTTCAAAATAGAAGCAGCGGTAGAAATACCCGTGATGAAAGTGAAATAAAAGAACCCGATGAAGATAATTTTGTATCGAATGTCATAGAAGATGGAATGGATGAAGAAGATGATTTTGAATTGGAGTCTGACAAGGAATTAGATGATTAAACATGTTTGTTTAAGTTTAAAAGATTGGAATATTTATGTCCTTGTTTGTGAGATATATTGTTTGGTTGAAACTTGGGTTGTACTAACTCATGGATCGTTTTAGTTTTTTAATTTGAATTTTGGTAATATTGTTATTTGAGGTTAGGCTACTACATGATATATTGTAGTGTAAGTTTATTAGGGTGATGTGGACTTAGGGAGCATGCACGTGGAAGTGGGCTCCCAATGCGTATATTGGTATTCAATTTTCAAGGAATGTATCAATTTCTATTTTATAAGTGGCTATTTTGATTTTATTCATATTATTTATTTAAATTATTTTATTGTCTACTTTGAATTTTGATTGCATAGAATTGGGTGATAATATAACGAGGAATTGTGGAGCATGCATATGGAAAAGGCGTCCTAATTGCAAATATATGGACATATTTTCCAAGTATGTACCATTTTCAGTATTTTTATTAGCCTTGTTGTAATTAAAAAATATTAAAATATATTAAAAAAAGGCCTAAATGCCTTTTCATGCTTTTATACGCCTAAGCATCAATGCTTCTAAGGCATAATGCTTAGCCTCTACGCCTCGGTCACGCCCCGCGTTTTTTAGAACCTTGCTTATCACTAAAAAAAGTAATTCATAAGTTTTTTTAATTTTTACCCAAATTCTTTTATAGTAAAAAACTCTTAATGGACAATCACGAGATCCGAAACCAATTGCTCTGATACCATATGTAAACATAAATTAAAGAACTAGTAATTACTAATTTTATATGAATTGATAAGAACCCAGAAGTGTATATTTTATACCCCGAATAGACGTATTTTAGTTGCTAATTCTCGACAAATTGGGTCTTATATGCTTAATTGTTTAATGTGCAGGCTTGATCGCCGTTTGCGGAGTTCAAATGCTTATTTCAAGGCAAATGGGCGATTTATGGAGTTAATTCCCCAGTCACGCACCTTACCCAACCCTAACCTAGCCCAAACCTTCACCGAACCTCGTGTGCGTGTTGTGTTTGCATTTTTATTATTTTTCAGATTTTTATTTTGAGTCGTTTTTATTTTTATAGGATTTATTTTCTAGGATTTTTCTATTTCTTTATTTTGATTTTGATTTTTTTTAGTTTTTAGTTTTTAATCTTTATTTTATTTTATTTTATTTTATTTTTATTAGGATTAGTTTTTAGGAATTTATTTTCTAGCTTTATTAGATTTGATCTTTCTTTAGTTTTATTATATTAGGATTATATTTTTTGTTTTAATAGATTTTTATTTTTATTTTTTTTATTTTGTGTATTTTATATTTTTTATTTAGGATTTTAGTTTTTTTATTTATTTTATGAGATTTTTAATTTTTATTTCTTTTTATTTTTAGGGTCTTTTTTGTTTAATAGGTTTATTATTTTTATTTTCTTTTTAGTTTGATTTATTTTTATTAGGATGTTATTTTGAGTTTAAATATTTTTATTTTTTTATGTTTTGAGGGTGCAAACAAAAACACACATACAAAACTAAAACCCACTCACCCACAAACTATTCCCCTACACCCTCACCCACACTAACACCACATCCATCGTCTTCCACCCACACCCACTTCTCTCTCTCCAATCTTCATTACCAACACACCCAAGCTCACCTCACCCATTAAACCCACTAACCTTCCTACGCCGATGACCTTCCACCATTGAACTCATCGGCCAACCCTTATCTCCAACCCACAAACCCTCCTGAACCCCATCCACCTCCGAAACCAAACCACCTGCTTCTAATACCCAAAACCCGAAGCTAACCCAAAACCCAGTTCGAAGCTCCTGCCTTACTCGCATCCGGCCAAAACCGGCAACCCACGAACCGACAGCGACTTGGGACCAACCCAACCGCAACTCCGATCCATTCAAATCCCGTTATATGCACTTGAACACTTATCAATCCATATCCCATTTTTGAACCAACAATCCACAAACACCGATCTCCATTACCCTTAAACCTATTTCCAATTTGACCCATTTTAACCCCTTATCCAAAATCGTGTTTCTTCACCTGCATAAACAAAGACCAAAAGAGCTAAATAAAAATAAACCTCATAACCCACATGTTTTAAACCATCGTTTTCCAATTCAAAAAATACCCCTCTTTACCCCCACTTCTACCACATGATCTCACCCATAACACATCTACCCATACCCAAACTACCCTCATACCAAATCAGATTTTTATTACGTCACACCTTTTCCATACACACCATTAAACCTTCCCAAATTATGCCTCTAAGTCCATGTGCTACACTATAAATGAAGACCCAAAGCTCATTTGGAGGATCAGCTAGGGTTTTAGAGAAATTTTTTGAGAGAGAAACTCTTTTTATTATTTTTTAGAGTAGTTTTTGTTTTAATTTTTATTTTCTTTTATTTTAGAGATTAGTGTAAAATTAAATTTGTGAGATTCAAGTTGAGTGAATTTAACATTATTATTTTTGTTGATCACTCACTTAGAGGGTCGTATTAGGCCTATCAATGGATCGAATCCGAACCCGAATCCGATCCATTTAAGCGGATATGGATCATGCCTAAAATTCGATTATCCGATTATCCGATTATCCGTTTATTAAATGGAGCAGATTTGGATTCATATAATTCGATCCGTTAATAATTCGTTGTATGCTTCTCATTTAAGGATGAAAGTCAATTTAAGTCAAGAGATTGGTTCGATTGTTCTTCTCTCTACTCTTTTATATTAAATGCCTATTGAATGTTTGTTTATCATGTTTGATATCATATTAGGCTAAATCCTCTTTTCAAGGGGTGGGGTGACCCATTATTTGATATTAATCCTAATCTAATTAATTAATTTAAATTAAATGTCCCTTTGATGATTAACTTTGCACTCTTACATTTTAATTTACGCCTCGAGAGAAGGTAAATGATTTTCAAGAGAAAATCGAAATTCTCAAGTGTGGTATTATTCCTTTAATTTCAACTCTAAACTTACTTTTATGATTTAAACTAATTTGATAAATCGATCCTAGCGGGTGATTTGTTAAATGATGTTTAAATCTACTTTTCTAGAGTTGTAGGTATGTTAAATTTAATTTTTTGAAATGTTATTATTAAAATTACATTTGCAACGAGAGTTGATTTGTGATTTTGATACTAACTTGGGATAATTGATTTTGATTAACTAGAATATATAGTGTCATCCCACTACACCAAATCTACCGGCTTGTCACGGTCATTGATCGTGACAAGGCCAACTTGTTAAGGTCAATGACCGTGATAAGTTCGGGGGTGATAACTTTTGTTGTCACGGACTTGTCACGATCATATCACGGTCTTTAACCTTACAAGTTTTATCACGGTTATGGACCGCGACAAACCCGTGGAAATCTTTAAAAAATTATCACGGTCATTGACCGTAACAATTCTGGGCAGAATTAAAAAAAAATATGTTGGGCAGTACGACCACTGCCACTACCCAGTAGTATATTTGTACCTGTTATAGCAACGTTGTACATGTTCAAATATCATATATCCCAATAAAATAGAGATAATGCAAATATACATTCAAAACAATATACATCACGATATAATTCAAATGTAACAACTCAAATCAATTCAATTCAAATAATGTCACTACATGTCTGGGGTAGGTTTGAGGAGGTGGATAGGCCACACGATATACTAATTAATACACCCTTGTATATTCATCATGCCGCATTGTTCGCGCAACCACAATGGGGAGTTCTCCTTCCCGAGTATCACATGCATTACGAGCACCTTGGCCTAGATGACTTGAAGCGTACGCCCATATACTGGCATACCCTGGACGTTATTCGGGTTCCTCAACCCCCGCCCTATCCGCTGGCCATCAAATATGTCCTGTATAAACATGCTCGGCCAACCAAGTGTCGATATCAGTTGGTCGAAGGGATCTAAATAGGGGACTGGAATAATAGAGTCTTCACGTGTCGGCGATGAAGAAGCGAGGTCCACATCCTCGTCCTCCTCCACCACCCTCTCCTTCCCTTTCCCCTTACAGCTTTTGCCCAACGAATGCTTCATGAATGAGAACGTATCTTTGACCGTTGCCTCCAAACGGGACATCTTCGTGCCATGCGAGTCCACCGTTCGAGCTAACCCGGTGTCGCTCATCTCCAATCCGATGATCCTAGATTTGGCCACCCACGAGCTCACCCCTGTGTCCTCCCATTGCGATCAACGCCAAGCACATGGCTGAGTGCGTCTGTGGACAAAGATGCCTTGTCGGCATCAGACTGTGACTCAAGCACTTCCTCAAGCTTTTTCTGAAACGATAAAAAGCACATGATTAGTTAAATAAAAAAATAAAAAAATTATAACGTAATTAACAAAAAGTAAACTGTCGGATTACTTACAATCGTGGTCGCGATGCTCGGGAACACCGCCTTATCCTTCCCCTTCTTCGTCCGAATATCCACATAAGTATCGAGCCTATGTGGCCTACCCCCAGGGCTACTCCCCGTCCCCTGAAATAAAATAATGCAAAATTAGTATCGGCCCCGCAAAGTAAAATAATGCAGAATAATATATTTCTGTAATTATAGAAAAATCAAATCTTACTATCATCCTATGCTCCACCTCGGCATAAGACATCTGGACGGAGTAGTGCACGTCCGTTTTTTTCGCTCGATTTTCCCTCCTCGATTGG
Source organism: Sambucus nigra (assembly GCA_949130495.1). Taxonomy (NCBI): domain Eukaryota; kingdom Viridiplantae; phylum Streptophyta; class Magnoliopsida; order Dipsacales; family Adoxaceae; genus Sambucus; species Sambucus nigra. Next base: position 54,455,120 of record OX422214.1, read on the forward strand.
CGAGATGCCAATTGTCGCTCCCCGATCTCATTGTCAATGAACTTTGCCATTGTGCCAATGAGATCGGATCCTTTGGCGGGACGGAGTAACGCATTCGGATAACAGACTCTTGGGTCTTCCCAAAGTACTGGGTCCATATATTTTTCTTCCACGTCTTGTGTTGCTCCCTCAACTGCTCCAAGACGGAATCGCGTAGTTTTGGATCCAGGATGAATTGTTCCTGTCCAAAAAATCCAATGTTAATTGCGAATAAATATAAATATAAAATGAAATCGAAATTGAAATTGAAATATTCATATTCATATTCATATAAATACATTACCTGTAGTGCTGCCCAAATAGCTAAATTGAGCTCATTTGGCACCTCCTTCCAACTAGTGTACCTCGGGCCGATGATCGTCTTTACCAGCTCGAGGGATCTCGCTAATAGCCCCGTTTTGTTCTCGATGGCCATCCCCAATTTTCCATATTTGGGGAGCCTAGGGGCTGAGGAGCCCTCGTCGCCTCCGCTACCACCGAGCCCAGATGACATCATCATAAACATCATCATCATCCTCACCTTAATACCAGAAGGAGACATTTTCAGTAAAAAAATGTTGTTATTAATACAAATCAAAATGAATTAGAAGAAGACATGCAAATATAAAATTACTACAAATCCAAATGAATTATTACTGTTTAACACCTGAATTCTGAATTTTAAAACAACAGCATCTAACTCATAATATGTACAATTAGAAAAAATACGAAACATCCCCACCCCACCCCTACTGCCCACACACACTACACAAGAGTGAAAATGATAAAGTGCAAATCAATTAAAATCATTAAAAAGGATTGATAAAGTATAAATTGTAATATTTATTACAAATTGAAAAAATGTTTCAAATTCGGGTTATCATAAAAAATTGATTGATATTCGGTAGGAGCAGCCAAGTCATCCACATTACTATTTAGACGCTTTGGCGCATGTAGGACAATTGATCACGGCTCGTTGTTGATATACTCTGAGAAAATACTTGGTTGAGGTGGCATCACTCAACTCATTTAATTCTTCTATCAAAGGATCCACGTAGACGTCGATGTCATCACTTGGTGCCTTTGGCCCAGGTACCAAAAAAGACAGCATCAAAAATTCAGGCCTCATACACTGTGAAGGAGGGAGGTTGAGTGGGCTAGGATCATGTAATACCCTGAGGTCTTTAGGACAATAAGTTAATTATTTTGGGAGAAAAATATTATTTTAATTGGAGAACTATTAAACTAGCATTTGAGGTCAAAATTTGAGGATGTTAAAAAGTAATTCGAATGACGATTATGAGTGTGCGGTTGATTCCGAAAGGATCGAGATAGTCGAAACGACTGTACTTGGGTCTTATTTGGGTTCCTAAATATTTTAAGTTCGTTTGACTCGAATTGGAGTAACCGAGTCATTTAAAGTGAGTATTATCATTTAAAGTTAGGTATCTTGGATTTAAGGCTTAAAAGCCTATATGAGAAGTCATTCTCACTTGAGAGAAAGAGAAAAGCCCTAAAGAGAAAGAGAGAGAAGAGGAAAGGAAGATGAGAAAGAGGAGAAAAACTAGGAGATTCCGATCAATCCGCGATTTCAAGGAAGATTCAACCTCTACAACTTTGAGGCAAGTGATTAAACTTGCTAAATAATTCGTGTGCATATTTTATTTCATGATTTGTGGATAAAATTATGGATTTTGGGTTAAAAATGTCAAAACCTATATTTTGGGTAAATCTTACATTTGAGGTGTGGGTATATGGATTTTGGGTTTTAAAACTAATTGGGCAGAATTATAATGAATTTTGGTGTTGTATATATGTTTGGGTTAAAGAGAAATGGTTAGAAGATGATAAATATGATTTTTGGGATTTTTGGCTTTGATGAAAAAATAGCCATTTTTGGAACTTCTCAACAGGCCGAATCGATTCGGCCCCCAACCCGAATCGATTCGGAATGTTCCAGCTTTCAAGGTCTGAGTGACCGAATTGATTTGAACCTAAAGTCGAATCGATTTGGCCTAAGACAGTTGCCCATGTCTTTTGGACTGAATCGATTCACATTAGAGCGCGAATCGATTCGCTGGGCCGAATCGATTCAGATTGGGCCCAAATCGATTCGAAAACAAGGCAATTTTGGGGATATTTGTCTAGGGTGAGTTTCTTTCCGTTTCGTTTCAGTTTATCGATTGGGAACCTTCACATAAGTTATGAGAAGTATGTTTTGGAGACTTTTAGGAAGTTTCCCTTATGATAAATTGTTGGGGTCTTATTGACTTATTCCGAGAGAATATCGATTGGAGATTATCGTATCGACTAGTGGGGAAGCCCATTATCAGTGAGATTTCTATTTGGAGATAATTATGGGTTTATAAGAGAGAGATAGGATGCACTTAGCGATGTTGAATTTTGAATGGAATCACAAATGGGATGACTTTAAAGGTCCATATGATTGATTGAACCATAATATGGATTGGGAATAACGAATGTTGATCGATGTGCATACGTATATAGAGAATATCCTCAAGGAAAATTGAAGTGGGAGATTATTCATCCAAATAGAAGTGATGGATGAGTAAATTTCAAGTGAGGGATCGTATCTTGTATATAAAGTGGGAAAATGTGAGAGTTAGAAACGGTTTGTATGTCGAGAGTAAAATATACTTATATAAATGAAATTAATTCATTTACATATACGAGCGTAATAAGAGTATGTATACTTATATAGCGTGATATATATACCTTGTGTGATGGTATTCATTTATATAATGTGATGGAATATGTATATCTAATGTGAATGATATATGTATATTTATGTGCAGCATACCCCCTCTATGCTATCATGGAAAGTTGCGCAATGTGGGTGTTGATACCATATTTAGTCTGCTGACATGGCTCAATTGGGTGAAGACACGTGGAAATCTACATGGCAATGACAAACACTTATGAACAACACCTCGACTCCGAGGAACCATACTGCAACGAGGAACTCTGCTTCCCCGATCAACTCAGACGCTTCGACCTACAAGAACTCTCCGAGGAACTTTTGAGTACCGAGGACCTTAGGCGATTCGAGCAGCTTAGGCGGTCCGAGCTGCACCTCGGACAAAGCATTAATAGCCGGATAACCAATAGTTTGACTACGCATTAAATGCTTATTATTATCATACAGATGTATACGCTTAAGGGGCATTAAATGTATTACCCTTTCACATTACAGCCTTAGGGCTATAAATACATTGTATTATCCTCATTGTAAGGGGATCAGAATTTCTTGAGAAAACTTGTAATCGAGAATTCCCAAATAGTCAGCAATAACAGAAACAGTGGACGTAGGCCATTCTTATAAGGTTGAACCACTTTAAAAGTTCTTTGTCTCATTTTATTTATCTGTGATTAAATAATTAGATATAATCTAATTTTTTACATCAACAGATTGGCGCCGTCTGTGGGAAATGACTGGTAATATCGTTTTTCATCAAAAACAATTCATCACAAATGGCTGATATTCCAGAACCCAGCAATCGAAACGCTGGAAGCCCTCTAAATCCATCTGCTCCGCCCAATATCCCAGATCTGGTTGGAATAATGACAAATTTGGCCCAAGGCTAAACAGTCATGCAAGAAACTATGCGACAACTCATACGAACCCTCCATGGCGGTGCACCAACCCATTCAGAATCGCGAAGTATTCAAAGAAATACTCGTTTACCTTCTTCGCGTACTAGGCGTACCGATTCATATCGTCTTGAGGAGTCTGAAGATTTTTCTTATCAACCTGGACGAACTTCGTCGGTACAAGCCACAGATACTGAACAACGTATCACTCTCTCTCCAAAAAGGACTAGTGCGCTAGAAAGATTAAGTAGAGTATCTCCTTTTGATCGATTAGGTCCTAGGAGGAGCAAAAGTCCTACTAGAGCCGCATCAAGGAGTTTTCGGCGACCATCAGACTTAAGGGAAGGATCTGCCCAGTCGCGACCAGCTGCTCGTCAAGATAGATCCCAAGAAGCCACATCAACGCGATCAGTTGCTCGAACCAACTGGCCCGAGGAAGGAAACAATGCGTGGAAAGGCTCTATTCAGAGGCTGGAGGATAGATTAAGGGAAATGGCTAAGGCCAAGAACCCTCTACAACGAACTTTTGTTCAAGGAACACCTTTTGTCCAGGCCATTGTAGATTTTCCAACACCATCAAAGTTCAAAGCACCTGTTGTGACCCCCAAATATGATGGAAAGACCGACCCTGTCCTTCATATAGAACAATACCAAGCTACAGCCGACATCTATGCTGTTCCAGATGAGATGAGATATAGAGCATTCTCGGGAACTCTTACCGGATCTGCTCAAATATGGTATAATAATCTTCCTCGGGGTAAGATCTCAACTTTCTTTCAACTGGCCAAGTTATTCATTGGGAATTTCTATTTTGGGGTAAAGCCAGTTAAACAAGTAACGCATTTGTTATGTGTTAGATAAAAAGCTGGTGAAAGTACCAGAGATTATATCACTCATTTTAATAAGGAGAAACTCGAAGTCATTGATTATGAGGAAAAGACAGCGATTACTGCCCTGATGAGTGGATTACTGCCCAACAAGTTGTACTACACTTTGGCCAAAGATCCACCTAGAACCATGTCAGATCTGATGGGAAAGGCAGCCAAGATTATGAATGCTGAGGAGGCTATGGCTACGAAGAAGAATATAGATGCCAAAGAAACCAAGGTGGAAGGTGATAAAGCTAAGAAGAAGGAGCATAAGAACAATGGTAGTGACAAACAGTCAAGAACAAAGTCGTCATGGGAAGTATTGAAGAAATTTGATAATTATACTCCTTTGAAGAAAGACATCAACCACTTCTAGAAGAAATCAAGAACAACGAAGAATTAAATTATCCAGAGAAAATGAAGGCAGACCCTGACAGGAGAAATAAGGCAAAATATTGTGAGTTTCACAAAGATCATGGCCATATGACTAAAAATTTAATAGCTCTTCAGAATGAGATTGAAACACTCATTAGATGAGGAAAACTGGCAAAGTATGTTGATCGGAGGAATGATAGAAGAAACAACGACCGAGCAAGAGAGAGGTCTAGATCTCCTCGTCGAACAGAGGAGAACAAGAAGAGAGACCATAAAGTTGATCCAGAAGATGACCCCGATCTTCCCAAGAGATCAAGGCAGCCAGAACGTGAGGTATTTTCAATACGCTTTGGGTCATTTGACTGTAATGTTATTACAGGTGGAGATGCAGGAGGAGGAGACCTTACTGCCGAGATAAAAGCTTACCTCTGTGAGGCTCAAGCTTGCTCATACATTCAACGAATAAATCTAGCTGAGGAGGATCGCCTGAGAAAGGTGAACAAAGAGAAATTGGTCATTGGTTTCTCAAAGAACGACCTCGCAGGTTATCTATATCCTCATGATGACCCATTGGTGATCAAAATGAGGATGAAGGAGGTAATGATTTCAAGAGTGCTGGTAGATAATGGTAGCTCGGCAGACATCATGTTCTACTCGTGCTTCGATAGTTTAAATCTAAAGTTATCTCAACTGGAGCCTTATCATAGACCCCTCCTCGATTTTACTGGCGAGAAAGTATTTCCACTTGGGACGATCAAATTGGATATATTCATTGGTACGTGGCCTGCTTGTCGGACAGAAAGAATACACTTCTTCATGATGGATAAGAATGTTCAATCATCATACAATATCATCATGGGAAGAGTAGGATTAAAGAAGTTCGAGTCCGTACCATCTACGGTACATCAATGCCTAAAATTTCCAATAAATTTTGGAGTAGGTGTTGTGAAAGGTGATCAGAAAGTAGCTCGGGAATGCTATTATTCATCCGCCGAGCAAGAGGAAATGGAGGAATCGAGGAAAAAGACCACCACCTATCAAGTGGATGAAGGTGCAGAAATTAAAACATTGGATCCTAGAGATGAGTCACAACTCGTGAAGGGTCAAGTGGTGGAAGCTACTGAAAACATCATTTTGGACGACGAGCACCCTAAACGAACTACTCAAGTAGGTTCGTCGCTGAAAGCCTCACTAAAACATGAATTGATAACTTTCCTAAGAAGCAGAAAGCAAACTTTTGCATGGAGTCATGAGGATATGCCTGGGATAGACCCAAATTTCTTATGTCACGAACTTAATGTGAATAAGGAGATCAAGACTGTGAAGCAGAGAAGAAGAGTATTCAGTCCCGAGAAGAATCAAGCTATACAGGAGGAAGTCGAGAAGCTCCAGAAAGCTTGTTTTATTGAAGATGTTAAATATCCAGACTGGTTAGCAAATGTGGTGATGGTGAAAAAGAAGAACAACAAATGGAGGATGTGTGTAGACTTCACCGACCTCAACATAGCATGCCCAAAGGATCACTTTCCGCTGCCCCGAATTAATCAACTAGTGGATGCTACCTCGGGACACGAGTTACTGAGCTTCATGGATGCTTATTCTGGTTACAATCAGATTAAAATGAAACCTGAAGACAGGGAGAGTACTTCTTTCATTACCCCTAGGGGAACTTATTGTTATAATGTTATGCCTTTTGGTTTGAAAAATGCAGGTGCAACATATCAGCGGCTGATGAACAAAGTATTTGCAGAACAAATTAGTTGCAATATGGAAGTCTATATTGACGATATGCTGAGAAAGAGCAAGAAAGATGCTGATCATCTAGTTGACTTAAGCCAGACCTTTAATCAACTAGATAAATATCAAATGAAGTTGAACCCGACGAAGTGCATATTTGGAGTACGAGAAGGCATGTTTCTCGGGTACATTGTCAATCAGCGAGGCATTGAAGCTAACCCTAAAAAGATCAAAGCTCTGTTAGGGCTGCGATCCCCAACGACGAAGAAAGAGGTGCAAAGTCTTACAGGACGAGTAGCAGCACTCAACAGATTTGTGTCGCGAGCAACTGATCGATGTCTCCCATTCTTCAAAATGCTCCAAAAAACTTTTGAGTGGAATTATGAATGTGAGAAGGCTTTTCAAGACTTGAAGAAATATTTGGGAGCACCTCCACTGTTATCCAAGCCAATGATGGGAGAAAAATTATACTTGTATCTGGCAGTGTCCGAGAATGCAGTTAGTTCGGCATTGATAAGAATGTAGAATGGAGTATAAAAACCAATCTACTACACAAGTAAGGCCTTCAGAGGAGCAGAGATCAGATATTCAAGGCTGGAAAAATTGGCACTAGCATTGATCGAGGCAAGAAGAAGAATGAAGCCATACTTCCAGGCTCATACCATAATAGTATATATTGATATGCCATTGAGGCAAGCCCTTCATAAACCAGAAAAGTCAGGAAGATTGATGTGTTGGGCAATAGAACTAGGTGAATATGATATAGTTTATGAACCCAGATCATCGCTAAAAGGGAAAGCAGTAGCAGATTTTATAGCAGAGTTCATCTATCCTGATACCCCCTAGGAGCAAAAGTTGCTCGCTGATCAACCTGTGGATGTTACAGGATCATTAAATGTAAGCACATACCAACTTAGCTTGGTAAAAGGGCAAGTAGATGTTACAGGATCATCAAATTCAAGCCCAGACCAGCTTAGGTTAGTAAAAGGGCAAGAAAAGATGATCGACGAACAGCAAGAAATATCAGGAGATGGTGAAAGGAAGAAACAAATTTTTCACTGAGGAACTCTGTCAGATCAGCAATTTGAAGTTGAGTTGCCTATATGGAGTCTGTATGTGGATGGTTCATCCTACACTACAGGATGTGGCGCAGGGATAGTTTTGAACAGTCCAGACAAGGTCAACATGGAATACGCCCTACGCTTCCAATTCAAAGCTTCCAATAATGAGGCTGAATATGAAGCCATGATTGCAGGTCTTAGTTTGGCAAAAACCGTGGGGGCAGAACAAGTTATTATTTTCAGTGACTCGCAATTGGTCATAAATCAAATGATGGGAGTATATGCAGCCAAAGGAGAATTAATTGTCAGATATCATGCAAAGGCGAAGGAATTGGTGTCGGAATTTGCTGCTATTCAGCTGGTCATAATACCAAGAATGGAGAATGCAAGAGCAGACGCCTTAGCTCGATTAGCATCAGCTACTCGTACCGAGTTACAAGGAATAATCCCAATTGAAGTTTTAGCTGATCGGAGTATAGATGAAGATCTGACGATAAACTTTAATACCCTCGATTTAGGGTCATCACGGATGGATCCCATTAGGACATATATTGAGAAAGGGGAATTACCAACTGACAAACTTGCAGCCAAGAAACGTTAGTTTAAGGCTGCTCGTTATGTACTGGATAATGGTATATTATACAGACGAGGAATTATAGCAGGTTTGCAAAGATGTGTGCATCCCACCGAGGTGAAAGATTTGATTGAAGAGGTCCATGAAGGGTCCTGTGGAGCCCATGTAGCAGGTCAGACTCTTTTGCAAAGAATGATGACTCAAGGATACTACTGGCCGATGATGAGGGCTGATTGCATAGCCTATGCTAAGAAATATGACAAGTGTCAACGCTTCTCCTCCATCCTAAGAACTCCCTAAGCGTTATTGACACCCATTACTTCCCCTTGGACATTTTCCATATGGGGAATAGATTTGGTTGGGCCACTGCCGACGGCCAGGGGAAGATTTAAGTATCTCGTAGTCGCTGTGGATTATTTTACTAAATGGGTTGAGGCTGAGCCTCTCATTGATATGACATACGACAAGGTGTACTAATTTATTTGGAAGAACATCATTTGTCGATATGGTCTTCCTCATGCCTTCATCACAGACCATGGAACACAATTTGACAACGAGGAGTTCGCTGCCTATTGTCATCAATCAAATATCTTGAAGATCCACTCGGCACCAGGCCATCCTCAAAGCAATGGACAAACTGAAGTGACAAACAGAATGCTGCTAAATGGTTTAAAAAAAAGACTGAACGATGTGAAAGCAAACTGGATCAACGAGCTACAATCAGTGTTGTGGGCTTACCGATCTACTCCCCGAGCAGCAATAGGGGAATCTCCATTTATGCTGGCATTTGGAAGTGAGGCTGTTATACCCACCGAATTGGGTCTCCCAACACACAAAATATTGAATTTTAATTCCCCTATCAGCGATTTAATGAGAAGGTTAGACTTGGACATGCTCGAGGAGGTTAGGGAAGAAGCAACCATTAGAAATGCTGCTTACCAGCAACGAACAACTTTGTTCTACAACAAGAGAGTGAAGAAGTGCGACTTGAAAGAAGGAGACTATGTGCTAAAGAAGGTAATTCAAAATCACAACAAACTGGAAGCCAACTGGCATGGACCCTATCGAGTGAAGGAAGTTGTTCGACCAGGGACATACAAAATAGAAACTTTAGAGGAGGAGGAGTTTAAGAATGCATGGAATGCAGAGCACCTGCGCAAATATTATCAGTAATGTAAACTCTCATGTAATGCAGTTTCATCAGTATGAATAAAGTGACAATGTTTTGCTCAGTTCTTTCCCTTTATTGGAATTTTTTTGCGGAATACTAGTGCTACACACTACTCAGCTCAGCAAAACTCAGACTACTCAAATTTATTCCTAAAAATGCAAACTGGGTTGGTTAGGAAGTAAATATATTCTCGAAAACGCCAACTAAGGTTGGTCGGGAAGTAAAACTATTCCTAAAAATGCCAACTTGGTTGGTTAGGAAGTAAATCTATTCCTAAAAATGCCAACTTGGTTGGTTAGGAAGTAAATATATTCTCGAAAATGCCAACTAAGATTGGTCGGGAAGTAAAACTATTCCTAAAAATGACAACTTGGTTGGTTAGGAAGTAAATTTATTCCTAAAAATGCCAACTTGGTTGGTTAGGAAGTAAATATATTCTCGAAAACGCCAACTAAGGTTGGTCGGGAAGTAAAACTATTCCTAAAAATGCCAACTTGGTTGGTTAGGAAGTAAATATATTCTCGAAAATGCCAACTAAGGTTGGTCGGGAAGTAAAACTATTCCTAAAATGCCAACTTGGTTGGTTAGGAAGTAAATCTATTCCTAAAAATGCCAACTTGGTTGGTTAGGAAGTAAATATATTCTCGAAAACGCCAACTAAGGTTGGTCGGGAAGTAAAACTATTCCTAAAAATGCCAACTTGGTTGGTTAGGAAGTAAATATATTCTCGAAAACGCCAACTAAGGTTGGTCGGGAAGTAAAACTATTCCAAAAAGTGTCAAAGATTGGTTGGTAAGAAAAACTCACTAACTGTGGTTGGTCGAGAAGAAAAATTTACCGACCTTGGTTGGTCGGAAACATTTTATGAGTATGAGAAAGTGATCGAGCAAAAAATTTTAAATTACTACCAAGTTGGTCGAGAAACAAAATATCATCAATTTTGGTTAGTCATCAAATGATTACCACAAATTCAAGATAGTCGACAATAAGTTTTAACAAACTCCAGTTGATCGACAAATAACACAATGTTATTATCTTTTTAACAGATATACATGCACAGATGTAAAGTGTTTTATAATTACAGGACAATGGCAGTCAAGATTTGTAAATAAAATTATTTTATTAAATGTAGAACAAAATACATTAAGAATGAAATACAAATTTATTACATTAAGATTCCCATTCTATTGGTTTCTTCCCCTCTGCTTTTGAAACAGGTTCCTCGCCAGCAGGTGGATCATTTAAAGCATGAGGGGAATTTATGAAGTTAAGATCTTCAAGCATCCTGATATTCATCACAGATGGTCGATCTAGTAGGTTCTTGGGACGAGATATCTCGACATTGGAATGGATATTTTAATCGTCGAGGTATTTGGAAATCAGACACCGAGGGATGGCCCGAGCAGGGATCCAACTCATATCAAGCTTAAATGGTGGCACTGGTAGGTCGAGCAGCCCAGGATTATGGTAATCCCACAGGTAATGACCCTATTCTAGTTGCAGCACACCTAAGGCATTCAACCATCTCTGTTTGTAACGCTCATTGTTTGCATTTTGGATACGATCATCCAAATGGTAGAGAGCCTCGTTGTAGCCAGCCATCCAGAATTCTCTAGGCTGCTTGTGGAATTGATATGTCAATCTTTCCAGCTGTTTGTGGAGATTTTTGATAAAAAGTTATTTATTCTCCAAGACAGACTTCTGCGCAGAAAGATGCTCTTCCAGACCCCTGATCTTCTTAGACATCTCAGCCAATGCCTGGTTCTTCGCCATCAGTTGGAAGGCCTGGTTCTCTAGAGCATATTGAGTCCTCTACTCCTCGACAGGAATCCGAGCAGCTCTTGCTCGTCCCTGAGGAGCTCTTGCTCATCCACGAGCAGAAGTAGAAGGGCCAAACCTTTTCAAGGTTTTTAACTCATCCCTCAGGTTGGCGTTTTCGACCTCCAAGAACGAGAATCCCTCGTCAGTCACTGGGATCAAAGCATTTGAGGTGGAAGCTGCAGACTTCAACTGAGACACCTCTCTTTGCAGGTTATTATTTTCTTGCTCTAATAACTCAGCTATCTGTCTGTGCTCTTCGATCTCAGCTTTCAACGTTCTCTCCCGCACATCGTAAGAAGCAAACCGTTTATCATATCCCTTATCGGCACAGATTTGTTGATACTTCTTCTCGTACCCCTCGTGCAAAAGAGCAGTAGACTCCTTATATTGTTGCTGAAGTTCTTCAAGAGTGCCTTGGAGATCCTCAATCATATCATAGTATGCTACGTTGTTAGCCACTGCACGGTCGAGTAGGCACTTCAAATATTGATAGGCTTCAATTGCTTGCTCTGAAGCACCCTGATTGAGGATGTCAGTAATTTGAGCTGCACTCATATCTGTATGACCGGCTTTAAAATATTCATTGCATTGCCTTAACAGCTTTGTATCATGAGCAGACAATAATTCCATCCTGGCCAGAAACTAGAAGAGGAAGAAAAAGCAATAATCAATAAGAGTATAAACAGAGCATGAAGAAGAGAATCAACAGTATGCATAAGAAAAAGTTCAAATTTTATTACATCACAAAGTTCAGAAGTACAAAGGTCAGAGTGACATGTTGAGAAGTTACATTTGATAAAGAAAAATAAAATGTAGAGAGAAATCCAAACAACTCTACACCTTTTCCTTGTCTCCCAAAACTTTCTCGGGAGGCTGGGACGAGGAGGTAGGTTGCTCAGAGGAAACAGAGGGTTGCTCGGAACGTGCTGGCAGTTGCTCGGATGAAGTAACGAGTTACTGAAGTTCCTCGTTAGTAGGATGGATGGCTGGGGGATGAGAAACTTGATCTCCCATCATCATGGAAGACTCCTCAGAGGCAGCTTCGTCCTCTTCTTTGTCTTCAGGAGTTGGAGGGGAACCAGGGATGTGTCGCTGAAATAATTCAGAAGTTTCATCAACTTTCATTTCTTATAGAGCAGCGACCCATCCATCTCTAAAGTATTTGAGGCTGCCATATTTGACTTGCGACATCATGGCAGCCAAACCTTTGTTCCACCCTTTGTCCCAGCCGGCACTGAAAGATTTTTTCACAGCCAACTTCCTCTTTGTCTTCTCCGAGGAAAGCTTCTCGGAAAGAAGATTATCAGCAGCCTTCAGTTTATTCTCAACTTCTTCTTTCTGACGACTTACTTCCCGAAGTTGACCCAACTCCTCTTCAGCAGCCTTGAGCTTATTTTCAAACTCCCCAGCATTTTTGAGCTTCTCTTCAAGCTCTTTATTCTTCTCCTCCAAATCGTTCATTTTTTTCTCCAACCCCTTGGAGACCTCAATAACCTGAGCCTTCTTCTGCTCAGCTGAAGAAAGCTTTTTCTCCCAAACTGCCTTATCATCATCATATTTCTGACGAGAATATTTCAGAGACTGCGCCAGGCCTACCAAAGCTTCCTCTACACCAGACGAGGAGCTTGAAGCTTTAATAGCTTCATCTTTCTTCAAAATTATATTAAAACAGATCACCAACTGTGAAAAGAAAATGAAAGCAAGTTAGTGCACAGATACAAAAAGGAAAGAATGAAAATTTAAGACTATAAGACTTATAGAAGCAATGTGACGAGCTGCTAATGTGGTAACAGTGTCCCGAGAAAGGTTTTCTTCAACACCTTGGATCTCGGGAATGATCTAAGTCTTTACTGAGCTCATAGTAGAGCTCGGAGGAACAAAAGTGGGAACACCACTAGTCTGGGGCTGAGAGATGGATTCAGCCAAATTGACAGAGGAGCTTTTCTTCAGCCTCCTCAGAGGAGCATCAACTTTCTCGACTAACGTTGTAGTCTTAGTCGGAGAAATGACAATCACCTCACCTGGAGGAGCAGCCTTGCTTGGGGCCACTGGGGGCTTCTCGACCACCTTCACAGGAGCTGCCGAGGAATATGCATCAATTTTATTTGTCCCTTCTCCTAGGACATCAAACTTACTTCTTTTTGCCTCTCCATCACCAGAGGCAGGTTTCTCAAAAAGGGTAGGAGGCCTTCTTTTCTTCATCCTTTCACTCAAAGGTATATGTGATTCAGGTGAAGAACTTGTAGAGGCTGGTATGGGTTCTGCGTCGCTTATCACCGGACGAGCAGTAAAAGAGGATGTGTAACTCGTGTACTGAAGTAGATATGAAGCTGACCTAATATGCTCATCGGCAACAGTCTGATGCAAACTCCAGATAAGTTTTAAGTGCCTTATATTAACGTCTACCTCTTTTGGAGATTTTCTTTTGCTATCAACTGCAAATAAATCAAAATTAAAATATTAGTGGCACATTTTATCAAACACAAAGGAAGCATAATTTTGAAAATAAAATAAAAACAACCTATCCCATTGCCATAAGGAGGACATATGGGACCCTGGTAAACATCATCTCCAGTCAATGGAGGGTGTTGCCAATTTTTCATAACAACCCCGTGCTCAAAGTAGTCCATATTGGCATCTGGGAGATTGACCACTAAAGCTCTATTTAAAAATCTAGTTTTTAAATAAAAAGTATTATCGCCTATATCCCATCTATAACAAAACATGAATTGAGGAATTCCTATACGGGTTCCATAGTTTTGATTTAATCTATAAACACCATTAACTATTCTCCATGTATTGGGAGCTATTCTTGCAGGAACTACGTCAAAGTATTGACAGAATTCCAGACATAAAGGGTTTGGAGGAAAAGAAAAGACACACTCAGCAACAAAGAGACTGGGAAACCAATGTTCTTCAGCCAAACGAAAATAGTCTGAAGGCTCAGAAAGCTCTTCCAAAATAACCCAGGAGGGAATGGAGAAATCAGAGCAAAATTTATCAATCGATTCTACAGGATAAACCATGATGAAAGAAGGAAATCAAAGAGAAAGAATAAAATCTTACAGGAAAGGGATGAGTCTGTTGACAACAAATGATGGAAGAGATGAACGCACAGGAGAGAGAGAGACGATGGAAAACTCAAATAGACAAATTTGAAAAAGTAGAAGACGATGGGATTTTCTGCAACGTTTAAATACTTTTCCTTGGGAAAGGGTAAAAGTAATGATTACAAAAAGAGACGATTACGTTAGCGGCGGCTAAACAAACAAAAGAGGCGCGAGAATCGAAGCGATTAGAAAAAATCAAAAAAGGCCGATTCAACGAATTTGGAAGGAGAAATAAATTCAAAACAAAATACTCCTAAATTTCAGGATGACCATTTAAAACCGCCATATATAGAGAAAGAATGTTCCACACTCCTCAAATTTCGAACTATGAAACATTGGGGGCTTCTGTTGATACCAAATTTAGTCTGCTGACATGGATCAATTGGGTGAAGACACGTGGCAATCTACATGGCAACTACAAACACTTACGAACAACACCTCGACTCCGAGGAACCATACTGCAACGAGGAACTCTGCTTCCCCGATCAACTTAGACGCTCCGACCTACAAGAACTCTCAGAGGAACTTTTGAGTACAGAGGAACTTTTGAGTACCGAGGACCTTAGGCGGTCCGAGCATCTTAGGCGGTCCGAGCTGCACCTCAGACAAAGCATTAATTGCCGGATAACCAACAGTTTGACTACGCATTAAATGCTTATTATTATCATACAGATGTATACGTTTAAGGGGCATTAAATGTATTACCCTTTCACATTACAACCATAGGGCTATAAATACATTGTATTATCCTCATTGTAAGGGGACCAGAATTTCTTGAGAAAACTTATAATCGAGAATTCCCAAACAGTCAGCAATAACAGAAACAGTGGACGTAGGCCATTCTTATAAGGTTGAACCACTTTAAAAGTTCTTTGTCTCATTTTATTTATCTGTGATTAAATAATTAGATATAATCTAATTTTTTACATCAACAGTGGGTGAGGCCCTTGGCTTGAGGAGCAGGGAGCGTATAGTCCCCAGGTCATAGCATCCATTATTATTGTGTGACTTTTATTAGGGGTGAGACGTGGTGGGTATGTTTCATCTCACTTTCGGGGAGGAACTATGACCGCTTCCCATGCGTTGTGATTTTGTTTTCACCAAGGCGGTGTGATATTTTGACCATTGGTACCCAGGATGATATGTGAACGATTCCCTGGTAGATGATAGCATTGAGAACCTGCGTCCTCGAGTTATAGTTCGTTGGGATGGTTATTATTATACTTGTTTGTATAGTATAATATTTGTATATGATTATAAGATATCATATATCTGTATCTAATGTAAAGGGACATAAGAATATTGATTGAGTCTCATTCCCAGAGATTTTATATGGACTTATATTGTGATTAATATATTAAAGTGAATATGAAGCATAGATATCATTATGAGTATATATATTACGTTGGGTACCGAGGGCATAATGGACCCCAACGACCAGCATTGTCATGGAGTAGTGTATCGGGTGTTCCTTGTTTGGATTTCGCTTGCGAGACGTCCCACGCTCGAAACCCAGTACAATGTTGGGAGTGAGGAGAAGTTTAGTCCTTAGTACTCAGATTTATATATTAGTATATCTCGACAATCGTCAGTGTCAAGGAGTAGTGTATCGAGGGGGTTGCTTGTTTGGATTTCGCTTTGCGAGACGTCTCACGTACGAAACGCAATGCATTGTTGAGAGTTGGGATTTGTTTAATTATATTAATGTAGTAATTGGGGTTAAGTGCGTTATGCAGTGAGGGCATAATGAATCTCGATAATCAATACTGTCAAGGAGTAGTGTATCGGGGGGATCCTTGTTTGGATTTCGCTTGCGAGATGACCCACGCAGGAAACGCAGTGCAATATTAAGAATTGGGAGAAGTTTAGTCCTTAGCATTCGATGCTATTAACTCATTTATGTCAATAGCTAGAATATGAGAAATTCTAGTAAGAGATACGTATATGATTATTTATATGTTATGTAAGTGAGGCACATTTGGAATTATAGTAGATTTGGAAGTTGGTTGTTTTGTTGTTAATAGAGGTTTACATGAGTTTAAATTTGGTTGTTGGTTAGATTTAATTTGCTCTTAGATAGTTTGGGCAATTATTGGAGGATCATGTGCATACGTTAGGTGCGCGCTTTAGTTGAGAGGTGAGTTGGATTTTCTGGAGAGTGCGACTCCACTTTAATCATGTTATAATGCATTTTAATACACTTGCGAAAAATTGTTTTCACACCTTGGGCTCTGACCCGTTTAGATTTTTCTCTTGCTACACATATTGTATTATCTTAGGTGTTCCTCCGCAAGAACGCCATCGATGTTTTCTATCCCGTGTATGCGTGGATCTGTAGCAGTTGTGGACTGTTGCGAAATTTTGTGATAGCCGATTCCTCTCTTTTGTATATCTAGATTAGGATTCAGTTTGTATATTGAATTTACACCCAAGAGTTGTAGTTGTATCATTTTGTTTATATTTATTTTCTCCGGACTGTTGTATTGTTTGTGACCCGACAACTTATTCGGTTATTTTATTTTGTGAACTTATGTGTAATTCAGAAATTCTTCTTTTATCATCATTGTGAGTATATGATATCATGTTTAGTAGTTATTATGTTGTTGGTTGGTTATGGTTTTGTATGTTTCAAAATTTTTGGCACCCTTTTTATTTGTAGTATTTGGGTAGTTAGCTGTGTTTATTTAAGTATCATCAGTAGATGCTGAGAATGATCCACTTGAGATTCCTGATTATTTTAGTATAGGACTGGCCACCCGTTATTATTTTAAGCGGGGTGCGAAACAAAATCACACCCTCATTTGTTCGTATTTGGGCTCCACCATACTACAGCCCTGGCGGGACCCGAAAATGAGCGAATGAGAGTGTGACACGTCAATTGTGTCGCACTTTTGTGATCGGATTGTGTGTGAGCCTAGAATTAGTGAATGACAAAAGTAATCTTCATTTCTCAACTATTTTATTATAACCAGCCACACACCTCGCTCCCTAATGTATCCTAAAATTGTTGTTAGCCATGTATTTGGCCTAACAAAAAAATCAAAATACTAAAAAGGACAAAATATTATTTTTATAAAAACAATTTAATAATTTATAGTAGTTTATAATAAAAAATAACTTTTATATAAAAACATTTGATATTAATTAAAGGACAAACTGACGTAACTGGATTTAATTAATTGTGAGCCTAAAAAATCAACCAATAAAAAATAGCCAAAATAGTTTATCACCCAATTTAAGTAAAAAATGAAGTCATAATAGAACTTTTGTTTTAAGAAAAACAAGTATCAAATTAATAAAAATAATTTCATAATTCACAGTTGTTTATAATGCAAATAATTTTTACGTAAAACATATTTTTAAGAAAATAAAATTTATAAAAAATAATGTTAATTTTTTAATAATATAGTTTTTTAATAAAATAGTTTTTTTATAAAAATGAGTTTTAATAGGGGCTAGAATTTTATAACATAAATTGAGTGACAAATTGATGTGCCTCCTTTTTATTAGTTGATTTTTAGGTTCCACTGGTACGGGCCAAAAAAATCAGTCAGTAAAAAGCAGGCACATTAGTTTTGTCTTTCTTTTAGTACTTTAAAATTAGGACCAAAAATAACAAAAAAAATTATTTTTTAATAAGTAAAAACTTGGACAAAAGAGCTTCAAAAAACAATTTTTTTTTTAGTAAATTAAAGTGGGACAAAAATAAAAAAAAGTATGTTTTATATTTTTTTCATATATAAAAATTATTTTGAAGAAATAAAAAAGTTTTTTTGTTAAAAAAAAACGTTTTAACAATTTTTTAACTGTTTCAAAAAATGTTAACATATTTTCCCAGTTTTTTCTATAAATAAAAAGTCGAAAAAATGTTAGACATTTTTTTTAAAACAACTTAAACATTGTTGAAAACATAAAACAAACACGTAAAAAATTGTGAAAACTTTTGATGAGGAAAGAAGTCTTTACTTTTTCGTCATATAGTATGCGTCTAGAGTGTGTCTAATTTCATGTGTCCGTCTATCTTTACTCATCTTAAGTACCTGAACTAAGATTTCAAATGGGACTTAAAAAATCAAATTCATATGCACATTGGATAATATTCAAAATGGATTTTATTCACTAACTAATGTGTTTTTATAATTAAACAGATCAAATTTTTTATCCATTTGGGAATCACTTTGAGCACGTCAAAGGTGAGAGATTATACAGGGCCTCGCTAATTTATTTGTTGTAGTTTGTATATTTAGAGATGCATATGTAAAACTTGTATGTGGGATACTGATTTAAAACACGAATTCGCAAGTTCCCAATTTAAACCCTTATTTAATCAAATGTCAATCTCTAGACCAAATTAATCAAGTCCAATTTTATTTTAGCCCAAAACAAACATCTAGGGTTAGTGGATCCTGCCATCGCAAATAAAATTACTGACTCAAAGATTTCAGGAACAATTGCTTTCGGGCAAAACCATTATTTCACGATAATACTTACAATGATTACAATGAAATCTGTAAAGAATTTACCACAACAAACTCTCAAGAACCTCAGTCCTTAATCAGCAATGAATCAACCACAGAACATCCACAAAGACGCAAAGTCTTGAATTAGCCCAGGAACACTCGCAAGCACTCCCTTCGACAATCAGTTAACGTCAGCCAAGCACCTCCCTCAAGCGGCACCTCGATCAGTAGTAAAGATCCTCTCTACAAGAGAAACTTGATACAAGATGTGTTCTTGGGTTCCAAAACAACTCACATAAACTATTGGGATGAATTGTGAATTGAAAATAAGGATTAAAAGCCTTAAATGAGAAGACAAACGTTTCTGCACTAGCAGTTTTCGTAAAATAGTAATCTCAGGACTTCTGCTGAAGACGAAGTTGGACAAACCAATTTATAGAAAATTTAAGGCGGCAGCTCGCTCGAACGAAAACATCAACTCGCTCGAACGGGGACACACGTCGCTCGAACGAAAAAATAAAAAATTAATATTTTTTATTTTGTCAGAAATTAGTTCGCCTCAACACTCAGAAAAAATATTTTAACGAAAAACTCCGCTCTAATACTTAGAAATTTTTTCATATAAGATATACAAATATTCTATGTGAAATGCTAAGGTACTTAATATATAACCTTACCAAAGTTAAACTTGCGGGAGGCTTGAATGTTGAAGAAAACTTTAAAATTCGAATTCGTCTTGTTGCATATGTTATCTTGAACATTCTTTAACGGTTGTAGTGGTATACGACATTCTCAATTGATAATGGACAATAAAAATAATGTCCTTACAAATCTCCCCCTATGTCTATACCGGTGCAAAATAAAAATATCTGCATTATCAAATCAAAAATTCCTATACAAATATAATACCTCCATGAACCCAAAACTGAAAAGGTACTAAACATGTAAGTTTGAAACTTTTATTCAAAATCATCAACATCAAAAATTTAAGCTTTTCTCATGAGGGGTTGTAAAATAATGATCTTCAATTTTGTACCTACACACATGATATAAAGCAAATACCTTCGTGATGCATCGAGTTTGAAATTATATAAGAATAAATCAATCAATAATCAAATCTCCCCCTTAATGCAAAAACTCCCCCATAATTCGTTCTCCCCCGTTTTATTTGTCCGAAATAGATAAGAAAAAGAACAAACAAAATAAACATGGAGTGTCATGATAAAAAATGCGGAGCAAAAATAGATCAAACTACGCTCATGCAAAGGAGTAACTCAAAATCTCCCACTAACTAATTTTGATTTTTCAAAATTTTAATACAAAAAAGCAAAAATAATTTTACAAAAATCACACCATGAATTTACACTAAGACAACTAAATTGTGGACACGAAATGAATGGGTGTGAACATATTCAATAGGCAAATCAATGAAATCAAACATAACATATGTGCACGATGAATATGTGTACTCTTAACGAATGAATCCCAAACTCGTCCTTAGGGGTCGAAAAAAAATGATAAAATTTAAATGGCATCGACTCAATCCATCAACATATCAAAGTCAATAATGATTCCCACAACAATAACGTCTAAAACTATGTAATGCTTTTCCATGACGCTGTCAGGACGTGCAAACCAGTTTTTCCTTACTTTCCATCCAAACTCCCTCATAAATAATTATGTATTTATTTTTCTTTTGAGGTCCCCATTTGGCATATTTATCTTTTTATTGCCTTTTAATTTTTTCGGGCTCTTTTAAACGGTGGCTTTCACGAAGAGTTAATTTTGTGCTCGTGCAGCCCTTTTTCGTGATTCACTCATCATATTTTGTTGCAATTAAATTTTCACAGTAAACGGTTATTATATGCACTACTTTCATTATCAAGTTTTATCGCATATGGTTCGTTTTAAATACATAATTGAGATGACAACACTCCTACCAAAATGTGATAAACAAGTAAAAATTGTATAACAAATCGGTGCAAGTATCCAATAAAGGAACTCATGAGTCAAACATGTAGGTAGTAACAACTAATCACATCTCAATGACTTTAAAAATTGTAAAGAACATGAATGAAATGATGACGCATATCAAAACATCTATCAAATCTTCATATGGATATGGAATGAAATAGTGACCCGATCATCCTAGATGTCCATTCATATACGGTGCAAAACAATTACAAAATTATTTTTAAATTTTAAAAAAAATTATCAAACTAAAATCTTTTTGCCTTTTTCAAATTTTTATCAAAAAAAAAAAAAATCTTTTTCTATTTTTTTAAAATTTTCCAAAACAAAAATTTAATACAAAAAGTACACAAGTCATAACACTAGCAAGAATATAACATGAAACATAACTAGTGTATGATAAACATGCGAACACAGTCATCTATATGATATACCAAGAGAATAATCGTATGCAAGCAACTGAGAATCAACTAGTCTAACATCTAGTGCATCTAAAAGTGATTTTCTAACACAAATAGGTGTGCAACGATGCATAGAAAATTTTGGAACCAAGGGAACATTTGACATTAACTTTCTAGGACCTTTTCGAAGATCGAAACAAAAAACCCTAAGGTGACCTTTCCTACCACAATGTGAACATGTGTAAACGAGTGGAACGACACCTATGGGTTGACCTTTTCTAACGTTCTTGGGATTTATTGACCCTCTAAAATAAATAATGGCCGTGGATTTAACACTTGAAAATTAGAACACGACGAGATACTACCATTGCTACCAACACTACTCGAGTCAGTCAAATCATTTTTGATCTCCAAAATTTTTTACTCGAGCAAAGAATTAGACTCTTCAAATTTTAGGAACTCCTTCTCTAAATTTTTAATAACTCCTAGAAGGTTATCACGTTCTTTCTTAAAATACGCACACTTATCCCTAAGAGTCTCCTCACGTGCCACAAACTCATCGAGTAAAATATTTTTATCTACTTTGGCACAAACACAAATTCTAGAATTTTTAAGCCCTCCAATTCTTTTTCCAAAACTAGGACTCTATCATCACTCTCCTTTTTGGACAGTTTTAAAGCATTAAATTCATGGTCCAAAGAAATAAATTTCTCATGATAAAAATCTCTTTGAATTTGAATCGTTTGCAAAAGATCCATCGCGGATTTAAAACAATAATTTTTTTTTCAAAAAATCAATTCTTTTAGCTAACATCAAATTCAAACTATTTAAATCACCAAAACTGTGACTCGTGTCACCAAAGGGGGGCATCCTATTACATAAGTGATCCATCGGAAAAAATGCGATTTTTCACAAGACATATTTTACAAAAAAAAATCAATATCACACATTTTTTGTGAAAATAAGAATGCACAATAAATTAGTGTAACCTGCTATGACACTAATTTGTAAAACTCGTATGTGTGATTACTGATTTAAAACATGAATTCGCAAGTTCCTAATTTAATATCTAATCAAATGTCAATTTCTAAACCAAATTAATTAAGTCCAATTTTGTTTCAGCCCAAAATTAACATCTAGGTGTAGTGTATCATGCCATCACACATAAAATTACTAACTCACAGATTTCAGGATAAATCCCTTTCGGGCAAAACCTTTATGTCACTACAATACTTACAATGATTACAATGAAATATACAAAGCATTTATCGCAACAAACTCTCAAAAACCTCAGTCCTAAATCAACCACAGAAGATCCACAAAGACGCGCAGTCTTGAATTAGCCCAAGAATACCCGCAAGCACTGCTTTTGACACATAGTCAATGTCATTCCAGCACTTCGCTCAAGCGGCACCTAGATCAGCAGTAGCGATCCTCTCAACAAGAGAAACTTGACACAAGATGTGTTCTTCGGTTCCAAAATAACTCACATAAACTATTGGGATGAATTGTGAATTGAAAACGAGGATTAAAACACTTAAATGAGAAGACAAACGTTTCTGCACTAGCAGTTTTCGTAAAACAATAATCTCAGGTCTTCTGAGGAAAAACGGAGTTGGACAAACCAATTTATAGAAAATCTAAGGCGACAGCTCGCTCAAATGAAAACATAATCTCGCTTGAATGGGGACACGCGTCGCTCGAACAAGGAGGCTTGTCGCTCTAACGAAAAAATAAAAATTAATATTTTCTGTTTTCGACAGAAAATAGTCCGCCTCAACACTTAGAAAAAATATGTTGACTAAAAACTCCGCTCTAACACTTAGAAATTTTTTCATAAAAGATACTTCAATATTCTAAGTGAAATGTTAAGGTACTTAAAACACAACCTTACCAAAGTTAAACTTGCGGAGGCTTGAATGTTGAAGAAAACCTTAAAATTCGGATTCATCTTATTGCATATGTGATCTTGAACATTCTTCGGCGGTTGTAGCGGTATGCGGCATACTCAATTGATAACGGACAATAAAAATAATGTCCTTACAGCATGTTTTATGCCAATACATGTGAAATGGGCAGAATTTATTATTTTTGCCGAGAGGGAGAGCCTTTCCTTTTTTTCCTTATGAAATTCAGGAATCACCTAATTTACTAGTTTGGTAAACAATATTTGATAAATTTTATATTTTTCAATTTTAAAGGGGATTCATTGCACAAATTTATTTTGGAATTTTTTTCGATATATTAAAAATATATAATATCATTAAGCAAGAAAATTTTCATTTTCCAACTTTTATTTTCTTATTTCACCTCTAAAAAGAAAAAAAAATCATTAAAATATTTTATTATTTACATCTAGATATATAAATTAAAAAAAATATATCACAATTAAAATCAAATAAGTAATATAACAATTTTTAGCTTGATAAATATTTGACAATGTTTTTATAATGGGTGCTACTATCGACACCCAAAAAACTACTTCATAATATTACAAGATAAAATAACTCATTAGTACTACAATTAGATAATTCTTGCTTCCTTTTACCACCAAATGCCACCCACATATTTAAAATCTAAATTTCTCATTTTTAACCTTCTCCCTTATCTCTTCATCTATTTCTCTCTCTAAAATTTTCAAACTCATTTTAACATCAAACAACATACTATCACCATTTCCACCACATACCATCACAATTTTCACCACCACATCACCACTGTGACGCCCCAATCCTGGCTTACGGGTCACCCGTAGGTCAACTCGAACTGGGCCAGATGCATCAACATTTGGCATTTGCAATAGTTCAAAACACTTGCAAATTATATTCGCAAGTGATGTGAACAAACCAAAATAGTGTTTCACATTCCCTTCATCTAATTTAAAGTCCCAATATTTAGCATGCAATTCCGTTTTCAAGTAATATCAAGTAACTAAGTGGGAAACCCAATAATGTGTATCTAGGGTTCAAGTAATTAGAGCTGCTAGTGTAATGAGGGTAAGAAATATTACTAGTATAACGCTCTTAAATACGAAACTACATTTATCCCGCCGTAACAAAGAAGCAATATGTGTCTATGTGAAGCGACGCATAATGAATGTGCTACGACTCAAGTGCAAGTCGATCGCTCAAGTAATATCCAGTAAGTCGGGGTCGAATCCTTCAGGGAATAGGACATCAAACGTTTTGACAACAACATGATTGACTTCTAAGATCTAGGTATCGACTCACAAAATAAAGAAAATGTGATTTTTGTTTCGGGAAAAATTCAATTTACCTACGGAAATTAAGTTAAGCAATTGCAATTTAGACTAATGAAAAATCAAGAAATTGAAATTTTTGGTTTTAAAAACTTTTGGAAAAAATGGAGTTGGGATCCAATCTCCTGAATCGTAGGTATTTTTCGCTAAATATAAAATTATCGACGACTATATAATTAATTAGAAGAACAACATTAATTAATCTGAAGCACTATATATATATGTGTGTGTGTGTGTGTGTGTGGGTGGGTGGGTGGGTGGATGGGTGGGTGTTGATCCGCACAATATTTAGTCAACAAATCAATTAACGCGAGTGATAAGATTATCGACACGTACAATGTATTCTCAAACACTCCGGCTGCCTTAGAAAAACAGAGTTAAGAGATCTAATATATTAGTTCCAAATAAAATATCTAACTCTAAGAATTAATCATACAATGAAATGTCTGATCAAAGTGAGTATGCTATTAATGTTCTCAAAACCTCCAAATCAAATCCAAAACTCCTTTCAATCAATCCTAAATGTCCTCAATTGATATTTTCACAATATAGTAATAATATTATATGTTTATTGACATTATTTTGGTGCCAAAATCCTTAATTTAACATGCTCTTCATGTGATTCCACATTAAAACTGAATTATAATTTAATTAACAATAATATCATCCATTAAACATATGACTATGCATTAATCAACAATTATGGCCATAAAAATAATGAGGTCTACAACAAGTACTGATTCAAAATAAGTTAATCATGAGTTTTTAACAATATAAGGAGTATGGATCTACAATAATCATGTTGTTAATTATGAATACTAATCTATCGGATTTGTAAATAATTAAAGGTTAGAAAATAGATTTGTAACTAATTAAACATATTTCAACCATAATAGCATGATTGTAATTTTCAAGCAAAAATAAGCTAGGTGTTTCATCTAAATATGAAATGTTATAAGCGAAATGTATTGGAAGTGATTGTATAAACAATTTAAAATTATGGGTTGTTATTCAATGACTGATTTTTGGTACTGTTGATGTCCAAAATTGGTAAAGATTTTATTATAGTAAAGAATTAAAAATTTCGTAATCACAGATAATCAAATGAATAATATGAATGAAAATAGTAAAAGATAATAAAGATTTTAAAGTGGTTCAGCTTATGGAAAGCCTACGTCCACTGTTATGGTATTATTATTGAGGGTGGTTACATGGAATTTTGTGCAATATTCCAATACGAAAAATCCGTCCCTTGAGCTAAGGGAAATAAGGTATTTAAAATGGTTAGGAAACCAAATGGTGGAATGCCTTTATCTATCCAATTATTTACACTTGTACATAATAAATGGGACTATTGATCTTCAGAGGCACATGTGGAATGTCTCTTGATAATCCGCATGTGAGTGACCTTTCTTCTTCTTGATGGTTTATCTTCTTAACAAGGGTAGAGCAAGTATTCTTTGGTGCGGTGGCTAACATTGTTTTGTGAGTCTGACAAAGTTAATGTCCAAGTTCAGTGGTTCGGGGGAGGGATCCACCAACCCAATTTTTCTTGAGGTAATATTTGAGTTTTTTAGCAAATAAATACTCAAAAATATTAAAAATAATGTCATGCAAAAGTATCATTCACCAATTCAAAATAGTGTATATATAACTACGTATTGATCTAATAATTTACACAAATTGAAACATCTGTCCATTGGCACATATTAAATCCTAACAATACAAAAAGAAAATGAACAAGTTATATAGTTTGATTTGATATTCTTTTCTCGAATAAATATCACAAAATCTTGATATTATTTGCATTCTATCATTATTATGGTAAACAACAAATTGTATAATAAAAATGTGGTTTTTATTTTTTGTAATATGTAAAATTCTAATAAGCAGAAAAGAAATTCAAAAAATAAGAAGAAAAAACTCAGAATAAACTCATATTAGCCTTTATTAGAAAAATAAATTTACAGTTTATTTATCGAATAAAGCACTATACACCTCTCTCACGTTTCTTAAACATCTTCGAATGGAGCAAGTAATAAGAGAGAAGAATGACTAAAGAGTCAGAAATAGGAGGGTGAGAGTTTTGTTGTAGTTGTGCAACTACTGCTACCCTACGGGAAATAAGAGAGTGAGCTTTTGACGAATCTACAACTTATCACATGCTTGATGGGGTTTAGACTTAATTTTGGTTTTGAAAAAATGAGTTGGGCTAAGTTGAAGTTATTAATTTTACCTAGACTTAACAATTTTCTTCTCCTTTTTTAATCTAGGCTACAACCTAGGTCTGCCCCCCTTCCCTCCGTCCTTGCTTCTTAAGTTGATTGATCGGTATGCCAACCAAGCAGGTATGGAGCCGACCAAGAATAAATATGAGGACAGGTGTCCCATTGTCATTAGTCCATATGGCATAAATAATTTGACTCACAACCGGTACCCTTATTGATTTTGAAAGGGAGGATATGTGCAAGCAAGCTTTTGGAGAACCATACTGCTTAATTAGTTATAACATATTTATAACTAATCAACGGAAAGAGATGTACAAGCAAACTTTTGGAGGACTAATAGAAGGAGACCCTTCATCCACGACAAATACCTTTGTCCATATTTAATTATCCTAATCCGAGGAAAAATAAGATTAATTTACTATTGCAAAGGGTAAAATAATCGTAAAGTCTACATGATAAAAATATTTTACTAAGTTTAGAAACACCAATTGTAGGTTGATTACGCTTATTGATGTCTAAAATTGGTAGTGATTTAGATGATGCCAATTTTATAATCATAGATAAAATAATGAGAGAAAAATAAATGAGACATTAGAATTTTTAAGTGGTTCAGCTATCAGAAAAGCCTACATGCACTATGATTGTATTGTTGTTGATGATTACAGAAAACTAGGTATTCTTGTTAGAATAATGACCTTGTACTTTTCTCCCTTACCTTTTATGAAAGGCATATATTGTATTTATAGTGACCTATAGATCAAATGTTGGAATGCCTTTATACATTTAATCATTTACATAAGTACATAATGAATGTGACTGCTGATAGCCTTAGGTACGTGTAGAATGACTCTTAGCTGTTTTCCACATAATGGTTGTTTATCTATAATGATGGTTTGTATTCTTTGGGTTGGTCGGCCTGTTGAGCCGACCAAGTAATTGATGACTATGACTGTTGCCACGCAATGGGACATATGTCCATTTAAAATTGGTTCACGTAGATGGATAATTTTTGGCATCATTAGAAGCCCCCAATGCTTCATTCTTGATATTTTGTTGAAAGGATGAAGTATGAATCATGCAGAGTTACTCGACAGTCTTTTGTGGTTTTAGTCGACTGCCGACTTATAAGACTTGCAAAAAAAATTCATTATTTGATCACGTGATGGAAATTTCGTGAATAATTTGAACTTTAGCAAAGCGACAAAGGGCGTATCAGTAATTTCTCGACTTTGGGTTGTGCAACCATCAGAATGTCAATTGTTTATATAGTTAATCATTACTTGCATTTCTTTCTACGCAAGCTATAAGAGACGATATTTAGGTTGGTTTATGTACCACAAATTTACAAACTTTCAAACTATCTTTCGTTTCCAGGATTTCTTTCTGCATCCATTTACACTCTTTCTTCTGCTATCATTTTCTCTATAAGCTTTTTTTATTCCCTTTCCTTTGATTTCTTTCTTTGTTGTAATTATGGTGTACATCGTTCATGGGGACTCTTTAGATGAATTCATGCGGGAAAGAAATATCCTTGATTGGGGAGAATTAGAATTGTCTATTCCTCTAGTTGATGTTTTATCATTACCATAGGGTCATTGGATCCCCTCGCTATTTATAGCTGAGTGTGGTACTACCTTTCCCCCAATCTCTTCTTCCTGGAGATTTTTCAACATTTTGATATTGTCCCTGCTGGGGTAGCCCCCAATACGTGGAGAATAGTAAATGGGATTCATAAGCTTAACCAGATATACATATTGGTATTCCTGAGTTGATGTTCTTCTATAAGTGGGTTACTAGTGAAAAAACCTATTATTTGAAAACTAGGTTTTCCAACAGAGCCTTAGTGGTCAACTTACCGAATTCTAATAAAGACTACTTTGACTACGGGGTAATAGCGAAGAATTGGCAACATGTTCCTCTTCAAAGAGGAGAAGTGTATGATGGGCCCAGGTGTCCTCAGGAGGGACATGGCATAGGTTGCATAACTTTTTATTTTTATTTTTTTGCTGACTAACTATTTGTTAATAAGTCAACTAACCTTCTTGTCTTCTTTTCATGCAGTGGACAACAAGAAAAAGTGTCCTAAGAAAGGGGATATCAATCTTTAAGAACTTAAATATCTGTGGAGAATTCATATGAGAATTGGTGAGGAATATCCCAAAGAAGTTTCCTACCTATTAAAATACATAATTTCTATTACTTCTTTTGTTGTGAGGCCAACTGTTGCAGCACCTTTAATTCCAATTAATTTAGAAGAGGAACCGATTCCCACTTCTTCGGTTGAGGAATCTGCTGGAGTTGAGAAGGACCTTGGAACATCCTCTTAATTTGAATCTTTAGATATTTCTGCAATCTGTACTTCCTCGCTAAATGTCATGGGTAAGAGAAAGCTTTCCAATTTGATGGAGGGGCCTTTATCTCCCACTGCCAAAGTTACTGATACCCAAAAGTCCAAAGTGACTGAAAAAGGGTCTAAGGTTGCTGAGAAGGTTCCTCAGATTAGCAATACTGAGGACGGTGAGGATGGAAGGGGTCAATTGAAGATAATGAAGAGAGGACTTCCTGACAAATTGACCAAGACAACTTCTGACAACCAACATAAGTTGGTAAAAAAGATCCAATCTCACCTGGGAGTTGTTGCATCATCATCGGTGGCTGTTAATCCTAGTTTGGACAGAAAGTTGATCAAGTTTGGAACTCTTCTCATTGATAGGGCAGCTGTAGTTCCTATGACCCGTTCCAAATTGATAGAAAGAGCTTACCAAACTTTGTCTTTAGAAAACATCTTTCATCTCTTGCTCATATTTACTATCTTATTTTCTTTTCCCTGACTTGATATTTTTTCATTTTGGTGGACTTTAAGTAGATAATGGAGAAGGAAAATCAACTGCTTTCTTCTTCAGGAGAGGTTGAAGAGGCCTTTAAAGGTCTAAAAAAATCATGGGAGGCTACCCGACATTCTTAGGAGACAAAGAAAAATTCTTGGGAGGAAGAACTATAGAAGCCAAATGAAAGGGCCACTACTGTTGAGGGGAAATTAAAGACTGCTGAGACCAGTCTAACAGCTACTGAGGACAGGGCCACGGTGGCTGAAAATAAGTTAAAAAAGCAAACGCTTCTGTTATCTACTAAGGAAAATCTTGTGGCAAAGAATGTCAAGAATAAGAGCATCAAAGACACTGATTTTGACAAACGCTGGGAGAAGGCACTATTTATTGCTTCATCCCAGATTGAGTACGGTAAGAAAAATCCTTTAAGGATGGTTGGTTGAAGGCACTCAAGGAAGTGGAACCTGTTGATAACTCTGAACTGTTCTATAGACATGATCCGAGCATTCCTCTAAATTTGGAGGAAGAGTTTGATGATGAAGAAGGATCAGGGGAGTCTTCCCCAAAATCTATTGAGTTTACTGTGGAACCAGCTGGTGGAGTTGTCCTTACTGCCAAGCCCAATATAAGGGGAACGTCTAGCTCCTTATTGCCTATTTTCTTTGTCTACAAGTGTGTTTTTTGTTCTTGTATTGGGTTCATTATTTTGAACACCCTTTCTCTTATTAATGAAAAGACTTTACTTTAATCCAACTTGTGTATTTTTCTTTTCATCTTGCTTAGTTGTTAAGATATTATATTTCCTGAAAGATTCTTGATCATTATCTTTGTAGTCTTTTCATTCTTACCCTTATGAATTGCAGTTTTTTGCGAGGAAGAAAGCAATAATTTCTACTGAATCTAACCTACTCAGGCATAGTAGAAGCCTTCTAGAAGTTGGTCATGTTCCCTTGTCTTAAGAGAATTTAGTCGATTTGTAAGGCCCTGATGTATTCGAGCAAGTCAAAGAATCCTATACTCATATTTATTATTTATGGGATAGGGCTGGAGCCAATAATGTTGCTTATTACGAAATAATAGAGCAACTTCACAAGGATTATAATCAGTCCAAAGCAATGATGCATTCTGATTATAAAGCTTTAAGCGAAGGATAGGGCTTTGACAAAAAGCTACAAGATATTACTTATGATTTAAATAAGAAAGAATTATCTTTGAAGAAAGAATATGGAGAATTCCCAAGGAATTGTTGTTATACTGGAGAGGGAGAATAACGCTTTAAGGAATGAGCTTGACTTTTAGAATAAATCATCTGTCACTGATCCTGATAAGGGTGCCTCTTTCCTGGAAACTAAGAATTAAAGGTTGGTGGAAGATCTTGAAGGATTGCAAAAAACCAGACCTGGATAAACTTCCAGGAAAATGGTGGTTATCTGACCAACTGTGGATGAGGAAAGAACCAGGAAGACTCTGGCTAACCAAGGTGCTCAGTTAAAAGCAAAGAGTACAGCCATTGCCAATCTATCTATCTAGCCAGAAGCTATGGATAAAGTTATTTCCTACCAATCTTTTCAATTAAAAGTCAAGAATTATGTTCTGAAGAAATTCCAACATCAAGTAGAAATGTTGACCTTTTAATTTCATAAGCAGCCCAGGGAGATTTGGATGGAAGGTTACAATAAATCCCTAAGCCATGTCGATGATCATCTTTCACAAAGCCATCGTTAGGGTTATAGATGGGGATGGACCAACTTATTTACCTTACTAAAATATGACCAAAACAGTGAATTATGGTATTGGAATGATCCTAGTTTATTGGATTATGACAAGCCTCCATTCAAATTGGACATGGATCCCTCTTGATGCCATTCCCCAATGTTTAATCATGACCGAGCGCGAACCGTGCATCCTGTAACATGAAAATCGTTATTATCGGTTCGGCGACTCAATGCAAAGAAAAAACTAAGCTACTACTACTCTTGCTAGGCAAGCATAGTGGTAAGTCAGGTATCGTAAAAAATCCACAGGGAGTGATTAAATTTTAGATCGCTAATTAATCTATTACTTCAGAAATAAAAGTGTAAAATAAATAAAATAAAAGGTGATACACAAAATTAAAGCGAGGATCGGGATCGCATTCCACCACACGGATCGAAATAACTACTAATTAGAGTTAAGGTTTGAAAGCAATTCAATCGAGCATTTTCAATTAAGCATAAACATCACGCAATAAGGAATTTAACCCAAAGTTGCTTAAATAAACATTTAATCAAAAAATGATTAGACGCGGATTAAATTTGGATTGTCGCTATAAATACTAAAGTTACGTGACAAATAAATCTAAACGCATAACAATCCAACTTTAATACACTCAGTTTTAATTAAACGCAATTTTTACACGAAATCTAATTTTCGGAGCTCAAACCCATTAATGGCGGAACACAAACCCGACCCTATTTATCTAAGGGCAATACATAAATTAAACTACTTTAACACCAGGAAAGCAATAAATAAATGAAATTCAAGTTAATCTAGGCAAGGAAATGTAAATAAAAACAATGGAAATAAAGAATAAACAAAGACATACAACTATATTAATGGTAGGGGTAATGAAAAGTTCAACTTACAACACCCAAAAATTATCACACCAAATGAGGAAGAAGAGCTCTCAAAACTTTAACCCTAATTTAAACAAAAATGAAAAGATATCTTTCTCAAATGAGATAATATAGTATTTATACAAAATATCCCAATGGCAAACTTGTGAATAAAAGAACAACAAAATATGTAGTCCCGAATCGATTCGGATGGAAATATCTCGAGGCTGCTGGTAGGCCGAATTAATTCGACTGAAGTCCGAATCAATTCGGAATGGAAGATTTGGTGCACTGGTTCCAAGCGAATCGATTTGGGCTAAATCCAAATCGATTCGCACCTGTAGGTTTTGAACACTTCCCCTATATTTGGTATGTTGTAATTCCCTTCCGCTCAAAAGGCCAAAACTTCTTCATTTGGACTCGGAATCACGCACCGTTTGCGGCCACGCGAAGCTTGTTTAGAGGGATTAAACTTCTATTCCCAAATTGTGAAATGACTAAAATTTCCTTGCACGTGAGGTTATGTACGGAACTTCACCGGAGTGCGTCCAAACTTCATACTAAGCATCCAAATACCTACAAAAGCTCAATTAACCCCTGCAAAACATATATCTATACAAATCCGAGGTTGTCTGGTTGACGATCATAAATATAAGGATGAAGATATCCGAGGGGGATACTAATGCATAGGTTAACGGGTAAAATATGCAATATTTGCGTCGTATCAAATCACCAAATACCTGGAAAACTACGGCCTTATTGATGTGCTTGAGATAATCCGTCCTCCTCATCTGATCAGCATACCGAGAAATAGCAATGGGAAAATGCTAAGAGATTTTAATTACATAAATTGCCCCTATACCCTGGATGATCCTCGTGTTGGGATAGAGAAAATACAACATACATCTTCTGAAATGACAAAAGCTCAAGGGAAATGCCTAGCCGAATGATCCTTATGTTTTCTTTTATAGTCACTTGATCTTGAATGTAATACCTTTAGTATTTGAATACAAATATATGTACGTGTTGTCAACTTATGATTATTTAATCAGTTAGTCGACTAAGTAACTTGGTTAATGATGAGTTATTGAACTGTGACTGTAGGGCCTTAGATTCAACTAATGCACTTGGATGAAACTATAAATAGTTTTGTTGATCCAAGTTATCGCATTAGTTATCAATGGCAACCAAGTGTATAAAGAATGTACGTATATATCCCTATGTTTAGGAATGTATACATGTATTCCTGCATTTAACCCAGACGGGTAAAACTTATTTTTAGCATCTTGAATTGTACATGAAGTTTTACAAATTTCTTACCTTGACTTGTCAAAGAGGATTCGTACATGAACTAATAACTTGGTCGGGTAAAACTCGACAGCGTGTTAAGCTGTTGGTGCATCTCGAACTACTTGTTAAGCTATTGGTGCATCTTGAATTTAATAAGTTCAACTTGATTAAGTAGTTTATTTGTGTAGTTATTACTAGGGGTGGCAATTTGCGACACGACCCGTTAACCCGACACGAAATCGACACGCTTTAAGCGGGTTTGGGTATAGCCTTAACGGGTTCGGGTCATAAACGGGTGGACCCGCCAGACCCGTTAAGAAAACGAATCGGGTTCGTGTATATTCGCGAAACCCGTTAGTGACCCGTCACCCGTTTAGAATCCGTGTGACCCGCTACCCGTTTACAACCCGTCACCCGTTTATAACCCTTCACTCGTTTAGAACCCGTCACCCGTTTAGAACCCGCGACCCGTTTGCAACCCGCGACCCGTTTGTAACCCGTTAACTCGTTTGTAACCCGTTAACTCGTTTACAACCCGTTAACCCGTTAACAACCCGTAATCTAAGCATCCCACATCGATTTGTTATGAAAATTCTCCATTCTTGACTAAGTATAAGTAAGTTGTTACCTCTTTAGATTTTTAAAGTAATCGGGTTACCGGGTTAAACGGGTGAATCGTGTTAAACGAGTGAACCGGGTTAAACGGGTGAACCGAATTAAACGAATTAATCGGGTTAAACGGGTGAACCGGGTTAAACGGGTGAACCGGGTCAAAACCATTCGTTTACTTAACGGGTGTAAACGGGTCGTGTCGTGTCATTCGTTAAGTAAACGAATCGTGTATGAATTTCATTTTTCCACCCGTTTAGTAAACGAATCGTGTTTGGGTGGATGAATTTTTGACACGATTCGTTTATCACCCGACACGAACCCGGCTCGACACGACCCGTTGCCACCCCTAGTTATTACCATCTACTGATAGGCAAGGGCTGAAGAACAAGAGACATTATTTGAATATTATTTCTGGGGATGTATATCGTCGTACTCCAAAAAAAATCGAAAAAAATGAAAACTAAAATCAAGATATTTTATTGAACTTGAAACAAAGTTTTATTGAACATAAAGCAAAAAGAAATACAACATGCCTTTATTCACTGATATATTTTCGGAGGTGATCAGCATTCCAAAGGTTCTTGAATTCTTCCCCCCATCAAGTGTCTCTAGTCGAAAAGTTTCTAGTCGGATTACTGCTAAAATGCGATATGGATCATGCCAGTTTGCCTCAACATTGTTGCCTTTGTAGATAACTTTCTTAAGGATGTAGTCTCCTTCTTTTATGTTGGTCGGCTTGACCCTTTTGTTGTAAAAGTGAGCAATCCTTTGTTGATATGCAACAGTTCTGAGGGCGTCATTTTCTCAGACTTCTTCCACCATGTCCAAGTCTAATCGTCTCATTAGATAACTCTTAGGAGAATCAAAGTTTGATACTATATGAGTTGGTAGACCTATCTTGGCTGGTACTATGACCTCTGTCGTAAATGCAAGCATATATGGTGTCTCTCTGCTTGTTTTCCTCGACGTGGTTCTATAAGTCCAAAGAACAGAGTGCAATTCATTAATCCAGTTACCCTTGGCAGCATCAAGTCTCTTCTTTAGTCCATTAAGCGAGGTTATGTTTGTCACTTCTATTTCACCGTTGCTTTGTGGATGTCCTATGGAAGAGTGAAGGTTTTGGATCTTAGATTGAACACGGTATACTTCGAATGTATCGTTACCGAATTGGGTGCCATGGTCAATAATGAAGGCATAAGGCATTCCATACCTGGATATGATGTTCTTTTAGATGAACTGATATACCCTCTCGTAAGGCATCTCGATCAATGGCTCTGCTTTCACCCATTTTGTGAAATAGTCAACTGCTACCACCATGTACTTGAATCTGCCTTTGGTGGTCGATATTGGGCTGACCAAGTCAATTACCCAAATGGTGAATGGCTAGGGAAAAGTGATTAGGGTTAAAGCAACACCTGGTGCTCTGTGAACTGTAACAAATCTCTGGCACTTACTGCATTTTCTTACAAAGGACCTATAATCTGTCTTAATAGTTGGCCAGTAATACCCCTGTGTGGTAATTCTCTGGACTAATGAATGACCAGCTGAATGATCTCCACAAGAACCTTTATGTACCTCCTTAATTAAGTTATTAACTTCTAAGACATGGACACATCGTAATAAGGAAACAATGTATCCCTTTTTGTATAGGACTCCCCTTTTCACTATATATCTAGCTGCTTTGTACCGGATCCTTCTTGCGTCCTTTAGATCAGTTTGCAAGGTTCCTTTTTCGATGTAAGATCTAATCGAATCCATCCAAGATAGTACCAAATCTACAACAATGAAACTGATCATTGGATCCTTATCTATGCTTCTGGTTCCTAAGATCTCTACTAAAATGCTTCTCCTGAGTTCTATTCTTAGTGCTGAAGCCAACCGAGTAAGTGCATCAACTTGGGCATTTTCTATCCTTAGTATTTAGCTTATCTGTATAGATGGAAATTTAGAAATGACTTCCATTGACTTGGCCAAGTATCACACCATCAAGTCTCCTTTAAATCCATATTTTGAAGCATTTGGTTGACAATCAACTAGGAATCACTATGTCTCACTGTTTGCTCGACGCCTAATGATTGGGATAACTCAAGTCTAGAGATTAAAGCCTCATACTCGACTTCATTATTTGAAGCTTGGAATTAAAATCTGAGGGAATATTCCATATCAATATTGTCAAGAATGTTAAGTATGGTACCAGCTCCATTACTAGTTACGCATGAAGATCCATCCACATATAAATTTCATAATGGAATTTCACTGCTATAGCTTTTTATAGATATAGTTCCATGCTGGAATACCTTCTTACTTTCTTCTGCATATTTTTGAGTCGTTTCTTGAGCGATGGACGATTCCATTTGATCGGCTACGACTTTAGCTTGCTTTTGAGTTAAACTCTCATCCGAAGAAGTTTACTCGGCCAGCAAGTTTGGTTGGTCAGTGTTGATACCAAATTTAGTCTACTGACATGGACCACTCACTTACAGACACGTGTCTGCCAGCGCATCAATTATGTATACTTCTATCGAGCAACTCAAGACCACCGAGCATCTGAAAAGCCACGAGGAACTCAGGGGCCCCGAGCAGCTCGAGCGTGTCGAGCTACTTAGGTGGTTCGAGCAACTAAGAAGCCATGAGGAACTCAGGGGCCCCGAGCATCTTGAGCGTGTCGAGCAACTTAGGCGGTCTGAGCAGCTTAAGCAGTCCGAGCTACATAGCGTACAACACAATCCAAATCAAAGAGAATCAAGGAAATAACTGCGCATTAAATGCTCATTATTATCATACAGATGTACATGTCTACTAGATAACAGCACATTGTCCTTTCATTTGTATAGCCTCAAGGCTATAAATACATTGTAACCTCCTCATTAGCGAGGGACTCAGAATTTCTTGGTAAATCCATCATCGAGAATTCTGGGCAAACAATCATCAATACAAAAATAGTGGACGTAGGCCATTCTCACAAGGCTGAACCACTTTAAAAATTGATTGTCTTATTTCAGTTATTTATTTTTATCTGTGATTAAAATAATTAGATCAAATCTAGTTTTTTACATCAACAGATTGGCGCCGTCTGTGGGAAATGACTATACTTACTATTTTTCACCAAAATAATTCATCACCGATGGCTGATCATCCTGAATCCAGTAATCAAAATGTTGGGATCCCTCCAAATCCTCCATCTACTCCTCTAAATGTTCAAGATCTGACTGGTATAATGGCTAATTTGGCCCATGGGCAAACGGCCATGTAAGAAATCATGCGTCAACTCAGACAAACCGTTCAAGGCGGAGTGCCAGTCCAATCAGGGCAACGAAGCGTTCATAGAAATACTCATTTACTCTCTTCGCGAACTAGGTGAACGTTATTCCCAGAGGAATCTCCATCCAGACGCACCGATTCATATCGTACTGAGAGATCTAATGATCCTTCTTATCATCCTGGACGGACTTCCTCGGTGCGAGCTACAGACACTCAACAAAACATCACTCTATCCCCAGAAAGAACAAGTGCTCTTGAAAGATTGAGTAGAGTCTCTCCTTTTGATCGTTTGGGTCCTAGGAGGAATAGAAGTCCCCTTAGGATTATGTCGAGGAATTCTCAATGACCATATGATTTAAAGGAAGGCTCTGCCCAATCACGACCAGCTGTTCGTCATGAAAGATCCCAAAAGGCAAATTCAACACGATCAGTTGCTCGAACCAAAAGGATCGAGGAAAGAAATGATGCATGGAAGGGCTCAATTCAAAGGTTGGAGGATAGATTAAGGGAGATGGCTAAAACCAAAAATTCTCTACAAAGGACTTTTGTCCGAGGAACACCATTCATACAAGAGATTGTGGACTTTTCCACATCGTCGAAATTCAAAGCCCCGGTAGTAACACCAAAATACGATGGAAAAACTGATCCTGTTCTCCATATAGAACAATACCAGGTAGCTACCGATATCTATGCTGTTCCAGACGAGATGCAATGCGGGGCATTTTCAGGAACCCTTACCGG
Organism: Sambucus nigra; assembly: GCA_949130495.1. Taxonomy (NCBI): domain Eukaryota; kingdom Viridiplantae; phylum Streptophyta; class Magnoliopsida; order Dipsacales; family Adoxaceae; genus Sambucus; species Sambucus nigra. Next base: position 54,493,113 of record OX422214.1, read on the forward strand.
ATCTGCTCAGATGTGGTATAATAACCTTCCTCGGGGGGAAATTGCGACCTTCTTTCAGCGAGCAGAACTCTTTATTGGCAATTTTTATTTTGGAGCAAAGCCAGTCAAATGAGTAGCACACTTGTTAAGTGTTAGATAAAAAGCAGGTGAGAGAACCATGGATTATATTACTCATTTCAATAATGAGAAGCTCAAAGTTATTGATTACGAGGAAAGACAGCAATTACTGCTCTGATGAGTGGACTGTTTCCAGATAAATTGTACTACACTCTAACCAAAGATCCGCCTAGAACCATAGCAGAACTAATAGAAAAGGAAGCAAAGATTATGAACGTTGAGGAAGCTATGGCTGTGAAGAAGAATATGGATACTAAGGAGACCAAAGTTGAGGTTGATAAGGTCGAGAAGAAGGATCATAAGAACAATGGTGGCAATAAGCAGTCAAAGGCAAAATAAGCTTTGGAATAATTGAAGAAGTTTGGAAATTATACTCCTTTGAAGGTAGATATAAACCATATTCTAGAGGAGATCAAGAACAGCGAAGAGCTAAACTGGCCAAAGAAAATGAAGGCAGATCCTGACAAGAGGAATAAGTCCAAATATTACGAGTTCCATAAAGACCATGGTCACACGACCAAAAATTGCATAGCTCTTCAGAATGAAATTGAAGCACTCATCAGACGAGGAAAGCTGTCCAAGTATGTTGATCATCGAAATGATGGAAAAAGCAACGATCGAGTAAGGCAGAGATCTAGATCTCCTCGTCGAGCAAAAGAAGATAAGAAGAGAAGTTATGAAGAAGACTAGGATGATGACCAAGACAACCCCGATCTCCCCAAAAGACCAAAACAGCCAGAACGTGAGGTATTTTCTATCCATTTTGGATCATTTGAATGTAATGTCATTACAGGTGGAGATGCAGGAGGCAGAGATATGACTGCTGAGATAAAAGCTTACCTCAATGAGGCTCAAGCTTGCTCGTACATTTAGCGAATAAATCTGGCTGAAGATGATCGCCCAAGGAAGGTGAATAAGGACAAGCTGGTCATTAGTTTCTCTAAGAACGACTTGATAGGTGTACTATATCCTCATGATGACCCATTGGTAATCAAGATGAGAATGAAGGAAGTGGTGATTTCATGAGTATTAGTGGATAATGGTAGCTCGGAAGATATCATGTTCTATCATGCTTTGATAGTTTGAATTAGAAGTTATCCCAGTTGGAGCCATATCATAGACCCCTCCTTGGTTTTACTGGCGAAAAGGTTTTTCCACTTGGGAGGATCAAGTTGGATATGCTTATTGGTACATGGCCTTCTTGTCGAACGGAAAGAGTACGCTTCTTTGTAATGGATAAAAATGTCCAATCAGCTTACAACATCATCATGGGAAGGGTAGGACTAAAACAATTCAAAGCGGTACCATCTACTATACATCAATGTTTAAAATTCCTAACCAATTTTGGAGTAGAAGTGGTGAAAGGCAACCAGAAAGTAGCTCGGGAATGCTACTATTCATCTGTTGAGCAGGAGGAGCATGAAGAATCTAGAAAGAAGACTACTAACTACCAAATAGAAGATGCAGAGATTGAAACATTAGACCCTAGAGATGAGTCCCAACTTGTGAAACGACAGGTCATGGAGGCTACTAAGAATGTCATTCTGGACGACGAGCATCCAGAACGAACAACTCAAATTGGTGCTTCCTTGGATGAATAAATAAAACAAGAATTGATAACATTTCTAAGGCGAAGAAAGCAGACTTTTGCGTGGAGTCATGAAGACATGCCAGGAATAGATCCGAATTTCTTGTGTTATGAGTTCAATGTGAACAAGGAAATCAAGCCGGTAAAGCAGCGAAGAATAGTGTTTAGTCTTGAGAAAAATCAACCTATACAGGAAGAAGTAGAGAAGCTACAAAAAGCCTCTTTCATTGAGGATGTCAAATATCCTTACTGGCTAGCAAATGTGGTGATGGTAAAGAAGAAAAATAATAAGTGGAGGATGTGTGTAGACTTCACCGACCTTAACAGGGCATGCCCAAAGGATCATTTTCCTTTGCCTCGAATTGATCAACTGGTGGATGCTACCTCAGGGAACGAACTCTTAAGTTTTATGGATGCTTATTCTGGTTATAACCAGATTAAAATGAAGCCTGAAGATAGGGAGAGTACCTCTTTTATTACCCTAAGGGGAACTTATTATTATAATGTTATGCCTTTTGGACTACAAAATGTAGGTGCAACCTATCAGCGGTTGATGAACAAGGTGTTTGCAGAGCAAATCGGTCATAACATGGAGGTTTATGTTGACGATATGCTAATGAAGAGCAAGAAAGCTGTTGATCATCTAGTTGACTTAGGCTAGACCGTTGATCAACTAGAGGAATATCAAATGAAGTTGAATCCCACCAAATACATATTCAGAGTACGAGAAGGCATGTTTCTCGGATATATTGTTAACCAAAGAGGAATTGAGGCGAATCCTGAAAAGATCAAGGCTCTATTGGAGTTGCGGTCTCCGACGACGAAGAAGGAAGTGCAAAGTCTCACAGGGCGAGTTGCAACACTTAATAGGTTTGTGTCACGAGCAACTGATAGATGTCTCCCATTCTTCAAAACACTCCGAAAGACTTTTGAGTGGAATGATGAATGCGAGAAGGGCTTTCAAGAATTGAAGAAATACCTGGGAGCACCTCCATTGTTGTCCAGACCAGTGATGGGAGAGAAATTATACTTGTATCTGGCAGTTTCAGAGAACGCAGTTAGCTCGGCGTTGATAAGAATGGAAGGTAGAGTGCAAAAGCTAATCTATTACACTAGCAAGGCCTTCTAAGGAGCCGAAATCAGATATCCAAGACTAGAAAAGTTGGCGCTAGCACTGATTGAAGCAAGCAGAAGGATGAGGACATACTTCCAAGCCCATACTATAGTGGTGTACACTGATATGCCATTAAGATAAGCTTTGCATAAACCAGAGAAGTCAGGAAGACTGATGTATTGGGCAGTAGAATTATGCGAATACGATATAATTTATGAGCCTAGGTCGTCGCTCAAAGGGCAAGAAGTGGCAGATTTTATCGCAGAGTTCACTTATCCAGACATCTCCAAAGAGCAGAAGTTAAATACCGACCAATATGTGGATGTTACAGGATCATAAAATTTAAGCCCCGACCAATTTAAGTCGGTTGATGAGCAAGAGAAGATGGTCGACGAACAACAAGAAGTGTTAGAAGAGGACATAAATAATTAATAAATATTCCACCGAGGAACTCTGTCCGATTAAAATTTTGATAATGAAGTACCTATATGGAATCTATATGTGGATGGCTCATCTTGCAATACAGGCAGTGGAGCAAGGATTGTTTTAAAAAACCCAGATGAGATCGATGTGGAATATGCTCTGTGCTTTCAATTTAAAGCTTCTAATAATGATGATGAATATGAAGCTATGATTATTGGTCTTAGTTTGGTAAAAACCATAAAGGCAGAGCAGGTCATCGTATTCAGTGACTCACAATTGATCGTAAATCAAATGTTGGGGGTATATGCAGCAAAAGGAGAATTAATGATCAAGTATCATGCGAAGGCAATGGAGGTTGTATCAAGTTTTAATGCCGTACAATTGATTAGAATATCGAGATCGGAGAATGCAAGAGCAGATTCACTAGCTCGATTAGCATCATCCACACGCACTGAGATAAGAAGAATAATCCTAATAGAAATCCTAGTTGATCGAAGAATAAATGAGGATCTAATGATGAATTTTATTACCCTTGATTTAGGACCATCTTGGATGGATCCCATCAGGGCCTACATTGAAGAGGGGGCTTTGCTAACTGATAAAATCGCAGCCAAGAAATTGAAGTTTAAAGCTGCTCGTTATGTATTGACCAATGGAATTTTATATAGACGAGGAATTATAACAGGGTTACAAAGATGTGTCCACCCCTTCGAGGTGAAAAATTTGATCGAAGAAATCCATGAAGGATCTTGTGGAGCTCATGTGGCAGGTCGGACGCTTTTGCAAAGAATAACAACACAGGGGTATTATTGGCCGAAGATGAGAGATGATTGTATATCTTATACAAAGAAGTGTGATAAATGTCAACGCTTCTCTTCTGTTCGAAGAACTCCCAAGCATTATTAACACCCATCACGTCCCCTTGGCCATTTGCTATGTGGGGAATAGACTTGGTCGGGCCACTTCCAATGACCAGGGGAAAATTTAAATATCTCATGGTCGCTGTGGATTACTTTACTAAATGGGTGGAAGCTGAGCCTCTTATTGATATGACATATGACAAGGTGTATCAATTTATTTGGAAAAATATCATTTGTAGATATGGTCTTCCCCATGCATTCATCACAGATCACGAAACTCAGTTTGACAACGAGGAGTTTACTGCATATTATCATCAGTCAAACATATTAAAGACCCACTCTGCACCAGGCCATCCCCAGAGCAATGGACAAATTGAGGTGACGAACAGAACGCTGCTGAATGGTTTAAAAAAATTACTGGATGATGCAAAGGCAAATTGGATTAACGAGCTATATTATGTGTTGTGGGCTTATCGTACTATACCTCGAGCAGCAATAGGAGAATCTCCATACATGGTGGCATTTGGAAGTGAAGATGTTATACCTGCCGAGTTGGGCCTACCCATATACAGGGTGCTGAATTTCAATTCTCCTATCAGTGACTTGATGAGGCAATTAGATCTAGATATGCTCGAAGAAGTTAGAGAATAAGCAGCAATCAGGAATGCTACATACCAACAACGAATAGCTCTGTTTTGCAACAAGAGGGTAAAGAAGTGTCATTTGAAGGAAGGAGACTATGTGCTGAAGAAAGTAATTCAAAAGCACAACAAACTGGAAGCTAACTGGCTTGGACCGTCCAGGGACATACAGGATTGAAACCTTGTAAGAAGAAGAATTTAAGAATGCATGGAATGCAGAACATCTACGCAAGTATTATCAGTAGTCGGAATTTCTATGTAATGGAGTCTTCTTCAGTATAAATAAAGTGTTGAATGTTTTACCCAGTTCCCCCTTTTGTTGAAATTTTTCGGAGTATTAGTGCTACACACTATGCATCAAGTTCAGAACAAATCTCTTCCAACTCCGGTTGGTCGGGAACAAATTACCACCAACTCCGATTGGTCGATAAATAAATCTCTTCCAACTCCGGTTGGTCGGGAATCAAATCTCTTCCAACTCCGGTCGATCGGGAAATAAATCTCTTCCAACTCCGGTTGGTCGAGAATAAAATTACCACTAACTCCGGTTTGTCGGTAAATGAATATCTTCCAACTCCAGTTGGTCGGGAAATAAATCTCTTCCAACTCTGGTTGGTCGGGAATCAAATCTCTTCCAGATCCGGTTGGTCGGGAAATAAATCTCTTCCAACTCCGGTTGGTCGGGAATCAAATCTCTTCCAACTCCGATTGGTTGGGAAATAAATCTCTTCCAACTCCGGTTGGTCGGGAATCAAATCTCTTCCAACTCCGGTTGGTCGGTAAATAAATCTCTTCCAACTTCGGTTGGTCGGGAAATAAATCTCTTCCAACTCCAGTTGGTCGGGAATCAAATCTCTTCCAACTCCAGTTGGTCAAGAATCAAAACTCTTCCAACTCCGGTTGGTCGGGAATCAATCTCCTCCAACTCCGGTTGGTCAGGAACAAATTACCCCCAACTCCGGTTGGTCGAGAACAAACTACCACCAATCCCGGTTGGTCGGTAAGCCAATTTCAATCAACTCCGATTGGTTAAACTAAGCAAGATCATGGGAAGTAAGTTGTTTCATTGCTTAGAATCAAAGAGTGATAAATCACTATAATTAAACAACAGATGAGATAAGTATGTCATAAACATATATATTCATCAACCAACAAAGAAAAACATTCTGCAAATTATTTAGAAGCATATGGAATAGCAGAAAACTAAAATTCTTCATTCAAATAAAAAAGAATTACATATGATGTGAAAAATGCAAGTCATTACACAAAAATCCTATTCTATTAGTTTTTTCCCTTCTGCCTTTGAAACAGGTTCTACTCCAGTAGGAGGATCATCTAAGGCATAAGGAGAATTTATAAAATTTACATCTCGAAGCATCCTGACATTCATTACAGATGGCTGATCAAGCAAGCGCTCCGGGCGAGATATCTCAAAATTAGAATGAAGGTCGTAGTTGCCGAGATACTTAGAGATTAAGAACTGAGGAATTAACCGAGCAGGAATCCAACTCATATCAAGATTGAAGGGAGGCACGGGCAACTCGATCAATCCAGGGTCGTAATAATCCCATAGATAGTGGCCCTACTCCAACTTTAGCACACCCAGTGCATTCAGTCATCCTTGCTTGTAACCCTCATTATTTGATTACTGGATCTGATCATCAAGATGGTAAAGAGCTTCATTGTATCCATCCATCCAAAACTCTCTGGGCTATTTGTGGAATTGGTAAGTTAATCTCTCCAATTTGGAGGTTCTTCACCAAAATTTCCTTATTCTCCAAAGCAGAACTCTGGGTAGAAAGTTGCTCGTTGAAGTTAAGAATCTTCTTGGACATCTCTGCTAAGGATTGGTTCTTCGCTACTAACTGAAAGGCCTGATTCTCTAAAGCTGACTATGTTCTAGCTTCTTCAATAGAAACCCGACCAGCTCTTGCTCGTCCCCGAGAAAAAGATCTTGCTCGACCACGAGTAGAGGTGGAGGGTCCAACTCTTTTCAAAGTTTCCAACTCATCTCTTAAGTTGGAATTTTCTACCTCCAAGAAAGAGAAACCTTCATTATTGACAGGGACTATGGCTCCCGAGGAAGTCGCAGCAGATTTCAGTTATTTATTCTCTTCTCGTATGACAATGTTTTCATGTTCAAGCAATTTGGGGATATGCCTATGCTCCTCGACCTCAAGCTTCAGAACACTTTCTCTCTTCTCGTAAGCAGATATAAATTTATCATACCCTCTATCAGCACTCAGTTGTTGGTATTTCTTCTCGTACCCCTGGTGCAAAAGTGTGGAGGACTCTTTGTACTGCTACTGGAGTTCCTCGATAGTTCCTTGAAGGTCCTCAATCATCTCATAGTAAGCCACATTATTGTCTACTTCGCGATCGAGCAAACATTTCAGATACTGGTAAGCTTCAACTGCTTGTTCAGAAGCATCTGAACCCAGGATATCAATGATCTGAGCATCATTCAGATCTGCATGACTAACCTTGAAGTAGTCATTGCATTTTTTCATGAGTTTTGTATCATGAGCTGATAAAAGCTCCATCCTGGCCATAAACTAGGAAAGAGAAGAGATAGAAAGAATTAATAAGAATGCAGACATAGCAAGTAGAAGAAAAAGTCAAGATGAACAACTAAAATTTTGAATTTCTATTTCATCACAAGGGAAAGTACAAAGTCTGAGATTACATTCAGAAATAACAAAACAAACACCCAAATTACTCTACACCTTTTTTTTGTTTCCTATAATTTCCTCAGAAGGTTTTGAGGAAGAAACTGGTTGCTCGGAGGGTAAGGTTAGATGCTCGGCAGAAGTACTGGTTGGTTGAGGTTGCTCGAAAGAAGGTTGAATAGAAAGAAGCTGGTCTACCATCATCATTGAAGATTCATCGGAGGCAGATTTATCCTCTTCTTCTCCAGGAGAAGGAGGAGGGCCATGAGTGTGTTGCTGGAACAATTCAGAATCTCCAGCCACTTTCATCTCTGTCAGTGCAGCTACCCATCCATCTCTAAAGTACTTGAGGCTGGCATACTCCATTTGCGAAGACATGGCAGCCAGGCCCTTGTTCCAGCCTTTATCCCAACCAGCACTAGAGGATTTCTTAACTTCTTTTTTTCTTTTTGCCTTCTCCGAGAAGGTCCTTTCCTTAAGGAGCTCCTCGGCAGCTTTCAATTTCCCTTCCACCTCCTGTTTCTGACGATCAACATCATGAAGTCTACCAACTTCCTCTTCAGCAGTTTTGAGCTTATTCTCAAGCTCTTCAGCATTCTTGAGTTTCCCCTCAAGAACTTTATTATTCTTCTCAAACTCTTTAAATTTCTTCTCCAATTCCTTGGAGGCTTTCCACAGCTCGATCTCTCTCTTGCTCAACAGACTTAACCTGCTTCTCCCAAGAAACTTTATTTTCCTCATACTTCTGATGAGAATATTTCAAAGACTGGGTTAATCCAGTAAAAGCCTTTTCTACTCCATCCGAGGAACTGGAGACCCTGATGGCATCATACCTTTTTTCAATGCTGTTGAAGCACATTACCAACTAAGAAAAGAAATAACTCCAAGTCAATGTATGAACATAGCATTAAAAAATAAAAGGCTCAGATCAATAATACTTACTGAGGCAATATGTTGAGCAGCTAGAGCAGTAACTCTCTCACGAGTGAGAGAATTTTTAATGTTAGGGACCTCTGGGATAGTCCAAGTTTTTACTAAGCCCACAGCGGAGCTCGGGGGAATAAAAGTTGAAACACCACCTTCAACAGTTGATGATTTAGAGACTGGTTCAGCAAGTCTCTCAGAAGAATTTTTCTTTAACCTCCATGGAGGAACAGGAATATTCTCAACTAAGGATGTTGTCTTAGCTGGTGATATGACAATAACCTCACTAGGAGGAGTAATAGCAATAATCTGGCTCGGGACCACAGGGGGCCTTTCAACGATCTTGCTCGGAGCCACAGGGGACTTCTCGCTAAATTTCTTGGTAGCATCAGAAGGGAGAACCTCTACAGTCTTTATCCCCTCTTATGGGACATATTTTTTAGTTCTCTTTGCCTCCACAGCAGGAGAATCATACTTGTCGAAAAAGAAAGGATCTTTTATTCTCTTCATTATGTCACCAATATGAATATTTGACTCTGAAGAAGAACCTTCCACACTAGTATCAGCAGCTGGTACTTGGCCAATATCAACCACCACTGGATGAGCAGTAAAAGATGAAGTATAGCTCTTTTACTGCAATAAATAGGAAGCAGATCTAATGTTCTCCTCGCCCACAGATTGGTGCAAACTTCAGATAAGTTTTAAGTGCTTCAAATTAACGTCAGCTTCTTTGGGAGATTTTCTTTTGCTGTCAACTGTAATGAACAAAAACAAATGTCAGTGAAACATTTTATCAAACACAAAGAAAATGAGATTTTCAAAAATAAAAACAACCTATTCCATTGCCATAAGGGGGACACCTAGGACCTTGATAAACAGCATCTCCATTTAATGGAGGGTGTTGCCAATTTTTCATTACCACTCCATGTTCAAAATAATCCTTGTTGGCATCAGGAAGATTGACAACTAACACCCTATTCAAAAATCTAGTTTTTAAATAAAAAGTACTGTCGCTAACAGCCCATCTATATTAGTACATAATCTCTGGGATTCCTAAACGGGTTCCATGAAGTTGGTTCAACCTATGAACTCCATTAACTATTCTCCAGGTATTTGGAGCTATTTTTGCAGGTACAACGTCAAAATATTGACAGAACTCCAAACATAAAGGATTTAGAGGAAAAGAAAAGCCACATTCGGCCACAAAGAGACGTGGGAACCACTGTCCCTCAGCCAAAGAAAAATAGTCGAAAAGTTCAGAAAGTTCTTCTAATATGACCCATAAAGGAATTGAAAATTCAGAACGAAATTTGTCAAGAGATTTAACAGGGTAAACCATGATGAACAAAATAAGTAAAAGAGAAGGAAGAAGATCTTACAGGAGAAGAGTAAACCAGTTGACAATGAACAATGGAAGAAACGAACGCACAAGATAGAGAAGAAATGAAAAGTTCGAAGACACAAATTTGAAAAGTGAAAGACGATAGGATTTCTGCCGAATTTAAATACTTTACCTCGAGAATAGAGAAAGAAATGATTACCAAGGCGTACATTTACGTACCCGGTGGCTAAAAAGAAGAAAAGGGGCACAAAAACCGAAGCGGTTATGGAAATTCAAAATACTTTAAAAGCCTGATACTATGCACTAAAAAAAGGAGTTATATACAACGAAAGTTTGCCTAAAATCCATACAAATCGAAAATCTAAGAAGCAGAATGTTCCTTACTTTTCTTCATCAATCAAACTATGAAATATTATTAGCTTCTGTTGATACCAAATTTAGTCTGCTGACATGGACCACTGACTTACAGACACGTGTCTGCCAGTGCAGCAATTATGTATACTTCTATCGAGCAACTCAAGACCACCGAGCATCTCAGAAGCCACGAGGAACTCAGGGGCCCCAAGCAGCTCGAGCGTGTCAAGCTACTTAGGCGGTTCGAGAAACTAAGAAGCCACGAGCGCCCCGAGCAGCTTGAGCGTGTCGAGCTACTTAGGCGGTCCGAGCAGCTTAAGCAGTCCGAGCTATATAGCGTACAGCGCAATCCAAATCAAAGAGAATCAAGGAAATAACTGCGCATTAAATGCTCATTATTATCATACCGATGTACACGTCTACTAGATAACAACACATTGTCCCTTCATTTGTATAGCCTCAAGGCTATAAATACATTGTAACCTCCTCATTAGTGAGGGACTCGGAATTTCTTGGTAAATCCATCATCGAGAATTCTGGGCAAACAATCATCAATACAAAAACAGTGGACGTAGGCCATTCTCACAAGGTTGAACCACTTTAAAAATTGATTGTCTTATTTCAGTTATTTATTTTTATCTGTGATTAAAATAATTAGATCAAATCTAGTTTTTTACATCAACAGTCGGGAACATCTGGATATGTAAATTTTGCAATAAAATCTTCAAAAGCTTACCCTTTCAATGATGATCTTAACTCGTAAATGATGTCGTATTCTCTAAATTTTACTGCCTAATACATTAACCTGCCTGACTTTTTAGGTTTATGAAGTGCTTGTTGAAGAGGTAGATCAGTGTACACTACCATGGTATGCGTGCGCTTAAAAATAAGGATCAAATACCAAAAATCCCCCAAATATTTTTTAATACACATTTAGTCAAAGCCTTTTATTTTGTACCAAAAAGTTCCTTATTCTCTTATCTTTAAAGGTCCTCACATGCGGCATGGTAAAGCCTTTTTGTCATGGTGAAGGACTTTTTGGTGCAAAATAAAAAGGCTTGAACTAAATGTGTATTAAAAAAAGTTCAAGGGATTATTTGGTATATGCCCCTAAAAATAAGGCTTCATTCGCTTTGAGGTTTCAATGAGAGCTATGGCCAGTTTTTCCAAGCATGGATACATGATTTTAGCTCCTTTGAATGCTTTGTTGGTGTAGTAGACTGGAATTTGGATCCCATTCTCCAACCGAATAAATGTTGAGCTAACTATGGATTCAGAAAAAATTAAATACAAGTACAACTTTTCTCCCAAAATTGGTTGGGATAACAATGGCGGAGATCATAAATATTTTTTCAACTCTTGAAATACTTCTTTACACTCCTCATTCCACTCGAAGGTCTTTCTAAGCACCTTAAAGAATGGTAAACACCTATCTGTTGCTCGAGAAACAAATCGGTTTAGGGCAGCCACTCTACCAGTAAGTTTTTTAACATACTTTTTGCAGGTTAGTGATTGCATTTCAATTAGAGCTTTGATTTTAACAGGATTAACTTCTATTCCTCTATAATTTACTATAAAGTCCAGGAGTATTCCTTCTTGCACACCGAATATGCACTTGGTCGGATTTAGTTTCATTTGATGTTTTTCCAATTGGTCAAAAGTTTAACTGAGGTCCTTGATATGATCTGAAGCTTTTCTGATTTTGGTCAGCATGTCATCTACGTAAACTTTCATATTCCTCCATAAATGTTCTTTAATTGCGTTATTAACCAATCTCTGGTACATTGCTCCAACGTTTTTAAGCCCAAAGGGCATCATGTTACCCTCGATTGGTAATGAAATAAGTTATTTTTATGTCCTCTGGTTTTATTTTTATATGGTTATATCCAGAATAGGCATTCATGAAACTTAACAATTCATGCCCTATTGTGGCATCTACTAACTGATCAATTCGGGGTAAAGTAAAATGGTCCTTTTGGCATGCCTTAATAATATTAGTGAAATTTACACACATTCTCCACTTATCATTTTTCTTATTGACCATCACAACATATTCCAACCATGTTGGATATTTGACATCTTCAATGAACTGGACTTTTAGTAGTTTTCCTATCTCCTTTTGAATGGCCTGGTTCTTCTCAGGACTAAACACCCTGCGCCTTTGTTTAATCGGTTTGGTATCCCTAATAATGTTGAGCTCATGATAGACGAGGTTGGTATCAATCCGAGGTATATCTTCATGACTCCTAGCGAATACATTCTTTCATTCCCTTAGCAATGCAACCAGTTCCTATTAGAGGAATGGGGCTAATGTGGAGCAAATTTGGTTGGTTCTTTTTGGTTCTTCATTATCCAGGATTATGCTTTCAATAGGTTCTACTATTTACCCTTTGACTAGATCTATTTCATCTCGAGGATCCAAAGTATCAACTTTTGATTTGTTATTGGGCTGCATAATGTCAACTTGGTAAGTGGTGGTCTTTTTCTTCAAATCGACCAAATCTTCCTGCTCGGCTGAAGAGTAATATCATTCTCTGGCCACCTTCTGATCACCCTTTACTATGCCGACCCTGAAATGAGTAAGGAACTTTAAACATTAATGGACAATGGATGACATAGCTTCCAATTTCTTTAATCTTACCCTACCGACATTATAAGTTGATTGGACATTTGTATCCATAACAAAGAAAAGTATCTTTTTCATACCGCTTGCTGGTCCAAATTGACTGTTCCTAAGGGTAAACTTTTTCCCCTGAAATATAATTAAGGATCCGTGATACGGTTCCAGTTAACTAAGCTTTAATCCCAAGCTCTAGAAAAAAGGATAGAACATGATATCAGCTGAACTTCCATTATCATCAGAATCCTGACAACGATGGCTTCCTAAATTCTGAACTTGATGACCAATGGGTCGTCATGAGGATACAGTACTCCGAAGAGATCATTTTTAGAATATTCGATGACAAGTTTATATTTGTTTACTTTCCTGGGCCGATCATCATCATTCAAATTGATACGTTGTATGTAGGAGCATTTTTGTCCTTCATTCAGATAAGCTTTCCTGCCAACAATATGATCTCCTCCTCCTGCATCTCCACCTGTGATGACATGACAATCAAAAGAACAAAAACTTATCATATCTACCTCAAATTCTGGTTGCTTTGATTTCTTTGGTAGGTCTGGATCGTCTTCATAACCATCCTCATGGCCTCGCTTCCTGTCATTTCTAGGTTTGCAGGGAGAATTTGGCTTCCTCCTGTTTCTCGGCTTTCATGCTGATCAATAAATTTTCTTAGTTTTTCTCGACGAATGAGGGATTCAATTTCATTCTTTAAAGCAAACAATTATCGATCGTGTGTCAATGATCCTTGTGGAATTCATAATATTTGGATTTATCTATCCTGTTGGGGGCGTGCCCTTAGCTTCTCAGGGCACTTTAAATCTTTATTGTGCCTAATTTCCTTCAAGATATGGTGGATATTGACCGTTAATGGGGTGTATTCTTCATATTTTTTGGGTTTATCCTCATTCTTCTATTTCTGCTCCTACTTTTTTGACTTGATCGCAGGGTTTTGCTTTGCAGTCATTGCTTCCTCGACATCCATGATCTTCCCAGCCTTAGCCATGAGCTCTGTCATGGCGTTGGAAGGATCTTTTGCCAATGTGTAATACAACTTTTCTGGAAGTAACCCACTCATCAAGGTGATAATGGCTATTTTTTTCTTCATAATCAACCATTTCCATTTTCTCGTTATTAAAACGTGATGCATTCTCTGGTGGTATCTCCTGCTCACTGCCTAACACTTAGAAATTGAGCTACTTTCTTAACTGACTTGGCCCCAAAACAGAAGTTGATGAAAAACTCGGCCAACTGATTAAAACTAAAAATTTATCCTCGGGGCAAGTTGTTGTACCATATTTGGGCTGAACCAGTCATAATGCTAAAAAAAGCTCTACATCTCATTTCATGATGAACAAAGTATATATCAACGACTGCCTAATATTGCTCAATATGAAAAATTGGGTTAGTCTTACCATCATATTTAGGGTTAACCACTAGTGTCTTAAACTTAGATGGGGTAGAAAAATCGACAATCATTTAGACGAAAGGAAACCCTTTGACAAAATTGCGCGGTAATGGATTCCTCGCTTTGGCCATCTTCCGTTTCCCATATTCTAATCGTTGAATCACCCCCTTCATGAAGGATTTTCAGTTCTAGGCCTATTAGAGGCAGCTCGGCCATCCATTCCATGCGTTTGTGTTGAGCTCTCTTCCTAGAAAACATGTTCGACACGCACGGATCCTCGGGCACTTATTCTAGATCTAATTGATCTTTCATGATGTTCGGTATGATGTTGTCTTGATTGGGATGGTTCTTATTGATGTCCTCTATTGACTCGAGGACCTAGACGATCAAAGGATGATGCCTTGCTTAATCATTTCAAGGCACTTGGACGTTCAGGAGTAAGAGAGAAACCATCGTAGTAATCTGTTGATCTGATTGAAGAATTGGCCCCTGGATAATATGACCTATCACGTGAGGACCTGGAATAACTATTTTGATTCCTCCTAGGAAGAGGAGGAGGCATTTCCTTTATGAAATATGGATAATTAGTATGACGAGATGGCACAGTTGGCCTAGCTTGCAAGGATTAAGCCAGTAGTCTCATAGTCTCCTACATTGCCTCTTGCCCTTTGGCAAGGTTGATTAGGACTCCATTTAGGTCGACTAGAATTGGTAGAACGGATGGGATGGCAGTGTTGCCTTCATTTATGACATTACTCTTAGAGTCATCCATTTCCCTTGAAGTTAATGGTCTAACAAAGATATACAAGATAGAGAACGATGATAGACTCACGTTCCCACATATTACGTCGATCTGTCTAAAATTGGTAGTGATTTATATGATGCCAATTTTATAATCATAGATAAAATAATGAGAGAAATAAATGAGACGCGAGAATTTTTAAGTGGTTCAATTATAAGAAAAGCCTACGTTTACTATGATTGCATTGTTGTTGATGATTATAGAAAACTAGGTATTCTTATTAGAAGAATGACCTTCTACTTTTCTCCCTTGCCTTTTGTGAAAGGAATATATTGTATATATAGTGACCCAGAGATCAAGGGTTGAAATGCATTTATGCATTTAAGCATTTGCACCCGTACATAATGAATGTGACTGTTGATAGCCTTGGGTATGTGTAGAATGACTCGTGGTTGCTTTCCACGTGATTGTTGCTTATCTATAATGATGGTTTGTATTCTTCGGGTTGGTCAGCGTGCTGGACGATCAACTATCCCCTGAGCCGACCAAGTAATTGATGACTATGATTGTTATCACGTAATGGGACAAGTGTCCATTTCTGATTGGTCCACGTAGATGGATATTTTTTTGCATCAACGCCGCCTTTTGTGCATGTAAACAAATTATGACTCATTTTTCATTTTGTGAGTTCCGTGATATCAATTGTCGAGGAATATAACCCAAACTAAATATTAGAAATGGAAGAGGACATTTTAAATATTTTCTCAAAGTTTATAAGGAGAGTTTCTTCGATGACCTTTTATTGATAAGACGTCCAAATTGGCTATGAGATGGTTTATCCTATATTGAAGTGGATTGTATAAAACACTTGACCTTAGGCATAGTCTAACAATTCCAAATATTTCAAGATAGTGGGAGAGCTAATGCTTGATGTACAAATCTCAATTTATTTATTTATTTTCATTGTAGTTGTTTAAACAATTTAAAATTATGTAGGCCACTCTTTGGATCAATACTTGGAAATGTATCATTTAATGACATAAATTACCAAAAAAAATAACTTCTTAATTTAAATCAAATTAATTAAACATTAAATAGAATATGTTGAAGTTAATGACTAAATTTTTCTTTATCAATATATTATTACATATTAAAGCCATCTGCACAGTGTGTACTTGATAATAAGTGGTTTCAAAATTTTTGCAAATAATATGGATGGTGGCTACTGATTGCCTACTCTTATATAGATGTCTAGTTAAATTCGACTTGGAGGCGGCTATATCATTTGTCAACATTGCCAAGACTAGCAGTCAACGAACCAGTCACTCCTTTTGGCCAATTGTTGACAACTATAGAATCCTCACCTCATGGAAGCCTTGTAGTCGTTTATTATCAATGTTATCATAAAAAAAAATTGGCCTTAATTTTTTTGTGGTTTCTGCTATGACCCCATTTTCTAAGAAAAAACCATGACCCAATTACTAAGAACTTTTCAGCAAATTCAATTTCTAAATTTGGCTAGTTCTTGTCCAAAGGGTACTTCTCTATTTAGCTAAAATAAAGAAGGAAATCAATAACACGCTTCAAAGAAGAAGTAAGCAAGGCACAATAAATAATTGTTTTGAATGCTTACAACACTTATTGAAGTTGCAATGACACGAATGTGTTGTAAGATTCCTACATTGTTATGATGGGCAACTAAGCTTGACCCATAAAAAACAAACTTTCAATTTCAAAAATATTAAAAATGCAAGAATCTCAGTTCAAAAGGAAAAGTATGAAGAAAAACTTTGAGGTACATGACAACATCAATATCATGGCATTTATTATAGAAACGTGGTTACACTCGTAGATGCATCCGTAATAAACTGAAACGTAGGAGTGACAAAAGAGCCAGTAGTGAAGTTTTTTAAGCGTATTTTTCTGCAATCTCTACAAGGCACTTGATCAGTTGGTCTGGCTTTGAAAACATGGGCATATGGTCTACTCCTTCAACCTCCTTCACCTCAGCCACCGGGTTGTTTTCGATCATCCAACGCTGTAATTCAGCTGGGATTGCTTTGTCTTCGGGGGCAACTATGTAAACCCGCATCACTGATCCGAATCCTTTCTCCGTGAAATTCTCTAACTTCACCAAATTTTCTATAAATAAAGACCCTGGCCTCACCAATAGTGTGCCTAGTGTGTGATCCTGTAAATATAGATTTACACATTATTCAGAAAAATCTAATCTTTTTCCTCATATGAGTGCGAGAGAGGGGTGGGGGCTTCATGTACCTCAACAGGGGAGAGGTGGTAGAGGGTGGAGGAAATGAACTCTGGGCCAACAAGCAATGATGTTACAGGAGCCTCACCATATTGGGAAAATTGAGTGTCCTTCCATGCATCTAATGGAGTTCCCGTGGAATACTATTCATCAAATAGACAAATAAAGTACGATGGTCATAGAGCTCAAACTAAGTATTATAGTCTAAGGGGTCGTTTGTTTTTACCTCTTAACTATGAATCTGAACCATTTAGACTTAAGATATCAAAAAGTATTTATTTTTTTAAATGACTAAGAGGTTAACGGTCATATTTAGGTCTTAATGATTAAGAGGTAAAGTTACGTCTGAAGTTTGAATCTGAAGTTTGAATCAGTCTAAATATTTAGAAGCATATTGAGACGTAAAAACAAACATATTTTTCACATTCAGATTCCAGACTTCAGATTCAGCCTTCAGATTTTAGATAAAAAAAGAAACGCAACCTAAATGTCCCGAATTTTGATTGTTGCCATTTTTAAAATATTTCACAATCACAATGACTTCTCCTCCTCCTCAATGATATATGCATAATTTTTTAAAGTTCTGACTAAAATCATAGAGTGGAGGCTGGTATTCAATTTTTTCTGTTAATGTAAATTCTTGTAACATTAAAGTTAAATGTAAGTGAATTCTATATTGATCAAAATTAAAGGCCCTTTCTTATTTGAACTACTAGAAAATTAGGCCATGAATGAAGGATATATAGAGGTTAAATGAAAAAAGAGTAAATATAGATTAACCCGACTCATTTTTTTCCATTAATTAACATATCAAAACTACATTGGTTCTCAACTTCTCACTATTATTTACAATAGAGGTACTAAAAATGAGTTAGGCTGACTTATAGTCAAATAACAGTTAGTCATGAAAAAAGTTAAGTTGACTGGTGGTCAACTATTCTATCAACCATGAGTCTAAAGGGTAAAATTATCAAAAGATGAAAAATGACAAACCCAAAATAATGATGAATAATACCTTCTCCAGCACAAAGGAAGGTGGGTGAGATGTATCAGGCATAATAGCAGTCAAGAAAACAGCAGCAGAGATCTTGTTAGGGTACTTGTCCATGGCAACAGCAGCAGACATGCCTTTGTTAGAAAAATCCCACACATGAATGATATATAGCTATAAATAAAACCAAACAGATGCTAATGAAGATGCAGACACAAGTTGAGTAAAACTAAAGACTTATTGCATCGGGAGAAGTGGCCTAGTGGCCTTGAACTTTCCTTAGTGATATACTATCGGATTTACTTGGTTAATCAGTAGACTTTACGTCCTTGAATCGTCAACCATTTTTGTAAACCTAGACAACAGTATTCACACAACAATTCTTCAACACGGTTGGTTCTCACGTTTGTGTTCATTTTGGTCGTGAACACCACTTGGTTCCGCAAGTATTTTAGAGAATATGCCTTTCATTATTCTCATAGAAGTGGCACCCTTCTTACTCACGTAGGTGACGTCCATAAAGAGTATTCTGCAATACCCCACTTAGACGTACTAAGATATAGATGTCATTAAAAGCATAACTTATCCTAATTTCGCGGCAGATATGCACTGTCTCATCTTTGGAATGGATAGGATTAAATATCCTTCAGTGCTTACTGAATACAACGTAGTTCGGTTTTCCTATTGAACCTAGATCTTGGGATCTCCAGTTACCTAGGTTGGGTTGCCACTATATTGATTCTTATTTATTTATAGGCTTTAGACCCATTCCTCTCGATGATCTTTCAACTTGCTCTTGGTTTAAACCTTTCGTTAGTGGATCCGATATATTATCTTTGACTTTACATAGTCAATTGAGATAATTCCGTTTGAGAGAAGTTGTCTAACGGTATTGTGTCGACGACGAATATGTCGTGACTTCCCGTTATACATGTGATTTTGTGCCCTTCCAATCACTGATTGGCTATCGCAATGAATACATATTGCGGGCACAGGTTTAGACCAATTTGGAACATCCTCTAAAAAATTTCAAAGCCATTCAGCTTGTTCTCCATCTTTGTTTAGTGCAATGAATTCAGATTCCATTGTCGATCTATCAATGCACGTTTGTTTTGAGGATTTCCAAGATACGGCTGCACCTCCGAGGGTAAACACATACCCACTCGTAAACTTAGAGTCTTTTGTATCAGATATCCAATTTGCATCGCAATGTCCTTCAAGAATAGCTGGATATTTTGAGTAGTGCAGTCCATAATTTTTAGTATATTTTAAATAACCCAAAACTTTCAATATAGCTTTCCAGTGATCTCTTCCTGGATTACTCGTAAATCGACTTAGCTTACTTATTGAGTATGCTATGTCCGGTCTCGTACAGTTCATGATATACATTAAGCTGCCGATAAAACGAGAATATTCTAGTTGAGATATGATTTCACCATTATTTCTTGCAAGATGTAAATTTACATCTACAGGTGTCTTGGTAGGACTAATATCATACTTCTTGAATTTTTCAAGTACTTTCTCTATGTAATGAGATTGAGATAATATAAGTCCATCCGATGTTCTAGAAATTTTAATTCCTAATATAACATTGGCGATTCCCATATCTTTCATGTCAAATCTACTACTCAACATTTGTTTTGTAGTTTTGACAATTTTCAAGTTACTACCCATGATAAGCATATCATCAACATAGAGGCATACAATGACATATCCATTATGAATGTATTTAAAGTAAACACATTTATCGTATTCATTAATTTTGAAACCATTTGATAACATTACATTATCAAATTTTTCATGCCATTGCTTAGGTGCTTGTTTTAATCCATATAGTGATTTAACAAGCTTACATACTTTTCCTTCTTGTCCGAGAGCTTTGAACCCTTCAGGTTGCTCCATATAAATTTCATCGTCTAGTTCACCATTTAAGAATGCAGTTTTTACATCCATTTGATGTATTTCAAGTCCATTAATAGCAGCTATTTCTATTAACATCCGAATGGACGTTATTCTTGTTACCGGTGAATATGTGTCGAAGTAATCCAACCCTTCCTTTTGCCTATAACCTTTAGCTACAAGTCTAGCTTTATATTTATCAATTAATCCATCGGCCTTCAATTTCTTTTTGAAGATCAATTTATAACCTAACGGTTTTGAACCTGGTGGAAGATCCACTAGTTCCCATGTATGATTTTGTAATATGGATTCAATTTCACTATTAATTGCTTCTTTCCAATTGGAAGCATCGGGTAAGGATATAGCTTCTTTATACGATTGAGGTTCATTTTCTAACAAATATGTTAGAAAATTTGGACCGAAAGAAGTCGAGGTTTTTGCTCTTTTACTACGCCTTGGTTCATCCTCTATTGATTCAATAGGTTAATGAGTACCACTTGTAGTAGCTTGATTTGTCCTTTTAGAAGGACCAGATTCTCGGGTCATGTTATACGGGAATTCATTTTCAAAAAATGAAGCATCCCTCGATTCAATAATCGTATTTACATGAATGTTCGAAATCTCAGATTTACAAACTAGAAATCGATATGCACTGCTATTAGTAGCATAACCGATGAATACACAATCCACGGTTTTTGGCCTTATTCTTACCTTTTTAGGTTTAGGAACCATCACTTTGGCTAAGCACCCCCACACTCGTAAATATTTATAGGAAGGTCTTCGACCTTTCCATAATTCATAAGGTGTCTTGTGAGTCTTTTTGTGAGGTACTTTATTGAGAATGTAATTAGCAGAAAGTAAGGCTTCCCCCCACAAATTTTGTGGAGCTCCTGAACTTAATAACATTGAGTTCATCATTTCTTTCAAAGTACGGTTTTTGCGTTCAGCAACACCATTCGATTGAGGAGAATAAGGAGCGGTTGTTTGATGAATAATCCCATTTTCAGAACAAAATTCCTCAAACGGATATTCATATTCACCTCCTCTATCACTTCTAATAGCCTTTATCGTTTTGCTTAATTGATTCTCAACTTCATTCTTATATTGTTTAAATGCATTAATAGCCTCATCTTTACTATGTAACAAATATACATAGCAATATTTTGTGCAATCGTCAATAAAAGTAATAAAATATTTTTTCCCACCTCTAGTTTGAACAAATTTTAAATCACAAATATCGGTGTGAATTAAATCTAAAGGTTTAGTTATCCTTTCAATAGAATGGAAAGGTAATCTAGCTAATTTAGATTCCACACAAATTTCACATTTATGATTTTTATCAATATTAAATTTTGGCAAAAATTCCAAGTTAATTAATCTACGCAATGTATCAAAATTAACATGTCCCAATCTAGCATGCCAAATATTAGATGACTCAATCAAGTAAGAAGAACTAGCAATTTCATTCATTGAAACATATGTTTTTGGGGTTACAGTAAGAACATTGAGTTTAAAGAGCCCCTCATTTAGGTAGCCCTTTCCTACATACATGTCATTTTTAGACAACACAAAGCAATCAGACACAAACACAAGCTTGAAACCATTTTTAGTAAGGAGAGATCCAGAAATCAGATTCTTTCGGATATCAGGCACGTGAAGAACATTGTTGAGAGTAAGTTCCTTTCCAGAAGTCATTTTCAGAGTTATCTTTCCTTGTCCCACCACCTTCGAAGTGGAAGAATTTCCCATAAAGAGATTTTCTTCATTTTCCAAAGGCTTATAGGTGGTGAACATCCATTTGTTTGCACAAATGTTTCGTGTGGCTCCAGTATCCACCCACCATTCCTTGGTATTTCCAACCAAGTTACATTCAGAGACCACGGCAGAAAGATTCATATCCGCCAAATTATTGGCGATATTCTCACCCTCAGTTACATTTGCTTGAGAGTTATTTTTACTTTGCTTCTTAGGCTTACGACACTCGCTTGAGCGGTGTCCAGGTTTACCACAATTGTAACATTTACCTTTGAACTTTTTCTTGTTTTGTTTTGAAGTGCCTTCCCCATCATACTTTCGTTTGTTCTTCTTGGGACCTTCAACAACATGGACCTTCGTTTCCATTGGATTCTTCCCACTTTTCTTTTGAGACTCACGGTTGTCTTCTTCGATTCTCAGCCTGACCAGCAATTCCTCCACATTCATCTCCTTTCGCTTGAGCTTGAGATAGTTTTTGAACAAAGTCCAAGATGGTGGCAACTTTTCAACAATTGCAGCAACTTGGAAAGTTTCACTAATTGACATTCCTTCAGCATGAATGTCGTGGAGGATCACTTAGAATTCTTGCACTTGCGAGATCACAGATTTAGAATCAACCATTTTGAAGTCCAGAAAACGCCCAACGATAAATTTTTTCATCCCAGCATCTTCAGTTTTATACTTCTTTTCCAAAGAATTCCATAATTCCTTGGATGTTTTGATCGTGCAGTAGACATGGTACAATGTCTTGTCCAAGTAAGCCAGAATATAATTCCGGCATAGGTAGTCCGAATGCTTCCAAGCATCGACAGCAGCAACCTTTTCAGCGTCATCTCCCTCTTGAATAGAGGGGCAATCTTCATATACAAACCTGCCCAGTTGGCAGGTAGTGAGATAGAAGTACATTTGTCCTTGCCAACGTTTGAAGTCAGCCCCAATGAACTTTTCCGGTTTCTCCCCGTGTGGCATAGATACGGGTGCAGTCACATTTGTGTTGGTGACAATCATTTTCGTAGGAGTAGTGTTCATACTTTGCGATTCCATTTCTATTACAAAAACAGAATTTTTATCAATGATAAAATTCATATATAATGAATTAACCAAAACAGAATACAAAATTCTGTGCACCAATTTCCTCCAAATATAATTCACAATAAATGAATTCCAAAAGAATTCCAAATAAAATTCAGAATTAAACTATAATATAAACAGAATTCCGTATAAAACAGAATTAAATATAAAATCTGTGTCACACTAATTTTTAATAATAAAAAGAATTTCGTACAAAACAGAATTATAATTTAAAGATTAATTTTTTTTTCATAAACAGATTTTAACAAGAATACACAAATAAAATTTTATTTTCTAAAACAGAATATAAAAACAGTATAGAAATTAATTTCTATATCATAACTGTTTTACTAATTTCTACAATAAAGCAGTAAATTAATTCATTTTATTCTGTCAAAACAGATTTATTTCAACAAATAAATTTCTGTAATAAAAAAAAATTCTGTACACTAAAAAACAGTAGAACTTTATAAATTTGTCTTAAGATTGTTATGTCTACTGTTTAATAAATACAAAAGTACAGAATTATTAATTATAATATAATTACAGAAATAAAACGAAATTACAGAAATGAATACTTACTTGTATTTGCAGAAATAATATTAGAATAGAAAAAGTAATCTGAGCCCTGTTTAGAACAGTCTCCTTAAGACAAATTTATTCCCTCCACAAGGTGCCAAAGGTAATGAATAATTGTCTCCCAAGATAGAACGGATTTCCAATTAATCAAGCAGCACAATAATGATTAATTTCTTCGAACACAATTCTGTGTTTATACTCAACCAAACCAAAGAATGATATGCGGGAATGCATGCAGTAGCAGTAGAAAAGTTTGTATTTTTCTGGAAAAAGATACAGCATAAATTCGGAATTATTGGAGGGCAATTTTTTCAGTAGTCAATTCTGTAGGGGAAATGTTTAATTTATAGCTTTTGTGTTGACTGTTGGAACAGTCAACCGAAATTAACTGCCAAAAACAGTTAATCAGTTAAACGAAATTAACTGTTGATAATAACTGATTTTTATAAGCCCAAACCGGGTTTAATTTATAGCTTTTGTGTTTTTTAATTAATTAATTAATTTTGTAATTAATTAATAATTAAAGTCCAGAAAGTTAAATAAATTCGGCCCAAAAATGTAGTAGATTTTTATAAGCCCAAACCGAACCGAGCCGAGCCGACCGGACGGACGCGCGCGTGTGGACTTTTGACCGAAAGTCAACCCATGCATAGCTTAGGTCATCTCCCCTTCAAAGAGTTGGGATACCCCAAGGCATCCAAGCCTTAGTCCATACTTGGGGTGTTATTAACTCATCAAATTTCCACTACTCTTCCAATGTGGGACAAGAGTTAAAACACACCCAATTCATTAACTTTCATTGCTTTGTGAGTCACTTTGGGGACATATTTATCATTCATAACTTATTAAAATTAGTCGTATGAATATACTACGTTAATCTCTTTGCGGAGGTGAACGCGTTTGTATATGGTCCCACGATTTTCGTAGTGTGGGTCCCACCTAAATTTGAGCTCAAAATTGCTCAAAATTCTGTCCAGAAAATTCTGGACAGCTTTCTAAAACCCAATTCAAGTCCAATTTTCCAACAACCATCTGTGTCCAATTAATATAACCTTCTCACCTTCCGGGATGGATTCTAAAACGTCCAACAAAGGCTTTGTGTAGTCATAGAGGGACTTAACATCCTCTGGCTTGGTCTGGTCTACCCCGGCTGCAGCAAGGTTCACTGCTGTGAACCGGTGTCTGGCTGCCTCTACCCTTGGTTTCACCTTGTAGTACACCCATGCCCCGTGGGATTCACCGTGTACGACAACAAAATGTTTTTGGTCCTTGCCCATTTTTTAAATCTGATAATTGGAGAGAGAGAGAGAGAGAGAGAGAGAGAGAGAGAGAGAGAGAGAGAGAGAGAGGTTTTATAGGTTTATGGTTTTATAGTGGGTTGGTCTTTATATCTTTGATTTTTTTAATACCACCCATTATTGGAGTAAAACTATACAAGTATACAATTATTGTGCATCCTCTTCACCATACCCATAAAAACATACATATCCAATATTATAACTTGGATCCTAAGACCATAATCTTCCTAAATTAAAGTTTAGAATCCTCTGTATCTCTATCTTTATCTCTATTTCTACTACTTAAAAAGAGAAAAATTCCTCTTCAAATCTCAAAGTACTAAACTCTCCTCATTAAATTAATATTTTCTATCATACACTTAATATTAGTCTCACACATTCATTAAATTAAAATAATTTCATAAATCTTAACTTGATATGTTCTCTCTCCTAATACATTCATATACATTCATCTTCTCATTAAATTAACATTTTCTATCATACCCTTAATATTAGTCTCGCACATTCATTAAATTAAAATCATCCATGAGTCTTAACCTGATACGTTCTTTCTCCTAATACATTCATCTAACAAAACTTTCGAATACATTCATCTTGAAACCTTAAAAATCAAAAGTCGGTTACCCAAGTTTCTTCATCTTCCCATCAGATTCATATTGCATAGTTTCTTCGTTGCTATTGTTTCTTGTCCAAAAAACAAGGTAAATACTCTTAATTTCCTCTCTAATTTTTTACTCCTTTTTCATTTGACATCAAAAGTATGCATTTGTTAATTTGAAAGCAAATACATAATTTTTGTAATTATATCTATCTCATTCATAAATGTTGTCTCTCTTTTGTGCTCAGATTTTGTATTTCCAATTTTATTGTTCTTTTATTCATGTTTTATAATAATTCTAAATTCAATGTTAATTTCAGAAAAATTATATATATTTTTTAAGTTAAGGAATTATCAAGTTCACACCTTATTAGATTATTGTTTTTTATGCATTCATATGTATTTTCCAGTTGGACATATTTGTATTCATGTTTATTTCTTAAAAGATTCTAAAAATTCTTAAAACACTTGAATTACTTTTTAAAAGACAAACTTGCCGTTTGCTCTAAAGATAAAACAAATATTTTTTAATTTGTTAATTTTTTTTCAATAAAAAACAGTATTTTAAACTGTTTTTGAAATCATTTTTTTATTTTTTAATATTCAAAAGTAGTTGTTTTTTATAAAAACTGTTATGATAGTTTTAAAAACCTTTTTTATTTTAAAAAACTGTTATGATACTTTTATAGAAGTTTTTTTTATAAGATAGATTTAAAAACTGTTTTTTTTTTCAAAAAAAATATTCTTTACATAAAATTGGGAAACAAATTAACAAATAAAAAACTGTTTTTTAAATTCAAAATTATTTTTACAACCGAACACGACTCAAATAAAAGCAACTCGACTCGACACGACACGACAATTTGTTTTTAACCAAACATGAATACGATCCTAATATAAGTGACACGACACAACAGGAAATATTATTTTTTTACAAAACACGAACACGACCCAAGTAAAAGTGTCACGCCACAATATATGTTATTTTTTTAACCAAACACGACCCCAACCAAAATAAAAATGACATGACACGGCTCAAAATCTTATTTTCACCTATAAAAGTAATATAACACAACACGAAATCTCATTTTTTACCAAATATCAACACTATGTCGTGCCATGTCACTTTCATATGTTTCATATTCATTTTACGTAAAATTAAGATTTTGAGGTGCGTCGTGCCATGTCATGTTAATTTTATTTTGGTCGCGTATTATAAAATATTTTAAATAAAATGTACAAAAAAAACAGTTTTAAATAAACAGTTTTAAACAATTTTTTAAGTCCCTAAAGATATTTTTTTTCTTGTATAGAGCATTTGGTGATTTATTTTTATTTCAAGATAGATAGTTGTATTATTTCGAGAGACAATTATTGTATTTAAATTTGAGTATTGAATTGAGATTAGTGGATTTATATTATGGTGGAATTCATTTAGATGCCCTCTACCTTACTATTTGCGAATTTGGTTAGTTTTATCGAAAGTAGCGTTCCGCTCAGCTCTCCCCGAGCGGGCGGGGTGTTATAGAATGATATGAGAGCTTAGGTATACGACAACCCTAAGGTCTTGGGTATTGGGTCTAGCATGCGGGTTAGACATGTTTTCTTTGGAGATATAAATTTTTTTCAAGATGTGTTAGGCGTCGTGGTGAGGATGTTTAGAATTAATTTGAGGACTTTAGTGTGCGATAGCATTTTATTTTGAGTGTTATGTTTCGTCAAATTTCGAGGACGAAATTCCTTTTCAAGGGGGGAAGTATGTAATACCCCGTTATTTTGAAGGTTATTTATAAATATTATACTTGAATTCAGTAATATTATTATTTTGTTAATTGGGAAAAAAATAATTTATTTGGGTTTGAAATCGAATCAAACATTTAAATTTAAATTATTTTTGGACATTTTGTAATGGTTTAAATATGTAAAGTTGACAATTTTGAATTAAAGGGCAACATTCTAATATGCGTTAGCTTAGTCTCCAAGTTAAGGTTTGAGAGAGGGACTATATAAGGAATATTGTGGGTGATTATAAGGAAAGAGAGATGAAAAAGATAAGCCAAAAACGAAATTCAAAGAGGCAAAAACGAGTGGAATGAGAAGAGCCAATTTGAAATGTTTAGATCTTCTTTTTGAGTGCATTCATATGAGATTTGAGAAAAATCCAAAACACATACCTGACTCAATTTTTCGTGTTGAATCCAAATCTGAAGTCAGATTGGCGATTCGAATAATTTTTGGATCTGATTTTTCTGAGTATTTATAATAGGACTATTTGGGGTTATCTCGTGTTGGCGCTAGAACATGATAAGATTATTTTTGCGAGTGAAACATGATGATACGATCAGATTTCGAGGCTGAATTTATGTGATGATTCATGCAATAATTTTAAGCTATGGGGTTTTACACAATATGCTCTTTAAATCTCTCGAGAGTTTATTCAGTTGATTTCATGTTTAATTGGACTCATATTTGAATTGATAAATTCTTGGAAATCTGGAAAAATAATTGTTGAATTATTTTTATTCATGTAGTATTATTCATATTGTTGTTAATCACTTTGTCATGAAATTTTAATATGGCACGGATGTTGGGCAGCCGCCAAAATTCCTGCTTCCCGGGCAATGGCTTGATAAAGCATATGCGGATGGGGTGAGGACTGGTGATCCATTGATGTGTTGTTGAAAAATTTATTGATAAATTCTTATGAGATTAATTTGAATATTCGTACTCGTGTTGTTACGTTTTATTCACCGCTAATATATTTGTTGAGCATCTTTCTTGTCGTATTGTGTATTTTCCCATGTTTTCTTTTAGTTGACAGGTTAGCGTGAATTTGGGACGCTATGGATCAATTGGGATGATTTTAGCGTGGATTATTTTGGGAAGAATATTTTTTGAAAGATTTGTATTATTTTATTGTTTTGTATAGAGCATTGGTGATTTATATTATTTCGAGAGACTTTGTTGTATTACTAAACTACCCTCATTAAATTAATATTTCCTATCATACACTTAATATTAGTCTCACACATTCATTAAATTAAAATAATTTCATGAATCTTAACTTGATACGTTCTCTCTCCTAATACATTCATCTAACAAAACTTCCAAATACATTCATCTTCTCATTAAATTAACATTTTCTATCATACCCTTAATATTAGTCTCACACATTCATTAAATTAAAATCATTCCATGAGTCTTAACCTGATACGTTCTTTCTCCTAATACATTCATCTAACAAAACTTTCGAATATATTCATCTTGAAACCTTAGAAATCAAAAGTCAGTTGCCCAAGTTTCTTCATCTTCCCATCAGATTCATATTGCATAGTTTCTTCATTGCTATTGTTTCTTGTCCAAAAAATAAGGTCAATACTCTTAATTTCCTCTCTAATTTTTTACTCCTTTTTCATTTGACATCAAAAGTATGCATTTGTTAATTTGAAAGCAAATACATAATTTTTATAATTATATCTATCTCATTCATGAATGTTGTCTCTCTTTTGTGCTCAGATTTTGTATTTTCAATTTTATTGTTGTTTTATTCAAGTTTTATAATAATTCTAAATTCAATGTTAATTTCAGAAAAATTATACATATTTTTTAAGTTAAGAAATTACCAAGTTCACACCTTATTATATTATTATTTTTTATGCATTCATATGTAATTTCTAGTTGGATATATTTGTACTCATGTTTATTTCTTAAAAGATTCTAAAAATTATTAAAGCACTCCAATTACTTTTTAAAAGACAAACTTGCCATTTGCTCTAAAGATAAAATAAATATTTTTTTATTTGTTAAATTTTTTTCAATAAAAAACAGTATTTTAAACTGTTTTTTAAAACATTTTTTTATTTTTTAATATTAAAAAATAACGATTTTTTATAAAAACTGTTAAAAAAATGTTATGATAGTTTTAAAAACCCTTTTTTATTTTAAAAAACTTTTATGATACTTTTATAGAAGTTTTTTTTTAAAGATAGATTTAAAAACTTTTTTTTTTCAAAAAAAAGTATTTTTTACATAAAATTGGGACGCAAATTAACAAATAAAAAACTATTTTTTTAATTCAAAATAGTTTTTATAAACCAACAAGGCTCAAATAAAAGCAACTCGACATAACACGACACGACAATTATTTTTTTAGCCAAACATGAATACGATCCTAATAAAAGTGACACGACACAACATGAAATATTATTTTTTTACAAAACACGAACACGACCCAAGTAAAAGTGTCACGCCACAATATATATTATTTTTTTAACCAAACACGAACCCAACCAAAATAAAAATGACATGACATGGCTCAAAATCTTATTTTCACCTATAAAAGTAATATGACACAATACGAAATCTCATTTTTTACCAAATACTAACACTATGTCGTATCATGTCACATTCATATGTTTCATATTCATTTTACGTAAAATTAAGATTTTGAGGTGTGTCGTGTCATGTCATGTTAATTTTATTTTAGTCGCGTATTATAAAACATTTTAAATAAAATGTATAAAAAAACAGTTTTAAATAAACAGTTTTAAACAATTTTTTAAGTGCCTAAAGATTTTATTTAAAAAAAATTAAGATTCTAATAGTTACTGTTTTGAAACTACTGATTTTTATTTTTATAAAACAATTTTTGTAACTATTAGAATTTTTGTAACAATTTTCATAAAACACTCCCATGCTTGGATTTTACTTAAAACATTATTTTTAAATAAAATCTTTAGGCACTTAAAAAATTATTTAAAACTGTTTTTTTTACGTTTTATTTAAAATGTTTTGTAAGACCGCCTATACATACTGCTAGCGCGTACCAAGATACTAAAAAAATTGTTCCCGCCTATGCGTACCGCTGGCCCGGACCATTTTTTTAAATAGTAAAAAGATTATTTTTGAAATTCCTGTGTTAAATTTTTTTCACACAGTATGGTTCAATGTATTCATTTTGTCTCTCTACATACATATTATCTTTCTTATTAAGTCTTACGTCGGTTCCCGTTGTAACTCCCCACCTAAGAAAAACATAACTTCCAAGACAACCAAATAAGTGAGCAAAATGAGTCCAAATTTTCTTACTGAAGCTGCAATTACATGCCTTGGTTTAATTATCTTTGTCAACTCAAACACACACTCTAAATTGTATCTTTAGCATCTTTAGATACATAGTGTTCAAAGAATTTCAGTTTGTTCTTCCCTGTTCTTAATATTTAGTACTGAGTGTCGCTTATTTTGTTCATGGTTTATGGATACTTATGGAATACATTGCACTTATTCAAGTACCATAATTTTTTTTAATTTTTTAAAATTAATTTAAAATTATTGTTTTCAATTCATCTTATTGTTGAGTAAATTGTTTTAATTTCTTGAAAACTTAGGTTTGGCCATACTTATTAACCGAGGAGATTCTCTTTGTTATTTTGAATTTCTATTCAATGAACATGAATGCAGTTTCTCTGTCTCACGTAATTTATCTTTGAAAGTTGTTATATTGATGTGTTAAGACTGATAATCCATCCATCGTATTATGTAAATGTAATGACTAAAAAGAACTAATGCCCTGTTTAACTTCATAGTGATGATTAAGTAATTAAATATTTGAGTATCAATTCCTCACGTAGCAATTTTCTTCTAAGGATTGGCAATGGGACGGAAGCATCAACACATGATGCGGGCCCCGGACAGTCTCTCATTGACGTTATCTTCTCATCATTAAATATAAATGCCAACTCGCCAAACTTCTTGATAGATTGAGCAATTCTTGCAACAACAAATGAGCACGTAGACTCATTCAATGATATGATGATTGATATGTTTCCTGGAGAATTGAAGACATTAAATAGCTTTGATGAAGCTGTGGATGACACGCACAACTATTACCAAGAAGAAATTTAAATTATTTTATGTGGAATGGATTGCCACCACACGCATTGAAACTTAAACATAATTGTCCAATCATTCTTCTACGCAATATAAATTCATCAATTGGATTATGTAACGGAACAAGAATGTTGTACAAAGGTTCTTTGGATAATGTCATCCATGTTCGTCGCTCATAAAGTTGAAGAGGAAGAAGAACCTTTGAATCCTAACAAATGTCAAAATCAACATATTTAAGCATTAAATTTTCAGTTTTTAGGATTACACACTGTTTTTATCAAATGTCATCTTTTAATAACTGCGATTTCGAATTTACTTGCTGAAGCTTTTTTTAATGATATTTCCCTATAAATCATTTCAAGCTAATTTCATTATGATATATTTATTCGGATTATATATACATACATGTTTGTGTGTACATCTTCCTGCTTTTGAGTAAGGAGTTCTGAGTTCGTTTGTGATAGATTTAGAGTATTCACAGGAATATCTTGTAGAGTTTACAGTTGAATGGAGGTTTGGTTTTGGGGGTAATGATTGATGCCTCATACTAAGTACTTTATGTTATATTCTAACAAAACAGATTCTACATAATATGTTGCAAGTATTTTTATTAATTTGTCCTTCACAGATTTGCAGTGAAAGATTAATATCTGGAAACGACCACATGTGCAACGCACGTGGGCACAACTAGTTATTATAAAAGTCTATGAGAATATCATTTAAAACATATTTAGTCCTCATCTTAAATTTTTATAAAAGATATAAACAGACCCCAATTAAAACCCAAGTTGAAACTCCACTACCTAAGCAACCTGGGGACATATGCTATAGCTAGGGGTGACAATTTTAGAAACGACACAAAAAAATGATACGGAATGACATGAAATTGACACGATATGTCGTGTTCGTATCGTGTTAGTGTCTGAATTATGAGTCGTGTCGTGTCGTATTTTTTAGGCATGAAATTTAAGAAATTATGGTATTCGTGTCGTGTCGTGTTATTTTTTATTCGGGTCGTGTTCGTGTCGACTAAAAAAATACAAATCCGTGTCACGTCGTGTCGTGTTCGTATCAAAATTATGGGTCATGTTAGTTATGTTATCGTGTCTTGTCGTGTTAATCATGTTTTCATTATGGTTATCATGTCTATTTATGTTTAATTTAGCGAGAAATTATAAGAAATCATGGTGTTCGTGTCATGTCGTGTTATGTCATTTTTATTTGGGTCGTGTTCATGTTAACTAAAAAACACGAATTCCTATCGTGTTCGTGTTCGAAAAATTTTTGTCGTGTCATGTCGTGTCAGCTCGAAACACGACCCAAATACACAAATTGCCACCCCTACTCCCAACCACCATAGAGGTAAGGGTACAATCACTATAGTGGCCCTCAGGAGGGGTAGGGGTGTGCATAAACCCGAATGGAACGAAATAACCGAACTGATTTTTTACGAATGCGGTCCAACATTACAAAGGGCCGAATAAATAGGTCCGATCTCGATCTTGGGTCTTAAAAAGCGGTTCTGGACCGTACCGTACCGGACCGTTTATATATATATATATATATATATATATATATATATATATATATATATATATATATATATATATATATATATATATATATATAATTTAGTAACTTATACTGAGTTACAAGAAGTTCACACACTTCGCTATCTACTTATAAGTTTGTAACCAACCCTAACCTCTTCTTCCCTCTCTCTCTACGACCGTCATTCTCATTTCCCTCATTAAACCCAAAAGTTCCAAACCCTAAAATGTTAACCCAACCCAATCGATCTCATCAGTTTTCATTTAGCCAAAGGCAGTGTTCATTCCAGTACAGTTGTTCAAAGTTGAAACAGAGAGAAGAGAATGGGGAAGTCATTGGCTATGAAGGATGCTCAAGCACTCGTTCACTCTCTCCATTCTTCTTATGCTGCCACTACCACTAATATCAAGGTTTTTTTCCTTTTCCCCTTCTATCTCTATGTCATATTTGTTCAAATCTCATCACCCTAACGAAACTATCACCTTTAACAGATCATCGATCTCTACATCATTTTCGTGGTATCCACTGCCTTTATTCAGGTCTTTTCCTATCTCTATTCATTTATCATGGATATCTAATCTTTTTACTCTAAACCTACTTCTCATTATGATTATGATTTGTCTTTTGTTTTTAATATTATCAATTGGGAACCATTTTATCAAATTTGAGTTTCACTTATATTTGTTCATTTTGAAGTCATGTTTGACTGATTCAACCAAATGGTAAACTCAAACGATTATTACTTGGGGAAAGCTTTTCTAAAACATTGTAACTTGTAGTTGGAAAAATCAACTATCAAACAACTTTTTTCAACTAAGGAATTATTTTAATGGTGAGTCCTTTCTTTTTTCTCAATACTTGTTTTGTATATGAAAGGAGTTAATATGAACTTAAGTGAATCATCTTGAAGCTGATATCGAAAATTCATATTCACTGTTTTGGAACAAAAAATGAAAGTTAGTTGTTTCTGTGAATCTGCTTTTTTTTAATTACATTCTTATTTTTTATATAAACAACCTTGTTTTTTACTGTTTATGTAAAACACGATGTTTCTTTTTATATAAAATGTGTTATATTTTATATTTGTTGTTTTTTATATTAATTTTTTATGGATCGAATCGAACCGATACTGAACAAGAATCGCTTGAAAATCAAATAGGACCGAGACCGATTATTCTGATCCGGTATCTGTCCATAATTTTCAAGGACCGATTAATGCGGTCCGATCCAAAAAAATACCTCAAAATCGGACCGCGAACACTCCTAGGGAGGGGGTCTTCCTTGGCTCCCGTACTTATTTATGAAAAATGACGTTCACCCCAACTTAATTTATGATCAAACTTAGTCTACTATTAATGTTCTTAAAACCTCCAAATCAAATTTAAACTCCTTCCAATCAATCCTAAATGTCCTCAATTGAAATCTTCACAATACAGTGATAATATTCTATGTTTAATGATATTTTAGTGAAAAAAATCCTTAATTTAACATGTTCTTCATGTGATTCCACATTAAAATTGAATTACAATTTGACTAACAACAATGTTATCCATTAAACTTATGACTACACATTAATCAACAATTCTAACCATAAAACTAATTAGGTATACAACAAGTATTGGTTTGAAATAAGTTAAATTTTGAGTATTTAAGAATTCAAGCAATATGGGTCTACATTAATCATGCAGTTAAGTATGAATACTAATCTATATAATTAATCTAGTCAGATTGATAACTAATCAAAAGTTACAAAATAAATTTATAAGTCACTTATAAGATTTCAACCATAATTGCACAATTCTAATTTCCAAGAAAAAATAAGTTAGGTGTTTTATCTAAATTTGAAATGTTGTAAGGGAGATATTGTTGGAGTTTTAGCTATGGAAAGAACGAAATATTTAATTTTATTTCTGTAAGGCACGTTCTGGGAACACTATCTTTTAGCCAAAATTTCTCCCAATCCGGTTGAGACAGATCTGCGAGCACACAATGAATTTTATTGAATCTGCCTTCAGGATACAATGCAGTGTATAAAGAGTTATTTGATTCAAACTATGTACTGTTTGATCAAATCAAGAACACGCTGAATTTTTAATATGATAATACCAAAAGGTAGAGGACGAAGAGAAGAGAAATTATCAATTTTCAGTGTCTAAAACAGAGGCCTGAAACTCTTTTTCTAGCCATTTCTGTGATTGTTCTTTAACAGTCATAGCTCTTCATGTAGCGACTCAGCAATCGTTGGATCGTGCCTGTTTGGAAAAGCTTCGATCTAATGGTTCTGATTAGGTGTCCCATCATAAGCGAATGGACATCCCCTACAAGAAATGCCATGAGTTCATCTAACGGTTCAGATAAAGTCGTTTTGGATTTTAAACCCTTTGATCGGATCATTTAATCACAACCATTGATCTGTTTTACCTCGTCAAAACTTTAGGCCCCCACGCTCCAAGCGACATTGCGCACGTGAGAAGTGCCAAGTGCGCGTTGAACCGCAATGCGCCCTAAGTCACCCATTCACACTTTCGCGCGCCGCGTGTCGTGCTTATGCGTGTCGTGATTGGTGGTGCTTAAGCACCACCGCAATGCGTGGGATCATTGCCCTTTATTTGACTTGTCAACTAGAAGTTTAGTTGTCCTTTAGTTGATAAACCATCACTTTTTGAGGTACTCTTCCAATGTGGGACAATATAGGATTTTGAGCACTCCCATATCTATCACACCTATTTGCTCATGTTTCTTCCTTCTAAAAAATAAAACCCAAGCTATGTTTAAAATAAAACACCAATTAATATAATTAAAATATTATATTATATTGAAATTTATCCAACATTTCCCCACCAATTTCAATATACACAAAATAGGATGCACAGGATTGATTACTCAAAACAAAAGGACAATAAATAACTTTTGGCACTATCGCTAAAATCTAGTACATAAACGAGAAGTGTCTTTCGGACTTGAACTTCCATTTAGTGTAAACAATTCAAAACTTCATCAAGGTACTATGGTGAACATATCTTGAACCAAGGACCTTTAGAGATGAGCCGGAACTATCACACATACCAATTTCTGAGGTTATAAGTGTTCTTCTAGCATGCACTTTTATGGCCTTGTGCTAATCCTAATTTCACGAGCGATTTAGGATAGGTATTGATTCCATAAAAAGTGGCCACACTTTCGACACTCGTATAAATATATCAACATTAGTGATTCTGCGAGTCACACTTATATGATTTATTAAGAAGTAACATTCATCCTCTAACATGCAGAAAACCAACACTAGG
The DNA here is from genome assembly GCA_949130495.1 of Sambucus nigra. NCBI lineage: Eukaryota > Viridiplantae > Streptophyta > Magnoliopsida > Dipsacales > Adoxaceae > Sambucus > Sambucus nigra. Next base: position 54,529,099 of record OX422214.1, read on the forward strand.
CATATAGGAATGGAACTTTTGTATAAAACTCCTAGTGTTCCATAACTATAATTTAACTTGTTTGTACCACATTGAACTCTATCTATATTTTCAAGATTTGAGTTGGGTTCCCATTAAATATAGTTGTGTTATTTAATAGACCTTAGTTCCATTCCTTTTGAGGTGATATATATCATCTCCCTAATAAGACCTTTAGTCAGAGGATCTGCTAAATTCTTGTTCGTTTTAATATATTCGACTGTAATTACTCCTTCCTGAAGTAATTTGCTTATAATTTGATGCCTTAGACTAATGTGTCTAGATTTTTCGTTGTAAGTTTTGTTTGAAACTTTATAAATTGTGGCTTGGTTATCACAACCTATCATAATAGAAGGAGATGGATTTTTCCATAAACGAATATCATACAACACATTTATAATCCATTCTGCCTCTTTACATGCATCTGCTAGGTCTACAAATTCAGATTGCATTATTGAATCTGACACACATGTTTGTTTCTTGGATCCCCAAGAGATAGCTGTTACTCCTAGTGTAAAGATTCAACTAGTAGTTGACTTGGATTTTGATTCAAGATTATTCCAACTTGAATCACTATATCCTTCTAAAACACTACACTAAAAACAGGAATCTGGTATGGTTTAAATATGTGCCAGATCAAATCTGGCACGATTTTGAACCGTGCCAGAATCAAGTGTTCCAAAATGGCCATTTTTTCTGGCACGACTCAAAAGTGTGCCAGATTTGGGCAAATAGGAACACTTCTGGCACACTTTTAAACCGTGCCAGAATTTGATATTTCTGGCACACTTTTGGCACAGTTTTTAACTGTGCCAGATTCAGTACAGTTTAAAATTTTTTTGGCACAACTCAAAACCATGCCAAAATATGATACACTTTTGCCACGGTTTTGAAGTGTGCCAAATTTTTTATAAAAAGGAAAAAAAAACTAATTATTTGAAAGCACGAAAATTCACATATTGAAAATATAGCTCATTTTTGATAAACTAATATATATACAAACTTCAAAATATTACAAGTCTTTAATAGTTCACAGGCCGAAAAAAATTGGGCAGAGTTTCCTCTATTTTCTAGACATTCCAAAACCTGCTAATACAAAACCTGCTTAACATAAAGCCCGCACGGCCATAAAATATAAAAAATAAACTTACAAAAGCCCGCACGGTAATAAAAGTTAACAATAAAACTACAAAAGCCAACACGGACATAACACAAAAAAATGGAATCATGAATAAACCCCTTATTGTAAACCATTGAGTTCTCTGTGTGTTCCACATGAATAAATGCCAACGACAAAATGTTATCCTGCAAAAGAAAAGGATACAAAAAAGATACGATATTAGTAACCCAGTAATTTACAAAAAAAACTTACTCAAACTAAAAAATTACATATAAGAGTGGAAATTATCGTAATATTCTCAAACCGGGTGACCCGGGACTATGCGATCAGTTCCTATAAGTTACATTGGTCCCGTGCGAGGTGTTCGTGCCTCTTACGGGTCCGTTTGGGGGCTGGTTTAGATTTTCACCCTTTAACGGCTTGTTTTTAAGTTTAAGTGTTGATTTTTGCAAATTATCGGCATATTCTCAAATCGGGAGACCCGGGACTACGTGGTCAGTTCGTATAAGTTACATTGGTCCCGTGCGAGGTGTTCGTACCTCTTACGGGGTCGTTTGGGGGATGGTTTGGGTTTTCACCCATTAACGGCTTATTTTTAAGTCGTAAGTGTTGATTTTTACAAATTATCATCATATTCTCAAACCGGGAGACCCGGGACTACGCGGTCAGTTCCTACAGATTACATTGATCCCGTGCAAGGTGTTCGTGCCTCTTATGGATCCGTTTGGGGGTTGATTTAGGTTTTCACCCTTTAACGGTTTGTTTTTAAGTCTAAGTGTTGATTTTTGCAAATTATCGTCATATTCTCAAACCGGGAGACTCAGGACTACGCGGTCAGTTCCGACAAGTTACATTGGTCCCGTGCAAGATGTACGTGCCTCTTACGGGTCTATTTGGGGACTGGTTTAGGTTTTCACCCAACGGATTATTTTTATGTCTAAGTGTTGATTTTTGCAAATTATCATCATATTCTCAAATCGGGAGACCTGTGACTACGCGGTCAGTTCCTACAAGTTACATTGGTCCCATGCGAGGTGTTCGTGCGTCTTACGCGTCTGTTTGGGGGCTGATTTAGGTTTTCATCCTTTAACAGCCTGTTTTTAAGTTTAAGTGTTGATTTTTGTAAATTATCGTCATATTCTCAAATCGGGAGATCTGAGACTACGTGGCCAGTTTCTACAAGTTACATTGGTCCCGTGCGAGGTGTCCGTGCCTCGTACGGGTCCGTTTGGGGGCTGATTTAGGTTTTCACGCTTTAATGGATTATTTTTAAGTCCAAGTGTTGATTTTTGCAAATTATCGTCATATTCTCAAACCATGAGACCCGGGACTATGCCGTCAGTTCCAATAAGTTACGTTGGTCTCGTGCGAGGTGTTCGTGCCTCTTACGGGGTCGTTTAGTGGTTGGTTTAGGTTTTCACCCTTTAACGGCCTGTTTTTAAGTCTAAGTGTTATTTTTGCAAATTATCATCATATTCTCAAATCGGGAGACCCGGGACTACGCGATCATTTCGTACAAGTTACATTGGTCACATGCGAGGTGTTCGTGCCTCTTACAGGATCGTTTGGGGCTGGTTTGGGTTTTCACCCTTTATTGTCTTGTTTTTAAGTCTAAGTGTTGATTTTTGCAAATTATCGTCGTATTCTCAAATGAGGAGACCCAGGACTACGCGGTCAGTTCCTACAAGTTACATTGGTCCCGTGCGAGGTGTTTGTGCCTCCAACGGGTCCGTTTGGCGGATGGTTTGGGTTTTCACCCTTTAACGGCTTGTTTTTAAGTCTAAGTGTTAATTTTTACAAATTATCATCGTATTCTCAAACCGGGAGACCCGAGACTATGCGGTCAGTTCCTACAAGTTACATTGGTCCCGTGCGAGATGTTCATGATGGGGACGTTTGGTGGTTGGTTTAGGTTTTCACCCTTTAACGGCCTGTTTTTAAGTCTAAGTCTTATTTTTGCAAATTATCATCATATTCTCAAATCGGGAGACCTGGGACTACGCGGCCAGTTCCTACAAGTTACATTGATCCCGTACAAGGTGTTCGTGCCTCTTACGGGTTCGTTTTGGGGGCTGGTTTAGGTTTTCACCCTTTAACGGCTTGTTTTTAAGTCTAAGTATTGGTTTTTGCAAATTATCGTCATATTCTCAAATCGGGAGACCCGAAACTACGCGGTCAGTTCTTACAAGTTACATTGGTCCCGTGCAAGGTGTTCGTGCCTCTCACGGGTCTGTTTGGGGGTTGGTTTAGGTTTTCACCCAACGGATTATTTTTAAGTCTAAGTGTTGATTCTTACAAATTATCATCATATTCTCAAACCGGGAGACCTGTGACTACGCGGTCAGTTCTTACAAGTTACATTGGTCCAGTGCGAGGTGTTTGTGCCTCTTACGGGTCTGTTTGGGGGATGATTTAGGTTTTCATCCTTTAACGGCCTGTTTTTAAGTTTAAGTGTTGATTTTTGTAAATTATCGTCATATTCTCAAATCGGGAGATCCGAGACTACGCGGTCAGTTCCTATAAGTTACATTAGTCCCGTGTGCGGTGTTCGTGCCTCTTATGGGTCCGTTTGGGGGCTGATTTAGGTTTTCACCCTTTAATGGATTGTTTTTAAGTCTAAGTGTTGAGTTTTAGAAATTACTGTCATATTCTCAAATCGAGAGACCCGGGACTATGCGGTCAGTTCCTACATGTTACATTGGTCCCATGCGAGGTGTTCGTGCCTCTTACGGGGTCGTTTAGTGGTTGGTTTAGGTTTTCACCCTTTAACGGCTTGTTTTTAAGTCCAAGTGTTATTTTTGTAAATTATCGTCATATTCTCAAACCGGGAGACCCGGGACTACGCGGTCATTTCATACAAGTTACATTGGTCCCGTGCGAGGTGTTTGTGCCTCTTACGGGGTCGTTTGGGGCTGGTTTGGGTTTTCACCCTTTAACGGCTTGTTTTTAAGTCTAAGTGTTGATTTTTGCAAATTATCGTCGTATTCTCAAATCGGGAGACCCAGGACTACGCGGTGAGTTCCTACAAGTTACATTGGTCCCGTGCGAGGTGTCCGTGCCTCCTACGGGTCCGTTTGGCGGCTGGTTTGAGTTTTCACCCTTTAACTACTTGTTTTTAAGTCTAAGTGTTGATTTTTACAAATTATCATAGTATTCTCAAGCCGGGAGACCTGGGACTATGTGGTCAGCTCCTACAAGTTATATTGGTCCCGTGCGAGGTGTTTTTGCCTTCTACGGGGACGTTTGGTGGCTGGTTTATGTTTTCACCCTTTAACGGCCTGTTTTTAAGTCTAAGTTTTATTTTTGCAAATTATCATCGTATTCTCAAAACGGGAGACCCGGGACTACGCGGCCAGTTCCTACAAGTTATATTGGTCCCGTCTAAGGTGTTCGTGCCTCTTACGGGGTCATTTGGGGCTGGTTTGGGTTTTCACCCTTTAACGGCTTGTTTTTAAGTCTAAGTGTTGATTTTTATAAATTATCATCGTATTCTCAAATCGGGAGACCCGCGACTACGCGGTCAGTTCCTACAAGTTACATTGGTCCCATGCGAGGTGTTCGTGCCTCCTACGGGGGTGTTTGGTGGCCGGTTTAGGTTTTCACCCTTTAACGGCCTGTTTTTAAGTTTAAGTGTTATTTTTGTAAATTATCATTATATTCTCAAACCAGGAGACCCGCGACTACGCGGTCAGTTCGTACAAGTTAGAATGGTTCCGTGCTAGGTGTCCGTGCCTCTTACGGGGCCGTTTGGGGGCTGGTTTGGGGTTTCACCTTCAAACAGCTTGGTTTTCACCCTAATTGTGTGATTTGTTAGGTCTCTATCATCGGCGTTTAATATTTATTATGTTTTAATTTTGATTTAAGTTTGTGAATCTTCTCCGTGATCTAAGAGAAAAGTTAATTGTCAAATCCAACCCACCCCACTCCCCACCCATATATATACATAAAACATTTAAAAAACGTTGGGGAAGCAGTGAGAGGGGAGGGGTAACTCAATGGGCATTAGCACCTGATAAGGAAACCGAGTGTAGATTAATGTTCTGCATCTTTTTACTTCATTTCTAAAATTCCAAAAGAGCTACAATAGGTACTTTATGAAGTTTGCAAAGCATCTTTAGTCACCTAGAAGAGGATTTTTTTGCAACACCTCTAATATTCCAAACTATAAGATTAATCATGGAGAAGAGATTGGAAAAAGTGTTTAATACCTCTAGTTGCAGATCTTGTGAATCTTCTCAAAATAGGATCTTTCATCTTGAATTGAACTTTATTTGTAGTAATTGGGACTCCTTTAGCACCTGACCCCTTAGATTCTGGTGATGGTGCTTTCAATGACTTTAATTTGCGATCCATTGTCTTAGCAAATACCTGAAGCTCTTCTATGAATGGGGAATTGATCTCATCTTCTACATCAGTGGCATATATAGTTTTGGCTGCTTGATGTCTTTCATAGTCTGAAATTGCTATTCCCCGGTGCTTAGCAGAAGTGTTGTATATATATATATATATATATATATATGTGTGTGTGTGTGTGTGTGTGTGTGTGTGTGTGTGTGTTATATAATAGCATATATATATATATATAAGGCTGTTATATGTATAACAGCATATATATTTAAGGTTGTTATATATATAACATCACACATATATGTGTTGCTAAATATGTGTGTGTGTGTCACAAAGTTTCATATAAATACATAGCCCTAAGGGCATGCGCACAGTAAGGGCATGAGCATAGATAGCTCTATCCGTCTCAATGAAACCCCTTTTCTTGCACTCCTCCGAATCAGACCCTGCTTCGATCCCAATGATGTTACTAATCCCAATGATAGCGTTACAAGTTGCCACAGACCCTCCTCTTTCAGCAGCCTCGGCCTCCTTAATCCAAGCTTCCCTGTCAATCCCCAAAGTAGTTCAACGTCTTAGTTTTGCACATTACAAACAAAAATAAATTTAAAAACAAATAAGTTTTAAGAACATACCATTGCGAGAGGTCGTACTCACAAAAGAAATTAAGCATGCTCACAATTGTACATAAATAAAAATGCCCGTGCCGGTGAAACTCTTGGGAATTAGATTGTGTTTCTAGCTTTTTAACGGCAGCATTGACATCCAACGGTTTCTAAGAACAATTGAGAAGCATTTCACCCCACTCACTCTCTACATTTTACGGCAAGACAACTTGCATTTTGGGCATCAAATTCCCCATGTGCTCCTGCACAACATGTTGCATATGCTATTCAGAGAGGACAAATTTCTCACTACATCGGCAACACATCTAACACTTCCACCCTTTCTTTATGGAAATGAAACCTACTTGAAGAGATAGGTTAGAAAACGATATTGTCTGTGCACATCACGTAGTCTGCTATTAAATTTTACATAGTGCACATGCTATAAATATATAAGCGTCTACAAGAATAGTGAAGAAGTTAAATACGAAATAGGTCAAAATAGTTTTCACTGTGTCCATTTTCAATGAAAAGAGGAAATATTGAAGTGTTCGTTTGGTCACAGTTTTGTTTCATATCTTGCATTCACCTTAATTCACCTTGATCAGATGTGGTGCAGGTCATACAAAATGCTACCTTATTGTAACAACTTTAGGGAATTTTCTTCTGTATTTTTCATTTTTATTTGCATGTATTCAAGTCTTTTAAGTGAAAAAGTTCCTGAAATGATTATTATTTGTTCACATTCTATACATACCTTATAGTCTTTATGCTTCTCAAAGATCATTTTCCACAAGTATGATCGGAACGGAGCAATACCAGTTCATGTTGCAGACTGCAACAGAGGAAGACAAAAATAGAGAGAAGAAAAAATCTATTAATATCAAAACACACACACACACACACACACACACACATGTTTGAAGTCATAAATCGAATACATTCAGTGGAAGAAGTATATATACCATTACAACGGTTACATTAGGATCCTTTGGCATAAGCATTTCTTCTCCTACAGGTCCAGTTATCTTCACTTCATAACCAACCTTCAAGTCACCTGAAATCCCCAACATTTTAAGTTGGATGGACACATCATATAAAGCCTTTTTTTTCTTTACTAACATGTGAAAGGAAAAGAATACCAGCAAGATGAGCAAAATTTGATTTTCAGAAAAATGTTTAGTAATCGTAATTACGTAAAGATAAGGTTGAATTCAATTAGAGGGTTATGCATTCTTACACAAGAACTTTGAGCACACTCCTTTAACGACTTCCCCCTGGTCATTGGTGTACACAAGCCTTTTTACACACAAAGAAACCTGTGAAACATCAAGTTTAGGCAATTTGAAAAATCAGTCAACCGATTCCATGATATTCAAATGAATTTTGATTTTGAGTGTTGATAATACCAAAGTTGCTTCTTCCTAAACAAAATTGATGGGTTATTTAGACTTTGGCCCTTATTGTTTTGAGTACTGTAACCCTGGTGCTCAAACATTTAAATAATATTGGGTTGGCACCTAAAGTGTCATAAATACTGAAAACATCATTAAGATTCTATAAAAAATTAATAACAGAGTATTGCTTCCCAAAACTATATTTTTCACAATATGCTAAACAAAATGATGGTCAAACACCAAAAAATCAAAAATTGAATTTTGAAATGCGGACAATAGAGTAAGTAGAACTTATAACCTCAAAATACAAAGGTGCTACCTTATAAAGATGCAATTGAAATAATTACCACACAAAGAAATTCCTGATAACTGATGATCAATTTAAATCGTCTAACAATAATTCTAGACAAACGCCCCATTTTGTTAGATGATATGGATTATTTTTAACATACGCACTCTATAAATTCATAATACAGTGAAAATAATGTCCAAAATAAAGCTACAATACCAAATATAAATTTTGAATTAAAAACTTACAGTTTTGGAATCCCCAAAGTCACCAAGGGCACTGCTAGCAATTGAGTACAACCTCAGCTTGTGAGGCTTCCTATTCTTTCCAATACCATCAAGAATTACCGCAATCCATTATTTTAATTCTTTGCTTTTAACCAAAGTGGATTTCAGTTATGTCTTTGAAATGAGCATAACAGTTATCATAACACATTTTTAGCATAAATGTTATCATAACCATTTATGAGTTTTATATATAGCACCAAAGTGGATTTTAGTTATGAGTTTATAAGAAATAGGAAGACAAACACTTATATACAGTACCAATCTATGAGTTTTATACATAGTACCAATTTACGAAAGATACAATACCATATAAGAAATAGGTAAACAATCATATACAATACCAATCTATAAGTTTTATATACAGTACCAATCTATGGGAACCCCCTCTGATTGTTGCGATAACCATACGCATCCCATTTTCGGACCTCTCAACCCTAGGATTTGGAAGGCGGTAAGAAAGATGGTTGTAGTTAGGGTTTGTAAAGAGGGGCATACGAGAGAGAGAGAGAGAGAGAGAGAGAGAGGGAAGAGCGTGCGAGAGGGAGAGGAAGAGGAAGCGGGAGCCCTGAAAGTGAGGGATGAGAGAGGGCGAGAGGCAAAAATCAATGTCAGGACTAAATTTTTTAGGTATTTTATATTTTAACAAGTGTACTCAATTTTGGCACACTTTAAAACAGTGCCAAATTTTGGCACTGTTTTAAAGGGTGCCAAAATGCTATTAAACCGTGCCAAAATCTGGCACAATTTTAAACTGTGCCAGATTTTTAATATCAGGGTGTGCCAAATTGTTGTTTTTGGTGTAGTGAAACAGATGGATATCCTACATAATGTAAGTCATAATCCAAATTCCTCTTCAGGTACCTAAGCACCCTAAAAATTGCATTACAATGCTCTTATCTGGATTACTTGTAAATCTACACAATACACTCACTGCATAAGCAATGTCTGGTCTAGTGCAATGCATGGCATACATTATACTCCCAATAATACTAGCATATTTAAGTTGGTCCATAACACGCCCAGGATTTTTCGTTAATTTGATACTAGGATCCACTAGTGTAGCAACTGGCTTAAGTTCAAAATGATTATATCTTTTAAGAACCTTTTCTATATAATGAGATTGAGATAACTCTAAAGAATTATCCTTTCTCACAATTTTGATTCCTAAAATCACATCAACTTCTCCAAAATCTTTCATATCAAATTTTGATGAAAGAAACCTTTTGGTTTCTTCAACATATTTGAGATTAGACCCAAATATTAACATGTCATCCACATATAAGAAAATAACAACACCAACACCATTTTCAAATTTACTATACATACATTTGTCGGCATCATTAACTTTATATCCATGGGATATAACAATATTATTAAACTTCCCATGTCATTGCATAAGAGCTTGTTTAAGACCATAAAGAGATTTAACCAGTTTACACACTTTCTTTTCTTGGTTAGGTAAAACAAACCCTTCGGGTTGTTCCATATAAATCTCTTCTTATAAATCACCATTTAAAAATGTAGTTTTACCATCCATTTGATGAATAACTAAATTATGAATAGAAGTAAGAGATATTAATATCCTAATGGAAGTGATTCGAGCAACAGGAGCATATGTATCAAAGTAATCAATTCCAAGTTTTTGCTTATAGCGCAACTAATCTTGCCTTAAATTTATTTATAGAACCGTTCGGATTTAATTTCCTTTTAAATATCCATTTGCACCCAATAGGTTTAGCTCGGGAAGATCGAAAATAACCCAAGTTTGATTTGACAAAATTGAGTTAATTTCATCATTGATTGCTTCTTTCCAAAAAACAGCATCCCTATATGTTACCGCTTTATGAAATGTAGTCGGCTCATCTTCTGTATTAAGAACAAATTTTGTTTTATTCTTAGTTTCATTTAAATCCCCTTCAACGAGATAAATAACAAAGTCGGGCCCAAATGTTTTTTCAGTTCTTTGTCTTTTCCTTCTTCACGGGTCAACGTCATTTGTTGGTTCTGAAGAAGATTTTTTTTGTGAATTTTCTTCTGAAGGTGAGGAGTCAACAGTCGGATTATTATTTTCTAAACATTGATTCAAAGTACTAAACTTTGTTAGATGTTCAAAGAATTACACATCTACTGACTCAATGATTTCTTGAGTTTAAAGATTTAAAAATCTATAAGTCGTACGGTTACTAGAGTATCCAATAAAAATACATTTGTAAATTTTAGGTCTTTTCGGTTCAGGTTTTCTTACATAAGATAGACATCACCAAACTTTAAGACGTCTAATATTAGGCTTATGATTAAACCATAGTTCGTATGGTGTAATATCCTTATTTTTCAATGGAACTCTATTTTAAATATAACATGTGGATAAAACCGCTTCTCTCCACATCAACAAAGGTAAACCAGAACTGATTAACATTGCATTTATCATTTCAACTAAAGTCCTATTTTTCCTTTTCGTCGTTCCATTTTGTTGTGGCGTATAAGGCGCGAAAACTTGATGGATTATCCCATGAGTATTACAAAATTGTATAAACTCACCCGGGTAATATTCACCACCCCTATCGGATCGTAGGACTTTAATTTTTCGGTTTTGTTGAGTTTCAACTTCTGCTTTAAAAATTAGAAATTTCTAAAAAACTTCATCTTTACTTTTAAGCGAATATGTATATGCATACTTAGAGTAATCATCAATGAAAGTTAAGAAATATTTATTTCCACCACGAGTCATATTACTCTTCATATCACATACATCACTATGAATAAGATCAAGCATTTCAAATGTCCTCTCAACAGATTTAAACGAATTTCGAGTTATCTTTGATTGAGCATAAATTTCACATTTAGAAAAGTTATCAAATTTACAATCCGAGAGTAGTCATATTTTTTATACTTTTATAATTCACATGACCTAATCTACTATGCCATAAAGAAATAGACTCAATCATATAAGAAGAATTAATATCATTGATTACATTAATTTTGATCATGACGTTACAAGAGTACCCTTTGACAATAAATTGGCCATTCTTAGATAAGACAAACTTATCAGACTCATACACAAGTTTGAAACCTCTCTTATTGAGAAGGTATCCAGATTTATAAGATTTTTACACATATCAGGTACATGAAGTACATCAATTAGAGTAAGAGTCTTTCCAGAAGTTAATTTCAATTCCACTGTGCCTTTCCCAACTACATTGGTGCGAAGATTATTTTCCATCTTCACTTCTTTTTCATCAATTTCTCGATATATTTTGAATGAAGAGCGGTATTTGCATATGTGGACCGTTGCGTCGATATCGAGCCACCATCCACTTTCATTATTAATTGAATTTGCTTCGCATAAAGTAGTAATAATGTCTTCAACATTGTTGGTTTCCTTCGACCCTTATTTTTCCTTAAACGCCTTCTTTTTAAGACGACATTCTCGAGAATAATGGCCCTATTTATCACAGAAGAAACATTTTCCCTTCTTTTTCTTATTTGCACCTTGGTTCTTGAATTTTGAATCATTCTTTGCGTTAAATTTTGAGTCTTTGGTAATCTTGGATTTTTTATCCTCAACCATATTGGCTTTTGAATGACCCTCACCTTGTTCATCCTTCTTTTCTCGAATACGAGTCTCATCTTCAATACGAAGGTGACGAAGAAGGGATTCCACAGTATAAGTCATTTTATCATGATTAGTTTTCTTCTTAAAGACATTCCAAGAGGATGGAAGTTTTGAAACAATCACCCCTACTTGAAATTCATATTGAAGATTAATTCCAACGGCTGTAAGGTCACCAACAATCTGTTGGAGTTCATGTGCTTGTGCAACGACGGATTTATCATTACTCATTCTAAAATTCATATAGTTTGAAATCAGAAACTTACGGTTGCTCGCTTCCTCATTTTGATTCTTTATCTCCAAAGCCTTTCATAATTCCTTTGTCGTCGGAATCATTCGATTAGCGCTATAACCAGTTTGAGATAAAGCATTGAGGATGTGTCCTCCACACTTAAATTCGTCTTCTTTCCCCTTCACAGATTTTTGCTATATTTCTTCGGTGTCTTCGGGTGTGGGCTCAGGAATTTGCTCAAGATTGTCATCTAGAATGTATGCTAGTTTTAGTGATGTGAGGAAGAACGTAACTTTCTCTTGCTAACAGGTGAAATTTACGCGATCAAAACGGTTGAGTCAGATTAAGTCTTGACTCATGACTTGGATAGATTGTGCCACTGTTCCTTCCATTTGAGTGGAATAATAAGAATAATTTTGCCTAAAACAGTTGGAGTTTAAGCTATGGAAAGAACGAAATATTTAATTTTATTTCTGCAAGGCACGTTCTGGGAACGCTGTCTTTTAGGCAAAATTTCTCCCAATCCAGTTGAGACAAAATCGCGAGTACACAATGGGTTTTATAGAATCTGCCTTGAGGATACAATGTAGTGTATGAACAGTTGTTTGATTCAAACAATGTACTTCTTGATCAAATTGAGAAGACTCTGAATTTGTAATATGATAATGCTAAAAGGTAGAGGACGAAGATAGGAGAAATTATCAATTTTCAATGTCCAAAACAAAGGCCTGAAACTCTTTTTATAGTCATTTTTGTGATTGTTCTTCAATAGTCCCAACTCTTCATGTAGCGACTCAGCAATCGTTGGATCGTGCCTGTTTGGAATAGCTTCGATGTAACGGTTCTGATTAGGCGTCCCATCGTTAGCGAATGGATATCCCTTACACGATATGCCACAAGTTTATCTAACGGTTCAAATCAAGTCATTTCGGATTTTAAACCCTTTGATCGGATCGTTTAATCACAACCGTTGATCTGTTTTACCTTGTCAAAACTTTAAGCTCCCACGTGTGACGTACCAAGTGCACGTCAAAGCGTGCAATGCGCCCTAAGTCTCCCAATTGCACTTTCGCGCACCGCATGTCGCGATTGGTGGTGCTTAAGCACCATCACGATGTGTGGGATCATTGCCCCTTATTTTACTTGTCAACTAGAAATTTAGTTGTACTTTAGTTGATATACCACCACTTTTTGAGGTACTCTTCCAATGTGGGACAATATAGGATTTTGAGCACTCCCATATCTATCACACCCATTTGCGCATGTTTCTTCCTTCTAAAAAATAAAACCAAAACTATGTTTAAAATAAAACACCAATTAATATAATAAAACATTAACAACTAATGTTTAAAACAAAACATCAATTAATATAATTAATATATTATATTATATTGAAATTTATCCAACAGATATATTTGAAGTTATTGTATAAACATTTTAAAATCATGGGTTTGTTGTTCAAAGATCTATTTTTAGCACCCTTAATGGTTTTGAATGGGAGGAGATGTAACAAATTTATAACTAATCAACAGGAGGAGATGTGCAAGCAAATTTTTGGATGACCAAAAGAAGACAATTCTTCATCTTCAAGAAATACATTTCTTCATATTTAATTAACCTAATTCGAGAAAAAAAGAAAGAATAATTTATTATTCCAAAAGAGTAAAACAACCCTAAAGTGTACGTAATAAAAATATTTTACGAAGTTTAGAACCCACCAATTATATGTTGATTATGCCTTTTGTACAAGTAAATAAATACACTCATTTCTGTTTTGTCATATCGTGCTATCAATTTTACAGAAAAAACCCAAACTGATGCCTGTAATGGAAGAGGATATTTAAAATATTTTCTAGGAGTTTATAAGGATAGTTACTCCAAGTAGGCCTGTCAATGGATCGAATTTTATCCTAATTCGAATCCGAATCCAATTCATTCAAGCGGATATGGATCATGTCTAAAATCCGATAATCTGATTATCCGATTACCCGTTTATTAAATGGAGCGGATTTGGATTCATATACTCCGATCCGTTAATAATCCGATTCCATTAATATATATATATATATATATATATATATATATATATATATATATATATATATATATATATATAATATGTATAATTAATGTATATTCTATTTAATAATATTTTAAATATATATTATAATAGTTCTTTATTTCATTATCTGTTTTTTGGAACATTTGCAAAATAAATTTATGAAATACGAGTTGAAAATAAAATGTTGCAAATCAAGTTTAACATAAACGAATAATCGGATAATCGAATCCGTTTAATATAAACACACATGGATTTGTGAAAATCTGTTACTAAAGCCGTTTAATAAAATTAAACTATTTAAGTAACTCCAAATAGTTTTTTGAAGAAACTCTTTTCTTAAAAACCAAAACTATTTGAACACAAGATGTGTTTAATAAAAGTATGTACGAGATCTGTTCAAGATTTGATTAACATGTTAAATAAAGCAGTTTAAAAATTTTAAACTCAGCACAACCAATAATGAGATAAGGAGATGTAGAAAGATTAAGAACAAGATTTTTTACGTGGTAAAACTCACCCAATTGAGGAAACATCCATGACTCCCTGTACGGAGTAAACAAAAAAAAATTGGTTTGAAGTGGTTTTGACGAATTAAGGTTAGGGTTAGGGTTTCTAACTCTTTCTCTCTCTTCTGGTTTCTCTCTTCTCTCTCTTTTCTCTCTTCTCTCTCTACTCTCTCTTTTTTCTCTCAAAAGGACGAAATGGCAAAAATCTCAGAAGGCTGAGTGAAGGGGTCCTTTTATAGGAGGCTGAGAAGATTCGAGAAAAAGGTTCAAAATCAAGGGTTCAGATTGAGTCAAGGTTGATTGACTTTGATCCAAGGGTTTACGATATGCGATGATTAAAACTCACCTGATTGGCTCATCTGGGGTTCACAGGGATTATGAAAGGGCGCATGCAGATCGTTGATAAAAACGATCCAAGGGTTGTAAAAAATCGATGTATTACTCTCTTTAAAGAAACACAAAATCCACCAATCAGAAGACAACAAATGTTGGCCAATTAGAAGGGATCAAACGTGTGTCTAAAAATAATTAAAAACACACCTTGAAGTCTCTGCCGCTTTCGTATTCTACCCAAGGTAACTTTAAGCCAATATACTTAATAATACTAAATTGCAGATTGACCCCAAAACTTTTAAAAACAAGTTTTAATTAATAAAAACTTATTTTAAAATGTTTATAAAATCCTAAAAAAAAATTTAAAAAGCAATATTAGGGATTTAAACACACTCAACATATGTACACACACTTATATGCAATATGAGATGTATGAGATCAAATATAATGTGTGTGAGTGTTGGTAAAATGGTCTAGATCACTTCAATCAAGAAAGATGAAATAGCAATGCAAGCTCTGGGGTTCTTTGGATTCTAGGATAGACACAATTTTGTCTCATATTTCCAAACTAGATGAACACTTATACAATATGGACTCAAGTGAGTCAAGAGTATAAGGTGCTTCAATATCCCCCTTTGTAAATATGAGACAAAATCTCCTTTGAGTCATCTAGAACTCGTAGGGCTACAAGGAAAAAAGGAAACCTATTCCTAAAAAATTCTATCTACCCATTTCCTAAAAAGCAAAAGTACATAACTCAACTATTTACAATTGAATACCCTATTACAACTGTTGAGAATAACTGTACAGAAACCTGCAATGAATCACTAAGATCAAGTTGTTTCGCATATGTAAAATTCATTAGAGACTCAAATTTCTCCCCCATTTTGTCTCAAATAGACAAAGGGAAAAAATAGAGAGATCAAAGAGATTAATTAGCACACACCATACCAATAGATTTACGTAAAGAAATAAATCGATTGTAATCTAAAGGTTTGGTAAACATATCTGCGAGTTGCAAATCAGTAGGAAGATAATTGATTTCTAATTCCTTAGTGTCAACTAATTCGCGTATAAAGTGATGTCTTATTTTTATGTGTTTTGTTCGCGAGTGTTGAACAGGATTTTTAGAGATATTGATCGCACTTTGATTATCACAATATAGATGCAATTGTTTTTCTTAAATACCATAATCACTTAGCATTTGTTTAAGCCAAAGTGATTGAGCACAACAGCTTCCAGCGGCTATGTATTCAGATTCAGCTGTTGAGAGTGATGTGCAGTTTTGTTTCTTACTACCCCATCCTACTAAGTTATTACCTATATAATAACATGCTCCTGATGTGCTTTTACTACCATCAGTACTCCCAGCCCAGTCAGCATTAGTGTACCCAATTATAGTGCTTGGTGTGTCACTAGTATACCAAAGTCCTAGATTGAGAGTGTCTTTTACATAATTAATGATTCTTTTAACAGAAGATAGATGGCTCTCTTTAGGGTTATTTTGATAATGAGCACATACACACACAACATACATTATATCAGGACGTGAGGAAGTAAGGTATAGCAAGGTTCCTATCATACTACGATATAGAGTTGGATCTATGGATTTTCCAGTTTCGTCTTTAGATAGTTTTACCGTAGTACTCAGGGGTGTTTTACCATCTTTATCACTATCAAGGCCAAATTTCTTTACTATATCTAAAGCGTACTTAGATTGCGAGACAAGTAATCCTTCTGAATTTTGTTTGACTTGAAGACCTAAGAAAAATTGCAACTCCCCCATAAGAGACATTTGAAACTCTTCATGCATAATCTCAGAGAATGATTTTACTTCTGAGGGAGAAGTTGATCCAAAGATAATATCGTCAACATAAACTTGAGCAATAATGATGTGTTTGCCAAAATGTTTGACAAAAAGGGTTTGATCATTTCCACCTCGCTTAAAACCTTTATCTAAGAGGAAGCTGGAAAGATGCTCATACCAGGCTCTAGGCGCTTGTTTAAGGCCATACAAAGCCTTTTTAAGATGAAATACATAATTTGGATATTAAGGGTCAATGGACCCTTTTGGTTGTTCTACATAGGTCTCTTTAGTCAATATTCCATTAAGGAATGCAGATTTGACATCCATTTGGTAGAGTGTAAAATGCAAGTAGCAGGCTATGGCAAAGAGAAGATGAACAGATTCTAAACGAGTAACAGGAGCAAAGGTCTTGTTAAAATATATTCCTTCACTTTGAGAGTATCCTTGAGCAACTAATCTAGCTTTGTTTCTAATGATTATCCCACTTTCATCAAACTTATTTTTAAAAATCCAATGTGTGCCAATAACCTTTTTGTGATCAGGCTTAGGTATAATATACCAAACATCATGAATGACAAATTGAAGAAGTTCTTCCTGCATAGCAGAAATCTAGTGAGAGTCATTCAATGCCTCATTTACATTCTTTAGTTCCACTAGGGAAACAAAACATGCATAATGTGCATAGTTTCTTAATTGAGATCTTGTACGCATCGGCTCACTAGGATTACCAACAACGTTATTCATGGGATGGTCTTTAGAAACCCAGTTAGGTACTTCAGGTATCCCAATTGGTAATGAATCATCTATTTCAGGAGAGTCACTTTCTAAAATGTTTGTAGGCTCCTCCTCAATAGTTGATTCACCAGTCTTACTCTCTACAGTAGTGTCACTCACAATTACATTTATGGGTTCCATTAAGGTTTTAGTGCGAAGATTATAAACACGGTAGGCTTTACTATTAGGTGAGTAACCTAGAAAAATAGCTTTATCTCCCCGGCTCTCAAATTTGGACAAGTGTTCCCTATCTTTGCATACATAACAAGTACTACCAAATGTTCTAAGGTACTTAAGATTGGGCTTTTTCTTATACCAAAGTTCGTAAGGGGTTTGTTTGGAATTCTTTCTAAGATAGACCCTATTGATAATGTGACACGCAGTACGAATAGATTCTACCCAAAAATATTTAGGCAAATTCTGAGCATGTAACATAACACGTGCCATCTCTTGAAGGATACGATTCTTTCTCTCGACGATTCCATTTTGTTAAGGAGTCTTAGGAGCACTAAACTCGTGTTTGTAACCATTATAGTCACAGTACTCTATAACACCAGCGTCTTTGAATTCTCCACCTCTATCACTACAAATTCTATTTACTTGAGTGTCCTTCTCATTTTCAATCCGAAGAAGTATTTTTAAGAAAGTTTGAAAAGTTTCGGACTTATGTTTTAAGAAGGCTACCCAGGTAAATCTAGTGAAGTCATCAACCATAACAAGAATGTAACTGTGTCCACAGAGACTAACAGTTTGGGAGGGACCCATTAGGTCTATATGGATGAGCTCCAAGGGATTAGAGGTAAGTATATCTTTAACTTTCTTATGAGGTGCTTTAACAATTTTTCCTTCTTGGAACGAACCACAGACAATGTTAGAAATGGGTTTGATTTTTGGAACTCCTCTAACTATTTCTTGAGATGTCAGTCTACTAAGATTATCATAATTTATGTGACCCATTCTGTCATGCCATATCTCGTTGTCATCCATTCTGACAACATTACATATTTTAGAATTGTTCATGACAGTATAACAATTGTCAGGAGTTCTGACTCCTGTAATTATGCATTTACCTTTTTCATTTAAAATTTTGCAATTGTTCTTTGAAAAGGTAATAGTATGATCTGAGTCACAAAATTACGAGATACTAAGTAGATTGGCCTTAAGACCTTTAACTAGAAGAACATTTTCAAGAATAGTAAGTCCATCTTCTTGGAGAGTTCATTTGCTTATGATTTGAGATGATACTCCATCACGAAAAATAACTTTTCGACCAGCAAAGTTGGTTTTGTTCAAAAGTTTTGTATCATCCCCAGTCATGTGCTTAGAACATCCAGAGTCTAAATACCAACCAGATGATGTGTGTTCAGCTTTTAAAGCAGTAATAACTATGTTACACTTCATCTGAGGTAATATATCATCTTTTCTAACCCAAATTGCTCTAGTTTTCATTTTGCGCTTATTAGCTCTCAATTGATAAAATTTGCGAGCATTCCATTTTTGTTGAAAAATGTTTTGCGCATGATTTTGAGTTTTATGAAATACATGAGCATTTGGTTTAGGAAAGTGTTTAGAAATCCTTCTAAGGAATGTTCTTTTAGGTTTGGTCTTTCTCTTCTTATAATTAGAGTTTTTGTCTGGTTGTCTAGGAAGTACATAATTATTGCGGCTCCTCCTAGAATAGTTAAAATTTTGTTAGATAGGAGGATTACAGACAGGTTTAACTAGTCTTCTAGCATAGCAACCATCAAAAGAGTGACCGTATATATCGCAGTAGGAGCAATAAAGATTGATCAAAATTGGGGTCTCCTTGGGAAAGTCCCTAAACAACATAGGTTTTAAGGAATTTTAAGGTTGAACTCTATTCCTAGGTAGGACAGTCTTGAATGTAGACTCACTCTTTCTAATAAAGGGGCAGACGTATTTAGCCTTAGGTGAACTTTCATGTTAAGAGCAACTTGATTCCCCAATGTTAAAATTTTGATGTTTTGAGTCAAACTCAGTTTTTAAAGAATGAAAGTCTGGGCAGGTTTCAATAGGTCTTTTACCTCCTGACACAAACTTGATAGGTTCAAAAGATTTTATTTGTGTCTTCAAATTGGGGCAAAACCCTATTCCTGTTCGATCATCAGAATTGGTTTTAGATTCAGCAACAAATACATCAAAACAATTTGAGTTATTTTAAAATTTTGTAAATTTTTTAAAAACAGTTGCTGTCTTTTCTTTAGTTTGTTCCAATTCTAACGATGTCCCTTTGTATTTTTTCTCTAGAGTTTCATTTGTTTCAGTCAAAATTCTGAGTTTTTGATCAAACATTTTAATTTCACTTTCATGAGTTAAACATTGGGTAGTATACTCTTCAGCATTCAGTTTGACCATCAGGCTTAGATCTTCTAGCTTCTTGGTATCTTTCACAATCTTTTCTAGTCTATTTCTTTTCTTGAGAGTTTTAGCATAGAGTGTGTAAATATTTGGGAGATCTTCATTATCCGAGTCACTAAGTGAAGTGTGTGAAGTGTGTGAAGTGACCCCTAAGGCTTCATTTCTTGGACTCACACACCCATTGACATCGTCATTATCGCTTTCCATTTGACTCACACACCCCAAGGTAGAAATAACAATGTTCTCAGTAATTAAAGCATCTAATCTAATAACAGCATGATTCAAAACAACAGAAGTAGAGTTATTAGATTCATCCTCACTAACAAACACAAGCATATCATCATTATAGATAATCTTGGCAAAGAAAGACATGCAAGGGTCAAAAACATTAGATGACTCAGGTTCCTCATTTTTAGAGTCACTTGAATCATCCCATGTCTTGCAAATGTTGGCTCTAGTGTGTTTGTTTTGAGTGTTCAAGTTAACTCTACAGTCTTGTGCAATGTGTCCTAGTTTACCACATCTAAAGCATTCAGTCTTCTTAAGGTCTCTGTTAGGTTTAGTGTGAGAATCCTTGTGATATTTATCATGACTTTTCTCATGAGGTTTATGATTAGAGTGAGTTGGATAATTGGACTTGCCTTGTTTGTTTGCCATATTGTTTCTAAACTTAATGATTTTCTTAAACTGTTTTGACATTAAGGCAATCTTATTGTCCAAACTCTCTATATCGCATTCCTCATCAGAGTCATCATTAGGGATGTTAAACTCAGGTTTAATCAACTTAGAAGAAAAGCTCAGATTGGAACTAGTCTGTTTCCTATGGGACTGGGTCAATTGTTTCTTAAATTCTAGTTCCATTTCCACAGTTCTTAATTTACTACTGAGTAATTCAGGAGTGAGATTTATGTCACACATTTCCTCAATAGCATATCTTTTATTGTCAAATTTCTGTGGTAATGATCTCAGAATTTTAGATACAATTTCATGTATGTCATATGTTATCCCATTAGCATGCAGTTTTGTCACAATATCAGTCAAGTTCATGTAGAAGTCATCAAATTACTCAGACTCAGACATAATTAAAGAGGTATATTGTTGAATGAGCATTTGAGTTTTAGCAGCCTTAACTTTAGTGTCACCTTCATGAGCGGTAACCAAAGTGTCCCAAGCTTCCTTAGAAGTGGTACAGGATGAGATTCTTTTGAAATCATGTTCATTTATAGACATAAATATGGCATTCTTTCCTTTGTTATTGTTGCGAGAAACTTGTTTCTCTTCTTGTGTGAACTCACTTAATACTTTCTTAACCCTCTCATTACTTCCTTCAGTGGCTGGTTTAGTAGGAAAAATGTATCCATTTTCAACAATGTCCCAGACATCATCTCCCAGAGTTCCTTGAATGAAAGCAATCATCCTTACTTTCCAGTAAGCAAAATTGGTTCCATAAAAGATAGGAGGTCTGGTCAAGTTACCAAATCTTTCATTTTTCTCGTCCATATTTGATTTTTAGAAAACAATTTCAGAAACACAGGATCTCTTTAAAAGAAGTTTACAAAGCTCTGATACCAATTGAAAATCTGTTACTAAAGCCTTTTAATAAAATTAAACTATTTAAGTAACTCCGAACAGTTTTTTGAAGAAACTATTTTCTTAAAAACCAAAACTATTTGAACACAAGATGTGTTTAATAAAAGTATGTACGAGATCTGTTCATGATTTGATTAACAGGTTAAATAAAGAAGTTTAAAAATTTTAAACTCAGCATAACCAAGAATGAGGTGAGGAGATGTAGAAAGATTAAGAACAAGATTTTTTACGTGGTAAAACCTCACCCAACTGAGGAAACATCCACGACTCCCTCTATGGAGTAAACAAAAAAAAATTGGTTTGAAGTGGTTTTGACGAATTAGGGTTAGGGTTAGGGTTAGGGTTTCTAACTCTTTCTCTCTCAAAAGGACGAAATGGCAAAAATCTCAGAAGGCTGAGTGAAGGGGTCCTTTTATAGGAGGCTGAGAAGATTCGAGAATAAGGTTCAAAATTAAGGGTTCAGATTGAGTCAAGGTTGATTGACTTTGATCCATAGGTTTACGATATGCGGTGATTAAAACTCACCTGGTTGGCTCATATGGGGTTCACAGGGATTATAAAAGGGCACATACAGATCGTTGATAAAACGATCCAAGGGTTGTAAACAATCGTTGTATTACTCGCTTTAAAGAAACACAAAATCCACCAATCAGAAGACAACAAATGTGGGCCAATTAGAAGGGATCAAACGCGCGGCTAAAAATAATTAAAAACACGCCCTGAAGTCTCTGCCGCTTTCGTATTCTATCCAAGGTAACTTTAAGCCAATATACTTAACAATACTAAATTGCAGATTGACCCCAAAACTTTTAAAAACAAGTTTTAATTAATAAAAACTTATTTTAAAATGTTTATAAAATCCTAAAAAAAAATTTAAAAAGCAATATTAGGGATTTAAACACACTCAACATATGTACACACACTTATATGCAATATGAGATGTATGAGATCAAATCTAATGCGTGTGAGTGTTGGTAAAATGGTCTAGATCACTTCGATCAAGAAAGATGAAATAGCAATGCAAGCTCTGGGATTCTTTGGATTCTAGGATAGACACAATTTTGTCTCATATTTCCAAACTAGATGAACACTTATACAATATGGACTCAAGTGAGTCAAGAGTATAAGGTGCTTCAATTTGGATTTTCCTGATCCGATCCAATTAATAAATGGATCAAATCCGAATTCGTTTAACATAAACGGATATGAATTTTGATTTGCATGATTCGGTCCGAATCCGATCCGTTTACAGGCCTAACTCCGAGGGCCTTTTATCGACAAGACATCCAAATTGGTTAGACGCATCATTGAAGCTAATGAAAGTGAAAGGATTTATCATATATTAAAGTTGATTGTATAGAACACTTGACCTTGGGCATATTCTAAACAAGCCCAAATATTTCAAGAAAGTGGGAGAGGATTGATGTTGTCCCCATCTCTATTTATTTATCTTCTTTTAATTTATTTATTTCCTTTTTAGCTGTTTAAAGAATTTAAAATTATGTAGGCAACTCTTGCATCAAAACTTGGAGAAGTATTATTTAATCGACATAAACTCCATAAAAAAAATAGAATCTTAATTTAAATCAATTCATTGAAACACTAAATAGAACATATTTAAGTTAATGACATAATTTTTCTTATCAATAAATGATTACATATTAAAACCACCTACACATTTTGTAGCTAATAATAAGTGGTTTTAATTTTTTTGCAAATAATATGGGTGGTGGCTATTGATTGCTTACTTATATTGAAGTCTAGTTAAATTCGACTAGGGGTGTGGATCGGTTCGAAACCGACCTATTTGGATCAAACCGAATCCAATCCAATTAAAATCGGTTTTTATATTTTGCAATCCAATCCAAACTGATATTGAGTTATAATCCAATCCAATCCAATCCAATCCAATTGTAATTGGATTGGATCGGGTTTTTTTAATTGGTTTCGATTATCTGATTTGGGTCCCATTTTTTCGTAGTTGGATTGGATTTGGATCCAATCCAATCCAATTAACTGAGCCAATTGGATCCAATCCAATCCAATCCATTGCATTGTTGATAAATTGTAATTCCAGTTAATAAATAATAAAAAAATAAACCAGAATTTAATAAATAATAAACTTGATTTTTTTAAACCAGATAATAAATAATAAACCAGAATTTAATACAAATACATTAAACCAAAGAAAAGAACCAAATACAAATTAACCTTCTCACATAATCTTCCCATTACAGCATTTAAATTAGTACAAATTACAATAGACACTTCATACAAGCCTTCACATAATCCAACCAAAACTTGCTTGTTAACCCAAATATTATAGTAGGCCAAAAGTTTAAATTACTACAAAAAAAACACATGACATTCAACTTCCCAAAATCTGCAGAAAAAAGCCTTCACATAATCTTCCCAAAACTTCCAAGATCCAAGCTTGTACCCAAATATTAGTAGGCTGCCTCTACTCCTATAAAGCATTCAAACAAAAAATTGGCATTAGTAATTGAATAGTAATGGAAAAATAGAAACTTTAAAAAATAAAAATATTACCTGATTCCAATTAGTACTAAAAGCCGACTCCCGTAACTGTCGAGGTGGACGAACCCAAAATCTCTACAACAAATTAAACAATGACTTGTCATCAAACAAAATAATTAAGATAAATTGACCTTAAACAAACAGAATAAGCATTAATTAAATTATTACCTGATTCAACGTCCACAATTTCATCCATTGATGCACGAAGATCAATTTGAGGCTTTGTACGTATCCAATTTTGTGCGCAAATGAGGGCCTCCACGGTCTTTGGAGACAAAGAACTCCGAAATGGATCAAGAATTCTACCACCGGTACTAAATGCAGATTCAGAAGCTACCGTAGAGACGGGAATAGCTAAAAGATCTCGTGCAATTAAAGATAAAATCTTATACTTGGGTGAGTTAGTATTCCACCAAACCAATATATCAAACTCCAAATCAGTGGGGTCCTCGCATGACTCCATTAAGTATCGGTCCACCTCTGTTTTGCATTCTTTCTCATTTGTCTCTTTTAACAACTTCATAAAACCCGCATTAAATAATGCATCAACATCAACTTCGGCACTATCAACCTCAATCTCATTGGCTATTTGTTGTGAATTGCGATTTTGTACGGGTTTACTAGAGTAAAGCAATATGTATTGATCGTACAAGTCGTCCAAACTCTTTCTCACCTTACTTGTTAACTCACTAACCTTATCTTCCCCAAACAAGGCACTCAAACAATAAACCAAAAATCTTTCCTTATGCCGTGGATCTAGTAAGGCAGCAATAAACAACATCGGGTTAATCACTGACAAAGAACCCCAATATTTGTCATATTTTCTGCCCATATTCTCACCCATTTTCTTCAAAAAAGGATCTCTACTATTAGCCCATGACCTTATTTGAGTGCGAATCAAACTCAATTGTCTTAAGAAAGAATTAGAAGTAGAAGACGATGATCCAGAAAACTTAAGTGTTGCATCATAAAACGTTTTCAAAAATTTAATGAATAAGCGAGCATGTTCCCAATCTTCAAAATCTGGAGCACCTCTCTCACTAGATAAGCAAAACTCACGACGGTATTGTGAATCATCTACCTCTAACCGTTTAAATGCTTTTTGAAATTTTCCAGCCGCCTCTAACATCAAATAAGTCGAATTCCATCTTGTGGGAACGTCTAAGCAAACAAGTTTTTTCGATGATATCCTTTCCCTTTCACAACAAGCCTTAAACTTATCTAACCTCGATGGGGAAGCCCTAACATATCTCACCACATTACGAATTCTATTAATAGAGACATGATATTCCTTCAAACCATCGGTGACAACTAGATTCAAAATATGTGCACAACACCTCATGTGCATAAACTCACCCCCCAAAATTGCCCCACCCCAATTGTTAACTTTGTCAGACAAGTACGCAACAGCTACATCATTGGAACTAGCATTATCAACCGTTACCGTAAAAACCTTCTCAATGTCCCACCCCAATAGACACTTCTCCAAATGTTGGCCAATTGTTTCACCTTTGTGATTTGGCACTAAGCAAAAATTTAGAATTTTTTTGTTATAGTTCCAATTGCTATCTATATAGTGAGCTGTCAAACACATGTAATTAAGATTTTGCAAAGATGTCCACATGTCCGTGGTAAGACAAACTCGCTGCCCCGATTTCTTGAAATAATTCCTCAACATATCCCTCTCATTTACGTAAATTTTCAAGCAATCTCTAGCTATGGTGGTGCGACACGGGATTGGAAATCTAGGCTCAAATACATTAAGTACATTTCTAAACCCTTCATTCTCAATAAATTTAAAAGACAATTCATCTATAATAAACATTCTAGTAATTGCATCCCTACATCGATCAACACTATAAGATGTAGCCACAAGAGTTGATCCACCCCCTCTCCACTTTTTTTTGGTTGAAAGGCCAAGGTCTTTTGTTTTTTTGGTTCCCTATTAGGATAAGTGGGGCATGCATGAGTTAAATGGATCAACAAATTAGATGTTCCATTCTTTTTACTATCACAAGCATATTGTTTGGAACAATAATTACAAGTTGCATGGAATCCATCGAGTGATTTTGTAAAATGATCCCACGCGATTGAGGTGGGACGAGTAGGTTTTCTTTTACCTTTAACAGTTGCTTCTTGTTGACTCGGTGTTGAACTAGGTTGTTAAGATGCATCTTGTTAATCCACTTGATCACTATTTGAAGCATTGAGATCAGGCGGATGATCATTTGAAGGTATTCCATTAATTTCCTTGCTAGGATCATCATCCATCTAAAAGTAAAAAGAACTAATTAAAAACACATATAATTAATCATAATATAATCTGAAAATATATATAAAAATGAATCAAACCATTTACATTCCAATTTACCTGACACGATGCGCCTGAAGATTGAGCCGTGATTACTCTTTAATTTAAAAATATGGAAGCAGTTAACAATGAAAATCCCTACAAATGTTAAAAATCAAACCATTAATTGTTAACAATTCAATAACTGTTAAAAATTCATTAACTGTTATCCATATATAAAAATTCATTAACAGATCTGTTATCCATACATACAGAAATTAAGTAATGGGCGCTACAGATCGGCGCTACAAAAATTCATTAACTGTTATCCATATATAAAAATTCATTAACAAAACTGTTATCCATAATTTCTGTATGTATGTATATATATATATATATATATATATATATATATATATATATATATATAGAGAGAGAGAGAGAGAGAGAGAGAGAAATTACCGCCGTAAGGGGGGAGAGGAGAAGATCGGATCAGCGTGGGAGAAATCGGATCAGAGTGCCGTCGCCATGACTGCCGTCGCCATGAGAGGAAATGAGAGTGAAGGGAAAGAAAGTGAAAGAAGGGAAGGAAATGATCAGCCAGCCGCCGTAGGGTAAATTGAGAATGGGTGGGTATGTTTTTTTTAAAAGCAATATATATAATAATGGGTATTAAATCGGGTGGGTATTGGCCCAATACTATTGGGAATGGGTATTTTTTATACACAATTATTTTAATTGGATCGGTTCGGTTTTCTAATCGGTTTTGCATCCAATAACCGAAACCGATCCAATTAAATCGGTTTTTGAAAATTGAAATCCAATCCAATCCAATTGAGGTCGGTTTTGTAGTTGGATTGGATTGGATTGGATCGGTCGGTTTAATCAGTTTGGTTTGGAGTTTGCACACCCCTAAATTCGACTAGTAGGCGGCTATAACATTCGTCAACAGTGCCAACACAAGCAGTCAACGAACCAGTTAATCCTTTGGCCAATTGTTGATGAACTATAAAATCCTCACCTCATTGAAGCCTTGTACTCATTGACTTTCAAATATTTAGAAAAAAGAATTCTCTTTACAAATTTACAAAATTGATCAAAATGTTATCATACATTTTTTTGGCCTAAAATATTTTGTGGTTTCCGCTATGACCCCATTTTCTAAGGGGGGTAAAAATTTATGACCCCATTTTCTAAGGGGGGTAAAAATTTATGACCCCATTACTATAAAGTTGTCAGTAAATTCAATTTTATAAATTTGGCCAATGTCCAAAGGGGTACTTCTCTATTTAGCTAAAATAAAGAGGGAGACAATAAAAAATTGCTCGAGTGCTTATAACACTTATTGAAGTTGCAATGACAATTATGTGCTATGAGATTCCTACATTTTTATGATGGCAACTAAGTTTTCCCCCAAAATAGAAACTTTCAAGTTCAAAAATATTGAAAATGCAAGAATCTCAATTCAAAAGGACGAGTATGAAGAAAAACTTTGGGGCACATCACATGACAACATCAATATCATGACATTTCATTTATTATAGAAATTACACTCGGAGATGCAAAAGTTCAATTGTTACATCCGCAATAAACTGAAACGTAAGAGTGACAACAAGAGCCACTAGTGAAGTTGTTTAAGCGTATTTTTCTGCAATCTCTACAAGGCATTTGCACAGTTGGTCTGGCTTTGAAAACATGGGCATATGGTCTGCACCTTCAACCTCCTTCACCTCAGCCACCGGGTTGTTTTCGATCATCCAACGCTGGAATTCGGGTGGGATTGTTTTGTCCTCGGTGGCAACTACGTAAACCCGCGTCACCGATCCGAATCCTTTCTCCGTGAAATTCTCTAACTTCACCAAATCTTCTATAAATAAAGACCCTGGCCTCACCAATAGTGTGCCTAGTGTGTGATCCTGTAAATATAGATTTACACATTATTCAGAAAAATATAATCTTTTTCCTCATATGAGCGAGAGAGAGGGGTGGGGGCTTCACGTACCTCAACAGGGGAGAGGTGGTAGAGGGTGGAGGAAATGAACTCTGGGCCAACAAGCAATGCTGTTACAGGAGGCTCACCATATTGGGAAAATTGAGTGTCCTTCCATGCATCTAATGGAGTTCCCCCGGAATACTATTCATCAATTAGACAAATAAAGTATCATGGTCATAGAACTCAAACAAAAGTATTATAGTCTAAATGTCCCAAATTTTGATTGTTGCCATTTTTAAAATATTTCACAATCACAATGACTTCTCCTCCTCCTCAATGATATATGCATAATTTTTTAAAGCACTGACGAAAATCAAAGAAAATTAGGCCATGAATGAAGGATATATAGAGGTTAAATGAAAAAAGAGTAAATATAGATTAACTCGACTCATTTTTTTCCACTCAGTAACATATCAAAACTATGGTTCTCAACTTCTCACTATTATTTACAATAGAGGTACTAAAAATGAGTTAGGTCGACTTATAGTCAAATAACAGTGAGTGATGCAAAAGTTAAGTTGACTGGTTGTCAACTATTCTATCGGCAATGAGGCTAAAGGGTAAAATTGCGAAAAGATGAAAAAACGACGAACCCAAAATAATGGACAATAATAATACCTTCTCCAACACAAAGGAAGGTGGGTGGGCTGTATCAGGCATAATAGCATTCAAGAAAACAGCAACAGAGATCTTGTTAGGGTACTTGTCCATGGCAACAGCAGCAGACATGCCACCACCACTGTGTCCAATTAATATAACCTTGTCACCTTCCGGGATGGATTCTAAAACGTCCAACAAAGGCTTTGTGTAGTCACAGAGGGACTTAACATCCTCTGGCTTGGTCTGGTCCACCCCGGCTGCAGCAAGGTTCACCGCTGTGAACCGGTGCCCGGCTGCCTCTACCCTTGGTTTCAACTTGTAGTACACCCATGCCCCGTGGCATACACCGTGTACGGCTACAAAATGTTTTTGGTCCTTGCCCATTTTCGAAATCTGATAATTGGAGAGAGAGAGAGAGGGGGGGTTTTATGGGTTTGTGAGTTTCTTGTATCTATATTATGGTTTTATTATTTTATAGTGGGTAGGTCTAAATATCTTTGATTTTTTAATACCACGAGGGCCACGAGTAGATGGGGAAAGGGACAAAACCATGGCATTATCTTCAGCTAAATTATTTGACTGAATTTTGCTGGTCAGTGGCCGCCTTCGAGTTCAAGTGTGTGAAGTAATCTCGAGCTTTAAATTATTGTCATTTACCCCCATCAAGTAGGTCTGCTGGTAAGGGGCTGTCCTATCTTAACCAAGATCTCAAGTTCGAGCTTTGAGAAGGCAGTTGTGTTAAAATTTGGGAGGAAGAGCTTTGCCGCCCTTGTGGTCCTATCCGGCTCGAACATGATTAGTCCCACGCCTAAAAAACGTGGGGAACCTGTGGTCTAGACCAAAAAAAAAAAATTATTGTCATTTCGAAGAGTTAGAGCAATCATTATGAATAATCTAAATTTATATATATTAGGTTTTAACCCGTGAGATGCGCAAGCTCTTCAAAAATAGCTTGTATAATTATACTTGAAAACGTTTAATATCATTCCTTCAACGTAAAGCTTAATATTGGAATGTCAAACTTAGAAAAAAATTGCATTAGGAATGAGATAGAACAAAGAGTTGATTGTAGCACCCCAATGTTGTAATACATATATTTCTCTTTAAAGGCTATATCTTCACCATTCCAATTTGCATTGATAGTACCAAAAATCACGAATATGTACGTAAGGAAGTTTAAATAAAACAAATCTTCCTTAGTAGATGGATATTAAATTATAAATATAAAAAAATGTATATTTAATACCGTATACTCAACACCCTTAAGGCTTATCTAATTGTGAAAAATAAAGAAAGATGTAGAATGAATAGAGAAACATAGTGGCATAAAAATGAAAAATCATCTATGTTGATGTTTGTAGTGGCCGTGATTTATCATATCAAATGAAATTGGCAGAAGTTTTTTTTGTGGAGATCGCTGAAAATGCAATCCCATAACGTAGAAAGCACAATAAATCTTCGACATCTTCCTCAAAATCATATGCATTCTTCTCCAATTGATGATGCATATTCATATTGAATTTCAACTTATGTCATTTACCTCAACAACTTCCTGCTTCGAAAGTAGTTTTTTGATGAGCGGGAGGCGTGTCCACAACCTAGAAAGTCATTAAAACCCATGCAAACAACCATATAGATAAAGAATAATGTAATATACACAACGTAACTGAAGCGGAACAACAATAGTATAAGTGCACATGATAATAAATATAAGTTAAATATTGTAAATTCTAAGGACGATAAAAATAGCTTCCCACAATTAGTTCCTCCAAGTAATACCACCCATAATTTCCAAGCAACCTTTAAAACATATAAATAGTATTAAAAAAATTAAGAACATATTCCACTCAATCTTTACAACATACATCCAACATTCAAACAAATAAATTTTATAACACAAATACACCTATGGCTTGAACACGCAGCTATAAAATGGAGGAGATAATAACAATTCCACATCAGATATGTCTTTTAGGCTTATCTCTGTCATCACCCCAAAATAAGTCACCTCAATCATCGAGCCTGGAATATCTAAAGCTGTAAAAATATGGAACAACATTGATTGGAGAACATGATTAATGAGAATTTATTTACCTACCGAAGAAATGACCTTAGAAGCCCACCCATGTATCCTGCTACAAATCCATCCACCAACTCATTGAATAGATCTTTCTTATTCCTGGAGGGTGACACCTAAGTAGCTAATAGCTAGGTTTTTTGAAACAAAATCGGTGATCTT
Organism: Sambucus nigra; assembly: GCA_949130495.1. NCBI lineage: Eukaryota > Viridiplantae > Streptophyta > Magnoliopsida > Dipsacales > Adoxaceae > Sambucus > Sambucus nigra. Next base: position 54,560,115 of record OX422214.1, read on the forward strand.
CTTAATAATCTTTTTTCTAGAAGGAAAAACATTCTCAGAAAGAATGAAGCAGCCATTTGTCATTTTCTAGTTTAGAGACTCCGTTTTTAGATTTATATATTAGATCTGTATGCACACATAAAATATAAATACATCACTCCAATTGCTAACTATGGACACACAAGCCCACACATCATGTGGTGTCATGCATATCACAGACAGGGCCGTCTCTGAAATTTTAGGGGCCCTAGGCGAACAATTCACATAACCAAAAGCGAGCACACGCTGAATAACGCACTTGAAACAACTATATTGGCAATTCAAATACAATCATGAGTGCCAACTCGAAAATCATTGACAAAAATTTGAGGCATCAAAACACAGTTTCCAGATGGTAACACCTCAACAACTTGGAACCGAACAACCAATGCAATGATAGTAGGTACTAGAATTAGGCCAAATACTGTACAAATTGAGTTAATACGTAAGAAGAGGGGAAACATTCGAGAACTTAGAGATAACCTCTTTATACCCCCAAAAAATGTTAAATAATGCAGTTTAGTAATATTCTAATACATTTACCAAGTAAAGCTATATGAGAAACGGAAATCACACGATGATTTAATAGGCATTTTGGAAAGAGGATCACATACACTAATTCCTTTTTTGGTCAGGAGAACAAATGATGTATCATCTTTCACACCAACAACTATGTAAAGCCGCACTCTCTGCTGTCCAAATACCATTTCAATGTATGCGTCTTTGTAAAGGAATTTTGAAACATCAAAACCTGTTTCCTCGAGGACCTGCACCCAATATGCAGAAAAGGTCAAAGATGGGACACTGTGACAGTTAGTTTATGCATAATGTTCAATAGGGTGGAGAAGGATCGGGAGAACCAGAGTACTACGGAATTATCCTGTGAAGTTACATCTAAGTTGCATATACTAACTGGTAGCTATGATTGGAGAAGCATAATTTACTGAATGCTGCTGAGTATTATTTTTTAAATCAGAAGACTATTATAACCACAGGTAATGCGTGGTGAATGAATATTAACAGAACTAAAAATGAAGAATATATATCTACCAAAGGATCATATTTTAATACCAAGAAAATTATGGAATACATATCCAATGGAATGGTTTGCTGATAGAAAGGGTTTTGCCGCGGCGTGCGTCACTTGCGCGCCGGTCCTTTATTATATTCGACTCACCAACTCCATACAAAAACCTAAACTATGACTATACTCTTTTAAGGGAGTATAGCAGCTAGTCCGGGTATCGAATCCACAAAGACAAGTTGCTAGAATTTAATTGGTTTAATATTCCTAAAATAAAAGTGTAAAAGATATTTTCTAATAAAAAGGAAAAGATTAAACTAGGCGAGTGTATTTAACTAAATTAACAAAGCGAATAAAAACTAAAGCTTGCGTCGAATATCCATCACCAGAGTTAATTAGTATAAAATGGTTACATGGGTCGATGAGTTATTAAGATTGTGTCTCGTTTCGACAGTTAATTAAATCAAGAGTTGTCACACCCCTAAATTCGTATAAAGGTCTAATAAGATTTTGGCGTCAATAAATACCCCAAAAATTACGCACGCAAGGTCGTAAGCACGGAGCATACATGATATACCCCGTCAAATCTCCTAGGCGTAATAACTAGGACAACGCACTCGAAATAAACCCTTAAAACTCCATCACCAAAGAAAAGCAACATGTCATCCCTAAGTGAGTTCAATCCGACACAACCTAGACTAAACTAGCTAGAAAGCATGATAAAAATGCAGTAAAGGAAAATAGTAAATAAACGCGATAAATCTACACTAGAAAACACGTAAATAAAGAGATAAATAAAGAAATACAAACAAAATGGAACTTGGATTGATGAAGAAGATGATGGCTAGTGTTCTACACAATCTCAACGAACAAACCCCTATATACGAGCAAGCCCTCGGGGGGAGAAAATGGCACACCCAACAAAGTCTCCAAACCCTAGCTCCCAAATCCTAACCCTAAGATAAACTAATCTATTCTTGCAAGATCCTAACAAAAGAAACCAAATTTGGTTTATATAGTAAGTTGGAAATATCTCTGGGATGTTGGTTCCTCATCTAAATTGATGGGAGACTGAGGTGATACAAGTGTTGGCTGGGCAACAAAGGACGTAATTGAGCTCATATACTCTAGTAGTAGGGAAATATCTCTGGGATGTTCTTGTCCAGACAATTGGTTAAGGCTCCACAAGTATTTCATTTCATTCAAATTAACCACACTGGCTTTGAGGCACTTTTTTTTTGCCCTCCTCTATACCAAAAACAATAAATGAAAGTTAGTTCGTAAATCTTTAAAAAACTAATGAACAAGACAAGTCAAGAATAAAGATTATGACTTATGCCACGCCCTTCCTGGGGGCACTTGGGTCCAGTGTATGATACCCCTCAGGAAGAGGGGAATATTTCCAATTCTTGACAACAACACCATAATCCCAATAGTCTTTATTAGAGTCAGGGAGGTTGATCATTAAAGCCCTATTGGCTTTCCTAGTCAGTAGTAAGTATTATCCTCACTGGTTACCCATTTGTAGCAAAACATTAACTCAGGGATCCCAATATGGGAACCATAGATCTTATTTAACCTACTTATTCCATTAACAACCCTACACGTATTGGGGGCTATTCTTACTGGAACAACGTCAAAATTTTGGCAAAATTGAATAAAAAGAGGGTTTAAGGGAAAAGTTATACCCCACTTTGCAATAAACAGAGTGGGGATTCAATGGCCCTCAACCAAGGAGTAAACATCAATGGGATTATGAGAAATCTCTAAAGCTACCCAAAGAGGAATTTTCCTTTTCTCTCTAAATTCCTCTAAGGAATTATCATCTACGGTGTATACCATGATTGAAACAAATGAAAAATAGAGAAAATGAAGAAAAAGTGGCTTACAGAGATCTAAAATAATAGTAAAGTTTAAAAAACGGTGATGGAAATCAAACAACAACAAAGCAGAGAATAAAGATTGAGAACAAGAAAATACTAAGTGTAGAATATTTGGGGTAAGAGAAATATAGGGAAATTTTGTTAATTTATATGTTGCCTCGAGAATTGGGACAAAATGATTAACTGCACGAACGTTTCAACTATAGCTGATTGCACGCTTTCCAACACGCAAAAGGACTATTGTACCCTTCAACGGTTCAAATTTTTTTAGATTATTTATAAAATTGCCATTATCAACAGTACTGGTGGAAATTTTTTACATGTCTGGGAAGTCGGCTGCCAATTAACTCCTAATAATTATCCAGCAAAATTTTGAATAAATACTCCATACTTTTGATCAATCATTAAGCATGGAGCATTGGGGGCTTTTTGTTGTATGTAAAAAGTATCCTCCTACTTGCACCAATGAAAAGTAGACACCTGTCCTCCTACGTGGCCACTCAGCTACCCTGGTCGCATTCAGAGACACTTGGTCAACTTGCATGCCGACCAACTTCAAGAATGTGAACCATCACGAAGGGCAAAGGTTGCTTGGATGGAACAAAGACCATCACTGAATGCCAAGTGTTTCATTTATTATACACAGATGTAAGTGCCTGGAGATATAAAATCACTCCATCTCTTGGGAATCTAAATAATATAAATACACAATCTCCCTTAGCTCAAGGGGACGATTCAATTTAAGCACAGACGCACCATAATGAGCTATTGTAACCACCTTGAATAACATAACGGGGGACTTAAGCTTTTCCTTACAAGCCAAACCACTTTAAAATATTATTTCTTGAGTGTTTGCCTTGCTTGCTTACAATTATTTATCAATGATTATAAATTTGGATCGAACCATTTCTAGACATCAACACTTGATGACACACTAATTGGTATCACCACTTAAACTTATTAGATCTTGATCCAGTACAACTATGGTGGTGCAACAATGGTGATAAGCAAGTGTATAACTGAAGAAAATAATGAGGAAAAGATGAATAAACACAAATATGTAAGCCATTCGATCGTTGGCCTACTCCACTATGCAGGTGAGTGTGATTTTCACTATATGAATGAGCACTAATGGCCTGAATGATACAACTCTAAGTACTTTCTCTCTTTATTAGCAAAAGAAACAAAGCTTGGGTTTGGGTTTGTATTTTAGGATTCCCCTCACTGATGAAGAAGAAAAATATTTATAGTGCTTGGGGTGCACAATACAACCCCCGGGGTGTGAATAATGCACCCCCAAGAATGCATGGAGCATGTCCTTATTATAGACATCCAATGGATTAGACTCCTATCATGAGAATGAGCATGCAATGTTGATTCAAATATTCCTCTCACGTGCTTAGGTGATCTTGTTAGAATTGCCTGTCCATGTGGACAAGGCCATGCTGGAAATCTGTCACTGGTGGTTGTATGGAATCCTTAAGGGTCTCATCTAGGCCGAGGATGACACATCTAATATCACGTTTGAGCCGTTGTTGGGTAAAACTAAAGTGTAGTCTTGTTTATATAGGAGTGTTAGGATGAGACGAGACTGTAGAAGGGCTGTTAGGCTAGCTGATGGGCCTCGACTGTCAGGAGATGACATATGAGATGAGGCCCGCGAGGGGCAATTTGTCCAGTTGACGGGTCTTGGCTGTTAGGAGGTGACAAACGAGATAAGATTGCTGAAGGGGCTAAAGGGCCAGTTGATTGGTCTCGGACTAGGAGATTATGTGTGGTCGAGACTGCCGATAGAGGTCCATTACTGAAGGGCTCATAACTGTATACCGAGATGATATGCAATATCGGCCTTTTCCGAGGTCGTACTTGGGTATATCAACACTCATATTTATATTGTTAGTTCTAATACGTAAATCTACCAAAATTAGGAGTCGCCTTACCGTCCAATTTTGTTCTCTTTCTCCGTTTTTAAAATATGACCCTCTCAACGAGTCTCAAAACATGTTTAAACTGTGTTTTACATTACGTACCATTTTTTCTCCCAAACTTGCATCTTGTCCTCAATTTTACTTGCACCCCAGGCGAAACATAATAGAATTAGAACCTAATGATCACAATTACACTCAAGAACTTTTTTCTCCCTTTCTTAGTTTCTCTGTTTTTCAAAAATACTAAAAGCATGATTAAAGAAAATAATTTTTTCGAAAAATAATAAGCAATCTTTTTCAAAAGATAACCGTTTCCCTCTCAGGAGTAAATTCCATTCTCTCAAGCTTGGCCTGTCATTTTACTGGTGATGTGATATTTGACCACCTCGAAGTTATGCTCCATCCTCACTCTCACCTTCTTTAGAAGAGACAGAAAGTTCATACTGAAGCTACTTTATGGAAAACCCAAATCGGGAAGTCAAACTTCAACTAGATTTGATGACTATGCTAGCTCAACTCAGTACTAAGAATAATGGTCTGTAACGGATAGGGGTGGCAATTTTTGACACGACACGATAACCCGACACGAACTCGACACGAAGTTAGCGGGTTTGGGTTGACGATTTCTTGACACGAACCCGAATATGACACGACCCGCCAACACGAATAATAAACGGGTTGGGTTAGTGTCAAACACGTTTAACTCGAAAATGACACGAATAGACCCGTTTAACTCGTATTTTATGGAGATTATATTAGATAATTTATATATCTTGATAGACATTCTATAAAATTCATGGAGAATTGGATGATAACATATTTATGTGTTGCAAGAAGTTGAAATTAATTAAATTTAAGTTATTGTAGGCCTATGAGTGGTATGATTGGTTAAGAGAGAAGAAAAAAAATATTTTATATTTTACTTAATGGGTTATGCGGGTCAACCCGAACACGACACGATAATAAATAGGTCGGGTTAGTGTTTGCTCATATGACACGATTAGTTAAATGGGTCGGGTTAGGATTGACTAATATTGACACGAACCCGACATGGCACGACCCGAACACGATACAACACACACGAATTGCCACCCCTAGTAACGGATGTTACTGAATTGCAGAGGACTAGAGTTTAAATGCAAGGGGTTCTTGAGCAAAAAAACTTCTTGAATTAGAGTACTGTTTTCCCTCCTATTTGAAACACCCTAAATAGTTGACTCCTAGGTTTTTATTAATTCTACACTAATTAGTGTTTTAATTGATTGGATATTTTGCCAAAACATATTTTTTAGTTTGAGTCTGCGTTATTGGTACATCAAGTAAACGCATCTCATATGTCAAAGACTATTCAATAATCGAGACTCACTCAATGTACATATCCGATTAAAGGAAAAAGGTAAAGCAACAAGTGAATGCACAAATCACATATTGCACATTTTTATATTTTAACCTATTTTAGACAAATATGCATATCATTTATGTTTCATTGGATCGTGTGTCTAAAATAATTTTTAAAGTGAAATTGTATTTATTTTTGTTTAAATTAATTTCCTAATTTTTAAATAATAAATCAGAATTGTTGTGAACTTAAAACGATTTTTTTGAATAATATTTTGTTTAATAAAATATTATTTTTGTTGTGCACATGACTTGTGTTTTCTTATACAGATATTCTGGTGCGTTTGTATCCATTAATTAGATGTTAGATGTAAAGGTTGTTAGATTTGATCTCTGTTTGCATTAACTGGCCTATAGTAGGCATCTGACTGAAGTTCTTCTGGAATTTCACTTGACCATATCATTTAAAATCCTTAGCTCTTAGTAACCTTTGGTTTCTTTACCTGTTATTTTAAACCATTGGATTATATTATTTGACATGTAGAGTTTATTATTTGACCGGTTGGATGTATTTGGTTACCAGTTGTAGTTAGTCTTTGGATTGATTAGGCATTAGTTTTATCTTTGGGTTTGTACCCTGAGATAATTTATTAGGAACCTGATGGTTTAGACCTCTAGACCACCCTTGTCTTCACTGGTTGTACCAATCAATTTTGACCGGTTTACCTCCTAGTGTAGCTTCTTTCGTTTTATTTGAAGATTATAGACTATAGGTTAGACGGAGGTTTCATTTGTGCCAGCTGTAGGTTTATAGTCTTTAAGAACATTTCTGGTGCATATCGTTAACTTGTTTATTTGTCATAAAAAATAATTGTAGAATGTCTAAACTCGTGTATTTGGATGTTGATGCGTTAAATGGTACTCAAAAAAATCTACTCGTTAATTTTTATCAGTACATAAATTGATAATAAGAGGTAGAATTATATTCTCACACGGAACACAGTTTCATGGAAAAATTTGCAGTAATCTGAAGCGTAAAATATATGCAACAATATCAAATGCAATAATCTCAAGTGAAACATTTATCATCTCAAGTGGAACATTTATGTAACAATCTCAAATGCAACAATCATCTCAAGTAGAACATAGAGTTTCGTGAAAAAATTTGCCCAAAACAATGCACTTTTTTCCCATTATACTCAAGGTTCTAAAAAATGCGAAGCGTGATCGAGGCGTGGAAGTCAAGCCTTAAAAGTCTAGGCGGATCTTAGATGTAAAAATACGTGAAAAGGCCTTCTTAATATAAATTAATATTTTTTAACCATAACAAGGCTATTAAAATACTAAAATTGTACATATCATAAAAATATATCTGAATATATGCAAATTAAAATGGAATTTGATTATTTTGGATGAGATAATGGTCCGGTTTGTAAAAATATTCTTTAAAAGGCGATATCGTTTCACTAAAGCATTGTTGTTTTTTAAAAAAAAAAGTGCGCCTTAAGGGTTTTATCAAGAATAAGACGTAAAAAGCGTAAGGCGAGGCGTTAGCCCCAAGTCTCAAGTCCAGACGTGCCTATGCGAGTTTTTTAGAACAGTGATTATACCATATGCGTGCTGTAAATTTTTATACAAGCTTGCACAAATTTACCCTACCAATCCATAAATACACCATAAACGCTCGTAATGCTCAAAACCATTATCCCTATTAGAGTCTTAAAGACTGGTTATATCCATGTGGGATAATATTTTCATCCTCATCAAGTTTAGTATTATTCATCTGATTTATAGTATATGATATAGATATCCCAGCAGCCATTAGACCTTTTCGGTCTCATTTAATTTCATATGTGACTATTAATTTTTAAATATGATTGATCTAAGTTATATGATTAAAAATAAAGGTGAATAGTGATCCACCCTTGACATGAAACGTTTGGAACTAAAAATCCCTTCTTAAACCATGTTTAGTCTAAGGCCCATTTTCATTAATATTACACTCGTACCTTACTTAATTATCCTTAAAAAGTGCACGACATGTGACCTAAAAAACCCACTTGAAAGTGTTCACCGAAAATAACCTGTTACCATAACAAAACAGTTATCCACCATGTTTCTTGGATTTTAAAAAATAAGAAGCGTTCGAATCAATGAAATACTTATCCATTATTGTTTTGACAAAAAAATCTCATCATTATCGTCTTCATACAAATACTGAGATGTTTCATTTGCATATTGAAATGTAAGTTTTTTTAATACATTCCTCATTTTATTATAAACCATGCCCATCTACTGTAGAATGTTAATTTTTTTAATCTTAATAAATATGATTGCAAAGATTAAGTGCAAAATTGATTTTGAATTAAATCCAATATAAAAATGACTTCGTGAACATTTTTTGTTTCTTTTGCAAACAAATAACAAACAAAAATTACTCAGTTATTGTATTTTTTTTTTCTTATTTTTTTGTTTTTAATTGAAACTGCGTCGAAATCTATGATTGCAAATGTAGTTGTGATATAATAATATGAAAATAACAATTATTTATTTTATTTTTAACATTTTTGTGCGAAATTGCATCATTAATATATCTCTGTCATTTTCTTCTAATAGTCCTTGTTATAATTTCTTTTATTCTATAACGTTTTTTGTGAAAGCAAAGCATTAATATATCCATTTCATTTGTTGATTATATTCCTTGCTATAGGTATTAATATTGCAAAATAATTTTTTTTTTATAAAAAATCGCACAGTGTAATTTTGTTAGTTCGCATTGAGAAATGCGTATATTTCGCATTAAGAAAGATATATCATGCAATGCCAATTGGATATATTTTGCATTGAGAAATACATATCTTGCAATGCGAAATGGATATATTTTGCAATGCGAAACATAACCATTTCTCATTGCGAGATGAACATTGCTTCTGTCTATATTCAGTGTAGGGCACTATTTTTTAAACTTAAAAATATAAAATATGTTAAGAATCACAATTTCAATCTTATATTAAAAAAAGTGGTCATATTAAGTGCGACAACCCGAATATAATTATGATAAATTATATTTTAATCATGATTAGATTGTGTGATATGTATAATATGTTATTAGTATATATAATGTTAATTCATTATGTTTAGTCTAATCCTACCTTCATAAAACATGAAGAATCGAACTAGTTACAAATGTGAAATTTTGAAGTTTTCGGTAGGAATGTTCAAGTTTAAGACTAGTTTTGACCTTTATGAAATAACAATTGACTTGAGGTGTAAACTAGATATTTTTAGATATATGAGTTAAGGTTGTAACACAACAAACGGTCCATCGAACGGACATCCGAGTGGGAAGATATTGTCTTTTTACGAACAGGGGCTAAAGTAGTCATTTAGCCTTAAATGATTTTTTGTTTTATATGATGCCACATGTTATAAATTGATTGGTTGGAGGTGGAGGTTGTTTTGGCCGACTTAAACCCTTGATATATCCTCCTTTCTTTAGCAAACTCAGTTTGGGAGAGTTTAAAGTTGAGGAAAAACAATTGTGAGGGTTAGGAAGAAGAAAGTGAGGAGAAACATTCAAAAAATTCATACAAAATTACGTAAAAGCCCCTAAGGTAATTCCAACCATGATTCTTGCTATTTTCTTTCATTTATGATTTATATGATATAAATCCTTGATTTTTTATTGACCTTTCATGCTTGGGTGCATATGTATGGATATATGCAAGTTTAAGTTAAGTTGAATGTACAAAACCCTAAAATTATTTTGTTTAGAAACTTTGTTTATTCAAACTTCCATATATTTTTGTATACTTACTGGAATTGATTGATTCCAATTGGAGATTAACCTGGACTCATATATGTATTACATATCCGAAAATCATGTGAAAATACAAAGAAATGAGTCTTTGGTGAGAGTTTGAAATTCGGGTATGAAATCTGCCCTAAGGGTGAAAATATGTCCGCCATGTGTTCGGTGTTTTGCTTGACATAGCAAACGAACCTTAGAAATTATGAAACTTTAATTTTGTATTTTTTAACATGTTTAATGATGTTGGGTTAAATATCATATAAATTTATGATGTAAAAAAATTATGGAAATTCGTGGAAGTTGAATGAACGATAAGAGGGCCTATAGGGCAGATTTGCCATGTGGTAAAGAAATGAGCATATCTTGCTCTACGAGACCTAAAATGATGTACCGTCTTTTGTATTGGAATACTAATATGACAAGGATTGAATTTCCAAGAATAAATGAATTTATATTTGGTCTATGATTTGGATATGTTAAATATACTAGCATGGATTTGGATGGAACTTCACTTGTGATAAATGATTTGAATGGAATCATGTGATGCTTATGGATTGAATTGTGTTTAAATCGTTCTTTGGATTATTGATATTATTATGATGATACTAATATTTTAAGAATGATAGGAAGGGAAGAAGAGCTGATTGAACAAGTACTGGATAAAGGCAAGGGCAAAGCCAGTTAAACTACCAAGGTGAGTGTACTTATGATTTGTTTCATATATAAATATGAATATAGCTCTAAGAGCGGATTTGTTTGAATACTTCGGTATTCAGGATTTGTTTGGATATTAAAATATCCAGGATTTGTTTGGGTCTCATGATCCAGGATTGGTTTGAATACTTCGATATTCATGATTTGTTTGGATATTAAAATATCCAGGATTTGTTTGGGTCTTATGATCCAGGATTGGAATTGGACAAAGATCCAATGATTTGTTGGAACTAATGTTCCAGGATTTGTTATTGCCAATGGGCAGAATTATTTGGATCTTATGATCCAGGATTTGTTATTGCCAATGGGCAGGATTGTTCGGATTTTATATCTACATATTCGATATAGAATTGTTATTCTATTGCAGGGAAGGAGTACCTCACTAAGATTAATGCTTACGGTTTATATTTTAACAATTTCAGGTTCATACGCTGCCAGCTAGGATACCATATGACCGGTAGCTTTGAGAGTTGCACCGTTGGAGAGAGCTGGGGTTTAAAAATGGGATTTTATCGTTGTCACACTGAAGATTTTAATATACTCACACATTGTATATATTGATTTAGTATGGATTGAGTTGATCATAGTTAATCACGGTATTATATGTTCACTTAATTATGACTCTGATATTGAATTTTATGATATAAGAATAATATTATGTTCATTATGCACATTATGTAGGAAAATATTGATGAATGAATCATATTTCAAATGGGCTCAAGATTATGATCTAATTTTTCCAATAACAAATGATTAGTATGGATATTGGGTTTTGGGGTGTGACAATTAGTGGTATCAGAGCGTGGTTATTAATTCTGGACGTGTGTGACGGTTAGATGGCAGTATTGAGTTGATTTGATATTTATGAATTGTTTATGTACTAACCAATAGTTTAGTAGTATAAACTGTTTATATTGGTTGTTAGAACTTTGTTGTATTACAGATAATTCCAGATGGAACCTGGGGATGGACAACATCGAGAAGAGAGAGTAGCTTCTCGTATAGGTAATACTGAAGAAGAGTAGAGTGTTGCTGGAAGGGCCAGAGAGAATGAACAACCTACAGAGATTCAGATGATGGTGCAGGCAATGATGAGGATGGCAGAGCAACAAGAAAGAAATATGGCGCAAATGGCAGAACAGAAGGCTAGATATCTAGAATCAAAGACCGTGGCCAGGATTGAGAAAGAGGCAAGGAAGGAAATGAAAGATTTCATGCATGAGAAGTTTTTGAAGTTGAATCCTCCAGAATATTCAGGGTCAGTTGAACCTACAGAAGATGAGATGTGGGTCAGAGATCTAGAAACTATCTTTGCAGTTATGAAGGTTCCTGATAACCAGAAAGTGAATCTAGCTGTGTTTAAGCTCAAAGGAGAGGCGAAATATTGGTGGGAAGCCAGCAACCATTTGGTGCCCAGGATGGAAGGTACTGATGTTATTACTTGGGCTGAATTTATTAAAGTTTTGTATGTTAAGTATTTCCCTAAGGTTTATAGGAAGGAGAAGCCGAGGGAGTTTATAAATTTAACCCAAGGGGACATGTCTGTGAGGGAGTATGATGCTAAATTTACTGCTTTGTCTAGATTTTCCACTAAGTATGTGCAGGATGAAGAAGATAAATGTAGTAAATTTCAAGATGGACTGATTTGGCCTATTCAAAATAGAGTGACCACTTATGAGTTAGAAGATTATGCTTCTCTGGTAAACAAAGCCACGATAGCAGAAAGGAAAATGAACCAAGGGGTGGTGAGTAGAGAAAGTTTTAAGAAGAGTAGATTCGACGCATCTCACTCTAAGGGAGGTGAGGGTGGAAGTGTTAAGATGGAACCTCATAAATTTCAGAGAGGTGGTAGAGATAGTGGTAGAGGTTTGGGGAGATTTGGCAGAGATATTAGGGGTGGAGATTCTTCTAGTCTGGTTAGGAGGTCAGGAAAGGGTGAGGCACCGACAAGAGTTGTTACATGTTTCTTTTGTAAAGAGGAAGGGCATTATAAATCCGAGTGTCCTAAACTTAAAGGAGTGGAATGCTACCATTGTCATCAAGTGGGGCATGTTAAGAAGAATTGTCCGCAGTTGGCAGAGACCCCAGCAGCACCTAGTGAAGCAGCAAGCAGAGTGTTACCTCCAGGTAGTGGAGTGAAAAGTGTTGGTAAAGGACAAGCTAGTGGTTCCAGCCAAGTGGACGAGTCTTTACGATGAAAGAAGCTCAGATTACTCCAGATGTGGTGACATGTACACTTTCTGTTACTGATAGAAGTGCTTATGTTTTGATTGATCCTGGTTCCACACATTCTTTCGTGTCCTATGCTTTTGCTATATACCTGAATAGACCATGTACTCGTTTAGATGTGGGGTTGGGTATTTATATGCCTATGGGGGATATGGTTGTAGCTGAATATGCTTTTTGTGATTGTGTTTTGACTGTGGGGTCTAGAGATACAGTTATAGATCTACTTCAATTGGATATTTCTGATTTTGATATAATTCTGGGAATGGATTGGTTATCTAAATATCATGCATCTATGGATTGTTTCTGTAAGGAAGTTGTTTTTAATATTCCTGGTGAGCCTGAATTTAAATTTGTGGGGGAAAGGAAAATTGTTCCCAATTGCATCATTTCTGCTATACAAACAAGAAAATTATTGAGTAAGGGTTGTGAGGGTTTTATTGCATATGTTCTTGACACTAGGAAGGGATCTTTACAATTAGTCGATGTTCCTATTGTACGAGATTTTCCAGAAGTGTTTCCTAGTGAGTTGCCAGGGTTACCTCCAGAAAGAGAAATTGAATTTAGTATTGAATTAGCACCGGGGACAACCCCTATTTCTATGGCACCATATAGAATGGCACCTGCTGAGTTGAAAGAACTCAAAATTCAGTTGCAGGATTTGCTTGATAGGGGTTTCATACAACCTAGTGTATCTCCATGGGGGGCGCCGGTTTTATTTGTGAAAAAGAAAGATGGCACTATGCATTTGTGTATTGATTATAGGCAACTGAATAAAGCTACTATTAAGAACAAGTACCCTTTACCTCGTATAGATAATTTGTTTGATTAGTTACAGGGTGCTAAAGTGTTTTCAAAAATAGACTTGCGATCAGGTTATCATCAGTTGAGGGTCAAGGAGAGTGATATTTCTAAAACTGCTTTTCCTACTCGGTATGGTCATTTTGAATTCCTGGTGATGCCTTTTGGGGTGACTAATGCTCCAGCTGTATTTATGGATCTTATGAATCGGGTACTGCATCCTTTTGTTGATTCGCTTGTGATAGTTTTTATTGATGATATTTTGATTTATTCACGTGATATGGTTGAACATGAAAAGCATCTCAGAACTATTTTGAATGTGTTGAAAGATAAGCAATTGTATGCTAAGTTTAGCAAATGTGAATTTTGGCTTTCAAAAGTTGTATTTTTAGGCCATGTTATTTCTGGAGATGGTATATGTGTTGATCCTAAGAAGGTAGAAGCTATTGTAAAATGGGAGAGGCCCAATAATGTCACTGAGGTGAGAAGTTTTCTGGGTTTAGCTGGGTATTATAGAAGGTTTATTAAGGGATTTTCTTCAATTGCCTTGCCGATGACTAAACTAACCCGGAAAGATGTTAAGTTTGAATGGAATTCTGATTGCGAAAATAGTTTTGATGAATTGAAAAAGAGGTTGGTAACTGCACCTGTTCTTACTATTCCACATGGTGGAGATGGTTTTGTTATTTATACTGATGCTTCACACTAGGGGTTGGGTTGTGTTTTTATGCAGCATGGTAAAGTTATTGTTTATGCTACTAAGCAGTTGCGTACACATGAACGTAATTATCCTACACATGATTTGGAACTTGCTGCTATTGTGTTTGCTTTGAAATTATGGCGTCATTATCTATATGGTGAAGTATGTGAAATTTTTACTGACCATCAAAGCCTTAAGTATTTATTTACTCAAAGGGAGTTGAATTTGAGGCAGAGGCGATGGATGGAGTTAATTAAAGACTATGATTGTACAATTCACTACCACCCAGGGAAGGCAAATGTAGTTGCAGATGCTCTGAGTAGAAAGGCTTCGGGCAGGTTATCTTGTATTCAGTGTGCTAGAGTTTCCCACATCATGGAGTTGAGATTGATGAGAGTAGAATTGAAGCTAGCTGATGGGGACAGGTTCTTTGCTCATGTAAGCGTGAGGCCTTTATTAGCTATCCGTATTCGTGATTTGCAAAGCCAAGATCCTTTTCTTGAGAAGAAATGACAAGATCTCCGAGATGGTAAGTCTGAAGATTTTTGTATTGTGAATGATGGCACTTTATTGTATAAGCAGCGGTTGTGTGTGCCTAATGTGTGTGGATTGAAAGAGAAAATTTTAGATGAGGCTCATAATTCCATTTATACTATGCATCCTGGTAGCACTAAAATGTATAGGGATTTAAAGGAGCATTATTGGTGGAATAATATGAAGAAGGAAATAGCTGATTTTGTTGCGAGGTGCCTTATATGTCAGCAAGTGAAAGTGGAGCATCAGAAACCTGCTGGTCTGCTTCAGCCATTGCCAATACCGGAATGGAAATGGGATCATGTAACAATGGATTTTGTGGTTGGGCTTCCTCGATCTCAGAAGGGGTCAGATTCGATTTGGGTAGTGGTGGATAGATTGACGAAGTCCGCTCATTTTCTAGCAGTCAAGACTACGTATATAGTTGATAGGTATGCTAGATTGTATGTTAATGAAATTATTCGATTGCATGGAGCACCGGTATCTATTGTTTCAGATAGAGACCCTACTTTTACATCCAGATTTTGGGATAGCTTGCAGTGTGCTATGGGTACTAACTTGAAGTTTAGTACGTTTTTTCATCCTCAGACAGATGGGCGGTCTGAAAGGACAATACAGATTTTGGAAGATATGCTTAGATCTTGTGTGCTTGATTTCAAAGGTAATTGGGATGAATATTTCCCTTTGATAGAATTTGCATATAATAATAGTTTTCAGTATACTATTGGTATGGCTCCATATGAAGCATTGTACGGTAGACGATGTCGTACACCGATATGTTGGGGTGAAGTTGGTGAAAGGAAGTTAGAGGGTCCAGAATTGATTGAAGTCACCACTGAAAAAGTGAAGATTATTCAAGATAGAATGAGAACAGATCAAAGCAGACAAAAAAGTTATGCGGATAAACGACGAAAAGATTTGGAATTCCAGAAAGGGGATTATGTGTTTCTTCGGATATCTCCATGGAAAGGAGTTATGAGGTTTGGAAAGAAAGGGAAATTAAGTCCACGCTACATTGGACCTTATGAAATTCTTGAGAAAGTCGGGATGGTTGCCTACAAGTTAGCATTACCATAGGAGTTAGCTCGATTACATGATATTTTCCATGTTTCCATGTTGAGAAAGTATGTAGCGGACCCTTCACATGTATTGGTGGAACAACCTATTGAGTTGAAGGAAGATTTGAGCTATGTGGAAGAACCACTTGCAATCGTCGATAGGAAAGAACAAATATTGAGATAAAAAGTGATCCCACTTGTGAAAGTTGTGTGGAGAAGGCATTCCATGGAACAAGCTACATGGGAGAGTGAGGATAGCATGAAGATGCGTTATCCGTATTTGTTTGATTCAGAGAACCAAGGTATGTCAATTTCGGGGACGAAATTTCTTAACTGGGGGAGAATTGTGACAACCCGAATATAATTATGATAAATTATATTTTAATCATGATTAGCTTGTGTGATATGTATAATATGTTATTAGTATATATAATTTTAATTCATTATGTTTAGTCTAATCCTACCTTCATAAAACATGAAGAATCGAACTAGTTACAAATGTGAAATTTTGAAGTTTTCGGTAGGAATGTTCAAGTTTAAGACTAGTTTTGACCTTTATGACATAACAATTGACTTGAGGTGTAAACTAGATATTTGTATATATATGAGTTAGGGTTGTTACACAACAAACGGTCCATCGAACGGACATCCGAGTGGGAAGATATTGTCTTTTTACGAACAGGGGCTAAAGTAGTCATTTAGCCTTAAATGATTTTTTATTTTATATGATGCCACATGTTATAAATTGATTGGTTGGAGGTGGAGGTTGTTTTGGCCGACTTAAACCCTTGATATATCCTCCTTTCTTCAGCAAACTCAGTTTGGGAGAGTTTTAAGTTGAGGAAAAACAATTGTGAGGGTTAGGAAGAAGAAAGTGAGGAGAAACATTCAAAAAGATTCATAGAAAATTACGTAAAAGCCCCTAAGGTAATTCCAACCATGATTCTTGCTATTTTCTTTCATTTATGATTTATATGATATAAATCCTTGATTTTTTATTGACCTTTCATGCTTGGGTGCATATGTATGGATATATGCAAGTTTAAGTTAAGTTGAATGTACAAAACCCTAAAATTGCTTTGTTTAGAATCTTTGTTTATTCAAACTTCCATATATTTTTGTATACTTACTGGAATTGATTGATTCCAATTGGATATTAACCTGGACTCATATATGTATTACATATCCGAAAATCATGTGAAAATACAAAGAAATGAGTCTTTGGTGAGAGTTTGAAATTCGGGTATGAAATCTGCCCTAAGGGTGAAAATATGTCCGCCATGTGTTCAGTGTTTTACTTGACATAGCAAACGAACCTTAAAAATTATGAAACTTTAATTTTGTATTTTTTAACATGTTTACTGATGTTGGATTAAATACCATATAAATTTATTATGTAGAAAAATTATGGAAATTCGTGGAAGTTGAATGAACGATAAGAGGGCCTATAGGGCAGATTTGCCATGTGGTAAAGAAATGAGCATATCTTGCTCTACGAGACCTAAAATGATGTACCGTCTTTTGTATTGGAATAATAATATGACAAGGATTGAATTTCCAAGAATAAATGAATTTATATTTGGTCTATGATTTGGATATGTTAAATATACTAGCATGGATTTGGATGGAACTTCACTGGTGATAAATGATTTGAATGGAATCATGTGATGCTTATGGATTGAATTATGTTTAAATTGTTCTTTGGATTATTGATATTATTATGATGACACTAATATTTTAAGAATGATAGGAAGGGAAGAAGAACTGATTGAACAAGTACTGGATAAAGGAAAGGGCAAAGCCAGTTAAACTACCAAGGTGAGTGTACTTATGATTTGTTTCATATATAAATATGAATATAGCTCTAAGAGCGGATTTGTTTGAATACTTAGGTATTCAGGATTTGTTTGGATATTAAAATATCCAGGATTTGTTTGGGTATCATGATCCAGGATTGGTTTGAATACTTCGGTATTCAGGATTTGTTTGGATATTAAAATATCCAGGATTTGTTTGGGTCTTATGATCCAGGATTGGAATTGGACAAAGATCCAATGATTTGTTGGAACTAATGTTCCAGGATTTGTTATTGCCAATGGGCAGAATTTTTTGGATCTTATGATCCAGGATTTTTTATTGCCAATGGGCAGAATTATTTGGATCTTATGATCCAGGATTTGTTATTGCCAATGGGCAGGATTGTTCGGATTTTATATCTACATATTCGATATAGAATTATTATTCTATTGCAGGGAAGGAGTACCTCACTAAGATTAATGCTTACGGTTTATATTTTAACAATTTCAGGTTCATACGCTGCCAGCTAGGATACCATATGACCGGTAGCTTTGAGAGTTGCACCGTTGGAGAGAGCTGGGGTTTAAAAATGGGATTTTATCGTTGTCACACTGAAGATTTTAATATACTCACACATTGTATATATTGATTTAGTATGGATTGAGTCGATCATAGTTAATCACGGTATTGTATGTTCGCTTAATTATGACTCTGATATTGAATTTTATGATATAAGAATAATATTATGTTCATTATGCACATTATGTAGGAAAATATTGATGAATGAATCATATTTCCAATGGGCTCAAGATTATGATCTGATTTTTCCAATAACAAATGATTAGTATGGATATTTGGTTTTGGGGTGTGACATTAAGGATTGCATTAATTTTGCAGTCAGTACATTAAGGGGGAGGGGCTGTTAGTGTTCAAAAAATATGTTAATGGATTACAGACAAAAAGTTATCTTTAAGGAGTTAAGAAAAAACACAACAGAAATATTACAAAGTTTTTTCTACAAATAAAAAAACTCCAGATCTAAACCTATTTAAATATTGCTCAACACTTTGTCTTTCTAGTATAGCTAGAGTTATCATGCTTTGGAAATGTACATCTCGATAATGAGGGTCTACATAAGAAGAGATTGCCCAATGAGAGAGTACGAATTTACAATACCCGCTATCTACGAGTCTCTGATGGTTACTTCGGTAGGAATTTTGTTACAACCTTTCATGTGTTAACAGTTAGCTAGCACACAAGTAACCTTATATTTACGATCTAGAATCAGTTAAGAAGTGTGACCTTTATTTTTCTTTTCACCCGGACTAAAATTCACCATTAAGTAAACTTATTTCAAACTTGTATGGGGGGGGGGGGGGGGGGGGGGGGATTCCTCGCTCCCACAACACTCCATCCATATAAGTGTGACCTTTTTTTTTTTTTCCTAGGAACTAAAATTCACCGTTATGTAGACTTATTCAAAACTTGTATGGGAGTGGAATTCCTCTCTACCATATCACTCCATCCATATACTATACATGTATGCTTTGCGTGCAATAAAATAAAAAAGAATATTATACACGCAAGGATTTCTAAATTCTTATGAATAAGATCCACTCCCTTAGCATTCAAATCCATCTTATTTATTTTTCGACCCTATTTTATCAACTTTTCACAATTCCCATTACTTGTTTTTTGCATACAGACCTGTTATGGAGTTCAAAATATTTTCATGTTTTTTAGCAAAAATAATATACAATTTTTTATATGTTTGCAAGCAATCCCTTCAACTGTTGTTAGAATATTTCTTTGTCACCAAGCCATGCATAAACATGCAATCCGTTGAAGATTCTTATTTCTACATTCAACCCAATTTAACCCAAAGTGATAAGGCAAATGTGGAAATAATTCCTCTTGATAATAATTCTACGTGTGGCGTCCCGCACAAATCTCTCGAATTCTTATCAAACACGAGTCAAATTAATGGCTCTAGTAATGGTTTTGATTTGCTGTAAAGATATCACAAGTGATTGTGGAAAGGACTTGTTTGTATTCAATCCGTCCACTCAAACTTGGCGATCCATCACTTTACCAAATTGCTTGCGAGACACGAAATGTGAATTTCACGTTCTTTTTTAATGCAACTATGATTCGATTGGTAATTTTCCAAACAATTATATATTGATGATGCTGTTGGTGGATTCATATGATTGGGCCTGAAATATGCTCACCATCACTATGTACTCTTCGTAAGAAGGATTGTGGAAAATGCATGGAAAAATCTTTAGCGGTGCTAGAAATATTCAATTCGAGAACCCTGTTTATAATAATGGTACGATTTATTATATTTCTAATTCTTCATCTTATCTCATAAGTGATAGTCCGTTTTATTGTCTATATATATTAGCGTATGATGTTGAGAATCATAAATGAAGATTTGTTATTATTCCAAAGGATGCGAGGGGTGATTTATATGATATAATTTGTAAAATCTGTATATTTAAATCGAGGAATAGTTGTTACGGTGAAATTTGTGAAGGATGTCTTTGATGTTTGGTCTCTCATATCTCCACCTGCTCTTGCCCTTCCCACATCCCCCTCTCACCAACATCGCCCTCCCCGCCCCTTAGTCCTCTGCGCACACACACTGTCTCTCACACTGTTTGACAAGAACGAATCTCTCTCTCTCTCTCTCTCTCTCTCTCTCTCAACGTCTCTATCTGCTTCTCTCTACATTTATATGCATATCCATGTGTCTATATACATAAGATTTTTGTATGTATACATGGAGCGATGTATATATACACAGAATTGTGTATATATACAATGATTCATGTATATTCATAAAACGTGTACACACACACACACGCACACACACATATACATGCTCATAATACACACACAGACCCATCGAGAACACACACATAATACCTACGGTTCTGTGTGTGTATTATGGGCATGTATGTATGTATGTATGTGTGTGTGTGTGTGTATATGAAAGGTGTGGGGGCTCAATTATTTCATCCCAAGAGAATAGCGGAACAGCCCAACATGGACAGTGGATTGCCCGACCTAAATCAATCACTAATTAAATGACTCGTGTATTTAGCATGCACTCATATAAAATAGGGATACACTCAAATCGGTTACCAACAATCTCAGAGGAGATATCCAAGGACGCCACGAGTTATCCACAAGCTAATTAAGTTCCTTGTACAACTCAATCTCTTATTTACACATCTATAAATTATAAACCATGCCCTGGGGCAATGGGATGTAACCTCGAGCATTGAGAGACACTAATAAAAATAAAGTAACCAATCTGTGGACATAGGCAAGTTACTGAACCACGTATATCTGTTGTTGTGTGTGTGATTAATTACTTTCATCTTGGTATTGCTTTCTGGATCTTTTACTGTGATAACTCTTGCACTCACAATTAGCGTCGTCTGTGGGAAACGATTATTTTTCCTACGAAAGCATTCATCAACAGAAAGCCTGTAATGTCTCACCACATCAGTAACATTCCTCAGGTTGGCGATGTGCAGGATGACCCCATCCCACCTAGGGTCAGGTCAGAGATTTGCCAACAACCAAATCCCAAGTTTTGCAAGAAAGACATCCTTCTGAAGAAAGTTACGGAGCACCTAGGTCTACCAAGATCTCCAGGCTAGTCGACACTTATGAAGCCAGGCTTCAAAAATATGAGGCCACACGACTCCAAGTGGAAGAGAATTCTCACTTGCAAAAGCGACTTGAAAATATGGAGAGATATTTCCATAGAGATACTAGGGAGCATTGTGATAGGACTCCTAGTCCTCAGGCAAGAAAGACTCGCAGCTAAGGGAGGAGCTCCAGGCATGACCAAGACAGATCCGAACATAGTAGGTCAGAGCATGATCGAACATAATGTGGTCGATCAAAAAGGCACTACAAAAGAAACAATCGTTAGGATGAAAACATTTCGTAGAGAGATGGACTAACATCCAGCCCATCGAGGGGCCAAGTCTACTAGGGAGGTATCCAGGAGAGTTCTTAATACTCAGATGAAATCCCCTTTCTCGAGGGAGATTGAAGAAGAGGAACCCCCAAATTGGTTTGTTGTTTCCAAGTTCAAGATTTATGATGGGAAAACGAATCCCACTGACCACGTTCGACATTATAGGCAGGCAATGACCTTGTGGATCCATAATGACGCCTTGATGTGTCGAATTTTCCCTTCTAGCCTACATAACGTAGAACATAAGTGGTTCAAGAAGCTACCTCACAGGTCGATCAAGAGCTTCAAGGCCCTAAAGAGGCCTTTACTGCTTACTTCATAACCAGCAGTTCCCACCCCAAGAGGATGGATTCATTGCTCACGATGAATAAAATGCCATAAGAAAGCCTGTGTGATTATGCCAAGAGGTACTGATAGGTCTTCAATGAAGTGGAGTACTGCTCGGAGCAGGTTTTCATTGCATCCTTCAAGATTAGTTTGCCGACACATCTTTACTGCACCAGTCCCTGGCAAAGAAAGAAGCCAATACCATTGATGACCTTATGGCCCATATTAAAAAATATGCCAAGGTAAAAGACATAGTTCACTCTAATACACGGGACAAAAATCAAGCAAATGTAAGGAAATGAGGAGATAATAGTGACAATCTAAATAAAAAGGAACAAGAATGGGGGCAAGAATGGCTCTAAGAATAGGAGTAAGGTTGATCCTTTAAAGGCATTCCAGGATGTTACCACGGTCTTCAAAGAACCAATCTATAATATCTTGAGCAAGATCAAGGATCAATCCTTCACCGAGTGGCCCAAAAAGATCGGTGGTGACCCAACAAAGAGGAACAACGTACTGAGATGCACATTCTATAAGGAGGGCGGCCACAAGATTGAGAATTGCAAGTCTCTGATGTCACACTTAGAAGATTTGGCCCAATCTGGGAACCTTAATGAATATATAAAAAATAAATTTGACAAGGTCACAACCAATGACGATTAGAAACCAGATATTATCCTCGATGACGATATTGAATAGGAGTTCGCGGTGATCCATGGAGCATCCAACCTAAAGCAGATCCAAGGGAACACTCTTTAAATGGAGCTGAAGAATGTCACTGCTGTCATGGAAGCATTCCAAATTGAACCTGTAAAAAGCCAAGCTGGCAAGCACCAGCGATCAAAGGACGTAAATTACACCAAACATAATGTCTTCAATGAAGAAGATCTGATAGGAATGAGTAATCCACATCACGATGCACTCGTGATAACCCTCAAGATTGAAAATTTGGACGTAGATAAGCTGTTAGTAGACCACAGAAGCTCGTCAGAGGTGATGTACCTAGATTTGTTCCATAAGATGAAGCTTAACCTATCCGACCTCAAGGAGGCCACAGTTTCGTTGGTCAAATTTATAGGGAAGATTACGATGAGATGGGGAAAGATAGTCTTTCCAGTCAGGGAATGCAACATCTCAAAGTTGATTGAGTTCTTAGTGGTGTATATAGACTCCCCATATCATGATATTCTAGGCAGAGGTTGGTTGCACGCCATGAGAGTCATGCCATCTACCTACCACTAAAATCTAAAGTGCGTCACCGACCGGGGAGTGGTCAAAATTCGTGGAGAGTATGCCACTTCAAGGAAGTGTTTCATCACAACCATCCGCCTCTAAAAGGAGAGGAAAAATGAACCAAAATATGCACCATAGGAAGCCCAAGATGGGGCTATACCCTCTAAATAGCAATTACGGTACGATCGACCAGGGGTGGAGGGGACTAGGGTCCACCCTTCCGATAGGGTCGTTGAAAGCCTGCAGTAAGTTGGAGCTGATAATAACTTTCCATAAAGAAAGTTTTTGATTAAAATCTCACTTGTCGAGCACATAAAGAAAGAGTTTCTTGCCTTTTTGAGAAGTATTTTAAATGTTTTTTCTTTGGATCCGTATGCTCTGTCTGGGATTGATGCCGATTTTGCCTGTCATCATCAACATGTTGACCCAACCTTCAAGTTGATCACTCAGAAGGCTCGTCGAACAGCCCCAGAAAAGGCTAAAGTTATGGAGAGCGAAGTAGGGAAATTTTTTGATGTAGAATCCATTAGGGAAGTTCAGTTATCCAAGTGGTTATCCAACCCAGTGGTAGTACGAAAGAGCAAAGACAGCTGGAGGGTCTGTATTGACTTCACAAACCTCAATGGGGCCTACTCCAAAGACAATTTCCCACTAGATAAGATTGATCAGCTGGTTGACGCCACAACAACCCATGAAAGGATGAGTTTTATGGATACATATTCAGGGTACCGTCAAATTCTGTTGTTCGGCCCCGACTAAGATAAAAGATCATTCATAACCTCGATTGGTTTATACTATTACAAGGTCATGCCTTTTGTTTTAAAGAACATAGGGGAAACTTATCAGAGGTTCGTCACGCAGATTTTTAAGCGGTAGATGGGAGATATAATGGAGGTCTACATCTTTGACATGTTAGTTAAGAGTAAGAATATACACGACCACCTCATGGACTTAACTAAAACCTTTAAAATCCTCAGGAAGTACCAGATGAAGCTTAATGCAAGTAAATGTTTATTCGGTGTCCAATCGGGTAAATTTCTGGGCTATTTAGTCAGCGAAAGAAGAATTGAGGCCATTCCATATTAGATTGTTGCGATCACCAAGGTCCAGCCCACCGACATTACGATATGTCCAAAATCTTACTAGTATGCTCACAGCACTCAATCGCTTCATCTTTAAGTCCTCGAAATAATGTCGCCATTATTTTAGCTTCTAAAGAAGGATAAAGGCCTCGTATGGAATGATGACTGCTCAAGAGCTTTGGAGGCGATCAAGTCATACCTCAACAAACCTCCCCTATTGGTGATTCACGATAATGGAGATCCACTATATCTCTATCTCGCAGTATCAAACCACGTTAATAACTCGATGCTAGTATGTAAGAAGGAAGACGAACAATACCCCATCTATTACAGCAACAAGATGCTTTTGGATACAGAACAACGCTACTTACCCTTGGAAAAGATTGCCTATGCATTAGTGGTTTCCTTAAAGAGGCTGAAACATTATTTCAAAGCTCACTCAATAATAGTGATCACTTTATATTACTTCAAAGTTGTTCTTTGGAAAGCTGACCTCTCTGGGTGGCCCTCGAAGTGGTCAGTAGAGCTCGGGAGGTTCAATATTCACTTTTATCTAATAACATCAACTAAGGGATAAGTCCTGGCTAATTCTATCATCGAGTTAATAGGAGACCATCCTATCAACATAGGAAACATGGAATTCAACAAGCCAGGAAGCATAATCTAAGGACTGGACCCTATACATTGATGGAGACTTCAATTCTATGGGTGCAGGAGTAGGGGTTGTCCTCGTCACACCAGAAGATGCTATCATCGAACAAGGAATCGGGTTAGGATTTGAATCCTCTAACAATAAAGCTGAATATGAAGCACTTATCGCTGGCTTACGTAAAGCCAAATTACTAAAGGCAAATCACCTCAACGTGTTCGGTGATTCCAAACTAGTCTCCAAGCAAGTAAATAGAGATTTCAATGCAAAAGATCATAGGATGGTAACATACCTCATCGTGGTAAGAGATCTTATGGCAAGTTTTGAGAAGGTTGACATTCAGCAGTTCCCTCGGGGGAAGAACAGTCACGTTGATGCCTTAGCAGCCCTACGCACAACAGTGGTCTTAAATCTCAGAGGAACTATCTAGATAGAGTTCCTAACCCAGCCAAGCATTGGCCAAACTATAGTCGCCGAGTAAGTCATCCGCACAGAGAGGGCCCCTAGTTGGATGGATACCATCATTGCATATCTACGGAGTGATGCGCTGCTTGATGACAAGAGATTGGCTCATTACGTGAGGGTAAAAACAGCTCATTTTTATCTCTCCCAAGGGGGGAAGCTCTATAAGTGATCATTCATAGGCCCTTATCTCCAGTGCATCCACCCGCACGACACCTAGCAAGTTCTTAACGAGCTTCATGATGGTATTTGTGGGAGTCACGTAGAAGGGAGGTCATTGGCCTTTCGAGCGATCAATGAAGGCTATGAGTGGCCTCACATGTAAAAGGATGCAAGTACACTACACCAAAATGCTAAAATTTCCACCTTTTTAGCGGCCAGGCTTGTCACGGTCAATGACCGTGACACAAAAATACTCATTTTTTTATCACGGTCATTGACCGTGACAAGTCCGTGACATGTGAAGTTTGTCATGGACTTGTCACGGTCAATGACCGTGACACGTACGTGACAATTCTATCAGTAAAAAACCCCTCCCCCTTCTTTTTTTCCGATCGAATTCGTTCCCTCCATTTCTCTCTCTCTCTCTCTCTAGCGGCTGCTCTCTGTATGTTTTCTCTCTGTTTCTCCCCCATTTATGTATATGTGTGTGTGTGTGTAAATGTGCGTGTGGGGGGGGGGGGGGGGGGGGGAGGCAGCAGGGCTGGGGGAGGGGAGGGGGTATGTGCGTGTGTGTGTGTTTGTGTGTGTATATATGCATGTGTGTGTATATGTGCGTGTGTGCGTTTATGTGCATGTGTATATATATATATATGTGTGTGTGTGTGCGCGTGTGGTGGGCAGGGGCGGTCGGGGGGGGGTAGGGGGTAGGGAAGGGGGTGGGTGGGTGGGTGGGAGGGGGTAGGGCAGGGTGGGGGGGCAGGGGGTGTATATGTGCGTGTGTGTGTGGTTTTTTAATTAAATTTTTATTGGTTTATTAGATATTGCCCCTCATATTGTAGTGCCCCTTGTAAAATAATTGATTGATTTAATATTGATTGGTTGTTAATTTTTTTGGTAAATTAATAATTAGTGCCCCTTTCATATGCAAGTAGGATTGCCCCTCATTGTAAATTAGTAAATTAATAATTGTATACTTTAATTGATGAAAAGAATTAATTGAGTAGATGAATTAAAAGGAGTACGGGATGCACATTTGTTGTTGCCATTGCGGTTGGATTATAGTGGATCGATGTTGGGTTGTTTAATTTTAAAAGTGGCATGACCACTGGATTATTGTCCATATGGGGGTGAGATTTTTCAATTTTTTTTAAAAATTACTTTGTATAACGAACAATATATACATAGTATGATAATTAAATGAAACATACTTGAAATAACATATAGTGCGCATAGATACTAGCCTTCTAGTTCTTATGCGTACGCATTCAATAGCCCTTAGACCCGTTCGAGAGTCATTACCCTTGTAATGAGATCTCTCGAATTGTCCTATTTGGATAGTTTGGGACTGCATAATTTCTGTATAATAATATTCTTAGTGGCTTAAAGTTGTTACTTTTGGAGGAAGTTCTGCAGTCGTATCCTAATGTTCTCAAGTTAGCTATTTAGGTGGCACTACAAGTAATGAATTTATATTTATATGAATATGAATATTTCAATTTCAATTTCAATTTCAATTTCGATTTTATTTTATATTTATATTTATATTTATTCGCAACTAACATTGTATTTGTTGGATAGGAACAATTCAGCCTGGATTCAAAGCTACGCGATTCCGTCTTGGAGCAGTTGAGGGAGCAACGCAATACGTGAAAGAAAAATATGTGGACACGGTACTTTGGGAAGACCCGAGAGTCCGTTATCCGAATGCGTGAATCCGTCCCACCGAAGGAGCCGATCTCATTGGCACAATGACAAAAGTTCATTGACAATGAGATCGGGGAGCGACAATTGGCATCTCGCCTATTGGGGAGGGAAAATCGGGTAGAAAAGATGGACGTGCACTACTCCGACCGAACGTCTTATGCCAAGGTGGAGCATAGAATGATGGTAAGATTTAACTTTTCTATAATTACAGAAATATATTATTCTGTATTATTTTACTTTACGGGGCCGATACTAATTTTTCTTTATTTTATTTCAAGGGACTGGGAGTGGCCCTGGGGGTAGGCCACATAGGCTCGATACCTATGTGGCTATTCGGATGAAGAAGGGGAAGGATAAGGAGGTGTACCCGAGCGTCGCGTGCACGATTGTAAGTAATCCGACGATTTACTTTTTGTTAATTACGCTATAATTTTTTTATTTACTTATTTTACTAATCATGTACTTTTTATCGTTTCAGGCAAAGCTTAAGGAAGTGCATGAGTCGCAGTCTGATGTCGATAAGGCATCTTTGTCCACATACGCACTCAGCCAAGTGCTTGGCACTGATCGCAAGGGGAGGACAAAATGGGTTAGCTCACGGGTGGCCAAATCTAGGAGCATCGAATTGGAGACGAGCGACGGTCCAAGTTAGATCGAATGAATGGTGGACTCGCATGACGCGAAACTGTCCCGTTTGGAGGCGACGATCCAAGATATGTTCTCATTCATGAAGCGTTCGTTGGGCTGAAACTGTAAGGGGAAAGGGAAGGAGAAGGTGGTGGAGGAGGATGGCAGGAGGATGAGGTGTAGGATGACGATGATGTGGACCTCGCTGCTTCATCACCGACACGTGCGGACTTTGATGATCCAGTCCCCTATTTAGCTCCCTTCAACCGACCGATGTCGACACTTCATTGGCTGAGCGTGTTTATAGTGGACATATTTGATGACCGACGGATAGGGCGGGGGTTAAGGGACCCGAATACCATCCAGGGTATGCCAGTTCATGGACGCTTACTTCAAGACATCGACTCCAAGGTGCTCGTCACGCATGTGATACCCGGGAAGGAGAACTCCCCCTTGTGGTTGCACGAACAATGCGACACGATATATATTGGTGGATGTGTCAATTCATATATCTGTGGCCTACTCACCTCCTCAGAGCTAACCTTACCCCAGACATGCAGCGACATTATTTGAATTGAATTGTTTTAAGTTGTTACATTTGAATTATATTTTGATTATATCGTTATGCATATTATTTTGAATGTATATTTGCATTCTCTCTATTTTATTTGAATATATGATGTTTGAACGGGTATAATGTTGCTATAACAGGTACAAATATACTGCTGGGCAGTGGCAGTGGCCATACTGCCCAACAATTTTTTTTAATTCTGCCTTTTTTATTGAATTTCACGGGTTTGTCACGGTTTATGAACGTGACAAAACTTGTCAAGGTCATAGACTGTGACATGATCGTGACAATTCTAATTAACTTGTCACGATCATTGACCGTGACATGTCCGTGACAATAAACGTTATCAGCCCCAAAATTATCACGGTCATTGCCCTTGACAAGTCCAACTTGTGAAGGTCAATGACCGTGATAATTCGACATATTTGGTGTAGTGGTACCTATGTTCGCAGATGTGAAAAGTGCCATAAATTCTCTCATATGGTCCACCAGCCAGCCATCGACTTGAAATCCTTAATAAATCCTTGGCCGTTCGCACAATGGGGATTGGATATTGTGGGACCACTACCTACTGCATCTGAAAATCACTAGTATCTACTAGTTGGCACAAACTACTTCACTAAATAGGTAAAGGCTGAACAACTAGTAAAAATTCGTGATGCCGACATGACTAGGTTCATCTAAAAAAGCATTATAAATACTTCAGTTCTGTGGCATATCCCCAAAGCAACGGTTAGGCAGAAGCTTCCAACAAGACTATGCTCGATGACCTAAAGAACATATTGGAAAGAGAAAATGGTGCCTGGGTAAACAAGCTCCCCTATGTTCTGTGGGCCTACTGTACTACTCCTAAGAGGCAAACTGGGGAAACACCCTTCGCCCTCGCCTATGGAATTTGAGTTATTATCCCATTTGAAGCAGGTCTCCCTACCATGAGAACCACCCTGGTCTACCAAGGCCTAAACGATGATGCATTGCGCACTGAACTTAACTTAGTGGATGAGCAAAGAGAAGATGCCATGATCAAACTGACATCCTACCAACAGCAGCTGGCCAAGAAGTACAATAAAAAAGTTAATCTGAAGAAATTCCAAGTAGGGGACTATATCCTAAGGAAAGTCCTCGGCAGTGCCATAAAACCATCAGATGGCAAGATGTGATCAAATTGGGAAGGACCTTTTAAGGTAATCATGGACGACCTTCAAGGAGCATATCACTTGGAAATGCTGGAGGACGGGGAGATACCAAGAGTGTGGAACGCATCTAATCTCAAGAAGTTATACTTTTAGTCTTCTTCATATTTTATCAGCATATTAAGTTTATACAAATTTTTATTTCAAACTTATGTCACTTGCAAGTTATTATTCAATGAATAAAGGCCTATTGGCTCTCGCATTTTGATCTCGCAAATTTGGTTGCTTAAAATTTCTTGTTATGTGTATCTGTGTTATGTATCCTTTCACATTTTGATCTCGCAATTTTGGTTGCTTAAAATTTCTTGTTATGTATATATGTATTATGTATCCTTTCCAAATGATAACTCCATCAAAGAAACGATTACCTTTGGTAATAGTAAGATTACCGGCTTGTCTTAAATAAAGGACTTCCTCGCGGATAATAAAACTCTTGTGGGTTACAATAAGTTATTCAACTTATTTCAATCAAAGGATTTCATTGCGTCGAACAGGGTTTAGATTAATTACAATAAGTTATTATAGTATTTCGATTGTTATAACCCTCACGTATTTGTCACAAACACAATAGACCTCATGAGTTTCCCCGGTAAAAAAAAAGTCCTTCTGGGGATCCTTAGGCAAAAAGCCAACTTAGGTTGGTCACCAACTGAGTTGGTCACTAAATACCTGATCGGGAGAATGGCCCCTTAACTATGTACATTCTCGCCATCATCTCACCAAGGCCTAAGGGAGTGTGACGACACGACCTAAAAGGTAAGGCATATAGAATGATACTGCTAAGGCATATTGGATTGGGAGAATGTTTGAACACAAGTTAGCAACTCATTTAGTCGGCAAAGGCCCAAAATAGTTAACAGTTATTGTAAGATTCATTTAGTCGGCTAAGAGCCCAAAATGGTTAATCCTAGATACTAACTCATTAATAGGCAAGAAGCATAAAATGATCAATAGTATTACGTGGTTGGCAAAGGACCTAAATGTTCGAGAGATGTCTACTCTTACCAATTAGCAGTCAAAACACAAAGGCAGTTATTAACTCATATTTAGTCATCACATGCTCAAAATATGAAACGAGATGATAATTAAACTTTATATATTGAAAAATGT
This sequence comes from Sambucus nigra, assembly GCA_949130495.1. Classification (NCBI taxonomy): domain Eukaryota; kingdom Viridiplantae; phylum Streptophyta; class Magnoliopsida; order Dipsacales; family Adoxaceae; genus Sambucus; species Sambucus nigra. The sequence continues at coordinate 54,591,067 of OX422214.1, forward strand.
TGAAGATTACAATCACAAGAAGGAAAAATATATAAAGACCAAATAAAGACCTAGACCAACTATGGATGGGGATAAAAATAATTGTTATGTGAGCTCTTCGACCATCATTTGGGTTAGGAGAGAATACCTCCTCTTCGTCTTTGAGGTTATGGTTTCGGAGCTGGGGTAGAATGGCACCGTTGGGGATCTATTTGTCGCCTTTTGAGAGGGGATTGTGAGGATAAGTTGGGCAATTAACCAGGTACTTATACCATAGGTTTGGCTCCCTAGGGGTTTTGACTTCCCTAAGGCCAGTAAACCACTCGCATTTGAATGTGACGTCCTTAGCCTCATTCAGTCTTGCTAGTGCATCAGACTAGCCCTCGTTATAACCTGATTCCCATGCTTCTCGAGGCCCCATTTTGAATAAATGTCTCAGCCTCGTTACGTCTCTTTGGAACCCAACTGTAATCACGTATGCTATTTGGACATTATTTTTCAACTCGATGACCTCCTTCCTCAAAGAATTGTTCTCGGCTTGAAACACTTCTCCCGCTTGGCTGACATTATTTCTCTCCATGAGCTTGGCCCCCAGACCATTCATCTCCTCTTGAACTGAAGAATTGATCTCCTTCATAACTTGAAGATCTTCCTTTATCTTGGCGACCAGAGCGAACTGGACCTTATTTTGTGCACTCCTCACCCCCAGGGACTTGAATATTGCTATGAATGCCTTGTGAGCTTGGGTACTGATGTTTATTCCTAGAATAATCCCCAACTTTGATTTAGAGGGAATGTTATCCTCATTAGGATACAAATAGACACAGGAAAGGCATCCGACTCAGACGTGGAAACAGAGTTTGACAAAATATCGGGGCATGGGTTAATAGGTCCATCCACAAAAAGAAGAGTGTCGATAAGGACGGGCTCAAGTGGAATGGACCATGTGGTAGTGTCCATCAGTGGTGTAAAATCAAACAAGGCATCTACTTTGGAGATGGAGAGATCAATATCAAAGTCAAACCCAAAGTGAGCCAAACATTATTGGATATGATCTTCAAGGTATGTTTGATCCAACATCTCTTGGACTAAGGAGTCAATCACACACACCTCATCAATAAAATCAATGTAAGCCTTTTATTACATGAGGTGGAAGATATTGAATTTAATGGTTATGTTGCCAAAAGAAAGACTCATTGACCCATCTCAACAATTGATGATGGCATTTGATGTTGCCAAAAAGGGTCGGTCCAAGATGATAGGAATATTGGTTGAAATAAGAGAAGGAGTGTCTAAGATGATGAAATGCATAGGGTAGTAAAAGTCAGAGACTTTCACCAAAACATCTTCAACTATTCCTTTAGGAACTTTCATAGAACGGTCAACAAGTTGAAGAGTAACCCGTGTAGGTTTCATGTTTTGTAAACCTAACTTAAGGTAGAGGGAGTAAGGTAATAAATTAACACCAGCCCCAAGATCAAGCAAAGTTCGAGTAGTGGACTTATCTTATAACATGCAAGAGACAGTAGGACGATCGAGGCCTTTATACTTCATAATACCGTTCTCATGGATGAAGGATGTGGCTTGTTCGGTGATGAATGCATCACGAGGCACATTCGTCCATCATTTGAAAGCGCACAAGTCCTTCAAGAATTTGGCATATAAGGGAGCTTGTTGAATCAGAGTGAGGAACGGAATGTTAATATGAACATTCTGAAAAACTTGCGTGATATTATAAAATTATTAGGATTTCTTTGACGGAGATAACCTATGAGGGAAGGGTACTTTGTGCACATAGATAGTGGTGAACTCATTAGGTTTAGAATCATAATTTTCAGTGGATTTGCTGGGTGGTGGAACGTTATGGAGAGGTTCTAATGGGCAATTCTGGGTGGGCAGGAATTGCACATCACGGGGAGCATCGACACCATTGTCAACCTATTATCTGGATCTTATAGTACTCGCCACTTTCATGCCCGCTTGATATGTGGGTGGAGTGGATCCAACCTCATAATCCAACTCTTTGCCATTCCCCTTAGGGTTGGAAATGGGTTGACTCGGCAACCGACTAGTCTCTTGCTCGTACTCAAACTGGTTAAGACGTTGCTTAAGCCTTTGGAAGGGTTGAGTCTGTGCTTGCGTGGTTTTTTGTTGAGTCGTGATAAATTGATTGAGAAGATTCTCAAGAGAGAAGGTGGATGATTGGGGCGGAGGGGCATAAAGGGGTTGGGGGACCAACTTTCGGTGAGAACTAAGCGATGGTGAATACTCATAAGAGGGAGGTGGAACAGAGACAATTTAATGATTGGTGTTTGGCGGTCCTCCGTGGGGGACAAATGATGATGGATGTTATTAGGCATGGTGGTTATGGATAGGAGGGAAATGTTGCCTCTGTGGGTTTTGGTGAAACTCGAGTGGACCACCAACATTTTATTGTGGGTTTGATGGAGCAAGGTTGTTATCATACTTATAAGAAAAATAGGGATGGTTACTATTATTGGGATTGTAAGTAAACGACGGGTAGTGGGCTTCCTAGAGGTATCATAAGCACACGCTTATTCCATAGTGGGATTAAGATCATCTTGAATGGGGGGCACAAATGAGATAAATGATCGTGGCTTAAACATACATTACAAGAAGGACTAGACTCGTTGACATTCATCACCTATTTAGAAAGAGAAACATTTTGTTGCATAGAACGACTGAGAGTATCAACTCTCTTAGTCAAAGTGTTTAAGCCAATAAGCAAAGTTTTAAAATCGGGATCATTTTTAACTCATTGTTTCCCACCCAATCTTGGGAGTCTTCGCCTAATTGGAGGAGAAATTTATAGGCGGCCTTGGGAGTTAATTGCATGAACTTGCCTTTGTGCTTGGATTAAATCATGGTTCGAGAGGAATGAATGAGACCATTGTAAAAACTATGGACTAAGCGACTTTTTTCGAGACCATGATGTGGGAAACTATTGATATAACCTTGAAAATGGCCCCACACTTCACAAAATTGATCAGTTGACTTTTGACAAAAATCTTAGATGGCTTGGCGCATCTCATTGGTTTTTCTTATTGGATAAAACTTTGACATGAACTTATTCACAAGTTGTTACCATATATGGATAGAATCCGGTGGCAAGGAATGGATCCACAAGGATGCATTATCATTGAGAGAAAATGGAAACAAGCGAAGACGAATATTTTCTTCATCTATGTTTTGATTTTTGAAAGTAGAGCAAACAGTGAGAAATTTTTGCAAGTGAGTGTATGGAGATTCATGTTCAAGGTCATGAAATTTGGGCAACATTAAAATGGTCACGGGGAGAATTTTAAATTGTTCAGCTGGGATGGGTGGACGATGCATAATGGTGGGGTAGCTGTTGTTGGGGCAAAATAGTCCCTTAAGGCATGCTCATCGGCCATGACAGGTGTATGGATGGATGAAGTAGAGATGTCTACGCGGGGACAACTCGATGTGACTTGTGGTAATGAAAAATCTAGGGGATCACGTGGTTCTCCTAATGTGGAAGAGATGGGAGAATGGCTTCGGGAACGAATTAATCGATTATTAACTCGTTGCCACGTGGGCATGCAAATAGTGAATTTTTATTTTTGAAAAGAAAAACAAATATTTTTGGAGTTTTTAGAGAAAGAGGGAAAGAAAATATTTTGGGGGTTTTTGAAAAAGGAAGAGAAAAGGGAAAATGTTTTTGGATTTTTGAAAATAGGAGAGAAAATGAAAAATATTTTTGGAGTTTTCGGCTTTAAAAAAAGAAAAATATTTTTGGATTTTTTTGGGGGAAAAGAAAAGGTGCGATGGACTCGAATTGATACTAAAAAAGATGGAGCATAAAAATGACTACCTAAAGAGCAAATTAGACACGTACAAGCAAGGTATAACTCCTAACTAGCACATAGGCAATTTTTTATCTTCAATTAGGTGAGTGGGTAATAAAATTTAATTACTCCGCGGGCGAGAAAAACACGGATTCTTACACGTCACCTTGAAAAGTGTTATCCTACTTGGCTTGCTAGTTGATTGATTTTAATTAAGTGATAGAACGGGTAACACACAAATGGGAGAAGGTGATTGAGGGGGTGATGAAATCCTAACTCGTTTTAATGACCGGGTCTAGGTCTTAGGTTCATTAATTCATCAAACCATTCAAATTAAGTGCGATGCGATAATTAAAAGCATATAGGATCAAATGAACACACAAAAATGAACTCGCTTGCAGGAGATTCGCGAGTCATGAAGAATGTACCTCCCATGGCTTTTACACACGTGGGGTGAAGATCGAGTTAAGTCGACCAGGGGAAAAAGTCAACTATCCCCAGTCGTCCCTCGGAGTCCTACCAACCCAAAGTAGAGATGCTTCTAAATCCTTACCTTTGGACGACCTCTCTCTACCTTATTCAATTTTCCTATCATGTTTTTTTTTGAATTATCACAAACTTAAATGAAAAAATAATAATGGTGTCTCCAAGCACCACAATACAGGCAAATAATAAAGTTTTACTACAAAACTTCTAAAAATTGAAAAATGGTAGGGAAAAGTAAAAACGAAAAACAAATGAATTACCATATGAAATCTCTGCAAGTGCTTCAAGCTCCAAAAAGTGGCAACGACGCCATTTGATAGATAATCTTTATGTATGTCGTTGTGGGAAAGCCTCTGCAATCAAAATCCTTGAAAACCTACAAACATAATATAAACTTGCATAGCAGTAGTGAGAATTTAAATCCAACTCTAAGGAGTGAAACAAATGAGCTGTCATGTAATCCAAGTTCCTAGTTATTTTCTTTTTACATTTTTCTAATTTTGCTTTTTGTTTGTTTATTTTTTTATTTTTTAATATTAAAATAATTTTGTGATGATGGTAAATAAAACTAAATGAGAACAAGTAATTAAACTCGAATAAAAGTGTAAAAAAATACTAATAAGTGTGTGAGGAAAGTGAGTGAAATATAACTAAATGAGAGAGAAAGATCAAGAAATGTAGATCCACCCCCACTTGACACAATTAATCTAACTCAAACTATTTGAATTTGATCGATTTCTAAAATATTCATTTCATTCAAAAGGTAATTCTCACTACACTAATGAATTAATTAAAGGGTCAATTATTAAATAGTCCCTACTATAAATATATATTTTTTAAAAAGGACACATATTTTTAGTTTAACCCATTTAGTCCCTCAAGCACTCAATATCCTCTTATTTTTAGAGGTCCGCGTCAGCGGCACTCCCTCTCCAAAATATGTGGCAAATGACTTTTTAAGGCAAAATAAAAAAGTTTGGACTAAATGGGTATTAAAAAATGTCCGAGGGACTATTTGGTATATGTCCCTTAATTAAATATTCTTTTAGAAAAGTAATTTTAATTCCCACAACACTACCCAAAATCAATTAAAATTAATCAAATGAATCACCCGCTAGGATTGATTCCCGAAACTAATTTTAATTAGACAAATAAAATATGAGTAGAAGAAAATTATATTAAGATTTTAATCAATGTGATATGCACTTATCTAGTTTGAATAAAATGATAAAATTATAACACAATATTCAATCCTTTCTCAAAAATGATTTTCCATTTCTCAATGCCAAAAGAAGAGTAGGAATTAAATTTACCAATCAAAGGAAATCAACAAAATTAAAATTAACAAACTAAATCAATTGAATTCATGGGGGCTTCAATTCATCCCTTGAATGGTGGAGATTAGCCCTCCATAATCATCATCCATGAATAATTATAAACACTTAAAAACATGAAATGAGTAAGTAGAGAATAATTTATCAAACCCAAATATATCATTGAATTGCAATAGTCTTGTTCAATTATGTCAACAATCTCTTAATAGAATTACAATCACTAACTTTTTTCTAAAAAAAATAAAAAAAAATTCTCTCTCTATCTATGGTCTTCTCTAAGCTCTCTAGGTGATGCCCCTTCAAATGAGACTTGATCTTCTTATAGATTGAAATGGGTTTAATGGTTTGGGGGTTGAAATGGGTTCCAGATTTGGGAATTGGGGTCGCTGGCGATCCCGATTTGGTCCGGATTAATGGCGGGTGGAGGTTATTGGATCGAGCAAGTGGTGGTGTTTGATGATGGGTGTCGGTTTAACAGGGGGTCAGCATGAGGAAGTTGTCAGCGTTGCTGGAATGGCCAGAGTTGGGCAGGATTGTGGCCGGAATGAGGCTGCTGGCCGGTCGAACTCGCCGGAGGTGTGGGTTTTGGGTGAAGGTAGCAGCTCGGTGGTAGGTAGGTGGTCATGGGGCTTAGATTTCAGGTCTGGTGGGTCGCGGGTTATGGAGGCAGGAAAGAAAGTGAGATAGAATTTTGTTAATGGAGGTGAGAGGAGAGAGAAGGTGTTGGGTGGGAAAGATGATGGGAGTTGGATTGGGTGTAGAGGGGTGTATGGTAAACGAGTGTGGGTGAGGGCGTAAGATAGGAGGGGTGTGTGTGTGTGTGTGTGTGTATATAGTTTGTAAACAAAAACAAAATAAAATCGAAGACTAAAAGAAATAAATCCTAAAAAAGTATTAAATTCTTAAAAATATTAACAAATCTAAGAAATAAAATCAATTAAAAAAATCAATTCCCTAATTTAAAAATAAAAAGACCCGAATAAAAATAAAATAAAATTAAAAAAAAGCGAAACTAATAAGATAAAATAATAATAAACCTATGAAACTAAAAGCAAATAAAATAACTAAAAATCTAATTAAATGCAACCCTATTATATTTTCATAAAATAATAAAACACAAAATAAAATAAAATGAACTGATAAAAAATGACTCTAAAAATATAGAAAATAATAAAAATAATACTGCACGCACACACACACTAGGGTTTTAGGACAGTTCAGGCTTGGGTTTGGTTTTTGGTACGAGATAAGGTATATGGTAGTGGATTGGGATTAACCTTAAATAATGTCATCAAATGTTGCATTTAGCCTTGACATAAAGCTTTTAAATTGCAAATACAAGAAAGCCTACAAAATAAATAAATACCAATATAAGTTCATTTTTATTAAGAACTAGCAATTAAAAAGAGACTATTTGGGGGATAAAATATACACGTTTGGGTTCTTATCAACAACCTCCTTCCTCAAAGCATTTTTCTTATCTTGAAGCACTTCACCCACTTGGCTGGCATCATTTCTTTCCATGATCTTGGCCTTCAAACCATTCATCTCCTCTTAAACTAAAGAACCGATCTCCTCCGTAACTTGAAGATCATCCTTCAGCTTGACGACTAGATCGGACTAGTCCTTGTATTATGTACAGTCCTCACCCTCAGTTACTTGAAGATTTTTATGAATGCCTTGCAAGCTTAGTTGCTGATGTTTAGTCCCATAATCATCCCCAACTTTCAGGTAGGGGAATGTAGTGAAAAACGTTACTAATGTCGTTTAATACAATGATTAAACTGTATAAGCAACTCCGAAATGTTTGTTGAAGAAACCCTTTTCTTTTGAAAATAAAAATGATAAACAACAAGATGTGTTTACAAAAACTTATGTACGAGAATAACCAAGACTTTGTAATCAGTTTTAAAACTAAGATAGTTTCAAAAAAAATCAGCACACTATAGAATGAGATGAGGAGATGAAGACAATCAGAACACACAATTTTTAACGTGGTAAAACCTCTCCCAATAGAGGAAACATCCACGGTGACTTCTAAGTCACAAAAGTAAAAAATCCACTAAAAACAAATAGCAGTTACAAACAATACAACATACATGCACACAACTCAGCCTATTCTAAGTTTAGGAATATACCCCACTTGGTGTCCTTCTAACTTCTTGTAGATCTGATTGTGGATGATGTTCTTCCAGTTTGGTAACTTCCCCTTTGCTTTAGCTTTCCTTGCGTCGACTCAATAATCTTTGATCTTATTCACAACACTTTCAGTGTGGTAGTGTGTCAAGTGTTTGTGATGTGATTTCTAAACACATGCATGAACTCACACACACTTAGTTTTTACAGACAGTCCTAGAAAATTACATATAAAGACTATATGCTGTGATTTTCTTTTCTTTCTTTCTTACAGAACTTAAAACCTTTTTGACCTTTTAATCTATCCCAGATTCCACGGATTTCTTGCTTCAAAATCGGTCAAGATCTTAATCAATCTCAGTTTTTAAAAATATTTTCGAGATCGCAAATCTCCAAGTGAGAACCCAACTAGGTCAAGGTTAAGTTTCATAAGAACAGAAAATATAAAATATTTACAGATCTAAATCAACAAATATTTTCTTAAAACAATAAACAAATATGCAGATCTAGTGATATGTGACATGCAAAGTGTAGATCTAAGATTTCTATGATAAAGAAATACAGATCTCACCAAAAATGTCTAAGTTGGTAACAAGATTACAGATCAAGAGGTTACAGCTACAAACGATCAAACCAGTAACACCAATCTCTCTCTCAAACACTCAAGGTTGTGTTTGGGGTTTTGAATATACGAAGGGTTGAAGATGGTTTGAAGTTGTTCAGGGTTAGGGTTTCTCTAACCCAGTTCCCTTTCTCTCTCTTCTCTCTTTTCTTTACTCTCTTCTCTCTCACTTCTCTCTTCTCTTTTTTTTTTCTCTCAATTTGGACGAGTGCCAAAAGTTCCTAAAGGTTGAGAATAAGAGGGTTTATATAGGAGCCAAGGAAGGTTCTGGATTACTGATCGAAATCAACGGTTGAGATTCAGTCTTCCTTATATTGACTTGATCCAAGGGTGGTAAAACAACGGTGGTTAAGATGAAGGTGATTGGTCCACAGTGATAGCACATGGATAAGCTTAAAACACATGCAGGCCATGGATAAGGTTTGATCTAACGATCCACAATACACCAGGCAGTTCTCTCACAAAACAAACACAAAATGAGATAACAGGAACATGACAAGTGTTGGCATTCCATTGGCTGGCAAACGCGCGTCTTAAAAAAATTACAGGCAACACCCTGAAGTCTCTGGCGCATTGATATTCTACCCAATCAAACATTCTAATGAAAAATTGATTTTTCATAATAGGATTTTAACCCCACAAAGTTTATAAACACACTTTTATTAAAGAAAACATTATTTAAAAAATGTTTAAAAATTCCCAAAAATTATTAAAATAACATTTTAAGGGGAATTTAACACACAATCAATTATGAGCAATATATACACATGTATGCACTTCTAATGTGTGTAGTGTGATTCAATTTATACCTTGTTTGGATCATTGAAGAGGATTAGAGAGTGAATAGTTCTGAGGTTCTTTGGATTCTAGGTTAGACAACAAATTTTGTCACTATTTCCAAATTAGATGAACACTTATACAATATAGACTTAAGTAAGTCAAAGGTATAAGGCGCTTCAATCTCCCCCTTTGGAAATATGAGATAAAATATCCTTTGAGTTAGCTTAAACTCTTAGGGAACCAAAAAAAAATAAAACCTAGTCCTATATAAAAGACACTATCTACCCATTTCCTAGAAAGTCAAAAATTACATAACTCAACTATTTACAAATTTGTACACTAGAAAGAAATGGTAGAAAACCAGTAGAAGAGGTTCCTGCAAATATGCACACTAAGATCAAGCAGTTTAGATGAAATGTGAACAAAACATTGAACCTGTAAGACTCAAATTTCTCCCCCATTTTGTCTCAAATGGACAAAGGGTAAAAATTAAGGTCTTAAGAGATTAATCAGCACATACCATACCAATAGAATTACGCAAATACAGAAATCTGTTATAGTCTAGAGGTTTAGTGAACATGTCTGCAAGTTGCAGATCAGTAGGTAGGTAATGAATTTCTAACTCCTTAGTCTCAACAAGTTCGCGTATAAAGTGATGTCTTATTTTAATATGCTTAGTTCGCGAGTGTTGAACCGGGTTTTTAGATATGTTAATGGCGCTTTGATTATCACAATACAATTGTAACTGATCTTCTTTAATCCCATAATCGCTTAACACTTATTTTATCCATAACAATTGAGCACATCAGCTTCCTGCTGCTATATATTCGGACTCGGCCGTAGATAAAGATGTGCAATTCTATTTTTTTGCTACTCCAACCTACTAAATTATTGCCGACATAATAACAGACACCTGATGTACTTTTACTGTCATCAGTACAACCGGCCCAATCAGCATCAGTATACCCTATGATGGTGCTGCAGGTATCATTAGTGTACCTAAGTCCAAGATTAAGAGTGCCTTTTATGTACTTTATTATACGTTTTATACAAGATAAATGGCTCTCTTTAGGGTTATTCTGGTAACGAGCACACAGACATACAACATACATTATATCTGGTTGTGAGGCAGTTAGATAGAGTAGGCTACCAATCATACTACGATAAAGTGTGGAATCAACTGACTTTCCATTTTCATCTTTACATAATTTAACAGTAGTACTCATAGGCGTTTTGGCAACTTTAGCATTATCTAAACCAAATTTCTTAACAAGATCTAAGGCATACTTAGTTTGAGAGACAAATAATCCATCAGAATTCTGTTTTACTTGAAATCCTAAGAAAAGCTGTAGCTCCCCCATAAGGGACATGTGAAACTCCTTATGCATAATAGCAGAAAATGATTTAACTTCAGATGTTGAAGTAAACCCAAAGATGATGTCGTCTACATAGACTTGGGCTATAATAATGTGTTTGTCAAAATGTTTGACAAAGAGGGTCTGGTCATTTCCTCCTCTCTTAAAACCCTTATCCAACAAAAAGTTGGATAGGCGTTCATACCAAGCTCTAGGAGCTTGTTTTAAGCCATACAAAGCCTTTTTTTAAACGAAAGACATGGTCTGGGTATTTTGGGTCAATGAACCCTTTGGGTTATTCTACAAACGTCTCTTTGAATAGAATTCCATTGAGGAAGGCAGACTTGACATCCATTTGATAAAGTGTAAATTTTAAGTGACACGCTATGGCGAAAAAAAGTCGAACAAATTCAAGACGAGTGACTGGGGCAAATGTCTCGCTAAAATCTATCCCTTCTATTTGTGAGTAACCTTGAGCAACTAGTCTAGCTTTGTTTCTAAGGATTACCCCATTTTCGTCAGATTTGTTCTTAAAGATCCAACGTGTGCCAATAACATTTTTATTTTGAGGCCGCGGTACAAGATACCAGACATCGTGAATGACAAATTGTAAAAGTTCTTCCTGCATTGCAGAAATCCAGTGTGTGTCATTCAATGCTTCATTAACATTTTTCGGTTCCACAAGGGAGACGAAACATGCGTAATTAGCATAATTTCTTAACTGGGATCTAGTACGGACTGGCTCATTTGGATTACCGACCATGTTGTCAATGGGATGATCGTTAGAGACCCAGCCAGGTACTTCTGGACTCTCAATAGGTAATGAGTCATCTATTTCTGGTGAATCATTTTTGAAATCATTTTCAGATTCAACCACAATAGGTGATTCAGATATCTTATTTTCAACAATAGTGTCGCTTACAATTACATTTATCGACTCCATAAGGGTCTTAGTACGCAGATTGTATATACGATAAGTATGACTGTTTGGTGAGTAACCTAAAAAGATGGCTTTATCACCACGCGTCTCGAATTTAGACAAATGTTCTCTGTCTTTACAGACATAACACTGACTTCCGAAAGTTCTTAGATATTTCAAATTAGGCTTCTTACCGTACCACAACTCATAAGAGGTTTGTTTAGTGTTTTTCCTAAGGTAAACCCGATTAATGATATGACGTGCAGTTCTAATAGATTCTACCCAGAAGTACTTAGGTAGAGACTTGGCATGCAACATGACACGTGCCATCTCTTGAAGAGTTCAGTTTTTCCTTTCGGCAACACCGTTCTGCTGAGGAGTCTTAGGGGCACTGAATTCGTGTTTGTAACCATTGTAGGCACAATATTCAACTATTCTCGTGTCTATGAACTCTCCCCCTCTATCGCTACGAATGCGATTGACTTGTGTGTCCTTCTCATTTTCAATTCTTAGTAAAAATTTCAAAAATTTCTGAAATGTGTCAGATTTATGTTTCAAGAAGGCAACCCAAGTGAATCGTGTAAAATCATCAACCATGACTAAGATATAACTGTGTCCACAAAGACTAACAGTTCTAGAGGGACCAATAAGGTCCATATGGATGAGATCTAAAGGTCTAGAGGTGAGAATGTCTTTAACTTTTTCATGCGAAGTCTTAACTATTTTTCCTTCCTGGCAATGATCACAAACAACACTGGAAATAGGTTTAATTTTAGGAATTCCTCTAACAATCTCTTGACTAGACAATCTACCAAGGATATCATAACTTAGGTGACCCATACGATTATGCCAGATTTCATTGTCATCCATTCTGACAATGTTACAGGTTTCAGAACTAGTCTTGACAGTATAGCAATTGTCAGGTGTTCTAAATCCGGTAATGATGCATTCACCTTTATCATTTAGAATTTTGCAATTTTTCTTTGAAAAGGTAACAGTATGGTCTGAGTCACAAAATTGTGATATACTTAGAAGGTTGGCTTTAAGACCTTTAACTAAAAGTACATTTTCCAAAATTGGCATTCCCTCTTCTTTTAGGATTCCTTTACCTATGATCTGGGATGAAACTCCGTCACCAAAAACTACTTTACCTCCAGCAAATCTGGTTTTGTTTAAGAGTTTGGTTTCATCTCCTGTCATATGTTTGGAGCATCCTGAATTTAAGTACCAACCAGATGAAGTGTGTTCAGCCTTTAAGGCAGTGATAACAATGTTACACTTCATTTGGGGTACAAGATCATCTTTTCTAACCCAAATAGTTCTATTTTTAATTTTGCGCAAGTTTTCTCTCATTTGATAAAATTTTCGAGAAGCAGCTTTTTGTCGAAAAACATTTGGAGCAACAAACTGATTTTTGTGGAAAAGTTGAGCTTTTGGTTTAGGAAAGTTTCTGGGAGCCTTTCTCTTAAATGAACTCTTAGTTTTGGTCTTTCTATTCCTGTAGTTAGAGTTCTTGTCAGGTTGTCTTGGAAGGACATAATGGTTACGATTTTGCCTAGAATAGTTAAAGTTCTTGTAAACAGGGGTGTTGTACACAGGGGTGTTTAGACGCCTAGCATAACAACCTTCAAAAGAATGACCATAAACGTCACAGTAGGAGCAATATTGATTGCTTGAGGGATGTACTTTCTTAGGGAAACTTCTAAAGATGGGTTTAACAGGATTCCGTTCAGAAGTCTTATTCCTAGGAGGTATGGTTTTAAAGGTAGATTCAGCCCTTCTGATCAAAGGACAGACGTATTTAGTCTCAAGTGTACTATCAGCCTTAGAGTTACTAGACTCTCCAATGTCTTTCTGTTGTTGCTTTTGATCATATTCCTTTTTAATAAAATGAAAATCTGGACATGTTTCGATTGGTCTTTTGCCTCCAGACACAAACTTAATAGGTTCAAGATTTTTAGTTTGTGGTTTATTCTTAGGGCAGAATCCAATACCGGTTCTATCATCAGAATTGGTCTTGGAGTCAACAAAAAAGTCAGTGAAACAATTTGAATTGTTTTCAAACTTAGAAATTTTTTTGAAAATAGTTGCAGTCTTTGTTTTTGCTTCCTCCAGTTCTAATAATGTTCCCTTGTATTTCATTTCCAGGGTTTCATTAGTTTTGGTCAACTCTTTCAATTTTTGATCAAAAGTTTCAATTTCTGATTGATGTGTCAGACACTGGTTAGTATATTCTTCGGCATTCAGCTTCACAATAAGACTTAGATCATCTAATTTCTCAGTCAGGTCTCTAACAGTCTTCTCCAGTCTAGTGCCTTTTTTAAGAGTTTTAGTATACAAAGTATGAATATCTGGGAGGTCATCTGTGTCTGAGTCGCTAAGTGAAGTGTGTGTAGTGACCCCTAACGATTCAGTTTTAGTACTCACGCACCCATTTACATCGTCGTTATTGAGATCTCTTTGACTCACACACACGGAACTAGAGCTAGCAACATTTTCAGATAACAAGGCATCTAGGCCAGCCAAAGCAGTATTCACAAAAGCAGGAGTAGAGGTATCATTATCACACACAGGCATATCATCATTGTAAATGATCTTAGCAAAAAAGGACATGCAAGGGTCAAGTACATTTGATGACTCAAGTTCCTCTTCATCAGAGTCACTTGAATCATCCCAAGTTTTACAGACATTGGCTCTATTGTGTGTGTTGGTTTTATTCAGATTAACTCTGCAATCGTGAGCAATGTGACCTAGTTTCCCACATCTAAAACATTCAATCTTTTTAAGATCTCTGTTAGATCTGAAGTTGTTGTCCTTAGGATGTTTGTCAAGACCTCTCTCATGAGGTTTGGGATTAGACACAGTTGGATAATTAGGCTTGCCTTGTTTAGATGCCTGTTTGTTTCTAAATTTAACAATTTTCTTAAATTGTTTGGACATTAAGGCAATCTGATTATCTAGTTTGTCTATATCACACTCCTCATCAGAGTCACAGTTTGTCAAATTAGTCTCATATTTAGATATCTTAGAGGAAAAACTCAAGTTAGAGTTGGGCTGTTTTCTTTGAGACTGGTTTAATTATTTCTTAAAGTCTAATTCCATTTCCACAGTCCTAAGTTTGCTACTGAGTAACTCAGGGGTGAGGTTTTGATCACTCATCTCCTCAATAACATACCTCTTGTTGTCAAACTTTTGGGGTAATGATCTTAGGATTTTAGAAACAATCTCATTCCTATCATATGTTATACCATTAGCATGCAACTTAGTAACTATATCAGTTAGGTTCATGTAAAAATCATCAAAAGACTCAGAGTCAGACATAATTAAAGAGTTGTACTGCTGGGTAAGCATTTGAGTTTTAACAGCTTTAACTCTTGAGTCTCCTTCATGGTCAGTGATTAATGTGTCCCAAGCTTCCTTAGAAGTGGCACAAGATGAGATTCTTTTGAACTCATACTCATTAATAGACATAAAGATGGCATTCTTGCCTTTATTGTTATTACGAGAAATAGTTTTCTCTTCTTGGGTAAACTCACTTAAGATTTTCTTTACCCTCTCATCACTTCCTCCAGTGGCTGGTTTAGTAGGATAAGTATATCCATTTTCAATAATGTCCCAGACATCATCTCCTAAAGTCCCTTGGATGAAGGCAACCATTCTTACTTTCCAGTAAGCAAAGTTATTTCCATCAAAGAGTGGAGGTCTAGACAGATTACCAAACCTTTCATTTTTCTCGTCCATAGTAAAGATTTTCAGAAAACGATTTCAGAAACACTAGATCCTTTTTGAAATAAAAGTTTACAGGGCTCTCATACCAATTGAAAAACGTTACTAATGCCGTTTAATACAATGATTAAACTGTATAAGCAACTCCGAAATGTTTGTTGAAGAAACCCTTTTCTTTTGAAAATAAAAATGATAAACAACAAGATGTGTTTACAAAAACTTATGTACGAGAATAACCAAGACTTTGTAATCAGTTTTAAAACTAAGATAGTTTCAAAAAAAATCAGCACACTATAGAATGAGATGAGGAGATGAAGATAATCAGAACACACAATTTTTAACGTGGTAAAACCTCTCCCAATAGAGGAAACATCCACGGTGACTTCTAAGTCACAATAGTAAAAAATCCACTAAAAATAAATAGCAGTTACAAACAATACAACATACATGCACACAACTCAGCCTATTCTAAGTTTAGGAATATACCCCACTTGGTGTCCTTCTAACTTCTTGTAGATCTGATTGTGGATGATGTTCTTCCAGTTTGGTAACTTCCCCTTTGCTTTAGCTTTCCTTGCGTCGACTCAATAATCTTTGATCTTATTCACAACACTTTCAGTGTGGTAGTGTGTCAAGTGTTTATGATGTGATTTCTAAACACATGCATGAACTCACACACACTTAGTTTTTACAGACAGTCCTAGAAAATTACATATAAAGACTATATGCTGTGATTTTATTTTCTTTCTTTTTTACAGAACTTAAAACCTTTTTGACCTTTTAATCTATCCCAGATTCCACGGATATCTTGCTTCAAAATCGGTCAAGATCTTAATCAATCTCAGTTTTTAAAAATATTTTCGAGATCGAAAATCTCCAAGTGAGAATCCAACTAGGTCAAGGTTAAGTTTCATAAGAACAGAAAACATAAAATATTTACAGATCTAAATTAACAAATATTTTCTTAAAACAAGAAACAAATATGCAGATCTAGTGATATGTGACATGCAAAGTGTAGATCTAAGATTTCTATGATAAAGAAATACAGATCTCACCAAAAATGTCTAAGTTGGTAACAAGATCACAGATCAAGAGGTTACAACTACAAACGATCAAACTAGTAACACCAATCTCTATCTCAAACACTCAAGGTTGTGTTTGGGGTTTTGAATATACGAAGGTTTGAAGATGGTTTGAAGTTGTTTAGGGTTAGGGTTAGGGTTAGGGTTAGGGTTTCTTTAACTCAGTTCCCTTTCTCTCTCTTCTCTCTTTTCTTTTCTCTCTTCTCTCTCACTTCTCTCTTCTCTTTTTTTTTCTCTCAATTTGGACGACTGCCAAAAGTTCCTAAAGGTTGAGAATAAGAGGGTTTATATAGGAGCCAAGGAAGGTTCTGGATTGCTGATCAAAATCAACGGTTGAGATTCAGTCTTACTTATATTGACTTGATCCAAGGGTGGTAAAACAACGGTGGTTAAGATGAAGGTGATTGGTCCATAGTGATAGCACATGGATAAGCTTAAAACACATGCAGGCCATAGATAAGGTTTGATCTAACGATCCACAATACACCAGGCAGTTCTCTCACAAAACAAACACAAAATGAGATAACAGGAACATGACAAGTGTTGGCATTCCATTGGCTAGCAAATGCACGTCCTAAAAAAATTACAGGCAACACCCTGAAGTCTCTGGCGCATTGATATTCTACCCAATCAAACATTCTAATGAAAAATTGATTTTTCATAATAGCATTTTAACCCCACAAAGTTTATAAACACACTTTTATTAAAGAAAACATTATTTAAAAAATGTTTAAAAATTCCCAAAAATTATTAAAGCAACATTTTAAGGGGAATTTAACACACAATCAATTATGAGCAATATATACACATGTATGCACTTCTAATGTGTGTAGTGTGATTCAATTTATACCTTGTTTGGATCATTGAAGAGGATTAGAGAGTGAATAGTTCTGAGGTTCTTTGAATTTAGGTTAGACAACAAATTTTGTCACTATTTCCAAATTAGATGAACACTTATACGATATAGACTTAAGTAAGTCAAAGGTATAAGGTGCTTCGTGTAGTCCTCATCGGGATACAAACAACACAACATATAAAAATGCAATCAAATCTCAGCATAAATAAAAGGGCACAACCCATCTATGAAAGAAAAAGTCCTTTTTCATTAATTAATAAAAGGAGGCCAAAGGCCAATACAACTAGAAGAAAAATAAGATTACAAGGCATAAAGGAAGAAAAAGGAAACCTCTTACAGCTAAAAGACCCTATTCCTTCACCTGCTCAGAGATGCCTACTGCCTTCCCTTTCTCGGCAGCCCTCTTTTTGTGGTCAATAATCGTCTTGACCTCAATAGAGTCAATCTCAATATGGTCGGTAGGCTAACCAACATTTGTCTCTTCCTCCACAAGTGGGTTGGGTCCAAGAGAGTGAAGCTGGAAGAGGTCAGAATCAGAGGGGACCATAGCGGCTCCCAAAGCTTGATTCCAACCTTTTTTTAAGGATACCATTTTGGCATACCCGATTTAGAGTTCGACATCATCATAGGTCGCATTATATCCTTTGGTGTAGTTATTGTCCTTCTCGTTTGAAAGATCCTCCTCCAACATCTGAACCTTCCCGACCAGGCTCATGTTCTCTTTGGCGAGTTTCTCCTTCTCAGTGACCACCAAGTCCGTAGCCATCCGCAGATCGGTATAGGCCTTCGCCGAGCTCTCCTTTTCTCACTCCAAAGAAGTGTCAGAATCAGCTAAGTCTTTTTCAGACATTTTCAGGTCATTTTTAATTACTGGTTATTTTTGGACTAGTCTGGGTGACCATTTAGGATGGTAGTAAAGTCGGCTAAAAATTGCACAAGAAGAAAGAGCAAGATAAGTATGGATAAGATAAATGCAGAAAAGAGGGCTCAAGAGAATAAAAAGAAGAAACTCACCAAAGCAAGTCCTTGAGAGGGCTTGAGCACTAGTTGGGCTGACCCCGGCTTCAAGGAGCGCTCTCGGTCGATCACGAGCACAGTTCCCTTTAGAAAATTAGGGTCAAGAATGGGGGTATTAACAGCACTCGACCCCTCAGCAGCAGTGGCGAAGAAAGGCACAATGAGGGCCTTCAAGGCCAACCTCTTTGTTATCGTCCAAAAATGGAGATAGAAAAAAATTGAGTAATTAGTAAAATGATGAATAATAATATAGAATGGGGATGAGAGACAATGAGAATAAGACAGATTTTACGTGGTTAGGACAAAGATGGAAACCTACATCTACAGGGTTACTAACTCTTCTGTCACTATAGCCAAGTTTATAATTAGGGTTACTATTGTGGCTCAATGATTGAGAATTAAAGAGGGAGGGTCCTCTTTTCAGGTCGATTTGTTCCCTATTTATAGGTAGTTCATAGAGAATATTTAGAGGACATGTGGACTGCCTTTATAGGTCAGGTATTTACACCTACATGCACGTGCTAACAAAGAGATAACAAACTAATATCCCTGGATTGCGTGATGACAACCTTGAAATACATGTAGATAACAAACTCTTAACAACCACATTCCTTTATTACCATGTGACTAGTGAAAAATCTCTTGGGTGTATATAAGAGTACATGCTTACGGTGTAAGTGACAATTTATGTTGAGTAGGACAGCTATCAACGTAGTGAGCTGAGCAGATTAATACCTGAGCTGACCTCCTATTCGAATTGAGGCCGAACACATCGTGAGTCCTATTTTGATATTATTTTAGGCCCTATGTAGGTTAGGACCATAAGGGTATAACGAAAAGCTCCCTAGACTTCATGCACGAGATTCGTAGTCTGATGAAGAACGAATAAATTAAGTGTTTTATTCTAATCATTTCGAAGTGAGGAGGTCAACTCTCTTTTAGTCGGTCGGGGCTAAGAAGATTACCTTTGTGTTTGTAAAAAACATTTGAGGGCACGTGTTAAGAAACTGAAGAGTTTTCTTTGTAATGATTGTGGCACGGCGCGTGTGCAGGTCCTTTGTACCCTCCTTTTAATTTCTGTAGGTTATTCGTGTTCTTTCTGTCGCGTCCCTTGAGCCTCTTTCTTGGCATTATAAATACCCATCATATGTCTCAATCATCATCATCATCATAGTTCAAACAATTTTAGTTACGCAGAGGGAGAAAATATGAGCGTTATTCAAAGCATTCTTGAGAAATCATTTTTTGCTACAAAAGTGTTTCTTTTTCTTCTTTCTTATTTTCTATCCGATGCTTACCCTAGTCCTTAGCATTTTATTGGTTTTATCAGGTACGCCCCTCAAAGTCCTTATTAGGGTCTGATCATTCTATATTTCTTTTAGTTTTCTGTTCGTTGTTGGTGTATGGTTTGTGTTAGTGTTATTTGGTGGATATTTCAAATTAGACGGCCATTGAGTTGGTTGGCCTAGGGTTTTCAAGCAGTATTAGGATATTTGATGCCATTTAGCTATTTCGGATTAGGTTTTGCACAGAAACCATATTTTTGTTGTTTCATCTTCTTTATTTTAAAGTTGAGCCTTTGTCTTTATGAGTTTTCCACCTCACGTCCAGTGAATTTATAATTTTATTCGTGATCTTGAGTAAGAGCGTCCAAGGATCACTGATTGAAGGTTTCCACTTCCTTTGCAAGTGGTTAGGCTTGAGGACGAACCAAGTCACCCTCATTATACCCCCAAAACCCAGTCTAGTAGTGGTTTTTCCCTTGACCCTGGCGAGCCTTATGTCAATTCCCATGTTTTAGATAATTTTGAGATGAGTCTTATTGCCCCTCATTCTTCCAAGGCTAATTTTATAAATACCATGTCAATGTCTTCTATAAATCTAATTCTCTTTTTGTCGAGGTTGGTAATGATAAGGCCGATGACATAAGGCCTGAGAGTGTTGGTTCTTATCCTTATACTTCCCCCGGTGATACCCCTGCATTATTACAGATGATGAGATCGATGAGGGAAATGTTTGGTCTTCCCATAGACCTTGGGATGAGGTTTCCTGCTCTTGAGGAAATACGTTATTCTATGAGGGATGGTGATAAGGTTTACCTACACTTTTGGGATCTTTAAGTGGGGTTGAGGTTGCTTCTCCATCCTATTGTGCGTTCAGTATTAAGAGGTTATGGGGTTACTTTGACCAAATTGCCTCCCAATTCCTATAGGACCATCTTAGGGGCCATGATGTTTCGGAAGCTCAGGACAGGGTTTGACCTCATGGGGGATATCTTTAGATACATTCACGAATTAAAAGATAACGCAAAAGACCTCGAGTATTATCATTTTTCCCCTAGATTATCTCAATACTGAATGGTCACCGTAGTTCAAACTAGTAATTATAATTGGAAACACAAGTATGTGTTCGTTAAGGGAGACTAGGAGTTTAAGTTTCATGAGTAAGATAATTCATGTAGGGTCCCCAGGGAATGTAACAAACCCAAACAAATAGGTAAAAGTTGTTCCATTTCTCATTTTAGCTCATCTCATTATTCTGAAAGTTTGTTCTGCTGCCTATTTCAGTGAAGAGAGCCCCCATACTTGCCAAATCTTTAGTTGATCCGGTTAAGACATATTGTGAGAAGTAGCCACCTACATTCAAGCAACTATTTTCTACAGAGAAGTTTCTTACTGTCGGATACCATACCCTCCCAGGAAGACTTCCCCTATAGAATTTGAGGTTCTATTGGAGAGGTGTATGTTACAAGAGACACATCTTGACGCAAATGATAAGTTTATTGGAGTAGGAAAAGGTTTTGAAGAAGGTATAACATATATACACATCCTTTTAATTCTTTTCCCTACTTCAAGTCTGTTGGTTAACTCGTCTACTAGTCTTGTCTTAGGTGTAGAAGAGCATCCTTTCGAGGAAATGTTGGGGATAGCTCCTCGTCGCATAGACCAAAAATCTATGGCCTTGGATAGAGAAAATAAAATGGAGGTTAGATAGAGTCAGGCTGGGGTTGAAAGGCTACTGCTACAGCTAAGGCAATCGAGCTGGTTACTCACCAAAAAGAGATAGAGGTTACTGCTGCTAAGCCTCGGTCAAAGGGGAAGGCCCCCATGCACCCTTTAGGGCCTAATATTAGAGAGAAAATCCCTCTTAACCCCCCTGATGTTCAGTACGCGAGCAAGATGCGATGGTTTGAGTATGAGGATAGGTTGACCCTTTGCAAGCTAGTGAGAGGTCAAGGCCATGCTTCTCACTATAGAGAGGTGCTTGAGTGTAAATTTGTCCCACATCATAAGATTACCACTGAGGAGATTAAGGTTGATCAGGACTCAATCTTTTATCATGCTAATAATGCCACTCATCTTCTCGGTTATCATGGTTATAACAGAGATTTTGAGTTTGTGAGGGGATATGATCCGGACTCTTTGTGGAGGGTGGTTTAGCACTGAGTGATAATAGTAAATTCTTCTCTTGTTCTGACCATTTTCACTTCTTATGTTGCTTTCTATTTCTGTTGACTTCCTTTATCTTGTTTTTAAGTGGCCATGACATGCATAACCCTCAGAGAGAAGGCAATAGTAAATCACTATGCCTTTAAGGAATTATCTACTAAGAACTAAAAGTTCAAAGAAGGTTTTGAGAAGGTGTTAGGGGAACTGAAGGTGAAGGACAAGAAGCTGGTGACAAGGATCACTATTTAAGCAAGAGTGAAGATGAGATTATTACTCTTAAGGACAAATTTCAAATTGATGATGCCACAATCCAGAGTTTGAATGATACCCTTACAGTGGCCCAAGAGGCTTTAAAGAAGGCAAACCAAGAGAAGACCGTTATGGACACTGAGCTGGATACTGCTCATGATGCCCTTACCTCTACCGAGGCGATGGGTGTCTACAAGTATAAGTCTTCTGCCAAGTATAACGTAGGCTATGTTGGTTTTTTCTTCAATGGATATGAAGAATTGAAGAAGAGAGTCATGACTCACTACCCTGACATTGCCGAAGAAGTAATCAAGTGGCAAGGGGACGATGAGGAGGCCACTACTTTAGCTGGGGAAGATAGTGATGATGCCTCAGTGGATAATCTGTTGCCTGTTCAATCTGTCATAGGATCTGCCAATCCATCTTCTCCTGCTACTTGAGTTTTTATAATGCTTTTCTTATATCGTATTTGTTTTATTTTGGTCTTTTTGATGCTGGTCGGCCCTGTTATCTATTTGTTGGGGCCATAAAGGAACATTTACACAGTATTTATGTAATCAATTATTGTGCATCAACATCCTTTAGTTAAATGGAATGAATCATTTTCCTTGTCCTCATTTTGTTGTAAAATATTTATTAATAATGATAAGACTTTGCATGTTTAGACACAATAGCAATTGATTGTTTCTATTTGCAACCTATTAGGTCGTAAAAAATATGGTCACCTTTATTCGCGATCTGTGAGGTCGTACGGAGGTTAGGCCAAGCTCCTTATTCGCAAACTTGTGAGGACAAGTTTGTATACGGAGCGAGTTTTTCTGTTCGTGGTCTGTTTTATTTAACAAGACCATACAATTCATGTTCGTGACTTGTTTGCTCAACGAAGTCATACAATATTTATTCTGTTTGTGACTTGTTTATTCAACGAAGTCATACAGTTTGTATAGTTAGGTATGTGCACACATATCTTATTTTGAAAAGAAAAATAGAAAATAAAATATGAAGTCCGAAAATAA
Source organism: Sambucus nigra (assembly GCA_949130495.1). Classification (NCBI taxonomy): domain Eukaryota; kingdom Viridiplantae; phylum Streptophyta; class Magnoliopsida; order Dipsacales; family Adoxaceae; genus Sambucus; species Sambucus nigra. Next base: position 54,613,903 of record OX422214.1, read on the forward strand.
CATTTTATTGATACGAAAGTGCTGGGTACATAGCTGAAGTAATTACGATTTTACTGGAAATAATTTTTGATATGTTCTTAGTTCCAAGGATTCTTAAACTGCTCTCCCTCCAGTGTTTCAATGCGATAGTCCCAGGCCTCACCACACTTGTTACCCGGTATGGACCATGCCAATTAGGCTCGAGTTTATTGTTCTTCTGGATCACTTTCTTAAGGATATAGTCCCCTTACTTCAAGAAGCTCGAGTTAACGCACCGATTGTAGTAATGAGCAGTCCTCTGCTTGTAGGCAGCTACACGTATTGCTTCATTCTCCTTGACTTTTTCCATCAGGTTGAGGTCTAACCTTCTCATTTCGTCTCCTTTTGGAGTATCTAATTTGAGGACCCTATGACTAGGGAGTCCTATCTTAGTGGGGATCATCACTTTTGTAACAAAGGCCAGTATGCAAGGCGTCTCTCCCGTCACTATTCGTGGGGTGGTCATGTAAGCCCAAAGTACACTGTGTAGCTCGTTGATTTAGTTACCCTTCGCATCATTAAGCCTTTTCTTAGTTCTGTCCAAGAGAATTTTATTAGTGATTTTGATTTGGTCATTGCATCGTGGATTGCATATTTTGGATATTAGATCTGGTGGAGTAGTCTTTAAAGTCTTGATTATCAAACTGTGTGCCATAATCTGTGATGAACGCGTAGGGCATGCCACAGCGATATATGATCATTTTTCATATGAACTGGAACACTCTTTCATAAGGAATATCTACCGGTGGATCGACTTCCACCCACTTTATGAAGTAGTCCATTGCCATTATTAGGTATTTGAATCTCCCCTTTGTCCTCGATAGTGGGCCGACCAAATCAATCCCCCACATCGCAAATGGATAAGGATATGCGATTGACGTCATTCGTTCTCCCAGTGTACGTTTGATATTAGCGTATTTTTAGGATTTGTCTCACTTCCTTGCACATTCTTCACAATCAACCTTCATGGTAGGCCAGTAGTAGCCTTGAGTTGCAATACGCTTCACCAATGACCTTCCAATGGAGTGTGCTCCGTAATAACCTTCATGTACTTCTCTAACCAGCTTATTAACTTTTGTGGGATGAACACATCTTAGTAGTGAGATGATATACCCCCTTTTGTACAATACTCCGACTTCTATTACGTAATGGGATGCCTTATAGCGCAGCCTCTTGGCTTCCTTAGGATCTGAGGGGAGTTCACCTGCTTCAATACACTCTCATATAGGGTCCATCCATGATGGTACCAAGCTTACTTCCATCAATCTTAGGTCCTCTTCTTCTGTATTCCTATGAGTTAGTATTTCAATTGGCACTGTTCATCTTAAGCAGTTCTAGTGGCTGAGGGCAATCTGGCCAGGGCATCTGCTCGAGCATTTTTTGACCTGGGAATCCTTACAACTATAACTTTCGTAAACTTCTCCATCCAATGTCTTACAATGGTCGAGTACTTTACCACATACTACCCCCTTACTTTCTAGACTCCCTAATATCTAGTTGATAACACGCTGGGAGTTTCTATGTGCAATAATATGGTCGCACCCCTAGGATGAGGCTAGGTCGAACCCCACAATCAAAGCTTCATACTCTGCTTCATTATTGGAGGCTTCAAATTGAAATAATAATGAATATTACACATCTATCTCATTCGGTGTGGCGATGATAATGCCTGCACCACTGCCCACCGAACAAGATGATCCATCGACAAACAACTTCTTGATAATACTGTCCAGGCCAAAGTTTACTTTTTTAATTTTGTCGATTCTCAACAGATTTCTTCGTGACTAGTCATATTGGTGTTTATCTTCTTTTGATGATGAGCTATCTCTAATGGGAGGCTGCTCTACTTCAGTATGGATTAAGGTCCCTTATGGGGAAGTCTACCTATTTATAAGAATTGAGCTCTCTCGGGGGAGTATGCTCCGATGGCTTCTCCTTGTAGGTCAATTCAGTAATGAAATATGCCAATGCTTTCCCTTTGATGGTTGTCCTGGGCTCATACTGTATGTCATACTCACCAAGCTCAACTTCCCAAGCCATGAGCCGACCATATTTCTTCAGTTTGTGCAGGAATTGCCTCAAAGTTAGATCGGTGTAGACCATAATAGAGAGGACTTAGAAGTACAAATTAATTCTTTTATAAGCTTCCTTAGTGTTAAGGCTAATTTCTCCATTTTAGGATATCGTATTTTAGCTCCTCCATATGCCTTGATAGTGTAATACATTGGTTTCTGGACTCCCTCCTCCTGCCTTACTAGTTTCGAGCTGATGGCTGACTCGAACACGACAATGTATAAGTAACGCTTTTCTCCAATAATAAGCCTTGATAAGAGAGAGGGTGCGCCTAAATAACACTTTAATTCAATGAAAGCGTTCTTTCATTCTTCGTTCCATTCGAAAGACTTTCCCAGCACCTTAAAGATGGGCATGCATTTATCCGTGGCTCTAGAGACGAACCTATTGAGTGCTGCCACTCGCCCTATTAGCTGTATCTTTCTTCATCGTGGGGGATTGCATATCGATCAGAGCTTGGATCTTATTGGGGATGGCTTTGATTCCCCACTGATTGATAATGAAACCCAAGAATATTCCCTCATTTACCCCGAAAACACATTTTGTCGGGTTCAGCTTCATATAGTGCTTCTATAGATGGTTAAAGGTCTACCCCAGATCCTAGATGTGGTCGACTGCCGTCCTGATCTTGATGAGCATATCATCCACATATACTTCCTTATTAACGCCGACGTGGTCCTCAAAGACTTTGTTTACCAACTGCTGGTAAGTGACTCCTGTATTTTTTAGACCAAAAGGCATAACATTATAACAGTAAGTACCTCTCCTGGTTATGAAGGACGTCTTCTCCCTGTCAGAGGGCTTCATCCCGATCTGGTTGTAGGTAGAGTAGACATCCATGAAGTTGAGAATTTTTTGGTCTGAGGTCGCGTCCACAAGCGGGTCAATCTGAGGCACTGGATAGTGATATTTAGGGTATGCCTTGTTCAGGTCGGTGAAATCAATGCACATCCTCCACTTATCATTCTTCTTTCACACCATTACTATGTTCGCCAACCATTCTGGGTACTTGACGTCATCAATGAAATTAGCCTTCTGGAGCTTAAGGACCTCCTTCTGTTCGACATGGTGCGTCTCGGCATCAAAGATCCTCCACTTTTTCTTGACTGGTTTAGATCCTACCATTATGCTCAACTCGTGATAAATAAAATTAGGATCTATGCCCAGAATATCCTTGTGGTTCCATACAAACACGTTCTTTCATTACTGTAAGAATCTTATGAGCTTCTGCCTTAAACACGAATCAAGTGACGACCTAATTTGGACTGTCTGCTCTCGGTGGTCGGTGTCAAGTGGAACAATCTTAATTTCCTTAACAGCCTACCCCTTAACTAGCCTCGCCTCATCTCGCTGGTCAATGGCTTTAACTTGGTAGGTGTTTGTCAGATTCTTCTGCTCTTCCTAGTCAGTCGAAGTAAAATAGCGCTCACGTGTCTCCATCTGGTTGCCTTTTATGACCCTCACTCCGTAATGGGTTAGAAACTTCAAGCACTAGTGCACTGTAGATGGGACAATCGTACAATTTTTCATCCTGATCCTATCAAGTATCACATTATAGGCGGATAGTACATTTTTGTCCAGGACGAAGAAATAAACATTTTCAGTTTGGAAAGTTATCCAAGTGCCCACTATAACTTCTATCTCCTCAGAAGATAACCAAGGGTCGGTGGTAGGGCATCAATTTGCCGTCGTAGAGTTTCAATTTTTTGAAACAAATATAGGGCATAACGTCTGTGGAGATAGTTTTGTCCACTAGTATTTTGGCAACTTTCCCTTCATAGATCATCAGGGTAATGACCAGAGGGTCATTGTGATGGTATAACACTCCCTATAACTCATCTTGGAAAAAATCAATAATCTACTTATCCTTATTCACCTTATGAGGACGTGTGTCCACATCAGTTATTAGGTTGATCTTCCTCACATGCGCACAAGCTTTGGCCTCATTCAGATAGGAATTCCTTTATACTGGGTCTTCTCCTACACCTACATCACCTCCAGCAATGAAATGACACTCTAATAATATCATACCTACATCACGCATGGGGTCTTTTGGTTTCTTTAGGAGGTCTGGATCATCCTCTAAGACGACATCCCTTTCCCTCTTCTTGTCATTCGCCTTGCGACAAGGCGAATTAGATTATTTCCTGGCCTTGTGCTCATCAGGAACTGGTTAGCCATCTCTATACACGTACCTGGATAGCTTACCCCTCCTGATTAGGCCCTCAATCTCATTTTTCAAGGTGATGCAACTGTCGATATTGTGACCATAATCTTTATGGAGCTCGCAGTACTTGCTTATGTTTTGCCTATTTGCTAGTGGTTTCAACTTTCCTGCCCACTTGAGGTCTTTGCTTCCCCAAATTTCTTCTAGGATGTAGTGGATACCAACCTTGAGTGAGGCATAGTTGTCATACTTCTTTGGTTTCTCTACTTTTCGATCTTTCAGATCCTTTTTATCAGCAAGTTTTCCAGCTGGTGATTTAAGGTGGTGAGACTTCTTGGCAGCCATTTCTTCTTCTAGATGCATAATTTTTCCTTATTTAGCCAGTAGTTCCGTCATTATCCTGGGTGGTTCCTTTGCCAATGCCCAAAATGGTTTCCCCGGTAGTAATCTGCTCACAAGAGCAGTATGGCAGTTTGCTATTTATAATCCACCACCTCAAGCTTCTCAGTGTTAAAGCGGGTGATATAATCACAGTTAATTTCACCGGCCTTTTGTTGCACACCAAGGAAATAGGCCACTCTCTTTCCTAGCTTTGCACCAAAGCAAAAGTTACTGACAAACAGGTCGGCCAACTATTGAAAATTGGCTATTTGTTCTCTTGGCAGGCTGTTGTACCAGATCTGAGTGGAACCTATAATTGTGCTGGAGAAGGGCCTACATCACATTTCATCGGGAATGGAATAAATGTTGGAAGCATCTTGATAATGCTCGACGTGCAGAACTGGATATATCTTTCCATCGTATTTTGGCATGATAATCGATGACTTAAATTTAGCCGGAGAAGGGTACGCCACAACAGAAGAGACGAATGGGGATCCTTTTATGAAGTCCCTTTACAAGGTATTCTTAAACTTATCCATCTCGCCAAGTCGATCCTCTAAACGTTAGATGGATCCCTTCCATGGATGGTTATCATCATCGGTCTTTCCTCCAACTGATTTTGCTGTTCGTCCACGGCTTTCGACCGATATCTCTTTCGGGGAAGTCTTCTCAACTTCAGTCCATGGTCTAGCAGATCAGTGAGAGCCTCTGATGATGGATTTTCCTGAATCGTTTCTCACCTGGTCATGGCCTTGCAATGCCGCTGATGCATGCCAATAATTGTGAGGGGGGCCCAGTCGATCAAGCGTAAGATTGATCATCAAAATGGCTAGGTGACTAGATGAAGGGTGTGGTTTTAGGTCGTTAGGACCGGTCTCACTGTGATCCGATTTTCCTAGATAAATTGGCATTTTCGTAGGACCCCAGGCTAAACCTTCTGGGATTCTCTAGATCCTTCCAGTGGTACTCCTTCCTCCTGTCTCTGTAGGGTGCTGGGGGAAATATTGATACCCCAGTCCTCTTTCTCTTCGTTATACCCTTGGTCCAGGGATAATGACATTTGGATTGGGTTACACCCGCCCAGCCTGAAGGGTATGTGAAAACTGTTTGACACTCTCCTGCATCGCTTCCTACCCCTTGGCTAGGCTCATTAACAGACTGTGCAAATTGCCAGCCCAGTGGGGGTGGGTGGTGTTTGGACTTCCGCTATATGACAACTCCGCGGGTTATCCACCATTCTCAGGTTTTTCAAGGAAGGTGTCAAATGAATTCAAGTAGTGATCACAATGGCTAAATGTGTTCCCACGGAAGATGCCAATTTTCTATCAATGGAGATATAAAATAATTCACTAATTAGTAAAAAGATGAATAATAATAGAGAATGGGGTTGAGAGATAATGAGAATAAGATAAATTTAATGTGGTTCAGCCCAAGATGGAAACCTACATCCACGGGGTTACTAACTCTTCTTACACTGTAGCCAAGTTTACAATTAGGGTTGCTGTTATAGCTCCATGATTGAGAATCTGAGAGGTAAAGTCCCATTTTCAAGTTGGTTTGTTCCCTATTTATAGTTAGTTGATAGGGAATACTTAAAGGACAAATGGACTGCATTTATAGGCCAGGTAGTCACACCTACATACACGTGTTGACAAATGGATAACAAACTAATACCCCCCGATCGCGTGTTAACATCCCTGAAATGTGTGTAGATAACGAACTCTGAACAACCACGTTCCTTTATTCCCATGTGAATAGTGAGAAATCTTTTGGTGTATATAAGAGTACACGCGTATGGTGTGAGTGACCATCCGTGTTGAGTGTGACAGGTGTCGACGTAGCGAGCCGAACATATTAATACCTGAGCCGACCTCCTATTCAAAGTAAGGCCGAACATATAATGAGTCTTCTTTTGGTATTATTTTGGACCATATGTAGGTTGGTACTATAAGGGTATAACACTCTTCTTATCCACTTCCTTCATCTTCTCTCTTTCTCTCTCCATCTTCTCCTCTTTTCCTTATCTCCCTTCTTTTCATCCTTCTCTTTCTTGTTCCCCTTGGCTCCTAGGCTAGAGACACTCATCCTCGGGGAATCCTCCTTTTTTCTCTTCAATGATTTGATTCGATCAGACAATATAGACTGATCATCATCATCGACATTAAGCTTTCTCCTCTTCACTGGAGGCACCATCTCTTCTTCTTCTTCTTCTTCTTCTTCTAACATAACTGGTTCAGAGGACCCTACTTCAGGATTTTTCAAGTCAAGGACTTTATCAACCGACCGAGGAATAAAAATACTAGTGTTGTTCTTGCACTTTAGAAGATAAACTACAGAGAGGGGATGTTCACCGTTTGGAAAACTCTCTTGTACTTTCCAATCTTTAAGGATATCAGGAACTTTCACCTTGTTCAAATCAGGTTCTTTATTTTTTATCGTGAGATGCAAAACAGAGGACGAAAATATAAGCCAAAGGATAAGAAAACAGAAGTAACGAACAAGTAGACAGAAGAAAAAGAAACATCAAGTAAATAGAAGAATAGAGAAATCGACTTATATGTTCCTCCCCCAAGTTAGATATCCAAGGGCCTCAGTGTACCTCTCACCCTCAGGTAGGGTAGGATGTTGCCAATTTCTAGTAATAAAGTCATGACCCTAGTAATCTTTTTGAGAATCAGGGAGATTCACAACTAAAACCCTATCATTTTTTCTCGTCTTTATGTAAAAAAAAACCGTCACTAGTGCGCGACCATACGTAGCAGTGGTAGATCTCAGCAAGTCCTAAATTGGTCCCATACATCTCATTGATTCTATAAACCCCATTTACAATCTTCCAAACATTAGGGGAACACTGAGCAGGGATGACATCAAAGTATTTGAAGAACTTTAGAAAAATAGGGTTTGGGGGAAATGTCAAGCCCCCTGTATGATCAAGAGGGTATAAATCCAAATCCCCCCTTCAATATCACGAACATCTCTGGGGATGGGGACACAATCCATTTCCACCCAATCAGGAATATTGTAAGACTTTTTAAATTTTGCTATCATTTTGCCATCTACTAGTGCCATAGATGATAAAAAAGAAAAAGAAAAAAGCTCCAGCAACAACAAATGAATAGTAGTAGAAAATGGAAGCAAAGAGAAGGTGAAAGGAACTTACGAAAATGAATTAAGAGGTCTGGAATACGAAGAATTGGAGAAGTAGACACTGGAAGTTTCATGGACGAGAAGTGTTTGAAAGACAGAAGTCAGAGGTAATGTATCTCCTTTTGAACTTAAAGCTAATGATGGAGCATAAGAATCAAGGAAGGTTTTTGGCGCTTCAAATGCCTGCTCATACCTGCGTACCCATGCTTCTTCAACAAAGCCACAAATTTGCCATGGTGATTGACCTCGGACGAGTGTGCCCTCTCAAATTCACAAGAATTGCAAGTCTGTTATTTCGATTTTAAATAGGTTTCGGCCATGGGCCTCGGCCTTACTTAAAATTTATTTACCAAAATTTTTAGCCTAATTTTTTTTGGGGCAATTGTGAGGGCTCAATTATTTTAGCCCAGGAGAGTAATCGAGCAGCGCATCATGGATAGTGGACTGCCTGACCCAACTCAAACACTAATTAAAAGACTCGTGTATTTAACATGCACTCAAATAAAATAGGGATACACTTAAATCAATTACCAACAATCTCGAAGGAGATATTCAGGGACATCACGAGTTATCCGCAAGCTAATTGAGTTCCTTCTACAACTCAATCTCTTATTTTACACATCTTTAAATTATAAACCCTGGCCCGGGGCAATGGGATGTAACCTCGAGCATTGAGAGACACTAATAAAAATATAGTAACCTCTCGACATAGGCAAGTCTCCGAACCAAGTATATCTGTTGTTGTGTGTGTGATTATTTGTTTTCATCTTGGTATTACTTTCTTGATCTTTTATTGTGATAATTCTTGCACTCACACAAGGCTAATTACTTTGCATGGTCAAAATTTTAGTATTGTACTGTGAAATAAGTTTATTGTATTCATACTGTAAATTTAATTTTGCAGTGAAAAAAATACAAATATAATTTTTTAAACTAATAACAATAAGTTGTCGAGTGTAAGATAAAGAGTTGTGTAATGGTATTAAATCTAAAGCATCAAAAATCAAGTAAAAAAAATTGAGGATACAAAATTAATTTTGCATCTTGGCGAATGAGTAATTGTTGTGGAGTTTTGATTACAGGGGGTTCGATGATATTCTTAGTCCAATACTTGAAAAGAAAACATATTTAGTATTTCTTATAAATTAAAACACCTAATTCTAATAACAAAAATAGGGGCCAATTTTTTTTTTTTTGAAAAAGTAAATGATAAAATTGATTTTTTATAAAGTAAAAACATTAATTAAGAACAAATAAAATAAAGTCAGCACCTTCGTTACAATTCTTAACGACAATGTATTGGAGAGCATAATTGAATCAATTTTCAAACTTCAGGGTTAATATTATAATTGTTAAAATATCGGGTCCAAAATCGAAAATCATCCCAAATTTTAGGGTTAAATTTGCATTTTTCCTTTTTATATCTTTAATTTATTTTGCTAAGAGTGAGGTATTTTATTTGAAAAAAAAATACTAAATCCTATTTTATTTTCAAACTTTGGATCAAGAATTCCACCAAATCTCATGTATCAAATCTCCCACGACAACTACAACTTTGTTTGATTGCAAAATTAATTTTGCAGTGCTAAAATTTATAATTTCTTTTTTCTTTTTGATGTTTTAGATGTAATGTCATTTAACCACTCTTTATCACCTTATTATCGTCGCTCTGTGGCTAATTTGCTAAATTATATTTGCACTTTTTTCACTGTAAAATTAAATTTGCAATGCTAATACAATAAACTTAATCCACATTGTAATACTAAAAAATTGAGTATTATGCGTAATCATTTTCTTATTAAAAGGAAAAATGGAGGATATATACATTAAAACGACTAAAGAATGACGGTGCAAATTTAATTTTGCATTCTGACGCTAGTATATATAGAAAATCAAGAGACAACAATCCACAACACTTCCTATTGTGATGACAACCTTCAACACCACCTCTTGGTTGATATAACATCCATCATTGATTCTCTCTAGTGGATACCTCCTCTCTAGCCCCATCTTTCTTCGTTTCAAACAACGAAACACCAACAAAGTTCGAAATGCAAAGTTCTAGATCTATTATATCTCACAAAGCTTCAAAGATTTGGTATTTAAGCATAACCAAATTGGAGATTCATCCTCACTCAAATCCATAACAAACTATGTTTCAGATCTATTAGAGTAATCTCTCTTTCATGTCCCGTCCACGAAATCACTTAATAAGTAAAATAAAATACATTTTTCCTAGTAAATATTCATATAAATATGTTCATCTTATAAACACCTTCATATGCCATAAAGAGAGATTAAGTGATTTCGTGGACGGGACATGAAAGAGAGATTTTTACTTATTAAGTGAAATAACATACATTTATATGTTCATTTATATGAATATTTACTAGGAAAAATGTATGTTATTTTACACCTCTAATGTTTATAAGATGAATATTTACTAGGACGGGACATTTATATGTTCATTTTTACTTAATAAGTAAAAAAATATGTTCATCTTATAAACACATTTTTCCTAGTAATTCCTCTATATGTTCATTTTTCCTAGTAAATATTCAAAAGTTTCATGCCCATAAAGATGGCAAACTAGAGAAGTTTTCATTTTGGCCTTCTAATATTTTTTTGTTTGGATTTATTTTATTTGTTTCCACTCATATATATGTTAGCTTAGTTTAGTTGGCACCATTTCATTCAAGTGAAAAATGTGAGAGGTTGTTCCATTGAAAAAGTATTGTTATTGTGAATGGACGGTTTCCAGAGAAGGACATTGTATGCGTTGACATGATTTTTATTTTGGGGATCCATAAGATTTTACACTTCAAATTAAAATATGCGGTTTCAAACTGTGAAAAAAATATTTATGCATTTGACTCTGCAAAATTAATTTTGCAGTGAAATATTTGCAAATTTGAATTTACAATTCCCAAGTTTAGAAATTGACGAGATGATATGATGCCAAATGGTGAAACAAAATTTGTGGTGTTTGAGAAATTAAAAATTCAATTAAGTTTTTTTTGTATTTTTTAAATTTGAAAATTTATATTTATTTTCTCCAATCAGAGCATCGGCGACTGAAAGACCTCTAGTGATCAAAGGCCAAAAATACAACAATCAAAGATGCAAAGATCTGGTGGTTGGAAGACAAATATTATTTTATTGTTTATGATATAAGGAATAATTGGAATATTATTAAAAATAAAATCAACTTATAAAACATAGGGATTATTTTTATTAAAAAAAAAGAATTGAGTGCCCTTTAACCATAACCATCATTATTACATGTCCCAAAAATGCATAATCTATTTCCTTTTATTAATAATAAAAGAAATCAGGACATTGTCATAAAAGAAAAGTTGATTGTCCTAAAACCATAATAGGGACTATATTTATAAAAGAAATGTGAATTTTCCTAAAATCATAATAGGGACCATTTTTATAAAAGAAAACTTGATTGTTCTAAAACCATAATAGGGACTTTTTTTTAGATACGGGTAAAATTGGTGTTTTTGGAGAAATAAATTCAACTTAATATAAAGCAGGGACTATTTCCATAAATGTAAAGTTGAATATCCTACATCCATAACGAATATTATTTTATGTCCTAAAAGTGAAAAATCTAATTTATTTTTCAGAATTAATATTATGAGGGTCTTTAATTAGTGTGTGAGAGATTATTTGATGTCTAGAAAGAAGTAAAAATTTCTTCCAATTTAGAATATCTTGTATAATTATTGATATGAATTGTCATTAGCATATAATTTTCTAGATAAAGAAAAGAGCAAAAAATATGTGTATGGGCACTTCGCTTATGGGTCTCTGGTATTTGTGCTGTTTATCGGATTTAAAAAAATTAAATTCACTAAAAAAAAAAAATTTAAATCAAATAAATAAACCAAATTTCAGTAAAAGGAAAGAAAATAAAGAGCGTTTTGTCCGTGATTGAAACAATGACTTGAAGAAGTTTGATCGAGTCGAAAGTTGAATTATCTCTCCTTAGGACAGAATACACCCCCCTACGGTGTTGATGGAAAATTCAACGGTCTGCCTCCCAGGATGAAACGGTCACCGACTGGCACAAGAAGAATTTTAGTGCGACAGCTCCACGAACCAATAATGGCGAATTTCTCTCAAACAAGACGAAGGAAGAAAAAGACAAGAGTAGGGAATTCGATTAGATTTTCTGGTGTTTAAAATGGAATGCAAAGGGTCCATTACATTATTGGTGAAAGGGTGTAGGCCAATATCATTTTCCACCAAATGATGTGACTATTCGAACAGTCACATCTCTTTGTTCAAAAACTTAATAATTGCTCAATAATAGCCCACGACCCATGATCCGGACCCGGTAATGGGTTGGACCGGTCCGCTCGATCGTTCGGTGATAGCCCGTGCCCGTGTGGACCTAAGGCCCACCCCCAAAACAAGCATAATGTAGGCCATTTCCCCTTTAAATATTTGTGATACCCCAAAGGCACCTCAGTCCCATAAATTGGATACATTAACCCCAAGTTATTCCACCACTTTTCTAATGTGGGACAAACCCACTTAACTAAATTACACCAACTAGCTTAAACTCAGATGTGTCACCTTAAGTTCCAATTTTTCATTCAGTGCTTCACCATTTTGAATAAATGAGTATTTATTTCACATAATAAATGAGTATACCTTTTCAAAAAAGCTTTTACAACTAAGGGAAAGATAAATTCACCTCTCTCTCTCCCTCTCTCCCTCTCTCTCTCTCTCACGTAAAACCCTAATTAGGGTTTTGCATGGCTACGACTGTTTCTTCCCATGTTGATCCTAAACCACCTCGTCCACCACTTGCATGGAGTAAATCCTTTGCAAGTGTGGTGAAGGAAACCACAAATCTTGACATACCTCTAATTCCAGTTTCCTCTTACAAAGGGGAACCTACGATTAAATTCTCTCCACAAGATATTTCTAATCTCGCTGCTCCTTTCAAATTCTCAATTGTGGGAAAATTTTCCCATGGTAGACCCACATTAGAGGATATTAGAAAGACCCTCCATACAATGACTCTTAAATTATCCTTTTCTGTTGGCCTGCTGGACCAAAAACATGCCATTATTCGATTATTTCACGAAAAAGATTTCACAAGATTGTGGTTGCGCAATCAATGGTTTATTGGTAGATACCCAATGAGAACCTTCAAATGGTCTCCTGATTTCATACCTGAAAAAGAAAGCTCCATTGTTCCAGTATGGATTTCTTTTCCTTATCTTCCTATCCATTTTTTCTCTAAATCTTCTTTGTTTTCTATCGCTCAAGTCAGTGGAAAACCTCTAAAAATGGATAGCTCCACTGCTGCAATTAATCGACCTAGTTTTGCTAGGGTCTGTGTCGAGATTGACCTTTTGATCCCATCACTTGATCGCCTATGGATTGGGTGTGGAGAAGATGGATTTTGGCAAAATATTGTGTTTGAAGATGTTCCTAAGTACTGCACTCATTGTTTCAAAGTTGGTCATGATAATCAAAATTGTATCCTCTATAAACAATCATTAGGTGCTACCCATGCTTCCAAAACCATCAAAAACATTAAACCTTTACCACTCAACCCCCAAAAATCCCTTCTACCTCAACCATCTACTGATCCATCCATCCCAAAACAACACTTTTCAATAAAAAAAAAATACATATTCCCAAACCTATCAACCCCCTTATTCCCTCTGGTCAACCCTCAAACATTTCAAAAAATTTCCATCCTATACTGCCCCGAACTTCTCCTATTACTATCACAGCTCCTCAAGAACCACTTCAGCACTCTCCAAATTTCAATCCTACCCAAGCTAATCATCAAGTTTCCCCTCCCCAAAAAGTTTAAAAACATCCTTCAATCACCCAAACTTCCCCTCAATATCCCCTCCAACTTTCCACCCAAGATCACTGTCTAGATCTGAGCCTTGATCAGGATCCAAATCTTGTTCTATCAAATATGATCACAACTTCAAGCCTTAACCACCCAACCCAAAATAAACTTTACCCAAAGATCTAATAATTCATCAATAAAATTCAAGATGAGGATATTGATAATTCCGATATGATTATTATTGACACTCTCATGCTTTCTCCCAAAGGCTCTGATCTACCAACTAAATCTAAAAATGATCTGATGAAACCTATGTCCCTTTATGATATTGATGTAGACTTGAAAGCTAATCCACCTTATATAGAGGAATTAATTATTTTCTCTAAAGACTTATCTAAGAAGATGGAACACTTTAAATCTGCAACAGATAATGCAGATACAGGTGATACTACAGACACAGTGACCAGTAAGCCAACTCTTAAAATCAGACCTCCTGATCCCATGTTTAAGAGGTTAACAAGGGATTCATCTAAGTCCTCAAAAGGTTTTTCCTATCATCCCTCTCAATGATAAACTTCTTATGTTGGAACATCAGAGGCATTTCTAATAAGCCCTCTACAAGGAGACTCAAAAAACTGTGTAAAATTCATTCCCTTCCTTTTATAGCCATCTTAGAGCCAAAATCCAAATTGGAAAAATTGGAGGATTTGAGCAGAAGTGTTAATTTTGATGATGTCATTGCTAATGTCAACAATAAAATCTGATTTCTCTGGAGATTTGGCACTTCTTGTGATGTCATTCTAAATGATGAGCAATCTATGTTACTTAGAATTTCCCACCCTCATTTTCACTCTGAAATCTACCTCTCTATTGTCTATGCTAAATGCAATAGATCAGATAGAACTGTCGTATGGGATAATTTACTTCAATATAAAGTTCTTGACAATAATCAGCCTTGGTTGATCTCAGGTGACTTCAATGTGGTGTCAAATAGTGGTGAGAAACTTAGGGGCAATAATATTGACTTCTTAGCAGTGGAAGATTTCAACAATTTCATATGTTCCACTCATTTGTTAGAGGTCCACTTTTCTGGATCTAAATTCACATGGCATAATAATCGAGATGGGGATAAAATTTGGCCCAGACTTAATAGAGGCCTGGATTCGATTGAATGGTGTAATACATTTCCTAATTTTTGTCTTTCACATTTAAACAAGACCTGCTCTGACCACTGTCCTCTTCTCTTTTCTATTCATAAAAAAATTGATTCAATCAAAAAATCTTTCAAGTTATTAGATATTTGGTGCAACCACAAAGATATTCATTCAATTATTGAGGCTTCTTGGGAAAACATTGCCATAGGTAACCCTCTTAGAGCTTTCTCTACCAAGCTTTAAAGGCTGAAATCCACTATTGTAGACTTGAATAAGCAGGCCTTCAAAAATGTATTTAAGGAAACTATTAGATTATAGGATGAAGTTCTAACAAATGAGGTATCTTATGAAGCATCTCCCAACTCTTCAAATAGAGGGAAGCTGTCTTTATCCAGAGCAAACCTGTTAGAAGCTCTAAAGAGGGAAGAAGCATTTTGGAGGAAAAAAATGAGAGGTAAATGGCTCATAGAAGGGGATTCTAACTCAAAATTATTTCATGACTCTGTCAAGTCTAGAAGACTGAAATAAATGATTCACAAAATTAAAAATAAAGAGGGTATTTGGATTGACCAAGCTGACGGTGTCCAAAAGGAATTTGTTGAATTCTTTGAAGAGAGTTTTAAAGTTTCTGTGATAGAAGGAGAGGATGATCTGATTCAAACTTTAGATCAGTCATTATATTTTGAGCAAATCCTCATGCTAGATGATATGCCTTGTGAAGAATAAGTATGGGCAGCTATACAAGCCCTTAATGAAGATGGCTGCCCTGGTACAGATGGTTTCCATGGCCTCTTTTATAAAAAAAATTTGGACTATAATCAAATCTGACCTCATAAATGCTGTTTGTTACTTCTTTTTAGGCGGTGATCTTCCCAAAAGCTGGACCAGTACTAATATTATCCTCATTCCTAAATCAAAAAAGCCAACTCAATGCTCAGACTTCAGGCGTATTAGTCTCTGTAATTTTTGTTTTAAGATAATTACAAAGATCCTTGCTGCTAGACTATCTCAAGTTCTTCCAACCATCATTGGTCAATCCCAAGCTGGTTTCATTAAAGGGAGAAAAGTGTCTGACAATATCCTTCTTGCTCAAGAACTTATGCAATCCATTGGGAAAAAAGCTTTTGGCTCCAATGTGATCATCAAGTTGGATCTATCCAAAGCATATGATAGAGTTTCTTGGATATTCCTGCTTAAAACTCTAAGAAAATTTGGCTTTTCTGAGGTATGGATTGATAGAATTTAGAGAATTATTTCCAATAATTAGTTCTCTAAAATTATTAATGGTCAAAGTGCGGGATACTTCAAATCTTTTAGGGGTCTCAAACAGGGGGATACTCTTTCTCCTGGGCTTTTTATGTTAGTAGCTGAAACTCTCAGTAAAGGCCTTTATAAACTCATCCTTAATGGTCTTGTAAAAACTTTCTTCCTCCCTAGAAATAGTCCTCTCATTAGTAATTTAAGCTTTGCTGATGACACTATTGTCTTTTACAATGGGAACTCCAACAGCCTGAAAAACTTGATATCCTTTCTAAAAAAAGTTGAGCTTGCTTCTGGTCAGTTGATAAATTTTTCTAAAAGTAGTTTCACTGTTCATCACACTATTTCCCACAAAAGGATCAAATCAACGGCCAAAATTTCTCACTTAGCTTTCAAAAAATCCCCTATTACCTATCTTGGTTGTCCTATATTTTATGGGAAAGGCAAACACCTGTACTTTGAGGATCTCATTCTCAAGATCAGAGCTAAACTTTCATCTTGGCAAAATAAATTCCTTTCATTTGCTGGTAGAAGAACTCTAATTTCATCTGTGCTCTCATCATTACCTATCCATACTCTTGCAACCTTAAACCCTCCAAAAAGACTATATCCATTATTCATAATCTATTCAGCAATTTTTTGTGGAATGCTTCCAAAGAATTTGGCTCGAAATATCATTGGAAAAGATGGAGTGATCTATGCCTGCCAATAAAGGAAGGAGGATTGGGATTAAAATATATGGATGACGTGTGTATAGCAACGAGTTTAAAACTCATCGGAACATTAAAACTTCTGCTAGTCTTTGGTCCAATTTCTACTGTGTTAAATACAAAGGAGGTTCTGTGCCAATTGGATCAAGTACTCATCGAAGGATTAAAAATGTGGATAGCACTGCTAAAAATGCTATAATTATCATCAGAGGTTCAAGGTACTGGACTCCTACTCATGATGGTAAATTCTCATCTAAATCTTCTTGGAATCTTATCAGGTCCAATAAACAAGGGCGGATCCAGGGGTGGGCCCACCAGGGCTGTAGCCCACCCCTCCCAAATTGAAAACAAAAATCTGTTAGGGTTAAAAGTTGCTATATGAATATAAATTGTTATTGAAAAATGACCTCAAAATTTATAAGGGTTAAAAATTGCTGGAAAATAAAAAATAATATAGATAAATTAAATAGATACAAAAACTTTATAAATTTCTCCTCTTGGGAAATCGCCCTTAACCCCGGACATTGGCCAGAACTTCGGCCTCATTGACAAAAATTATCGGGTCCGTTACTAATTTTAGCGCACCCCTTCGAGGAATCCTAGCTCCGCCTTTGCCAATAAACCTAGCTCTTTCTTATTTAAAGCAATTTGGAAACCATATATCCCTCATAAAATTTCTATTTTCCTCTGGAAATGTCTGCATAAAATTGTTCCTATTGATGAAGCTATTCAAAAGATTGGCATCAGACTTGCTTCTCGATGCCCTTGTTGTTTAAACTCTACTGAATCTCTGAACCATTTATTTTTAACTGGTCCCATCACTCAAGTTGTTTGGAAACATTTTGCTCAGCTCTTTGGTATCCATGTCCAACTTTCCTCTGTTCATTTTGACTCTAATGTCATGGTGGCTTCGAAACCCAAAGCAAGACTTCCTCCAATTCATCTTCTCTTTCCTGCTAGCTGCTATAATGTGGGAACTGTGGAAATCAAGAAACAACAGTGTTTTTCAAGGTACTAAAATGGAAGTCAAGTCCATTATTGCAAATGTTTTTTACCTGATCCATTATATTACTTACAACAAATCTTTCAATTCTAATTCGAAGAAGTTTGAATTCATCATCCAAATTTTCAAGCTTCATCTTAAGTCTTATGTTCCTGGATTTGTTATATCAATCCAATGGACTAAACCATTGGAAGGTGTTGCTAAACTTAATTGTGATGGGGTTGCTAAAGGGAATCTAAGTCCTGCTGGTTCAGGAGGTATAATCAGAAATCACATGGGGATTTTAATTGAAGCTTTCTCATCCTTTGAAGGTCACACTACCAACAATAGAGCTGAATGTTTATCCATTCTAAGAGGATTAAATATCTGTGTTTCCTTACATATTCATAAAGTCATTGTTGAATCTGACTCGAAAATGGTTATAGATTTACTCAATGGTATTCTTAAATCTATTCCTTGGTCTATTGTTGATGTTCTTTATGATATCAACATTATTCAAGAGAAAATTCAGGTCCTCTTTAAACACACTTGGGGGGGAAAATAATAAGGTTGTAGACAGCTTGGCAAATTATGGAGTATCATCTCAAAGATTTTGTTCCTTCAAAGATTCCAGTGAGCTCCCAATCTCAGTTAAAGGGCATTAAAGAATAGATCTGTTTGGAGTCAAATCTATCAGAAAATTGAAATAGTCTATCGTTATTTCTTTATTCAAGTTGTCTTTATCTTGTATAAGCCACCTTGGTAGGGCTTTTCTACCAACTGGAATAAATTTGGGGTATCTTCACCTCTTTTAAAAAAAATGAGTATAAAAAATTAATCCCCTTTCGACGAAGAACACATCGATACTAAGACACGTCACTTTTGACACATGTGCCCCATAAAAAATTGACTCTAAAGTTTGACCAAATGGGCGAACATTATATCAAAATATCCAACATGAGAGTTTGTAAGAGTAAAAATAATATAGATGCAAACAGAGAGATTTTCTTGGAAAAATACTGCATTGAAAAAGATAGCTTGTGGCTTTGACTCTTTCCCAGTGAAATACTATCGAGATTATTAGACAATCAATTAACGTGATGTCTAGAATTGACCAACCATTTGTGTAAACCGAGACAATAATATTCACATAATGTCTTTCCAACCTTATTGGTTCTCATTGTTGTGTCCATTTTAGTCTTGAACATCTCCTAGTTTCACGAGTGTACTAGACAGATAGCCTTAATTATTCTCATAGAAGCGGCCTCTTCTCACTCATATAGGTGATTTCTATAAAAGAGTATCCTCCCAATACCACACTTGACCTATACAATCAAGATATAGATATTATTAAAAACATAACTTATCCTCATACACGCGGTAGTTTGTGCATTGACTCACCTTAAAAACAGGAGGAAGCAATTAAAGTATTATTTCTCAGTGCTAACCGAGTCATCATAATTAGGTTGTTCTTTTGAACATATATCTTGGGATCTACAGTCATTTAGGTTGGGTATCCATTAAGATGACTCTTTAGAACTTAACAGGTTTTAGGACAATTCCACGTGATGAACTTGCAACTTGCTCTCCAGGTATACCTTGAGTTAGTGGATTCGCAATATTTTCCTTTGACTTTACATAGTCAAAATAAATAATTCCAATTGAGATCAATTTTCTAATGGTTTGGTGATGACGAGTTATGTGTCGTGACTTATAATTATAATTATTATTTTCAGCCCTAGAAATTGTCGATTAACTGTCACAATGTATTATGACAGGTGGCATGACTTTGATCAAATTTTAATATCCTCTAACAAGTTTCTAATATATTAGGCTTCTTCCTCAACTTTGTCTAAAGAAATAAATTCAAATTTCATAGTGGATATTGCAATGCACTTTTGCTTCGAGGATTTTCAAGATATGACTGCACCTTCCAGAGTAAATACATATCCACTTATGGGTTTTGAATCATTTGAATTGGATATCCAACTTGCATTGCTATAGCCTCCAAGTGCAGATGGATATCGTTCGTAGTTTAGCCTATTCTTCAAACAGTATCAAAGGTATCGAAGAACTCTTATCAAGGTTTTACAATAATCTTTTTTGGGATTACTCGTATATCGACTAAGCTTACCAATCGAGTATGCTATAACCGGTCGAGTACAGTTTGATAAATACATTCAACTTCTAATAATATGAGAATACTTCACTTGAGATATACTTTTACCTTTATTTCTAAATAGGTGATGACTTGGATCTACGAATGTCCTCACTGCAGTTTGATCATATTTATTATACTTTTGACATATCTTCTAAATATAATGTGATTGAGATAAGCCAATTACCTGAGGGGTTTTAGTAATTTTAATTTATAAAATTACATTAACTAGTCCCAAGTCCTTCATTTCAAATCTACTAATCAACATTTGTTTAGTAACATTAATAACATTATTATTACCAATTATTAGGATATAGTCTACATATAGACAAACAATCACATGCCCCCCGTGAGTACTATTGACATAAACATATTTGTCATACTCATTTATTTTGAAACTAGTTGACTTTATCAAAATTTTGTCCAACTGTTTAGGTGCTTGTTTCAACCCATGTAGTGACTTCACGAGTTTACATACTTTCATGTCATTCTATCATTGCTAGGAGACTTAAAACCTTTTGGTTGTTCCATATATATTTCTTCATCTAATTCACCATTTAAAAAAGTTATCTTGATATCCATTTGGTGTATTTTCAAGTTATGTATTGACACAATTGCAATTAACATTCTAATGGATGTAGTCCTTATAATAGGTGAATAATTGTCAAAATAATCTATTCCCTCCTTCTCTTATATCATTTAGCCATAAATCTATCCCTATATTTATTAGTGGTTCCATAACTTTAATTTTTTGTTAGAAGATTTATTTGCACCCTAATGGTTTTATCCCTGGTGGTAGGTCCACCAATTCCCATGTATAATTTTACATAATGGATTCAATTTCACTATTAATAGCTTCTTTATAATATGAAGCTTTCGGAGTGGATAGAGTTTCCTTTACAATTTGAGGTTCACTTTCTAACATATACATTAGAAAATTTAGACCGAAGGATTAGATCTTTTACTACGTCTAGGTTCCTCCTCAATAACATTCTCCAGTTTACTATTTGTAACTTCAAGCGTTCTTTAGTTAGAACTTATTTCTTGTGCATTCTTACAAGGAAAAATATTTTCGAAGAATGATGTATTCCTAGATTTTATAACTGTATTTTCATGAATTTAAGGAATGTCATACTTATGCACAAGGAACTGATATGCGCTAATGTAATTCTCATAATGATTGAATATGCAATCAATAGTATTAGGAACATTTTTCACCTTTTTAGGTTCAAGAATTAGTATTTTTCTAAGACACCCGCACACTTTTAACTATTTATAGGAAGGCTTTCTCCCTTTCACAATTCATAGATTATGTTATTTGTTTTCTTATGAAACAACTGGATGAGAATGTATTTAGCCGAAAGCAATGCTTCCCCTACATGTTTTGGGGTAAACCTGAACTTATCAACATTTCATTCATTATTTCTTTTGAATTTCATTTTTTTGTTCTACAATCCTATTGGATTAAGAGTAAGGATTAGTGTTTTGGTGAATAATGTCATTCTCTAAACATATTTCCTTAAAAGGAGATTCTTATTCACTTTCTTAATTCTTTAATCTTTTTAACAAGTTGATTTTCAACTTATATCTTGTATTGCTTAAAAGCTTCAATTGTTTCATCTTTGTTTGTTAATAAGTAGACATAACAATTTCTAGTGCAATCATCGACAAAGGTAATAAAGTAATTTTCCCACCTTGTGTTTGAAAAAATTTCAAATCACATATATCAATGTGAATTAATTCTAATTGTTCACTATTTTTATCAATACAATTAAAAAGTGACTAAGTTAATTTAGCTTCTACACACAATTCACATTTATGATTTAAGTTAATGTTAAATTTTGGAATTAATCCTAACTGAATTAATTTACGCAAAGTATGATACTTAACATGTCGTACTCTACCATGCCATATATCCATAAACTCGAGCATATAAGCAGAAGATATCATACTATTATCATAGTTACCTTTAGCTACAATAATCATGATGTTTATTTTGAAAATCCCATTAGCCGTATATAGTTTCCCTACATATGTTCCATCCTTAGCATAAATTTGTGTCCAAGAAAGACAAGATTAAGCCCTTTTTTTCTTAGCACGGAACTGGAGAGAAGGTTCTTTCGAATGTCAGGCACATGCAATGCATCATTGATCGCGAGATGCTAAGTCATTTTCAACACGAATTTGCCTGGACCTTCAACCTTAGAGGTGTGGGTGTTTCCCAAGAATAGTTTTTTTCCATTTGGAATTAGTTGGTAGGTTGTAAACATAATTTTGTCAAAACATACAATGAGATGTGATGACGTTTGAATGAGGTTTAGTCTCATTCGAACGAGACTACATAAAATCAAAAATTTTGCAGATTTTTTATGCTATCGTGATGTGGACCCTTGGATGGGTTCCTTTATCAAGCTCCTAATGGACTAGATCAAATGAGGGTCACGACTTTGGTGGACCAAAGGTTATAGGTTTAAGAGCTTTTGGGTTTAAATACAGGTGAGGGGTGTAGAGAACCCATTTCTCTCCATTTGAATTCGATTTTTCACTCTCCTTCTTCACTTCCAAGCCTTCTCCTCCATTACCAATCCTAGTCCATCCATTCCCAAGCTTTAAATATGCATTCTCACCAATATTTAGCCCATTTTCAAGCTTGTGACACCCATTTCAAACCTTATCCAAGGAACAAGTTAGGTTGAAGAGTTGTTCTTGGAGCTTTCTTGGAGTTTAGGAGCTTTCAAGTCATCATTCTTAGTTTCTCCTCTTCAAATTTAAGGTAGGATTTTCCTCACTATGTTTTCAAGTTTAAAACATAATATACATGTTAGGATGCAGGCTAGATTTTACATAATTTTGCAAAATTATTTTCTAGTATGTTTATGGAAGATATTGTTTTAAAGAAAACTAAACTTGAAATTATTTTTGAGGAACACACATCATTTCAATCTTAAAATATGATGGATATTCATATAAACTATGATTTCATGTTAATATCATGTTTAGGTTCATATTTATGGTATTTTTATGTTGAAATACATGCTCACATGTGTAGAATATTGTAGCATGTTAGTAGAGGATATTTAAACATGATAAATGAAGATTAAATAGAGTTTCAAGATGAAATAAGAAAGTTGGAAAATTCAGCCCCTAAATATGTTGTACAATGTTGATAAAATGAGTAAAAAAATGATGTTTAAGACAACATATGATCATAAGGCTTAAATGGAAATTTTGGTAAGCATGGCCTTCGCAATATTAAATGTGTTTCTTGTCAAGAAATATAAAGAAATGAGACTTTCTTGAAGTAAAATGATGAAGTATAGTTTTGGACATAAAATGAGGATTTTTGATGTCATGATGATGAAAATATGTTTTTCATAAAGTATTGGCAAAGTGAGTGGAAAAATGGTAATTTTGATAAAATAGATGGTCCTAGTGGTTGGACTTCCTCATTTGATCTTATCGGTCATTTTTATGTAAATCGGATGAAATGAATGACGTGGCATGAAAACAGTGTGAATGTAAATGTGAGCCGTAAGAATGATAAGAAGGATGGAATAATGTGGACATTTGATAAATATTCTAACACGTTAATATGGACTCGAATGGAACTAAAAAATAATTAAGGAGGGCCCAAAGCCCTGGGGTGAAAGACCTAAAATCACTGGCCAGAATATATGGCGACGGTGGTGTAGAGCCCGTTAAAGTATGTGGTTATTTGATAAATTTTGAGGATAAGATAATGTTAATTACAGAATGTAAATGAATAAGGTTGTACTTAGAAAATGTAAGAATGATAACCTAACAGAAATTAAGAAAGCGAGGCTAGTGAATAAAGGTGATTAAATGGTCTCTAACTATGTGAAAAGTTGATGTAAATTGGTTAAGTGTAGGTATGAGCACATAACTCGAGTTGCATTGCACAGTAGTTGCATTAACATTTTCGCAATTGCTAAAATATATGTTATATGTATAATATTTTCTTATATAAATGTATTTCTTAGTATTCCCCACCCTGCTGAGCGTTTTGCTAACCCCTAACTTTTATGTTACCCCCCCACCAACCCAGGTACCTCCGGTAGGGTTGTTGGCAAGGACATTGGTACGGCCCATGAGGGAACACATCATCGCTAGAGCTCTACCATGGCATTTAAAAATATGTTTCAGGACATTTAAATTCATGGCACTTTAGATAATATTTTCTTCGGACCTTGGGCTATTGTTGTAATGATACAGGAGTTTTATAGTTTATTTCCCTTATTATTAGAATTGTTGGATAACGGGATTTTCTTAAATAAATCTTTCTAATTAATTAAATTAGTTAAAGTGGAAATCTATTTATTAAATTAAAATATGTTTAACAATATTTCGTACCATATAAATAGTGCAAATTAAACGCTTTTCTTGAATAATAAAATTGGACCTTTTCCTTTCCCCCTTAACACCTTGACTCGGGTGAGGGTTGACCAAACGATAGCCCAAATTCGAGTCGGGGTGTTACAAATGGTATCAGAGAATTAGGATCCTCATGTGTGATGGAGTATTTTACGCTTTCTTAATATGTGATCTTATGCATTCCTTTAGTTTTTGTTACCGTTGATGTATTGAATCTCCCTTGTTGTCTAGATGACTCCTAATCGCTGTAGTGCTAGTGGGTCTAAGAACAACGAGCTCCGGCGCATGGAACAAGTCGTGCTTTATATTTCCCACACCCTCTTTTAGCAACATAAATCCAACCATAGTGGTATGCGTGAAAGCAACACTTCGGCCTCTATTTTGAAACCCACCAACCTTTAACGGGGCAGCTGACCCCGCCCTGATGCTGCAGAAGATTGTCTAGATGAGGTCTCCAAGATTATGGACATTCTTGATGTGTTGGGTGGGCACACGGTTAAGATAGTGAAAATTCAGCTCAGTGAAAAAACTCGGCGCTTGTGAGAGCGTAGTCAGTCAGTATAACGGAGACCGTAGACTGAGAGGATTTTAGGGTTGCATTTCTAGACTGATACTTCCCTCTAATATTCAAAAATGCCAAGAAGGATGACTTAATTTATTCCATCTAGGGAAGGATGTCTGTCAACGATTATCGTGTCAAGTTTGAGAGCCTGTCCAAGTATGTGGATGTATTTAGAGAGGATGAGGATGAGAAGACAGGGTTATTTGTCAAGGGCATTAACCTTAACATTTAATGGATTATGACTAGTTTGAATCTGCCTAACTTCAGGGGCGCAGTTAATTAAGCCATTATGCTTGAGATCGAGTCAGAGGATGGTAAGTCCATCCACGAGAAGAAGAGGGAGACCAGTCAGTGGTTGTAAAAGTTTAAGAATGGTGCTTAAGGCTTCCTTGCAAAGCTAAAGGTCATTATAGGTGCTGGTTCATCTTTTTTCCACTCTACCAGTGATTAGAAATCTATATCCCTACCTAAAGGACATGTTTTATGTGTGGGTCCCTAGGCCATTTCAAGAATGACTGTTCGCAGAAAGCTTCTGGGAACTAGTAGAGTAGTCAACAAAGTGTCAATTATGTACCAAGCAAGAGTTCCAATTACATAGTCCCTACCCATCCAGAGCAGTTTCCATCTAAGTATCATCAGCCATTAAGGCACAGTGTGGACAGTTCACATCCCAACTAGGGTCAAAGTAATCGTGGGTAAGGTCAAGTTCCTGGCAGCCAAAGTAGTAGGTTAAACCTTGGACGCGCTTATGTCATGTCCTAATTTACAGCTCTTTTCGATGATCCATCAGTTATGGAAGGTATGATTCCATTATTCAACACTTGGATAAAGGAATTGTTTGATTCAAGTGCATCACATTCGTTAACTCAAGTTCTTTAGCATTTAGTTTGGGTTTAAAGGTAGACCAGTTCTTACCTCCTATCTTCATAGGACTTCCGGTCGGTGGCGCTATAGTTCTTAATAAGGTTTATTGTAGTTGCGTAGTCATGGATAGAGATTATGTTTTGGAGCATGACCTGATTTTCATGGACATGAATAGGTTCAAGGTGATCCTCGTTATGTATTGGTTATCGTGCTTTGACGCTACCATCGAATCCAATCAACATAGTGTCTTTGTGTCTTTCCCAGACGGATCTCGCCATCGTTTTGGTGGTGAGCATTGTGTTGTTTATCCTTAAAGTTTATTACTATGCACGAGGAGAAGTGGTATTTCGGTTAGTTGAGCAATGTGGTGGCTCAATAGGATCCTAATCGGATGTTGATGGATTATCAAGTGGTGTGAGAGTTTTTCAATATGTTTGTAGATGTTCTGCCTGGTTTACCCCCACACCGGGAGGTGGACTTTGCTATAGAGCTGTATCGGGTCATCTCGCCTATCACAACACCAAATTTGTCGAATTATCACGGTCATTGACCTTGACAAGTTGGACTTGTCAAGGTCAATGACCGTGATAATTCTGGGGGTGACAACTTTTATTGTCACAGACTTGTCATGGTTATTGACCGTGATAAGTTCGTTAGACTTGTCACGATCCTTGACCTTTTTAATTTTTGTCACGGTTAAAGACCGTGACAAACCCATGATATTTAATAAAAAAAATTATCATAGTCATTGACTATGACAATTCTGGGAAGAATTGAAAAAAAATCTGCTGGGCAGTATGGCCACTGCCACTGCCCAACAGTATATTTGTACCTGTTATAGCAACATTGTACCTGTTCAAATATCATATATCCAAATAAAATAGACATAATGCAAATTTAAATTTAACACAATATACATCACGATATAATCCAAATATAATTCAAATGTAACAACTTAAAACAATTCAATTCAAATAATGTCACTATATGTCTAGGGTAAGGTTAGCTCTGAGGAGGTGAGTGTGAAACACGTTATACGAATTGACACACTCAGCAATATACATCGTGCCTCATTGTTCGCGCAACCACAAGGGGGAGTTCTCCTTCCCGGGTATCACATGCGTGACGAGCACCTTGGACTTGATGTCTTGAAGCAAACGTCATAAACTGGCATACCCTGGATGATATTCGGGTCCCTCAACCCCTTCCCTATCCGCTGGCCATCAAATATGTCCAGTAAAAACACGCTCGGCCAACCAAGTTTCGATATTGGTCGGTTGAAGGGAGCCAAATAGGGGCATGGATCATAAAAGTCCGCACGTGTCAACGATGAAGCAACGAGGTCCACATCCTCGTCATCCTGCACCTCCTCCTCCTCCACCACCTTCTCATTCCCTTTCCCCTTACGATTTTCACCCAACGAACGCTTCATGAATGAGAACATATCTTGGACCATCACCTCCAAACGGGAAAGCTTTGCGTCATGCGAGTCCACCGTTCGAGCCAACCTGGTGTCGCTCGTCTCCAATCCGATGGTCCTAGATTTGGCCACTCGTGAGCTCACCCCCCTTGTCCTCCCCTTGCGATCAGCGCCAAGCACTTGGCTTGGTGCGTATGTGGACAAAGATGCCTTATCGGCATGAGACTGCGACTCATGCACTTCCTTAAGCTTTACCTGAAACGACAAAAAGCACATGATTAGTAAAATAAGTAAATAAAAAAATTATAATGTAATTTAAAAAAAAAGTAAACTGTCGGATTACTTATAATCGTGGTCACAACGCTCGGGGACACCTCCTTATCCTTCCCCTTCTTCGTTCGAGTAGCCACATAAGTATTGAGCCTATGTGGCCTACCCCCAGGGCCACTCCCTATCCCCTGAAATAAACTAAAGTAAAATTAGTATCGGCCCCGTAAAGTAAAATAATGCAGAATAATATATTTCTATAGTTGTAGAAAAATTAAATCTTACCATCATCCTATGCTCCACCTCGGCGTAAGACGTCCGACCGGAGTAGTGCACGTCCGTCTTTTTTGTCCGATTTTCCCTCCCCGATTGGCGAGATGCCAATTGTCTCTCCCCGATCTCATTGTTTATGAACTTTTGCCATTGTGCCAATGAGATCGGCTTCTTCGACGGGACGGATTCACACATTCAGATAACGAACTCTCGCATCTTCCCAAAGTACCGGGTCCGCATATTTTTCTTCCACGTCTTGTGTTGCTCCCTCAACTTCTCTAAGACGGAATCGCGTAGCTTTGGATCCAAGATGGATTATTCTTGTCCAACAAATACAATGTTAGTTGCGAATAAATATAAATATAAATATAAATATAAATATAAATATAAATATAAATATAAATATAAATATAAATATAAATATAAATATAAATATAAATATAAATATAAATATAAATATAAAATGAAATCGAAATGAAAATCGAATTTGAAATTGAAATCGAAATATTCATATTCATATTCATATAAATATAAATATAAATATAAATATAAATATAAATTCATTACCTGTAGTGCCACCCAAATAGCTAACTTGAGCTCATTTGGAACCTCCCTCCAACTAGTGTACCCTGGGCCGATGATCGTCTTTACCAGATTGAGGGATCTCGCTAATAGCCCCGCCTTGTTCTCGATGGCCATCCCCAATTTTCCATATTTGGGGAGTCTAGGGGCTGAGGATCCCTCCTCGCCTCCACTACCACCGAGCCCAGACGACCTCATCATAATCAGCATCATCATCCTCGCCTTAATAACTGAAGGAGACATTTGCTGTAAAAAAATGTTGTTATTAGTACAAATCAAAATGAATTAGAAGAAGACATGCAAATATGTACAATTACTACAAATCCAAATGAATTTTTACTGTTTAACACCTCAATTTTGAATTCCAAAACAACAACATCTAGCTCATAATATGTACAATTACTAAAAATTCGAAACATCCCCACCCATACTGCCCACACACACGCACACTACACAAGAGTGAAAATGATAAAGTGCAAATAAATTAAAAGCATTAAAAATGGATTGATAAAGTACAAATTGGAATATTTATTACAAATTGAAAAATTGTTTCAAATTCGGGTTATCATAAACAATGGATTGATTTTCGGTAGGAACATCCAAGTCATCCGCACTGCTATTTAGACGCTTTGGCGCGTGTAGGACAATTAACCACGACTCCTTGTTGATATACTCTGAGTAAAACACTTGGTTAACCTTTTGAAATACACAAACAAACGACTCATCGCTCACGTGGTCATTGCTCTTCAACTTGGACAAGTCAACCATGATCAAATTGGTGACAGGATACATCCATCGACATCTTTAAAAAATTCATCAATCTTTCAAACGGATACATCCACCGATGTCTAACTGGACGACAAAGAAGTTCCTCATCGCATAGGTGTACCAACAAGTGAACACTTATGTCAAAGAATGCTGGGGGAAAGTACTTCTCCAACACACAAATCGCTTCGGTCACCGCTAATTTTGCGGCCACTATGTGTTCTCGATTGACTACCTTCTCACACAAGAGTGAGAAGGTAAAACTAATTTGCATAATAGCTCTCCGTAAAACCTTGTGCTTGGATAAACAGTACTTAAACAATAGAGGAACCAATTGCATGATCACATGCCAATCGTGGGACTTACACTTATGTAAATCATGAGTAGTATAATTCACAATCCTTTGCAAGTTGGACGAAAAATTAGATGGGCTCTTCAAATTACATATTGTGTCTAAAAGAACCTTCCTTTCCCCAGTCGTCAAAGTAAATGTAGCAGGGGGAATTATTGTCCTTCTCCTACTATCTTCTTTCAAGTATAGTTGTGGCTTAAGTGTCAATGATTTAAGGTCTTTTCGTGCATTTTGTCCATCCTTCGAATGACTCCCCCCAAGGCAAGTGCCCATAATATGTTCAGCGAAGTTCTTCTCTACATGCATCATATCTAATACATGGCGCACCGGGTTATTCTTTCAATAAGGAAAGTCAAATAAAATTGACCTTATAAACCATGCTTTTCTTGTCTCAGTTTCATTCCCAATTGGGGTCTTCTTATGCTTGACATTCTTAAATTTGGGATTCTTACCTGGCATATTAGGGCCACATTAAGAATATTTACTTTCAATTTCTGAACCTGAAAGTTTTCTCGGCGGTAGCCTATGTTCAACCCCGCCCAATAAAAAATTAGAACCTTTCTCGAATGTGAAACTATGAGCCGGGGGTAAAAACCTTCTATGGCAATAGTATACATTTTTTGAGCTAAAGGATAGACGAAGAGATTCAGTCTCCTCTCTACAAATACGACACCCCAAACAACTATGTACTACACAACCGGATAATGTCCCGTAAGCTGGAAAATCATGAATTGCCCACATCAACATAGCTTTCAGCGTAAACTCTTCTTTTCTAAAAGAGTCAAATGATTTCACACCCTCTTCCCACAACTCATTAATTCTTCTACCAAAGGAGCCAGGTAGACGTTGATGTCATCACTTGGTGCCTTTGGCCCAGGTATCAATAAAGACATCATCGAAAATTCAGGTCTCATACACGTGAAGGAGGGAGGTTGAGTGGGGCTAGGATCACTGGCCATACACTCTGATTGGTGCTTAGATTTCCAAATGGATTGAAACCATCTGCTGATATAGGCAAATGAATGTTGCGCTGTTCTCGAGCAAAATCAGCATACTCATAATTCATCCTCCTCCAAGTTGTAGAATTAATAGGATGACGCATGAGATTACCCCTACTTCTGCCCTTGCATGCCAAGTCATTGCCTCTGCTATCCATGGTACTGTGAAAAATTTCTTAATCTAGGGCCAACGGGAAAATATTTCAACACTTTTTGAGGCACTTTTGAGCTTGTGCCTTCCTTACCAATAGATTGGACATATCTAGGATCATCGCAAACCGGATAACGATCGAGATTTTCATACTCCTTTTCGCATTGTATGCAGTCATACACACAAGCATGAATTGATTTATACTTTATTCCCAAACCTTTCAAATTGTTATTCATAACAGGATAGCTATTTGGAAGCGTATTCTCCTTGGGTAGTAACCCCTTCACCCATTTCAGAATTCTTGTCACGCTATTGCCAGACAAAACGTACAACGTCTTCAAACTGTGCAAACCAACCATGGCAAAAGTTCTTTGATCTTTCTCACAGCCAGAGTATAACGATTGGGTCGCCTTAAATTTTAAACTTTGGTAGTCATCGTCAAGGTTTATCGTGATACGACTGCATTCTAGTATGTACCCAGAGAACATTAGGATACGACTTCAGAAGTCCTCCAAAAGTAACAACTTTAAGCCACTAAGAATATTATTATACAACAATTATTCAGTCCCAAACTGTCCAAATGGGACAATTCGAGAGATCTTATTATAGGGGTAATAACTCTCGAAAGGGTCTAAGGGCTATTGAATGCGTAAGCATAAGAACTAGAAGGCTAGTATCTATGCGTACTATATGTAATTTCAAGTATGTTTCATTTAATTATTATACTATATATATATTGTTCGTTATACAAAGTAATTTTCAAAAAAAGTTAAAAAATCCCACCCCCATATGGACAATAATCCAGTGGTCATGCCACTTTTAAAATTAACCAACCCAACATCGATCCACTATAATCCAACCGCAATGGCAATAACAAATGGGTATCCCGTACTCCTTCTAATTCATCTACTCAATTAATTCTTTTCATCAATTAAACCAATAATTAAAGTATACAATTATTAATTTACTAATTTATAATGAGGGGCAATCCTACTTGCATATGAAAGGGGCACCAATTATTAATTTACAAAAAAAATTAACAACCAATCAATATTAAATGAATCAATTCTTTTACAAGGGGCACTACAATATGAGGGAAAATATCTAATAAATCAATTAAAAATTAATTAAAGAAAACACACATGCACATAACCCCCCCCCCCCCCGTTGCCCCTGCCCACCACACGCACACACACATATATATACATACGTACATATACACACACGCATATATACACACATAAACACACTCACACACACACATGCACATACACCCCCTCCTCTCCTCCCAGCCCTGCTGCCTCCCCTCCCCCCCCACAGGCTCACACGTATATATACACCACACACACACACACATTTACACACACATATATACACACACGCACATATACATAAATGGAGGAGAAATAGAGAGAGAAAACATACCAAAGTTGTAGAGAGAGAGAGAGAGAGAGCAGCCTCTAGAGAGAGATAGAAATGGAGGGAACAAAATGGGTGGGAAAAAAAGAAGAGGGAGGGTTTTTTACTGACAGAATTATCACGGACATGTCACAGTCATTATACGTGACAACTTTATAGGCTTGTCACGGTCAATGAGCGTGACAAAAAATGCGTGTTTTTTTGTCCCGGTCAATGATCGTGACAAGGCTAAGCGCTTAAAGGGTGCCAATTTGACCATTTTGGTGTAGAGTATTTTTATGCCACCTCATAGGGTAGCTCGAACGAAGTTATGGGAATTGGGGGCTTAGTTGGAGGAATTGACTAGCAAGGATTTCATTCGTCCTAGTGTATCCCCTTGTGGAGCACCACTCCTATTTTCTAAGAAGAAGGACAACTCACTAAGGCTTTGTATCGATTAAAGTCAACTGAACAGGGTGACTGTGAAGAATAAGTACCCTATGCCACGTATCGACAATTTATTTGATCAATTGCGTGGTTCGGTAAGGTTTTAAAAGAATGGCGTGTGGTTTGAGTACCATCAGTTATGTGTTTAAGAAGAAGACATTCCTAAGACAACGTTTCGGATGCATTATTGGCATTATGAGTTCTTAGTGATGCCCTTCGATTCAATGAATTCCCGACAACATTCATAGATTTGATGAACTGTGTATACCTTCCATATTTAGACCGATTTTTGGTGGTTTTTGTAAATGATATTTTTTTCTACTGAGTTTCGGATGTGGACCATGAGGAGCAGCTTTGCACGATGCTATAAGTGCTCAGGGAGAATAAGTTGTTCACCAAATTTAGCAAGTGCGAGTTTTGGATGGAAGAGGTCAATTTCCATGGACATGTAGTTTCCAGTAAGGGAATTTTCTTTGTTCCCTACAAGG
The DNA here is from genome assembly GCA_949130495.1 of Sambucus nigra. Taxonomy (NCBI): domain Eukaryota; kingdom Viridiplantae; phylum Streptophyta; class Magnoliopsida; order Dipsacales; family Adoxaceae; genus Sambucus; species Sambucus nigra. The sequence continues at coordinate 54,646,745 of OX422214.1, forward strand.
CTGAGGCTGTTCTGAATTGGGATAGATCGAATATAGTTACAGAGGTACGCAATTTCTTGGGTTTGGTCGGTTACTACAGGAGGTTCGTGCAAGATTTTTTGAGGGTTGAATTACCTCTCACTTTTTTGACACAATATGATATTGGCTTAGACTGGTAAGAGGAGTGTGAGTCAGCTTTTCAGGAGTTGAAGGTTAGGTTGACTTTGGAGACCATTCTTATCCTTTCGGAATGAGGAAAGGGTTATACCATGTATTGTGATGCTTTCGGATCAGGACTCAGAGAAATGTTGGTGCAGAGTGATTAGGTGGTACCTTATGCATCCCTTAAGTCAAAGGTACACGAGAGCAACTACCCCACCTATGAATTGGAGTTAGCCATGATTGTCTTTGCGCTAAAAATCTGGAGATGCTAGATGTACGGTGAATAATTTGAGGTGTATATATATCACAAAATCCTGGAGTGCATTTTCATTCGGTGCAATATAAATCTTCATCAGAGGAGATGGATTAAGTTAGTTGAAGACTACGAATTTCCCTTAGAGTACCATCTCGATATGGCCAATGTGGTGGCGGATGCTCTTAGTAGGAAGCCCGGGCTCACTTTGGCATCAGTGAAGTATTATCAAGCAAAGATGTTCGGGCGAGTTGCAGAAGTTTGAGTTTCATGTCCAACGAGGTTGTGACGGGGCATATATTTAGGAAGTGGTAGGTAGACCGCTAATTCAGCAAAAGGTGTTAGAAGCTCAGTCTTACGATCCCAAGTTTACACATTACAATGACCGCATCCAAAGCGGTGAGGTGTTCAACACTCTTACTGTAGACAAGGATGGGGGTGTACATCATAAGGGAAGGTTGATTGTTCAAGTGATCGATGAACTTTAGGATGAGGTGATGGTGGAGGCCCCTTACTCATTGTTTAACATTCATCTCGGTGCCACTAAGATGTATAAGGACATATACAGAGACTTCTAGTGATCTGGTATAAAGAAGGATGTGGCGATTGATGTGTCCAAGTACAATTCGTGATAGCACGTGAAGGTGGAGCACATGAAGCTGACACGAATATTGCAAACACTACCTGTCACATAGTGGAATTGGGAGCACGTTACGATGGACTTTGTCACAGGCTTACCATGGTCTTAGTGTGTTCACAATGGGTTTCGAGTTATAGTGGACTGGCTTACAAACATTGTGCACTTTTTTTCGATTAAGGCCACGAAAAACATATCTAGGTTGGCAAGGTTATACATCGGAGAAATAATCCATCTTCATGGCGTCCCTCTCTCGATCATCTCAGATAAGGATCTCCAGTTTGTGTCTCGATTTTGGAGCAATATTCCGTAGGTATTGGGAACCTATTTGAACATGAGTACAACTTACCATCCCGAGACAGATAGGCAGTGGGAACAAACCATTCAGATTCTAGAAGATATGTTGAGGTCTTGTGCACTTGATTTCCAGGCTAGATGGGTGGAGAATCTGCATCTGGCAAAATTTTTCTACAACAACAGTTATTAGGTCTGCATTGGTATGTCTCCCTATGAATCTCTTTATGGGAGGCCGTTCCACTCTCTAGTTTGTTGGGCAGAAGTTGGTGACAAATATCTCATAAACTCGAACATCATTAGGGATATGACTAATAAAGTTTGGCTAATTTTGTTGAGACTCGCAATAGCTTAGAGTTGACATAAGAATTACGCTAATAATCGGCGAATACCTCTAGAGATTGAGGTGGGTGACCATGTGCTGTTGAAGGTTAGGGAAAGAACTGAAAGTCAACATTTTAGCTAGAAGGAAAAGCTTACCCAATGGTATATTAGTCCCTTTGAGATCCTAGAAAGGATCAGAGAAGTATCATATCTCTTGGTGTTACCTCCTCAGTTATTACGTTCATTATGTGTTCCACGTATCTCTGCTAAAGAAGTGCGTCCTGGATCCTTGACAACTCATCAATTGGAACCACATTGAGTTGGAGGAAGACGTTACATTTCTTACGGGATAAATGTCTATATTGGACCGCGAGGATAGAGTCTTTCACAGCAAGGTCATCCCGTTAGTGAAGGTCCTTTGGGAGTTTCAAGGTGCAGAAGGTGCTGTTTAGGAGCGCGAGTCAGAGATCTAAAACTATCATTAAAGAACCAAATAACCCTATAAAACTATTATATGTGATCTAAAAACTGTCATGACAAACCATTTTATACATTAAAATTGTCATATATGACCTTAACATTGTCATGTATGAATTTAAAAAATTTCATAACAAACCTTTTTTATGTGTTAAAAATTATCATGTAAAATATTTCATATCATGATGGTTTAGCATAAAATGTCATAAATAAAATGTATAGTGTAAACAAAAATTGTAAGCAACTAATATTAAAATCGTGATTGACAAATAAACAAAAAAACAAATCAAAAGATGTTGAATAATTTAATCCACATTCAATGCTAACATTTGATACATTCTAAATTATATCATTTAGCCAATAGATAAAATAACACTCCCACCAACATATTTTCCATCATCATATCAAACAAAACTACACTAAATCAGATTGACTAACACATCCACCAAATTTAACTATTCTATTGAAATTATTTGTTCTTCCATAGTAATAATCGCTTCATAGTTGTAACAACGCGTCAATGTCCTCTTCCCACTTAAGTTCACGATCGTGTTGCCCGACAATGGTACACCTTTACATGCCTCCATGTAGATGTTCTTGCATAATTTCAAAGAATTAAGTCACATATTCGACAATGACGATACCAATAAGAGTAAAGAATGAGGAAATAATTATAAATATGGACTTGAAGAGGCCAACAAACCATATATATAGCTAGAAATAATTTTGAATGCATAAAGCACCTAACATTTTTAAAAAACCTCAAAAATGGAAACATATATTAAAATCACGGACAAAGAAAGCGGGAGAGAGAGATAGAAGAAGAAAAATATCTTGATAGAAAATCGAAAAAACCATATTAAAATCTACAATAACATATAAAAAAATGTTCAACTCAAGGTTCCTAATTTTTCAACTAATCTTTAATATATATGGATGGTAGAATGTGTGTTGTTGTGTGGTGTGTGTGTGGATATACCAATCTGAGAAAACCAACAAACTGACAAAGTCGGATAACCACCAAACCAAGAATGAAACTCTATCATCTAAATACAACAAAACTCAAATGAGGAACAAATAAAACAAAGCCAAAATTGAGTAGCAAAATCCAATGCAGAGAAATCCAAAACCGAGCAGCAATGTTGATGTACAACAGATTTGAATATGTGCCATTTAAGCCGGTTATACAACTCTAAAGTGCGATTTGATTGCAAAAATTAACAGAAGATAAATTTACATTGAAGACAAGGGGTATAATTGCATAAGCTATTGCCACAATGAGACACTTATTTATGCTTATAGATTATGGCACTATCCGAAAAATCTTTGCTATACATGAACCAATACTTTCTTGAGAAATAATCCCACATCAAAATTGATTCATAGATGACATCACGACCAGTTGGATGAGCATATAACTTCTTATCTACAAAGAGATGAATCAATTCCTCGTATATGATGGTGTGCAACAACATAGATGACACCACCACCAGTTGGAATACAAGGGCTTACCTTTTTGGTATCGACAGCACTAGTCGTATTAAAATAGTTGAACTTATAGAGCAGTTAATGGGGACAAGTTAGAGCAATTTTCTAAAAAGCATGATTCTGCATACATGTTCATGGTTCTACATATAGGTTCACCAAACAGTTCTAAAAAACAAGGTCTCGACCAAATGACTTTAGTTTCTTTTGCAATATTTTATTCCGATTGAGCTCCATTGTCATGTAGTTCTTATTACATATATGTTGCATCTTAATTCACGAGGACGTGGCTGCCTGCAATCTCGTTTTTGTTTAAAAAAAATTCCAAATCTACATAGGTTATGTTTAGAATTCTCCCATATGTGTAATATTCAGAACACTTGGGGGCCCTGTTTAACAAATTTTCTACTTACAGATACATAATTTTATATATGTATTTATGTATATTTAATTGTTGTATGACCGATGAATATTGAATGTACAATATTTATTTGATGGTCTTGCTTCGTTTTCGGCTCTTAGATTTCAATTTCTGATTTCTCTTATGCGAGGTTAATTTGTCTAGTTGTGCGTTTCTTCTATTTTACCTTTCGTTTATCTTGTTCTTTAACTTTTTGTTAAAATGTGATACTAATTCCTAGAATAGTCTAGAATGTTCTAGATAATTCCTAGAATATTCTAGATAATTCCTAGAATAGTCTAGATAATTCCTAGAATATTCTAGATAAATCCTAGAATAGTGTAGAATATTCTAGAATATTAGGGAAGTTTGTAGGCTTATAGAATGTTCCCATAAGGAGGTGGGAACCTTCTGGAGAATTAATCTACACCATTGATGTACTTTAATCTCCACCATCCATTAAGGAGGTGTGATGCCTATAAATAGGTGGTGAGGTCATTTGGCCAAACCATCTCAATCCTAACTAAGCATTGTATCATCAAGTCTAATAGAAAAACTTTCCTTCTTTTCTATATTTCCAATTTCTCCTCAATATTTCCCTCAAAATTCTTGGTTGCCCATATCTAGCAATCCTAATTTCCTAAACTAAACATTTAACTACATTCCATACTACCTCCTAAAACTAACATTTTTTTGTATCCCACTCTTTGCAGCTCTAGGTATAATACCATTGGCGATGAAGGATATTTTAAGCATTATTCATAATGTAAGTCTACTTGAAAAATCCTTTTGGGAATTGATCTCAAGCTGCAGAACCTCTAAAAATTCTCTTTTGTTTTTATAACAAATTGGTAGAACATGGCAACCAAGAAGAAAATAGACAAACTGGCACTGAATGTGTAGCCATACAAATCAAGTTCTCTTTAGGGTATAGAAGTCCCACTCCTTCAACAAGACAAACACATTGTGCTTGAAGGGTCTATATTTCCACGTCAGCAGCTAGAGTTAGTGATTTGTGCATCTCCTTACTGCTGACAAAAAAATCATGTCTAGCCACATTCAAGACCTGTAGGAATCACAGTTGAAAATAGTAGATAATGATGAAGCTAACTTTGTTTAGGACGGGTGAATTGGTCCGGTCTGGATCATTAAAAAGGGGCAAAGGTGGGTTGATGTGCGGTTGGGATTGGAGTGAGGACGCTCATGGGCCCAAGTGGGGAACAGGGAACTCAAAGGACTAAAACTGGTTTCAACTTTAAAGTAAAACGAATATGCTAAATTGGAAGTTTCTTGGTTAACAAGCTTTGATTATTGAGAGCCCCCGGGTTTTCATTAATCGTGGTTTTTTACTTTACTTTTACCGAGAGGTTTTAACCAAATATGAACTCAAAAAGGATTCGGATATAGTGTTCGACTAGAAATCACAATCATACTCGAATTAGTACTGACTCGTCTTTAATCGATAACATTTATAAATAAGTGGTCTTCGGCTTAGATTCGAACAGAAAATTTAGTCTAATCTCCCTCTCCATCTCCCATAAATATTTTATGCTTGTGATGAATATGCAATATTGTAAGATTTTTTCAAATTTCCTCTTCAGTACCAACGGCAAAATCAACATTTTCAAGGAAAAAAATCTGTGGACGCGTCCATCAGCTGGCCATTTAAAATTAAATACGAATGGAAGCTTGTTCGGAAATTCGAGACCTGCGAGTTACGGTGGCATAATTAGAGATGAGTTTGGTCGGTGGGTTTGCGGATATATGGGTAAATTAGGTTATGAAACGAGTCTTGTCGCAGAGTTATGGGCGATATATAGAGGAATTTCTCTTATAAAAAAAATGGGATCAGTGAAGGTGCTAATAGAAACGGATAGTATGGCATCCCTTCTCCTTATCACAGTCGAAGCGATAGAGGAGAAACATCCTTAAAAGACTATCATTAAGGAATGTCGAGTTATTATGAGTACGAATAGGTGTGTGATGCTCCACACCGTGAGAAAAGGCAATCATTGTGCAGACAGAATTGCTAGATTAGGAGGGTATCAAGAGGAAGGCTTTAGGTTCTTAGATAAACCTCCGGAGATTGTATTTCCTTTTTTATTAGCTGACCAAGCAGGATTAGGGTTTGAAAGGCCAGCTCGTTGAGCTTATTCTATTTCTATTGCAATTAATTTTTTACATTATATGATATCACTGTTTTATTTATATTGTCACGTTATATTGTCTTCCTACGTTGTATTATTATTTTTGTGTCTAATGTGTAATATGAATGGTATAGACTAAGACCGTTCAAGTAAATTCGAACGTTTTATTTTTCACTTGTTTCTATTACTTTAAAGAATAAGTGTGACAACTCGTGTTTATGGGTCATGTTTAGATCTAGCATGACATGTAAACAATATTTAGACCCGAACATGACACACATAACACAAAATTGTGCTTATATGGATCACAAATACGACCATTCAATTACAGCATGAGGCGATTAATATGATTACCTAACCTAGGTGACTGTTTTCCTCGTCAATTTTTATTTTTCTCCAACCATATCAAACCAAATGTTTTGCCGCCTCTTCATTAACTTATTAATAGGGTCTATCTAAAAGATGTGTTCACCGAAACTAAATGACGAGGGGATATATATATATATATATATATATATATATATATATATATATATATATATATAAAATAAAGTTGAAAACTTTTGTATGTCACAAGTTGAAAAGATGATGTCATCAATATAAATTTTTCCTGCACTACCTAATTTACCCCTCTATCATTTGAGTTCCCCCTTTTTTCCTACACTCAATTTTATCTCCCACTCTTACTCAAAATTCAAAAAAAGGGTAAAATGGTAAGTAACCTTATTCTTTCATTTCACACGTACCCTCCGCTACTCTCTCATACCACACAAACCCCAAAATTCATGTCTCTCTCTCTTAGCGATCTCTCCCGCGGCTCACTTTCTCTCTCTCTCTCTCCGTGCGATTTCTCATTCCGAAGTGGTTGGTATGCCCTCTATTTATTTCCATCCATGTATATGATTTGTTACTAACGTGATTTGTTTTCATTTCAAAGGATCAAGAGAAATCGGTTCTGATTTGGTACTAAAGCAATGCAACACATTTGGTATTAAAGCAGTAGGAAGAAATTTCCATAGTAACCGGGTATGTTCCGGATCTGTTTCTGGGTCGGTTTCCAGGTTTGATTTCATAGCAACCGGGTCTATTTCATAGGCCGTTCATTCCAGTTTCATAGCAATTGGGTCTATGTTGTTTTCAAAAATTGTTTGTGATTTTTGGGTATTGGGTACGAGTATTGGACTCCAAATGTTAGGGTATTGTTCAGAGATTGTAGGATATTGTTCAGATTTTTAGATATTGGGTATGAATATTATGTTCAAATTCTAGGTTTCCTTTTCCATCACATCTAACATCAAGATTTTTTTTTGCAGGATCCGAATTGTGCGTACTCAGTGTATGTTCGAACCTGGTTGGTTCTAAAAGCGAGTACTATTTTTGCCAATCTCTCTCAAGTTTTTATACTAGTTGTCAACTGTGAAGTGAAGATGTGTTGAAGAAATACGTTAGATAGAGATGAGTAATGTGCCAATCCGAAACACACCTGGGACATCCTCTTCCAAGACAGCCCACTAGAACAACTTTCTCAAAGCAAGGTAAAAGTTTGACACTCATGGTTATGCATTTAATATATCCTCTGTTTGGCATGGTTTCAAAAATTCTTTTTCCATCATTAATCTTCAATCTACTTGGGTTATTGGCAATGGTGTTGACATTAACTTTTGGAATCACAATTGGCTTGGCAGGCCCATTGCTCATTTGTTATTGGTTATAATAATTAGATATGTTTTTTTTTTCCAATTCTCTCTTTCCTTTTTGTGTTGACCACTTCTTTGGGTCTATCATTTGTACTGGCAATGATCATGAGCCTTATATATGGTCTCAACATGAGAATTTATATGTTGAACATGAGAATTTTATTACAGAATTACATATGAAACAAGAGTAGAATATCTAATAGACACAAAATATTTTTCTGAAATGGAATCACAATATCACTTTATCTATCACACAGTATATGCTTGCTTTTTCGTCATAGAATTTCAAAATTCATTTATTTATCGACTAATGAAACCAATTAAACCCCAATATTCAAAGTGCCATTAAAAATGATCTAAAATCCCAATAAAAAATTCATGTGATATAAACTAGAGTTTATTTTTCCATTGCTTTTTTTATACGAAACATTGTTATTGATAAGAAAACATAATGAATACGGAGGATGTTCTCATTAAATTAGTATAGGAAGAAAGAATAAACAGAAGATGACATCAAAATTGTGTTATACATCAGCAGCAACATGAACTATGGTAATATAACGAGATTCATGCCCAGTAACCTATATAGCAGGAAATTATTCTTTTGGAAATATAACTTCTTTAAAAAGTAATTTTGCCACACCGTGGCATCGGCACAGGCAACAAAATTGTTTATTATGTTTATGATTGGGCAACGGGTCTTTGTATCATCTATGTTAATTATAAACTAGTTTGTCTTTATATTACAGTGTACTCACTACTTGGTAGGTAATGTCTATCACATTGTACAAATGCTTCCGATCAACCAGTGACTTTAAGGAGGATGTCACATGAAAGTGAATTCCTAATAGGTAATCTTTATATAAATTTTTTGTTATTATTTTAAATTTATTTTACATGGGTTAAAGAATCAAGCATTACTCTCTTATGATGTTAAGCTTATAACAGAGTAAGATTTTTACACTTTTGTCTTATTTTGGATTGATAAAATTTTATTATGCCCGTGAGCATTTGTCACATGTTTAGTGCAATGGTACCAGATTGCATCTCATTTGCTATTGTATCTTCCATGACATGAATAAATTAATTTATGGTGATTTTTGATACCAGATATGAGCTCTAAATCCCAAGTTCATTATAGGCACCTCAATAATTGGTTCTATGGTTCCAAAGCTTCATTGACATCAACACTTTCACAAGGCATTTAGTCAAGTCAATACTTCTGAGTTCAATGTCCCTTTATTTCTATGAGTGCAATCATATATGTGTTGCTAGACAGATGTCACCCAATACGAATAACTCAGATTGACTGGATAATTCCCCCATAATTGCTCCAAATTGTAGGTGCTAAAATCCTATGAAGAGAAATTCCAAACAACTAAAGCCGAATAAGGAAAAAAAACACAATCACACAACACAAGAATATACGTGGTTTGACAACGTACCTATGTCCACGGGGTGTTTCTCTTTCTTACTAATCAATTCGCAATAACAAAAATTATGTTCCTCTTTTCCCAATGGTGAAGGTTATATTTATCGATAACATTAGGTGAATGAGCCGCATAGGATTCTAGGAGCTCTAAAAGTAGTTACAACTCGATCAAACTTATCTTTTCCCTGAGATTCTCGCTGATAGGACTCCCCTTTGTTTTAATCCTTAAGTTGCGATCTGTATATGTGATATCGGGTAGGTGTTACCCAATTCGAATAACTCAGATTGTGATAATTCCCCCAAAAATTTCACTAAAGCTTTGCAGCTTGAAAATGGTGGAGAGGTTTGATCACCAGTGAGCATTGATTCTGGACGGCAAAGATCTTGATCGCCAATTACGCTTTGGTTTCGAATTATATCAAAACTTGTGATATTTTTGGTGAAGAAACCCTTTATGATCTTCTCGGTGAGTGTCTGATGGAACACTTGTAATTTAACTTAACTTCTCAAGGGTACGCTAGAAAAAACAGCATCAAAAGACCAAAGACTGGGGCGTGCGGGTGTTAACTATCAATTTGGGTCTTGTTTCAAATGATGAGATGCTTTGGGAGTTGAACCACGTATCTTTGAAGTTTTCCCTATGACCATTTTCATTTCGTTTCAACTATTCAAGACGTCAGGAGCTCTCTTCATCTTCCTTAACTTGTAAGTCTTACCTATCCTCTATTTTTCTCTATAATTTATTTTCAATCTCCCATTTGCTTCCTTAAATTACAAAAATGGTGTGTGTTGTGAACATCAAAATCCTAGGAGAATTCAGGAAAATATTTTCAATCCTTTATTGGGTTGAAATAAAATGTGCCAAGGTACCCGATAATCAGTATAATGTTCTTGGTGGTAATTGGATACACACCCAATATGTAACAGGGGGTGGTACCACTTTTCCCCAAACCAATTATTTTTGGAGTATATGAAATCTTCAAAGTTTTTCCCATTCAATGCGCTCCAAACACGTGGAGAATCGTGAATGAGGTTCATCAAATCAACAAACTATATAAGACCCAAATTGGGATTTTGGTATTGTTATTAGTGGGTGAGAACGAATGATAACACCTTATATGTGAAAGCAATGAAGACTGAGAGTGTTTTAGTAGTTAACCTCCCTGATTCTAATAAGGGTTATTGGAGTCATGGCTTTATTGCCAGAAAATGGAAACATCCACCAATTCCTGAGGGTGTTAAGCCTTATAGAGTTTCATGTGCCCCAATAGAGGGCAAAGAATTGGTTGATCACCGTCTTGATTATTCTTTATCATTGATGATTAGTTGTTATATGAAATGTCTATAATTATTGCTTTTATTTTTTTTATAGATGATTCAAAAAAGAAGGAACATACAGCTTCTCATGTTAATTAGTCCAAGCTTATGAATATTTGGAATCTGAGAAAATAAATGTCTCTTAGTACCGAGCACGCAATAAAGGAATATTAATTGCTTGAGTATGCAAATACTACCACCTCTTTTATTATCAAGCCCGTTGATTTAATTCCCGAGATACCGGTACCTTCAACTAATGAAGGGTCCTCAAGTAAGTCTACCTCGTCTAATTTTGAGCCTGTGAACTTAAGTATTATACATGCTATTAAATAATACATGCATCTGAGGAAGAGAAACCTTACTCTGGTGTATGAGTCCGACCTCCCCACCTCTCAAAAGTCCAAAGTCTCTAAGAGGAAGGTTGTCGGAGGTCCCTCCGAACTCGTCACTCTATTGGATTCTCCTAATAAGGCAAAGTCAGAGAATAAGGGAAATAGAGAGATCCCTCTTTATATTTCTATCGTTATTCCCGTAGGGATGGTGGATTCCCCCAACACGATGAGGGGACACCAAATCATGTCGGTGGCCAAGAATAAATATTTGTCCATTGGCTTACTGAGGGGGACATTTTAGAATTGGACTTAGAGAAGATAGGTAGGCTAACCTTCGACCATCTTGTTTCTCACGCCGCACATGCATAATCTTTGGTAAGTTCTGTGACTATTAGTCGGATTAATCCCTTAGATTTTTTATGGTTGTATTGACTTATGTTCATCCTTATTTTGTAGTTTGTGATATATTTTATTCCCAAGCTCGACAGGGGGGATTTTCAGGTTAAAGAAAATGATGACTTAAAAAAGGCCCTGGAAAAGTCCTAAGAGAATTTCGATGCTTCCCATAAGGCATATGATGCTGAGAAGAAATCCACCAATTTGGAGATGTCTAAATTGAAGTCAGAGCTTGCTCGATTGAAAAAGGTTGTCGAGGATAATGATCGGGTCTTAGCATTGGCCAACGATGAGGCCTTATACCAGGGTACATGGAAGCCTTTGGTTAGGCTAAAAAGCAAATGGCTTACATTCTTAAGTCAAATTTCAAGAAGGGCTTAGATGCAACTGGTCAAAATTGAGGTCCTCATGAGTCTGAACTTTTTAGAGAGCACAATCCAGGTTCAACACCAAAGGATAAGGAAGAGGAAAATTCCTCGGGTAGAGAACAAGTGAAGGATGGGGAAGACCGAGAGATAGTGGACACCGATCAAGGAAAAATCCTAACCACCCAAGAGCAGGTGAAGGAAAAGTAGGGTCAATCCAGTTAGGTTTATCTTAGGTCTCATTATTCCTTATATTTTCTACCTTTTTAACATTTTTAAGGACATGACCTAACCTCTGATGTAATGAAAACAATTTTTAATCTTACTTTATCATTGTTTGTTAGTTGTTGATTGCTCTATGGATGCTTTTCAATTCTGTTCTTCGTGCCTGAATGTTTTTCACTTAATCCTTGTAGCTTGAAAATAGGTTGGTAGAGGTGCCAATGCTTCTATAAATAAATGTTATGGACTTGGTACTTGTTCGGGATTCCAATGGTCAGGATTGTAGTGCATTTGTTTCTATTCATCAAGCTCTTCAAAAGATGACAAGTGTTTTTGACGAACAAGTTCGCCTGGTCGCTGGTCTTTAAATAGAAGTTAGGTTGGTTGGCAATATCATCAAGCTTTTGCAGAATGAGAATAACTTTGTAAAGGAGAAACTAGACAATGTTGAGGATGACTTTAAAAGAGATGGCACGATTAAGCAAGGCATGGGTCGTGAGATAATGAAATTAAAGTATCTTTTTAGAAGGGATCCTCGAACAGTTTGGGAAGATGGTTATGATGAAGAATGGGTAGATTCCACGTTCATATAGATGAATATAAACAATTGTCCTACAAGCATAGTTGGATGAATGCCCTAGATGTCATAAAGGTTCCTAAAGACTCCCAACTTTGGTACTAGTACAAAGTGGGGTGCCCTTCTTACAATCATCCTCCAATTGGAGTAATGAAAGTTATATTTCTCTTGTTGTTGTACCTTTTCAATTAGCGAAGAATTACTTGTCTACTCATGACAGTGAGGATCAATTTCAACCCAATCTCGATAATAGATGCATAATTGAAGTTGATGAGCTAATAGCTTGCCACAGATAATGGCTCTTTGCCATGATTGTGTATAATCATTTTATAATTTTTCGAGTATAGACTTTTATAAAATGAATAATTTATGAAACTATTAGCTGATTACATATTTTTCAGTTTTCCATCATTTTATGTCGATCATGTTTTTTTATTGTTTGCCTTGTCTTTTATAGAGTGTCATCATACAATTTTAGGCCTAGGTTAAACTATGGAAAAAATGCTCCTGGTTGTAGGTCCATCCACCCGTTCAGGATTTCAATAAAAAAAAGTCGATACACTTAGTGCCTAAGGACCCCCCATGTCTTTTTATTCCTGGGGAAATTCTTGATGCTTTCGTATCTCTACATGACGAAAATATGTAACCTTAAAGTTTTGATTAAGTGTAATCATATTAAGGCGTTTATGCCAATGACTAGACTTTCGAACGGACATAATAATAATTCATAAATAAAAAGAATTGGTCTTCCATTTAGAATAATAATGAAGCTAATTGCATTAATTGAACTTATGTTTTCTAACAAATGGGACCTCAAAACTTAAAATATAGCTAGGAATGAAATTTACAAGAAATAAACTTGCTAAAAATAAAGCTTCCTAAGATTGGTCGCATTCCAGGCACCAAGGATCTCCCTACCTCCATTATTGACAAATGGTAGGCTCCTTGGAGTTGTCTATAATATTCTTGAATGGCCCCTCCCAATTAGGACCTAATTTTCCATCTGATGGATTCTTCGCACCACTGAGAACTTTTTAGAGGATATAATATCTAACTTGGAATATTTTTGGGTTAGTGCCTTCTTTGTATTGCTTAGATAACTATAGTTAGTACGAAGATTAATTGATTAAGTATTATTATCTTCACTCATAAACTAGGTCGAGCTCATCCCTTATGATTTCTCCATTTAAGTCTTGGTCGGCAACAATCATCTTTACGATTTGCAAACCAACTTCTAAATAAATTATGGCTTCCATCCTATAAGCTAAGGCGAAGGGCGTTTCTACAATCAGCCTCCTTAATGTAATACAGTATGCTTAAAGAATATGGGGAAACTCGTTCACCCAAGCACCTTTTGCCTTACCGAACATCTTCTTTATGTCATTGAGCACTATCTTGTTGGACGCTTCATCCTTCCCATTTCTTTGAGGGGTAGGCCAATGCATTGAAGTGGTGCTTAAATTTATAGTTGTCTCTGAAGTCCTAAAATGACCCGCTTTCGAATTGTGTGCTATTATCTGTGATGATCATTTTTAGTACACTAAAACGGGTTACGTGTTTCTTCAGATGAATCTTATGATATCAATATCTCTAATGTTCTCCATGGTTCGTCTTTAATCCACTTGGTGAAATAATTTATGCTGACTAAAAGATATATACGATTTCTTAGTGTTGTAGCCACGATATCGAAACCCCAATGCATAAACGACCATGGGTTGATCAATGAATTTAGGTCACTCGCAAGCTAAAGAAGAATAAATAAGAACTCTTTGCACTTCTTTGACTTTCTAACGTATGAGACTACATCCTTATGCATATATGGACCCAAGTAACCTTCTTTGATTGCTCTGAAGGCCAAAGATATCCTCTTACAAATAGGCTATGATCGGATCCATCCATCTAACAGCTTTATAGATGGAGAGGTCTTACTCAATAACCGTTGGTCTTGTGATGCTTGGCTGGGAGAGGTACCCCACTTCGATGGTTCTTTTAAGGTCTGAGTCTACTAGTAAACCCAAAGTGGCTAAGGCATTAACATGACTTCATTTTGTATGAGGGAATTATTCAACCTTGACCATTTAAAACCTAGCAATCAGGTCTTGGGAGACCTACAGATATGATGACATGATCTCACATTTAACATTATAGTCTCTTGATAATTGATTGGATAACAACCTTGAGTTGTAGTAGATGTCAAGGTGACTCGCGCTAAGATATGAGGCTTTTCGTAACCCGATGATTGAGCTCATATTCGGCTTAGTTATTGGATGCTTTAAAGCCAAGTCAGATTCCATGTTCGATCATAGTTTTCCCAACAGTAATGAGGAAAATTCCCACTCTTTCCACTCCTAAATTTGAGGATTCGTCGATATACAGAAAACACTTGTTAAGTGGTCAAACTCTTGGTTAGTCACTTTATCGATGAAGTCCTTATCGTCGGGAATCTCCTTGCCTGTGAACTCAATGGTGAAATCTTACAGTACCTACCCTTTTATTGTAGTCCTTAGTTGATAGTGGATGTCAAACCTTCTATGTTCTATCGACAATTTGGACATCCATCTAAATAGGTCTACTTTTGTAAGGATTGCCTTGAGAAGGAAAGAGGTGATGACTATGATTGAATGAGCTTCAAAGTAATGATTCAACTTCTGCAAAGAAATAACAAGATAATAGGCTAAATTCTTAAGTGTAATGTAGCATTTCTCTGCGTCGAGCAATGTTTTGCTAACATAGTAAATATGAGCCTATTGCCCTTCCTTCTCACACATCAAGGCCGACCAAACTACATGATCATACACCGCGAGATACAAGTAGAATGGGTCTCCTAGATTTAGGATTTCAAACAACGATTATCAGCTCCGGTAGGTTTTTATTTCATCAAGTGCTTTCGAGCATTCCCCGATCCAAGTTAATATCTAAAAGAATTGTCAACACTTTTCGAAAGATTTTGAGATGAAGCAGTTACATGATGCTAACATTCTCGATAAATTTTGAATATCATGAAGTGTCTTTGGTTGTTGAACATTATAACTTGCCTTAATCTGGTTAGGGTTGACTTTGATCCCCCTTTGGCTGACCAAGTATCCCAAGAACTACCCAGATTGAAATTTGAAAGAGAACTTAGTTGCGTTAAGCTTCATTTTATAATATATGAGGACCTCAAATGCTTTTACCAAGTCCTGCAGATGGTCGGCCTTATGCTTTTTTGACAAGCATATCGTCTATATAGACTTTCATAGTGTTACTTAGTTAATCCTTGAACATCTTGGTGACCAGCCGTTGATATGTAACTCCTACATTCTTAAGACCAATTTGCATGACTTTATAGCAGTACAGGCCAAGAGTGGTAATGAATGAGTTCTTATCCTGATCGAGGATGAATAGAGTAATTTGATAGTACCCTAAATATGCATCTAGAAAACTTATCCTTTCGTGACTCACTGTGGCGTCGACCAATTAGTTTATCTTAAGCAAAGTAAATATGTCCTTGGGACAAGCTTTGTTGAGATCGGTGAAATCTATGAAGAATCTCCACTTGCTATTAATTTTCTTCACGACTTCTAGGTTTGAGATACATTTGGGTAATTGAACTTCTTTATTGAAATTTCCTCCATAAGTTTCCTCACTTCTTCTTCTATGGTCCATGCATTTTCTAGGGTTATTCAACGAGACTTTTGCATGAACAATGGGTATTTTGGATCCACATGAAGTCAATGGAACATGAACTTGGGATCAATACCTAACATATCATAAGGTTGCTAAGAAAAAACATGTTGATTCTCCTTCAGTCGAGAGATTAATTCTTGTTTTCCCTGGTCGGTAAGTGGGTTGTCGATCAGGAATTTCCTTTATGGGTGTGAATCATTTAACACTACAACCTGTAGTGGTTTCATGACCCCGTCTATGGGGACCACCATTATTTTTTCTACTCTCGGTCTGTCATACTTTAGTTACTATTTAGGTGGTGTGGCCACATACATAGTCGGCTCAGTGGTGACCTCTTTCTCCTTTTTCTTCTCCAATTTGGGCCTAATGGCGGCGATGAAACATTACCGAGAAACGAACTGATTTCCTCTAATATCAATTATCCTACGGTTGGTGATGCATTTGATCTTCTGATGATAAGTGGAGGAAACATCTAGCATAACATAGAGCCATCCTCTTCCAAGAATTGCATTATAAGGAGAATCAATGTCCAAAGCCAGGAAATATAATCATCTTTGATATATTCCCAGTTTTGATGGGTAGGATTACCTTCCGTATGGGCATGATCATTTGCCTTGCGAAGATGACCAAAGGAATGTCCTCTTCTTTCAGGTCTTATGACTTAGGGTTAAGTTGGTTAAACACTTTAAGGTACATAACCTCCAAGGAACTTCCCTTGTCAACTAGTAACTTATCAACATCCCAGTTTGCAATCCTTAGTATAATTACTGGTGCATCATGACGCAGATTCCTAACTCTGACTAGATTGTCATCCGTGAGGACTATGTGCTTGTTATAATTTGTGTATTTCGGGCATCGACGATTTCCTACTCGAGTCTTGTAAGGGTCGATCTGGAAATCTTATATCAGGAAATCTTATATCACTATGGTGACTTTCTTCAGTTCTATCCGAACGACATTGCTTAGAATCTACTTTGGGATTGAGGCGTCGTGGATGACTGTGAACTCGTGCCACATCTCATCATCGTTTATATTATTGTTGGGATTCTGGTTTACATCTACGATGGATTTGGTGCCCCTTTTATCTACATAATCGTTCAAGCGGACGGCTTGGGACAACTCTTCTAAATGGTACTTGAGGGCCTTGAAATTTTTCATTTTATGCCCATTCTCTTTGTGATACGCGTACCTAAGTGCGGTATTTATTTTCAATAGATCTCCCCCATGTTCTTTGGTCAGTTTATGAATTGTTGATCCTTTATTCTACTAAAGATCTCGTAAATTGGTTCCTTGAAAATAATGTCGATCACCTGGAAATCCTTATTAGGATCTGCCTTGTCACCATTCTTCGATCATCCATTTTTCTTCTTGCCTCCTTTCTTAGGGACATTCTCCTTATCATCATTCTTGGTCATCTTCGATTAACCGTTGTCACTTTGGGTGCCAGTGACCATATTTTCCACCTTTGCGTAATTTTCTATACGTGACATGAGATCATCAATGGTGTTTGCCTCCTTCTTAGTGAGAGACTGTTGCAACATAAAGTTTCTAGGTAATCTGATTTTGAACGAAACCACAACGACCTGTTCAGAGAAATTTTCGACTTCGTTATAAGTTTCCCAGTATCACCTAGCATATTCCTACAAGGTTTCTCGGGTATTTTTCCTCATAGTGAGAAGATAATCCATTTTCTTGGGATGGGCACTGCTGTTAATAAACTGAGTAGTAAAGGCCTCTGCGAGCTACTTGAAATTATTAATCGACCTGTGTGGCAGCTTTTCAAACTATTTATGGGCAATATTCCCCATGTTGGAATGGAATATGAGGCACATGATAACATCATTATCATTCCACAAGTTCATAGCCTAACTATATTGATGGACATGGTCAATGGGGTCAGTCTTTCTATTGTATATTTTGAATCTAGGAGTTGCAAACTTTTTGGACATTTTTGGTTCTTCAATCACCCTTGAAAAATAGAATTTATTTGACAAATGAAGTCCCTCATAGTCAATTCCTTGGTGGATCTATCCCCACGATGAGCGGGATATTGGTCCATCTCCTTCCGAATGAGGTCGCGAATGTCATGCATGTGATGTCCTCCCTCTTGATCTTGTCTCATCGGAGGACTCCTGTGCACGAAGTGCTATTGATCACAGCATGGACTCCTTCCTTGGCTGCGAGTTTTACTTCCCGAGGACTAGGGGTATGACCATAGTGCTTGTAATTATCTCCGTGGATCTCTAACTCCATCCTTTCTACACGACGCCGTAAACAAGAGTTCTCCTCTTCTTGGAGGCATATGGCCTCCCCTTACTGACGGAGCCACTGTTTGTATGCATCAACCAACCATGAGATCTGGGTAGATTTGGTATTTTCATTACTCTGCTCGGAGTGTTCCTCTCTAGGGTGATAACGTGCATTAGGAGCATAATGACTCCTGTTGGGATGGATCTTTGACCTTACCCTAGGTGTTGGAGGCCCGTTATGATGATTGTCGTTGAATAGCAGAAGTGCACTATGCAGGTGAGACATGACTGTTTGTTGGTTCTAATTGACTTAGGAAAAGAAATTCGTTTCGTAGAGACCATGTCAATTGTAGGGGCTAAAATCCTACAAAGAGTAATTTTAAACAAGTAAAACCGAACAAGGAAAAAAATCAGACAATCGCACAATACAAGAATATACGTGGTTCAATAACATACTTACGTCCACTGGGTGTTTCTTTCTTATTAATTAGTTCGCAATAACAAGAATTACATACCCTTTTCTCGGGGTGAGGGTTATATTAAGGGACCAGAAGGTGAAAGAGCCGTGTAGGACTTCAGGAGCTCGGGATGTAGTTTCAGCTTGATCGAACTAATTTTCCCCTCGAGATTCATGTTGATCGGACTCCCATGCCATTTGTTCTCATCCTTAATCCTCGATCCTTATTTATGTTACCGGGCAGGTTTCACCCAATCCAAACAACTCGGATTGCCCGAATAATTCCCCTACAGAAAAATATTTAGTGTCCTACTTATATAACATAAATAAAAAGTTTTCTATTTTTGTTCTTAACCAATATTTTTTTGCTCTAGTCCACTTACACATTTTTTTGGTCACTAAGTTCCTTCACCCTTTAATGATATCTTATAACTTAGGATATACACAAACTAACATGTGTATATTCTAAAAAATCTCGATTTCGTCATTAAATTTCAAGTATAAAATATAATTTTTTCGAAAAAATAATAATCACGTTTTACAAAATTTATTATATATTACTGAAAATCCCGTATACATTAAGGGGGTGGGGATATTAGTGTTTAAAAAATATGTTAATGGATTACATTCAAAAAAAATTATCTTTAAGGAGTTAAAAAAAATACACAACAAAAATATTACAAAAATTTTCGCCCAAATAAAAAAACTCCCGATCTAAACTTATTTAAATATTACTCAATACCTTGTCTTTCTAGTATAGCTAGAGTTATTATGCTTTGGAAATGTACATCTCGATAATGAGGGTCTAAATAGGAAGGAGAAATGCTAGGTCGACACAGATTTGCGATACAGTGACGTATCTATTACCTTATGAACGTAAGGCACTAGTCAATATCAATGCGACACGTTAATGTGCCCACCAAATATATCTCAAATCTAAGTGTAAAAGGACTCGATAGGAAGAGATTGCAATTGAGAGAGTACGAATTTACAGTACCGTAAAGAGATAACTAGTTATGAGACACAGGATCTATCATTAACGGAAAACATAGCTCATTACAATGAAAAATGCTAGACAACCCGGGTCCTAGTACCGGGTTGTCTAGTTGGCAAATTTATTGGTCTTTATTTGTTCTCATTTATCTAGTTGGCACCTCATTTATTTAGTTGATATCTTATTTTTTAAAATAGTTTAAAAAAAAATCTTATTTTCAATAAAAATATGTTTTTTAAAAATAAAACTATAGTTTTTTTTTTTGTTTTTAAAAAATTATTTTTAACTCATTTAGTCCCTTCAACACCATTTACCCAATATTCTCTTATTTTTACCGGTCCGCGCCAGCGGCATCCATTATTTTTAAGTTTATTTTTTTTAATTAGCCCGACACTATCTCTCGGGTTGTCTAGTATTATTTTTTTTTTTGCTTTTTTTTTGTTATCTTAACTCATTTAGTCTCTCAAATATCCATTTACTCAATATTTACTTATTTTTAACAGTCTGCGCCAGCGACACCCCTTTGTGTTTCTAAAAGAAAAATGCTAGACAACCCGGGTCCTAGTACCGGGTTGTCTAGTTGGCAATCTTATTGGTCCTTATTTGTTCCCATTTATCTAGTTGGTACCTCATTTATTTAGTTGGCACCTTATTTTTTAAAACAGTTTCTTTCAAAAAAAATATATAAAATTCCTATTTTCAATAAAAATATGTTTTTTAAAAGTAAAACTATAGTTTTTTTTTTGTTTTAAATTTTTTTTTAACTCATTTAGTCCCTTCAACACCCATTTACCCAATATTTTCTTATTTTTACAGGTCCGCGCCAGCGGCATCCATTATTTTTAAGTTTATTTTTTTTAATTAGCCTGACACTATCTCTCGAGTTGTCTAGTATTATTTTTTTTTTGCTTTTTTTTTTGTTATCTTAATTCATTTAGTCTCTCAAATATCCATTCTCTCAAATAAAAAAAGTTTTTTATTTATATTAAACTAACTTTTAATTTTTGAAATAGTTTTTTTCCAAAAATATATAAATCTGTATTTTCAATTAAAATATGTTTTTTAGAAATAAAACTATTCTAGTACGAAATTTCTTTTTTTTTTAAAATTATTTTTAACTCATTTAGTCCCTAAAACACTCATTTACTCAATATTCTCTTATTTTTAAAGGTCCGCGCCAGCGACACCCATTATTTTTAAACTATTTTTTTTTTAATTTTACAACATTTAAAACAATTTTTGTATTTCTTAAAACTGTTTGAAATGTAAAAAAAAATATTTATATTAAACAACTTTTCTTTTTTGAAACAGTTTTTTTCAGAAAAAAAAATCTTTTTATATTAAAATAGTGTTTTTAAACAATACATTTTTTTAGTTTATAAAAAATATTATTTTCTAATAAAACATTTTTTTTTAAATAAAAAAAAGTTAAATAATGCTAATAAATCACATAAAAAACCAAAGAAAAAAAAATCCCTCCCTGTACTAACCCGGGGTTAACTCCCGGGTAGTATATCATTACTCCATTACCAAGGTTCTAAAAAACGAGGGGCGTGATCGAGGCGTGGAGGGCAAGCTTTAAGCCTTAGAAGCGTAGGCGACCTTAGGCGTAAAAAGACGTGAAAAAGCGTTTAGGCCTTCTTAGTATATTTTAATATTTTTTAACCATAACAAGGGTATTAAAATGCTAAAATTGTACATATCATAAAAATATGTCTGAATATATGCAAATTAAAATACTATTTGATTATTTTGGATGAGATAATGGTCCAATTAGTAAAAAAAATCTTTAAAAGGCGATATCGCTTCACTAAAACGTGATTGTTTTTAGAAAAAAGTGCGCCTTAAGGGTTTTACCAAGAATAAGGCGTGAAAAACTTAAGACGGGGGTTTCTCCCAAACCTTGAGCCTAAACGTGCCTATACGGAACCTATGCGAGTTTTTTTTTTAGAACAATGTCCGTTACAATACCATTGAAAAGAGAATATTCTAAGCATCTATTTGCCTTCTTTGAATCCCCCTTTAACTTTCCGTTCCACTTCTTCTACATCTTCCGGCACGTTTTTCTTTGTTATTTTCTTAAACGCCATTTTGAATGCTTTACAACCTTGGGTAAACTTTGTGATTCCAGGCAGAATTTCTCCATCTTCATCTTCAGAAAGTTCATTTCCAACACCGTCATTCCCATGAACTCCTTCCTCGTCTGAATTCTTTTCATCAAAAGCCTCTATTTTTTTCTTTTTGGTTGTTGTTGTCATGGGATGTTGGGTATGTATTAATAGTTAGCTACCTGAGAAGTAACCTTATATTTACCGTCTACAATCAGTTGAGAATGAACTTTTCTTTTTTCCTTTTCCCCGGAACTAAAATTCAACATTACACAAACTTATTCCAAACTTGTATGGGAGTGGAATTCCTCGCTCCCACAACACTCCATTCATATACTATACATCTATGCTTTGCGTGCAATAAAACAAATACTAATATTATACACAAAGATTTCTAAATTCTTATGAATAAGATCCACTCCCTTAGCATTCAAATCCACCTTATTTATCTTCCGACCCTCTTTTATCAACTTTGCACAATTCCCATTACATTTTTTTTGCATACATACTTGTTATGGGTTTCAAAATATTTTCATGGTTTTTAGCAAAAATCATATACAAATTTTTATGTGTTTGCAAGCAATCCCTTCAACTATTGTTCGAATATTTCTTTGTCACCAAGCAATTCATAAACTTGCAATCCATTGATGATTCTTGTTTTTTCATTCAATCCAATTTAACCCAAAGTCATAAGGCGAAAGTGGAAATAATTCCTCTTGATAATAGTTCTACTTGTGGCGTCCCGCACAAATCTCTCGAATTTTTATCAAACACAGGTCGAATTATTGGCTCTAGTAATGGTTTGATTTGTTGTAGAGATATCACAAGTGATGGTGCAAAGGGCTTGTTTGTATGCAATCCGGCCACTCAAACTTGGCGATCCATCCCTTTAGCGGATTGCTTGCAAGACACAGAATGTGAATTTCACGTTCTTTTCGAATGCAACTATGGTTCGATTAGTAATTTTCCTAACGATTATATATTGATGATGATGTTGGTGGATTTAGATGATTGGGACTCAAATATGCTCGTCGTCAGTATGTACTCGCCGCAAGAAGGATTATGGAAAATGCGTGGAAAAATCTTTAGTGGGGCTAGAAATATTCAACTCGAGAACCCTGTTTATAATAATGGTACGATTTATTATATGTCTGATTCTTCATCTTATCTCACAAGTGAGAGTCCCTTTTATTGGCCATATGTATTAGCGTTTGATGTTGAGAATTATAAATCAAGATTTTTGGCTATTCCAAAGGATGCGAGGGTAGATTTACATAACGTAAGTTGTAAAATCAGTATATTTAAATGGAGGAATAATTGTTTCAGTTCAATATGTTTGGTGAAATTTGTGAAGGGTGTGTTTGATGTATGGTGGTTGGTTGATGAAAAATTAAGCAAGTGGAAACAAAATTTGAATATTCAAGTTGGAGCTATGGGATTGAGTGAATTGGATCCAAAGGTTGCGGGTTTTGCGGTATTGAATGGATGCTCATTGATCATTGTGACAAAAGTAAAGGTTTATAGGTATGATTTGAGTGATGAAAGGAAAGACAAAGCTGAAGAAATAAGTTCGCATGGATGTGGAAGGAATATACTTATACATCCCTACTCCAGCAGCCTTCGCCCTTGTGGAGCTGATGAACTCCCATTGCCAAAATAAAGTTTGGATGATTTTTTTATTTAATTTTTATTTTTGTTTTGTTGAACATGAAAGCATTGAGTTACATAAATATGAATTAGACCAAGTTGTATTGAAGTAGGGTATGGGCAACTAGGGGCGGCTCTGAGATTTTGGGGCCCTAAGCGAATAGCAAATTGGGAGCCGTTTATGTCATATTTTTTAAATAATTATCAAATAATTTGTGTTCGTTTTGCATCAAAATCTTACATTTTTTAATGCAAAATTATCAATTAGATCATCAAAATCAATCTCATATAACAAATCTTTTTCTATTGATAATATAGCTAATCAACTTAATCTCTCTTGAGTAATGGTAAAACAAGGGTAATTTTTTTTTTATCAATTTTAATTTTGAAAATTTATTTCGGCTGAGGCAACCGTAACCGTTATTATCAAAATTATTCTATAGGCAATCCAAGAATTTGAAAAAATATAGTTCATTCTTTTTATATAATTTAATACCTCAATTGATTTTGTTATTTCTTTTAGCAAAGCCTTTTCAAAATTTTCAATTCACAAAACAATTGATGGCCATCAATATCACAACTATTATCATGTGTTAAATATTTTTCAAGGTTAATACAAGAACTATTTAAGGTATAATCATTTAAGGTTTCCAATTTGTGCAAATTGAAGAAAAATCCAAAAAATTCCTCATATTTTTTAAATTGTTCAGATCTAGTTCTAAATGACACAAGTGTTTGATCTATAACATGTAAAAAATAATTAACTTAGAATGATTCTTTCGTTGTTTACCATATCTCGTTACTAGAATCCTCGTCAAAATATTTTTTTTGGTAACATCATGTTTTTTACGACATACGAGTTCAACTTTCATATCTTCAACAATATTTATAGCTTCAATTTTAGCGGATTTATATTTGTAGGGGGAGTCCCCATCAAAGAGTGATTAACTTAGTTAATATGTTGATTGGAAGACGAAGAAGGAGGATGAAGGTCACCTGAGAAAGTTACCTCGAAGATTCTCCACAGTAGTGGCTCGAAGGACCCACCTCGAAGATTCTCCATAAAGGTAACTCGAAGGCCCTACCTCGAAGATTCTCCTACGGACCGGGTTTGAAGGATCCAACTTATAGATCAAAGTCATTTAAATGACGATAATTTATAATAAGAAATCAAATGATTTGTATCATGTACTTTATCTTATGATTATATGTTGAGCGAGGTTGTTTGGTACCCACGAGGGACCATGCTTGGCAGGGCATGGGAGAGCTAACATTCTCTATCGAACAACCTCCTCTTGGGAATCTTGCAGGGGCATGGTTTGGAGGATTGGTAGCAATGCAACGTTGGGAATACAATTACCAACCCTCTTGTCACACTTGGGCAAAACTTCACTTAGTAGATATGGTTGCTCAATCCACTATAGCCGAGCTACCTCAACTCCTTGCCTTTACAGTGCTTAGAGTGCTTGCTCTTTCTCCCTCCAACCAAGCCACCTACTGTCCCATCTATTTATTATGCATGTTCTGCATTTATTGTGCCAACATATCATTTTATACAAGTGTGGATATTGAATCCCATTGCCTCTTATTCACCCGTGTTCACTGTCAACATTTAATACTGCACGATGTTGATCCCATTCTTGATAAGGGGTTACGCTTCACTTAATACTAACTGTATTTCAAGAACCCGCATCTTACATTTGGCGAATCCACTGGGGATGTATTCTCTTTTGAAAAGATGCTAGATTATGACACCGCCAGAATCATTGACTTTGATGCCATACAGCGTGAGGAGGAGGCAGACATCTCCACATTACCTGAGGGAGTGAGAACAGCACAAAAGGAGCCTAATACGTCCAATGCTGGTGTGACGGAAACGATGGGCGCGCAAACAGGAATAGGCCCGGCACAAATGAAGGGACTCATGGGTTTGTTGGCAGATTTCATCAAGGCTCCAGCAGCCCAGGCGATGTTAAGGATCCATGTGGGAGGGAACTCCTCCACTACACCACCAATGGTAATACCTCCCCCTACCATTGCAGTGGGTGTTACTACGCCCGCTTTTAACTACACTCACCCTACCGCTCCACCAACCTTTGGCAGTGTGCCTCCCACCACGGTCCCACTCATGATAACTGGGACAATATCGTAAGATGGGGGAAAGACTTTAGAGACTCAGGCTACAATGGGCGGCATCGAAAAAGGTGCACTACCTACTCTAGCAATTCCGACAATAGCAACAGTGCAGCCAACTAGCTCTTCACCGGCCTGCTTGGAGGAAATGAAGAAGGAGCTGCTGAAGTTCATAGCAGTGTCTATAGGGGGAGATAGTTCTTCGGTATATGATGACTTTCGTACTCTATACCTATAGGCATACAACAACGAACCCTACCCAGTAAGTTATATTCCACTAATCTTAAAGAAGTACACGCGAAAAGGTACAAACCCAACGGAGAGCGTGAAGAGATTTATCGAAGGTCTAGGGGCCATTGCAATGACAAAAGGCTGAGTCGAGGGAATTTTCAAAGTCCTTGACAGAGAAAGCATACACGTGGTACTCCCACCTGGCCCCAGGCAGTATGGGCTCCTGGGAGGAATTCATGTTTTGTTCGTACAAAAGTTCTGTTTGGTTAAGGATGTCTTTACACTCACACAACTAGCACCTGAGAAGCAGAGGCCGGGGGAGGATGTTATGGCCTACATTAGGAGGTTTCGTGAGCGCTCTCTGGAAGTGAGGGAGGAAACACGAGAGGATAAACTTTTGCAATTTTGTGCAGAAGGTTTGTTGCCCGGGTATATCTGCCATTTGATTAATGAAACACGAGAGGGTATGTTCGCAGCGTTCTTGAAAGTAGCGAGGAACATTGCCTTGGTGGTTAAGCATGTACTACCCCCTCCTGCCTTGTCAAACTTGCTACTAAGGCCAGTGGTTACCTCGGGGAGGGGAGTACCCTCGAGATTTAATTACACAGATGATGGAGCTAAGTAGGAAATAAGTGGCGACTGAGGAGGCAGAAGGGGGAGAGGCAACAAGTGAATATTCGAAGGCGAGGAAGATCCCCCCGAGCTACCTTGTATGGTGGAACAAGCTCTAAACCTGTATGATCTTATGGTTCATGACAAGGTCTGCAGGCTAGTCAACGTTAGCACAACACAACTTCCTCGGGTGGATAGGGATAAACCTCATTATTGTGCACTTCACAATAGGGTAAACCACCCTACCAAAGTTTATTTTCACTAAGGAGGTTTATTGACCGTCACGTGAAGAATGGAGACATTAAGTTTCCATAAACTAATGTGAACGATAACCATTTACCACCACATGGAGCCCATATGGTCAGAGCTTTTAATGAAGTGGATGAACGATTGATGAGAGAGTGGTGGTTCGAAGAGCGTGACTTCGAAGAATCTCTGGAGGAATACACCTTCGAGGTGGCTCAGCTCCATCTAGATGATGAAGCAGAGGAGGTAGATGAACAAGAGAAAGAAGTACATGACCTCTTCAAGGGATTTAATAGGTAGATGGGAGCTCGCTTTCTGGAGGAGGTAAATGTATTGATAGCCTATTATAAGGCTACGTATAGAGATATAGAAGAAGTTTATGATCTAAAAGATGAAAAAGAAGATCCATGGGTCGAATGTGTGGCAGTTGCTCACTCACCAAAGTTTGGTTGGTTCTTCGATCAGGTTAGCCTCCCTGAGGACCCGCGATAAGAGGTTATGCAATCCATATTGGAAATCGCAAAGAAAAATATGGCACCACACTTGAAATGGAAGGGGTCTATTGCCAAGATTGTGAGAAGGTACCACTCTGAAATCACGTTCTTGAAAGCTAACAGATTAATCAGGTATCCCCACAATAGACCCCTGTAACTTACGGCATCTGTAAATGATTATGTTTTCTCACGTGTTTTATTGGACAGGGGATCATCCATCAATATAATGCCTATTGGGTCCTTTTACGACTGTAGGAGACAATGATAATACCCCATTCATTAGCAATCTTAGGGTATGGCAATCAGTCGTCCAAGTTGATGGATTACATCAACGTAGGCATCATGATGGGAAATATCACCTCTCATATCAAATTAGACATCATAAATTGCGAGCCATCGTTCCAACTTTTAGTAGGCATGGTATGGATGCACAACCATAGATTAGTACCCTCTACATACCATCAGTGTGCTAAGGCGAACATAAAAGGTAAAGAGGTGGTGATTCGAGATACCAAGAAACCCTTTGCAAATGAGGAAGCTCATATGGTAGACACTGCTTTCTATACAGATCTGGCATAAGAAGCTATAACGGTAACAAGGTATACTAGGGGAGCAAGGGTCCCGTACACTCAAAAGAGGGTGCAAGCACCCACCCGAACGGTGGTGGCCTACGAAGAGGAATGCGACTTGAGTGCAGTGAGGCCCCCAATCTATCGAGGCAGTTTCAAAACCGAATGAACTCGTGCATTGATCGAATCGTACACTAAGTTTAGACTCGGAGAGTCCTTAGAAGGTGAACGTTAAGAGAGGTGGACGAGGATCAAAAGAAGAGGCCCTTGAAAGAAGAAGTGGCTTGAAAGTGAAAGCGAGAAGTTTTGCCTAGCGTCAGAATTATCTACAAGTTATGAAAGTGTGCACGGGCAGCTGAAGGTCTAGACGATGAGGCTAACCCGGTTTATGAATGCTTCCCGGTGGATAACCAAGGGCAATATTTGGTGATTGATATGTCTAGAGTTCAAGAGTTTGTACAAGGGGTAGAAAAAGAACCTAAGTGCATGAAGGACAGTCCTAGGCCACAAATCCAAGAGTTGGAGAAAATTAACCTAGCCAAAGAAGGCGATAATCCTAACCCCATCTTTATCTCGATGGACATGGTGGGAGAGCCTCAAAAGGTTGATCATATTGCTTTTAAAGTTTAAAGACATCTTCACGTGGAAGTACACCGAGATGCGTGGGGTACACAAGGAAGTGAGTTGTCATAGGTTGAACATTTTTCCATCATCCATCCTGGTAAAGCTGGCCACCCAAACATACAAGGTGGAATTGGATATAAAGATCAAAGAGGAGTTCAAAGACTGCGTATGGACGACTTTATAGTTCCAATCCAATATCTGATTTGGCGTTCTAGCATCGTACCTATGGGAAAAAAGGATAAGAGCCAGACCAGAATATGTGTGGACTTTAGGGACTTGAATCTAGCATGCCTGAAAGATGAATTCTCACTACCTTCCATTGATATCTTGATTGACACAATCGTGGGTTCATGGACGGTTATTTGGGATACAACCAGATAAAGATGGATCCAGTCGATGCAAAGAATACCCTTTCAAACACCTTTGGGTAACTTCATGTACATGATTATGCCTTTCGGGTTGAAGAAGGCAGGCGCCACCTACTAGAGGATAATGATGGCTATTATGATCTTTTCCATAAGACCGTTGAATTTTATGTTAATTATCTGGTGATCAAATCTAAGAAGGAGGGGTCCCACCTAGATGACTTGAAAAGAGTGTTCACTCAATGCAGAAAATACAAACTAAAGATAAACCCTCTCAAATGCATGTTCGGAGTGACAAGCAGGAAATTCTTGGGGTTTGTGGTAAATCGCCAAGGGGTGCAGATGGACTTGGATAAGCGTCGATCCATCCTTGATATGCCAAGACCAAATTCAGTAAGGGAATTAAAAAACTTCCTTATTAAAGTCTCCTAATTGAGTGGGTTTGTTCCAGAGTTGGCCGAAGTAACTCACCCATTGATGGAGTTACTGAGAAAGGGCGTGAAGTTTGCATGGGAGGAGATGTGCTAAGAAACCATGGACAAGCTGAAAGCGCTCCTTACTTATCCTCAGACGATAATCCCCTCGAAGGTAGGTATCTCTTTATGTCTATATCTTACATCAACTGAACGATATATTAGTGCTTTGTTGGCCTAAGAGATGGACAGTGTAGAGAAACTTTTTTTATTATATGAGCAGAATTATACATGGGCCTGAGGCCAGATATACTAGTATTGAGAGGCATTGTTTAGCTCTTGTATTTATAGCGCAAAAACTTAGGCACTACCTACTATCATTCACAGTCCATATTGTAAATAGGTGTGATCCTATAAAGTTTTTTCTTTCTAGAACTATGATGATAGGCAGGGAAGCCCGATGGTTCTTAATCCTCTCAGAGTATGATCTCAAGTGTGTGGTCCCTCGAGCCAAGCATATGCAGATTTAATGGCCATCTTTCCATCGGGAATGTTCAATCCACCTGTGGAAGAACTCCCGAATGACGATCTCCAGGACAACTTTATAGCATCCAGCCTGGACGAGTGGAGTATGGAATTTGACGGCTCTTCGGTCGAGAAGAAGGGGGAGCTGGAGTTATCCTACGAAGAGATGGAGGAGAAGTTCACATATCTTTCAAGATGGAATTTGAATGTTCGAATAATGAGGTTGAGTATGAGGCATTGGTCTTGGGGTTGATCGAAGCTCTCAGAAGAGGTATCCAAGTCCTGACGATAAAGGTGGACTCCAATATGGTGGTAAAACAGGCAATTGGTGAATTCGCCTTGAAGCATATGAGCCTGGCGCCCTACAGAACGATCATACAACGATTGCTCGGGCAGTTCAAAATGGTTAAGATCAAGAGGAATCCCCGAATGATGAATCGACATGCTAACGCTTATGCCACCATTGCTCAAAAGATTGCCTTTGATGGAGAATCAACGGTGGTTGGAATCACAAAGAGTACAGCTCCCTCGACGGTGTTAGAAATATTGCCCATAGATGATAATAATTATTAGAGGGCCAAGATTAGAAATCAACTAGAGAGAGGTGAAGGGACATCGAGTTTAGTTGAGATGGCACAATACTTTGTCACCAGGGGCAACTTATACTACAAAAATAAAGTGGGTTGGTTATCTAGATCTGTGGACCCTGAGGATAACAAAAGAAAATTGATTGAGGTGCATGAAGAAAGTTGTGAAACCACCAAGATACCTTTTTACAGAAGGGTATAATATGCAGGGTGTTTTTTACCTTCGATGAGATAAGATACTGCGGTAGTACAAAGAGAGTGCGCTTAGTGTTGTCTGTTCTATTAGGCAGCAGAGTGAAATTTCATTAATCAACCCCAAGATTGGAGGCAGCCATTTATAGATTTGTTGATAGACGGAGTAATGCCTATGGACAAAGAGGATGCCATAAAAGTGAAGAGGCGAGAACCCATGTACTTTGTGCAAAAAGGGCAGCTGTACCGACGGGGCTACCATAACAGGCCCCTAAGGTTCATAAGAGGAGAGGAGGCCGAAGAAGTGCTGAAGAAATCTCATGAGACGGGCCATATTAGAGGAGCCAAACTCTATAATCAACTCATTACCTTAGGATATTATTGGCCTACGATGGAGAAAGATTTGACGGAGTACGTTTCTAAGTGTAAAGCTTGTCAACTACACGGGAATATGATTCACGCTCCTTCGGTGGACCTATATTCTCCTTCTACACCTTTTCCATTTCACACTTGGGCGTTTAATCTAGTGGGGCCCATAAACCCTTCATCACGAGGAAAGATATGAAGCGGGTAGAAGTCATACCGCTCAAGAAAGCCACAGTAGGGGTAGTGGCCCGATTCATGAACGAATACATTATCTACCGATTTGGTATCCTGAAAGTGTTTTTATCAAATAATGGCACCCCATTCGTGAATAGTTAAGTGAGTTTGCTAATGGATAAGTAGTCTATTATCCATCATAAGTCAACGATAGCATACTCGAAGTGCAACGGGCAAGCACAGTCCACCAACAAGACCTTAGTAAATATCTTGGCAAAGATGTTAGAATATTTCCCAGGAACATGGAACGATAAGATCCCCTAAGTACTTTAGGACTACCAAACAACAAAGAGGAAACCAACGGGATATACCCCATTTTCCTTAGTGTTTGGGGCATAAGCAGTTTTGTCGATTGAATTCAAGGTACTTTCCACCCGCTATAACTTGTGAAGTTCTATGCTCCCTAACAATCGGCACGTGCAACTCGAAGCACTAGAAGAGAACCGGGATAATGCAGCGAGACACTTTGCGATGTATAGAAAGCAGTTGCCCAAATCCTATAACC
Source organism: Sambucus nigra (assembly GCA_949130495.1). Classification (NCBI taxonomy): domain Eukaryota; kingdom Viridiplantae; phylum Streptophyta; class Magnoliopsida; order Dipsacales; family Adoxaceae; genus Sambucus; species Sambucus nigra. The sequence continues at coordinate 54,678,458 of OX422214.1, forward strand.
AATTAGTGAGATAGAGGAAATTTAAAGAGGGGGACTTGATTCTAAAATCATGCACTAGGCACATCAGGGGTTTGTCATTACCCAAGTTTAAGGCCAACTGGGAAGGACCTTACATCATTCGAGTAACTCATGATTCGAGTTATTGCGAGATATCTATGGTGGAGGGCAATCTTACATTCAAACTGAACAACAAGTGGATGAAAATATACCATATTTAAATGTACGTTTTTCCAACACCCCAGTCTATTGCATTATATCTTATTAATGTTTGTTCGAAAGGATGTCCCTTGTAAATGATTGGGCCTATTCGTTTGATATAATGTGAAGTAAATGTTTATGCAGAAAATATTAACCTTATCTTGCATGGTGTGACTTGTATTAATGTAATAGTTTAGCTAGTGTAAAAAGAAAAAACAGGGAAAGGAAGAAAACACCAAAGGTCATAAACTTTTTTTATTTAATAGAGAAGTATTGTGATTACATGTAAATAAAATAAAGAGTGGGATCGAAACCCCAAACTAAGGAACGCCAACAAAGGAAACATTAAACAAGGGTGGCTACGGCCTATCCATAATGAAACGAAGTGCTTCATCGAAGGGAGTGATAGGGCGTTCCTCCTCAGTGAAAAAATCATTGGTAAAAAACTGGTCCACCCTAACATAGAGGAGAGGTAAGAACCTTTCGTCTCTATTGATCAAAGAGATTAGAGGCTTCGTGACACTCTTATAATTCCAACAACAGATCCTGGGGATTCTGATGGGCTGAGAACAAGGATAGTTACTGATTGGGGCGTAGTTCAAAAACTGATCATAAAGGAAAACCGTTAAAAGAACGTGATTCGCGTAGTTAGAGACATCAAACCTATCGATTCTCATGGCTGAATCCGCCACCACCCGATCTAACCAAGTGTAAAATGAACCAAGTATGATTTCCGCGAGAGGAAGCTCCACGTCACTGGCCATTCAAAAAGCCATATTTATCAAGTCCTTTTGGGGGAAATCATGGGGCTTTACCGAGAGATAGATCTTTGACAGCCTTACCCAGATGTAACTAGTTAGCTCGATTTGAGAATCAAAACCCTTTCTAGCCATGGGTTATTCGAACACATGCTTTCCATGAGGATTTTCCTTTGCTGCCTCACGGGCCCTAATAACTACCTTGTCCTCAATAAAGTATAAGTACCTAATTAACTTTGAGTAGGTACACTTATTATATGTCACTATGCAATCCTTCATAACTGCTTCTAACTCAGTCCTCAAAACCTTCTCTTTGTTGGAAATCGCTTCTTTGAAAAATGTATCAAATCCCGCCGCCTCTAACCCTAGCAACTCACAAATGTCTTCGAGGGTGATACTAAATTCCCCCCAAGAGTCCACAAAGGTGTGTGACAACGAGAAACGAGTAGCTCAAGGGTAGTGTTATTTTTGGCAAGAGTGAGATCACCCAGCCAACTAGAGCGGGATAGGCCATTAAGAGCAAGTTGAACAGAGTATTTGGAGTGGATGCAGTCGGTCTAAGGACCTAACCCCTCACAAGCATCAAAAGAAGCTTCAAACTCCACCTTGGAGTATGGGAAATCACCACGCTCAACATGAAATTGGGTAACGGTGGCTGTAGGGATCTAAGCAAAGTCGTCAACATCCTTGCCCTCGTCCATCAATAATTTAAGGTTTTCAACTGGATCTAGTTCATCGAGAAACCTCTTTATTTTCTTCTAGAAGCGATTGGACTCCCCAAAGTAGGGAGAATGACGGTAACACGCCCATTGGTTTTGGCGTGCCTGAGTTTCGAGGGAAGCACCCCTAGCAGAGTGAGTTCTCTTAACGATGGGTGCCATGGGGAACTTAGGATAATAAGGTAAGTTGAAAGGAATGAAGTTGGAAAAGAAGACAAAGCCTGCTCTCACAAAAACTCAACTCAAAGATGAAAACCTAAAGGTGGAAATTTGAAATGAAGGCACACCCCCTTTTATAGGGGAAACATAGACCCCAATGGGCGGCAAAAGGCAGCGCTTAAAGAAATGCAATAATGATCAAATCAACTTGCGTGTTCATCACGTACATATTATAACAGAGTTCAAGGGTTGCAATGATGTCCTTTCAAGGAGTAAACACACGAATGAGAAATGTGGGGAACACGCGTGTACCCTGGAGCTGCCACGTGTCATAAGCAGAAGCACAAACGACAACCTCATTAAATGAGACATGCTTGGAGTATTTTTGTCTTAGGAGAAATGAAGAGTTTTGGGAGAAATTTAAATAAACCTCTTCACTTTTCCCAAGTCGTGTACCACGAGTAATTATGAAGCACCACCAAAGGAAGAGATATTATTTTAAGTATGGCAAGATATTTATTAAACAGACGAGGTGGTTCAAAAGATAGAGGAAGATATAACTCCTCCACTAATAATAATTTGATATTTCTTATGAATAAAGTGCCCAGGGATATTGAAGACTTGTTGTAGGAAAGGATTGAATATCAACAAAGGGTTTCGTACAGATATTTGTTCATATAATAAACAGATATCTCTATAAAAGGGCAAATGTAGGGGAGTCCCCATTAAAGAGTGATTAAGTTAGTTAATTTGTTGATTGGCAGATGAAGAAGGAGGATACAGGTCACCCGAGAAAGTTACCTCGAAGATTCGCCACAGTTCTGGCTCGAAGGACCTACCTCGAAGATTCTCCTACGGACCTAGTTCAAAGGATCCAACTTGTAGATCAAAGTCACTTGAATGACGATAGTTTGTAATGAGAAATATAATTAATTGTATCATGTACTTTATCTTATGATTATATGTTGAGCGAGGTTATTTGGTACCCACGAGGGACCATGCCTGGCAGGGCATGAGATAGCTAACATGCTCTATCGAACAACCTCCTCTTGGGAACCTCGCATGGACATGGTTTAGAGGATTGGGAGCGAGACAACATTGGGAATACAATTACCAACCCTCTTGTGACACTTGAGTAAAACTTCACTTAGTAGATATGGTCGCTCAAGCCACTACAACCGAGCTACCTCAACTCCTACATGTTAGAGGGAACCTCCTCGAGTTACCTCAATCTTGTAGCCTTGGTCTCAAGATAGTTCTTAACTAATAAATAGAAAACTAAGCACTCGAGCTACCTACCAGCCGAGCAACCTTAAAGCAGACCCCATTCCAGATGACTGATGTGACTATACACCTACCAGAGTTAATGTTTACCCACTTTTCGATGTGATAACATCTGGCATTAAGGGACTCGAAGTTACAGCACTCAAGTGGGTTTATCCCTAGGATGGCAGGTCTAGTGCACCAAACCTGACCCTTTAGCCGTTATAAGATAATCCCCAAGCCACCATGTCACGTCCCTTATTAATGCTCGCCATACCTCCAGCCAATGAAACAGTTTCCCGACAAATTATGAGATCCCATGCATTTAATGCAATATCTTCTACATTAATGAAAGGTACTTGTGCATTTAATGCAATCAATCATATTGAACACGGATAAGTTTACTCGAGTAACCCGCCCTTCTTATAAATACACTAGACAAACAATTTAACGGAGAGAAAATTCAAGGCCTAGAATTCCTGCCCAACTCCTTCCATACACAAGAGCTATTGTGAGAACATAACTTCCCCCACCTATTCAGAATCCATATCATTGATCATTAACTTGGCTTGAAGTTCCTCCCTAGCCTTTATTCTGCCAAGAGTGCTTGCTCTTTCTCCTTTCGACCAAGCCACCTACTGGTCCCATCTATTTATTTTGCATGTTGTGTATTTATTATGTCAACATATCATTTAATACAAGTATGAATATTGAATCGCTTTGCCTCTTATTCACCTGTGGTCACTATCAACATTTAATACTACACGGTGTTGATTCGATCTTGATAAGGTGTTAAGCCTCACTTAGTACTAACTGTATTCCAAGAACCCACATCTTACAATATCCATTCTCTCTTTCGTTTTCAAAATAAGAAATAAGTCATTTTAAAGGATTCAACGCGACATCAATATCAATAGCATATAGTTGTAGAAGTTTACTAACTCTATTAACCGCATATAATATATTATACCAAATAACAATACCAAAACAAAATTCAAAACTGGCAAAATTATCTTCCAATTGAGATGCTCCGTCTTTCTTTTTCTCCCACAATTTAATTTTGTATTTTTTTTCAATTGTTCCATATTTTTGGAATCTAGATACCAATTCATACCATTGTTGCATATTATCTCACTACACCAAAATATATCTAAATGTTCATAACTATTCTCGTGACTCTTAAATCGCACACTTATATTTTTCCAATCATCAACTCCTTCATTTGCTAATTGAGTTCTATTTACATTCTTTTTAAACAACTTACAAGAAAAATAATAAATTTTAGGATTAATTACATTTGACCCCCTATACTTTTCCCTTACTTACACTCCCCCTCCCCCCATTCTTTTAATTTTGGCAAATAACACCCCAAACTTTGAACATAAAGACAATTAACCCGTTGCGGTCTAAACCCTTCAACTTTTGGCTTTAATTGACATGAGGCAACCCTTTTGACTTTTTCAAAAGGATATTTTTGGTATTTTATCCCCTTTTAAAAAACTCTAAAATCTCTCTCTCTCTCTCTCTCTCTCTCTCCCATATGGCCACCCCCTTCTTCATCTTCCTTCTCCTTTACCTTCCCTCCCTGCCAAGTAGTCAAACCCTTCCCTAACTTAGTCATTATCCACGACCATGTTTCTTTCATGGCAGATTGGGTTTTGGGTAAGGTCTATCTACTTGGTTAGCGTGTTTTTATTTGCCTTAGTTTCTCATCCCGCCGTGGCTTCTTGATCGCCATATCCTCCTATTGAGCTTCATGTCGAATCAAGTTTGGTGGGCTCTCTATTGCCATGGTTGTCCGAGATCTAGTTGGGCCTGATAGTCCCCTTTGGTGATAGGTCGCATCGATCAGTTCATCATTCCTGTGGTTGTTTGATGTTTATGGTGGGGAAGGTTAGAGGCTTGTGTTAAGTTTTTGAGGTTCTGGTCCCCCTCGGATTTGCCAACTGCTACAGATTTTGTATTTTTTTGAGGTTTCATATTTTTTTTGGAGGTTTTGATAACTTTTTAATTGTTGAAATTATTTTTATATGTTGATTTTTTATATTGCTGGAAATTATTTTTTATTTACTCGAAATAATATTTATCATATTGTATGCTGAAAATAAATTCATATTGCTAAAAAAAAATTATTTGATGGAATCATTTTTGAATGCTGAAAATGCTTTTGTATTGCTGAAAGTCATTTTCTTAATCCTGAAAATAAATTTTTTGATTAAAATAATTTATTGTTGCTGAAAATTATTTTTATTTGCCGGAATCATTTTTGTATGCAGTAAAAGTTTTTATATTGCTGGAAATATTTTTTATTTGCTAGAAATAACTTTTTGACCCTGGAAATTATTTTTTATTTACTGAATTATTTTTCTAATTATTTTTTGTTATAATTTTTATTTGCTGAAAATAAATATATTTTTTGAATTATTTTTCTAGAATTTTGCATGCTAGAAATCGATTTCTGGAAATAAATATATTTTCGGGAAATAAAGTATTTCTCAATAATTTTTCATGCTAGAAATCATTTTTTGAATTGTTTTTTATAATTTTGCAGATTTTGCAGATTTTATTGGTATTTTCAAAAAAATTTAATATATATTCAGAATTTCAGAATTTTTCCCAATGTCTTTTGATATTTTTAAGTGTTTTACTATTACATAAAGATATTTTATTGTTGCTAAAAATCATTTTGTATTTGCTGAATTATTTTTCTAATATAATTTTCATTCCAAGTTTTTTTTTTAATTTTTAAAATATTTTTTGGCATTTTAGAAACTTTGATATATATATATTCATTTTTTCAGATTTTATTCCAATTTTTTTATATTTTTTAAATGTATATTCATATTTTCATAAATTATTTGAAGTTTTTTTTTTATTTTTTAACTATTTTTGTTTTTTTCAAAAATTTTAAATATATATTCATATATTCGAAATTTATTCCAAGTTTTTTTATATTTTTAATTTTTTTTGTCATTTTCAGAATTTTTAAATATATATTCATATTTTCAAATTTTATTCTACGGGTTTTTTATATTTCCATTTTTTTTTTTGGTATGTTTTAAATTTTTATATGTTTTTTTGTTATTTAAAGATTTTTTTAAAAGGCAATTGGGTTTGGACAAAAATGCCCTTGCTTAATGACATGTGCCACGCACATGACTAACGGTATTTGCTAGAAGTCAACAGAGTTGAACGACAGGGAGTAAACTGTAGTTGTTTTCAAAGTTAGGGGTGTAAATTGAAAATTTTGAAAGATTAAGGTGGAAAGTGTTAATAGGGGCAAAGTTCATGGAGCCTAGGTATACTTAACTCTAAATTTTATTAACGAATCTTGAGTATACTAGTCAATCTCTATTACGTTTTTTCCATTTTACCAAGTACAAGTATAATGTATACCAGAAAAGTGTCTATTTTCATTATCTTTAGGGACAGTAATTTTTCACTAATCTGTTAATCAAATTTTGGTCAATATTTTTTCAATTAGACGGATCATAAATATCTACATTATCTAAACTTTTCACGTCTTTATTTTCAATAACATTATCTACATCATTTTTCACATTTTTCACATTTTTCGTTTTGTACATCACTTACTATATTTTTCACATTTTCATTTCCTACATTTACCACATTTCCATTCTTTATTTTTATAAAAATATTTATTTAATGAACCCGCTAATTTTTGTGTTTCTTCTTCAATTTGCTTTTGTCTTTTTCTTTTTTCATAATTGAAAGGATATTTTTAGTTAACAATCGACTAGTAATTATACAACAACCAAACACACACACAATAATATTTAGTTAAGTAAACAAAACAAATATTATTATGAAAAAATGCAATTGAGGAACAATAACATCATTTGTGTTGAATCAACCTTCACTTGATTGAGAGACTCATTTTTCAAGTTGTTGTAGTGACAAATTATTGGAATCTACAAAAAACACAAAAAAGTTAGTAATAAGAAGAAATGACTATAACATTAAAAAAAATCTTGAGATGTACTTATCTAATCTCAAACTCTTCAATTTCTTCACCAAATAAAAGTCCTAGATTTAACTTTGAGGGCTTTAAACCGAAAAGATATTTTTAAACCCTAGATTTTTTTTTTTTGAAATAGGGGTTTGTAAACCTTTAATTTTTTTGTGTTCTGAGAAAAAATGGGGAAGATGAAAAGGGAAGGGGACTATTTTTTTGAAAATGGGTTGGGGTGGTGTAATCCGAAAATGGGTGCTGTTGTTGGTGGTGGTGATGATGATGGTGGTGAGTATATAAATATATTTGATTTGTGTAAAAAGAAGAGAAGATAAAGAGTAGAGAGAAAGTTAGAGAAGAGAAAGAGTAGAGAAAGTTGGAGGGGGAGAGAGTAAATGTAATGCTAAGAGGAAAAAAAAAGATAATTGTGGTATTAATTGGGTGTAAGTGTGTGTGGGTGGGAGTTGAATTGGGTTAAGTAGATTGGGTTGAATTTTTAATTGAGTGTTTTATATATGTTGAGCCTGTTTTATTTGTAAATTATTTAAATCTGATAATTATATTTTTTGGGTCGTTAATGTTGATTTTTTCTAAATTTAAAAATATTGAATGTTTTATCATTATTTTCTCTAATATATACTAATTTTTTTATACACCTAATTTTTTTTTTCTCGGAGGCCCCTAAAAATTAGGGCCTTAGGTGACTGCCTATCCCACCTAGGCCCAAAGCTGGATTGTGGTTTATCTTTTTATTATTGTTGCTAAACATTCATGAACAATACCCTGTGATTGTGATGTTACTATAAGCTAATCTTAAATATGTGAAATAATATTTGGGTTGTGTGTGCTGTGAACCTTTATTTTGTTTGTGCGTGTAAAGTGGGAATTGTTTGAATTAATATTTAATTATTTATTAATTTTTAAATTATGGCCAAATTTTGTAATTATAAATTAAATAAATTATTTCTCCTAGATTAGTGTGGTTTAAATAAGAGGACGAATTTGATTAAATTAATGAAATTAATCTTAAAAAATTATTCCAAAAGCTACATGACTTTTGGTATATTTGTGAGACTCTTTACTACTTTAGTGGATGGTAAATGATGAGTTTAAAGGGAAATTTTGGGTCCCCTTCAACCCTATATATGGTGATATAATGTTCACTAATTAGTACATAATAACACACAAAATATATCTGGGCTAGGAAGGGAAAAACCTATTTTTCCAAAAACATTTTCATAAATCAGCATTCTGGCAAATTTTTAAGAGGACTTTCTGGAACGTGAAGAAGGAAGAGCTAGGAATTTGAGAAGTTGTTTTTAAGGCACACCAACTCCAACAAACAAATTCAATATTAATGGATAAATGTAATTTTCCATAAAGTTTGTTATTAAAACTATAGTGGTGATTGCATGAACATATTGAAGATCCTATAAGAATTATATTATTGTTATATATATAATTCTTATTCATGTTATCATCATTCTGGCCAATTTTTATGAGGACTTTCTGGAACTTGAAGAAGGAAGAGCTAGGAATTTTTGAAGTTGTTTTTTAGGCACATCGACTCCAACAAACAAATTCAATCTCAATGGAGAAAGGTAATTTTCCATAAAGTTTGTTATTAAAACTATAGTGGTGATTGCATGAGCATATTGAAGATCCTATAAGAATTATATTATTGTTATATATATATTCTTATTCATGTTGTATGATAAATTACATATGGTATCAGAGATTAGGACGCGTATCCAGAAAAAGAATTGAAAGGCTTATTAAAAAGGGAATTATCCTTGATCTGGATTGGTCCGATTTTGGTGTATGTGCGAACTGTATTAAGGGTAAACAGACCAAACATGCAAAGAAAGGAGCCACAAGAAGCACACAGATTCTTGAAATTATACATACAACTATTTATGATCCTTTTGACGTTCCTTCCATTGGTGGAGAAAAATACTTTATCACTTTTATAGATAATTTTTCCCGATATTGCACATTGTATTTATTAAATGATAAATCTCAATCTGTTAATGCAGTTGAAGTTTATATTATAGAAGTAAAATGGCAATTTGGCAAAAAGGTGAAAATCATTCGATTGGATAGAGGTGGTGAGTTTTATGGACAATATGATGAATTAGGGGCAACATCCTGGTCCTTTTGCTAAACTCCTTGAACATTTAGGTATTTGCACACAATACACAATGCCAGGTTCACCATGGCAGAATGGTGTAGCTGAAAGGCGCAATCATACTCTTATTGAAATGGTTAGGAATATGATAAGTATAATTGATTTACCTATGTTTGTGGATGCATGCTCTTATGATTGGTGCACATATCATAAATAGGGTTCCTAATAAGGCAGTTTTAAAGACTCCTTTTGAACTGTGGAAAGGTTAGAAACCCTCTTTAAGTCATTTTCGTGTTTGTGGATGTATAGCAGAAGTAAGAATTTATAATCCACATGAAAATAAATTGGAGCCTAGAACATTAACTTGTTATTTTATTGGGTATCCAAACAAATCAAAATGGTATAAATTTTATTGTCCTAATCATACAACAAGAACTATTGAAATCGAAAATGCTAAATTCATTGAACATGGTGAAGTTAGTGGGAGTAATGAAGTTCGAAATGTGATTATTCAAGAAATCAAGAAAAATCCTCCTCTTCCAAGAACTATAGATAATTATAATAAGGTTCCTCATGTTCCTATTGTTCATAGTGATGTTGTTACACCGATTATTGCTCCGACCATAACGAAGAACAAATGGATGAACCACAAACTGAACAACCACATAATGAGCAGATTATTGAAACACCACAAGACATAGCTTTAAGGAAATCTCAGAGATATCGGAGATTAGCTATTTCGAATGACTATGTAGTGTATCTCTAAGAAAATGAATTTAACATTGGAGATATTGATGATCCGGTCTCTTATCAAAAAGTTGTATCTAGCATAGATTCTATTAAATGGATTGATGCCATGAATGATGAAATAAAATCTATGGATTTTAATCAAGTCTGGGAGTTAGTCGATTTGCCTAAAGGTTATAAAGCAGTTCGGTCTAAGTGGATATATAAGATCAAACGCGACTCAAATGGAAATATTGAGCGATATAAAGCTAGATTTTTTCCAAAGGTTTTACCTAAAAGGAAGGCATTGATTATAGTGAAACCTTCTCTCCCATTTCCATGAAGGATTATCTTAGAATCATATTAGCACTCATAGCTCATTATGACTTAGAGTTACACCAAATGGATGTTAAAATAATATTTCTTAATGGGAGTTTGGAGGAAGAAGTCTATATGGAACAACCAAAGGGCTTCATTCAGAAAGGAAAGGAACACAAAGTCTGTTTGTTAATGAAATCAATATATGGACTTAAACAAGCTTCTCATCAATGGTATTTTTAGTTTCATCATACCATTACATCATTTGGGTTTAAGGAAAACACCGTTGATTGGTCTATATACCTAAAGATCAGTGGGAGTAAGTTTGTATCTTGGTCCTATATGTTGATGATTTGCTTATAGTCAGGAGTGATATTGGTTTACTGAAGGACACAAAGAAGTACCTTTCACAAAACATTGAAATGAAAGATTTAAGCGAGGCATCCGTCGTGATTGGGATAGAGATTTATCGTGATCGATCACGTAGATTGATAGGATTGTCTAATAAGGCTTACATTAATAAAGTTTTACAAAGGTTTGGCATGCAAAATTGTAATTCCATTAATATTCCAATTCTAAAAGGGGAGAAATTTAGTTTAAGTCAATGTCCCCAAACTGAATTGGAAAGGGATCATATGAAAGGTGTGTTATATGCTTCTCTTGTAGGGAGTTTATTATATGCACAGGTTTGTACTCGACTGGATATCAGTTTTTCCATTGGGATGTTGGGCAGATATTAAAGCAATCCGAGTGACTTCCATTAGAAGGCAGCGAAGAAGGTGTTAAGGTAATTGAAAGGAACCAAAGACTGCATGATCACTTATAGGAGATTCGATCATCTTGAGGTGGTTGGTTATTCAAACTCAAATTTTGGAGGATGGCTTGATAGGAGAAAAAGTACTTCGGGTTATGTTTACCTTTTGGTAAGAGGGGTCGTTTCATAGAAAAGTGCTAAGCAGAGTGTTATCGTTTCTTCAACTATGGAGGCTGAGTTTGTGGTTTGTTTTGAAGCTATAAATCATGGATTGTGGCTGTGAAATTTTATTTCAGGACTTAGTATTATGGGTTCAGTAACTAAGACGCTGAAGATTTATTGTGATAATTTTTTAGCAGTCTTCTTTTCAAAGAATGATAGCTATTCTAAAGAAGCTAAGCATATTAAGATGAAGTATCTGTCTATCAAAGAAGAAGTTCAGAAACAAACCGTGTCAATTGAACACATTAGTACTAGTGATAATATAGCTAATCCTTTAATGAAAGGACTATTTCCAAAGATATTTTTGCAACATACTAAAGAGAGGGATCTTGAGTAGTTAATTGTGTAATTGTTATTTGACACAACTTTTGATATCAATAAAGAGTTTCTGAATTTTAAATTTCTGTATTAATTGTATACATGCATGTGAATGACTAAATGTGACAAAAATAGTCTTTTATAAAGACATTATGAGACCCTTATGATAACTCACATATTTAGCCTTATTAAGTATGACATTTCTGGCGTGGTACATGGAAGGAGCCATGCTCTTGAATTAGTGTGGAACTGCCATGAGTCACACTAATGAAGTATTTAGTTAAGGTTCTTGGTGATGTTCTAAGATACTCGCTCAACTTATGTTAATCAAATCATTATGTTTAACCTTATTAGGACCAAGTGGGAGTCTGTTGGAATTAATTTTTAATTATTTATTAATTACAAAATTCGGCCAAATTTTGTAATTATAAATTAAATAAATTATTTCTCCCGAATTAGTGTGGTCCAAATAAGGGGACGAATTTGATTAAATTAATAGAATTAATCTTAGAAAATCTTAGAAAATTAATCCAAAAGCCACATGAGTTTTGGTATATTTGTGGGACCCTTTAGCTACTTTAGTGGATGTTAGATGATGAGTTTAAAGGGAATTTCGGGTCCCCTTTCACTCTATATATAGTGAACCAATATCCACTAATTGATACATAATAACACACAAAATATATTTGGGTTAGGAAGGGAAAAACCCTGTTTTTCCAAAAAAAATTCATAAATCAGCATTCTGGCCAATTTTTAAGAGGACATTCTGGAACTTGAAGAAGGAAGAGCTGGAAATTTTGGAAGTTGTTTTTGAGTCACATCAACTCCAACAAACAAATCCAATGTCAATGGATAAATGTAATTTTTCATAAAGTTTGCATTGTATCATTCTCGTGTGCATTGTATCATAAATCAGCATTCTGACCCTTATTCTTGTGCATTGTATCATTCTCATGTCCATCAATTCCAATATTTAAGCTATTATATTGGATAACCTTTATTATTTAAGTTTATATTTTTTTAACATTTATTTGAGCTTTTATATATATTGGGGATGCAAAGTATGAAGTTGGAAGCATTTTTGAGAAAGTTTCATCACAAGATGTACCTTTAAGGGAAATTTGGTCTTTTAAAACTCTATATTTTGGCTAGTACAAAATTAACAATATGTAGATCATCGGATTATCTCCATATGGCCACCAATCGTGCGTTATTCTGATCCTGAATGAGGAAGTTATGGGCATTTTTGAAAAGTTCGATATGTGTTTCAACTTCAAAGTTAATGTGGTAACTTCATACTGAAGAATTTGGATGGTATCTAAAGACCAACATGTATATCATTTAATTACCTTCATGTGACTTCCGACTCTGCATCATTCCGAGTATCTATGACGATTTTATTGTCGTTCTCATACCAATGCACAAAAATGGACTTAGACCATGGTAGCAACTTCTAATTTTCACAAATCAAATCCAAGACAGGTCCAAACCGGCTTGAGCCGACCCTAAGTGGGAAACCATGAATTTTCCTCTTTTATTTTCTCTTTATTTTTTTATATTCTTTTTCCCCACTTACTATAAATATTATGTTGGGTTTTCTTTTGCAAATATATTCATTTTTTAGGTTATTTTATTTGGATGGTTGGAGCTTTTATCCTTTCTCTCTCCTAGTGTTTGGTACGCAAAGCTACTATTCATAATCTTCTTCATGTATTTATTTCTTTAATATTGTTTTTGTAGCCTTTTAACTTTGTTTTAATTCAATATAATTAGTTTTTGTTGGTTTATTTATCGTCTTCCTTTGTTAGTTAGCTGTATCAATTGTTTTACCATGCTTAATAGGTAGTTTAAGGGTTGGTGAAAGAGCGCTAGGCAGTAAAGAAGGATGGTTTAAATAACAAAGTATTTTTTTTATTCAAAATAAATGTGAAACTTAAACAGATTTAACCCATTTGAAACTTTGCACTAATTTTCACCCAAGTTTTTATTATAAAATCATTTACCAAAATTTATCTTAACCTGAAATATACATTTAGATGATAGAAGATAAAAAAGCTCAATCAAACCACAACACGCCGATGTAGGAGAAAAACCCACAAAAAAAACCTCAGACGACTGAGCCATGCAAATCACTATGATGGCTTATAATACAGACTCGATGCCCTCGCAAGACTCGACTCTCTTCAGTCATCAACCACTCATCCAAAATGCACGCAACAATACACTTACATATTTACATGACGTGTAAGTCCACACAAGCTTCGTTATCTACCGAATAGGCTCAGTAATCATCTATGGATATGGAACACGAACGCGCCACTTCTTCACTGCAACATCACACCATGGAGTCCAGTGTGTTTAAATAGAAAAACCGGATAAATAGTCCTCCGCATGAAATGATTCTCAATCAAGATAAAGTGAGTAAACTTCTTGGTGCCCACAAAATAAGATCTTAAAGCATATAGAAAAATGAAACTTGGATCTTAAACACTTTGGGTGAAACTAGGTTTTGAGCGTTTTTATATATGTGTAGGAAAATATTTTTGGCCAAAAGTATCTCTAAAACCAATTGTCTGAAGGGAGCTTGATAAATAAGTTCTATTTATATAAGACATTTTCTAATTGGTTCGATCAAAACAAAATTTTCATAATAGGTCCTATTTATACATGTGGTGAATATTCATTACATGTTTACAAACAGGACCTATTGGAGCAAAAATATTTTTTCATGGGACTTGCCGGAGTAAAAAAATCAGAGGACCTATTGTACTACATACTTAGTAAACGATACTAATTGGTAAAAAAACATATCAGAACCCCTTTATATAGAAAATACATCTTGTTAAGTGGCATGTTTTTGAAGAAATCTCGTTCAAATGAAGACAAGACCTTATTCGAATGAAAACACTAACTCGATCAAACTAACCCAAAATTCATTTGAATGAGCAACCAATCATGTTCGAACTTTCTTTAAACGAGATTCAAACGATATTAGTTCTGTAAATAGAAAAATATTTTTATATATTCATTTGAAGTTCATTTGAATGAACTTCTAAACCTGCAAGAATGAAACCACTCAAGTCATTTGAACAACGTTAAAACAAAAAAGTTTTTCTTTTAAAATCTTTTAAAAACAGCTCCAAACAATTATAAAAACAAACACCCAATATAAAATTTCAAGGATCAAAATAAATATGCATTCATACCTGAGAGATCCTCGAAAAAAGGAAAAGTCACATGAAACACGGAACGATATGTAATCTACGAAGCTTTGCCACTACGTCTTCAATTAAACTGGTCATGGGCTTGAAAGGTCAATATACAAATCCTCACATATGACTCAAAATATTTTTTCGAAATTAAGCCAATATATACGAACTGACCAATTGGAAATTTGCCCTTACAAATCTCCCCCCTTGGCTATTCCAGGACAAAACTAAAAACAAAACACTTATGCGCCATCAATCTCTCTAAAAGACTCAATCTTCAATCCCCAAAGGGAAAAGAATAAAGGCTTGATAGACACTTACTCTGAGTACCTTTGCTCTCTTGTAAACTTTGTCTCATGTCGTAAACCTGCACACTTAAACACATATTCAAATAACTCTTGAATATATAACAATATAAACTACATAAGAATAAAACTCCCCCTATGTCTAATGATTCCCACCTAGGTAAGACGTTTCCTCCTAAGTTAAATATTTCCTCCTATCACTAAAGTGAAAGATACCATTTCTCCCTCTTTTTGTTCAGGAATAGAGAAAGTAAGAATACGTAATAAATAATTTATCCCGCATACAGAATATCTCCCCTAAAAAATGAGAACATACAATAAAAATTGAAATTAAGGAAGAAAGAATAATCATGCAATGGTGTAAAGTGAAACAAACGCAACATGGCAACACAATCATAAATAATCCAAACAATAATCAATTAATACCAATATTGATGAAATATAATACTAACTTGAATACACAATGAAGCATGAAGTACCAATATAAACATGCAACAAGAGATACTAATATGATCATATAATATGCCATTTTAATCCAAAGATATATGGAAAACATGGATTAAATGCAAATGAAAAGACTCAAAACAAAACGATAGCATATATATATAAATATGCAAAATATACCAATGACACACAGGCGCGCACACCCACACCCACACCCACACCCACACCCACACAGATATATATATATATATATATATATATATATATATATATATATGTGTGTGTGTGTGTGTGTGTGTGTGTGTATGTATGTATATATGTATATATAAACAACCACAAACTTACACAAAACACATAAGCTTTACACACTAGCATAGTATCGATGTGTCTAAATATGTGGTATGGAGTGAAGGTGCATGAACTAAATACAAATGAATTATGACCAAGTCACTCAAAAATGTCAAAGGGGTTCTATTTTATCACAAAACTTTATTAAACTAAGATTTATCCTCAAGTAATAGATAAAGTGAACTCAATGAACAAACAAGCACAATGCTCACAAGGCCAGAATTTTGATGATTTTACAAATCAATAGCAACATGGCATGATAAGCATAACTAAAATTCATTGTCCAAACCAGTTGATCTTCAACTATAATACCCTCAAAATCTAAACATACATCATATATTTTTCACTCAATTCTTTTTATGATACCATTTTTGAAAACCGATCCAACAAACAAGTTAGACTAGAATATTTTCTATTTTCCTCTTTTTTTAATTAGTATCTTTCCAACGATGGCGTTCCTGCAAATGATATTTTATCATTTTGTATGCCTTTCCCATGCACTCTTATATATTAAAAAAAAAATCAGCAAACTCACGTGTGATGGTTCTCACGTGCAGAAATCCCCATAGTTAACATATATGTAGATGACAGGATTGATGGCAGAACATCTCGCTTAGCTCAAATATAACATATGAAGTTAAAATCCAAAATATCTCATGCATGTGTGGGTGGAGGCATAGATTAAGTGAATCCATTAAGAAATCGAAGTCGAACAACTATATATAAGTATGATTAAGAACAATATAAGCATTGAAAATAATAATCAAATTCCTTGTCCACATAGAAACATGGAATGAAACTCACCAATATGACACATAAAATGCATGAAACTAAACTACACATAAGACAAAAATCTTTTTTATTTTTTAAACATTTTTCAAAATGATACTAATTTAAAAAACAACTAAAAAAAATATTTTTGTATTTTTTCAATAAGGTCCAAAAACTGAAAAATTAAAATATAAAAGACTTAAATCATATACAACTAGAAACACATAAATCACGAAGTACAAATGCTAGTGTATCCAAATATTTGAACACAATCAATCATTAGATTTAGCATGAGAAATATTATCTGCAAGCATTTGAGAATCAACGAGTCTAATATATAAGGCCTCTAAATCAAATATCCTAACCCACATAGGCGTGATGTGACACTTTAGGGTTTTGAGAAACTCGGTGACTCTATACTTAGACTTTTTATGATCATTTCTAAGATCAAAGCAATAAGGCCTAAGGTGGCCTTTCTTACCGCAATGTGTGCATGTGTAGATACAGTGATGGGTGTTACCTAAGGACTGACCTTTTCTAATCATCCTAGAAACGATTTACTCTCTCAAAATTTTAATCTTGGCTTTATTAGAGGAATCATCGAAGCCAATCCCATCATTTTTATTTCTATTTGACGGTGCTTAATATTTTATCCAACATTTTCGATCGGGATTCTAAATCAAATTTGACATGAATTGATTCTCTCAATCTCTCTTCTAGATCCTTTATCCTAGACTCCAGTAAACTCCTACATTCTTCAAACTCAAAAATATCATTCTTCAAAACCTCCATCAAACCACGAAGGTTATCCCTCTTGCCCTTAATATACTCGAGCTTCTTTTTAAGAGTCATCTCACTTGCCCTAAGGTCCTCAATTAATTTAGCATTATCATTACCAATGACATGTTCTTTCAATCTAACTTTCAACTTCAAGTTTTTCTATTTTAATTTTAATGATTTCCCATACAACTCGGGGATGGAAACTTGCTATTCATTCTCATCCTCTTCCTCCTCTTATTAATCCTTTTCTTCTTATCAACTCTTTCCACCATCACTCACTTAGGAATCATTAATAATGGCCTTAGAAGTGTCATAATCAAAATTATCTAGGAGGATTTTTCATTTGGTCTCTCATGACTAGCCATGAACGCAGTGTAGTTGTGCTAAATGGATGAGTTGGGTCCCTCTTCAGGATCACTATCACTAAGGGTGGCATTATACACCTTCAGTTTCTTACCCTCATTCCTTAGTTTAGTGAGAAACTCAACTGCCTTATAGCCATAACCCTAATAACCAAAGCATATGTCTGACTCATACATCTTAAAATTATTATTATGATTTTTAGGTAATTGATCGACCTTATTATACTTATTTTTCTCAAAATTCTTTGCATCTTTCGATTGTTTTTCAAACATAAGAAATTTTCTAAACTTCTTCACAAACATGGCCATATCATCAGAATCAATGCCAGACTCATCATTCAAAACAAATTTTTCCTCCTTTTGGGCTTTCAAAGATATTCCCTTATCTTTCTTCTTCGTTTTGGAAGAAAACATGTCAAGTTCATAAGTTTAAGATTACCAACATGCTCTTCAAATTTTGTACATTCCAATGTACCTACGAAATTCAAAACTATATCTTTTGAATAAAATCTTTTAAGCAATGAGTTTAAGATTTTATTGATTACTCGATTTTTGGGTATTCTATATCCCAAGTTAAAACACGAGTTCACGATATCTGACAGTCTAACATAGAACTCATCAAACATTTCACTTTCCTCCATCTTAATGGTTTCAAACTAAGTGGTGAGGTTTTAGATTATGGAAGCCTTAACAATACTAGTACCTTTATGGGTGAGTTGGAATATATACCAATCCTTTTTAGATATTTTCACATGTCATAATATGACAGAAATCATCTAGTGTGACCGAATAAAATAGAACATTTAAAACTCATGAATTATAATTAGCTAACCTGTGATCTTCCTCACTCCATGATTCTACGTGGTTTGGGAATCCAATAGTCACTAGCTAAAGTTATGGGTAGGGCCAACAATTAAGAACCTCTTACCATATTCATCATTATCTATCGCCCTGAGTGGGGATTTCATACGCATTTTTCAATACGTGTAATTAGACCCATCAAACATTTGTGCTCTAGAAATCGATGGACCCTTAGAATAAAAGCTGCTAAAACTCATGCCTAAAATACGAATCTAACACAAAACCTTAATGGTCCCCCTATGATACCAATTTGAAATATCACTAGGCATATGAAAGGATGGTCTAAAAAACAAAAGTCATTCTTTTTAAAAATTAAATGTAAAATTTAAATAGAATTATCCTAGTAAAAATTTGCACTAATTTTAAACCAAGTTCTTAATGATAAAACGATTTGCCAAAATCTAGCTTAACCTAAAACATACATCTAGGTGATAGTAGATAAAATAGATTATTAAAACCACAACACATTGATGTATGAGAAAAACTCACAATGGGAAAACCTTGGATGACCCAACTATGCAAATCACTATGATGAGGAATTACACAAGACAGACAATAGGCTTACAACATAGACTTGACGCCATCGCAAGTCTTGGTGCTATTTTATCTTTAACCTATCCTCCACAGTGCATGCAAGAGTACACTTATGAAGTGACACCACGAGTGAGTATAACATACGCCTCGATTCCATCGAATAGTCTCACTAAGCGTCTACGGATATGGAACACGGACACACCACACCACGGAGTCCACCATGTGTAAATAAAAAATCGGATACGAAATCCTCCGTACTAAATGATTCTCAATAAATATGAAGAGAATAAAATTCTCGGGGCCCACAAAGTAAGATCTCAAATGATATTGAATAATGAAACTTGGATGTTAAACACTTTAGGTGAGACTAGGGTTTGGAAGATTTTGGATATGTATAGGAAAAAATTTGTGGCCAAAAATATGTTTAAAACTTAATGTCTGAACCCCTTTTATATAGAAAAAATCATTTTTCTAGGTGGCACATTTTTTGAGAAATCTCATTCGAATAAAAACAAGCCTTATTCAAACAAAAATGCTAACTCGTTCGAACCAACTCAAAACTCATTTGAATGATCAATAAATCTTGTTCGAACCAACTTTGAATGACCTTCAAACAAAAAAAAGTAGTTTAATGTTCGTTAGATTGAACTTCTAGTTCAAACTAAACAAGAAAAGTCGTTCGAATGACTTTAAAAAAAACGTTTTCCTCTTAAAATATTTTAAAACTAGATCCAAATAATTATGAAAATAAGCACCCAAAATAAAATTCTAAGGACCAAAACTAATATGTATTCATACGTGAGAGTTCCTCGAAAGCACAAAGACAAAATGTAGCACGAAACATGGCAAAATATGTAATCTTTGATGCTTAAACGCTACGTATTCAATTAATCTCTCCATAGGCTTGAAAGGTCAACATTCAAAGCTTAACCTATAATTCAAATGTTTCGTCTAAAATTAAGCCAATATATAAAAAATAACTCAATTGGAAATTTGTCCTTACATTTGGGATCACTTTTCCACCATTGATGGGTTTTTGAGCTTTAAATCTAGGTTTTAGTTGGAAACACTTTTAATTTTAACCATGTCTATTATTTTTGAAATATTAATTGTAAGGGAAAATAGTTTATCTTAGGCTTAGTATTTTTTTATTTTGCCATTATGGTATATTTGGCGTATCTCATTATAAACCAAGATGTGCCGACATGATGAATCCAATCTCCAACATCTCCAAAGTTGCAGATTTCTTCACATTATGAAGGTATAAACCATTTCGGATTTTAAATGTAATTACATTTATATTTGGGAGATTTTTATAAAAGTTTTAATAAAATTTGAGGCAAAATTTTTCAGAATTACAATTTAATTTTTTATTTACCTCGTTCAAACGCCAATCTTGTTCAAACAAATGGAGGTTTCATTTTAAGGCTCGTTTGATATTTTCTTCGAATGAACATCCATCGAAGTTGTTCTATTTGAATTAATTTGAAGCTCGTTATAAGCTTGTTCTATCGAGATTGAAGTCCTTAAAAATGGATTTTTCCTCATATTTGTTTGTGATTGCATGTGTTGTTTATTTTCTGTGTTTAAAACGATCATCACATGCAAACCTAAACTAATCAAATATTAAAATTTGGTAAAAATTTGGATTTGTGTTTGTAGGCATTTAATTATATAAGTCAGCCCATTAAGATCGTGTGCACTCTCAAATTGGAATCAGAGCAGGTTACACAAAAATACCATGTGATCCTTTTTTTGCAATTTTTTTTCTTTGATATCAATTTTTTTGAAAAATTATTGATTATGAAAAAGGAAGGATTTTAATGGATAATTTGTAAAATCAAATTCCACCGTTGATGGTATTAACTATGCGTACTGGAAAACTAGAATGAGGTCAGCCTTAAAAACCATTGATGAACGTATTTGGTTAGTTTGTAACAGAGGGTGGACTCCTCTCACCGTCACTATTGATAATGTAGTTGGACCTAAACATATCTCTCAATGGAAAGAGGGTGAATTTAAATAGAGTAATTTTAACTCTCGCGACTTAAGTGCTATTTTTGGAGCCATCACCGCTGAAGAGTTCCGTCGCATTATGGTGTGCACCATGTCTAAGGAAGCTTGGGACACCATCAATCTCACACACAAGGGTACCAATGCCGTGAAGGCATATAGGCATCAAAATTTGACCACTCAATTTGAGACTATTACTATGCTAGAATCTGAGTCTTTTTATGAGTCTTATGTGTGTTTATCGAACATAGTTCGTTCTAGTTTTAATTTGGGTGAGAAGATTCATGAGATGAGAGTTGTGAAGAAAATTTTGAGGTCACTCCCTGCTCGCTTTATTTCTAAGGTAATCATACTTAATTCATTAGGGATCCTAGCCACTCTTAGGTTAGAAGGACTTGTAGGAAATCTTCAAACGTATGATATTGATGTTCCCTAAAACTATTAAACCAAAGGAAGTAGGGATTGGTTTAAAGACTCAAACTAAGAAAAAGAAGAAAGAAAAAGTTTGTGAGTCTGAATCTGAGGTTAATTTTGCTTTTTGATGACTTGAACCTTTTTATAAAAAAATTCAAAAAGTTTCTCAAATTTTTAAAAGAAAATTCTTCCAAGGAAAAGATTTTTGAGAAAAATAAGAATGAGGGCACGAGCGGGGGAGAGAAAGAAGAAGACATTAGGTGTTAAGAATGTGAAAGGGCACAAGGCACATGAGTGTTCCACTGGGCTTGAGAAAAAGGGTAAAAAAGTTACGAATAAATCCACTTTTAGCGATAGCGATGTCGAGTGAGTTGATTCAGGGGGAGAATCATGCGTTGCGTTCATGGCTAGTCATGTTAGCACTTCTATCTTATCCCACGTCGAGGAGGATATATCTAAACGTGAGAGCCTCGATGATGTTTCAAGCCATTCTAGTGAGAGTGAGGAAGGAAATTTGAGTGAGGGAGAAGGTGGTCTTCAAAAGGAATTTTGTGATTTTTACACCGAGGCTTTAAAAACTAAAAATCTGAATAAATTTATCTCTTAGGTTGTTAAATTTAGAAAAGGAGGTAAAAGTTTTGAGAGAGTTCGAGGTGTGGGTAAGTCAAATTGGGAAAGTGAAAATTTCTTTATGTGAGCAGTTTATTGTTTTAGGACAGGAAAAGATCGATTTGACCAACACTATAGCTAGTCTTACGAGAGATATTCAATCTTTCTTAGAGACTCGTGAGAAACTTGAAGGCCGTGTATCCCAACTCGAGAGCGATCTGGAACATGCTCGGGAGGTCAAGGCCACTTTAGAGAACACATCTAAGGAGGTTGAAAAGATGCTCCTCGGTCTTGCTCTAGGTAACATCGAGAGCCAAGGAACAGGTTATGACGGTGCATCCACTTCCCATGACGCACTCGAGTCGGTTGATGCAACTCAAAAAGTGTCTCTAATATGCGTTCTCTCTAATCTCAAGTGCAAGCCTGTCACGTTAGTAATAAACCCGGTAAGTCGGGATCGTATCCACCGGGAAATAGGACAACAGAGTTGTGACGACGTTGGATAGATATGGAAATCCTAACTCTGACTTTAAAGGAAAAAGAAAAAGTGATTTGATTTGTGGAATAACTACACTAGATGCAATTGTGAAATTATGAAAAAATGCAACTATTCTAAATTACCTAAAATACTGATGAAGAATGATTTGAACCTTTAAACTATATGATGAAGAAAACGGGACGGGAATACAATCCCCCAACCCTAGTGTATTGATGATATAAAACTAATCGTAAATTTGAATGATTAATTAGACCCAGAATTTAGTATTCTCAAGCATTACGTATATGAGGTTCAAGCCCGCACCATACTTAATTAGAGGATGAGTAAATCGGTATTGCAATAGTTACACTCGAATTGCATTCCAAAGCATCCTGGTTACCCGAAAGCAAACGAGATCCAAGGATCTACAATTGTCGTGTTTCTACGCAATACAGTCATAATCAAACCATTAAATTTAGAGGATTAGTTTTATACAAATACAACTACCATATCGGGTTGGGTTCATGCATCCCGACCCTTAAAAATCTAGCCTATCATGATGAAATTAATGACAATGATTTTGGAATTGTAGAAAGTCATGATTAAACTAAGGAAAATTTGTAGAATGATGTAAACGGGAAATTAAACAGAGGAAATTACTCACTAATCTTACCAAAGCACTCAAAACATTAACTACAATTACTGGTAATCACAGAAATCAGAACAATATTCAATCTTGGAATTAAAATAATAAGCGATCTCCAAACTAGGGTTTTTCTGAAAAGAATGGAAAATTAACTAAATCTCCGTGCTAAGAATGATAATAAAATGGGTTTAAATGCCCTACAAAACTTCAGGAGTTTTAGCTGCACTAGGACTCTCCATTAGAGGAAGTTTAAAAAATTAAATTTTGACAGTCGGACCGGTCCGGTTCTCCTGCAGTTCGGTCTGGCTGGAATACGGATCGGATCTTTTATTTCTTAGGTGGATATATTCGGTGCGGATCGGTTCGATCCATATTCAATCCGGGGTTCTTTGGAAATTGGCATAGCGGATCGGTCCGGGCTTCCTTTGACTTTTTCTTCAAGCTTCGACTGCTCATAACTTTTGCACCGGGACTCCGATTGAGATGTCTTTTCTTCCTACGTGCTCATGAACTTGATGTCTTCAACTTCTCTTTAGCATCCTCATCCGAATTCTAGGTAGAAATTATAATTTTTCTCTTTTGACTTTTCCTTCTTTTCTTTCTCGATTCTTCCGATTTCTTTCTTTCTTTGTTGACATTAAATACCTGCAAAATTAGTACAAAATACCAGAAACTCGGTGTACTCGTTAGAATAATTCAGTAGCAAGATTATGAGATAAAATTAAATCAATTACGCTGATCGAGGTGCTAAAAGTAATTAAATTAAAGGGATAAATTAAGAAGAATCTATGCCTAATCAAATCCCCCTAACTTAGAACTTTGCGCGTCCCGAGCAATGTAAAAGAATCCTAGCAAGGCTCAACTCTTGAAAATCATTTTATTGGGATAGAATACCTTTTTCGTGGGCAAGCGATTGCGTTTAGCGTATGCATTAAGCCTTTAAACCCCTATGTCACCCTAATAGGACGAGTTGTGTCTCGTGAGGGTTTGCAGAGAATATGCCCACAAAATTCGACTCAAGGAATAATCAAAATACGCAAAAATTGTATAATTCAAACTTTTCCAGAAAATAGTCATCATCAAGTCATATTTACAAGTCTTAAATCATAGTGCGTGTGTGCGAAGCCAAAAGTTTAACCGCGGATTTCCACCGATTGACCATTATGTTACTTATCCGAAAATTCATTTTGATTCAATTTTTCACGGAATGCTCTCTCAAACGAATCACTCAAAATGTGGCTATTCTCTCAGTATGTGTGATATAACGAGTAAATATAGTGGAACTAAGTTCACGCACACAAGTAGAAAAACGGAAATTTTACAGTGATAGGATCTCATCAACGGATTACGGTTTTAAAAACGGGAACATTGCCTCTTATTCATGCATTCAACCTCTTTTATTATCTTTTTGTATCTTATCTCTCCACACGGTAACCAATTTCGTAATTTGGACTTGATTAGGACTTTTTCGGGTTTTAAGGTATGTTGGGTAAAATGAAAATGGTAGGGAAGGTTGGAATTGGAAAAGTCATTTATGATGTCCATTTGTACTTTTCCCGGGCTCTTGCTCCTTTTTTTCTTCTGTTCTATATTTTCTATTTTTCACTTCTTTTCTTTTCTATTTTTGTTGAGGATTTTTCTATATTTCATTTTCTTGCCCCTTTATATTGTACTTTTCGGGACTTTATTTAATATTCCCTTTTCGTAATTCCAGGCTACTTGGGTTTTTCTGGTTGTCAAACGAAAGGAAAAATTATTCGGCTCAATTTGGGTTACAAAAGGGATAATTTTTTGCTACTTTTTATGGCCAATATTTTTGGGTGACAAACGAGGGCCTACTTCATTGTCCAACATACTAATTGCGTTACCATATGCGTTTCGAGATGAATTTAATTTAGAGATTTCTTTGGCATGTTTTTCAAGGCAATATCACATACGTTTCTCAAAACCGATCACAGTGAAAGACTTGAGATCCTCGACGACTTATTTAGACCGCTGAAAGGAACTTTGAGTTAACAATTAACTCGGATGGATTTATAAATTTCACAAAGATGAAAGGCTCGAATATCACCGGGTTTTTTAATCTCCACACTAATTCGTTAAGTCGTCAATTTTCGCTCAATTTCAATCTTTGGTCAATTTTGGATTTGTGTATGTTGAATTTTACAACTTCAGACTTCAATTAGACTTTTAATGATATTTTTGAAAATTTTGAATTCCAATTTTTATTTATTTTGAACAAAAATATATTTGGATTTTTCATAATTTTATGATTTTTTTGAGATTTTTGGGCATTTTTGAAAATTTGTGAAGTTTTAGAAATACGCACTTGTGACCCCCATAACATAGACTTTTGCATTGTCCTTAAGCAAAAAGGACTAAAATCTAAACAAGACAAAATAAGAAGTGCGATAAATAAAACAAGCAAATGGAGAAAATGAAGATTTTTATGAAACAAGATTGTGGTACAATAACAGGGAAAAACATACAACATGTGGACAAGGGAAATAACTAAAAACTGTCACGAACAACTAAGGCTTCACTGGGGCGGTGGTTGGGAAGAGCTGGGCGCGTCAAGGCCATATGGGTCATAGAAGTAGGATGGTAATGGCTCGTTGGGATCCCCTTGGCGTCAGTATATGTCTGCTTGGAAATAAAACATCATGCTTGTATCGCGATGGTAGTCAGTCAAAACGCTGTTGAATCTCGTCTCAAGGGACGACATACGGTTAGTGAGGTCTCTACCCGCCCATTCAAAATCAGGGTAATCTTCTTCTTCGACTGACTCTTCATCCGCACCTATGTCACCCATCTCCACATCAGCACCTGCTTCTTCTTTGTCATCTTCCTCTTCTCCTTCCTCACTCGAGGGAGCATCGTCTTTGTGTATGGCGCCAAAAACTTGACGCGACTCAGAAACTTCCTCTAATGTGCATTCCCTCTAGGCTCAAGTGCAAGCCTGTCGTGTTAGTAATAAACCTGATAAGTCGGGATCGTATCCACAGGGAAATAAGACAACAGAGTTGTGATGACGTTGGATAGATAAGAAAATTCTAACTCTAAGTTTAAAGGAAAAAGAAAAAGTGATTTGATTTGTGGAATAACTACACTAGATGAAATTGTAATATTATGAAAAAATGCAACTATTCTAAATTACCTAAAATACTGATGAAGAATGATTTGAAACTTTAAACTATATGATGAAGAAAACAGGATGGGAATACAATCCCCCAACCCTAGTGTATTGATGATATAAAACTAATCGTAAATTTGAATGATTAATTAGACCCAAAATTTAGTACTCCCAAGCATTACATATATGAGGTTCAACCCCACACCATACTTAATCAGAGGACGAGTAAATCGGTATTGTAATAGTTACACTCGAATTGCATTCCAAAGCATCCCGGTTACCCGGAAGCAAACGAGATCCAAGGATCTACAATTGTCGTGTTTCTATGCAATACGGTCATAATCAAACCATTAAATTTATAGGATTAATTTTATGCACATACAACTACCACATTAGGTTGGGTTCATGCATCCCGACCCTTAAAAATCTAGGCTATCATGATAAAATTAATGAAAACGATTTTGAAATTGCAGGAAGTCATGATTAAATTAAGGAAAATTTGTATAATGATGTAAATGGGAAATTAAACAGAGTAAATTACTCACTAATCTTACCAAAGCACTTAAAGCATTAACTACAATTACTGGTAATCACAGAAATCTGAACAATCTTCAATCTTGGAATTAAAATAATAAGCTATATCTCCAAACTAGGGTTTTTCTGAAAAGAATGGAAAATTAACTAAATTCTTCGTGCTAAGAATGATAATAAAACGGGGTTAAATACCCTACAAAACTTCAAGAGTTTTAGCTGCACTAGGACTCTCCATTAGAGGAAGTTTAAAAAATTAAATTTTGACAGTCGGACCGGTTCGGTTCTCCTGCGGTTCGATCTGGCTGGAATACGAATCGGTTCTTTTATTTCTTGGGCGGATCGATTTGGTGAGGATCGGTTCATTTGTTTTCTTTCATCTTCGGTCCGTCTTTGGTCCGGGGTTCTATGGAAATTGGCATAGCGGATCGGTCCCGACCGGATCGGTCTGAGCTTCCTTTTACTTTTTCTTCAAACTTTGACTACTCATAACTTTTGTACTGGGACTCCGATTGAGATGCCGTTTCTTCCTACGTGCTCATGAACTTGATGTATTCAATTTATCTTTAGATTCCTCTTCCGAATTCCGGGTAGAAATTATAATTTTTCCCTTTTGACTTTTCCTTCTTTTCTTTCTCGATTCTTCCGATTTCTTTCTTTCTTTGTTGACATTAAATACCTTCAAAATTAGTACGAAATACTAGAAACTCGGTGTACTCATTAGAATACGTCACTATCAAGATTATGAGATAAAATCAAATCGATTACGCTAATCAAGGTGCTAAAATTAATTAAATTAAAGGGATAAATTAGGAAGAATTTATGCCTAATCACCGGTTCCCGAGTTTGTGTTGGATCTTTATGGCCCTCGACCCAACCCACTTAGAAGAGCTCATCCTTGACATTTTGAGAAAGGTGTAACCAAGATTGTGTATGCTTGTTCTCATTTCAAATAAAGATCACCTTAGATAGTATTGTTTTAAGATAGGGAGAGTGTTTTATAGGTATGTTCCCCGGTTTGTACCTACACGAGTTTTCGCATGCACTCCCACACATGTTACTCTGCATGCTCCCGCACATCACTTGAAATATTTTGAGAATTTTCGAGAGCAAGCATAGTTTTTAGTCAAGACTTCACAGAATTTTATGGAGGTATATCACAGGATGTCATCTCCTTTAGAGAACTCATATGGGCCTAATGATTGAGGTTGAGACTTGTTTTCTAGCATAGGGTGATTTGCACGTTCATATTTTATATCCCTATTGCTAATGTGTACTATCATTGTACTTATATTATTCATTTTGATATATTTTTTGAAAACTCCAAAAAAAGTTTTGTTTTTCTGAAAAGTTTTGAAAAATATAAAAAGATTTTCGATTTCTTTTTAGAAAAAGTGAAAAAAAGGCAAAAAAGGTTTTATTTTGATAATTTTTTTTTAGAAAGACATAAAGTTTTTGTAATTTTTTTACACCTTATATGAATGAACATTAAAGATATACGAGTCACCCATTTATTCCATATTCACTTGTCTATTTTGTAGTGTTTTGAGATGTGACATCATTTCATATATGTGCTTAATAATGTGTGGACTAATTAAGTTGGGATTTAATGATAATTTTTTACATGTTTGACTCCTTGTCTTTTTTAATACACACGAACACCAACTTATATGAGTATTGTACTTACCTGTTACATATCGACCATAGTGTTTTCATCTCAATTTTTCTTTAAGACGATCCAAGTGTAAAAAATGAGATAATAAAAAATTGTGCATGTAAGAACCATTGGACGGATTTAAATCATTTTTCTGGTAAAATTGTTATATATTAAGCAATGTAAAGGGGATATGAAAGATAAAGTCTTTTCTTTAAAGGACACCATTTTCAAAGACAAGTGCCTAAAATGATTAAAGGCACATGAAAACAAAAGTTCCAGGCCAATTTTGTTTGAACATTGATGTTTTGCTACAAATGAGTATTACTTTCTTAAAAATAATTGAGAGTATAATTTCTATATGTGAAATTTTGAGGGAGTTAAGTCAGAGATCAATAGGTTTTTACTAACTATAAAAATCTTGAAAAAAACATTACATAGTTTTGGGCATCATTGGTGTGAAAATCACTTCCGATCTTGATTTATTGATTAGGTTAAGTCAATTTCACATGAGTTCACTATTTTTACGCTTAATGTAGACTTTGAGATCTTTCGTTAGTGGTGTCTCAATCATTCGTGCACATGTGATATGTTTGTCTAAGTTGATTAACCTATACAATATGTTCACACCTTTACATTTTGTTTCCATGATTCGTTATTTTTGTCTTTCTCCATGATGTGTTGTATTTGTAAAAATTTAATACTTTAAAAATAGTTTGTGGAGCCTTTGAGATTATCATTGCATGTTCATCATTTATATATTTTTATGATGATATATACTACTTATATATGATGTTCTCTATATGTCATGTTTATATTCTACTCCTTTGTCCATTTTGAACAAAAAGGGGAAGAATAAATCAAAGGCGAGTCTAATTTTTTTAGATTTACATGCTTTTATTTGTTATTTCAAAATCTATTGATCACGCGTATTTATCTTTGTTTTTTGTGTGTAGGTTCCCCTTGGGCGTTGTTTAGAAAATCAAGAAGATCAAGAAGATCAAGAAGATCAAGAAGATCAAGAAGGACAACTGGAGATCGAAGCCAAAGTTTATTTATTAATGCTATTACATTTCTAGGGTTTAGGATGGGTATTAGAATATTTGGAATTTTTTGTAATTTGGGTTTCGATTAAGTTTTGTACTGGAATAGCCAAAGGGGGAGATTTGTAAGGACAAATAGTTTAGCTTGCTATGAGTATTTCTTTTATTTTCCACTATAGTACATTTGGCGTAGACATGATGAATCGAATCTCTAACATCTCCAAAGTTAAAGACTTCTTCACGCTACAAAGGAATAAATCAAATAGGATTTTAAATTATATTTGGGATATTTTTTATAAAAGTTTTTATTTAAATCGAGGCAAAATGTTTCAGAATTAAAAATTAATTTTTTATTGACCTCATTCAAATGAGATATCAATCTCGTTCGAACGAAATGGACATTTTGTTTGAAGGCTTGTCTGATATTTTCTTCGAATGAACATCCAATGAGGGTGTTCTTCTTTAATTCATTTGAAACTCGTTAGAATCTTTTTCTATAGAGATTAGAGTCCCGTTGGAATGAACCTATTTTCGTTCAAACGAGATGACATTCTCTTTCGAATGACTTCTATTTTCGCTTTCAATGAATTTTTCTGCCTAAAAATTTGTGTACGAGCTATAAATACTTTTTTCGTAAAGATTTTATTATAGACTTTTGATAAAATGAAAACTACATATTTGTTGTAAAGTCCTCCTTCTTTTTATAGGTCAAAACACCTTTTGATCTCACAAAACAACCTCCCCAATATACTTATGAATCCTTTTGAAACCCTAAATAATTTCATACCTGATATATACTTGTGGAGAGAGATCTCTATTGTTGACTTTGTGACCCGTGGGATCACCGCCGAAAAGAAGGTCGAAGAAAGGCTAATCGATGGATACTAAGGGCGGACTGCCACATGTGGATTACTCTGGATCCAAGTAGTTTTCATTAGAGAGTTTTGTAAGCTAACTCTCTTATAAAACTATCTGAAGTGCAGAATTAAAGGTTTTACCCTGAAAAAGGATTTTTCTTCATATTTGTTTATGATTGTATGTATGTGTTGTTTATTTTCTGTGTTTAGAACGATCATCACATGCAAACCTAAATTAATCAAAGATTAAAATTTGGTAAAAAATTAGATTTGTGTTTGGAGACATTTAATTATATAAGTCAACCCATTAAGATCGTGCGCACTCTCAATTATGAGTTTAACTTCCTTTGTCACGTAATGATAGTATTTATAGCGACATTAAAAAAGTTGAACCATTTAAGACCATATTCAATTAAAATTTTATCTTTCATCGCTGGGTTAGGTTTATTCATGTTTGATGTTTATAATTAATTGAAAATGTTAGGTTTAGTTATGATTCGAACCAATTTTCTTAATACATGTTGTTGGCCTATGGTGGGGAAATGATCATAATTTTATTTTTGTCATTTAATTTAGTTTACTTATTGCCTAGTTTTAACTATGTTCTCACATCGTCGTCATCATTTATTTCTTCCCTTTTCTAAGTAATAAATCAATATAATCCTAAATTGCGTTCCTTATGGATTTCGATACCCCAACTCGTTGTTATACTTATGAAACAAGTGAAGTTAAAGTTTAGGTTTTTTTAATGAGGCAGTAAACCAAAAAACAACAATGTCTTTACACGAGCACAAGGTTTACGATCGATTAAAATGGAACTGTTGTTGGGGAACATTGTAAAATTTTAGCGATTTTTCACTTTGTACATATTTTGTATATTCCTTTTTATTTTAGCTTGCCTTTTGACTTGTACTAAATTGTTAAAGAAGCTAGAAATTTAGGTGCACTCCACGTGTTTAAATTTCTCAAATTTTTTTCTTAAATAACATCTCAATCTAACTACTTTAATAGCTTTAATTGTTATTATAATGGTTGCGGGGAATTTTTTAACTATGATCAAACTCCTCAAGGATATGTTATGTTTTCTTATTAGTTTGATCAGGAGTTTGCAAAAAAGTAGTTAAATGAATAAATCGTAAGTCATAAATCCTGATTAATTAAAATAAATGCCCAACTCGATGAGATCATATCATGTTCAAAAATCTTGCTTGAGGTTGAATCTTGCTTTTCACCTCAACTGTTTTTTGAAGAAGAAATCATTGAGAGTTATCTAAGAGCTTTCGAATTTTAACATCTTATTAATATTTCAAATTCTATTGAGGTTGAGTATCCTTAATTTCCTTGGTTTTCCACCATTGTCCAACCATTGTAACTGTAAAAAGAATTGAATGAAAATCTTGAGGACTTTAACCTGATTTTTGAACGGAAGTTCTTTTTTAAGATTTGATTTATGTTAGAATATTCACTTTCACTTGAAACACTTTCCATTCTAATTAAAAAACCTTTGGGAGGTAATTATGATTTTTGGGGATCGATTTGGTCTTATCCGCTGCTAAATCCAAACCCACCATCATTGTCCAAAATATTTTAATCGACGATGGTTCCTTTTTTCCTCTTTATACATGATTTCCATTGGAAAATGCAACACATTTTTTTCCTGAGAGGAATGCATTTAAATGAGGGACCACTTTTAATTCTTAAAAATCAAATTGTTGTATGGGTGGACCCGAAAAAATTTCAACTTCTTGTGTACAGTTAGTTAGAACGTAAAATTGTTATTTGTACATATTTTTTAGTTTGATTTTTTCTATTTAACAATTGTCTAGTGTAAATAGTTAATTTTTTGTACTTCTTTTTGTTATGCTTGGTTTTAACATGTTTAGTATAATTAATGGACTTGTACTTTACAATGATCGCTTATATTGGGTGATATCATTATGTCCCTCTCTTTAACTTGTTCCTTATTCACATTGAGGACAATACAAAGTTTAAGTTTGGGGGTGTGGGTTATTCTTTCCATTCATTGGTAGTTTCTTTGATTTTATTACATGTTCTTCCCAAGAATACTTTTGTTGTAAAAAATTGAAAATTAAAAAAAAAAAAAAACTCTTTTTTTCTCCTTTGTTGGGCATTTTCCCCTTATGTTAAATGATCATTTTAATTATTGCCCGATCCAATAGATAGTTCTCTGATGCATGTTCTCGATTTTATAAGTTATTATACATTTGTCCTCGAATCATTTATATTATGAAAAACTTCATGAATTGAACTTTGAACCAATGAGCACACTCACTTTTCTTCTTTAAGTGATTCGGTTTAAGGTTTTTATAACCCACTGATCTTTTGTTGCATTGTATATAGTTACACTAGTTGAACATTTCCCTTTTCCTCATTTGTGAGTGTTTATACTTTACTATTTCCTTCTTGAAAATGTTAAAGTCTTTGGCAATATCACTCTCTTTCTTTTATCATTCATTAATTGAGTTCATTTTGAAATATTTTACTTAAGTATGACTTTCAACGTTGTTTTGACTCGAGAATCGCATAAACGTTAGAAAAGGATCATATGGACTATTTCTTATTGTAACACCCCGCCTAATTAAATACCCGGTGATCATATGCCCTCTTGCTTCCATTGGATAGCAGTCACGACATCAGAACCTCCCTGAAACTCCGGTGGATGCGCCTTCTGGAAAGCATCTCTAACACGTTCCCAAGCAGTAGGAAACACTTGCCCTGGCGCGGGTGGAACAACTGGAGCCTGAGATGGATCTGTTTGAACAATAGCTAAAGATGCATTGACTGCCTCTGCAACAATGGCAGCAACTTCTGTAGCATTCATAGTACCCTGAGCTGGAGCGGGTTGAGGTGCACGTCGAGGAGGCATCTGAAACGAGAGAGAATTTACTTGCAGTATTTTGATATCACAGAATGTATGAAGAGAATATAAATGTAATCAAGGATACAACAGTCCAAATAATAGGGCTCTACATCAAAGGACACTTAGCTTAAAGCATTGTAAACCGTTCAGATCCTAAAAGACTCTTGAACCTGATGTTCTGATACCACTTGTAACACCCCGCCTAATTAAATACCGGGTGATCAGTCCTATACCCAATTAAAGCAGAATTTACAATTGGTTCATTCTTAGCATCACTGTTGAAAAACATTAATCACCTAATACCCAATTAAGTAGGTGTTAAACTTTTCAAAATTTTAATTTAATAAAAGTTCATTTTTATCATTACGAACAATTTTCATAATAATCCAACCCACCACAATAAATGAATAAGCATCACAATGAAAATTAAAGGCAACCTGAATAAAACTTTCCAGTAATATATCTCATACATAAATCCCAATAATAGCAAATGTTTCATAATGACATGAGTATAAAATCTCGACTCAAATAGAGGAAAATAACTAAATCCAACGAGGCGACATGCCCTAACTGAAAAGTCGACAAGAGAGTATGAATCAAAATAGGAAGGCGTCGAGACAAAACTCCACATCTCCATAGCTTAACAATCATCATAGTCCTCTAAGGCTGGTGTCCCTGTGGCTGGACACCTGATATAGGAGATACAATAGAGAGTGAAGAAAATATGAAAGAAAACGAGTCAGAAGCCGATAGTTAAAATAGTTTTGAAAACAACAAGTGAATAAATGCTAAATTAAGCAATTATTATATACATGTTAGATTATCGGACTCTCTTGAAATCCTCACCTCTCATCTAGAGTGCACGCCTAACGCACCTCTACCATCTTACTTATAATTCCCATGCTAACTGGCCCATCCCTTTGAATCCACTATTCATAGCCTGATTAATTATCACTTATATCTTTCTCGTAATATGGATATGCATTTAGATTTAACATGGATAACCTCTTTATTTAATTAATTTAATTAAGTATTTTCATATTAATAAATTTCCAAATTTCATTATCTTGTACTTCTACTTTATTCACATAGAAGATATTAACACAAGTAAATAAATTTATTTTCTTACTATAAGTATACATAATGCGGCACCCCGAGGCGCAACTGTGGTGCATGCATTACTCTGCTATCATGTCCCAGTACATCACGTCACTGTATAAGGGACTAAAGGTTCCGTAAAAATTCCTCGAACCACAAATATCAAACACAAACATTGGAGGCGAACATAGTCCTAAGTCTTTGGGCTACGCACCCAAATGACCGGCAAAAACCATATAAATACTATGGTGCTTAATCCTTAAGTTCTATGTTCTCGAGTGATGAATCAAAATCTCGTAGATTTATCTAGATATGACTGACCTCACGCGTAAACCTCCCGTCGATAGCAAGTAAGCTAGGTATGTCATACACATAAATTATCAAACAAATAAGCATTATCAACTACTTATTTAAAATTAGGTATTTATTTTACCTATAACATATTAGGAAAATTATCCTATCCCAAGTACCCGTCGTATTACTCGAATACTACCCGTACTTGTAATCCTGATTAACATCATATTT
Organism: Sambucus nigra; assembly: GCA_949130495.1. Lineage (NCBI taxonomy): Eukaryota > Viridiplantae > Streptophyta > Magnoliopsida > Dipsacales > Adoxaceae > Sambucus > Sambucus nigra. Next base: position 54,713,490 of record OX422214.1, read on the forward strand.
TTATCATGTAGTGATTTCTTCCAAAATCTTTTATTAGACCCAAGTACCCATATATATATTCTCAATATTTCCCATACTTGGTATAACGGTTATTCTTCCCTAAATCATATACTAATTATGTAGTTCTCTGACATAATTTTAATCCTCACTATTTTATAATTTTCCAACATTAATCCCAAGTTCCTCTCTATATTTATGTATCAAAATTATTCAGAAATTCATTCTAGGCTAAATTACGATTCTACAAACTGTACTAGGCTTTGGGTTTCTAGAAATCTCGTTTGAAGACCAGAGCTCGTTAGAACGAGATTGGCTCTCGTTCGAACGAAGTCAAGTCTCGTTCGAACGAAGTCAAGTCTCGTTCGAATGACATCAACGTTTTTCCTGTTCGTCTACAATTCAAGTTTCTTCATGTTACATCAACTTCTAAAACCCAAACTGCACTGGTTTCCATCCTAATAGAATTCAGAATTTTGAATTTTAGTTCCAACATTTCTGCAACATTTTCGTAGGTAATATCTTCATAAATACATCTAATCTACATAATTATGTGGGATTATCATCTTATCCATTAAAATCTCAAAATTTTCAAAATCTAAATTCCTTCATTTTTATCCAACATAAAAGATCAGAATTTAGTATTATTATCACATATCTAAATCATCAATTTCATATTCACGTGGGTAGGATTTATTCCACATGCAATTCCTAACACCAATTTTTAATTTCCTCAAGAATACATATTTTCCTTTTCATGAAAACCTATTATTTCCATCAAGATTAAAACCTCTACATGTTGTATACTCAATCACATGAATTTGTCTAATCTTTACATTGATTTATCAATCATTTTTCCAACCCAATTTGAAATCTCATAAATTTAAAAAGGAAAGTCTATTCTAACATGTATATACTAATCACCAAAGTAAATCAAGAATCACTTGCCTTTGTGTAGGGTTGAACCTTTGGTGATGGTATGGTTAGAACTTCCTCTTTGCTTTTTCGGCGACTTTTTCGACAACTATGGTGGTGGTGAAAGTGGAGAGATGGTGGTTGTCCCCTTGGTTTGCCCTAGGAGCCTCCTCATTCCCAAGCTTTTCCTCTCCTCAAGTCACCCTTTCACTTTCTCTCTAGAACTCTACTATTTTCTCCCAAAAGTTCTCACTTGATTTTTGGGTGAAATGAATCTCACATAAGGTCTAATATTATTTAAATAAAAAGTTTGAAAGGTAAGCTAAAGGACAAAAACTAAGTTACTATTCACCTTCCATGCAAAATGACTAAAATGCCCCTTCGGAGTGTCCTTTCATCTCCTAATCTACCCGAGACTCAAATTCAACCTCCGAATAGACTTTTTAGACTATTTCCACCCTTTCGGACGCAACAGAGCAATCGAAATGACCATAAGGTTGATATAAAGTAATATTTCTTTTTATATATGCAAATTAGTCCTGACATGTCCTATACCGTGTCCCGACTTAATTTCCATTATTTCCGTATTAGTAAATCATGGAAATATAAATAACATCATATTCATATATTACTTATATATCACCAACTAATATTTAGAATTATATATTACTATAATCCCTAGTCCCAATTAATTATTAATTAATCCCATTAACTTTTAATTTATCTAGTTTAAAAGTTATTAAACATTACGGGGTATTACATACTTCCCCCCTAATAACGGAATTTCCTCTCGAAATTCAAAAAATAAAAGAATACCTGATAATAATAACTTCGAGTATTTATTGCGCATCTCATACTCGCGCTACCAAGTAGATTCCTCCATGTTATGGTGCGGCCAGTGAACACGCACCAACGAAACTACTTTCGATTTCAACCATCTCTCACTAAGGTCCAAGATCCCTATCAATCGCTTCTTGTAAGAACTATCTGGATGCAAGTCAATCTCCTCTAAAGAAATATGAGTGTTATCCAAATCATCCCGGAGATATAGCCTCAGCAAAGAAATATGGAACACATCATGTATCCTATGTAAGTGCTCCGACAACCCTAATCTGTAAGAAACTGGTCAAACTCTCTCAATGATAGGAAATGGTCCTACATACCTGGGTGGAAATTTCCTTTTCTTTCCAAATCTCATCATCCCCTTCATGGGAGATACTCGTAATAACACCCGGTCCCCCACATTGAATTCACGAAAGAATCGCTTCGCATCGACGTAGCTTTTCTGCCTATCCTAGGCTACCAGAATACGACTATGAATCATCTCAACTCTGGCGGACGTATCCTAAATTACCTCTGGCCCTAGTAGCTTGTTGTCCCCCACCTCGAGCCAACATGAAGGAGAACGACAAGGTCTACCATAAAGTGCCTCAAATGGAGCCATATTGATGGTGAACTGATAAGAGTTATTATATGCAAACCCAACTAGCGGAAAGTACTTCTCCCAACCTACCCCAAAGTTCAGGATACACATACATAGCATGTCTTATAACATCGAATTTGTACATTCTGTCTGCCCATCCGTCTGTGGGTTATACGCCGTACTTAATCGCAACTCGGTACCCATAGCCTCCTAAAAGCTCTCCCAGAAGCATGACACAAAAGTCTTGTCTCTATTAGACACAATATTTAAGGGTACCCCATTCAGTTTCACTATCTCGATAATAAATAATTGGACATATTGTCTTGTAGTATAATCAGTCCGAATGGGCAAAATGTGAGATACCTTAGTCAACCAATCCACAATCACCCATATGGAATCGTGACCCCTCTGAAAAGTATGTAACCCTATGATGAAGTCCATAGAGATGCTCTCCCATTTCCACATTGGTGCCTCTAATGGCTGAAGAAATCCAGTAGGTTTCTGATGATCCACTCTCACTAACTGACAAGTGGTGCACTTAGATACAAACTCATCGATGTCTTTTTTCGTCCTTCTCCACTAATACTGTCGTCGCATATATTGGTAAATCTTATACCCACCTAGATGTATCTTAAATTTGGATTCGTACGACTCTGTCATCACAGAATGCCTCAAATCCACACACCTTGGAACAATCAACCTACCGTTGAAACGCAAGCCCCCATTTAAACTCACGGAGTAAGACTCGACTCCTCCAGCTAAGATCTGTCGAATTTTCTCCTAACAAAAAGGATCTGCTGCCCGAGCCTGAACCACCCTCGTCACAATCTGAGGTGTAAGAGTCATAGCTGACATAAATACTCGAGCAACTGCATCCTGATGCCCCAATTCCTTTTATTTTTCCTTCCACACCGCGGCTAACTCACCTACCAGCTTTTGGCTCAATGCGTCTGCTACCACGTTAGCCTTCTTCGGGTGGTATTGTATCTCAAACTGATTATCTTTCACGAACTCAAGCCACCTGCGCTAGAGCTAGTTCAACTCCCGCTACGTGAATAAATACTGCAGTGACTTATGATCTGTGAATAGGCGAAACTTCTCCTCTAGTAAATAGTGTCTCCATATCCAAAGAGCAAACACGACTGCTATAAGCTCCAAGTTGTGAGTGGGGTAATTATTCTCATGAGGCTTAAGATTTCTTAAGGCATAATCTATGGACTTCTCTTCCTGTTGTAGAACTCCACCAAGCCCCTGTAAGGATGCATCAGTGTAAACAAAGTACTCCACTCCTGGCTTAGGCAGTGCTAATACTGGTGCTGAAGTCAACTTATCTTTCAGCTCGTCGAATGCTAACTGACATGCATCGATCCTGACAAATGGTACGCCTTTATGGGTTAAATTTGTCAACGGACCCACAATCTTTGAGAAACCCCGAATTAAATGTCTATAATAATCGGCCAATCCTAAAAAACTGCGCACTTCTGTTGGTGTCGTGGGCTGACCCCATTCCCTAACCGCTGATACCTTTCTAGGATCCACCGATATCCCCATCTTTGACACAACATGCCCCAGAAACTGAACTTCCCAAAGCCATAACCCACAAATCTCATATTTTGCATACAACTGATGCTCATGTAGGGTCTGTAGGACCTGTCGTAAATTCCTGGTATGCTCCTCCTCAATCTGAGAATAAATCAGAATGTCATTATTGAAAATGATGACAAACTGGTCTAAGAACTCTCTGAACACCCTATTCATCAAGTCCATGAATAATGTCGGTGCATTAGTCAACCCAAACAGCATGACCCGAAACTCGTACGATCCGTATCTGGTTAAAAAGGTAGTCTTTGAAATGTCCTGCTCTCGGATACGCAGTTGATGATAATCGGATCTCAAATCTATCTTTGAGAAGTAGGTTGCTCCTCTAAGCTGATCAAACAAGTCATCGATTCTTGGCAACGGATACTTGTTCTGTATCGTGACTTTATTAAGCTCCTGATAATCTATGCACAGCCTTAAAGAATCGTCTTGCTTCTTTATAAATAACATCGGGGCACCCCAAGGTGATGTACTCTTGTGGATGAACCCCTACCCCAAGAGCTATTCTATTTGGTCCCTGATCTCCCTCATCTCTACTGGAGCCATACGGTAAGGTGCGTGAGCAATAGGCCGAGTGCTCAGTGCCAAATCAATCACAAACTCAATCTCCCTGCTGGGGGTAATCCCAGTATCTCCTGGAATACATCAATAAACTCATAAACTACCGGTATCTAATCAAGGGATAACACAACTCCCATAGAGGTATCCTCCTCTATATAGTATAAATGCGTAGACGGTCCTACCTCAGAACGAGGCATCGCCACTAGGAACATCTCATGTCCCAAAATAGCAAAAATAATACACTGGCTATAACAGTCAATCATGGATCTATATGTTGACAATAATCACATCATATTCTGACATGTCCAAAACAAGTCAATCTTCCGGTAAAATCAGACTCCCAATCTCTATACTCACATGACGACATATGAAGAAAATCGAGTCTACATAAGTAACGGTGCAATCCGCTATATCTAATAACCTTGCATCCCATGAAAATCTAGTGTCTACAAATGAATGTGAGTCCTATGTGTTAAACAAAATGTGCCCCATAGCCCCATAGATAGAAAACATACCCTCAATCGTGGGCGATGACTGCTGAAATGCTACCTAATGGATGTTATACATACACCCAAACTGTTTCTGCTGTCCTGGAGCTGCTGGAATAGGAGGTAATGCTGGCACTTGTGCTGGTGCTGGGAGGGAGCGTGGTGGAAACACTGGTCTATGTGGCTCCTGTCGTGATCTCTAATGAGGAATCTTTCCTATATTCGGACAATCAAGTCTCTTATGGTCAGGCTTGCCACACACAAAACACCTGCCAATAAATTTTCCCCCGTTCTGCCCTCGCTGTCCTTGGCCCTGATGGCCGTTACCACCTCTCCCTTGGCCCTGCTGGCCCCGCTGGCCCTGCCTGTTACCTCCTTTCCCAAACTAAAATCCTCCGAATTATAAACATTTAGCATAGTCCCCTGGCTGGGAACCCTGCTCATCCTGTTGCTGCTGACTTTGACCTGACTGTGTCCTACTAAAATTGCCTCCGTTAGTCTTACCGTGATGGCTCGACTCCATTCCCCTCTTAACACCCTGAGCATGTAAGCAGTTATCCTAAAAATGAAGCATCGCAGCATTAAAAACATCTGCATAAGTATCTAAGGAAAGATTGCCTAATAAGTGCTAGAGAATCTTATAGTTCAGGCCATCAGTGAACATTTGAATCCTTGTTTCTTCAGTGTGTACCTCTGTTGGCACCAAGCTAGTCAGCCGAGTAAATTCCTCCTCATATTCTGCCACGGTCTTTCTCTCCTATTTTAAGCCAAGTAATTTTTGCCTCATCTTTATCTGGACGGCAGAAAGGAAGTATTTGCGCGACCGCACCCAAAAGTCCTGAATAGTCATAGTATCTCTCTCTTTGGAGTGGTAATAGAATCCCACCATTGTAGAGCTGCCCCAACTAGCTTAAATGTATGTAGTATCTAACGCTGAACCTCTAAGCATTCAAACATTCTCAACTGCCTTTGGATATCTTTCTTCCTTTGGCTAGCAGTCACGGCATCAGAACCTCCCTGAAACTCCGGTGGATGTGCCTTCTGGAAGGCATCCCTAACACGTTCCCAAGAAGTATGAAACACTTTCTCTGGCGCGGGTCGCACAGCTGGAGCCTAAGATGAAGCTGGTTGAACAATAGCTAAAGCTTCATTGACTGCCTCTGCAATGATGGAAGCAACTTCTGCAGCATTCATAGTACCCTGAGTTAGGGCGGGTTGAGGTGAACGTCGAGGAGGCATCTAAAACGAGAGAGAATTTACCATCAGTATTTTGATATCATAGAATAGCTGAAAAGCGTATAAATGTAATCAAGGATACAACAGTCCTAATAATAGGTCTCTACATCAAAGGACGCTTACCTGAAAGCATTATAAATCGTTAAGATCCTAAAAGACTCTACAACCTGATGCTCTGATATCACATGTAACACCCCGCCTAATTAAATGTCGGGTGATCAGTCCTATACCCAATTAAAACAGAATTTACAGTTGGTACATTCTTAGCATCACTTTCAAAAAACATTAATCACTTAATACCCAATTAAGCAGGTGTTAAACTATTCAAAATTTTAATTTAATAAAAAATCATTTTTATCATTACCAACAATTTTCATAATAATCCAATCCACCACAATTAATGAATAAGCATCACAATGGAAATTAAATGCAACTGGAATAAAACTTTCGAGTAAAATATATACATAACTCCCAATGGTAACAAATGTATCAAAACGATAAGAGTATAAAATCCCGACTCAGATAGAGGAAAATAACTAAATCCAACGTGGTGACATGCCCTAACTGAAAAGTCGACTACAGAGTATGAATCAAAATAGGAAGGCATTTAGACAAAAATCTATAACTCCATAACTCAACAATCATCATAGTCCTCTAATGCTGGCGTCCCTGTGGATGGACACCTGATATAGGAGATACAATTGAGAGAGAAGAAAATCTGCAAGAAAACGGGTCAGAGGCCGATAGTGAAAATAATTTTGAAAACAACAAGTGAAAAAATGCTAAATTTAGCAATTATTATATACATGTTAGATTATCGGACTCTCTCTTGAAATCCTCACCTCTCATCTAGAGTGCACTCCTAACGTACCTCTACCATCCTACTTACAATTCCCATGCTAAGTAGTCCATCCCTTTGAATCAACTATTCATAGCCTGATTAATTCTCACTTATTTTTCTCATAATATGTATATCTATTTAGATTTAACATGAATGACCTCTTTATTTACTTAATTTAATTAAGTATTTTCATACTTAATACATTTCGAAATTTCATTATCTTGTACTTATACTTTATTCACATAGAAGATATTAACACAAGTATAAAAAATTATTTTCTTACTATAAATATACATAATACGGTACCCCGAGCACAACTGTGGTGCATGAATTACTCTGCTATCATGTCCCAGTATATCACGTCATTGTATAGGGGACTATAGGTTCGGTAAAAATTCCTCGAACCACAGATATATAACACAAACATTGAAGGCGAACATAATCCTAAGCCTTTAGGCTACGCACCCAAATGACCGACAACACCAGTATAAATACTATGGTGCTTAGTCCCTAAGTTATATGTTCTCGAGTGAGAAATCAAAATCCCATAGATTTATCAGGATATGACTTCCCTCATGCGTAAACCTCTCGTCGACAGTAAGTTAGCTAGGTATGTCATACACATAAATTATCAAACAAATAATCATTATCATCTACTTATTTAAAATTAGGTATTTATTTTACCTATAACATATTAGGAAATTTATCCCATCCCAAGTACCCATCGTATTACTCGAATACTACCCGTACTTGTAATCCTGATTATCATCGTATTTTTATCATGAAGTGATTTCTCCTAAAATCTTTTATTGAACCCAAGTACCCATGTATATATTCTCAATATTTCCCATACTTGGTATAACGATTATTCTTTCTTAAATCGTATACTTATTATGTAATTCTCTATAATAATTTTAATTCTCACTATTTTATAATTTTCCAACATTAATCCCAAGTTCCTCACTATATTTATGTATTAAAATTATTCACAAATTCATTCTGGGCCAAATTATGATTCTACAAACTGTTCTGGGCTAAACTAGACATTTTTGGGTTTTTAGAAATCTCATTTGAAGACCAGAGCTCGTTAGTACAAGATGGTATCTCGTTAGAAGGAGATTGACTCTCGTTCTCGTACGAATGACTTCAAGGTTTTTCCTATTCGTCTACCGTTCCAGTTTCTGCATTTTACATCAACTTCTAAAACCCAAACTGCACTGGTTTCCATCCTAATAGAATTCAGAATTTCAAATTTTAATTCCAACATTTATAAAACATTTTCATGTGTAATATCTTCATAGAAACATCTAATCTACATAATTATATGGGGTTATCATCCTACCCATTAAAATCTCAAAATTTTTAAAATCTAAACTCCTCCATTTTTTATCCAACATAAAAGATCAGAATTTAGTATTATTATCACATATCTAAATCATAAATTTCATAGTCACGTGGGTAGAATTTATTCTACATGCAATTCCTAACACCAATTTTTAATATCCTCAAGAACATATATTTTCCTATTCATGAAAACCTATTATTTCCATCAAGGTTAAAACCTCTACATGTTGCATACTCAATCACATGAATCTTTACATTGATTTATCAATCATTTTTCCAACCCAATTTGAAATCTCATAAATTTCAAAAGGAAAGCCTATTTTAACATGGTTATACTACTCACGAAAGTAAAGCAAGAATCACTTGCCTTTGTGTAGGGTTGGACCTTTGGTGATGATATGGTTAGAACTTCCTCTTTGCTTTTTTGGCAACTATGGTGGTGGTGCAAGGTGGAGAGATGGTGGTTGTCCCCTTGGTTTGCCCTAGGAGCCTCCTCCTTTCCCAAGCTTTTCCTCTCCTCAAGTCACACTTTCACTTTCTCTCTAAAACTCTACTGTTTTCTCTCAAAAGTTCTCACTTGATTTTTGGGTGAAATGAATCTTACGTAAGGTCTAATCTTATTTAAATAAAAAGTCTTAAAGGTAAGCTAAAGGACAAAAAATAAGTTACTATTCACCTTCCATGCAAAATGACTAAAACACCCCTTCGGAGTGTCTTTTCATTTCTTAATCGACCCGATACCTAAATTCAACACCCGAATAGACTTTTCTGACTATTTTGACCCTTCCAGATGCAACAACGCAATCAAAATGACCATAAGGGTGATATAAAATAGTGTTTCTTTTTATATATTCAAATTAGTCTCGACACGTCCCATACCGCGTCCCGACTTAATTTCCATTATTTTCGTATTAGTTAATCATGACAATATAAATAACATCATATTCATATATTACTTATATATCACCATGTAATATTCATAATTACATATTACTATAATACCTAGTAATACTAAATCCGGATTAACCCCAATTAATTATTAATTAATTTCAATTAATCCCATTAACTTTTAATTTATCTTGTTTAAAAGTTATTAAAAATTATGGGGTATTACACTTATTATATCCATATTGACCTTGACCTTATCCTAAACATTTTACTATTCAACTACTTTGAGCCTAAATATAACCTTTAGTTTCATAACCCAAAATCCCATTACTAACTCCACATTAGAGTTTTGTACCATAAATACACCTTCCATACCTTTATTTGGAAACATACTTTGGAGTTAATGTTGTTATTGTTTCATGGTTATAATTAATCATATGAGTTGGATATTAATCTCAAGAAAAAAAAAGAAGTAAAATAATTAAAGAAATAAAAGAAAAGAAAAAAAATAAAGGGATTGAAAAAAGTGAGAATCTCGGTTCTATGTTTAGAGAATAATAATGAAAGTTACAATGTAGTGTCATATCCATTGCTTTGTATGGAAATTATAATCCAATTTAAAAAAATTCCAAGTTTTTCCACTCTCCCGAGTATTCTCCCAAACCTTTGAATCCAACAATATCCCCTTTACTTCATAACCTTAACTCCGAACCTAAATTATAATCTTTAAAACTCCTATGTGATCCTAGGGTGAGTGTGATTCAATAGTTATAATAATTGCGATAATATGTGAAAGTATGTTTTGCCTCCTTTAACGAGCGGTATCCTTTCATTGAGATTACATTTCTTATTTTATATATTGTGTTCTTCATTAATGACATGTGTGCGACCTTTCTACGTTTACTCTTTATTCCTGCATGCCCCATGTGTGTTACACCCCATTAAAAGTGTTTTCATTTGTTCAGTGTAATCACCTGGCGTGTTTGTCATTCACGCTTTAATGTTTGCTCAGATTATAAAAGTTTTTCCAAATCATAATTTTCTCTTGTGCTCGTTCTTCCTCCCACATTTAAGGTTTCAACTGTGATGAAGTTATTCTAATGTTAATAATTACGAACTTTTTGGTGAATTCATATTTTCTTTGTTAATAACTTGATTTGAATCCTTTTTGTTTTTGTTGATATTATATTATTTATTGTTTGGGAACACTTTTGAGGAGACTTGATGTTTATGGGGTTCATCCCTAAAAACCCTCACGAGACAACACTTGTCATCTAAGATAGTCCAGGGGTTTAATGACTTATTGCATATGTTAAATGCAATCGTGTTCCCCACAAAAGTAGTTTTTTTATTATTTGCATATATTTCTGGTTTTGTTGGTATATTTCGTATGCTCATTTTTATTCGGCATTAGGAGGTGCGATTTGTCACGAATATTGCATTTAATATCGTTTATCCTTGCATATTTTAGCTTCCTGTGTCCGTTAATTCCTATATTTAATCTCTTATATTGGATAACCTATTTAATTCATGTTTATATGTTTTAAAGATTTATTTGAGGTTTAATAGGTATTACGGATGAAAAATATGAAGTTGGAAAGTTTATTATAAGATTCAACTTCAAAGACAATTTGATCTTTTCAAACTCAATATTTTGGATGTTATAAATGTACCCATGTGTATATCATCAAACTATTTTCGTGTGGCTACTAACGGTGTACTATTCTAGCCCTGAATAAGGAAATTATGGAAAATTTTAGAAAGTTTTGGCATATGCTTCAACTTAAAAGGTGATTTGGTAATTTCATACTGCACAAATTAAAGGGTTTTGAAAGACCAACATGTATAACATTAAATTATCTTTATATGGCTTCTAACTGTGCATTATTATGAATTCATATGAGGATTTATGGTCGTTCTTCTATGATGCACAAAAATGGACTTGAATTAGACCATGGAAGAAACTTTTAATCTTCTAAAATCCATCTCCACACAGGTCCAAGCCATCCCAAAGTGGGAAACCATAAATTTTCCTCTTTATTTTTTTATTCTTTTTCCTGTTATTATAAAGAGTAAGTTGGGTTTTATTTTGAAAATATCTTCATTTTTAGGTTATTTTAGCTAGATTGTGGGAGCTTTTATCCTTTATCTCTCCTAGGGTTTGGTATGTGAAATTACTATTCATCATCTTATTTGGACTGAGGTCATTCGTATCTCAAATAGTAGTTTAGAGCAACGAAATGATGCCTTGCAACTCTTACTAGGTCATTAGATACCTTGGGAACTTGGGGAGTTAAGGATTGAAGTTGTAAAACTCCACGAGTCTTTGGACTGAGGTTATTTGAACGTGAGCCAGTTATTGAGAGCCAAGAATTAAAGCCTTAAAACTTATTTGGAACATGGCATTGTGGCATCAGATGTATCAAAAGTGTTATTTTTATTTTAGTTGATCATTAAACACATCAGTGGTAGTATTTTTCTCGCTACATTCGTTCACGTTTCAGAAGTAGCAATGACCTTGCCATTTCTAGCTTCTCCTTTATTTGGAATTCTGGATGTGAGTATTTTTGTCTTCATCTTGTAGGTTTGAATCCTTCCAATTCATGAGCTCTATGATGAGGCTATTTATAGGGAGTTTTAGCACCTGCGGTGGAGAGGGTAGAACCTATGGAAAAACCTCAGGTACCTCTGCGACCATAATAATACCTTGATCCGGCCTTAGAATATGATGTAAGACTCCTGGACTATCCTCTTATCCCCCAAAACCTCTCCCATTCCCCCTGGGGTTGGGAACCTTATCACCAGCCTCCGCATTGAGATGACAACATCTAATTCATTGAACGATGGTCATTCAAAGATCATGTTATTAGCATACGGGATATCCACCATTTTTAACTTATTCCAGATTGTTGTGCAATAACCTTCAAAGCCCAGGGTGAGGGGGACAGTGACATATCCCAAGTAAAAGTTTATTCTCCATTAAATTTGGTGCGAGGAGCGGTGAGAGGCTGTATATGCTTTACACCATGGCCCATGGACTTAAAAACATCTAAGAATAAGATGCTTGTATATATCTCTGTATTAATTAGAACCCGTTTGATTTTGGCATTCCCTATAATCGTTGTAATGATGAAGGGGTTGTTATGAGCCAAGCGGACAGTAATAAGGCCTATTTCTAAGAACAACACAATTAGAACTTCTTTTGGAGATTGATGGGGAGAGCGACTCAGTAGAATTGTATTCCGTCCTCTTGAATAGTTTTGAGGGTGACTTTTATGGATATGGTGGAGATTCCACTCCCTATGAAGCCTCTAGAAATATTGTTGACATTTATCACATGAACATCATCTTTATTCGTGTTCTTATTACTCTGTTGAACTTTGACCGAATATTTAGCTACATATATTTTGAGGTTTCCCCTTTTTATCAACCCTTCAATGTAATATTTTAGTTTGAAGTAATCACATGTGTTATGGCCATGGTCCCGGTGGAACTTGCAGTACCTGTACTTGTCCCCTCGATCATATATGGACATTATAGGTTTGAGTAGAGGTAAGAGATCTTGCATGTCCATAGCTGATAACACCTCCTTAATGGTGGTTGTAAGTGGAGTGAAATTATAGGACTTTGGAGTCCCGATATTCTTATCTTCTATCTTTTTTCTTAGCCTTTTCTTCTTCTAAGGTCTCCACAAGATGGGAGAATATATCTTTCATCATTCCCTATGGGAAGAGGCTATAACATGCCTTGTTAAGATGGCATCCTTGATATTCATATATTTTTGGGATCTGTCGAGCATCTCAATCATGGATTTTAGAGTCTTCTTTCTAAAAGACCTCAACAAGTCTTCTAAGGTGAGGCCTGTGATGGAAGTGGCCACACAGATTATGTCATTCAGGTTATAAACTTAGATAGCTTCTTTCTTGAACCTCATGGCATACTCCCTGAGGTCTTGGCAAGTTTCTCCTTGAAATAGAGGAGTGAAGTGATAAGCTTTACCATTTTATGACCTCCAATAAAGTGGATAACAAAATATCTTACGAGCTAAGTGAAACTTCCAATGGTCCCTGATTTGATCTTGGCAAACTAGTGCCTATATGTTCCCCTTATAGTAATGGTAAAATCTCTGCATATGACCTTATCGGGGGTATCTTGGAGGAGAATAACTGACCTGTAAGTTTCCAAATGGTTGATAGGGTCTTTAGAACCATCAAATGGTCTAATATTAGGCATCTTCCACTTTAGGGGAAGAGCGTATTATCGAACATCATTAGAGAATGGAGATATTATCTTTTGAAGGGCTAAGTATATGGTTTTGGGAGTTTGTGCCTTGTATTAGTTGAAAATTTTCCCCAACCGTTATTATATCTTTTTTTATCTCATTATCCATGGTCCTATCCACCCTGGAACCTCCTTGGGATTGATCTCAAAGGAGTGATAGCATGTCCTTGCCAAGAATACGGGTCACTGATAATTGAGGGTCTCTAAGCACACCCACTAAGTCGTTATCTCCCTCAACTAGGGTTCGTGATATGTTTCTAGTTTTGTTATGATTTTGTGCAGTTGGTTCCTCTACCACCGGGGGTATAGGAATCCTAATGAGAATGGTAGCTAGTTTATCTACAAGATCTTTTTGTCGAGCTTCCATTTCGTTGAAATATCCGGCCAAAACATCATTTCCTAGAATTTTGAAGAAAGTAAGATATGTATTTAAAATAAATGAAACTTTTATTTCCCATATATGGTGCTAAACTGATGGGTGTTGAAATCGTATGTGACCTCAAACCAATAGTTTCTCCCCTTTAGACCTAATATAGGTAAGAGGAGAGAAGTGTCAAAGTGTAAAATAATTATTTAAACTGGTTTGCACATCAATTAAGGGTTATACGTCCACTTTCAAAGGCATTATATTGTTTATTAGATAAAAAAGAGTTGTTACAATCTAAAAGACCTCTTGAGGTTTTGTTAAGAGAGTCTTAAGTCTTGTGGCATTTTTCAACAATCCAAAGGATCTTCAAAAATGACTCATGGACCTCTTTAAGGGTTCCTGGGTATTGATTTAGGGCTAAACAAGGTATACACGGTATAAGATAACTAAAATGATAGAAATTATAATTTTATTCTCACAATAGTAAGTTGATAGGATATATAACAAGGAGTAACACTTTTCGATATCCTGGAGTCCAAAGTCTTCAATCCTTGACTCTCAAAGACTCCAAGGTCTCCAATGACCTAAAAAGAGATGTAAGACTTCAATACTTGGCTCTAATTAATATTTAAAGTTCCAAAGACCTAAAATCCTAAAAGAATTACTAAGGTTTCCATTCTTGATTCCATTTTAATTGATTAAGGTCTAAAGATACTTAACAGTCAATTTAAAGGGCCTTTTTGCACTAAAAATATTTTCAAAAGCACAAAATTAAACAAAAATATGGAACACTTTCAATAATTTTACCAATTCTCTTTTTCAAAGATGATTGGGGGATATATGTGTACATGCTAAAAAGTGGCAAAATTACTGTTTTCATAATTGTGCAAGGTACTAACTTTATAATAAAAGGTTCAGAGGTCTCAAGATCCTTCCAAGAACCTCAAACTTATGCCACAAGGCTTTCATCCTAGTGGGAAAAGGTCTAGAGATATGAGTACCAATTTTGGATCTCAAAAAATTCACAACACTGAGTCTAAAGGTCTTAGGAGACTTTATGGGACTTCTATATTTAAAACTCCTAAGTCTATAGGTCTCACGTCCCTTTATGGGACTTTAGGATCAAATGGTTACATGACCTAAGGTCTTATGACCTAGTTTTTCAAACACAAATTTTAAAATCACTATATTCAAAGGCCTTATGTCCCCTTGTGGGACTGTAGTATTTCTAATTACAAAACCCAAAGGTCTTAAGACCCACTATGGGGTTTAAATTCTAAAAAAGTCTAAGTTCACATGTCTCAGGACCCATCGGGGGAATTACGGTTGAAATTTTTTTTAAGTCTTAGGACCCTCAACAGAAGTGCATTTTTTTCTAAGGTTCTCATTATTAGTGTAACATGTTTCAAATATATAAGGACCCTTTATGGAACAAAACTTAAATTGGAATTTTAAATATAAGGTCTTATGACCCTTAAAAAATTTAACATTTGGCCTTTATTCCCCAAATTTTAGAGGGACTAAGTGTCTATATAAAAATTTTAGGCCATTGGTCCTCAAAAAAAGTATTAAGTATTAGGTATTTTATTGTTCTAAGGTCTAGTGACCCACTACAGAACCTCAGTCTTGACTTCAGAAACTTCATAAGCGGGGCTACAGGTCTTAATACCCTCAGATCTAATTTAACAAATTTACAACTCAAATTATTTTGATTCACTAAAAAATCTTTGGGGTCTAAGGGTGTGTTACCTACTGGTAGACCTTAGACAACCCTCAAACGGTGCAAAAATTCCTTAACAAAGAAAAAATGTAAAAAAGTATGAAGTAAAGAACAGCTATAAAAAAGAAAAGTCTTATGATTCTAGAACCACTCTCTCATTAATTGTAGAAGGTTGAGATTACAATAAAATGCTCACGGCTCAAGAATTTTTTAGAATTTTTTTAACATAAGAGCCTTAATAATGCTTGATATTAGTGGGGTCAACAGAAGCTTCACGGTTTGGTGGGATTTATTGGTCCTAAGAGGTGGAGATTGTCTTCATACTTCTTTTTGTTAAACCTTAGAGGCAGAGGCTTCATCAGATTGAGGGGCTTTTGTGAACAGACCAGAGACTTCTACATCAAGAAAAATCCTGAGGACTTTTGCCTTGAAATATTTAAACTTAGAGCTTAAAATTTGCGAATAAGAACTTTTTGAAGGCATCATACTAAAAAAGGCGCCTAATAGGTTATTCACTTCAATGTGAATCCTCCTATGAATCTCTTTATACGTCACCAGGACCTCAATATTATCCTTCTATATCTATTGTCCTTTGGAAGTCAGTAGATCATTCACAACTGTGAAGACCAGTCACCTACTGGTTCAAAAGGTCAATACCCTTCTCAGCTTGTATAAGTTTCCCTTGAATAATTTAAAGCCCGAAGGTCTAGTCACAGAGGTCCTCTACCGATATCTTTTACACCAACTGAGCTAAGTAGTATGCCTCCTCAACCTCAACATTTGAAGTTCAGGTAGCGGCTAAGAGCGAATCACTATCCCTTAGGTTTTTCTCTAGATATTGATGATCTAGTTCAGATCTAATTGGATAAGGTCCCACTGGTTCGCCAAATATATAGCCTTGTTATACCCTTTAGTGCCTTTAATATCATCCGCCATAAGAGCGCTACTAAGTGTTCATCCTATGAAAGAAGAAATATATAAAAACCATGTACAAAGAGTAAATAGGCATTAAGGAAAAGTCAAAATATAAATATAAAATACCTTACCTAAGAAGTGGATCAACTCGTAAGCATTAGTTACCATCCCTTGGCCCTCAGGCTGGCCATAATCTCTGAACAATTTACTTTAGCCATGGAATGTAAGGAATCCATAACATAGGTGTAATCATTTATCTCTTGAGAATATGGAGTCTGTAATACCTCTCAACCCTAGGGGTAGTAAATCAGTTGTAGTTGGCCCTTTAGGTTGGACAGAGGCCAATGTCACCCCCTTTAAAACCCTATCCTTCTAAGGGGACACCATTACAACTTTACCTTTTTCAAGGTTTCGTAAAGGTCTTCATCAATTTTTAATATCAAGATATACAATTCCTTTAGAATAGAAGGATTGATCTGGATTACCCCAGAGGTCCCATTAACCCCCGAGTATGATTGAAGTGAGGGTATGGTTTTCGTAGGCTCCAACACCAAGCCTTCACCTGGACCAGTCCTCAAGTTTTCCTCATCTACCATCTTGACCCCAGGAATTGGAATATACATCAAGGCACTAAACTTCAGATGTTTGGTGGTCTAAAACCTATTATTCTTACTGACCATGTTCTCGATGGGAGTCTCTTTAGCATACCGCCTAGTTAGTCTCCATTCCTCTTATTCATCTACTAGATTGGTAATAAATCAGAGTTAGGTACTGGAAGTTTGAGGATGAGGATGATATAAGAAAAGGGAAAAAGAAAGATACTTATAAAGGGAATAATCAAACCCAATCAAAATAGGCTCATTGGCCGAGAGGAAAACCTCATCAATCCTTGGAGGGACCATAACCATACCTTTAATCCATTTGTCTTCACCCTTTAAGGCCTTAGGGACCTCAGTGGAGGCCTTAGTAACTATGTTCTTTTTCCTAGACACTAAGACAATGGGTTCAGACCCTAACATGTCCTCAAGCTTGATCTTGGGGACCTTAAGGCCTACTTCAAACATTAGAGGCTTGGGATCGGATCCTAGGCCAAAATGGAAGAGACTCTTGGTTATAAAAAGGATCTCAAAGGGAGTTGGGAAAACTTATGGCCCTTAAGAGTTCTGTTCAGTTTCTCCTGAGTGGCTCAACAACCACTGTAAAATAAAAAAAGGATTTTTAAGGCTCATAGCGAAGGTCATCTAAAGTACATAAGTAAAGGTAGACCTAAGGTTACACATGGCTAGAGGAGTATACCAAAGGGTTGAGTTACCAATGGTCTCAGCACGATCAAGTTCCACCAACGAAGAAGAACTTATCATTCCAATTATTGGGAATGTTATACATGTCCGTAGAAAATTTATCATTCATCTTCTTATATTCCTAGACCCTATACAACTTGAATAACTTGGTTAGTAAAAGATCATATTTGCCTCCGATGGACTCCCTGAAATCCAAGACCATGGCCATCAGATCTCTCTAAAAGTTAGCCACCAATTGAGAGTGGGATATCCCAATGACTTTCAAAATCCTTACCATTGGCAAGGGCAGTGGGAATATATGTGGAAGCATTCATTGAAGAATATGTGTTAATGACCATTGAAGAAGACTTGTCATCAGGAATTGCATCCCTTGAAATGACATACTTAGGAATATATTACTTCATTCGAGTGTCTACCAAGTCCTGCTCTGTAATCCGGAGACAGAGTGAGACTTACTGGAAAAATCATGTTTTTTCACTGACTAATAGCTAATCACCTTGGTACTATGGAGAACATACTATGTGGCGAGACGATCATAGGTCTCGTACTTTGGATCCATAACTGGAGGCAAGGAATCATAAGGACCAACGAGAAATAAGGACTTTAGGACCAATACCTTTGAGGGAGAAATATTTGTAAAAGACGTCGTTATAAGGGAAAAGGGGATTGCTTACTCAAGAGAATTATAAAGAGATAAAGGATAGTTGGAGAAAATGATAAAGTATTAAACCCAAACCAAAGGTCTCTTTTATAATTCCTAAGGCCTAAAGTTCTAGTTCTTCTGCTTCCAAGGTCAGACACCTTAGTCCCCTTGATCACATCAATGATTTCATCCCCCAAAACTTGTCCATATATAAATACAAGTGCATTCCCAATACAACATAATTATTATGAGAATCTCGACTGTTAGTTACAACCTTACCCCCAACTTGCGTAAACATATAAGGGTTTCCCCTCGCAACATTTATAAGAAGCAACAAGGAGCTACTGATGATAACCTACTTTATCCTTGGTATTTAAAAGGTGATTGACCTCCTAAATTGACCTCAGACAAGAATAACGATCCTAGGGTTGGACTTATACCTCAAACAAGCCACTACTTGATCCCCAAGACCTCTGATACTCTAAAAAAGTCTACAACATTGTATCAGACCTCAGTCACCTCCCCTCCATCCTATAATGGCCAGTAGTTCCAATATGTCTCTTTAACCAAGCTCAGAGACCACGTGAACAGTGTTCTTCCATGTTTGACGCTCAAAGCAGACCTCGTTTGAAAGAGAAATGGCCTCCCAAGGTCGCCTAACCCCCCATCACTAAGGTATATCATTGTGTAATGCTTCAAGATCCATATATGGCATCCTCATGGTAGTTACATACGTCCTAGACATTAGACAGAGCTTGTGCAACCAATGTGGAAGGTTGAGGAAAATCACAACAGTGTTTTACTTATTGATGATGCTGTAATCAACACCACCAGATCAAGATTAGATTATGAATAGCTTAAGCTCAATCACAACACAACAATGGAGATGGATATATGTATATATGAGATATGGATATGAGGATAAGAAGATGAACTTAATGATTTAAAGTGGTTCAGCTAATTAGGCCTACATCCACTATGTGAGTGTGTGAGAAATCCACTAGTAAATATGGCTCTAATGGCCTGTATTACAATGCACTCACTCTCTCTCTACTGTAAATGTATCAGAGTTTAGCTAGGGTTTTCAATATGGAGATCCCTTTTCAAGGTAGAAGAAGATATGTATATATAGTGCTTGGGGTGTAGTGTACCCCCCAAGCATGCCATGAGCATGTGTGTGGTGATCAAACCAATCTCATGTGGACACCTAGTTATGCTACACGCAGATAATGATGACCAAATATTCCCCTACATGAGGGGAATGAGTTGGTTATAATGATTTAGTCCACGTGTTCCAAGTCTACCATGTGCTTGTGTATGCTCGAACCTGTGATGTCATCCACTGGAACCTCGACCTAGTATAGTACGATATTGGTAAGTCCGAGAGTTAATTTATTCTGCCAATCATGAGTATGACCCTGGTCATGGTTGTATATTGGAGCCTGGTTGCACTATTGACTATAATAGAGTATGAGAGTGATCGTGGTTGATCCCATGAGGTGTTTCCGACCTCGACTGTCGACCAGCCGAGATTGATTATTGGTAGGCGACCTTATAAAAGATAACCTTTCTGATGGTTGTTGTAAGCTTCCCAACGACTCGTCCTTGAGGTTGACCGAGGTTGTTGACCCTGAGTACGAGGGTACACTGTCACAACCCGCCTAAAATAATAACGGGTGGCCAGCCCTATACTATATTAAATCAGGAGTTTCAGATGGTCCAGTCTCAACATCAACTGTCGGTACTATACAATATAGGACTAACTACCCGAAATCACATAAGCGGGATATGAAAATTTAAATAAAATGTGCAACAACCAACCAACTAACACTACTAATGAAGAAAAGTAAGATGCATACAAGAACTATGGTAAATAAAATGCTAGAAATAAAATGAAATAAATAACTACAACATGATGTACTATACAAGTAGACCCGAATAAGCTATCGGGTCACAGCCAATACAATAGCTGAAATGGAATAAATATAAACATGTATATAAATATCCCTTGGGTACAAACCCGATATACAACTTGAATCCTACCTAGAATTTTAAAGAAGTAGGAAGCGGCTACATGAAACATCCCGCAATAGTCCGCACATGTCACGGCTCCCAAGACTCTGGATAGAAAGTCATCCGGCATCCATGCGGTAGGATACCTGTGGTAATATATATATATACACAAAGAGGAGAGAAAAGTAAACGGGTCAGAGCCCCGAATGTGAAAAATATTTAGCAAGTGTGTTAACCGTGCATAATAATTATCGGTGCACTTATTTCATAATTAAAGTGAGACCGCACTCTCGTGAAACCTCAACTCACCTCTCATCTAAAGGCGCGCACCTATTCGCGTCCTCAAGTTTTAGTTAAATTACCCCCAATGTTATTAGGACAACCTAACTTATCATAGGCCTAGCCTATACCCACGAGAGCTACTTTCCCGACAAAATCTAAGGATCCACCCTTTCTAAACCTACTAGATGATAATTACAGCAATTATGCCATAATAGGCTTAAGGGATTACGATTTATAATTATAATGAATTATAATTCTTAATACGTTACCCCTATATATATATGTATACATATATATAGGCTAAAATATAAGAATTTATTTTCTTAATATCATGCACATGGAATATTGGCAAAACCTCTCTCTAATCTCAAAATTGTGCTATGTTTCGTGCGTGGGGAGTCTCGCAAAGCAAAATCCAAACAAGGAACTGCCCCGTTACACTACTCCTG
Organism: Sambucus nigra; assembly: GCA_949130495.1. NCBI lineage: Eukaryota > Viridiplantae > Streptophyta > Magnoliopsida > Dipsacales > Adoxaceae > Sambucus > Sambucus nigra. Next base: position 54,734,753 of record OX422214.1, read on the forward strand.
ACAAGGTCAAGACCAGAGATCCGAAATGCCACAGATAGAATTATTTCTCTCAAATCTCGGCATGGCACTACGTTTCGTGCGTGAGGTGTCTCGCAAAGCGAAATCCAAACAAGGAACCACCTCGTTACACTACTCCTGGGCAATGTCGATCCTAGAGATCCATAATCCTTAACATACAATTTAATACTACCATTACTGCTAAACTTTTAAACTACAAAATGAAAACAACTAAAAATCTCCAATACTATCCTTGGGATGATGTAACCGAAGTATTCCTTAAATGCGATACATCAACCCCCAATTAATCCGGTACACCATTATCATTCAAGCTGTACCCCATAGAAGTACCATATCCTTTCATCTAGGATATATAAATATATATATATATAGGTATTTTATTCTCACCATATATATATATACATACCATCATCCATACCCATGACCAAGTGTACATACCATATATGATGTACAATGGCCATGCACATATAATACCCGGCTATATATAGCGCCGATAAAACTGCATCAATGCTATCATCTTCCTAGAGTCCGGCTCACGTATCAACTCGGGACCACCTGGTGGGGATCAACGACACCCACCTCGTGATAACTCACACACACGACGTCCCGGGAAGCGGTCATAGTTCCAACCGGCAATGAGACGAAACATACCCACCACGTCTCACCCCAAAATATATATCTATATCGTATAATAACACAAGGGACGACTATGACCTGGGGAATATCCACACCCTGCTCTATATGCCATGATGCTCACCCTCTGCGCGAAAACTTCCCAATGATATCATGAGAGGGGTATGCTTAACCACATAAGTATATATATCGCTCACATACGCAATATACATACATCCATATGATCCCATCATATGATCCAATATAATAAACCATCATAAACGATTTAAATACCCATACCATATATGTCCACAACATAAATATATCCATATATTCACATTCATACATAGATATATGTACATATATTCACACATCGCTATATCAATATATATACAAACTAATTCTCGTTCATATGTATAAGATATATAAACCCGGCTATAAGTATACATAATCCTCAATATACAAGCCGTCACCACAATTTCCATTAAATGTACCTCGATATGTGAATACAATCCCTCACTTGAAACATATTCAATCATTATTCCTATGATGAATAGTCTCCCAAAACCATATATATATATCTATACATATATATTCAACATTAGGGTTATCACCCAAGAGTTTGTGTAGGAATCCATCACCACACATTTCATCCATAACCATAAGTACATAATTACATTAGTACTATTTAACCATAGGCACACACATGACTTAATAGTCTAAAACCTCAATTTATTCCAACCTCATTTCAAGTATTGGAATCTCAGTGGTCATATCCCCATGATTACGTGTAAACTAATCCTACTAGAATTTATGCTACCGCTTATTCTAGTCGATAGTACGATCCCAAAGCGTTCTCAATGTCACCTATGGTTCGAATAAGTCTCGGTAACCCTTACTCCTATTGAGTTATCAATTGTTCCTTAGACTAAACATTTCAATCTAAGGATATGAGACCCCTTACTCTTAAAGAGTATGCAACCACTCTCTTCCGTTTGGCCCCAAATTATATCTTAACCATATCCTATCCTTATAAGGATTTGACATAAATGTCAGCCTGGAAATTTTACAATATACATGGATATTTCTTATCCAATGATTCCAAGAAGTTCCCACTATCAGATACTAAGTGAGAGACCCCCTATAAGTTACCAAAAAATATCTCTTACTTTATAAGAGAGAACCCCAAATCAACAAACCCAACCAAAAAGGGCTAGAAGTCATCTTAGGAAACCCATAAAACAGCCCATTAAGGAAGCCCCTAAGAATAAACTCCAAAAGAAAAGGGGGAGGAGAAATCCAAGTTTTGGGCTAAAAACAGGGGATCGGTGGACCGGTCCCAGACCCCCGGTCGACCGCGGGTCCATATTTTGCCTACGAAGAAATGTAGTAGGCTTTTCCCTTAAGGCGCGGTCGATCGGTCCCCAAACCGCGGTCGACCGGCCATACCAGTTAAGCTGGCCGATTTCCCTTTTTCAGCAAACCCACGAAATTAATACCCAAATATCATCACCAAGCCCCCAAATCTTTAACCCAATAATGTTATTAACAAGAAAACCCATCCTACATCTCATCCCAACCATTTATATGTGATTAAACCATAGAATAACATTGATTTCAAGATTTAAACCCAAAAATCTAAGTTTTGGTATTTATACCCAAAAATCCATTTCTTTACCCCACAAATTATGAAATGAAATACACAAATAGCTATTTAGCAAGATTAAACACTTGCCTCAGATTTGTAGAGGTTGGATCGTCCTCGATGTCGTGGTTGGGCCAGAAATCCCCAAGCTTTTCTTCCTCTTTCTCTTCCTTTCTTCTTCTTTCCTTTCTTCCTCTCTCTCTAGGGCTTTTTCTCTCTTTCTCAAAATGAGAAAGGCTTGATCCGTAAGCCTTAAATCCCTTAAAACAATAAACCCAATGTTAAATGTTAATACACACTTTAAATGACTTGTTTACTCCAATTCGAGCCAAAATAACTTAAAAACATTCCGGAGCCGAAATAAAACCCAATGACAGTCATTTTGACTATCTCGACCCTTCCGGGATCGATGGTACCTGCAAAAATATCATCCGGAATACTTTAAAATATTCTTTATTTTTGGGCTTCAATTCCCAAATTTTGAAATTCTCCAATTTAATTAAATTTTATTTTCCCAAAATTTAATTTCTCAGTCTCCAAAAATCGAGGGTTGTTACACACTTCCCCCCTTATAAAAATTTCGTCCACGAAATTTAAGACATGCCTAGGACCTCAATATCATCTAGTCCTCACATCAATCCTTAGGATTACTATACCGATCCTTCCTGGTTCTCATATCGAACCATATAGTTTTAAAGCAACTACTACCCAGGGCGCCCATACACCCCGTATCCGAGTTTCCACTCGTAAAATTATGATCAAGCTCCATTAGCCTCAAATCATAATAACCCTCAGCAATATGATCTATTACAACATACTAAATATATAAAAGTTTAAAATTTCCCAATGGTAGAACTCTCCGCAATTCCTGACACTAGCCACCTTCGTGCGGGGGAGGTCTCGCAAGCGAAATCCAAATAAGGAACCCTCCAAATACACTACTGTGTAGCTAGGTCGGGGATTGAGATTAGTTGAACCAGGGTTAAGGTTTTATAAAAAGAAGGATTTCCATATTTTTAGATATTGCCCGAGGGCCTAAACAATAATACGATATAAATATATTCCGCGCCTTTCGACACGACAAACAAACACCTTATGTTTAGGACACAAGGCCTCAACAAATACAGTATTCTAGCCGATACCTAGCTCTCAAAGCTAGCACAACTATGAGCTAAACTATCCGCTCCACAGAAATCTACCAAACTCTGAACCTCTAAGTTATGAAATTTCTCTACATCACATCAACACTTTTATATAAAAATAAATTATCCCCTCATTGGGATACTTCCCTACGATTTCGTTACGAGGTGTAACATCTCCAAAGATGTCAAATAAAGGCCACTCTTGCTCACTTCCTCCTCTAGGAAAATTTCCATACACCCTAGCGGTATAGCGGCTAGCTACTCATCACACCTCACACGTGACGTTCTCAATATCGCACAAAGCGTAACTTAAACCCAAATAAAGGTATTATACCTTACATTTCCGTAACTCAAGGGTTTCCCCTTGTCCTAGGATCTCGACTCAGGGTCCTCAACTTCTTCTAGGACAATCATTATCCCTAAGCCTATTTCTTCACAAGAGAAACATCTTCCTTAGAACCCTTCCTAACCATATTGAAGGGCAAGGCGCGATTGCAACTGCCGAAAACTACCTCCGTCCTACACAACGAAACTGAGTCTCCAAAGGCATTCCCCCTCATCCTAGAAGGCGATACTCCTAATATTGGGACAGCTCCACCTACCTCACCTCAGTAAGAGTCACCAACATTAGGTTTCCCAACGAAGGTTAACAGATTCTCAATCTAAACCTCTCAAGGACTAAACTACGTGCCTCTCCTCGGGTTTACCTTACTAGGACCAAGATTCGCCATTCGAGTAAATTTTCCTTTCTTACTCGACTGCCGATAAATCACCTCGAACCACTGCTAGAAATCTCCTCAATAACTCCTCCGAAACCGGGGAAAACAAATACCCCGGATTAAAGCGTACCCAAAATATACTATTGGTATGGTACTTCTAATCTTATCCTTTCCTAGACGACAAAATCTAGGCGACGTCTGAAACGAAACAAGAGCAACTGTTATCAGAACGCCAATCAAGTGAATATACTTCACAGAAGAAAACAATGCAGTGAACACAACAGTCCTATTTATAGGGCTTTATGTCAACAACGTTAACAGAAGAATTCATAACTCGCACAGATCCTAAGGACTCTATAACCTGATGCTCTGATACCATCTGTCACAACCCGCCTAAAATAATAACGTGTGGCCATCCCTATACTATATTAAATCAGGAGTTTCAGATGGTCCAGTCTCAACATCAACTGTCGGTACTATACAATATAGGACTAACTACCCGAAATCACATAAGAGGGATATGAAAATTTAAATAAAATGTGAAACAACCAACCAACTAACACTACTAATGAAGAAAAGTAAGATGCATACAAGAACTATGGTAAATAAAATGCTAGAAATAAAATGAAATAAATAACTACAACAGGATGTACTATACAAGTAGACCCGAATAAGCTGTCGGGTCACAGCCAATACAATAGCTGAAATGGAATAAATATAAACATGTATATAAATATCCCTTGGGTACAAACCGATAAACAACTTGAATCCTACCTAGAATTTTAAAGAAGTAGGAATCGGCTACATGAAACATCCCACAACAGTCCGCACATGTCACGGCTCCCAAGACTCTGGATAGAAAGTCATCCGACATCCATGCGGTAGGATACCTGTGGTAATATATATATATATATATATATATATATATATATATATATATATATATATATATATATATATATATATGTATATATAAAGAGGAGAGAAAAGTAAACGGGTCAGAGCCCCGAATGTGAAAAATATTTAGCAAGTGTGTTAACCGTGCATAATAATTATCGGTGCACTTATTTCATAATTAAAGTGAGACCGCACTCTCGTGAAACCTCAACTCACCTCTCATCTAAAGGCGCGCACCTATTCGCGTCCTCAAGTTTTGGTTAAATTACCCCCAATGTTATTAGGACAACCTAACTTATCATAGGCCTAGCCTATACCCACGAGAGCTACTTTCCCGACAAAATCTAAGGATCAACCCTTTCTAAACCTACTAGATGATGATTACAACAATTATGCCATAATAGGCTTAAGGGATTACGATTTATAATTATAATGAATTATAATTCTTAATACGTTACCCCTATACATATATATATATACACATATATATAGGCTAAAATATAAGAATTTATTTTCTTAATATCATACACATGGAATATTGGCAAAACCTCTCTCTAATCTCAAAATTGTGCTATGTTTCGTGCGTGGGGAGTCTCGCAAAGCGAAATCCAAACAAGGAACCGCGTCGTTACACTACTCCTGACAAGGTCAAGACCAGAGATCCGAAATGCCACAGATAGAATTACTTCTCTCAAATCTCGCCATGGCACTGCGTTTCGTGCGTGAGGTGTCTCGCAAAGCGAAATCCAAACAAGGAACCACCTCGTTACACTACTCTTGGGAAATGTCGATCCTAGAGATCCATAATCCTTAACATACAATTTAATACTACCATTATTGCTAAACTTTTAAACTACAAAATGAAAACAACTAAAAATCTCCAATACTATCCTTGGGATGATGTAACCGAAGTATTCCTTAAATGCGATACATCAACCCCCAATTAATCCGGTACACCATTATCATTCAAGATGTACCCCATAGAAGTACCATATCCTTTCATCTAGGATATATAAATATATATATAGGTATTTTATTTTCACCATATATATATACATACCATCATCCATACCCATGACCAAGTGTACATACCTTATATGATGTACAATGGCCATGCACATATAATACCCGGCTATATATAGCGCCGATAAAACTGCATCAATGTTATCATCTTCCCAGAGTCCGGCTCACGTAAAAACTGGGGACCACCTGGTGGGGATCAACGATACCCACCTCGTGATAACTCACACACACGACGTCCCGGGAAGCGGTCATAGTTCCAACCGGCAATGAGACGAAACATACCCACCACGTCTCACCCCAAAATATATATCTATATCGTATAATAACACAAGGGACGACTATGACCTGGGGAATATCCACACCCTGCTCTATATGCCAGGATGCTCACCCTCTGCGCGGAAACTTCCCAATGATAGCATGAGCGGGGTATGCTTAACCACATAAGTATATATATCGCTCACATACGCAATATACATACATCCATATGATCCCATCATATGATCCAATATAATAAACCATCATACACGATTTAAATACCCATACCATGTATGTCCACAACATAAATATATCCATATATTCACATTCATACATAGATATATGTACATATATTCACACATCGCTATATCAATATATACAAACTAATTCTCGTTCATATGTATAAGATATATAAACTCGGCTATAAGTATACATAATCCTCAATATACAAGCCGTCACCACAATTTCAATTAAATGTACCTCGATATGTGAATACAATCCCTCACTTGAAACATATTCAATCATTATTCCTATGATGAATAGTCTCCCAAAACCATATGTATATATCTATACATATATATTCAACATTAGGGTTATCACCCAAGAGTTTGTGTAGGAATCCATTACCACACATTTCATCCATAACCAAAAGTACATAATTACCTTAGTTCTATTTAACCATAGGCACACACATGACTTAATAGTCTAAAACCTCAATTTATTCCAACCTCATTTCAAGTATTGGAATCTCAGTGGTCATATCCCCATGATTACGTGTAAACTAATCCTATTAGAATTTATGCTACCGCTTATTCTAGTCGATAATACGATCCCAAAGCGTTCTCAATGTCACCTATGGTTCGAATAGGTCTCGGTAACCCTTACTCCTATTGAGTTATCAATTGTTCCTTAGACTAAACATTTCTATCTAAGGATATGAGACCCCTTACTCTTAAAGAGTATGCAACCACTCTCTTCCATTTGGCCCCAAATTATATCTTAACCATATCCTATCCTTATAAGGATTTGACATAAATGTCGGCCTGGAAATTTTACAACATACATGGATATTTCTTATCCAATGATTCCAAGAAGTTCCCACTATCAGATACTAAGTGAGAGACCCCCTATAAGTTACCACAAGATATCTCTTACTTTATAAGAGAGAACCCCAAATCAACAAACCCAACCAAAAATGGCTAGAAGTCATCTTAGGAAACCCATAAAACAGCCCATTAAGGAAGCCCCTAAGAATAAACTCCAAAAGAAAAGGGGGAGGAGAAATCCAAGTTTTGGGCTAAAAATAGGGGACCGGTCGACCGCGGGTCCATATTTTGCCTACGAAGAAATGTAGTAGGCTTTTCCCTTAAGGCGCGGTCGACCAGTCCCCAGACCGCGGTCGACCGGCCATACCAGTTAAGCTGGCCAATTTCCCTTTTTCAGCAAATCCACGAAATTAATACCCAAATATCATCACCAAGCCCCCAAATCTTTAACCCAATAATGTTATTAACAAGAAAACCCATCCTACATCTCATCCCAACCATTTATATGTGATTAAACCATAGAATAACATTGATTTCAAGATTTAAACCCAAAAATCTAAGTTTTGGTATTTATACCCAAAAATCCATTTCTTTACCCCACAAATTATGAAATGAAATATACAAATAGCTATTTAGCAAGATTAAACACTTGCCTCAGATTTGTAGAGGTTGGATCGTCCTCGATGTCGCGGTTGGGCCGGAAATCCCCAAGCTTTTCTTCCTCTTTCTCTTCCTTTCTTCTTCTTTCCTTTCTTCCTCTCTCTCTAGGGCTTTTTCTCTCTTTCTCAAAATGAGAAAGGCTTGATCCGTAAGCCTTAAATCCCTTAAAACAATAAATCCAATGTTAAATGTTAATACACACTTTAAATGACTCGTTTACTCCAATTCGAGCCAAACTAACTTAAAAACATTCCGGAGCCGAAATAAAACCCAATGACAGTCATTTTGACTATCTCCACCCTTCCGGGATTAATGGTACCCGCAAAAATATCATCCGAAATACTTTAAAATATACTCTATTTTTGGGCCTCAATTCCCAAATTTTGAAATTCTCCAATTTAATTAAATTTTATTTTCCCAAAATTTAATTTCTCAGTCTCCAAAAATCGAGGGTTATTACACACACTTTAGGCATATCTATCACCCCTAGCCCTTAGTCTTCTCTATGAGTAGATGCGTGAGGGGAATATAGGCCAGGTAGGTGAAGGGACGTTTCTGCACCTTGGGATGTGGAGTTATATTACTAGGACACATGTCACCCATTGAAGTGGGCTATGTCTACTCCAAGATAATGATGACCTGACATCACCTTTTTAGGGTTTTGAGGTGTAATGATGAGGGCCTTGATATTCATGCCTCATTATTACAATGGTATTTAAACCATTTCACCTTTTCATTTCTCTTTTTTTCTTCTTCAGTTTTCCCTCTTAGGGCCCTTTTTGCAACTTTCTCCTCAAAAACCTCCATAGCTCGACTGCAATTCAAGGTTCCTTGCTCTTAATATCTTATTCCCTTAATCAAACTCAGTCAGGTATTGTTCTTCAACCTTTCCTTTTTCATTTCTGGTCATTAATTTACACTTTTTATTTTTTTGGTGAGCTTTTCCTTTTTTCAATGAGCTTTTCCGCCACCGTTGGGTGGTTATAAGGTTAGGTTTGCAATGGTTAAGTTACTTTGGAGCCATACCAGGACGCTTTGAGGTTGTTTTAGCCAAAGACTCCCACTTTTAGGCTTTTCGATGACCCTCCGGTTATCTTCTCTAGTGACCCAATTTTTTAACGTTCTTGGTGTTCTTGGTGAAATTCTTTTGGATTCTAAGTTTTAATCTTTAGTTTGGATAGTATAATTTGTTTACTTGTTTGCCTTTTTATCTCAAACTCTTTAAGTGTATCATCATCTATCGGAAGCTACGAACCCTGTATAAACTTGCTGAAGAGTTTCCAACTCTGCGCGAGGAGTGTTTCAATAAGATCAGACAGATAGAGTTAGCCCAACCCAAGGCTCATGAGGCCGAGGCTTTTCCCCTCAAACCAATTTAACCTCCAACATTAGCTGTCGTATACCCTGAACTGATCGAGGTTTCTGATCCCATGTCTCAGGACGATGCTTTAGACCCAATGTCAACATCTGAGACGACCGAGTCTATAGACTCATCCCAAGAGGTTATGAATTACTCTAATAGGCAAAGTAGAGTTTTTAGGGATGAAGAGGTTTCAGATCGTGCCTCATCCCACAGAGATGCTAGCACTTCACGTAGATCTCCTTCCATTGAAATCTTAGGTCCTAGTGTAGCTTATCCTCCTCCCTTGGAGGTTGTTCCTCTATCAAGGTATACTTGCGTAGAGTTTTCAAAGAGGTTCCCCGGTGGTGTCCCCACTGAATCCCGAGCTGAGGTTATTGAGGAAGACGATGATGAAAGAAGTGACCTCGATACCTCTGTAGCTGCAGGGTACAAGAGTACCGTAAATGAGTACTACCTTCTAGTCTTAAGACACCTATATTCCATTGATTCTTCGATCATCTTGAGGAAGCCTCTGAAGGATAAAAGGGATTCGATGGCCGAGAGGGTAAAACGTGTGTCTATGGGCAGATGTTAAAGTTAGGTTTTTGTCTTCCCATCCACCCAACTATTAAAGCCATACTCTCTTACATAAAACTTGACCCTTTCCAATTGTCCTCAAATGCTTGTAGGATTATAATTGGGGTTATCATCCTTTGGAAGGCTGTTCGCCATACACACCTTCCAGTTAGAGTTTTTACTGTTTTCTATATTCCCTTGTCTGCCAAAAATCACCCCGGCTACTACCACTTTATAGCCAAGAAATCCGAGAAGAAGATTCTCTTGGTAACCCATACTTATAACCATAATTGGAAACCTCGGTATTTTTTTATTCCTGGGGCCTGGGAGTTTGTCCCAGACAAGGCTTGTGGAACATCAGTTCCAAGGACCCCTTTGAAATGGGATAAAGTCTCCCATGCAGCTAAAGTTGACCCCAGCCTTAGCCAGGATAATTACAAGAATATAAAGGACCTTCAAAACCAAGGCGTGAATGGTCGTCTTGTTAAGTATGAACATCTGATGACCCCCTATTACCTTTATCAGACATGTTTGGGTGGTCTCTAAAAGAACTTCGTAACTTTCCAAATTTTTCTTACCAAGTAATGTCTCGTACTTTTTATCTGTCTCACTTGCTAACTCAGAGATTTATCTTTCTACAGAACGACCAACAAGCATTTTTGACAACTTCTAGGAGATGTCAGCCCCCAGCCTTACAAAGCTTATGGAGAAACGTGGCGATAAGAATGTACCCCCTCTTGCCCAGATAAAAATGAGTGCCGGCACTTCAAAGGCCGATACTAGCAAGAAAAGGAAAGTGCCTACTGAACCAGCTCATACTATGCCGAGCAAGGCTGCTAAGGACCATGCAATCCCCATTTCCACCGACGATGCTTTGGCTTCTCATCTATCATAGATCAAGATTGGAGATAGCATAATCGTCCATAGCTTGAAATTTTCTGATGCTATTGGCACCATCATGACTGAGGAGGACAAGCATTTTCTTTAGGCCTTAGATGTCCCTTTATTGGCCGAGTCTACAGTTCACAGGGCGATTCAGGTATTAATTTTTCTTCCAAGTATTTCCTTTGCCCATTAGAAATTATTATTCATATGTCTGATCCTCTTCTGCAGAGTGTGGTATCTCTTCACCGCCTTGTTGACTGGACCTTAAAGAGGATACCCCTTATACAAAAGGGTAAGGATGGTGAAAAAGTTGAGACCGATCTGAAGAATGAGGTGGAGAGGTTGAAAGGGGATCTAAAAGATAAAGATAAACAGATCACTCAGTTGAAAGAAGACCATGACAAGTCCCTGAAGGGAAAACATGATAGTCTTTAATCAAAGTTTAATGCTTCTGTCAAGGATGCTTTGGCTGATGCCTCAGAGAAGATTATGGAGGACTACAAAGTCTCTGATGAGTTTGTCAGCTTCGGCTTTGAGTATTTAGAGAGGGCCATTAAAGTGACCAGTTGATGGGCATCTATGAAGTAGGGTGAGTTTGGTAGCTTGTCTACTGAGGATTTTATTGGTCTCGTCTTTGAAGACCCTCGATTCGCCCTCGCTTTAAAGGAAGTAGAAGAAAGCGATGTTGCCCCGATCGAGACGGCTCCTCTGGAGGTCACGGAGACTGACGATGGTGCTTAGCATGATGGCGAGGTTGAAGTTACGAATCCCAGCCTTGACCCCACCAATCCATTTAATGACAGGTCGGCTTCTGCCGAGGGTCAAACTGATCTCTGAGCGCCTATCCTACTTTGAAGAATTTTTTATGAAGCTTTGTTCAACTCTTGTTTTGGTGAACTTTGGTTATAGATTTTTGATATTTTGAATGTAACTCTGTAACCTGTTCATGTTACGAATGTAAGCAGATTCACTTTTTCTATTTGTATTGCTCTTTTATGATGTTTTGTTGTTCTATTATTGTGATGTTACACATACTACCACAAATTTCACCATAAGAATAGAAACATAATAAAGATGTTAAGAGTCTGACGTCAGCAAGTTAGTGATGTTTCATCCTCATAATTTCACCAAATAAATTATGTTAAAGGTCTGAGGTCACCAAATTATGGTGTTTATCCTCAGAATTTCACCAAGTAAATGATGTTAAAGGTCTGAGGTCACCAAATTATGGTGTTTATCCTCATAATTTTACCAAGTAAATGATGTTAAAGGCCCGAGGTCACCAAATTATGATGTTTATCCTCATAATTTCACTAAGTAAATGATGTTAAAGGTCTGAGGTCACCAAATTATAGTGTTTATAGTCATAATTTCACCAAACTAATGATGTTAAAGGTTTGAGGTCACCAAATTATGAGGTTTTATCCTCATAATTTCACCAAAGAATGATGTTAAAGGTCTGAGGTCACCAAATTATGGTGTTTATCCTCAGAATTTCACCAAACTAATGATGTTAAAGGTCTGAGGTCACCAAGTTATGGTGTTTATCCTCATAATTTCACCAAACTAATGATGTTAAAGGTTTAAGGTCACCAAATTATGATGTTTATCCTCAGAATTTCACCAAACTAATGATGTTAAAGGTGTGACGTCACCAAATTATGATGTTTATCCTCATAATTTCACCAAACTAATGATGTTAAATGTTTGAGGTCACCAAATTATGATATTTATCCTCAGAATTTCACCAAACTAATGATGTTAAAGGTCCGAGGTCACCAAATTATGGGGTTTATCCTCCTAATTTCACCAAACTAATGATGTTAAAGGTTTGAGGTCGCCAAATTATGATGTTAAAGGTTTGAGGTCACCAAATTATGATGTTTATCCTCAGAATTTCACCAAACTAATGATGTTAAAATACATATACTAATACAAAGATGTTGACAGAACACTTATATTTCTCCTTGATATTTACTTCTTCATAATTTGATACATGGATTACAAGAAAATAAGGCAATTATAACATCATAAGTAATATTTCTTCAAATGGTCGACATTCTAAGGGTTTGAGAAGGGTTTTCCTTCAAGATTTTCCAACTGGTATGTTACTGGGAGGACTTCACCAGTTACCCAGGGTCATGCCATTTTTATGGAGCTTGTTGGGATTTTGCTATGTCTTCTTCAAAATCAGGTCTCCCACAACTATCTACCTCTCGTTTACCCTTTGATTATAAAATTTTGTAGTCCTCTGCTAGTAGGCTGATTGCCTCACCTCGGCATCTTCTCTTCTTTTTTTAATCAAGATCAAGTCTTCTCTCTGTCGTATTTCCCTAAGGGTCGTACATATGAACTCTATGAGTAGGAAGGCCAATCTCGGTAGGGATGACAGCCTCTGAGTCGTAGACCAATATGAATGAGGTCTCCCTTATAGGAGTCATGATTGTCGTCCTGTAAGCCCATAACACAACACATACTTCTTCAATCCATATTCATTTTGCCTCTTTTAGCTTCTTTTTAATCCCATCAAGGATTGTCCTATTCGTCACCTTTGTCTTCCCATTTGCCTGGGGTCAGCCGGGAGAGGAGAAGAATTGTTTGATTCTAACTCTTTCATAATATTTCTTCAAAGATACATTCTTAAACTGGGTCCCATTATCTGAGATTAGGGTATTTGGGAGGCCATACCCATAGATGATGTTTTTCTAGATGAATTGAAATGTCTTTTATTCTGTGATGGTGATTATCGGCTCGGCCTCTACCCACTTGGAAAAGTAATTTATTGCAACAATCAAGTACCGATAGTTATTCACAACTCTTGGCAAGGGGCCAACCAAATTGATTCCCCATACTGTAAATGGATAAGTAGGTGTGATGGAGGTCAGAGGTTGATGAGGCTGATGGGGAACGTTAGCAAACCTCTAGCACTTGTCACATTTTTTTACATATGATGCTACATCCTTTACCAGGATCGGCCACCAGTACCCCTGAGTTATGATCCTTTTGGCTAATGATCTTCCTACAATATGGCTAGAGCAGGAACCCTTATGTATATCTTTTAGGATATTCGGCACCTCAGATGGAGGAACACATCTGATCAAAGGGAGCAAAACCCCTTTTTTGTACAAGGTCTCTCCTATAATGGAGAATTTGGAAGCTCTGTACCTCATATCTCTTCTCTCGACTTTTGATAAGGGTAGTTCCCCCTCTTCGATGTATCTGATAAGAGGATCCATCCATGAAGCTTTCGTGCATAGATTCAGACAAGGCTTGAATGTGTTATCTTCCTCTTCAATAGATGACCGAAGTAAGACCTTTATCGGCACTATTCGTCTGATGTCGATTCTTGTAGCTGAGGCCAACCTCACGAGTTCATCGGCTCGGCCGTTGTCTAGCTGAGGTATTCTCTTCAGCTTTACCGTTTTGAAACTTTCCAACATCGATCCTACTCTCTTCAGATATTTATCCATTCTCTCGTCTTGGGTTTCATATACTCCCAAGATTTTATTTACCATTAGTCTTGAGTCACTATGGACTAGGAGTTAGCCGATATTAAGAGCTCGGGCTAAAGAGAGACCTAATACTAAAGCTTCGTATTTAGACTCATTATTGGAGGCATTTAAATTAAACCTCAGAGCGTACTCTATATCTGAGCCGTCTGGTGCTGACACTATAACTACGACACCACTTCTATTTTCACAGGATGACCCATCAACGAAGAAGCTCCATACATTATCGGCCTCAAAATAATTTCCCTCTGTAAGGGATCCTTTTTAAAGGGATACATTCCTATTTTATTCTTTACCGTCTTTCCTCTTACTACTCTTATCTCAGCCTCATCCATGGAAGGGATGACACTTCTTTCTGGTTGGTTTCCTGCTTTCCCACCATTTTTTTCAACCTCGGCCTCATCCCAAGTAAACTCGACCATAAAGTCTTCGAGTGCCTGCCCTTTGATTACCACCCTCGGCTGATAAACAATGTCAAATTCTCCTAGATAAATTTCCCAAGCCATTAGTCTCCCTGATTTTTCAGGTTTGTGAATGACCTGTCTGAGCGGTGAGTCGGTGAGGACGACCATTGAGTGGGCTTCGAAGTATGGTTTCATCTTTCTAGAAGTATGAATTAAATCATAAGCTAACTTCTCCATCCTAGGATATCTCTTCTCAGATCCTTGTAGGGCTTTGTTGTTAAAATACACTGGTTTCTGTATCCCATCCTCTTCTTTTACTATAGCATCGCTAATTGCTGACTCTGAGACGGCTAAGTATACATACAACTTTTCGCCTTGTACTGGCTGGGATAGAAGTAAGGGATGGCCAAGGTAGGACTTAAGCTCTTTAAAAGATTTATCACATTCCTCATTCCATTCAAAAGCTTTTAGGAGGATTTTAAAAAATAGAAGACATTTTTTAGTAGGTCTAAAAATAAACCTATTAAGTACAACCACTCCTCCAGTAAGTCTATGAACATCTTTGATAGTCTCATGTGTCTTCATTTCCAGCAAAGCTTTTATCTTCTGTGGATTAGCCTCTATTCCCCTTTGGTTGACAATGAAGCCTAAAAAATTTTCAGCTCCGACCCCAAAGATGCTTTTGGCAGGGTTAAGCTTCATCCTGTACTTATCCATAGTATCGAAGGTCTTTTCAAGGTTAGCCACATGAGTGTCGGCCTTTAGAGTCTTCGTCAATATGTCGTCCATATAAACCTCCATAGACTTTCCAATCTTATTCGAAAGTATCTTATTTACCAGACGCTGATATGTAGCCCCTGCATTCTTCAGTCTGAAAGGCTTGACCTTGTAGCAATAGGTCCCTTTATCTGTAATGAAGGTTGTCTTCTCTGAGTCAGTCGGGTCCATAAAGATTTGGTTGTATCCAGAATATGAATCCATAAAGCTCATCAACTCATGACCTGCTGTGGCGTCAACCATATGATCAATACAAGGAAGAGGAAAGTTGTCTTTGGGATAAGACTTGTTCAGATCTACTGAAATCCATGCACATTCTCCACTTCCCATTGGCTTTTGGCACTATGACAGCATTGTACAACCATTTTGGGTAGATGAATTCTCTAATGAACTCGGCTTATTCAAGCTTCTTCACCTCAAATCTGATAATGACATACTTCTCAGTAGATCCTTCTCCTCTGCTTAACTTTCTTGGTGTCTTCCACCATATTAAGTTTGTGACACATGATCTTGGGGTCAATACCTTGCATGTCTGCATGACTCCAAGCAAAGATGCTATATCTTCTCTTTAGTAATTTGATTATCTCATCCTTGACTTCAGGATTTAGGGCTTTTCTGACCTGGATGATTTTTAACTACTCGTCCTCATTGAGAACGATGGATTCTACCTCTTTCGTAGCCTCCCCTTTTTTGAGATGTCTCATCTCTGGGATTAAGAGTGCCAATGTTATAAGTAGTGGTTTCTCTTTTGTATGCCTATCTTTCCTCAGTAGAGTTGAATAATCATTCACGTGCCAAAGTTTGGTCACCCTAAACATCCCTTACTCCATAAGGAGTCGAGAATTTTATCATCTGGTGTACCGTTAAAGGAACTACTTCAAACTCTTTGCGGGTTACTCATCCAAGTATGAGGTTGTATGTTGAGAAGACATTCTCTTCCATGACAAAAAAGTTAATTTTTCAAGTTAGCCATTTTGGCAACTTATCCCCCATTCTTATATCCATCTCATACATCCCCAATGGGTGAACTTTCACTCCGCTGAAGCCGATTAGTGGATGGTGGTAGGGGATGAGCCTTGCCCGACTAAGCCCCAATGCTTTAAAATATGGCCAGAACATGACATCTTCTGAGCTTCCCCCATCAATTAAGATCCTCATCACCTCACATCCATGAACTTTGGTGATGATGATGAGAGGGTCATCATGTGGAGCTAGGATACCCTTGAAATCCATTCTTGAGAAGGCGACAATCAGGGTGTCCATGTCCACCTTCTTTCTTTTATCATATTTCACAATAATTGAAATTGAGAGCATAACCTCGACCTTTGTAACTTCCTTCGCCTCTGTAACATGATCTTTTTTATCGGCTATCTCAGATCCTCCTCCTGCTTGTCCCCCCTAAATCATATGAATACCAAAGGAGATCATATTTAACCTCTTTACTGGGACAACATCGTCCTTTGGTGGGAGGTCCGGGTCATCATCGTCATCGTTTGAGGGATCATCACGTCGGCCAGGGGCATCCTCTTGGCACTTATCATTCCTTTTATTCCTAGGGTTAGCTCGTCCACCCTATGAGGCGCTAGTATCCACATACTTCCTTAGCTTATCGAACTTCAACATCTTCTCAATCCTGTCCTTCAAGGAGAAACACTTGTCAGTCAGATGACCATGGTCTTGGTTGAACTCACACCATAAATTTTTGTTCCTCTTATGAGGAGGAGCCTTTATATTTTTTGGCCATCTTAAAGATCGATCGCTCTTTATCTCATTGAGGATATGTTCACATCTTACAGTTAGCGGAGTGTAGTCTGCAAACTTATCGTCAACTAACCTTTTCTTCCCTTCTTGGTTTGTTTTCTGAAACTTTCTTCCACTACTGTTTCCTTTCTCTTCCTGATACCTAACAACCATTACTTCCTCTGCATTCATGACCTTCCTAGTTGTTACTAGCAACTCGACCATTGACTTGGGAGGGTCTTCAGCAAGCTTCCATAATAGCTTTCCCTTTTGGAGACCTCTGATGAGGGTTGTCATAGATATGCTTTCTTCATAGTCCTCTACTTCTAATTTTTCCTTGTTGAACCTTGCGATGTAGTCTCTTAGACTTTCATTTTTCCCTTGCTTGACATAAAGCAGATGGGTCGCCTTTTTCTAAGGCCTCACCCCAAAACAGAAGTTGTGGATAAATCGCTCGGCCAACATTTTAAAGTTCACTATGGAATTCTTTGGAAGGGATGTGAACCATACATGTGCAGCCCCAGTTAGAGTGCTTGAGAAAGCTCAGCACCTCATCTCATCAGAGATGGAGTAGATATATGTTGCTGATTGGTACATTTCTATATGATGGACATGGTTGGTGATTCTATCATACTTAGGAGACACTACAGGAGGCTTGAACATGGCCAAGATTAGAAAGATGACAATCTTTTCCACGAAGGGTGAGCCCTCTGAGTACCCCTATGCAAGGGGTCTTCTTTTTAGGATATCTCCAATATTATCTTCAAGCCTTTGTATTGAGTCATTCCATGGCTTAGAAACGTAGGCCTGGATGAGGTTGTTGATCAAGGATGAAAAGTGACGCGTGTCAAGCGCCGATTGTTGTTTTATGTTCACTGCCTCAATACAAAAACCTAAATTACGACTGCACTTGCGATACAAGTGTAGCGATAAGTTGGGTATCGAAAATCCACAGAGACGAGTTGCTAGAATATTATTTGGTTTAGTATTACAGAAATAAAAGTGAAAAATATAATTACAACAGAAAAAAGGAAAAGATGCACAAAAGGGAAAGATTAATCTAGGCATGGAAAAATAAAGCTAGACTAATAAAGGCGGTAAAACTATAGGTTGTGTCGAATATCCCTCACTCGAGTTAATTAGTATAAATTGGTTACATGGGTCGACGAGTTATTACGAATGCGTCTCATTTCGACAGTTAATTAAATCAAGGGTTGTCACGCCCCCAAATTCCCATAAAAGCCTAATATAATTTTGGCATCAACAAATACTCCAGAAATTACGCACGCAAGGTCGTAAGAACGAAGCATACATGATATGCCCCATCAAATCTCCTAGGTATAATAACTAGGACAATGCACCCGAAATAGACCCGTAAAC
Organism: Sambucus nigra; assembly: GCA_949130495.1. Classification (NCBI taxonomy): domain Eukaryota; kingdom Viridiplantae; phylum Streptophyta; class Magnoliopsida; order Dipsacales; family Adoxaceae; genus Sambucus; species Sambucus nigra. The sequence goes on from OX422214.1 coordinate 54,753,383, forward strand.
TCCATCACTAAATCAAAGCAACATGTCAACTCGAAATGAGTTCAATCCAACAAAACCTAAACTAATATAGTGAGAAAGCATATTAAAAATGCGGTAAATATATGCGGTAAATAAACGCAATAAAACAACACTAGAAAGCAAGTAAATATAACAAGTAAATCTAATTATAAAAGTATGTAAATTAAACTAAAACAATGGAAATAAAGGAAAAACAACTAAATTAAATGGTAGGGGAGATGAATAGTCAACTTACAAACCCAAATGGGTGTCAAACCAAGAAGAAATGAAGAAGAACTCTCCAAACCCCCCAAATCGTAAGCTATTCAAACCTAAAACGAATTATATCCTGAATATTACAACAAAAATGGTTTATATAGTAAGTGGAATAAAAATAGAAAAAAAATGGAAAAGAAAAGAAAAGGGGAAAATATCTGCAGAAAATAGGGGATCAATCAGATATGAGCCCACTGCTTCCCACGACGAATGAAAATTAGAGGATCGATCGATCGATCGATCAAGCAAGTCTGCATCAATCTTCCTCCTATTTTGGTTTACTTGGTTTTCTATTTCGCTAAAATCATCGTAACTTCTTCGTTAGGGATCGGATTCACGCACTGTTCACGGCCACGCGAAGCTTGTGGGGAGGGATACATCTTCCGTGGAGATGTTGGGCCAGGTGCCTAAACTGTTAATTGACTGAATTTCCCTTGAACGTGCGATTGCATACGGAACTTATCCGGAATGCCTCCAAACTCCATACTTAGTACCTAAATACCTACAAAAGCCAAATTATACCTTATATATCATGTTAACAATATAAATCTGAGGTTTTCTAGTTAACGATCTTAAATATAGAGATTAAGGCACTCGAGGGGGCTAAAATGCGTAGGTTCAAGGGAATACGCAATATTTGCGTATTATCAGTTATCCCATGCCATCTCTAAGGGTTCAACTGGGGGTTCCCTTACTACTCAGCGACGTCAGGTGTTAACCTCCCCCTGGCCTGTATCTCGGCCATGTGGGGGTCCACCTTGATGGGTCCGATAGTCACTCCCTTCCCTACTGTAACCAACAAGACTTGTTGACCTTGATAACCTCTCCCTCAAGTCATTAACTGGGCCGAGCCTTTCAAAAGCTGACCCTCTACTTAATCGATCAAATGATGAGACTCTTGGGTGAGCATCAGAATCTCGTCTTCCACACTGACCTCGGCTGTGATGAACGGGTAGTACAGTGTTGTTGGAAATATCATAAGGTTCCTAGCATTCCATTGGAGCATCATTAGCCTCCACATCGTTGTACTGATCCTCAGGGCAATGGTGTTCTTGCCTCCCCAAGCGTAAATTCCTAAAGTCAGCAATGTCCCTCTACCATTGGGGAGGAGGTAGATATTTGCGTGGTGCCTAGGGTGGTCCCCTGCGCTCCTGGTGTTGCTCTTGTACAGTTGCTAGAGTGATCATCTCCGGTGAGATTCATGGCGGCCTCATCATTATGTTTTGGATGAACTGGGAAAATTTCTCCTTCATTGCTTATTGACTAGCCACCAAGGACTTCAAGGAAGTAGCCACCTCATCCATCTCGGACTGTGGTGGTCCTTGGCTGGAACTGGGCCCTCCACCACCAGCTGGAGGAGGAGGTGATGATAACTCTGGTGCCATATGTTTGAGCTGTGATTACGACTGGTGAGCTTGAAAACCTTGATGGATCTCTTTTAATGGTGAAGCAACTCCACACAAAGGGGGAGGACAGGTTCGCCACCAGAGTTTCCGATAAGGCCAAGATTCAAGAAGAAAGAGATATAGCTTCTCGTTACAACAGATGGTGCCAAACTAATGATGCTGTAATCATCACCACCAGATCATGATTATATTATGAATAGCTTAATCTCAATCACAACACAACAATGGAGATGGATATATGTATAAGTGAGAGAAGGAGATGAGGATAAGAAGACGAACTCAATGATTTAAAGTGGTTCATCCAATTAGACATACATTCACTATGTGAGTGTGTGAGAAATCCACTAGTAAATATGGCTCTAATGGATTGTATTACAATGCTCTCTCTCTCTCTCTCTATATATATATATATATATATCCTGTAAATGTACCATAGTTTGGCTAGGGTTTTTAATATTACGATCCCTTTTCAAGGTAGAAGAAGACATGTATATATAGTACTTAGGGGTGTAATGTACCCCCCAAGCATGCCATGAGCATGTGTGTGGTGATCAAACCAATCTCATGTGGACACCTGGCTGTACCACATGCAGATAATGATGACCAAATATTCCCTCACATGAGGGTAATGAATAGGTTATAAAGGTTTAGTCCACGTGTTCCAAGTCTCCCTTGGCCTTGCATAAGCTTGAACCTATGATGTCATTCACTAGAACCTCGGCCCAGTCAAGTACAATATTGGTATGTCCGAGAGCTGAGTTAGTCTGCTAATCATAAGTATGACCTCGACCATGTAGATGAGCCGAGGTTGTATATTAGGGCCTAGTTGCACTGCCGGCTAGAGTAGAGTATGAGAGTGACCGTGGTTGAGCCCATGAGGTGTTATCGACCTCGGCTGTCGATCAGTCGAGATTGATCATTGACAGTTGACCTTATGAAAGATGACCTTTCTGATGGCTGTTGTGAGCTTCCCGATGACTCGGCCCTGAGGTTGGCAGAGGTTATTGACCCCGAGTACGAGGGTACACTTTAGGCATATCACTTATCGCCACTAGTCGACCTCATTTTCATTAAAGGTTCCTATTAGCATTTTATGCCTTTAATATTTACCTCACACCATGTGAAAAGTCTTTGATCAACACTCCACCATCTTTTTGACACCGTCAAACCTTGGGGACACCACAACCATACTACGATGGTCCACCCAATCTCTCTTTAGGAGTTTGCTTATATAAAGAAGGATGGGGAGAGTTAGAGGATACTTTCAAGTAATTAGACTCTTATAGAACAAAGAATTTTAAGCATCCACAAGTATTACTCCTTGTTATATACCCTCTCAACCCAATGTTGTGAGCATAAAATTACAAATTAGATATTTTTTAGTTATCTTATACCTTGTTGAACCCTTAGAGAAGTCAATCCCTTACTTCCTAAGGGCCCTTTGATTGTTGACAATAGCCTCAAGACCTCAGACTCTCATAACCAAAGATTAAGAGATCTATTAAATTATTATAGCTCTTTTGTGATTTAATAAATAGTATAATTCCTTTGGAAGTGGACATAGGACCCTTAGCTGAGGTTTGAACCACTTTAAACAATAGTTTTACACTTTATCTAAAATATTTAGAACATATAAATTCAACCCATAGGGGTATTTATCTAAACAATAATTTCATAGATAAGGCATCAATGATGTCGTTGATATCACGAATACCCAATCTTCTTCATCTATAGGAAAATAGTACTCACTTAATCTAGTCCAAATTTTATTTATCGAACCAATATTTTCTCCAAAAAAAGTACGAAAATGATTGATTCATCCACTAGGTAACTTTTTAGGAGGGTTTAAAATGCTAAATAGGTAAATTGTCATGCTTTGGAGGACACTTTTTAAGTAGGGTTTAACTCCCATATTTCTCCATGTGGAGTTTATTAGGCTCACATGCTGATGATAAGATGCATTATACAATCTATATCATTCTCAACATCAACAGTAAAAAATGAGAGTCAATAAAAATCATCCACGATATGTATGTAATAGAATGGACAAAAAAATAACTAAACTCGGACAAAAATAAAAATTTCTGATAAAATTGAATCCACTGTAATAAATTTCCATAATAAAAAATTCTCCTACTGAAATGCCAATGAACTGCGACAACCTTGGTACATAAATAAACTCATGAATACAAATATTAGGATGCTAAGTAAAACAAAGTTAGAAGCCATACTTTAAAGGATGGTGAAAAGGATGTCAAACCACTACAACTTTAACTTCTTACTCATACTGGACCTGTATTATAATAATAATAATAATAATAATAATAATAATAATAATAATAATAATAATAATAATAATAATAATACTTAGGGGCGGGGGGGGGGGGGGGGGGAGTTTTATACTACACATTAGTCAAATACGATATGTTCACATCAACAAACATACATACATATATATATATATATATATATATATATATATATATATATATATATATATATATATATATATATAGAGAGAGAGAGAGAGAGAGAGAGAGAGAGAGAGGAAGGCTCTTTCACATCACACCTAGTTTTAGAACCTAATAAAACCTTTTTTCTAAATTTTTTATTTCTCTATTGAAACTTTTCAATCAAGACATGCTCAAAAAATTAGGTCAAAATACATTTTCTAGCTTTTTAAAAAAAATCACAGATTTTTTGGCACAGACCCTTATAAATAAGGTATTTTCAGCATTTTTTAGTTGGATTTAAAAAAAGATAGACATTGTATTTTGACCTAATTTTTTGAAACATATGTTGATTGAAAGGTTAACTCCATGGGTAAAATAAAAAAATTGAAACAAATGTTTTTTAGGTGCGTATATATATATATATATATATATATATATATATATATATATATATATATATATATATATATATATATATATATATATATATATATATAAGATATCACATACTCTTAGGCATACCTTAATCATCTGAATCCCTAACTTCTGATGGTCTAGTTAACTAAAGGTTTAATAATTCTCAAAACCCTAATTAAAATCCCACCTTTGTTTCTTTTAGTTTAAAATATTTTGAACTAAATAAAATTGAATATACATATCTTATCATATATATATGTTTATGCCCAAAAACAAAAATATACTAAAGTTTCACCAAAAATACAAGGATATAGGGACTTATCGATTTGGTCCTGGGGCGGATAGATTATTCGGATCTATACTGGACCTAAAAACCAACTTTCGATGATAACAACTACGGATTAATGTTCCTAACCCGTTACTACAAAGATTAACATAAACCTAACATAGTTAAAGGTTCAAATCTACACAATCCCAATTTAAACCTAACTTCATCTTCTTCAATGAATTTATTCAAATTACCGTATGATTTAAGGTGTTTCTGATATTAACATAGGGTTATGATTAGTACAAGAAAATCAGTCCTAAACAGGAGTTCTAAAATTAGAAATATCAACAAAAACAAATATATTTTATATTCTCTACAAAAATCCCCATTTTGAAATCAAATTATTTACCCATTATTAGTCAAATTCATTAACCCAAATAAACACAATCCAAAGATGATTTAACTTGAAGATTTGATTCCTAAACATGCTTGTAATCCAAAATCGGTTTAGTATAATTGAAATCATAAATAATTTATAGATTACATGATGATAAAGCAAGATATTTTTTGTCTGAACAATGAAGAATGAGTGATTACTTCTCTTCGATCTCTTGTTCTTCCTCTCCAAAGTTCTCCTCAAGTGCTCCCAATTCTCTTAGGTTGCTAGAGTTTATGTTTTATGTGTTAAATTTTTCATGAATGAAGGTTAACACCCCTTAAATAATAATAAATTTGGAGGTCACTAAAAGGTAGAGTTCTGGGCCTCCAAATGAACTAGTCCAAATTTTATCCCAAAGGTATACTTATCCATTCCAAAGCATTAAAAATACATTATGGGCATGCATTCCATTCTAGAGTTCGATCCAAATGGTAATACATCACAACACATGGTAATACCTTAGGATATAAAATAAAATATGCACTTACTTAGTTTACGTGTTATTTCACATAGTCTAATCTCATATAATTAACACCTCCAATCAATTATATACAACATGCGACACAAATCTTACATAACATGTAAGATTTTATTATCATATAAATTGTGCCTTTTATTATTACTATTCCTAAAAAGTATTAATTAAATCTATTTATTAATTTACTTCCTAATTAATAAATAGAATATAAAATCCACAAAAATATGGGTTATAATCTTCCCCCTGATACATGAATTATATCCTTGGAATTTGCCTAATCATAATGGCATAACGTAAATCTGCAAAATTACCGTAAGCTAATATATGCTTAGCCCGTACACGTATCATCATGAGAAAGGAATATGGCTCATGTACGCTTACTATATATGCCACAACTAGGTTTCCCATACACCCAATCCCACGTGTACATACCCTCAAGTATCACACACGCGCACACAATTAGGTTGACCCATATGTTTTCTAACTCTCTTCGTTCTATATGAACCGTTCGACTCATTCTTCTTTCCCAACTTCTCTTGGTATTTCACTTTCCCTTACTAAAGTATAAATGTGACATCCACCACCTGTGAATAAGTGGTGTATGTTAAATTTCCCAATAATACTTAGTTAATAGATCAAGTCAACCCATTAATGAATCTTTCTTTATTTTCCCCCTCAGTGTGAACCTCCCCAAGTTCAAACATAGAAAAATTAGTGGAGTTTTTTTCACTCTCAGAAATGATCCTCGAATCGTGCTCCTAATTAAGATTAAAATCTTTTATTCGCGATCTCAATAGCATAAAAAATATTTGTCATTAAATTTTACCATAAAATCACCAAAGTTCAACCGATCTCTATCTTCATGTGAGGTTGCACTATAATATTACTATAAGTGTAGCTTAAAATAAGATAACATCTACTTTGTACAATCGACCACCCTATGCTTAAATAACAAACCTATTGTTTAGAAGACAATACCTTTGCAGATCCGGTTGCAATCCGCTGAGAGAAAAGTATTTGTAGTTGATGTTGGGATTCCTTGTTTTGGATATCAAAAACCTTACTTAAACCTTTTGAACGCTAGGATTTTCTAGTGTATGATCCTTCCCAAAGTCATGTAGGTGGGTGGACAGCTTTTAAAATGAAAACATTTGCTTATGATTGAGATATGGTGGTCTCTCTCCAGCCGTCTTCACAAAAACATTATTATTGTTTTCTCTCTCCCCTCTCAAACCCTAATGATGAATAATAATGATTAAAACCCCTTCCCACACCTTTATATGCAAGTACAAAAGGTGGTATTACGTTAAAATTAGTTTCTTGAGACTATGAGTCTGACTACTTGGGTATTTGGACTACACCAAGGACCCAAGACAAATAACTAAATTAACTCTTCATTAAGAGAAAGGACCAACTTGACATTGCCTTCTTTAATTTCCAACTCTTCATCCCAATCACTCTTGAAATCTGTGTTGGCCAAACCAAGCAGCCACTCGTCACACGCCTTATCATTTTTCATCCATTCCTCATACTCCATTATCTCGTCCTAGTCATAAGCTATCACTATAATCATGGAAACATATCTAGGCATTGGCATTGAGTTCTAATTAGCATTCATGTAAGGAATCTATATAGTTCCATTTGAATCTTTCTCCCATAATATCCTACGAAAATAATAATAATCTTTTGTAGAGTGTTGAATCCTCTGGTGCAGCTCACAAAATTTTGCATTTACTTTCTCATTAGCTATGAGTACTTGATCATTCGAGTAAGGAGGGTCTGCCACCCCTCGCACACTAACGGATGGTAACAATCCATAGCCTCCAAAACGTTGCATGGTAGTGGGTTTGGGACATCACATCCAAATTTTCTTTTTCCTTCAATACTCTTCTTGGGTCCTTGACCAAATTTTTTCCCATTGAGGCTTTCATCCACACAATTAACTATTTTTCGCTGAGAGAATTAGAAAAAAATCCTGGTGGAAGAGCCATTTGAGTTCTCCAACTCAATAATTTTGGGTTTATGATGATGGAAATATTCCTTACTGCTCGAGTGAACTCCTTAAAGGGACCCCCACTATTTTGATTAATCGAGTGGACTTTATACTCTTATAGTAAGCCTTCCACACATATATACAGTAGCTTGGCTTTTTATACCTTTGCGTGGACGTTCAAAGATTATCCTCTAAAACTCTTGATGTACTTTATCAATTCCTCTTCAGTTTTTAAACATATTGGGCCAAATGCCTCAAATTAAATTCATCTTCGACAAAAAATAAATTTTATAAAAACTGTCTATGCGTATCTTCCCAAATGTGAATGTTATTTGTCACCAGGTGGGAGTACCATGAGTAAGATTTTCTAGTGAGAGTCTTCGAGAATTTCCTTAACCTAAAATTTCGATCGTTACAATGCACACCAAGGTAGTCCACAATCCTTTTGACATGCTCTTTTGGATTTTTTTTTCTATTGAACTTCATGAACTTTGATGGAACATAACCCTTGGGATACGGCTCTTCATTGACTCTATCTAAATAATTATTTTTTAACTCCTCATACACAATATGAGATTCCTATTTTAATGAGAGGGGACTATTCACCTCCTCCATTGTAACTAACTTGAAAGGTGATTCTTATACCTCTGTTTTCTTTGCTACTGGCGAGTCCACGGGGGTTAGAGTATGTCCATCCACCACTTTCCTTATCTACACACCCTCTTCTGCGACCTCTCTTCCAGTAGGAACCATTAGTGGCATAACACAGACTTGGACTAAACTTGTCATGTCTACATTATGATGCTTTAAAAAATTGAAAAATAAACTCATCAGAATCATTCCATTAAATTGTGTAGTAGCTTAGTTGCTCGTCTATCTTGCAAAGGGGTAGGAACTCTTGCTTCGATAATAACAACCTATGTATTGGTAATTTGGTCACTTTAACCTTCATTGCCTAGTGGAATGTCTTCAAAGACCAACTATTTTGGAAACACTCTAAATTTCACTTTCCACGATAATGAGGATACCTCCCCACAAGAGTTGACAATTATAGGAGGGTAGTGGTATTGGGGTCTATGAATAACTATAAATGGGTGATGCCCACTCCAATGGAAACTTTCTCTAAGGTGATAATATTTCAAGAACAAAAGTAGATACCAACAACCAACTTTCAATATAAAAATAATGTTTCTTTTTACTACAATGAGTAAAAATAATGATTGAATATAAATTTTTAATAATAAATAAAGGAATGAACTACCTGAGAGCATTGATTCTTTGAGAGTGGAGATATAAGCACCTTAATATATAGGAAAAAGCGGGGAGAGAATATATGTGGGAATTTGTGCAGAGTAAAAGTGGTAATGAGAAGATTAAGATCGTTGTAAATTTGCCCCAAGAGCTCTATTATAGTAAAACATTAGGGTGCACATGTGTGCCAAAGGGATATTCCCATGCTATAAATATCTTTGTACACTTTTTATCCTTATTACCTTTTATCACTTTATAACACCATGATCGTCTATTATTGAGTCACATCTAACATAATAGTACTTAAAAGGTGATTTTGTCAGCTATAGTGAAAAAAGTACTATTTTGTTTATTTGTTTGTAAATTGTTACTTAATGAGAAATTTTGAAAACTTGTGACTGAAATTGAGGGTCACTCGCCATTGGATTTATTAAAAAGTCTAGTGAGCAAGTCACAGACTTCTCGTTAATAAGTAAATGTGGAATGTGTAATGTGGGTAAGTGCGCGTGACCTATTGGATTGCTCGTTGAAGTTTTCTTTATTTCCTAAGATATTTAAGTGGTTGATCCTTTGCTTGTTAAATAGGACTTACCTCTTATCCTCAGATCCAAAACTCTAAAAAGGTCCGAACTGGACATCTGCTTGAGCCCTACTTGCTCGGACAATCCTTCTTGATAAGTAAACATGTCTAAAATTAGAAGATTAAGTGTTAGAGAATGAGGTTCTCAAGTACATGTTTATATGTTGATTGAGTAACTTCTCATAACTTTAGTTCACTAGGAAAATAGGTTGCTCATGCACTTGCCCTTATTCTGAGAGCTAACTTGGGGTTGCTTGATCAACGCCCTTTATTGGTACTACTGGCATTACTTTTGGGGAATACTTGGGTTGTCGGGCACCGAATTTTCCTTATTCTTATCGTACGACCTTTTTAGAGCTGACTTGAGTTGCTCAAGGACCCAATTTTTCTAGTACTGCTTGCTTAGATTTTGGAGGTTATTAGGTTTTCTTGATCACCCTTTTTTTTTCTAGTACTCCTCGCATGAATTTTGAGCTTACTTGGGTTCTTTTGTTGGTATTTCTCGTGGTACTCTTCTTTAATTGGAGGGTTACTTATTAACCCCTCTAAATTATCCCCCTCGTGCAAAAGTCTTTCTTTGGTTTGAAGAGGTAGAGTTGTGCACAAAAATATATTTTCTTACAATTTCAAAAAGATAGTTATCATTATTAATTTTAGAGCGCATTAAATGCTCTGTCAGGGTTGGTTTTATATGATGAATTTTTAGTAATACAAGGAGACACGTCTCGTGTGGGGCAAGACTACTCAGGATTCGAGTAATCATTAAACCTACTTTTGAACCTTGAGCCCATTTTTCCCTCTAGATGTATAAATACTCCTTTTAACCTCTTCCATTTTATTTTTTTTACTTTTATTTGAAATTTTTTGAGAGAGAAAAATTTCTTATTTTTGTTTGTCCCCCATTTTCTTCAAGATTTGCTTCCCTCTTTTCATAAAACCTTCTTTACTTTAATGTCTTCTTATTCTAACCTCACCTCGAAAGCCATTTGCATCATTACCACTAAGGCGTTGATGGGTTCCTTGCCTATCCTAATAGTTGTAACTAGTTCAATTATCGCTAGAATCTCCATTGTTAGAAGCACATAGTCTCTAACTTTTTTTACCATCTCCACCACTTAAGGCGACGTTGAGCTTTCTGAAAGAGGCGTAGGTGGTTCTATTTCCATCACCAGGGACCAAAAATCGTATTTGGAAATATGGTTGGAAAGTGAATGTACCCCTTTTAAAGCGTGTCCTTTTTTTGGGAATAATGATGGTTTTATGTCTACGCTCGAGAGGTTTGAAGTTGAGTTTGTAACAAGAGTGGTCGAGCAACTTCTTCTTGGGTTACCATAATATAATGATGCTTTTGTTGTTCTAACTGATAGTGTCCCCAGGAATAGAGTGGATAGAGGTTATTTTTGTATCTCTAACATTAAGGTCGAGGCTTGTGGTAGGGATCCTAAGGATTGGGAAGTTTGGGTGGACTATATTATATCCGTGAAAAGCTAGAGTAACATTATCAAGGGCCTTGGTCTAGTGAGGACTCTCACCATCTTGAAGATTTGTATAATTAGAAAGAACACAAGTGCTCTCAATATCTTATTGTCTTTTTAGAGCATTAACACTCACACTTTCATCACAGGTTAGAGGAGTTCACTATCATTATTGAGGATATATATAAGCTCACGGGTTTACATGTATTGGGAAACCATGTATTTATGAATGGTTATAAAGATGCTGAAGAAAAGGAAATATGTGTGGAGTTTCACCAGTCACTTAGGGCCTGCATTTGCTATGTTGGACTCACTCTTACTGGAATGACCAATCACTCGTTTGCCAAGTAGCAAAAGTATTAGTTTAGGGATTTAGAGCCCTTGTCCAAAGATGAAGCCAAAACTAAAGCCCTAAAAAGTTAAGATGGCCAAAAGTTGGAGTCGAAAATTCATCTTTATGCATTCTCTGTGACTTTATTATCAATATTTCTACTTCAGGGAACCTAATGACTTCCCTCGTGATTTAATCTTCTATCTTACTAATAGGCTTGTTCGTGGAAGAAGTGTGTCACTCGTCGCTCTTACCCTTGGCTCTATGTATAATTAGTTAGACTAAACGCATTTTAATATGGAAATATCGTAAGGGTCGATGTGATGTTTTCAATTTCACTAATTCATTCATTCTGATGGTTTTCTATGCAAGTGGTTTTGAAATTGGGCTCTGGAGAATTTATCATTGCATAACCATATTTCTCGTATGTCTAGGTTCCATAGGAAGACTCATAATCAATCATTTAGAATTTTTCTGGATAATATTGATGAGTTTTCCTTTCATTCCTAATCAAAGAGAGTGGGAGTATACTTTTCTAGGTTTTTTTTTGCTATATCAAGTATTTGTAATCCTAGTGCCAAAATAAAATTCGTAAATGTTTGTCCTCATGTCTCTGTTATGTCCTTCATCCTTCCTTGTATTATACCATATTTGACTAAGTTGGGGCAAGGAATGTGGTTTTATTATGTTAACCGAGTGAGGAGATAATATAGCCATAATTTGGTCACTTACTTCATCGATTTCCACACCAACCACTCACCCAATGAGTTGTACTTGGAATCTTATTCAAATTTCACTCCTGGGGGTATGACCCATAGGACTACTCATTTTGGTAATTTACCTATTTTTGCTCGTGCTTATCTGCCATCTGTTAGTTACTCGTGGTTTGCCCTATGGCCGTGTCAGATTGAAATTATTAAGAATTGCATTCAAGATGTTTCTCACTAGTCGTTCATTACAGGGATCCACTCATCTGAAAAGTATATGGAAAGAGAACTTGCAAAGAGGCTTGGCCTTATAGCCAAGTAGCGAGGTCTTATAACACCCTGATTTTTTATTTTAAATTAAATTGAATTATTTATGTGTCAAAATGACCTTTTACGGACCATTAATAACTTTTTGCGACACTTATGACCGGTACGTATGTCCTGTAGCATGAAAATAGGATCATCATATTCATTTGTGTATTCGAAATAATTATTTTTCATATAAACAGATAGTAGAATGAGATTAAAACGGATTTTTTAAAAATTTTATTCCAAATAAATTGTGTATAAATTAGTGTAATCCAAATGTACTTTTCATACAAAAATATTGCATTAACGTGTCCTACACGCCCCAATACTATTTTAAAATGGGTTGAAATTTCAAGAAATATAAAATTTAATACCCGCTATAAATTATACGTGAGTACCAAATACGCCCAATTGTGTAATTATCCTAAGCTCACTCTGCAGCTTAGGAATCTAATAAAAGGGAATCGCCCCCTTTGGTTTCAAACACGCATCTCCGTGTTTTTTTATCAACGAAATCAATTCTCTCTATTTGAGAGAAAACCATAACTTCTCCCAAACCTCTGTCCAAAAACACTCAGCATCGACCCCTTTTTCCCTCACCCCGAGCCACCATAGGCTTCCTCTCCCCTCCCCTTACCGTACCTTCCCTTCCCTTCTTTCTTTTTCATTTTTTGTTCAGTATTTTTTCTTCCATTAGATGAGTGTACATAGATTTATATGTATGGATGTATGTACGTAAGTGTGATGTGTGGGAACGGTTTATAGAAGCTCTGGCCACCACCCATTTCCATGGTGGTGGCCGGCAGCAATAAAATTCAGTTTAGGGTTGAGTTTTGGTGTTTTTCTGCTACTGAATTCACACACACACACACACACACACACACATATATATATATATATATATATATATATAAAATAATGCTCATGTGCGGACTAGTTCGCTTTTTAAGAATGCGGACCGGACATGTGTCACCTGACGGTGCGCCTAGAAATAGAAATTATCCCCTAAATTATAGGCACACTCTCTCTCTTTTCTGGGCGCACCGTCAGGTGACACATGTCTGGTCCGCATTCTTAAAATGCGGACTACTCCGCACAAGAGCAGGACTGATATATATATATATTAAGATCAAACCCACTTGCTCGTGGATTACGTTGGATTATTGGTTTTGCTTGAATATTTATCCAGGAACTTGGTTACATATAGAAATGCCGTAAAAATAAACTCCCTAACACGTTAGAGTAATCGTATATTTTCTAAAATGTGTATTTGACTCATTGGCAATTTCTTTTGAAAATATGTTTGAACGAAATGCGATACCAAAATGACTTGAGGTTATATCGTTATTTTAATTACGACTTTTGTTTATTAAAAATATGATTATATACTTATTGGCAAATTATTTTGTTCTATTGGTTAATATTTTGAAGGGCATGACCACTGGATTATTGTCCAAATAAGAAAGGAATTTTTCAATTTTAATTTAATTTTATTGTGTCGCGAACAGTAATTTTAAACTCACCGTAATAATATTGACACTCGGATAAAAAAAATGGTTGATGAGAAATAGTAAGGATCAACACTCAAGAGGATTAATATTAATATTTTTAATTGATTCGGTTAAAAAATTCATCTTGGATCAATTTGAAAAATTAAGGTTTTGGAATCTAATCAATCGGGACAATACTCGAAAACAGATCTTTACGTTCGCCTAAAATGGTAAATTTTGTTAAAATAGTCAAATCATATATTTGACTCGATTAATATTTAAATAAAATATAAAATCATTAGTTCTTTAAATAGAGATAATCCTTTGATTCCATAAAAAGAATATTTTTCTCAAAAATTGTATTATTCTAATATCGAGTGCCATATAAATGTATTTTCTAAATTCCAAATATTACTTATTTCGTCAATGAACTAAAGAGTGTAATTTTGAACTATATACATAATTCATATATTTATGCTTGTCATAGCACGAGCTTTATTTGCATTTATCGAATGACGTCAGATATCCTAAGCTCAGACCATTTTCCCCAAACATTGCTATAACCACTCTCATTTAAACCCTTGAGCCAATAACTATGGAAACTGGAACGCAACAATAAAATATTCGTGAATAATATTGAAAACTTGTAAACACTGACAGTTGGTTATATTTCACTATTATACCTTGAACTTATGTCTTTGACATTACTGCTTGTTATATCACTATGTGATAGCCTTGAACTCGTATTATCATTTATGAACTCTTTGATAGTTCAACTGTACTGTGAATATTGTTTCAATATTTTATCTGATTAAACTCAAGCCAGACCAATCCGCACAACCTATTTGATTTTAGTAAATTATCCGGATTGCAGTACACCCTTGCATCCTATTGAACAATGATTTAAATTGTTTTACCATATTGTAATATACCCTGCATGTTATTAAACTTTAGTTTGAATTATTATATTTGATTTGCAGCATAGCCTGCCATTTTATAACTATTATCAGTGAAACCTTTAGTAGCATACCTTATGATCCAAGGATTAGACCCGGTAAACCCCCGGTAAATCTAATTAGCCTGAAGGACTCATATGTTGAGTACCTTGTTGTTATATTTTCTCTATGTATGAGTGCCACTCTAGCTAAGTGTGCCAAGCTTTTGGTTATTCCCTAATTATTTAGGATTGCCTGTTCAAGTGCATTTTATGCTTATAACGGTATGACTATGCATTTATAGCCCCTATAGACGATAATATATGGGTTATTGTGTTATAAACTGAATCAACATCCTAATAACTCTTTAGATGCCATACCATTCTATTCTCACCATATGATCATTTACATATCAATAAGCTTCAATATACCCCTGTTTGGTTCTATTGATATTTCATGTTGCTACAGATTACCATACACTGTTTTATATTTCGAGCATTTAAAACCCAGATATGCTGTTTAAATAGATTTTTCTATTTACATTGTTATAGAACTAGAATTATCTACTAGGAAAAGTTTTGCTTATTCCTGCTTTTTCAGTTATTTTACATACCAATAGGCTATGATGAATAGTTCAGAGATCAGGTGATGCATAGAGACAATGAAAGGTCATATTAGAAGAAAAGGAGCCTAGTTAGCATGAGAAATAGTTTTGTATTGTTTTAAGATTTCAGTTATAACATATTTGAGAATCGATAAATGCCTCAATTATTTCAGTATTCGGATTTATTTATGATTTAGTAATTCTCACTTTAACCCCCATCCTCGGTAAAACAGGGATGTGACAAGTCTCCCTTAGACTAAGTTACCCACATTTTAGTTAATCCTATATGTGAGAAAACCATCTACTTGAAGCATCCAAGGCAAAGGTTAAAAAGACACTAGACAAGGGAAAAGTTAATACTTCTTGAAAACGAAAACATACAAACATGAATATTTCTGATTCTGTTCCTATTGAGATAGGTGGGACTTCCCCCCCCCCCCCCCCCCCCCCCCCCATCCCCAGTCAAAACTCGAGCAGGAATGAAAAATAGGAGAGGAACTAAAGACACTAGCTCTAATGCCTTAGTCGACCAAAGCTCTAACACTGATACCTTTGGCATTGAGGACACTTTTCAAACTTTTCGTGAGTATGGTTATGAGGTCGTTGAAGAGACTATCCCTCAAGCTTCTATTCCACTTCCCCCTCAACCTGTGCAAGGTATTCTTATTATTCCTCTTACTTAAAAAACATAAAAGTAATGGAGATGCGAGTGCTCATTCGAAGCTATGTCCATCCAAAGATAAACTTATTAATTATGGAAGTACTCCTTCCTATAATTACCACAGTTCATCTTCAAATGATTTTAAGTCACTTGCCTTTAATGAAGGTCCTGTAATTGATTCTTAATTTTTTTTATTAGCCACGAGGAACGTTATTGTTGATTTAGATCATTATGTTAGTGATCATGATGAGACTATGATCTATTCTCCCACCTCGACTAATCCAACTATTGGGACATTACCTTATGGTTAAACTCATCGCGAAGGACCTGTAAGTCAATACCATAGTGCTTGTTTAAGTATATCTTATCAGTCTAAATTTTTTAACTAATGTTATATTTTTCTTTTCGAGCAGGTTTCCTCTGTGAGAAGAGTGGAGTTCCAAGGGTAATCATAGTTCCTTTGTCTACTTTTTCTACTATTCGTGTTCCTCGGGGTCCCTTTCAAAAGGTTAGGAATTTTATGTTGGTTTCTTCTCTAATCTTAGCATGAGAGGCGTGTATCTCATTTCATCCTTAGATACATGTATTCGAATGTAAGTGTTCATGTGGATTGACTTTAATTCTTCTTATTTGAAGCTTTCGGTCGTGTTTCCCATAACTATTAGGAGTTCTTCAATATTCACGAGCACTTCTCAGGTATTTACAAATCTTTATAAAATCACCCATCAAATTTTCATATATTATAATTACTCTCACTTTTATTAATAGATATATCTTATGCTTTTGATGTCTTCTCGTGGCCTAATTATTACTTCAATGGCGATCAGTTCGTCTGGTCTGCCCCCGATCAGTGTTGTAACTGGCTTAAGCAGGGTATTCTTTGGGCATTTCTCCTTCGGCATTTCTCCTTGACAATTTTCTTTAATTAATAATGGTTCATAAATTTTGTCTTTGCAAGGTCCTTTGACAAGTTCCCCCTTTTAAGAGGGGATGTTCTTTTTCCCAATGGGGTAACTATCCCAAAGTTGCATTTTCTGGTAGGATTTATGTGCCTCGAGTTAGTCTAACTATTGATAATAGACCCAGGTCCAAGCATTTTCAACTTGGCC
Source organism: Sambucus nigra (assembly GCA_949130495.1). Classification (NCBI taxonomy): domain Eukaryota; kingdom Viridiplantae; phylum Streptophyta; class Magnoliopsida; order Dipsacales; family Adoxaceae; genus Sambucus; species Sambucus nigra. The sequence continues at coordinate 54,770,562 of OX422214.1, forward strand.
AATCTTTGGTGTGTCTTCGAGTAGACTCTCAGTACATATTACTCTTTTGGATCAGGTAACCAGTGTACAGTTTTATCATGATTGATAACCTTTAAAATGATCTCTATAACAAGAATCAACTTGATTATATATTTTTTATTTTTCTTCTTTTTTTAACATTTTATTTCTCCCTATTAATTAATAGGTTAGTATGAATGATATTTTCCTTCATGTTGATCAATCCACTAGGTCTCAGATGAGTGTTGTGATTTACTTAAGCGTTTCTCCCCCGTAAGGTTTCAAGTACACATGCCCCTCTATTTTCTCATTCTCTTGAGTTCATATCCTTGCTCAATATCCGATAGTAATTAAAAAAATATTCGCATTGTGATCGTGATTAACTCGAGCACTTCTATTTTCCGATTAGTACTATTATTTCCCTTGTAACTGTGGAGCCTCACGTATAACACTAATATAAATTTGTCTTTTTTTACTTTAATTTATAAATGTTCAATAGTCACTCTTTATTTTTCATTATTTTTAGGTGAGTACTACGAGTGCTCTTGCAGTTGTTGAGCCTCAGGTATTATACTATACTGTCATACCTTTGTATTTATTTCCTTTTACTTTGAATGTTCAGGTAGTCACTTTTCCTATTTCCTTATTTTTTAGGCGACTATTATGAGCGATCATTTACCTGTGGATCCTCGAGTATTATAAAGGCATACCTTTGTACTTATTTTCATTTACTTTTAAAATGTTCGAGTAATCACTCTTCTTATTTTCCTATTTTCAGGCTAGCACTACGAGCTCTCCTTTACCTATGGAGCCTCAAGTATTATATTATCATACATTTGTATTTATTTTCACTTACTTTTAAAATTTTCAAGTAGTTACTCTTACTATTTCCTTATTTTTCAGACAACTACTATGAGCGTTCCTTTGCTTTTAGAGCCTTAAGTTGAGTAAATAGATCAAAGTAGGATCTCACGCAGTATGCTAACTCCTATCAGCATGCGAATGAGTTTTCTTTCTTCGATCCTACCACAATCCTTTTCATTTATTTACTTCGTGTATTTATTCTTTACCTCTTTGTTATTTAGGATCAATAATGTAAGGAAGGAGAAGTTAGCGGTGAGGGTGAGCTGGACTCTGAGACTACTCACTCTAATTTGGCTGAGGGTGAGCCGTCTAGCGAGGAATCTACTGCTTATTCAGATTCCAGTTCTATGGCTATAGTTTTTGACGTTGTAGACATGGATGCTCTCAACATCTATATAAAAGACATGTGGTTCGAGCGACATGTGGATAGGTTTCACAAGGAAGACTGAGTTGGCTTGGACCTAATTTTTTAGCTTCATCCTGAGACTTTCATGAGAACATGTGTATGTAATATTCAAGGTATATGTATCACCAACTTTAAGACGCTCGCAAGTCATGGTAATTGACTTACCTTAACTTCACCTAATGAGATTACTTATGTGGGCATTCGTAACTTCTTGGTCCATACCAAGGACTTGTATAACTGCTATCATATTAAATTGTATTAGTTGGATACTATTATTCTCTAACTTATTCATCATACTTTGAGGAGATTGATGAAGGATAAATCTTTCTTGAATGATAAGGTTAAGCAACGCTGTTAACGATCCAATACCTTGAGAGAGCAAATCATATCCCTTAAAGTTGAACTAAGTAACATTTTAATTAGAGAGGAAGAATGTGATGCTCGAATTTCCAAAATTGAGGAGAATGTGAAGCGAGAAGTGGGTGCCTACTTGGAGGGCTTCTATAGTAAATATAATACCCTTGTCCTTTTACCAAACCATTATTCTTATAACCCTTCACTTGTGTTTGTGATATCTTTGCCTATTTTTCGAGAAGCCCATTTTGTGAGATGAAATGTTAGATATTATTTATCTTGTACTTATTTTTTGCACTTTTATTGATTTTCACTTATACTATGGGACTATTTGCTCTCTAGTCATTTGTATATAAAACATTCGCGAGTAATTTTATACTATTGTCTTTCCCGCATACTATGGAGGAAGGGGGATACTCGTAAATTCTGTATGTTTTCACATATTTACGAGTAAATGATCATTGAGTGAATGAAACAATACCCTTGTACTTTGGGAACTTATTGTTAAGCTCGCCATATTTTGTTATATGAGCTTTTATAATAATGATTGTGCCAGCATATCCGCTCGAAGTATTGCGAGGAGATATGTATGACTTGAAAATTTTATACTATTATGCTTGATATATTCTTCTAAAGAAAATCAAAACTTGGGAGCATATCCATTCGTAATGTTGCGAGAAAATATGGCTTGTTTAATACTTTTATTTCCTCATACTTTTGGAAATTTTGTACTACCCTGCTCACTATATTTCATTGAGGACATTAGTTTGAATGTATATCCCCTCAAAATATTGCAAAGGAAGGTGAACTTGTTAAATAAAATAATCGTGTTTCCTCCTATTTTGGAAATCCTACGGTATTTTGCTCATAAAATTTTATCATTTGGAAGTATATCCACTTAAATATATGGTTATTAATGCACCTCTCTACATAACCTTTTCCCTTATATTGTGGGGATCCTGGGACTATTTTGTTCGTTGTATGAAATTAACTGAAACGACATAATCGTAACGTTTGAAATGAATCCCCTCGCGCAATCTTGCGAGTAAATGTGTAAGAAAATAAAGACAACTTGTTGGTAATGTATCACATTAAGTAGTATAATTACATTTACAAAACTGTAAAAGAGAACTGGGCATAAACAAACATGATCTATTTAATTCATAATATCAAAACTTATGTTTTCTAATAGTGTTGATACAAAACATAGGGGTTTATTTCCTATTCGATAATCTTTTAAATTTCATAATTGTAAAAGAGATAAAGATTGAGATACCTCATGTATAATACTTCTCGAGCCACTTGCAGGTTATTAACTAAATAAAATCACTCTCATGTTCTTAAATTCGATAGTATCCTGACATACCTACTTCCCGTACCACCAATGGCCCTTCTTAGTTAGGATTAAACTTGGAGGCAGACATGCTCTTTAGATAATGAGTAGATGTTGTCAAACTAAATCTCCCACTGGGAACTCTCTTGGCTTGACTAGATTCTTGTAAGCCCTCAATAATTATTGGGTATATACTTTGAAATTCTCCTTTGCTTTATCACAATGCTCTTCCAAAGTTTCCAGTTGTAAATGTCTTGGATCAGGTTCCTGTGATAACCCCCATTTTCCACATAAAGTTTGGCCAGACACAATACTTCAAAGATGGGACTTATCAAAAAATTTATACGATTTTTAGCCTCAAGAAATAAAATAAAAAGTGTAATTTAGGACATCCACACATACAATAAGGAACTAAAATGATAAGATTGTATAAATACACAAATCTCAAATCAAACTGATATAAAACATCTGCATAATACGACTCTAAATAAATTAACCGAATAATTAAATCCCATTCTTATGCCCATACAATATCTCAAATAAAAATCAGTGAAATGAAAATGAGTAGCAACATATGATAGAATTAAACAACAGAATCCACTACACAAATGAAACTGCATGACTGGTCTCCTTTCAGCTCTATTTATCCTTTCTAGGTAAACCTGGAAAATATTTATTAAATTATTTGGGTCAGAGACCAAGAGTTGCAAGAATTAAATTTAAATACCAATAAATAATGATCCAGTAAATTCATAATACATGCCACCCATTGTCCCTCACATGCAACAAGTATCTCACCCTTCATCTAAGTGCAATACAGCACGCCTTCCTAACTCAAGCCATATAATGATAATGGTCTTTACACTACCATAAAGAGTCAAGAACAACTAGCTATTGTATAAAGGGGATGTAACTACCTACACGTATACGATCATATCCACAAGGACTAAAACCCACATTACTCCTCCCACAAGATACGACTAAAGAACATACTGTATTTTACATAGTATTGGGTCCATTAACAATTTTTTACTTCATAAGACTACATTAGTTTTCACATAATACATACATATATGTGTGTGTGTGTGTATGTATATATATATATCACACGAATGCATTTAACCTCGATGCCCATATCATGCTTCTATCGACAAGTTCGTAGAAGTCCCTAACCTAACGGACTGAAATAAAACACACACAAGCAGGAAAATCACTACTCAACTAAAGATGTGACCACTCACCATATGATCTAAAATAACCACCTCCACTATATCCTAGCACATTTCAACTAGTGCGTGATACCGATCCCAATACTGAACAAAGCCCCCTAATCGATAGATTCATCATGAATACGGGTAGGTCCATACAAGTATAATATATATATATATATATATATAACAATGCATACGTAACTATCCTGTAGACTATAGTTACCCCATGCATCGGACCAATTCAACTCAATTCCATAACCTCGGAATACAACTCCATTTCTTTAATTATTAATTCATTAATTGATTATTGTAATTATCACCTGGTGGTTAACAATACCAATCCTCAATTATAGCAATCAACCCTCACTTGGATAACCCCACCCCCCCCCCCCCCACATACTCGATGAACTCGTAAATATCACACGACCATTTTCCCCGGTCTGACTTGACCATACACTGGGGGCCAATCGATTCCCCTCATAGAACCAAATTGATTCGCTCTTGAGGTCAAATCGATTCGGGTCGGATGGTAAACCCATATTTGCCTATAATTAAAATTGGTCATCTTATCCAATCTCCATTAATGATTTCAAAGCTTTTCAAACTTCAATTTGATCTATTATGAACTCATAACAACAAAAGGAATACATTTATACATATTTATAATCATTCCAAACATAATCGTTCCTACGATTCAAGGATTTAAGCCTAGAAATCATAACTTTCTCTAAACTAACAATGGGTTATAATTTCCATCTAAATTCTCAGAGAAAACTTCTAATTGATTCATGAGTTTAATTAAGAAATGAAATTGGACCCTAACACATGGATTCTAATAACCTTTCCATTAGGTATTCAATATTGGATCCTAGCATATGGATTCTAACAACATTTGCATTAGGTATTCATTGTCAATTTCGATTTCATCACTAAAGTATTAACTTTCAAAGTGAGATTAATTAACAATTAATCCTAAAAAGGGCCAATCCTAAATTATTATATAAATCAGACCCCAACAAGTTTACAACCTAAAATTTCATGAGAAAGTATGCTTATAAATTAAGAAACATATTATTACAGGTTTTGCAAGAAAATTCTTGCCTTATAAGATGATTGAAGACCCCATTTTTTAGACTCTCCTCCCTTTCTCCTCTCCATGACTGTAAACCTCTCTCAGAATGCTTAAGACTTCTAGGGTTAATTAAAGTGGATGGGAGTACCTAATTAATGTAGTTTATGTTATAAATAACCTCATAATTCCCATATATCCCTACTTTTGGGCCCCTAAAAGAGCCCATAATACTACTCGAAATGGACCAAAATCTCCCCTAAGGGTATACCTATCCTATGGGTCCAACTTAGGATGTTTAAAGCATGTAAAGGATCTTCTAAATCAGTCCGAAACCCACTCAAACTAGGCATACTTCAAATCACATGGTAAAATCCCTCAGCATAGAATAAAATGATACCCTTAACTATTTTACGTGTTAATTGCGTATAGTCTGCATGTTAATTACACATATTAATTATTCTAATCATGTAGTATAAACATTACACGTAGCATGCACATTTAATCATTCTACCAATGCAATACATGCAGTATAATTAAATCACATAATCATGCATAATGAAATTTGTTAATATTATAAGTAGTTAATTATTTCTAAATAGTTATTAATTCCTATTTAATAATTTTTACCAAATGAGGTCTACAAATTAAAGGACAAATAATGACATAAAAGTATGAGGTATTACATTCTTCCCCTAATAACGGAAGTCCTTCCTCGAATTTGATGAGTATCTGACTAGAATAGTTCCAAATACTTCTCTTGTATGTCATTCTCCCTGTCCCACATTGACCTAGCCTCGTTGTGGTGTCCCCACTACTCGCATACCAAAGTAACTACCTTGGAATGAAATCTATGATCCCTATAATCTAAAATGTTGACAGGTTTCTCCTCGTAACTCATATCAGGTTGGATCTCTATCTCGTTAAGATCTATATGCTAATAAGATATCTCATCTTTACGGAGCCTCCACAATGTATAAACATGAAAAACATTGTGGATCCTTTGCAAATGATCTGAAAAGGCCAACCGATAAGATATTAGTCCAATTCTCTCAATAATAGGAAACAATCCCACATACTAGGGATATAACTTACCCTTCTTACCAATTTTCATCACTCCCTTCATGGGAGATACCTTAAGTAGAACCTAATTCCTAACCTTAAAATTTAAGTTCCTCCTCTCTACATCGACGTAACTTTTCTGCATATCCTGGGCAATTTGAATCTTATCGCTGATCATCTTCACCTTACTGAGGTATACTCAATGAACTATAGTGAAACCCAAATTTTTTATCGTTATCTGACACAATATTGAGTGGTATATAGCAAGGTTCTAAAAAACGCGAGGCGTGATTGAGGCGTGGAGGCCAAGCCTTAAGCCTTAGAAGCCTAGGCGGGCCTAGACGTAAAAAGGCGTGAAAAGGCGTTTAGGCCTTCTTAATATATTTTAATATTTTTTAACCATAACAAGGATATTAAAATACAAAAATTGCACATATTATAAAAATATGTCTGAATATATACAAATTAAAATACTATTTGATTATTTTGGATGAGATAATGGTCCGGTTTGTAAAGAAATTCTTTAAAAGGTGGCATCGTTTCACTAAAGCATTGTTGTTTTTAGAAAAAAGTGCGCCTTAAGGGTTTTACCAAGAATTAGGCGTGAAAAGCGTAAGGCGAGGCGTTTCTCCCAAGCCTTAAGCCTAGGCGTGCCTAGTCGGAGCCTAAGCGGGTTTTTTAGAACAGTGGTATATAGTGAAACTTCACAATCTCTGTAAGGAAGAGCTTAACATATTTCTATGAAGTATAGTTTGTCCTAACTGTCAAAAAGTGTGCGACCTTTGTCAAATAGTCAGTGATCACTCATATGACATTGTGTCCCCTCTGTGATGTAAGTAACCCCGTAACAAAGTCCATGGAAATGCTCTCCTACTTCTACATTGGAATCCTAAGAGGTTGTATAACACCTTTTGGTCGTTGATGGTCTACCTTCATTATTTTACACGTGGCACACTTGAACACAAAAATGGCAATGTCTTTTTTCATGTATTCCTACCAATACTGGCACCTCATATCCTGGTACACGTTATCCCCACCAAGATGTACTGAAAATGTGACCCATGTGCCTCAGTTATAAATCCCCGGATAGGCACATGCTAGAATAGTAGACAAGGAAAGGAAGGTATGCTCTATCAAAATTCTATAAGCGAATGCCAATGATAGAGATAGGCCAATGCCAATGATAATGACAAGGAAAGGGAAAAGGCCCAGAAGGAAGGCCTTAATTGAACAAGCAACGGATGCCACTAAACAAGAAAACTAATCTAATACTAGTTCTTTTATTGATCCTCCATAAAAGTTCTTGGAATGCCTCTTTATAAAAAAACAGAGGCCTACGAGAGGAGACTTATCCAATAAAATAGAAGCCTATATCTATCGACCCTACTTCACTTCCTTATAGTGCCTTCCTTACAGTCTTTGAATAATGCTTCATTCCTGGGCGTAAAATAAAGCTTATTTGAGCATTGAATTGACCTATAGTACCTGACTTATCAGAGGGCTTTAACGGGCTTTCTTACTAAAGACTAATAGACAGACATACAACCGAAAAATTAAAGGAATAATGGATAGACTAGGGATAGACTAGATAAACTACCAGGAATGGGGACTCAGCACACATATTTCAAATAAGGAACTGGGAATTGCACATATGAGACTTCTTGCTCCTTCTTACTTAACGTAAGATCTAATCTATGACCACCCTACCTATTAATATTAAAGGGGAGCTGGAACTTATACCATACATCGCTTCTCCTGATGTTTGAAGCACCAGAACATATTTGAAATGACATGGGCCTATAACATGTCTATTTCCAATAGAAAAAAGTAGAGCTTCTTATTCTTTTCCCCTGTGCGTGGGCGCAGCTTGTAATATGTTGGCTAGGCCATCTTCGACTCTTAGAGACTTTCAAGGGTTAAGGTTAAGCGAGCCAGATCAACTAATAGGCTTCACAAACACAAAAGTCCTAATCTAAGACTAAGCTAGTAGAACTACTAGCTTGCTTTGTCAATTTACAAGGGGAATAATCGAATACTAACATGTTATGGAACAGTAATCCTCCTTCAGAACCAATCAAATAATGCTTTGTTACCTCTACTAACAACAACTTGATCTTTCGCTAGCAAAAATGATTCCCCTCTTGTGCTTTAATGACCAGATGATGACTTCAAGTGTGATGGTATGAACTTCCATAAAGTCACATAACAGCTCATCGTTCATATAAATGGAACTCCACTTCACCTTCCATAGTACTTCTAGATCGATTATTAATTTATAGCTCAAGGAATTTTCCACTACATTTACCTTTCCCGGGTGATACTGAATATCTTCATAAAATCAAGCCATCTACTCTACCTCATGTTTGACTCCCTTTTCATGAACAAGTAGTGGAAACTCTTGTGATCCGTAAATAATTAGAATTTCTCACCTAAAAGATAATGCCTCTAAATGCGTAGTGCACTCACTACGGCTTCTAACTCCATATCATAGGTAGGGTAATTCCCTTTGTGAGGCTTAAGCTTGAGGGGAGCATAAGTTATTGTTCTCTCATCTTACTTCAATACACCTCCAAGTTTTTACAAGGATGCATCAGTAAAGACTTTATAGTCTGTTACCGCACAAGGTAAGGCGAGCACCGGAACTGAAGTTAACTTGACCTTCAACTCATCAAAAGCCTGTTGACATGCATTATCCCAAATAAATGGTACACCCTTCCGTATCAAATTTGTTAGATACCCGACGATCTTTGAGAACCCCTAAATGAATCAATGGTAGTACCTTAATAAACTCATAAAACTTTGCACCTACATAGGTGTCGTGTGTTGTCCCCACTCCATCACCCTAAAACCTTTTCTGGATCCACTCATATCACCATTTTAGATATAATATGGCCCAAGAACTGAACCTCTATGAACTAAAATCCTCTCTTGTCGAACATAGCATATAGTAGATGGTCTGTCAATGTTTGGAAGACTATTCGCAAGTACAAAGCATATTCTCATCTACGGTTCGAGAATAAATCAATATGTCATCTATGAATATGATAACAAACTGATCTAAGAAGTCCCAGAACACCCTCTTCATCGTGTCCATAAACGTTATCGGTGAATTAGTTGGATCGAAAGGCATAACCATGAACTCATAAGACCCATATATTGTCACAAATTCTATCTTCAGACATCTTGATACCAAATTCTCAACTGATGGTACATCTATCTCAAATCAATCTTTGAAAAGTACAAAGCACCCCTCAAATGGTCGAACATGTCATCAAAACGGGGCAATGGGTACTTGTTCCTTATAATAACTTTGTTCATCTCCCTATAATCAATACACAACATCAATGATTCATTCTTATTCTTTATGAACATAATTTGAGCATTGAATTACTCCTTTAAATAAACCCTTGACCTAGAAGCTAATGAATATAATCCTTAGGTTCTCTCATCTCTATAGGATCCATATGATACGATGCGCAGGCAATGGGTCTTGTACTCAAAATCAAATTAATTACAAACTCAATCTCCCTACTCTGTGGTAACCCCAGAATCTCCTGAAACACTTCTAAGAACTCCTTAATAACTAGAATTGAGTATAAAGAAACAATGACATCCTGAGAAGTCTCCTTCTCAAATGTAGTGTAAATGCATGCTCGACCCTCCTTCTGAACGTGGCATCGCAGCTAACTGCATCTCTCACCCTGAAATGAAAAAGATAATGGACCTCCCATAACAATCCACTAAAGTTCGGTAAGTATCTAACCAATCCATCCCCAAGATAATGTCAAATTCTAACATGTCTAAGACAAGTAGGTCTGCTATGGACCTAAGTCTCCCAATGTCTATCCGGATACCTCTGCACATGGGATGTTTAAGTGTTACTCTACCTACGAGGGAGTCTATATGAATTACAATATCAGAGGCTAAGTCTACCATCCTCGATAACCAACCAATGCTAATACTAATACTAATAAATGAATGTGATGCACTAGTATCGAATAAAATGCTCCCAACATGCCCAAAGATAGGGAACATACCCTCCATTGCATGTGCTGGTACTGGTCCCTCTCTAGTTGCGATATGATACACATGCTTATACTGTATTTTTAGATATTCTCTTGAGGTGCGATGAGTGGTGCTAGTAGAGCTAACATTATGACAATTAGCGAGTCCTAAAAATTGTATGTGTTGCTCAAGGACAAAATGATATAACAATGGAGATATAAATGCAGGTATGAATATAAGAGAATGAGATAAGGCAAAGAGGAATACACAATGACGTATCTGGTTCAGCCTTGGCCTACTTCACCGTGAAATGTGTTTGATGTGTTTTATATTAACCATGGAGCTCTAATGGCCTAGATTTATAACTCTTGAGCACTTTCTCTCTCTATAGTGTGGTTGATAGAGCTTAACTAGGTTTTTTATTATGGATCCCTTGATGATGAAGATGGAACTCTCTTTTATAGTCTTAGGGGTGCATAATATGCCCCCAAGCATGCCAAAGGTGTGCATGAGGTAACTGTTCCACTGAGTTGATGCCACCTTTCAAGTGTATATGACTTAATATATCCTTATGTGAGGGGAAGATCTTGTCATAACGGTATGCCCACATAGGATAGTGACCCACAATTCACATGAGCCATGCGATGTAATTAGAGTCGGCTCATGTGTCCCCTAGCCGAGATGAGACACCAAGTTAGTACTCCAAGTGGAAGATCGTCGGACTACTAATTATGACCCTAGGTCGGCTAATGGGTATCGCCCCCCATTATAGTACAAGGTGGAAATGATAGAAGTAACCTAGGATGAAAGTGTATCCTATTATATGATGATGAAGCAGGCCAAGGACGAGGCTACTGAGGATGGAACGGTGTTGGGTCAGCCCATGAGTGTCTAGTTTGATAAGTGAGAAAGGTTGACTTGTTCGCATTGAGCCTGTCTAGGTAAGAGACCACAATTATATATATCGCGTGGCCTTCAGTAAAGGCCTCTCTCGCTTTCTCCCAAACAGAGCTTTGTGGCTGAACAGGTAGCACCGCCTGTTGTAGTGGTAGTGGTGGCTATTGTTATGGATAGAAGTACTTTAGAATGTAAGCCATTGCTGTAGAGACTGCCTTAGTAATTATAGTAGATATGTCTTCCATTATAGCTACGGGTAGTACTGGTGGCAGCTATCGTTATTTATCCGGCTCCTAATGGGCCGTATCCTCTGCAACCTCTTTGGTATCACATCTAGAGTTTGCTATCTGAAAGTGAATAAGATTCATATTAGTAACAAATCATATATAGTACAATGATTCCTATAACAAGCGTAACATAGATCCTAAGGACACTAAATCCTGGGAGTTCTGATACCAACTGTGATAATTCCCATTTTTACATAATGGTTGGCCAGACATAATATGCCAATGATAGGGCTTATCTAACAATTTATATCATTCTTAGCATCAAACCATAAACTAAAGGTGTAATATAGGACATCCACGCGTACAATAAAATATGCATAATACGACTCTAAATAAACCGAATGAATAAATAGATCCCAAGATTATGCCCATACAATCTCTGAAAGGAAAATGATTTAAATGAAAATGAGTAGCAACCTATAATAGAATCAAACAACCTAATTCTCTATGAAAATGGAATTATAAGTCAGATCTCCTTTCAACCCTACTTATCCTGTCTAGGTAAACTTGGAAATTATTTTTTTGATAATTTGGGTTAGAGCACTAAAATTGAAATAATTAACTTTCAAACCCAATAAATAATGATCCAATTAATTCTCAATATATGCCACCCATCGGCCTTCACATGCCACAAGTATCTCATCCCTCGTCTAAGTGTAACACTACACACATTCCAAAATCAAGCCATATAATCATACCAGTCTCTACACTATCATAAAGAGTCAAGAACAACTAGTTATCATATAACTGGGATGTAACTACCTACACATATATGATCAGAGTTATAATGACTAAACCCCACAATACTACCCCTAGAGGATTCGATTAAAGTGCATAATGTATTTTATGTAGTATTGGGTCTATTAACAATTGTCTACATCATTTGATTACAATATTTCTTACATAATACCAAGGTTATAAAAAATGCGGGGCGTGATCGAGGCATGAATGTCAAGCCTTAGAAGCCTAGGCGGGCCTTAGGCGTAAAAAGGCATGAAAAGGCGTTTAGGCCTTCTTAATATTTTTTAATATTTTTCAACCATAACAAGGCTATTAAAATACTAAAATTGTACATATCATAAAAATATGTCTGAGTATATGCAAATTAAAATACTATTTGATTATTTTGGATGAGATAATGGCCCGATTTGAAAAAAATTCTTTAAAAGGCGATATCGTTTCACTAAAGCATTGTTGTTTTAGAAAAAAAGTGTGCCTTAAGGGTTTTACCAAGAATAAGGCTTAAAAAGCGTAAGGCGAGGCGTTTCTCTCATGCCTCAAGCCTAGGCGTGCCTAAACGGGTTTTTTAGAACAGTGCATAATACATATATATGTCTATATATATAGAATACAAAGTCAACTACCCTAGGTGACCATTCTTTCTTCTATCAGTAAGTCCATAGGATTCCTTTACCTAACGAGCATAAACAAAACACACGCAAGTGGGGAAGTTACTACTCAGACTATGTAGATGGATCAGGTAATCAAACTTATCTCCTCACAAAGTGGTGATTGCTGACCGTATGATCTAAAATAATGACCTCCACTGCGTCCTAGCACATATTAGCCCACTCGTGGTACCCGATACCAATATTGAACACAAACCCCAACCGATAGATTCACCATGAATATGGGTAAATCCACACAACTATAAACTACATATATTTGACACAATACATATGTAACTACCCCATAGACTATATAACACCCCTCATTTATCCATCCAATTCAACTCAATTCCATAACCTCGGAATACAACTCCCTATCCTTCATTATTAACTCCCAAGTTAATTATTGCAATTGTTACCTGAGGGTTTACAATACTAATCCTCAACCTCCCACATACTCGGATAAACTTGTAAAAAACCCCTACCATTTTTCCTAGCCTAACTCGACCCTACTCTAGGGGCCAAATCTATTCCCCTCATGAAGCCGAATCAATTCTCCCTGGACCAAATTAATTCTCTCTTGAGGCGGAATTGATTCGGACCGGACAATAAGTGTAGATTTTCTTATAATTAAAATGGGTCATCTTCTCCAATCTTTATTAATGATTTTGAAGCCTTTCAAACTTTAATCTAATCAGTTACGAATTCATAACAACCAAGGGAACACATCTATGCAAATTCATAATCATTCTAGACATAATCATTCCTATTAATCAAGCATATATTCATAAAAATCATAACTTTGTCTAAACTAACAATGGGTTATAATTTCCATCAAAATTCTCGAGAAAAATTATATTTATTCATTGGTTTAATTCAAAAATGAAATTAGATCGTAACACATGGATTCTAACAATATTCCCATCAAGTATTCCATGTCAATTTTGGGTTTCATCACCAAGATCTGAACTTTCAAAGTGAGATTTATTAACAATTAATCCTAAAAAGTCCCAATTTTAAAACATTATATAAATTAGTCCCCAACATGTTTACAAACCCAAAATGTATGAGAAATCATGCTTATAAATCATAAAACCGTTATTAAAGGTTTTACAAGATTATTTTTTCCTTAAAAGGTGATTGAAGACCCATTCTTTAAGATTCTCTTTACTTTCTTCTCTTCAAGATTATAAACCTCTCTCAGAATGCTTAAGGATAATGGGGTTAGTTAAAGTGGATGAATATACCTAATTAATGTATTTTATGTTATAAATAACGTCTTAATTCTCGTATCTCCCTATAAGGCCTAATGTCGGGTCCCAAAAAGAGCCCAGAACGCTTCCCAGAATGGCCCAAAATCTCTTTTAAATGTACACGTATACCCTAGACCAACTTAGAATGTTTAAAACACGTAAACGAGATTCTAAATTGCTCCAGGAGCCACTTCACCTAGGCATTCTTCAAATCACACGGTAAAATCATTCGGTATAGAATAAAATGATACCCTTAATTATTTTACGCGTTAACAGCTTATGTTTCGGATGTTAATAACACATATTAATTATACTAAGCATGCAAAATAAAAAATTCACGTAACATGCACATTTAATTATTTTACCAATGCAACACATGTTGTAGAATTAAATTACACACAATGACATTTCTTAATTTTCCAAGTAGTTAATTATTTTTAAGTAGTTATTAATTCTTGTTTAATAATTTCTATTCAATTAGGCCTACCAATTAAATGGAAAATAGTGGGATAAAATTACAGAGTATTATAGTAGTAGATCGTGACTTAGAGCCATTCGCAGTGATGGTATTGCCAATTCCACTAATAACACAACCTTTATCCCGTAGACTAAGGATAACAAGTGAATCTTGTTGGTTTTCTTTTAGAGGTTCTATAGGCCCACAAAACCATTGTCAATCTATCATCCCATGTTTCGAGGAGATCCTCTAAAATTTTATTCAAAATATTATCAAGGTTTTGTTAGTTGCTTATGCCTGTCCATTTCCCTTGGGGTATGAAATGACTGAACTATTGGGAATGATCTTATATTTGTCTTTAAGAAAAACCATTTCCTTTTATACAAACTTCTTTCCATTGTCTATGAGTATGACCTTTGGGATGTCAAACTTGTAGATTATATATTCTAAAAAAAACCGAGTTATTACCTGAGCAGTAATTCATCTCAAGGTGATAGCCACTTCCCATTTGGTATACAACTCTATAGATAAAAAAAATCGTGACAGGCTGGGTTGATCTTTCCTACCAAATCAAATGCCCACGTATGGAATGGGTAAGGAGAAACCAAGTTTTGTAATCTTCCTATAACACTTTTTAGACTTCTTCTTTCATGACACATTTTAGAGCTTTCCCATTATACCCTTTTTTTGTAAAGTTCCCATTTCACTCTATAGAACCGAGCAACCCTCCTTTTTTGAGTAAATCTCATTTTCCCACTCGACGGGTAACATTTTATCTGTGAGACAGGAAATATAAGTGTTTCTCCAGTTCTCTCCATGAAATTATCTTCATTTGGCTAATCAAATTGAGTCTGGAATTTCAAATAACCTTATTAAAGATGAGCAACCTCAATACTTATACTAGGCCAGTAGTAGCCCCTTGGTTGCATATGGCAATAGAGTAGAATGTCTGTATCCATGCAATTCCATCTTTGCAATGATCACATCTTTTCACAAGCCTCTTCTTATCCCACGCGTCGTGCCAAGTAACCACTCGAACTTGTGAAGTAAAGAGTGCCTTAAAGCATATGGAAATTTTCTAGTTCTAATAAGTTCGTTTCTCCTCCGTGCATTTAAAACTGCTTTCCTAATGAGAATCTACAATCTTTAGGTTCCTCACATGGAAATAAAGATCTCACTTTTGTAGGCATTATCCTCGTTCGAACGCTGATTGTAGCTTCTTGATCATCCATCTTTAACTTCTGAGCTTCTAGAGCAACGGGATGTCTATTCATTATTGTTTGCTGTCTCTCTATCTTACAGCTAAGAATTCATTCAACAACCTTTGAATAATTACTATATAGGGAGAAAGGTTGGAATTATTTAGTGAGAATTCTCCATTGACTTTCTTTACTATATGGTTGGAATCCCCTAGTATACAAACTACTCTGATCTTTCTTCTTAAAGCTTCTAACAGTCCAAGTATAAGTGCTTTGTACTCGGCTTCATTGTTTGAGCACTTGAAGTCCATTTTATAGAAAAAGGTGTGTTTTTATTTGTCGTTGGAGAGTATAACTCTTGATCCCCTTGATACCTTGTGCACATGAGCCATCAAATTCCATCTTCCATTTTTCCATATCCTCTACCAAATAAGCTTTAAAATTATCCAATGGTATCTCCTCACTCAAAGGATTAAAATTCTGGCTCAGGAAGTTGGGTAGGAGGTTTATTATAGCTTGACTTTTGATAGACCTTGGAGCAAAGCACTTAAATCATATTCTGAAAGTATTAAGAACCATCTAGCCACTCGCCTTATCAAAATTAATTCTCGCGGGCAGATACTTGATAGGGTCAAACTTAGTGATAATATGCACGATAAATGCAAGCAGGAAGTTCCTTAACTTCTGGTCCACATATACCCATGCCAAACAATGTCGTTCCATACTTGTATATTCAGATTTTATTCAGATATCACTGTGGACAAATAATACACAGGTCGTTCCTTTTATTCTTTCTGTTGAGCGAGAAAATCCCTAATAAACCGCTCGGTAGAAGTTAGGTATAAAAGCAAAGGTTTACCTGTTTCTGAAGGATTATAGTTAAAGAAGAAGTTAAAATCTCCTTAATTCTTTTCAATGCTTTCTTATCATCATTCTCCCTACCCACTTCACCTAATCTTTTATGAGAGGTGAGAAAGGGTGAGTGATTCTGCCAATGCTGGTATGAACCTTCTCAAATAGGAAACTTTTCCTAAGAATCTTTTGAGATATCCTCGAGTTTTTAGTTGCGACATCATCAAAATGGCCTTTTTTCAACATCAACTTGCACCCATTGCCTATTGATGACAAATCCGAGTAATTTACCTACAGTAGCCCTAAAGGCACATTTAAAGGCTTTTATCACCATCTTATACTTCTGGCAATATTCAAAAACTCTTCTTAGATCTTTAATATGATTTCTCTCCTTCTTGGATTTTACCACCAGGTCATCTACATAGAATTTCAGTGTATCATTAAATAGGTCATGAAACATCATAGTTTGTTAGTATGTAGCTCTAGCATTCTTCAAGCCAAATGACATAATTGTATAATGAAAGTTTCATAGAGGAGTCCTAAAGGTTATCTTCTTCACATCCACACGATCCATTTTAATCTTACTATAATTGACATACCTATCTATGAAACTATACAATTCTTGGCCTATTATTACATCTACTATGATGTCAATGCTCGGTAAAAGAAATTTACTTTTGGGTAGGCTTGATTTAAATCTCTAAATTCCACATAGACTCGAATTTTCTTCTTATCTTTCTTAGCAACGGGCACAATACTTGATACCCATATAGGATCTTGGATGGGTTTGTTGAATCTCGAAGCAAGAAGCTTCTCCACTGTTGCTTAAATCTTTAAAACTAGCTTTACCTTATAAGTGCGCATTGTATGTGTTACTAGTAAAGCATTAGGAAAAATATTCAACTTATGGGAGACCGCCTCAGGGTTTATGCCCAAAATCTCGGTGTATTTCCATCTGAACACATTCATGAATTACTTGAGAAAATTTAAATTTTCTTATCATTGTCTTGGACTTAAACCCTTGGAAATGAATGTGGACCTCTCATCACTGCCTTTTTCTCCTACGATCAATTCTTCAATCTCCCAAAGCTGATCTTGGGGATCGTCTTTCATACACTCAGGTGCTTCGTATGATTCTTCGATATGTTCCACTATGTGGGAATCATCAAGCACACATGCGTCGGTCCAACACTCTCATCCCAAAATACCACATGCATAAACCATTATAAATAGTAGATGACTTCGCCAATGGGAAAATAACATTCTTGCAAGTTTCTAGAAGGTCTTTATATTCTTTTATCTTTCTTTTTTCTTTACCCTTCTTTTCAATAGGTACCACTCATGGACCTAACCTTTTGTGCATGGACTTTTTGTCTTTACCTCCGTCTTGAACCACTTAGGGATCATCTATTTCCTTAGTAAAAAAACTTCTTATTTTTTTCATCCAGTTCTGTATAGAATGGTGCCTCAACTAAATGGGCCTCTTCCACTGAGAAAGGTCTTTTTGTGGCCTTAATCACTATTTTTGTCCCACGAATGTTGACCTTTGCACACTGGTGGAAGGTAGAACGCACGATTCCATGAGTATGCATCCACACATGGTCCATCAGCTGCTAGTAACTTGTATTAGCATTAATGGCATGGAATTTGATGTGGTAAGTGAAATTTCCCAACTTAATCTCAATGCTCACATATCCAAGTGACAACATCCACCCATTGTCAAGGCCTTAAATCACTAGAGGCATTAGCTAGGTTTTCTTTTGCAAGATTTAATCTCATATAAAGTTCTTATGGGCATGATGTTAATCGATGGCCCAACATCTAATAGTGCCTTTGGAAAACTAATCTCATTATCTATAGTAGTAACACACAGAGGTTTATTGTGGAATAATGATATTTGTCTATCTGCCTTTGAAAAAACACCTCTGAAGTGTTCTTTTTTATGAGTCTTTTAATAGGACCATGCCAATTAATGGATGGATCCCCATGGTCTTGCACTGCCTCATGAATCTTCATAGTTAATGCCAATAAAGTTTCATATTTGATTCCAATATGATCAAGGAACCACTTGGACTTCAGGCTCTTCACGATCACTGGGCATTCCAAATCTATTTTTACCTCATAAGTTGTGCATTACAAACATATTAGGCATCTGACGCTCCTTCTTTATCAAGAGCAAGGACCACACTAGCATTCCCTTCTTAAATTTCTAACTCTTTATCCTAATTACTTTGGAAATCGTGTTTGACAAACTAAGTAGACACTCGTCATGCGCCTTATCATTTGGCAGCCATTCCTCATACTCCATTTTCCCATCCCAATCACACGTTATTACCATATTCACAAAACGTTATCAATGGGCTAGAATTCAGTTCTCATTAACATTAAACGGAGGAATTTGGAGAGTTCCATTCAAAACTTTCTTACTTATCACCCTACCTAGACAATAATAATATTTCATAGAGTGTTGAATCATCTGGAACAGCTTGCAAAAATGTGCATCTACCTTTTCAGCAACTGTGGGTACTTAATCGTTCAGTGAAGAAGTCCTGCCACCCCCTCATGCACTATTGTATGGTAATAATCCATAGCCTTTACACCACTGCATGGTAGCAGTGGCGGAACATCGCTTCTAAATTTTTGTTTTCCTACAACAATTTTCATGAGTCATTGACCACCATTTGTTCCTTTGGGGGCTTCCACCCAGATAATTAATCCTCTATTTTCGAGAGATTTATAATCTTTAGGGTGAAAGATCCACTTGATTTCTCCAACTCTATGGTTTTGGTTTTATAATCATGGTTATATTCCTTACTTCTCGATTGAAATCCCTAAAGGTGCACTCCCAGGTTTCGTTAATCAAGTGGAATTTGTACACCTTGAGCATAACTCCCACATAAATCTGTAGCAGCTTGGTTTCTGACCCCTATTCATGGATGTCTAGAGATTTTTCTTTAAAACGCTTGATGTACTGCATCAATTCTTTGCTTGGGCCAAATGATTCAAAGAAAATTCAACTTCGGCCAAAATGATTTTTTGTAAGAACTGTTTGTGTATCTCTTCTCAAGTGGGAATACTATTTGGAGCCAGGTGGGAGCACCACGGGTAAACTTTTCTAGTGAAAGTCTTCGAGAATTCCCTCAGCCTTAAATTCTTGTCGTTGCAGTACACATCAAGGTTTTCCATGAACCTTTTGACATGCTCTTTAGGATTTTTGCCTTTTTTCATTGAACTTAATGAACTTTTGTGGAACATACCCCTCAAGATAAGACTTTTTGTTGACACTATCTGGATGAAGATTTCTCAACTCCTCACACATAATAGGATATTCATGTTAGAGTGAGCTAATAAATCGCCTTTTGTGTGTATGTGTGTCGTTGTTGTAAAGACTAGTCAATCAAAATCCCTTGAACCTATAAAATACACTAAATACATGCGTAGTAGCAAGTAAGGGTGTCAATCCAACTTCTTAATGTGGAAAATAACAAATGAAGACTAGTATTATTTAAAAAAATTGAAAGGATATTTATGTTAACTACTATCAAAGTAAAACGCTAAAATTAAGTGGAAAGAAGGAAAAACAAGTTTGAGAAAAATCAAGGTTTGAGAAATTTGACTACTATCAAAGTAAAACGCTAGAAATTTGATTCTTAAGAAAATAATATATAATAAACATTTTGGGTTCTTTCTCAATGACAAGGTCACCCCATCTCTCATGTGAGGGGAATTTTTTGATTCATTAAAAAAATACTAACTTGAGCCTGTTTAAATAAAGTACTATTCTCTTCAACCTAATAAATTGCCAAACTACAAAAAAAAGTTGCATATAAAAATGAATGAACAATAAACATCGTCTACACATTTTTTACTGATGTAAATAGGGAAATCTGAAATTTTCTTTAGTGAGATCAAATAATTTTAAAGGAATCAACTTCAGAAGTAATTTATATTTTTCAATTCATCAAACACCGTTGAAACCCACATACAAATTACCGACATTGCAATAACCAGTTAATCAAATAATTATAAGAAATTATATTCCGAAATATTTCCTCTTTTTAGATGGGTAAACATCTTGAAATCCATACTGAAATTACCCAATTTACAAACCATGTTGATAAAAGTGTTGTAAATAACCATATAATGCAGGTCGATCGTGTTGTCGATTATCTAAACTGTATCATTTTAATTGAATTTTAAAAATAAATAAACCTAATACAATTATAAATAATAGATATAAATTAAATTAGAACAAAATCAAAAAATAAAATTATTTTTAAGTTCAAATAGAACAAAATTTTGCAACTCCATCATTTAGCCTACACTTACCATGTATGTATGTGATTGTTCACAAAACAGAAAACCTCTTGTCCCCAGCTTATTTCCATCAACAGGTATTTGTTGATGATAGAGACTAAAAGGGATTTATATTTGTTCAAAAAACAAAAAACCTCTTGTCCCTAATTCTTTTTAAAGATAAGTATAATAATTCATCCCACTCAAGCTCTTAAGAATGCCTGTTAAAGTTTTGTACCCAATTAAGAAATTAATCCTATACAAACATTGTTTTTATATGTTGAATACTTTTTTCATTTTAAATCAATATCATGGAAGTAGTATGCATTTTTAATATAAGCTTTAGCTGTTGATTTATGTAAATTGTGGAGTTTAATACCGGATATGAAAATCGCAGTCTCTTTGTAACGCATGAGGAATTCGATTCGAGAACGAAGAGAGGAGAGGAGAGCAGCCGCATCAACCACCACCACTAACAGTGGTGCTGTAGTGGACTCCCAACACATGATCAACAGTTCATGGGTTCAACATCCAGAAAACATAAGCCCCAATTAAAATTCAAGAGTTTACATTTCAAACCAACAAAAACTCATATAATGTTCAAGATTCACCTGAAATGGTAGTCCCAAAGGCCATTCTCAAGCCCATACTTATTCCACTATCACACCCAGAGGTGGAGCCTCCTCTCACGAGCCCCAGTACCCACGGTTCACACTGCCTCCCTACCGTCTTTTTTTAGCACTTCGATGACTGAAAAACTCCGTTTTCCAGATAGAAAAGGTCACATATAAGTAATACAGACACTCTGTATGTAGTGATTATTTAATCAAGAGAGAAAGAACCTTGCAAGATCCGAATTCAAGTGACTGGGTTGCTGAACATCCAGAATAACGGATTATAAACCCCGTTTGAATTCTAAGATATAAACCCCGTTTGATCTTCCTAATATGGGTCTCTTAGATATTTACCCTTCGGAAGAGAGAGGGACATGGAAATAAGAGATATTACAAAAATAGTCCGAAAATCAAAGAGACGATGACAGAGAATCAAGTTTGATAGTAAATACTGATCATTTATTAAGTTTCCAAAAGATAAATATCAGTCTCAAACGTGGCTTTAGAGGAGAGAGAATACTGATCATTTATTAAGTTTTCACGTGTCAGTTTCAGAAGATTTTGGTCTACAATTTTTATTATATATATCTAGAGAGAGAGAGAGAGAGAGAGAGAATGTTACCTTTGAGATTGAGCGAGAGAGAGGAAGTCGGAGAGAGAGGAAACCAGAGAAGGTTTGGGGGCTAAAGAGATAAATAGAGTTCATGTGAACATGAAGAGGCTGCTTTGGGGATTTATAATATAAAGAGACTGGTCACGGCCCAAAGCCATAAGACCATTTTTTCCATGTCAGCAGCCGTGACCATCCCATTATAATAGAGTTGGTCATGACCCTAAACCGTGACCACTCTTCGTGACCATTTTGAATTGGTCAAGGCAAAAAGTCGTGATCCCATTGTAGGGAATTTTGGCATTGGTCATGGATGTGGTCACGGATGACATGATGGTCATGAATGAGGGCTGTGACCCAGCATGGTCAGGGCTAAAGGTCGTGACCAACTACAGTTATGGTCACTGATAGGCAGGGTTTTGCCGAGACGCGAGAGTCACCTACTCGCCGATCATTTCGAATTCGGCTCACCTGAACTATACAAAAACCTAAACTACGACTACACTCAACTGGTGAGTACAGCGGTAAGTCGGTTATCGAAAATCCACAGAGACGAGTTGCTAGAATTTAAGTGATTTAATATTCCTGAATAAAAGTGTAAAAGGTGATTACAAACTAAAAGGAAAAATATGCATAAAGGGAAATGTTAATCTAGTAAAGTTATTGAAACTAGATTATGAAAGCGAGTAAAACTATAGGTTGCGTCCAATATCCTTCACCCGAGTTAATTAGTATAAAATGGTTACATGGGTCGACGGGTTATTACAAGTGCGTCTCGTTTCGACAGTTGATTAAATCAAGGGTTGTTACGCCCTAAATCATCATAAAAGCCTAATAAGATTTTGGCGTTAACAAATATCCCGGAAATTACGTGCGAAATGTCGTAAGCACGGGACATACATGATATGCCCCGTCAAATCTCCTAGGCGTAATAACTAGGACAACGCACCCGAAATAGACCTGTAAACACCATCACCAAAGCAAAGCAACGCGTCAACCCGAATGAGTTCCATTCAAACACAACCTAATTTAAATTACGTAGAAAGCATGTTAAAAACGCGGTAAATGGAAAGCGATAAATAAAAGAGGTAAATCTATACTAGAAAGCATGTAAATAAAGCTTGTAAACCTAAATTAGAAAGCTTGCAAATTAACTAGAAAGCAAGAAATGAAGAAATACAAACTATATTAATGGAGAGGATGATGAATAGTCAACATTCAAGCCCAAAAGTGTGTCAATCTAAGAAGAAATGAAGAAGAACTAAGCAAATCACCCAAACCCTAACCTATTCTATCTTCTAAAACTCTCTAAAAACGTTCACTTCTGTTTATTACATCAAAATTAGCTTATATACCAAGTGGGAATTAAATTAGAAAAGAAAAGAGAAAAGAAAAGAAATGCAAAATATCTGCAGAAAAACAGAGCATCGATCGATCGATGATTTGGTCTATCGATCGATCAAGGCCAAATTTTGGAAATTTAGAATGGTCGATCGATTGACCAAATCGTCGATCGATCGATCAAGCAGGGGCAGCACACTGCCTTGCTCTTTTGGTTTCCAAGCTTTTCTCGTCCGCCGAAATCGCCGTAACTTCTTCATTATGAATCGGAATCACGCACCGTTTACGGCCACGCGAAGCTTGCCAGGAGGGCTACAACTTCCATGTAGATGTTGGGACAGGTGCCCAAGCTATGAAAAGATTAAAATGCCCTTGAACGTGCTGTTGTGTACGAAAATAGAGCGAAACGCTTCCGAAGTTCACACTTAGAAACCAATTACCTAGAAAATCTCAATTAACCCCTGCAAAACATGTTAACGTAGAAATCCGAGGTTGTCTGGTTAACGAGCATAAATATAGGGAATAAGATACCCTAGGGGCTAAAATGCGTCTGTTCGGAGGATGAAATACGCAGTATTTGCGTATTATCACACCCCCTAACTTACACATTGCTAGTCCCTAGCAATGAAATAGGATGCAATAAGAACTACAAGTAAACCAAAAGCAGGAGACAATACAAAAGTATGGCATACAAATAAAAGGCCACTTTCGCGGGCGATTCGTTTGACTTTAGCATATGCAATAAGCCGTTAAACCCCTAGGTCACCCTAGTGGACGAGTGTCGTCTCGTTAGGGTTTTCAGAGATGGAACTCACAAACATCACATGGTTTCCTCAAAATATGCCCAACCCAACATGCAACAAGCCCAACAATAGCGAAAAGGATTTCATATGCATTATTAGAAAAATGAATGAATTCAAACAAAAGCCCAAATCATTGACATTATAGAATGCACCTCATAGAATTGAAACCTTAAAATGTGGGAGGGGAGAGAGCACATGCAAAGTATGATTTGGCAAAAACTTAAATAAACCGGATAAACATTAAAGCACGAATATATTTAATCCTCGCGGCCATTACACTCATCAAGCGAATTCACTCAAAACAGGGAGGTAACGCACGGAACATGCGGGCTAAAAAGTAAATGTAAATGGAAACTAGGCCGCACATATGTTACAATGAAGAACGCTATATAGGAAATAAAAACTTGTAATCTCAATAAAAGACACCGCACACTAAAAGAGGAGAAATCCATTTTCACAGATTATCGCAACTGTTATGACTTTTAAATTACATCAACCTAAGATCACATAGGACTTTAATAGGGTTATAATGTAGGTATGGCTAGGGTATGAAGTGAAAGGAATATATGTACGGATTCAAAGTGTTCGGAATGAAAACTCGGGATAATGCGAGCAATATCAAAATTGTAAAAATAAGTTCCAAAACGGCATTAGATATATCATCGGCGAGAGTAATCAAATATTATTGAACTATATACACAACATTTACAACTTTCTCTTTATTTTTCTTTTCTTCTTTTTCTCATTTTCTCTTTTGTTTTCTTTTGCTTTTTGCTTTCTCTTTTTCTTCTCTTTTTTCACTACTTTCTTTCTTTATTTTTCAAACTCTCATATGCCTAAATTGCAACCGACATCATAACAACAACATTCAATCCCAAGTAACAAACCAAACAAAGGTATGGAAAGTGTATGTTTGGGCTAAAACTCCAATTTAGAGTTGGTTATGGGAATGGGGTTATGAAACGAAAGGCTAATGTTTAGGCTCAAAGGGGTTAACGAGGGTAAACATATATGGTGAGGTCAAGGCTAATATGGGTGGTATAACAAAGAGGGCCTATGATCATTTCACAAAGTTCACGCAATTCTCGAATCAAAACAATATATGAAAATCATGATCAAGTAACACATTTCAAGTATGAACTCAATTAATGAACGATCAAATGAAAGAATAGTGAGATTACCAACGACTGTAATGTTTTCAATGAGAAAAGAATAGTGTATACACTCACAAACGATGAAAGGTACAAATCTTACTCGGTGTAAGTATATACAATGCAATAAAAGATTATCGAGTTATAAAAATCTTAAACCAAATCAATATAACCATAAAAGTGCATGTGCTCATAGGATTAAAGTTTAATTCACGAAGTTATTCATAATATCAATAAGTGAGACTAAAGTCTAATAATTTCTAAAATCGAGAACATGCATCATTGGGTTGTCTATTGGATCGGGCAATTATTGAAATTTATCATCCGAAACAAAGGCAAAATGCCCAAAAAAGGAGAAAAAAGAAAGAAAATATTTTTGAAAATTTTCAATTTTTCTAAGAAAAGCATAGTAAGTAGCTAACATGTGAGCAAAAACATAGACTAAAGACAGAAATGGATAGAATATCCCACACCCCCTAACTTAAAACTTAACATTGTCCTCAATGTAAATCAAGAACCAAGTCAAAGAGAGGAAAAGTGCGATATTACCCAAAAGTGGAGCGATACCCATAAGAACAAGTCCAAAGAATCTATCAAACAAGTTAGTACCGAGCATAGCAAAAACAAATAACAAAAAGTTAACTAATTACAAGAGACTAAATTAAAAACAAGAAAGATAAAAAGAACGAAAGAATAAAAAGCTAACTATATACAACCTACTATTTAGACTTCTCTCTAACTATACACTAGAAGTATAAATAGCTGAGGGTCCACCGTGAAAATGATTTGACTTTGGAGGATAATCGGTGTACCCTCACATACAAACATGCCCTCCGAAAAATATGAATTTCGTTTGAACAACAGAAGGCATGTGTAAGGCGGAAGAAAGGAACCATTGTCAATTAAAAGTTTTGGAGGGACGATGGGGGATTTGGATTGAACGGGTGACAAAAATAAGTGGGGACTGAGAAAAGTGGAATATCCGCCCAAGGATTTTGAAGTTGGAATGGGAGGCGGCGCACACAAAAGCAAAAATGCGATCGTGGAGGGCAACTCGATCAAGTACTCCTCATCGACGATAGGATTTAAAACATTAAAGTTTGAAACCGAATCATCGGGTACTTGTTCCGGTGTGATAATAGAAAATAAAAATGGGGATGAATGAAATTCAAACTCATGAGATGAATCATCATCGCATGAAGTTTGAGTTTCGAATGAAATAATATCATTTTCAATGATATGTTCTTCTTTGGGGGCCAAAGAATAAATCATTTCATTGCAAATAGATTAGATATTACGTCATTATCATCCTCAATTTCAATATCTATTACGCAATGGACAAAGTCTAGAATGGCTTGTTCCAAAGTAGGCACGAGCACCTCATTTGGTTCAAAACATTCCTCGACTTCGAAAGTCTCGGAAGCAAAATCGTCGTCGGACTTAAATAATAAATCCAACTCATGTTCCCACGAACGATTTTCTTCCCGATAACGAGTTTCAAGTTTCTCATTTTCATACATATGCAAACCCTCACCGAATGTCATGGGTCGAGGTGAGGATGCATGAAAATGGGAACTTTGAAAATTACCATCGGACTTAATCGAAAACTCATTATTATAGGAATTTTGAAAACTATTGCAATTCGTTTCAAAAATCCTATTATAAGGAGGTAAAGGCCCAATATCATTGTCATCATCATCAAAATTCCAATAACCTAAGTTTTGACTTTCGTTATACTCGCCCAAAGTCATATTTGAATTTGTTTTACTTTGGGATGCTAAGTATTCACCGAAAGTCATAGGCCTAGAATTTTGAGAATTATAACAAGGATTACCGAAAGAATTGGAATAAGACATGCTTACCCCAAAAATGGCTCGAATGGCGGATTCCACAAAATAAGTGCGCGCGGAAAGAATTCGAGCATTTCTAAGTGCTCAAATGTGGAAGTCCTGCAAAATATTAGCAAATAATTCAAATAGAAAGAAAATACTATAAAATACTAAATCAAATAAAGTGTAAAATAAACTACTCCCCGGCAACGACGCCATTTGATAGGCAGGGTTTTGCCGCGACGCGAGAGTCACCTACGCGCCGATCGTTTTGAATTCGGCTCACCAAAACTATACAAAAACCTAAACTACGACTACACTCAACTGGTGAGTACAGCGGTAAGTCGGGTATCGAAAATCCACAGAGACGAGTTGCTAGAATTTAAGTCATTTAATAATCCTGAATAAAAGTGTAAAAGGTGATTACAAACTAAAAGGAAAAATATGCATAAAGGGAAATGTTAATCTAGGCAAGGTATTGAAACTAGATTGTGAAAGCGAGTAAAACTATAGGTTGCGTCGAATATCCCTCACCCGAGTTAATTAGTATAAAATGGTTACATGGGTCGACGGGTTATTACAAGTGCGTCTCGTTTCGACAGTTGATTAAATCAAGGGTTGTTACGCCCTAAATCATCATAAAAGCCTAATAAGATTTTGGCGTCAACAAATATCCCGAAAATTACGCGCGAAAGGTCGTAAGCACGGGACATACATGATATGCCCCGTTAAATCTCCTAGGTGTAATAACTAGGATAACGCACCCGAAATAGACCCGTAAACACCATCACCAAAGCAAAACAACGCGTCAACCCGAGTGAGTTCCATTCAAACACAACCTAATTTAAATTACGTAGAAAGCATGTTAAAAATGCGGTAAATGGAAAGCGATAAATAAACGTGGTAAATCTATACTAGAAAGAATGTAAATAAAGCATGTAAACCTAAATTAGAAAGTTTGTAAATTAACTAGAAAGCAAGAAATGAAGAAATACAAACTATATTAATGGAGAGGATGATGAATAGTCAACATTCAAGCCCAAAAGTGTGTTAATCCAAGAAGAAATGAAGAAGAACTAAGCAAATCACCCAAACCCTAACCTATTCTATCTTCTAAAACTCTCTAAAAACGTTCACTTCTGTTTATTACATCAAAATTGGCTTATATACCAAGTGGGAATTAAATTAGAAAAGAAAAGAGAAAAGAAAAGAAATGAAAAATATCTGTAGAAAAATAGAGCATCGATCGATCGATGATTTGGTCTATCGATCGAGCAAGGCCAAATTTTGGCAATTTAGAATGGTCGATCGATCGACCAAATCATCATCGATCGATCAAGCAGGGGCAGCACACTGGATTGCCATTTTGGTTTCCAAGCTTTTCTCATCCGCTGAAATCGTCGTAACTTCTTCGTTATGAATCAGAATCGCGCACCGTTTATGGCCACACGAAGCTTGCGAGGAGAGCTACAACTTCCGTGTAGATGTTGGGACAGGTACCCAAGCTGTGAAAAGACTAAAATGCCCTTGAACGTGCGGTCGTGTACCAAAATAGAGCGGAACGCGTCCAAAGTTCACACTTAGCATCCAATTACCTACAAAAGCTCAATTAACCCCTGCAAAACATGTTAACGTAGAAATCCGAAGTTGTCTGGTTAACGAGCATAAATATAGGGAATAAGATACCCGAGGGGTCTAAAATGCATCCGTTCGGAGGATGAAATACGCAGTATTTGCGTACTATCAGTCACGACATTTTATGGTCATGGAACTGGTCACACATTTATTAGCTATGGTCACAACTTTAGACCGTGACCAGGTTCTTGTGACTATTCGCCTTATTTGGTGTAGTGTAATATTATGCATGAAATAAAGTCACATGGGAGTAAATAGTAAAAAAA
Source organism: Sambucus nigra (assembly GCA_949130495.1). Classification (NCBI taxonomy): domain Eukaryota; kingdom Viridiplantae; phylum Streptophyta; class Magnoliopsida; order Dipsacales; family Adoxaceae; genus Sambucus; species Sambucus nigra. The sequence goes on from OX422214.1 coordinate 54,799,741, forward strand.
TAAATGAATCCTCTTTGTGGGAGATTCACGAGTGATAAAGAATTATACCTCCATGGTTTTTCCACACATAGGTGAAGAACGAGTTGAGTTCACCGGGAGGAAATTTCGTCTCAGCTTTAGTCGGTTTCGAGAGTCCTATGGACCCAAAATAGAGAGGCTTATAATTCACTTCAAAGACGTTCTCTTATTTTGCTATTTTCACCTTTTTAATTTTTTTAATTAATTATTAAAATAATTGGTTTCTAAATCCCCATAAATAAATGTACAAGGCCTCAATAACCTAATACAACCAGTCTAAGGAAAAATTAAAAATATATACAAATGAAGCAAATGTACAAGTATTCAAAATGCTCCTCCACTTGAAAATTCAGCAACGAGACATAGTAGAAAATTTATAGCAAAAAATTGTGCAAAGTTTCAATGCTTAAAAAGATGGCAACGTTGCCATTTGATAAGTCACATTTTGTGTGTGTCGTTGTTGCAAAGACTCGTCAATCAAAATCCTTCTAACCTACAAAATACACTAAATACATGTATAGTGGCAAGTAAGGGTGTCAATCCAACTTCTTAATATGTAAAAGAATAAATGAAGACTAGTATAATTTTAAAAACAATTTTTCAAGGGATATTTATGTTAACTACTATCAAAGTAAAAAAGAAGTAAAATTCTAAAATTGAGCAGAATGTTAGAAAAATAGGTTTGAGAAAAAACATGGTTTGAGAATCCAATTAAATGTATTATATACTTATTTTAATTAAATACTTTTTAATTTTATGATACTCCTAAATTTAGTTAAATCACAAGTTGACTCTTATCACGGATGTGATAAAAATAAGAAAAATTAGAAAATTAATTTTATGCTTTCACAAAACTTTCAAAAATAAGACTAAAACTTTTAAATAAACTACCCGCTAGGGATCATTTATTGAAATTATTTTAAGTCTTTAAAATCAATTTTAGAGTAAGAAATTTATAAAACAATATTTAACTTAAGAAAAGTCGATCTCTAATTGGATTCTTAATAAAATAATGAAATAAAAATTAGGGTTCTTTATCAATGAAAAGATCACCCCATTTCTCATTGGAGGGGTATTTTTTTAATTCGTTAGATATAAATCACCTTTTCTCGAAGAATGACTAGAATCCAATACTTACTTTTGAAATGCATTTTAATATGTTAAAATTCTAATATTTATTTTCAAAGAAGCATATAGATTATAAAACTAAAAGAAATAAATAAAAATAGACCATGTAGGCTTTATCTCTCCCCTTGAGTAGGAAATTAGCTTTTCATATGGGTAAAATTACACCAAAAGTGTGAATATAATTTCACATAATGTCTTTTAAAAATGCAAAAATAAATCAAATACACCAAGTCTCCTTGCATACACTTCTTCACAAAATACACCTCACAAATATAAGTTACATAAGTAATATTATGAAATTTAATTACTCAATATTTCTCCTCACTATAATATTTTAGCTCACACTCAACTCACTATAAAATACAAAAGAAGAACAAAAATACATTAATCTTACACTACTCCCAAAATGACACTACAAAACCAAAACTTAGTTGTGACAAAAAACTATCCAAAAAACTCCTTTATTCTTATCTCTCTCTAAATGTATATGGGAATAGTATCTGGGTAGGAGAGGTTGGGTTCTAATCTAAGATAGATAGATAGATAGATAGATAGATAGACAGATAAACATATATATATATATATATATATATATATATACGTGTGTGTGTGTGTGTGTGTGTGTGTGCATGTATGTGTGTGTGTGTTTGTGTGTGTTCAGAAATATGAGAACCTATTATGAGTTGGCCCCATGCTCGTCTCTCCCGTCGCCCCACTTTAACCCATCACCTCTCTCTCTCTCTCTCTCTCTCTCTCTCTCTCTCTCTCTCTCTATATATATATATATATATATATATATATATATATATATATATATATATATATATATATATATATATATATATATTCACACTACACCAAAACTGGCGATTGGTCACGGCCAAATTCCCTGACCAAAACTGTGGGCCGCGGACTTGGGGCGTGACCATTTTCGTGGGTCGCGGCCCAAGTTCGTGACCAAAAAATGGTCACGGTCGAGAGGGCTCACGACAGATGGTCGCGGACTTGGGACGTGACCCATACTATGACGGGTCACGGCCCTCATCCCTAACCCACAACCGTGACAAATTGGTCGCGGCCAAAGTCCGTAACCCACGTCCGTGACAAAAAAATAAAAAATAAAAATTGGTCGCGGCCCTCAATCGTGAACCACAATCGTGACAAATTGATCGCGGCCAAAGTCCGCGACCCACGGTCCGTGACAAAAAAATAAAAAAAAATTGGTCGCGGCCCTCATCCGTGACGCATAACTGTGATAAATTGGTCGGGGCCAAAGTTCGCGACCCACAACCGTGACAAAAAAAAATTTTAAAAAATGGTCGCGGACTTTGGCCGCGACCATTTTTATGGCGACGAAAAAAATAAAAATGGTCATGGACAAAGTCCATGACCATATTTAACTATAATTTAAAAAAATATATTTTTTTTGGTCCAATCGTGCACCGCCGGTTGCTACGTGTAACGTTGGACGCGTACGAGGTGTTACAAATATTTATTATTGGCAAAATAATAAAAAAAATCACAAATTGCGAATCGAGAACGTTGTTAATAAACAAATATATATACAAACTTATAAATATTACACGTCTTAATAATTCAAAGACCAAAAAAAAATTGGGCAGAGTTTCCTCTATTTTCTTGACAATCCAAAACCTGTAAATGTAAAACCTGCTAATTATAAAGCCCGCACGGCCATAAAATTCAACAATCAAATTATAAAAGCCCGCACGGCTGTAACACAAAAAACAAAATCCTGAATGTCCACAACATATAAACAATCTTCATGTTGTAGACCATTGCCTCCTTCGTTTGTTCCGCGTGCAAAAATCCTACAAATGACAGGATACATAAAAAATTATCAGTAACCAATTAGTTTTACAAAAAAATTAATCAAGCGGAAAAATTGCATATATGAGTTAAAATTATAAGTAACAAAGTAGAAATGTGCAAATTACCGTCGTATTCTCAAACCGGGAGTCCCGCGACTGCGGGCTCAGTTCCTACGAGTTACATTGGTCCCGTGGGAGGTGTTGGAGCCACCCACGGGGACGTTCGGGGGCTGTTTCTATTTCTCACCCTCTAATGCCACGTTTTAAGCCTAAGTCTAGAAATATGCAACTTATCGTCGTAAACTCAAACCGGGAGTCCCGCGGCTGCAGGGTCAGTTCCTACGAGTTACATTGGTCCCGTGGGAGGTGTTGGTGCCACCCACGGGGCCGTTCGGGGGCTGTTTCGAGTTCTCACCCTCTAACGCCATGTTTTGCCTAAGTCTAGAAATATGTAAATTACCTTCGTATTCTCAAATCGGGAGTCCCGCGGCTGCGGGGTCAATTCTTACATGTTACCTTGGTCCCGTGGGAGGTGTTGGTGCCACCCACGGGGACGTTCGGGGGCTGTTTCGAGTTCTCACCCTCTAACGCCATGTTTCAAGCCTAAGTTTAGAAATATGCAAATTATCATCGTATTTTCAAATCAGGAGTCCCGTGGCTACGGCGTCAGTTCCTACGAGTTACACTGGTCCCGTGGGAGGTGTTGGTGCCACCCACGGGGCCGTTCGGGGACTGGTTCGTGTTCTCACCCTCTAACGCCATGTTTTTAAGACTATGTCTAGAAATATGAAAATTATCATCATATTCTCAAACCGGGAGTCCCGCGGTTGCGGGGTCAGTTCCTACGAGTTACATTGGTCCCGTGGGAGGTGTTGGTGCCACCCATGGGGCGTTCGGGGGCTATTTCGAGTTTTCACCCACTAACGCCATGTTTTTAAGCCTAAGTCTAGAAATAAGCAAATTACCTTCGTATTATCAATTCGGGAGTCCCGCGGCTTCGGGGTCACTTCCTACGAGTTACAATGGCCCAATGGGAGGTGTTAGTGCCACCCACGGGGCCGTTCGGGGACTATTTCGAGTTTTCACTCTCTAACGCCATGTTTTGCTTAAGTCTAGAAATATGCAAATTACCTTCGTATTCTCAAACCGGGAGTCCCGCGGCTGCGGGGTCAGTTCCTACGAGTTACATTGGTCCCGTGGGAGGTGTTAGTGCCACTGACGGGGACGTTTGGGGGCTGTTTCGAGTTCTCACCCTCTAACGCCATGTTTTTAAGCCTATGTCTAGAAATATACAAATTATCGTCGTATTCTCAAACCGAGAGTCCCGCAGCTGCGGGATCAGTTCCTACGAGTTACATTGGTCCCGTGGGAGGTGTTGGTGCCACCCACGGGGATGTTCGGGGGTTGTTTCAATTTCTCACCCTGTAACGCCATGTTTTTAAGCCTAAGTCTAGAAATATGCAAATTATCATCGTATCCTCAAATCGGGAGTCCTGCGGCTGCAGGGTCAGTTCCTACGACTCACATTGGTCCCGTAGGAGGTGTTGGTGCCACCCACGGGGGCTATTTCGAGTTTTCACCCTCTAACGCCATGATTTGCCTAAGTATAGAAATATGCAAATTACATTCGTATTCTCAAATCGGGAGTCCCGTGGCTGCGGGGTCAGTTCCTACGAGTTACATTGGTCCCGTGGGAGGTGTTGGTACCACCCACAGGGCCTTTCGGGTGCTGTTTCGAGTTCTCACCCTCTATCGCCATGTTTTGCCTAAGTCTAAAAATATTCAAATTTGCTTCGTATTCTAAAACCGGGAGTCTCGCGGCTACGGGGTCAGTACTTACGAGTTACATTGGTCCCGTGGGAGGTGTTGGTGCCACCCACGAGGACGTTCGGGGGCTATTTCGAGTTCTCACCCTCTAACGCCATGTTTTAAGCCTAAGTCTAGAAATATATAAATTATCGTCGTATTCTCAAACCGGGAGTCCCGCGGCTGTTGGGTCAGTTCCTACGAGTTACACTGGACCCGTGGGAGGTGTTGGTGCCACAAACCGGGCCTTTCGGAGGCTGTCTCGTGTTCTCACCCTCTAACGCCATGTTTTTAAGCCTATGTCTAGAAATATACAAATTATCGTCATATTCTCACACCGGGAGTCCCGTGGCTGCGGGGTCAGTTCCTACGAGTTTCATTTGTCCCGTGGGAGGTGTTAGTGCCACCCACGGAGCCGTTCGGGGGTTGTTTTGAGTTTTCACCCACGAACGCCGTGTTTTTAAGCCTAAGTCTAGAAATATGAAAATTACCTTCGTATTCTCAAACCGGGAGTCCAGCGGTTACGGGGTCAGTTCCCACGAGTTACATTGTACCCATGGGAGGTGTTGGTGCCACTCACGGGGCCGTTCGGGGGTTGTTTCGAGTTTTCACCCTCTAACGCCACGTTTTGCTTAAGTCTAGAAATACGCAAATTACCATCATATTCTCAAACCGGGAGTCCCACGGTTGCGGGGTCAGTTCCTACGAGTTACATTGATCCTGTGGAAGGTTTTCATGTCACCGACGGGGAAGTTCGGGGGCTGTTTCGAGTTCTCACCCTCAAACGCCATGTTTTTAAACCTATGACTACAAATAAGAAAATTATCGTCGTTTTCTCAAACCAGGAGTCCTGCTGCTGCGGGGTCAGTTTCTACGGGTTACATTGGTCCCGTGGAAGGTGTTGGTGGCACCCACGGGGTCGTTCGGGGGCTGTTTCGAGTTCTCACCCCGTAACGCCATTTTTTTATGACTAAGTCTAGAAATATGCAAATTATCATCGTATTCTCAAATTGGGAGTCCCGCTGCTGCGAGGTTAGTTCCTACGAGTTACATTGGTCCCGTGGGAGGTGTTGGTGCCACCCACGGGGACGTTCGGGGGCTGTTCCGAGTTTTCACCCTCTAACGCTATGTTTTGCCTAAGCCTAGAAATTTTCAAATTAGCTTCGTATTCTCAAATCGGGAGTCTCACGGCTGCAGAGTCAGTTCCTACGAGTTACATTAGTCCCGTGGGAGGTGTTGGTGCCACCCACGGGGATGTTCGGGGGCTTTTTCGAGTTCTCACCCTTTAATGCCATGTTTTTAAGCTTATGTCTAGAAATCTGAAAATTACCGTCGTATTCTAAAACCGGGAATCCCACGGCTGCGGGGTCAGTTCCTACGAGTAACATTGGTCCCGTGGGAGGTATTGGTGCCACCCATGGGGACGTACGGGGGCTGTTTCGAGTTTTCAACCTCTAACGCCATATTTTTAACCCTAAGTCTAGAAATATGTAAATTAGCATCATATTCTCAAACCGAGAGTCCCGCGGCTGCGGGGTCAGTTCCTATGAGTTACATTGGTCCTGTGGGAGGTGTTGGTGCCACCCACGGGGCCGTTCGGGGGCTGTTTCGAGTTTTCACCCTCTAACGCCACTTTTTTAAGCCTAAGTCTAGAAATGTGCAAATTACCTTCGTATTCTCAAATCGGGAGTCCCGCAGCTGCGGGTTCAGTTCCTATGAGTTACATTGGTTCCGTGGGAGGTGTTGGTTGCACCCACGGGGACGTTCAGGGGCTGTTTTGAGTTCTCACCCTCTAACGCCATGTTTTTAAGCCTAAGTCTAGAAATAGGTAAATTGTCATCGTATTCTCAAATCTAGAGTCCCGCGACTGCGGGGTCAGTTCCTACGAGTTACATTGGTCCCGTGGGAGGTGTTAGTGCCACCCACGGGGCCGTTCGGGGGCTGTTTCGAGTTTCCACCCTCTAACGCTATGTTTTGCCTAAGTCTAGAAATTTTAAAATTAGCTTCGTATTATCAAATCGGGAGTCCCGCGGCTGCAGAGCCAGTTCCTACGAGTTACATTAGTCAAGGGAGGTGTTGGTGGCACCCACGGGGACGTTCGGGGGCTTTTTCGAGTTCTCACCCCCTAACGCCATGTTTTTAAGCCTATGTCTAGAAATATGCAAATTACCATCGTATTCTCAAACCGGGACTCCCGCGGCTGCGGGATCAGTTCCTACGAGTAACATTAGTCCCGTGGGAGGTATTGGTGCCACCCACGGGGACGTACGGGGGCTGTTTCGAGTTTTCAACCTCTAACGCCATATTTTTTAGCATAACTCCAGAAATATGCATATTATCGTCGTATTCTTAAACCGAGAGTCCCGCGGCTGTGGGATCAGTTCCTACGAGTTACTTTGGTCCTGTGGGAGGTGTTGGTGCCACCCACGGGGACGTTCGGGGGTTGTTTCCAGTTTTCACCCTCTAACGCTGTATTTTTAAGCCTAAGTCTAGAAATGTGCAAATTACCTTCATATTCTCAAACCGGGAGTTCCGCGACTGCGGGCTCAGTTCCTACGAGTTACATTGGTCCCGTGGGAAGTGTTGGTTCCACCTACGGGGACGTTCGGGGGCTGTTTCGAGTTCTCACCCTCTAATGCCATGTTTTTAAAACTAAGTCTAAATATAGGTAAATTATCGTCGTATTCTCAAATCGAGAGTCCCGCGGCTGCGGGGTCAGTTCCTACGAGTTACATTGGTCCCGTGGGAGGTGTTGGTGCCACCCACCGGGCCGTTCGGCGGCTGTTTCGACTTTTCACCCTCTAAAGCCATATTTTACCTAAGTCTAGAAATATGCAAATTACCTTCGCTGTCTCAAACAGGGAGTCCCGAGGCTCCGGGGTCAGTTCCTACGAGTTACATTGGTCCCGTCGGAGGTGTTAGGGCCACCGACGGGGACGTTTGGGGACTGTTTCGAGTTCTCACCCTCTCACACCATGTTTTTAAGCCAATGTCTAGAAATATGCAAATTATCGTCGTATTCTCGAACCGTAAGTCCCACGGCTGCGGGGTCAGTTCCAACGAGTTTCGTTGGTCCCGTGGGAGGTGTTGGTGCCACCCACGGGAACGTTCGGGGGCTGTTTCGAGTTCTCACCATGTAACGCCATGTTTTTAAGCCTAAGTATAGAAATATGTAAATTATCATTGTATTCTCAAACCGAGAGTTCTGCGGCTGCGGGGTCAGTTCCTATGAGTTACATTGGTCCCGTGGGAGGTGTTGGTGCCACCCACAGGGACGTTCGGGGGCTGTTTCGAGTTGTCACCTCTAACGCCATGTTCTGCCTAAGTCTAGAAATATGCAAATTACCTTCGTATTCCCAAATCGGGAGACCCGCGGCTTCGGGGTCAGTTCCTACGAGTTACATTGGTCCAGTGGGAGGTGTTGGTGCCACCCACGGGGACGTTCGGGGGTTGTTTCAAGTTCTCACCCTCTAACGCCATATTTTTAATCCTAAGTCTAGAAATGTGCAAATTACAATTGTACTCTCAAACCGGGAGTCCCGCAGCTGTGGGGTGAATTCCTACGAGTTACATTGGTCCCGTGGGAGGTGTTGGTGCCACCCACCGGGCCGTTCGGCGGCTGTTTCGACTTTTCACCCTCTAAAGCCATATTTTACCTAAGTCTAGAAATATGCAAATTACCTTCGCTGTCTCAAACAGGGAGTCCCGAGGCTCCGGGGTCAGTTCCTACGAGTTACATTGGTCCCGTCGGAGGTGTTGGGGCCACCGACGGGGACGTTTGGGGACTGTTTCGAGTTCTCACCCTCTCACACCATGTTTTTAAGCCAATGTCTAGAAATATGCAAATTATCGTCGTATTCTCGAACCGTAAGTCCCACGGCTGCGGGGTCAGTTCCAACGAGTTTCGTTGGTCCCGTGGGAGGTGTTGGTGCCACCCACGGGAACGTTCGGGGGCTGTTTCGAGTTCTCACCTTGTAACGCCATGTTTTTAAGCCTAAGTATAGAAATATGTAAATTATCATTGTATTCTCAAACCGAGAGTTCTGCGGCTGCGGGGTCAGTTCCTACGAGTTACATTGGTCCCGTGGGAGGTGTTGGTGCCACCCACAGGGACGTTCGGGGGCTGTTTCGAGTTGTCACCTCTAACGCCATGTTCTGCCTAAGTCTAGAAATATGCAAATTACCTTCGTATTCTCAAATCGGGAGACCCGCGGCTTCGGGGTCAGTTCCTACGAGTTACATTGGTCCAGTGGGAGGTGTTGGTTCCACCCACGGGGACGTTCGGGGGTTGTTTCAAGTTCTCACCCTCTAACGCCATATTTTTAATCCTAAGTCTAGAAATGTGCAAATTACAATTGTACTCTCAAACCGGGAGTCCCGCAGCTGTGGGGTGAATTCCTACGAGTTACATTGGTCCCGTGGGAGGTGTTAATGCCACCCACGAGGACGTACGGGGGCTGTTTCGAGTTTTCACCCCCTAACGCCATATTTTTATGCCTAAGTCCAGAAATATGCAAATTATCGTCGTATTCTCAAACCGAGAGTCCCGCGGCTGCGGGGTCAGTTCCTACGAGTTACATTGGTCCCGTGGGAGGTGTTGGTGCCACCCACGGGGCCGTTCGGGGGCTGTTTCAAGTTTTCACCCTCTAACGCCATGTTTTTAAGCCTAAGTCTAGAAATGTGCAAATTACCTTTGTACTCTCAAACCGGGAGTCCTGCGGCTGCGGGGTCTGTTCCTACGAGTTACATTGGTCCCGTGGGAGGTGTTGGTGCCTCCCACAGGAACGTTCGGGGGATGTTTTGAGTTCTCACCCTCTAACGCCATGTTTTTAAGCCTAAGTCTAGAAATACGCAAATTATTGTCGTATTCTCAAACCGAGAGTCCCGTGGCTGCGGGGTCAGTTCCTACAAGTTACAATGGTCCCGTGGAAGATGTTGGTGCCACCTACGGGGCCGTTCGGGGGCTATTTCGAGTTTTCACCCTCTAACGCCATGTTTTGCCTAAGTCTAGAAATATTTAAATTACTGTCGTATTCTCAAATCGGGAGTCCCGTGGCTGTGGTGTCATTTCCTACGAGTTACATTGGTCCCGTGGGAAGTGTTGGTGCCACAGACGGGGACGTTCGAGGGCTGTTTCGAATTCTCACCCTCTAACGCCATGATCTTAAGCCTATGTCTAGAAATATAGAAATTACCATCATATTCTCAAATCGGGAGTCCCGCGGCTGCGGGGTCAGTTCCTACGAGTTACATTGGTCCCATGGGAGGTGTTGGTGCCACCCACGGGGATGTTCGGGGGTTGTTTCGAGTTCTCACCCTCTAACGCTATGTTTTTAAGCCTATGTCTAGAAATATACAAATTATCGCCGTATTCTCAAACCGGTAGTCCCGCGGCTGCGGGGTCAGTTCCTATGAGTTACATTGGTCCCGTTGGAGGTATTGGTGCCACCCACGGGGACGTACAGGGGCTGTTTTGAGTTTTCACCCTCTAACGCCATATTTTTAAGCCTATGTCCAGAAATATGAAACTATCGTCCTATTCTCTAACCGAGAGTCCTGCGACTGCGGTGTCAGTTCCTACGAGTTACATTGGTTCCGTGGGAGGTGTTGGTGACACCCACGGTGACGTTCGGGGGCTGTTTCGAGTTCTCACCCTCTAACGCCATATTTTTAATCCTAAGTCTAGAAATATGCAAATTATCGTTGAATTTTCAAACCGAGAGTCCCGCGGCAGTGAGGTCAGTTCCTTCGAGTTACATTGGTCCCGTGGGAGGTGTTGGTGCCACGCACGGGGACGTTCGGGGGATGTTTCGAGTTCTCGCCCTTTAATGCCATGTTTTTAAGCCTATGTTAAGAAATATTCAAATTACCATCGTAATCTCAAACCGGGAGTCCCGCGGCTGCGGGGTCAGTTCCTACGAGTAACATTTGTCCCGTGGGAGGTGTTGGTGCCACCCACGGGGATGTTCGGGGGTTGTTTCGAGTTCTCACCCTCTAACGCCATGTTTTTAAACATAAGTCAAGAAATATGAAAATTACCGTCGTATTCTCAAACCGGGAGTCCCACGGCTGCGAGATCAGTTCCTACGAGTTACATTGGTCCCGTGGGAGGTGTTGGAGCCACCGACGAGGACGTTTGGGTGCTGTTTCGAGTTCTCATCCTCTAATGCCATATTTTTAAGCATATGTCTAGAAATATGCAAATTATCATCGTATTCTCAAACCGGGAGTCCTGCGGCTGCAGGGTCAGTTCCTACGGGTTACATTGGTCCCGTGGAAGGTGTTGGTGCCACCCACGCGGACGTTCGGGTGTTGTTTCGAGTTCTCGCCCTGTAACGCCATGTTTTTAATCTTAACTCTAGAAATATGATAATTATCATCGTATTCTCAAACCGGGAGTCCCGCGGCTGCGGGGTTAGTTCCTACGAGTTGCGTTGGTCCCGTGGGAGGTGTTGGTGCCACCCACGAGGACGTTCGGGGGCTGTTTCGAGTTTTCACCCTCTAACGCCATGTTTTTAAGCCTAAGTCTAGAAATATGAAAATTATTGTCGTATTCTCAAACCGAGAGTCCCGCAGCTGCGGAGTCAATTCCTACGAGTTACATTGGTCCCGTGGGAGGTGTTGGTGCCACCTACGGGGACGTTCGGAGGCTATTTCGAGTTCTCACCCTCTAACGCCATGTTTTTAAGGCTATGTCAAGAAATATGAGAATTACCATCGTATTCTCAAATCGAGAGTTCCGCGGCTGCGGGGTTAGTTCTTAAGAGTTACATTGGTCCCGTGGGAGGTGTCGGTGCCACCCACGAGGACGTTCGGGGACTGTTTCGAATTCTCATCCTGTAACGCCATGTCTTTAACCCTAAGTCTAGAAATATGAAATTATCGTCGTATTATCAAACCGGGAGGCCCGCGGCTGCGGGGTCAGTTTCTACGAGTTACATTGATCCCGTGGGAGGTGTTGGTGCCACCCACGTGGATGTTGGGGGGCTGTTTCGAGTTTTCACCCTCTAACGCTATGTTTTACCTAAGTCTAGGAATATGCGAATTACCTTATATTCTCAAACCGGGAGTCCCACAGCTGCGGGTTCTGTTCCTACGAGTTACATTGGTCTCGTGGGAGGTGTTGGTGCCACCCACGAGGACGTTCGGGGGTTGTTTCGAGTTCTCACCCTCTAGCGCCATGTTTTTAAGCCTAAGTCTAGAAAAATGCAAATTATCATCGTATTGTCAAACCGGGAGTCCTGCGGCTGCGGAGTCAGTTCCTACGAGTTACATTAGTCCCGTGGGAGGTGTTGGTGCCACACACGGGGCCGTTCGGAGGCTGTTTCGAGTTTTCACTCTCTAACGCCATGTTTTAAAGCCTATGTCTAGAAATATGCAAATTATCGTCGTTTTCTCAAACCGGGAGTCCCGCGGCTGCGGGGTCCGTTCCTACGAGTTACATTGGTCCCGTGGGAGGTGTTGGTGCCACCCACGGGGACGTTCGGGGGTTGTTTCGAGTTTTCCCCCTCTAACGCCATGTTTTACCTAAGTCTAGAAATATGCAAATTACCTTAGTATTCTCAAACCGGGAGTCCCGCGACTGCGGGGTCAGTTCCTATGAGTTACATCGGTCCCGTGGGAGGTGTAGGTGCCACCCACGGGGACGTTCGGGGGTTGTTTTGAATTCTCACCCTCTAACGCCATGTTTTTAAGCCTATGTCTAGAAATATGCAAAATACCGTCGTATTCTCAAAATGGGAGTCCCGCAGCTACGGGGTCAGTTCCTACGAGTTACATTGGTCCCGTGGGTTGTGTTGGTGCCACCCACAGGGACGTACGGGGGCTGTTTCGAGTTTTCACCCTCTGACGCCATATTTTTAAGCCTAAGTCCAGAAATAAGCAAATTATCATCATATTTTCAAACCGAGTGTCCCGCTGCTGCGGGGTCCGCTCCTACTAGTTATATTGGTCCCGTGGGAGGTGTTGGTGCCACCCAAGGGGCCGTTCGGGGGCTGTTTCGAGTGTTCACCCTCTAACGCCATGTTTTTAAGCCTAAGTCCAGAAATGTGCAAATTTTCTTTGTATTCTCAAACCGGGAGTCCCGCGGCTGCGGGGTCAGTTCCTACGAGTTATATTGGTCTCGTGGGAGGTGTTTGAGCCATTCACAGGGACTTCGGGATATGATTCGAGTTCTCACCCTCTAATGCCATGTTTTTAAGCTTAAGTATAGAAATATGTAAATTATCGTCGTATTCTCAAACCAAGAGTCCCGCAATTACGGGGTCAGTTCTTACGACTTACATTGGTCCCTCGGAGATGTTGGGGCCACCCACGGGGACTTTCCGAGGCTGTTTCGAGTTTTCACCCTCTAACGCCAAGTTTTGCCTACGTCTAGAAATATGCTAATTATCGTCGTATTCTCAAACCAGGAGTCCCACAGCTGCGGGGTCAGTTCCTATGAGTTACGTTGGTCCCGTGGGAGGTGTTGGTGCCACCCACGGGGACGTTCGGGGGCTGTTTCTAGTTTTTACCCTCTAATGCCATGTTTTGCCTAAGTCTAGAAATATGCAAATTACCGTCGTATTCTCAAACCGGGAGTCCCGCGGCTCCAGGGACAGTTCCGACGTGTTACATTTGTCCTGTGGGAGATGTTGGAGCCACTCAAGGGGACGTTCGGGGGATGTTTCGAGTTTTCACCCTCTAACGCCATGTTTTTAAGCCTAAGTCTAGAAATATGTAAATTATCGTCGTATTCTCAAATAGGGAGACCCGCGGCTATGGGGTCAGATCCTACGAGTTACATTGGTCCCGTGGGAGGTGTTGGTGCCACCCACGGGGCCGTTTGGGGGCTGTTTCGAGTTTTAACCCTCTAACGCCATGTTTTGCTTAAGTTTAGAAATATGCAAATTACCGTCGTATTCTCAAACCACGAGTCCCGCAGCTACGGGTTCAGTTCCTACGAGTAACATTGGTCCCGTGTGAGTTGTTGGTGCCACCCACGGGGACGTTCGGGGGCTGTTTCTAGTCCTCATCCTCTAACGCCATGTTTTTAAGCCTAAGTCTATAAATATGCAAATTATCGTCGTATTCACAAACCGGGAGTCCCGCGACTACGGGGTCAGTTACTACGAGTTACATTGGTCCTGTGGGAGGTTTCGGTGCCACCCACGGGGCCGTTCGGCGGCTGTTTTGAGTTTTCACCCTCTAACGCCATGTTTTTAAGCCTAAGTCTAGAAATATGCAAATTACCATCGTATTCTCAAACCGGGAATCCCGCGGCTGCGGGTTCAGTTCTAACGAGTTACATTGGTCCTGTGGGAGGTGTTGGTACCACCCACGGGGACGTTCGGGGGCTATTTCGAGTTCTCACACCTCTAACGCCATTTTTTTATGCCTAAGTCTAGAAATATGCAAATTATCATCGTATTCTCAAACCGAGAGTCCCGCGACTGCGGGGTCAGTTCCTACGAGTTACATTGGTCCTATGGGAGATGTTGGTGCCACCCACGGGGCCGTTCGGAGGTTGTTTCGAGTTTTCACCCTCTAACGCCATGTTTTTAAGCCTATGTCTTGAAATATGAAAATTATCAACGTATTCTCAAACTGGGAGTCCCGCGGCTGCAGGGTCAGTTCCTATGAGTTACATTGGTCCCGTGGGAGGTGTTGGTGCCACCCACGGGGACGTTCGGGGGATGTTTTGATTTCTCACCCTGTAATGCCATGTTTTTAAGCCTAAGTATAAAAATATGCAAATTATCGTCGTATTATCAAATCGGGAGTCCCGCGGCTGCGGGGTCAGTTCCTACGAGTTACATTGGTCCCGTGGCAGATGTTGGTGCCACCCACGGGGACGTTCGGGGGTTGTTTCGAGTTTTCACCCTCTAACGCCATGTTTTTAAGCCTATGTCTAGAAATATGCAAAATACCATCGTATTCTCAAATCGGGAGTCCCACAGCTACGGCGTCAGTTCCTACGAGTTACATTGGTCCCATGGGTAGTGTTGGTGCCACCCACGGGGACGTTCGGGGGCTGTTTCGATTTCTCACCCTGTAACGCCATGTTATTAAGCCTAAGTCTAGAAATATGCAAATTATCATCGTATTATCAAATCGGGAGTCCCGCGGCTGCGGGGTCAGTTCCTACGAGTTACATTGGTCCCGTGGGAGGTGTTGGTGCCACCCACGGGGATGTTCAGGGGCTGTTTCGAGTTTTCACCCTCTAACGCCATGTTTTACCTACGTCTAGAAATATGCAAATTACCTTAGTATTCTCAAACCGGGAGTCCCGCGGCTACGGGGTTAGTTCTTACGAGTTACATCGGTCCCGTGGGAGGTGTTGATCCCTCCCACGGGGACATTCGGGGGTTGTTTCGAGTTCTCACCCTCTAACGCCATGTTTTTAAGCCTATGTCTATAAATATGCAAAATACCATCGTATTCTCAAATCGGGAGTCCCACAGTTGCGGGGTCAGTTCCTACGAGTTACATTTGTCCCGTGGGTGGTGTTGGTCCCACCCACGGGGACGTACGGGGGTTGTTTTGAGTTTTCACCCTCTAACGCCATATTTTTAAGCCTAATTCCATAAATATGCAAATTATCGTCGTATTCTCAAACCGAGTGTCTCGCGGCTGCGGGGTTAGTTCCTACGAGTTACATTGGTCCCGTGGGAGGTGTTGGTGCCACCCATGGGGCCGTTCGGGGGATGTTTCGAGTTTTCACCCTCTAACGCCATGTTTTTAAGCCTAAGTCCAGAAATGTGCAAATTACGCTTGTATTCTCGAACCGGGAGTCCCGCGGCTACGGGGTCAGTTCCTATGAGTTACATTGGTCCCGTGGGAGGTGTTGGAGCCACTCAAAGGGACTTTTGGGGGATGTTTCGAGTTCTCACCCTCTAACGCCATGTTTTTAAGCTTAAGTCTAGTTTATGCAAATTATCGTCATATTCTCAAACCGAGAGTCCCGCGGCTGCGGGGTCAGTTACTACGAGTTACATTCGTCCCGTGGGAGATGTTGGTGACACCCACGGGGACGTTCGGAGGCTGTTTCGAGTTTTCATCCTCTAACACCATGTTTTTAAGCCTATGTCTAGAAATATGCAAATTACCGTCATATTCTCAAATCGGGAGCCCTGCGACTGCGAGGTCAGTTCCTACGAGTAACATTGGTCCCGTGGGAGGTATTGGTGCCACCCACGGGGACGTACAGGGGCTGTTTCGAGTTTTCACCCTCTAACGCCATATTTTTAAGCCTAAGTCAGAGATGTTCAAATTATCATCGTATTCTCAAACCGAGAGATCCGCGGCTGCTGGATCAGTTCCTACGAGTTACATTGGTCCTATGGGAGGTGTTGGTGCCACCCACGGGGCCATTTAGGGGCTGTTTCGAGTTTTCACCCTCTAACGCCATAAGTCTAGAAATGTGAAATTACCTTCATATTCTCAAATATGGAGTCCCGCGGCTGCGGGTTCAGTTCTAACGAGTTACATTGGTCCCGTGGGAGGTGTTGGTGCCACCCACGGGGACGTTCGGGGGCAATTTCGAGTTCTCACACCTCTAACGCCATGTTTTTTCGAGTTTTCACCCTCTAACGCCATGTTTTTAAGCCTATGTCTTGAAATATGAAAATTATCAACGTATTCTCAAACTGGGAGTCCCGCGGCTGCAGGGTCAGTTCCTATGAGTTACATTAGTCCCGTGGGAGGTGTTGGTGCCACCCACGGGGACGTTCGGCGGATGTTTCGATTTCTCACCCTGTAACGCCATGTTTTTAAGCCTAAGTATAAAAATATGCAAATTATCGTCGTATTATCAAATCGGGAGTCCCGCGGGTGCGGGGTCAGTTCCTACGAGTTACATTGGTCCCGTGGCAGGTGTTGGTGCCACCCACGGGGACGTTCGGGGGTTGTTTCGAGTTTTCACCCTCTAACGCCATATTTTTAAGCCTATGTCTAGAAATATGCAAAATACCATCGTATTCTCAAATCGGGAGTCCCACAGCTACGGCGTCAGTTCCTACGAGTTACATTGTTCCCATGGGTAGTGTTGGTGCCACCCACGGGGACGTTCGGGGGCTTTTTCGATTTCTCACCCTGTAACGCCATGTTATTAAGACTAAGTCTAGAAATATGCAAATTATCGTCGTCTTATCAAATCGGGAGTCCCGCGGCTGCGGGGTCAGTTCCTACGAGTTACATTGGTCCCATGGGAGGTGTTGGTGCCACCCACGGGGACGTTCGGGGGCTGTTTCGAGTTTTCACCCTCTAACGCCAAGTTTTACCTACGTCTAGAAATATGCAAATTACCTTAGTATTCTCAAACCGGGAGTCCCGCGGCTACGGGGTCAGTTCTTACGAGTTACATCGGTCCCGTGGGAGGTGTTGATCCCTCCCACGGGGACATTCGGGGGTTGTTTCAAGTTCTCACCCTCTAACGCCATGTTTTTAAGCCTATGTCTATAAATATGCAAAATACCATCGTATTCTCAAACCGGGAGTCCCACAGTTGCGGGGTCAGTTCCTACGAGTTACATTTGTCCCGTGGGTGGTGTTGGTCCCACCCACGGGGACGTACGGGGGTTGTTTCGAGTTTTCACCCTCTAACGCCATATTTTTAAGCCTAATTCCATAAATATGCAAATTATCGTCGTATTCTCAAATCGAGTGTCTCGCGGCTGCGGGGTTAGTTCCTACGAGTTACATTGGTCCCGTGGGAGGTGTTGGTGCCACCCATGGGGCCGTTCGGGGGATGTTTCGAGTTTTCACCCTCTAACGCCATGTTTTTAAGCCTAAGTCCAGAAATGTGCAAATTACCTTTGTATTTTCAAACCGGGAGTCCCGCGGCTACGGGGTCAGTTCCTATGAGTTACATTGGTCCCGTGGGAGGTGTTGGAGCCACTCAAAGGGACTTTTGGGGGATGTTTCGAGTTCTCACCCTCTAACGCCATGTTTTTAAGATTAAGTATAGTTTATGCAAATTATCGTCATATTCTCAAACCGAGAGTCCCGCGGATGCGGGGTCAATTACTACGAGTTACATTTGTCCCATGGGAGATGTTGGTGACACCCACGGGGACGTTCGGAGGCTGTTTCGAGTTTTCATCCTCTAACACCATGTTTTTAAGCCTATGTCTAGAAATATGTAAATTACCGTCGTATTCTCAAATCGGGAGCCCCGCGACTGCGAGGTCAGTTCCTACGAGTAACATTGGTCCCGTGGGAGGTATTGGTGCCACCCACGGGGACGTACAGGGGCTGTTTCGAGTTTTCACCCTCTAACGCCATATTTTTAAGCCTAAGTCCAGAGATGTTCAAATTATCGTCGTATTCTCAAACCGAGAGTCCCGCGACTGCAGGATCAGTTCCTACGAGTTACATTGGTCCTATGGGAGGTGTTGGTGCCACCCACGGGGCCATTCAGGGGCTGTTTCGAGTTTTCACCCTCTAACGCCATAAGTCTAGAAATGTGAAATTACCTTCGTATTCTCAAATCTGGAGTCCCGCGGCTACGGGTTCAGTTCTAACGAGTTACATTGGTCCCGTGGGAGGTGTTGGTGCCACCCACGGGGACGTTCGGGGGCAATTTCGAGTTCTCACACCTCTAACGCCATGTTTTTAAGCCTAAGTCCAGAAATATGTAAATTATCATCGTATTCTCAAACCGAGAGTCCTGCGGCTGTGGGGTCAATTCCTACGAGTTACATTGGTCCCATGGGAGATGTTGGTGCCACCCACGGGGCCGTTCGGAGGCTGTTTCTAGTTTTCACCCTCTAACGTCATGTTTTTAAGCCTATGTCTTGAAATATGCAAATTATCATCGTATTCTCAAACCGGGAGTCCCGCGGTTGCGGGGTCAGTTCCTACGAGTTACACTGGTCCCTGGGAGGTGTTGGTGCCACCCACCGGGACGTTCGGGGGCTATTTCGATTTCTCACCCTGTAACGCCATGTTTTTAAGCCTAAGTCTAGAAATATGCCAATTATCGTCGTATTATCAAACCGGGAGTCCCACGGCTGCGGGGTCAGTTCCTACGTGTTACATTGGTCCCGTGGGAGGTGTTGGTGCCACCCACGGGGACGTTCGGGGGTTGGTTCGAGTTTTCACCCTCTAACGCCATGTTTTACCTAAGTCAAGAAATATGCAAATTACCTTAGTATTCTCAAACCGGGAGTCCCGCGGCTGCGGGGTCAGTTCCTACAAGTTGCATCGGTCCCATGGGGGGTGTTGATGACACCCACTGGGACATTCGGGGGTTGTTTCGAGTTCTCATCCTCTAACGCCATGCTTTTAAGCCTATGTCTAGAAATATGCAAAATACCATCGTATTCTCAAATCGGGAGTCCCACAGCTACGGGGTCAGCTCCTATGAGTTACATTGGTCCCGTGGGTGGTATTGGTGCCACCCACGGGGACGTTCGGGGGCTGTTTCAATTTCTCAACCTGTAACGCCATGTTCTTAAGCCTAAGTCTAGAAATGTGCAAATTATCGTCGTATTATCAAACCGGGAGTCCCGCGGCTACGGGGTCAGTTCCTACGAGTTACATAGGTCCCGTGGGAGGTGTTGGGGCCACCCACGGGGACGTTCGGGGGCAGTTTCGAGTTTTCACCCTCAAACGCCATGTTTTACCTAAGTCTAGAAATATGAAAATTACCTTAGTATTCTCAAACCGGGAGTCCCGAGGCTACGAGGTCAGTTCCTATGAGTTACATCGGTCCCGTGGGAGGTGTTGATGCCACCCACAGGGACATTCGGGGGTTGTTTGGAGTTTTCACCCTCTAACGCCATGTTTTTAAGCTTAGGTCTAGAAATATGCAAAATACTATCGTATTCTCAAACCGGGAGTCCCACAGCTGCGGGGACAGTTCCTACGAGTTACATTGGTCCCGTGGGTGGTGTTGGTGCCACCCACGGGGACGTACGGGGGATGTTTCGAGTTTTCACCCTCTAACGCCATATTTTTAAGCCTAAGTCTAGAAATGTGATAAATACCTTTGTATTCTCACACCGGGAGTCCCGCGGCTGCGGGGTCAGTTCCTACGAGTTACATTGGTCCCGTGGGAGGTGTTGGAGCCACTCAAAAGGACGTTCGGGGGATGTTTCGAGTTCTCACCCTCCAACGCCATGTTTGTAAGCTTAAATATAGAAATATGCAAATTATCGTCGTATTCTCAAATCGAGAGTCCCGCGGATGCGGGGTCAGTTCCTACGAGTTACATTGGTCCCGTGGGAGATGTTGGTGCCACACACGCGGACGTTCGGAGGCTGTTTCGAGTTTTCACCCTCTAACGTCATGTTTTTAAGCCTATGTCTAGAAATATGCAAATTACCGTCGTATTGTCAAAAAGGGAGTCCCGCGACTGCGGGGCCAATTCCTACGATTAACATTGGTCCCGTGGGAGGTATTGGTGCCACCCACGGGGACGTACGGGGGCTGTTTCGAGTTTTCACCCTCTAACGCCATATTTTTAAGCCTAAGTCCAGAAATGTGCAAATTATCGTCGTATTCTGAAACCGAGAGTCCCGCGGCTGCGGGGTCAGTTCCTACGAGTTACATTGGTCATGTGGGAGGTATTGGTGCCACCCACAGGGCCGTTCTGGGGTTGTTTCGAGTTTTCACCCTCTAACGCCATAAGTCTAGAAATGTGCAAATTACCTTCGTATTCTCAAATCGGGAGTCCCGCGGCTACGGGTTCAGTTCCTACTAGTTATATTGGTCCCATGGGAGGTGTTGGTGCCACCCACCGGGACATTCGGGAGCTATTTCGAGTTCTCACACCTCTAACGCCATATTTTTAAGCTTAAGTCTAGAAATAAGCAAATTATCGTCGTATTCTCAAACCAAGAGTCCCGCGGCTGCGGGGTCAGTTCCTACGAGTTACAATTGTCCCGTTGGAGATGTTGGTGCCATCCACGGGGACGTTCGGAGGCTGTTTCGAGTTTTCACCCTCTAACGCCATGTTTTTAAGCCTATGTCTAGAAATATGCAAAATACCGTCGTATTCTCAAACCGGGAGTCCCGCAGCAGCGGGGTAAGTTCCTACGAGTTACATTGGTCCCGTGGGTGGTGTTGGTGCCTCCCATGTGGACGTGCAGGGGCTGTTTCGAGTTTTCACCCTCTAACGCCATATTTTTAAGCCTAAGTCCAGAAATATTCAAATTATCATCGTATTCTCAAACTGAGTGTCCCGCGGCTGCGGGGTCAGTTACTACGAGTTACATTGGTCCAGTGGCAGGGGTTGGTGCCACCCACGGGGCCATTCGGGGGATGTTTCGAGTTTTCACCCTCTAACGCCATGTTTTTAAGCCTAAGTCAAAAAATTTGCAAATTACATTTGTATTCTCAAAACGGGAGTCCCGCGGGTGCGGGGTCAGTTCCTACGAGTTACATTGGTCCCGTGGGAGGTGTTGGAGCCACACAAAGGGACGTTCGGGGGATCTTTCGAGTTCTCACCCTCTAACGCCATGTTTTTAAGCTTAAGTATAGAAATTTGCAAATTATTGTCGTATTCTCAAACCGAGAGTCCCGCGGCTGCGGAGTTAGTTCCTACGAGTTACATTAGTCCCGTGGGAGATGTTGGTGCCACCCACGGGGACGTTCAGAGGCTGTTTCCGGTTTTCACCCTCTAACGCCGTGTTTTTAAGCCTATGTCTAGAAATATGCAAATTACCGTCGTATTCTCAAATCGTTAGTCCCGCGACTGCGGGGTCAGTTCTTACGAGTAAAATTGGTCCCGTGGGAGGTATTGGTGCCACCCACAGGGACGTACGGGGGCTGTTTTGAGTTTTCATCCTCTATCGCCATATTTTTAAGCCTAAGTCTAGAAATGTGCAAATTATCGTCGTATTCTCAAACCGAGAGTCCAGCGGCTACGGGGTCAATTCCTACTAGTTACTTTGGTCCTGTGGGAGGTGTTGGTGCCACCCACGGGGCCGTTCAGGGGTTGTTTCGAGTTTTCACGCTCTAACGCCATAAGTTTAAAAATGTGCAAATTACCTTCTTATTCTCAAACCGGGAGTTCCACGGCTACGGGTTCAGTTACTACGAGTTACATTGGTCCCGTGGGAGGTGTTGGTGCCACCCATGGGGACGTTCGGGGGCTATTTCGAGTTCTCACACCTCTAACGCCATGTTTTTAAGCCTAAGTCTAGAAATATGAAAATTATCGTCGTATTCTCAAACCGAGAGTCCCGCGGCTACGGGGTCAGTTCCTACGAGTAACATTGGTCCCGTGGGAGATGTTGGTGCCACCCATGGGGACGTTCGGAGGCTGTTTCGAGTTTTCACCCTCTAACGCCATGTTTTTAAACCTATGTTTAGAAATATGCAAATTATCGCCGTATTCTCAAACCGGGAGCCCCGCGGCTGCGGGGTCTGTTCCTACGAGTTACATTGGTCCCGTGGGAGGTGTTGGTGCCACCCACGGGGACGTTTGGGGGCTGTTTCGAGTTCTCACCCTGTAACGCCATGTTTTAAACCCATGTCTAGAAATATACAAATTATCGTCGTATTATCAAGCTGGGAGTCCTGCGGCTGCGGGGTCAGTTCCTACTAGTTACATTGGTCCCGTGGGAGGTGTTGGTGCCACCCACGGGAACATTCGGGGGCTGTTTCCAGTTTTCACCCTCTAACGCCATGTTTTACCTAAGTCTAGAAATATGCAAATTACCTTAGTATTCTCAAACCGAGAGTCCCGCGACTGCGAGGTCAGTTCCTACGAGTTACATCGGTCCCATGGGAGGTGTCGGTGCCACCCACGGGGACGTACGGGGGCTGTTCGAGTTTTCACCCTCTAACGCCATATTTTTTAGCATAACTCCAGAAATATGCATATTATCGTCGTATTCTTAAACCGAGAGTCCCGCGGCTGTGGGGTCAGTTCCTACGAGTTACACTGGTCCTTGGGAGGTGTTGGTGCCACCCACGGGGCCGTTCGGGGGCTGTTTCGTGTTTTCACCCTCAAACGCCATGTTTTTAATCCTAAGTCTAAAAATATGCAAATTACCTTCGTATTCTCAAGCTGGGAGTCCCGCGGTTGCGGGATCGGTTCCTACGAGTTACATTGGTCCCGTGGGAGGTGTTGGTGCCACCAATGGGGACATTCGGGAGCTATTTTGAGTTCTCACCCGCTAAAGCCATGTTTTTAATCCTATGTCAAGAAATATGCAAATTACCATCATATTCCCAAATCGGGACTCCCGCGGCTGCAGGGTCAGTTCCTACGAGTTACATTGGTCCCGTGGGAGGTGTTGGAGCCACTCAAAGGGACGTTCGGGGGATGTTTCGAGCTCTCACCCTCTAACGCCATATTTTTAAGCTTAAGTATAGAAATATTCAAATTATCATCGTATTCTTAACCGAGAGTCCCGCGGCTGCGGTGTCAGTTCCTACGAGTTACATTGGTCCTGTGGGAGATGTTGGTGCCACCCATGGGGACGTTCGGAGGATGTTTTGAGTTTTCACCCTCTAACGCCATGTTTTTAAGCCTATGTCGAGAAATACACAAATTGCCATCGTAATCTCAAACCGGGAGTCCTGCGACTGCGGGGTCATTTCCTACGAGTAACGTTGGACTCGTGGGAGGTATTGGTGCCACCCACGGGGACTTACGGGGGCTTTTTCGAGTTTTCACCCTCTAACGCCATATTTTTAAGCCTAAGTCCAGAAATGTGCAAATTATCGTCGTATTCTCAAACCAAGAGTTCCGCGGCTGCGGTGTCAGTTCCTACGAGTTACATTGGTCCTGTGGCAGGTGTTGGTGCCACCCACGGGGCCGTTCAGGGGTGGTTTCGAGTTTTCACCCTCTAACGCCATAAGTTTAGAAATGTGCCAATTACCTTCGTACTCTCAAACCGGGAGTCCCGCGGCTACGGGTTCTGTTCCTACGACTTACATTTGTCCCGTGGGAGGTGTTGGTGCTACCCACGGGGACGTTCGGGAGCTATTTCGAGTTCTCACACCTCTAACACCATGTTTTTAAGCCTAAGTCTACAAATATGCAAATTATCGTCGTATTCTCAAACTGAGAGTCCCGCGGCTGCGGGGTCAGTTCCTACGAGTTACAGTGGTCCCGTGGGAGATGTTGGTGCCACCCACGCGGACGTTCGGAGGTTGTTTCGAGTTTTCACCCTCTAACGCCATGTTTTTAAGCCTATGTCTAGAAATATGCAAATTACCCTTGTATTCTCAAACCGGGAGTCCCGCGACTGCGAGGTCTATTCCTACGAGTAACATTGGTCCCGTTGGAGGTATTGGTGCCACCCACGGGGACGTACGGGGACTGTTTCGAGTTTTCACCCACTAACGCCATATTTTCAAGCCTAAGTCCAGAAATGTGAAAATTATCGTCGTATTCTCAAACCGAGAGTCCCGCGGCTGCGGGGTCAGTTCCTACGAGTTACATTGGTCCTGTGGGAGGTGTTGGTGCCACCCACGGGGACATTCAGGGGTTGTTTCGAGTTTTCACCCTCTAACACCATAAGTTTAGAAATGTGCAAATTACCTTCGTATTCTCAAACTGGGAGTCCCGCGGCCACGAGTTCAGTTCCTACGAGTTACATTGGTCCCGTGGGAGGTGTTGGTGCCACCCACGAGGACGTTCGGGGGCTATTTCGAGTTCTCACACCTCTAACGCCATGTTTTTAAGCCTAAGTCTAGAAATATGCAAATTATCGTCGTATTCTCAAACCTAGAGTCCCGCGGCTGCGGGGTCAGTTCCTACGAGTTACATTGGTCCCGTGGGAGATGTTGTTGCCACCCACGGGGACGTTCGGAGGCTGTTTTGAGTTTTCACCCTCTAACACCATGTTTTTAAGCCTATGTTTAGAAATATGCAAATTATCGCCGTATTCTCAAACCGGGAGCCCCGCGGCTGCGGGGTCTGTTCCTACGAGTTACATTGGTCCCGTGGGAGGTGTTGGTACCACCCACGGGGACGTTTGGGGGCTGTTTCGATCTCACCCTGTAACGCCATGTTTTAAACCTAAGTCTAGAAATATACAAATTATCATCGTATTATCAACCCGGGAGTCCCGCGGCTGCGGGGTCAGTTCCTACGAGTTACATTGGTCCCGTGGGAGGTGTTGGTGCCACCCACGAGGACATTCGGGGGCTGTTTCGTGATTTCACCCTCTAACGCCATGTTTTACCTAAGTCTAGAAATATGCAAATTACCTTAGTATTCTCAAACCGAGTGTCCCGCGGCTGCGGGGTCAGTTCCTACGAGTTACATCGGTCCCGTGAGAGGTGTTGGTGCCACCCACGGGGACGTTCGGGGGTTGTTTCGAGATCTCACCCTCTAACGCCATGTTTTTAAGCCTATGTCTAGAAATATGCAAAATACCATCGTATTCTCAAACTAGGAGTCCCGCAGCTGTGGGGTCAGTTCCTACGAGTTACATTGGTCCCGTGGGTGGTGTTGGTGCCAACCACGTGGACGTACGGGTGCTGTTTGAGTTTTCATCCTCTAACGCCATATTTTTAAGCCTAAGTCCAGAAATATGCAAATTATCGTCGTATTCTCAAACCGAGTGTCCCACGGCTGCGGTGTCAGTTCCTACGAGTTACATTGGTCTCGTGGGAGGTGTTGGAGCCACTCACAGGGACGTTCGGGGGATGTTTCGAGTTCTAACCCTCTAACGCCATGTTTTTAAGCTTAAGTCTAGAAATATGAAAATTATCGTCGTATTCTCAAACCGAGAGTCCCACAGCTACGGGGTCAGTTCCTACGAGTTACATTGATCCCTTGGGAGATGTTGGTGCCACCCGCGGGGCCGTTCGGAGGCTGTTTCGAGTTTTCACCCTCTAACGCCAAGTTTTGCCTAAGTCTAAAAATATACAAATTATCGTCGTGTTCTCAAACCGGGAGTCCCGCGGCTGCGGAGTCAGTTCTTACGAGTTACATTGGTCCCGTGGGAGGTGTTGATGCCACCCACGGGGACGTCTGGGGGTTGTTTTGAGTTTTCACCCTCTAACGCCATATTTTTAAACCTAAGTACAGAAATTTGCAAATTATTATCGTATTCTCAAATCGATAGTCCCGCGGCTACAGGTTCAGTTCCTACGAGTTACACTGGTCCCTGGGAGGTGTTGGTGCCACCCACGGGGCCGTTCGGGGGATGTTTCGTGTTTTCACCCTCAAACGCCATGTTTTTAATCCTAAGTCTAAAAATATGCAAATTACCTTCGTATTCTCAAGCTGGGAGTCCCGCGGTTCCGGGATCGGTTCCTACGAGTTACATTGGTCCCGTGGGAGGTGTTGGTGCCACCAACGGGGACATTCGGGGACTATTTCGAGTTCTCACCCTCTAACGCCATGTTTTTAATCCTATGTCAAGAAATATGCAAATTACCATCATATTCCAAAACCGGGAATCCCGCGGCTGCAGGGTCAGTTCCTACGAGTTACATTGGTCCCGTGGGAAGTGTTGGAACCACTCAAAGGGACGTTCGAGGGATGTTTCGAGTTCTCACCCTCTAACGCCATATTTTTAAGCTTAAGTATAGAAATATTCAAATTATCGTTGTATTCTCAAACGAGAGTCCCGCGGCTTCGGTGTCAGTTCCTACGAGTTACATTGGTCCCGTGAGAGATGTTAGTGCCACCCACGGGGACGTTCGGAGGATGTTTCGAGTTTTCACCCTCTAACGCCATGTTATTAAGCCAATGTCTAAAAATACACAAATTACCGTCGTATTCTCAAACCGAGAGTCCTCTGACTGCGGGGTCAGTTCCTACGAGTAACATTGGACTCGTGAGAGGTATTGGTTCCACCCACGGGGACGTACGGGGGCTTTTTCGAGTTTTCACCCTCTAACGCCATATTTTTAAGCCTAAGTCCATAAATGTGCAAATTATCGTCGTATTCTCAAACCGAGAGTCCCGCGGCTGCGAGGTCAGTTCCTACGAGTTACATTGGTCCTGTGGGAGGTGTTGGTGCCACCCACGGGGCCGCTCAGGGGCTGTTTCGAGTTTTCACCCTCTAACGCCGTAAGTCTAGAAATGTGCCAATTACCTTCGTACTCTCAAACCGACAGTCCCGCGGCTACGGGTTCTGTTCCTACGAGTTACATTGGTCCCATGGGAGGTGTTGGTGCTACCCACGAGGACGTTCGGGGGCTATTTCGAGCTCTCACACCTCTAACGCCATGTTTTTAAGCCTAAGTCTAGAAATATGCAAATTATCGTCGTATTCTCAAACCGAGAGTCCCACGGCTGCAGGGTCAGTTCCTACGAGTTACAGTGGTCCCGTGGGAGATGTTGGTGCCACCCACGCGGACGTTCGGAGGCTGTTTCGAGTTTTCACCTTTTAACGCCATGTTTTTAAGCCTATGTCTAGAAATATGCAAATTACCATTGTATTCTCAAACCGGGAGTCCCACGACTGCGAGGTCTGTTCCTACGAGTAACATTGTTCCCGTTGTAGGTATTGGTGCCACCCACGGGGACTGTTTTGAGTTTTCACCCTCTAACGCCATATTTTCAACCTAAGTACAGAAATGTGGAAATTATCGTCGTATTCTCAAACCGAGAGTCCCGCGGCTGCGGGGTCAGTTCCTACGAGTTACATTGGTCCTATGGGAGGTGTTGGTGCCACCCACGGGGACGTTCAAGGGTTGTTTCGAGTTTTCACCCTCTAACACCATAAGTTTATAAATGAGCAAATTACCTTCGTATTCTCAAATCTGGAGTCCCGCGGCTGCGGGTTCAGTTCTAACGAGTTACATTGGTCCCGTGGGAGGTGTTGGTACCACCCACGGGGACGTTCGGGGGCTATTTCGAGTTCTCACACCTCTAACGCCATGTTTTTAAGCCTAAGTCTAAAAATATGCAAATTATCATCGTATTCTCAAACCGAGAGTCCCGCGGCTGCGGGGTCAGTTCCTACGAGTTACATTGGTCCCGTGGGAGGTGTTGGTACCACCCACGGGGACGTTCGAGGGATGTTTCGAGTTCTCACCCTGTAACGCCGTGTTTTTAAGCCTAAGTCTAGAAATATGCAAATTATCGTCGTATTATCAAACCGGGTGTCCCGCGACTGCGGGGTAAGTTCCTACGAGTTACATTAGTCACGTGGGAGGTGTTGGTGCCACCCACGGGGACGTTCGGGGGTTGTTTCGAGTTTTCACCCTCTAACGCCATGCTTTACCTAAGTCTAGAAATATGCAAATTACCTTAGTATTATTAAACCGGGAGTCCCGCGGCTGCGGGGTCAGTTCCTACGAGTTATATCGATCCCGTGGTAGGTGTTTGTGCCACCCACGGGGACGTTCGGGGGTTGTTTCGAGTTCTCACCCTCTAACGCCATGTTTTAAAGCCTATGTCTATAAATATGCAATTTATCGTCGTATTCTCAAACCGAGTGACTCGCTGCTGCGGGGTCAGTTCTACGAGTTAGATTGGTCCCGTGGGAGATGTTGGTACCACCCACAGGGCCGTTCGGAGGCTGTTTCGAGTTTTCGCCCTCTAACGCCATGCTTTTAAGTCTAAGTACAGAAATGTGCAAATTACCATTGTATTCTCAAATCGGGAGTCCCGCGGCTGCAGTGTCAATTCCTACGAGTTACATTAGTCCCGTGGGAGGTGTTGGAGCCACTCTCAGGGACGTTCGGGGGATGTTTCGAGTTCTCACCCTCTAACGCCATGTTTTTAAGCTTAAGTCTAAAAATATACAAATTATCGTCGTATTCTCAAACCGAGAGTCCCGCGGCTACGGGGTCAGTTCCTACGAGTTACATTGATCCCGTGGGAGATGTTGGTGCCACCCACGGGGCCGTTCGGAGGCTGCTTCGAGTTTTCACCCTCTAACGCCAAGTTTTGCCTAAGTCTAAAAATATACAAATTACCATTGTGTTCTCAAACCGTGAGTCTCGCGGCTGCGGGATCAGTTCCTACGAGTTACATTGGTCCCGTGGGAGGTGTTGGAGCCACCCACGGGGACGTACGGGGTTTGTTACGAGTTTTCAACCTTTAACGCCTTATTTTTATACCTAAGTCCTGAAATTTGCAAATTATTATCGTATTCTCAAATCGATAGTCCCGCGGCTATAGGTTCAGTTCCTACGAGTTACACTGGTCCCTGGGAGGTGTTGGTGCCACCCACGGGGCCGTTCGGAGGCTGTTTCGAGTTTTCACCCTCAAACGGCATGTTTTTAAGCCTAACTCTAAAAATATGCAAATTACCTTCGTATTCTCAAGCCGGGAGTACCGCGGCTGCGGGATTAGTTCCTACGAGTTACATTGGTCCCGTGGGAGGTGTTGGTGCCACCCACGGGGACGTTCGGGGGCTATTTCCAGTTCTCACCCTCTAACGCCATCTTTTTAAGCCTATGTCAAGAAATATGTAAATTACCATCGTATTCTCAAACCGGGACTCCCACGGCTGCAGGGTCAGTTCCTACGAGTTACATTGGTCCCGTAGGAGGTGTTGGAGCCACCCACGGGGACATTCGGGGCCTATTTCGAGTTCTCAACCTTTAATGCCATGTTTTTAAGCCTAAGTCTAGAAATATGCAACTTATCATCGTATTCTCCAACCGGGAGTCCCGCGGCTGCGGGGTCAGTTCCTACGAGTTACATTATTCCCATGGGAGGTGTTGGTGCCACCCATGGGGCCGTTCGGGGGTTATTTTGAGTACTCACCCTCTAACGCCATGTTATGCCTAAGTTTAGAAATATGCAAATTACCTTTGTATTATCAAACCGAGAGTCCCGCGGCTGCGAGGTCAGTTCCTACGAGTTACATTGG
Source organism: Sambucus nigra (assembly GCA_949130495.1). NCBI lineage: Eukaryota > Viridiplantae > Streptophyta > Magnoliopsida > Dipsacales > Adoxaceae > Sambucus > Sambucus nigra. The sequence continues at coordinate 54,829,247 of OX422214.1, forward strand.
TCCCGTGGGAGAAGTTGTTGCCACCCACGGGGCGTTCGGGGGTTGTTTCGTGTTTTCACCCTCTAACGCCATGTTTTTATGCCTAAGTTTAGAAATATGCAAATTACCTTCGTATTCTCAAACCGGGAGTCCAGCGGCTGCGGGGCCAGCTCCTACAAGTTACATTGGTCCCGTGGGAGGTGATGGTGCCACCCACGGGAACGCTCGGGGGTTGTTTCGAGTTCTTACCCTCTAACGCCTTGTTTTTAAGCCTACGTCTAGAAATATGTAAATTATCGTTGTATTCTCAAACCGAGAGGCCCGCCGCTGTGGGGTCAGTTCCAACGAGTTGCATTGGTCCCGTGGGAGGTGTTGGTACCACCCAGGGGACGTTCGGGGGCTGTTTCGAGTTTTCACCCTCTAACTCCATGTATTGCCTAATTCTAGAAATATGCAAATTACCATCGTATTCTCAAGCCGGGAGTGCCGCGGCTGCGGGTCAGTTCCTACGAGTTACATTGGTCCCGTGGGAGGTGTTGGAGCCACCCACGGGGACGTACGGGGGTTGTTACGAGTTTTCACCCTCTAACGCCATATTTTTAAACCTAAGTTCAGAAATTTTCAAATTATTATCGTATTCTCAAATCGATAGTTCCGCGGATACAAGTTCAGTTCCTACGAGTTACATTGGTCCCTGGGAGGTGTTGGTGCCACCCACGGGGCCGTTCGGGGGCTATTTCGAGTTTTCACCCTCAAACGCCATGTTTTTAAGCCTAAGTCTAAACATATGCAAATTACCTTCGTAATCTCAACCCAGGAGTCCCGCGGCTGCGGGATCAGTTCCTACGAGTTACATTGGTCCTGTGGGAGGTGTTGGTGCCACCCACGGGGCCATTCGGTGGTTATTTCGAGTTCTCGCCCTCTAACGCCATGTTTTTAAGCCTAAGTCTAGAAATATGCAAATTATCATCGTATTCTCAAATCGAGAGTCCCGCGGCTGCGGGGTCACTTCCTGCGAGTAACATTGGTCCCGTGGGAGGTGTTGGTGCCACCCACGGGGATGTATGGGGGTTGTTTCGAGTTTTCACCCTCTAACGCCATATTTGTAAGCCTAAGTCCCGAAATATGAAAATTATCGTCGTATTCTCAAATCGAGAGTCCCGCGGCTGCGGGGTTAGTTCCTATGAGTTACATTGGTCCCGTGGGAGGTGTTGGTGCCACCCACCGGGCCGTTCGGGGTCTGTTTCGATTTTTTACCCTCTAACACCATATTTTTAAATCTAAGTCTAAAAATGTGCAAATTACCTTCGTATTCTCAAACTCGAGTCCCGCTGCTGCGGGATAAGTTCCAACGAGTTACATTGGTCCCGTGGGAGTTATTGGTGCCACCCACGGGGACGTTCGGGGGCTGTTTTGAGTTCTCACCCTCTAACACCATGATTTTAAGCCTAAGTCCAGAAATATGCAAATTATCGTCGTACTTTCAAACCGAGAGTCCCGCGGTTACGGGGTCAGTTCCTACGAGTTACATTGGTCCCATGGGAGATGTTGGTGCCACCCACGGGGATGTACGGGGGCTATTTTGAGTTTTTATCCTCTAACGCCATGTTTTTAAGCCTAAGTCTAGAAATATGCAAACTATCGTCCTATTATCAAACCGGGAGTCCCGTGGCTACGATGTCAGTTACTATGAGTTACATTGGTCCCGTGGGTGGTGTTGGTGCCACCCACGGGGACGTTCGGGGGCTGTTTCGAGTTTTCACCCTCTAACCCCATGTTTTTAAACCTCAGTCTAGAAATATGCAAATTACCTTCGTATTCTCAAACCGGGAGTCCCGCGACTGCAGGGTCAGTTCCTACGAGTTACATTGATCTCGTGGGAGGTGTTGGTGCCACCCACGTGGACGTTCGGGGGCTGTTTCGAGTTCTCACCCCCTAACGCCATGTTTTTAAGCCTAAGTCTAGAAATATGCAAGTTATCGTCGTATTCTCTAGCTGAGAGTCCCGCGGCTGCGGGGTCTGTTCCTACGAGTTACATTGGTCCCGTGGGAGGTGTTTGTGCCACCCACGGGGATGTTCGGGGGCTATTTTGAGTTTTCACCCTCTAACGCCATGTTTTTAAGCCTAAGTCTAAAAATATGTAAATTATCATCATATTCTCAAACCGGGAGTCCCGCGGCTACGGGGTCAGTTCCTATGAGTTACATTGGTCCCGTGGGAGGTGTTGGTGCCACCCACGGGAACGTTCGTGGGATGTTTCGAGTTTTCTCCCTCTAACGCCATGTTTTGCTTAAGTCTAGAAATATGCAAATTACCATTGTATTCTCAAATCGGGAATCCCGCGGCTGCGAGTTCAGTTCCTACGAGTTACATTGGTCCCGTGGGAGGTGTTGGTGCCACCCATGGGGACGTTCGGGGGCTGTTTCGAGTTCTCACCCTCTAACGCCATGTTTTTAAGCCTAAGTCTAGAAATATGCAAATTATCGTCGTATTCTCAAACCGGGAGTCCCGCGGCTGCGGGGTCAGTTCCTACGAGTTACATTGGTCCCGTGGGAGGTGTTGGTGCCACCCACGGGGCCGTTCGGGGTCTGTTTCGAGTTTTCACCCTCTAACGCCGTGTTTTTAAGCGTAAGTCTAGAAATATGCTAATTACCGTCGTATTCTCAAACCGGGAGTCCCGCGGCTGTGGGGTCAGTTCCTGCGAGTTACATTGGTCCCGTGGGAGGTGTTGGTTCCTACGAGTTACCATCGTATCATTTAACCTGTACCCAAAATATATCATTTAACAAAATATATCTTTTAAATTTTTGGCCATGGTCAATAAGGAAGTTAGTGGTCAGCAAATTCTATGGGTATCAAAGCAACTGTATTTATTTGTTCTAAGAAAGTATATTTACAATGTGAAATGACGTTCACCTGTAATCAATGCATGCCACTATAATGTCCCTTTCTGCCAACTGCTATCCTGAAAGAGAACCCCAAGTTTTGTACCTACATTACCAAAGAATACAGAGACCTCAATGGTAATTACCTCAATAGGAATTACCTGAATAGTGTGAAATGAGTCATCAACAACAATTTGATAACATCATTCCACGGACACAAAATGTAAAATTGAAAAATAAATGAAAACCAATCCAAGTAGGCAATATGTAAACCTCGATCCGCTTGCTTTCAATATGTAAACCAATCCATAGAGAATGTATATATATTGATGCATATGTGCATCTATGCTTCATATATGCAGTCTGCATATATGTGCATGTATGCTGCATATATATATGCATATATTCAAGCATATATCTGCATATATGCATATATGCTGCATATATATATGCATATATACGCATATATGCAGCTGCATTTGCATATATGCATATGCATATATGCTGTCGGGTTTTTAAAACTATACATATAACGTGTTTTTATAAAATATGGACAAATGAATATCGATCCACGTTGACTAATTTAATAAAATAAAAGGCAAATTTATATCTATAGGGGGAGTTATCTGACCCGAGATACTGGCAGAAGATGTCATTCTCGGATAGGTGCGAAACATTGGAAATATACCTATTAGTTAATAGACGCTTTCACACCGTTGGTTGCTATTAGTTACTCGACGAGATGATCTTATTGCCGGTGTAGTAAACGAAGACGATCCTAACGGACATTGTGTCGGGTTTTTGCCTTCTAATGGCATGTTTTTAAGCTCAAGTTTAGTAATACGCAAATTATTGTCGTATTCTCAAACCGGCAGTCCCATGATCGTGCGATCAGTTCCTGCGAGTTACATTGGTCCCGTGGTAGGTGTTGGTGCCACCCATGGGGCCGTTCGGGGGCTATTTTGGGTTTTCGTCCTCTAACGCCATTTTCTTAAGCTTAAGTCTAGATATTTTCAAATTATCAACGTATTCTCAAATCGGGAGTCCCGCGATTGCGCGGTCAGTTCCTATGAGTTACATTGGTCCCGTGCGAGCTGTTGGTACCACTCTCGGGGCCGTTCAGGGGCTGTTTCGGGTTTTCACCCACTAACGCCATGTTTTTAAGCCTAAGACTAGAAATATACAAATTATCGTCGTACTCTCAAACCGGGGGTCCCGTGATCGCGCGGTCAGTTCCTACGAGTAAGATTGGTCCCATGCGAGGTGTTGGAGCCACTCACGGGGCCGTTCGGGGGCTGTTTCGGCTTTTCACCCACTGACGCCATGTTTTTAAGCCTAAGTCTAGAAATATGAAAAAATTACCGCCGTATTCTCAAACCGGGAGTCCCGGGACTGCGCGGTCAGTTCCTACGAGACACATTGGTCTCGTGGGAGGTGTTGGTGCCACCCATGGGGACATTCGGGGGCTATTTCGGGTTTTCACCCACTAACACCGGGTTTTTAATCCTAAGTCTAGAATTATGCAAATTACCATCGCATTCTCAAATCGGGAGTCCCGCGGCTGCGAGGTCAGTTCCTACGAGTTACATTTGTCTCGTGGGAGGTGTTGGTGTCACTCATGGGGACATTCGGTGACTTTTTCGAGTTCTCACCCTCTAACGCCATGTTTTGCTTAAATCTAGAAATATGCAAATTATCGTCGTATTCTCAAACCGGGAGTCTCACGGATGCGCGGTCAGTTCCTACGAGTTACATTAGTCTCGTGGGAGGTGTTGGTGCCACCCACGGGGCCGTTCGGGAGCTGTTTCGAGTTTTCACCCTCTAACGCCATGTTTTTAAGTCTAAGTCTAGAAATATGTAAATTACCGTCGCATTCTTAAACCGGGAGTCCCGTGGCTGCATGGTCAATTCCTACTAGTTATATTGGTCCCGTGGGAGGTGTTGGCGCAACCCACGGGGCTGTTCGGGGAATGTTTCGAGTTTTCACCCCCTAACGCCATGTTTTTATGCCCAAGTCTAGAAATATGCAAAGACTATGATATTCAATCAGTTAGGGAGAAGCTTAATAAGGTGTATGACCCCTACTTCACGTTTTTCTTGTTAATTTATGAAAAGACTATGATATTCCGTTATTCCATTCTTTTGTAAGATACAATCAAGTGTTAAGCGTCTAAAACTAACTATCATTTCACTCCCCTATTGAAGATCTTGTCCTCTAGCATGTAAATTTAGTGAAGTCAAGCCACGGGGAGCAAGCATCAAACAAATAAAGTCACAACCTTTACTCAGAAATAAACATATCGAAATATCAAAGTTCATAAGAGAAAATAACGACACATACGTATAAGTTGAATAAAGCATACCAGATTGAAATGTTTTTCACATTTCCTCTCAATTATCTTCAACTAAAAGAGAGAAAATTATTAAAAGTTATCTATCTGAACTCGTAATAAAAGCGAAAGGAAAGTTAAATTCACCATTAAACACATTCTCATACAAGTTATCCAAGATAATTATCTGAAGAACCTTGTACATACGCGCTTTTGGGCCATGAGAAAAACATCCAAAGACAACTGGGCATGGTCTAAACTTTAGCTAATTTGTATACAAATGAAAAAAGAGTTATCAGTAACCTTAAAATCATTCAACGTTTGCACACAATTGACTTTAGTTTCAACAAATAAAAAATGGAAATAAGAGTGCCAAAACTATTTTAGATATTGCATTACTGTTTACATACTACCAAAAAAAATTATACCAAAGCTGCTCTGGTAGGGAGGTCAATTATTCTGCTTTGACTGGAAAGAATCTACGAAAATGAAAAATCACACCAAATCGCCGAAATATCTCCTACAAAAAGATTAAGATCATTTGAAAAACTTACGAATAGCCATATGTGCTATATTTATAAAACAATAATAATTATATGGAAAACTTAGTAATAGCCATATTTGCTAATATGGGCTAATACCCTTCAATTTCATCTTCTTCCTAAAATCAATGAACAACATATTCAATATCAAAAGCATTTGTGTGTCAGTCTAGAATTATCCTAAAAAATAACGACAGGCATATAACCCCCAATAGAATGTAAAAAAAACACTTAATTATATTTTGTCAAAACAAAAATTAACGACACGCATATAACCCCCGATATAATATGATGACATGCAAATAACCCAAAACAATGTCGATGTAATTTTTTTACTCATTAAAAAACTATTTAATTAGATTTTGTCAAAAAAAATACAGTATTTTGGGGTTTACTCCCATGTCCAAAGTTTTTTTAGGCGCCCCTTCCATGTATTTTTTAAATTATATTTAGTCCCATAACTACTTAAAATTGTATTTAGGACCTACGACTACAAAAATTTAAAAGACAGGAGTGGATGACAATAAATCTTTAAAAGTGGTACTAAATATCTGTATTTTCAAAAAAAATACAATGTCTAGGGTTTTTAATAATTTTTATCAAAAAAAATAACCCCAATACAATTTCTAGGGTTTATTGACATATATACATAAATCTATGCGTACACACACATATAAACATACGTCTATTCATACACACACATAGATACACACACAAATAGAATCTATATGCACACACACAGATATACACAAATATAAATCTATACGCACACACACAGATATACACAAACAAAAATCTATACATACACACACACCAGTCACAAATCAACAAATCGAAATGCACACACATACACACACACACATATCAGCCACAAATGAATAAATCGAAATGGCCAAACCTTCTAGTGATTGATAAATTCTTAGAGCATAAATCTTAGAGCTGAAATCGTAGAAATCGAATAGCCAAAATAGAAATCGCCCAAAATTGCCCAAACTCGCCCAAAATCAAAATCGCAAATGCCCAAAAACATACTAGGGTCTAAGAAAGGCGTGTTTCCCTTTTTTAATGGCTGAACCTGGTCACGGCCAAGAGATGTGACCCTCCATCGCGACCCATTAGTTCCTTACCTGCTGCTGATTGATGAATGGTCACGGCCTGAAGTCGTGACCCCCATGCGCGACCAACTTCAGCCCAACAACAAAACCTGCTGCTGATTGACAAATGGTCACAGCCTATAGCCGTGACCCACACCAAGAAATGGTCACGTCCCATAGTCGAGACCCTTAATCTGTGATGCGCGACCCTTCTTCACCAATCCTAGTTCTTGAATGAGGGATGGTCACAGCCCATAGCCGTGACCCACACCCAGAAATGATCACGGCCCTAAGCCGTGACCCTCAATGTGTGTACTCTCTTCTTCGTCATGCCATGGGTCACCGACTTGGGCCGTGACCCATCCGCGACCAAGCTTGGAGGGAATTTTGGCTCGAGTTTGGCGCCAAGATGGTCACGACCTGGTCACGGCCCAAGTCCGCGACCACTGTGGTCACGGACTTGGGTCGTGACCACTTCCAGAGCATCGATAATTTAGTGTGATAATAAATATGGTCACGCCAAATATTGAGTGGGTCACGGCCCAAGTCCGCGACCAGCTGGTCGCGAACTTGGGCCGTGACCCACTGGGCATGACCATTCGCAGGATTTGGTGTATATATATATATATATATATGCGTGGATAACATAAACAACTTGGTGTTTCAGGTGGTTTAGTTTCGGGTAGGAGAAGGTGTGTAAGTGGTATAGGAACCTAGGTTTATCTCGAGTATGGCTGGGTAGGGGCTCTCGAGTTGTGGGGTAGGTGAACTCTGGTGGGTGGGTTTATAGGTAGGATAGGTGTCAGGCTTGGTGGGTGTGGTTATGGGTTTGGTTCTAGGTGGTGGGTGATGGTATAAGGTGAGGCTCATATGGGTTAATGGGTATGAGAAGGTGATGTGAGTTTTACGCTTTTCCGGTTGGTTTGGAAGCTTGGGTTGCAGGGATTTTTATGGATATGGGTTATAAGATGGTTTATGGGTTAGAGAGATAGATAGTTAGGTTGAGTTTCGGAGACGGTTTTTATGTGTGTGTGCGTGTATATAGGAGTATATATATATATGTGTGTGTGTGTGTGTGTGTGTGTGTGCGCGCGCGTGCGTGTGTATGTGTGCATAACACTCAAAAGTAATGTTATGAGTCTCAATTAAAACCCCTATATCACTCCCAAGTGAATTGAAATATACTTAAAATATTGTATTGTTTTATTATTAACGTAACAAGGTACACCATTTTAATGTTGACTTATTTGGAAGGTGGATTGGGACATTTTATTAGGGTTTAAATCATTATTTTTGAATAAAAAAATAAAAGTAAAGTAATATACAACCTAACAAAATAAAAATGTCACACACTTGTAATAATAAAGATAGTATATACTACTATTACTACTAATAATAATAATAACAAATATAGTAGTATATTATATATATATATATATATATATATGCTCACATATAATAAAATACATAACATAGAACACAATAGCTTAATGAAGGCTAGGAACATGGTTTTAGATGGTGTTTAATAGGTAGTTGGCTCTCTCAGATCACACAAAATCTAATTTTGGCACATTTGACCATATTCTTGCCATAATTGACTTAAATTATGCATTTTAAAATCGCAACTGCGTATGGACCTACAAGATAAACAAATACACACAAAGGGCTAATTTTAATTAGAACTAACAATTAAAATGAGTTTAATTGAGGGACAGAAATAAATTTTTTTGGTGTTTATCACGTGAGGAGCCTCTTCATCTCCTACATTTTAACCACCTTGGAATGCGATTCCTCCATCTCTATTTTCTTTGATGATGTTGAGTTCACAGGGATTGGAGTCTGTTCAGTCACCACTTTCCTTCCTATCACCCCTTTACTGCAATCCCTGTGAACTCAAAGGAACCATTATTTGTGTAACACAGACTTGACCTAACCTTTCCATGTCCATATTGTTATGATTCAAAAAATTGAAAAATAAACTCATCAGATTCATTTCATCTAGCCATGCAGCAGCTAAGTTGCTCGTTTGTCCCACAAAGGGGTTAGGACCTCTTGCTCTGGTAATAACAGCCTCTTCATTGGTAGTTTGGTCACTTTGAACTCCATTACTTATCAAAATGTCTTCAAAGACCAATTTTTTTGAAACATTAAAACATTTTTTCCATGGTAATGAGGATATCTCCCCAACGGTGTCACTAAATGTAGGAGAGTAGCGGTATTGGGGTCCATGAATAACTTTAAATGGATTAGGCGTGACCACTTCAATGGAAACTTTCTTCAAGGTGATAATATTTCAAGAGCAAAATCAGAGACCAGCAACCAACTTTCAATATAACAATAATGTTTCTTGTTATAATATTGACAAAAAACAATGATTGAATATAACTTTTCAATAATAAATAATAGAATGAACCACCCGAGAGCAGTGATTCTCAGAGAGTGGAGATATAAGCACCTCAATATATAGGAGAGAGCAGGGAGAAAATATATGTGGGAATTTATGTAGAGTAATAGTGGAAATGAGAAGATGAAGATCATTATGAATATGCCTAAGTTCTTTATTTATAGTAAATCCTTATAGTTGACATGGCACGTGCACGCCAAGGGGATATTCCCATGTGATAAATATCTTTGTGCACTTTTTGTCCTTATTACTATTGTTCATTGTCTACCATAATCTATCTGTTATGGAATGATGCCTGGTTTAATAGAGCTAAAAAGATGATTTGTTCGACCACGATGCCAAAAATTAATATATTTTCTATTTGTAAACGATTGCTTGGTGAGAAATTTTGAAAATTGCGAGTGACCTTGAGAGAAATTTATGATTGGCTTTGTTAAAAAGTCTTACGAGTAAGTAATTGACTATTCGCAAATAAGTAAATGTGGAATGTGTAATGTGAGTGAGTGTAATTGACCTCTTGGGTCCCTCGCTTAAATATTCTCTCTTTCTTATGATATTGAAGTAATTGAGTATTAGCTTGATCGATAAGACTTTCCTCCCTATCTCCAAACCAAACCTAAGACTAAGTGTTAGAAAATAAGGCTCTCAAATATATATTTCTATGTTGCTTGAGTAACTGCTTTCAAATTTACTTCACTGGACAGACATGTTGCTCGTGTATTTGCTCTTATTCTGAGAGCTGACTTGGAGTTAGTCGAGTAGCACCCCTTTTCCGTTACTTCTCTCATTACTTTTGGAGTTGACTTGGGTTTCTCGAGCACCCTCTTTTTCTGGTATCGCTCGCATAGCTTTTGGAGATAATTTGGTTTGCTTAAGCACTATTTTTCTAGTACTTCCCGCACAACTTTTGAGCTTTCTTGGGTTTGCTCGAACACCCTCTTTTGATGGTACTGCTCATGATACTCTTCCCTAATTATAGGGTTACCTGTATACCCCTCTTTAGGATTATAAATAATCTATTGATTAGGTTTACTGGCGAAAACAAATCTTATAAGTTTATACGGATTCCTCCGAATTAAGATCGCCGACCTACTTACATAATTGTCACCCAATATGGGGAGATCATTTTATTTCATCCGGATTTAATCGTACCAGTATCAATCAAAACAAAAATTACATAAGAATTACAACCCTCATAATTCTCGGGATTATGAATCGATACACCCTTTGCAAATGGTTTTAGATTACCCGAGTCTAATCAAAACAACCCTTGGACTCAAATATAGCGTGTGGTTTTGTTCAATACATTCCTACGATGTACCGATCACAATCCTCTATTGAACTATCATACAAATTCTCAAATCATCATACAAGATCCCACAGTTTGAGATAAACTATTAGTATTGCATCTGAACCATTCTGAATGGATGTCAACTTCTTATCCATGCTTTGAACTTTTTAATAGTTCTAGAACCATAATTCAAATTTCCATGTGATCAACCCGAAGTCGAATTGAAAATTACCAAGTATTTATTTCAATCTTTTAGAATTGGATAAATCATTTTTCAAACTCCCTCAAGTAGTTAAATATTAAGTGGGAGAGGGATTTCAACATAAATCCTCCTATTTTTGTCGATATTTTAAAATGATTATGTGATTATTTCCTCATGCAATATTTGATATGCCCCCTTATCTGGTGGTTTTAATCATAGTATCACAAAAAATTTAAAATTCTTAAGAGATAGTTAATTAAAATTGAATGTGAGTGTGTTCGGTCATCTAATCGAGGAATAACTACAAATTTATTTAATTTTAACGAAAGAACTGAAACATAACTAATGATATCCTCATCATCGGAGTCACCGTCATTAAGTGTAGGACCACAAAACATCAATTATTTAATTATATTAGACAGAAGTTCCTTGTATTGTCTGGAGTACATAATTGAAAGATGAAAGTTTTTCTAGTTCAAAGTGAAGTGATTTAATCTTTCATTAAGAAATGTCACTTTATAAGGGAACTATGATGCTTGATTGTATTTTATTTCTATTGGTGGTAGAGGGATGCCAAATTAAAAGTAAATCGAAGTTAACTCTCACATATTTATTTTGAAATTAATTTTATTTTAAAAATTTATGATTCTCATATTTCAAAATGGGCTCAGCATTCAACCCACTTTCTTCTATCTAAAAGGAAAATAAACTTACTGGAATGAACTATATAGACCATAATTTTGCCTAATTACTCATAACTTTAAGTTTGTTTTGATTGAAACTTACCCAACCAAGATTATCTAAGGTGGAAAAAGGTTGATCAGATGGTTCGTTACTACATATTGGCCTCTATGACTAATGTGTTGCAACACTAGCATCAACACATGTCAAGCACTTATGACATGATTCTGAACCTCGAGGACATGTTTGAGGATCAGAATAAAACTATAATATTAGATGTTATGGAAAGGTTAGTTAATACAAAGATAATAGATGTTACTTCAGTACATGACCATGTTAATAATATTATTTCCATATTAGGAGAACTGAAGGTGCATGAATAAAAAATTGATGGAGAAACCCAAGTTGATTTCGTGCTTCAATCACCATCAGAGTCTTTTAAAAAGTTCTGCATAAACTATTCTATGAACATGTTTTATTATTCTCAAGCATATTTCTTAAAGAAGTCCAAACTGCAAAGAATATCACACTTTATTGTGACAATAGCAGTGTTGATGTAAAAAATTAGATCGCTCTAATTATTCAATCACAGATAAATAAAATGAGACAAAGATTTTTAAAGTGGTTCAGCCTTATAAGAATGGCCTACGTCCACTGTTATGTTATTGCTGAGTGTTTTGGGAGTTCTCGATTACCAGCTTTCTCAAGAAATTCCGGTCCCCTTGAATGAGGGTGATACAAGGTATTTATAGCCCTTAGGCTGTACATGAAAGGGTGATACATTAAATGATATACATATGAAAGGGTAATTCATTTAATGCTATTCAAGCGTGTGCGTCAAGATTATAAGCATTCAATGAATAGTTGGACTGTTGATTATCTGGCAATAAATGTTGTGGCCGAGGTGTAGCTGCTGTGGTCGAGATGCAGCTCGGACCGCCTTAGTTGCTCGTCGTTCAGGAGTTCCTCGGAGTATTGGAGTTCCTCAAAGAATACATGACTTGGTCAGGGAAATGGACTTCCTCGTCGCTATTGTACCACGTAGATTGACACGCGTCTTCTTATTATTCGTCCATATCAGCATACTAATTTTGGTATCAACAGAAGCCCCCAATGTTTTATATTTCGAACTTTGAGGAGTATGGAACATTCTTTCTCGGTATATGGCAATATTAAATGACCTTCCTGGGTTTTAGGAGCATTTTCTACGTATTTGAATTTCTTTCCAAATTCGCAGAATTCGCCTTTTTGAATTTTTATAAGCGCTTCGATCTTTGTGTACTTTTTGTCCTTTTAGCCACCGGTGGCGTAATAGTTTCTTTTTTGTAATCATTTCTTTCGCCGTTTCCCAAGGCAAAGTATTTAAGCTTCTTAGGCAATCATACCGTCTTCTACCTTTTCCAATTTTCTACTTTCAAGTTTTCCATAGTCTTTCTCTCTCTAGTGCGTTCATCCTTTTCTTCGTTCATTGTCAACAGATCTCCCTTTTCCTGTAAGATTTTCTTCCTTCTTTTTCATTTATTTTTATTCACCACGTTGGCTAACCAGTCTGGATATTTCACATCTTCAATGAATTGAGCTTTCTGGAGCTTGTCGAACTCCTCTTGTATTGCTTGATTCTTCTCGGGACTAAATACTCTTCTTCTTTGCTTTACAGGCTTGATCTCCTTATTCACATTGAGCTCGTGACATAAGAAGTTTGAATCTATTCCTGGCATGTCTTCATGACTCCATGCAAAAGTTTTCTTCCTGTTTCGTAAGAAAGTTATCAACTCCTGTTTTATCGAGGCATCCAACGACGAACCTATCTGGGTTACTCGTTCAGGGTGCTCGTCGTCCAGAATAACAATTTCTGCAGATTCCACCACCTGTCCTTTTACAAGTTGGGATTCATCTCTGGGATTCAGTGTTTCAATTTCTGTACCTTCATCCACCTGGTAGGTAGTAGTCTTTTTCCTTGACTCATCAAGCTCCTCTTGCTCGGCAGATGAATAATAGCATTCCCGAGCTACTTTTTGATCACCTTTCACAACTCCCACTCCGAAATTTATTAGGAATTTTAAGCACTGATGTACTGTAGATGGTACTGCTTCGGACTTCTTCAAACCAACTCTTCCCATGATGATGTTGTAAGCTGACTGCACATTCTTATCCATCACAAAGAAGCGTATTCTCTCTGTTCGACAAGCAGGCCAAGTTCCAATGAATATATCCAACTTGATCGTCCCAAGTGGAAAAACTTTCTCGCCAGCAAAACCCAGAAGAGGTCTGTGATAAGGTTCCAATTGAGATAATTTCAAATTTAAATTGTCAAAGCATGAATAGTATATGATGTCTGCCGAACTACCATTGTCTACCAGCACCCTTGAAATCACTACTTCTTTCATCCTCATTTTGATCACCAAAGGGTCGTCGTGAGGGTAAAGAACACCTGCCAGGTCATTTTTTGAAAAGCCAATGACCAGCTTCTCTTTGTTTACCTTCCTCGGACGATCCTCCTCGGCCAAATTTATTCGCTGAATGTACGAGCAAGCTTGGGCCTCTCCGAGGTAAGCCTTTCTTTCTGCAGTAACGTCTCCTCCTCCTGCATCTCCTCCTGTAATAACATTACAATCAAATGACCCAAAACGTATGGAAAATACCTCTCGTTCTGGCTGCCTTGGTTTCTTGGGAAGATTGGGGTCATCATCTGGATCATCTTCATGATTTCTCTTCTTTTTCTCCTCTGCTCGACGAGGAGATCTAGACCTCTCTCTAGTTTGATCATTATTTCTTCTTTCCCCTCCCCGATCAACATACTTTGCTAGCTTTCCTCTTCGAATGAGTGTTTCAATCTCGTTCTGAAGAGCTATGCAATTTTTGGTCATATGACCATGATCCTTATGAAACTCGCAATATTTATCCATGTTCCTTGTATCAGGATCTGACCTCAGTTTCTTCGGCCACTTTACCTCCTCGCTATTCTTGATTTCTTCCAAGACATGATTAATACCCATTTTCAAAGGAGTATAATTATCGAATTTCTTCAAGACTTCCCATGATGTTTTATTATTCTTGGAATGTCTGTCACCTCCATTGCCCTTATGCTCTTTCTTCTTAGATTTGTCGACTTCCACCTTGGTTTCTTTATCCATATTCTTCTTCGCAGCCATAGCCTCCTCGGCATTCATGATTTTGGCCGCTTTTGCCATCAACTCTGACATAGTTGTAGGTGGATCTTTGGCCAAAGTGTAGTACAACTTGTTAGGAAATAACCCACTCATCAAGGCGGTGATTGCTGTCTTTTCTTCATAATCTATGACTTCTAACTTCTCGTTATTGAAACGAGTTATGTAATCTCTAGTACTTTCGCCAGGTTTTTGTCTAACACTTAACAAGTGTGCTACTCGATTTACTGGTTTTGCCCCAAAATAGAAATTGCCAATGAACAACTCGGCCAACTGAAAGAAAGTTGAAATCTTACCCCGAGGAAGATTGTTGTACCATATTTGGGCAGATCCAGTAAGAGTTACTGAGAATGCTCTGCATCTCATCTCGTCGGGAACAGCATAGATGTCGGCAGCAGCTTGATATTGCTCTATGTGAAGAACAGGATCTGTCTTTCCATCATATTTGGGGGTTACCACAGGTGCTTTGAATTTCGACGGTGTAGGAAAATCCACAATGGCCTGTACAAAAGATGTCCCTTGAACGAAAGTTCATTGTAGGGGGTTCTTCGCCTTAGCCATTTCTCCCAATCTATCCTCCAACCACTGAATGGAACCTTTCCAAGCATCATTTCCTTCCTCGGGCCTATTAGTTCGAGCAATGGATTGTTCTGAAGTGGCCTCCTGAGATATATCTTGACGAGCAACTGGTCGTGATTGTGCTGATCCTTCTCTTAAATCTGATGGTTGTCGAAAACTCCTCGACGTGGTGTTAGGTGGACTTCTATTCCTCCTAGGGCCTAATCGACTGAAAGGAGACACTCTGCTCAGTCTTTCCAAGGCGCTGGGTCTTTCTGGAGATAGAGTGATACGTTGATCAGTATCTGTAGCCCGTATTGACGAAGTTCGCCCAGGTTGATAAGAGAAATCATTAGATTCCTCATTACGATATGACTCAGTACGCCTGGATCGTGAAGAAAGTAAATAGGTTTGCCTCTGACCACTTCGATGTCCTGAATGCGCAGGTGCACCGCCATGAAGGGTTTGTATGAGTTGACGCATTGTTTCTTGCATGGCGGTTTGTCCTTGAGCCAGATTAGTCATAATTCCAGCCAGATCTGGAGGTGCAGAGGGATTTGGAGGATTTCCAACATTTCCAGCGTTTCGATTGCTAGATTCTGGATTGTCTGCCATTGATGATAAATAATTCTTGGTGAAAAACGATAACAACAGTCGTTTTCCACAAACGACGCCAATCTGTTGATGTAAAAAATTAGATCGCTCTAATTATTCAATCACAGATAAATAAAATGAGACAAAGATTTTTAAAGTGGTTCAGCCTTATAAGAATGGCCTACGTCCACTGTTATGTTATTGCTGAGTGTTTTGGGAATTCTCGATTACCAGCTTTCTCAAGAAATTCCGGTCCCCTTGAATGAGGGTGATACAAGGTATTTATAGCCCTTAGGCTGTACATGAAAGGGTGATACATTAAATGATATACATATGAAAGGGTAATTCATTTAATTCTATTCAAGCGTGTGCGTCAAGATTATAAGCATTCAATGAATAGTTGAACTGTTGATTATCTAGCAATAAATGCTGTGGCCGAGGTGTAGCTGCTGTGGTCGAGATGCAGCTCGGACCGCCTTAGTTGCTCGTCGTTCAGGAGTTCCTCGGAGTATTGGAGTTCCTCGGAGAATACATGACTTGGTCAGGGAAATGGACATCCTCGTCGCTATTGTGCCACGTAGATTGACACGCGTCTTCTTATTATTCGTCCATATCAGCATACTAATTTTGGTATCAACAAGCAGTGCTATTTCAAATTCAAAAGAACCAACGACTCATAAGAGGGAGAAGCATATTGAGCGCAAGTATCGTCTAATTCAGGAGATCGTGTAGAGAGATGACGTCAGTGCGACCAAGATTGTATCTCAGGACGACATGGAGAATCCTTTTATGAAGATTTTACCAAATAAGACTTTTGAGAGTCATATAGAAGGAATATCACTCAAATGTATAAGCATGCAATTTTACGACTAAATGTGATATTGTCGGGGTCTTATTCTTAAAAAATCTAGCTCATTTTAAATGATACTCATATTTATGATAATGATTTATATTTACGTTTTAGATACATATTATTTGATATATCAATAAATTGTACTTAGTAATAATTTCGATGAGTTGGGTTTGTCTTGATCACAAGAGGTTAGAATTCTAGTTGTAATATAATTGAAAAGTTAACACCTAGATTGGGAGTTGACATGTTATCAGCTTAGTTGAATGTACAATCTTAGTAGTTTATCTCAAACAATAGGAACATGTTTGATGGTTCGAGAACTTGTATGATCGTTCGAAAGAGGATTGTGACTAGTACATCCAAGAATGTATTGAATAGGATCACCTGTGATATTTTAGTCTAATGGATGTCTTGATTAGACTTAGGTAATCTTAGACCATTTTCAAAGGGTGAATACATTCTTGATACCGAGAGTTAATATGACTGGAATTCTTGCACAATGGTTTCTTTGATTTATATTGGTGCAATTTAATTTAATTTTGGATCAATAGATCCTCTCAAATTGGGAAATAATTTTCTTAGTATGAGTGAGACCACAATTCGAAGGAATCTGCATCCAGGAACAATATTAGATTTTGATACCCCCTTGATAGACTTGTAAGATTTGATTCCACCATTAAACCTAATCACTGGATTATTTTATAATCCGATGGAGCAGAAAAATAAATAAATTATGAGAATCAAGGAATTCTTTAGATGTTGGTTAAAATCGATTAGTGAAAAATTTATTTGACCAAGCGAGTATCAGAAGCTTAACTTGGGGAATAATATAATCAACTTTGCAAATAAAACCTCATTATTTCCAAGTGCTTACTAAAATAATTAACTTGGAGTGCAATAATGATTATTTAATAAAATTAATTATGATTAAATAAAGAAATAAAATAAATGGGGTGTAATTTGGAATTTTTGAGTATTTATTTGGAATCCAATTTAATTATTTGTCTTGGATCTTTAGAATAGTGCATATTCCCTAGTAGTTAGGCCCACACATTTTGGAAGCCTAATTTATCTCAAGCCCACAATTTACACTAATATAAATTAAATATGGGGATTTTAGCATCATATTCATTGTTAAGGGTAGAGAGGGAGGAGAAAATACACTTTGAATTTTTTAAGAGGCTTAGAGAGAGAATTGTATATCTCACTCAAAATCAAAGGTTTTCATCTCAAATGGTGCCCACACACCTACCTAGATTTGGGAGGATCATATAATAGAATATCTAAGTATTTAAGTGGACACAATCAAGATTTTGGAAGATTAAAATAAGGCATACCATCATCTTCAATAAATACATTTTCTCTATATTCATATTGTATCCAGATCTGCAAAAGTGTTGCCCTAGGTTTAATCTCTTAACCTAGTTTTTGTTTTGTACTTTATATAGCATGATTAATCATATATTTTTTGGCTAAAATGTTTCACTGTATATTTATCCCCATTATAAATAAGGTTGAAAAACATAATTTTAGGCAAGCAACCCAATTTTACACAGAAACCAAGTTTTATTTTAAGGGCTTCTTATGAGTTTAAGAGATCATGTAAAATCCTTCACTTTGAGGAAACAAGAATACAAAATACATTTATTCATCATTGCCACATCATAAAATGAGAATCTCGTGTGGGATGGAGGAGTGACAAAAGATATGCATTGTTGTTGTGGAGAGCAATTGGTTATTAATCCAAGCATATGTTTCAAGTGTAGAATGTTGAAGAAGATTCAAGGCATGAAATTCAGTCTTTAGATTGTCTAAAGTTGGTGCAATCACTATAAACAATATTTAAGCACTATTAGACTTTAATATTGGATTACGCATAGTTTTACCTTAACGGTTTCAACTTTAAATTCTAATGTTATGTGATTACTTGAATTATGCATTTTTATTTGCATATCCGATAAAATTAAATTGTATAATAAAACTGGATAATAATTACATTAGACTTAATTCCCATTAAGTCAATTAAAATAGTATTTTGTCTTTGAGAATGAGTTGAAATCAAAACTAGGTAAATAACTTAGCATAGATAGGTTTTTTAAATTGGTATTAGTGTTGGTGTTATGATTTAGTAAATATTCATTTGGGGGTTATCTATAGAGGATAGTTTTGAATCAAATCAATAGATGTTTGGTTTTAGTTACTATTCTTATTAGAAGTCTCATACGAGCTTTTTCCAAATGCCACTTGATGAGATTATTTGTCTATTTGTGGAAAATGGATAGTATCCTACTAAGTTAAAGGAGAATGACAAGATAATTCTTAAAACCATAGGAAAATTGGGTGAGGAAGACCATAAATCTTATAACTTAAACTCGCGGGGAACAACACCAATTTTATTGGATTATACCATAAGAGTTTTTTCGAATCATGATCTGTGAATTGTATAAAAAAAGTCATGGGACAGCCTTAAGATGACTCATGAGGGTATATAAACTATGAGAGTCTTAAAGCTCCAATAACACGTCACTCAATTTAAGATGTTATTGATTCACCATAATGATACCTATAATGATTTTCCATAAACTATTGAATATTGTGAATTACTCTTTTACCTTGAGAGAGAAGATTATGGACTCGAAGGGGTTCCAAAATATCTTAAGGTAATTGACTCCCAAATCACACCCATGGATCACTAACATAATTATTTTAGGTAAATTTGATGTGATGAAGGTTGAATATCTCATAGACTCCTTACAAAACTTTAATTTTGAGAGTTCTCCATCGCCCAAATAAAGGTGAGGGCATCATATTAAAAGTACATAAGAGTGCGCCCTCTAGTTTGGATGATGAGTCTGAATCCAATGAGGTTAAGATGGCCTTGTTAACCAATAAATTTAAAAAGGTTTTCAAACCCATCCAACAAAAGTTTAAGAATGATAATAAAGTGATTGATAAATCTAAATCAAATAAGTTCAAAATGTATTCTGGTATCCATGACTGTAAGTCTGAGAGTTATGACAAGAAAGAAAAATATTAGGGAAGTTTTATAAATGCAAAGGTATTGCTCACTATGAATTTAAATAACCCCCTAGGATAAGGTTGAAGGGAATAAGACATTTAATGTCACCCTTAGTGATAGTGAATCAAAATCAGATATTAATTAGTTTCTATTTGAGTCCTACTCCCACCGTTATTTAACAAAAGGATGAGTATTATGGTGTCGATTCCAAATCTGAGAGATACATAGAGAATAAGTAGGACGTTTATGTTGATGAAGGTGAGATAGAACTTTAAAATATTATTTTGAGATTTGTGATATGTCCTTTAAGATGTGCAAGGAGAATCTTAATTTTACGGTTAAGCTTAATAAGTGTGAGAATGAACTAGATTTTATGCAAGATAATGATGTCCTTTTGCAAAATTTAAAGGATCATGAATCTACTATTAAAGAAATTCAAAATGGGAGAGAAATAGCATGACCTTTTACATGAAAAGGTCATCACTTTGAAGACAACATTGTTATCATGCTCAAAGTATGATAAATAAACAAAATGATAATCTCAAGAACAACTTTTAAGAGTCTAAACAGGTGAAAGTTTCCTTGAAGGTCATTTCAAGAAGTTAAGGAAGATTATTTTTCATCGGCCTAAACCTTGAAAGATAAGACCCGGCTTATCTATGATAAGTTGCATGAGCTGAAGCCAAATATGATATAACTTTTGTTAATGGGTCAACTAAGGCATCAACTCACCCCCTAACCAAAAAGTATTTCTAATGAAAAATAACAGATCCTCTGCGACTATATTTAACATCTGTTGTAAAAAGAAGGATCACCTTAAATATTACGGTTATCGGCTTGAGGAAAATGGATATGACCCTCGACTTTAAACTTGGACTTCTTATAAATCCAATAAAAAATTTTGTATCTTTTTCGTACATCCCAAATGTTCATGGGTGAGTTTAAGAGTATGGACTCTCCTCCTTCAAGTGTTCAAGGCAATAAAAAGAATGAGAGAAGTAGAAGGAAGACAAGAGCAAGATTGTTAAGTAGGAAATCGACAATTTGATGGATGAGGGTACCTTAGCTCATCTGTCTCACTATTCTTCATGAGTAATTCCAATTATCTGTAAGTTTGGATTCATTGAGCTTGCTTCATATTAATCATTTCATTCCTAAAGTGTATCATATTTATTTTCTAATTTCTTATGTATTAGCGTATATATTATTTTGAAAACCCCTAAAAGCCTTTTGTTTTGAGAAAGTTCAAAAAATCCAAAAAGATTTTATTTATTTGTGATATTTATCGTTACTAGTGTATCGATGACAGATAATGTGGGAACAACATCATAAAACCGATTTACCGCCTCTAGGTTTTAAATTTTCAAATGTAATGCGATCTTATATAACACTTCACTAAATCATCACCACATATTTTCCTTAGGATCAATATGTGTCAGCCATATTGTTGTCATATCACACACAAATACACGAGTGAAAATATGGTATATCATTAATTTTGATCCCAAAGTATTTCTTTGCTAATGTTTGCACTCAATCGACTCGTGTTTTCTTTCCTAAATTTTTAAGGTATGTATATGAGAGAAATTTTCTTATGGAGAATATTTTAAAAATGATTAGGAAATCAATGTCAAAAACTACTCAATATGTGGTGAAAGATCCATTGGCAGGAAATCCTAATTCATATATCCAAATGACAGAAAATGATTATTTATATTACGTACTCTCAAAAAATAATATAAAAATTAAAAAGAAATTTTTTAGGGAGATATAAGTCAAAGAGCAATGGGTTTATACACTCTTTTTTAGTATGTGAATTTTTTTTTTACCTTATTAAACTTATTAAAGTAGGCAGTTAGCTTTAGGTCAATATTGGTGTGCATTTGAATAACCTCACCTCTTTTTAATATAGTCGACTCATGTCATCGTTTAATTAATATGTTGATTTAGGGGTTCTTATGAAGTATATATGGAATTTAATATCTTTTCGAGATTTCAAAAGACCTTTGTCATTCCATTTTAGTTTGCATGTTTGGGTGTAGAAATCCCATACTAGTACCCCCTAAGTACTTTCTTAGGTTGCTAACAATCCTCCTCCCTTCATAAACCCTAGATCCTACTCTGAGTATCGGTCTGGAGGCTACCGGGTGCTTTCGAGCCCTGTTTGACTCCGGTGAACTCTTTAATCTGAGCTAAGCTCAATGAAACTTCGTAGGGCTATGAATCCCATTTCTAACGGTCCATACCATGCGGGAATCCACCTCATGATTTGTACGAATGATCCGTTTTACTCCAAGAATTGGTTTGGAGGCCACTGGGCACCCTCGAACGCCTTTTGACTCCGGTCAACTCTCCAACCTGAGTGGAGCTCAATGAAACCTCATAGGGCTCTGAATTCCCTTTCCAACGGTCAATACCATATACAAATCGGCTTCATAGTTGGCACATACCCCATTTAATCAAGAGAAGCTCAATGAAATCTCTAATGGCTCTGAATGCCCTTCCCAATGGTCTGTGTCGTGCATGAATCAACCTCACGGTTCGCACAAATGACTCTTTATACTCTGAAAATCACCTTCTAGAGACCATCGGGTGTTCCGATCTCCATTTGACTTTAGACAACTCCTGAACCCGAGAGTGGCTCAAAGTATTATTGAAGGGCTCTAAATTCCCTTTCCAACGCTCCCGTCCGTGCATGATTCGAACTTATGATTTGTATTTTATGCCCATTTTTCCCCAAAAAAATGAGCTCTTGATTGCCTATAACCACCCTAGACCACCCCTGCCTATCGGTAGGGTGTACTTTCCTTGCCCAATAAGGCAAGCACTATGCTGATAGGAAGGGTTGGGGTCATACCAATCACCACCCCCCCAAACCCTAAATTGGCTCTATTTAAGGAAACCATGATCTCACTCCTAGGGACCTCCTTTTTAGCAATAAGAAACATTCTCTTGAAATTAAAGCGCCATCATTCCCAAAAAAAATAATTTCCCAACAGTCTCTCCATTTCCCTTACTTCACTTTCTTACCACCTTTGGTCACTTACCTCACCCTCCTTCACCACCCTTATACCACCACAAAATCAACCTACACACCTTCAAAAATCAGTAGCAAAAGTCTTATAGGAGGTCTATAACTACTCTTTTCTAGTTTATCCATTTAGTATTATTTAGTCACATTATTCCCATTTTGGTATCTTTTAGTCTTATTTTTATTATCTTGTAATACCCCGTATATTTATTGATTTTTAATTATGGGATTAATTAAATTAGATGAGAATTATTTGGAAATTAATCCGGATATGAATACTAACGAGATGTGAGTTGGTATTTGATTATGATGCGTACATATGGTAATATATGAATATTGAAAATATTAAAATTGTCGTGAGACTGAAATACGACAATTTGAGAAATTTAGTTGGGACGCGCGTGTCAGTCGCATCAGGTATGAAATTATTTGAATTAAAAAAATAAATTTTATTTTTATCAACCGAATGGTCATTTTGAGTGTGCCAACGAGTCCGGAAGGGTCGAAATAGTCAGAAAATACTAGCCGGGGGTTTAGTTTGGGTCCCGAAGAATTTTTGGGCCATACCGGCAACTTAAAAGGGTATTTTGGTAATTTTAAAATTTAGGGAATTAAAACCCACGAAAATTGGAGTTTATATTTATAATTTTAAAGGGGCCACTAAGGCCATTACCAACAAAAGTTTAGAGAGTGGGCTACGGGAGTTTTGAGAGAAGTTGGAGAGAAGTTACAAGAACCAAAACCAAGCCATCTTCAACCTTGGGAGAAAATCCGTAGAGAAAGGAGAGAATCAATGATGATTTGTAAGAATCATTCACCAACATCAATCCTGAAGAACAATCTAAGGCAAGTGATTTGATATTTTTTAACGCATTGAATATTTCTTCCATGTTTAGTGTAGGAATTTCTCTTATCTTGAAAGTTTTGAAGAAAATCAATGAAATTGTTGGAGAAACTTTGAATTTGGGTTAGGATTTGTATGTAGAATGATAATGGACGGATTTAATAATCGAAGAGTTGTATATGATGATTTAAAAACGGATTTTTGATGAGTAATTGGGCATAATAAAAATTATGGGTTCATGTTCATAGGGTTTGGGGAATATTTGGAGATTTCCATTAATTCTATGATGATTTGTAAGATTTGACCCCTAAAATATGTTAAGAGATGATCTAGGGTGATTAGAAATGGTTTATATGTGTTAAAACTAGGGGTGTAAGCGGTACGGGTTTTTACCGTACCGTACCATTTTGGTCCGGGAAAAAAGGTTTTGGTTTCATAATATGAAATACCAAAAACTCATTTTACCGAAACTAAAAATACCGTAAAAAGTTTGGTTGGTTTTGGTTTTTAGATATAAAAAACCAATTTACCAAGTTACCATACCTATGTACCGTACCGAAATTACCGTACCGATTTACCGTACCGAAATTACCAAATTTATCGTACCAAAATACCGTACCAAATTTACCAAATGTTAGTACACCAATTACCAAATAAATTTTATATTTTAAAAAATATATATATTCTAAATTATTAAGACCCTCCATGCATTTAAACCCATATCATCCATCCATTCCTCTTAATATAAAAGAAAAACCTTAAATGTTTCTCACATTCACAACCACAACAAATCATCCGCTACCACACGGAGCAAACAAGAAAAAGGTAAAAAAACCTTCCCTCTTTGTCTTCCCCACTTGCATCCGGCCTCCCATCTTCGATCGTTCATTTTTTTTTTCTTGTTCCGTGTTTTGCTGTTGCTTGCTCCACTTTTTTTTCTTGCTCCGATTGTAACTAGAACATGCTACTATTATGTTACTTCCGTGTTTTTTTTTCTTGTTCCGTGTTTGCTATTGCTTGCTCCGATTGCTCCGATTTTTACTTGCTCCGTGTTTTTCTGCTGTTACTTTGTTCATTTTGCTGCTGTTACTTTGTTCATTTTGCTTGCTCCGATTGCTCCGATTTTGCTCCGTGTTTTGCTGCTGTTACTTTGTTCTTTTATATATAAGTCTATGTTCTTTTTTTGCTGTTGCTTGATGTGTATAAATAGGGCCATTTTTTATGATCAATCTGTTTTTTTTTACTATTGCGTTATTCAATATGTATACAAATTTATTTATACAATTTGGTTTTAAAGTCTTTTTTTTTTTAATTTGTAGGTTTTAATCAACAATGGTTTTGAAAGGCAATGTTTGTGGGCTCATGGTTGTGTAGTGCAATTTATATTTGATTCAAGTTTTAACGAATGAATTTAACCGGATTAAGTGAGTTTAAAATGTTGTACCGAAACTTAACTCGAATTTACCGAAATCATAATATCAAAACTTGTACCGGATTTACCGAATGCATAAAATCAGCTTGGTGGTTTTGGTATTTACCGAGATGAAACCAAAAAAGAAACCGAAATTACCGAAACCAAAATAAAACCGAAATTACCGAAATACCGGGCGGTTTGGTTTTGGTTTCCATTTTGATGTACCGGCCGGTAAATTCGGTACAAACGGTTTTACCATCCAAATTATGGTTTTGGTATTGGTAAGGGGTCGTTACCGATCAAACCGTACCGCTTCCACCCCTAGTTAAAACATAAATTGGATGGACTTAGGGTGGATTTAGAGAAGAGAAGAATTGAGAAAAACGGACTTGGGAATTTTTGGGATGAAACTGCCATCTCGTTAGAAGACCTTCCCAGGTCGTTCGAACGACCTCGTTCGAACGAACTTCTAACGAGATGACAGTATAACTTCTAACGAGTTGGCATTCCGTTCGAAGCCATTCGTTCAAACGAAACTCGTTCGAACGAGACTTCTAATGAGTTGACGGAATGGCCTTTTTGGCTTGAATTTATTTCTAGTATCCCGTAGACTTATTTAAATGGTAGAATAACCTTCCCTTATTAACTAGTGGGTATACTTGGGAGATTGGGGTACATGGAAGAGTGAAACTTAGAATCGTGTAGTAAACCGGATGAAAATTGTGGATTGGGAAGCGAGTACCTAATTACGACGTGAGAAGAGTAATAACTTAATTACATATAAATCGGGGACTTGTGAGTTGTAAAACACTAAATGTTGGTATAAGAACGAGATGTGTACCACTAATGAAATATTATGATATCTAAGATGTGCGAATGCTTAGTAAGTAGTTATTTGTGTATAACATACCTACCATACTTGCTATCATGGGAGGTCGGCGTTCGATCAGGGCCATCTAATCTTTGTGTGCCTACGGGGGGGATTTAGATTGGTACCTCGAGGACATAGGTCAGAGAAGGACTTATTGAGAAGTTAATAAGTCTGGTGATTATGGGAGCGTAGGTATGTGCGTGACCCATGTGATGTGAACTATGTTCGCCTCCATTGTTTGTGATTGTTGTTAATGAAACATTTCCTGAGAGATTCGGAATACGTGGTCCTTATGTACGTGATGTATCGGGATTGGATAGCAGAGTATGTGTGCACCGCAGCTTAGCCTCAGGGTGCCAGTATTGTATATTTATGATGAGAATAATATATTGTTAATTGAAATGAATTGTCTTGAATAATTATGAGTATAAATAATAGCAACGGTTTGTAAAGTGAAAATGTAAGATCTCTAGTAATTAGTACTACTATTATGGGAAACTGTGTAGCAAGTTATAACACTCTGTTAAATAAAAGATGTTGAGAAATGAATTAGATATCGTATAGTAACGTTAGATTTTGGGTACCGGACTAGTTTAGATATGGGAACAACTAGAATGGGTGCGGGTACGATAGGAGTGTACAATTAGTTGAGAGGTGAGGAACTCATGTGAGTGCATACACTATCATGTACTTTATATTCACTGTTTAATGATATTAAACACTTGCAAATTTTTAAATTATTTTCACAATCGGGCTCCGACCCGTTTGCTTTCAAATCTATTTTTGTAAAAACCTTTTAGGTGCCCAGCCACAAGGACACCATGCATAGGAGTTTTATTCAGGTGACGTGCTTTAGCTGCTATGGAAGTTACAGGACCTTGACAGTAGACGCCTCCATTTCTGATCTTGACTCCATTATCAGTTTTTATCATTTGTTGGGCATGTCGCCCATTCCTTTTATAGACATCTTACTTATTCAGTTATTTCAGACTTTGGGTTGTAATTAACTTTATTGATGCAGACTTTGTATTTATTTATTTCGGTATTCGGATTGTTGTGAGGAGTTTTTCCTCCAGACTCATTATTATTGGATGCTTATTCTATTGTGACTATGTTGTGTTGGTTATGTTAACTTTTCATAATTTAATTATTGCATGTTAACCGGATTTAACTAAAATGGACAACTCACTTTTTAAATATTAGGTGGCTAGTAATTGTTAAAAAGTTTTCGACAGTGATGCTATGAACTGAACCAACTTGGCATTTTGTATTAATTTAATAAAGGAGCAGCTACCCGGTATTTAATTAGTCGGGGTGTCACATATTTCACATCAACTAATATCCTTTTTTATTACTAGTATCCACATAACATATTTTAATAAAAATCTAAAGAGAAAAAAAGAGGGTTTACTCGTAAATTTTAAAAGAATCCTCACTTTTCACACTTTTACCCTTGAGCATGATTTCTCCAAAGAAATTCAAAGAGGTGTCTTAAATTTGGATATATGAGTTAAACCCCGCCCCTATAATGTATCGAACTACGTGAACTTTGATGCCCCTTGGGCTACATAGGCATCCCGGGCCAATCCTAGGATTCGAGTCCTATTTTTCATGTTTTATGATTTGATGCTATATTATATCTATTTATGAGTCACGAACTCCTATATATGTATGTCTCGCCTGACATGCGCATTCACTTTTCTATAGCGACTCATGATTTGCTGTATGCTCACATTATAAATTTATGTATTTCTGGGTATACACCTTAGTATGATTCTTCTTCATCTTTTCTATGACGCGAGTCGGATAATTTCCTTCTCCCATTATTTACATTACACAAATGTGAACACACATCACACTATGGAGAAAAGAAGAATATTAACATAGCCATGAGAGACCAAAACGGCTGAATGGATGCCTAACACCTTCCCATTCCGTAACTTATTCCTCAGACCCTTGATTCATTTGGTTTCGTTTGCATCAGTATGACTTTGATGTCGTTCTCTCGAGGCGGCAACATTTATTTTCGTGTTTTAAGAAAAATAGGCTGGCGACTCCATTTCTCAATTTTATCCCCCTTTTAATGATGACCAATTTATGTCCCAGGTAGCCCATGAAGATACCAACACAAGTGGTGGAAAGATGACCCCCATAGTGGTAGTATTCCCTTTGATTAGCATATATAAAACTCTCCATAAAATACTAATTAAGACTCATGCATGTTTGCACACTACATCACCTGAGCATGGCAATATTGAACAAAATTCTATCCCGTACTAGGGGGTCACTTCGCGATGGGTGTCATTCCTGCGTGGTGCAATTAACCTAAGCTATATGATTCCCATCTTCCATTGGCCTCATACCTTCTATGTATAACGAATGGTTCCCCTCGCATCGTACCGCTAAACCAATCTCACAATGGGAGGTATATAGCAGGGAATTCGTTCACATATGTCGAGTATATCGAATTTTCTCTCACACGTGTCATTCCCACGAGGTATATCGTGAGTCAATTCACGTACACTAAGGTATATCAAATGGCTTGTTCACACGTACCGATGAATGATTTCCCTTATATGCAGGAGGTATATCATGGAAGTCATGCCAAAGGGGGGAACCTTTCCACTAACCCACTAAATACATCAATCTTATATAGTCATCTTCCCTAGGACACTCATATCTAGTTTGTCAGTTACAATTCGAAACTTTATCAAAATTTTGGGTTGCCATTCTACCCAAATTTTTATGCTACATTTCCCATATTTAAAACGAGACCTTGTCCGTGATTCTGGAAACAAGGCAAACCATATCTTCATCATATACCCCATTTCCCCAGACTCGGGTCCTGTCTAAGATTTTTATTACATTTTAGGCAAACATAATACAAGTGGAACCTAATAATAATAACAATGCTGAGGATTTTTCCCTTCTCCCTCTTTTAAAAAAATACATAAAACACATCTTTCATTTTATCAAAATAAAATACCAAAAATATTCCTCTTTCCCTCAAAATAAACCAAACTTATTTTCCCTTTCAGGTTGATTGCATACCTAGATTTTGGCATGGCTTTCTATTGGCTTTGACCTTCCGTCAAACCACTATAAAGCTCTACCACTTCCTTTTCTGCTTCCATCGAGTTTGAGATCTACCTCTGCAAGTTATCTATGGAGAACGTAAACCAAGCTCTGAATGTTCAACCGAATTTGATGACCATCCTAACCCAACTCAGTGCTAAGATTGATAAGCTTCAGGATGAAGTTAAGGAGATGTAACAAACACTAGGTCTAGACTCCAAAAGCTCATGAACATGAAATCCTCTTTCCATGTTCCATGGGTCCACCTGCTCCTGAACTAGTTTGGGTCCCAGAAGAGTATCAACATGCCCCACCTACGAATGGGCCACCACCAGCTCAACTACTGATTCCAAATATTTCCCAACCAGGGACTAATCTTCCAGTGCCCATGGATCCTAAGGAAGAATTACTGAACAAGGACAAGGAGGACCTTAAGTTGCCGTCAAATAAATTTGACTAAGTCAAGATCTCAGAGAATTGCATGGATTACACTCACATGTCCCCTATCCTAAAGCCAAACTACTAGATAAATTCAAGATGTCAAACATTGATAAATTCGAATTCAGCGGGCCCCTGATTGTGCATCTTCATAGCTATCACCGAGCCATAACCATCCTTGGGGATTAAGAAGAGATAATGGCCCAAATATTTTAATAAAACCTAAAAGAAAGTTCTCTCAGGTGGTTCCTGTCTCTTGAGGAATCTAGAATCCACAGTTAGGAGGATGTAGACAGGGAATTCATGTCACGATATAAGTATAACGAGGAATTGGAATTTACACGTAGAGACCTATAAATACTCAAGAAAAATTCAGGGGATTCAGTTAGTAGTTTCATCGAAAGATAGAGAGCGGAAGGTATTACCATGTACAGGCCATCAGAAGAAGAGCGAGTGAGTATAGTGAAGAAAAAGTTCCTCCCCCATATATGAGTTTTGATGAGAGGACAGTACTACCCACACTTAAAAGCCCTCCAGGAGGCTGGTGTATAAATTAAATAAGGGTTTTCTAGTTATACAGCATAATCAAAGCCGAAAAGGCTGATAAGAAAATTTTCACCGAAGAAGTATGATAATTTAGCCAGTAACTCAGTATCGACAAATAACAACATATCCCAATCTGCCACTTCCTGGGCATTTGAAAATCATCTCAACGCTTATAGAAAGGAGTATACTCAACTCCACGCTCCCTTATCAAAAGTACACCAAGACCTGCTGGTCAAAACCCCATCAAGCCAGTGGAACCTCGATCGCAGCTAAATCTCGTACCCAAGAACTGCAATCATGATGCTAAATGTGACTTTCACCAGATTGCAGGACATACCACTGACAAGTGTTTCCACCTCAAAAATGTGATCCAAGGTCTCATAGACCGGTGTATCATCGCTCCTAAACCCAACACCACTCATAACCCTCTATTAACACAGAATCGAGGTGAACGCCATCTTTTTTGGAAGAAGTCCTAGAATTTGACCCCTCTACCAAAATTATGCCTGTCAAAATTCCCAACATACCTACAATCTTACGTAAATCCCTCAAGGTTTGCCTATCATTTCTCCTACATCCCACGAGTTTTGTCGATCAAGCTCTGTCACTACTCACTCGAGCCTGCATTACTATTTGTACCCGATCATAAGAGGGAGGTATGGAATTACCCGCAGTTCTAGACCAGTTACGGAAGTTTAGGCTAAAATTTCCCGTGGATATGATTATCGACTATGAGAGACTAAACAGTTTGTTAATGGAAGATCAAAAGTGGACCCAAGAATTCAGATGAATGGGTTGTGCCCGTAAAAGAGTTCAGTTTGGATGACATCACACAGACTATGTCAGATGTGTTCCTCCTGAAAGGGGATATATATAGCATCCCCGATTTTCTCACAGTCTTGTAGCTCTAGGGGTGTTTGGTCCCTTCATTCCTTCACCTCCCCATTGAGTGGGAAGACTTGTATGATGAAGTTGTTAAGTGTGTCGACTATTCTTGGCAGGATGATATCATTACCACGGGTTGGGGTGATGATTTAGAGAGCCCAAATGATAAATCAAAGATCAAGGATTTCCCCTTCTGTGGGTTCTCTGAACCATGATATGACCCTGTTGACAAGAAGATAAAATCGGGGATAAAAAATATTCTTTGAGGATAACATCTACAGGGACGAGGAGAAAAAACATGAGGTGGAACCTCTGACTAATAAAGCCATTAAAAGCACTGAAACTTTGGGGATAGTGACACCGAGGAATCATTCGACATGCACACACTGGAGTTGAACCTTTTTATGATCCACCAGGAGGCCACCAAGATCGCCATTACTGAAACACATCTCCTCAATTGGCTTGTTGTTTTGGTTCAACCTGCTCAAGTCCACCTAAGCCCCGCTTTCCACTCCAAGAGATTCCTGAGATCATCAATTTTTAACCTGTCTCTGATATCACTGTAAACTAGGCCTCCTTTAATGAGGTCCTCACTGCTGTATTTCTTGAAAACTCTTTTAATAAAATAAATGAGGATTTTGAGTATCTTCTTGTGCCTTACATTAATTGTCTTGATCCTAATCAAACTTTTGATGACGATGACTTAGTAAATGAACAATTCTTAGCTGATCTTAATAAGGAAAAAAATAAAAAATATATTCGTGTTCAAATTAATGATGATGAAACTATTGTTATTAATCTTGATTCTAATATCCATCTGCGTGAGATTAGGATAGGGTCTACCATTGATAAGCATGAGCGGGCGCAATTCGAAGAGCTTCTGAAAGAGTTCATGGACATCTTTACATGGTCCGATGATGACATTCCCGGTATCGACCAAGAGATAGCTCAACACAAGATCCTCATATTCCCAAAGAGCAAGCCCGTCAAGCAGAAACTGAGGAAGCTACGAACATAATGGTCCCTCAAGGTAAAAAAGAAATGGTGAAATAGTTAAACGTATGCTTCATTCGTGTAATCGAATACCCTAAATGGCTTTTAAACATCGTCCCCCTATCGAAATCAGGAGGGAAAGTTCGCATGTGCATCGACTATCGAGATCTAAACAAATCATCCCCGAAAGATGATTACCATATTCCCAATATCGACATGATCATAGACAACACATCTATCCATGCTCTAAAATCATTTGTTGATGGTTTTGCCAATTACAATCAGATTAAAATACATCCTGGCCACCAGGAGAAAACTGTCTTCATCACCCTATGGGGAACCTTTTGCTACACAATCATGCTATTTGGGGTAAATAATGTCGGGGCTACCTACCAAAGGGCCACTACAACCATCCTGCATGACCTCCTCCATAAAAAAGTCGAGGTTTATATTGATGACATGATTATCAAGTACAAGACTAGGAAAGATCACATTCCTACCTTAAGGAAATTCTTTGAGCGACTGCGACAATACCAAATGTGATTCAACCCGCAGAAATGCGTCTTCGGCATCACCAAAGGAAAGATCCTTGGGTTTATGGTCAGTGAAAAAGGGATTGAAGCAGAACTCGCCAAACTAAAATCATTACTCGAGGTGCTACTACTTTGTACGATGAAAGAAGTGCGAGGATTCCTGGGTAAGCTGCAATACATCAATGGGTTCATCAGCCAACTGACCTCTATCTGCAAACCCATTTTCAAACTTCTTCGAAAGGACTCAACCAAAGTTTAAAATGAGGGGTTCTAAGAAGCATTTGATCAGATCAAACGATACCTCACCCGACCTCCAGTGCTCATGCCTCCTCAGTCAGGTCTTCCCCTCCTCTTATACTTGACTGTCACCGATACTACAGGGGGCCTTTTCTGGCCTAATACATTGACGAATATCGTAAGGAGAGAAAAATTTACTATGCTAGCCAAAATCTAGCTAAGCATAAAGTCAACTAAACTGCCTTGGAGAAGGCATGTGTCGCCCTAGTTTGGGTCACACAAAAACTACGACACTAAATGGTTGTATTCCCCATCAAACTAGTATCCTAAATGGATCCTATAAAATACCTAGTAGAGAAACCCGCTTTGTCCAACCCTATGGCTTGCTGGCCAAGTTCAACATCGCCTATGTCACACAGAAAGCTATGAAAGGGAGAGCCATCTATGAATACCTTGTCGATCATCCCATGGAAGGCACTGAAGTTTGGGTCTCTAAATTTCCAGACAAAAACATTCTCTTCACCTCTCAAGAGGATCTCAGGTGGCAATTATTCTTCGACAGAGCTACCAACAAGAAAGGGTATGGTATTGGGAAACTCCTGATCACTCCCAATGACATTAACATCCCCATTGACATTAAATTATATTTCCATTGCACCAATAATATCACAAAATACGAAGCATGCACTTTAGAGATGAAGATCACCCTCAAGAATGGAATCAAGCACATGCATGTCTATGGAGACTCCGCCCTCATTATTGGATAAATTCTCAAGAAATGAAAAGTCAAAGATGAGAAACTTCTACCCTTCCACACCCATAAAGATGTCACCTTCCATTACCTTCCTCGCTCGATGAATAACTTAGCCGACGCACTAGCAATCTTGGCCTTCATGGTTGACATGCCCGAGGGAATCATAATAGCCCCCTTTTTGGTATAAAAATAAGCTACTCCTACCCACTGCTACCACATCAAGCTCGTTACAGAGGAAGATCTAGATATGGCATGATTATGGTACTATGACACTTGGCCCCTTCTTAAACATGGTAGGTATCCCCAAGACGCGAACAAGAAAGACCGTGCGACCATTTGTAAGTTGGCTCCTCAGTACATCATATGCGACAAAGAACTTTTCAAGAGAAATTTCGATGGAACCCACTTGTATTGCATAGAAAGGGCTGGAATTGAAAAAATGATGCAGAAAATCCACAGTGGGGAATGAGGGCCCCACATGAATGGCCACAAACTCACCAAGAAAATCGTCCGTCAAGAGTACTACTGGACCCCATGGTCCAAATTGGTACTGCATATGTTTAAAGATGCCTTAAATGCCAGTAATTTGCCAGCCTTCAACACTTGCCTCCTCGGTAGAGATACAATATGAACTCTCACTGGACCTTCTCCACTTGGGGTCATAGACATCATAGGTAGGGTCACTCCCAAAGATTCCAATGGGCACAAATTAATCCTGCTCTCCATTGAATACTTCATAAAATGGTTCAAAGAAAAGTCATATGCGCAACAGAATGCAAGGAAAGTTGCCAATTTTATCAGAAAGAACATCTCTTCTGCTTCGAAGTTCCCCATAGATTGGTGTTAGATAATGGACTTCACTTCGAGGTTGAGGTCATAAAGTTAGTCGATGAATATGGAATTCAAAGGCACAAGTCTTCTCCCTATCAACCCCTAACCAACAGTGTTATCGAAGCCGCCAAGAAGAGCCTTAAAACCATCATAAGCAAGATGATTGAAAGTTGTAGAGACTGGGTTGACCGAATCCCGTACGCCCTATAGGGTTATTATACCTCCATAAAAACACCCACTGGGGCTACCCCTTATTCTCTGGTATACAGCATAGAAGAGGTTCTCCTCATTGAATTAGAATGGCCTTCTCTATGGGTTATGCTCGAAAGCAGGGTCAGTGATGAAGACTAGCATCTGAGTCGTGATGATGAACTGTCTCTCTTAGAAAAAAGATATTGAAAGCTCTATATCACACACAAGGGTGCCATCGTTGGATCGTGTGATCATTTAATAGGAAAGTCAAGGATCGCGGTGTCCAAGAAGGATATCTTTCCCTCAAAAAGAAATTACAGAACCCGTTTGAGCAAAGTTTAAAGTTAATTAGAGTGGCCCCTACATTGTGAATAAAATCCAATCAGGTGACGTCGCTATGCTCATAGATCCCAATGGACAATAAGTGGCGCGTCCAGTTAACTTGGACCATCTCAAAAAGTTTTACCCTTAATTCGAACACTCATTGCACTACGACTCTTCTCATCCCCATTCTATTGTTAAAAAAAACTCTATTCATTTTCCTCTACAATCCTCTCAATTCACCCCATTTCTAAAAGAAGAAGCTCACAAATATTCAAACCCTCAAACGTCTGTAGGCAACCCATAAAACACAAATGAACGCATTCCTTTCTTTCTCACCGAATGCTATTCTTTTCTCCTCTCGAGAACGGTGGTCTCTCTCATAATCTAAATGAACAAAAGGATTAAGTATGCCTTAGTGATTGGTATAGAGAGTTCAAATACGAAATTCATCAAAGACATATCAAAATATGTAAAACTCACTTTTCTTTTATCTCAAATCAGGAATATGTCTAGTATATGAAGTATCAGCGATGAGAGTTAAACAAACCACTTCTTTCCAAACCCTCATACAACATAAAAAACCCATACAATTAACAGCTTCACAAAAGATCCGAACACCTACCCAAAAGAAACATAAATTCCCAAAAACCTACAATAGATTCTTAAAACTTATCCTCAACTTCATGATGGGCCCGCCTCATCATCATTACATGTCCCTAAAGGTCCTCAAGCATCCCACTCCTGATTACGATTCTGAATGCACTCGATGCAACGATAGGCCTTAATTAGCTTTGACAAAACTACGACACCATATTCTAAAGTGTCGAACGTGACCAGCCATAGCTTCTCTGCTTCCTCCACCAAAATATTCTTAACCACTCATTTTTATAGCCATTTCAAGTAGTCCCCTGATATGAACCAGCCTCTCCAACAGATTGTGATAAACGGGTAGACAGTCGGTGTTGTTGCCATAAGGGCCCCAGTATTATTCTCAAGTATTTGG
Source organism: Sambucus nigra (assembly GCA_949130495.1). Taxonomy (NCBI): domain Eukaryota; kingdom Viridiplantae; phylum Streptophyta; class Magnoliopsida; order Dipsacales; family Adoxaceae; genus Sambucus; species Sambucus nigra. The sequence goes on from OX422214.1 coordinate 54,864,817, forward strand.
CCAAATCCTCCATTGAAAAAAAGTAAATTATATGGCGAGGAATAATCTTCTCCCATCCCATTTGATGTAGGAGCCGCTATGGAAAATAAAAAGAAGTATAGTGAAGACTAACCAACCACACACTAGTAGTACCCTAACTGGAAAATAAGCTGCAAGTCCCCCTACTACAGTACAAACCAGCGAATGCATCAACCAACATGCTCCACAAGCCAATTAGCCCAGTTCTCTGTCGACAAGCCAAAGCTAAAGAAGGGACGAGAAAAAAATAGGAATGCCCGACAGAGGATACTCAGAACGGGCCGCTAGGCGTAATCTCTCAAAAATCCATATGAACAACATAATAGAGCTCCCCCGTAAAAAGCTAGCCCAAACTTCCTTTCAAGCATCTAGGCCATTCATAGTCTCCGCTAGTAGCATCACCACAGGACTACAGTGGTAGTATATCCACAACGCTATTGTGGCCACCTGAGTGTCATGCATAAGAATGCCCGTCACCAACAGAAGCTTGGCAGTCAAACCCAAGGCTATAGCGCCGGAAAAATCATTGTCAATAAAATCCTTCTAAAATATCGAATTCATTACTACCAGGAGGATGATGTTTCCTCCGTGAACCAGTGACCGAGCGGCTGAAGGGGAGATATAGAGCAATTCCATCAAATACTCCTAAGGAGAAAGGGATAAATTTAGCATGGCTACTACTATATTAGGGTTAACATGTAAAATTGTAGATAACCCCTTGTAGGTGGGACACACCTCATCTAAGACAAATTGAAAACATGGTCTTTGGGGTACCAAAATTGTACCATTGCTTTCAAAAGGTTCCAGTCTATGGGAGATTACACCATAAAAAGACCTGGCATAAACCAAAAGCTTCATAGTTGATTCTTTTAGAGGTACATGACCTCTAAACCTTCAAGATAAGCAAAAAATGCCTCGAACCCCAAAAGAGCCATTTACAGAATAAAAGAAGAAAGTTACAAAGCAAATATAGTGGAACGTGGCGATGAACACACTTCTAAAGGCCCCCTTTTTAAGAAAAAACAAATCATTCAAAATGCCACCGGATAACCTGCTCCAAAAGTACCAGGAATATTCAAAAAGTGCAATCAAATCTAAGGAAGTGATTTGGACTTGACCCTTATGCCAATAGGAAGGCCAAGGGGCATGTCGATCGACAACCTCCCTTTTGGAAATTATTCAGTTTCCTCTTTTATACATATCATTTCTAAAATAAACATTTTCTTTGAAAAAATCAATCTTCGAGTAATCCCTCTGAAAAATACTGTCTTTCTCCTTTGTACATAATTTCTGAAATAAACATTTTTCTTTACATGTGAAAAATCAATCTTCGAGTCCCTTTTTCATTTTACCTATATCTTTGAAAATAATAAAAAATCTTAGTAGCAAATTAAAGTTCATATTGATTAAGCTATTAAACTAAGATAACCATAAAAAATGCATTTCTCATATATAACTTGTTTGGAATCATTACATTCTCTTCCACGTAGAATCAAAGAAAAGAAAAGAAAAGAAAAAAGATATGTCGTGACACAACCCTGATCCCTCCAAAATCTCTCTCAAAACCTCACCTTCAACCACCTCGGTGGATGCGCTTTCCTCGATGACAAGCAGTGTACCCCTTACTCCTAAAATTGAAGCTCTCATCAGATGTGGTCGACCGCAGCAAGCAAGCGCTTGTCGACTTCCTCACATAGTTTGACATCGAATCCATTCAATCATTGATATCCCTTAGCCAAGTGGTCAACACACGAAAAGTTTACAAGAAAAGATAACAAAATCACCAAAATCAAGGCAAGTTAGCAAAGAGGAAAAGAAGGCAGGAAATCGAAAATAGAGAAAAATAGTTGTACCTCTCCTCGGCAACACCCGCCAACCCTTCTACCGCTGAATAAAGGCGGTGAGGCACCAATACCATGTCCCCACTGTGTAGTCAAATGTGATAAGATGGGGTGGAGATATGAAGAAACGGAACCTCCCCTGCCAAATGCATATAGGGCTCGTCCTAGCCTCGTGTACTCAGGGAGAGTCGATGCTGGGATCTCCACCTCTCTCACCATGATATGTCGCACCACCCTCTCTCTAAGGTACCAGACGTACCTAAACTCATGCCCCAGAAGTTTTCTCATTTGTGCATGGATACCCGTAACCCCTACGGCCCCCGAGGATAGACGCTAAAAGTAGAATGTCACCTGTTTCCCCAACAAGAGTCAGTATCCTATCGGTAGTGACCCCCCCCCCCAAGAGCCTAAGAGTTCGTGCCCTATGCCAATAGGCACCTCACCAGACATTCCTATTAGCAATACCCTCAAAATTTTGTTACAAATATTCCAGAAAATCCAAAAAATTGCCCAAAAAATTCGTTAAAATTCTAAAAAAATCCCTGCGAAGTCAAAAACGCCATTACTCTGAGAAAAACCCATTGTGGATCACCAAGCTAGTTATAAGCCCTCTTTAATTCCCACCAAGGTCATCGATACTCATTCTTATCACCAACGTACTCCCTAGTAGAACCAAAATAATCTATGTTTTTCCTAGTATAGCCACAATGTGATAAGATTCCCATAAATAACATTTTTAGGTCCGCAGAATCGATCTCAGCCCTCTAAATCGATTATTTCAATATTTAGGTTAGTAAAACCGACCTTGATTCTCTGAACCGGTCCTTTCACTCATTAGGTCCGCAGAATCAACCTCGACCATATGAACGGTCATATCAACTCTTTAGGTCGCATAATTAACCTCGACCCTCTGAATCTATCATCTCAATATTAAGGTCCGTAGAATTGACCTCGACCATCTAAATCGATCATTTTAATGTTTACGTACATAGAATCGATCTCAATCCTTTGAATCGATCATCTAAATCTTTAGGTCTAAGGAATAGACCTCAACCCTTTGAATCAATCATGTTAATCTTTAGGTCCGTAAAATCGACCTCGACCCTCTAAATCAATCATTTTAACCTTTAGGATTGAAGAATCGACCTCAACCTTCTGAATCGGTCATATCCACTATTTAGGTCGGTAAAATTGACCTCGACCCTCTGAATAGGACATTTTAATCTTTAGGTCCGTAGAATCGACCTCGACCCTCTGAATCCATCATGTCAACTCTTTAGGTCTGTAGAATTGACCTCAACCCTATAAATTGATCATTTCACTCTTTAGGTTCGCAAAATCGACATTGACCCATTGAATCATTCATATGAACTCTATAGGTCTGCAGAATCGACATCGACCCTCTGAATCTATCATTTCACTCTTTAGGTCGACAGAATCGACCTCGACCCTCTGAATCGGTCATCTCAATCTTTAGGTCCTCAAAATAGACCTCAACGCTATGAAACTTTCATTTCACTCTTTTAGTAAAAACAAAAAAACTGACCTCGACCCTCTGAATCGATCATTTCCATCCCCTTAGTCGCAGAATTGACCTCACTCCTTTTCTCAAACATAGATGAGGTGTCTATCTTTCGACGACCTCCACACTACAAAAAAGTACTTTTTAAGACAGAACCTTTTGAGACGATTAAAATTTGGGTCTCTAAAACTAACCTTTTGAGACGGCTAAAATTAACCATCTTCAAAATTACTCTTTTCAAAACATCTTTTATTCTTCGTCTCAAAAAGTAGCACCTAAAGAGACTGCAAATTAGTAGATATCTCAAAAGATATACTTTATGAGACAACCACAAAAATATTTTGGTTCCCCCCTCTCACATTTTAGGTTCCCGCTTCTTGTAAGCCTAAGAAACAAAAGAAAGTAAAAAAAAAAACACAAAAAAACAACCCACACCCCGGTTCTTCTTCTCTTCTTCACCCACCACACCCACTAGCCCTAGCCCTAGTCGCACACATCTAGTTTAGCCTCGCCGCTCTGGCCCTTGCCACGCACCTCTATCTTAGCCTCGACGCTCTGGCCCTAGCCTCGTCGTCCTAATCACCATCTATCACCATCGCCCTAAGTAAGTCGTATATGGCTTCATATGTACTTTTTTATTACTCGAGTTACATATAGATCCGTTTTGGGTACAATTTCTGATTATTTTGTTAATTTTTAGTGGTGATAGGAGGTTGAGGGTGAGCCAATTGAAAACCAATATTGTGAATTGGTTGTTGTATTATATTTTTAAGATTAATTTATGAAAATATTTGTGTACATATTTGTGTGAATTTAGTCAGAATCATTGATATGTTTGTTTGTGTTAATTAATTCATGGCATTTGCAAGTAGTTCATGCTATTAATTTGATTTACTATTCGATTATGATTTTATTTTGTGAAATATGTGACCAAATTAATTCAAACATGAATCACCGTTGAAAAAATCACCAATGTTATCCAATACCATTTTTTTTTGTTACATCTAATACCATATCGAATGCAAAATCTTTAATATAAAATTCACTAAGGTTGTGTTTGATTACAAAGTTGGAAAATGTTTGAGAAATAGTTCATTTTTATTATAGGTAGGTAAATGTGTGGAAAAGATAAGAGTGATTTGGTCTTACTTTTAAAGTTTTCCATGGAAATCAATTCTTTGGGTGGAGGGTGAGAATTGTTTTCCATGAAAATTGATAAAAACTTGGAACACTTTTTATATTTTTAAGTAGTATTTTAATAGAATGCATATGAAATCAAGCACCTCAATAGTAAAAAATGAGCTAAAATGAGTATTTTCCATGGAAAACAATTCAACGCCAATCAAATGAACCCTAAGTATTGGGACACAAGCTCCAACATATGAGGTGGTACTCGAAAACAAACATTAGTTAAAATTCTAATTCACAAAAAAAATTAATACACATAAAAAAGTAATATCACGATCTTTAAAGAATCTAAAAAGATAAACTTGATTTTTCATTCTCTCTCTGCCTCATTTATTAACTAATTACATATCTTTTATTAGAAAATGTCTACAACATTAAAGGAGTACGAGAGGTAGATGTTGAACAAAATAGAAGAGAATATGTCAAAATTGATAGAATTAGGAGTCCATAAATTGTATTCGGCTATGCAGGATCGCGCTAAAAGTAAGAAAACTAAATCAATGAGTAACGAAAAATTGGCCGACAATTATGATGTAAATTTCTCCCAAATAACTTAAACAAAGCCTAAATCAAAAAGTAAATTTCTCTCTTCTTTCAACTCTTAATCCCCCAAATAACTTAAACAAAGCCTTATAAAACACCCCTAAAACCTCAAACCCTGTTTTTGCCCAATTTGGGATCACCAAAGCTCTACACGCCATCCATCCAACGGCCCAAAATAAGACAGCGCACAAGGGCAGTCTAATATAAAAAGTTCGTCGCGCTCGTTCAAATAAGAATCTCCTCTCGTACAAACGAGAAAGGTATCTCGTTCAAACGAGCTTCGAACAACCTGGACCTATTACGTAGTGGGATATCGTTTGAACCTCGTTTGATTACCCACCTCGAATAATCCTAGATTCTTGTTTGAATTATCTGACTTCATTCGAATGACCCTTTTCTCTATTTTCTCCAAATTTCCAATAATTGTCATCAGGACCCCAAACAGTCAATTGCAGCTATAAACTCAAACATAATGATCCAAATCTCAAGGTTTTCATATTTTTACAACTTATGCAGGAAAATAATAAAATATTAAGGTGGGGTATTACAGGATCCATTAGGGTCCTTAGGGACAATTAATTGGGGTTCTTGGGGTCGATACATCGAGGGTTCTTGGGAATTATACATTGAGGTTCTTGGGGGGGCGATCTATCAGGAGTCTTTGAGGCTGATCCATCGGGGTGGTTAGAAAATGTCGCTTGGGTCCTTTGAGGAGGCTTAAATAGGGTTATTAAAATAATGATTTTTAGGATTCCATGGGCATTCATATAGTATTTTAAAAAACATATTCCGATATAGATTCGCATAAATATATTACATGGGTTCGGGTTAGCTAAAAAAATAGAATATCCTGACTTGTACGGTTAGACTCGTAAGCCATTTTATATCTACCTTACTGTGTGCTATGTATGTTATTTATGTGGACATACCAGGGTGTGTGAATAAACTCATAAAGATTCTATCAGTGGTGATTTAATGGAATTGGTCACAAGACCACGTACTATGCCCCTGTTGTATGATACAATTTTTATTTAGGTGTGTTATCCCAATTATACATATTATAGGACATTCGTCTCACATGGTAGAGATACATGACGATGGATTTTATCATATAACATGGTAGTAGTTACACAATTGGTGTGTCGACATAGTGAGTTCCCCTTTCTTTATGTTTCGAGCCATTAAGAGTGGGACCTCTTGGGAAATGAATTATTAAAGGCATGAGACGTTCCGAAGGATAGTGCCTTTGTTTTGTACTTATATTATGTAGTTAGTTAGATGATGAGCTAAATATTTACTTATATAGTGTATAATAAGGTAGTTAGCCAGTGAGGGGCATAACCTACTTAAAGATTTCATAATATAGTAACTAGGGCAATAATGGGATCAGTTATATGAATATTGTATAACCTATAAATTAGGCTAGTGATGGGTATGATTTATCAAAAAAATTGAATAATATCGTAGTTAACCCAATGATGAGTAGAGCTTACGTGGATACCATGTAGGGTAGTTTCTAGTCCATATTAAGGGGCTAAAACTTGTTTGAATTATGTGTATTATATGGATACAATAATTATGTATTAATTGTATATAATTATTGGTTGCAATTGTATATTGTAGCGTGAGATAGGAGTTAGATATGTTATATGATAATCGTGGGACTTGGTTACTTAAGTTGTTAGATATTCATTGTATAGTTATAGCATATATGGCTAGGATTACCTTAGATAGAGGTGCATTGAGTTACCTTGAGAGTGAGTGTCTATAGGGCAGTAAGTCACATATAATATTATTTTAAGATGAGATATATATTTTTTACAATGTGGGATTAGACCAGCATTTTTCTTAAAAACCTTTTTTTTAGTATCCGATAGTCGTAGGAGTTGGATTCAGCGAACCGATTCTAGAGTCATGTCATTATCTAGTTATCAAAATATGATATTTTGGACTTATCTCTTTCTATATTTCTCTTTGTATTTGAATTTTGTACATTCTTGTTATTAACTTTATGCCCGTGGGGGTTCTAGAGTTATTCATTTATTCAGTGGACTATTTATTTCGAACTTTATATTGTGGAGGCAGTTACACATTCAAATTTATCATATTTTCTCGTTTGATTATCACATAGGTTGTAGTTTTTATCATATCAGTTATTTATTAATGCTTAAAACGAAATAAATTCTTTGACACCTTGTATTCTCGGCATATAAGACTCGTCACCTTATACTTGAAAAATCGTGGGTGTTACACAACGTGTTATATTTCGAAAAGGGTTTCTGTTTATCTCTTTATGAAGAAAAATGCCTATGAATTATGGAAGAGAAGAAAACCTAGTCTCAAGTAGTTTAAGATTTTTGTAAGCAAGTGTTATATCATATCTAAGACATAAAGTAATAAGGTCATAAAATCGATAAACATGGTTGTAAGTGGCGATGAGGAATTTTCAATTGCTTGTTTTACGAAATTGAAACTGCAACAAATGCATATTAAAAGTGCATTTTAAATGGTTTGTTGCAAGAAAAGTTCTATGTTAAGAAACCACGTGAATCTTAAAGACACTAAACGCCCTAATCATGTATTTAGCCTCCGCACCCACTTAACGATGTCTGATGGTTATCTAATAGTATGGGTATAAGTATAATTTTCAACCTTTTGGAATGTAAATCCAAATAGTGAATTATATTATAAAATATTATTAATGAATTGAGATGTTAAATACACTCTAAAATTTTTAACCCTGGCCTAAATATGCACGATAAAAACATGTTATACCTTACCCATTTATTTCATTTTTGTAAAGACTCATTACAATTTCAATTAACCGTTTGTTATAGTTTAGGGTTGATAGAAATGGAGAATTAATGTTTAGTCCATACAAGATAAATACATTTTACATTTAACTCATCTTATCTTCTTATGTTTCACAAAGCTCCGTATTTATTTTTGCTACCTTTTTTTAAACAATTAGGATTAAGTTCTTTTATTTTATTTAGGATTTAGAATTTGATGCTTATAACGAGATAAGAAAAAGGACTTGTGAATATTTTATAGGATTAAATATCAAAAAGTCCCTTAAATATTTTTTAATACACATTTAGTCTAATTTTTTTACTTTGTACCAAAAAGTCCCACACACCCCTATTTAACTAATATTATCTTATTTTTAAAGGTCCGCGTCAGTGGTGTGATGAGGGACTTTTTGAAACAAAATAAAAAGATTTGGATTAAACGTGTATTAAAAATGCATTATTATATTTAAGTCTCATTTATCAGGTCAACATACATGTAAGTCCCATTGACCTTTCAACAATCATATAGGTCCTATTCCAATTTTTTAGAGGATTTTTTCACAATTTTACCCTTTTATAACTAATCATCCGTAACTTTCTTTAGGAAGTTACATAAGTGGTTGGACTTTTTTTTTTTAATTTTAAAATGATCATAACTTTTGATTCACAAATTCGTTTTTTGCAAAATTACTAATTTTGAAATCTGCTCAACGAGATCTATCAAATAAGATCCATGAAACCTATAAAATTTCAAAGAAAAAAATTTACGCAAACAGTAAACTTTACTGTATGCACTAGAATATGAGATAGTTTTATATATGTGACATTTTCACAAACAGACAGTAACATTTACTGTGATAATATTACACAGTATATATATACGGTTGTTGGAGCTCCGACAATTGGAATTAGTGGTGGTGGAGATTAGATGTCACTAGCGCGGACCGTTAAATATAAGACAATGTCATAAAAAAGAGGTTTGGATCCACCGTATATATATATATATATATATGTTATAACACAGTAAATGTTACCGTTTGTGAAAATGTTACAGATATAAACATAACCCAATGCCAACCCTACTCGCCCCAAACCGGAGCTCTAGTGGATCCAAACCCCATTTATCAAATATTCTCTTATTTTCTAAGGCCCTCGTCAGCGGCATCCTGTGTCGCCCAAAATAAGAGCTCTGATAAATGTTGTTGTAGCGCCGATAATGGGGATGGGTGTTGGGGATTGGATGTCGGTAGCGCGGTGCGTTGAGAATACGATAATATCGAAAAAAGAGGTTTGGATCCACCGTATAACACAGTAAATAGTTTGTGAAAATGTTACAAATATAAATTAACCCAATGCTAACCCTACTCACCCCAAATCGAAGCTCTAATGAAGGTTGTTGGATAGCGTGGACCTTTAAAATAAGATAATTTCGAAAAAAAAGTTTGGATCACTCTGTGTATGTGTGTGTGTATATATATATATATACTGTGTTTGCACAATAAATATTACTGTTTGTGAAAATATTACAGATATAAACCTATTTCTCTTTCTGGTGCATATAGTAAAGTTTACTATATGTGTAATTTTTTTCTTTGAAATTATATAGGCTTCATGGATCTTGTTTGATAAATCTCGTCGAGCAAATTTCAAAAATAGTAATTTTACAAAAAACGGATATGTCAATTAAAAGTTATGATTATTTGAAGATTAAAAAAAAAATTCAACCACTTATGTAACTTCCTCAAGGAAGTTACGGATGGTTGGTTTTGAAAGGGTAAAATTGTGGAAAAAAAAATTCAAAAAATTAGGAGTAAAACTTATATGTAAAGAGAAAATATGGTGGGACTAAAATATCTAAAAAAAAATTAATAGGATCTAAATGTGAATACGTTTATTAAAAAATATTCTAAAATGTCCCGATTTTATATGACAGTGAATTTTTAAAAAATTTAAAAAATGTCCCAGATTATTTATTAGTAAAAAAAATGGGGATCATTCAAATCTAGTTCATGTAAAATTGGGACCTACCCGGATAGTTTTTTTGTCCTTGTCTGGCTTATAAATGCCATACCATTCATTAAAGTCCATATCTGATCTAATGAGATACCTCTAAATATTGGATCCAAGATTCAAAACTCTCTAAGCGTGTGTCCTAATAAACAAATGATTTAAAACTTCACAAGTCACATTTACAAACAAAGAGAGAGAGAGAGTTGTGATTCAAAAGACAAGTCTTTGGGTTGAAAGTTGAAATCTTCAATCTCAACAAGAATAAGATAGAACAAAAACATGTCTTGTTCACCAAAGCTTTGGTTCCACAACAAGAAAGCTCTAAACCAAGCCCTTTTTAATATGCACATAAAATCTCTCTCAAAACCACACAACACCCATTTCTCTCCTCAAAAAATCCATTCTTTTGATCTAACTTCTCTCCTCTCTGATGAAACTCTTCTTCAAATCCTCTCAAAACTCCCCACATCTCAACAAGACTCAATTTTTCTTGTTTCCAAGCGGTGGTCATATCTCCAAGGCCGTTTAATTCGCTCTATCAAGCTTCAAAATTGGAACTTTCTCATTTCTAACCGTTTATTCACCCGTTTCCCAAATCTTACCCATGTTGATTTGATACATGCGTGTGTAATATCCCCCCAAAACTCTGGTATTTCAATTACCCACAAGTTTGTTTCTTTTCAAATTGACCCCAAAGATTCAATCTTTGAGAATTATGTGTTGCCAAGTTATGAAATTGATGTGGGTTTGAGGGTTTTGGCTAGTGGGTGTCCAAATTTGAGAAAACTTGGTGTTATAAATGTGAGTGAGGTGGGTTTGTTGAGTGTTGTTGAGGAGTGTCCCACTTTGCAAGAGTTGGAGTTGCATTGGTGTAATGACCAAGTTCTTGTGGGGATTGGGGGGTTTGAAAATTTGCAGATTGCGAAATTGGTGGGGAATGTTGATGGGTTTTATGGGTCTTTGGTTTCTGATATTGGGTTGACTATTTTAGCACAAGGGTGTAGGAGATTAGTGAGGCTTGAGTTGAGTGGGTGTGAGGGGAGTTATGATGGGGTTAAGGCAATAGGGCAATGTTGTCAAATGCTTGAGGAGTTAACTTTTTGTGATCATAGGATGGATGATGGGTGGTTGTCGGCTCTTTCGTATTGCGAAAATTTGAAGAGTTTGAGGTTTTTGTCGTGTAAGAGGATCGATTGCGATCCGGGACCGGTTGAGCACTTGGGATTTTGTCGAACGCTTGAAAGATTGCATTTGGAGAAGTGTCAATTGAGAGATAAGGGGAATGTGAGAGCATTCTTTCTTGTAAGTCAAGGTGTGAAGGAGATTGTTTTTCGGAATTGTTGGGGTTTGGATGATGAGAATTTCTGCTTGGCAAGTGTATGCAGGTACTTGGTTTCTCTTAAACTGTTCATTTACTCTATTGTCACACATTGTTGAATTTTTTTAAGATCCTACTTACAGATATTAGCTTCACTTACATTTGTTTGGCCCATATCGTTGCAGAGTTTAAAATTTCTTAATGAGATTATGTTGTAAGGGAGATTTTGAGCATGCATCTGCTTTTAAATAAACTCAGAGTAAATTTTGTATTTCTTAGTTTGGTAGATTTGTAACTCCCATGTAATTTGAAAGTGTTGTTTTCATAATGTTCTAGACTCGTAAGCACATTAAATGTTGAGATTTGGGGGTGTGGTGGTGGTGGGGTTGGGGGTTGGGGAGGGGGGGGGGGGGGGGGGGGGAGGGGGGGGAGGGGGGGTCTGTGCTGTCGTCCCTCATATTAAGGTTGTTTAGTGTGCAGTCCAACAATACATAACAATAAATATGCGGTAAATGATAATATAACTATCTCACATTGGAATATAACTCTATTACGTTATTATATATGACAAATTGTGCGATAATAGAAGTAAATTTAATAGTATTTTTGTAACAGTCTGAAATTGTTATATTGAGACCGCAGCCTTAAATGTTCTAAAAACGAGGAACCAAAGATTAATCCCCAAAAAGTGTTGAACCGCACACTCATACTTTTTTAGTGCTATCCCTAAATTAAATCTTTCGTTTTTTGCGTTTTAGTCCCATATTCTAAGTTTTGTTAGGCTTTCATCCCATGTATTTTTTAAATTATATTAACTCCCCTAACAACCCAAAACCGCCCCTAACCGCTCTGTAACCACCTCTAACCGCCCTCTTTCTTTTCGCAGAGATACTTGTTACAAAAGGACCAACAACTAAATAAATATATACATGGGATTGGGTACTTATGAATTCTTCAAAATGAGGCTAAATACTTAAGATCCCTTAAATCTTTGCATTTTTTGGATTTCCCTCTCGAAAACACCAAATCACCTCATATTCTCCTTTCTCATTTATTTCACTTTTTTTCCCTCTCCCAACTACCTCAACTCTCTTTCCCTATATATTTAAGAAAAATGCAAAAATAACCAGCAACGTTTTGTAAGATGCATATCCTATTTTGAAACATTATAGTTTGTCTCTTGAATTTTCTGAAAAATTACAAAACGACACTGGAATGTTGTTTTCATAGTCACAGATAATATTGGAAACACCTAACAAGAATGAACACTGCCATAAGGGGTATGTTTCTAAGAGTATAGATGCCACAAGGAACTTGGAGATTATTGTTGCATGAGATTGATTGATAATCATCCATCCCATTAACGATATCTGATATGGGTTTGGTGTAAGAAAGATGGATACAACGGCAAATTTAATTTCACTGAAGCTAAAAAAATTTAAGTGTTGCAAGAAATAAAATTTCCCACAAAAAAATACTTCACAAAATGATGTTTCGGTACTTAATCGATTAGAATTCAACTAGTTATAAGTGGAAAACATTTTATGACCAATTAAATACCATACATCGGTTTGTGGTGTATTTTAATATTCTTGATTAGTAGGGACCTAATGGTTTGACAAATTTTTACGCAAAGTTTTTGCTCGGGGACTCAGACATCGACCCTTGATTCTGACAACCCAAACACTTTATCATCTAGCCAAGAGTTTAATACTTCAATATCGCAACTCAATGACAATATATACCCCTTGAGATAATTGCATAATTAGACTTTTTCCCATAGAAGTTCAAATATTACTTACCCCCACCCTCACGCATGCAACAGATAATGCATAACATACAAGTGGGTTTATGCACATTGGGAGGGATGGGGTGGGTGTAAGTCTAATTTTTGAACTTCTAGGGGTGTTAGTCGAATTGTTACAATTATGTCAGTAAAAAAGTTATATATCTTATGTTAACTTTCATGCTATTATTTCTTTCTTTCATATCCATCGATGGACAGTTCAATAATCAAGGTCAAAATATCTGTCGTTTATAATTTGTGCAACTTCTTCCACAGGAGTGTAAGATCTCTCTCTTTAGAAAGCTGCTCGATGCTAACGATCGAAGGTCTCGAATCGGTAATTCTACATTGGAAGGAGCTCGAAAGCCTAAGCGTAATATCGTGTAACAACATAAAAGACGTCGAAGTAACTCCCGAACTCTCGGCCTTGTTTTCTGTTCTAAAATATCTAAAATGGAAACCAGATACCAAATCTTTATTGTCAGCAAGTCTTGAGGGGACTGGCATGGGAAAAAGAGGTGGTAAGTTCTTCAAAAAGATGTAAAAATTGGAATGTATATGGGGTTTACTTGATGTACATTGCTATGTAAAGAAATAAACATTCCCCCTTCCATTTTGTATGGTTAACATGTATGTTAGACTCATGTATATTGATCTTTTCTAACAAAAATAGGAAAGTGATATTGATAGTTTTTCATTGCCTGGGGTAATATTGTATTGTATCAATGCTCTGTAAGACTGTAATCCTTTTTCTGGATAGTTGGGGGGGGGGGGGGGGGGGGGGGGGGGGGCAGGAATTTAACAAAATGCTGTGATTTTTTTTTTATCTAGTATTTAGTCCAGACATTTTTTTTAAAGTAATTTTTAGTGCTACTTATTTTCAAAAATATTTTTTATTCCCTAATAGTATACACAGTTTCAAAAGGAAAAAAAAGGGGGATTTGCATCCAATTTAACGAAAATGGGGTCAGGAAGAAAATAAATTGCAATTAATTTGGCTAGTGAGGCAGGAGGTTTACATTAACTTACACTGTGATAAGAGTTTGTACTATTCATTTTGAAAATTCTAAAAGTAAAATATTGTGAGCAATTCCGCACTGACCCTCAAATTATACCACGAAACATACCTAGTTGGGTTCTTGGTTGTAAAAAATGCATTGGTTGGTTTGGGGGTACACATGGGGTCCATTTGAAACACCAACTAATGTATTTTTGACAACTAAGTCGGGTGTGTTCCGTGGGTATAATTTGAGGGTTGGTGTAGAATTACTCAATAATCAATATTATAGGTAACTAAACTTAAAAAGTTTTGATTTCAGTTTATATCCTCTTCCTTTGCTAAACTTCTTCCCTACAACTCTTATAAACCATAACCCTAATTTTTGAACATGCTCACCACCATAGTTGCCACCGCATTTTGCTTTTCTCATCACCGTTACTCTACCCACTACGACCAACACAACCACGACGATTTCCTCGATCTCTTGATTTTTAAGAAACTTAAAACTCTAATATGTGCAAAACAAAACCTTCATTAATTGTCAGTCAAAAACCCCAACATTAAAATCGATTTTCTATAAGAATTTTTGGATATTCGGTCACTCGTCATTGAACTTCGTCATCGTTTCCAGTGACGAGGTCAAAGATTGTAAGTTTATGTCTTTCGACCTCTCTTCTCCTGAAAGGATGACAAAGTTTGGTCATAAGTGATCGAGTATGCAAAAATCAACTTAAAAATTTGTCACCTAATATGATGAAAAATTCGTCCGAAAGGGACCAAGTTATGTAATGTTAGTGATTAATTTTTTGGTGAATATCCGGTGTCAATGATAACTCGGTGATGGGATGGGAGATCGATATTTGGCCTTTAGGTCCGTTGGCTAAACACTAAATGACGCAGGCAATGAGATTTGACAGTTCTTATGATTTTGAGTTCTGTAAGGGGCCGGTGTGTTTTATGTCGAAGTCATCCGGATTTGAGTATTTAGTTTCATTTTATAAGATTCACTATATTTTTATTTTTTTAGTTGTTGCTCCTATTTTAACCACTTTAGGACACGTGTCATTCTTTGCGAAAAGAGAGAGTGACGATTACAGAGTGGTTATGGACAGTTTTGAATAGTTATGGGACTTCCTATAATTTTAAAAATATATGGAATGGGAACCCAACAAATTTTAGGAGACGGGATGACAAACCCAAAAAAAATAAATGTCATAGTCGAATTGTTCATAATGTTAGTTATTTTAGCAACAACAAAATTAAGGTTTTTGAAAGTTATGAAAACGGGGGAAATATGACTGGGTCCTTCTATGCCAACACACAAAATCGATACATTTGGCGCGACATACTGACGTGTCACACTGATATTTAGACCCGTCAAAAAACACGATAACCAGTTAACACGACACGATCCGACATGGAATTATAAGTTAATGGGTTTACCTTTATCGGGTTTTGATCATTAACGGGTTAACATGGTAGATGTGTTAACACTAATGGTTCGGGTTGAAAATTTACTTGTATCCGTTTTTACCCGTTTCTACCCGTTAATACTAATGGGTATTATAGGGTCACCCAACCTGTACCCAATAAGAATAACAATTATAACTTATTATTTCTAAATCCTTTAAGACTAATGGGTACTATAGGGTCACCTAATAAGAATAATCATTAAAACTCATTATTTTTAAACTAATGAAGACTAACGGATACTATAGGGTCACCGAACCGGTTATCCGTTTAGACTCAAACTGTTTTGTTAATATTAGCAGGTGCTAACGGTTAGAGTCGTGTACCCATTAATATTAACAGGGATGCCCATTTATCCAAATCCATTTATCTTTCTCTCTCCCACTACAAACTTTTATCACTTTATCTTAAAACCCTATGATTAAAAAAAAAACTTTGGTACTGTACGAAGGAGAAACAGTTAAGCATGCAGAAACTGTTTTTTGGTTGAAAGTTGTCTCTATGTAGCAGATAAGAAAATTGCTTTCATACTGTTAATATTTTTTGCCTTTCATAATATTCAAAAATTGACTTTAAAATTTTGTTTTTGACAATATAAATTAACACTATAGATATAATAATAAAATAATAAAATTTCAACTCTCTCAAAAATAAAGTACCAAAACTATTAAAATGTCACCACATATGTATCTCAAAAATATGTTTTACCATTTCAACCATGACAAAAAAAATAGAAAAAAAAAGGGTATCACCATCAACTCTCATTTGACTTTCAAAACGGATGAAAGTTGTTTGGGTCATTATTCCTCACATTTGCGCCATTCCAAAACAATTATATATATAAAGGGAAAAGTACTCTTAGGTCCCTCACAAACAAATTTTAAACACTAAAGAAATTTTGATAAATTTTAAATACTTAAGTCCACCAATTCCCTTCTTGTAGAAGTCCACCCTAGTGATATAACAAATGGACCTAATTGTAAATTATCCTTATATGTTTAAAAATTGTTACCAAGGGACCTAATTGTAAATTGCCCTTATAAAAATATCAAAAATGTCAATGATTGTTAATAAATGAGTGTGTTTCTAAGGGCACCCCAAATAATATTCCAAAATACCACAACTCTTTTTTTCCTGCAAAATACCACATAAGTTCAATAGTTACATTCAAATACCACAAAATGGTCACCACATATTTAAAGTGTTAAAATACATTTATATACTTTCCATCCATCCCTCTATACTTTCAAACGTTCAAATATTTCATCTTCAAATAAGATTAAGCTAATCAGGTTGGTACATTCAACATTTTATCTTCAAATGAACTAAATGAGCTTAACTTTTTAATTACCCTATTGTGTGTGTGTGTGTGTGTGTGTGTGTGTGTGTGTATATTGCTATTGCTATTGCTTACGATTTATATATACCACAAAACCAAACCTTCCAAACAACTGAACGAAAGCTTCCACATAAGGTTGTTGAACTGATCGATTTAAAGCTTCCAAACAAGGTATCCATAGTATGAGTTGTTCAAACTGTACGACCTTTTTTTTTGGAAATCAAAACGAACCCCGACTTGTTTGAATTTTGCAACTATCAAACTAGGGTTTCAATCGGTATAAATAACACGAAATAATTGCATTGATTCTTCATATTTATAACGAATCAATGCAATCTGAACTAGGGTTTCATTCGTCATGTTTATACCGGATTAGTTTCACCGATTCACTATGTTTATGCCGAATGGATTCAATTATTTTGATGTGAACATAGTGAATCAATGCTTACCAATTCGTTGTGAAAATAGCGAATGCACAATCATTTTTCGGCATATTTATGCCGACCTGGATGTAGATATGCAGCGGCCATGTGTGTGTGTATTCAATGGTTTCTTAAAACTCAAGTTTGATTCATCTCTGTTACAACTAGAAACAAAACAACAAAGTCAATTGTAAATTTTCAGACTTATGTTTATGACTTCATAATATTTATGACTTATGTTTAGAACAATACATGACTTATGTTTATGACTTATGTATACCACAATACATGGTTTATGTTCACTACACCAAAAGACTTATTTTTTAATGAATTATTTTTTCTACTTATAATGGATTTTTTCCGTTACAAAATTATTACGGTTAAAAACCATTACAATTTAAACATACTCGTTATAATATAGTGATAACCGTTGCAAAAGTCTTTAATAGAAAAAAATTGATAAGGAAGGTCGGGCGGAAAATTATAATTCTTAAAACCACTTTACCCTTTCAACCAAACCCACTCCTCTATACCTCCAACGCTTTGACCTATGTATTTTCCAAATCCATTTTAACTGGCGACCTCTCTCCCTCTCCTTACTGCCGACCTATCTCTGTCTCCCCCCAACTACTTCTGTAAGTCTCCCCATCGAAAACTATGTACATATTTATTGATTTGTGTGTGTATATATATATAGCTTTTACTTCTATATAATATGTTGTTTCCATATTTTTCACTTTCATAGAGAAATACAAGGCCATTTTGTTTGAGTTGTTGGATTTTTCTGTGTTGAAATAACGATCAATCTATTTTTTACAACAACATGAGGTTTGTTTTCTCTTTTTTATATTGCAGTTCATTTATTTGAAGTTCACAACTATATATAGATGTGTATATTTATAATATGATTTGAGGTAATCTATTATTACTGTTTAATGGGTATGAAAGAGTTGAAACCTAACATTTGTAGTTTTTGTGAGAGATTATTGATTTCAATCATTGGAGCTTTTATTTATTTTGTGAGTGATAAAATACAGTGTTTGTGTTCTGAGTTTTCGCTCTATGCTTTTGTTTTTCTACTACCAACAATCAAACTAAATTCGTGTTTAAAGTTAGAAAAAAAAAAACTAATTACTTGATATGTGAATATCAACAACAGTTCTGTTTGAGTTGTCGTATTAAATCTGATTCATTTATTTGATGTATATTTAGAGTATACATGTCTATATAATTTGGTTTAAGATTCTATGTTTCTTACTCTTTTAGTGTATACCTAAAACTTGAAATTAATATATGTACTAGACTTGTGTGTGTGTGTAAGTACGTGTTTGTGACCATTTGTGAGAATATATTAGATAAAATTGTCTGCGCGTTGTTTGCTTGCCCTAGTTTTGTAAAGAAATTCGATAAAATTGTGTGTTTGTGACCCTGTTTTGGAATTATATTAGATAGAATTATGTGTATGTGTATGTGTGTATGTGTGTGTGTGTGTGTGTTGTTTATGTGTCATTGTTTTGGAATTGAATTTAATAGACTTGTGTGTGTATGGGTGTGTGACCTTGTTTTGGTTCCATTTATATAGCCTCCCCCTCTTCCTCTCCATGTCGCCCCTTCCTCCTTTCCACTGTACCACTAGAGGTAATCTCCCTCTCTCTTAATTTTGTTATCTCCCATTTTTTGTGTGTTGGTGCTTTTTTTGCAGCTCTGATTTTGTTTTTGAGTTTTTCTTGTATTTTTTTCATCTAG
Organism: Sambucus nigra; assembly: GCA_949130495.1. Taxonomy (NCBI): domain Eukaryota; kingdom Viridiplantae; phylum Streptophyta; class Magnoliopsida; order Dipsacales; family Adoxaceae; genus Sambucus; species Sambucus nigra. The sequence continues at coordinate 54,883,812 of OX422214.1, forward strand.
ATTTTGGGGGGGTTTCGAGAAATTTGACATTGCGGGAGAATAACAGGTTTGTGTGGCTTATATATGGTATGTTTAAGTTTTACACACTCCTATAGTAAAATCCCTATCAGTCTCTTATATTTGTGATATTATAGTTTTATATCTCATTTACTTTCCATGTATGAAAACTTCAAGTTTAAGACTAACGTAATTCAAATTTAACAGATATAGGAAGCGTCCTTGATCATGTAATTTTGGATTTTGAAATTTAATGATTAAACATTAGATGACCTGCATTGGGAATTCATGTTGTCTTACTGTGGTATTCTTCTTTTTTTGGAGATTGGTTTCTTTTATATAATTCTCACTTCATCTCTTATATGTTTATTTTTCTGCTTTTTACATAGATAATTTTAAGGTTATGTTGTTTTCCTAGTGTAGATAAGGTGTTTGCTAACTTCTCTTTCACAAGGTTATGTTGAATTAATGGAGACAAAGTGGTCTTGATTTTTGTGAAGAAGACAAACGTAGGGTTTGAAGTGTAGTGGGTAGAAAGAGAGATTGTATGGTATTTTGTGTTAAAATAAGTGTGTAATATATATATATATATATATATATATATATATATATATATATATATCATGTGGTGGCCCTTAGCAAAAAAATCATTTTTTTAACTTGTGGTATTTTGAAGTAAAACATGTGGTGCCCTTAGAAATACCCTTAATAAATATATAATGGCTTATAGTATTTTTAAAAATTAAAAAAAATACATGTGGTTGTGGTAGATAATTTATATTTGAACTATCAAATTGTGTTGAATTTCCCTATGAAGCATCAAATTTAGAAGATATAACACGTGACTTGTGAGATACGCTTCTTTCATCCTACTAGTTAATAAATTAAACAATGTTAAAAATAAAAAATAAAATTTAATACATCCACTAGTATTAAATTAGAGATAATATAATTAAAGTATATAAAACTTACCTGTGTCTTTTTTGCTTTCTTTTGAACAAATTTCTCCGTCTTACTTTGTTGCCTCTGAAAGGTGGTCGGCCTTTTCTACGAGCGACTAATGAAGAATAAATTATAGAGTTTTTCGATGTACCAACATTAACATCTCCCACTTGGCTAATTATCAATGGAGTTGCTTGACCACTTGCACAAATTTCTTTATTATTATTCACCAAAATAACTAGCTTCTTAATCCAATCCATCACCACTTTAGTCTCATATTCATTATCCATTGCCAAATCTACCACCTCGTAAAATGCATTACACATCCGATCACTTCGCTCATTCTCAGAATTTATAGCCCAGTCTGAGTAAATAATTTTAACCTCAGTGTGACACTTCTTCACGCCTTTTATCCATCGCCTCAAAATATATTTTTCAGAAACGGTGTCAATCAAAACTATCACTACACCAAAACTGGCGATTGGTCACGGCCAAAATCCCTGACCAAAGCTGTGGGTCGCGGACTTGGGCCGTGACCATTTCGGGCGTGACCATTTTCGTGGGTCGCGGCCCAAGTCCGTGACCAAAAAATGGTCACGGCCGAGAGGGGTCACGGCAGATGGTCGCGGACTTACGCCGTGACCCATGCCGTGACGGGTCGCGGCTCTAATCCGTGACCCATAACCGTGACAAATTGGTCGCGGCCAAAGTCCGCGACCCATGTGCGTGACAAAAAAAAAATTAAAAAAATTGGTCGCGGCCCTTGTCCATGACCCACAATCGTGACAAATTGGTCGATGCCAAAGTCCGCGACCCATGTGCGTGACAAAAAAAAATTAAAAAAATTGGTCACGGCCCTTGTCCATGACCCACGACCGTGACAAATTGGTCGCGGACTTTGGCCGCGACCATTTTTAAGCGCGACAAAAAAAAATAAAAATGGTCATGGACAAAGTCCATGACCATATTTATCTGTAATTTAAAAAAAATGTATTTTTTTTTTGTCCAATCCTAAAATTAGGGTTCCTGTGAGTGCATCATCGGTTGCTACGAGGTGTTACAAATATTTATTATAGGCAAAACAATAAAAAAAAAATCACAAATTGCGAATTGAGAATGTTGTTAATAAACAAATATATATACAAACTTAAAAATATTACACGTCTTAATAATTCACAGACCAAAAAAAAATTGGCCAGAGTTTCCTCTATTTTCTTGACATTCCAAAACCTGTAAATGAAAAACCTGCTTATTATAAAGCCCGCACGGCTATAAAATTCAACAATCAAATTATAAAAGCCCGCACGGCCATAAAACTAAACAATAAAAGCCTGCACGGCTACAACACATAAAAAACATTATCCTGAATGTCCACAACATATAAATAATCATCATGTTGTAAACCATTGCCTCCTTCATTTGATCCACGTGCAAAAATCCTACAAATGATAGGATACAAAAAATAAAAGTATCAGTAACCAAGTAGTTTTACAAAAAAATTAATCAAGCTGAAAAATTGCATATATGAGTTAAAATTATCAGTAACCAAGTAGAAATATAAAAATTAAGTGTGGAAATAAGCAAATTACTGCCGTACTCTCAAACCGGGAGACCCGCGGCTGCGGGGTCAGTTCCTACGAGTTACGTTGGTCCCGTGGGAGGTGTTGGTGCCACCCACGGGACCGTTCGGGGGCTGTTTCGAGTTCTCACCCTCTAACGCCATGTTTTTAAGCCTAAGTGTGGAAATAAGCAAATTACCATCGTACTCTCAAATCGGGAGACCCGCGGCTGCGGGGTCAGTTCCTACGAGTTACGTTGGTCCCGTGGGAGGTGTTGGTACCACCCATGGGGCCGTTCGGGGGCTGTTTCGAGTTCTCACCCTCGAACGCCATGTTTTTAAGCCTAAGTGTGGAAATAAGCAAATTTCCGTCGTAGTCTCAAACCGGGAGACCCGCGGCTGCGAGGTCAGTTCCTACGAGTTACGTTGGTCCCGTGGGAGGTGTTGGTGCCACCCACGGGGCCGTTCGGGGGGATGTTTGGAGTTCTCACCCTCTAACGCCATGTTTATAAGCCTAAGTGTGGAAATAAGCAAATTTCCGACGTAGTCTCAAACCGGGAGACCCGCGGCTGCGGGGTCAGTTCCTACGAGTTACGTTGGTCCCGTGGGAGGTGTTGGTGCCACCCACGGGGCCGTTCGGGGGCTGTTTCGAGTTCTCACCCTCTAACGCCATGTTTTTAAGCCTAAGTGTGGAAATAAGCAAATTTCCGTCTTAGTCTCAAACCGGGAGACCCGCGGCTGCGGGGTCAGTTCCTACGAGTTACGTTGGTCCCGTGGGAGGTGTTGGTGCCACCCACGGGGTTGTTTCGAGTTCTCTCCCTCTAACGCCATGTTTTTAAGCCTAAGTGTGGAAATAAGCAAATTATCGTCGTACTCTCAAACCGGGAGACCCGCGGCTGCGGGGTCAGTTCCTACGAGTTACGTTGGTCCCGTGGGAGGTGTTGGTGCCACCCACGGGGCCGTTCGGGGGCTGTTTCGAGTTCTCACCCTCTGAAGCCATGTTTTTAAGCCTAAGTGTGAAAATAAACAAATTTCCGTCGTAGTCTCAAACCGGGAGAACCGCGGCTGCGGGGTCAGTTCCTACGAGTTACGTTGGTCCCGTGGGAGGTGTTGGTGCCACCCAGGGGGCCGTTCAGGGGCTGTTTCGAGTTCTCACCCTCTAACGCCATGTTTTTAAGCCTAAGTGTGGAAATAAGCAAATTTCCGTCGTAGTCTCAAACCAGGAGACCCGCGGCTGCGGGGTCAGTTCGTACGAGTTACGTTGGTCCCGTGGGAGGTGTTGGTGCCACCCACGGGGCCGTTCGGGGGCTGTTTCGAGTTCTCACCCTCTAACGCCATGTTTTTAAGCCTAAGTGTGGAAATAAGCAAATTACCGCCGTACTCTCAAACCGGGAGACCCGCGGCTGCGGGGTCGGTTACTTCGAGTTACGTTGGTCCCGTGGGAGGTGTTGGTGCCACCCACGGGGCCGTTCGGGGGCTGTTTCGAGTTCTCACCCTCTAACGCCATGTTTTTAAGCCTAAGTGTGGAAATAAGCAAATTACCGTCGTACTCTCAAACCGGGAGACCCGCGGCTGCGGGGTCAGTTCCTACGAGTTACGTTGGTCCCGTGGGAGGTGTTGGTGCCACCCACGGGGCCGTTCGGGGGCTGTTTCGAGTTCTCACCCTCTGACGCCATGTTTTTAAGCCTAAGTGTGGAAATAAGCAAATTTCCTTCGTACTCTCAAACCGAGAGACCCGCGACTGCGGGGTCAGTTCCTACGAGTTACGTTGGTCCCGTGGGAGGTGTTGGTGCCACCCACGGGGCCGTTCGGGGGCTGTTTCGAGTTCTCACCCTCTAACGCCATGTTTTTAAGCCTAAGTGTGGAAATAAGCAAATTACCGTCGTACTCTCAAACCGGGAGACCCGCGGCTGCGGGGTCAGTTCCTACGAGTTACGTTGGTCCCGTGGGAGGTGTTGGTACCACCCACGGGGCCGTTCGGGGGCTGTTTCGAGTTCTCACCCTCGAACGCCATGTTTTTAAGCCTAAGTGTGGAAATAAGTAAATTTCCGTCGTAGTCTCAAACCGGGAGACCCGCGGCTGCGGGGTCAGTTCCTACGAGTTACGAGTTACGTTGGTCCCGTCAGTTCCTAATTTAGGGAGATTTTATAGGGCTCCATTAGGTTTAGTGGTGATATTGATTCTTAACGCTCCCCCTTAACATCAACTCTCATTCTTTTCACCATATTGAGTTGACAAAGAAAATTTTCAAACTTTCCAGTACTTAAACCTTTTATGAACAAGTTTGCATCTTGATCATCTGTCTTGATTTGTCTCATCTCAATCTCTTCTTGCATAAGCTTCTCTCAAATAAAATGATAGTGCACTTCTATATGTTTAGTTCTTGCATGAAAGACTAGATTCTTTGTCAAACGAACTGCCAATGAGTTGTCATAGTATAACTTAACTGCGTATTCTACTAGTTTATGTAAATAATTCATCAACTATATCAGCCATGCACTCTTTTGAGCTACTGTGACAACCCTGCTTTTTATATCTAATTCGGTTAGCTACGCCCAATTAAAATAAAGTGGAGCGTCAAAATGTTGGCATTAGAAACAAAATTTAAATAAATGCAGTAAAGTAAAAATGTATACTCTCATATGTGTAACCAAATCATATAATAACAATTATAACAAGTGAAACCAACTCATAACTATTAACTGCAATAATCCATCAGTAATCTCAAACTGAAAATATAAAATGCCAATACTTGTGGCCCAACACAAAATCGAAAAGAATAATACAACAATTATCTCAAATACCAAGTATAAACAACATGATATTAATCTCTGATACCACCCTCGAGAAAAGAAAAACAAGTGACATAGATTAAAATAGAATAACTCCACAGCTACAGGAATCCTAAGATTGATATGATCTCATCAAGCTCCATAGTCTATTGTCCGTCGGGATGAGGACCTGTCATATATTATATATATAGGAGAGGAGCAAGAAGCAAGATAGACGAACGCCAAAGCAATAAAACAAGTTATAAGATTATAAGATGTACTTATAATGAAAGCACACTAGTCATTACTCGTCTCCATTAATTAAGTTGTTCAATTACCCAACCAATGTTCCTATGTCGTGACTACCCAACCCAAACTCGAGTAACGTGTAGTCTCATATCGTATCATGATTAATCATTATTAATCTCATTTCAGTATTTAACGTATCAAAATATTTCCTTCAAGTATAATATCAAATGCATCGATTCGGGATATTATTTTAAGACACAAGCATAATATCTCACACAACAAGTCATATCAGGTCACTATCGTTACCCGGGGGAACAAGTCGTAACACTAGGCCTACACACGAACATTCCCCAATATTACGTGGCAAGGGCAATCATACTAGGTCATAAATCACATGGCATTTCAAGATCTTTCTATCCGACCCGCATTACAACCATGTGTCCGGTTCCGGTGGTTTATCTCCGACACGGCACTTGAGCGGAACCTAACCGGATCAATCACAAAAAAAAAAATCGCATTCAACATGTGCCTACGTCGACCGGAGGACTAGTCTAGTGTATACTCGACAATATGCATGTAAAATAATTTCACGCTTATGTATATATACAATCGTGTCAAGCCTCTTACTCGAGTTATACAATAGTCATTATTTATAATATAACATAATTTACATCATTAATTTACTAATTCAACATCAAATAATTTCAAGGTTATATATCCCCAATAACCATAAGTATGTGATCAAGTTAGGATATTAGGCACAACACCACAATTATCTTACTAACAACATGAAAAACATTATTACTCTTATTTCAACAACATGCTGCCCAGAATTTAAAATGCGGATTTGAGGCTCTTGCAATCCGCTTTTGAAAAAATTTAAAACTACAAAGTTATTCGGAACGTGATTTTCCATAAAGATACGCGAGCACGTTTCCATAGCCTGCATAAAATAGACCCGAAACTAACATATAATATTCACCCCTGTTTTCGATAACATTCTGCCCAGAATTTTAAAATGTCGATTTGAAGCTTTTCCGATCCGTTTTTGGAAAAACTTCAAACTATAAAGTTGTTCGAAACGTGATTTTCTACCAGGATATATGAGCAAGCTACCGTAGCCTTCCTAAAACATACCCGAAACTAACATATACAGTTCGGACCTGTTCACGACAACTTTCTGCGCAGAATTTTAAAATGCCGATTTGAAACTTTTTCGATCCGTTTTCGGAAAAAATTAAAACTACAAAGTTGTTCAGAATATGATTTTCTACTGGGCAAAGCGGACGAAACATCCATTTTCAGAACCAAAACAGCTCAAACCAGTTTTTAATATGACGATTTACTTAATTTTATAGATTTCTAAAATTCAAGAGGTTGTTCTACATCTCAATCCCTATAATGATGTTATTGCATTTGAATCTACATGGATGATGATCCTAATACATTGCATATCATTTTTGACATCAATTTCATATTAATTTAGGGATTCAAATACATGTTCATGTGAAATTTCATTATAGATACATAATATACACATATAGGTTATTAACTTGCCCTGGATTGTATGGAGAAGTTGAATCTTCTTGAAATCCTCTTGAAATCCTCTTAGCTTTATTCTCTTCTTACTCTCTCTCTCTACCAAACCCTAGCCCCCTTTGTGAAATGATAAAATGAAGACTTCTTCTCTTCTTTTCTATTTATACCTAGGGTTAGTTTATTTATAAAATGTCATTTCCCCAAATTTAACCCTCTCGATTCTTTTACACGTTAATTCGCTTCTAATATTTAAGTCGCACATTCGTATCTCAATGAATTCATTTTAACTTTTCATTTCCAATCATTTTGAATATATATACTGATATAGTTTCATTTCCAAACATTTTGAATATATATACTGACATAGTTTCATTTCCAAACATTTCGAATATATACACTGGAATAGGTATTTTTTTTTCAATTTCAATTCAATCAAAAATGCGGGGTATTACATTCTCCCCCTCTACGAACGGGGTTTCATCCTCGAAATACAAATTAAAACAAATCAATTCAAGTCAAGTAAGGTAGTTTCGCACGTACCTTCCATGAAGAGATATAGGTGACTAATTCGAAAGTCATCCTCTCTCTCCCAAGTGGCCTCAGACTCATTATGATTACTCCACATAATACGAACAAGAAGAATAACTTTTGACCTCAACTGCTGCCCATGACGATCTCGGATCCTGACCGGCCTCTCCTCACTGCTCCCATTGGGCTGCAGCTCAACCCCATCTAAGTCTATGTGTAGGTGTGAGTCCTCGGGACATAAGAACTTACTCAACATGGATACATAAAAAAAATATCGTGTACTCGCTGGAGCTGGTAGGGTAGGTCTAAACGGTAGGCAATCCCACCCTACCCAACACTGTAAACGAGCCCATGTATCACGTTGAAAGCTTCCTTTTGGCACCAAAACGAACAACGTCTCTTATGGGTGAGACCCTCAACAACACTTGGTCCCCAACAACGAACTCTAACTTCCTCTGCCTTATGTTAACATAAATCTTTTGACGATATTGTGCGGTCTTCATCCATGCACGAATCAAGTCTACCTTCTCTGAGGTCTCCCTAACAATATATGGGCCTAACATCCGGTGCTCTTCGAACGCCAACCAAGATGTAGGGGATCGACAAGGCCTTTCGTAAAAAGCCTCGTATGGTTCCATGCCAATAGTTTGCTGATAACTATTATTGTATGCGAACTCCACCAGTGGAAAATGTGTATCCCAACCACATTTGAATTCCAACACACAAACTCGTAACATATCCTCCAAATTTGGTTTACCCGCTCCGTCTGACCATCAAACTGAGGGTGGAACGCAATACTTAAACTCAACTGAACTCCCATTGCCTCCTGAAGACCACCCCAAAAGTGCAAGATGAAGACACTGCCACGATCGGACATGATATTAAGTGGTACCCCATGTAATTTCACAATCTCGTTAATAAAAATCATGGCATACTGTGCTACCATATAATCTGTCGTCACTAGAAGGAAAGATCCACCTTTGTCAGTCTGTCGATGATGACCCAAATCGAATCATAATCGCGTTGTGATCTTGGTAACCCAATAATGAAATCCATGGAGATACTTTCCCATTTATAACTGTACAATCTAACTCTCACCATGAAGCCTAACATAACTGAACTACTAAGCTGATCCAAAAATAAATAACCCCAATTCCCGACTTGCTAAGTTTCATGCGTGGAGTGTCTCGCAAGAGAAATCCAAACAAGGAACCCCTACGATACACTACTGTCAGCTTGTCGAGATAAGGAATTTGTCAACTCGACCCCTAGTGGTACAAGAATCATCTAACTCCAAAAATTACACTTATCTCTGGACTCAACGGTTTATCACACAATAAATAATCCAACTTCGCCTATTCAATACAGATGTCACTATTCATTAATCATGCCTCGATACTCAACTCATAATCGACTAAAAGATAGTACTGAAAGCTCAAAAGCCAACTCTACCCTGAGTTGTCAATAACACTTGCCTTGCACTTATATTGATGGTGAGTTAACCGATATAGCAACCCTTATTATCCACTAATGTTATACATGTGCATAAGCAAACAACTTCTCTACACTTACAAATATTATTCCATCTTTCCAAGTCTGGACTTAGGTAAATAATATCAACAAGGTTCAAACTCTCTCGAACAAGACAACACCGACAAAGTTGCATTATGGGCGGTCAACGATCCCTCACCCAAACGTTTCTAACTAACCTAAGATGCAATATTCCCCCTTGCCTCACTTCTCATGGTTTGATCGCTCTAACCCAAGGCAATAAACCCTCGCTAGATTTGACTTACCGCTCTTTTTTTAAAAACACGTAAGGAATTCAACCTATCCAACATGATTTTCCTTGGACTGTGAGTATATTAGAATTTTCTCACCGAACAAGAAATGGACCTGGTTCTTCAAACCACGAATAAGGCTTGTACGTTTGCCAAGCAATGAGGTAAGACCAAAAATTCTCACTTATCATACCAAATCAGAATATCGGATTAGGTACACTCACCATCCAGATACTCATCGTCCAGCACACCAACGCTACCTGATATTTATGAAGAACGGTGTGCTATCCAACAGGTCAAAGGTCGTAAATATAAGGTAGCGGGTACATTCACGTACCGTGACCCCAATTAACACTCAGTAATCCATGCATAACTGTAGTAAAAATTAAATATCTTACGAACCCATTCGCGGGTGTTTGCCCAAGAGTACACACCCTCCTTACAAAACTTCTCAACAACGGTCGAAACACTTTCTTGTTGTCCCCCTACAGTGGAGGTTATGACAACCATTTCAATGAATGGGTCCAACATTTGAAACCCCAAAATGTCTCAATCCTTGCCATTAATGACGAAACTCACTTGGCAACACTATCATCAATCACGCAAAAACTAACTGAGCTATACGTGACTCTACCATTATCAAAAGACCATCAAGACCATTCTATGACTATTCACTAGTCTAACCATCACCAAAATCGAACATCTTACACTTGATTTCGGAATGCGTCTTTAATCACACACGATCTAAGTAAACATCATATCACTAACTACTCACTCGTGCACTAATTCATATTAATACATAACGAGGGCCACAACATAACCACATTCCCATATCTGATGGATTCAAAATCAAGCACCACCATTATCACAGTGCAACAAATTAGTACCCCTAATCACCGGGTGATAACATAACACGAACTCGTGGATATATCACCAACTCAAGCGATCACACTCGCATAAAATGAAACTCGTATTGAACACTCCCTCGTGATGTTCTCACTCGACAAATCATCCCTAGAGATTCGCTACTCATCGTAGGGTTCATAACTGGTAAGTCCAACTCAATTCCATCCCTCAGCACACACATATTCACGTTCCACTCTCGACAGCTTTTAACAAATATACCGGTGATATAAAGCAAGATAACCACATCTTATCGAACACCAATTCTAATCTAGGGATTTACGAAGAACACTGAACTCCATTCATTGCCCAATACGGAAAGAAAACTACCTAAAAAAATTCTGGACTTCTCCAATGTCAATCCTCGTATGACCTTGCGATACGGACTTCCTCATCCTTAGTGTATATGGCCAAGATATCGTAACATTACTGATACATTCTCACGAATTTGTTCGGGATAACTCGCCGAAACATTCCACTCTGAACAAGTGAGTACCCAACCCACTAATATATCTTGTGCATAACCGAACACACACACCTAATCGTCCTTAAGTTGATTCCATTACGGATTTTATACGATCAGAACACTAAAAGCCATTATGCCACACCAATGCGACATTTATTACTTGTGTGGACAACATGTAGGTTTACACGCCTACCAAACTTCCCTGATACCAACACAATATTTCAAGGATAATCACTTATCCATTTGAGATTCAAACTCATGAATCTCTCATTAAACATCATCAAACGGATGAATCTAGTTCGTGCTTTTCACAAGTATGATAACACTCTTGTGTACACCAAAATTGGACCCCTCGGGTCATCCTTTGATGGTGTGGGACATACACCGATTTGGAGTAGTCCTCTCTCAAATCACAACCCTTACTTTACATGTTCATGAGTAATAATATACTCTTATTATCATAAGACTTACTTCATTAACCATTCACTTATTAATACGTCATCGAATGCCTCAACAGTCTGTCCATTGCGGGTGGAGCGCGAAAATTTCTTCTCACGAAAATGTCACAACAACAAGTGGACCACATCATTTTGAGGTGTGCCGTATCTAAAGCTCTACCCTTCCACATTGGAAATAACTTCAGACAACTACACGCGCAAGTGGTACCAACAACTCAGTGGTACTACAGGGTGTGCTATAACTTATACCAACTTCTTTACAGCCATAAGAGCGACGATATTCAAAGTTGATAATGCACAGCAAATATACGGGTGTTTCCTCCCCCTAAAGCACCAAAAGTCAACTTAATCATTGAGTTCAACATCGGTTTTCTCGCCTACTGGTGGGCGATGAAACTACGATAGTTGCACGCGAATTGCGGTCTCTTAAAATTCTTGGACCCTTTGCCCATCCAGCATCCACGTCTCATCAAATCACCATCTTAAAAGATAGTAAGTGAACACGTATCCTAAAAAAAATTATTCAAGTGGAGCACTAGTCATAATTATAACAAGTACTCACACACAGACCACACGCGTACTATCCTGTGGTCGATCGAAGATTCACCTCATGCGTGGGACGTCTCACGAATGAAATCCAAACAAGGAACCCTCTTTATACACAAGGCTAGTGATAAGCACCCAAAACTGTACAATTTATATCCCAAATAGACGGACTTTAGTTGCTAATTCTCGACAATATGGGTCTTATGTGCTTAAATGTTTATCTTGTAGGCAAACGTCCGTTTGCGGTGTCAAAGGCTATATATCGAGGCAAATGCGCGTTTACTGGAGCTAATTCCCTCTCCCGTACCCTAACCCGAGCCCAAACTTACCCCAAGCCTGTGTGTGTTTTCTTTGTCCATTTTTTATATTTTTTTAAAATTTTTAGTTTGAGTCATTTCTATTTTAGGATTTATTTTAGATTTATTTAGTATTTTATAAGTTTCATTTTCTATTTTTCTATTTTATTTAGTATAATTTTATTTTATTTTTTTCTATTAGTTTTAGTTTTAGTTTTATTTTATTTTATTAGGATTAGAATTTTTAGGATTTCATGTATTTTAGTTTATTTTGATTTCACATTTTCTTTTTAGGATTTTAGTTTTAGTTTAATAGATTTCTAGTTTTATTTTTTATTTTCATTTCTTTATAATTTTATTTGAGTCTTCATTTTATTTTAGAATAGAATTTTATTTTTTAGATTTTTAGTTTATTTTATTAATTTTATTTTAGTTAGTGTTATTTTTAGGTATCCAAATTAAACATATATCCTACATTCCATTACACTTAAACTAAATTCACAACTCACCCTCACACTTACCACCCTACACCCTCAAACACCCAAACCCCCCTTCATCTTCTTCCCTACTCATCTTCAATCTTCTTCTTCCCCACACCTTTCTCTCTCATCTCTCCAATCCTCCATTAACCCACTTCTTCTACCTCACCCACCTTACACCACCATACCCATTATCCATTCTCCATCCTCTAACCACACAACCCGGTCACTCCCGGCGGAGACCCAGCCCAGCTGCCCGGCGGCCCCCTATCCAGCCCACTGCCATCCCTCCGGCACCGAAACTCCTAACCTCGCCTGAGCCCTCATCCCTGGCCCCTACCCAAACCCCAAAACCGGTCGGAACTGCTGCTCCTCCGCCGGCGTTCCCTCCATTCCGTCCCCTAACCTCACTCTCTCTCTACCTCTAAACTAACCCAAACGCCCCCGGCGCCTCTCACATTCCCTCTCCTCTCTCCGATGCCCAGCCAACCCTACCGCCTTACCCCTGCCTCCGGCGGCAGCCTCTAGTCTCACCACCCACGCGTCACCCCTCGACCCACCTGAGGCCACATGCCGGCGCCGCTGTCACAGCCTTCTCCGGCGGCGTCGACCTCGGCAGCGACCCGACATCCATCCTCAACCCGAGACCGGAACCACCTGCAAAATCCGACCCTCCTCCGGCGATGTACCCCACTCCGGCCACCATCAAGCCTTTCCAACTCAAACCCATTTCATCTAAATCGTGTGCTGTCAAAAATGCAAACCAAAACCCAAGCCAAACAAATAAACCAAATAAAATGCCCATGTGCATAAAACCCACTTTTTACCCAATATACCCTTAAACCCATTTAAACCCTATACCCACTATACCCCCAACAACCACTTTTTATCCAATACCCAAAATCACCTCCATGTGCACACAAATCAGATTTTTATTCTCACTCACATGACTTCACACCCCTTATGTGTACATCCTTATTTTACCAATTTAACCTCTTAGCTCCAATTGCATATAAAAGAAGACCTCAAGGCCATTTGAAGATCATCTAGGCTTTTAGATAGGAATTTTAGATAGAGAATTGTAGAGAAAATTATTCTTTGTAAATATTTTTATTTTATTCTTTTTATTTCTTTAGATATTTGTGAGAAATTAATTGTTGAGTGATTCAAATGAGTGTTTGTATCTAATTGAATATGGTGGAAAGCTCATTTTGAATGGATGTTGCTCAATTTCAATGGAGGATTAGAGTCCAATTTTGCAAATCAAGGAGACTTGTTTGAAGATTTGTCCTCTTACCCTTCTATTTTATTTGTTTATGCCTTTGATTATTAAATTGTCATATTTTATACCATGTTAGGCTAAAACCCCTTTCAAGGGGTGGGGTAAAACCCTTATTTGATGTTATTTTATTTTAATTAGTTTAATTACTTGAAAAATCTCTTTGAATGTTAATTTTGATCTCTCACCCTTAGATTTATGCCTCGAGAGAGGGTAAATGATTTTCGAGAAAAAATCGAAATTCTAGTGATAATACCCATTTTAGATTCGAACTAGAGATAGGGGTTTCTTAAGTAGGGTATTATCACTTGAATTTCAACTCTATATTTAATTTCTAAGATTGACATAAATTTTAATTAATCGATCCTAGCGGGTGATTAATTAAAATGAGTGTAGATTTATTTTTCTAGAGTTGTGAGGTGTTAAACTTAATATTCTAAAATGTTATTATTAAAATTACACTTGCAACGCGAGTTGATTTGTAGTTTTGATATTAATTTGGGAGAATTCAAATAATTAAATTAATTAATTAGAATAACTAAAATTTGTGGTGTAATCTCATTCCTTGATTGTTCTCACAATTATTTACCTCACTTTATCTCTTTTATTTTAGTGTTAGACTTTATTATTTATTTTAGTTACTTTCTAGTTAGTTATTATCATATCACATTTAGTTTAGCTTAGTTTAGACCTCACCTCACCCTATTGTTTTAATATTGAAAAAGCTCAAAAAAAAATTAGAAACGTGAAAAAGCACAAAAAGAAAATAAAAAGTGAATTATAATTGAATTTGTCTCTAGCTTACTCCCTAGAAAGTGGATTGATACCCTTACTTACCTCTATACTTGAGTTTATTATTACTTGTAGGTATTTGAGGATTTTTGACTAACTTGACTTTCATCAACAACGATACATACGCAAAAGTCACGTTATCAAAATGGCGTCGTTGCCATTCTTGGGATTGTGATGCTCGGAGCGGATTCCATTTTGTGATTCACTTGTATTGTAATTTTTTTTTTCATTTTTAGTACCATTTTTTTTTTATTTTAGAAGGCTTGTATTAGGACTTTATTATCTTGGTTTTTATTGCGGTGCTTAGGACACCATTTATTTTTCATTTAAAAATTTGTAATAATTAAAGACAAGAGTGATTGGGAAACCGAACAAAGTAGAGAGAGGGCGTCCAAAGGCGAGGATTTAGAAGCCTCTCTACCTTGGGTCGGTAGGACTCCCGGAGACGACTGAGATAGGCGTGATCTCCCCCCGGCCGACTCAAATTATTCGGCACCCCACGGCCTAAAAACTGTGGGAGGTATATTTCTTACACCCTCGCGCCTCTCCTGTAGCGAGTCAATTATTGTGTGTGCTTGTGTGCTCTTATTTGATTTTATTTTCGAATGGTGTGATGAATTAATTGACTAAGACCTACACCCGGTCACTCACGAGAAGGGATTTCATCACCGACTCACTCGCTTACCCATTGTGTGCTACCCTAGCCATCATTAAATTTAAAATCAATCAACTAGGTAGCCCACTAGGAGAATATTTTTGCAAAGGTGATCACTCATATAATTCCGTGATTTTTTATCGCCCGCGGACTTAAATAAAATTTGACTACCCTCTCATTAAATTTAAAGATAAAAATTGGCTATGTGCTAGTTAGGAATTTTTCTTGACTTGTGTGTGTGTCCAATTCCATTTTTCGATAGTCGATTTAGTTAGTTCATCCCAAATTCACAGAGTCCATATTTTTTCCCCACCTTTTCTTCCAAAAAAATCCAAAAATATTTTCTTTCTTTCCTTTTTAGAAAAATCCAAAAATATTTTTCTCTCTTTGTTTTTTCAAAAATCCAAAAATATTTTCTTTCTTTCCTTTTTAGAAAAATTCAAAAATATTTTCTTTCTTTCCTTTTTAGAAAAATCCAAAAATATTTTCTTTCCTTTGAAAAATTTAAAAACATCAAAAAAATATTTCTCTCCTCATGGCCGAAGAACGTCCTTTACGGGACTACTTTGGTCATTTTCCATTGACATGTGACACGTGTGAGAGTGATCCCGATCGATCTCTTTATGATATTCTTCATGATTTCACCTCTCTCACAAATACCGTTGGTACTCTTGACCCATATATGCACGCATCACCTATTCCATCACCCTCGGTGTCAAGTGTCACCGTGCCTCCTCCCTTGTTGTGCACCCACTGTTCTTATGCCGATCACATGTCCCATAAGTGTCCATACTTGCCATATCCATCCGAACCCACCATAGATCATGTGTATCCATATGACACTGTCCCGGAACCCACCTCAGCCTATTCTCCCTATATACCCAATCCCGAGTTGTGTGAGTCCCCGAGCTATTCGTGGAGGCCTGATCACCTTTCCATGCAATACAAATCTCAACCCGATGTTGTGGATACTCACACGTTCCAATAGTCATCATGACAACCTTGTGCACCCAGTCACGATCAGTTTCCTCACTACGCACCCAATGCGTGTCGACCATTTGTCCATCACGAAAGAGATCCTTTCTTGTCTGATGCACTTGGCCCCACCCCTCCCACTTCATTTGAGTATTCTCCGTATAGTCATGATCATAGCGAGTTGTGTCCACCTCAACCACCGCCACCACCCGTCACTCCACCGCCACCACCATCATCCACCTCCACTCTCGAAAGCCTCTTGCAAAAGTTCATACTCGAGCAAGAGCGAGCCACTCAAATTCAAACTCAAGCTCTCCAAAGGTTAAATGAATTGGAGTGTGCGAGAGTGTCGGATATTCCCATGGCCCCACCCATAGTTGCAACCGAGTGTGATGATGATGTGTCCTCTTATGACACGAAATTTGAGTGTGACCAACCTTACCACCTCGAGAATCTCGAAGTCGAGACCATTCCATGGTCCGGGTCCCAAGTCGACAATTGTGTTGACTTACCTTTCGATAGTGAGCCTGGTCCAATCCTTCCATGTCCAAATGAACCCCACCTTGCGGTTCCTATTCCCACTCACTCTCCCGTTATATCCAAAACAAAGCCCGAGTCTACACCTATCGAGCTTCATCCTTGTGTTCCCGAGGAACCAATTTATCTTAGGTTAGCTCCGGCTACGAGTGCTCACCAATTTTCAGAGATAGAATCCGTGATAGTGTAACACCCCGCCCGCCCAGGGAGAGCGAACGGAGTGCTAATGCGATAAAATAAATCCAAATCCACAAGTGACAAGGTATAGAGCATCTAAATAAACCCACAACAATATAAATCCACTAATCTCAATCTCTTCAATTACAACAAGTCTCTCGAATTAAAATTACAACTATCTAACTCGAATAAAAATACAAATCTCCAAACTCTATACATCAAAATAATAAAAATCTTCCAACTTGTATTAAAAATTCTCCCTAATATAATCCACGCTAGAAATCATCACAATTGGTCCATAGCGTCCCAATCCACGCTAACCTGCCAACTAAAAGAAATTATGGGGAAGTACACAATACAACAGGAAAGATGCTCAACAAATATATGTTTGCGATGACTAAAACGTAACAACACGAGTACGAATATTCAAATCAAAATGAAAATCTCAAAGCATTTATCAATGTAATTTCTCAACAACACTTTAACCGGGTCACCAGGCCTCACCACATCCGTATATGCTTTATCACACCATAGCCCGGGAAACAGGAATTTTGGCGGGTGCCCAACATCCGTGCCATATTAAAATCTCATGACAACGTTCTCATCAACAATATAATGATACCACATGAATCAAAATAATTTCAACAATTATTTTCCAGATTTTAATGAATTTATCAATTCAAATATGAGTTCAATTAACAAGAATTCAAAGAGAATGACACTCGCGAGATTTAAGGAGCATATAGTGTAAAACCCCATACCTCAAATCATGATGAGAAACCAATGATCACATCCTCAAGATCAACACAAAAGATCTACAAAAGCTCCTCCAAGAACCTCCAACAAAAATAGCCCCAATAACACCTCTAATCTAAGGTTGGAACTCACAAATCTCAAGGGACAATGTGTATATAAAAAGAAGAGGAATATAAAATATATTTGCTGCCAAAATTTGTGCCAAAAGTAGGTTAAAAAGGTTGTCCATGACTTCCTTTTATAATGCAAAGAAATGAAGAGTTGGAATCCAAAAGACTCCTTTAAATAAGGCAAAGAAATGAAGAGTTGGAAGCCAAAACAACTCCAAGAGTTAAAAACATTTTAAAATCCGTTTTAACTCCGATTTCGAAATCGTTTGAAATTCTCGCCTTTAAAAAATAATAACCAACATATTTGAGAAATAAAAATAATTTTATCAAAAAATTTATTTTTCTCCATTTTCCTAAATTAATTAAAATATCCCAAAAATTACGCGGGTTATTACACTTCCCCACTAACAATGGAATTTCGCCCTCGAAATTCGCCGAATGCCTAACTCTCAAAATCAGGCCACTACACTAACTCCAAAAATAATTTCATCTCCAAAAATAATTTTCTCACATCTAATCTCGAAACTTATCACGAATATCTCCTAAAATTTTCTATCTCCAAAAATTGCTAACCACGCAATGAACCCAAAACTCAAGCCCGAGGGTTGCCGTATACCTAAGCTCTGATACCATTTGTAACACCCCGCCTGCCCAGGGAGAGCGAACGGAGTGCTAATGCGATAAAATAAATCCAAATCCACAAGTGACAAGGTATAGAGCATCTAAATAAACCCACAACAATATAAATCCACTAATCTCAATCTCTTCAATTACAACAAGTCTCTCGAATTAAAATTACAACTATCTAACTCGAATAAAAATACAAATCTCCAAAACTCTATACATCAAAATAATACAAATCTTCCAACTTGTATTAAAAATTCTCCCCAATATAATCCACGCTAAAAATCATCCCAATTGGTCCATAGCGTCCCAATCCATGCTAACCTGCCAACTAAAAGAAAATATGGGGAAGTACACAATACGACATGAAAGATGCTCAACAAATATATGTTTGCGATGAATAAAACGTAACAACACGAGTACGAATATTCAAATCAAAATGCAAATCTCAAAGCATTTATCAATGTAATTTCTCAACAACACTTTAATCGGGTCACCAGGCCTCACCACATCCGTATATGCTTTATCAAGCCATAGCCCGGGAAACAGGAATTTTGGCGGGTGCCCAACATCCGTGCCATATTAAAATCTCATGACAACGTGCTCATCAACAATATAATGATACCACATGAATCAAAATAATTTCAACAATTATTTTCCGGATTTCAATGAATTTATCAATTCAAATATGAGTTCAATTAACAAGAATCCAAAGAGAATGACACTCGCGAGATTTAAGGAGCATATTGTGTAAAACCCCATACCTCAAACCATGATGAAAAAACAATGATCACATCCTCAAGATCAACACAAAAGATCTACAAAAGCTCCTCCAATAAAAATAGCCTCAAGAACACCTCTAATCTAAGGTTGGAACTCACAAATCTCAAGGGCCAATGTGTATATAAAAAGAAGAGGAATATAAAATATATTTGCTGCCAAAATTTGTGCCAAAAGTAGGTTAAAAAGATTGTCCATGACTTCCTTTTATAATGCAAAGAAATGAAGAGTTAGAATCCAAAAGACTCCTTTAAATAAGGCAAAGAAATGAAGAGTTGGAAGCCAAAACAACTCCAAGAGTTAAAAACATTTAAAAATCATTTTAAAATCCGTTTTAACTCCGATTTCGAAATCGTTGAAATTCTCGCCTTTAAAAAATAATAACCAACATATTTGAGCAAAAAAAAATAATTTTATCAAAAAATTTATTTTTCTCCATTTTCCTAAATTAATAAAAAATCCCAAAAATTACGCGGGTTATTACAGATAGTTCCTATCTATCCGGATATGGATGATATCCCACCATGCATGGCTCCTTTTGAGCCTGATATTTCTAGTGATTCCTCTATCTCTGAGATTGGTGCCTCGTCTTACCCACCCACCACATTCCCCGATGCTACTCTTGTGGAGAAGTTGACAACTCCATCTTTAGAAACCACACTCCCTTGTGAGTATTCCTTTACTCCTCCCTATGAGTGTGTTGGATCTTCTTCCTCCACCATTTATCCTACCCGATACACCATTTGT
Source organism: Sambucus nigra (assembly GCA_949130495.1). Taxonomy (NCBI): domain Eukaryota; kingdom Viridiplantae; phylum Streptophyta; class Magnoliopsida; order Dipsacales; family Adoxaceae; genus Sambucus; species Sambucus nigra. The sequence goes on from OX422214.1 coordinate 54,903,757, forward strand.
CCCACCCAACCCACCCACCCATTATCCTTTCCACCCCACCACCTGGTTTGGATCTTGATTTTGCACATTTCAAGTTTCCATCTACATATTTAGATCCTAACCTGAAACCATCCTCCATCCACGAGAGTATTTGTGGTGATACTCTCCACTTCTGTGACACCGAGCTTGTTATTCCATGCACACCACTCTCTTGTGGTATTGATTTTTCTCAACAGCTCCCTGGTGTGTCACGGCACGACCATTACCATCGCCCATTTATAGAATGGTTATGTGCTTCTATGAGCTCCACCCCATTCCACTTACCAAACCATTTTGCCTTCCCATACAACTTGAGCACCATGCTTATAGGGCCCTAGTTGCCCTCACCTTTAAGCTCAACAAGGCTCGTGATCGATGCCTATTCACCCTCACCCTTACCCTAATCCCCACCCGCCCATGGTCCACCGATGCTTTGCATCGCATGATGCACTTTGCCATACAAGTGCATTGACCCGTTTTAGCCTCAATCCAATAAGACTGACGCTTCAGTCTTGTTTGGGGGTGATTCTCATCACCCGATTTTTCTGCCACCCCGAGCTTTCATAGATCTTATCATTAGGGTGAGAATGGTTCGGTCTGGCTAAAGACATTAAACTTAGCACTACCAGGAGGCAACCCGCGTTTCTTGTACTAGTCTCATCCTGTTTGGGGGTGGAGTTTCACATCACCCAATGCTTTGCCATGCTTATAGACTTGTACACATTTTTTTTCTACTATCACTTACTCAGGTTTATTCTTGGCTTCACATGTCTACTTTATTTGCGGTTCATTCTGGTAATCTCTTTCCTACCTTATGCTCTCAATTTTAAAAATCATTTTACTTAACATCGAGGATGATGTTCCTTTTTGTTTAGGGGTGGAGAATTTTATCAAAATCGTACCTCTTTTGAAAAATTTTGAATTTTAAACCTGATTTTTAAATTTTCGTGCAGTTTCTTTCATCTCAATCATTGATGTGAATTTTCAATCATCCATCTTTTAAAAGTCTAGGAATCAAGCTAGATAATATTTTTTCTAAATAGCTTATGTAATACATAACAAGGCACATTGCACCATGAATTTCTAGACTCAACAAAATTTGCGCACTTATCACGTCATTACGTTTAGAGTTGAGGAGTACTACAATTCTAAAGAGAACCTTAAGGATCACTAGTAGAGACTTTAGCTTGTGAGATTTGTGCCTTTTACCCTTTCAGAGTGTCTTACGCAATCTCCGAGTCACAAGTGGATTCAACTTCGTTTGGGTCCGCACTTTAATTGTTGTATGATCTCATTATTCTTCATTTTTGGCTTGATAACTGAGAATGACATCACTTTCGAGTTGTAAGAAACGCGTGTCTTGAAATTTGTCCCGAATACTAGATTTTCATCCATACACCTACCACTTTTCCCATATCACATTCCCACATACTTCTCCCCATCCATACACATTCCCCACCACATTAACACATCATCTTTCATTTTCAAATAAAAGAGTGTTGTTCCAAAATGTAAATGTCTTCATTGTTGGTTTGAAAAATGAGAGGAAAAAAAAAAGAAAAAAAATAGAGAAAATAGAAAATATAGAAAAAGAAAACAAATATAGCAAATTATAGAAAAAAAAGAAAAAAAAAGAGAAAAAAAGAAAAGAAAAAGAAAGAGAGTTGTAGTTAATTTTTGTTGAAATAAAGACATTTGTGCCTACAGTATAGAACACTCTTCTCGTCCATCCATCATATCATCATCCCATCCTATCTCACTATCACCATCCATATTATACCACATCTTATACCATCCTTCCCATTTCATTTTCCCCTCACCCAGAAACATCCATACATATTCCCATAGGTGTTCGGGCAAATGAAAGTCAACGTGGTGAATAACTCGACGTTTTCACTATAGTGATTAGCATTTCTTTCATGAGATCAATTTTCTTTCTAATTGTTCGTTCTTTCTTATGTGTTTGTGATACGTTTGAACTTGCTTATATTTACTCACCTCCTCACACACAAGAGCGATACACTTACCCAAATCTTGAGAGTTCGTTTGAGAGAGTTATATCTAGTGAGATTTTGAAGTTGAAGCGTTGATTCCGACAAGGCAATCTAGGAATTACTCTTATGATGCTCGACCCGTTTTGACTGATTCACACTACACACGTTGAGTTCTAGGAAGGATGTGCCTTGAGTATTTACTTAGCTAAAATTTTTACACATTCTAGCTTATATTTTTGAAATTATTTTTCTTGTGATGGATTGTGCGATTATTCTACGTCTAATAAGAGATTGACTGCCCTTCAATAAATTTTTGCAAATAAGAATTTTGTGGGTATATTCCCTGCAAACCCTCACGAGACAAAACTCGTCCTGTAGGGTAACCTATAGGTTTAAAGGCTTGTTGCACATGTTAAGTGCAATCGCAACTGCCCACGAAAATGGCACACTTTTGATTTCTTATCTCTTTCTTTCTCTCTATCTTATTGCTCGAGGACTAGCAACGCTCTGTTTGGGGGTGGTGTGATAAGCACCCAAAACTGTACAATTTATACCCCAAATAGACGGACTTTAGTTGCTAATTCTTGACAATATGAGTCTTATGTGTTTAAATATTTATCTTCTATGTCAAACGTCCGTTTGCGGTGTCAAAGGCTATATATCGAGGCAAATGCGCATTTATTGGAGCTAATTCCCTCTCCCGTACCCTAACCCGAGCCTAAACCTAGCCCAAACTTACCCCAAGCCTGTGTGTGTTGTGTTTGTCCATTTTTTATATTTTTTTTAGATTTTTAGTTTGAGTCATTTCTATTTTAGGATTTATTTTAGATTTATTTAGTATTTTATAGGTTTCATTTTCTATTTTTCTATTTTATATTTTATTTAGTATAATTTTATTTTATTTTTTTCTATTAGTTTTAGTTTTAGTTTTATTTTATTTTATTAGGATTAGAATTTTTAGGATTTCATGTATTTTAGTTTATTTTGATTGCACATTTTCTTTTTAGGATTTTAGTTTTAGTTTAATAGATTTCTAGTTTTATTTTTTATTTTCATTTCTTTTTAGTTTTATTTGAGCCTTCATTTTATTTTAGAATAGAATTTTATTTTTTAGGTTTTTATTTTATTTTATTAATTTTATTTTAGTTAGTGTTATTTTTAGGTGTCCAAATTAAACACACACACACATAACCTACATTCCATTACACTTAAACTAAATCCACAACTCACCCTCACACCTACCACCCTACACCCTTAAACACCCAAACCCCCCTTCATCTTCTTCCCTACTCATCTTCAACCTTCTTCTTCCCCACACCTTTCTCTCTCATCTCTCCAATCCTCCATTAACCCACTTCTTCTACCTCACCCACCTTACACCACCATACCCATTACCCATTCTCCATCCTCTAACCACACAACCCGATCACTCCCAGCGGCGACCTAGCCCAGCTTCCCGGCGGCCCCCTATCCAGCCCACTGCCATCCCTCCGGCGCCGAAACTCCTAACCTCGTCGGATCCCTCATCCCTGGCCCCTACCCAAACCCCAAAACCGGTCAGAACTGCCCCGGTTGTAACTGTTGCTCCTCCGCCGGCGTTCCCTCCATTCCGGCCCCTAACCTCACTCTCTCTCTACCTCTAAACTAACCCAAATGCCCCCGGCGCCTCTCACCTTCCCTCTCCTCTCTCCGACACCCAGCCAACCATGCCGCCTTTCCCCTGCCTCCGGCGGCAGCCTCTAGTCTCACCACCCACGCATCACCCCTCGACCCACCTGAGGCCACATGCCGGCGCCGCTGTCACAGCCTTCTCCGGCTGCGTCGACCTCGGCAGCGACCCGACATCCATCCTCAACCCGAGACCGGAACCACCTGTAAAATCTGACCCTACTCCGGCGATATCCCCCACTCCGGCCACCATCAAGCCTTTCCAACTCAAACCCATTTCATCTAAATCGTGTCCTGTCAAAAATGCAAACCAAAACCCAAGCCAAACAAATAAACCAAATAAAATGCCCATGTGCATAAAACCCACTTATTCCCACTTTTTACCCAATATACCCTTAAACCCATTTAAACCCTATACCCACTATACCCCCAACAACCACTTTTTATCCAATACCCAAAACCACCCCCATGTGCACACAAATCAGATTTTTATTCTCACCCACATGACCTCACACCCCTCATGTGCACATCCTTATTTTACCAATTTAACCCCTTAGCTCCAATTGCATATAAAAGAAGACCTCAAGTCCATTTGAAGATCATCTAGGCTTTTAGATAGGAATTTTAGATAGAGAATTGTAGAGAAAATTATCCTTTGTAAATATTTTTATTTTATTCTTTTTACTTATTTAGATATTTGTGAGAAATTAATTGTTGAGTGATTCAAATGAGTGTTTGTATCTAATTGAATATGGTGGAAAGCTCATTTTGAATGGATGTTTCTCAATTTCAATGGAGGATTAGAGTCCAATTTTGCAAATCAAGGAGACTTGTTTGAAGATTTGTCCTCTTACCCTTCTATTTTATTTGTTTATGCCTTTGATTATTAAATTATCATATTTTATACCATGTTAGGCTAAAACCCCTTTCAAGGGGTGGGGTAAAATCCTTATTTGATGTCATTTTATTTTAATTAGTTTAATTACTTGAAAAATCCCTTTGAATGTTAATTTTGATCCCTCGCCCTTAGATTTATGCCTCGAGAGAGGGTAAATGATTTTCGAGAAAAAATCAAAATTCTAGTGATAATACCCATTTTAGATTCGAACTAGAGATAGGGGTTTCTTAAGTGGGGTATTATCACTTGAATTTCAACTCTATATTTAATTTCTAAGATTGACATAAATTTTAAATAATCGATCCTAGCGGGTGATTAATTAAAAGGAGTGTAGATTTATTTTTCTAGAGTTGTGAGGTGTTAAACTTAATATTCTAAAATATTATTATTAAAATTACACTTGCAACGAGAGTTGATTTGTAGTTTTGATATTAATTTGGGAGAATTCAAATAATTAAATTAATTAATTAGAATAACTAAAATTTGTGGTGTAATCCCATTCCTTGATTCTTCTCATAATTATTTACCTCACTTTATCTCTTTTATTTTAGTGTTAGACTTTATTATTCATTTTAGTAACTTTCTAGTTAGTTATTATCATATCACATTTAGTTTAGCTTAGTTTAGACCTCACCTCACCCTATTGTTTTAATATTGAAAAAGCTAAAAAAAAATTAGAAAAGTGAAAAAGCAAAAAAAGAAAATAAAAATTGAATTACAATTGAATCTGTCTCTAGCTTACTCCCTAGAAAGTGGATTGATACCCTTACTTACCTCTACACTTGAGTTTATTATTATTTGTAGGTATTTGAGAATTTTTTACTAACATGGCTTTCATCAACAACGATACATACGCAAAAGTCACATTATCAAAATGACGCCAAATCGTCCGTCAAAATCATAGCGTGATGATCTTCCAAGTCATCGAATACAAGTCTTAGTCATAAGGCTCTACGTATGAAGGAAACGATGCGCGAAAAACGTAACGGACGCCCTCAGATCACTAAAGGCTCTATAACCGTGCTCTGATACCAACTGTGACAACCCTACTTTTTATATCTAATTCGGTTAGCTACGCCCAATTAAAATAAAGCGGAGCATCAATATGTTGGCATTAGAAATAAAATTTAATTAAATGCAGTAAAGTAAACAAGTACACTCTCATATGTGTAACCAAATCATATAATAACAACTATAACAAGTGATACCAACTCATAACTATTAACTGCAATAATCCATCAGTAATCTCAAACTGAAAATATAAAATCCCAATACATGCGGTCCAACACAAAACGGGAAAGAAAAATACAACAATTATCACAAATACCAAGTATAAACAAGGTGATATTAATCTCTGATACCACCCTCAAGAAAAGGAAAACAAGCGACATAAATTAAAATACAATAACTCCACAACTACAGGAATCCTAAGATTGATATGATCTAATCAAGCTCCATTGTCTTTGTCCATCGGGATGAGGACCTGTCATATATTATATATATAGAAGAGGAGCAAGAAGCAAGATAGACGAACGTCAAAGCAAGAAAACAATCTATAAGATTATAAGATGTATTTATAATGAAAGCACACTAGTCATTACTCGTCTCCAATAATTAAGTTGTTCAATTACCCAACCAATGTTCCTATGTCGTGACTACCCAACCCAAACTCGAGTAATGTGTAGTCTCATATCGTATCATGATTAATCATTATTAATCTCATTTCAGTATTTAACGTATCAAAATATTTCCTTCAAGTATAATATCAAATGCATCGATTCAGGATATTATTTTAAGACACAAGCATACTATCTCACACAACAAGTCATATCAGGTCACTATCGTTACCCGGGGGAACAAGTCGTAAAACTAGGCCTACACACAAATATTCCCCAATATTACGTGGCAAGGGCAATCATACTAGGTCATAAATCATATGGCATTTCAAGATCTTTCTATCCGACCCGCATTACAACCATGTGTTCGGTTCCGGTGGTTTATCTCCGACAAGGCACTTGAGCGGAACCTAACCGGATCAATCACAAAAAAATAATCGCATTCAACATGTGCCCACGTCGACCGGAGGACTAGTCTAGTGTATACTCGACAATATACATGTAAAATAATTTCACGCTTATGTATATATACAATCGTGTCAAGCCTCTTACTCGAGTTATACAATAGTCATTATTTATAATATAACATAATTTACATCATTAATTTACTAATTCAACATCAAATCATTTCAACGTTATATATCCCAAATAACCATAAGTATGTGATCAAGTTAGGATATTAGGCACAACACCACAATTATCTTACTAACAACATGAAAAACATTATCACTCTTATTTCAACAACATGCTGTCCAGAATTTAAAATGCAGATTTGAGGCTCTTGCAATCCGTTTTTGAAAAAACTTAAAACTACAAAGTTATTCGGAACGTGATTTTCCATGAAGACACGCGAGCACGTTTCCATACCCTGCATAAAACAGACCCGAAACTAACATATAATATTCACCCTTGTTTTCGATAACATTCTGCCCAGAATTTTAAAACGCCGATTTGAGACTTTTTCGATCCGTTTTTGGAAAAACTTAAAACTACAAAGTTGTTCGGAACATGATTTTCTACAAGGATACGTGGGCACTTTACCGTAGCCTGCTTAAACAGACCCGGAACTAACATATACAGTTCGGACCTGTTCACGACAACTTTCTGCGCAGAATTTTAAAACGCTGATTTGAGACTTTTCCGACCCGTTTTCGGAAAAACTTAAAAGTAAAAAGTTGTTCAGAATATGATTTTCTACTGGGCATTGCTGACGAAACATCCATTTTTGGAACCAAAACAGTTCAAACCAGTTTTTAATATGATGATTTACTTAATTTCATAGATTTCTAAAATTCAAGAGGTTGTTCTACATCTCAATCCCTATAATGATGTTATTGCATTTGAATCTACATGGATGATGATCCTAATACATTGCATATCATTTTTAACATCAATTTCATATTAATTTAGGGATTCAAATACATGTTCATGTGAAATTTCATTATAGATACATAATATACACATATAGGTTATTAACTTGCCTTGGATTGTATGGCGAAGTTTAATCTTCTTGAAATCCTCTTGAAATCTTCTTAGCTTTCTTCTTTTCTTATTCTCTCTCTCTACCAAACCCTTGCCCCATTTGTGAAATGATAAAATGAAATCTTCTTTTCTATTTATACCTAGTGTTAGTTTATTTATAAAAATGTCATTGCCCCAAATTTAACCCTCTCGATTCTTTTACGCGTTAATTCACTTCTAATATTTAAGTCGCACATTCGTATCTCAATGAATTCATTTTAACTTTTCATTTCCGATCATTTTGAATATATATACTATCATAGTTTCATTTCCAAACATTTTGAATATATCTACTGACATAGTTTCATTTCCAAACATTTCGAATATATACACTGGAATAGGTATTTTTTTTTTCAATTTCAATTGAATAAAAAATGTGGGGTATTACAGCTACCATTGTCGTTGCTCGGTACTCTGCTTCCATAGTTGACAAAGATACAACCGGATGTCTCTTGCTGCACCAAGAAATTGTTCTTGAACCAAGCTTAAACACATACCAAATAATTGATCTCGCGGTGTCATGATCTCGTTCTTAGTAAGCGTCACAATAACCAAATAGCTTACAGTCGTCACCTTTCTTGTACAAAAGACCATAGTAAATTGTACTCTTCACATATCTCAGTATTCACCTAACTACTTTCAAATGAGGCTTCTTCGGATTTTTCATGTACCGACTCATCACATTAATCCCAGAAGAAATGTCAGGCTGAGTTAAGGTATAATAGATCAGATTACCTGTTGATGTGAAAATTAGGCAGCTGACGTGGACCAATTATATAAAGACACGTGGCATCTTGCGTGTCTAATACTTATGCTTGCCAAGCAACATAGCGTGTCGAGCTACATAGTGTACCGACCTTCTCGGCGTGCAGAGCACCTGGCTGGGAAGATCAAGCGACGATTGCACAATCAATGAATAGTAAATTTAATGAACATTATTATTGTATAGATGTATGTGAGTATTAAACAGCGGCATATCATCTATTCATACTGATGGCCCCAAGGCTATAAATACATTGTAACACCCTCCATAAGGGGGCAATAATTTTTTTATCTCTTGTAATCATCATCGAGATTAAGGCAAACATCGGAATACAAGAACAGTGGATGTAGGCCATTTATCATTGGCCTGAACCACTTTAAAAATCTATTGTCTTATTTTCTTTATTCCTTTTTATATGTGATTAATTAATTAGATCGAATCTAGTTTTTTACATCAATAGATTGGCGCCGTCTGTGGGAAACGACTATAAGTAGCATTTTTTCCCCAAAAACTTATTACAAATGGCTAAGATCCCAGAATACAGCACCCGGAACAATACCGGGGGTCCACCAAATCCCTCTGCTCCCCCAACTATCGATCAACTTACAGGAATAGTAGCCAACTTAGCCCAAGGGAAAACGGCTATGTAAGAAACTATGCGACAACTCATTCAGACTATTTGTAATGGGTCACCTGACCAGTCCGATCAACGAAGCGTTTAGAGAAATACCCATCTACCATCCTCAAGAACTAGACATACACTATTCCCGAATGTTTCTCAACCCAGGCGCAGTGACTCTCATCATACTGAGAGGTCCAATGATCCTTCATATCAATCTGGGCGGACGTCATCCATAAGAACAACAAATTCTAGATAAAATGTTACTTTAACCCCTGAGCGAACGAGTGCTTTGGAAAGGTTGAGTAGAGTCCCTCCCATGGACCGTTTGGGCCCTAGGAGGAATCAAAATCCCCCTAGGATTGTGTTGAGAAATTCTCAACGACCAACTGATCTAAGGGAAGGTTCTACCCAATCACACCCAGCAACCCGTAACGAAAGATCCCAAGAGGAGAATTCGGCGCGCTCTGTTGCTCGGGAAAATAGGGTTAAGGCTGGAAATGACCCGTGGAAGGGCTCCATTCAAAGATTGGAGGACCGATTAAGGGAAATGGCTAAGGCCAAGAATCCTCTCCAAAGAACTTTTGTCCAAGGATCACCTTTTGTGCAAACAATAGTGGATTTTCCCACACCATCAAAGTTTAAAGCTCTGATAGTGACGCCCAAGTATGATGGAAAAATTGATCCCGTTCTCCATATAGAGCAGTACCAAGCTGCTGCTGATATCTACCCAGTTCCCAATGAGATGAGGTGCAGTGAATTCTCATGAACCATTATTAGGTCAGCCCAAATATGGTACAACAGCCTTCCTCGGGGGAAGATTGATACTTTCCATCAGCTGGCAGAGCTATTCATAGGGAACTTCTACTTTAGAGCAAAACCAGTTAAGAGAGTAGCACACCTACTGAGTGTGAGGCAGAAAGAAGGAGAAAGTACTAGAGATTACATCACTCATTTTAATAACGAGAAACTGGAAGTGATTGACTACGAGGAGAAAACAGCAATAACAGCTCTGATGAGTGGTTTATTACCTGACAAGTTATATTATACATTGGCCAAAGATCCTCCTAAATCCATGGAAGAACTGATGGCAATAGAAGCTAAGATCATGAATACCAAAGAGGCCATGGCTACGAAAAAGAACCCTGAAACTAAAACAGAGACCAAGGCTGAAGTTACAGCGGAGAAGAAGGATCAAAAGTGCAACGACAACGGCAAGCGACCAAAAGGCAAGGAGGCATTCGAGCAGTTGAAGAAGTATGTGAATTACACGCCTTTGAAGGTGGATATAAACCATATTCTGGAAGAGAACAAGAATAGTGAGGAGCTAACTTGGCCGAAGAAAATGAGGACAGACCCCGATAAGAGGGATAAGTCCAAATATTATGAGTTCCATAGAGATCATGGCCACATAACCAAATGCTGCATATCTCTCCAGAATGAGATTGAAGCACTCATTAGGCGAGGAAAACTGAGCAAGTTCGTTGATCTCCAGAATGGTGGGAAGACTGGCGAAAGAGGAAGATAAAGATCCAAATCCCCTTGCCAACCAAGAGATGATAAAAAGAGGGACCACGAAGATAATCCGGAGGATGACCCCGACCTCCCTAAAAAACCAAGGCAACCCGAGCATGAGGTATTCTCAATTCACTTTGGATCATTTGAATGCAATGTGATTACAGGTGGAGATGCAGGAGGAGGATATCATACCGCTAAATGAAAAGCTTACCTCATTGAGGCTCAAGCTTGTTCTTACATACAGCGCATAAACTTGGCCGAAGATGATCGCCCGAGGAAGGTGAACAAGGACAAACTGGTTATTGGTTTTTCCAAAAATGATCTTGTTGGTCAACTGTATCTCACGACGACCCTTTGGTAGTCAAGATGAGAGTGAAGAATGTGGTGATTTCACGTGTATTGGTTGACAATGGTAGCTCCGCAGACATCATGTTCTACCCCTATTTTGATAGTTTAAATTTGAAGTTAGCCCAGTTAGATCCATATCACAGGCCCCACCTTGATTTTACAGGTGAGAAGGTTTTTCCACTTAGGATGATCAAGTTGAACATACTCGTAGGCACCTGGTCTGCTTACAGAACAGAGAAAGTACATTTTTTCATAATGGACAAGAATGTCCAATCCACCTACAACATAATTATGGGGAGAGTAGGTTTGAAAAAGTTTGAGGTCGTACCATCGACGGTACACCAGTGCTTGAAGTTCCCAACCAATTTCGGGGTTGGAATTGTGAAAGGCGACCAGAAAGTAGCCCGAGAATGCTACTATTCATCTGCCGAACAGGAAGAACTAGAGGAGGCTAGGAAGAAAACCACCACCTACCAGGTGGACGAATCTGAAGATGCATACATCGAGACTTTGGACCCTAGGGATGAGTCCCATCTTGTGAAGGTCCAGGTCGTCGAAGCTACAGAGAACATTATTTTAGATGATGTGCGACCAGAACGGACAACGCAAATCAGTGCTTCCCTGTATCCGTCCATAAAGTAGGAGCTAGTGGAATTTTTACTGCATAGAAAACAATCTTTCACATGGAGTCATAAAGACATGCCAGGGATAGACCCGACCTTCCTGTGCTACGAGCTCAATGTTAATAAGGAGGTCAAGCCAGTAAAGCAGCGAAGAAGGGTATTTAGCCCAGAGAAGAATTAGGCAATCCAGGAAGAAGTTGAGAAGCTACAAAAGGCCTCTTTCATTGAAGATGTCAAGTACCCTGATTGGATAGCCAATGTTGTGATGGTGAAAAAGAAGAATAATAAGTGGAGGATGTGCGTAGATTTTATAAATCTCAACAAAGCATGCCCAAGAGATCATTTTCCCTTACCCCGAATTGATCAGTTGGTGGACGCTACCTCGGGGCATGAATTATTGAGCTTCATGGACGTCTATTCTGGTTACAACCTGATTAAGATGAAATCGGAGGACAGGGAGAGCACCTCTTTTATTACCCCAAGGGGAACATACCGTTATAACGTTATGCCTTTCGAACTTAAAAATGCAGGTGCTACATACCAGAGGTTGATGAATAAAGTTTTCGAAGAGCAAATTGGCAAAAACATGGAGGTGTACATCAACGATATGCTAACTAAGGGCAAGAAAGCCTTCGACAACCTAGCTGACCTCAGCTAAACCTTTAATCAGTTGGACAAATATCAGATGAAGCTGAACCCGATAAAATGCATATTCGATGTGCGAAAAGGCATGCTCCTCAGGTATATTGTGAACTAGCGAGGCATTTAGGCGAATCCGGAGAAGATTAAAGCTTTATTGGAATTATGATCTCCAGCTACGAAAAAGGAAGTGCAAAGCCTCATAGGCCGTGTTGCAGCTCTTACTAGGTTTGTATCGAGAGCAATGGACAGATGTCTTCCATTCTTCAAGACCCTTCGAATAAATTTTGAGTGGAATGATGAGTGCGAGCAAGCATTTAAACAATTGAAGAAGTATTTGGGGACACCACCATTGTTGTCCAGGCCGGTGATGGGAGAAAGGTTGTACTTGTACCTGGCTGTCTCGAAAAGCTCCATCAGTTCAGCATTGATAAGAATAGAGGATGGAGTGCAAAAACTGGTGTACTACACCAGTAACGCATTCCGAGGAGCACAAATTAGATATCCAAAGCTAGAAAAGCTAGAATTATCTCTAATAAAGGCGAGTAGGAGGATGAAACCTTATTTCCAGGCACATACCATAGTGGTGTACACTGATATGCCCCTCAGATAGGCCTTGCACAAGCCAAAAAAATCTGAAAGATTGATGTACTGGGCAGTCTAACTGGGCGAGTATAATATTGCTTATGAGACAAGGTCCTCACTCAAGGGGCAAGCGGTGGACGATTTCATTACAGAATTCACTTACTCAGATACCCCCAACCAGCAAGAGCCTAATGCAAAACAACCCGAGGATGTTACAGGATCATCCAAGACAATACCCGATCAACTAGCGTTAGCAGACTCGTCAGAAGGGACGAATAACGAGCGACAAGCATCATCGGGTTACCGACCAACAGTGGAGAATAATAAGAGGAAGCACCAAATATTCCATCAGGGAACCTTATGAGACCAAGAGTTTGATAATGGCATACCTGTGTGGAAATTGTATGTTGATGGCTCTTCATGTACAACAGGAAGTGGAGCTGGAATAATTCTTAACAGCCCTGATGGATTAGATGTCGAATACACTCTGCGCTTTCAATTTAAAGCCTCCAATAATGAGGCTGATTATGAAGCCATGATCGTGGGCCTCAGTTTAGCAAAAATATTGAATGTGGAGCAAGTAACCGTGTTTAGTAATTCACAATTAATTGTACATCACATTATGGGGTTGTACGCAGCGAAGGGAGACTTGATGTTAAGATACCATGCTAGAGCTATGGAGATTGTGTCCACTTTTACTGTAGTTTAGTTGGTCAGGATACCAAGATTAGAGAATACGAGGGCAGATGCATTAGCTCGGTTAGCCTCAGCTACTCGCACCGAGCTACGAAGAACGATTCCTATCGAGATATTGGCAGAACGGAGCATAACTGAAGATTTAATGGTGAAATTCATTACCCTAGATATGGGGCCATCCTGGATGGATCCCATCAGGGCATACATCGAGGAAGGGATTGTGACACCTGACCAACTTGAAGCCAAGAAGCTGAAGTTTAAAGTTGCTCGGTATGTACTAAATAATGGCATTTTGTACAGAATGTGTATCATCGCAGGCCTACAGAGATGTGTACATCCCTCAGAAGTTAAGTACCTGATTGAGGAAGTTCATGAAGGCTCTTGTGGAGCCCATGTAGTAGGATGGACTCTCCTACAGAGGTTAACGATGCAGGGATATTATTGGCTGACGATGAGAGATGACTGCACAGCCTATGCGAAGAAATGCGATAAGTGCCAGCGTTTCTCTTCTGTCCGAAGAACCCCCCCCCCCCACCCAGGCATTGTTAACACCCATTACGTCCCCCTGGCCATTTGCTATGTGGGGTATAGACTTGGTCGGGCCTCTGCCGACCACCAAAGGAAGGTTCAAATATCTGGTAGTAGTTGTTGACTATTTCACCAAGTGGGTTGAGGCTGAACCTCTCATTGATATGTCGTATGAAAAGGTTTACCAGTTCATTTGGAAGAACATTATCTGCAGGTATGGTCTACCACATGCTTTCATTACCGACCACGGTACCCAATTTGACAATGAGGAATTCGCTGCATATTGTCACCAATAAAATGTCCTCAAGATCCATTCAGCACCAGGCCACCCCCAGAGCAATGGGCAAACTGAAGTGACGAACAGAACTCTGTTGAACGGCCTCAAGAAATAACTAAACGATGCAAAAGAAAACTGAATTAACGAGCTACACTCCGTGTTATGGGCATATCGCACAACACCCCGGACAGCCACTGGGGAATCACCTTATATGCTGGCCTTTGACAGCGAAGCAGTTATCCCAATTGAACTGGGCCTGCCTACACATAGGGTACTTAATTTCAACTCTCCTATAAGCGATTTGATGAGACGCTTATGACATGCTTGAGGAAGTTAGAGAAGATGCAGCAATTAGGAACGCAACTTACCAATAAAGAACAATCATGTTCTATAACAAGATAGAGAATAAATGTGATCTCAAAGAAGGGGATTATGTACTCAAGAAGGTTATACAGAAGCATAATAAGTTGGAAGCCAACTGGCATGGCCCCTACCGAGTAACTACTGTTGTTCGCCCTGGGACTTATAGAATAGAAACCTTAGAGGGAGAAGAATTCAAAAATGCATGGAATGTCTAGCATCTGCGCAAGTATTACCAGTAATACAGATTTACATGTACACATTTTTCTTTCAATGAATATAATTGTGGGTTTTCCATATTCTTTTGTTTTCAAGTTTTGTCAGAGTACTAGTGCTACATACTACACCTACTGTGATTACACGCTACACCAACTTTGATTGGTTGGCAGCAGCAACCACCAACTAAGGTTGGTCGGCATTCAACAATCACCACCAACTCAGGCTGGTCGGCATTCAACAATCACCACCAACTCAGGTTGGTCGGTAGCAGAAACCACCAACTAAGGTTGGTCGGTACGAATAAAATTAACCAATAAAGTTGGCATAACAATCATATAAGGCAAAGCCTATTTGATCACGGATAATCTCAAGGGATATCCCAAACTAGACAAGAAGATGAATGACCTCACGAGGCATCCGCTGCCTAGGCACCAAGGTAATCCTGACGTGATTACTACAACTAAGCAGGAAAATGGGATGAAAATCATTCCATCTCTTAGGCACTAATGGGTGAAAAGTCACTACAACTAGGAAGCAAATGGGGCAAGCTCCATTGTCTCGGCAAAATAGGACATATTGTCCCTCTATATACATATACACAAAAAATACAACAAAAAATAATCTCACAAAGTATTTCCAAGGAAATAAAATTGCACAAAGACCAATTGTTCTTCATTAAATACAAGTAGATTACATAAATATGAATTTCTGGTTCATTAAGTACAAATTACCTATTATATGGGTTTCTTTCCTTCTAATTTTGACACAGGTTCCATCCTGGCTGGAGGATCATCTAAGGCATAGGGGGAATTGATAAAATTTATGTCTTACAGCATTCTGACGTTGCTCGGATATGGTCGATCAAGCAAATGTTGAGGACGTGATATCTCAAAATTTGAATGAAGCTGGTAATCACCAAAATATCTGGAGATCAAACACCGAGGAATAACATGAGCTGGAATCCAGCTGACATTGAGCTTAAACAGAGGAACAGGCAAGTCAAGTAAGCTAGGATCACACCAATCACACAAGGATAGTCCTCGGTCAACTCTCATCACACATAAGGCATTCAACCATCCCTTCTTGTATCCCTCGTTATTCGATTATTACATCCAAGCATCGAGATGACACAGAGCTTCATTGTACCCTGCCATCCAAACCTCTCTAGGCTGTTTGTGAAATTGACAAGTCAATCTCTCAAGATGCTCGTGGAGTTTCTTCGCCAGAATCTCTTTACTTTCCAGTGCAGAGCTCTGATTGGAGAGTTGGTCGGTAAGACTCTGAATTTTCCTAGACATTTCTGCCAACGCTTGATTATTTACCGTCAATTGAATGACTTGATTTTCTAAGGCCAATTGGGTCCTCTTCTCCTCAATATTCACCCGACCAGCCCTTGCTCGCCCACAGGAAGAAGGCCTTTCTCTTCCACGAGCAGACGTGGTAGGTCCGGTTCATTTCAAAGTCTCCAACTCTTCCCTTAAGGAAGCATTTTCAGTTTCAAAAAAGGAAAAACCATCATCATTAACTGGGGTCAAGGCTCCCGAAGAAGAGGAGGCAGCAGATTTGAGTTGCTTCACTTCCTCTTGCAACATAATATTCTCTTGCTCCAACAGCTTGGCAATAATCCTGTGTGCTCTTTAATCTCGAGTTTCAGCACACTTTTCTTTTTCTCATCGGCCAAAATGTACTTGTCATAGCCCCTGTCAATACTCAATTATTGGTATTTTCTCTCATAACCTTCGTGCAAGAGTCTGGTGGTCTCTTTGTGTTGAAGTTAGAGTTCCTCGACCATTACTTGAAGGTCTTCAATCATTTCATAATAAGCCACATTTTTGGATACAACACGATCAATCAAACATTTCAAGTATTGGTATGCGTTAACTGCTTGCTCAGAAGCATCGGATCCTAGGATATCAATTATTTAGGCCTCAGTAAAATATGCATGACCCGCCTTGAAATAATCATTACATTTTTTCATCAACTCTGTATCATGAGCTGATAAAAGTTCCATCATGGCAATAAACTAGAAAGGAAAAATAAAAACATATCAACAATGATACAAACAAGAGCAAGTCGAGGAGAGATTCAGATTAGATAACAACAACCCATTTTATTGATCATAAGAAGAGAAATCACAACCAAAGTTATAAGAAAGGAAAAAGAAGAAAAAACATATAAATAAAGAGCCGAGCAACGCTACACCTTCTCCTTATTTCCTATAACATCATCAGCAGGTTTGAACGAAGAAGCTGGTTGCTCGGGAGGCGTTTGATGTTGCTCGGTAGATGTTGATGCTTACTGAAACTGCTCGGAGGATTGAGGAGCAGTAGCAACTGGGACTTGTTCTACTATCATCAAGGAAGACTCATCAGAGGCAGCTTTATCTTCTTCTTCGTCAATAGTAGGAGGAGGGCCATGAGTGTGTTTTTGAAACAACTCTGAATCATCCGCAACATTTAACTGTCTTAATGCTGTGACCCATCCGTCCATGAAGTACTTCAGACTTGCGTATTCCATCTGGAAAGTAATCGAGGTTAAGGCTCTATTCCACCCCTTATCCCAACCAGAGCTAAACGATTTCTTTACCGCGGACTTTCTCTTCGTCTTCTCAGTAAAAGCACGTTCTTTAGCAAGCCTCATCTTCTCCTCGAGGTATTTCTTACATCGTTCAGCCTCTTCAAGCTTGCCATCAGCCTCTTTCTTGCTAGAAACAGCGACCTTCAATTTTTCCTCCAACTCCTTGGAGGCATTTATGGATTGGTCATGAGCTGACTCTGCAGATAGAAGCTTCTTCTCCCAGGCAGCATTATCTTCATCATATTTTTTTTGGCCGTCCTGCAAAGACTGAGACAACCCAGCGAAAGCTTCTTCAATCTCGTTGGACGAGGTTGAAGCCTTAATAGCCTTATCTCTCTCCAGGATACTATTAAAGCACGTCATAAACTGGAAAAAGAACAGAAGCTCAAATCAGAATATGAATACAATATATGGAAAGAAGTGTTAGGAATAATAATACTTACTGACGCGATGTGTTGAGTTGCTAAATCAACGACCTTCTCCCGTGGAAAGGAACCCCCAGTAACTCGATACTCCGGAATGGTCCAAGACTTGATCAAACCCCTGGCTGAACTTGGGGTAATAAAAGCTGGAGTGCTAGCTCCCGAGGAAGGACCCCAAATATCATAAGGTCGAGCAGCAATTTCTACAGGTCTTTCTGTAGGACCTATCCTCAATCTCCTTAAAGGAGCATCTTCAATCAAAGATGCTCCCTCTTCTCGTGCAATAGCATCACCTTCAATCAAAGGTGCTGCCTCTTTCGGGACAGTAGGAGGTTTCATGTTGACTTCCTTGACAGGTGAAATTATTCCTTTGGAGGAAGTACCATCCGTTTTCTTTGTCCCTTCAACTGGGACCTCCTCTTTTCTCTTCTTTTCCCCATCAACATCAGGAGCATCCTTGGCGAAGAACGCAGGAATTCTCCTCTTCCTCGTCATCAAATCAACAATAGATGTACCCAAATCAGAGAAATATTCTTCTATGCTTGCTCGAGGTGTGGGCACTTGGTCAAGATCAATTACCACAGGAGGGGCAAAAGGACGAGCAATGAAAGAATAGGTGGTGTTTTTGTATCTTAACAAATAAGAACCAACTCTAATGTGCTCCCCAGCAATCAACTGGTGCAAGCCCCAGATTAGTTTCAGATCTTTTATATTAATGTCGCTTTCTCTTGGGGGCTTTCTTTTGTTATTAACTGCAAAAAGTGAAATCAATATCAGTGGCGCATTTCATCAAATATAAACAGAGATAAATTGAGAAAAGTAAAAACAACCTATCCCATTTCCATAAAGTGGACATCTGGGACCTTGATACACATCATTTCCATTTAGTGGGGGGTGTTGCCAATTTTTCAGCATGACCCCGTGGTCAAAATAGTCCCTATTGGCATCAGGAAGATTGACCACTAAAGCTCTATTGGAAAACCTAGTTTTTAAATAGAATGTGGTATCACTGGTAACTCATTTATAACAAAACATAATTTCAGGGATCCCTAAGTGAGTCCCATGAATTTGGTTTAATCTATGTATGTCATTAACTACCTTCCATGTATTTGGCACTACCCTTGCAGGCACAATATCGAAACATTAGCAAAACTCTAGACACAGGGGATTAAGCAGAAAAGAAAAGCCGCATTCAGCTATGAAAAGTGAGGGAACCCAGTGCCCCTCATCCAGAGAAAATAAATCAGATGGAGAAGGAGGTTCTTCTAGAATAACCCAAGAGGGAATTGAAAAATCAACTCGAAATTTATCCAAAGATTCGACAAGATAAACCATGATGACTAAAGAAAAGAACGAAGAAGGAAGAAATGCTTACAGAAAATGGAGAAATCCACTAAGGCAGACGATGGAAAGAACGATAGTACAAAAATTTAGTGAGAAAACACAGAGTTCAGAAATCTGGAAGTGAAAAGTAAATGACGATTCTTTTCCTATCGCTTTTAAATGTCTTGCATCGGGAAGTAGGAAAAGAAATGATTACTAGAAAAGACGATTGCGTTTCCGGCGGTTAAATGATGAAAAAGACGCAAGTACCCAAGCGTCTGGCGCAAATTCAAAATATTTACAAATTTGCCATTTCGCGATCAAATGACGGGCCTAGAGGTAAAAATCCAATGTGTTGGAGATCTGCAAGTAACCAATACGTACCAAGGTGCTCGAGCAACTCTCGAGTAAAATATTCCACACTCTCATAACAAAACTCAACTGTGAAATATTGGGGGCTTCTGTTGATGCGAAAATTAGGCAGCTGATATGGACCAATTATATAAAGATATGTGGCATCTTGCGTGTCTAATACTTATGCTTGTCGAGCTACACAGCGTGCCGAGCTACACAACGTGCCTAGCTACATAGCGTACCGACCTTCTCGGCGTGCAGAGCACCTGATTGGGAAGATCAAGCGACGATTGCACATTCAATGAATAGCAGATTTAATGAACATTATTATTATACAGATGTATGTGCCTATTAAATAGCGGCATATCGTATATTCATACTGATGGGCCCAAGGCTATAAATACATTGTAACACCCTCCACAAGGGGACAATAATTTTTTTATCTCTTGTAATCATCATCGAGATTAAGGAAAATATCGGCAATACAAGAACAGTGGATGTAGGCCATTTATCATTGGGCTGAACCACTTTAAAAATCTATTGTCTTATTTTATTTATTCCTTTTTATCTGTGATTAATTAGTTAGATCGAATCTAGTTTTTTGCATTAACACTACCTATCGATTGTCGATACATTATTGCATCTTTCAAGTCTCTGCCTTCATGTGCACATATCTTGACATTCAGTTCCATTGGTATTGAGATTGGCTTGCACTCAAGCATACTAAACTTTTGAAATAAATCTTATTCATATTTATGTTGACGCGGAAATATCCCTTCAATCAACTTCTAGCCCAAGAAAGTGCTTAAGTTGTCCAAGATCTTTCTTCTGAAAGAGAAATGACAAATTCTTTTTTATTTGGTGAATTTATATCTCATCATCACCAGTGATGATTGGATCATCCACATATACTATCACAACAACTATATTTCCTTAATTGGCTTTAAGAATAAGCTAGAATCTGTAAAGGTTATTGAATAAACACTTTGAGTAAGAAATTCAGCAATCTTACCATACCAAGCCCTAAGTGCTTATTTTAATTCATAGAGCATATTTCTTAGCTTACACACGAACACATGATGAAATTTGTTCTAAAATCTCATTGGTTAAATCATGTAGATCTCTCAATCCAACTCCCCATGATGAAAAGCAGTCTTCACATCCATATGCCACAAGTTCCAATCTTTGATGGCCGCAAGCACAAGCAATACTCGTACAGTTGTAAGATTATCACTCGGACTAAACATTTTATCATAATGTAGCCCATACTGATGAGAAAATACTCGAGCAACCAGTCGAGCCTTGTATCTCTCGATTAATCCATTTGGATGATGCTTTATCTTGTAAACCCATTTACAGGATATGGTTTTCACATCTATTGGTTTTGACACCAGATCCCATGACTGATTTTTCTCTAGCACAATGATTTCTTTTTCCATAGCGTTAATCCACTCGAAACTTTGTGATGCTTCTCCAAACGTCTCAAGTTCTTTTGTAATTTCCTCTACTATGGCTATATTGGCATATTTGGTATTTGGCTTTCGAAATCTCGTTAATCTTTTAAGTTGTGATTATGGAGTTGGTTCTTCCATTTCACTAGGCCTATATTCTTCGGTTGGTTGTTAATACATAATGGTTTTCCAAGGATCATTACCATCATGCGAATTTTAAGGTTCATCTGAATTAGTTGGATTTGATCAGTATGTTCCCTTTTATTTTGTTACAATATATCTTTAATTTCTTTTGAATTTGCAGGTCCTCATTTTGTAGGGATCACCATGAAGATGTTTCATCAAACACCACATTTCGTGATGAGTATCACTTTCCACTGATAGGATCATAATATTTCCACCCTTTTCTCTGGTAGGCATATCCCATAAAGATACATCTAACTGCTTTCTTATCACACTTACTACGTAAATAACTTGGAATAAATACATAACACACACAGTCGAACACCCGAGAGTAACTATCTCTAGGTTTCATATTACATAATTCTTCAAAGGTTGAAATACATCCTAACCTTAGTTGGGGAAGTGTGCTGATCACTTGGACAGCAGAATACTCCAATAGATCACTACAAGATGTCAGTTCTTTCTTTTCGCTACATCATTCAGTTATGGCGTATTGGCACAACTAAACTGATGACTTATACGACATTCTCATAGAGACTGAGAAAACTCATTGGAGGTATATTCTCCTCCATTGTCTGTGCGTAGACAAATAATCTTCTTTCCCATTTCTCCTTTTTCAACTATTTCTCTGAACTCTTTAAACTTGGAAAATAGGTTAACTTTTTCTTTCATAAAAACCAACACTTACCTGGAGAAGTCATTAATGAATGTCACCATGTATCGTATTCCACTAATTGATTGCTAATTGATAGGCCCAAACATATCAGAGTTACTAACTCGAATGGATCTTTTTCTTTAAACTTCGAACCATCAAATGGTAATTGATGTGCCTTACCATAATGACATCCTTCACAGACCGTGTATGTTCTCACATCAAGCTGAGAAAGACCCTTAAGCTTTAACTTCTACATTATCACACTTATCTTGTGACATTTAATGTGACCCAATCTCATGTGCCATAAATTTGATATTTCGTTCCTCCTTGTCTTGTCCACATATGCATATTTTGCTGACATTACATAGACTGACTATAATCGTCGTCCCTCTATAGTCAGCATCCCTAAGATCTTACGGTCTTAATACACCTTCATATCTTGTGGATCAAAAAAGATATAATGGTTTGATGATGTCAACTGCACCACTTAAAGCAGATTTTTCTTCCTACCCGAAACATGGTAGACATCCTTAAGAGGAATCTGGTTAGGACTGTATCGGGGAACTATTATTATTTTATCGATGTGGGATATTGGTAACTTTGAGTTTTTAGATGTCACTACCATATGACCTCTCTTGTAATCAGTTAGGTTTTGTAGCTTTTGTTTATCACCTGTAAAGTGAATTGAGCATCCAGAGTCGACGATCCAATCATTATCGTAGGCAATTCATTTATGCATTGTTACTGTGAGCTCTAACTCCTCTTCCTCCATAGTGATGGATGCTTTGGCATCACAATAATTTTTAATTTTCTCCTTTGAATTGGAAGTATCATCATTACTCTCGGTGGGCTATTTATTGGACCAAAAATCTTTTGCTATTTAGCCTTTCTTCCCGTAGTTGTAATATTTTGCCCCAAAATTTTTATTTTGCTTGGATTGACTATTATTTCCATGATTCTTTGAAGCTCCCCTAGATGAGAGCCTCCCTCTTCTTCATGAATTTTTGCCTTGTCATTATACTTTTTAGATCTACCTTCAACGTGCATCTTGATGTTGCTTTTGCTTTTGTTGGTGTGGAGAGCTTCCTCCTCACCCTTCAACGAGACCCCTCCTATTTGCTTAGTTTGGCTTCTTGATCAGCAAGCAAATTTTTAAACTCAACATATGATGGTTGAGTCGTCCATCCTTATATAGCGGAAACAAAGCCTTGGTATACGAGCCTCAAACCATGTATAACTATTCTTTTTAGCTTGGTTTCCCCAAAAGTAGTAGTTGGATCTAATTCATAAATTTCATGCCATATTGATTTTACCTTGTGGAAATACTAAGCAATCGTCATATCGCATTGTGCAGTCGATAACAGCTCATTCTCGAGAAGTTGCAGTCTTGTATCGTTCTTTTTTGCAAAAAGTGTAATGAATGTTTCCCACACTTCTTTTGGGGTTTTAGAATTCCAAGTGTGCTATAATATTTCTTCTTCAATTATGGTTTTAAGGGCAAACATAAATTTACCTACTTTGATCTTCCACTTACGCAAAGTGCCATTGGCGTCTTCTTCCGGTTGCGTAACTTCATTAGAGCCAATGACCTCCCAAAGATCTTGGCCTTGTAGGCAAGATATCATACACATCGTCTACGTATTGTAATTTTAGTTGTTGAGCTTCTTAATACCTACAACTACATGAAGGTCACCCATCGTGTTTGTAAGATTTCAATAACACTGAACAAGCTTGATTTAAAGATACAAACTTGTAAAATACGAACTTCTTACGACTTAAGAAAACTCAGCAAAATCAATCCTTGACCGTTTCGCTCTGATACCAATTTTTGAAAATTAGAGTACACAAATTCAAATATTCATATGAAGAAGAAACTTACTCAAAAGAGAAGCACACACCAATAAGAAAAACATTCAAAAGAATACTCAACTAAAGCCTCAAGTGTTTATTACTTAGATTGTTTTTTGTATGATTACAAACATTAGGAAAGGGAGGTATTTATAGTAAATGAAATACAATTAAAACCACACATTGTGGTTAAATAAATAAACACACTTTTTCATCCATCCAAATTTCCCATTATGCAACCTAACTTCCACTAATTTCTCCACATAGTTGACCTTATTTAGTAAGTTTTTATGAAACTCCATTGGGTTTAATGGTTGATGTTGATTCTTAACATTATGTTTATTCATTTGATATTGTCTTATGATAATTCGAGCATGGATCCATCAAATGCACATTTTTGCAAGTTTTTTTATGGGTATTGTGAGTAACGCAAGTCTTAGTTATTCATATTCATACTCAGTTTATCGTACAAGTGCAAAATGGAGAAATTGACTTTAACTTCATTTTTATGCCTTGAGCTTGAGTACAGCGACCGGCTGTGGCTACTTAAAAATCCTACTTAATGATGTGGCACTTGCCACATCATGAAGGGACACACTTTTTTACTCTAAAACGATTTTTAGTGCTGAAAAAAAATGTGAATAGTCTCTTAAAATAAGAAGAAAAAAATTTCAAAATATTATTATATCACACTACAACAGTCTAATAAAAAAATATATGTTAAAATTATGTGTTAAAATACAACAAGATAAAGTACGAAATACAAAAATACAAAAATTGTTATTAGAATAGTTTTTTTAAAGCGGACCTTTAAACAGTTTTAGGAAATATAAAAATTATTTTAAATATTGTAAAATTAAAAAAAATTAAGTTTAATAATTATGGGTTCCATTGGCCCACCGTTAAAAATAAGAGAATATAAGGAAAATGGGTGTTTGAGGGACTAAATGAATTAAAAATAATTTTAAAAAAAAACCATTTATCATTGGAATAGTTTTTTAACGCGGACCTTTAAACAGTTTTAAGAAATACAAAATTGCTTTAAATGTTGTAAAATAAAAAAAAAAAGTTTAAAAATAAGGGTTGCCGTTAGCGCGGACCTTTAAAAATAAAAGAATATTGAAGTGGGGTGCCGTTGACGCGGACCTTTAAAAATAAGATAATATTGGAGTGTGTTATTATTTAAACCAATGAAAAAAAAATTGTCGGATTATTTTTTAGTTGAATTTTTTGTGTGTGTTGTTTAAACATTTCAGGTAAAACATAAAAAAATTAACTCAAAATAATATTTTTTAAATTAATCAACTGTTTTTTTATTTAAAAAATATATTTTGAAAAAAAATAAATTATATTGTATTTCTACATTTATTTGGAGTGAATTTATAGTGTGTTTCTACATTTATTTGGAGTGTCTTGATGATGTGTGTTAATGATGTGAAAGTCCACACCATTAAATTACCATTTTATGTCTAAAATGTGGATGGCTCTATCATTTTTGGTATGCCTTATGTTAACCGTGGACATCCATCTATAATCTGAGACAATGATGATAACGTGATATCTTTGATGACATATTTGTATCCAAAGGATTTTAAGAGTGTTTTTTGAAGGAGAGGATGATTATAATGACTAGGGTGTTGGAGATTTCAAAGTATGATAAGGATGAAAATTTGTTTTTAAATTATTGTTTGCATTAGACAAAATTGTTATATCTTATGGGTGGGCCAAGTGTTGGACAGGTATTTAAGACCATCTCAAAGCCGTATGTGAAAATTTACTCCCCTAAATTATTGACTTTCTTTTTTTTCTCACTCAAAACCATGATTTGCTCCGAGGAATCATTGTCGTAAATTTTAGGTTTATCACGCTCCTACGTTCCCCACAGAATTTCAGTTGTTGCGGAACACCACATTATTTTGTCTAATGTTTTTTGTATCTAACAACTAGTTTTTTAAGAATGACAACATCAATTGGTACCAAACACATTAAAAATTTCTAACTTGAATTTATTAGCTGTGAAATTTTATAGACTCTCCTTGGATCTAGAATGTCTTCTTCATCCGCAAATTCCCTTGAAAATTTTCTTGAAGAATCGTTGAATAAACCTGATTACAAGGACCAAATGATCTATTTGATGGGGACTGCAATTACCTAATTTTTAAAAATTGATGTGCAACAAAAGTGGTCATTGCATCGAGGATCTATACCCGGATGTAAGTGATAATATATCAAAGATCTACAATCAAATGGAAAGAGAGAAAAAGAGGGGCTAGGATTTCATATTGCCATACACTAGAATGCCTTACAATAAAAGGAAGAAGAGAGAATATATATAACCTACTACAACCACGTAATAATAATAGGAAAAGGGAAAATACTAAAATACCCTCAATGCTAAATAAAACTCTAATACCCCCTCAAACTCACGATGCTGCAGCGAGAAGCATTGAGAGTTTGCCAACCACAAAACGAAAACACTAAACTGGATGAGACTTCGTAAACAAATCAGTTATCTGTGCGGAAGAAGAAATAAAAGGCAAAGTGATGGCGCCATGCGTAAGATGATGACGAGTAATATGACAATCAATCTCAATGTGCTTAGTCCTCTCATGAAAAACTGAATTGTGAGCAATCTGAATAGCACTTTTATTATCACAGTACATAAGAGTGGGCTGAGAAAGAGAGACACCCATATCTGCAAGTAACCGACGTAGCCAAACAACTTCGCGAGTGGTAGAAGCCATAGCACGGTAATCGGCTTCCGTGGAAGACACAGAAACAATAACTTGCTTTTTGCTCTTCCAAGAAACAAGAGAATCACCCAGAAACACACAAAATCCAGTAACTGATTTGCGATCTGCAGGATCACCGGCCCAATCAGCATCAGAGTATGCACGCAACTCCAAAGAAGAAGATGAAGGAAGTAAAAGACTCTGAAATCGAGTGCCTCTCAAGTATCGCAATATACGATGAACAGCTGCCCAATGAACTGTAGTAGGAGCAGTAACAAACTGACTAACAACATGGACAGCATGAGCTATATCTGGACGAGTAATAGTGAGATAAACCAAGCTGCCCACAATAGTGCGATATAAGGTGGGATCAGGCAAAAGAACACCATCATACGGGGAAAGATGAACATTAAGCTCCAAAGGTTCTTAAAAAATTAAAATTAGGCTTTTAAAAATATTTGGGCCTTTTTATAATATCTCAAGGTTCCTAAAATTATCCTTGGGTAGAATCGAAAAGCGGCAAAGACATTTGGGGTAGCAACTGAGATTTTAAAAACTTCAAAAACAGGCGTTTTAATTCAATCTTCACCATACACGTGTTCCACACAGGACGGTCTATATTGTGTTTCTTTCCACTCACATTCCTGAGATTAAATCTGGAACATTGGTTTGAATTTATCAATGGCCTACATCCATTTTATCTCAAGCCATGTATTACCCATTTGAGTCAATCAGAGAACGTTTAAGTGCGGTGCACTGTCAGCCACACGATTTATAACCATTTGCTCGAAGCAACCCTGACCCTTGATTTTGAACTCTTTTCTAGATCGTTCCATTGTCTATTATAAATAGGGCCTTAGGGTCAATCGTTTACAATATTTTGGAGAGTTTGAGAGTTGAGAGAGAGAGAGAGAGAAAATAAGAGAGAAAAATAAAACTCGAAACCAAACTATTGCCAAATTTTCCCAAAAATTTCTTTGAGAGTTTGAGAGTTTTTGTTTGTTCATGATCAAATCCTCTCTAGTTTACATCTTTTATCCAACACCTTCACTGAGTTGAGATCTCGTCTCACTTAATTTGAGACTTGTAAGTCTGAATAAAGTGGTAACACGAAACCAAACTATTGCTAAAATTTCCCCAAAATTTCTTTGAGAGTTTTTGTTTGTTTGTGATTAAATCCTCTATGGTTTACATCTCTTATCCAACACCTTCACTGAGTTGAGATCTCGTCTCACTTCATTTGAGACTTCTAAGTCTGACTAAAGTGGTAGAATCATGTTTAGTTGATTAGGGCTGATTTCTTTATATAGAAATGATCTCCCGGTTAGGTTTTTAGGTCTTAAATGTTTTTATCAAAAAGTTACCCAACAAATCTCCTTTTCTGTTTTCAAGTTTTTTGAATAAAAAACTTCAAGTTTTTTCAGATCTAAAGATGTTTATGTCTCCCAGCTTATATTTCACATTTTGTGAAATAAATTTGTAAAGAAATAAGGTTGACACACATAGGATCTTGGATCTTTTTAATAGCAAGATTATTTTTTGATCTGACCTTAAAAAAGAAGTCTATTTTTCAAGAAAAGTTCATTCAGACTCTTGCATGTCATTTATAGAACAAATCTGTAATTTTTAAGAATATCTTCTGTATAAGTGTGAGTGAGTTTCATGCATGTGTTGGGCACGTCACTTCACTACACTGTCACACAACATCACTAAAGATTTGTTAGTAAAGAGATTTTTACCATCAGAGTCGACGTAAAGAAGAAGCAAAGGAGTAAAGCTTTGGAGGACGTTAAAGATAATAATCAGAGCAAAAAATGTCAGACAAAAACTAGGATTGCTGGTATAGTTTCTTGAATTAGTTTAGGTATAATTTGTGTGGATAATACGTTGCTTGCTTGTACTCTGAAACTCATTCTAGTGGATTTTTTTGTTTTACTCCGTAGAGGGAGTTGTGGATGTTTCCCTAGTTTGATTGGGGTTTTACCACATTAAAATACTGTCTCGTGTGAATCTTTTTTTTATACTTTCTTTACTTTTTCTATCACTGCTATAGGTGTTTAAATTCGTTTTAAACTTTTAAGATTCCAAGTAACTGAAATTTCTTGTTCAAAAACATTTTTAACACAATTTGAGTTTTCATTGTTGTTGTTAAAAGAGTTTCTTGAAGAAAATAATTCGAACCCTTCTTAAGTATTTTAACTTTTGATTAAACTTAGTAAGGGATTTTTGTTTATATACGAGATATCCCTCTAAGATACCATCGTATCCTCAAATCCTCGAATATAAATAACCTGCACTTGCATGGTGGGAAGAGATGGAGATAACCTTCCCTAGGTTATTTCACCCCCATCCCAATTTTGGGGCCAAACCTAACTAGAAGAATCTGAACCAGATGACCATAATGGTTATGCCTTTTGATCTAACCAACGGATCGACAGTGTTTATTGACCTCATGAATAGGGTGTTCAGGAACTTCTTAATTTATTTTGTCATCATATTCATACAGAACATATTAATTTATTCTAGGAGCGCAAATGAGCAATGCACAACACTTGAAGATAATCTTACAGACATTGCGGGACCATCCGCTCTCTACCAAGTTCGAGAAATGCAAGTTTTGGTTGAGGGTGGTTTAGTTCTTGGGCCACGTTATATCTGAGATAGGGATATCAGTGGATCCGAGAAAGGCTTTAGTGGTACTGGAGTAAGGAGAGCCCACTACACATAGGAAGGTATGTAGTTTCTTGAGTTTGGCAGGGTACTATGACCGATTCATCTAGGGGTTTTCGAAGATAGTCGAGCCTCTAACGAATTTAAGGTGGAATGGTGTAGCATTTGTTTAGGACGTTGCATGTCAATAGGCTTTTGCTGAGTTGAAGGTCAAGTTGACTTCGTCTTTGGTGCTCACCATACCTCATGGGGGAATAGACTATAAAGTCTTTACTGATGCATCCTTGTAGGGCATGGAGGGGTATTGATGCAGGAGGGGAGGTCGATAACTTATGCTTCCCGAAAGCTTAATCCTCATTAGGAAAATTACCCCACCCATTATCTAGAGTTAGCCACCGTAGTGTTTGCATTGCGTATTTGGAGAGATTATCTTTTGGGGGAGAAGTTTTAATAGTTTAAGAACCACAAAAGTTTACAGTAATTGTTCATACAAAGGGAGTTGAACATGAGGCAGCGTTGGTGGATTAAGTTTATGAAAGTTACTAGTTTGTTATTCAGTATCATCCAAGCAAGGAGAATGTAGTGCCATATACCTTGAGCCATAAACCGACAATCGTGCTAGTAGTGGTGAAGGCCAAGTGGCCACTCCGCTGGGGACTCTTTAGAGGACTAGACTCTATTTTCACATGAGTATTATTTCTTTGTTCACCTATTTTTCTATATATGTACATATTCTCTCACTTGTATGTTCTTTTTACTCCTATGTTTACATCTTATATATATATATATCATTCTTATCATGATGATTATCTTCATCATACTCTTTTCCTACCACATGTATATATCACCTTTTTATCACATCCTTAACTTTTTACTCACTTATATATGTCCACCACGTGCCAACCTATGCTTACTTATATATATGCACTATGCTCACTTCACACACTCACACTCGTATATATTATCAACCTTACTTACATTCTTCACACACCACTTATAGATTATCCTTGCTCGGCTGCCCTAGCGTACCCCTCACTTTTTTCTCACTTGTATATATTCCCATGCTCACTGACACCCATTTCAACCACCACTTGTAGATTTTCCATGTTCAGTCTCACTGGCACACACTTCTATATTTCTTTCAGTTGTATATATTCACATGATTTTCCACTCACACATATCCCTCACTCACTTGTATACTCACATGCTTCACACTTTATATCTATCAACATGCTTTGTATACTCTCCATACTCCATGTATATACTTGCTAGTCTTGCTTTCCATGATTATCCCCCTTATCTCATGCTTCTTATACATAGTAGTAGTATTCCCTTTATTAGGCATACATAAAACACTCCATAAGAGGACAATTAAAACTAATGCATTTTTGCACACTTCATCACCTTAGCATGGAAATATTGACCAAAATTTTATCCCATATTAGGGGGTCACTTTGTGACGAGTTTCAGTCATGCAGGCATAATTAATTTAAGCGATATGGCTCTCACGTTCCATTGGCCTAGTAGCTTTGATGTATATCGAATGGTTCCCCCTGCATTGTACCGCTTGACTGAACTCACGACGGGAGGTATATAACAATAAACGCGTTCACATAGGTCTAGTATATCGAATTCCCTCTCACATGTACCTTCCCCACGAGGTATATCATGAGGTAAGTACCAATGAATGATTGTCCGTATAGGAAGCAGGTAAATCATGGAAGTCATGGCAAATGGGGTAACCCTCCCATTAACCCACAAAATGCATCAACCTCTTATAAACGTTTACCTTAGGACACTCATACCTACTTTTTTTAATTGTAATGCTAAACTTTATAGAAATTTTGGATCACTATACCACCTGAATTTTCATGTTATTTTGCCCATTATTAAAATCGGACACTATACGTGAACCTGGAAACAAGTCAAACCACGTCTTGCATCGGTCTTTCGTCAAACCACCTCGAAGATCTACCACTTCCTCTACTGCTTCCACCAAGTTTGAGTTCAACCTCCCAAGTTATTCATGGAGAATATGGACCAGACTCCAAAAGTTCATCCAGATCTGATGACCATCCTCACCTAGCTCCGTACAAAAATTGATAATCTCTAGATAGAAATCCAATAGATGCAATGACACCGGACCCAAACTCTCGAGGCTCATGAACCCAAAATCCTCTTTCCCCATGACATGTGTCCACCTGATCTTGAACAAGTTTCGGTCCCACAGGAGTATCAACATACATCGCCTTCCTCACCTGAAAATGGGTTGCCACTAGTTCAACTACTGATCTTAAATCTTACCCAGAGTGGGGCTGATCTACTAGTACCAGTGGATCATATGGATGAAGAACTAAACAAGGTCAAGGAGGTCCTTAATCTTCTATCAAAGAAATTCAAACACGTCAAGATCTCAAGGAATTATATGGATTACACTAACATTCCCCCTTATCCTAAAGTCACTTTTCCAGAGATCTTCAAGATGTCGGACATTGAGAAGTTTGGAGGAAGCTGACCTCCGATTGTACATATATGCAGCTATCACGATGCCATGACACTCCTTGGGTCTTCAAAGGAGATAATGTCTCAAATATTTCATCAAACCCCAAAAAATGTCCCCTCGGGTGGTTCCTATCCGTCGAGGAATCCAGAATTTGTAGTTGGGTGGACGCGGCCAGAGAATTCATATCATAGTACAAGTGAAATGAGTAATTAAAGTTATATTTAGAAACCTAGAGCTACTCAATTAGAATTTAAGGGAGGTAGTTAGTAGTTTCATCAGAAGATGGGGAGATAAAGCTTCCACCATGGCCAACAGGCCATCAGAAGAAGAGAAAATGAGTATAGTGAAGAAAAACTTCCTACCCCATATCCAAGTTTCGATGGGGGGACAATACTACCCAAACTTTAGAGCCTTTTGGGAGGCAATTGTGGAGATTAAAGAAGGAGTTTCTAGTTACAAAGAAGAATATGAATTGAAAAGGTTGATCAGATAATTTACGCCAAAGAAGTATAACAAGCCGTCCAGCACCTCAGTCTCGACAATCAACAATATATCCTAACCTTCCACTTCTTAGGCCCCTAAAAATTATCTTAACCCTGCCAAAAAGGAGTATACGAAACTCCATGTTCCCCTATCAAAAGTATACAAGGACCTTCTCGCCTAAAACCTCATCAAGACATTAGAACCTCATCTGTTTCCAAATCCCCTTCCCCAGAACTTTAAATATGATGCTCACTATGATTTTCACCAGATCCTGGGAAACACCACTGATTAGTGTTTCCACCTTCAAATATGATCCAAGGTATCATAGAATGGGGAATTATCGCTCCATTAGTTAATCCTAAACCTAACACCACTCATAACCCTCTCACAATATATGGAATTGGGGTGAAGGCCATTTTCTCAAAAAGAAGCCCACAATTTGACCCTTCTACCCAAATCATGTTTACTAAATAACCCAGCATACTTAATTTCTCACTAAGACCCCTCAAGGTTTATCCATCCTTTATCCTACATCCCACGGGCTTCGTTGATCAAGCTCTATCACCCTTGTACCTGATCAGAAGGAGGAAACATGGAATTATCTCCTGTTCTAGACCATATTTTAAGTTTTGGGCTGAAATTTCCCCAGAGATGACTTTTGACTGCGAGATGTTTAGTAGTTTATGCATAGAAGCCCAAAAGAGGGCCCTAAAGTCATATGAATGGGTTGTGCCCATAGAAGAGTTTAGCTTAGATGACATCATACAAGTTATATCAAACGTGTTCCTCCCAGAAAGGAGATATGCAGTATCCCCGAGTTGCTTACAATCCTGAAACTCCAGCGGTATCGAGTCCCTTTATTCCTTAACTTCCCTACTGAGTGGGAAGACTTGTATAATGAAGTTATGGAAGTTGTTGAATTTTTTTACTACACTTGGCAGGATGATATCATTGCCATAGGCTGGGGTAATTATTTTGAGAGCTCAAATGACGAATCATAGGGAGAGGATTTCCCATTCTATAGGTTCCCTAAACTTTGGTATAACCCTGTTGACAAGAGGATAAAGCCAGGGATGGAAATCTTCTTCAAAGATGACAATGCCTAGGATAAGGAGAAGAAAAATGATGTGGAACCTTTAACTAATAATGACGTAGAAGCACTAAAATCCCCAGGGACAGCGATATTGAGGAGTTATTCAACCTGCACACAGATGGACTAAATCTTTGCATGATCTTCCAAGAAGCCATGCTATCTGACTCGTCTACAAAGATTGCCACTACTGAAGCACCTCTCCTCAGCTATAATGCCATTCTAGTCCGACCTTCTCAAGTAACCCATCAAAAACTTCTGTTTATATATGGTAGTTGTTAGGACATTATAATTAATTACGGATTTATTAGTGTGAATTAAATTAAGGGTTTAAGAAAATAAAATAAAAAAATCCATATCCAACCACATACGTCCTATATAAGCCAACAATAACCACAAATCGACAAGTGAACACAAGTTTATCCCGAAGTTCTTTTAATTAGTCTTCTCAATTGATTCGTTTTCAACAACATAAAGAAAGTAATAAAAGTACTTAAATCAATTTCATATGCAATTAGGTTCAATTCTCAATTTCAATAGAATAAATCAATAAAATGGATTCCATTTACATTTCAAGATTATAAATATGGGATAATCAGTAATCATGTCTTCTCATAAATAATTAGGATTGTATTGTAATTTTTTTTACTTTAATACATAACTAATTTTCGATTTTTGACTAAAATACAATTTTGTTTAAAAATTATACTTTTCCCAAAATTGTTAATTAATTTTTTACCTTTAATTGTTACGTGTTTTTTTAATTAAAAGTGATTAAATAAATTAAAAAATTCCAAAAACTATAAAAATTCAAAAGATATTAAAATCTCAAAAATTGAAAATCTATTTTTCTTTCCTCTCTTTAACGATCTATCTCTCTCCCCCACACGACCCCTGATCCCCCCTCTCCAACCTCCTTCACTACCACATCCACCCTATCAACCACTTACTTATACCACCAACACCACTCCCTCACTACTGCCTAAACCAACAACCTATCTTCCTCCACTGCCAACACCTCCCAATATCCTTATTTACTTACTAATTAATAAACCATCTTGAATTCACAATATTAAAATCGAATACAAATCCCAACCAAAAATGTGATGTGAAACAAACAAATATAAATAAACCCCAAAAATATAAATCAAAACCTACATACAATGATGTGAAATCTAGTCGATGATTTTAAAACCCCAAATATATACATAAGAACTTGTAAACCATTGAAACCCATAAAAACTAAATCCAAAATTGCAAATAATTGTCTTTGAAACCCATAAAACCCCAAAACCATTCAATCTGAATACCACATTTCATAGTTGTAAGAGAGGGAGAGTGACTTGGAGAAAAATGAGGAGGATAGTCAGGAGGGAGAAGTGGTGTGTGGCTAGGGCGATGTGGAGTGGAGGGGCATTTGCGACGTGTGTTGGAGGGAGAAGGGGGTGGCTGATTAGGTGTAAGTGGCGATGAAAGAGGGTGGAACGAAAAGGCAGCGGTGGTGTAGTGTGTGTGTGTGTGGGGGGAGGGGGGGGGAGGGGGTCGTGAGGACTAAGAAGAAAAATCGAGTTATTTTTTTACTCTTTTTTATTTTTTATATTCTTTTTTCGAAGGTTCAAAGATTTTCAATATTTTTAATATAAAAAGTCACATGTCAATTAAAGTTAACGGTTTTATTAACAATTTTGGGCAAAGTTTAATTTTTAAACAAAATTGTACTTAAGTCTAAAGTAGTAGATTAGTCACATGTTAAAGAAAAAAAACTATTATAAATTAATATAATTAAGATATCATCAATTAGATATTTCTTAACAAAGATACTACTCCTACATATAAAGGTACAAAAATACTTACACATGCATTTTAAATACTAATTAAGTGTTAGTTATTCAAAATATCACTATAATAAGAGAAATCCAAGATTAAATCTCAATTCTAATATGGAACTCTACTAACTGAGGGGCCTGCGGATTCGACTTAGCCTCCTCCTCCACGACCCTCCTAGCGGCATGTGCTGGTCGTACCCTCCTATTGTTTAGCATCTGAAGTCAAACCAAAATTCTATGAGATTCACTTCAACTATATACAATGGCAAAAGAACGTAAAAGCACAATATGAATCAACAGTCCTAACCATAGGGCATTATATCAAAGAAACGCAACACTGAAAACGTAGCAAGTCCGCACAGATCCTAAGGACACTAGAACCTGATGCTCTGACACCATTTGTGATACCTCGCCTATTCTAATAACGGGTGGCCAATCCTCTACTAAAATAAAACAAGAATCTTAGTCTGCTTCATTCTTAGCATCATTGTTGGAAACCAAATTAATTACTAATAACCTATTAAGCCCGGTGCCAAATTTTAAAAACGTATCAACCTGCTTTATTAAAACATTCAAACATAGATGTAAACATTAACCATGATGAAATAATAACGAGTACTGATGGCATAAATAAATAAAGTAATCGAATAACTCTCGGTAAATCCCAAGTACAATCATCCAACTGATAAATGAAATAAAACAACAAAGTCTGAAAAAAGTTGTCTAACTGTGGGTGACATGCCCAAAAAAAAACTAAAATAAACATGCTGACTAGATAGAATGGATAGAGGCGTCTATGCAAATACTGTATGCATCTACAACTGCGGCAACATCGTCTGATTGGAAGGATAAGTTAACCCTCGCGTCCCTGTGACTGAGCACATAAAATGTTTTGAAAAATATTTTTGATACTCGTTAGTGACCAAAACATATTAAAAATATTTTCAAGTATTTAAAAAGTAATAATGAATATGCATCATAATTATTCATGCTTATCTAGTGTCACACTCACATGAGATTATCCTCAACCTTCATCTATACTGCCCACATAACGCATGTATTTTAATTTCCTAGTTATGCTACCCTGCCTAACTAGTATTGTCAATATTAACATATTCCAATAGGCTAAACCTCTAGCCCAATGGTGCTACATGCCATTTACTTTATTTTGTTTATCACTTGTCTAATCACATAAGCTATATCATAGTAATTCGCCATTATACTCGTACCATTATATAATCAACGTAACTATACACAAGTTATAATTTAATGTCCACGCATTCATTTGAGTACACACATATATATAACACTCTTTTATACGCATATACATAGCATCCCCGAGCTGTCCTCTCGGATGCATTCCTTAGTATGCTATCAGGCACCAAGCATGTCCCATACCATTTGTGGGCCACCGGGTCGAAATCTCACCACCGAGCCAAAATCACAAACACATACTGGAGACAGTCATAAACATATATTCGTGGATCACAACCATACCACATTACTCCATCGAACCCGAAACTCAGTTATCCTCACACACGGATAGTGGTCGTGCAATAATACTATGACTTGGGGAAATTACTCAACACCTGCTGGTCATGTCAAGGTGGATCGCGCACTACACACAACCTCCAATAATAACATGACTAGAGTAGGTATGTTCACATAAAAATCAGTTACACACACACACACACACACACACACACACACACACACATATATATATATATATAGACACACACACACACACACACACACACACACACTATTTCACTCGGTATGTATATATATAAAATAGGGTAACGTGCATAATGTCTCTCGTAGCACTAGCCCACAAATCCCGAGTCTATCCTGACTTGCTGGGTTTTATCAAGTATTCACTTACTTATGATTAATTCTCTAACTTCATGTTTCTAGGAAACATGTTATTCTACATAAGAACTTAGCCTATACTTTCCAAAATCCCAACTTGATTTTATAATAATTGCCCGAGTACTTTTCACCCTAGTACTCCCATACTTTTTTCCCTGGAACTTATCCCCGTTTAACCGAAGTTACTTTCTAAATTCCCTATATATTTTGAGAAGTTAAATTTCATCTCCTGGACTCCATAAACCAAGTCGAGCCCTAAAAAATCAATGAAAAAACACAGAAGGCAAGGGAGGACAGCATAGCAAACCGAACCAGTTCACGAGATGGACCGAACCGATTCGTTGAGCGAACTGATTCTCTCCACCCATAGCGAACCGATTCGGTTTTCTGGGGCTTCCAATAGGATTTTTTAAGGGGATTCACCTCTTTTCCTTCAACCTTAGGAGTTCTAACTTTCACATAAACCCCTAATATGATTACTAAACCAATCCTAAACATAAATTTACCTGTTTCTACATATGAATCATCCCAAATAACACCTAACTCACGAGATCTTTAATTTATATCAAGATTCGTGCATAGTTTCAAATCCTGATTCAAGATTCCATCTTTTATTGCTTCAATCATTCAATCATTCATACTTATCATTCTATCCATGTCATATCTAATACATTAACATAATAAGGTTCCTCTTCAATAATTTCATTAATCAAATCCTCGTTTTACACGTTTCATCCACCAAATATTTATGTTCTTCCTACACCAAATTTTGACATGAATTATTGAAACTACACTGGAATTAAAGAAAGTTCAATACTTGCCTAGACATTGAAGAAGTTCTAAGATTCTCTCCTTAAGTTCCTCTCCTGACAATGTTCTTGAGCTCAAATCCACTTGATTTCCCACCCGAATCATTTTTGCTTCAATTTTCTCCCTTTTGTCTTCACGTTTCTCTACTCTCTCAAAGCCCTAACCTCTTTAATGGTAAGATGGCTAACCATACATTCATCGTACATAATTAGAACCCTAAACACTCTAAATACCGAAATTAAGTTAGCCCAGATGTGTTAAATGATATGAATGCTCTTTTACGACACCCGTTTGGCCTAAAAGGTTCTCGGAACCCAACTACAACCCCCAGGTATCTATTTCTGACTATCTAGACCCACTACGAACTATTGGCGTACTCGAAATAACCACCCTAGTTATCTAACATTAATTTTCATTTCATTACTAACACGACCCTATCCGCATGTCCTCAATGAGATACCGTTAAACCCGGCGATTTTACTCATGACCTAATACACTTTATCATGATTTAATTTACATATCACACAAGTAAATGTAATTACACATAAACATTAATTCTTTATTTTCCAATTGATATTTATTTAAGTCACTTTCTTTCTCAATCCAATTAAGTTACGTGCACACGTGTAATTTAAAATGCTAAAAAATACGGGGTAATACATACTCCCCCTAACAATGGAATTTCGTCCCTAAAATTCGGACATACCTCGCATAAAGAGTTTCGGATACTCTTTTCGCATGTCATCCTCATACTCCCCAAATTGACTCATGATAATATTGTGGTGTCTCCATTGTACACGTACTAACGGTACCCTCTTGACCGAAGTCTTATTCCCTACGATCCAAAATTGCGATAAGCATCTCCTCGTATAAATGTCTGGCTATAATCCACTCTCCTCTGACATCTTGTGATGATATACCACGTCATCCTTGAGATACCACCTTGATGACGATACACAAAATTCATCGTAAAACTACTACAATGCCCAGTAAGATGAGCCTATACACAATCGGACCTACCCTCTGATTATAGGGGAAATCCTGGCATACCTAGGCCCTAACTTCCCTTTTTCACAAACCGTCTAGTTCCTTTCATGGGAGATATTCGCAGTAACACCTGATTACTCATGTCAAACTTCAAAAATCTTCGTTTACTACCCTCAAAGTCTAGAATATACATTCTCAGCATATTTTCCAACATCTTAGTCATGCTTCTCGTCTGCCCATAGATCGTGGCTGATAAGAATCACTCAAATGAAATTCCATCCCCATAGCCTCCTAACAACTCTACCACAGGTGGGAAACAAAGATCTTATCTTGGTCCAAAATGATGTTAGGTGGCACCTCGTGCCGGATCACTCTCTTTCTATAATGAAATGTTGGGCACACTACACATCGAGTAATTCACCTGAATTAGTCAGAATTGATCCACCTCGATTTATCGATCCCAATAACCCAGAGGGAATCTTGAAATCTCTGCGATGCTGGTAACCTAAAATAAAATCCTTCGGTATACACTCATATTCCTTCACTAGAATCCCCAATCGTTGCAAAACTCTGGCTGGTCGCCTAGAAACAACCTTGTTCATCTAACGAGTGGTGTTAGACAACCTTCGTTATGTTTCAATCCCCACCCACTCGCACGTTCTGTGACACCTCGCTTATTAAAATAACGAGTATTCAACTCCCTACCAAAAAAAAAAGAGTCTCATATGACTCATTCTTTGAATCACTGTAGAAATTCAATTAAATACTAACCACCTATTAATTTAACAAGCAGTGTAAAATTTTAATCTTTCATTAATATGCAACAATATGAACCAATCAATAATAAACCCACACACGGTGACTGATATACACGAAACCATATTGTAAAGGATGAAGCTGAGATAAAAATAAAGTTCATGAATAAACCATCGGGTAAAAATCCAATACATCCAATCCAACTTCTGAAATAGTCTGAAATACATAAGTTTAAATAAAAATCACAACACACCAAACCAATATTGGAATAGATAACCTAATCTAGAATATCATTAATAAAATCGACAACTCAAAAATCCTCA
Source organism: Sambucus nigra (assembly GCA_949130495.1). NCBI lineage: Eukaryota > Viridiplantae > Streptophyta > Magnoliopsida > Dipsacales > Adoxaceae > Sambucus > Sambucus nigra. The sequence goes on from OX422214.1 coordinate 54,943,512, forward strand.
AAGCCTCCACATCAGCTGCTGCTACGTGTCCTGAAAAAGAACAATCATCCCTAGCACCCTTGTGGTTCGACACCTAAAAGTTTTGAAAATAGATTTGATACGGGTCAGGGCCCAAAACATTTAAAGAATGTTTGTAAGTATTTCAAATGTAGTAAGAACAATTATTATATACAAGTTTGTTTCACATACACTCCCTTGAGTTCCTCACCTCTCAGTTATAGTTCACACCTTTCGTGTCCTACTAAACTCACCTAGTTATGCTACCCAGCCTAACTAGTCACAATAAGAATCTACCTAACCATCAATACTCTTAGCCCACTCATATCATCCAAATGATACGCTACTGCAAAACAATAATCTTTGGCCAAATATTATTGCTGAGCAATCATTTAAGTTTCTCTAACTTAGGTTACTTTAGATATACATTATATATATCTTCTAATACCACACAAGAGTAGAATAAATCACACACACACACACACACACACACACACACACACACGACTACAACATCCTTGGGATGAGCACCGCAATGCATGCATACTCTGTTATCGAGTCCATGTACCTCACATGCCAAATCGAGGGCTATCGGTTTGGAATCACCCTCTAACCATAATTCAAATAAACACATAATGTAGACAAACTCAGTCCTAAGCCTTTGGGATGTGCACATACCTAACACACCCAAACGATTGGTCAAACTATCGTACACTCAAATAGTGGTCAGCCGTAAGTTCTATATTCTGGGGCACACATATAGACCTTGCTAGCATCGCCAAGGTGGGATGGACCACTGCACATGATCTCCCATGATAACAGGCAGTGTAGGTAATCTTATATACATAAAAATCACATGTAGCAAACATTTACACAACCCATTTATATTCATATTGTACATCCCATATATATCTCAATTATTCAACGTACTATTATTTCTTACTTTATTTTTATTCCCTTATTATGAATATCACTCGTTATTTAAAGAATTATAATCCTCGCTTTTATATTTTCAGTAGTTAATTTCACAATATTCTACTAATCCAAATCTTGGGCTCATCTCAAATCTTTATGTATTCCCATTTGATTCTCGTACGCTAATACATTCAATAATTTTCAATAGATTATTGTCTTTAAATTTGACTCATCGACTACCCCTATGTCTCAATTATATACAAAATGGTATTCAATTAATTTTCTATAATCCCAAACTACTCAAGTTATGGTTCCAATAAATATTTTTAAAAAGTTTTACACCTAAACTAACAAAATTATCGTTTTTTGAGCAACCGAATCGGATTGTAAATTTTCTAGCAAATTAAACACACTATAGTAAAATCGCGATTTCTCCCTATGCAGTAGTCCAAATGACCTCATTCAAATCTTATTGGATCTCTAAGACCTATAACTTTTCAGGAATCTATGTATTGCAATCTAATTCTATATACAATTAAAATGGCATATGTTTAAAGTAACATAAAAAATTCTGGCAGATTAATATGGTGACAGATTAGACACCTTATAGTAAAAAGTCAATTACTCCCTTTGTAGAACTCCAAATTACCTCATTCAAAGATCATTGGAAATCTAAGACCTATATCTTTCCATTCATCTATGGTTATCAATCTAATTCTAAGTAAAATTAAAATGGCATACGTTTAAAGTAACGTTAAAAATTCTGGCAAATTGTCAACTTATGCTCCAATCAAACCTTAAGTTATTCAATATTCATGTTGTTGAACAAAGATCCCAACAATATTCCATATTTATATATCTTAAAAAATAAAATTTCATAAAATAATCCCACGAGGTTAAATTCTAATATGATTCCCAATCAAAACGATAATTAAATCTCATGAAATAACCCAACATAACATGTTTTGATTACAGAGATAATTCTAGACTTGAATGGACATTATAACTACTCAATTTATTCTAGTTAAACACCTTCCTTAGATGATGAAAGTCATATTTCAGTAGTTTGGTGATGGAGGTTTCTCCTCCTTATGCCCCTATCAATTTCGGCGGCAACGGTGGTGAATGACCTAGAAACCCTTTCCTTTTCCTCTCCCATGACCTCTTTTGTTTATCACTCGTTCTAACCCTAGACTATACAATATATGATGATATAGTCTTCCCAAATTCTTTGGTCGTCTAACCATTGAATACCAAAAGACCAAAATGCCCCTACGGGGTGCTAGGTTGGTCTAAAAATGCATCAGGATCCAAAAATAACCCCCGAGTATATTTTTTGACTATCTCGACCTGTCTGGACACACTAGATCACTTGAAATAACCATTTGGATGATCTATATATCACTTAGAATTAGTTTCATATTTTAAGTCCTGACACGACATGCGCATCCCGACTAAATTATCATAAACTATCATATTTCTCACTCACGACTAAACATAGTGCATTATCAATATTTTATTACTTGATCACTAAGTAGTATTCAATTTAATTCACTTCCATTAATATTAACTATGATCACGTGAATTAATAATTATTTTAACCTGGATTAGGTTTTCATTTTAATTTAATTAATCTCAATATAAATTACTCAAAATTACGGGGTATTACATACTATTTATTTTAACCAGGATTAGTTTCTCATTTTAATTTATTTAATTTAAATATAAATTACTAAAAATTACGGGGTGCTACTTACAAAGGAATTTCGTCCTCAAAATTTGGATAAGTGTGGTACTAATAGCTTCAGATACTTCCTCGCACATAATCCACATCTCCTCAAAATTTAGAAACATTATGTTTTTACCGCTAAACCTCCACTAATGGTACTCTTCACCTATACTCTACCGGCTATACCCTTCCCTTTATAAGAGAAAGATCCTAACATCTCTAAGTACCCACTCTCCCATTTCTAAATCACATCACTCCCTTCGTGGGGGACATCTGTTATCATACTTAACCATTTATGCCAGACTTCAAAATCTTCGATTAGTTATGATGTAACTCCTGCAATATTTCTCTTACTCACAGAGTAACTTCTTATTAAACTTAAAAATCGACAATGTACATTCCTCACATTCTCCACCACCTTAGTCACCCTTTTAGTCTACTCCTCGAGCTCTGGGCGATACGCCTTGCTCAATAATCAAATTTATTCCCATTCTCTCATCCTAATCTAGAAAAATATTATGCTGCACTACGTGTCGGCTCATTCAATTTTTTCCATCAATCAGTGGGCACACTGCCCGATAAGTAACTCATCATAAATTTTCCATAGTTTCCAACTTGTTCAACTAATTCCACAACTCAAAGGAAACTTTGACCCTCCCATGATTTAGGTGTAATACCCCGTATTTTTAATGACTTTCAAAAAAGGATTAATTAGAATTAATTGTGATATAATTGGAAATTAATCCAGATTTTAATATTACTCGAGAATAAAGTAATATGTGATTTATGTTGAATATTACTTAGTAATTAAAGTAATATATATAATTACGACTTTACAATTGATTATAACTTTATAAAATTGTCGTGAATTATGTGTACGACAATTATGATAATTAAATCGGGATGCGAATTTGAGTCGTGTCGAGATTATAATAAAAGTGAATTATTTTTATGTCATCTGAATAGTCATTTTGACTATGCCAAAGTGTCCGAAAGGTTTCTAATAGTCGAGAAAGTCTACTTGGGTGTTTGATTTGGGTCACGGGGCACTTTGGAACCGAAAGGACACCTCGGAGGGGTATTTTGGTCATTTTGCAAGAAAGGTGAATAGTAACTACGGAAATATGAGTTTATTTTATAAGTAAAGAGATTAGAGAGCTTAGGTTCATTCATCAAAAATAAGAGGAAAAGGTGTAGGGGAGATTGAGAGACTTTCTATTGGAGAAGAAGAGAATTTTCTAGGAAACCAAAGGACAACCACCTTGCACCACCAAGAGCCACCACCACCACTGTAAAAAGTTGGCCAAAAAAAGAGAGGACCACTAGAAGAGTATCATCCGCAACAGATCAGACCTACAATTTAAAGGCAAGTGATTAATTATTGCAATCTAAGCTTATATATTGTCCATGTTAGGATAGTTAGGAAAATTCTGAAAAGTTGCATGAACAAAGGTAAATTTGTGATAATTTTTAAATGGATCTTTGAAATGGATATTATCTAGGAGTGATCTCTTTTGATTATAGAATAAACTCCATGAATTTTATATTATCTTGTGAAGAAATCTGGGATTTACACTCTTATTGATGATAAAGTCAAAAATTAGAGTTCTTGAGAATAAAATAAAATTTGAGTAAATTGATTCATGTTAATGATGCTTAAATGCTTTTGGATACGTTAGAACTTATCCATATACGATGGTATATGATCTGGATATCATGAGATTAAATTAGGAATCATTTGTTGAAGAAAAATTGGAGTTTATATGATGTTCTTGGATAAATATAAAAATATGAGTTTTCTGGAAATAAGATGTTTTAAATCCAACCTTATTGATGATTTTAGGTGGTTTGATTATTATAAATCATTTATATATTTTGGTTTATCATATAGAATGAATATTGGGGTGTTTGGGATTATTTGATAAAGGTTTTGATGATTAAAAAGTATGAAACCTGTAGGGAAAATAATGGAGAAAATTAGGCAATATCTGATCGATCGACCAGGAACAGTTGATCGATCGACTCTCCTGGAAAATGTGATTTTGTTCATTTTTAACTTTTGATCCAATTCCAACTTTGAGGAATCTTTGATGATGATTGATTGAACATATTGGGACTTAGAGAAGGACAGTAGGATATACCTTAGACCTGAAAAATATTATTTTGGGGATTTTTGAATAAGGAGAAATTAACGAGTGTTAATTAAACGAGTTATTATCGAGACTTATGTTACCTGGGATTTAAATTGGATAAATGATAATTTAAGGTTGCGACCAGTAGTAAGAGAGTTATTAATTACCAGTATAACCTTAGGACTAGGTGAAATTAAGCATAAGAGATAGAATGAAGGGTTAAGAATGAATTAAGGGTTATCGAGAATTAAAACTAATTAAAGATGAGTTTAATTCATAGAATTTCGGAAGTTTTGATGACACGGACAAATAGGGTGTAAACATTTATCTATTGAATTAGGTTAAGGAAGACTTATTTAATCTTCGAGTAATGAGTGAGGCTCGTGAATATAAAATAAAGAAGTAAAGTCATAATCTTTAATATGTAGGATTTGGTAGATAAAAATACTACGTATGAGAATTATCATATGGTTGTGTTAATGCCTTATGGATATTATATTTATATTGGTGTGATGAATACCTATAATATTATTTGTATGTATGACATACCTACGCTGCTTGCTATCGGGGTGGAGGTTTCGCATTGTGGATGGTTTTATCCTTATGCACCCATTTGGGAGGATTTTAGAGTTGTACCCTGAGCGTAGGACCTTGGACACCTGCTATCGGTGTATTTAATAGTTTTGACGGTTGAATTGGAGCGTAGGTATGTGCGTGACCCATTTCGCTGGGAAGTATGCTCGCCTCTAATATATTTGTGTTACGATATGATTTGTGAGAGACGCCGAATCAAGAGTCCTCTATACAGTGACATTATGTATCAGGACATGATAGCAAAGCATGCATTCACCTCCACTGTGAGTGGGGAGGTACCGTATTAGTATATATATAATTAGTGTGATATTATATATATAGACTGTGATGTAATCTACTGTGTGACATTGTATATATAGAGATGTAATCTTCTGTGTGAAATTTTAGATTAAAAATATAAATTGTGATTTAATCTATTGTGTAATGTTGTAGATAGAAGTAAATAATGAAATCTGATTTGAATTAAGTAAGTGAACACTTAAATTCCAAGGTTGTAATAAGACTAGTTCATATTAAAGAGAAATGAATATGAATAATTATATTACGTGTTGTATATGACATACGGGGTTATGATACGGGTTAGAATTATGTTATGGAAACTAGTTATGAGGTAACCTTAACTAGAAAGATAATAAAATACGATAGGTGTGCACTCTAGATGAGATGTGAGAATTCTCAAGAGAGAGCCCGAGAAACTAACATGTACATAATAAATGATTACTAGTAATTGTTAACACTTGCTATTTTAAAAATCTTTTACAATCGGGCTCTGACCCATTTTCTTGCATATTCTCTTCTCTTTTATATCTTGTACATCAGGTATCCAGCAACAGGGATGCCCAACATAGATTATGGATGTTCCGATGGATTATAGCTACTAGCAGATATGAGGATTTTGTTTAGACGATTCTTTTCTGTTGATTCACTGATATGTAGCGTCTACTTCATTTAGGGCATGCTGCCCATGATTCTAGATGTTGTAATTATTTATGTAAGCATTGTGGTTATCAGTTTTATTTAGTGTAAAAGTTATAATTTAACTAGAGAGTTATTCCAGTCACATTTATTCTTGTTATAGTTAATTCAGTTGTCATGTGTTATTGCATATTATTATTCCGTGTCGTGTAATGGTTTTAATTAAATTAAAGATGGAAAAAGTTTTTGACACTTAACTTAATTAACTATTAGGTGAGTAATAAAGAAAGTGTTTTCTACAGTGATGCTGAGAATGAACCAAATAGATATTCTGATTTAATTAAATAATTGACTGATCACCCGATATTTAATTAGGCAGGTTATTACAGGTGGTATCAGAGCATCAGGTTCTAGTGTCTGTAGGATTTGTGCGGCTTACTACGTTTCAGCGTAACGTTCTTTGATATAGAGCCCTGATATTAGGATGTTGAATTCTTTTACGTATTTTGACTTACATTCTACCGCCATGAAGTATGTGAGATGTAATGCCTAACACTTTGGGACGACTAGCAAGAGCCGTTATAAGGACAGCAGGAGGAGGACTCAGCCAAAGATATAGAGTATTTTGGAAAATGGTGTTGGAGTTAGAAACCATTATAATTGTTGTTTGGGCCCAAAACATTAAGGAAGTTGCTTGGGAACTGTTGTTTCCCAAGCACCATCATAGTTGATGGTTGTGCCATTCTTAACTCACCCATCACTGTATGTGAAGGGTGAGGGAGTTGGAAGGACTCTTGTAAAGGAAGAAATTCAAAGACAATTGTGAAGGGTGAAGTGTAGTAACACCCGGGATTTGGAAAAATAAATTCTGGTAAAAATTATTTTCTAGGAGGAAGAAACTTAAGTGATGTGAGTCAGACATCACATATAAAGAACATGTGTCAAGATGGAATAAGAATTTTAGGTATGGTTCGATAGTGAAGTCATTCATTTGATGTTTTAAATAGGATATGAACGGAATTTTGAAACTTATCTATAATGGGAAAGAAAGAGAGAAGTAACTTGTTTAACTAACTCCTTACCCTAGGAAGGATGGGGTACATAGAAGATAAATAGAGTTCATTATGTGAAAGGACTCGTGAGTGAAATACTCTAGTGTGAGTGGAAATCTAACGAAGAGGACTAGGATTAACATCACCAAGGAATTTGATGACGCTTCCAAATGAAGGGGAGCTAGAAGGGTTAGGAAACCTAGCCGAAGGTCAAGATTGAATTCAATATTATTAATGAAACATCACCAAAAGGTGTACCCAGTATAGGACCCATTTAAAAGGAAATGATTAAACTCCTACTTAGTGGCGATGAAATCATCCAAGACTAGTGTAGCCGACAATGTCTCCCATAGAACCCGTAGAGACAAAAGAATAATGGGAATAACAATTGGGAGTTAAGATTGATAGGTCTAAGAGAAGGATGTTTAAATGGTCAGCAACGAGGAAATAGCAAGGGAAATTTCCCTATGTGTACAAAGAGAGACTACTAAGTGTTAAATGTGTCCACATTGAGTAGTGAGACCGATAAATTTTGGAAATAGCAAACCATACCAACTAGGCATAATAACTGGAGGAGTGAGACTTCTAGGGGAGTAATTGGGTCAAGAGAATTAGACCCATGAAATTTACGACCCAAGAGTGGTAGGTTTAAATAGGACCAGTGGAGTCCTCGGTAATTGTAGCATACAGTATTTTAAGGTCGGTAGGGTCCAAGAAGAAAAAATGGGAGGTCGATAAAACCAGAATTGAGGCCTAGATGTGTTGGGCCAACGTTTTTATAATGGGTGTGTAAACCACATGAGTGAAAAATTTGTCCACGACGGGTGGGTACAACTATAGGATGAAAACCTAGATGTGTAACGAGTGCAAGTGATTGTGAGAAGTGCATGTAAGGACCATACATGATTAGGAGAGACTGTTGAATTTTTATTTTATCCATGTGAATAAAGGATTAATTCTAGTGACATGGTGGGTCATAACAGACATATATAATTGAAAACCATAAATTCACGTGCGAGTCAAGGTTAGTGGAAATGATAATTTTAATAGTCTGGTTACAAAAGTATTTATCGACGATAACGGGACTTTTAGTGTCGTCCGTGAGTGAACCGAGTGGGTCCTAAGAGTATATTTTGTTATAATAATTTTCTATTGCTGTGAGTTAGCATAATAGAACTTTTTATGGTAATATGTAGTGATAAATTACCAAATTTTTAAATGATAGTAGATTGAGTGATAAGACTATTGCGCTGGATACTCTAGGGAGAGTAAAATTATTTTTGTGTGGTGCCAACTGAAATTGGGTTGGGCCTATATTTCATGATATCATATACCTTAGTCTAGTTATGTGTGTGAGCATAAATTATTTTACTGATATGACTTAGGATATATTATGTTTTTGTCGAACAGCAAGACACAACTCATTATTAATAGCATCGAGAATTTGGGATAGTGAGATCAACATGTTTTATGTTAGTTTTAGGGATATATAAGCATGGACTAGTAGAATTTTATGTCAACATACATAAATTATGGGAAGGTACAAATTATGGATTGAGGGACATTATGGATCTCGACGAACGACTATGTTAAGTAGTGGTGTATCAGGGGGATCCCTTGTTTGGATTTCACTTTCTGAGACATCCCCCGCAAGAAACTAGTGAACGTCGGGAGTGGGAGAGAAGTTTGGTCGATAGTGCATAAGTTCGTACCTTAGTCATTTTATATATACAAACATAAATTTAGAGTTGATAATTCTATTATGACTTAAGAGTAGCCTAGTCCTAGTAACATTATGAATAAAACAATGATGCCACTGATACAGTGATCAAGTTATGACTATTGGGGTGATTGAGTGCACCCCTACCATATCAGTATGCCAAGTAAGCAAAAATTGATTTAAGAAGAGTATATGTTATTTGTGCAACAATGCAAGAAATATAGGCTGTATGGGCTCCCAAGGTAATTGAATCTGACATTGTTCCCCATTTTGGAGATAGGGGATAAGGAAAATAAATATAGAGGTTTAGATATCGGGACTTGAATGTCCAGTCATTTATGACAATTAGAGATATAGTCGGTAGAATAACAAATGTATCAGGCTATAAATGACTATGGTAATAGGATTTAAATGAAGAAATGTTTGTCTAGTTTCCTCTTGTAGAGGGCCACCTGTGTGTTGGATTTAGGGTGGACCATTCAAAACCAGCAGAGTTTTCTCCAACCTTTAGGGATTTCTAAGTAGTATTGAGAGAGTATTCGTAAGGATTTTATTGCGAAGATGGTTACGATCCTATATGGGTGATAGTTGATCAGTTGACTGAAGTAGATCACATTACGCCAGCTAGGATTGATCATACTACGAGACAATATTCTTTGATCTTAATATAAACAATATAGTGAGGTTACATAGGGTACCGTTTAATATTGTGTCTAATTAGGGCGAGATTTTATCTCCCGATTTTGGAAGAATTTTCACGAGGCATGGGTACCGAGTTGTGATTGGGTATGATCTATCATCCGCAGAATAATGGGCAGACTAAGCGGACAAATCTGATGTTGGAAGATAAATTATGTTTGTACCCTTGCATCTTAAGGGAGGACGAGAGACGTACGTTCCACTAGTGAAGTTGATGTACTAGAACTCTTATAACTTTACTGTTGGGCATGGTGCCAGTTGAAGTATGGTACGGTAAGTCTTATTGTTTCTCCTACTTATGGGATAAAGGTGAGGAACCAGGAACTATTGAGAATAGTATAGAAGATTTGAAACTTATAGTATATATTATGTGTAAAAATATATACTACACAATTAACCTACATGTGTATGATAATCGCAAGACGAGATGGTATTTATCTAAAGAACGGTTAATTTATTTAAGTGCATATAGTAGAAGGTTAGATAGTGAATATCTAGAATAAAGTATAAGTAGTGAAACTTAAATTGTAAGTCTTGGAAAAGAACCTACGTGACAGGGTAACTCGGGGTTAAAATGATCATAAGTGAGGTGTTCATTATTGGGGATATTCGATAGCATACTGTATGGGCGGTATAGAGTAGTCTACTTGGGAGCGCAAGTATGTGATGCGCAATACTTATCCAGAAATATTCTTGCCTGCTATACTTTTGTTTTTCGAATATAGGGACGAAATTCCATTGTAAGGGGGGAAGTATGTAATACCCCGTATTTTTAATGACTTTTAAAAAGGGATTAATTAGAATTAATTGTGATATAATTGGAAATTAATTCGATTTTAATATTATTCGATAATAAAGTAATATGTGATTTATGTTGAATATTACTTAGTAATTAAAGTAATATATATGATTATGACTTTACAATTGATTATGACTTTATAAAATTGTCGTGAATTATGTGTACGACCATTATGGTAATTAAGTCGAGACGCACATTTGAGTCGTGTCGGGATTATAATAAAAGTGAATTATTTTTATGTCATCTGAATGGTCGTTTTGATTGCCCCAAAGTGTCGGGAAGGGTTCAAATAGTAAAAAAAGTCTACTTGGGTGTTTGATTTGGGTCTCGGGGCACTTTGGAACCGAAAGGACACCCCGAAGGGGTATTTTGGTCATTTTGCAAGGGAGGTGAATAGTAATTACGGAAATCTGAGTTTATTTTATAAGTAAAGAGATTAGAGAGCTTAGGTTCATTTACCAAAAATAAAGGGAAAAGGTTTAGGGGAGATTGAGAGACTTTCTATGGGAGAAGAAGAGACTTTTCTGGGAAACCAAAGGACAACCACCTTGCGCCACCAAGAGCCACCACCACCACCACCGCAGGAAGTTGGTCGAAAAAAGAGAGGATCACCAATAGAGTATCATCCCAACAGATCAGACCTACAATTTAAAAGCAAGTGATTAATTATAGCAATCTAAGCTGATATATTATCCATGTTAGGATAGTTACGAAAATTCCTAAAAGTTGCATGAATAAAGATAAATTTGTGATAATTTTTAAATGGATCTTTGAAATGGATATTATCTAGGAGTGATCTCTTTTGATTATAGAATAAACTCCATGAATTTTATATTATCTTGTGAAGAAATCTGGGATTTACACTCTTATTGATGATAAAGTAAAAAATTAGAGTTCTTGAGAATAAAATGGAATTTGAGTAAATTGATTCATGTTAATGATGTTTAAATGATTTTGGGTACGTTAGAACTTAACCATATATGATGGTATATAATCTGAATATCATGAGATTAAATTGCGAATCATTTGTTGAAGAAAAATTGGAGTTTATATGATGTTCTTGGATAAATATAAAAATATGAGTTTTCTGGAAATAATATGTTTTAAATCCAACATTCTTGATGATTTTAGGTGGTTTGATTATTATAAATCATTTATATATCTTGGTTTATCATATGGAATGAATATTGGGGAATTTAGGATTATTTGATAAAGGTTTTGATGATTAAAAAGTATGAAACTCGTAGGGAAAACAATACAGAAAGATGGGCAATATCTGATCGATCGACTCAAGACTATCGATCGATGGAGTCAAGACTGTCGATCGATCGACTGATCGATCCATCGACCAAAAACAGTCGATCGATCGACTCCCCTGGAAAATGTGATTTTGTTCCTTTTTAACTTTTGATCCAATCCCAACTTTGAGGAATCTATGATGATGATTTATTGAACATATTGGGACTTAGAGAAGGGCAGTAGGATATACCTAAGACCCGAAAAATATTATTTTTGGGATTTTTGAATAAGGGGAAATTAACGTGTTAATTAAATGGGTTATTATCGAGACTTATGTTACTTAGGATTTAAATTGGATAAATGATAATTTGAGGTTGGGACCATTAGTAAGAGTGTTATTAATTACCGGTATAACCTTAGGAATAGGTGGTATTAACCCTAAGAGATAAAATGAAGGGTTAAGAATGAATTAAGGGTTATCGAGAATTAAAACTAATTAAAGATGAGTTTAATTCATAGAATTTTGGAAGTTGTGATGACATGGATAAGTAGGGTGTAGACATTTACCTACGGAATTAAGTTAAGGAAGACTTATTTAATCTTCGAGTAATGAGTGAGGCTCGAGAATATAAAATAAAGAAGTAAAGTTATAATCTTTAATACGTAGGATTTGTTAGATAAAAATACTACGTATGAAAATTATTATATGGTTGTGTGAACGCCTTATGGATATTATATTTATATAGGTGTGACGAATACTTATAATATTATTTGTATGTATGATATACCTACGCTGCTTGCTATCGGGGTGGAGGTTTTGCGTTGTGGAAGGTCTTATCCTTGTGTGCCCATTTGGGAGGATCTTAGATTCGTACCCTGAGCATAGGACATTGGACACGTACTATCGGTGTATTTGATAGTTTCGACGGTTGAATGGGAGCGTAGGTATGTGCATGTTCTATTTGGCAGGGGAGTATGCTCGCCTCCAATATATTTGTGTTATGCTATGATTCATGAGAGACGTCGAATCAAGTGTCCTCTATACAGTGACATTATGTATCAGGACATGATAAAAGAGTATGCATGCACCGCAGATGTGACTGGGGAGGTTTCGTATTAGTATATATGTAATTAATGTGATATTATATATATAAACTATGATGTAATCTACTGTGTGACATTGTAGATATAAAGATGTAATCTTCTATGTGAAATTTTAGATTAAAAATATAAATTGTGATTTAATCTACTATGTAATGTTGTAGATAGAAGTAAATAATGAAATCTGAATTGAATTAAGTAAGTGAACACTTAAATTCCAAGGTTGTAACAAGACTAGTTCATATTAAAGAGAAATGAAAATGAATAATTATATTACGTATGGTATGGGACATACGGGGTTATGGTATGGGTTAGAATTATATTGTGGAAACTAGTTAAGAGGGAACCTTAACTAGGAAGATAATAAGATACGATAAGTGTGCACTCTAGATGAGAGGTGAGAATTCTCAAGAGAGAGCCCGAGAAACTAACATGTACATAATAAATGCTGAATTGTAATTGATAGGCAGTTAGTATTTTTGAAATCTTTTACAATCGGGCTCTGACCCGTTTCCTTGCATATTCTCTTCTCTATTATATCTTATACATCAGGTATCCAGCAGCAAGGATGCCCAACATAGATTATGGATGTTCCAATGGATTATAGCTACTAACAGAGATGTAGATTTTGTTTAGACGTTTCCTTTTCGTTGATTCACTCATCTGTAGCGTCTACTTCATTTTGGGCATATCGCCCAGGATTCTAGATGTTGTAATTATTTATGTAAGCATTGTGGTTATCAGTTTTATTTAGTGTAAAAGTTATAATTTAACTGGAGAGTTTTTCCAATCACATTGATTCTTGTTATAGTTACTTTAGTTGTGATATGTTGTTGCATATTATTATTCTGTGTCGTGGAATGGTTTTATTTAAATTTAAGATGGAAAAAGTTTTTGACACTTAGCTTAATTAACTATTAGGTGAGTAATAAAGAAATTGTTTTCGATAGTGATCCTGAGAATGAACCAATTGGATATTCTGATTTAATTAAATAAAGGACTGATCACCCGATATTTAATTAGGCGGGTTGTCACATTAGGTAACCCATCACTGATTTCATCAGTTTGCCTACTCATTTCATCACTGGAATTCCAAAGTCTTGCAAAATTTCTAGTTTGTCTCGGACCAACCCCTTATCATACATATTACTCCCCTATCCCGGGGTATTCCAAAAAGAAAATCGTGATGCATGCATGTGCTCTATAATTTCTCCCTTTATGGGTCTTCCTCGTTTAGTATCATCATCCTCCCATTTATGTGTAAGGCATCAACAAAACTTTCATGAGAGCGACTTCGCTCAAAATTCCAAAACTTTGGGATTCTCCCTTAGCCAGAGAAATCCCTTATCTGCATCTTAACAGTCTTCCAACCCTTCTCGATTGTGATAGCTCTCCCTTCTATATATAATCGGACTATATCCTTCCACAAACGAAGTTCAGTCCATCTTACTTACATAACTCTACTTCTAATTGCCTCTTTGTCATACGGTTAAATATATTCATTATTTGGTCCACTTATAATGAGTGGTTCTAAAAATCAAAATACCTAGGGCGCCCATACACCCTATATCCTATGCAGATCTGCACAATATTACCAAACGTAACATATTTATGTGTATGAGAATGATGTTTATAGCTCTACTTCTGCTATTATGAATCATGTTGCTACTGGTTTAGATGCTTTAATTTCTAAGAATAATGCTAGTTATACTACGGGGTGTGTGAGTCAAAGGGAAAACGATAATAATGATGTCAATGTGGGTGTGAGTTCAAGAAATGAATCCTTAGGGGTCCCTTTACACACTTCACTTAGTGATTCTGACACTGAAGACCTCCCTGATATTGACATACTTTATGCCAAGACTCTCAAGAAAATCACTAGACTAGAGAAGACAGTGAAAGATCTCACTAAGAAACTAGAAGACCTAAGTCTAATGGTAAAACTTAACGCTGAAGAGTATACTACCCAATGTCTAACTCATGAGAATGAAGTCAATAGTTTTGATAAAAAATTGAAGAATTTGATTAAAATAAATGAAACTCTGGAAAAAAAATATAAAGGGACATTATTAGAATTGGAACAAGCTAAAGAAAAGACATCAACTGTTTTAAAAAAAATTGCAAAATTTGAAAATAATTCTAACTGTTTTGATGGTTTTGTTGCTGATTCAAAAACCAATTCTGATGATCGAACTGGAATAGGATTTTGGCCAAATTCAAAGACATAAATTAAAAACTTTGAACCAATCAAGTTTGTGTCACGTGGCAAAAGACCTATAGAAACCTGTCCAGATTTTCAAGCCTTAAATGATGAGTTTGATAAAAAATAACAAAATTTGGATATTGAATAATCAAGTTACTCTAAGTGTGATAGTTTGCCTAAGGCTAAATACGTCTGCCCTCCAATTAGGAAGCGTGTTTATTCGTTTTAAACTGTACTCCCTAGGAATAAGGTTCAACGTCAGAATGTCATGAAACCTATGTTTAGAGACTTTCCTAAGGACATACCCTCTTCAAGAAATTTATATTTCTCATACTGTGACATATATGGTCATTCTATTGAAGGTTTCTACTCTATACGCTTAGTAAAACCTGTCTGTAACACTCCTTTATACAAAAACTTTAACAACTCTAGGAGAAGCCATAATAATTATGTCCTACCTAGACAACCAGACAAAAACTCTAAATATAGAAAGAGAAAGACTAAACCTAAAAGATCATTTCCAAGAAGGATTCCTAGGCACTTTCCTATACCAAATGCTCATATTATCCGTAAAACTCAAATGCAGGCGCAAAAATATCTTTCAACAAAAATCTAATGCTCGCAAATTTTATCAAATGAGAGCAAATATGCGCAAAACAAAAATAAGAGCTATATGGGTTAGAAAAGATGAGCTATTGCCCCAGATGAAGTGTAACATTGTGATTACTGCTTTAAAAGCTGAACACACTCCCTCTGGTTGGTATTTAGACTCTGGGTGTTCAAAGCACATGTATGATGATGATACAAAAATTTTAAACAAAACCTGCTTTGCTGGAGGAAAATTCATTTTTGGTGATGGTGTATCATCTCAAATCATTGGTAAAGGAACACTCCAAGAAGAAGGAATGCCTATTCTTGAAAATGTTCTTCTAGTAAAAGGTCTTAAGGTTAATCTACTTAGTATCTCGTAATTTTGTGACTCAAATTATACTGTCACCTTTTCAAAGAATAATTGCAAAATTTTAAATGAAAAAGGTGAATGCATAATTATAGGACTCGGGACTCTTAATAATTGTTATACTGTCCAGAATAGTACTCAGGTCTGTAACATTGCCAGAATGGATGATAATGAAATATGGCATAATCGAATGGGTCACATAAATTACGATAGGGTTAGTAGATTGTCTTCACAAGAAATAGTTAGAGGAATTCCAAAGATCAGACCTATTTTTAACACTGTCTGTGGATCATGTCAGGTTGGCAAAATTGTTAAAGCACCTCATAAGAAAGTTAAAGATATCCTTTCCTCTAAACCCTTGGAGCTCATCCATATGGACCTAATGGGTCATTCTCGTACTGTTAGTCTATGTGGACACAGTTATATTCTAGTTATGGTAGATGACTTCGCCAGGTTTACTTGGGTAGCCTTCTTAAAATAAAAGTCTGACACTTTCAGAACCTTCTTGAAAATCTTACTTCGTATTGAAAATAAGACGGACACTCAAGTAAATAGGATTTGTAGTGATAGAGGTGTAGAATTCATAGATACAGGTGTTATAGAGTACTATAACAATAATGGTTACAAACATAAATTTAGTGCTCCTAAGACTCCTCAACAAAATGGAATTGCTAAGCGAAAAATCGTACCCTTCAAGAGATGGCAAGAGTTATGATTCATGCCAAGTGTTTACCAAAATATTTTTGGGTAAAATCAATTCGTACTGCTTGTCACATCATAAATAGGGTCTATTTTAGGAAGAATTCAAAAAAAACTCCTTACGCACTATGGTATGGGAAGAAGCCTAATCTTAAATGCCTTAGAACTTTTGGTAGTACATGTTATGTCTGTAAAGACAGAGAACACTTATCCAAATTTGAGACTCATGGAGATAAAGATATTTTCTTAGGATATTCTCCTGACAGTAGAGTGTACCATGTCTATAATCTTCGAACTGAGACTTTAATGGAATCCATAAACGTTATTGTAAGTGACACTACTGTTGAGAGAAAGACTGGAGAACCAACTATTGTGGAAGAGTCTGAAAATGTTTTAGAAAAAGACTCTCCAGAATTAGATGATTCTTTACCAATTGAGAAACCTGAAGTACCTCACTAGGTTTCTAATGATCATCCCATAGATAACATTGTTGGTAAACCTTGTGAGCCTGTACGTACAAGATCTCAATTAATAAACTATGCTCATTATGCATGTTTTGTTTCCCTTGTGGAACCAAAGAATGTAAATAAGGAATTTAATGACCCTCAATGGATTTCTGCTATGTAGGAAGAACTTCTTCAATTTGTCATTCATAATGTTTGGTATCTTGTACCTAGGCCGGATCATAAAAAGGTTATTGGCACATATTGGTTATTTAAAAATAAAATTGATGAAAGTGGGATAGTCATTAGAAACAAACCTAGATTAGTGGCTCAAGGATATTCTCAAATTGAAGGAATAGATTTTAACGAGACATATTCTCCTGTTACTCGCTTAGAATATGTTCGTCTTCTCTTTGCCATAGCTTGTTACTTGAATTTTACGCTTTATCAAATGGATGTAAAGTCTGCCTTCCTTAATGGAATCTTAACTGAAGAGACCTATGTTGAACAACCAAAAGGGTTTATTGACCCTCATTATCCAAACCATGTTTATCGTCTTAAAAAGAGTTTGTATGGCCTAAAACAAGCGCCTAGAGCCTGGCATGAGTGTCTTTCTAATTTTCTCTTAGATAAAGTTTTAAGAGAGGTGGAAATGATCAAACCCTATTTGTTAAACATTTTGTAAAACATATTATTATAGCTCAAGTTTATGTTGACGATATCATTTTTGGATCAACATCCCCTTTAGAAGTTAAATTTTTTTCTGAAATTATACATAAAGAATTTCAAATGTCTCTTATGGGGGAGTTACAATTTTTCCTAGGTCTTTAAGTCAAATAGAATTTAGAAGGTTTATTTGTTTCGTAATCTAAATATGCTTCAGAGATTGTCAAAAAAATCGGGCTTGAAAATGCAAAAGAAGCTAGATTTCCCATGAGTACTACGGTCAAATTATCTAAGGATGAGAATGGAAAATCCATAGATCCTACTCTGTATCATAGTATGATAGGAACCTTGCTATACCTTACTGCCTCGCGTCCTGATATTATGTACGCAGTTTGCGTGTGTGCCCGTTATCAAAATAATCCTAAAGAGAACCACTTAGTATGTGTGAAAATAATCATTAAATACATAAAAGGCACTCTAAATTTAGGGCTCTGGTACACCAATGATACTCCTAGTACTATAATAGGATACACTGAGATGCCGATTGGGAAGGGTGTACTGATGATAGTAAGAGCACATCAGGGGCGCGTTACTATATCGATAACAATTTGGTAGGATGGAGTAGTAAGAAACAAAACTGCACTTCTTTATCCACAGATGAATCTGAATACATAGCTGCTGGCAGTTGCTGTGCTCAATTACTTTTGCTTAAGCAAATGCTAAATGATTATGGTATTCAAGAAGATCAACTACATCTCTATTGTGATAATCAAAGCGCGATCAATATCTCTAAAAGTCCCGTTCAACACTCACGAACTAAACATATAAAAATTAGACATCATTATATACGCGAATTAGTTGAGACTAAGGAATTGGAAATCAATTATCTTCCTACTGATTTGCAGCTTGCAGATATGTTTACCAAACCTTTGGATTACAATAGATTTCTTGCTTTGCGAAAATCTATAGGAATGGTTTGTGCTGAATAAACTTCTATGACTCAAGTATTTTTCCCTTTGTCCATTTGAGACAAAATGGGTGAGAAGTTTGTGTCTTATGAGTTCATTATTGTGTTTAAATTTAATTAATAAGCTCGATCTTAGTATTATTTGCAGGGATCTGTACAGTTGTATTCAACATCTGTTATTAGGGTATTGGTTTGTAATTAGTTGAGTTATGTATATTCTTTTTCTAGGAAATGGGTAGATAGAATTTTTGTATAGGAATAGGTTTTCCCTTATTTCTTTATAGCCCTACGAGTTCTAGATAACTCAAAGGAGATTTTGTCTCATAATTCCAAAGGGGGAGATTGAAGCACCTTATACTCTTGACTCACTTGAGTCTACATTGTATAAGTGCTCATCTAGTTTGGAAATTGTGACAAAATTAGAGTCCCGTTCCCTAGATACCAAAGACCTCAGAATTTTCTTCTTAAGCCACACTTGATTCAATTGAAGGTATAAATCTCAATCACACACTAGTTGCATACATTGTTCATATATTGCATTAATTGATTGTGTGTGAGTTGTGTGTTAAATCCCATTTAAATTGATTTTAATAATTTTTTAAGAATTTTTAATAATTTTTAAATGATATTTTGAAATTAAAATTTGGTTTATAAAACTTTTGGGGTCGTTATGTAATTACTACTATTCCCATTTCATACTTGAAAGTTGAGTTGGGTAGGATCCGAATGCGCTTGAGACTTGAGGGTGCGTGTGTAATTATTCTTAAAACACGCATGTGAGATCTCATCTCAGCCCTACACATGTCCATGTTATACCGGCTAGATTTGTGATTGTTGCAAGACTCAAAACTCATGTGTTATATCAGCCATTGGATCAATGTTATGAACGTTCTGCATGCGTCCAAACTCAATCCATGTGTAACCTTTCTAGACCAATCATAGGACATTTAATCCACCGCTTTTATTTCACCGTTGGATCAAAGTCAATTGGCCAAGACCAAATCTCAGCCTTAGCTTTGGATAGCCATTCTCGAACCTTTTCCTCTAAGTATAAAAGGATTCCAAGCCTCTGAATTTAAAAACTTTTGCCAGTTCATCCAAATAGAGAGAGAAGAGAGAGAAAAGAAAGAATCCAGAGAGAAACCCTCCTGTTTCAAACCCTAATTCATTTTTCTTAAATCGTTTTACACCAAACACCACACCTGAGTGTTTGAGAGTGATTCTGGTAGAGGTTTGAAAGATGTTTGAGAGTTTTATCCTCTGAGTTCGAGATCTTACTTCTAACTTAGACATTTCTTATTAGATCTCTATTTCTTTTTCATAGAAAGTGTAGATCTGGCTATTGCATGTCATATTACACTTAGATCTGCATATTTTAGTTTCTCATCTTGAGAAATCGTACTTATTGATTAAAGATTTTTCTATAAATGTTTTTAACAACTCAAGAATCAACAAATCTAGTTTCTGTTTCTAGTTCTTATGAAACAAGACTTTTGACCTAGTTAGAATCGCGATTGGTGATTTTCAATTTTAAAAATATTTTTAAAACCCTCTGAAATTAATTAAGACCTTGAACCGTCTTTCGAGCAAGGTAATCTTGGATTCTGGGATTATTTGAAAGGTCAAATAAAGTTTTTTTGTTTCTAAAGAAGAGAGAAACGGAAAATAGCATCATTTAGATCTGATCTATAATTTGCTAGGACTTGTTTGTATAAAATAAGTGTGCGTGTGTGCATGCATGTGTTAGAACACTTTCACAAACACTTGTCACACTACAACACAAGAAGTGTTGGCTATAAGATCTTGAAACTTCAAGAGTCGACATAACGCTGGAATAAAGTGGAGAAGTTAGTAAACTGAGAAAGCAACATCAATATGAGATCTGCAGAAAAGTTAGAATCAAACCAGTGGGTACATATTCTAAACTTGTATAGGTCTATTTTGTGTGCATGTATGTTATATAGTTTGTAACTTGTATATTTTGTTTTAGTGAATTTTTGGTTTGTGACTTAGAAGTCACCGTAGATCTTTCCTTAGTTGGGTGAGGTTTTACCACCTTAAAAAACGCCTTGTCCTTAATCTTTCTACATCTCCTCATCTCATTCTTGTGGTTGTGCTGATTTAGTTGACTTAATCTTTTTAGTTTCGGTTTTCAAAACTAGTTATAAAATATTGATCACATCTCGTATATTTTTCATTAAAAACATCTTGTGATTAACTGGTTTTGATTTAAAGAAAAGAGTTTCTCAAAAAAATAGTTCGAAGTTACTTAGACTGTTTAATCCTGAATTAAATGATTTGAGTAACCGCTTTTTCAACTATGTCTAGTCATCCTTCGTGTATACGTCTACCCGAGCACACCGCGGACAATTTCCAATTCCATTCGAGAACAATCCAATTGTTGCACATGTTTCGTGGCACTGAAAAAGAGGATCCCTACCTCCATGTGTGTGAGTTCGAAGAAATTTGTGGGACCATTAAGTACCAACAATTCACTGACGATATTATAAGACTTAAATTGTTTCCATTCTCGTTGAAAGACAAAGCTAAAAGTTGGTTTAACTCCTTAGAACCCGAGTCTATAACCACATGGAATCAAATGAGTGTCACCTTCCTGCAAAAATTCTTCTCCAACTAAAAGACTTCGTTGATACGTCACGCCATCAACACATTTAGCCAAAAGGAGGGAGTTGCCTTGTGGATGTATTTGGAGCTATTCAAGGACTTGCTACTGTAATGTCCGCACCATAGGATTGAGATGGGACACCAAGTCCAAATTTTGTATGAAGGGTTCAATTATAGTACTCGAACTATGCTCGAGTCTCTAAGTAACGGTGATTTTACTGAGAAAAGTGAGTTTGACGCGTGGGTATTCCTATAAGCCGTAGCAAAAAAGTCCCAGCAATGGGCACCAAATAGAGAATCTAGGTCCACCACGTCCAATGAGGGTTTCGCTCAACAAGTTGAATAAAGTTATGATTTAAATGCCAAAGTGGCCACATTGGTCCGATGTTTAGAGGCTTTAGAGATGAGCAAAGAGGGTAATAGAACCGAACCTGCACACGTTCAACAAGTAGGTTCCCATATGTGTATACTTTGCGATGCATTCAACCACTTAGTCGAGAATCGCCTCGCCCTTCCGGCCCACAAGGTACTCATCGAGAAAGTCAATGCTCTCTATCAAAATAGGCCAAAATAAGACCCATATTCTAATGCGTATAATTCTGGGGGGCGAGACCACCCCAATATTTCATGGTCCAAGGGTCAATACCAAGGAAGTGGAGGTCAATCTTTCGATAACCCACCCCCGGGTTTCCAAAATAATGCCACCGCACCATCGAATCCCTCATCCCAAAATATCCAATATTTAGAGGATTCAATGAACATTCTTTCCCAAAGTACCCTTTAATTCCAGCAAACCACTCAAAATGTCCTTCAATCCACCCAACTAAGCATGCATGCGAACACTCGATTCATTACTAAACTCGAGGTTTAAACGATCCAAATTGCAAATGCGTTAAGTGAGAGGAACAATGGAACATTCCCTAGTCATCCCGAACCCAATCCAAAGGGTAACATGCCTAGGGGTTAATTTGTTATTCAAGACGACATGAGCGCGTCACATACCCAAGAGCATGCAAAAGCCATCATCATGCTTAGGTCCGACAAGGAAGAAGAGAAAAATATTTGACCACCTATGAGAATGAATTCGAGAAATGTAAGGAGAAGGAAAATCCACTCGTGGATCCAACTTCCTCCGTACCTTCATCTTTCGAGTCATCGGTAGAGACGTATGTCCCAAAAGCTCCGTTTTCCCTATGGTTAGTGCCCGAAAAGAAAAAGGCGCAAGTTGATAAGATGTTGTGAGTATTCGAGAACGTACAAATCAATATCCCACTACTTGATATTATTCAACAAGTTCCGTCCTATGCCAAATTTCTGCAGGACCTTTGTACCTTTAAGAGAAGTACCAACGTACCCAAGAAAGCTTTTCTAGCTGATCAAGAAAGCTCGGTCATTTCTTATCAAACTCCCATCAAATATAAGGATCGTGGTACTCTGACGATCTCTATCAAGATAGGGGAGCACTTCATTGAGAAGACCCTTCTAGATTTAGGAGCAAGCGTGAAACTTCTATCGTATACCGTGTACGAGAAACTGGGTTTAGGGGAGTTGAAGCTGACTCGAATTACCTTATCCTTAACTGACCATTTTGTGAAAATTCTGAGAGGTATCGTTGAGGACATCCAAATTAAAGTGGGTGACTTTGTATTTCCCGTCAATTTCGTTGTCCTGGACACCCAACAAGTGAAAAATCCTCTTGCACAAATCCCTGTTATTTTGGGTCTTCCTTTCCTTGCCACATAGGGCGTCGTCATTAGGTGTCGAAGCGGACAATTGAACCTATCCTTTAGGAACATGACTATGGACCTTAATGTGTTCAATTTGTCTAGACAACCGTCCAATGACGATGAACCCGTGGATGTCGACATGATTGAGAGTATCGTCCAAGAGACTTTCGAACAAACTTATAATGACGAACCTTTAACAACATGTCTTGCATTTTTTGGGTCCAAATTTAATGTCGAAGATTCAATTCCCTACTCGACTCCACCCCTATCATGGAAGTAGGAAGTAGGAAGTAGGAAGTTGGAAGTTAGAAGTTAGAAGTATAAGCCCGAACCCGTCTCAGTTTCCCCGTCACCTGTTCCACCCTCGATTGAGAAAGATCCCGAGCTTGAATTGAAGCCACTGCGTGAAATGCTCGAGTATAACCATCTGAATCATTGAATTTTATCATCGCATCTGACTTGGACAAAGAACAGGAAGGTAAATTGTTGGGCGTTCTCAAAGAATACAAGGAAGCCATAAGATGGACCATATACGACATTAAGGGGATAAGTCCCTTGGTGTGCATGCATGTGATACACTTAGAAAATGATGCTAAACATTCACTTGAAGCACAACGTAGACTTAATACCAATATGAAAGAGGTCATCCGAGCTGAGGTGCTAAAATTTCTTGATGCGGGTATCATTTACCCCATCTCTGATAGCCAATGGGTCAGTCCCATTCAAGTGGTCCCTAAGAAATCCGGTGTTACGGTGGTGAAAAATATTGATGATAAGTTAGTACCCACTAGGATTCAAAGCAGTTGGCGAGTATGTATTGATTATAGGAAGTTGAACGCTGTTACACGAAAGGATCACTTTCCTCTTCCTTTCATAAACCAAATACTAGAGAGATTAGCTGGCCACCCTTATTACTGTTTTCTCGACGGTTACTCCATCTACAATAAAATTCACATCGCTCCCGAGGATTAAGAGAAAACCACTTTCACTTGTCCATTTGGTACTTTTGCTTACCGACGCATACCCTTTGGGTTATGCAATGCACCCTCTACGCATCAGTGGCGCATGATGAGTATCTTTTCGGATATGTTGGAGCGATTTCTCTAAGTCTTTATGGATGATTTTTCTGTATTCGGGTTTAGTTTTGATGAGTGCCTCTATCACCTCACCCTTGTTCTGAAGAGGGGTAAGGAAAAGAACCTTTGTGACACCTCGCCTAATTAAATACTGGGTGATTAGTCCTTTATTAAATTAACACAAAGTGTCCGGTTGGTTCATTCTTAGCATCACTGTAGAAAAATATTTCTTTATCAATCACCTAATAAATAATTAAGCTAAGTATCAAAACATTTGATTTTTTTCCAAATTAAGTCTGATTATTATTATTACCTATGAAATCATTTTCACGAACACAAAGTATATTATTAAAACCAAACCATCCAAATGAAAGAACCAACTAGATAAATCAATCCAAGCAAAATGTCCCAAATCACAGGACACATTAATAATTACAAGTAATCCCAACTAAAACAGAATACTGAAATAAATCAAGAGTACAAATCTCTCTGAACTAGATAAAACTAGAAATGGGTGACACATGCCCAGTCTAGTGATGACTAAAAAGAAGACTGAGAAAGCAAGGATGGAGTCATCAACCACAAAGACCTGCAACTCCCACACTAGCTGCAGTACGTCAATAGTCCAAAGATCTAAGCCTGACGCCCCTGTGGTTGGGCACCTGTAATACATACATACATACATACATATATATATATATATACACACACACACACGCACACACACACAAGAGAAGGAAAAGATAACATGAAACGGGTTAGAGCCCGAGTGTAAAACAACTTTTAAAATAGTTTAACAAGTATTCAAAATGCTCACCAGTTGATATTACATACATGTTAGTACTTTGACACTCACGTGAGAATTCTCACCTCTCAATTAATGTGCACGTCTAACGTACTACTGAATTACACTAAATGAAGCTGACCCAATTAACTAGTTTAACCCAATCTCCCCTTATCATTCCTAATTCATGTGATTAAGTAACTAGGATTTATATGAGATAACCTTACTTATTGATTTACCAAGTTGGCTAATACACATCACAATATAGCCTTAAGTTCCCAGACACTTAATTTGTTTAATACCAATTATTCCATTTTATCTACTTACAAGCACAGTTGATGAATCACTAGTGTATATATATATATATATAGATAAATCGGTCACCCCACATAAAATCTATGGTGCTGGCATACTCTGCTATCAAGTCCCCATATCTCTCGTACAATAAGGGAAATACTAGTTTGGAATCACTCTCGAATTGTATTAACACAAAATATATATATTGGAGGCGAATCATAGTTCCAAATCACTAAGAGGTCAGCACATACACTCATGTCTCTTAGGACCATATGACTATTATAGCCTGTACCAAGGACACTATGTTCTAGGGTACATGCCAATATCCCTCATAAAGGTCACATCAGAATAAGACTGTCCCGACACGGAAACCTTTGTGATAGCAAGTAGAGCGGGTACGATTAAACACAGATATTCAAATAATATATATACATTCACTCATATATATATTTACAATATTCAGCTAGGTAAGCCCACGACTCATAACATATTCTAGCCATGCCTAGAATGTAACACTCGAGTTCTACGTATAAGTAAATCACTCTTTTTATTCTTTTAATTTTTACAAATCTTTAAGTACTTTTCGACTCTCGAAGTGTATCCTCTCGATAAACATAAAATCAGTAGGTGTACCCTCACACTCTACTGGTCTAAGTCTTTATTAATTCTCATAAGTCCTACTATAGCGTACGCATCATTTTCCACTCAAATTATATTCCCGAAACCCCAGGGTTAAATCTCCTATAAACGCGTCTTACCCAGACCCTACTTGTACCCTACTGGTCCTTCTCATATCCCATTAAGATATTTAAATTATGTCCAAAGATCCTTATGCACTGGGATTGGATTAACATAAAAAGGGGAAGAAATTTCAGTTTCAAGGAGAGGTTGATCGATCGATAAAGGGTCGATCGATCGACACAGTCGATCGATCGACATTCTTGAGTCGATCAATTGATCAAGCTTGTGTTGGCCCAGTTTCTGTAATTCTAGCCTACGGGTTTCATCCAATCTAAATCCCCAAACCTCCATTAACATGTCCCAAACTTCCAACCAAACCTCATGAATGTTATGTAAACCAATATAGAAGATTTCTAACGTAAAACTTTCACAAAATCGTCAAGAATCATCATCAAGGTGGATTAATTCAAGAAATTATTATCTAACCCTAGTTCATCAAATTTTCTCAAGAATTCATTTAAATTTTCAAGATTTCTATCTCTATTGGGCATTAATTTCGTGGATACTATATTACATATGACAGATATCCATCCTAGCATGGTTTCTACTCCAATTTTGCAATAAAAATCTCCCAAACAATATTTTATTTTCAAGAAAACATGAGAGAATTAATTCCTAACTAGCATAGATGTGTTATCAACTAAAGAACAACAAGTTAGATACTTATCTGGAAATTGAAGGTTTGATCCGACGAATTATAATGGTATAGGAACGATTTCCTTCTTTCGATCTACGCGTTGGTGGTCAAATTGATGACAGTGGTATTGGGATGGTGGCTTTCCTACTTAGAAGCCTTCTCTCTTCTCTCTTCTCTCTTCCTTAGCCTCTCTGCAACTCTAAGTTATTTAACCCTCGAGGACTCTAACTCTCATCAGATATAAAGACTCTTCTCCACCTTAGAGATTAATCTCCATTGTTAGAGATACTAAGTCATTATTGAATGGGATGAATTATTCTTTATCTCATTGCTATAGGGAACCAAATATGGTTGCTGATAGTCTGGCCAATATTGGAGTTAATGTGAATGGGGTTCAAATTTTTGAAAATGTGAAGGATCTTCCAATGATGGTTAGAGGTACCTACAAGTTGGACAAGATGAGTTGCAACTACATTAGATCAGTTTCTTTATAATGTTTATTGTTTTCTTTCTCCACTGTAATGGGGTTCTAACAAAACCCCATATTTATTTTTGCTAGCTTTTGGAAATTGTCTCCCCATTAGCTTTATTTATATATAAAAAAATAAAAAATAAAAACTCTCAATTTTTGTCCAAAATTAAGGCCTAAAATGGGTAATTACCAAAATGCCCTCTCGGGTTATCGGTTAGGCCTAAAAATATCCCGAGACCCAAACTAAATTCCCGGGTATACTTTTCTGACTATCTTGACCATTACGGACACATTGGCTCACTTGAAATGATTATACGGGCGATTTATAATTAATTCACTTTTATTCCATCAATTTAGTCCCGACACGACACATGCACATCCCGACTTAATTTCTATAATTGTCGTATTTTTCACTCGGGATAATTTCTCATATATAACTTTACTCTTCTAGTAATATTCAACATTATTCTTACCAATAATTACTAACTCTCATCACGCTAGTAAATATTTATTATAAAATCCGGACTAATAATAAATTAATTTATCCCAATTTAATTTAATTAATCCCATAATTAAATGCCATAAAAAATATGGGGTATTACATACTTACCCCCTAATAACGGAATTTCGTCCCGAAATTCAGAAAATAAGGCCTACCTGGTAAAACAAATTCGGATACTTTATCAGTTCGCAAAACTAACATCAGAGTAAGGCGCTCAATCACTATAGTCCCCGCATCACTGCAAGCTTGTTTAACACTCTCAATAATGCCACTTCACATTGTGCTCCTATCCGATGACATTCGAATAAGACGAGCCTATACATCATTGACGCCCATTATCTTAATATTATTAGGAGGTTGCACCTCACTACGTGTCAACTACTCGTATTTATCTAAACACAAAACTCTCATCCTAAGAGATACCATATGAACATCTGACCACCCTTATCAGTTTCTTTCGAATCTCGATTTTTGGCAACGTACCTCTTATGACAGTCAAAGTCCACCTATAACAGTCTGTGGTAACTCCACCACAGTCATCGGACTCTAACTTGACCAATCAAAGATTATGATTATTCGCTCACCTCTAAACAACCAAAGGGAGAATAGTCAAGGTTCTTCTGCACTAAACCTCAATAAGCACTTTGTCCACAATAAACAGGTATGAGTGCTTACACACACAACTTTACTATTTGGTAAAATCTTCTCCCAAGTACCATACTATAACTCACTTACCAGCTATAATTATTGCAGAAATGAAATGACCACAACGAGTCCAAAATTACATTCATACCGCTCCACAAGTCGTTTATCACCTTTCACCTACTCCTCGGCTATAGGTGATGCAACCTAATCAAAACGAAGCGTCATCCCTACTGCTTCTTGAAATTCTGTATTGAAGGTGGGGTTCAAGGATCTCATTCTAGTTCAAAACAATACCGAGTAGGACCACTTACCAGTGCAATCCTTCTTTTCAAAGAGAGACTGGGGAATTCTGTCTAATACTGTAAATCACCCAAAAGAATAGCAATTACTTTCTTTTAGGTCAACGTGTTCCAATCATTCAAAGTAACTCATGACCTTACCTTAAGGATGGCAACCCATCAAAGAAATTTACCAAATTGACTGCCCTCTTCCATTACAGGAATCGTTGGCTTGCTACAAAATTTTTCTGGTTTATCCTCATGCTCCAACCGATTTATATTTATGAGTGGTGCATGCATAGATTACTCACTATGTCCTTCTCAACATCGGCTTCTACTTATAATGTCTCTCATGAAGTGATAGTTAATACTCCCTTTCTTTCCTAGGCATATACTGAAAGTTTCGACCGGTGCACTTTTCACTACGATGTGCACTTCTTGACTTTCTCTACCTTACTAACATCATCATTCTATCTATGATCAAGTCACTCTCAACATTTGACTAGAAAAAAATCTTCTATGAGTGTTCTCCATAATAGTTAAATTTTACCCTTCTCAAGTAATACCCCTTTTTAAATGGCTTCCCACCGTCTTTTAACCAAATTCGGGTGATCTATTATGATTGCACACGTATATATGGATTATCGTCCTTCTCACATGATGCTTAATCCACTTTACCATTTTTACTTCGTTATATTAGCTCCTCAGGCATATATTTCACACATCTATTCCTACGTTCCTTTAACCTGGACAATTCTGACCTCAGCTAACTAGGATGTCCACACACCCTATAAACCGTGCGTCTTGGCACAAACATCACATACGCTTCACACATAACACTCAATTCTTTATTGCCCCTGTATTCACAATGTGGCTATAATACTTGGGTATTCACAGTCACCCTAGAATTTGAAATTTTAAATCATCCTTAACATCGTTCCCCTTCAACTCGTGGTGATAAAACAAAATTTTCAATGCTTCCTTACCGCACAATCGACTCCACTAGCCTTAAATATTAATTTAACTTCCATCTTACAGTTATAACTACTTGGTCTTATAATGATTGAGGTACTAAACTCATGGACTAATGACTAAACATCTCCATACTTCCAACCTTACGCTAAGTTTCAAGCGTGGGATGTCTCACAAAGTGAAATCCAAACAAGAAACCCCCCCGATACACTACTACCTAGCATTGTTGGTTATCAAAATACGTTAGGCCCTTCGTCCAAAACATGTACCCCTATTTTCCCGTTTCTTGACACCCGTAATTACACTTAAACAAAAAACTTTTTGCCAATTGCACTATCGCTCGGCATTGGTGGTAATCACATTCCATAAACCTCGTACACATACAATCGGGACTCTAGAAATCCTTCCCCTAAACATATGAATATAAGTCTCAATTACCACATCTCTAAAGGATATATATAACAATGCTCTCTTCCTATCACCAAGCCCTGAGCGCTAAACATAATAATGAGTGAAATCTTTCTGTTCTACAGTAAACCCAATACACATCGAATTATGACAATAAAGTGGCTTCACACCTCGGCATTAAACATTTTGATACCCGTATACCCTTCAAAGTCTCTATAATATATGATATAAATGCGAGCCTGACCCTCTCGTAGGTGAGATTTTGCCAAAATAAAACATCATGCGCTAGGGCAGTAACCCTATAGACTTTTGATATCCGCCCACTATCGGTCTAATTATTATTATAAAACCATAATCAAGGTACTATCATACTCGTATAACACATCACTAAAATGAGTAATCACAATAAAGTATATAACACTATTAATACACCCATTCATCCTCCGCAGATAACACTAAAGATAATCCCACTACACTAGGGAAAATATTTACATAATAACGACGTTATCGATATACGCACTAATCTCGTCTCACATGCCAATCTAGCTATAAACAAAATGTAGTGACTCGCTCGTGTCACCTAAAACATGCCTCATCCTCTGAGGATAAAACTCACACTTCTACCTTGCCAATCGCCCTGTGTGCTCAAATGGTTTCCCGGACATAACACGCCTATCCAAACCTCGCCAAAAACTATTAACCATTGCTTTTGCAAGCACCATAACCTTGTCCCTTTACTCACTTTGGGGAAAAAAATATGCATGTGGTTTTACTCTCCACAAATACCTCTACACATAATCCACTTATCTCCTGTCATACTGACCATATTAGAATTGTTCTTCTCTCGGACTTTGGTAGGTCTCGATCCTGATGGCTACCCCCGTTGTTACCTTAGCTTTGTTGGACCTAAGGCACATGCTACTGGATTCAATAGCCCTTATTGAATTCACCATCGTTTGGTAAGAATTCAGAAATCTGAATCATTTAAATGGGTTCCCTAATGGATCTCCCCCTTGTAGTGCTTCACTACAACCATTTCACCCAGTCTTACTCCCCAACTAAATCGCTCTATTCCTTTATCTCCCTTCACAGGGAACCGTTAACATTTCTATGGACAATACGTGACATTGTCACCATATGGATCGACTGTCCAGTAGAAATCCCTTTAAATGTTGTTAACTTTCCT
Organism: Sambucus nigra; assembly: GCA_949130495.1. Lineage (NCBI taxonomy): Eukaryota > Viridiplantae > Streptophyta > Magnoliopsida > Dipsacales > Adoxaceae > Sambucus > Sambucus nigra. The sequence continues at coordinate 54,974,690 of OX422214.1, forward strand.
TACGAGTCGATTTCCCACTTGAAATCCTCTTCGCCATTTGTATCTACTCCATCTGGCATAAGATTCGCCAAATAATTAAATTCATTTTTGCACATGGACCTCTGTCCGTCCCTCCTATCCTGAGTTCAAAATAACATTCACATCTTAACATGTACATCTGATGAGGGAGCTTGCGGTCAAACCGTAAATCGTACCTAAGATCCTGCTATTGACACAACATTCATCTTCTAAATGTGGGGGTTGACTCCCACCATTTTGACTTTTCTCCGATGAGTCAAGAAAAATTTTATCCTAAATTTTTCACTTTCAGTTAACCACACTCTTCCATATGCCCAAGCCTTTGGATATTTTGCCTTTGTTAGTTAACACACACAATTCTCACATTTTTAGATCTTCCACTGATAGTTCTCCTCAATGCTTCATCTGACTCTCTCCCAGTCCTACCACATTGGGTGAGTCTAGTTTGGCAGCACTTTCGCTTATAGCAGCCATTGGAAGTCATATGCTGAACCCTAGTCGTCTTTACGGTCCTGGCTTCTCGTGCCATGATAGGGGTGACCTCGACTATGGTCGTCATCCTTGAATATACTTCACAACCTCACTAAGCCCTACCTCCTGTTGTCCGCCCATTGGCCCTCGCCTGTCATACTTCATTGTTCGAACATGCCCGAATGAAAACAAGATTCACCAATACGTATACGTTATAGCAGGAGAACGAAATCTCACCATAGAAATCAACAATCCTAAACATAGGGCTCTATATAAAATAAGCAACGCTGGAAGCATAATAAGTCGCACATATCCTAAGGACACTAGAACCTGATGCTCTAATACCACAATGACACCCCGCCTAATTAAATAGCGGGTGATCATTCCTTTATTAAATTAACACAAAGTGTCCAGTTGGTTCATTCTTAGTATCACTGTCGAAATTTTTTTCTTTATTAATCACCTAATAAATAATTAAGCTAAGTGTCAAAACATTTGATTTTTTTCAAATTAAGTTTGATTATTATTATTAACTATGAAATTATTTTCACGAATACAAAGGATAGTATTAAAAACAAACCATCCAAATGAAAGAACATGCTAGATAAATCAATCCAAATAAAATGTCCCAAATCACAGGACAAAGTAATAATTACAAGTAATCCCAACTAAAATAAAATACTGAAATAAATCAAGATTACAAATCTCTCTGAACTAGATAAAACTGGAAATGGGCGACACATGCCCAGTCTAGTGATGACTGAAAAGAAAACTGAGAGAGCAAGGATGAAGTCGTCTACTGCAAAGACCTGCAACTCCCACACTAGCTGCAGCACGTCAACAATCCAATGATCTAAGCCTGATGCCACTGTGACTGGGCACCTTTAATATATATATATATATATATATATATATATATATATATATATATATATATATATAAGAGAAGGAAAAGATAACAGGAAACGGGTCAGAGCCCGAGTGTAAAATAGCTTTTAAAATAGTTTAGCAAGTATTTAAAATAATCACTAGTTATATTACATACATGTTAGTACTTTGACACTCACTTGAGAATTCTCACCTCTCAACTAATGTGCATGCCTAACGTACTATTGAATTACACTAAATGAAGTTGACCCAATTCACTAGTTTAACCCAATCTCCCCTTATCAATCCTAATTCATGTGATCCCGTGACTAGGATTTATATGAGCTAACCTTACTTATGGATTTACCAAGTTGGCTAATACACATCACAATATAGCCTTAAGTTCCTAGACACTTAATTTGTTTAATACCAAATTTTCCATTTTATCTACTTACAAGCACAGTAGATGAATCACTAATATATATATATTCACCACTCATATAATATATAGACAAATCGGGCACCCCACATAAAATCTATGGTGCTGGCATACTCTGCTATCAAGTCCCCATATCTCTCGTACAAAAAGGGAAATACTAGGTCGGAATCACTCTCGAACTGCATTAACACAAAACACATATATTGGAGGCGAATCATAGTTCCAAGTCACTAAGAGGTCAACACATACCCTCACGTCTCTTAGGACCGTCTGACTATAATTCTCAGATAGCATGTACCAAGGACACTATGTTCTAGGGTACGAGTCAATATCCCCCATAAAGGTCACATCAGAATAAGACTGTCCCGGTGCGGAAACCTTCGTGATAGCAAGTAGCGCGGGTATGATTAAACACATATATTCAAATAATATATAAATACATGCACTTATATATATATTTACACTATTCAGATAGGTACGCCCACGACTCATAACATATTCTACCCATGCGTAGCATATAACGCTCGAGTTTTACGTGTAAGTAAATCACTCTTTTTATTCTCTTAATTTTTACAAATCCTTAAGTACTTTTTGACTCTCGAAGTTTATCCTCTCGATAAACATAAAATCAGTAGGTGCACCCTCACTACTCTACTGGTCTAAGTCTTTCTTAATTCTCACAAGGCTTACTATAGCATACGCAGGATTTTCCACTCAAATTATATTCCCAAAACCCCACGGTTAAAACTCCTATAAACGCGTCTTACCCGGACCCTACTTATACTTCACTGGTCCTTCTCATATCCCATTAAGATATTTAAATTATGTCCAAAGGTCCTTATGCACTGGGATTAGATTAACATAAAAAGGGGGATAAATTTTAGTTTCAAAGAGGGCTTGATCGATCGATAAAAAGGGTAGATCGATCAACATTCTTAAGTCGATCGATCGATCAAGCAGGTGTTGGCCCAGTTTCTGCAATTCTAACCTACGGGTTTCATCTAATCTAAATCCTCAAACCTCCATTAACATGTCCCAAACTCCCAACCAAACGTCATGAATATTATATAAATCAATATAGAAGATTTCTAACGTAAAACTTTCACAAATTCGTCAAGAATCATCATCAAGGGGGATTAATTCAAGAAATTATTATCTAACCCTAGTTCATACAATTTTCTCAAGAATTCATTTAAATATTCAGATTTGTATCTCTACTGGACATCAATTTCGTGGATACTATATTACATATGATAGATATCCATCCTAGCATGGTTTCTACTCCAATTTTGCAATAAAAATCTCCCAAACAACATTTTATTTTCAGGAAAACATGAGAGAATTAATTTTTAACTAGCATGGATTTGTTATCAACTAAAGAACAACAACTTAGATACTTGCCTGAAAATCAAAGGTCTGATTTGACGAATCGTAATGGTATAGGAACGATTCTCTTCTTCCGATCTACGCGTTGGTGGTGGAATTGATGACAGTGGTGTAGGGATGGTGGCTCTCCTCCTTGGAAGACTTCTCTCTTTTCTCTTCCTTAGCCTCTCTATAATTCTAAGGTTTCTAACCCTCGGGGACTCTAACTCTCAATGGATATAACCTCTCAATTTTCGTCCAAAATTAAAGCCTAAAATGGGAAATTACCAAAATGCCCTCTCGGGTTATCGGTTAGGCCTAAAAATGTCCCAAGACCCAAACTAAACACCCGGGTATACTTTTATTACTATGTCGACCCTTCCAGACACATTGGCGCACTTGAAATAACTATACGGGCGACTTATAATTAATTTTTTTTATTCCATCAATTTAGTCCCAACACGACACATGCGCGTCCCGACTTAATTTCTATAATTGTCGTATTATTCACTCGCGACAATTTATCATATATTACTTTACTCTTCTAGTAATATTCAACATTATTCTTACCAATAATTACTAACTCTTGTCGATCTAGTACATATTTATTACAAATCCAAATTAGCATTAAATTAATTTATCCTAATTTAATTTAATTAATCCCATAATCAAATGCCATAAAAAATATGGGGTATTACAACCTTGTGATTAATTGGCAGAAGTGTCACTTCATGGTCAAACATGGAATAATGCTAGGTCACATTATTTTTGAAAAGGGTATCAAGGTAGATAAAGTTAAAATATATCTCATTGCTAATCTCCCACCCCCTAAAACTGTGTGAGATATTAGTTCATTCTTAGGACACACCTATTTCTATAGGAGATTTATTAAGGATTTTAGTAAAATATCTCGACCTTTGTGCAATCTTCTTTCCAAGGACACACCCTTTGATTTCACTGACAAATGCCTTCAAGCTTTTGAAAGGCTGAAAAAAGAATTGACTTCTGCACCTCTTATGAGACCTCCCGACTGGAATCAGCCATTTGAGATCATGTGTGATTCTTCGGGCTATGCCATAGGTGCGGTTCTAGGTCAGCATAATGAGAAACTTCCTCCTGTTATCTATTCTTCTAGTAGGACTCTTAATGATGTCCAATTGAACTATTCCACGATTGAAAAAGAGTTCATCGCTGTTGTTTTTGGTCTTGAGAAGTTTAGGTCTTACTTGATAGGATCCAAAGTTGTCATTTTCACCGATCACTCGGCCTTGCGATACCTTTTGTCTAAAAATGATGCTAAGGTTAATCCTATTACTGCAAGAGTTTGACCTTAAAATTCGGGATAAGAAAGGGTGTGAGAATGTAGTGGCTGATCACTTATCTAGGTTAACCGTTAAATCATTCGATAACATGTTGTCGCTAAATGAGTCATTTCTCGACGAGCAACTGATGCTTGTCTTTCAGCTTCCATGGTTCACCGATATTATGAATTATCTTGTGACGGGTGAAATGCCTCTGTATTGGTCTAAATAAGATTATTCCAAAATTTTAAAGGAATCCAAGCATTTCTTCTGGGGTGACCCGGATCTTTTCAAGTATTGTCCCGATCAAATCTTTCGAAAGTGTATACCCGATCATGATATTCAAAGCTTAATCTCTTTCTTCCATGACCAAGCCTATGGAGGTCATTTCAGTGCTAAAAATACCGCTGTAAAATTTTTACAGCGCGAATTCTATTGTCCCACCATTTTCTATGAGTCGAACGATTACAGTAGGAGCTATGACCATTTCCAACGATTAGGAAAGATTACATGTAGGAACATGATGCCCTTAAATCCCATTATGAATATCGAGTTTTTTTACTGTTGGGGCATTGATTTTATGGGTCCATTCCCGAATTCCTATGGTAATCTCTACATTCTTTTGGTAGTTGATTATGTGTCTAAGTGGGGAGAAGCCATACCGTGTAGGACGAATGACCGCCACATGGTAGTCAAATTCATTCAAGAAAATATTTTCTCTCATTTTGGTACACCTCGAGCTATCATTATTGATCAGGGAACCCATTTCTGTAATCGATCCTTCGAGAGTCTCACGAAAAAGTATTCGTTCAGGCACAAAGTAGGATGTTCTTATAACCATCAAACCAGTGGTCAAGTAGAAATTTCTAATAGGAAAATCAAGTAAATCATCGAGAAAACAGTGAATCCAAACCGAAAGGATTGTTCCTTAAGGTTGTTAGATGCATTGTGGGATTATCGAACTGCCCACAAAATGCCACTTGGTATATCCCCGTATAGGCTTGTCTGCGAAAAAGACTATCACCTTCCAGTAGAGTTAGAACACAAGGCCTATTGGGCCATTAAGGACTTCAATTTTGATTTACTTGTTGCGGGAGAGGTTTAAAAACTCCAACTCAATGAGTTGGAAGAGATTAGGAATGATGCGTATGAAAATGCAAAATTGTATAAAGAAAAAATGAAAATGTTCTATGACAAGTCCATCCTATGAAAGTCATTCGAGCTGAGAAAGAAAGTTCTCTTGTATAATTCTAGGTTGCACCTCTTTCTCATTAAGTTGAGGTTTAGATGGTTCGGTCCTTTTAATGTTAGGACAGTCTACCCACATGGGGCGGTTGAGATAGAGTATCCTAAAAATGGTGAAATTTTCAAAGTTAATGGTTAAAGGTTGAAGCCATATCTGGAATTACGAGATCGGGAAGTGGAGGACATTCTCTTTCGAGACCCAGTGTACCAAGAGTGAACATGAAATTGGGTCATTGTTGCTGTATTATAATTTTTATTTTATAGGAATTGTACATTGAAAAACGTCTCTCATTACGGTAATATCTTTTATATCTTTCCCTCCTTTTAAATTTTTAGCTTTTACATTGCGGACAATGTAGAAATTAGGTTTGGAGGTATTGAGGTCATTTTTTCTCCACTTTGAAAAAAAAACAGAAAATTTTCAAAAAACCAAAAATCTTTTCAATATAATTGAGTTTTGAAACGATTTCTTAATATAGAATTAATTCATGGATCTCTCAACTTATGAAATTTTTTACCCATTAGCCATATAATATGATCGAAAATGGATATTGAGGCGAAAGTTAATATGCTTAATGAATAAATGTGGAGATATTAACCCGGTGAGATATTGTGCCATTCATCATTTCCGAGATATTTAAATCAATCTGAGTTAAAATAACTCAAACTTTTCTTCAGTGATAAATTCGTTAGTGATCTCAAATTCTTTATTTTGTTAGATTACTGAAAATAAAAACTCAAAATGTGAATCTTAAGCACTAGAAGTCTTAGGAAGTCATATTGAGACATAAATGAACTCAACGAAACTTGAGAAATGAGATTAGGCTTTCGTTTGAAAGCTCAAAATTAATCCTAAACTCCAACCTTTTTACATTATTCTGTTACAAGCCCATTTGAGCCAAAAGGAAAATATGCCCTTTTGTTGAAATCCCATTATCCTACCCAACTCTAACTAGGAGTCAAAAGCCCCTAAAAAAATACATACCTGCTTTCTGAGAATACTAGGGTAAAAAAATACGATAAGGAAAAAGGACACAAAACGAAAGAAGAAGAATTTTGTAAAAGAATGATGTGTGAAAAGAAAAAGAAGAAAAAGAAAAGAAAAATGGAGGATGGAGAAGAAGTGCCTAAAAGTCAAATTACCAAAAAAACCTCTATATTGTCAGAAATTTTGAACTTCAAAGCCATTCTTTCTATCCAAATTCGAGCCTCCAATACAACCAAAGAAAGTCCTAATTGATCTCAAGTAAAGTTAGTTAAAGTGTGAAGACAAGATGAATAAGATCTATGGTGGGATTCAATATTTTCAAAAAAGTAGACGATTTTTCATTCATGAGATCATATTCATCCAATATAAAAAATTCCATTTTTGATCATGTACATGTGAAATTTGTGCATTTAAATTACTCTTCTATTCACATATAGTGAGAGAAAATAACGCATTTTCGAGTGTTCGATTGTGAGTGAATTCTGTGAGATTTTGAAATAGAAATGAACTTTCGGATAAGAAATGTAATGATCAAATCTTTTGAAATGGATGGTTATATTGGCTATGCACACACACGATAAGTTGAGATTGAAAAGTGAAGTTCTACTATATTTACGAAGTTTGCATTCAAACTTGGTTATATTACTTTTGAGTCATTTGTATTGAGTTAAGTTTTTGAATTTTGTGGGTATATTCACTGCAAACCCTCACGAGATAAAACTCGTCCACTAGGGTAACCTAGAGGTTTAACGACTTGTTGCACATGCTAAGTGCAATCGTGATTCCTATGAAAGTGAGTTAGATTTTAAAATTTTTAATTTTGCTCGAGGACTAGAAAAGTTTAGGTTTGGGGGTATTTGATGAGTGCATTTTTTTGTATAAATTATGGACAAATCAAGGCCTTGTTAAGCCCATTGTATCATAAATAATGAGCTTTTAGAGTCATTTTCATAAAATAAAAGAAAAATGCAAGTTTGAATAAAACTCGAGTTAAAAATACAATTTTAATAACCTGAAGGGATGAAATCATAATTTTCCAAAATTTATGAGCCTGGAAATAATTTTTAAATATTTATCTAGGCAAAATAAAGTTATCTCTGAAATTTGGTTGAATTTTGAATTAAAATGAGCAATTTTTGAATTTCGGGCGCTAAAATGCAAAGAGGGGTAATTCTATAATTTTTTAAACATTTATGACCCTAAATTTGTATTAATTATTTTTATTTTGCATTTTTACAGGTAGTCCATAAATTTGGACAACAATGGAGTCGATGTGTAAAAATTGTCAGGATACGTCGCGACGCGACATGACACGACACGGTTGACACAACTATACTAAATATTTTTTATAAAATCGCTCGAGTTTTCGTTGAGGCTTTGCCATAGCTTTTCAAAAAGGTCTTGGCAAGACTCACAACTTTGAAGTTCGGACGAAAATGAGATTTTGAAGTATTGAGGGTAAAAAATGCGATTAAAGTTGGTGCTGTGAATAGTGACATGAATACTGCCAAAATTGGGGTTAATTAATTTAAAAAAAAAAGACTTCTCTCAATTATCTCCAACCCTTCCCAAGACTCCATGAGGTAATTATCAGTTCAAATAAAACAATTAAAGAAGAGTTACACCAAAACCCTAACGCCTCACCCTAAGCCTATAAATAGGACCCTTGGGCTCATTATTTGGGGGGAGAAAAAAATTAGAGAGCCATTTGAGAGATAATTTTTAGTAGTGTTACTTTGAGAGTATATTGTTACACCCTGCCTAATTAAATACCAGGAGATCAATCCTTTATTAAATTAAAATCAAGGTGAACAGTTGGTTCATTCTTAGCATCAATGTCGCAGAATAAAAATTTTCCCAATTTAAACACCCTAAATAATTAAGCTAAGTATCAAAACAATTTAGAACTTTATTTCCATTTTTATTAAATTCCAATTTGAAAACCTTTTAAATAACCAACAGTTTAAGAATCACTTAAGTGCTACGGATAGCAATCAACACAAAAGAATTAATCCATCTAGATTAACCAAACCAAATTTAAACTACAAATGAAATCATCCTGACAAGAGTTAATACTCAAAAAGTACCGAATACTGAAAATAAATGAACATACATCTCTGACAAATCTATACTGAATGGGGAAATGGGCGACACATGCCCTAACTATGAAGAACTATAATAAGAACCGAATCAATGAAGAGGTCGTCTACAACAAGGACCTGCAACTCCAACATAAGCTACATCGCGTCCAATCCAAAGAACCTATGCATGACGCCCCTGTGGCTGGGCACCTGTAATATATACATATATATACAAAAGAGAAGAGATAACAGAAAACGGGTCAGAGCCCGATTGTAAAACAGTTTTAAAATTAGTTTAGCAAGTATTTAAAATGCTTACCTGCTAATGCAACAACCATGTTAGTATGCGACACTCTCTTGAGAATTCTCACCTCTCGTCTAGTGTGCACGCCTACCGTACTAATGAACCTCATAAGCCTCTCTAACTTATTCTCCATACGGTTTTATCACATGGAAATAAGGTTATGATATTTACTTTAGAAAATCAATCTCTTCAAGATTTATTACGTTATTTAGAATAACTCCGTACCGTTATAAAGTTTCTGAATACTTATAGTGAAGTTGAAGAATTTATTCATTACTTAACTTCTATTACGCACAGTAGAAAGTTCTCATATAGATATACGTATATATATTAGTTACACGTATAATATATATACTAACGACACCCCACATAAAATCTATGCTGCAAGGTTTCCATATATAAGTATATATATACCAATCACTCATATAATATATATATATATACTATCTGCACCCCACATACAATCTATGGTGCTGACATACTCTGCTATCAAGTCCCCGTGTCGCTCATACTAAGGGAAATACTAGTTCGGAATCACTCTCGAACTGTATTAACACAAAACACATACAAATGGAGGCGAAGCATAGTTCCCGGTCCTAAGAGGTCAGCACATACCCTAACGTCTCTTAGGACCATCTGACTATCACTCAAATAGCCTGTAATCAAGGAATCCTGTGTTGTAGGGTACAAGTCAATATCCCCCATAAAGTCCCAATCGAGATAAGACCATCCCGATGCGGAAACCTCCGTGATATCAAGTAGCCCGAGTATGATTTTTATACAGATATAATATATGCACAATCATACAATCATATATATATATATATATATATATATATATATTTATATACACACGCACACACACACACACACACACACACATCCACATTGCTAAATTAGGTGTGCTCACGACCCATAATTATAATTATCCGTTATTACACCTTTTACTCGATTATTTCGTATAACAGACTCATTATTTATATTCTCATTTATTAATCACTTCATACCCCCTTCTCCTATCTCGAAGCCTTCTAAGTAAAATTTCAGTATGCATTCACTCAATTACGTTCTGGTCTAACTCCCTTACGAGTCTCGATCTTTTTATTAAATATACGCATGATTTCTTATTCACATGAATAATTCCTCGTTAACCCAAAATTCCACCCTACCCTAAAATGTTATTCAACGGGGTCTACCTAGGCCCTATTGGTCTTTTCGATATCCCATTATACTCCAACAACAACAATCAAGGGATCCCATACTTCTTAATCGGATTAAATCAACGGATGAGAAATATATAGTTTTCCAGGAGTAGTCGATCGATCGATGGCAGGGGGTCGATCGATCGATCAGTCGATCGATCGATGCTCTTGGGTCGATCGATCGATCAAGCAGTTCTTGCCCAGAAACTACAAATTGAACCTACGGGTTTCATCTTCCAATTTTCCAAAAACGTCATTAACAAGTCTAAAATTCTCAAATAACGATACTACAAGTTCTATATACATATATACAAGATTTTCTACGTGAAACATGTATAAAAACATCAACGATATCGAATTAATGGGGTAAAATTGACATAATCTTCAAGAACCCTAATTTTGAAAGAATTATCCAGTCCTCTAATTATCTCCCAGATTTCTTGTTTCAAAACTTATAGTAATTCATGGGTAATCCTCTACATGTGATGGGTATATCCAGAATATATTGAATCTTTCTAAACATGCGATTTAAAGTCTCCAAATTTATAATTTCTTTCATAAAACATGATCTTGGCAATACTAAACTAACATAGGTGAGGCATTAACCAAAAAATAAAGCAAGATAGTTACTTGCCTGAAATTCAAGGTTCTGATTTCGTGGATGAAATGGTATGATTGCGTTGCTCGTCGCGCGATCTACGTTTTGGTGGTGGTGGCGGTGCGAACGGGTGAGTCCTTGGCCTTGAGCTGCTTGAAAATCTCTCCAACTCCTTCTCTAATCTCCATTCTTTGATTTTGTGTTTGCTAACCCTAAGAGACAACTCCAAATGGATGATATAACCTAATTAAATTCGTGGGTTTAATTACCCCGAAATTCAAGATGTCTATAATACCCTCTCGGGATGTCTAATAGGCCTAAAAATGCCCCGAGACCCAAACTAAATCCCGGGGTACACTTTTCTGACTACCTCGACCCTTTCGGACACATTGGCGCACTCAAAATGATCATACGGGTAACTTATAATTTATTCACTTTATATAATAATTTAATCCTGAGACGACACAGGCGCGTCCCAACTTAAATTTCCATAATTGCCACTTTATTCACTCGCGACAATTTTTAACAAAAATCAATTCTACATATTACTCTACTTAATAATTAATATCTAACGAATCAACAAGCTTTCAATAATTACTAACTCTCGTCACGCTAGTAAATATTTAAAACAACTTTTAGGATTAAAATTAAATTAATTTATCTCAATTAAATTTAATAAATTCCTAAATTTAAAAGCCATAAAAATACGGGGTATTACATACTTCCCCCCCTAATAACGGAATTTCATCCCAAAATTAGGAAAATAAGGCCTACCTGGTAAAACACATTTTGGATACCTTAACAGTACGCAACCTATCCACACAGTAAAGCGCTCAATCACTATAGCCCCCGCCTCACAGCAAACTTGTTTAACACTCTTCATTAAAGATACTTGACATTGTGCTCCTATCCGACAACATTCACATAAGACACGCATATACACTATTCAATCCCATTATTTCAATATCATTAGGAGGCCGCACCTCAGTACATGACAACCACTCGGATTTATCTAAACACAACTCCCATTTTGAGAGAAACCATACGAACATTTGACCACTCTTTTTCGCCTAAAACAGTTATGGAATTCCATCATAGTCATCGGATTATTCTCGACCGATCCAAAGTTTGAATTATCCGCTCACCTCTAAACAGACGCAGAGGGAGAATAGTTAAGGTTTTTCCGCACCAAAACTTCAATAAGCACCTCGTTCACAACAAACAGGTACGAGTGCTTCCACGAAACTCTACCATTAGGTAATATCCTCCCCCAATTACCGTACTACTCCACTTGCTAGCTGTAACCATTGTGAAAAATGACACGATCACAATGAATACAAAATTTACTTTCATTGCTCCACTAATGGTTAATCACCAAATTCCTACTCCCCGGATTATGGGTGGTACAACCTACTCACTCGAAGTGTTATCCCCACTTCTTCCTAAAATTCCATATTGAGGGTGGGATTCGAAAGTCTCATCCCAAGGAGAACGATCATGTATCGGTGCGATTTTTCATTTCAAAGGAAGACTGGGGCATACTAGTAAATATTGTAAATCACCCCAAAGGAATATCAATCACTTCCTTCTTGGGCGACTTGTTACACATGTTCGAATTAACCCTTGATCTTGCCTTGAGGTTGTTAACCCATCAAAGAGACCTTACCGACTTTACTGGCCTCCTTCATCTTGGGAGTTGTCGATAGCTACCAAATTCTCTAGTTGATCCCCTTATTCCAATCAATCTCCATCTTTGAGTGGTGTATGCAGAGACTACTCACTATGTCCCACTCAACATTGACTTTCCTTGAAATGTCTGACATTAAGTGACACTTAATACTCCCCTTCCTTCCTTGGCGTATATCAAAAGTTCTGACCCGTGCACTTTTCTCCACGATGCGCACTTCTGGTTCTTTTATACCATACTACATTATCACTCTTTGTATGCACAACTCGCTCTCAACATTTGACTAATTATAACTCCGTCCCGAGTGTTCTACATATAGTTAAATTCTACCCTTCTCAAGGAATACCCTTTTGTAAATGACTTCCCACAACCTTCCAACCAGATTCGGTGTGCTACTCTGATTGCACACGTATATATGGATTTATCATCTTTCACACGGTGCTTAATCCACTCTACCACTTTTACTTCGTTATGTTAGTCCCACAAACATATATTTCACACATTTATTCCCACGTCCCTTCAACTCGAACAATTTTTTTTAACATCAACTAACCCATATGTCTACACACCCTATAAACCGTGCATACTAGCGTAAGCATCACATACGTTTCACACCTAACAACCAATTCTTTATTTTCCTAGTGCTCACAACGTGATTGCAACACTTGGGTACTCTCACTCACCTTAGAAATTGAAATTATAAATCCTCCTTATCATCGTTCCACCCCTCAACTCGTGGTGGTAAAACAAAACTTTCAATGCTTTCTTACCATGCAACCGGCTCCACTGGCCTTAAATCATAATTCAACTACCAGCTTACAGATATAATTATCTGCTCCTATTACGACTGAGGTACTGAACTCATGGACTAATGACCAAACATCTCCCTATTTCCAACCTTACGCAAAGTTTCATGCGTGGGATGTCTCGCAAAGCGAAATCCAAACAAGGAACCCCCCCGATACACTACTACCTAGCATTGTCGGTTATCGAAATCTGTTAGGCTCTCCGTCCACAACATGTACCCTTTTACTCCGTCTCTTGACAGAAAAGTTACATCTCCTCCCAAAATTACACTTAAAAAAGAACATTTTGCCAATTACACTATCGTACAGTATTGGTGGTAATTGCATTCCATAAACCTCGAATACATATAATAGGGATTCTCGAAATCCCTTCCCCAATCAGAGGGGTATAAATCTTACCTCCCACATCTCTAAGGGATAGATATAATAATGCACTATTTCTATCACCAAATCTTGAGCGCTAAACATAATACTGAGTTAAATCTTTTCGCTCAACAGTAAACCTGATACATACTGAATCATAACAACAAAAGTCCCTACACACACCAGAATCGGATATCTCAAGCCTACTATCCCCTCCGAAGTCTCTATGATTGATAATATATAAGTGCGAGTCCAACCCGCTTGCAGGTGAGGCCTCGCCAGAACAAAACATGTTGCAGTAATGCAACCACTCCGATAGCCTTGCAATAATTGCCTACTATCGTACTGGCCATTTCTACAAAGTTGTAATCAATACCATATTATACTCGTATTTTACATCACTAAAATGAGTAACCTCAATAAAGTATATAACACTATTAGTGTACTCATTCATCCTCCGCGGATAGCACTAAGGAAAATCATGCTACACTAGGGAAAAATATTCACATAATAATATCGTTTGTAGTTATACGCATTAAACTCGTCTCACATGCTAATCTAGCAATGAACAAAATATAATGACTCGCTCGTGTCACAAAAACACGCCTCATCCTCTGAAGATAAAACTTATACTTCTACCTTTCTAATCGTCTTGACTGCACAAATGGTCTCCGGACGTATCACGCTTGCCCAAACCAAAACAAAAACTACTTTAATCGTTGTCTTTTACTAGGCACCATACTCTTATCCCTTTATTCACTTCGGGAAAACATCAAGGCGTGCGATTTCACTCTCCACAAAATACCTTTACACATAATCCACTTATCACCTATCATACCAACCATATTAGGATTATCCTTCTCTCGGACTTTGGTAGTCTCAATTCATGTTGGCTATCCCCCGTGGTTCCCTTAGCCTGGTTGTCCCTAAAGAACATGCTACTGGCTACAATATTCCTTACTGAATTCGCCATCGCTTTGGTAAGAATTTAGCTATTCGAATCATTTAAATGGGTCCCCTAACGTGTATCCCCACCCCCTTGTGGTGATACACTACCATTTTTGCATCCAGTCTTATTCTTGACTAACTTCTTCAATTCTTTTAGCTTCCCACACAAAGAAGCATTAACATCTCTATTGTCAAAGAACGACATTGATAACCTCTGAATCGACCGTCGAGCAGAATTCTATTTTTGGTGTTATTAACAACTTTTACGAGTCGATCTCCCACTTAGAGTCCTCTCCCCCATTTGTAACTACATCCTCCGATACAAGATTCTCTAATGGATTAGATTCATATTCACAAATGGACCTCTGTCAGGTCCTCCTGTGATGAGTTCAAAACAACGTTCACTTCTTATCCTAAACATCTGATAAAGGAACATGCAGTCAGACTGTACCTAAGATTCTTCTACAGGCATAGCATTTAACTTCTAAAAATGGTGGCTGACTCCCACCATTATAACTTCGTTCCGACAAGCTAAGAAAAATTTTCTCCAAATTTTTACTTTCAGTTAGCCACACTCTGTCCTATGTCTACACCTCTTGATACTTTACCTCCATTGGCTAACACACACAATTCTCGCATTTCTAGAATTCCCACTGACAGTTCTCTACAGTGCTTCGTCTGACTTTTCCCACTCGTGCCACGTTGGGGTGAGTTTACTCTTGCCCTCTTTCGACTATAGCAATATTTGGAAATCATAGGTTGCGCCCTAGCCCCCTTTACAGTCCTGGCTTCCCGTGCCATAATAGGGGTGGCCTTAACTACGGTCATCATCCTCGAATATGCTTTACAACCTCAACTGATCCTTGCCTCCTGTTGTCCACCCAACGACCCTTGCTTGCCATATATCATTGTTCGAACATGCCCAAACGCAATTAAGATTCACTAATGTATATACGTTATAGCAGGAGAATGGAATCTAACCATAGAAAACAAAAATCCTAAACATAGGGCTCTATATCAAACAAAGTAACGCTGAAAGCATAATAAGTCGTACAGATCCTAAGGACACTAGAAGCCGATGCTCTGATACCCTAATTAAATATCGGGCGATCAATCCTTTATTAAATTAAAATCAAGGTGAACAGTCGGTTCATTCTTAGCATCAATGTCGCAGAATAAAAAAATTTCCAATTTAAACACCCTAAATAATTAAGCTAAGTGTCAAAACAATTTAGAACTTTATTTCCATTTTTATTAAATTCCAATTTGGAAACCTTTTAAATAACCAACAGTTTAAGAATCACATAAGTGCTACGGATAGCAATCAATACAAAAGAATTAATCCATCTACATTAACCAAACCAAATTTAAACTACAAATGAAATCATCCTGACAAGAGTTAATACTCAAAAAGTACCGAATACTGAAAATAAATGAACATACATCTCTGACAAATCTATACTGAATGGGGAAATGGTCGACACATGCCCTAACTATGAAGAACTATAATAAGAACCGAATCAATGAAGAGGTCGTCTACAACAAGGACCTGCAACTCCAACATAAGCTACATCGCGTCCAATCCAAAGAACCTATGCATGACGCCCCTGTGGCTGGGCACCTGTAATATATACATATATATACAAAAGAGAAGAGATAACAGAAAACGGGTCAGAACCCGATTGTATAACAGTTTTAAAATTAGTTTAGCAAGTATTTAAAATTCTTACCTGCTAATGCAACAACCATGTTAGTATGCGACACTCTCTTGAGAATTCTCACCTCTCGTCTAGTGTGCACGCCTACCGTACTAATGAACCTCATAAGTCTCTCTAACTTATTCTCCATACGGTTTTATCACTTGGAAATAAGGTTATGATATTTACTTTAGAAAATCAATCTCTTCAAGATTTATTACGTTATTTAGAATAACTCCGCACCGTTATAAAGTTTCTGAATACTTATAGTGAAGTTGAAGAATTTATTCATTACCTAACTTCTATTACGCATAGTAGAAAGTTCTCATATAGATATGCGTATATATATTAGTTACACGTATAATATATATACTAACGGCACCCCACATAAAATCTATGCTGCAAGGTTTCCATATATAAGTATATATATACCAATCACTCATATAATATATATATATATATATATATATATATACACTATCTGCACCCCACATACAATCTATGGTGCTGACATACTCTGCTATCAAGTCCCCATATCGCTCATACTAAGGGAAATACTAGTTCGGAATCACTCTCGAACTGTATTAACACAAAACACATACAAATGGAGGCGAAGCATAGTTCCCGGTCCTAAGGGGTCAACACATACCCTCAAGTCTCTTAGGACCATCTGACTATCACTCAGATAGCCTGTAATCAAGGAATCCTATGTTCTAGGGTACAAGTCAATATCCCCCATAAAGGCCCAATCGAGATAAGACCGTCCCGGTGCGGAAACCTCCGTGATATCAAGTATCCCGAGTATGATTTTTATACAGATATAATATATGCACAATCCCATAGTCATATATATATATATACATATACACACACACACACACACACACACTCACCCACACACACATCCACATTGCTAAATTAGGTGCGCTCACGACCCATAATTATAATTATCTATTATTACACCTTTTACTCGATTATTTCATATAACACACTCGTTATTTATATTCTCATTTATTATTCACTTCATACCCACTTCTCCTCTCTCGAAGCCTTCTAAGTAAAATTTCAGTATGCATTCACTCAATTACGTTCTGGTCTAACTCCCTTACGAGTCTCGATCTTTTTATTAAATATATGCATGATTTCTTATTCACATGAATAATTCCTCGTTAACCCAAAATTTCATCCTACCCTAAAATATTATTCAACGGGGTCTACCTAGGCCCTACTAGTCTTCTTGATATCCCATTATACTCCAACAACAACAATAAAGGGATCCCATACATCTTAATCGGATTAAATCAATTGATGAGAAATATGTAGTTTTCTAGGAGTAGTCGATCGATCGATGGCAGGGGGTCAATCGATCGATCAGTCGATTGATCGATGCTCTTGGGTCGATCGATTTATCAAGGAGTTCTTGCCCAACAACTGCAAATTAAACCTACGGGTTTCATCTTCCAATTTCTCCAAAAAAGTCATTAACAAGTCTAAAATTCTCAAATAATCATACTACAAGTTCTATATACATATATACAAGATTTTCTATGTGAAACATGTATAAAAGCATCAACGATATTGAATTAATGGGGTAAAATTGACATAATTTTCAAGAACCCTAATTTTGAAAGAATTATCCATTCCTCTAATTATCTCCCAGATTTCTTGTTTCTAAACTTATAGAATTCATGGGTAATCCTCTACATGTGATGGGTATATCCAGAATATATTGAATCTCTCTAAACATGCGATTTAGAGTCTCCAAATTTACAATTTCTTTCATAAAACATGATCTTGGCAATCCTAAACTAACATGGGTGTGGCATTAACCAAAAAATGAAGCAAGATAGTTACTTGCCTGAAATTGAAGGTTCTGATTTCATGGATGAAATGGTATGGTTGCGTTTCTCGTCGCGCGATCTATGTTTTGGTGGTGGTGACGGTGCAAACGGGTGAGTCCTTGGCCTTGAGTTGCTTGGAAAGCTCTCCAACTCCTTCTCTAATGGCCATTCTTTGATTTTGTGTTTGCTAACCCTAAGAGACAACTCCAAATGGCTGATATAACCTAATTAAATTCGTGGGTTTAATTACCCAAAAATGCAAGATGTTTATAATACCCTCCCGGGATGTCAAATAGGCCTAAAAACGCCCCGAGACCCAAACTAAACTCCCGGGTACAATTTTCTGACTATCTCGACCCATTCGGACACATTGGTGCACTCAAAATGATCATATGGTCAGCTTATAATTTATTCACTTTATATAATAATAATTTAGTCCTAACACAATACAGGCGCGTCCCGACTTAAATTTCCATAATTGCCACATTATTCACTCGTGACAATTTTTAACAAAAATCAATTCTACATATTACTCTGCTCAATATGTAATATCTCAGAATCAACAAACTTTCAATAATTACTAACTCTCGTCACGCTAGTAAATATTTAAAACAACTTTCAGGATTAAAATTAAATTAATTTATCTCAATTAAATTTAATAAATCCCTAAATTTAAAAGCCATAAAAATACGGTGTATTGCATATATTTTCTTTGAGGGCCAAGAATTATTTTGTGGGAGAAGTTCTGTCAAGATTTATTGTAAGACACGATTATTGTAAATTTGTTTCATTAATGAGAATTAATATTGATCCTTGCATTTGTATTTTGTCTTCAATTATGCTAGCTTAATTTCTTTACTAGGACTAGCTGAAATTTATCCTGTTTGATTGATATTGTGCATGATTTAAATTCATCTTTATTTCCCGATATGTTCTAAAGGTTTTAAAAATTCGATATTCATTTAAAGCGACACGAGAGTGTGTTTTAAACCTTCGGCTTTGCTTGTAAAAGAATTATATTTTATTTTTAAGTGTGAGTACTTTTTTATGGATTATGGTTGCACTCGTTTATTTTGATAGTCCATGCTTAAAGACTACACTTTTAAATTTAAAAGTAAATTTTTTAAAGGAATATGGATTTAAGTCGTCTAAATTTAGAGAGGTAAAATTTTATTTTGAACTTAATCTCTTTATTTTTCGAATTAAATGCGACGAGAGTCGATTTAATTTGAGTCATAAAATTGGGAATGACGAGTATGAGTGGAAAGTGATAAATGGATCCAACGTTCTAGTTTTCTCACACACTCATCTATTTATTTCGTAATCACATTTTTATTTTTGTTATCTTAGTTTAATATTACACCTCTTTTCTACACCCATTTCGTCTAGTTGGATAGTTGCAATTATTTTGAACGATTTTTTTTTATAAATCCTTGTGATTTCGACCCGTACTTACACTCGCTATTCTATAATAGCTCGTGCACTTGCGGTATTTTATAAAATGACAACACCGATCCAATAGTGAGGTCAACGTTCACAATGCTTCCTACACAACACTACCCAGCTCCACCGGCCTTAAATCACAAAATAACTCTCAACTCACAATTTTATCCGCATACACGTGTAATAACTAAAGAACTAAGTCCATGCCCTAATAACCACACATCTCCCAACTATCGATGCTAACTAAGATTCATGTGTGGGATGTCTCGCAACTGAAATCCAAATAAAGAACATCCCCTGATATGCTATTACTAAGCCTTGTCGGTCACCGAGATCCGTAGGCCCAAAGCACATAACTGAGAAACCCAAAATCCTATTCCCATATGTATAAGTCTAATCCGTAACTCATACATAACTTAAGGAGTCACCCAACACTGTGCTCGCACTATTACTAAGTCCTCAACGCTAAATCAATAACGAGCTAAGTCTCACCGCTCGACAATAAGCTCGATATACCTTGAATCATATAAGTAAAAGTACCTATGCATCGGGATCAAATATAACAAGACAAATATACTCTTTGTAGTCTTTTCTGTAATATAATATATGTACGGGATCGATCCTCTTTCAGGTGAAACCTCGTAAAAATAACACATCCTGCCCTAGAATAATGAACACGATAGCCTTACTGTAACCGCTCACTACCGCTCAACCGTCTCTAACCATAAATTACACAAATAACAATATTCTATATCATCATAACTCTCAAAAGGATCAAAACTATCACACAATATAAACATCCTCTAAGTGTCCATACCCGCTCCCCTACAGGCGACACCAAAAAACCTCAGTAGCCAACGGTAACTATATGCACAATAATAAGGCTGATACTGCCAACATACCCACTAAAACTGAATCACCCAAGAATTTTAGTATTAATTAGTATATATTATGACACACCCATGTCACCCGAAGCTTACCCCATACTCATAAGGATAAAAATAAATTTTTTACCATTAATTGCCAACTAACTGCCTTGCCTGATCAACAGGTTCTTGAATGTGATTCTCGCGTCAGAACTGACCCAAGAATTGTTGTAATGGTTGTACCTCTAGGACACCATCATGTAATTTCCCCAGCCCCACTTTGGGCCATATGTAACACCCCGTGTTTTTATTAATTATTTATTTAATTAATTCAAAAATTAGAGAAAAAAATAAATTTTGGATTTAATTATTTTTATAATTAAATATGTTGGTTTTTATATTCAGAATTCGAAAAGCTAGATTACAAGACTCCTAATATGAGTATATATAAGTCTTGGACCGTTTAGAAGAGTCCTCAAAATATAAAAATCTCTAAGAGTCCTCAAAACATAAAACTCCTAGAAAAAATATATAAAAATATTTGACCATCTGATCGAGATAAACTTTTTTTTTTGCAACTTCTTCTCATTTTCAGTTGCTATGACCCCAAATTTCAGGCAATTCCAACGGTCCGATTGTCCGAAATATATTTCTAGTGTTTGTATCTGATTAGGACTCTAATTCTTTTTTGGTATATAAACATAAAGTGACGAGTTTAGGTCTTTTAAAATACATTTTAGCCTTCTAAAAAATTGGGAACCTCGCATCTTCTTCAGCCTCCAAACCCTATCCCCATTCTACATAACTTTCAACTCAAGTTTTATTAAGATTAATTAGGTTTTCGCAAGACGCGTCAAGAACGAATCTTTGTCAACTTTTTGAGAGGAATACACATTGAGGATCAGATTTCTAATATTCAGTCATGAATACTCTATTCCTTTCCCTCAGTATTATGCACTTTAAGTGTCGCCTAAACCCTTAATAATGTATTTTTGAATAAAATCAATTAGTAACTTAATTAGAGAAAATGGACACAAAATTTTGGGACTGTTTTTATGAAAATTTTAAATATGAATTAATCTTTGAAACCCTTGGATGCATAGGTTAGGTTATTGGGTTTTTATGGTTTTGGGTGTAGGTCCTCATGTATAACTTTTATGGGATTATTTATATGGTTATTGGGACGCGTTCACACTTATAAAAATTACATGACTTATAAAAGAGGACGATTATGTCATAGGGAAATATTAGTGCTTGTTAATTAATTTAACATTATTCAGTGGAATTAATTGTGTTGAAATCAACGACGGTGTTATTAATTAATTTAATTAAATTGGGACCTTTATGATTAAATTGCTATGTTGTGTATATTGAATTGTGTATTGTGATTTGTTTTAATCATTTTTGTCATCGCAGGGACGAGGGGCTGTTGGGTAATATGTTGCTCAACCCTATTTTTAGGATGCTTACTAGGTATGGGACTAATGGGTAGGCCTTGGTTAAAATTTATTCTTGCTAGGTATGAGACTAGTTAGTGTAAATTCGTGGGAATTTGATATTTTGGGTTGGGGAAGATTTTTACGTTTTATCATCATTTCGTTAGCCTATGCATTTGACTAGGACGTGTTTTATGTTGGTGATTCATCCTATATGTAGGATAGGGCATATGTGTACTTGGGGACCCTTAGGTTTGGGACTAAGGGGTAATTTGAGGATCTCACATCGATTAAAAGGGTGGGGTAATTTGAAAATTGTGAAATTGAGAAGGTGAGAATTAATACCTAAGAGAATAAGATGGGTATTAAAATACAATGGCGACATAATCAGCGAGAGACGACAGTTTAAACGGGATAACCGACGTTTTATGTGGTGTCGTGTGTGGAACCTCTTCAATTAGCAGGGGTCGACAGTTTAAACGGATCAGGTGGCGTTTTGACGAGGGGATGTGTATTTTAGTGGAGAAATCACCCGAGGTGGGAGGACCGCTATACTTAATTAAATTAGGAATTGAAAAATAAGATAATTTAGGTTAATTTAATTAAATTAGCACTTTGGGACCGTGGGATATTTAAAATGATATTGGTGTGAAGTTTATAAAGAATCTTTAGGTGTGGTTAGTGATTGATATTTCTTGCTTATTGTCTCGTATTAATTAAAATACTTTATTGTGATATTTATTGCATATAATGCTATTGTTTGGGTTCACGGACCTTATTTGAGGGGAGTAGTATGTATTCATGCTCAGGGCTCAGACCTCGTGTGTTGACTAATATTTTCAGGGTAAGTCTTGGAGAAGTTGCATAGGATTATTTGGAGATATTCATTTGGAGGTGCAGATGGATTTGATTTACTTTACTTTTTTATTTAGTTTAATTTTTCTTTCCATTGTATTTCATTATAAGACTTCACTTGGATTTTATTAGGTCATTCGGTTCCAAAGTTGTTTGAGGATTTCAGTTGGAGTATTTACAGTTGGTTTATTATTCAAATTTAAAATTAATTCATATTTTGGAGATTGGATTTAATTAGAGTTTAGCATGTGATGGTTTTTATAGTACTATTATGCTCTGGGATTGATTATTATTCATCTCGTGGATTAATTTTATATGTCTCATATCTATCACATGCTGAGAATGGTATTTATTTAGTAGCGCCCGACGTAGTTCGACGGTGGTGGCTGACCACCCCATTGTCCGGATTGCGCAGGGTGTTACACCATTCCCCCTCCCATGGCCTGTCTCCCCACAAGTGAAACAAGGGAAAACAAAATCTCCCTGCCTCTGGCCCTGGCCCAACTAGCCTCCCATGTTATTCCATTGGTCCTAGCGCCCCTGAGGAATGGGATGTTACTGCTGCTGCTGAGAATGAGAGCCCTGTTGGTTCTACCTGAACCCACTACTCTCGGGTCTGAAACGTTCTAATCTGAATCTCATAGCTAGATACCCCTACCGGACATCCCGCTCGTGCTGCCTGCTCACAGGCTACTGTTGTGCCCCATTGGCACCATTCTCACCTGCCTTCCCACTCTGACTGGTCTCTCCCACTCTCTTGGTTCCCTTTAAATGGAAGCTATGATCTTGGTTGTGTAGTAGTTCAGTGTTGACGACCTCAGTATAAGTCTTAAATGCCGGATTACCCAACAAGTGCAGGCGTATTTTTCAGGTAAGTCCATCTATGAACTTCAACATCTTTTTCTCTTCAGTGTTCATATTGTCCTTTAAAAAATATCTAAACGGGTGAACTCCTCCTCGTACTCTGCCATGGTTCAGTCTCGTTGAAAAACATCGAGGAAATTCCTCCACATCTCTGTCTGTATAGCAGACGAAATATACTAGCGGTCAAACTGCACCCAAAACTCGTCGATGGTCATAACATCCCTCTCCTTTGTTGTGGTTACAAACTCCCACCAATGTAAAGTCGTGCTCACAAGCTTAAAAGTAGCAGGTATCTGCTTTTGCGTCTCACTCCACTTCACAAGGCACAAATGGCGAGTAATATCCTTCTTCCAGTGGGTAGCTACCACTACAACCGAGCTTCTTTAAATCTCTGGTGGATGGCCCTTTTGAAAGGCCTCCCTCACTCGCTCCCAAGATGAAGGGGCTAGATTAGTCTGAATGACTTGTGCCACCTACGACTGAAGTTGGGCCTAGGGAAAGTGTTGTGCCATTGTGGTCATTGCAGCATTAATTATTTGTGCCACAATGTTGACCACCAATGTCATCGTAATGTTTCCTTGTGAGGTTTCCTCCCCAATATTCACTCTCATATGATGGGTTCTCTTTGGCAACATCTGAAATGAGATTAAAATTTGTATAAGCTCACCTTGTAACATCCTGCGCAATTCGAACAACGGGGTGGATAGCCACCGCCGTCGAACTACATAGGGCGCTACTAAATAAATACCATTTTTAGCATGAGACATATATGAGACATAAATAAATTAATCCACAAGATAAATAAATTATGTCTCATATCTGTCTCATGCTAAGAATGGTATTTATTTAGTAGCGCCCGACGCAGTTCGGAGGCGGTGGCTGTCCACCCCGTCGTCCGGATTGCGTAGGGTCTTACATATGATATCAGAGCATGGTTTTAGGTCTCTTAGGTTATTCAGCAGAAGAGCATAGATAGTGTATGTAAGGATGAATGTAACAGTCATATAATAATTCTCTATATCAAAGAACTCTACGTTGAAAGGTAAAAATCCGCACGGATCCTAAGGAAACTAGATCCTGATGCTTTGATACCATTTGTGACACCCCACCTATTAAAATAACAGGTAGCCACCCCCTACCAAAATAAAACAAGAGTCTTATATGGATCATTCTTAGCATCATTGTAAAAATTTAATTAATTACTTACCACCAATTAATTTAACAGGTTTCATTAACATGCAACAATATGAACCAATTAATAATAAACCCACATACAATGACTGATATACATGAAACCACAATGTAAAGTCTGAAGATGAGATAAAAATAAAGTCCCCGAATAAACCATCGGGTATAAATCCAATACATCAAATCCAACATCTAAAATAGTTTGAAATACATAAGTCTAAATAAAAAGGGTAACACGCCCAACCAATACTGGAATAAAGAACCTAATCTAGAATATCAATAATAGAATTGGCTACTCGGAAATCTTGCAAGCCTCCACATCAACTACAGCTATGTGTCCCTGGAAACAAAAATAATCATTGGTGATATGACCAAGTATAACCTCGGCCTAGGGATACCTACCTCGGCCGAGATGATGGCCGAAACATTGATCGACCCTATGAGGGGCAGGGTCCCACGATATCATCCCTCGGCCAGACCTACCTCGGCCCCGGCCGACACTACTATATACACTTCCCCAAGGACGCTATGCGCATCGCAGGCATCAACAGCATCCTCAAGCACTTGGGAATAGCAACCTCGGCTGATAGTAGACCGAGGTGACAAGGAGCCCTGATCACCTTCAACATCCAACTAGTCCTACCTCAGCTTGGGCCGAGGTGACCAGAAGCATTAATAAGCATCAGCATGCTATATGTCCAACCTCGGCTCGGGCCGACCCCAGCATATGTCTCGGTTGAGATCAGGCCGAGACTCCTTATGACACTTCTCGGATTGAGCGAACATCAAGCCTTTACAGCTCGGCCTCTCCCAGGCCGAGGTCATTCACCAACATGACTGCTGAGCATCTGTTGACATTTGGATAAGGACACCTGGGCACAAATCAGTTGTAATAAGATTATTCTCCACGTGTGGGAGAATATTTCATCATCATTACCTACATGTGGCCATGACAGATGGCACTTCCCCATTGGTGAGGTTACCACACACATGCACATTACATGCATGGGGGGTACAGTACACCCCCTAGGCACTATATATAGGGATCATCCCCTACCTTGCAAAGGGATCCAGTTATCAAAACCCTAGCTAAAACTCTGTCTAAATATACAGTAGAGAGAGAGAGAGAGAGCTTGAGGGATTGTATCCATGGCCACTAGTGCCTTCTTTTAGTGATATTACTCACACACACTCACAGTGGACGTAGGCCAGATTGGCTGAACCACTCATATACCGGTGTGCTACCCGCTTCTCCTCACCACCTTCTATTATCTTCATTATATAGTAGTGCTGCCATTGTTATACTTCTGTTAAGCTTGCAAACACATCACCTGGTGGTGCTGATTCTAGCATCATCATTTTGGCGCCGTCTGTGGGAACGAGAAGCTATCTCTTCCTCTTTTTCTGCTTTACCTCACTGGAGGCTCTGGTGGTGAACCAGGAACCACCCCTTGTGTGGAGCTGTTTCACCATTAAAAGAGGTCCTTTAAGGTATTAAGCTCACTTGCTACTCAAGCTCTATACAGTTAACATATGGCACCAGACTTGCCACCGCCTCTTCCGCCGCCTGTGAGTGGAGGGGCTAGTTCCAGTCAGGCTCCACCACAGTCCGAAATGGCGGAGGTGGCAGCAGCGTTGAAATCTTTGGCTGCAACACAACAAGCCATGAAGGAGCAATTTGCCCAGCTTAGTCAAACCATGATGATGAGGCCACCTGGAGTATCACCAGACATGATCACTCCGGCGGTTGTTCAGCCCCAACCGGACGCCAGGGGACCACCCCAGGCGCCGATGAAGGACCAGCCTGCACCCCAGCGGAGGAGGGACGTTGCTGACCCTAGGCGCTTGCACCTGGGGAGGCAAGGGAACCCTTGCCCATAGGACAGGTATGATGACCTAGGAGATGAAGAAGCCCCTGAAGACTGCTGGGAATCGTATGAGGTGTCAAATAACACTATACGACCTCTTAGGCAGAGTCAGGGATGTGTCGACCAAGGAAGAGAATAGGCCCGATGAAGAGGGTCTGCTTTTGACTGGTTGAGCAGAGGGTCGGCCTTCGAGAGGCTGGGCCCGGTTAATGACCTAAGACAGAGGCTATCAAGGTCAAGGAGTGCAGTAGGCTCCCAAAGAGGGAATAGACAGGCTCTGCCAGATCAAGGCCGACCCTTAGAGAGAAGAGCCAGGGAGCAGGAAGAGGTCAACAGTCAACGGGTCGTGGCTGGGGAACCCTCTGTCCATCGCAGAGAGGTGGCAGGGGATAACCTCGGCCAAGTTGATGAGAGAAGACCCTGGAATGATTCAATCCAACATCTCGAGGAGAAGATAGGGGACCTCATAAAGAGCAGGGACCCATTACAGATGGGCTACTCGGAGGGCTCCCCGTTTGTGGCTAGGATAGTGGGGTTCCCAACCCCAGCTAAATTCAAGCCTCCTATAGTGACTCCTAAGTATGATGGCAACACTAACCCTGTGCACCATATCGATATGTATCAGTCCGCAGAAGATATTTACTCGATACCTGATGAGATGAAGTGCAGGGCCTTCTCATGAACCTTGACAGGGGCCGCGCATAGCTGGTTCACCTCTCTTCCAAAGAACTCGATCGAAAACTTCAAAGGGTTGGCCGAACAGTTCATCCACAACTTCTGCTTTGGGGTGAGACCTC
The DNA here is from genome assembly GCA_949130495.1 of Sambucus nigra. NCBI lineage: Eukaryota > Viridiplantae > Streptophyta > Magnoliopsida > Dipsacales > Adoxaceae > Sambucus > Sambucus nigra. Next base: position 55,002,228 of record OX422214.1, read on the forward strand.
AAAAGAAGACTACCCACCTCCTATATGTCAAACGGGCTAAGGGTAAAATCCTAAGAGACTACATAGCAAGATTCAACAAGTTTAAGTTGGAGGTCGAGGATTACGAAGAGAGCCTAGCCATGACCGCCCTTATAGGAGGCCTACAGAAGGGAAAGCTACTATGGAAACTGGCAGAAGATCCTCCTAAGTCTATGGCAGAGCTGCTGGCAACCGCAGGAAAAGTGATGAATGCGGAAGAGCCAATGGCCGCTAAATATGAGGAGGAAAACCGTGGTGGCAGTGGGAGGTCCCAGAGCAAGAAAGAGGGGAAGAAGAGGTCGGTGGATGACAAGTTCGCTCGCTACACTCCTATGACTATGAGCTGTGAGCTGTGAGCACATCCTTAATGAGATCAAGACGGACCGGACTCTGAGGTGGCCAGAGAAATTGAAGGCCCCACCACATAAGAGGAATAAAAACCTCTGGTGTGAGTTCCATCAAGATCACGGCCATGTCACAGATAGATGCTTCGCTTTAAAGGATGAGATTGAGAAGATGCTAAAATCTGGGAAGCTGAGAAAGTATGTGGATGGCAAGGCCCCAAGGGGTGGAAGAGAAGACCCCAAGAAGAGAAGGGATGACAGATGCCGTGGCGATGTCCCGGCTAAAAGGGACGACGACTCAGAGGGAGATGATGAAGATGACCCGGATCTCCCACCAAAGGATGACAACACCCCAGTGAAGAGGGTCGGAATGATCTCCTTTGTTGTTAGCACCATATGTGGGGGATTCGCAGGGGGTGGATCTGAGGTAGCCGATAGGAAGGCCCATGTAGCAGAGGCTAAGTCAGTGGTTAAGACTGAGGTTGTGAATCTTCTGACGTTGTGCAGAAGAGAACGAAGGTGGACATGGACACCCTCGTGGTGGGGTTCTCCCGACTCGACTTCAAGGGCATCTTAGCCCCCCATGATGACCCCTTGGTCATAACGACAAGGGTGCATGGGTGCGATGTAGGGAGAATCCTCATAGATGGGGGAAGCTCAGCAGATGTGATGTTCTGGCCTTGTTTCAAAAGCTTGGGTCTTAGCAGGGCAAGGCTAGTGCCCTATCATCACCCATTGATAGGCTTCAGTGGTGAGAAGGTGCACCCATTGGGCATGTATGAAATGGATGTACGCATGGGGGATGAGTGGCCTAAGAGGCTGACTAAGAAGATAAACTTTTTTGTTATGGACGAAAATGTCTTCTCGGCCTACAACCTCATCATCGGAAGAGTGGCCCTCAAAGAGTTTGAAGCCGTGCCATCAACGGTCCATCAAATGCTAAAATTCCCGACTCCTTATGGAGTAGGGGAAGTGCAAGGGGACCAGACCATGGCACGGGAGTGTTACTTCAACTCGGCCGAAGAGAGAGAGGCCCATAAGAGAGCGACCACCACTTACAGCATTGACACTCTTGATCCGAGAGATGAAACAAAACTGAAGAAGGGCGAGGCCGCGGAAGAGGTAGAATCCATCGTCCTCAATGAGGACGAGCCGAAAAAAACCGTCCAGGTCGGCAAGGCCCTAGAACCAAAGATCAAGGAAGAGCTGATAAACTTCCTCAGGAGGAGGCAGAGTGTCTTCGCCTGGAGTCACGCAGACATGCCTGGTATAGACCCTGAGGTCATCAAGCAGAGGAGAAGAATCTACTCCAGGGAGAAGTATGAGGTCATTCGGGAAGAAGTGAAAAAGTTAGAAGAGGCCGAGTTTATAAGAGAGGTTACCTATCCGGAGTGGCTCTCAAATGCAGTCATCGTGCCTAAGGCCAATGGAAAGTGGCGGATGTGTGTAGATTTCACAGACCTGAATAGGTCTTGCCCGAAAGACAACTATCCCTTACCTAGGATAGACCAGATGGTGGATGCAACGGCAGGGCACGAGCTCATGATCTTCATGGATGCTTATTCAGGTTATAACCAAATCTTCATGGATGCCGAAGACTCTGAAAAGACAGCCTTCATCACTGACAAGGGGACGTACTGTTACAAGGTGATGCCCTTTGGTCGGAAAAATGCGGGGGCAACATATCAGCGTCTTGTCAATAGGATGTTCGAGGAGCAGATAGGTAAGACCATGGAGGTGTACGTGGACGATATGCTAACGAAGAGCCTGAAAGCGTGTACTCACGTGGTAGACCTTGAGAAGACCTTCGATGTCATGGACTCGTACAGAATGAAGCTCAACCCAGCGAAGTGTGTCTTCGGGGTAGGAGCCGGCAAATTCCTGGGATTCATCGTTAATCAGAGGGGGATTGAGGCAAACCTTGAGAAAATCAAAGCATTGCTCGACATGAAGACTCCTAGGAATATCAAGGACGTTCAGAGACTCACCGGAAGAGTGGCGGCCCTTAACAGGTTTGTTTCTAGGGCCACGGCTAAGTGTCTTCCGTTCTTTAAAGTTCTGAGAAAGGCCTTCCAGTGGGACGAAGAGTGTGAAAAAGCCTTTGACCAACTCAAGTCCTACTTGGGGTCTCCCTTGCTGCTGTCCCAGCCCATCGCGGGGGAAAGGTTGTTTGTGTATCTGGCAGTCTCTGAGTCAGCCCTTAGCGCGACCATCATACGAGAAGAGGATGGGGTTCAGAGGCCCGTGTACTTCAACAGTAAGGCCCTGCAAGGGTCTGAACAAAATTATCCCCGAATGGAGAAGTTGGCTTATGCCCTCATCCATGCCTCAAGGAAAATGAAGCCTTACTTTCAAGCTCGCTCCATGGTAGTCCTTACAGACTCCCCGCTAAGACAGGTTCTGCACAAACCTGAGAAGTCCGGAAGATTGATGACTTGGGCCATTGAACTAGGAGAGTATGATCTTACTTACCAGCCCAGGACAGCCATCAAGGGCCAGGCTCTTGCAGACTTTGTTGCAGAATTCACTTGGGAAGAGACTGAGACAAGGAAGGGCTTGGATGGCGGCGAAGAGACGAACCGAAGTGTCTTCCGAGATTTGGAAGAGACTACCCCGCACGTCTTCCGAGGCCGAGAAGAGGTTGTCCCAGGCAAAACTCGGAGCAGGGTAGAAGAAAACGAGGAGGATCGATACCTCTTCGAAAAGGGGGTGATGAGAGAAGGGGTCTTCTCATCAGATGCAGACGTATGGAGCCTCTTCGTTGATGGCTCTTCCTGTGACAGTGGAAGCGGCGCGGGGCTAATACTCTCGGCCCCAGATGGCGCAAGCATTGAATATGCCTTAAGGTTCAACTTTCAGGCCTCAAACAACGAATTCGAGTATGAGGCCATGATAGCAGGTCTCTTATTGGCAACAACTCTTCGAGTAAAGCGACTCTTACTTCATAGTAACTCGAGATTGGTTGTCAATTAAGTGCTGGGAGTATACGAGGCCAAGGACGAAAGGATGGCAAAGTACTTAAAGAAGGTAAGAGGGTTGCTAGAGTATTTTGAAGAGGCCAAACTGAAGAGAGTACCGAGACTGAGAAACAATCACGCTGATGCATTGGCAAGACTGGCCTCGGCAATGAAGACAGACTTGGGAAGAACCATCCCAATTGAAGTCTTAGGAAAGGAAAGCATCGAGGAAGATGAGGTACGCAGCCCTTGTCACAATGTGATCCCAGGAGACTCTTGGATCGACCCGCTCATCAGATACCTAAGAGGGGGGGAGCTACCTGAGTTCAAGTTGGAACGAAGAAAACTGAGATACAGGGCGGCCAAGTTCTCATTGGTGGGAGACGTCTTGTATAAAAAGGGGTTTCTCTTGCCCCTTCTCAGGTGTGTGCATCCCGTGGAGGTACCCCGGGTCTTACAGGAGGTTCATGAGGGCTCTTGCTCTAGCCACATAGGGGGAAGACCCTTAGCCAAGAGGATCATCACTCAGGGATACTGGTGGCCCACCTTGTCTAGGGACACTGCTGACTATGTGAAGAGGTGTGACAAATGTCAGAGGTTCGCCACTATCCCTCACCAACCCCATCGGCCTATGACGTCAATCTCTTCTCCATGGCCGTTTGCGGTATGGGGAATTGACCTAGTAGGACCTTTGCAAAGAGCAGTCAACAACTATAGATTCTTGATAGTTGCCATTGACTACTTTTCAAAGTGGGTAGAGGCAGAACCAATGATAACAATTACGGAGCAGAAGACCTTTTCGTTCATCTGGAAGAACATCATATGTAGGTATGGCCTCCCAAACACGCTCATCTCGGATAATGGGACCCAGTTCAAGAACTCCTCCTTAGAAAAGTATTGCCAAAGTGTGGGGATTAAACAGTTCTTCTCATCTCCTGGGCGACCTCAGGCAAATGGCCAGACCGAGGTCACAAATAGGACTATCTTGGATGGAATCAAGAAGAGGTTAAAAGACGCGAAGGGGAGATGGATAGAAGAGGTCTACGCTGTGCTATGGGCTTACAGGACCACAGCAAGGACACCCACAGGAGAAACCCCATTCATGCTGGCACATGGTTCAGAAGCCGTCATACCAACGGAAGTAGGCCTACTAACTCATCGGATCCAGACCTACGATCCTGACAGCAATGGGGAAAGGAGAAGGTTAGACCTGGATCTTATTGAAGAAAGAAGAGAAGACGCGGAGGTCAGGAAAGCAGCCTACCAACAGAGGGCAGCGAGATTCTACAATCAAAGGGTAAAGTCAAGACCCATTGCAGTAGGAGATCTAGTGCTTAAGAAGACACTACAGAAAACAAACAAGCTACACCCGAACTGGCATGGCCCCTACAGAGTAACGGAAGAGGTTGTTCCTGGCACGTATAGGCTAGAGAACCTAGAGGGAGAACCTTTCACTAACCCATGGAATGCTGACCACCTGAAGAGATATTTCATATGATGTTGCATAGGATTTGTAATTTGTAAATGTATCATCTTATCAAGAAGAGGTTATTAATGAAGATCAGTTTCCACGACTCCTTCTTCTTCATATTTTAGATCAGAGATATTCATGTTGAGGCTAACCTCTTAGGTGATGACCTCAGACCCTCATAACATCACTCGGTGGTGACGAGGTCTGAGCTCAGACACCTGGGTTAGATAACCTCAGACCCTTAACATCATTAATTTGGTGATATTCATTATGAGGCTAATCTCTTGGGTGATGACCTCAGACCCTCATAACATCACTCGGTGGTGATGAGGTCTGAGCTCAGACACCTGGGTTAGATAACCTCAGACCCTTAACATCATTAATTTGGTGATATTCATTATGAGGCTAACCTCTTGGGTGATGACCTCAGACCCTCATAACATCACTCGGTGGTGACGAGGTCTGAGCTCAGACACCTGGGTTAGATAACCTCAGACCCTTAACATCATTAATTTGGTGATATTCATTATGAGGCTAACCTCTTGGGTGATGACCTCAGACCCTCATAACATCACTCGGTGGTGACGAGGTCTGAGCTCAGACACCTGGGTTAGATAACCTCAGACCCTTAACATCATTAATTTGGTGATATTCATTATGAGGCTAACCTCTTAGGTGATGACCTCAGACCCTCATAACATCACTCGGTGGTGACGAGGTCTGAGCTCAGACACCTGGGTTAGATAACCTCAGACCCTTAACATCATTAATTTGGTGATATTCATTATGAGGCTAACCTCTTGGGTGATGACCTCAGACCCTCATAACATCACTCGGTGGTGACGAGGTATGAGCTCAGACACCTGGGTTAGATAACCTCAGACCCTTAACATCATTAATTTGGTGATATTCATTATGAGGCTAACCTCTTGGGTGATGACCTCAGACCCTCATAACATCACTCGGTGGTGACGAGGTCTGAGCTCAGAGACCTGGGTTAGATAACCTTAAACCCTTAACATCATTAATTTATGATATTCATTATGAGGCTAACCTCTTGGGTGATGACCTCAGACCCTCATAACATCACTCGGTGGTGACGAGGTCTGAGCTCAGACACCTGGGTTAGATAACCTCAGACCCTTAACATCATTAATTTGGTGATATTCATTATGAGGCTAACCTCTTGGGTGATGACCTCAGACCCTCATAACATCACTCGGTGGTGACGAGGTCTGAGCTCAGACACCTGGGTTAGATAACCTCAGACCCTTAACATCATTAATTTGGTGATATTCATTATGAGGCTAACCTCTTGGGTGATGACCTCAGACCCTCATAACATCACTCGGTGGTGACGAGGTCTGAGCTCAGACACCTGGGTTAGATAACCTCAGACCCTTAACATCATTAATTTGGTGATATTCATTATGAGCACAACATGTTAAGTAATGACTTCAGAGTTTAATAGCATTCAGAGGCATTCAGATATAAAAATAAAAGAAGATTGGCATTCAGTAAGAAGAAGATGATTCATAACATTCAGAGGTGTTACAAATCAAGTTCAATTACAATTTACCAAACAAAAATTTGTTACAAGTCAAAGATCTGAGGGGGGTGCATTCACAGTCTCGGTTGGGTTGACCTGATCAGCATTGGTCACCTCGGCCACATCATCAGAAGGGTCAGTCCCTCCGAGATCAGTCCCTCCCAGGGTAGCAGTATCACCAGGGGCAGCAGCCTCGTCTTCTACCTCTTGCAGTGCCTGGGCAAACTGAGGGTCGGCAAAGCCGAGGCCCACAAAGTCGGAGGCTTTTATAGCGCCAACCTCCTTCTCTCTGACCTCGGCCCACTTAGTAGTGGCTTTGATACCTCTTTCGAGGTATTCAAAACCAAAACCCACGAACTCCTCAGAGACTTTGTAATCAAAAATTATTCTCTCTGAGGCATCTGCAAGGGCATCCTTCACAGCCGCATTGACCTTCCACTTCAGGGCATCATCCTTATCCTGTAGGGCCTTGGCATGGCTTTGGACGAGCGCAGAGATATCTTTCTCCAAGCTCTGGGCCTTGTTTTCAGAATTCTTGGCCTTATTCTCGGAAGTCTGTAACTCTGACCTCAGACGGTCAACCTCGGCCTTCAGGGCACTCTCAACCTTCTCAGCCTCCTGCCCCTTCTGAATGAGAGGAAGTTTCCTCATGGCCTAGTTAGATAGCTGGTACATGGCAGTGACACCCTGCGCAGATAATGAAGAGGTTAGATGGGGGTAATATCAGATGTTGCACTTGAAAAATTATTGGCAAAAGGAACAAGTCATACCTGGACGGCTCTGTGGAGGCCGAACTCAACCATCATAGGGGTGACCATGGCCCTGTAAAAACGCTTATCGGCCTCGGTCATCATGTTGGCAAGAGCATCCATGTCCTGTCTGTTGTGGCCGACCACGCTATCGGTAAGTTTCAGCGGTTCCAGACGAGCCGACAGGGTGTCGGCTGAGATGGGGATTGCGGCGTCCGAGGTCTTCTTTTGCCTTGAGGTCGGCCTATGATCCTCAGAGGACGGGACCTCAGGGGCCCTCTTCTTGGATTTGGATGTTGAGGGAGCAGGTGGAGGAGCGTTCAAACCAGTCTTCTTTGCAAGTCTAGCCAAACTCGGAGCTGCCATCTCCCACAACTCGTCTGGGATACCTGGTGGTCTCTCTGCAAAAGTGAAAAGATAAAGTCAGAAATCAAGCGTGAATGATCAGGGGTTAGACTTGAAATAAAAAGAAAAAACCTTACCAAAGTCAACAAGGGGACTTCCACCTAGGCTCGTCCCCGAGAGATACTGAGGGGTCAGCAGATGTTCGAATTTGACGAACAGACCATGTGCCCCTTGGTCTTGCAGGGCCTTCACCTTTTTGCTGTTCTGAAGACTTAGGCCAGGATCGACCCTGGCAGACATGGTGACCTTACCCCATCTGAGGGGTATCCTCGGTTCAAAAGTGGAAGTGGGAATAGATGAGCCAAATTCCCATGGCCCTGAAGCGAAAAAATATTGGGGCTTCCAATTATTATTCGAGGTCTGAGTCACCTGAAGCATCTTCTTCTCAGGCCTCCGAGCCACGAAGTGATAGTAGCTCGGATGATTTTTGGACGAGGTAAGGACATAGCAACCAGCAAAGACCTGAACGGGAAGGTCAGAGTGGTGGACTGCCCTCCACAAGATGATGGATCCGATAATGACTCTCCAAGCATTGGGAGAGAGCTGCGAGGGGGCCAAGTTGATAAAGGAAAGAATGGACCTGATGACAGGATGAATGGGTAGGCGAAACCCCAACTTAAACATCTGCTCGTACAAGCAGATTTCTCCATCTCAGTCGTGGTAGGCCCTCTCATCCCTCAGAGGTCTCCTTAATTTGATTGAGGGACTGATGGAGTATAAGTATCTGAAGTGCAATAGATCCACCTCAGTGACTGTGCTCTCGTACTCGGCCGCCTCAGAGACGTCAACATCACTTTCAGCGTCGTCATCGTCATCATAGTCAAGCTCAACGTCAGCCGGAGCAGACGTGGATGTGTGACTGGGAAATCTCTGAGCAAACTCTGCCCCTGTAACGGACGACAAAGGAATGGCATCTAGAATGGGAGGCACAACCACACTTGGCTCAATAAGTTCAACCTCTGAAGAAGAATCTGAGGTACTTGTGCCATTTTGGGACAAAGCGCGGCTGGAGACCTCGGCCTGGTCATGGTCCTGACCAGTCCGAGGTGTGAAATCCATGGCTTCTTGGAAAGAATCCACAGACATGGGGTCTGAGGTGGAAGACTCAGACTCAGACATCGGCAATCGGTTGGCAGAGACGTCTGTTTGATAAAAATTCTCAGGAGGATCAGGATATACCACCTTGAGAGGTGGGGGAAAGAGGGGCCTGACAGGAAACTCCTGTGACCTACGAGCTTCTTCCTGAGCTCTCTTTATTTGACTAATTATCTCTAAGGTCTTCTCTCTAAGAGAAGGGAAGTCCTCACGAAGCTGGTACAGGGGTCTGAGCATCAGAGGACGACCCAAAACTTGGAACGACCCTAAACTTAAGGAAAACTCCTAAACCCACAAACACGATTGGTTTATAAAATAAAGGGGTTTGAAGATCAAACTAAGGAACTTCAAGAAAACACAAGTCGCCTGAATTAATGAAGCTCGCTGGAAAACTCAAATGAACCATTGGAAAACTTAAAAGGTCACCGAAAAATGCAAACCGAATGTCAAAAATAAAGGAAATGGAAAAGGAGGAGTACCTGGAAGTGGATCGACGAATGAAACCAAGAGAATCCATAAGAAATCCACAAGAAACCTACAGGAAACCTTCTGCAGAAAGAGCGCTGGATTGAAGAGGCTTTAGAGAGGAAATTTGCAGGAAACAGTGTGCGCGGGAAAGAAAAGAGGAAGAAGAAAGAGGAAGAAAGGGTTTAACCCCTTAAATACTTGGGCACACTTCCCAAGGCCCATCATTGCCTTGGGAAACCCAAGGGACAACTGACAGCGCACGCAGGCCAAGTGGGCACGCCTTGGCCTGGGACAGATGTCATGTAGGTGTTAGCCTTGGGACGAACAGGCCTCGAAGGTGAGACAATCCCCTAGCCACTTGCTCTCGCATATGACTAAGGGCTGGGGGGTGATTGATATGCCCAAGTATAACCTCGGCCCAGGGATACCTACCTCGGCCGAGATGATGGCCGAAACATTGATCGACCCTATGAGGGGCAAGGTCCCACGATATCATCCCTCGGCCAGACCTACCTCGGCCTCGGCCGACACTCCTATATACACTTCCCCATGGACGCTACGCGCATCGCAGGCATCAACAGCATCCTCAAGTACTTGGGAATAGCAACCTCGGTCGATAGTAGACCGAGGTTGTCCGTGCCACCGGTATCAAAAAAATACGACTCCATTTCACGTCGCGTTTTATTTGGATCGTGATTGTGTTACTTAAAAAATAATAGATTCATAACCGCTGGTATTTTTTTCAAGGACTCCATGCCCTTGTTTATTTTTGATAATTTTTTTTTAAGTTTAGAAAAATAGTGTGTGAGTGTTTTATATTGTGAATGATTTTTTGGAATAAAATAAAAATGTTGGAATAAACGTTAATTAAAAAAATGTCCCTTTTTTTAATATAAAAAACAGTTTTTTTTACAAAAATAATTTTTTTTACTGAAGAAGTAAAATGGAATTTGTTTGATTTTAGAGTAAAGGGCATTTTTGTCTTTTAAAAAGTTTGTGGAGTGCCGTTAACTACTCCCCTTTTCTATTTGAAGTGTCATAGCTGTTCTTGAGGTGGTATTTCCACTTATTCTTGGGTATTAATTATTTCTAAAAGTATGTTGGACTACTAAAAATATTTCTAACAATATTTTGGGATTTTCGTTAAATGCCTCCCAAAAATTAAGGTCGTAATAAATTTAGTAAGTAGGTGTTTTTTGTGGGAAAATTATTTAGGGACTAATTTTTCTAAAAAACATATTTAGTCAAATATATTATATTGTAGAAAACAAAAAAACTCGGTATTTAAACTTATTCAAATACTTTGGCTTTTAGTATACCTGCACTTATTATGCTTTGGAGGGTCTCAAATAAGAAGATATTTCCAATGAGAGACGAGTACGGCTTTACAGTACAGCTGATTACTTGGGTAGCAATTTTGCTACAACTGGTGATGAATATCGTATTAACACGCAACTACCACACAACTAATCATATATTTGCGTAAACTTATTGGGTTCCTAAATTCTTATAAATTCAAGCCAACCTGTTTTTATCAATTTTTCATAATCCACATTACATTCTTTCTATTTCCTTATACACACCCACTATGGCCTTCAATGGAGAAGTTTTAGAAATATTTTCATGGTTGTCACCAAAAACGTTATACAAATTTTCATCTGTTTGCAAGCAATCCAAACATCTACTGGCAGAAGATTTCTTCATCATCAAGCAATCGATAAACATGCAAAACAGGGATGACTGTGATTTCTTCATTCAACCCAATTTAACCCAGAGTCAAAAGGCGAGTGTGGAAATAATTTCTCATGATAATACTTCTTGTGGTCTTCCATACAAATCTCTCGAATTCTTATCAAACACGGGTCGAATTATTGGTTCGATTAATGGTTTGATTTGTTGTAGAGACATTACAAGTGATGGCGGAAAGGGACTGTTCATATGCAATCCGGCCACTCAAACATGGCGATCAATCCCTTTACCGGATTTCTTGCAGGACACGGAACAAGAATTTCACGTTCTTTTTGAGTGCATGAATGGTTCGGTTGAAAATTTTCCTAAGGATTACACGTTGACGATGTTGGTGGTGGATTTAGATGATTGGGCGTCAAATATGCTAACCGTCATTGTATACTCGCCACAAGAAGGATTCTGGAACGAGCGCGGAAAAATCTTTAATGGTGCTAGAAATATTCAACTCAAGAACCCTGTTTACAATAACGGTACGGTTTATTATATTTCAGATTCTTCCCCTTATCTCACCAAGGCGAGTCCCTTTTATTGGCCATATATATTAGCTTATGATGTTAAGAATTATAAATCAAGATTTTTGAGTGTTCCAAAGGATATGAGGAGAGATTTACACGACATAAGCTGCAAAATTTGTATATTTAAATGGAGGAATAGTTGGTTCAGTTCAATATGTTTGGTGAAATTTGTGAAGGGTGTGTTTGGCGTATGGGTGTTGGAAGATGAAAAATTAAGCAAGTGGAAACGGGTTTTGAAGATTCGAGTTCGAGCTATGGGATTGAGTGAATTGGATCCCAAAGTTGCGGGTTTTGCGGTATTGAATGGATGCTCATTGATCATTGTCACAAAAGTAAAGGTTTATAGGTATAATCTAAGTTGTCAAAGGAGGGAGGAAGCTGAAGAAATAAGTTGGCATGGATGTGGAAGGAATGTGCTTATACATTCAATGCCACGTTGATTGATGATGTACCCGATAAACATGCCTTCTTGTACTCCAAATATGCACTTGGTTGGATTCAACTTCATTTGATATTTATCTAATTGATCAAAGGTCTGGCCTAAGTCAACTCGATGATCGGCGGCTTTCTTGATCTTTGCCAGCATATCGTCAGCATAGACTTCCATATTGCAACTGATTTGTTCTGCAAACACTTTGTTCATCAGCCGCTGATATGTTGCACCTGTATTTTTCCAAATCAAAAGGCATAACATTATAATAATAAGTTCCCCTAGGGGTAATAAAATAGGTACTCTCCCTGTCTTCAGGTTTCATCTTAATCTGGTTATATCCAGAATAAGCATCCATGAAGCTCAGCAGCTCGTGTCCCGAGGTAGCATCCACTAGTTGATCAATTCGGGGCAACAGAAAATGATCCTTTGGGCATGCTTTGTTGAGGTCAGTGAAGTCTACACACATCCTCCATTTGTTGTTCTTCTTCTTCACCATCACCACATTTGCTAACCAGTCTGGATACTTAACATCTTCGATAAAGCAAGCTTTCTGGAGCTTCTCGACTTCCTCCTGTATGGCTTGATTCTTCTCAGGACTGAATACTCTTCTTCTCTGTTTTACAGGCTTGATCTCCTTATTCACGTTGAGCTCATGACATAAGAAATTTGGGTCTATCCCGGGCATATCCTCATAACTCCATGTAAAAGTTTGCTTTCTGCTTCTTAGAAAAGTTACCAATCCCTGTTTTAGTGAGGCCTCCAACGACGAACCTATTTGAGTTGTTCGTTCAGGGTGCTCATCGTCCAGGATGATGTTTTCAGTAGCTTCCACCACTTGACCCTTCACGAGTTGTGACTCATCTCTAAGGTCCAATATTTCAATTTCTGCACCTTCAATTTCTTCTTAGCTTTATCATCTTCCATCTTGGTTTCTTTGGCATCCATATTCTTCTTCGCTGCCATAGCCTCCTCGGCATTCATGATCTTGGCCGCTTTTCCCATCAGTTCTGACATTGTTCTGGGTGGATCTTTGGCCAAAGTGTAGTACAACTTGTTGGGCAGCAGCCCACTCATCAAGGTGGTAATCGCTATCTTTTCTTCATAATCAATGACTTCGAGTTTCTCGTTATTAAAACGAGTTATATAATCTCTGGTACTCTCACCAATTTTTTGTTTAACACTTAACAAATGCGCTACTCGTTTAACTGGCTTTGCCCCAAAACAGAAATTTCCAATGAATAACTCGGCCAGTTGAAAGAAAGTTGAGATCTTACCCCAAGGAACGTTATTGTACCATATTTGAGCAGATCCGGTAAGAGTTCCCGAGAATGCTCTGCATCTCATCTCGTCTGGAATAGCATAGATGTCGGCTGCATCTTGGTACTGTTTTATATGAAGGGCAGGGTCGGTCTTTCCATCATACTTGGGGCACAACAGGTGCTTTAAATTTTGACGGTGTAGGAAAATCCATAATAGCCTGGACAAAGGGTGTCCCTTGAACAAAAGTTCGTTGTAAAGGGTTCTTGGCTTTATTCATTTCCCCTAATCTATCCTCCAGCCTCTGGATAGAGCCTTTCCACGCGTCGTTTCCTTCCTCGGGCCTGTTGGTTCGAGAAACTGATCGTGTTGATGTGGCTTCTTGGGATCTATCTTGACGAGTAGCTGGTCGCGACTGAGCAGATCCTCCCCTTAAGTTTGTTGGTCATCGAAAGCTCTTCATTGTGGCCTTAGGAGGACTTTTGTTCCTCCTAGGGCCCAATCGATCAAAAGGAGAAACCCTACTTAATCTCTCCAATGCACTGGTCCTTTCTGGAGAGAGAGTGACCTTTTGTTCAGTATCTGCGGCTCGTACCGAAGAAGTTCTCCCTGGTTTATAAGGAAAATCATCAGATTCCTCAGTACGATATGAATCGGTATGCCTAGTACGCGAAGAAAGTAAACGAGTCTTTCTTTGAACACTCCGTTGTCCTGAATGGGTCGGTGCACCGCATTGAAGGGTTTATATGAGTTGTCACATAGTTTCTTGCATGGTTGTCTGGCCTTGGGCCAGATTTATCATTATTCCAGCCAAATCTGGAACGTTTGGTGGAGCAGATGGATTTGGGGGGTTTCCAGCATTTCAATTGTTGGGTTCTGGATTATCAGCCATTTGTGATGTATTGTTTTTGATTAAAAATGAAAGTTACAGTCGCTTCCCACAGACGACGCCAATCTGTTGATATAAAAAATTAGATCGTATCTAATTATTTAATCACAAATAAAATTAAATGAGACAAAGAAATTTTGAAGTGGTTCAGCCTTATAATAATGGCCTACATCCACTGTTTCTGTTATTGCTGACTTATTTGGGAATTCTCGATTACAAGTTTGGTCAAGAAATTCCGGTCACCTCACAATGAGGATGATATAATGTATTTATAGCCCCCAGGTTGTACATGTGAAAGGGTAATACATAAATGCCCCTTAGGCGTATACATCTGCATGATAATTATAAGCATTTAAAGCACAGTCGATCTGTTGGTTATCCTGTTATTAATGATCTATTCGAGGTGCAGCTCAGACCGCCTAAGATGCTCGGACCGCCTAAGTAGCTCGGTACCCATAAGTTGATCGGTGTAGTAAAGTTCCTCGGAGAGATCTTGTTGGTCGGAGCGTCTGAGTTGATGGGGGAGGCATAGTTCCTCGCCACCAGTATAATTATAAGAATGCATGTATGTTCCACATAGATAGACACACATGTCCTTATGATTAGTCCATGTCAGTAGTATTAAATTTGGTATCAACAATAGGTATAATCGGTGACTTACTGGGTATAATTGGGGTGGATGGGTTAAATTCTCGGTCATCTTCTGAGAATATGTCATTAGTGTGATTTGGAAGTATATTGAGAGTTGTGTTGAGTTTTGGATTGAATGGTGGGGCATTGGTACCCCATTCAATTAGACCTTGGATTAGATCTTGAAGATGGAAACACTGATAGATAGTATGGCCGTTAGTTTGGTGAAAGTCACAATAGGCATCATGTATGAAATTTTTGGGAAGTGGATTTGGTAGTTGATGAGGGTCCATGGGATTGATGAGGTTTCATCTTAACAAGGCTTGGTAAACTTTAGAAAGAGGGACATAAATCTCGGGGAATTCTTTCTTGATTGGGTTGTGATGGTTTTCTGGTGCCTAGGAAGTTGCAGGTTGTGAGATGCTGTTGATATTTGAGACTACGGAGATGGCAAGTTTATCATACATTCTTAGAGTGAATTGCCCAAATGCTTTCTTCATCTTAGTTTCTATCTTGACGATGCTTTCTTCAATCTTTACCCTAGCTTCTCAGAGGGATAGAAATGGGGGTAGTATTGTCCTCCCGTTGTTGCTCGAACACGGGGTAAGAAGTTCCTATTCACGATGGTAACTTGTTCTTCTTCGGAAGGGCGGTTGGTCATGGTGGATACTTTCTCTCTCCATCTTGCTATGAAGCTACTGATATTTTCTCTCAGGTGCTGCTTCAGGAGTTCCAATTCATGACATGTAACCTTCAATTCCTTATTATATTTGTATTGCATCATGAACTCGTGGGCCACATCCTACCAACTACGGACACTGGATTCTTCAAGGGATAGAAACCAACAGAGAGCACAGTCTTTTAGAGTCTGTTAGAATATCTGGGCTATTATTTCCTTAGAGGCACCTAAGAAATTCATGGCTTGATGATAGCTTCGGGTATGAATAATTGGGGCCCCACTACTACCAAACTTCTTAATGTTGGGCATCTTAAATTTTTTCGGTAACCTTTTGTTGGAATAAGGAGACATTTGGGTGTAATCCATGTAGTTCCCGGAGATTCAGACTTTGCCAAACTTCTTGGTCAACATCCTAATGCCTTCCTTGACTTTGTTCAACTCTTCTTCCTTTGGATCGACGACCACTGGTAGAATAGCCCCTGACTGGGCATAATCTGACATAGGGATCTAAGATAGCGGTGGGCCACTAGAAAAAGGGGCACGTGGAGCATGTTGATACTCTTTGGGGACCCAGATAGGTTCAGCTATGGGCAAACCCACTGCACGGGGAAAAAGGACCTAGGTCTCCTTGGGAATATGGACCCGGTTTCGCTACAGATCATGGACCTTGGTTTGAACGTTGTCAATCTTAGTCTGCATTCTATATGGGGAATTGGTGAAGATGGATTTCGAACTTTGAGGAAATACCAAGAGGACTAATGGAGTCTCGGGGAGGTTCGACTGAAGACCAGAGCCAATAGGGAGCTAGTCCAAGGGTCGGGTAAGCGATAGACCTCAGAGGAAAAGGATTCCAATTTATTTTTGAAAGACAGAAGAAAAACTTATATTATTTTAAAAACAGGAAAATATTTTTGGTATTTTTTAGAATATGAGGGAAAAATATTTTTGGTATTTCCTTGACAAAGGAAAAGTTTTGTCATTTGGACAAAGGAGGGAAAATATTCTTTTGGTGCTTTGTTGACGAGGGAAATGTTTTGATATTTTGATAAAGGAGGGAAAATATTTTTTTGGTATTTTTGAGAATATGAGGGAAATGTTTTTGACACTTTTGATAAAGAAATAAGGTAAAGTGTGGTAATGGTCTCGGCATTATTATTATTTATTTATTATGTTTTCACTTGTATTAGGTTAGCTTGAATGCGAAAAAAATGCCCAATGGGACCCGAGCTTTGGAAAATTGGGTTTGTAAAAAAACAACGATTTGGACTTATTACAAGGATCATGGACATGGTTCCATTTTAGAAAAAAATGAGAAATCGCGCAAAGTTTTGGGCGGTATGCTGACCTAGCATTTCGACAGAGTTTCGAGCAGTAACCAGGAAACTAAATATGAGTTCCCTAGGTTAGACGCATATATGAGGGTATGCACTTGTTGGGTTAGTTAGAAAGGGTTCCCCCCTTTGGCATGACTTCCATGATATACATCTTGATTTTGAGGGCAATCGGTACGTGTGCACATGCCATTTGATATACCCGGGTGTACATGAATTGTCTCACTATATACCTTGTGAAGACAGTACATGTGAGAGAGAACTCGATATACTTGATGTACGTGAATGAGTTCCCTTTTATATACCTCCCGTCATGACTTTGGACAAGCGGTACGATGTGAGGGTGAACCGTTCGATATACGTCAAAGGTACATGGAAAATGGAAGGTGGGAGTCATATTACTTAGGCTAACTACAACCTACTGGACCAGTGCCCATCAAAAAGTGACCCCCTAGTACAAGTTAATCATTTGGTCAAAAGCCATGCTCTTGGTGATGTAGTGTGACAAATTCATGATTATTTATTAGTATATCATGGTGAGAGTCATTTATTCATGATGACAATTATACTAATAAGGGAGAATGTACAAGTAAGTAAATCTAGCACGACTATTATACTAACATGGATACGTGAGAGTGTGTGATGTGTGATTATCTATAAGTGAGTGTGTGTTAGTGAACCTAAGCATGGATCAACTACATGTGGTGTGTGATAGGTAAGCAAGGATATATGTGATAAGTGGAATTGTGTTCTAGTGAACCCTAAGCATGGATATTCTACGTGGTGTGTCTAAATTACGGATATTAGTAATCTTACGTGTAAGTAGTGTGAGGTGTACATGAAGAATATCTACAAGTGTGAAAAAGTGAGTGAGCGGGGAGATAAGAATGAAGTAAATATTTACAAGAAATAGTATAGGAGAAATAAGGGAACATACATGTAGGTGAATATGCACACAAGAAAAGGATAACACCCATGGAAACAGAGTGTAGACCTCTTAGTAAAAAAAATGTCCCCAACGGAGTATCCACTTTGTCCATCCCGAGGTTTATCTCCTTCCCCTTCCTCTCCCGGGGCACTTTTCGAAAGGGAGATGGAGAGAGGAGGAAAACAAACAAAGGTCCCACATCCCGAAACTTTCATTTTGCTGAAAAAGGGGGCTCTTCAACCATCGTCAATACGGGTTTATGTAAAAAGATGGAGTCGCAAGCCTATTTTACACAAAACAACCTAAAGAACATGTCACCGCCTCGAGAGAACAACATCAAAGACTAACTGATGCTTACGAAACCAATAGTTCGGAGGTTCAGGGACTAAGTTACAAAATTAGAAGGTGTTAGACACCCACTTCACCCTTTCGGTCTTTTATGGGTTTCTGTTACTATTTTCCTTGATTTATCCATGAAATGTATGTGCGTGTATATATAATGGATATTAGAATCGCTTGACTCGCATCATGGAAAAGTTGGAGTGAGGCCATCGAAAGGAATGTTTCCAAAATAATATGAATACAGTATGATGTGTGCGCTCAATAGTATATTGATTGTATTATGTAACGACAACATATGTTAAATGAAACGCGATATAGAAATAAAAAATATAATATATACTAATGATGCAAGATAAAATAGTAACAATAGTAAATAGGACTCGAGTCTCAGGTTTTACCCCGAGGCGCCTCTGTAGCCTATAAAGGCAATAAAATCCATGTAGTTCGCATGAGACACAAGGGTGGGGTTTATCCCATAGATACAAATGGGAGTTTATTATATGCGTATGTGTAAAAAATAAGTGTTTAGTTTTGAAAAAGTGTGATGGAAAATCCCATCGAAATTTACGAGTATAACCCTCTTCTTCTTATTTTTTTATAGAACATAACTTATGTGCAATATAACTAATAAAATCGTATATTAATGGAGGTGATCTAAAAAGTAGAATACTAGAATAAAAGAGGTGATCTAATGTAAAATTAGGATAGTTTAGAGAGGAAATAAAAGATTGAACCTTTTTTGGAAAGCTTGATCTCGATTGATGTAGAGCTTCCTTACAAGTGAAGGATGTTGGAGGATTTCTACTAGATTGGAAAAACAAGGGAGTGAAAGGTGGAGAGAATTTCCACACAAGGAAATTTACTGATCGAAGGCGAATGTTGATGAGATCACTGATGTTGATGGATCTTTACGCTCTTGGATTGAGCTCATGATCTCCTTATATAATGTAAGGGGTGTCGATCGGCTATGTCCTTGCACTGTCTATCGGGAGGTAACCCTAGGCACACTACCGATAGATAGGGAAATGGACATTCCATTTGGCAGTCTCGTGAAGATTTTCTTGGAAAATGGAATCCAATGATCCTAATCGAACACGAAATATACCATTGGAAAGGTAGTTCAAATATCTTCAAGTGTCCTTTAGACTTCTCCTGGGCTTGGGAGTTGACATTAGGTCAAATGTTTCTCGAAAGCACTCGTCTGTCCCTTGGACGGTAAATCGTCGGACAACGAGGGACCATTCGTTCAAACTGTAACTCCGAATCATGAAGGGGATGAACCGTTGGAAAGGTTATGAAGCGTATTTTGGCATTCCAAAGAGCTTCGCTCAGTTTGGAGAGTTGAATTTGGTCAACCGGGGTCCGAAAGCACCTAGTGACTTATTGGAGTAAAATGGGTCCATTGTCTGTACTATAAGGCTTCTTCACACATGAGACTGACCATTAGAAAGGGTATTCAGTTCCCTTTAAAAATTCATTCAGTCTCGATCGAGGTGAAGAGTTGACTTTGGTCAAACGCTGCTCAGGAGTATTGGGGGCCGTCGAATTAGTTTTCGTGGGAGAACGGATCATTCATCTGAACCGTTGTGCCATTTCATGCACAAGGTGGACCATTAAAAAGGGGTTTTAGTATCCTTCGAGGATCCATTGATCTTTTTCTCTAACGATGAATTCAATTGGGGTCAAATCGTGGCCCGAGAGCATCCAGTGACCTCCAAATTATTTTTGTGTGGTAAAATGGTCCGTTCAATTGAATCGTAAGTCCGATTCTGGCATGGGGTGGATCGTTGGAAAGGGGATTCAGAGACCTTCGAGTTTTAATAGAGCTTTCGATCTGACATTAAAGTTGATCAGAGTCAAACGGGGTTCAGGGGTGCCCGATGGCCTCTAGATCGGTACTCATAGTATGACCTAGGGTTTGTGTGCAACAGTTAGGTTTTATGGACCTAAGGGAGAACTTAAGGGGGGGGGGGGGGGGGTTCTAGAATGGGTTGTCTACAGATATCATATTTCAGAAACCATAAGATATTGAACGGGTAGAGTGGGTGGCCAATTCCTTCTCACTCCATAACATAGTCTTCGAGCTTATATCTCATTTGGTTTTGTAAGCACTAGTTTTCTCTACCCATCTTTGGAGATGGAATTTCTTTTCTTGTTTTGATTAATCTAGGCTATGGAATTTGATAAATATATGTTCAAATTATGTGAGTGGTCACGGTCTAAATCCATTACCATTAGTGGTGGGTCGCGAATTTGGTCCGTGACCAATTTAAGCCTGACCATTTTTTATGCTCATGGCCCAAATCCCTGACCATCATCATGGGTCACGGCCTAGGATGGTCATGGCCCAAATACGTGACCCATTATTTTGCGTCCACAAAATTTGGTCACGACCCAAATATGTGATCATTTTTAATAATAAAAAAAGAAAATTGTTCCTTGAACCGAGAGACAAATTGGTCAGTTTCTATGAATGCCCCTTGGGTGACTACGCGGTCGGTTCCTAGGTGTTACATTTATCTCATAAAATTCTTAATACTTTGTAAATTTTGGTCATTCTCTCAAACCGAGGATCCCATGACTAAGCTATCTGCTTGTGCGGGTTATAATGGTCCCGTGTGAGGTGTTTATGCCTCTTACGAGGCCATTTTTTTCTCTATTTTATGTTTCCACCTTTTGAAGGTATGCATGTTCTCAAACCAGGGGTCCCATGACTACGCAGTCGATTCGTGCGGGTCACATTGGTCTGGTGGAAGGTATTCGTGCCTCTTACGGGGCTATTTTGTGGATGTTTTATATTTTCACCCATTGACAACATGTTTTTAAACCTAAGTCTAATAATTTACTAATTTTGGTCGTGCTCTCAAAATAAGGGCACCCTTACTACGTTGTCGGTTCGTGTGGGTTACATCAGTATAGTGCGAGGTGTTCGTGCCTCTTACAGGGTTTTTTTCTTATTATTTTACGTTTTCATCCTTTGATAGCATGTTTTTAAGCCTAAATCCATAAATTTTCAAATTTTGTTCATGCTCTCAAATCGAAGGTCCCGTGACTATGCATTTGGTTCTTATGGGTTACATTGGTCCCGTGCGATGTTCGTGCTTCTCATAGGGCTATTTTGTGACTATTTTACATTTTAACCCTTTGACAGCATGTCTTTAAGCCTATGTGTAACAAATTGCAAATTTTGATCATGCTCTCAAACTGGGGGTCTTGTAACTATGAGGTTGGTTTGTATGGGTTACATTGGTCTCATGTGAGATGTTCGTCTCTCTTACGGGGCTATTTTCTAGCCATTTACGCTTTCACCCTTTGATAACATGTTTTTAAGCCCAAATCTAGCAATTTGCAAATTTTTTCATACTCTTTAACCGAGGGACTCGTGACTATTCTATTGGTTCTTGAGGGTTACATTGGTCCCATCCGACGTGTTTGTGCCTCTCATGGAGCCATTTCATGGTTGTCTTAAGTTTACACCCTTTAACGATATATTTTTGCCTAAGTCTAAGAGTTTGCAAATTTCGGTTGTGCTCTCAAACCGGGGGTCTTGTGACTATGATATCGATTCATGCGGGTTACATTTGTATCATACGAGTTGTTTGTGACTCTAACATGGCCGTTTTGTGGCTATTTTATGTTTTCACCCTTTGAGGGCATGTTTTTAAGCCTAAGTCTAAAAGTTTTAAAATTTTGGTCGTGTTCTCAAACCGAGGGTTCTGTGACTATGAGGTTGGCTCGTACGGGTTACATTGGTCCCATACGAGGTGTTCTTGCCTCTTATGAGGTCATTCTATAGCTGTTTTACATTTTCACTATTTGACAACATGTTTTTAAGCCTAAATCTAATAATTTGCAAATTTTTCTCATGCTATCAAACCGGCGGTCCTAGGACTACATGGTATGTTCTTATGGCTTACACTGGTCCCGTACGAGGTGTTTGTGCCTCTCAAAGGACCATTTTTGTTTATTTTGTGTTTACACCCTTCAATAACATCGTAGGAAGCCTAAGTCTAATAATTTGTAAATTTTGGTCGTGCGGTCAAATCGAGGGTCCAGTGACTACGTCATTGATTCATACAGGTTACATTTGTCCCGTACGAGGTGTTAGTTCCTCTTAGGGCAATTTAAGGTTTTCACCCTTTGAAGACATTTTTTTAAACCTAAGTTTAACAGTTTACAAATTTTGGTTGTGCTTCGTGCGGGTTAATTGGTCTCGTGTGAGATATTCGTGCCTCTTAGGGGGTCGTTTCATAGTTTTTTTTACATTTTCACCCTTTGATGATATGTTTTTAATCCTAAGTCTAAGAATTTGTAAATTTTGGTTATGCTCTCAAACCGAGGGTCCCGTGGCTACATAGTCTGTTCGTACGGGTTACATTGGTCCCGTACAAGGTGTTCATGCCTCTTACAAGGCTATTTTGTGACTATTTTAAGTTTTAACCATTTGACGAAATATTTTTAAGCCTAAGTCTAACAGTCTGTACATTGTGGTCCTGCTCTCAAACCAGGGGTTTTGTGACTACGTGGTCTGTTTGCATAGGTTACATTGGTCCTGTGTAAGGTGTTCGTGCCGCTTACAAGGATGTTTGTTGCTATTTTACCTTTTCACCCATTGATTACATGTTTTAAAGCCTAATTCTATTTTACCTTTTCACCCATTGGTTAGTTCGTGCGAGTTATATTAGTCCTATGAGAGGTGTCCTTGCCTCTTATAGGGCTGTTTTGTAGTTTTTTTTTTGCATTTTCACCTTTTGACGACATATTGTTATGCTAAGTCTAACAGTTTGATAAATTTGTTTCTGCTCTCAAATTGGGGTCCCGTGAATATGCGATCAGTTCATGCGGGTTACATTGGTCCTGTACAAGGTGTTCGTGCCTCTAACAAGGCTGTTTTGTGGCTGTTTTACATTTTCACCCTTTGACGACATGCTTTTAAGCCTAAGTGTAACAATTTGGAAATTTTGGTAATGTTCTCAAACCGAGGGTCCCGTGACTACGGTTTGGTTCGTATGAGTTACATTGGTCCCATGTGAGGTGTTTATGCCTCTAACGGGGCCATTTTGTGACTCTTTTAAGTTTTCACCCTTTGACGGTATATTTTGAAGCCTAAGTCTAAAAGTTTTTAAATTTGGATCGTGCTCTCAAATCGGGGGTCCCGTTACTAGGCGGTCAGTTCACATGGATTACATTTGTCTCATGTGAGGTATTCGTGCCTCTTACGGGGCTCTTTGTGTGGCTATTTTATGTTTTAACCCTTTCACGACATGTATTTAAGCCTAAGTCTAACAATTAGTACGTTTTGGTCCTTCTCTCACATCGGGGGTTCCGTGACTACGCAGTCAATTCATATACTTACATTGGTCCCGTGCGAGGTGTTCGTGCCTCCGACACGGCTATTTTGTGGTTATTTTATATTTTTACCCATTGATGACATGTCTTTAATCCTAAGTCTAACAATTTGAAAATTTTGGTCGTGCTCTTAAACCAGGGTTCCGTGCGTCATCGCATAGTAATATTGGTCCCATGAGAGGTGTCTGAGTTATATTGGTCCCATGAGAGGTGTCTGCGTCTCTTACGAGGACGCTTTGTTGTTGTTTATGTTTTCACCCTTTGACGACATATTTTAAAGCCTAAGTCTAACAATTGGAAAATTTTGGTCGTGCTCTCAAATTGGGAGCCCATGTCTACACGGTCAGTTTGTGGGGGTTATATTCATCTTGAGTGAGGTGTTCATGCCTCATACAGGGCCGTTTGTGGTTATTTTATCTTTTCACCTTTTGACCACATGCTTTTAAGACTAAGTCTAACAGTTTATAAATTTTGGTCGTGCTATCAAATTGGGGGTCCCGTGACTATGTGATAGCTTCATACAGGTTAGATTGGTCTCGTGTGAGATTTTTGTACCACATATGGAGTCATTTTGTGGTTATTTTATGTTTTCACCCTTTGACAACATATATTTAAGCCTAAGTCTAACAATTTGAAATTTTTGGTCCTGCTCTCAAATCGTGGGTTCTGTGACTACGAGGTCGAATCGCATGGGTTACATTGTCCCATGTGAGGTGTTCGTGCCTCTTACGAGGCTGTTTTGTGGTTATTTTCCCTTATTACCCATTGACAACATATTTTAAAGCCTCGGTCTAATAGTTTGGAAATTTTGATCGTGCTTTGAAACCAGGGGTCCCATTACTGCGCCGTCAGTTCATGCAGGTTATATTGATCCTATTCTAGGTGTTCGTGCCACTTATAGGACCGTTTGTATCTGTTTTACGTTTTCACCTTTTGATGACATGTTTTAAGCCTAAGTCTAATAGTTTACAAATTTTAGACGTGCTCTCAAATCGAGTGTCCCATGACAACGCGGTCAGTTCGTACTGGTTAGATTGTTCTCGTGCAAGATGTCCGTGCCTCTTATGGGGCCATTTTGTTGCAATTTTATGTTTTCACCCTTTGATGGTATGTTTTTAAATCTAGGTCTGAAAATTTGCAAATTTTGGTCATTCTCTCAAATCGGGGGTCCCATGACTAGGCGATTGATTTGTACCAGTTACATTGGTCCCGTGAGAGGTGTTCGTGCCTCTTACGAGGTCATTTTCTGGCTATTTTATGTTTTCACCCTTTGACAGCAAGTTTTTAAGCCTAAGTCTAATCGTTTACAAATTTTGGTCATGCCCTTATACCGGGGGTTTCGTGACTATGTGGTCGATTCATGTGGGTTAAGTTGGTTCATTGCGAGGTGTTCGTACATCTGATGAGGCTATTGTTAACTATTTTACCTTTTCTCCCATTGTCGACGTTTTTTTAAGCCTAAGTCTAACCGTTTGCAAATTTTCACTGTCCTCTTAAACTAGGGGTCTCATTACTGCACGTTAGGTTCGTACGGGTTATATTGGTCCCGTATAAGGTGTTCGTGCCTCTTACGGGGCTGTATTGTTGTAGTTTTTACATTTTCACCCTTTGACAACATGTTTTCAAGCCTAAGCTTAAGCATTTGCAAATTTTGGTCATGCTTTCAAACGGGGGACCCATGACTATATGGTCAGTTCGCGTGGGTTATATTGATCCTATGTGAGGTGTTCGGGCCTCTTACGGAGCCATTTTGTGGCTGTTTTATGTTTCACCATTTGATAACATGTTTATAAGACTAAGTTTAACCTTTTGCAAATTTTGGTCGTGCTCTCAAACTGGGGGTTCAGTGACTGCGTGGTCGATTTGTACAGGTTAAGTTGGTCCATTACGAGGTGTCCGTGCCTCTTATGAGGTTGTTTTATGGATGTTTTAACTTTTCACCCTTCATCGACATTGATGATGCTGAAAATCAGCACCACCAGGTGATGTGTTTGCAAGCTCAATATAGGTATGACAATGGCAGCACAGCTGTATAAAGAAGATAAGAATGAGGAGAGGATAAGAGGAATGACACCTCAATATAAGTGGTTCAGCCAATCTGGCCTACGTCCACTGTGAGTGAGTGTGAGTAATATCACTGAAAGAAGGCACTAATGGCCATGGATACAACCTCTCAAGCTCTTTCTCTCTCTACTGTGCATATTTAGACAGAGTTTATGCTAGGGTTCTTAATATCGGGATCCTTTTGCAAGGTAGGGGTGATTCCTTTATATA
The DNA here is from genome assembly GCA_949130495.1 of Sambucus nigra. Lineage (NCBI taxonomy): Eukaryota > Viridiplantae > Streptophyta > Magnoliopsida > Dipsacales > Adoxaceae > Sambucus > Sambucus nigra. The sequence goes on from OX422214.1 coordinate 55,027,660, forward strand.
GTGCCTAGGGGGTGTAATGTACCCCCTATGCATGTAATGTGCATGTGTGTAGCTTCCTCACCAATGGGGGTGAGCCAGCTGTCAGGGCCACATGTAGGTAATGATGATGAAATATTCCCCCACATGTGGAGAATAATCTTATTATAACTGATTTATGCCCAGGTGTCCTTATCCAAATGTCAACAGATGCTCGGCAGTCATGTTGGTGAATGGCCTCGGCCTAGGAGAGGTCGAGCTATAAAGGTTGGTCGTCCGCTCAATCCGTGAGGTGTCATGAGTTGTCTCGACCTTATGTCAGCGGAGGTATATGCCTGTGCCGGCCTGAGCCGAGGTAGGGTCCATGTTGAAGATGAATGCGTGGAGCCTCTTGTTACCTCGGCCTACTTCTGGCCGAGGTTACTATTCCTTGATGCCCGAGGTCAATGTTGATATCTGCGATATGAGAAATGTCCCTGGTGAAGTGCATGTGGTAGTGTCGGCCTTGGCCGAGGCAGTCTTGGCCGAGGTATGATATCGTGGGCCCCGACGCACTGGGGGGTCCGTCACTATCTCGGCTCTCATCTGGGCCGAGGTAGGCACCTCTAGGCCGGGGTCATACTTGGGTATATCAATCACCCCCCAGCCCTTAGTCATTTGCGAGAGTAGGTGGCTAGGGGGTTCTTGCCTCTGAGGTCTATTCACTCCAAAGTCAACACCTCCATGACACTTGTCCTAAACCAAGGCGTGCCCATTTGGTTGGCACATGTTGTCAGTTGTCCCTTGGGCTTCCCAAGGCAATGATGAGCCTTGGGAATCGTGCCCAAGTATTTAAAGGTTAAAACCTTTCTTTTTCTTCTTCTTCCTCATTTTTCTCCTGTTCAAGCGTCTAGCCGTTCTCTGCGACTTTCCTTTTCTCTCCGAAGTTAGCCCTGGTTCCAGTGATTGTTCTGCAGGGGGACACCTCACTTTCTGCGCGATTCTCTCCACTTTATTCATCAATCTCACCTTCAGGTATCCTCCCTCTCCATTTCCTTCGTTTTTGATACTTTTTATTTTGAATTTTTCGGCGAGCTCTTGAGTTTTCCGGTGAGCATTTGAATTTTCCGGTGAGCCAGGTTTCCTGCATAGGTTCCTTAGTTTGATCTTTGATTCCCTTAACTTTTCAAGCCACATTTGTTTGTAGTTTTTAGGATATTTCTATAAGTTTAGGGTCTGCCAAAGCCTTGGGTCGTCCCCATATGCTCAGACCCCTGTACCAACTTCTCGAAGACTTCCCATCTTTAAAAGAAAAGACCTTAGAAAAAATTAGGCAAATAGAGAGAGCCCAGGAAGAAGCTCGTAGGTCACAGGAGTTCCTTGTCAGACCTCTCTTTCCTCCTCCTCTCAAGGTGGTATACCCTCGTCCACCTGAAACTTTTTACCAGACAGACGTCTCTGCCAACAACTTGCCGATGTCTGAGTCTGAGTCTTCTACTTCTGACCCGATGTCAGTGGACTCTTTCCAAGAGGCCATGGACTTCACTACTCAGGCCGATCAGAACCCTGACCATGCCGAGGTCTCCAGTCGTGCCTCGTCTCAAAATGGCTCAAGTACCTCTAGTTCTTCTTCAGAGGTTGAACTTGTAGAGCCAAGTGTGGCCGTGCCTCCCATTCTAAATGCTATTCCCCTGTCGACCGTCACCGAGGCCGAGTTTGCTCAGAGGTTCCCCGGTAACCCGTCCACGTCTGCTCCAGCCGACATTGAGTCTGACGATGATGAGGATGCCGAAAGTGATGTAGACACATCTGAGGCGGCCGAGTATGAGAGAAAAATTACTGAGGTGGATCTACTGCACTTCAGGTACTTCTACTCCATTAGCCCCTCTATTCACTTAAGGAGACCTCTGAGGGAAGAGAGGGCCTACCACGGCAGAGATGGTGAAATCTGGCTGTACGAGCAGATGTTCAAGCTAGGTTTTCGTCTTCCCCTCCACCCCATAATTAGGTCCATTCTATCATTCATTAACTTGGCCCCCTCGCAGCTTTCTCCCAACGCATGGAGGGTTATTATAGGGGCCATCATCTTGTGGAGGGAGGTTCACCACTCTGACCTCCCAGTGCAGGTCTTTGCTGGTTGTTACATCCCTACCTCGGCCAAAAATCATCCGAGCTACTATCACTTTGTGGCTCGGAGGCCTGAGAAAAAGATGCTCCTGGTCACTCAGACCTCCAACCATAATTGGAAACCCAGGTACTTTTTTGTCTCAGGGCCGTGGGAATTTGGTTCTTCCATTCCCTCTTCCATCTATGAGCCGAGAATACCCCTGAAATGGGGCAAAGTCGCCATGGCTGCCAGGGCCGACCCTGGACTAAGTGTGCAACATGGCAAAAAGGTGAAGGCCCTGCAAGACCAAGGGGCCCATGGGATGTTTGTCAAGTTTGAGCATCTGCTGACCCCCCAGTATCTCTCGGGGACGAGCTTGGGCAGAAGTCCCCTAGCTGACTTTGGTAAGGATTTTTATTTTGACCCAAAGTGTAGCCTCTTATCATACGTACTTTATTTCTGACTCATATCTCTTTACTTTTGCAGAGAAACCACCAGACATTTCAGACGAGTTGTGGGAGATGGCAGCTCCAAGATTATCCAGACTTGTCAAGAGGACTGGCATGAATGCTCCTCCACCTGCCCCCTCAACATCCAAGTCCAAGAAGAGGGCACCCGAGGCCCATCCTCCTGAGGATCAGAGGCCGAGCTCCAGGACAAAGAGGGCCTCAGACACTGCGATCCCCGTCACGGCCGACACGTTATCAGCCCGTCTGGACCAGTTAAAACTTTCTGATAGCGTGGTCGGCCACAGCCGACAGACCATGGACGCTCTCAACAACATGATGACCGAGGCCGACAAGCATTTTTTCAGGGCCATGGAGACCCCTGTGATGGTTGAATTTGGCCTTCATAGAGTAGTCCAGGTATAACTTGTTCTCTTGTTCAAAGTGTAACGTCTGATTTTGCTCTCATCTAACTTCTTCATTTACTGTGCATGGTGCGGCTGCCATGTATCAGCTATCCAATTGGGCCCTGAGGAAATTGCCTCTCATTCAGAAGGGGCAGGAGGCTGAGAAAGTTGAGGGCACCCTGAAGGCCGAGGTTGCTCGTCTGAGGTCCGAGTTACAGGAGGCTGAGACCAAGGCTCAGACCTCTGAAAATAAGGCCCAAGCCCTAGAGAAGGACATCTCTGCCCTCGTTCAGAGCCATACCAAGGCCCTGAAGGACAAGGACGATGCTTTGCAGAGGAAGGTTGATGCTGCGGTGAAGGCTTCCCTTGCAGATGCCTCGGAGACAATAATTGCTGACTATAAGGTCTCCGAGGAGTTTGTAGGTTTTGGTCTGGAGTACCTTGAAAGGGGTATCAAGGCCACCTCCAAATGGGCCGAGGTAAGGGAGGCCGAGGTTGGCACTATTAAGGCCTCAGATTTTGTGGGCCTCGGCCTCGCCGACGCCCAGTTTGCCCAGGCCTTGCAGGAGATAGAGGATGAAGCTGCTGCCCCTGATCAAACTGTTACTCTGGAAGGGACTGACCTCGGAGAGACTGACCCTGCAAACGAAGTAGCTGAGGTGACCAATACCGAGCAGGCCAACCCAGACGAGACATCAAACGTTCCTCCTTCAGATGTTTGACTTGTATTTTGCATTTTTTGTTTTGACTTGTAATCTTGCATGTAATTTCTCAGACACGTAAATATTATGCAATTTCTTCCTTTTATTGAATGCAAATGTCTCCCTTCATCTTTATTTGTGAATGTACATGAATGCTATGCACTCTCTGAAGTCGTTACTGAATGTGGTGCCATAACCATTACTTAAGAGTCTGAGGTCCTCACCTAAGAGGTTATCCCCATAGTAAATTATCAAAAATATTATGTTTAAGGTCTGAGGTCCTCACCTAAGAGGTTATCCCATCATTCATTTTACCAAATGAATGATGTTAAGGGTCTGAGGTCCTCTAGCCGAGGTGTCCGAGCTCAGACCTCGTCACCACCAAGTGATGTTATGAGGGTCTGAGGTCATCACCTAGGCCGAGGTAAGCCTCATAATGTCACCAAATGAATGATGTTTAAGGTTTGAGGTCCTCACCTAAGAGGTTATCCCCATAATAAATTTCACCAAATGAATGATGTTAAGGGTCTGAGGTCCTCTAGCCGAGGTGTCCGAGCTCAGACCTCGTCACCACCAAGTGATGTTATGAGGGTCTGAGGTCATCACCTAGGCCGAGGTAAGCCTCATAATGTCACCAAATGAATGATGTTTAAGGTCTGAGGTCCTCACCTAAGAGGTTATCCCCATAATAAATTTCACCAAATGAATGATGTTAAGGGTCTGAGCTCCTCTAGCCGAGGTGTCCGAGCTCAGACCTCGTCACCACCAAGTGATGTTATGAGGGTCTGAGGTCATCACCTAGGCCGAGGTAAGCCTCATAATGTCACCAAATGAATGATGTTTAAATGAAACAAGAATTTGCCATGGAAACTGATTTTTATTCACAACCTCTTCTCAATAAGATGGTATTTTTACAATTGACAAAATAAATGCAACATTATATGAAATATCTCTTTAGGTGGTCGGCATTCCACGGGTTGGCGAAGGGTTCTCCCTCTAGGTTCTCTAACCTATACGTGCCAGGCACAACCTCTTCCGTTACTCTGTAGGGGCCATGCCAGTTCGGGTGTAGCTTGTTTGTTTTCTGTAAGGTCTTCTTAAGCACTAGGTCTCCTATCGTAATGGGTCTTGTCTTCACCCTTTGATTGTAGAATTTTGCTGCTCTCTGCTGGTAGGCTGCTTTCCTGACCTCTGCGTCTTCCCTTCTTTCTTCAATAAGGTCCAGGTCTAACCTCCTCCTTTCCCCATTGTTGTCATTATCATAGGTCTGAATCCGGTGAGTTGGTAGGCCTATCTCTGTTGGTATGACGGCTTCTGAACCGTGTGCCAGCATGAATGGGGTTTCTCCCGTAGGTGTCCTTGTTGTGGTCCTGTAAGCCCATAGCACAGCGTAAACCTCTTCTATCCATCTCCCCTTCGCGTCTTCTAACCTCTTCTTGATTCCATCCAAGATAGTCCTATTTGTAACCTCGGTCTGGCCATTAGCCTGAGGTCGACCAGGAGATGAGAAGAACTGTTTAATCCCCACACTTTGGCAATACTTCTTCAAGGAGGTGTTCTTGAACTGGGTCCCATTATCTGAGATGAGCGTGTTTGGGAGGCCATACCTACATATGATGTTCTTCCAGATGAACTGAAAGGTCTTCTACTCCGTAATTGTTATCATGGGTTCGGCTTCTACCCATTTTGAAAAGTAGTCAATGGCAACTATCAAGAATCTATAGTTGTTGACTGCTCTTGGCAAAGGTCCTACCAAGTCAATTCCCCATACCGCGAACATCCATGGAGAATAGATTGATGTCATGGGCTGATGGGGTTGATGAGGGATAGTGGCGAACCTCTGACATTTGTCGCACCTCTTCACATAATCAGCAGAGTCCCTAGACAAGGTTGGCCACCACTATCCCTGAGTGATGATTCTCTTGGCTAAGGGTCTTCCTCCTATATGGCTAGAGCAAGAGCCTTCATGGACCTCTTGTAGGATCCGGGGTACCTCCAAGGGGTGAACACATCTGAGGAGGGGCAAGAGGAAACCTTTTTTGTACAAGACATCTCCTATCAATGAGAACTTGGCAGCCCTGTATCTCAACTTTTTCCTTTCTATCTTGGACTCAGGTAACTCCCCCTCCCTTAGGTATACGACAATCGGGTCAATCCACGAGTCTCTCGGGTTTATATTATGACAAGGGTTACATACCTTGTCCTCCTCGATGCTTGCTTTTCCTAGAACTTCAATTGGGATGGTTCTTCCCAAATCCGTCTTCATTGCTGAGGCCAGTCTTGCCAATGCATCAGCGTGGTTATTGCTCAATCTAGGCACTCTCTTTAGTTTGGCCTCTTCAAAAAATTCTAGCAATCCTCTCACCTTTTTTAAGTATCTGGCCATCCTCTCATCCTTGGCCTCGTACGCCCCCAACACTTGGTTGACAACCAACCTTGAGTCGCTATGGAGTATAAGCCGCTTTACCCGAAGAGTTGTTGCCAATAGGAGGCCCGCTATCATGGCCTCATACTCAGACTCGTTGTTTGAGGCCTGGAAGTTGAATCTTAAGGCATACTCAATGTTGGCGCCATCTGGAGCTGAGAGTACTAGCCCCGCGCCGCTTCCACCGTCACAGGAGGATCCATCCACGAAGAGGCTCCATACGTCTTCATCTGAAGAGAAGACCCATTCTCTCATCACTCCTTTTTCGAAGAGGTATCGATCCTCTTCGTTTTCTTCTACTCTCCTCCGAGCATTGCCTGGGATTACCTCTTCTCGGCCCCCGAAGATGTTCGGGTCTATCTCTTCCGAATCTCGGGAGACGCCTCGGCCCTTCTCTTCGCCGCCTTCCAAGCTCTTCTCTGACTCAGTCTCTTCCCAAGTGAACTCTGCGACAAAGTCAGCAAGGGCCTGCCCCTTAATGGCTGTCCTGGGTAGGTAAGTAAGATCATACTCTCCTAGTTCAATTGCCCAGGCCATCAATCTCCCGGACTTCTCAGGCTTGTGCAGGACCTGCCTTAGTGGGGAGTCCGTAAGGACTATCATAGAGTGAGCTTGGAAGTAGGGTTTCATTTTCCTTGAAGCATGGATAAGAGCATAAGCCAACTTCTCCATTCAGGGATAGTTTTGTTCAGACCCTTGTAGGGCCTTACTGTTGAAATACACGGGTCTTTGAACTCCACCTTCCTCTCGTATGATGGCCGCGCTAATAGCCGACTCAGAGACTGCTAGATACACAAACAACCTTTCTCCCGCAATGGGCCTGGATAGCAGTAGGGGAGACCCTAAGTAGGACTTGAGCTGATCAAAAGCTTTTTCACACTCTTCATCCCACTGGAAGGCCTTCCTTAGAACCTTGAAGAATGGAAGACACTTATCAGTTGCCCTGGAAACAAACCTGTTCAGGGCTGCCACTCTTCCAGTGAGTCTTTGGACATCCTTGATACTCCTAGGAGTCTTCATGTCGAGCAATGCCTTGATCTTCTCTGGGTTTGCCTCAATCCCCCTTTGATTAACGATGAACCCCAGGAACTTCCCAGCTCCTACCCCGAAGACACATTTGGCCTGGTTGAGCTTCATTCTATACGAGTCCATGACATCAAAGGTCTTCTCAAGGTCTGCCACGTGAGTACATGCCTTCAGGCTCTTCGTTAGCATATCGTCCACGTACACCTCCATGGTCTTACCTATCTGTTCCTCGAACATCCTATTGACGAGACGCTGATATGTTGCCCCCGCGTTTTTCAGACCAAAGGGCATCACCTTATAACAATACGTCCCCTTGTCAGTGATGAAGGCTGTCTTCTCAGAGTCTACGGCGTCCATGAAGATTTGGTTATAACCTGAATAAGCATCCATGAAGCTCATGAGCTCGTGCCCTGCTGTTGCGTCCACCATCTGGTCTATCCTAGGTAGGGGATAGTTGTCCTTCGGGCAAGACCTATTCAGGTCTGTGAAATCTACACACATCCGCCACTTTCCATTGGCCTTAGGCACAATTACTGCATTTGAGAGCCACTCTGGATAGGTGACCTCTCGTATGAACTCGGCCTCTTCCAACTTTTTCACCTCTTCCCGAATGACCTCATACTTCTCTCTGGAGTAAATTCTTCTCCTCTGCTTGATTGGCTTGGCATCCCTATCCACGTTGAGTTTGTGGGTCATGACCTCAGGGTCTATACCAGGCATGTCGGTGTGGCTCCAGGCGAAGACACTCTACCTCTTCCTGAGAAGGCTTACCAGCCCTTCCTTAATCTTTGGTTCTAGGGCCTTGCCGACCTGGACAGTTTTTTCTGGCTCGTCCTCGTTGAGGACGATGGATTCTACCTCTTCCACGGCCTCGCCCTTCTTTAGCTTTGTTTCATCTCTCGGGTCAAGAGTGTCTATGATGTAGGTGGCAGTTGCTCTCTTATGGGCCTCCCTCTCTTCAGCTGAGTTGAAATAACACTCCCGTGTCGTGGTCTGATCCCCTTGTACTTCCCCTACCCCATAAGGGGTCGGGAATTTTAGCATTTGATGGACCGTTGACGGCACGGCTTCAAACTCCTTGAGGGATACTCTTCCGATGATGAGGTTATAGGCCGAGTAGACATTCTCGTCCATCACAAAAAAGTTTATCTTCTTAGTCAGCCTCTTAGGCCACTCATCCCCCATTCGCACATCCATCTCATACATGCCTAATGGGTGCACTTTCTCACCACTGAATCCTATCAAGGGGTGGTGGTATGGCACTAACCTTGATCTGCTAAGACCCAAGCTCTTGAAACAAGGCCAGAACATTACATCTGCTGAGCTTCCCCCATCTATGAGGATTCTCCCTACATCACACCCATGCACCCTTGTCGTTATGACCAAGGGGTCATCTTGGGGGGCTAAGATGCCCTTGAAGTCGAGTCGGGAGAAACCCACCACTAGGGTGTCCATGTCCACCTTCGTTCTCTTCTTCACAGCGTCAGAAGACGTCAGGTTCACAACCTCGGTCCTGACCATCGACTTGGCCTCCGCTACGTGAGCCTTTCTATCGGCTACCTCAGAGCCACCTCCTGCGAATCCACCACATATGGTGCTAACACCAGAGGAGATCATTCCTACCCTCTTCACTGGGGTGTTGTCATCCCTAGGTGGGAGATCCGGGTCGTCTCCATCATCACCTTCTGACTCGTCATGCCTTCTAGCCGGTACATCGCCACGGCACCTGTCGTCTCTTATCTTCCTAGGGTCTTCTCTTCCACCTTTTGGGGCCTTACCATCTACATACTTTCTTAGCTTCCCGGACTTCAGCATCTTCTCAATCTCGTCCTTCAGGGCAAAGCATCTGTCAGTGACATGACCGTGATCCTGATGGAACTCACACCAGAGATTTTTATTCCTCTTATGCGGTGGGGCCTTCAGCTTCTCTGGCCACCGCAGAGCCCTGTCGGTCTTGATCTCATTAAGAATGTGCTCACAGCACACAGTCAGAGGAGTGTAATGAGCGAACTTGTCATCTGCTGACCGCTTCTTCCCTTCTTTCTTACCCTGGGACCTCCCAACGCTACCACAGTTCTCCTCCTCGTATTTGGCAGCCATTGCCTCTTCCGCATTCATCACTTTCTCGGCAGTGGACAACAGCTCTGCCATAGACTTGGGGGGGTCTTCCGCTAGCTTCCATAGTAGCTTTCCCTTCTGGAGGCCTCCTATAAGGGCAGTCATGGCTATGCTCTCCTCGTAATCCTCCACTTCTAACTTCTCTTTGTTGAATCTTGCTATATAGTCTCTTAGGCTTTCACCCTTAGCCTGTTTGACGTATAGGAGGTGTGTAGTCTTCTTTTGAGGTCTTACCCCGAAGCAAAAATTATGGATGAACTGCTCGGCCAACCCTTTGAAGTTTCCGATCGAGTTCTTTGGAAGAGAGGTGAACCAGCTATGCGCTGCCCCTGTCAAGGTGCCCGAGAAGGCCCTACACTTCATCTCATCAGGTATCGAGTAAATATCTGTGGCTGACTGATACATCTCGATGTGGTGCACTGGGTTAGTGCTGCCATCATACTTAGGAGTCACTACAGGAGGCTTGAATTTAGCTGGGGTCGGGAACCCCACTATCCTAGCCACAAACGGTGAGCCCTCTGTGTAGCCCCTCTGTAAGGGGTCCCTGCTCTTTATGAGGTCCCCTATCTTCTCCTCGAGATGTTGGATCGAGTCATTCCATGGTCTTCTCTCATCAACTTGGCCGAGGTTATCCCCTGCCACCTCTCTGCGGTGGACAGAGGGTTCCCCAGCCACGACCCTCTGACTATTGACCTCTTCCTGCTCCCTGACCCTTCTCTCTACGGGCCGGCCTTGGTCTGGCCGAGCCTGCCTATCCCCTCTTTGGGAGCCTGCTGCACTCCTCGACCTTGATAGCCTGTGTCTTAGGTCATTAACCGGACCCAGCCTCTCGAAGGCCGAGCCTCTGCTCAGTCTGTCGAAAGCGGAACCTCTTGGTTGGGCTTCTTCTCTTCTTCGGCCGACATATCCTTGGCTCTGCCTAAGAGGCCGTAAAGTGTTATCTGACATCTCATATGGCTCCCAACAGTCTTCCGAGGCCTCTTCAGCCTCCAGGTCATCATATCTATCCCCAGGGCAAGGGTTTCCTTGCCTCCCCAGACGCAAGTGCCTAGGGTCAGCAACGTCCCTCCTCCGCTGGGGTGCAGGTTGGTCCTTCATCGGTGCCTGGGGTGGTCCCCTGGCATCCGGTTGGGGTTGAACTGCCACCGGGGTGATCATGTCCGGTGAGACTCCAGGTGGCCTCATCGTCATAGTTTGGCTGAGTTGGACAAACTGATCCCTCATGGCTTGTTGTGTGGCAGCCAGAGATTTCAAAGCAGCTGCCACCTCCGCCATTTCGGACTGAGGAGGATCCTGACTGGAACTTGCCCTTCCACCAACAGGCGGCGGAAGAGTTGGTGGCAAGTCTGGTGCCATGTATTACCACTATAGAGCTTTGAGTAGCAGGTGAGCTTAATACCTCAAAGGATCTCTTTCAATGGTGAAACAGCTCCACGCAAGGGGTGGTTTCTGGTTCACCGCCAGAATCTCCTGTGAGGCTAAGCAGAGAAAGAGGAAGAGATATCTTCCCACAGACGGCGCCAAAATGATGATGCTGAAAATCAGCACCACCAGGTGATGTGTTTGCAAGCTCAATATAGGTATGACAATGGCAGCACAGCTGTATAAAGAAGATAAGAATGAGGAGAGGATAAGAGGAATGACACCTGAATATAAGTGGTTCAGCCAATCTGGCCTACGTCCACTGTGAGTGAGTGTGAGTAATATCCCTGAAAGAAGGCACTAATGGCCATGGATACAACCTCTCAAGCTCTTTCTCTCTCTACTGTGCATATTTAGACAGAGTTTATGCTAGGGTTTTTAATATCGGGATCCTTTTGCAAGGTAGGGGTGATCCCTTTATATAGTGCTTAGGGGGTGTAATGTACCCCCTATGCATGTAATGTGCATGTGTGTAGCTTCCTCACCAATGGGGGTGAGCCAGCTGTCAGGGCCACATGTAGGTAATGATGATGAAATATTCCCCCACATGTGGAGAATAATCTTGTTATAACTGATTTATGCCCAGGTGTCCTTATCCAAATGTCAACAGATTCTCGGCAGTCATGTTGGTGAATGGCCTCGGCCTAGGAGAGGCCGAGCTATAAAGGTTGGTCGTCCGCTCAATCCGCGAGGTGTCATGAGTTGTCTCGGCCTTATGTCAGCCGAGGTATATGCCTGTGCCGGCCTGAGCCAAGGTAGGGTCCATGTTGAAGATGAATACGTGGAGCCTCTTGTTACCTCGGCCTACTTCTGGCCGAGGTTACTATTCCTTGATGCCCGAGGTCAATGTTGATATCTGCGACATGAGAAATGTCCCTGGTGAAGTGCATGTGGTAGTGTCGGCCTTGGCCGAGGCAGCCTTGGCCGAGGTATGATATCGTGGGCCCCGACGCACTGGGGGGTCCGTCACTATCTCGGCTCTCATCTGGGCCGAGGTAGGCACTCTAGGCCGGGGTCATACTTGGGTATATCAATCACCCCCCAGCCCTTAGTCATTTGCGAGAGTAGGTGGCTAGGGGGTTCTTGCCTCTGAGGTCTATTCACTCCAAAGTCAACACCTGCATGACACTTGTCCTAAACCAAGGCGTGCCCATTTGGTTGGCACATGTTGTCAGTTGTCCCTTGGGCTTTCCAAGGCAATGATGAGCCTTGGGAATCGTGCCCAAGTATTTAAAGGTTAAAACCTTTCTTTTTCTTCTTCTTCCTCATTTTTCTCCTGTTCAAGCGTCTAGCCGTTCTCTGCGACTTTCCTTTTCTCTCCGAAGTTAGCCCTGGTTCCAGTGATTGTTCTGCAGGGGGACACCTCACTTTCTGCGCGATTCTCTCCACTTTATTCATCAATCTCACCTTCAGGTATCCTCCCTCTCCATTTCCTTCGTTTTTGATACTTTTTATTTTGAATTTTTCGGCGAGCTCTTGAGTTTTCCGGTGAGCATTTGAATTTTCCGGTGAGCCAGGTTTCCTGCATAGGTTCCTTAGTTTGATCTTTGATTCCCTTAACTTTTCAAGCCACATTTGTTTGTAGTTTTTAGGATATTTCTATAAGTTTAGGGTCTGCCAAAGCCTTGGGTAGTCCCCATATGCTCAGACCCCTGTACCAACTTCTCGAAGACTTCCCATCTTTAAATGAAAAGACCTTAGAAAAAATTAGGCAAATAGAGAGAGCCCAGGAAGAAGCTCGTAGGTCACAGGAGTTCCTTGTCAGACCTCTCTTTCCTCCTCCTCTCAAGGTGGTATACCCTCGTCCACCTGAAACTTTTTACCAGACAGACGTCTCTGCCAACAACTTGCCGATGTCTGAGTCTGAGTCTTCTACTTCTGACCCGATGTCAGTGGACTCTTTCCAAGAGGCCATGGACTTCACTACTCAGGCCGATCAGAACCCTGACCATGCCGAGGTCTCCAGTCGTGCCTCATCTCAAAATGGCTCAAGTACCTCTAGTTCTTCTTCAGAGGTTGAACTTGTAGAGCCAAGTGTGGCCGTGCCTCCCATTCTAAATGCTATTCCCCTGTCGACCGTCACCGAGGCCGAGTTTGCTCAGAGGTTCCCCGGTAACCCGTCCACGTCTGCTCCAGCCGACGTTGAGTCTGACGATGATGAGGATGCCGAAAGTGATGTAGACACATCTGAGGCGGCCGAGTATGAGAGAAAAATTACTGAGGTGGATCTACTGCACTTCAGGTACTTCTACTCCATTAGCCCCTCTATTCACTTAAGGAGACCTCTGAGGGAAGAGAGGGCCTACCACGGCAGAGATGGTGAAATCTAGCTGTACGAGCAGATGTTCAAGCTAGGTTTTCGTCTTCCCCTCCACCCCATAATTAGGTCCATTCTATCATTCATTAACTTGGCCCCCTCGCAGCTTTCTCCCAACGCATGGAGGGTTATTATAGGGGCCATCATCTTGTGGAGGGAGGTTCACCACTCTGACCTCCCAGTGCAGGTCTTTGCTGGTTGTTACATCCCTACCTCGGCCAAAAATCATCCGAGCTACTATCACTTTGTGGCTCGGAGGCCTGAGAAAAAGATGCTCCTGGTCACTCAGACCTCCAACCATAATTGGAAACCCAGGTACTTTTTTGTCTCAGGGCCGTGGGAATTTGGTTCTTCCATTCCCTCTTCCATCTATGAGCCGAGAATACCCCTGAAATGGGGCAAAGTCGCCATGGCTGCCAGGGCCGACCCTGGACTAAGTGTGCAACATGGCAAAAAGGTGAAGGCCCTGCAAGACCAAGGGGCCCATGGGATGTTTGTCAAGTTTGAGCATCTGCTGACCCCCCAGTATCTCTCGGGGACGAGCTTGGGCGGAAGTCCCCTAGCTGACTTTGGTAAGGATTTTTATTTTGACCCAAAGTGTAGCCTCTTATCATACGTACTTTATTTCTGACTCATATCTCTTTACTTTTGCAGAGAAACCACCAGACATTTCAGACGAGTTGTGGGAGATGGCAGCTCCAAGCTTATCCAGACTTGTCAAGAGGACTGGCATGAATGCTCCTCCACCTGCCCCCTCAACATCCAAGTACAAGAAGAGGGCACCCGAGGCCCATCCTCCTGAGGATCAGAGGCCGAGCTCCAGGACAAAGAGGGCCTCAGACACTGCGATCCCCGTCACGGCCGACACGTTATCAGCCCGTCTGGACCAGTTAAAACTTTCTGATAGCGTGGTCGGCCACAGCCGACAGGCCATGGACGCTCTCAACAACATGATGACCGAGGCCGACAAGCATTTTTTCAGGGCCATGGAGACCCCTGTGATGGTTGAATTTGGCCTTCATAGAGTAGTCCAGGTATAACTTGTTCTCTTGTTCAAAGTGTAACGTCTGATTTTGCTCTCATCTAACTTCTTCATTTACTGTGCAGGGTGCGGCTGCCATGTATCAGCTATCCAATTGGGCCCTGAGGAAATTGCCTCTCATTCAGAAGGGGCAGGAGGCTGAGAAAGTTGAGGGCACCCTGAAGGCCGAGGTTGCTCGTCTGAGGTCCGAGTTATAGGAGGCTGAGACCAAGGCTCAGACCTCTGAAAATAAGGCCCAAGCCCTAGAGAAGGACATCTCTGCCCTCGTTCAGAGCCATACCAAGGCCCTGAAGGACAAGGACGATGCTTTGCAGAGGAAGGTTGATGCTGCGGTGAAGGCTTCCCTTGCAGATGCCTCGGAGACAATAACTGCTGACTATAAGGTCTCCGAGGAGTTTGTAGGTTTTGGTCTGGAGTACCTTGAAAAGGGTATCAAGGCCACCTCCAAATGGGCCGAGGTAAGGGAGGCCGAGGTTGGCACTATTAAGGCCTCAGATTTTGTGGGCCTCGGCCTCGCCGACGCCCAGTTTGCCCAGGCCTTGCAGGAGATAGAGGATGAAGCTGCTGCCCTTGGTCAAACTGTTACTCTGGAAGGGACTGACCTCGGAGAGACTGACCCTGCAAACGAAGTAGCTGAGGTGACCAATACCGAGCAGGCCAACCCAGACGAGACATCAAACGTTCCTCCTTCAGATGTTTGACTTGTATTTTGCATTTTTTGTTTTGACTTGTAATCTTGCATGTAATTTCTCAGACACGTAAATATTATGCAATTTCTTCCTTTTATTGAATGCAAATGTCTCCCTTCATCTTTATTTGTGAATGTACATGAATGCTATGCACTCTCTGAAGTCGTTACTGAATGTGGTGCCATAACCATTACTTAAGAGTCTGAGGTCCTCACCTAAGAGGTTATCCCCATAGTAAATTATCAAAAATATTATGTTTAAGGTCTGAGGTCCTCACCTAAGAGGTTATCCCCATCATTCATTTTACCAAATGAATGATGTTAAGGGTCTGAGGTCCTCTAGCCGAGGTGTCCGAGCTCAGACCTCGTCACCACCAAGTGATGTTATGAGGGTCTGAGGTCATCACCTAGGCCGAGGTAAGCCTCATAATGTCACCAAATGAATGATGTTTAAGGTTTGAGGTCCTCACCTAAGAGGTTATCCCCATAATAAATTTCACCAAATGAATGATGTTAAGGGTCTGAGGTCCTCTAGCCGAGGTGTCCGAGCTCAGACCTCGTCACCACCAAGTGATGTTATGAGGGTCTGAGGTCATCACCTAGGCCGAGGTAAGCCTCATAATGTCACCAAATGAATGATGTTTAAGGTCTGAGGTCCTCACCTAAGAGGTTATCCCCATAATAAATTTCACCAAATGAATGATGTTAAGGGTCTGAGCTCCTCTAGCCGAGGTGTCCGAGCTCAGACCTCGTCACCACCAAGTGATGTTATGAGGGTCTGAGGTCATCACCTAGGCCGAGGTAAGCCTCATAATGTCACCAAATGAATGATGTTTAAATGAAACAAGAATTTGCCATGGAAACTGATCTTTATTCACAACCTCTTCTCAATAAGATGGTATTTTTACAATTGACAAAATAAATGCAACATTATATGAAATATCTCTTTAGGTGGTCGGCATTCCACGGGTTGGCGAAGGGTTCTCCCTCTAGGTTCTCTAACCTATACGTGCCAGGCACAACCTCTTCCGTTACTCTGTAGGGGCCATGCCAGTTCGGGTGTAGCTTGTTTGTTTTCTGTAAGGTCTTCTTAAGCACTAGGTCTCCTATCGTAATGGGTCTTGTCTTCACCCTTTGATTGTAGAATTTTGCTGCTCTCTGCTGGTAGGCTGCTTTCCTGACCTCTGCGTCTTCCCTTCTTTCTTCAATAAGGTCCAGGTCTAACCTCCTCCTTTCCCCATTGTTGTCATTATCATAGGTCTGAATCCGGTGAGTTGGTAGGCCTATCTCTGTTGGTATGACGGCTTCTGAACCGTGTGCCAGCATGAATGGGGTTTCTCCCGTGGGTGTCCTTGTTGTGGTCCTGTAAGCCCATAGCACAGCGTAAACCTCTTCTATCCATCTCCCCTTCGCGTCTTCTAACCTCTTCTTGATTCTATCCAAGATAGTCCTATTTGTAACCTCGGTCTGGCCATTAGCCTGAGGTCGACCAGGAGATGAGAAGAACTGTTTAATCCCCACACTTTGGCAATACTTCTTCAAGGAGGTGTTCTTGAACTGGGTCCCATTATCTGAGATGAGCGTGTTTGGGAGGCCATACCTACATATGATGTTCTTCCAGATGAACTGAAAGGTCTTCTACTCCGTAATTGTTATCATGGGTTCGGCTTCTACCCATTTTGAAAAGTAGTCAATGGCAACTATCAAGAATCTATAGTTGTTGACTGCTCTTGGCAAAGGTCCTACCAAGTCAATTCCCCATACCGCGAACATCCATGGAGAAGAGATTGATGTCATGGGCTGATGGGGTTGATGAGGGATAGTGGCGAACCTCTGACATTTGTCGCACCTCTTCACATAATCAGCAGAGTCCCTAGACAAGGTTGGCCACCACTATCCCTGAGTGATGATTCTCTTGGCTAAGGGTCTTCCTCCTATATGGCTAGACCAAGAGCCTTCATGGACCTCTTGTAGGATCGGGGGTACCTCCAAGGGGTGAACACATCTGAGGAGGGGCAAGAGGAAACCTTTTTTGTACAAGACATCTCCTATCAATGAGAACTTGGCAGCCCTGTATCTCAACTTTTTCCTTTCTATCTTGGACTCAGGTAACTCCCCCTCCCTTAGGTATACGACAATCGGGTCAATCCACGAGTCTCTCGGGTTTATATTATGACAAGGGTTACATACCTCGTCCTCCTCGATGCTTGCTTTTCCTAGAACTTCAATTGGGATGGTTCTTCCCAAATCTGTCTTCATTGCTGAGGCCAGTCTTGCCAATGCATCAGCGTGGTTATTGCCAATGCTACCACAGTTCTCCTCCTAGTATTTGGCAGCCATTGCCTCTTCCGCATTCATCACTTTCTCGGCAGTGGACAACAGCTCTGCCATAGACTTGGGGGGGTCTTCCGCTAGCTTCCATAGTAGCTTTCCCTTCTGGAGGCCTCCTATAAGGGCAGTCATGGCTATGCTCTCCTCGTAATCCTCCACTTCTAACTTCTCTTTGTTGAATCTTGCTATATAGTCTCTTAGGCTTTCACCCTTAGCCTGTTTGACGTATAGGAGGTGTGTAGTCTTCTTTTGAGGTCTTACCCCGAAGCAAAAATTATGGATGAACTGCTCGGCCAACCCTTTGAAGTTTTCGATCGAGTTCTTTGGAAGAGAGGTGAACCAGCTATGCGCTGCCCCTGTCAAGGTGCCCGAGAAGGCCCTACACTTCATCTCATCAGGTATCGAGTAAATATTTGTGGCTGACTGATACATCTCGATGTGGTGCATTGGGTTAGTGCTGCCATCATACTTAGGAGTCACTACAGGAGGCTTGAATTTAGCTGGGGTCGGGAACCCCACTATCCTAGCCACAAACGGTGAGCCCTCTGTGTAGCCCCTCTGTAAGGGGTCCCTGCTCTTTATAAGGTCCCCTATCTTCTCCTCGAGACGTTGGATCGAGTCATTCCATGGTCTTCTCTCGTCAACTTGGCCGAGGTTGTCCCCTGCCACCTCTCTGCGGTGGACAGAGGGTTCCCCAGCCACGACCCTCTGACTATTGACCTCTTCCTGCTCCCTGACCCTTCTCTCTACGGGCCAGCCTTGGTCTGGCCGAGCCTGCCTATCCCCTCTTTGGGAGCCTGCTGCACTCCTCGACCTTGATAGCCTGTGTCTTAGGTTATTAACCGGACCCAGCCTCTCGAAGGCCGAGCCTCTGCTCAGTCTGTCGAAAGCGGAACCTCTTGGTTGGGCTTCTTCTCTTCTTCGGCCGACATATCCTTGGCTCTGCCTAAGAGGCCGTACAGTGTTATCTGACATCTCATATGGCTCCCAACAGTCTTCTGAGGCCTCTTCAGCCTCCAGGTCATCATATCTATCCCCAGGGCAAGGGTTTCCTTGCCTCCCCAGACGCAAGTGCCTAGGGTCAGCAACGTCCCTCCTCCGCTGGGGTGCAGGTTGGTCCTTCATCGGTGCCTGGGGTGGTCCCCTGGTGTCCGGTTGGAGTTGAACTGCCGCCGGGGTGATCATGTCCGGTGAGACTCCAGGTGGCCTCATCGTCATAGTTTGGCTGAGTTGGACAAACTGATCCCTCATGGCTTGTTGTGTGGCAGCCAGAGATTTCAAAGCAGCTGCCACCTCCGCCATTTCGGACTGAGGAGGAGCCTGACTGGAACTTGCCCTTCCACCCACAGGCGGCGGAAGAGGTGGTGGCAAGTCTGGTGCCATGTATTACCACTATAGAGCTTTGAGTAGCAGGTGAGCTTAATACCTCAAAGGATCTCTTTCAATGGTGAAACAGCTCCACGCAAGGGGTGGTTTCTGGTTCACCGCCAGAATCTCCTGTGAGGCTAAGCAGAGAAAGAGGAAGAGATATCTTCCCACAGACGGCGCCAAAATGATGATGCTGGAAATCAGCACCACCAGGTGATGTGTTTGCAAGCTCAATATAGGTATGACAATGGCAGCACAGCTGTATAAAGAAGATAAGAATGAGGAGAGGATAAGAGGAATGACACCTGAATATAAGTGGTTCAGCCAATCTGGCCTACGTCCACTGTGAGTGAGTGTGAGTAATATCCCTGAAAGAAGGCACTAATGGCCATGGATACAACCTCTCAAGCTCTTTCTCTCTCTACTGTGCATATTTAGACAGAGTTTATGCTAGGGTTTTTAATATCGGGATCCTTTTGCAAGGTAGGGGTGATCCCTTTATATAGTGCTTAGGGGGTGTAATGTACCCCCTATGCATGTAATGTGCATGTGTGTAGCTTCCTCACCAATGGGGGTGAGCCAGCTGTCAGGGCCACATGTAGGTAATGATGATGAAATATTACCCCACATGTGGAGAATAATCTTGTTATAACTGATTTATGACCAGGTGTCCTTATCCAAATGTCAACAGATTCTCGGCAGTCATGTTGGTGAATGGCCTCGGCCTAGGAGAGGCCGAGCTATAAAGGTTGGTCGTCCGCTCAATCCGCGAGGTGTCATGAGTTGTCTCGGCCTTATGTCAGCCGAGGTATATGCCTGTGCCGGCCTGAGCCAAGGTAGGGTCCATGTTGAAGATGAATGCGTGGAGCCTCTTGTTACCTCGGCCTACTTCTGGCCGAGGTTACTATTCCTTCATGCCCGAGGTCAATGTTGATATCTGCGACATGAGAAATGTCCCTGGTGAAGTGCATGTGGTAGTGTCGGCCTTGGCCGAGGCAGCCTTGGCCGAGGTATGATATCGTGGGCCCCGACGCACTGGGGGGTCGGTCACTATCTCGGCTCTCATCTGGGCCGAGGTAGGCACCTCTAGGCCGGGGTCATACTTGGGTATATCAGACATGTTTTTAAGCCTAAGTCTAAGAGTTTGCAATTTTTGGTCGTGCTCCAAACCGTGGGTCCCGTTATAACGCGGTCAGTTCGTTCGGGTTATATTGGTCCCGTGAGAGGTGTTCGTGCCTCATACGGGGCCGTTTTGTACCTTTTTTGCATTTTCACCCATAGATCGAATGTTTTGAAGCCTAAGTATAACAATTTGTAAATTTTGGTCATGATCACAAACCGCGGGCCCATGAATACAGGATCGGTTCATGCAGGTAATATTGATCCTATGCAAGGTGTTTGTGCCTATTACAAGGCTATTTTGTGGTTGTTTTACTTTTTTACCTTTTGACAACATATTTTAAGCTTAAGTCTAACAGTTTACAAATTTTGGCCGTGCTCTCAAACCGAGTGTCCTGTGACTATGCGGTCGCTTTCTATGGGTTACATTTATCTCGTGCGCAGTTTTTGTGCCTCATATGTTTTTTTTTGTTGTTTTATGTTTTCATCCTTTAATGACTTATTTTTAAGCCTCAGTCTAACATGTTGTGCTCTCAAATTGGTATTCCCATGACATATCGACCGATTTATACTGGTTACATTGGTTCCGTGAGTGGTGTTCGTGCCCCTCACAGGGCCATTTTCTGGCTATTTTACGTTTTCACCCATTTATAGCATGTTTTTAAGCCGAAGTTTAACTATTGTAAATTTTGGCCGTGCTCTCAAATCGGGGGTTTCGGGACAACACGGTCAGTTCGTGCAGGTTAAGTTGGTCCATTATGAGGTTTCCGTGCCTCTTACGAGGCTATTTTGTGGATGTTTTACCTTTTCACCCATTAACAACATGTTTTTAAGCCTAAGTCTAATAGTTTGCAAATTTTGGTCGTGCTCTCAAACCAGGGCTCTTGTTACCTCGTGATCAGTTTGTACGGTTTATATTGGTCTTATGAGAGGTGTTCGTAACTCTTATGGGGATGTTTTCGAGTTGTTTTATGCTTTCATCCTTTGACGACATGTTTTTAAGACTAACAATTTACAAATTTTGGTCATGCTCTCAAACCGGGGGTCTATGACTACACGGTCTATTCGTGCATGTTATATTGATCCATTGTGATGTGTTCGCGCCTCTTACGGGATCGTTTTGTGTCTGTTTTACGTTTTCACCTTTTGACGACATGTTTTTAAGCCTAAGTATAGAAGTTTACAACTTTTGGTCAATCTCTCAAATCAATTCTCCCTTGACTATACGGGTTCGTACGAGTTACATTTGTCTCGTACGATATGTTTGTGCATCTTACGGGGCCGTTTTGTGGCTATTTTATGTTTTCACCCATTAACGGCATGTTTTTAAGCCTAAGTCTAACAATTTGCAAATTTTAGTCGTGCTCTCAAATCAGGGGTCCCGTAACTAAGCGATCGATTTATGGGGGTTACATTGGCCCGTGAGAGGTGATCGTGCCTCTTACGGGGCCATTTTCTTGCTGTTTTACATTTTCACCCTTTGACGAGAAGTTTTTAAGACTATGTCTAACCATTAACAAATTTTGGTCGTGCTCTCAAACAGAGAGTTTCATGACTATGTGGTTGGCTTATGTTGGTTAAGTTGGTCCATTGCGAGGTGTTCGTACGTCTAATGAGGCTTTTTGTAGTTTTTTGCCTTTTTCACTCATTGACAACATGTTTTTATGCCTTAGTCTAACAGTTTACAAATTTTGGTCATGCTCTCAAATCAAGGGCCTCGTTACTACGCAGTCAATTCGTGCGGGTTATATTGATCTCGTGCGAGGTGTTCATGCCTCTTACGGGGACATTTTGTTGTAGATTTTACGTTTTCACCCTTTGACGACATGTTTCAAAGCCTAAGCCAAACAATTGACAAATTTTGGTAGTGCATTCAAACGGGGGGCCGATGACTACGTAGTCAGTTCATATGGGTTATATTGATCCATGTAAGGTGTATGTGCCTCTTACGGGGTCATTTTGTGGTTGTGTTACGTTTTCACTATTTGAGGACATGTTTATAAGCCTAAGTCTAACCATTTGCAAATTTTGGTTGTGATCTCAAACTAGGGATTCCATTACTAGGATGTCGGTTCATACAGTTATGTTGGTCCATTGCGAGATGTTCGTGCCTCTTACGAGGCTATTTTGTGGATGTTTTACCTTTTCACCCATTGACGACATATTTTTAAGCCTAAGTCTAATAGTTTACAAATTTTGGTCATGCTCTCAAACCATGGGTCCCGTTACTATGCGGTCGATTCGTGCGGGTTATATTCATCCTTTGAGAGGTGTTTGTGTTTCTTACGGGGTCATTTTGTAGTTATTTTACGTTTCCTCGCTTTGACGACATGTTTTTAAGCCTAAGTCTAACAATTTGTAAATTTTGTCCATGCTCTCAAACCGGGGGTCTATGATTACGCGATCGATACGTACATGTTATATTGATCTTATGCGACGTGTTCGTACCTCTTACGGGCCATTTTATGGCTGTTTTATATTTTCACTTTTTGATGACATGTTTTTAAGCCCAAGTCTTACTATTTGTAAATTTTGGTCGTATTATCAAACCGAGTGTCCCATGACTATGCGGTCACTTCATATAGGTTACTTCATATAGGTTACATTTGTCACTTCATATAGGGTACATTTATGTGTTCAGCCTTTGTCGGCTTATTTTTAAGCCTAAGTCTAACAGTTTGTAAATTTGGTCGTTCTCTCAAACAGGGGTTCCCATGACTTGACGATCGGTTTATGCGGGTTACATTAGTTCCGTGAGAGGTGTTCATGCCTCTCATGGGGCCGTTTTCTGGCTGTTTTATATTTCACCCATTTACGGCATGTGTTTAAGCCAAAGTTAAACCGTTTGCAAATTTTGGTCATGCTCTCAAATTGGGGGTTTCGTGACTATGCGATCATTTTTTGCGGGTTAAGTTGGTCCATTACGAGGTGTCCGTGCCTCTTGCGAGGCTATTTTGTAGTTGTTTTACCTTTTCACCCATTCACAAGATGTTTTCAAACCTAAATCTAATTGTTTGTAAATTTTGGTTGTTCTCTCAGACTAGGGGTCCCATTACTACACGGTTGATTTGTGGGTGTTATATTGGTCCCGTCTGAGGTGTCCATGCCTATTATGGGTCCATTTTTTTAGTCGTTTTATGTTTTCGTCCAATGACAACATGTTTTAAAGCCTAAGCCTGAAAATTTGCAAATTTTGGCCGTGCTCTCAAATTGGGGGACCACGAGTACGCGATTGGTTCGTGCAGGTTATATTGATCCTATGCCAGGTGTTTTTGCTTTTTACGGGACCGTTTTGTCTCTGTTTTGTGTTTTCACCTTTTGACAACATGTTTTTATGCCTAAGTCTAACAGTTTGTAAATTTTGGTCCTGCTCTCAAATCGAGTGTCCTGTGACTACATGGTCGATTTGTACCAGTTACGTTGGTCCCGTGCAAGATATTCGTGCCTCTTAAGGGGTCGTTTTGTGGATATTTTATGTTTTCACCCTTTAACGGCATGTTATTAAGCCTAAGTCTAATAATTTGCAAATTTTGGCCGTGCTCTCAAATTGGGGGTCCCGTGACTAGGCGATTGATTCGTACGGGTCATATTGGTCCCATGAGAGGTATTCGTGCCTCTTACGGGGCAATTTTATGGATGTTTAATGTTTTCACCCATTTATGACATGCTTGTAAGCCTAAGTCTAACCGTTTATAAATTTTGGTCGTGCTCTGAATCCAAGGGTTCCGTGACTATGTGGTGAGTTCATGTGGGTTAAGTTGGTCCATAGCGAGGTGTTTGTACCTCTGACGAGGCTATTTTGTAGCTATTTACCTTTTCACCCATTGACGACATGTTTTTAAGCCTAAGTCTAACAGTTTGTAAATTTTGGTCATGCTCTCAAACCAGGGGTCTGGTTCCTATGCGATCGGTTCGTGCGGGTTATATTGGTCACGTGCGAGGTGTTCGTGCCTCTTACGGTGCTGTTTTGTTGTATTTTTTACGTTTTCACCCTTTGAAGACATGTTTTAAAACGTGAACCTAATAATTTGCAAATTTTAATCATGCTTTCAAATAGGGGGCCCATGACTATGCGATTGGTTCGTACGGGTTATATTGATCCTACGCGAGGTCTTCGTGCCTCTTACGAGGCCGTTTTGTGGATGGTTTACGTTTTCACCTTTTGACGACATGTTTATAACCCTAAGTCTAACCATTTGAAAATTTTGGTCGTGCTCTCAAATTGGGGGTTCCATGACTACAGAGTTCATTCGTGTCAGTTAAGTTGGTCCATTGCGAGGTGTTCATACCTCTTACAAGGATGTTTTGTGTATGTTTTACCTTTTCACCCATTGACGACATATTTTTAAGCCTAAGTATAATAGTTTGCAAATTTTGGTCATGCTCTCAAACTAAGGGTCCCGTTACTACGTGATCGGTTCGTGCGGGTGATATTGATCCCGTGAGAGGTGTTCGTGCCTCTTACGGGACTGTTTTGTAGTTATTTTACATTTTCACCCTTTGACGACATGTTTTAAGTCTAAGTCTAACAATTTGCAAATTTTGGTCGTGCTCTCAAATCGGGCGCAAAATGACTACACGGCCAGTTTCTATAGGTTATATTGATCCTATGCGAGGTTTTCGTACCTCTTACGGGGCCGTTTTGTGGTTGTTTTATGTTTTCACCTTTTGACTACATATTTTTTAACCAAAGTCTAATAGTTTGAAAATTTTTATCGTGCTCTCAAATCGAGTGTCCTGTGACTATGCGATCGCTTTATACGGGTTACATTTTTCCCGTTCGAGGTTTGCGTGCCTCATTTGGGGCCGTTTTGTGGTTGTTTTGTGTTTTCACCATTTGATAACATGTTTTTAAGCCTAAATCTAACAATTTGAAAATTTTGGTCATGATCTCAAATCGGGGTTCCCGTGATTCGGCGATCGGTTTGTGCGGGTAACATTGATTGTGAGAGGTGTTCATACCTCTCACGGGGCCGTTCTTTGGCCATTTTACGTTTTCACCTATTTACGACATGTTTTTAAGCCTAAGTCTAACCGATTGCAAATTTTGGGTATGCTCTCAAACCAGGGGTTTCCTGATAACTCGATTGGTTCATGCGGGTTAAGTTGGTCCATTACGAGGTGTTTGTGCCTCATTTGAGGTTTTTTTGTTTCTGTTTTACCTTTTCACCCGCTGACAACATGTTTTTAAACCTAAGCTTAATAGTTTCTAAATTTTGATCGTGCTCTCAAACCAGGGGTCCTGTTACTGCGCAATCCATTTGTACGAGTTATATTTGTCCCGTGCGAGGTGTACAAGCCTCTTATGGGGACGTTTTGTAGTTGTTTTAAGCTTTCACCTTTTGATGGCATTTTTTTAAACCTAAGTCTAAGAACTTGCAAATGATGGTAGTGTAGTAGCTTAGTATTGATGACCTCAATATAAGTCTTCAATGCCGAATTACCGAACAAGTGCAGCCGTATTTTTCAGGTAAGTCCATCTACGAACTTCAGCATCTTTTTATCTTCACTGTTCATCTTGTCCTTCAAAAAAGGTCTAAACGAGTGAACTCCTCCTCGTACTCTACCACGGTTTGGTCTCCCTAAAAAACATCAAGGAAATTTTGCCACATCTCTGTCTGTATAGAAGACGAAACATACCTGCGGTCAAACTTCACCCAAAACTCGTCGATGGTCATAACATCCCTCTCCTTTGTTGTGGTTACAAACTCCCACCACTGTAAAGTTGTGCCCACAAGCTTAAAAGTAGCTAGTATATGATTTTTCATCTCACTCCACTTCACAAGGCAAAGATGGCGGGTAACATCCTTCTTCTAGTGGGTAGCTGCCACTATATCCGAGCTTCCCTGAATCTCTGGTGGATGGACCTTTTGAAAGGCCTCCCTCACTTGCTTCCAATATGAAGGATCTATATTAGTCCGAATGACCCGTGCCACCTGCGATTGAGGTTGGCCCTGGGGAAAGTGTTGTGCCATTGTGGTCATTGCAGCATTAATTGCTTGTGCCACAATGTTTACCACCTATGTCGTCGTAATGTTCCCTTCTGAAGTTTCCTCCTCAATATTCACTCTCATCTGACGGGTTCTCTTTCGCAGCTTCTGAAATGAGATTAAAATTTGTATAAGCTCACCTTGTAACACCCTACGCAATTCGAAACACGGGGTGGCCAACCATCGCTGCCGAACTACGCAGGACGCTACTAAATAAATACCATTCTTAGCATGAAACAAATATGAGACATAGATAAATTAATCCACAAGATAAATAATTTATTTCTAATATCTATCTCATGCTAAGAATGGTATTTATTTAGTAGTGCCCGGTGTAGTTCGAAGGGGGTGGCTGGCCACCCCGTCGTCCGGATTGTGCAGGGTGTTACATATGGTATCAGAGCATGGTGTTAGGTTTCATAGGTTAATCATCAGAAGAGCGTAGATGGTGTATGTTAGGATGAATGCAACAGTCATATAATAATTCTTTATATCAAAGAACACTACGTTGAAACATAAAAATCCTCACAGATCCTAAGGAAACTAGATCCTGATGCTCTGATACCATCTGTGACACCCCGCCTATTAAAATAATAGGTGGCCATCCCCCTACCAAAATAAAAAAAGAGTCTTATATGGATCATTCTTAGCATCACTGTCAAAATTTAATAATTACTAACCACCAATTAATTTAACAAGCAGTGTCAAATTTTAATCTTTCATTAACATGCAATAATATGAACCAATAAATAATAAACCCACATACAGTGACTGATATACATGAAACCAATATGTAAAGTCTGAAGCTGAGATAAAATTAAAGTCCCTGAATAAATCATCGGGTATAAATCCAATACATAAAATCCAACATCTAAAATAGTTTGAAATACATAAGTCTAAATAAAAAGGGCAACACAACCAACCAATACTGGAATAAAGAACGAAATCTAGAATATCAATAATAGAATTGGCTACTCGGAAATCTTTTAATCCTCCACATCAACTACAATTATGTGTCCCTAGAAACAAAAATCATCATTAGCATCCTTGTGGCTGGAAAAAGTTTTGAACATAGATTTGACACGGGTCAGGGCCCAAAACATTTGAAAGATATTTGCAGGTATTTAAAATGTCGTACGAACAGTTTATATATACACGTTAGCATCACGTACACTCCCTTGAGTTCCTCACCTCTCAACTATAGTGCACACCTAACGTGTCCTACTGAACCAACCTAGTTATGATACCCAACCTAACTAGTCACTATAATCATCTACCTAACCACTAATACTCTTAGCCCATCTGTATTGACCAAACGATACGCTATCGTAAAACCATAATCATTAGCCAAATATTATTGCTGAACAATTATTTATGTTTCTCTTACTTAGGTTACTTTAGATATACATTATCTATATCTTCTACTACCACAAAAGAGTAAAACAAATCACACGTGTGTGTGTGTGTGTGTGTGTGTGTGTGTGTATATATATATATACGATTAAAACATCCTCGGCATGAGCACTACAATGCATTCTAAGTCTGTTATTGAGTCCATGTACCTCATGTACCAAATCAAGGACTACTGATTCGGAATCACTCTCAAACTATAATTCAAATAAACACATAATGGAGGAGAATATAGTCCTAAGCTTTTGGGCTACGCACATACCTAACGTACCCAAGTGATGGGTCACACTATCGTACACTCAAATAGTGGGCAGCCCTAAGTTCATTGTTCTGTGGCACATATCCTGACCTTGTAGGCATCGCCAAGGTGGGATTTCCCACTACGCGTGACCTCCCACAATAGCAGGCAGCATATATATACTTATATACATAAAAATCATACATATTAGGAATTCACACAACCCATGTATATTCATATAGTACGTCCCATATATATCTCAATTATTCAACCTACTACTATTTCACACTTTATTATTATTTTCTTTATTACGAATATCACTCGCTATTCAAAGAGTTCTAATCATGACTTTTATAATTTTAGTAGATAATATCACATTATTCTACTAATCCAAATCTCGGGTTCATCTCAATTCTCAACGTATCCCCATTTGATTCATTTACGTTAATACGTTCAATAATTTTCAATAGGTTCTAGTATACTAATTCGACTTCTTGACTACCTCTATGTATCAATTATATATGACTGGTATTCCATTAATTTTTCCATAATACTAAACTACTGAAGTTACGATTTCAATAATTTAAAAAAAAAATCATCTAGACTAACAAAATTGTCATTTTCTGAGCAACTGAACCAGGTCGTAAATTTTCTGGCAAATTAAACACCCTTTAGTAAAATTGTGATTTCTCCCTCTACAGAAGTCCAAATGACCTCATTAAAATCTCATTGGAAAGCTAAGACCTAGATCTCTCTAGAAATCTATGGTTTGTAATCAAATTCTATGTATAATTAAAATGGCACACGTTTGAAATAACATAAAAAAATTTGGCAGATTGTCATCTTATGTGTATCAATTAAACCCTGAGTTATTATAGATTCATGTTCTTCAACCAAGAACCCAACAAGATTCCATCTTTATGTGTCTTAAAAATCAAATTTTAAAATATAATCCTAGGACACTAAATTCCAATATGATTCCTAATTAAAACCATAATTAAATCCAAAGAAATCATCTAACGTAACATGTCCTCATTACAGAGATAATTCTAGACTAGCATGGACATTATAACTACTCAATTTATGCAAGTGTAAACACTTGACTTAGATGATGAAGGTATAATTTTAGTATTTTGGTGATGGAGATTACTCCTCCTTGTTCCCCTCTCAATTTCGACGGCAATGGCGGTGGTGAATGGTCTAAAACCCCTTTCCTCTTCCTTTCCTATGGCCTCTCTTGTGTCTCACTTGTTATAACCCTAGCCTCTAAAATATATGAGATAATATAATCTTCCAAATTTCGTTGGTATTCTAACCCTTGAATACCAAAAGACCAAAATACCCTAATGGGGTCCCAGGTTGATCAAAAAATGCCTCGAGACCCAAACACAACCCCCAAGTGTACTTTTTTGACTATCCTGAAATATCTGGACACATCAGCGCACTCGAAATGACCGTTTGGATGACTCATATATTATTTATAAGTTATTTCATATTTTAAGTCCCGACATGACTCATATTCGCATCCCGACTAAATTATCATAAACTATCGTATTTCTCACTCACGATTAAACATAGTGCATTCTCAATATTCTATTCCTTGATCACTAAGTAGCATTGAATTTGATTCACATCCATAAATATTAACTCTAATCATGCTAATTAATATTTATTTTAACCTAGATTAGTTTCCCATTTTAATTTCATTAATCCCAATATAAATTACTCAAAATTATGGGGTATTACATACTATTTATTTTAACTCGGATTAGTTTCCCAACTTAAT
Organism: Sambucus nigra; assembly: GCA_949130495.1. Lineage (NCBI taxonomy): Eukaryota > Viridiplantae > Streptophyta > Magnoliopsida > Dipsacales > Adoxaceae > Sambucus > Sambucus nigra. The sequence goes on from OX422214.1 coordinate 55,056,556, forward strand.
TTAATTAATCCCATTCTAAATTACTCAAAATTACGGGTTATTACATGGAATTTATTCAACATTATATGGTACAACTTTATCCCCCGCCTAGGGCACATAAAAAACCTTAACCCATTAGTCTGCTCCATAACTGCTCATCTCATAGGTCCTCCTAGTCTGGACAATCTACCTTGTATTAGACCCTCAAATTTGACTCGATCTTTATTAAATTATCCTACTTATAAACTAGTGGTAGAAACATTACCCAGTGCTCACTTTGCAACATTACTTGTCCTCGCTGGACCAATTATATAATAGCTCTCGGCTCAAAACATTATATATATACACATGTAGTGACTAATGTACCAAATTAACGCGCTAGATCCTAAACATCTCCTAACTCCTGAAACTTACTAAGTTTTATGCATGGTACGTATCGAAAGAGAAATACAAACAAGGAACGCTCCCGATACACTACTAGTTATTATTGATAGCCATTGAGATCCATAGGACCAAGTCACACTACCGTGACACTCAAAAATCCTATCCCCAAAAATACTAAATCGGATTCCCAACTGCCACATCTCTAAACTAGTTATACAATATGGTGCTCGTACTATCACTAAGTTCTCAGTGTTTAGTCCGTTACAAATCTATCTCTCAACATAAATGTAGCCCCGCTATTCCTTAAATCACAATAATAATTTTCCTATGCATATGACTGAATATAATGAGACAACCATACTCTCTGCCACTATACTATAAATGTGGGCTCGACCCTCACTCTGGAAGAGACATCACAAAAGCAACACATCATCCCCTGGTATAGCGAACACGATAGCCTTACTATAATAGTCCACCATCGCTAACCAGTCCATATTTAGGATAATATCATACTCATACCTCTCTATAGCAAGTAGATCCACTAAAACATATCCTCCCGATGTCCACACCCTCTCCTTTATAGATGAAAAAAACAAAAGCCTCGCTACTCAGTGCTAAATATACTCATAATAATAATGGACGCTATAACCACTAAACTCGTCTCATACGTGAATCTAGTGAAAATAACAAAACATGATGTTCCCCTATCACCCAAAACCTTCTTCATGTACCCATGGATAAGATAACATACCCTCAGTCGTTAATGATTATGGCTGTGTAACTGGTCTATGAACGTAATACACCTGCCTAAACTACTCATGCCCCTGCGAAGTCGATAATGTTGGAACTGCTGGTGGGGATGAAAGCTACTATAACTATTGCCCCTGTTGGGCACCCAACTCTTGACCCCTAGTCCTGCTCGAACATGGACGCTGCATGTAGACCTACTCCCCATATACGAAATACCTCCCTATGAAATCTTCCTGCCTCGAGACTTGCTGACCTTAAAGAAGCTACCCTTGTCTCTGGACCTGGTAACCACGGCCCTGGTGGCCTTAAATCTAGTTTTCCTGGATATAATGGCCATACATATAACTACTGTTACCCGACATAACTCTCTTAGCGGAGTCCCTCCGCTTGTAATCTTGTTCATATTGTATGACCTATTACTATTGTTCCCCGCTAGCACCGTTGTTCCCGATTTTGCCCTATTAGCTGGCCTCTCTGGCTCTCTTTGCTCCTTTCTGATGGAAACGAGGGTCTTGATAGTGTAAAATCACGACATTGACAATATCAACATAAGTCCTCAATGCCATATTTCCCAATAAATGCTCGCGAATCCTCCAAGTGAGTCCATTAATAAACTTAAGGACCTTTTTCTCCTCAGTGTTCACCTTGTATGGAACAAAGTTTGCCAAGCACATGAATTCCTCCTCATATTCGGCCACATTTTGGTCCTCTTATGAAATATCTAGGAACCTCCACCTCATATTTGTCTGAACTGCCGAGTGAAAGAACTTGTTGTCAAACTGCACTCGAAACTCATGTATTGTCATCGAATCCCTCTCCTCAGATGTGGTGACTGACTTCCACCACTGCAATGATGCTCCCACAAGCTTAAAATTAGCCAAGATTTCCTAGTTATACTACCCTGCCTAACTAGTCTTGTCAATCTTAACATAGTCCATCACACTAAACCTCTAGCCCAATGGTGCTACATGCTATTTACTTTGTTTTGTTTATCACTTAGTAAATCACATAAGCTATATCATAGTAATTCTCTATTATACTCGTACCGTTATATAATCAATGTAACTATACACAAGTTATAATTTAATGTTCATACATTCGTTTGCGTACACATATACATATAACACTCTTTTATACATATATACATAGCACCCCCAAGTTGTCCTCCCGGATGCATTCCCTAGTATGATATAAAGAACCAAGCACGTCCCGTACCATCCCTGGGCCATCAGGTCAGAATCTCACTATCGAACCCAAATCGCATACACATACTGGAGATGGTCGTAAACATACATTTATGGGTCATAGCCATACCACATTATCCCACCGGACTCAAAACTCAATTATCCTCACACACGAATAGTGATTGTGCAACAATACTATGACATGGGTAAAATGACCCAACACCTGCCGATCACGTCAGGGTAGACCGCCCACTACACGCTACCTCTAACAATAGCATGACTAGAGTAGGTATGTTCACATATAAATCAGTCACACGTATATATATATATATATATAGCGTGCATAATGTCTCTTGTAGCACTAGCCCACAATTCTCGAGTCGATCCCGACTCCTCGAGTTATATCAAGTATTCACATACTTAGGATTAAGTCTCTAACTTCATATTTCTAGCCAACATGCTATTCTACCTAAGCACTTAGCCAATCCTTTCCAAAATTCCAACTTGATTTCATAATTATTACCCAAGTACTTTTCACCCTAGTTCTCCCTACTTTCTTCCCCGAAATTTACCCCCTTTTAGCCTAAGGTACTTTCTAACATTCTCTATATATTTTCAGAAGTTAAATCCCATCCCCTCGACTCCATAAACCATGTCGAGCCCTAAACAATCCATAAAAAATCACAAAAGGCAAGGGAGGCCACCACAGCAGACCAAACCGATTCGCAAGCTAGACCAAACTGGTTCGGTGAATGAATTTGTTTGCCCCCCCCCCCCCCCCCCAGTGAACCGGTTCGGTTCTACTAGGCTGCCAACATGAAATTTTGACGGGATTCTCATTTTTCCCTTCAACCTTAGGAGTTCTGACCTTCACACAAACCCCTTATGTGATTACTAAACAAATCCCAAACATAAATCTATAGGTTTTTACATATAAATCATCCCAAAAAATACCTAACTCTTGAGATCATCAATTTATATTAAGATTCGTGCATAGTTTCAAACCCTAATTCAAGATTCCATCTTTTATTGCTTAATCATTAAATATGTCATCTTTATCATTCTATTCATACCAAATCTAACACGGTACCATAATACGGTTCCTCTTTAATGATTTCATTGATTAAAACCCCGTTTTATATGTTTCTCCCACCCAAAATTTGTGTTCTTCCTACATCAAATTTCGACACTAATTATTGAAACTATACTTTGATTAAAGCAAGTTAAATACTTTCCTTGATATTAAAGAAACTCTGAGATTATCACCTTAAGTTCCTATATTGGTAAATGTTCTTGAGCCCGAATGCACTTGATATCCCACCCGAAACATTTATTTCTTCAATTTTCTCCCTTTTCTTCTTCTCTTTTCTCTCCTCTGTCAAAGCCCTAGCCTCTTGAATGGTTGGATGGCTGCCCCTCCATCCACCTTACCTAATTATAACACTAAGCGCTCCAAATCCTGAAATTAAATCAGGCCCTATATATAAAATGACCTGAATGCCCTTTTTTAGCACCCATTTGACATAAAAAGTCCCCGGAACCCAATTACAATCCCCGGTACCTATTTTCGACTATCTCGACCCATTTCGGACCATTGAAGCACTCGAAATTATCATCCGAGTTATTTAAAAATAATTTTCATCTCATTACCAACACGACCCTATCCGCGTGTTCCGAACGAGATACCGTTAAACTCGTCGATTTTACTTACTTACGACATAATACACCCTAACATTTTAATTTTTTTATCACACGAGTAAATATAATTACACATAAATATTAATTCTATTATTTGTCAATTAATATTTATTTAAGTTACTTTCTTTCTCACTTAAATTACGTGCAGATGTGTAATTTAAAATGCTCACAAATACAAGGTATTACAAGGTTTGGAGAGTTTGAGGGTTTCTTTGATAAGGAAGAGATTATACTTATGGTTGGAATAACCCTATAAGAGATTTTTTCAGTTTGGGGTGGTAGGAAAATAAAGTATTTTGATGAAAAGCAACTGCATCATTTAATAATATTCCTTAACAACACTACTCATAAATTTGGATCCATATAACATGAGGGTATTTAAGGCACTATATTTATTTATATCTTGCACATTAAAAATTGATAAATACATTTTTAGTTCTTAATTAAATTCAACTTTATGTTTCATAAACTTTTTTTTCATAATTAACAATATGTTCAATAGCCACATCAATTGTGTAAAATTGGCATAGATGCGCCAACATGATAAGTTTACATGACAACACCGATGATGACATTGCAATTCGACATCATAATTTTTTTGTCAACTTTTTTTATGTGACGTGGCATAGCTGTTCTTGATGTGGTATTTTCACTTAGGGTGTAGCTAACCACGCTCCAAAAAATCTTAAAACGCTCTGAATACTTATTGAAAGAGAAACTTGCCCTTTGCTCCAAAGATCAAACAAATACTTTTTTAATTGTTAATTTTTTTCCAATAAAGAATAATATTTTAAACACTTTTCTTAAATAATTTTTTACTTTCTAAAATTAAAAAATAACTGTTTTTTTTATCAAAATTGTTATGATAGTTTTAAAAACCTTTTTTTTTTTTTTAAAAAAGCTGTTATGATAGTTTTAAAGAAGTTTTTTTTTAAGATAGTTTTAAAAACTGTTTTTTTTTTCAAAACAAAATATTTTTTTACATTGGGAAAAAAAATAACAAATAAAAAACTGTTCTTTATATTGAAAACTATTTTTTATATTTTTTAAGTAACACGATCACGACTCAAATAAAACGCGACGTGATATGGAGTCGTATTTTTTTTATTAGAGAATTAAGATAAATGTCATGTTCCTTTTTATATTTGGATTTCTAGGACAATGCTTTTCAAGCTTATAAATCTAGTCCCTGTGGTACAATAGCATTTATAAATCTAGTCCCTATGGTACAATACCTTTATTTTTTTTGTCCGCGCCAGCGGCACTATTTTTCACAATTTTCAGTACAGGGACTAAATTTATAAAATTATATGGAGTGTCCTATTTTTATACACTTTGAGCACTATGAGGGCCTTTTCCCAAAACCCCCTTTTTTTATACCGGTGGCGAGGACCATTATTTATTATTTCAAAAATAATCTTTTTACTATTTAAAAAAATGGTCCACCTATACATATCGATGGCGATGACCATTTTTTTAGTATGTTGGTACGCGTCAGCGGTATGTATAGGCGATATTATAAAACATTTTAATTAAAAGGTAAAAAAAATAGTTTTTAACAATTTTTTAAGTGCTTAAAGATTTTATTTAAAAAAAAAGATTCTAATAATTACTGTTTTGGAACTACTGACTTTTTATTTTTATAAAATAATTTTTGTAACTATTAGAATTTTTGTAACAATTTTCTTAAGACACTCCCATTCTTGGATTTTATAAACAATTTTTGTATCTATTAGAATTTTTGTAACAATTTTCTTAAGACACTCCCATGCTTGGATTTTATTTAAAACAATTTTTTAAAATAAAATCTTTAGGCACTTAAACAATTGTTTAAAACTGTTTATTTAAAACAGTTTTTTTTGTACATTTTATTTAAAATGTTTTATAATACGCGACCAAAATAAAATTAACACGACATGGCACGACACACCTCAAAATCTTAATTTTACGTAAAATGAATATGACACATGAAAGTGACATGGCACGACACAAAATCTCTTTTTTTACGAAATGCGAATACGGATCACTTGTCGTGTTGCATTTTAAGTGAGTTGTGTTAGTATTTGGTAAAAACTGAGATTTCGTGTTGTGTCATATTACTTTTATAGATGAAGATAAGATTTTGAGGCGTGTCGTGTCATTTTTATTTTGGTTGGGTTCGTGTTTGGTTAAAAAAGTGACATATATTGTGGCGTGACACTTTTACTTGGGTCGTGTTCGTATTTTGTAAAAAAATAATATTTCATGTTGTGTCATGTCACTTTTATTAGTATCGTGTTCATGTTTGGTTAAAAAAAAATTGTCGTGTTGTGTCGTGTTGCTTTTATATGAGTCGTGTTCGGTTATAAAAACAGTTTTCAGTTCAAAAAACAGTTTTGTATTTGTTAATTTTTTTCCCAATTATATGTAAAAAACATTTTTTTTGGAAAACAAATAGTTTTTAAATCTATCTTAAAAAAAAATTCTATAAAAGTATCATAACAGTTTTTTAAATAAAAAAAGGTTTTTAAAACTATCAAAAACAGTTTTTTTAATTAAAAAAAAAACAGTTATTTATTAATTTAAAAAAATAAAAAAAAAAATGTTTTAAAAAACAGTTTAAAATACTGTTTTTTATTGAAAAAAAATTAAAAAATTAAAAAGTATTGGTTTGATCTTTAGAGCAAAGGGCAAGTTTATCTTTTAAAAAGTAATTGGAGTGTTTTAAAAAATTTTGGAGTGTGGTTAGATATACCCTTCCACTTATTCTTGGGCAATTAATTATTTCTAAAAGTATGTTGGACTAAAAAAAATATTTTTAACAAAATTTTGGGATTTTTGTTAAATGCCTCCTAAAATATTATAATTGTAATAAATTTAGTAAATAAGGGTTTTTTGTCAAAAAATTATTTGGGGACTAATTTTTCTAAAAAACATATTTAGTGTGTCCTACTTACAGAACAAATATATTACTATGTAGAAAACAAAAAAGGGTCTCAAATAAGAAGGTATTGGAGAAGAGTACGGCAAAGGGTCTCAAATAAGAAGGTATTGGAGAAGAGTACGGCGTTACTTGGGTACCAATTTTGCTACAACTGTATTTGTTGTCTACGATCAGTGACACTTCTTTCTTCTTCATTTTAGATTTTTTTTTCATTGGATTCCTAAATTCTTATAAATTCGACCCATGGCTTTATCATTCACAGACCGACCTGTTTTTATGAAATTTTCATAATCCACATTACATTCTTTCTATTTCCTTATACACACCCACCATGGCCTTCAATGGAGAAGTTTTAGAAATATTTTCATGGTTGTCACCAAAAACGTTATACAAATTTTCATCTGTTTGCAAGCAATCCAAACAGCTACTGGCAGAAGATTTCTTCATCATCAAGCAATCGATAAACATGCAAAACAGGGATGACTGTGATTTCTTCATTCAACCCAATTTAACCCAGAGTCAAAAGGCGAGTGTGGAAATAATTTCTCATGATAATACTTCTTGTGGTCTTCCATACAAATCTCTCGAATTCTTATCAAACACGGGTCGAATTATTGGTTCGATTAATGGTTTGATTTGTTGTAGAGACATTACAAGTGATGGCGGAAAGGGACTGTTCATATGCAATCCGGCCACTCAAACATGGCGATCAATCCCTTTACCGGATTTCTTGCAGGACACGGAACAAGAATTTCACGTTCTTTTTGAGTGCATGAATGGTTCGGTTGAAAATTTTCCTAAGGATTACACGTTGACGATGTTGGTGGTGGATTTAGATGATTGGGCGTCAAATATGCTAACCGTCATTGTATACTCGCCACAAGAAGGATTCTGGAACGAGCGCGGAAAAATCTTTAATGGTGCTAGAAATATTCAACTCAAGAACCCTGTTTACAATAACGGTACGGTTTATTATATTTCAGATTCTTCCCCTTATCTCACCAAGGCGAGTCCCTTTTATTGGCCATATATATTAGCTTATGATGTTAAGAATTATAAATCAAGATTTTTGAGTGTTCCAAAGGATATGAGGAGAGATTTACACGACATAAGCTGCAAAATCTGTATATTTAAATGGAGGAATAGTTGGTTCAGTTCAATATGTTTGGTGAAATTTGTGAAGGGTGTGTTTGGCGTATGGGTGTTGGAAGATGAAAAATTAAGCAAGTGGAAACGGGTTTTGAAGATTCGAGTTCGAGCTATGGGATTGAGTGAATTGGATCCCAAAGTTGCGGGTTTTGCGGTATTGAATGGATGCTCATTGATCATTGTCACAAAAGTAAAGGTTTATAGGTATAATCTAAGTTGTCAAAGGAGGGAGGAAGCTGAAGAAATAAGTTGGCATGGATGTGGAAGGAATGTGCTTATACATCCCTACAACAGCAGCCTTCGCCCTTGTGGAAGTGATGCATTGCCCTTGCCTAACTAATTTTGGATGATTATTTTTAGTTTTGCTTTATTTGAATTTTTGTTTTTGTTTTAGACAAATTCAATTACATAGATATGGATTAGTCTAAGTCTTTATTGAAATAGGGTGCGAGAAACTGTGGTTTATCTTTTTATTACTGTCGTTGTAATGATGTGGCAATTGCAGATTAGTTTGCTAGTGGGAGTCGGCTAATTCCACACCTTTGATTTTGCACGTACATACTCTTTTTATAAGGATAGATAGCATGACAACAGTTTTTTGTAGGCTCGAAACAAATTTTTGTTTTTAGTTTTGGGTGGAATTATATTTTTGTGAGATAATATTTTGAGGGTCTTTAACTAGTGTGTGAGAGATTATATGGTGTGTAATTATTGATATGTATAATTATTGTATAAAAAATTCTTCTAATTTGGAATATTCTTGTATAATTATTAAAATGAATTCTCATTTCCACGTAATTTTGTGGAACACGAAATTATGTCTGGGCAGTTTAGTTTGGGCTAGGTGAATGCTGATGTTATTGAGTTGTGAGATTCCAGTCCATTGTTAGGTTGGGCGAAGGCCTATAAATGGCTTGGGTGCTCTTAATCGTCTTCGAATTCGTTTAGTTCTTGGCGGATCTAGTCCTACCCAATTACCCAATGAATTTTATTTTTCTTATCAGACCCGAATTTGTTAAGGACTCGAAACCCAACCCCGTTTATTCGACCCGATTAGTAGTCATTAGAATTTTTTTTATAATTAAATTTTAAAGCACTTTAGAAGAATAAACATCCTTTTGATTGAGTAAATAATATCATTTTTTTCTTACGGAAAGTAACAACATTAACATGTTTAAAAAAGTAAGAATATCCAACAAATAGTAATATTAAAGTACCACTGAAAACATGTTTTTATTATAAAATTAAAAATAATTAGGGAAATATAATTTTAGCGGGTCGGGTCCTAAACGGGTCAGAGATAACATACATTTGACCCGACCATTTAATCCACGAGCATCGGGTATAAAAAAAATTATCAGACCCCCATAAAAGGATCGGGTTCGGATCGAGTATGGATCAAGCCGTGATCCATTGATAGGCGTAGCTGAGTGTTTCGTACACATTTCTACTTAGAGTAAATTACATCTATGACTCCTGAACTTTGACATTTGTAAAGATTTGGTTGACTCTTGTTTTTGTGATGATTTAGCTTTTCAAACTATCCTAAGTTTACACCATTGGCCATTCCATAACTTTGACAGAAAAATCCCAAAATATTCACTTGAACACCAAGGTTGCCTTCCAATTTATGAAGGGAGATTTTTTTCTTTTATCGATTTCACCCATGGGTTTGTGATATTTTTTAAGCAAATTTATATCGAAACCTTATTTTTTTACTACACACAATGAATTTTCTTATTCAAATTACAATATGGATAGGGTTTAATCACCAAAGGTTGTTGCTAACATATTTTTTTTATCTAACATGAAAACAAACATTTTAACATGACAACGATTTTCAAAAAACACAAGTTAAAACATTGAATGATTGGACACTGCAATAACATGAGTCATAGAACATGATATGAACATGGCTTATTGTCTCAATTTCAAGTGACTGCGTTATTTTATGTAGTGTTATCTTGTGCTCTCAAAAGTCAAGACATTAGAAATATGTTAGAAAGAATCAAATTATGTAGTCAAAATATATTAGTTGGACCCATGTTTTAAATTTTTAGTAATAACGGATATAACATTATATTTGTGAAGAATATTGTTCTAAGTTAAGTTCCAATTTGGACAGCCCTAATTCTTCTACTTCATAATTTAATGATTGAACTCGGTCCATTCGTTAATTTGAAAAATTAAATTTATTACGTGTCACAAAAATACGATTACAGTTTAGCTTTTCTAAAAAAAATCGTAAATCCATTTATAAATTGAAAAAATTTGTAATGACACTGATTTTTACAGCTGTCATCTTAATACATTTATCGGATATTATATCATGACTTATTAAAATTTAGTATGTCCTTGCGATTAATTTTATTATTATTACTTTTAAGTTAGTGGATAAATGCCGATAATTAATTAAATTTTATTTGTATAATAATATTGTGTAAAATAATAAAAGGTTATTTTTTGGATTATTTAAATTTAATTTATATTTAGGACTATATAATAAGGATGTAAAGGGTGCTTTGTAGCCAAAACCATAAAATTCCAAACACTTGAGAGATGTAGATTTTTTAAATTGTGTTTAAACTATAAAGTAAGACAGTGTATGTGTATATTTTCTATTTTTACAATATATTTGGATTGTTATAAATTATTTTTGAGGAATGATGACATGATAATGTCATTAAAAGAAAATTGATTTGTTTATTTTATTAGTTGGAATATAATATCAAATGATTCTTGATGAAAAAGAACGAAATTCGTGATTTAGATAATAATTTACTTATATCATAAATAACATCATTAACAAGTTATATTAAGTTGAAACACTAAATTTCTTGTATTATTATCAAGGTTCTAAAAAACGCGGGGCGTGATCGAGGCGTGGAGGTCAAGCCTTAAGCCTTAGAAGCCTAGGCGGGTTTAAGCGTAAAAAGGCGTGAAAAAGCGTTTAGGCCTTCTTAATATATTTTAATATTTTTACACCATAACAAGGCTATTAAAATACTAAAATTGTACATATCATAAAAATATGTCTGAATATAAGAAAATTAAAATACTATTTGATTATTTTGGATGAGATAATGGTTCGATTAGTTAAAAAATTCTTTAAAAGGCGATATCGTTTCACTAAAACATTGTTGTTTTTAGAAAAAAGTGCGTCATAAAGGGTTTACTAAGCATAAGGCGTGAAAAACTTAAGGCGAGGCGTCTGGCCCAAGCCTTAAGCCTAGGCGTGCCTAGGCGGAGCCTGGGCGGATTTTTTAGAACAGTGATTATTATCATATTTTGCATTGGAACTAATAAGTGGAAAGATAAAGTAGACTACCAGAGAAAAATTCCCTAAAAGTTTCCACTACAAAATTTGATTATACAGAAGATGAAAACCGTGGGTACATTAGATTCATTGTGGTTTTTTAAATTATGAAATCTTGGCGAATTGAAGCTATTGGAAGAAGAGTATTTTTATGCCCTTTAAGCCTTATGATTGACTAATGATTTTATCCTCGCATGTGTCAAGAATCTATGCCCTGACCAAATTGATAGGGTTTGGACTACATTATGCTCATTCCATGTGGGATTAACTTCCAACGGAGAACCAAACCCGAGACCCATACCTTGGATGCAAGTTCTTATTTAGAGTGATATTTTCCTTATAGGGGAATACATGGGGATCATATATGTAGGCTTGAGAGGGGGTGTAGTCGAGGTTAATTGAACCTAGGGTACACGAGCTAACATGCTAATATAAGGGTTTCATGGTTAAAGTTTGATACATTTTAAATCTCAGAGTTTTTGAAAATAATTGATGATGATGCCAAAATTTGGACTTCACCAAGTATGAAATATGTGTGAGTTGGACTTTGGAAAAAAAGGCAAAAAATTATTTTAACGCAAGTGTTTAATGTGGTTCAACCCAAGGGGTTGGGCCTACACATCCACAATTGGAATGCTCTCTTTTTCTCTTAGTATTAATATAGGGTCGAAAGGCCAAATTATAAGTTCCCGGAGGCTAAGTTATAATTTTCCAGAGGCTAGACACATTATGTGCCAAAGGTTAGGAATTATATATATATATATATATATATAGAGAGAGAGAGAGAGAGAGAGAGAGAGAATACAAGTATATAGTAAATAAACTCCAATACTATCATATTTTCTTGCATTAGAGAAGTGTTGGGTATTTATAGCCTTGAAGTGAACTTGCTTGAGCTTTAGGTGGGAAGGATGTATTAATTATAGTGGTTGGGATCCATTAATGCTCACTTTCTTCGAGGATATGTACGAGCCTTTAATGCTCACTTTCTTTGAGGACCTATCATTCATTAATTGTGTTTCGTGGGGCTTTGGGACTCTGTGATAATGTTATGATCTCAATATGTGAGGGCTTGGATAAGTGATCCTGAATCCCTTATCGAGTTATATTAGTCATGTGCAGGACGTAATTATGTATATGACATAAAAGGACATGGTCATGTACAGGACATGCAAATAGAAAATCATTGATAGTACATGGTCATGTCTAGATGGTAGGTCATGTGCAGGACATGGTCATGTACAGGAGTAAGTCATGCACTAGACATGGTCATGTATATGGGGTAGGTCATGCGTAGGACATGGTCATGTGCAGGGATAGGTCATGCACAAGACATGGTCACATACAGGCATATGTCAGGCACTTGACATGATCATGTGTATGGATAGGTCTTGTGCAGGAGTAGGACATCGACCACTGATGGTGGGATTGGCATTTAAAAGTCTACCCACGAAGAAAATTGGGCATGTGACAAATTCTTCACTATTCGTTTCCCCCCAATTTTCACGCCATTTTACATAGTTTTAGTCCAAGTACAATTTTCCAAAGGACTTATTAAAAATAATGAGAGGGAAAAAAATTTAAAGGCCGCGTAAAAAAAAGTCCAAGTGAAATTTTCCAAAGGACTTCGTAAAAATAGTTTGAGGGCAACTTTGTGTTAAAAATGATTAAAAAAAAGTTCTAAGGACTGAGTAAGAAAATATAGTCTGAGGATAATGTTTGAGGACTGAGTAAGAAAAATTAGCTCGGAGATAATATCTAAGTACAGAGTAAAAAATTTAGTTTGGGAAGAATGTGTAAGAACTGAGTAAAAACTTCAAAGTCTGGATCATGTGGAAATTATTATTCGTGTTTATTTGAAAATCAGTTGGAGGACCTAATTTTTTTTTAAAATAACATCAAGTCCTCACTATGCAGAGTTTTAATGGGGGTCAAATTTGGGAGAGAGACTTAGGTTTTTGTTTGCATCCTATTGGGGGTCCCAAACCCTTGGCAAAACCTTATCTCCATTATTGTTTTCATAAACTGGGGTTCCCATGGATTGAAATTGATGAGCTCCTTCTTGATTTATGCTGGAGATATTTGGTGGGGGTCCTATGTCTTGGCTCATGAAAAATCTAAAAACAAATGGCTACACGTTTAAAGATTTATATGGGGCCTCTAATAGACGTACTTTTATTATTAATTTATGTGTGCTTTATATTATTAATTTAATTGGAAAAATTAAATTATATTTCGATAAATATAAATTAGAGAGATAAAAGATTAATATTTATTGTTATTATCATTTACTTGCGTGTGATAAGTAAATATACATGTGATTTATTATATATTGTGTATGAGTGAAAGCGGTTGTTCATTATTATATGTCGATATAGTGTTACATTACGAATCAATATGTTTATGGGCGACACATAAGGTACGCACGTGTCAAACCCTGTTAATGAGATTTTAGCATATTTGGAGTTGGGTGACTTGGATAACCTTTTCTATTGCACCGGTGATCCAAAAAGGGTCGAAATAGTCTATAATAGGTACTCGTGTGTTATGATTGGGTTTCAGAGACTTTTTAGAGATAACAGGACCAGTATAAGGGTAGGAGTGTCTTTTTACACTTAGAGTTAAGTGAAAAGATGATATTAGGGTAATTAAGGGAGTATTTAAAAGGTTGAGAAGGTGGATGGTAGCCCACCTTTGATATTATTCATAAGAGAGATTGAGAGGTTATTCAAGATAAGAGAAAAAAGAAAAAGAAAAAAAGTGAAAGGGCTCGAATAATAGAAATAGAGGCTATCTCTAGATTCTACTCATCATCAAATGTAAATAACGTGGGATTTAATGCATAGAGGCAAGTAGTTACTTGCTTTAAGTTGTAATTATGCATACCTAACTGCTTTCATGATTAGGGATAAAAATCTGAAACTTTGATTGATTGATGTAGATGATAAGGGATCTCTGATTTAAATTAATTATTACTTAGGATTAATCATGTTAGAATTTTGAAATTCAATCTAGAATTAAATGATAAGTATGAAAAACATTAATAGGAGGGTTGAACTTTTGAAAATATAATTGGGGAAAAAATTGAGTTGAATTAAATTGATGTTTGATTTGTAATCATTTGTGTTTGATATAGGATTCATGTTTAATTATGTGTTATAAAGTTTTTGAAACATTTGTATATCGATGTAGAACGTCAATTTGAGGTTTGGGGTGGTTTAAGAACTCCATTGGAAGGTTTGGATGAGCAAAAGAGAGGAAGAAGATAGGCAACCCAACAAATCGAATTGACACATGGTGAAGCTATAACTGTAGAACTCGTCAGGAAACTGTATGTAGGTCTCGATTGGTTAATGTCGTCTGAACCCGACACATGTCGAAGCCGAGACATAAGAGCACTTGTGGGTGTAGAGAGCATGTATGATTGAAACTGTTCTGATGATGAGGTCTCGGAGGCCGAAACTTATTGACATGGGCCTCTGTGCCATGGGCCCATGTGAGGAAGAGTCTGATTGGCCCTAGGAAGGGGTCATGATGCTGGTAGAGTCTCGTCCAGATGAAGTCACAGTTGTGTATATCAGCGGTTATATGTCCTAGTGAGACTAGCTAGTTTAATTAGAATAATAACATGAATACGTCAAGTACGGATTGAGTGCTGAGGTTTTTTCTTATGTGAGTGCGGCGAGTTAAGATAAAAGTATTACACTTTAATTTTAATCGAGCTAAAATTATTATCTACTTGCAAAATGTTTTCTACTTTTGGAACTTTGATCTGTGAGCAATTATTTTTCCTCATTTTTCTTTTTTAAAATCCCCAGGGGTGCAGCCGCAGCAATCGGGACCATAAGGATAAATCCATTCTTGATGACGCAACAACTGTGGATGCTACATGACTTAATTTAGAAGCCTCAACTCATATTATCTAGATAGGATCTTTTCATTATAGTATTCAGTTTGGGCGTGCTACCCCTAGATGGATAGGATTTTATATTACTGTCAAATATTGTATTTCAGTACTCATTTTTATTCAGTATTTGTTTTAGTTGGATATTACACTTTGGTCACCGATGGTTATTCAGTGCACTTATATTATTTATTTAATCATAGGGATCATTCTATTCATTTTAGATTATTATTTTTTTGTATTATATTCTGTTGTTGTTGCAATAGTGATGCTGAGAATGAAACTGTACTGAGATTGCTATTTTATTTTAGTTGAGGATTGTCTTGAATGTAACTTGAATGAAACTACACTCAAATGCAGATACCAACTAAATTCCTATTTTATAAAAAATTCCTGCTCGTTTATCGTACATTGTTAATTCTACATTTAACTTGGGTGAGAAAATTTCGGCTACAAGAGTTGTGAAATTTTTTGAGGTCTCTCCCTGCTTGCTTTATTCCTAAGGCCACCATGCTTAATTCGTATGGGATCCTAGACACTCTTAGTTTAGAAGAACTTGTGGGAGATCTTCAAAAGTATGAGATATACATGTTTCCTAAAATCACAAAACCTAAGGAAGTAGGGACTCCTTTAAAGAAACAAACTAAGAAAAAGAAGAAAGAAAAAGTTTGTGAGTCTGGACCTTTTTGTAAGAAGAACTCTTAGGCTGATGTTGGTTTTGATGACTTGGCCCATTTTGTAAAAAATTGCAAAAAGTTTCTCAAAATTTTCAAAGAAAATTCTTCCAAGCCTCGATGATGTTTTGATTCATTCTGGAGATAGTGAGGTTGAGAATGAGATTTTGAGTGAGGAAGAAAGTGGTCTCCAAAAGGCATTTAATGATCTTTACACCGAGACCTTGAAAACTGAAAATCTAAATAAGGATTTTTCTCTTAGGGTGTTAGATTTGGAGAAGGAGGTGAATGTTTTGAGAGAGTGTGAGGTGTCGCTGAGTCAACTCGAGAAGGTGAAAATTTCTGTATGTGAGAAATGGATCATTTTCGATCGGGAAAGTACCGATTTGACCAACATTATGGCTAGTCATACGGGAGATGTTCAATCTTTATTTGGGACTCGTAAGAAACTTGAAGCTCATGTATCTCAACTCGAGAGCGATCTCGAACGTTCTCGGGAGGTCAAGGTAACTTTAGAGGACACATATAAAAAAGTAGAAAACATGTTCCTCGATCTATCTTTAGGTAACGTCGAGAGGAATGGAATAGGTTATGACGGTGCATCCACTTCACATGACACACAAGTTCCTACACAAGTTTCTACAGACCCTCCCGCGCATGTTACTCCACATGCTCATGTACATCACTTGAGAGATTTTGAGAGTTTTCGAGAGCAAGTCGAGTATTTAGTTAAGACTTCACAAAATTTAATGGAGTTTTTTCATGGGATGTCATCTCCTTTAGAAAAGTCCTTCGAGCCTAATGATTGAGGTTAAGACTTGTTTTATAGCATAGGGTGATTTCATGCTCATAACATATGTCACTATTGCTAGTATGTACTATCATTGTATTTATATTTTTCATTTTGATATATCTTTTGAAAAATCCAAAAAGAGCTATATTTTTATTGAATTTTTTTCAAAAATACAAAAAAAAATTGATTTCTTTTTTAGAAAAATTTAAAAAGTGAAAAAGGTTTTATTTTCATAAAATTTTAAAAAAAATCTAAAAAAGAGTTATGTATTTTTTTACACCGTATATGGATGAGCATTAAAGATGTCTGACTCACCTATTCATTCCATATCCACGTGACTATTTGGTAGTGTTTTGAAATGTGAGATCATTGCATTTATGTGCTTTATAATGTATGGAGTCATTAAGATGTGATTAGATGACAAATTTTTACATGTTTGACTCATTGTCTCCTTTAATTCACATGAGCACGAGCTTATTTGAATATTGCACTTACTTGTCACATGTCGACCATATTGTTTCCATCTCAATTTTTCTTTAAAAAAGAACAAAATGTGTGTAAGAACCATTTCCTGGATTTAAGAAATCATTTTTTGAGTAACATTGGTATATTTTAAACAGTGGAATCGCGCTGCAAAAGACAAAGTCTTTGCATTAAAAGCAACCATTTGCAATGAAAATAGTCTAAAAAGATTAAAGGCACATAAAAACAGAAGTGTCGGGCCATTTTCTTGAACATTGATGCTTTGTTGCAAATGAGCATTAATTTTTTTGAAATTATTGAGAGTGTAATTATTATATGGGAGATTTTGTGGCAGTTAGGTCAAAGATTAATGGGTTTGCACATATATTAAAAATATCGAATAACATTACATAATTTTGGGCATCATTGGTTTGAAAATCACTTACGATCTTGATTTGTTGATGAGGTTAAGTCAATTTCACATGAGTTCGCCTTTTTTACACCTAAGGTAGACTTTAAGATCATTTATTAGTGGTGTCTCAATCCTTCATGCACATGTATTATGTTTGTCTAAGTTTGTTACCCGATGGAATATTCTCATACCCTACATTTCATTTCCATGATTCAGGTATTTTTATGTTTCTCCATAATGTGTTATATTTGTAAAATTTTATACTGAAAATTTTAGAAAATTTCCAAAATTGATTTGTGGAGCCTTGGAGATTATCATTGCATATTTATCATTCAAATATTTTTTGTGATGATATATTATTCTTATTAGTGATGTTATTTATATTTCATGCTTTAGTTTCTACTCGTCAATTTCAGACAAAATAAATGGGGAGAACAAATTACATGAGTTTGTTTTATGGGGGAGAAATTCTTATGAGTTTCATTTTATATTTCAAACTCTATGCATCACGAGTATTGCTCTTATTTCATGTGTGTAGGTTCCCTTGGGCATTGATTGATTAGAAGATGAAGTGAATAACAAGAAGAATATGGATATTAAAGAAAATATGTCCACATACCAATCCATTTTCTAGGCTTTAAGAGGGTATTGTGATATTTTTATGTCTTAGGGGATTTTTAATGTAATTTGAATTTGAATTTCAGTTTTATTTTTTGTACCAGAAAAGTCAAATGGGGAGATTTGTAAGAGAATATTTTATGTCATTTCTCAACATCTTAGGCTTTTATGTATGTTTGGCATATCTCATTACAATTCTACTCGACCCGTCATGAGGAACCGAATCTCCAACATCTCCAAGTTCTATGGCTCTCCACTTTATGAAGGTATAAAGATTTTAGAAATTTAAATCTATTCATTAAATTTATTTTGTGATGTTTTATTTTTATTAAAATTGAAATAGGATTTTTTAAGTTTAAAATCGAGGAATTTTTTATGTTTAATTTTTTTTCAAAGTTTGCTTACCTCGTTCAAATGAGAAGGCATTCTCGTTCGAATGAAATGTCACTTTTATTTTAAGCTCGTTTAATCTCTACATCTAACTTTCATCTAATAAGGGCATACTATATTGCATCATTTGAAGTTAGTTTAAAGCTTGTTCAAACGAGATAGCTATGTCGTTCGAATGAACTTGCTTTCATTTAAATGAGATGTTATTCTCATTCGAATGAACCTTGGTTTCGTTCGAACGAGCCTTGGTTTTCTTTGAACGAGTGACGCCTCGTCGAAATATTTGTTCTCCTAATAAATACCTATTTTTTGTTTATTTTTCTAGGAATTTTTCCTGAACGACGTCTACATACCCGCTGCAAAAGTTTTCACACTTTTATGCTTAGAAAACACTTTTGATTCACAAAATTCATCCCTAAATAGATTTTTGTAAATCCTTTTCAAATCTAGATAGTTTGTATTCTTTCATACACTACTCTGGTGGAGAGATCATCTCTACTCTTGACCTTATGATACTCGAGGGGATCACTGATGAAGACAAAGCTTGGTTAGTGGATATCGAGGGTGGAATTTCGTCGGTGGACTGCTCCTGATAGGTGTAACAACCCGCCTAATTAAATATCGGGTGATCAGTCCTTTATTTAATTAAATCAGAATATCCAGTTAGTTCATTCTCATCATCACTGTCGAAAATAATTTCTTTATTAATCACCTAATAGTTAATTAAGCTAAGCATCAAAAACTTTTTTCATTTTTAATTTAATTAAATCCATTCCACAACACGCAATAATAATATGCAACAACTCATCACAACTGAATTAACTACAACAAGAATAAATGTGACTGGAATAAATCTCCAGTTAAATTATAACTTTTACACTCAATAAAACCGATGTCCATAATGCTTACATAAATAATTACAACCTCTAGAATCCTGGGAGATATGCCCTAAATGAAGTAGACGCTACAGATGAGTGAATCAACAGAAAGGAAGCGTCTAAACAAAATATGCATCTCTTCTAGTAGATATAATCCATCGGAACATCCATAATCTATGCTGAGCATCCTATTGCTGGATACCTGATGTACAAGATATAGTAGAGTAGAGAATATGCAAAAAAACGGGTCAGATCCCGATTGTAAAATATTTTTAAAAAATAGCAAGTGCTTAACAATTACAAATAAGCATATATTATGTACATGTTAGTTTCTCGGGCTCTCTCTTGAGAAATCTCACCTCTCATCTAGAGTGCACACCTATTTTCTTTGATTATCTTCTTAGTTAAGGTTCCCTTATAACTAGCCCATATCATATTCCCGTATTTTCCATATAATGCGTATATTAATTATTCATATTCATTTCTCTTTAATATGAACTATTCTTATTACAACCTTGGAATTAAGTGTTCACTTACTTAATTCAATTCAGATTTCATTATTTTCTCCAATCTACAACATTACACAGTAGATTAAATCACAATTTATATTTTTAATCTACAATTTCACATAGAAGATAACATCTCTATATCTACAATGTCACACAGTAGATTACATTCCAGTTATATGTATATATAATATCACACTAATTATATATATACTAATACGGTACCTCCCCAGTCACAGCTGCGGTGCATGCATACTCTGCTACCATGTCCTCATACATAATGTCACTTTATAGAGGACTATTGATTCGGCGTCTCTCACGAATCATATCATAACACAAATATATTGGAGGCGAGCATACTCCCTAGCTAAATAAGTCACGTACATACCTACGCTCCCATTCAACCGTCGAAACTATCATTACACCGATGTCACGTGTCCAATGTCCTATGCTCAGGGTATGAATCTAAAATCCCTCCCAATTGGGCGCACAAGGATAAGACCGTCCACAACACGAAACCTCCACCCAGATAGCAAGTAGTGTAGGTATGTCATACATACAAATAATATTATAGGTATTCATCACACCTATATAAATATAACATCCATAGGACATTCACACAACCATATGATAATTACCGTATGTAGTATTTTTATCTATCAAATCGTACGTATTAAAGATTATGACTTTACTTCTTTACTTTATATTCTCGAGCCTCACTCATTACTCGAAGATTAAATAAGTATCCCTTCACCTAATTTAGTAGGTAAATGTCTACACCCTACTTGTCCATGTCATCAAAACTTCCAAAATTCTATAAATTAAACTCATCATTAATTAGGTTTAATTCCCGATAACCCTAAATTCATTCTTAACCCTTCATTCTATCTCTTAGGGTTAATCCCACCTATTCCTAAGGTTATACCGGTAATTAATAACTCTCTTACTACTGGTACCAACCTTAAATTATCATTTATCCAATTTAATCCCAAGTAACATAAGTCTCGATAATAACTCGTTTAATTAACACTCGTTAATTTCCCCTCATTCAAAAATCCCAAAAATAATATTTTTCGGGTCTTAGGTATATCCTACTACCCTTCTCTAAGCCCCAATATGTTCAATAAATCATCATCAAAGATTCCTCAAAGTTTGGGATTTAATCAACAATTAAAAAGAAAAATATTTCACATTTCTACGGGAGTCGATCGATCGATGATTCTGGTCAATCGATCGATCCGAGTCGATCGATCGATCGACCAGATATTGCCCAGTTTTCTGCATTATTTTTCCTATGGATTTCATAATTTTTAATCATCAAAACCTTTAACTAATAAATTCGAACTTTAAAATATTCTTTCCATATGATAAAACAAGATATATAAATGATTTCTAATAATCAAACCACCTAAAATCATCAAGAAGGTTGGATTTAAAACATACCATTTCTAGAAAACTCAAATTTTTATTTTTGTCCATGAACATCGTATAAACTCCAATTTTTCTTCACCAAGTGATTCCTAATTTAATCTCATGATATCCAGATCATATACCATTATATATGGATAAGTTCTAACGTATCCAAAATCATTTAAACATCATTAACACGAATCAATTTTCTCAAATTCAATTTTTATTCTCAAGAACTCTAATTTTTGAATTTATCAAGATAATATAAATTTCCTGGAGGTTATTATATAATAAAAAGAGATCACTCCTAGATAAAATTCATCTCAAAGATCCATTTAAAATTATCACAAATTTATCTTTGTTCATGCAATTTTTTAGAATTTTCCTAACTATCCTAACATGGACAATATATAAGCTAAGATTGCAATAATTAATTACTTGCCTTTAGATTGTAGGTATGATCCATTGGGGTTGATACTCTACTGGTGGGCCTCTATTTTTCCGACCAACTTTCGGCAATGGTGGTGGTGGCTCTTGGTGCTGCAAGGTGGTTGTCCTTTGGTTTCCTAGAAAAGTCTCTTCTTCTCCCATAGAAAGTCTCTTAATCTCCCCTAAACCTTTTCCTCTTATTTTTGGTGAATGAACCTAAGCTCTCTAATCTCTTTACTTATAAAACAAACTTAGATTTCCATAGTTACTATTCACCTCCCTTGTAAAATGATCGAAATACCCCTTCAGGGTGTCCTTTCGGTTCCAAAGTGCCTCGTGACCCAAATCAAACACCCAAGTAGACTTTTTTGACTATTTGAACCCTTTCGGACACTTTGGCATAGTAAAAACGACCATTCAGGTGACATTAATATAATTCACTTTTATTTCATTAAACTATAAACCCGACATGACTCAAATGCACGTCCTGACTTAATTACCATTATTATCGTACACATAATTCGCGACAATTTTATAAAGTCATAATCAATTGTAAAGTATCATATATATTAATTTAATCACTAAGTAATATTCAACATAAATCACATATTACTTTATTCTCGAGTAATATTAAAATCTGGATTAATTCCAATTATATCACAATTAATTTCAAAAGTCATTAAAGATATGGGGTATTACAACTCGGTAGTATATTTAGATATTTTCTAAGACTAGCGTGTTATTCTTGTGGATGTTATCAAGTAGTATTTTAAGAATATTTTCTTGTGTTATTTCAAAAGTTTTGAAATAAAAGGTTTCCCATAAGGGATTTTTCCTCAAACATTGCCTTTATTGATTGCATGATTTACTTCATCTATTTTATCACCTAGATGTATGTCTTAAGGTAAAAAGATACAAATTTGTATATGTGTTTGGTGGACATTTAATTATATAAATTATTCCATTAAGATCGTGAAAGCGCACTCTCAACTCTGCTAAGAGAGTTTGGCCGGGTAATGTAAACTTTAGGCAGTGCCATCAGGGACAACAACATACCCTGTAGGGACAGGGGAGTGAAATTGGAGGCCAAAAGTATTGAGGTTATTTGGTCCAGTATGGCCAGAGATATGGGAAACCTCGTCTGGGCCATCAGGACCAGAGGTAGGCCGACTTTACTAGAAGGTGTTTCGTCTGTGTGAAATAGGGCCACATGCATCGTTCATGATCGAAAGGGCTAGGGGTCATAAGCAGGGTGCACATCAAGGATCAAAGTTACAAAATCTTTTATCCCCAGTGGAAGTTCCAATGTTAGCGCCTTTGTAACGGTATGGGCAGGTGCTGGGGAAGTTAGGGCATGTATATCACGTCTAACGACCAGTGTTGCTGCCAACATCGCTAATGATTGATGATATGTTTTCTATCCATGGGAACATGGTGCCAGTATTATTTAGAATAAGAGCGTCACACTCATTTGTTAGCACTATATTCTCATTTGTGATGAGTTTAGTGGATTTAGCCTCAGATATTATTATGGTCGTAGATTCACAGTTAGGAGGTGGACTCTCATTCGTTCCATCTACAAGGGGGCGGGTGTAAAAATGGGGAGGTTATTCTTAGTAGCGGATCTTCCAATGTTAGATTTGGACGAGTATGATGTTATTTTAGGTATGGAATTTTTAGTGATGTATAAAGCGATGGTGGATTACTACAGTTGGACTATCGTGTTCACTATTCTTGGGCATCACATGTTCCTTGTGGAAATGCCTCGCCCAGAGGGAGGGTTGAGCATGCATCTATATTATATTGAGGAGGAGACTTCTGAGGGTATATTAATCTCATTAGATTTGATCATTGCTGTTAGGGACTATGCTGATGTGTTTCAGGAGATACCGGGGTTAACTCCTAGTCGAGAGATTGAGTGTATGATCAATTTAGTGCTAGGGATTGCACCAATAGCGTGTGTGTCGTATCGTATATCTCCTTTAAAGATACGGTCATTGAAGGATCCAATTGATCAGTTGCTAGGAAAAGTTTTTATACGCATGAGTACTTCACCTTGGGGTGCCCCAGTTTGTTTGTGAATAAGAAGGATGGGTCGTTACGATTGTGTATCGACTACCGAGAGTAAACATAGGCATGATCCGTAACAAGTATGTGTTGTCACGTATTGATGACTTGTTCGATCAGATGAAAGGAGTAACCTACTTCTCTAAGATTTATTTGAGGTCGGGGTATGGTTAATTACGTATTACGGAGTAAGACATTTCTAAGATCGTATTTTTGATGAGATATAGGTCTTATAAGTTCAGGGTTATGTCGTTCGGGCTAACCAATGCACCAACAGTTTTCATGGACCATATGAACAAGGTGTTTAGGTGTTTTTTTATATCAGTTTATCATTTTGTTCATATATAACATCTTTATTTATTCTCAGACAGAGGGTGATCACATAGAGCATTTGCGTACGATTTTTCAGAACTCATGGGACCACCAGTTTTATACCAAGTTTAAGAAGTGTAGATTCTGGTAATGGGAGGTGCAGTTCTTAGGTCACATTATCTCTGAGAGAGGGATTTATGTGGATCCGAGTAAGGTGTCAGTGGTAAGGGAGTGGGGCTAGCCCACAACACCGATGGACGAGCGTAGTTTTCTGGGGTTAGTAGGGTACTACCGTCGATTCATCAGAGGATTTTTTTAAGATTGCAAGTCCCTTGACAAATTTGACTCGTAAGGGATTGACTTTTTCATGGGATAACCACTGTCAGTTAGCTTTCAATGAGATAAAAGATAAAAAAAATCGTATTAGTGCTCGCATTGCCAAGGGGAGGTGTTAAATACTTTATTTTTACCGATGTGTCCTTAGATAGACTTAGGGTAGTGCAACAACAGGAGGATTAAGGAATTTATTATGAATTTTACAAACTTAAGACCTATTAGAAGACCTATCCCACTGATGAATTGGAGTTAGCAGTAGTCATTTTTTCCTTGAGGATTTGAAGGCACTATCTACTTGGGGAGAATTTTTAGTCATTCACAGGCCACAAGTCACTTCAGTATCTTTTCATGCAGAAGGAGCTGAGTATGAGTCAACTTAGGTGTCTTGATTTCAATATCGATTACTTGTTTGACATCCAGTATCATCCTTAAAAGGCTAATGTAGTGGCATATACATTTAGCCATATGCCAATAGGGAAATAGTCATAGTGTAGAAGGTGAAGTGGGCTGAGCTTTGCCAGGAGGAAGAGGTAGTCCAGGCATATGTAGTAGTGATGACCATCACACTTGAGATAATTTTATTATGAAGGCACGGGAAAGGGATTTGTCTTATCAGGAGAGGGTTCGGTAGTTTTTGACAGGTGGAGCGAAGTCTTACCCAGTCAATTTTGAGGGGGCTTACACTTCAAAGGGAGGTTGATTGTCCCAGATGACGAGGACCTACAGTGAGCAATTATAGAGGAGGTTCACGTGTTATGATTTTTGGTGTATCCCTGAGGGGATAAGATGTACCATGACATGAGGAGGCAATATTAGTGGTCCATTATGAAGAGGTACATAACGAAGTTTGTCTCCAAGTGAACCACTTTTCTGATGGTGAACATTAATCATTAGACACCATCAAGGTTCTACAGCCGTTGGAGATTTTGGTATAGAAATAAGATATTATTTTAATGGACTTCATCATAGGGTTCCCGATGTCACAGAGGGGTCACAATTATATTTAGGTCATTATGTATTGGTTGATAAATATATACCATTTGTAACTAGTTTGGATGAATTACATAATGGGGTAGTATGCACAACTGTTCGTAGCCAAGGTTATGAGATTACACGGGGTGCCTCTTAATATCGTTTCATATTGGGATAAGATTTTTGGGTCCCACTTCTGGTATAGTTTTCAAGGGGCGATGGGGATGAAGTTACATTTGAGCATGACTTATCAGATGTTGGAGGACATGCGACGGATATGTATTCTGGAATTTAAGGGTAGTTGGGAATAGTATTTGACTTTGGTAGAGTTTGTATACAATAACTCATACCAATTAACGATTGGCATGGCACCGTTTGAGGCTTTTTTCAAGAGACCTTATCATTTGCCCTCTTGTTGGTTAGAGGTAGGAGACAACAAGATTTTTCGATCAGATTTGATTCAAGAGATATCAATGGAGATAAAGTTGATCAAGAGTCGCATTCGAGTATCTTAGGACCTATAAAAGAGTTACGTCAATGTGATCTGGATACTTTTGGAGTTTAACGTGGGTGATCAGGTGTTGTGCGGGTATCTCCCATGAAGGGAGTGATTCGGTTCGGGAAGAAGGCATGTTGGCGCCTAGGTATATGGGTCCTTTTTCCATCATTAATAGGGTAGGTCTAGTTACGTATAGGCTAACTTTACCAAAGAATATTCAGTGGATTCATGACGTGTTCCATGTGTCGTTGTTGATGAGGTATTTGAGGGGTAATGTGGCTTAACGACATATACCGCTAGAGGAGATTCATATGCTGTCATATATTTCATATGAGGAGAGACCGATTTCCATTTTTAGCTGTAGCGAGTAGAAGCTTCAGTCAAATATGGTATCATTAGCGCATGTGCAGTGGGGACACCACAATGTTGCCTAGTAGATGTGGGAGTGTGAGGATGACATACGGGAAAAGTATTCGGAACTCTTCATGGTAGGTGTGTTTGAATTTTGAGATTATTAATTAATGTCTATGTGCTTACTCTTATTAATTTAATTAGGTAAATTAAATTCGATTTTGGTAAATATTAATTAGCGAGATAAAGGATTAATATTTATTGTAATTATAATTTACTTGTGTGTGATATGTAAATAGATGTAAGATTTATTATATATCTCTTATGAGTGAAAACGACTGTTTATTATTATATATCGATAGACTGTAACACTGACGATTCTGTATAATTATGGGCGATGTGTAGGGCATGCACATGTTAGGCCTGTTTAGTGAGATGTTAGGATATTTGGAGTTGGGTTATTCTAATGATCTTTTCGAGTGCACCATTGATCCAAAAAGGGTCGAAATAGTCCATAATAGGTAATCGGGTATTATGATTAGGTTTCGGGGAATTTTTAGATATAATAGAACTCGTTTAAGGGTAGGAGGGTCTTTTTACACTTAGGGCTAAGTGGAAAAATGAGATTAGGGCAATTAAGGGAGTATTTAAAATGTTGGGAAGGTGGATTGCAGCCAACCTTTGATATTTTTCACAAGAGAGACTGATAGAGAAATCAAGAAAAGAGAAAAGAAGAAGAAGAAAAGAAGAGAAAAAGAAGATATCTCTGAATTCAACCCGTCATCAAACGTAGAGAACGTTATATTTAATCCATAAAGGCAAGTAGTTACTTTCTTTTAGTTGTAATTGTGCGTAAGTAATTACTTTCATGTTTAAGATGAAAATATGGTATTTAAAGTTATAAAGATTGTAACTTTGATTGATTGATATAGAGATATAAATGATAAGGGTTCTGTGATTTAAATTGGTTTATTATGAATGTAGAACTTTGACAGGAAGGTTTATCTTTTAAAAATTTAACTAGGGAAAATCTTGAGTTGAATTGAATTGATGTTTGATTTGTAATCCTAGGTGTTTGATATAGTATTAATGTTTAATTATGTGTTATAATGTTTTTGAAACGTTAGTATATCATATAAGAAATCAATTATAGGGTTTGGATTGGTTTAGGACCTCCATTGGAGGGTTTAGGTGAGAAAAATCAGAGGAAGAAGATGTCAGGCAGCTCAGCAAACTAAACCAGCTCATTGGGGGAGCGAACCTATTCATTGAACCAAATCGGTTCTGTCTAAAAGAGAATCGGTTCGGTTAGTTGGCCTGCCCAATTTTTGTTCGTGTGTTGTTTTCACCCGTTGTAGGGGCTTTCGGGTTATTATGGAATGATTGGGAAATGGTTTCTAAGGTCAGCCATGTGCTATACGCCAACAAATATATGGGTTTGAGTGAGGAGAGCCGAGAATTCAAGTGAGTGAACATTTTAATATTTAATCGAGAAGTCGATTTTAACTTCGAATTTGGGTGAACCTTTCGCTATGGGATATGCATACGAAGTTGATACTTTATTTATAGATATTAGAGTGATGATTATATATATTTATGCGTGTATGATACTTGTTGTTATTAAACATACCTACTTGGTAGTGCTATTATAGGAGGCTGTGCGTAGTGGGTAGTCCACCGTAGCATTGACCAACAAGTGTCGGATCGATTCCCCCAATCATAAGACTATTGAATGGTCACTATCCATGTGTGAGAATAAATATTGATTTAAAGATCAGGTGGGTGTGATGAGGTATGGTTGCGACCCCCATATGTATGTCCATGACCGCCTCCATTTTAAGTGTTTTCATTTGGGATCGATGGTGAAATTCCAACCTAGTCGCTCGGTGTGATACGTGATTCTTGGATCCGGATAGCACACGAGGGATGTATCCGCGAGGTCCATGCTTTGGGGATACGATTATATATATATACTAGCGGAATGCCCGTGCCTGAAGGCAAGGAGAAAATTTTCCAAATATTAAATCGTTTAAAATTTAAGTCAATTTTGTTTACAATACAATAACTGTAAACAATTTAGAATATTTGGGCAAAAAATCCTTTGTTTATAGGACTATTTACCCTGTTTAAAATAAAAAAACAACTCCAACAACAATACTTCATTGAACCATTACAAAAACCCCAAAGTCACAATTTAATAGTTACATCACATATAAAAAGTCCAAAAAGATTATATGCTTCCACCTAATTGACATAGAAACGTTAGCAATAAACATGTCTTAACAGAAAAGCATACAATTAATTTATTTTTGGTACACCATCTATGAGGCACACATTTATTCTCATGTTTCCACACCACATTCCCATGACATTTACTGGATTGACCCCAATCTAAAAACATAATAGCGAATACAACCCGGGGTAGCACAATTACTATTTGAAGACCCAAATAAAACCTGTACACAAAAAATGCAAAAGTTAGTTAGATATATGATGATGCCGTTAATAACAACACCAGTATGAGGTGTTGATAAGCTCAAGCTAGCAATAACAATGACAGTACAAGAGTAAATATCTAGTAGAGGGAGGCGAGGAGAAGAGAAGAAACACTAGTATATAAGTGGTTCAGCCAATCTGCCATACGTCCACTATGAGTGTGTGAGTAATTAAACTATAATGAGGGCACTAATGGCCTATGATATAATATCTCACTTTCTCTCTCTACTGTGTATACCAATAGAGTTTCATCTAGGGCTATAATTATGGATCCTCCTCCAAGGTAGGAGAAGGCATATATTTATAGTGCTTGTGGGGTGTAATATACCCCCAAGCATGCATTGAGCATGTATGAGTTGAATACACTAATCATAAGTGGACACCTGGATATGCCACATGCAAGGAATGATGACCAAATATTCCCCCATATGAGGGGAATGATTCGGTAATAACTGAATTTCCATATGCTCCAAGTCTTCCATGTGATTGCGTATGCTCGGACCTGTAATATCACTTGTTGTAACCTCGACCTGGCCGAGTACTAGGTTAGAGGAGTCCGATAATTGCTTTGTCTTGTCAATCATCAATATGGCCTCGGCCTGGGAGACTGGCCGAGGCTATGTATAAGGTAGGATGTAACTTCGACTGAGGTAGAGTATGATGTTATCAATAGCTTGATCCCATGAGATGCTGTTGACCTCGGATGCTGGCCAGACGAGGTTGGTCAATGAGGAGTCGGCCTTCCAGAAGATGACCTTTCTGATGGCTATTATAAGCTTCTTGTCAACTCGGCTATGGGACGGGCTGAGGCATGTGATCCTGAGTACGAGGGTGCACTTAGGGCATAAATCACCCCTAGCCCTTAGTCTCCTATGTGAGTAGGTGATTGAGGCGTATGTAGGTTAGGTCGAGGCTGAGTTACTTTTGGTATCTTGGGGCATGAAGTGATTCCTTGACACATGTCACTCGTTGAAGTGGATAATGTACTCCTTGAGGTATGAAAATTCTGACAACGTCTTTTGGGTTACCTAGGGTAATGATGGGTGCCTTGAAAATTGTGCCCCATCATTGAGAAGGTTTAAAAGCCCCTTCTCTTTCCTCATTTTATCTTTCTTCTTCCAGCTTTCTCGCCTACAGCTTTTCTACAACTGTAATTTTCTTCAAACCCTCCATTGTTTGCTGTGATTTAAGGTTCCTTGCTTCTTAACCTCTTCCTCCCTCAATAACAATCAATTAGGTATTGCTCTTTGACCTTTCCTTTTCCATTTCTGGTCATTACTTTACATTTTTGGTTTTCTGGTGAGATTTTTCTTTTTCGACGTGGCTTTCCGCCGCTGTTGGGTTGCTATAGGGTTGAATTTGTAGAGCTTGTGTGACTTTAGGTCGTCTTAGGGTTGTTTTAGCCAAAAACACAAGCTTTTAAACTTCCCGGTGACCCTCTGGTCGTCTTTTCCTGTGAACCAATCCTTGAATGTTCTTGAAGTTCTTGGTGAAAACCCTTTGGAATTCATGTTTTAATCTTTAACTTGAGTAGCACAAATTGTTTGCATGTTTGTCCTCTTCTAGTTTGAACTCTCAAGGGTAGTGTCGTCTTCTAAATGCTCAAACCTTTATATAAACTAATTAAAGAATTCCCGTCTCTGCGTGAGAAGACCTTCGAAAAAATTAGGCAGACAAAGTTAGCCCAAGAGGAGGCTCGTAGGGTTGAGGACTTTCCCCTCAGACCAATCTTTCCTCCAACCTTGAGGGTCATATACCCTGAGCCTGCTGAACCTACAGAGGTTCCTGAACCAGTGTCTGAGGATAACACTTCTTCAGACCCTATGTCAATATCTGAGGTAGGCGAATCTGTAGACTCTTTTCAAGAGGCTATGGAATATTCTCTTAGGCAAGGTGAGGTTTCGAAGGAAGTCAAGTTTTTAAGTCGTGCCTCATCACATAAAGATGCTAGTACTTCGCATAGATCTCCCTCTATATAAGTCTTAGGGCCCAGTGTAGTAATTTCCCCTCCTATTGATGCCATTCCTCTATCGATTGCCACCGGGGTTGATTTTGTCTGAGGAGAACGCTTCTTCAGACCCTATGTCAATATCTGAGGAAGGCGAATCTATAGACTCTTTTCAAGAGGCTATGGACTATTCTCTTAGGCAAGGTGAGGTTTCGGAGGAAGCCGAGGTTTTAACCCGGGCCTCGTCACATAAAGACGAGAGTACTTCGCGTAGATATCCCTCTATAGAAGTATTAGGGCCCAGTGTAGTAATTCCCCCTCCTATTATTGCCATTCCTTTATCAGTTTCCACCAGGGTTGAGTTTGTAAAGAGGTTTCCTGGTGGTGCCCCTACCACTGCCCAGGCCGAAGTTGCTAGGGATAGTGACGATGAAGGGAGCGAACTTGATACCTTTACAGCTACAGAGTATGAGAGTACCGTGAACGAGTACGATCTCCTTTCTTTCAAACACCTTTATGACATAGATTCCTCAGTCATCCTTAGGAAACCTTTGAAGGACGAGAGGGCCTTCGATGGTCGAGATGGGGAAATCTACGCTTATGAGCAGATGTTTATGTTGGGTTTTTATCTTCCTATCCACCCAACTATCAGAGCTATACTCCCACACATAAATATTTCCCCTTCCCAATTGTCACTAAATTCTTGGAGGGTTATGATTGGGGCCATCATCCTTTGGAAGGATGTTCACCATTCAGACCTTCCAGTTAGAGTTTTTACTGGTTTTTACGTCCCATCATCTGCCAAAAATCATCCCGGCTACTATCACTTTTTAGCTAGGAAATCTGAGAAGAAAATGGTCTTGGTTACCTAAACTTCAAATCATAATTGGAAACCTCAATACTTATTTTTTCTGGGGCATGGGAGTTTGGTTCAGACGAGGCTTCTGGAATATCGGTTCCAGGGACCCTTCTAAGATGGGGGAAAGTCTCCCTCGTGGCTAAATCCGACCCTAGTCTTAGCCAGGATAATTACAAGAACATTCAGGACCTTCGTAATCAAGGCGAGAAAGGTTATCTTGTTAAATATGAACATCTGATGATCCCCCTATTACCTTTCTCAGACAGGTTTGGGGGGTGGTCCCCTGGAAGAGCTTCGTAAGTCTCCACATTTTTCATACCCAAGTTATGTCTCATATATATTTTATCTATCTGACCGGCTAACTCAGAGACTTGTCTTTTGTAGAGCGACCAACAGGCATTTCAGATAACTTTTGGGCAATATCGGCACCCAACTTAGTGAAGCTCATGGAGAAGTGAGATGGAAAGAGTGCACCACCACTGATCGTAAAAAAGAACGTCGACACTTCTAAGGCCGATGCTTCGAAGAAGAGGAAGTCTTTCACTGAATCGACCCATACGAGGTCGAGTAAAACTCAAGCCAAAGACCGTGCTATACCCATATCTACTGACGAGGCCTTGGCTACTCATCTATATCAGCTCAAAATTGGAGATAACGTGATCGGCCACAGTCTAAAAGCTACCGATGATATTGGCACCATAATGACTGAGGAAGATAAGCGTTTTGTTCATGCCTTGGATGTCCCTTTATTGGTTGAGTTCTCTCTTCAAAAATCAATCCAGGCATCAATTTTTAGCAATCTTTCTCCCAAGTGTTACCTTAGCTCTTTAGAAATTATTACTTATGTGGTCGTACGTCTGATCTTCTTCTGCAGAGTGTCTTGTCTTTTCATTGCCTTGTTGAGTGGACTTTAAAGAAGATGCCTCTTATTGAAAAGGGTAAGGATGCTCAGAAGGTTGAGGCGTCTCTGAATGCCGAGGTTGAAAGGTTAAAAGGAGTCATCAAGAAGAGGGACAACGAGATGTCTCAACTCAATAAGGATCATAGCAAAGCTTTAAAGGCAAAGGACTACGTTCTATAATCAAAGGTTGATGTTGTAGTCAAAGATGCATTGGACGATGCCACATAAAAAGCCATTGAGGAATACAAGGTCTCTAACAAGTTTGTGAGCTTCGGCTTTAATTACCTAGAGAGGGGTATCAAATCGACCAGCAGATGGGTGGACATAAAGCAGAGTGAGTCTGGGAGCTTGACTACCGAGGACTTTATTGGTCTCGACTTTGGATATCCTCGATTTGCTCAGGCTTTAAAGGAGGTTGAAGAGAGTGACGCTGCTCCAGCTGAGACGGCACCTCTTAAGGTCAAAGAGATAGAAGATGGTACCCATCACGATGATGAAGTTGAAGTTTCAAACGTCGGACTTGACCAGACGACTGCAACCGCTGGTGGGTCGGCTCCTATCGAGGTGTAGGCTCGCTTGCTGATTAACAAGTTTTTAATGTTCATATTTTTTACATTTGTAATTTTGATGAACTTTGACTGTAATTCTAGTTTTTATGAACTTTGATGGTAGCTTCTTGATATTCTGGATTGTAATTCTAAATCCTCTTTATGATATGATCATAAGTAACTTGGATTTTTTTGATTTTATTGCTTCGTATGTTGTTGTGTTGTTCTATAACTGTGATACTCCACACGTTCACAAATTCACCACACCAAATTATGATGTTTACTAATGATGTTTTACCTCGTATTTTTACCAAGCTAATGATGGTTAACGCCCGAGGTTACCAAATTAATGATGTTTTACCTCGTATTTCACCAAACTAATGATGTTTAAGGTTTGAGGTCACCAAATTATTGTGTTTTACCTCTTATTTTTACCAAACTAATGATGTTTCAGGTCTGAGGTCACCACATTATGGTGGTTTACCCTCATATTTCAACAAATAAATGATGTTTAAGGTCCGAGGTCACCAAATTATGGCGTTTTACCTCTTATTTCACCAAATACATGATGAAAAAGGTCTGAGGTCATCAAATTATGGTGTTTTACCCTCATATTTCACAAAATAAATGATGTTTAAGGTCCGAGGTCACCAAATTACTGATGTTTCACGTCATATTTCACCAAACTAATGATGTTTAAGGTATGAGGTCACCAAATTATGGTGTTTTACCTCTTATTTTTACTAAACTAATGATGTTTAAAATTTGAGGTCACCAAATTAATGATGTTTCACCTTGTATTTCCACTAAAATAATGATGTTAAAGGTCTGAGGTAAGCAAATTATGGTGTTTTACCCTTATATTTCACCAAATAAATGATGTTTAAGGTCTGAGGTCACCAAATTACTGATGTTTCACCTCTCATTTCACCAAACTAATGATGTTTAAAATTTAAGGTCACTAAATTAATGATGTTTCACCTCGTAGTTTCACCAAACTAATGATGTTAAAGGTTCGAGGTCACCAAATTATGGTGTTTTACCTCTTATTTTCACCAAACTAATGATGTTTCAGGTCTGAGGTCACCAAATTAATGATGTTTCACCTCAAATTTCACCGAACAAATGGTGTTTAATACATACATTGGAACAAAAGTATCAACATAACATTGTTATTTTGTCATTGACATTCCTTGTACTAGTTGATACATGTATTACAAAAAGAGAGAACAATTGCAACATCATAAGTAATATTTTTCAAGTAGTTGGCATTCCAAGGGTTAGAGAAGAGCTCCCCTTCTAGATTTTCTAGCCAACAGGTACCAGCTAAAATATCATCAATTACCCTATAAGGACCATGCCAATTAGGATGGATCTTATTTGTTTTCTTCCACGTCTTCTTTAGGACTAGGTCTTCCACAACTATCGACCTTGATTTTACCCTCTGAATGTAAAATCTCATAGTTCTCTGCTGATAGGCTGCATGTCTTATCTCTGCATCCTCTCTTCTCTCCTTAATCAAATCAAGATCAAGTCTTCTCTCTTCACCATTCCTCTGAAGGTCATATGTCTGAACTCTATAAGTGGGCAACCCTATCTCTGTTGGGATAACAGCCTCTGAGCCATGGGCTAGCATGAATGGAGTTTCCCCTATGGCTGCCCTCATTATCGTCCTGTAAGCCCAAAGCACAGCATATACCTCTTCTATCCATCTTCCTT
Source organism: Sambucus nigra (assembly GCA_949130495.1). Taxonomy (NCBI): domain Eukaryota; kingdom Viridiplantae; phylum Streptophyta; class Magnoliopsida; order Dipsacales; family Adoxaceae; genus Sambucus; species Sambucus nigra. The sequence continues at coordinate 55,091,423 of OX422214.1, forward strand.
TAGCCTCTTCCAACTTCTTTTTTATCCTATCAAGGATTATTCGATTTGTGACTTCAGTCTGACCATTTGCCTGGGGTCGGCCAGAGGAAGAGAAGAATTGCTTGATCCCTACCCTCTCACAGTATTTTTCTAAGGAAATATTATTGAATTGGGTTCCATTGTCTGAGATGAGGTTGTTTGGGAGACCATACCTGCATATGATGTTTTTCTAGATGAACTGGATGGTCTTCTCCCCAGTGATTGTGATTATGGGCTCAGCTTATACCCATTTGGAGAAATAATCGATTGTAACAATTAAGTATCGATGGTTATTTAAAACCCTTGGCAAGGGTCCTACCAGATCAATACCCCATAATGCAAATGGCCAAGGGGAACTGGTAGAAGTCAGCGACTGGTGAGGTTGATGGGGAATGGTGGAGAACTTTTGGCACTTATCACATTTTTTCACATACGCAGCTGCATCTTTGGCTAGGGTTGGCCACCAGAATCCCTGAGTGATTATCCCAATGACCTTCCTACAATGTGACTTGAACAAGACCCTTCAAGCATATCTTGCAAGATGTATGGAAACTCTGAAGGGTGAACGCATCTGATAAGAGGTAGTAGAAACCCCTTATTCTATAGGACGGACATCTCCCACAAGGGAGAATTTAGCAGCTCTAAACCTCAGCTTTCTCCTTTCTAACTATCACTCTGGCAGCTCTCCCTCTCTGATGTATCTGATAAGAGGGTCCATCCACGATGCTCCTATACTCAAATTTAGGCAAGGTATAGCAACCTCTTCCTCTTCGATGGTCAGTTTGAGAAGGATCTCAACTTGTATTATTCTCCTTATGTATGTTCTTGTTGTCGAAGCCAACCTCATGAGTGGATCAGCTCGACTGTTATCTAAACGAGGTATCCTCTTAATCTCTACTTCCTTGAAGCTTTCTAGCATCGTTCTTACCCTCTTCAAGTATTTGGACATCCTTTCATCTTTGGCCTCATAAACCCCCAGGATTTGGTTCACGACCAATATTGAATCACTATGGACTAAGAGTTGGCCAACACTGAGGGCTTTTACCAAAGAGAGACATGATATTAATGACTCATACTCTGACTCGTTTTTGGAAGCTTTAAAGTTGAACCTCAATACATATTCAATATCTGTACCATCTGAAGCTGACACTATCAGCCATGCTTCGCTTCCACTTTCACAAGATGACCCATCAACGAAGAGGTTTCAAATGGTTTCATTTGAAGAAAAGTTTCCCTCTGAGAGGGTCCCCTGATTGAAGAGGTATCTCTCTTCCTCATTCTGAACTATTTTTTATCTAGTCGTGCTTGACTCAACCTCCTCTGAAGCTCGGTCGACGTTTCTATCATCTGGCTCATTTATGGCCTCGTGACTTTTATCAACATCAGCCTCATCCCACGTAAACTCAGCCATAAAATTTATGAGTGCTTGTCCTTGGATGGCAACCCTAGGTTGATAAACAATATCGTACTCCCCAACTTGATTGCCCAGGTCATTAGCCTTCTTGACTTCTCAGTCTTATGGAGGGCCTGTCTAAGTGGGGTGTCAGTGAGGACAACCATGGAGTGGGCCTGGAAGTATGGCTTCATTTTCCTGGAAGCATGTATCAAAACATAGGCTAAATTTTAAATACGAGGGTATTTCTGCTCAGACCCCTAAAGTGCTTTGCTATTGAAGTACACTGGTCTCTACACCCCATCCTCTTCTTTTACTATTGCAGCATAAATGGATGACTCTGAGACAACTAATACACATATAACTTTTCTCCCTAAATTAGACGTGATAGGAGAAGGGGGGATTCGAGGTAGGATTTGAGCTCTTTAAAAGCTTTATCATATTCCTTATTTGAAGGCCTTTTTAAGAACTTTGAAAAAAGGAAGACATTTATCTGTAGCTCTTGAGACGAACCTGTTAAGTGCAATAACTCATTCTATTAGCCTCTGAACGTCTTGGATGGTTCTGGGTGTCTTTATTTCTAGCAAAGCCTTAATCTTCTCAGGGTTAGCCTCTATTCCTATTTGGTTGACCATAAAGCCCAAAAAATTTCTTGCTCTTACCCCGAAGACATATTTGGCAGGGTTGAGCTTCATTATGAATTTGTCCATGGTGTCAAAAGTTCTTTCAAGGTTGGCCACGTGAGTGTCAACCTTCAGACTCTTCATCAGCATGTAGTCCACATAAACTTCCATGGACTTGCCTATCTGTTCCTTGAATATCTTATTTATGCGACGTTGATAAGTAGCCCCTACATTCTTCAGGCTGAAGGGCATGACCTTGTAACAATAGGTCCCCTTGTCTGTAATGAATGTTGTCTTCTCTGAATCATCTCAATTCATGAAGATTTGATTATACTCGAAATATGCATCCATAAAGATCATGATCTCATGCCCTGCTATGGCACCCACCATCTGATTTATATGAGGCAGGAGAAATCTGTCTTTTGGAAAAGACTTGTTTAAATTAGTGAAATATACACATCCTCCATTTCCCATTAGCTTTGGGCACTATGACATCGTTAGATAACCACTCAGGGTATATAACTTCTCTGATGAACTTGGCCTCTTCAATCTTTCTAACCTCGTCTCTGATGACATCATACTTATCTCTTGAGTATATTCTTCTTCTCTGCTTAATAGGCTTGGCGTCCTCTACAATATTGAGCTTATGACACATAATCTCAGGATCAATACCTGGCATGTCTGCATGGTTTCAGGAGAAGATACTTTGTCTCTTCCTTAACAACTTCACTAGTTCCTCTTTGATCTCAGGATTTAGGTATTTGTCGACTTCGATGGTTTTTTCTGACTCGTCCTTATTGAGGACGATGGATTCTACCTCCTCCGTGACCTCTCCCTTTTTGAGTTTTATTTCATCTCTAGGATCATTTGTGTCTATGTTGTAAGTGGTTGTTGCCCTCTTATGAGCCTCTCTCTATTCCACAGAGTTAAAGTAGCATTCTCGTGCCGACGTTTGGTCACCTTGCACTTCCCCTAATCCATAAGGAGTTAAGAATTTTAGCATCTGGTGGATCGTTAAAGGCATGGCTTCAAATTCCTTGGGGGATACTCATCCCATGATGAGGTTATAGGCTGAGAAGACATTTTCATCCATCATAAAGAAATTAATTTTCCTGGTCAACCTCTTAGGCCATTCATCTCCCATTCTCACATCCATTTCATACATACCCAATGGATGGACATTTTCACCACTGAAGCCAATCAAGGGGTGATGATAAGGGACGAGCCTAGCTCTGCTGAGGCCCAAGCTCTTAAAACAAGGACAAAACATAACGTTTGTCGAACTGTCCCCATCAACAAGGATCCTTTGAACTTCACACTGATGCACCCTTGTGGTGATGACTGAAGGGTCATCGTGGGGAGCTAAGATACCCTTAAAATCAAGTCGTGAGAAGCCGACTACGAGGGTGTCCATATCTACCTTCTTTCTCTTCTTATGTTTAACCTTTGTAGAAGCCAAGTTCACAACCTCGACCTTAGTCACTGCTTTGACCTCTTCCACATGAGCCTTGCGATCATCTACCTCTGAGTCACCCATACAAGTCCTCCAAAAATAGTTCTTATACCAAAAGAGATCATACTGACCCTCTTTACTGGGGCATTGTTGTCCTTTGGTGGGAGGTCAGGGTCATCGTCATCATCATCTGAGTCATCAGCTCTTCTGACAGGGTAATCTTCCCAGCATTTATCATTTCTTTTCTTTTTGGGGTCTTATGTTCCCCCCTTAGGAGCTCTACTATCTACATACTTCCTGAGCTTTCCATACTTCAATATTTTTTTAATCTCGTCCTTCAGGGCAAAACACTTGTCAGTTAGATGGTCGTGATCCTAATGGAACGCCCACCATAAATTCTTGTTTCTCTTATGTGGAGGAGCCTTCAGCTTCTCCAGCCATCTCAGGAACCTATCATTCTTGATTTCGTTGAGGATGTGTTCGCAGCTCATTGTTAAAGGAGTATAGTTTGCAAACTTGTCGTCTGCAGTCCTATTCTTTCCATCATTTTTCTTTTAAAATTTCCCACTGCTACTTCCATTCTCATCCTCATACTACGTAGACATTGCCTCTTCTGTGTTCATGACCTTTCTAGCTGTCGCTAATAGCTTGGCTATAGACTTAGGAGGGTCTTCAACAAGCTTCCAGAGTAGCTTTCCCTTCTGAAATCCTCTAATAAAGGATGCCATGGCTACACTTTCTTCATAATATTCTACCTCTAACTTTTCCTTATTAAACCTCACGATGTAGTCTTTGAGGCTTTCATTCTTTCCTTACTTTACATAAAGCAAGTGAGTTGTCTTCTTCTGAGGTTTTACCTTGAAACAGAAGTTATGAATAAACTCCTCGACCAAACATTTAAAATTTTCAACTAAATTTCTAGGAAAAGAAGTGAACCAGATATGTAAAGCCCCATTTAGAGTTCTTGAGAAAGCTCGACACCTCATCTCATCAGAGATTTAATAAATGTCTACTGCAGATTAATACATTTTAATATGATGGACTCGGTTGGTACTTTCATCGTACTTGAGAGACACCACTGGAGGTTTAAATTTGGCAGGGGTTGGAAAATTGACAATCCTTGCCACAAATGGTGAACCCTCTGAGTACCCCCTTTGTAATGGGTCTCGGCTTTTTATGAAATCCCCTATCTTCTCTTCTAGTCTTTGAATAGAGTCGTTCCAGGGCTTAGCAACATCGGCTTGGCCGAGTTTGTCCCCAACAACCTTCAAAGGGTGGACTGAGGGCTTCCCAGATGCTGCACAACATCGGATAATGACCTCCCCCTGACCACAGTCTCGGCCATATGGGGGTCGGACATTACAGGGACGACAATCACCTCCTTCTCTTCTAGAGACAATAAGACTTCTTGATCTGGATAGCCTTTCCCTTAGATCATTAACTGGGCCGAGCCTTTCAAAGGCCGACCCTCTACTTAAGCGATCAAAATATGATCCACTTTGGCATGCATCACAATCTCGTCTTTCACACCGACCTTGGCTCTGCTGGATAGGACGTACAGTGTTGTTTGAGACCTCATACGGCTCCTAACAGTCTGTCAGAGCATCCTCTGCCTTAATGTCATCGTGTATATCCTCGGGGCATGGGTTTCCTTACCTCCCCAGATGTAAACTCCTAGGGTTAGCAACATCCCTCCTCCACTGAGGAGTAGGTTGGTCCTTCGCGGTGCCTAGGGTGGTCCCCTAGCCTCATGATGTGGCTGAGAAGCTGTCGGAGTAATCATCTCCGGTGAGACCCCAGGTGGTCTCATTATTATGTTCTGGCTTAGCTGGGCAAATTGCTCCTGCATCGCTTGTTGAGTTGCAGCTAAGGACTTCAAGGATACTTCCACCTTATCCATCTCGGACTAGGGTGGCACTTGGCTGAAATTGGGCCCTCCAACACCAGATGGTGGAGGTGGTAACACTGGTTCCATAGAAAAAAGACTAGTGATCTTGTAAATGAAAACCCTAGAGAGCTTGATACCTTTAAGGATCTCTTTCAATAGTGAAACAGCTCCACGCAAAGGAGGAGTTATGGTTCACTACCAGAGTCTCTAGTAAGGTCAAGCAACAAAGGAGGAAGAGATATAGCTTCTCGTTCCCATAGACGGTGCCAAAATGATGATGCCGCTAACATCACGACCAGTATGAGGTGTTGATAAGCTCAAGCTAACAATAATAATGACAGCACAAGAGTAAATATCTACTAGAGGAAGGTGAGAAGAAGAGGAGAAACACTAGTATATAAGTGGTTCAGACAATCTGGCCTACATCCACTGTGACTATGTGAGTAATTTCACTATAATGAGGGAACTAATGGCCTGTGATACAGTCTCTTACTTTCTCTAGCTACTGTGTATACCAACAGAGTTTCAGCTAGGGTTACAATTATGGATCCCCCTCCAAGGTAGGAGAAAGCATATATTTATAGTGCTTGGGGGTGTAATGTACCCCCCAAGCATGCATTGACCATTCAAGAGTTGAATACACTACTCATAAGTGGACACCTGGCTGTGATACATGCAAGGAATGATGACCAAATATTCCCCCACGTGAGGGGAATGATTCGGTCATAACTGAATTTCCACGTGCTCCAAGTCTTCCATATGCTTGCAGATGCTCGGACCTATAATATCACTTGTTGCAACCTCGACCTAGCCGAGTACAAGGTTGGAGGAGTCCGGTAGTTACATTTTCCTGTCAATCATCAATATGGCCTCGACTTTGGAGACTGGCCGAGGTTATGTATGAGGTAGGATGTAATGTCGGCTGAGGCAGAGTACGATGTTGGCAATAGTTTGAGCCCATGAGATGATATTGACCTCGACTGTTGGTCAGTCGAGGATGGTCAATGAGGAGTCGACCTTCTAAAAAATGACCTTTCTGATGGCTGTTATAAGCTTCCTGTCAACTCGATTATGGTACGGGCCGAGGTATGTGACCCTGAGTACGAGGGTGAACTTTGGGCATATCAATATAAGCAGACATCATACACCTAAATAAGTTACTACTCAAAAGTCTATAATCTATGAATAAAGGGGGTCAACAAACAACATTTAAGAATAGGAAATCAAATAAAGAAAACTTGTTTAACTATTGATACATAACTCAAAACCAACCAACAAAATTCTAGTAATGAACTTGAAAATCAAGATACTAAAAAAAACTGTACAAATAAACTATATATGGTGGATGTAACAAGAAAATGATGATGAGATGATGTAAAAATAAACTATACATGGTGGATGTAAAAGTAAACTATTTTGTTCTAGGTGTTATTGAGCTTATAGCATGCTTCGCGCCTAACGACACACCGCGTAGTAATTTGAAAAGGATACCATCACAAATTGTTAAAACATCTCTAGTAATTTTAAAACATTTGTATTGACAATTTGAAAACATCTGTAAGGAGTTAAACGTCAGAAAAAAATCTAGTAACCGTTGTTGCATTAATGTTGTTACACTAAAACCGTTGTTTCGTTAAAACGACAGAAATAATTAAAAGAAAAAAAATAACAAAGGAATAAAGAAAAAGTTAATTAAAACTGAGTCATTGTTGCAGCTAACCTTCTACTATATAATCAACACCAAGTCCACCGCCAATGATTTGTCCATCGGTGCTAAGCCCCACCAGTTCTCCCTCTAAGTTCAGTATGTACATACGAACCACAAAATGAAAGGATGTCCAAGCGTCCCTCATATGTGATATTGCCTCCAGATGTCCCTGGCTAGCGTGGAGATACATTAGAGATCGAACCCAATGCTGAGAGAATGCATATTTCACACTTGCTTTATTGCATGAATAACATGATTTTTTGGCCCACATCTTCTCCAACTGCCACGGTTATAATATGAGATGCAAAACCTTACCCCGCATTGCCTAAATAAGAAGAAAAATGAGGTTTTTTTTGTAAGAGGATGTAGAACAAGAAGAAGCACCAACACCAATTAAGTGGTCCTTTTTTGGAAGTGGACATAGAGGATGGGCCTGCCAGTTTCTTGGTAGCTGCTACTTGCACAGGAGTGGCATTGAGCATAGAGGATGGGTCTGCCAGTTACTTGGTAGCTGTGGCTTACTCAGGAGTGGCATACTTTCTAGGTATGCCTTTTTTCCTCCTTACACTCTCCAAGGGTGAGGTGACAACCCAGGGTACAGCATGAGGGTATACCATGTGAGGAGTTGTGTTGGGTAAAATTCCATTTGTGGAAGATGGGTTTTGGTGACCTCATTTTATTCAACTTCTAAGAAACATAGTAAATAACACAAACACGTGTTAGAACAAATGTCAAAATACAACGTGGTATTTGAAATAAACTTCTTACCACAAAACTAATGTGTTATTTAGTGCAACGAATGTTATATATATCACAAACCAAATTCTGAGCCTCCTGAAATTTAACATCATTGTGTTTTATTTAGAATTGTAGGGGTAAGATGGTCTTCAGGTATATTCGATAATTACTTTCAAGGAACATAGAGAGACAAAGAAAAAATGTCAATATAAACTTGGAAAAATAAAGTACTAAAGAATGTGAATATAAATTTAGAATATCAAATCTAAAAAAGAGAGACCATAACCTGAATAGCCAAAGCTAATCCCTCGTCCTCTCTAATTCGTTGTTGATTACCTTGTGTTGCTGCTCAATTGATCTGAAACTAAACCACGTTAGTAATTTTAATCAAAACTCCTGCTTAATGTAACCCTCACATTTCAGTCAATAAATCAAGGTTGAGGCCGGGGGTAGGGATCTCGAACAGAGCCATAAATTGGTAACTGGCCGTTTGTGAATGGGTGGATGGAAACAATGGTACCTCATTATTGAACAAAGGAAACAAGTAACATAGGATAAATAGTTATATCACTAAAGAAGGAAAAAAAAACTGGATTCATTGAATCCCATGTGGTCTCTTTATACAAACACATTCACCTGGAAAACTTTGAGGTTTGAGTGAAATCTATATCTCCAATAGACTTTATATATTGAATAATATAATAAAAATTGAAATTGAAATTGAAATAAAACATACGGAAAAAACCACGACTTGCATAGTGATGCATAACCCTAATGCAACATCCTAACATAGTCATATTCTTGATAAAGATTATATCAAGACTAAAAAACTAACACATGAACCACTCATTAGGCTGCTACTGTTTAAGATATAGGAAGAATCAGAGATACAGACTTGCACACATTTATAACCATTTAATGAAAGATTCCAACCATTTAAAAACCAATTAACAGTCGTGTCTACATGTTTCAAAGATCTTATGGTAGAGAGAACATTGACAGCGGATACATTCCACATTATCTTCTCATATCTGAATACAAACAAACAAAACAACACAAAAGGTGAATTTTTAGTTTCAACTTTAAAAATCAACGATATTGAACAATTTATTGCTAATAATTTCACAATTTTAGTATAATCATTTTGAACCATTTATTATCAACAATATTAAAGTCTGGCGTATAGTCAGAGGCTTTAACCAACAAACTGAATTATTCTACGTATGGTCTCTATGGGAAATAAATAATCTCTTGTCAATGATACAAATATAAATGCACTCCTTCAACAACCAGTGTCCAAGTTTTGGACATTGCGCGTGGTTCCCCCTCTTCTGGTATTGAAGCACAGTTAGAGATGTGGGAAACTAATGAACACTGTTCAATTTTAGCTAACACAGATATAAACGGTTAGATAATTCAAGGCTATTTAATCACATATATAGACGGAATAATTGGTTAGTTGATGATCTCAAACAGAGGAATATCGCTTAAGTTTTAACATCGAAAAATATAATCCTAATGGATTTTTCCCTTATGTGTCTATCATGTTTGATGTTACGGAGTCCCAAAAATGGGAGCATTTTCATGTTCCTATATTGCTTTCATCATTTTCTTACTCTACATATCGTGGAAGCTAGATGTTGGTAAGCAGGGTGGAGACAGAATTCATAGCTTAGGGGGATAAAGTATAATAACAACATATATTTTTCAAAGTTAAGGGGAAGAGAGCGTAGTAATAACATATATTTTCAAAAAAAAAATTATTGTCTACATAACAGAACATGTCCAAACATAACATAAAAAAATCAAACAGAACAACTAACGTGTGAACTAAACACGAACATAAATAGGACCGGACATAACATATCCTCACATGGAAGTTTTAACCTATCCACTCCCAATATGTTAGAATGATAGAAATGTCCTCTCTAATTATAAAACACAATGTTGTCATTGTCCCTGTGTTATGCTTTCTATTTTTAATCCTGTTTTCTAACATGGTATCCATCCAAGATTCCAAAAACTGATCTCCATTCCAGTTTATTTTCCAACAGACCATATATTTTATGCATAACTAATTATAATGCCTTTAAGACTTCATCAATTTAGCATAATTATCCGTAATATTAAAACGTCAACATATTCATATCTTTTTTTGTACACATTAATGATATAATCAATCAATAACCAAGATCAACAGTTGTTCAGTATCGTGAAATTTGGTCAACTTAATAGAACCTCCGTGTTTCTAAGACTTTAATGTGCACTACCAATATCAACATTAGCAATCGCACACTAACGTGAAAACATTGTGAGCTTTTACTCCTAAACACCCCTAATATATATATATATATATATATATATATATATATATATATATATATAGTTACAGATCCTTGAAACATAGTATATTTAATAAAAAAACCATGATCCAAAACCTTTAGTGTGCTGTCTCTGCAATGACAACACACTAAACTCTTATAATGTGAGTTTTCTAACCACAATATAATGTAAGCATAAATGCCCCTAAATAATACACTGCACATAAGATTCTCATTATTGTGATCCTCAACATAATAAAAATGACTAGAACAGATCCTCTTTGTCTACATAACTCAGTACGTTAGCTGACTAAAAGGAACAAATCTTCACATGGGAGTTTTGTTTTCACTCAATTCTCCACATTTATTCAAATATATATTTTTTAGAATTGAATAGACTAAAGACCTATTTGCTTTTGTTTTTGTGTAAGATCAGTCTTGTGTAACTTCCATCAGTTTTGTACAACTCCCCACACACAGATGTACACAAAAGGTCACCTTGAGGATCCAGTATACAACGATGATTTCTCCAAAGATTCCTAGAACATGACAGGAGATAATGGGTACTTGTCACTATGGCAAATTTTAGGATCCATCCACTGTAAGGTTGAGTATGTAAGTATCTTAATAATTGCACATTGGTTGCCTAATTGAAAATTTAATAATTAAGTTCTTGTTTTTTTATTTAAACTAATCAATTTTTGCCAGGCGGTCGAGTGACTTAACCTTTAAGCTGAAGGGCACAACGGGGTATCTTATAGGATCCATCCACTGTAAGATTCTACTGGAAGGAACATGTTATGCACACAATACATTTGAGGGTGGTGATTATCATTTGCAGTGTTTCAATTTTCATGCCCATACATACAGCGCGTTGCATCAACATCAACTATTCTTTATATCTTCAGCATCACCTTAAAAAACAAAAGACATTATTTAAATGTCCCGACCCCACTCGAAAACAAAACAAAACCTGTACAAAGTCTTTCTTAACAGTTGTATCGATTAGTTTAACTCCATGCACAAATTGTGTCGATTCATTTTTAGTTAGTTAAGAGTCTTTCTTGATAGTTTTCAACTTCAAATATAACCTGTATAGAGAATATATAATTTTAAAGAAAAGATATTTATGAAACAAAAAATATATACTAAAAATTTAAAAGCAAATAAAAATTAGTGAATCAACATATTAGACGGAGAAACTATAAAATGGAGACTAAAAATACAATGTACACCAAGAATACAAATAAAGCTTTGAGATTAGAAGAGAAAACAGAGAGACAAATAGTTCTGTAGAGAAATTATTGGTTTGATGTGGTTGCACTTAAATACTGTTGTCAGATTAATGGTTTTTCTTCCTTGAATCTTACCAAATTTGATGTTTTGTCGGATCTCCCTGAGATTCAGATTGACATTTCTTACAAAAATATTGATGGTACACCAATCAAATCTTTCCCTTCAGATCTACGTGTTCTCGAGAAAATAAAGATATTGTACGAAAGTATGTCGGGATGGAAAACTGGTGTTTCTTCTGTGAGAAACTACTCCAATCTACCAAAGACTGCAGGTGAATATGTGGAAAGAATAGAATAACTTGTTGGCACACCAGTCCATTACATCGGCGTTGGGCCTGGACGTGATGCCCTTATATATAAATAAGGTACCGCATTTTTCATTCATATCTACAACCGTCAATCAGTATATCAAATAACTCAATATGTACATCACTTGGATAAAGAGAATTTTCTTATATCATAGAATGTTGTGTGTGTTCTATTTTAAATAACAATCTAGGCAGCCATCCAGAAGATACATTCTGGAAAGATTTCAAATAAACAAATTCCAATTAGTAACAAATTTAGATATAGGGCATACGAATAATGCATTAAGTTGTAAATTATGCAACATAAAAAACATTCAGATATAAAGGCATACTAATAAACTGATGTAGGAAAATAAATGTTCTGAGTACATAGAGACAATATGCTTACAATGTTGAAGAAACATATTGTAATTTCATCATAAGGCCTATTAATGATTCGAGTCTTCAGTGACTGCACAATATAGCTGACATCTATATGAAAATGAGTTTCATCCTTATCTTCTTCCTATTTATATTAACATGCCAAATCAATCATTATCAGTGCACAATAAGTCCTTTAGCAATACATGAAATACTTAAGCTTGTGACGGTCAAAACATATGTTATTAAGAGATAGATTTTCATATAAATCAAATCAATAAAAAAACTTTACATTGAGCACAACCCCAATATACAAAGAATATTTAATCAATGAGATAAAAGCAATCAAATTCTTCATATACCTAAATGCATCTATAAATACACAAATTTACACAGAATAATGATTCAGTTGAATCTACTACAACTAAAAACATTATTCTTCATATTAAATGTATATGATGCATGGTTAAACATCGAAGTACTCTTTACCCTTAACGGTATTCTTCAGCAGGTGTAAAAATCATAACAACACATAAAAGAAGAAACTATCCAAAGGTTTTGAATTTAGGGGTTGAATTTGACATGTATAATATGGTTCCAAAGCTATTCCACATTGTGAACCTAAGGAATGAGTAATTTAAAATTACCATGATGACATTTACATAGATCATTAATAGGTTTACAATCAATAAAAATGTGGTCAACAGTTTCCATGGTAGCATTACAAATAGGACAAAAAGGAAAATTGCTAATGTGAATCTTATAAAGCCAGTACATAGTGGGAAGATTACCAAGAAAGCACCTCCAAGATAAGATAGAGATCCTAGGAGGGATACACATTTTCCAAATGTTCAACAATGCGTGTATTGAATGAGGCATGTCGATTCAATGTGGTTCAACAATGAGTGTAATGAATGAGGCATGCCAATTCAATGTGGTTCAACTATTCATGTTATAGATGACAGTTTCTAATAAGAATTTAGATAAAAGAACATTTTCAATGTTAATAATACCCTTGAAAATAAAGACACCTGTCCCAAGTAATGTGATATGTTCCATGGTTAATCATCTCAACACAAACATGTCCTAAGTAATGGATCTAAATAATTTCATGTTCCCTTACCAATATATCATACACATTGTTAGATTCTTCAATTTAGCTATTCAACAATCATATCACTCCATGCATGTTGATTATGGCCCTTGTTTCCATTTGATGCAAAAGATAGAATCCACAGTTGATAAAAAGCAAGTTAAAATCTGCATTACATACCTGCTAATAAAAAATCAAGTTAAATCTAAGAAATGCTCGGTTGACACATCCGTGTTGGAGAAATAATTATGTAAAACAGAGCGTTAAAGAAATAATTGTTTAAAACAGAGCGTTAGAGAAATAATTATGTAAGACGTGAGATAATGAGTACACAGATGTCTTACCTATTGTTACCAAAATACCCCCGGAGGAATGTTACCTATGAGGAGATACTTGCATCAAATGATGCACATATAACGACGGGGCTTCCTAATATTCATCTTCAATTTTACTTCAATGCCACAACTGTTGGAAAATGTAACGAAGCCAAAAGTAGTCAGATTATCATATTACCGCATGTTGGAAAAACAAAGGTACTAAAAGATCTTATCAAAGAAAAAAGTTAGTAAGAATTCATAAGGTGTCAATAAAATTAATAAGAATCATATATAATTAACGAACTTAGTAATACCTAAAATGTAGAATATTTATGTTAAATCGAAAAATCATATATAATTAACGAACCTAGTAATACCTTACCTGAGTAAAGATGCTTGGGTATATTTTTATTGTTAAGTCAGCTCACCCTGAAGATCAAAGGACAATGAAGTTAAGATTAGGAAAAAATAAAAATGTAACTTTTGGTACTAACAAATAACACAAAAAAAAATAGGAAACAAAATCTAAATACTCTCACTACACCAAAATGGCCAAAATGTCACGTTTCAGCCGGTCACCCTTATCACGGTCATTGACCATGATAAGAATCTCGCATTTTGTATCACGGTCATTGACTGTGACAAGACTGTGCCAAAGTGGTGTCACGGTCAAGGACCTTAACACGACCGTGACAATATCTTCAGTAAAAAAGCCCTAGACTCTTTTTTTTCCCATCGTTTTGGTTTCCCTCTTTCTCTCTTTCTACAAACGATTTCAGTGCTCTATCTCTCTCTCTAAGGTAAATTTTTTTCCTCTCTTTCTCTTTCATTTCTGTATGTGTGTGTATGTGTGTATATATATGTGTGTATATGTATGTGTATACGTGTGTGTATATATGTGTGTATATATATGTGTGTGTATGTGTATATATGTGTGTATGTGTGTGTGTGGTGGTGTGTGGTGAGGGGAGGGGGCATGGGGTGTGGGGTGTGGGGGGTACGTGTGCGTGTGTGGTGGGGGTGGGGGGTGGGGGGGTGGGGTGGGGGTGGTGGCAGGGTGGGGGGTGGGCGGTGGGGTAGGAGTGGGGGACTGCGTTTGTGTCTATGTGTGTGGGCGCTTAGTGTCCCTTGTAAAAAATTGATTGATTATTAATTTTTTTAGTAAATTAATATATGATTGCCCCTTATTGTAAATTGGTAAATTAATATATACTATATATAATTATTAATAATTGAATTTGAATATAAATAATACATAATTAAATAAGACATACTACATATAATTATTAATAATTTAATTTGAATATACACATTTGTTGTAGACATTGTTGTTGGATTATTTTGTTTAGTAAATGTTGGGTTGGTTAGTTTTAAAAGTGGCATGACCACTGGATTATTGTCCATATGGGGGTGGGATTTTTCAACTTTTGAATAATTAAATTTGAATATAAATAAGACATAATTAAATGAAACATACTATATATAATTATTAATAATTGATTTTGAATATAAATAAGGCATAATAAAATGAAACATAGTATATATAATTATTAATCATTATTGGATTATTGTGTGTATGGTGGGGGCAGGGGGTGGTGTGTGTACGTGTACGTGTGCGTGTGTGTGGTGGGGGTGGGGGGGAGGGATGGGTGGTGGGGTAGGGGTGGGGGGCTGCATGTGTTTCTATGTGTACTAATAACATTTTTTTTTATCTTTACTAATAACATTTTTTTACTGAAAATGTCCCCTTCAAGTATTAAGGCGAGGATGATGATGCTGGTTATGATGATGTCGTCTGGGCTCAGTGGTAGCGGAGGCCACGAGGGCTTCTCGGCCCCTAGGCTCCCCAAATATGGAAAATTTGGGATTACCATCGAAAATAAGTCGAAGCTATTAGCGAATCCCTCGAGCTGCTAAAGACGGTCATCGGTCCGGGGTTTATGAGTTGGAAGGAGGTGCCATATGAGCTCAAGTTAGATGTTTGGGCGGCACTACAGGTAATATATTTATATGAATATTTCAATTTCAATTTCAATTTCGATCTCAATTTTATATTATATTTATTCGCAACTAACATTGTATTTGTTGGACAGGAACAATTCAACTTGGATCCAAAGCTACGCGATTCCATCTTGGAGTAGTTGAGGGAGCAACACAAGACGTGGAAGAAAAATATGCGGACACGGTACTTTGAAAAAACACGAGAGTCCATTATCCAATGGCGTGGATCCGTCCCGCCCAAGCAGACGATCTCATTGGCACAATGGCAAAAGTTCATTGACAATGAGATCGAGGATCGACAATTGGCATCTCGCCAATCGGTGAGGGAAAATCGGGTAATATTAGTTCGGGTCACACGATCCAATAATACATGGTACCATTAACTGGTAATAATGGGTATAAACGGGTTTAATCATGAAAGAGGACATACCCAAATCCGATTCGTTATGATAACGGATCTATCATGTTGACCCACTAATGACCCACACCCGATAAGATTAAACCCATTAACTTATAACTTTGTGTCGTGTCGTGTCGTGTCGTGCCGTGTCGTGTTATCGTGTTGTGCCTCATTTTGTCAGGTCTACTCTGGAGAGCTAAATTCACAAAATAAAGCTAAAATAGCATTTTTCAAATATATCAATTCCCTTGAAGATGGTATAAAGGTGGTTCTCAAGATTTCTGGACACAATAGCATGTATTTGATTTATATTATGTGGAAAATAATAGATTTAGAGTGTGTGTTGAATGTATACTTAAGTATTCAAAGGGGTGTAAATCTCATGTGCATGCATCAGTTAAGCATGTCAATGAATTGTTTAGCATCCGAACATATCAAATCTTAAAAACTAATGAATTAATTCCAATTTAATGTATGGTCTAATTGCAAATCATATTAAGGATAAACCTATAGTAAGGATTTATTATATATTTCATATTTTTCACGTATCAGGCGGTCAAGCCTTAAAGCCAAAGATAGGACGTGTGGAAATAATTTATATCATTCTCAGCAACAAACAATAACAACAACAACAACGACGACGACGAAGACGACGACAACAACAACAACAACAACAACAACAACAACAACAACAACAACAACAACAACAACAACAACAACAACAACAACAACAATAATAATAATAATAATAATAATAATAATATACTGTAATGAATATAAACTATACACAACATGCGATGAAACAAAATATAAACACTGAAATAACCAAACGTCTCCACATCTATAATAAGAGAAATAAACATCATCTCAAATCCCACGAATAAACTCAATTAAAATAAACTGGGACCAACATGGTCAGTATAAATCTTTGAATCAATAGAGTTGAAACTGAAATAATAGTTTAAACTAGAAATGAAAAATGACTGGAATGTGGAAGTGGAAAGTCTAACTTCTCAGCCATGTTGCTCTTGTGTATGACCTTGAAAATATTTTGATAATATTTTGAGTCAGGGCACGAAAGTTTTAAGAAATATCTTACTATATCGAGGCATTAATAATTATGTGACTGATTTACGTAATCATTCCAACCCGTTGACACTCACATGCAAGAGATACCTCACCTCTCATCATAAGTGAAATAAGTTACCCGGGTGTCCCAACCCAAGGTATAACTAGTACTAACAAGTCTCAACTACTTCATTTTCTAGTAAGCTATCATGTTATCCTGCAACTGCATCGTAATGTAACCCACTATATTAATAAAGAATAAAACTCAGTATTAATCCCCGCTCATGTCACTAATATCATTTGATACACATAATTTCATAATATATACAATAACATGACATGTTGTCTTTAAATAACACGTCCATCATTGGACTATACAATAAAATTGCAAGTCTCATAATAAACCATCTCGTGCCTTAATCAATGAACTCATAGGAGTCATGTATCTGAGGGATTTAAACATGCATATACAAAAGAATAAGGGATCACCATACAATCATACCATCAGCTAGTCACATACCAAATTGTCTGATGGATTATGTCATCCACGTCTTCGTGCTATCAAACGATGACAAACTGAACGCGTGTTCAAATACACCAACCTCATATAACCTGCTATAATATCCAGGAGTAAGGTACCCAATTCCAAATCCATTTAAATCTGCACCCTAATTTTTAGATTTCCCACAAGCCAGATATATGGTTCCCTCCTCCGGAACTATAAGTCTTCTGTGGAAATGTATCCCACCCTCAAAACTAATAGAGTAAGACTCCGCTCCCTCGATTAACAACTGGCGTACCCGGTCTTGGCAGTCCTTGTCCCTTCCTTGTGCTTCCACGACTCTCACCACAATAGCAGGCGTAACGATCAACACTGACATAAATGCCCTTGCTACAGCATCCTCCTGGCTAAGCTCTTTCCATTTAGCCTTCCACACCTTCGCTAGATCCCCCGCGGGTTTTTGACTCAACGCATCCGCTACCACATTGGCCTTGCCTCGGTGATAATTAATATCAAATTGATAGTCTTTCACGAATTCCAACCATCGACGTTCTCGCATATTCAGATAATTCTGTGAGAACAAATATTGCAATGATTTGCGGTCCATAAAAAGACTAAACTTCTTCCCAGGGAGGTAATGTCTCCATATCTTTAAGGCGAACACTACCGCGGCAAGCTCCAAATCATGTACAGGATAATTCTTCTCAAGGGGCTTTAGTGTAATACCCCATATTTCTGAGTATTTCTATTTAATTAAATTGGAGAATTAAATGAGAAAATACGATTTGATTTAAATTATGCCAGAAAAGTAATTTAGTGAGATTTATTAATAATTGTGATTACGGAGTATTAATCGAGAGATAGATACTGATTAATATTTCCTCTTTCAATTTACTTAGCGCGAGTAGTAAATAGTTACTTAACACGTGTAGACCATTTTGGGGTGAGAACAAGTAATATATTTTTAAGCGACTCAAATGATAATTTAGAGGTCACAGATGAGTCCAGAATGGTCAAAATAGTATACCTGGGGGTACTAGTTGAGTCCCGGGGTAATTTTGGACTAAATCGAGACCGTTCGGAGGCGTTTTGGTCTTTTAACATGTGAGGGTATTGAGACTTATGAATTTGAGAGTCTCTTATCAGCCGTATGAAAGATGCGTTAGGGTTAAAACACCCATGTAAACACCAAGACCATTGGAGAGAAGGAGAAAATCATTCTCAAGGCTTAAAACATGCTTTTGAAGAGGTTGGGTTTGGATCTTGCATCCTAGGATCCATAGGAGGAAGGATTGAAGAAGAGAATCATCAATCCATCATCAACTCCACAAAATCAGAACCCCTCTGTCAAGGCAAGTTGTTTATTACAAAGTTATAAAGTTATAATACCCATGTGTAGGGTTTTTGAATACTTTTGTTAAATCACTATCTTGATAAGAAAATAATGATATTTATGCATGTTGGGATAGGAATCGCATGTGGAATGATTTAACATATATAGAGGAATAATATTCAGAGCTGATTTGATAATTATTTCAGAATAAAATATGGTTTTTGAATGAATATATGGGAAGAACACCATAAATTGGATTTTAAGAAATTCTAAGTTTAATTCACTATTTCTTTAAACGATTTGAGGTTTTGATGTATTTGAAACGTTAGAAATTATCCTAGTATATGTGGGAACACGTTAGGATAATTGGGTCGAAGTTTGGTGTATTATAATGAAGTTTGGAGATTTCTTAATGGAAGAAGAAATTAACGAAGAAGACGAACTGATGTTGCCCCAGATCGATCGATCGATCGATCTTGAATGTCGATCGATCGACTAGGTCGATCGATCGAACCCAGGAGTCGATCGATCGACTTAAGGTGTTTTTTCTCAAATTTTTCCTTGGTTAAGGGTTCTTTGATTTTCGGGAACGAATGGGAATTCTAGGATTTATATTATACTTATATGGGAATGAGAATAAGACCAGTAGGTATATTGTTGAGGTTCGGTAAGGCCATTGGATGTAGGACTTGGATCATGGACTGACGAGAATAAACCGATTGAGTAGAGATGCAGGGAATTTGGAATTGAGCTACGAGGTGAGGTAAAGTCAATTCAAGTGATAAACTAGTAGGGTAAGTAATAACTACTGAAATTATATGTGAGGGCTAACTAGGGCCCTTAGAGTTGAGTTAATACTCAAAAAAATGCAATAGTGAGAAATCGTAAATTGACGAATACGGTTAATATAATAGAATACTATATTAGGTACAAGTATTATTGATAGGTCGGGTGTGTACCTACTAAATTGTATGAACTATTAGGTTCAAAGATGTATACATAAATTAACTACATTAGGGTCGATGAAGTATTCTGAACTAACGTAGGGTTATTATATGTTAGGGTCGATGGAGTATTCCGAACTAACATTGGGTTATCATATGTTTGGGGTCGATATAAAATGCCGAACCAAACCTTCGAACTGGTGGCGTGATGAAAGAGTCTGAGCCAGAATATGTGTATATAAATAATTGGGGTCGAGGTATCATTCCGAACCAATTCTTACTTGGGGTCGATGAATCATTTCAAACCACGAGTACTTTACGTGTGTCAAAAGGATATAATAGTAATGACTGATATTTACTATATATTGTGTGTGAAATATATACTTAATGATATTCTGCTTCTGTGTGTTAGTATATTGATATATGACGTGTTTAACGATACATATCAAACTGGTAAGTTAAGTAGTGAAACTTAATTACGAAACGTAACGTTAGATAGAGAATATCTAATTAGTAATTTAAGTAGTGAAACTTAATTACAAAAGTGGGAAGATATTAATTGTGAGAATTGAAAAAATTTAGTATTGAAACTAAATGAGAGGTTTTGAAACATAACATAGGTGAAATGTTATTTGAGAACTAATTAACCTTCGCAAGATGTTAATGAAATGGATGTAGTGTATAAATAAGTACGAGAACTTAGGTATAAATAAGTTCAGATGATGACATTAGTCCTAGTTAGCTTGGGAGATATGGCTAGGCAGGCTAAGTGTAAAACGTTAGGTGTGCACAATAGATGAGGAGTAAGTAAACTCAAGAGAGTGTACGAGAACCTAACATGTGTAATCAATAACCGTATTTTATATTATGATAAACGCTTGCTAAATATTTTCAAAATGTTTTGAGTACTAACTCTTGCTATAAAAATATTTTCAAAAACCTTTTAGGTGTCCAGCCACAAGGACACCATGTATGCTGATTTCATTCTAGGGACTCGAAGTTGTAGCACAGTGGATGCTCACAGGATTTTGATTAGACGATATCTCTCTTTTAGATCTAGTGCAAGATCTCACACTATTCTATGTATGGACTTGTGGTCTGGTATCAGTCTCAGATGTTTAGTTTCAGACTAGTGGTTGTTCTATTGTTGTTTTGGGATTTTTAGCCGATGGTTATTCGGTAATACTCGTGTTCTCTTGTACTTATATTTTACTAATTGGGTTGTAGTACATGGTGATTGTTATACTTTGTTCTGCATGGTTAATTTTGTTATAAGAAAGATAAAATTTGGCACCGGTCTAATTTTCACGTAGGTGACTAGTAATTAAAAGGTTTTCGACGGTGATGTGAAGAATGAACCATTTGAGAAACCTGTTTTAATTTAATAAAGGCTTGATCACCCGATGTTTAATTAGGCAGGCTGTCACAAATGGTATTAGAGAATAAGGTTCTAGTGTCCATAGGATCTGTATGGATTACTACGTTTTATGCGTATCGTTTGATTGATATAGAGCCCTATCTTAGAATTGTTGTACTCCTCTACATGCGTGGTTTAAGTTTTCCTGCTAAGTTATATATATACGAGTTTGATTGAGTATGGTACGTTGAACATGGCGATAGGACCAGCGTAGGTGTTGAAAACTGAAGGAGGAAGGGGCTCGGTATGAAGTATGGAGTGTTAGAGGATGGTAATCGTGGAAGAGATGATCGTTGTCGAGGTCACTCCTAGTGTGTAATGGAAGTATATGTTACAAGGACTGTTGGGGAATAGCAAGCATTTTCCAAGTACCGCGACGGCAAAGAGTGATGCTAATCTAGACTCGCCCAATGCTGTGATAATGGGAGGAGGTCTGAAAGATCTTTGAAGAGAACGACTCATGAAAAATCTAAAAACGTCGACTGTGCATGTTAACCAATGGATGTAGAATGTACAGAGGTCTTGGCATTAAGGATAGAGTAGAGGTGCTCATAAGTGAAAATTTTGGTAAATATTTATAGAGGCAACGTGGTGAGGATACCAATCACCACATCCGGACCAAGGGTCAGTATACAAATAGAGAGATCTTAGTTATAGTTTAACCACAAATTCCTCCAATGATGGTTCAGAAAGCGCAGTAAATGAGAATTTCTGAACCCATCACGTGAAACCCGGGTAGAGGCCAATTGTGAGAAAGAAATCTATCTGTTGAAGTGAACTTGTACCCGATGAGATAGGTACAAGGGAAAAAGAGCCCTTGAGAGAATGGACTCACGAGTTGTTGTCGCCCGAAATTTTGGAAAAATTATGCTTGGACGACTTATGTGTATGATGGCAGTACCATGCTTCTTACAATGTTGATGAAAATGCTCCTAGGTGAGAGAAGCTAAAAGAGTTTAAGGAATTAGTCAAAGAGTAAGACTGAATGTAAAGGGGGCTAATACAAGCCATAAGTGGAAACCCACTAGGGAAATTTATCAAATTGATGCTAAGTCGAGACTGTTAAGTCCAACTGTGCGTTCCTCTTGGTCAGTGGAACTAAGGGAACCATGATGATAGTGTTCAGAATTGAGAATGCCAAGTCCGAGAGGAGGAATACCCTAGACCGATCATCGTGGACTGGAATAAGGGGATTTATAAAAGGATGTCTTATGTGGGACGTGAGACCACGCATTTTTTTATTGCCCGGTGATGATGCTGGAAACAGCACCACCCTCCAAGGTGTTTGTAAGCTCAAATTAGCGATAACAATGGCAACTAAAATATATACAAGCACAGGAGATAGAGATAAGGAGAAGAAGATAAACATAAATGTTTAAGTGGTTCAGCCAATTATGCCTACGTCCACTGTGCAAGTGAATGAGTAAGGTCACTTACATGAGGAACTAATGGTCATGGATATAATCTCTCAAGCTTTCTCTCTCTACTGTGTAAAATGACAGAGTTTCAGTGAGGGTTGTAATTATCGATCCTTTTACAAGGTAGAGGAAGACCTCTATATATAGTGCTTGGGGGGTGTAATGTGCCCCCCAATAATACAATGAGCATGTGCATGATCATCGAGCCAATATGAGAGTGACACTTGGCTGATCTCAACTAAGTAATGATGACCCCAATATTCCCTCACGTGGGGGGAATAATTTGGTTATAACAGATTTGTCCACATGTTCCCAGCCACACATATGCGCGTAGAGGCTCGGATGACTTCGATGGGTACCAACCTCGGGCTGAAAGAGTATGAGGTTGGTGAAGTCTGGCTGTTGCTCAATCCGAGTTTATTCATGATGATCTTGGCTCAGTAGGAAAGTTGAGGTAAGGCAGGTGGGGTTATAACGTCGACCTGGGTCGGGGTTATGTTGTAGTAACTGGAATGTCGGTTGATTCCCAGCCGAGGTTGGTCATGTGATCCTTACTACCTCGGTTGATTCCCAGCCGAGGTTGGTCAGGTGATCCTTGCTCTCGGCTTATTCCTAGCCGATGTTGATGAATGAGGTAGATGTGATCCCTGATGCCGCTCGACAATGAGGTGACCATTGACGTCATCCATATCCGACCTTGTGTAGGACTAGAGTGTTGATTATGATTTAGGAGCCTTTGTTACCTCGGCCCTCTAATACGCCGAGGTTGGTGTCTCTGAGTTGTCAGGTACATTAAGGGCATATCAATAACCCCCTAACCCTTAGTTACCTATGTGAGTAGATGATTGAGGGGTATTTTCAAGGCCGAGGCCATTCTTATTGGTGTGCCAATATCTCTTTGCCAAGTGTCAAGAATTGAAGTGGGTGGCATGCCTGACAAGCGCAATAATGTTAATTGTCTTTTGGGCTCCCAAGGCAATGATGAGCCTTGGGATTTGTGCAATCGAATTTGAGGATTAAAACCTCTCTCCTTCTCTTTATTCCTCATTTCTCTCCATTTCTCTCGCCTGAACTCTCTTCACTCTCTCTTTTCCAGAGCCCTGTTGCTGCAGTTATTAGGGTTTCTTCGATTATCATCCTCCTGCTTCTTATATCACGGTCACCCACGTATCCTCTTCACCCTGCTCTGGTTATTTTCAGCCTTTAATTTTTCTTTGTTGCATTTT
Source organism: Sambucus nigra (assembly GCA_949130495.1). Classification (NCBI taxonomy): domain Eukaryota; kingdom Viridiplantae; phylum Streptophyta; class Magnoliopsida; order Dipsacales; family Adoxaceae; genus Sambucus; species Sambucus nigra. Next base: position 55,115,247 of record OX422214.1, read on the forward strand.
ACAGTCTCGGCTTGAACTTTTCGGTGATTTTATGAGTTTTTCGGTGAGCTTATGAGTTTTCTGACGAGGCGTTCTTGACTGTTCTTGGTTAGTTTTCTTTTCAAATAACCACACATGATCTTTAACTGTTGTGTCATCCTGTTTATTTTTTTTGCCTGAGCCCTGAAGTGTAAGGTCGTCCTCATATGCTCAGACCCCTTTATCAACTCTTAGAGGAATTCCCTTCTCTTAGGTAGAAAACCTTAGATAATATTAGGAAAATAGAACGAGCCCAAGAGGAAGCTCGTATGGTAGAGGCATTCCCTCTCAGACCTATATTCCCACCCCCTCTGAAAGTGATATATTCTGAGCCATCTGTGCCTGCAGAGGTCCCAGTAGAACCCGTCCCGATGTCTGAGTCTGAGTCTTCAACCTCAGACCCCATGTCTGTGGATTCTTTTCAAGAAGCCATGGATTATTCCGTCAGGATGGATTAATCCCCTGACCAAGCTGAGGTTTCCAGTCGTGCCTCGTCTAACAAGAGTTCTAGCACTTCACACTCTTCCTCCGATGTCGAAATTGTAGGACGTAGTGTGGCTATTCCCCCAATATTTGATGTTATTCCCTTATCGGCCGCTACAGGGGCTGAGTTCGCTCAGAGGTTCCCTGATGGTGCTCCCACCCCTACCCAAGCCAACGTTGCCCGGGATGAGGATGATGGTAGCAAAAGCGATGTTGACACCTTGGAGGCAGTCGAGATAGAGAGCACTATCATCGAGCTTGACCTCTTAGCTTTCAAGCATATTTATTCTATAGGTCCATCAATAAAACTTAGAAGGCCTCTGAGGGATGAGAGGGATTTTAGTGGCCGAGATGGTGAGATCTGCCTATATGAGCATATGTTTACGTCGGGATTTCGTCTTCCCATTCATCCCATAATTAGGGCCATATTGGCCTACATTAACTTGGATCCTTCCCAACTCTCCCCCAATGCCTGGAGAGTAATGATTGGGGCTATCGTCTTATGGAGGGCGGTCCATCATTCAGACCTTCCCGTCCAGGTCTTCACAGGGTGCTACATGCCCTCCTCTGCTAGGAATCATCCGAGTTACTATCACTTTCTAGCTCAGAAGTATACTAAGAAGATGTTGTTGGTTACCCAAACTTCCAACCATAACTGGAAACCACAATACTTCTTCGCCTTCGGGGCATGAGAATTTGGTGCTTGTGTCCCCTCTTCATCTTTAGAGCCGAGGATACCACTGAGGTGGGGAAAGGTATCAATGGCTGCCAGGTCCGACCCTGGATTAATCCAGAATAACTTTTAGAAGGTCAAAGACCTTCAAGATCAGGGGGAGCATGGTCTGCTGGTCAAGTACGATCATTTGATGACCCTCTACTACCTCTCTGAGACTGGCCTTGGAGGGAGTCCCCTGATCGAACTTCGTAAGTTACATTATTTTTTTCAACAAGTTGAACTTCTGATTTTGCTACGTCTCTAATCTTCTAACTCAGACTTTTCTTTTTGCAGAGCGTTCAAAGGGAATTTCAGACGACATTTGGGAGATAGCAGCCCCCATCCTTACAAAACTAGTTAAGAAAGCAGGTCTAACTACGCCTCCTCCTACTACTACTACTACTTCAAGGGACGATGCCTCAAAGAAAAGGAAGCCCAATTACCCTGACCCTGAGGATCAGAGGAAGAAGAAGAAAACCTCCAAGGAGGATTGCGCAATCCCCATCTCCTCTGAGGACGCGTTAGTTGCTCGTCTGGAGCAGTTAAAGATTGGTGATAGCCTTATTGGCCAAAGTCTGAAGGCCTTGGATGCCATCGGCTCCGTTATGATAGACGCTGACAAATGGTTCTGCCATTCTCTGGACACCCCTATGCTGGTCGAGTTTAGCCTCCACTGATCTATCCAAGTAAGACTTTTGTTGTTGTTATTTTAAGTGTAACATCGGCTTTGAATTATACCAAATCTTGAATTGACATTTCTGCACATATTTTGCAGGGTTTCCTCACCATAAACTAGTTCGTTGACTGGACTCTAAGGAAACTTCCTCTGATTGAGAAGGGCAGAGAGGCCCAAAAGACAGAGGCTGCTCTGAATACTTAAGTGGAGCATCTGAAGGATTCCTTAGAGAAGTCTGAAGCTAATGTTAAGCGACTGGAGAAGGACATGGACAAGCTTAAGAAGGATCATAGCTCTGCTTTGAAGACTCAGGTTGACTCTCTCCAACGCAAGGTCGATGTCGTTGTGAAGGCTGCTCTGGATGACGCATCAAAGAAGATCTTAGACGACTACAAGGTCTCAAATGAATTCGTCAGCTTTGGATTTGAATACCACAAAAGGTGTGTTAAGGCCACTAGAAAATGGGCTACAATGAAAGAGAAGGAGTCGGGGAGTCTGGCAGCCTCTGACTTCGTTGGTCTGGGTTATGTCTATCATCGGTTTGCCCAGGCCTTATAAGAGGTCGAGGAGGAAGGAGGTGCCGCACCTACAGAGACTGCTCCTCAAGAAGATAACAGGATTGAAGATGTTGGTCCTCAGGATGATGAGGAAGAGGTGACCAACCTCGGCCAAGGAGATGGGGGCATGGCCACTAACCCTGAAGTTGCAGATACTTAAACCCATTTGTGAAGCTCTTACTTGTCATTTTTTATTTCTGATTCACATCGATCTGTAATTTCTGATGCCATTTCCTGTTTCCTTTTGACTTGTATTTCTTAATTTCATGCTATATCAACCTCAGAAGAGGGCTTTATTTCTTTTGTTGAATGTTTGTTAAAGGACTGAGGTCGTCCAAGTATGACGTTCACCTCAGACCTTTTCACTAAGTTATGATGTTTAAGGTTTGAGGTCATCAAACTAAGATGTTACCCCCATAAATTTTACCAAATTAATGATGTATAAGGTCTGAGGTCATCCAAGTATGATGTTCACCTCCGACCTTGTCACCAAGTTATGACATTTAAGGTCTGAGTTCATCAAACTAAGATGTTACCCCCATAAATTTCACCAAATTAATGATGTTTGAGGTCTGAGGTCATCCAAATATGATGTTCACCTCAGACTTTGTCACCAAGCTATGATGTTTAAAGTCTGACTTCATCAAACTAAGATGTTGCCCCCATAAATTTCACCAAATTAATGATGTCTAAGGTTTGAGGTCATCTAAGTATGATGTTCACCTCAGACCTTGTCACCAAGCTATGATATTTAAAGTCTGAGTTCATGAAACTAAGATGTTACCCCCATAAATTTCACCAAATTAATGATGTATAAGGTCTGAGGTCATCCAAGTATGATGTTCACCTCCGACCTTGTCACCAAGTTATGACATTTAAGGTCTGAGTTCATCAAACTAAGATGTTACCCCCATAAATTTCACCAAATTAATGATGTTTGAGGTCTGAGGTCATCCAAATATGATGTTCACCTCAGACTTTGTCACCAAGCTATGATGTTTAAAATCTGACTTCATCAAACTAAGATGTTGCCCCCATAAATTTCACCAAATTAATGATGTCTAAGGTCTGAGGTCATCCAAGTACGATGTTCACCTCAGACCTTGTCACCAAGTTATGATGTTTAAGGTCTAAGGTCATCAAACTAAGATGTTACACCCATAAATTTCACCAAAATAATGATGTCTAAGGTCTGAGGTCATTCAAGTATGATGTTCACCTCAGACCTTGTCACCAAAGTATGGTGCTCAAAGTCTGAGTTCATCAAACTAAGATGTTACCCCCGTAAATTTCACCAAATTAATGATGTCTAAGGTCTTAGGTCATCCAAATATGATGTTCACCTCAGACCTTGTCACCAAGCTATGATGTTTAGAGTCTGAGTTCATCAAACTAAGATGTTACCCCCATAAATTTCACCAAATTAATAATGTCTAAGGTCTGAGGTCATCCAAGTATGATGTTCACCTCAGACCTTGTCACCAAGCTATGATGTTTAAAGTCTGAGTTCATCAAACTAAGATGTTACCCTCATAAATTTCACCAAATTAATGATATCTAAGGTCTGAGGTCATCCAAGTATGATGTTCACCTCAAACCTTGTCACCAAGCTATGATGTTTAAAGTCTGAGGTCATCAAGCTAAGATGTTACCCCCATAAATTTCACCAAATTAATGATTTCTAAGGCCTGAGGTCATCCAAGTATGATGTTCACCTCAGACCTTATCACCAAAGTATGATGCTCAAAGTCTCAGGTCATCAAACTAAGATGTTACCCCATAAATTTTTCTATTAAAGTATAATGAACCAAGAATTGACACAAGAACTGATCTTCTCATTAATGATCTCTTCATAAGATTATACATTTAAATAGGAATCATTGCAACATCATATATAATACTTTTTCAAATGATCAGCATTCCATGGATTGGAGAAAGGTTCCCCTTCAAGATTTTCTAGTCTGTAGGTCCCGGGTACAACCTCCTCGATCACTTTATAAGGGACATGTCAATTTGGGTGAAGCTTGTTTGCCTTATGCAACGTCTTCTTTAGCACTAGGTCTCCTATGGCTATGGGTCTTGATTTCACCCTTTGATTGTAGAACTTTATTATTCTCTATTGGTAGGCTGCATGTCTGATCTCTATGTCTTCCCTTCTCTCTTCAATCAAATCTAGGTCAAATCTTCTCTCCTCCCCATTCTTTCCAGGGTCATAGGTCTAAACCCTGTGAGTGGGGAGTCCTAACTCTGTTGGTATGATGGCTTCTGAGCCATGTGCTAACATGAATGGGGTTTCCCCTATTGATTTCCTGACCGTTATTCTATAGGCCCATAACACAACATAAACCTCTTCAGTCCATCTCCCCTTAGCTTCTTTTAACCTCTTCTTAATCCCGTCAAGGATTTGTGACTTCGGTCTGACCGTTTTCCTGAGGTCGGCCAGGAGAAGAGAATAATTGCTTGATCCCAACTCTTTCGCAATATTTTTCTAAGGAAGAATTCTTGAACTGGGTTTCATTGTCCGAGATGAGGGTGTTTGAAAGGCCATGTATCCATATGATGTTCTTCCAGATAAATTAGAAGGTCTTATGCTCTGTAATCATGATCATCGGCTCAGCCTCTACCCATTTGGAGAAGTAGTCAATGGCAACTATCAAAAATCGATAATTATTTGCAGCCCTTGGCAAGGTACCCACCAAGTCAATCCCCCATACTCCGAATGGCCAAGGGAACTGATTGACATTATAGGCTGATGAGGTTGATGGGGGATAGTGTAGAATTTTTGGCATTTGTCACACCTCTTCACGTAGGCTGCAGCATCTTTGGCCAAGGTCGACCACCAGTATCCCTGCTTAATAATCCTCTTGGCCAAAGGTCTTCCTCCTATGTGACTGGATCAAGAACCCTCGTATACCTCCTGTAGGACGCGGGGAACTTCTATGGGATGAACACATCTGAGGAGAGGTAATATAAATCCTCTCTTATATAGGATATCTTCTATTATTGAGAACTTTGCAGCTCTGTACCTCAGTTTCCTCCTCTCTAATTTTGATTGTGGCAGTACTCCCTCTCTAATATATCTGATAATAGGGTCCATCCATGAGTTCCCTAGGTTCAAATTGAGGCAATGATTACTAACCACTTCCTCTTCAATGGTTGCCTTGCGCAGGATCTCGACTGGAACTGTCCTTCTGATGTATGTCCTTGTTACTGAAGCCAACTTTGCTAGTGCATCTGCGTGGCTGTTATTTTATCGAGGTACTCTCTTCATCTTTACCTCTTCTAAAGCTTCTAGCATTATTCTTACCCTCTTCAAGTATTTGTCCATCCTTTCATTCTTGGCTTCATAAACTCCAAACACTTGGTTAACAACTAACCTTGAGTCACTATGAAGTAGGAGTCATCTTACCCCAAGGATCTTTGCCAAGGAGATGCCTGCTATCATAGCCTCATATTCTGACTCATTGTTTGATGCCTTAAAGTTAAACCTTAGTGCATATTCAATGTTGGTACCATCTGGAGCTGAAAGTATCAGCCCTGCACCACTTCCACTTTCACAAGAGGACCCGTCAACAAAGAGGTTCCAGATATCTTTATCTGATGAGAAGCTCCCCTCTGACATGATTCATTGCTTGAAGAGATACCGGTCTTCCTCATTCTCGGCTATTCCATTTTTAGCTCTACTGGACACAACCTATTCCGGGTCTCGAAAGACGTTACTATTTGATTCCTCTACAGCCTCTAAGTTATTCTCAACCTCGGCCTCTTCACGTGTAAACTCGGCGATAAAATCTGCAAGTGCCTGCCCTTTAATGGCCACCCTAGGTTGATAAATAAGGTCATACTCTACCAACTCAATGGCACATATCATCAATCTACATGACTTCTCGGGTTTGTGTAAGTGGGCTTAAAAGTAAGGCTTTATCTTCCTAAAAGCATGTATCAAAGCGTAGGCCAACTTTTCCATCCGAGGATAGTTCTGTTCAGATCCTTAAAGGGCCTTATTGTTGAAGTATACATGCCTTTGGACCCCAACGTCTTCCCTTACTATGGCTGCACTTATAGCCGACTCAGAGACTGCTAGATAAATATACAACTTCTCTCCCACTATGGGCCGAGATAAGAGAAAAGGGAGATCCGAGGTAGGACTTGAGTTGATCAAAAGCCTCATCACACTCTTTGTCCCATTTGAAGGCCTTTCTAAGCACCTTAAAGAATGGAAGACACTTGTCTGTCGCTATAGAAACAAATCTGTTGAGTGCAGTTACTCTTCCAGTGAGCCTCTGAACGTCCTTGATACTTCTTGGTGTCTTCATGTCAAGCAAAGCCTTGATTTTCTCAGGGTTCGCCTCTATTCCCCTCTGATTGACAATGAATCCAAGAAATTTCCTAGCTCCTACCCCGAAGACACATTTTGCGGGATTGAGTTTCATTCTGTACAAGTCCATAGTATCAAAGGTCTTTTCTAGGTCCGCCATGTGAGTGCAGACCTTTAAGCTCTTCGTCAACATATCGTCTACAAACACCTCCATAGTCTTGCCTATTTAATTTTCAAACATCCTATTCATAAGACGTTGATACATTGCCCCTGTATTTTTCAAGCCGAAGGGTATAACCTTGTAGTAATATGTCCCCTTGTCAGTGATAAAGGTTGTCTTCTTTGAGTCTTCAACATCCATGAAGATCTGGTTATACCCAGAATATACATCTATGAAGCTCATGAGCTCATGCCCTGCCATGGCATCTACCATCTGATCAATCCGAGATAAGGGATAACTATCTTTAGGGCAAGACTTGTTCAGGTCGGTGAAATATATGCACATCCTCTATTTCCCATTGGCTTTGGGCACAATGACGGTGTTTGACAACCACTCTGGGTATATAACCTCCCAGATGAATTCTGCCTCTTCCAATTTCCTGACCTCTTCTCTGATGGCGTCATACTTCTCCCTATAGTAAACTCTTTGTCTTTGTTTGATTGGCCTAGCATCTTCTGCCACGTTGAGTTTGTGGCACATAACCTTCGGGTCGATGCCAGGCATATTTGCGTGTCTCCAAGCGAAGACACTCTGCCTCTTCCTCAAGAAATTTATCAACTCTTCCTTGATCTCCGCTTTTAAGGCCTTGCCGACCTGGACCATTTTTTTCGGTTAGTCCTCATTGAGGACCATGGATTCTACCTCTTCCGCGGCTTCTCCTTTCTTTAGCTTCTTTTCATCTCTAGGGTCAAGTGTATCAATATTATATGTGGTGGTTGCTCTCTTATGGGCCTCTCTCTCTTCGACTGAGTTGAAGTAGCATTCTCGCGCTATAGTCTCGTCACCCTGCACTTACCCTACCCCATAGGGGGTCAAAATTTTAGCATTTGGTGGACCGTCGATGGTACGGCTTCGAACTCCTTAAAGGCTACTCTTCTTATGATGAGGTTATAGGCCGAGAAGATGTTTTCATCCGTAACGAAGAAATTAATCTTCCGAGTCAGCCTCTTAGGCCACTCATCCCCCATTCGCACGTCTATCTCATACATGCCCAATGAATGGACTTTTTTGCCGCTGAAACCCACTAATGGATGATGATAAGGTACCAGCCTAGATCTGTTAAGGCCTAGGCTCTTGAAACAAGGCCAGAACATCACATCTGCTGAACTTCCTCCATCTACAAGAATTCTCTATACCTCGCATCCATGCACTCTTGTTGTAATTACCAAAGGATCATCATGCGGGGATAAGATGCCTTTGAAGTCGAATCGGTAGAACCCGAATATAAGAGCGTCCATATCCATTTTATTTCTCTTCTGCTTGGTTTCTGAATACGTCAGATTGACCACTTCTATTTTGGCCACTAATTTGGCCTCTGCCACATGAGCTTTTTGGTCAGCAACTTCTGAGCCACCCCTTGCTAGTCCTCTACATATGGTGTTTACTCCAAAGGATATCATACCAACCCTCTTCACTAGGGCATTGTCATCTTTTGGTGGGAGGTCTGGATCGTCTTCATCATCACCCTCCGAGTCATCGTCTCTTCTTGCTGGAGTATCGTCACGACATATGTCGTTTCTCTTATTTTTAGGGCCATATCTTCCCCTTTTAGGGGCCTTACCATCAACATACTTCCTCAGCTTTCCAGATTTCAACATCTTCTCGATCTCATCCTTTAAGGCAAAGCACTTGTCTGTAACATGGCCATGGTCTTGGTGGAACCCGCACGACAAGCTCTTGTTCCTCTTATGCGAAAGAGCCTTCAGGTTCTCTGTCCATCTTAGAGACCGATCATTATTTATCTCGTTGAGGATGTGTTTGCAGCTCAGAGTTAGAGGGGTATAGCATGCAAACTTATCGTCAGCTAACCTCTTCTTTCCGTCCTTCTTTCATTGGAACTTCTCGTTGCCACTGACGTTCTCATCCTCATACTTTGCGGCCATGGCCTTTTCAGCGTTCATAACCTTACCTGCAGTTTCCAATAACTCTGCCATAGACTTGGGAGGATCTTCTGCGAGTTTCCACAATAACATCCCCTTTTGGAGACCTCTTATGAGAGCGGTCATAGCTATATTCTCTTTGTAATCTTCAACTTCTAGTTTTTCTTTGTTGAATCTTGCGAACTAGTCTCTTAGGCTCTCATTCTTCCCTTGTTTGACATATAGCAGATGAGTGGTCTTCTTTTGAGGTCTTACCCCAAAACAGAAATTATGGATGAAATGTTCAGCCAAGCCCTTAAAGTTATCTATTGAGTTTTTCGAAAGAGAGGTAAACCAGATGTGTGCAGCTCCTGTCAAAGTCCCGGAGAAGGCCTGATACTTCATCTCATCTGGTATTGAGTAAATGTTTACCGCAGACTGGTACATCTCAATATGATGTACAGGGTTGGTGCTACCATCATATTTGGGAGACACCTAGGTGGCTTGAACTTGGCAGGGGTTGGGAAACTCACTATCCTAGCCACGAATGGGAAGCCTTCTGAGAAACCTCTTTGCAGTGGGTCTCGGCCTTTGATGAAGTATCATATATTTTCTTCAAGACGTTGGATGGAGTCATTCCATGGTCTTACAACGTAGGCTTGGCCGAGGTTGTCCCCAGCCACCTCCAAGGGGTGGACTGAGGGTTCCCCAGCCGCAGCACAACGTTGGCTATTGACCTCTTCCTGATCCCTACCTCGTCCTATGTGGGGATGAGGCCGATGTTCCCCCTCTTCTCTTTGTGATCCGGATGCACTTTCCGACCTGGACAACCTCTGTCTTAGGTCATTTACTGGGTCGAGCCATTCAAAGGACGACCCTCTGCTCAGTCTATCAAAAGTTGATCCTCTTTATTGGGCTCCCTCACATCTTCTGCCTTCACAACCTCGGCTCTGCTGGATAGGACGTACTGTGATTTTTGAAACCTCATACGGCTCCCAATAACCTTCTGGAGCATCTTCTGCCTCCAAATCATCGTACCTATCCTCAGGGCAAGGGCGTCCTTGCCTCCCCAGACGCAAATGCCTAGGGTCAGTAACGTCCCTCTTCCACTGAGGTATAGGTTGGTCTTTCCACGGTGCCTGGGGTGGTCCCCTGTCCTCAAGGTGGAGTTGAGCAGCTGTCGGAGTAATCATCTTTGGTGAGACCCCAGGTGGTCTCATCATATTTTGACTGAGTTGTGCAAATTGCTCCTTCATTGCTTGTTGCGTTGCAGCCAAAGATCTCAAGGCTGCTGCCACCTTCGCCATTTCGGACTGAGGTGGTGTCTGGCTGGAGCTAGGTCCTACAGCATCAGGCGGTGGAAGAGGTGGTGGTAATTTCGGTACCAAACGTTAACACTAAAGATCTTGTGAAGTAGATGAGCTTAGTACCTTAATGGACCTCCTTCAATGGTGAAACAGCTCCATGTAAAGGGCGAGGCCAGGTTCACCACCAGAGTCTCCGGTGAGGTTAAGCAGAAAGTGAGGAAGAGATAGCTTCTAATTCCCACAGACGGCGCCAAAATGATGATGCTGGAAACAACACCACCCTCCAAGGTGTTTGTAAGCTCAAATTAGCGATAACAATGGCAACTAAAATATATACAAGCACAAGAGATAGAGATAAGGAGAAGAGGATAAACACAAATGTTTAAGTGGTTCAGCCAATTAGGACTACGTCCACTATGCAAGTGAATGAGTAAGGTCACTGACATAAGGCACTAATGGCCATGGATACAATCTCTCAAGCTTTCTCTCTCTACTGTGTAAAATGATAGAGTTTCAGTGAGGGTTGTAATTATCGATCCTTTTACAAGGTAGAGGAAGACCTCTATATATATAGTGCTTGGGGGGTGTAATGTGCCCCTCAAGCATACAATGAGCATGTGCATGAGCATCGAGCCAATATGAGAGTGACACTTGGCTGATCTCAACTAAGTAATGATGACCCCAATATTCCCTCACGTGGGGGGAATAATTTGGTTATAATAGATTTATCCACGTGTTCCCAGCCACACATATGCACGTAGAGGCTCGGCTGACTTCGATGGGTACCAACCTCGGCCTGGAAGAGTACGAGATTGGTGAAGTATGGCTGCTGCTCAATCCGAGTTTATTCATGATGATCTCGACTCAGTAGGAAAGTTGAGGTAAGGCATGTGGGGTTATAACGTCGGCCTGGGCTGGGGTTATGTTGGAGTAACTGGAATGTCAATTGATTCCCAACCGAGGTTGGTTATGTGATCCTTGCTACCTCGGTTGATTCCCAATCGAGGTTGGTCAGGTGATCCTTGCTCTCGGCTTATTCCTAGCCGATGTTGATGAACGAGGTAGATGTGATCTCTGATGCCGCCCAACAATGAGGTGACCATTGACGTCGGCCATAGCTGACCTTGTACAGGACGAGAGTGCTGGCTATGAGTCAGGAGCCTTTGTTACCTCGGCCCTCTCATATGTCGAGGTTGGTGTCTCTGAGTTGTCAGGTACATTAAGGGCATATTACCCAAAGTTATTTAAGGGAATAATAACTCCGATAAGTTTTGCGTTTTGAGAAGGACAAGCGTGTTATGTTCGGGAACCATTTGAGCCACCAATGCGATGGGCAAGAAAGTATATGAGTTTTAGCCTCAAGTGAATGAGGTATATGACGATGCCCCGCCTAAAAGAGGGTCGAGCTCACATTATTCATCAGTATATTGGAGACTTAAGACATTATATATGTCTCATAGTGATTGATCCAGGTGTGTAGGGACCTTAATGATGTGATTCAAGTTATATCGTATGAATGCTAAGCGGAGAGATCGAGCTCATTGTTTGTTATTAGTGTTGAGGACTTAGTGATAGTATAAGCGCAGTGTCACTTAACTCCTTTAGAGATGTTGGAGTATGATCGTACCTATTGTCAGGGGATGAAAATTGAGTATCTCGACTATGTGTTGTTCTGACAATGCTCAGTAAGAATGCATTGGGTGAAGTCCCTTGTTTAAGTTCAGTTGCGAAAGGGGATACGACTGAATTTGTATATACGTCAGGAGAAGAGACGGTGTTAGATGCTAGGGCATCAGTGGAGCCGGTAGTGTTGTGGAAAAACACTGAAAAGATTATCTATCCACGAAGCGATAAGTGGGACTTTGTGGGCAAGAATTTAATTTTTAGTCCATAGAAGATTGAGAATACCCCCGAGTTTGTATTCACGCCGTGAAAATAAGGCGAGAGTTGAGGCAAAGATGGTTACGAGTGCGACGATTGCAATGTTTTTGCAAATGTGCACAGAGAAGAGGGCGTATGGGCGCCCTAGTCTATTGGCCTTCTTAGTCATCCGAGATAGAGGGATGCGAAAGATTATATTTGATAAGTACGACGGTGGGGAAGTTATGAGGCAAGTCGTATTGAGGAAATGCATTGAACGTCATGGGATAAAGACGATAATCGAAGCTTATATGTGCTGAGAGAGCCAGCGCACACTATGGGATAAGAGTCGGTGGGAAGCCGTTCAAAATTTATCTCTTGATATGTGAGACCTAACTATTATGAAGAAGTAATGCAAGGTGCTACTTGACTAAGTCTTGAGAGTGACTCACGCGTTACTAAAATGTTGATTCTTATAAAGTGACCAACCCTAAAAGTACGCCAATTATGAAGAGTACATAGATTGTAAAGTATAACATACCCGAAAAGAAAGGGGAATAGAGTACCACTTGAGGAAATATGACGTAAGTGGGAAGCGGTGTTAAGGAAGAGACATAGTGAGGTTATCTCCGACGCACCACTAATTAATAGAGAAAGATGGGCTCGAAATGAGCAACCGAAAATTGGGTAGTGAACCTACGTTTCCAGCGATGAAATGAGTAGGCAGACTTATAATTTATGGATGGGCTATGAACATGGTAACTAAGTCAACATTCCGTTGGGATGGCGGAATGGATTGACCAGGATGTACTAATATGTCGTTGAAAAGGAAGAGTGCACAAGTGCAAGGTGCCGCTCTATATTTTTGTGAATCGGGATGAAATCCTAAAATCCCACCCTGTGAGAGATGGTCAGGGAGGATTGGGATGAAGTTTTATTTTGGGTATGTTTTGTCACCTATGACTCCTTGATTGTGAGAAAGGAAGATATTATGCCCTAACGATAGTGGGATTTTGGAAGAACCCACTGATCAATTAATAGGTTAAATGTATACCTATATGAGCATATTTATAGGAAGTGTGAGTGTGCCTATATGGACTGTAAATATGGATTAGGTACGTAGGTACCTATTATGAACTTATGTACTTTGTGGTGTGGTTCGAGGAGACATTCCGAACTCTTAGTCCTTAATGCGTGATATGAGGACATTCTATTGGAGTATGACATTTTAAAATATATGAAGTGTGAAACATATATCTCCTAAATTGTCTACTCACGGGAGATGAGATATATATGCATATATTGTTGCTCGAGGTGTGATTCCGAGACAATATAACAAATCACTATTGACGATCGAGGTGGGATTCCGAGCCAATAACCCCAAAAGTGTTATAGAAGGGGGGTGATTTTAATATAAGTGTTGATAGTATATGTTATGTGTAAGAAATATATACCTTATGATTTTCCTACTTATGGGCGATAATAAGTATGCTTAATTCTGTATTAGGGTTGATGATGTTCCGGATCAATACATGAAGGATTCGATTTGAGGTCGATGATTTTTCGAATCAAATCGATGATGAATAATAAACATTGGTATCGACGGAAGGTCTGAACCAACATATGCATTACATTTACCTTGGGGTCGAGGGATTTTCGAACCAACGTAAATGATAGGACGATTGGGGTCAATGATTTTTTCGGACTAATTTTCCTTATCGTATATATTGTGTGTGAAATATATACCTTAAAATATTTTACTTATGAGTAATAGTAGACACATAGATGCTATATATAAAGATATACATCAAAAGGGTAAATTAATTAGAGAGAAACTTAATTTCAAGAGTTAACTTTAGATTGGGAAAAATCTATGGAGATATTAAGTAGTAAGACTAACTTATAATATATGAGGTATGGATAACATGCGATAAGGGTTTATAATGAAGCATGGCATGTACTTGGGGCGACCCTTAGGATAATATGATTGGATTTTTGGGTATTAGAGGAGGCAGTGATGTTAAGGTCCTTAGTCTTAATACCAGTCTTATCCTAATTTCGAGGACGAAATTCCTTTGTAAGGGGGGAAGTGTGTAATACCCCATATTTCTGAGTTATTCTATTTAATTAAATTGGAGAATTAAATGAGAAAATTCGATTTGATTTAAATTACGCCAGAAAAGTAATTTAGTGAGATTTATTAATAATTGTGATTATGGAGTATTAATCGAGAGATAGATACTGATTAATATTGCCTCTTTCTATTTACTTAGCGCGAGTAGTAAATAGTCACTTAGCACGTGTAGACCATTTTGAGTTGAGAACTAGTAATATATTTTTAAGTGACTCAAATGATAATTTAGAGGTCACATATGAGTCTGAAAGGGTCAAATTAGTCAAAATAGTATACCCGGGGGTACTAGTTGAGTCTCGGGGGCATTTTGGTCTTTTAACATGTGAAGGTATTAAAACCTACGAATTTTAGAGTCTCTTATCAGCCGTATGAAAGAGGGGTTAGGGTTAGAACACCCATGTAAACACCAAGACCATTAGAGAGAAGGAGAAAATCATTCTCAAGGATTAGAAGATGCTTTTGAAGAGATCGGGTTTGGATCTTGCATCCTACGAGCCAAAGGAGGAAGGATTGAAGAAGAGAAGCATCAATCCATCATCAACTCCATGAAATCAGAACCCCTATGTCAAGGCAAGTTATTTATTACAAAGTTATAAAGTTATAATACCCATGTGTAGGATTTTTGAATAGTTTTGTTAAATCACTATCTTGATAAGAAAGGAATGATATTTATGCATGTTGGGATAGGAATCGCATGTAGAATGATTTAACATATATAGAGGAATAATATTTAGAGCTAATTTGATAATTATTTCGGAATAAAATATGGGTTTTGAATGAATATACGTGAAGAACACCATAAATAGGGTTTTAAGAAATTCTGAGTTTAATCCACTATTTCTTTAAATGAATTGAGGTTTTGATATATTTGAGATGTTAGAAATTGTTCTCGTATATGTGGGAATACGTTAGGATAATTGGTTCAAATTTTGGTGTACTATAATGAAGTTTGGAGGTTTCTTAATGGAAGAAGAAATTAACGAAGAAGAAGAAATGTTGCTACCCCAGATCGATCGAACGGTCGATCTTGAATGTCGATCAATCGACTAGGTCGATAGATCGAACCCAGGAGTCGGTCGATCGACTTAGGTGTTTTTTCTCAAATTTTTCCTTGGTTAAGGGTTCTTTGATTTTCGAGAACAAATGGGAATTATAGGATTTATATTATACTTATATGGGAATGAGAATAATACCGGTAGGTATAGTGTTGAGGTTCGTTAAGGCCATTGGATGTAGGACTTGGATCATGGACCAGCGAGAATAAACCAATTGAGTAGAGCATCGGGGAATTTGGAATTGAGCTAGGAGGCGAGGTAAAGTCAATTCAAGTGATAGACCATTAGGGTAAGTAATAACTACTTAAATTATATGTGAGAGGTAATTAGGACCCTTAGAGTTGAGTGAATACTCAAATAAATGCGATAGTGAGAAATCGTAAATTAACGGATACGGTTAATATAAGAGAATACTATATTACGTACAAGTATGATTGATAGGTCGGGTGTGTACCTACTAAATTGTATGAACTATTAGGTTGAGAGATGTATACCTAAATTGACTACGTTAGGGTCGATGAAGTATTCCGAACTAACGTAGGGTTATTATATGTTAGGGTCGATGGAGTATTCCGAACTAACATTGGGTTATCATATGTTTGGGGTCGATGTAAAATGTTGAACCAAACCTTCGAACTGATGGCGTGATGAAAGAGTCTGAGCCAGAATATGTGTATATAAATAATTGGGGTCGAGGTATCATTCCGAACCAATTCTTACTTGGGGTCGATGAATCATTCCGAACCAAGAGTCATTTACGAGTGTCAAAAGGACATAATAGTAATGACTGATATTTAGTATATATTGTGTGTGAAATACATACTTAATGATATTCTACTTATGTGTGTTAGTAGATTGATATATGACGTGTTTAACGATACATATTAAACTAGTAAGTTAAGTAGTGAAACTTAATTACGAAACGTAACGTTAGATAGAGAATATCTAATTATTTATTTAAGCAGTGAAACTTAATTACAAAAGTGGGAAGATATTAATTGTGAGAATTATAGAAATTTAGTAGTGAAACTAAATCAGAAGTTTTGAAACATAACATTTGTGAAATGTTACTTGAGAACTAATTAACCTTCGTGAGATGTTAATGAAATGGATGTACTGTATGGGCGGTATGAGAACTTAGGTATAGATAAGTTCAGATGATGATTTAGTCCTAGTTATATTGGGAGATATGTCTAGGCAGGCTACGTGTAGAACGTTAGGTGTGCACAATAGATGAGGAGTGAGTAAACTCTCTAACATGTGTAATCAATAACCGCATTTTATATTGTGATAAATGCTTGTTAAATGTTTTCAAAATATTTTGAGTACTAACTCTTGCTATAAAAATATTTTCAAAAACCTTTTAGGTGTCCCGACATAGGGACGCCATGTATGCTGATTTCATTCCAGGGACTCGAAGCTTTAGCACAGTGGATGCTCACATGCCTTTGATTAGACGATATCTCTCTTTCAGATATAGTGCAAGATCTCACACTATTCTATATATGGACTTGTGGTCTGGTATTAGTCTCAGATGTTTAGTTTTAGACTAGTGGTGGTTCTATTATTGTTTTGGGATTTTTAACCGATGGTTATTCGATAATACTCTTGTTCTCTTGTACTTATATTTTGCTGATTGGGTTGTAGTACATGGTGATTATTATACTTTGTTCTGCATGGTTAATTTTGTTTTAAGAAAGATAAAACTTGGCACCGGTGTAATTTTCACGTAGGTGACTAGTAATTAAATGGTTTTCGATAGTGATGCTAAGCACGGTATTCCACTAACAAGTCCATTTACAAAATAACATCATACCCGACCATATCCAGGAAAAACAAAGAATATAAGTGAACCATCGCCCATTGAGGACTCCACACTAGTAAAAGTAATCTCAACAGACTTAATCAACCTCGTTGAATGAGCAAAATGTCTTGCTATAAATGAGTGCATTGCGCTTGTATCAAATAGTACTCGACCCACATACACAATAGCTAGTGGTACGGGCGGGGTTGGAGGAAGTAACGCATCCTGAATATGATACAAGCACCCGTCTTGAAGTTGCCCCTGATGTAGAGGGACGGATGGAATAGGCGCTGGAGGCTGTAGATGCGCTTGCTGATGCCGAGGAACTCTAGGCAACAGTCCCCCGATCAACTGTGGACAAGCTTTCTTAAAGTAACCCTGTTCACCACATTGAAAACAACGGCCCACAAAATTTTCAGAAAATCGGCCCCGATTATTGAGCCGAAACTTCCCCATGCCTTGTCCTTGATGGCCTCGACCCCCATTATTACCTCTGCCTTCTTGGCCCTGTTGGCCCACTTGCGGCTACTTCTGGGCACCCTCGCCGTGCCTAAAACCACCTCCACCAAAATTAAAACCCCCAAAATGTTGTCTCTTGGACGAATCCCCCTTCTGAGTGTCTGTCTCTTTTTATTTACTTCCTGACTGTTGTGGTGGGGGTAGTGCTCCACCGGCACCATTACGTCCTTGCTTACAGGATTGACACGAATCCGTACTCTTCTTACTCCCTTTTACATGAAGACGGTGATCTTATCAATGAAGCGAGGCTGCATTCATCACGTTACCAAATGTTTGTAAAGCTGTATTTCCCAACAAGTGCTGTCTTATTCTCCAATTCAAACCACCGATAAATTTTGAAATTATCCTCTCCTCTGGAATGACTTCATCCGGCACAAAGTTCGTTAGACGCATAAATTCCTCTTCGTATTCTGCAACTGACAGTTCCCCTTGAACAATATCCTGGAGTTTCCTCCTCATTTCCTTCTGAACTATGGGAGGAAAATACTTTCGATTGAACAAAACCCAAAATTCCAAAATGTTCATGGTATCTCTTGCTCCGGAGTTGTTACCGACTTCCACTAGTGTAAAGTTGCTCCTACTAGTTTAAAAGTGGCGAGAATCTATTTTCGTTCCCTGCTACACTCTACCATTCGAAAATGACGTTATGGAGGGTAACCTATTAAGAAAGATTTTCTGACCTCTCCCAAGCAGAGGGTCCCACATGGGCTTGAAATTCCTGTGCTACCAGTTGTTGGGCTTGGGGAAACTATTAAGCTATAGCAGTCATTGCAGCGTTGACTACTTGGGCAACAATATTAGCCACCTTCGTTGCATTAATCGTTCCTTGCGGTGGTGGGGGTTCTGCATTATCTTCTACAACTTGATTTCTCTTTGCTGGGCGACCTCTTCTAGGCGGCATCTGAGATGGAGAGTAACTGAATCACCATTCAATATAAAAAATTTATCTTTGCAGAAGATCGCAACATACACAAACAAAACAGTCCTAACAATAGGGATCTATATCAAATAACGTTAGGGTAGAACGTGATAAGTCTGCATATATCCTAAGGACTCTAGAATCTGATCCTCTGATACCATCTGTTACACCTTGCTTATTGAAATAAGAGGTAGCCAACCCGATACTCCAATAAATACAGGAATTATAGATGGTCCATTCTTAGCATCACTGTCGTGATAACAACAATACGAGATAACCACCAATTATTTCAGAAAATGGATGTCAAATAAATTTGCAAGTTTCATAAAAACGATTTTAACAATCCAATTTAAAAGAAGGTGGATAAAAATATAGAGATATGTAACATTCTAACAACCAAGTTACAATTAATAACCGAATAAGTCGTCGGTTAGCAGACTAATACAAACAGGTTACACCGAGTATTATAGTTAAATACAAATAATATATACAATTGCAAAACTTGGGAAACACGCTCGAATGTACAGACTGATCATAACTAGATTTTACAAAAGAGTGATGCGTCTATCACAAAAGTCCTATAACATAAAAAAAAAATGCTATAGCTCCTGGACACTACTAAGGAAGGGTCAACACGGGCGTCCTTGCGACGGATCACATTGGGCATAAATGAGAACCACACAAGACAGAGAATTATAGACAGGTAGGGCCCGATTTGATATGATAAACGTGTGAATAAAATGCATAATAGTTATGAATGCTAAACTTCATAAGCAGTTTCGGTTTGCTCATACATATAAGAATTATCCTCACCTCTCATCAAAGTGCACATCCTAGAGCAAAGCCATTTATAGTGATAACTATACGTCAATGCAAGAGAATTAATAAATTCCATTTTAAGTAAGTTTAAATTACAGCTTTAAGAATAAAAATTCATAAGTCAATTCCTCATTAGGAACTTATTCCATACAGTTGATTTATAAATGCATTAGCCATTTCTGAAATATCACCTTCGGGAGAATAGTTACAATTAACATATAATGATTCTAAGACCGTCCTTCTGGGAGTCACCCCATTAAATGTGCCCCTAAATAGCTATCATCTTCCCGGGCCTATAACCAAGACCACCTGGGCATCCTAAATCGCGTTGCGTGGGAAGCGACCACATACCTTCGACAGTGAGTCATAACCATACCCGAAATTACCTCACTTCAAATAAAATAACAACACAATATAACCACCGGTCCTTTGGCCGAGGACTATATTCACCTTGCATGCACTAGCCAGGGGATTTCACCTCATTCGCGTAACTTCCCTTTATGATAAAATTTAGAGAGGTATGTATATGCAAGTTATAATTCACAAGATATTCCAATTTAAAATGTTCATTTCCAATATATCCAGAACCATTTGTGTTTAACAAAAAAAACCACCACATCTTATTATCCCTATACTAGTCTTAGAGAGTTAACAACAACCCTATAAGACACCAAGATAAATCTACCTCATACAAATCTCTAAAAGTCCAAAACCATAACACCCTACTTTTCCTTAGTCCTAGACTAGCTTACTAATTAAAAAACTACACTAACTTCTATTAAATGGTCCCCAAAGTAAGCCCAATTACCCCATTTCTAAACTAAGGTATTCATCCCCCTACTCTATATTTCTTCATAAGAGAAGGTTCCTAGGTCTTAAACCAAAAAGAAAAGGGATAAAAACTAAGCTATAAAAATATCCCAAAATAGCAGGATTCCAAATCGATTCGCCTTGGGTCGAATCGATTGGCCCCTGATAGCGAATTGATTCGCCCAAAAATAGAATCAATTCGGATAAGGAAACCAACACTCTGTCTTATGCTGAATCGATTTGGCCTTAACCTGAATCGATTCGTCTCCCCTGACCTGTAGCCACCCTTTTTAGCGAATTGATTCGTTGGGGAGGGCGAATCGATTCGCCCTAGTCGATTTGCCCAGTTGGGGGCTACGGATTATATGAACCCTAAATACCCAAATCATATTTCTCTTCCATATAGCCAACACCATCAATCAATAATCCCACCAAATCGATCCTACACAACCACTAACTCATATAACTAACACAATTCATATCTAAATCAATGTTTAAGGGTTTAAACACCAAAATTCATCAAAACCCATAAATGGTAAATCTCAAGAACACAACTCAAAATAAAAATTATCCACACTGAATCATACATAATTACAAGTTAGAAAATTTCCTTAAGATCGTAGTCTCGAATTATCTTTCGGTAGCAGCAAATTCTAAGCTCAAATCTTCAATTCTCTCTTTTTCTCTTCTTTTCTCCCAAGTTCTCTCTCTCTCTCTCTATCTATCTATCTATCTATCTATTTATTTATCTCTCTCTAACTCTCTTTTAGGTTTAGGAATAAATGAGAAATAAATGCCCTAGGATGACTAAAATGCCCAAAATCATTAAGTCCAATATTAAATGCTACTACACAATTAAAATGACTCGTAACAACATAATTAAGTTATAACCGAGCAAACGTGTGCGAAACCCAAAAATACAACTTGGTACTTATTTTGACTATCTCAACCATTTCCGGACTAACTGCACCCTCTGAATTGGCATCCAGAATATCATCATTTATTTCATGTTTCAACATCATATTAATTCATCAATATTGATCCAATTGGAATATAAGTCATAATCGTCGCTTAAAGCACAACGACGCAATGAAACATAATATGATGCTATTTACATTCACTCAACAGTAAATATGCAAAACTTAGTAAATATTATCTCTTAAACCACTTAAAGTAATATTCACTTTCACTTCCTTTATTTTATATAATTAACCCACTAGGCAAATTAATATAAAAATAATTGCTCATAAATAAGGGGTATTACAGTATAATATAGAATCACATACATATAATAGCGAGTGCAATTTTTATAAAAATACCGGAAGTGCACGGGCTATTATAGAATAGCGAGTGTAAGTACGGGTCGAACCCACAGAGATTTATCAATTTTTCATTCAAATTAATTGTGACTGTCCAAGTAGACTAAATGGGATAGAGAATGATTATGAACTACACTAAATAAAAGTAACTACGATAAATGAGGGCAACATAAGATATTTGTAAACAATTAGAAAATAATTAGGATTCGAGGTCCATTTATCACGTAACTAATATTGCACACTATTTAATGTTGCCATTCCTTTTTTATAACTCAAATTAAATCGACTCTCGCCGCGTTTAATTCGAAAAATATGACGGTTATGATCAAAATATTTTTAACGTCTCTAATACACGGCTAAAATTCCTATTCCCTTAGAAAATACAAGTTTTAAAATTCACAAATGTATTTAAGCATGGACTATCAAAACAATCAAAGTGCGAGCATAATCCATCAAAAATTACTATATTTAAATCTCAAAACTTGATTTGACAAAACAATCTTGAAGGTTCTAAAACACACTCTCGTGTCGCTTTAAAATGAATACCGAATCTTTAATAACAATTCAAACAAGTAGGGAATAAACAACGATAAAATTAGCGTGACAATATTAGCTAACTATGATAAACTTCACCCTACTCCTAATATAAGAATCAAGCTACCCTAATGAAAGAGAAATTGCAAGAATGAGTAAAGATCTTCATTAATAAACCAAACTTACAAATAGTTCTCTCACAACAATCTTCAATCCTCTAAAATAATGATAAAAACTTGACCCTCAAATTGATTACAATCACTCAAAGTTGCTCCCAGAAATCCTTCACGAAATTCCTCTCTAATTGTCTACGAAATTATGAGCCAAGGGTCCTTTTTATAGGACAAGTGGTGAGGTATTTGAGTTGTGGTGGAACTCTTTCTGATTGGCCGAATGGTGTTGGTAGCTATCTCTCCACCTCTTTAATCTTTGGATAGTGATAAGGGATGAAATTTCCCCCACTCGAAAACTCTTATCTTTTCATGTTGAACACGCATGCCGAGTTTCGTCCAAATCGGAGAATAAAAATTTCCGACTTTTTAAACTCTTATCATTTTTAGCTTTTTTCGAATGATCGTAAAAATCAGGTTTTTTGCACGTTTTTTGAATTGATCATAAATTTGCACCAAATTCCATCATTACCTACAAAAATTTCACTAGGCAACTTTTTTCACAAATTAGCACAAGAATATTATAAAATTATCGAAGCGCCCATTTTTTACTTAAAATTTCCATTTTCAATATGAATTCAATCATTCTCGCATTTTTTCCTCTTTTTAATAAAATAGTCCTAAGAACTTATTAAATACACTAAAATGGGACTAACGAAGTATAAATTTAGGTATAAAATATACAAAATAATGCACTCATCAATATATATATATATATATATATATATATATATATATATATATATATATATATATATATATATATATATATATATATCGCATCGCGTCGCATCACACTCGCGTGCCCAATTCCGGTCCAAATATCGAAAATCGGAATTGCCAAATAATTATGAGTTTATCAATTCTAAACCCTAATTAAACATATCCTTAGAATTTCCCATATATATATATATATATATATATATTGGGGAAATTATCTGAATAAACATGAGGAAATGATATGTGTTGGCTAGATTTGATAGCGATCACAACTTAAAAAGATAAGGACGAATTGAGGCTGATTAACAGGATTCTCAAAGTTAGATTCATAACGATAGCTATATAAGGTCATGGAGTCCCACATAACTCTACCTCTATCCTTTATCTATAAATGTAATCCACACCCCTGGAAAAAGGGGAATGTAATCTTTGTCATCAAGAATTAATCAATAAAAGAGAAAGAAGCACGCTGTGGACATAAGCACATGTAACACCCCGCCTAATTAAATATCGGGTGATCAGTCCTTTATTAAATTAAAAATCAAGGTGAATGGTGTGGTTCATTATTAGCATCATTGTCGAAAATAAATTTTTCCATTTTAATCATCCTAAATAATTAAGCTAAGTGTAAAAACAATTTGAATGATTTTATTTATTAAATTTGTTGTAAAAACCTTTTAAGCATAAACTAATTTATGAATAATACAAATGATAAAGATACCAATCATCTAATGAAACATGCCAACTAGATTACTCACATCCAAATAAATAACCACAACCACGGACAATGTGATAGATAAAATAATCCCAAATAAGAACAGAATACTGAAATAATAAGAGTGTATGTAATCCCTATCAAGTCTAAACAAGAGTCTGGAAATGGGCGACACGTGTCCTAGCTAAAAGAACTAAATAGAAATCTGAGGAACCAAAAAAGGAAGCGTCTACTACAATGACCTACAACTCCCACACAAGCTACAGCACGTCCAGTCAAATGAATATACACTTGACGCCCTTGTGGCTGGGCACCTATAATATATATATATATATATATATATATATATATATATATAAATCTGAGGAGCCAAAAGAGGAAGCGTCTACTACAATGACCTACAACTCCCATTCAAGCTACAGCACGTCCAGTCAAATGAATCTACACTTGACGCCCCTGTGGCTGGGCACCTATAATATATATATATATATATATATATATATATATATATATATATATATATATATATATATATATATATATATACACACACACAAGAGAAAGAAAAATGACAGGAAACGGGTCAGAGCCTGAGTGTAAAATTGTTTTCAAATGGTTTAGCAAGTATTTAAAGTGCTTACTAACTGATATGACAACAATGTTAGTACACGACACTCTCTTGAGAATTCTCACCTCTCATCTAGTGCGCACGCCTACCGTACTACTAAAATGACTCATAAATTTATCTAATTCATCTCCTATAAATATTGATTCACAAGATCATAAGTCTATGATTAAATTAAGATAACATATTCTTGAAGGTTATTTAAGCCAATTATGTATTACTCAATACTGCTGTGAAATTTCAAACACTTACTATGATTAGGAGCATTTATTCGATTACTTATATACTTATACGCACAGTAGAAGGATCTCAGATATAGGTATATATATTAATCAATCATACATTATATATACTAATCGTCATCCCACATAAAATCTATGGTGCTGGAATACTCTGCTATCAAGTCCCTGTATACCTCGTACAAGGGAAATACTAGTTCAGAATCACTCTCGAACTGTATTAACATAATACACACAAAATGGAGGCGAATCATAGTTCCAAGTCACTAAGAGGTCAGCACATACCCTCATGTATCTTAGGACCGTCTGACTATCATTCTCAGATACCCTATACCAAGGAATCCTATGTTATAGGGTACGAGTCAATATCCCCCATAAAGGTCCCATCGAGATAAGACCGTCCCAGCGCAGTAACCTCCGTGATAGCAAGTAGCGCGGGTATAATTATACACAGATATAACATTATATATACACATGCACTCGGTTATATATATAATTACATATTTCAATTAGGTTCGCCCACGACCTAATGATAATATTTTAACCATACGTAGTACAATTTACCCAATTCTTACGCATAATGAACTCATCTCTTTTTATTCTTAACTATCGTCGTTTTATAATTACTTCTCGTCCCTCGAAGTATTCTCTCTCCCTAAAGGTGAATTCAGTAGGTACACCCTCACTAACATACAGGTCTGAGTCTTTCTTGAATCCCTCAATACCTTACTTAATGTACGCACTATTTCTAATGAAGGTCATACTCCCATTATCCCATGATTACATATCGTATAAAAATCATTTTCACCGGGACCTACTTAGACCCTACTGGTCCTCTTCATGGCCCATTATGATTTTTAAATGATATCCAAGGGCTCCTACGAATTTTAACCAAATTAATCAAAAAGGGGAAAAATATTCAATTTCCAGGAGGGGTCGATCGATCGATCCAACGAGCAACTATGTCTCATTCACACAGTCACTGCCAACCATCTCACGGTAACCCTCAAAATGATCATAACGGACCTGAACCACCTAGTGTTAGGTCTAAAGTCCATCCTAATAGGAGTCGTAATAATCCTATCTCTCATTGTTAGTCACAAGAGGATAAAAAATGTGGAAAGCAATGAACCTCCACGGTCTAACTAAATCTCATGACTTATAGATGCCTACGAGCAACGAGTCCACCAATACAATGCCACGCACCTCTAACAAGAGGAGAATGATCGACTAGAATGTCTCCTATAAGTAATGTATAAAGATACCCATAGGGACAAGCATAGGCACTACACTCGTACCTCTAGCCCTCAGGCGTGTAAAACTTACAGCGGATGAAGGAGTTCACAATGTGACCAGGATTTATCTACGAAGAGGATTCTACCGAATAGAAAGAACCGCGAAGCAGGTCGTCATAACAAGAATAATATTCATACTCTCATTCGACAATAGACAAATAAAAACCCTGCTCACTGGGGGTCCGACTTTACAAAGGAACCAGTCAAGAGGGCACTCATAAGTCATCTGAAGTCACTTTCTCAAGGTCGATAAAAGACTTTGAACCTCCTAAAAAATTTATTATCCCCAGGTTCTGGACCTACGATGGGAATACTAATCATGTCGACCATGTACGCCAGTACCGTCAAGCTATGACCCCTTACATCAATAATGAGGCCCTCGTGTGTCGCATCTGTCAGTCCAACTTGGGATACCAAGAACATAAGTTATTTAAAAAGTTACCATACATGTCGATCACCAATTTTAAGAAACTCGCGAAGACCTTCCCCGCCAAATTTATCACTAGCATTTCCCACCCAAAGAGGATGGACTCACTTCTCACTGTAAAGAATAAGCCCTAGAAGACCTTGAGTGAATACATCCAACGATATTATGAAACCTACAACGAAGTGGATGATTGTTCCTAAAAAGTGCATGTGGCTCTGTTCAAGATTAGCCTGCTGAGTAGCTCTATTCTTCATCAGTTCCTCAAGGAGAAGGAGGTCAGCACCATTTAAAATCTCATGCCATGGATCAAGAAGTATTCAAAAGTGGAAGATGTGGTGGATGGCACCCATCATGACAATGGTTACCCAAGGCAAATAAGAACAGAGACAAATAGAACACTCCCAAGAAGGGGTAAAAAAACAGAATGATGGGTCAAAGGGAGACAACAAATTTATCCCCACCAAAGCCTGTCGTGCCATCAACACCTGTTCAAAAAGTCGAATTACAAGGTCTTGAACAAAGTGAAGGATAAACATTATTTCAAGTGGTCATGGAAGATGACAGGAGATCTGTTAAAAAGAAACATTGTCATGAGATATTCCTACCCTAGGCAACATGGAAATAAAATAGAGAACTGTAAGGTGCTCAAATCACACCGGGAAGATTTGGGGCCAAGAAGGCCACCTGTATGACTATGTAGAAAAGAAAAATGCAAAGCCCATCGTGGAACACGATCAAAAGAACGATAACATCCTGGACGATGACTATGTTGGGCATAAATTTATGGTCTTCCATGGAGTCTCAAATCCAAATCATATTCAAGGTAGCGATGTACGAATAGAGATAAAGAAAGTTACTATGGTTATGGAGGCTTTCTAGATTGACCCTTCCAGGACTTCAATCAGTAAAATGTCGATGACCATAGGATGTTGACTACAACAAGAACATTGTTTTTTCTGAAAAGGACTTGGTCGGAGTCAGAACCCCACATCATGACGCACTAATAATCACTCTCAAAATACCCTACTAAGTCAAGTTAGTAGTGGACCAAGGAAGTTTCTCAGAGGTTATGTATCTAAACCTCTTTAATAAGCACAATCTCAAGTTGGAAGATCTAAAGAAAGAAACCATCCCTTTAGTCAGCTTCACATTAAATATGGCAATGCCCCTGAGAAAGTGGTACTTGCGGTGCGAACTGGAAAAATATCCAAGTTTATAGAGTTTCTAGTAGTGGACATCGACACACCTTACAATGGGATCTTGGGGCAAGGATGGCTTCTCCCGATGAATTCAATTTTGTCCACTTCCCATCAGAAGCTCAAATTTGTTATTGATTGGGGGTAACGGAGATACATGGAAACCAGACAGCTACTCATCAATGCTTTATCGCTTCCATCAGACCTAAATAAGAGAAAAATAATGAAAAGGTGTTCACGAAAGAGGTGATAAAAAGGGATCCATCCCTTCTAAATAGCAACTAAACTATGGGATATCGAGGGAAAAAGAAACAAGGGTGGCCCCCGTTATTAGAGTCATAAGGCTCTCATCCAGAGAAGAAATTTATGATAAACCGTTCACTTACTGGTCATGAAAAGGAAGAAATGATATATCTACTCAAATAGAATCAAGATGTTTTCGCTTGACAGTTGTATGATATGCCTAAGATTGATATCCCAGTCATGTGTCATCAACTTCACCTGGATCCAAAATTCCTGTCGATCATACAAAAGACTTACCGAATAACCTCAAAAAATTCGAATGCAGTAGAAGAGAAAATAGGGAAAATTTTGGAGGTAAGGTCCATTTAAGAAGTTCAATTCCCCAAATGTATCTCAAGCCTAGTCATAGTTAATAAGACAATGTAAAGTGGATAAAATACATAGACTTCATCGACTTGAACAAATATTATACCAATGATAATTTTCCTTTGTCAAAAATTGATCAGTTGGTTAACTCCATAGATAGATATAAACGAATGAGGTTCATGGATGATTACTAAGGGTATTATTAGATCCTTTTATTTAGGATAAACCAAAATAAGACTTCATTTTCCGTTACCCTTGGCCTATACTATTACACAGTTATGCCATTTGAGTCAAAATGCAAGATTAACCACCAACGTTTAGTCACCAACATATTCAAACATCAGTTGGGTGGCACCATAAAAATCTACATAGTTGATATACTCGTAAAGAGAAAGCATAAAAGCGATCATATGGAAGATTTGGTGAAGACATTCAAGATCCATAAATATTACAGGATGTAGTTTAATTCAGCCAAATGCTTTTTTAGAGTATAGTCCGAGAAGTTCTTGGCTACCTAGTCAGTCAAAGGGGAATCTAAGAAAATCTCGACCAAATTTAGCTGATAAATAACGTTTTGCCACCTAAATTAGTTAGGGACATTTAAAAGTTTTCTAGAATATTAATAGCTTCATCTTTAAGTCATTTGAGAAGTGTCGGCCATTCTTTCATCTCTTAAATAAGGAGAATGTCTAGGCCTGGAATGAAGAATTCTCAAAGGCACATAAAGAAATCAAGTTTTTACTTAAGTCGACCACCTCTGCCCGTGGTCCCAAATCCGGGTGATTCAGTTTACTTGTACCTCATGGTGTCCAACCACGTAGTTAGCTCAGCCTAAATGTGAGAGAAAGAGGGGAGTCCAAACTCAATTTTTTATATCAGCAAAATATTAGTGGATGCCAAAAAATGCTACCTTCCCCGATAGATTCCCGTTTACTCTATAATGATCGCTTTGTGAAAGTTGAAGTACTACTTTGAAGACCACTCAGTCACAGTTATCACCTATTTTTCATTTAATGAAATCCTCAAAGAGGACCACCTCTTTGGATGGATGTTGTAACGCCCCGGTCCAGATTTGTGGCTTACCCGTGGTCAATCCGATCCGACCCAAGCGTTATGTGTAAAGTTCAACGAGACAACCTATACAATGTTACTAGTGTAGTTTTATTTAATTTAACATTTCACTTATTTAGCATACGATTCCAATTTAAGTCAAACTACGTGAAGGATCCGTGGGAAGCATCCCCAAAATCCGAGCATACAGAGCTACTAACATAAAAATAAAAAGGTCACTTACTTATACAATTCTCTCAAAGTACAGAACCGCACCTGCTGTAACA
The DNA here is from genome assembly GCA_949130495.1 of Sambucus nigra. Lineage (NCBI taxonomy): Eukaryota > Viridiplantae > Streptophyta > Magnoliopsida > Dipsacales > Adoxaceae > Sambucus > Sambucus nigra. The sequence goes on from OX422214.1 coordinate 55,144,506, forward strand.
AAGATGAGGGAACGAGCCAAATGCCCAGTGGAAAAATACAATGACGCAGTATAGAATCGAACGATAGAAAAAGAGACTCTAAAACTTTATATCTACGTGCACATGCAACTTCCTTATATATATATATATATTTATACTTTATTGCATGAAATCATTTTTGTTCCAAAAACGTTACTTATCCTGATTCATTCACCTTTATCTTATAAAGAACTCCATTTTACTTAACTTGACATTTTATTTCTTGAATTAACACACACCGATTAAATACTTTTAACAAACATCCCTTTATCAAAGAAAACATCTCTATCCCGAAATTTACCCTTTAGCATATACCAAATTTACCTTAGTATTTTCATTGAAAATCACATTTCAACACATGCAAGCATCGTGTTAAAAATACTTGTTTTCCTTGAAAACCTTTCATAAACACACTCTTGTGTTAATTATGGATTAAACCTCTTTAGGTTGCTTAACTACTTAGGCACTTCACTTTAATGCTGAGACCATTTTCTCATTTTTTTTCTCCTTCCTTACAAAAGTATCAAAAACCTCTTTTCCCGCTTTCCAAAACACCAAAAACATTTTTCCTCCTTTTATAAAAAAAAATACCAAAAATATTTTGCCCTTCCCTTACCAAAACACCAAAAATATTTCTCCTCCTTTTATAAAAAAAAATACCAAAAATATTTTTCCCTTCCCTTTCCAAAATACAAAAAATATTTTTCCTCCTTTTATCAAAAATATTAGGCCCTTCCCTTTCCCAAGTACCAAAAAAAAAATCTTCCTTTTATCAAAAAATGCCAAAAATATTTTGCCTTTCCCTTTCCAAAATACCAAAAACATTTTCTTCCTTTTATCAAAAAAATATCAAAAATATTTTGTCCTTCCCTTTCCAAAAATTTGTCAAAAATATCATCCTCCTTTTTCAAAAATAAAAAGTTTTTTAAATTCGGATCATTTTCCTTCTCAGGTTAATCGTATACCTAACCCTTGGCCTGGCTCCCTATTGTCTTAGGTCTTCTATTGAACCGCCCCGAGGCTCCGTCAGTTCTCCCACTACTTCCTCCGAGTTCAGAATCTACCCTTACCCGCTTCCCATGGAGAACGCATACCAAGTACTGAATGTGCAGCCTGATTTGATGATGGTCCTAGTCAACTTACCGTTAAAATTGGCAACCTTCAAATCGAGGTTCGTGAGATGCAGCAAAATTGGGTCCCTATTCCCAAATATCCCAAGGTCCCCTTCCCCCGCGCTATGGGTCGGCCCGCACTTGAGCCTATTTGGGTCTCAGAAGAATATCAGCACGTGTCCCTCTTGCTAATGGGCCACCGCCAGCTCTGCTCCCTATGCCAAATCTTGCTCAGCCGGTGGCTAACCTGCCAGCGAGCGTCCATCCAAAGGAAGAACAGTTGAACAAGGTCAAGAAGGGACTTAAGTTATTGACCAAAAAGTTTGACCAAGTTTGAATCTTTGGGAACTACATGGATTACACCCATATGTCTCCCTACCCAAAAGTAAGTCTACCGAAAAAAATTAAGATTCCCAACATTGAGAAGTTCGGGGGCAGTCGACCCCCAATTGTTCATCTCAAAAATTTACCACCGATCCATGACTCTCCTAGGTGCCTCCAAGGAAAAAATGGCCCAGATTTTCCAACATACTTTAAAGTACAGCACTCTTCGCTAGTTCCTATCCCTCGAGGAATTCAGAATTCGCAGTTCGGAGGATGTTGCCAGGGAATTCATATCGCAGTATAAGTACAACGAGAAATTAGAGGTTACACATCGTGATTTAGAACTTCTCAAGAAAAATCCCGGGGAAATCTTCTGTATTTTTATAGCAAGGTGGAGAGAGAAAGTGGCCACCATGACCAATCGGCCTTCTAAAGAGGAGCAAGTCTGTATTGTGAAGAAAAAATTCTTACCCCATGTCCGAGAGACGATGGGAGGACAGTATTATCCTCATTTTTTAGCCTTTTGGTAAGTAGGAGTGGAGATTAAATAAAGTCTTGTCAAGACAGAAGCTTAGCCAAAGAAAGTATCGGGACAGTTCACTCCCAGAAAGTATGAGAAGCCTACCAATACCACAGTTTCGACCTTTAATAACATCTCTCAGCCTGCCATTTCATGGGCACCATAAAGCCGCCCTAATCCCGCCAGAAAGCAATACACCGAGCTTCATGCTCCCCTCTCTAAAGTCTACCAAGCCCTTTTGAGTCTAAATCTCATCAAGTCGTTGGACCTTCGTCCATTACCAAGCTCGCTTCCCAAAAATTTCAAATCGGACGCCCATTGTGATTTCCATCAAAATGCTGGCCATATCACTAATCAATGTTTCCATCTCCGAAATGTAATCCAAGGTCGGATTGACTGGGGTTTCATCACCCCACCAACCAATACGAAGCCAAACACCACTCACAATCCACTCCCAAATCATACGAACGCTATTTTCCTAGAAAATGACCCCGAATTTGACCCATCTACCGAGATTGTACCTAGTAAATACCCATTACACCCATATATTCATCTAAACCCCTCAAAGTTAGCCCATATTTTCTCCTACACACTGTGTGTTTTGCCGATCAGGACTTGTTCCTTCTTACAAGAGCATGCATTATCATTCGTACCCATTCCGAAGGGAAAGATATGAAATTTCCAGCAGTACTGAACCAGCTCGTAGAGTTTGGGATGAAATTGCCCTAAAAAATGATCATTGACTGCCAAAAATTTAGCACAATGTTCTTGGAAGCTCGAAAGTGGGCTCGAGAGTCAAATAATTGTGTGGTACCCGCCGATGAAGTCCGTTTAGACGTTGTCGTCCAAATTATCGCAGACTTATCCACACAGATCTGTGAAATTTATAATATGTCCGAGCTACTCGATGCTTTGCAACTACAAGGGCGCTTAGTCCCTTCACTTCTGCATCTCCCCGTTGAGTGCGGGGATCTATATGAAGAGTCCGTTAAGATTGTAGAATGCATTAACTTCTCGTGGAAGGATAACATCATTGCTACCATATGGGGGTATGCATTTGATAGTTCAGATAAAGAACCAAGCCAGGAGAAGGTAAGACCAGTGGTCAGTGTATGTGGGAGGATATCATTTGAAGATTTACTAGGAGAGATTAACAAAGTGGCTGACCAACACAAGATAGATAAAGAAATAGGGTTTATGTTTTTGTCCTCTTCTATAAACCATGTGACAAGATCTGAGAGGCACTACCAGAGTTCGAACCATCAGTCAGCAACGACGAATAAAGGAAAAAGTGTTGTCGAGAAACTCCACATGCTGAAAATGACCATCGATGAGAGTAAGATCCTCGACCAGTTGAAGAAAACTCAATCTAACATCACTTTGTGGGGACTTTTCATATCCTCCCAACTGCATTGAAATGCCTTGATTAAGTTGCTTACCGGGCCTATGGTCCCTCCTTACACCACTCCGTAGAAGCTGTGAACTTGGTCGGATTTTTAACCTCTATTAGAATGCTCTCCATATCTAAGGAAGATATCCTTAAGTTTGGACCTAATCACAACTATAATCTCAATATCTTTATCGAGGTGATGGGGAAGATAGTCCTGCTTTTTCTCATCGACAATGGATCAGCACTCAATGTTTGCCCGTTAAGAACCTTCAATTGCTTGGGTTTGAAAGTAAGCGACATTGATCCAAATTTCGCTACGATGAGTGCTTATGATAATACTCGTCGATAGGTGATGGGATCCAAGTCATCGACATACAGGCTTGTTTTAACCCATTGCTCGATCGATCGTGGCTTTACATCATCAAGGAGGTATCTTCCCCTCTCCATCAGAATCAGAAGTTCTTCGCCAAGGGGAAGGTCATCACCATCTTGGGCGACGATGATAATATCGAGAATGCGAGCACCAGTAAACCAGTACTAGAGATACAACATGGGGCGAATGATATGCTTCTGTCTAGTTTCCAAGTCGAACCACTTCCACTCCCCGCAAGGGATGATTTCAAAGATAGAGTTTATCCAGAGCACATCCCTCACAGCAATGTCAACGTGATACAGATGTTCAAGAAATATGCACTTCATATCGTATTGGGGATGGGACGACGACAATAGGGAATACTAGATCCCATAATACTAAAGAAGGCCTTTCCTCCATTTGGTCAACCATTATCAAAGGAACTCAGAATGCTCACCCAACCTTGATTGAAGAGAAGGCTAGAAAGTGACAAAACTGTTTTAGGGGATTATTTGAACAGAAGATTCATCAAAGAGGGTGAAGATTTTCCTTTATATGTCTTTCTCGAATTGTGGTATGATCACGTGGACAAAAAGATGAATCCAGGGATGGAGATTTTCTTCCAAGATAGTTATTCTTGGGACAAAGATTCCCGCATCATGTGCAACCTCTCATTGAGAAGACTATAGTTATTATTGAGGATTCCGAGGGAAGTGACTCCGAGGACTTATTTAATTTGCGGACAGTGGGGTTAAAACTCTGCATGATCCACTCAGATGATACATTATCAGATCCATCCATCCTGATCAAGACTACTGATGCACCCCTCCTCAACTGGAATGTTGTACTAGCTCCACCCGCTGAAATGCAACCCAAACCTGATATTTATCTTATATCTTCTTCTTCTGTTATTCCTTATTCTGATCACAATGTAATCGAAACCTCCTTTGACGAGGTTCTCAACGTTATTTTCCTAAAAATGAAATAAACAAAGATTTTGATTATCTTGTTGTGCCTTACATTAATTGTCTTGATTCTAATCAAACTCTATATGGTGATGATTTTGCAAATGAATAATTCTTAACTGATCTTAATAAGATTAATAACAAATAACATAAATGCATTCAAATTAATGAAGATGAAACTTTTGTTGTTAATCTCTATTCTAGAAGCCAACTGTGCGAGATTAGGATAGGAGCCACCCTTGACGAGCATAAGCGCGCACAACTTGAAGAACTACTGAAGGAATTTATAGATATCTTCACATGGTCCTACGAAGACATGCTCGACATTGATCATGAGATTACTCAACAAGAGATTCTAACTCTCCCAGAATGTAAACCGATCAAACAGAAATTACGAAAGCTCCGCACCGAATAGTCGCTTCATCCGAGTGATCAAATATCCCATATGGTTAGCCAATATTATACCCGTGACAAAATTCGGAGGAAAGGTTCGCATGTGCGTTGATTACCGAGATTTGAGCAAGTCCTCTCCGAAAGATGATTACCTATTGCCCAATATCGGCATGATTATGAACAACACGTCTACTCATGCTCTCAAGTCATTCATTGATGGGTTTGCCAAATACAATCATATTAACATGCACCCTGATCATCAAGAAAAACCTCATTTATCACCCCTTAAGGAACCTTCTTTTACACGATTATGCCATTCGGTCTAAAAAATGTAAGGGCTACCTACCAGAGGGCTGCGACAACCATCTTGCACGATTTGATACACAAGGAGGTCAAAGTCTACGTGGATGATATGATTATCAAGTCTAAGACTCAAGAAGATCATGTTCTCGCTCTCCGGGAGTCTTTTGAAAGATTGTGACGATACCAGATGCGACTTAACCCACAGAAATGTGTCTTTGGTGTTACCAAAGGAAAACTTTTGGGATTCATAGTTAGCGAGAAGGGGATTGAAGCAGATCTTACCAAACTAAAATCTATACTCGAAATGCCATCTCCCCAAATGGAGAAGGAAGTCCGGGTAGTCTTAGGAAAACTATAGTATATCATCCGGTTCATTAGCCAATTAACTTCCATTTGTGAACCCATCTTCAAACTCCTACGAAAAAATTCTACCAAAGTGTGGAACGAAGCTTGTCAGGAAGCCTTTGACCTAATCAAGAAGTATCTAACTCGATCTCTAGTAGTCATGCCATCGCAGCCTGGTCTCCCTCTACTTCAATACTTGACTGTAACAGATACCCTAGTCGGGTATCTTCTAGCCCAATACATTGAAGAATCCCATAAATAAAGGGCCATCTACTATGCAAGTCACAAATTGACTGGGTGTGAAGTCAACTACTGTCTTGGACAAAGAATGTGTCACCCTTATTTGGGTTACTCAAAAATTACGACACTATATGCTTTATTTTCTCATCAGACTTGCATCCCAAATGGATCTTATGAAATACCTACTCGAAAAACCTGCCTTGTCTAGTCGAATGGCCCGATGGTCGATGCTACTGTCCGAGTTCGATATTATGTATGTCACGCAGAAATCCATAAAAGGAAGGGCTATCTCTAACTACCTTACTGATTACCCCATGGAAGAATCTAACATTTGGATCTCTGAGTTAGCAGATGAAGATATCCTTTGCACCTCTTAGGAAGGCCTCCGGTGGAAAATATTCTTTGACGGTGCTGCCAATAAAAAAGGATATGGCATTGGGATACTCCTGATCGCCCCTGATGATTCCCACACTCCCATCACCATCAATCTAGATTTTCCCTACACGAACAACTTGACTGAGTACGAGGCATGCACCGTAGGCCTCAACATCACTCTTAAGAAAGGTATCCAATGTCTAGATATCTACGGGGATTCTGCCCTTATCATCGGCCAGGTCCTTAGAAGATGGAAAGTCAAAGATGATAAACTCCTACCCTTCCATGCCTACCTAGAAGAGATAGCCTCCCAGTTCTGAGATATCACCTTCCACTACTTGCCCCAAATGAGGAACAGCTTATTCGATGACCTTACTACCTTAGCCTCCATGATCGACATGTCCGAGGGAATAATGATGGCCTCTTTTCTAGTCCAGAAATAAGCTAAACCAACCCACTACTACCACATCGAACTCATCACTAAAAAGGATCCTGATATGGCTAATTGCTGGTATTACGATATTTGGTGCCTCCTCAAGCACGGTAGGTACCCCCAGGATTCTAACAAGAAAGATATAGCAACCTTCCATAAGCTGGTTATCAATACATTATCTGCGATAAAGCACTGTTTAAGAGAAACTTTGATGGAAACCACTTACATTGCATCGCAGGGGCTGACATTGAAGAAATGATGCAAAAAATCCACAATGGGGAATGTAGACCCCACATGAGTGTCCATATGCTCACCAAGAAGATTATCTGGCATGGTTACTATTAGACTACCATGGTTCAAGATTGTACCGCTTATGTCCAAAGGTGCCTTAAATGCCAACAGTTTTCTAATCTCCAGCACTTGCCTCCGCGAGAATTATACAACATTACTTATCCCTGGTCGTTTTCCACCTGGGGCATTGATATCATAAGGAAAGTCACACCCAAAGCCTCCAATGGGCATGAGTTCATCTTGATTGCCATTGATTAATTCACCAAATGGGTCAGAGTTGAGTCATACACAGTGTTGAATGCCAAGAAGGTGGCCAAGTTCATCAAAAAAAAACATCATATGCTGAAATGGGATCCTGTGTGAGCTAATATCAGACAACATGTTACATTTCGAGACAAAAGTCACATAATTGGTCGATGAGTATGGAATCCATAGACACAAATCTTATCCCTATCGACCACAAACCAACGATGCAGTTAAATTCGCCAATAAAAGACTTAAAGCAATCATCAACAAGATGAGGGAGAGTTGCCGAGATTGGGTCGATCAGATCCTTTATGCCCTTGAGGGCTATCGCACTTCAATTTGAACATCTATTGGGGCTACCCCTTACTATCTGGTATACGGCATGGAAGAATTCCTACTCGTTGAACTAAAAAAACATTCACTACGCATCATGCTTGAAAGCAAAGTCAGCGAAAAAGATTGGCATTAGAGTCGATTTGACAAGTTGTCACTCTTGGACGAAAGGAGGCTAAAGTCTCTATACCATATACAAGGTTACCATCGCAGGATAACGTGATCATTCAACGGGAGAGTTAAGGATCGTGGTGTCCGAGAGGGTGATTTATCCCTCAAAAAAATCATAGAATTCGTTTAGGACCCAAGAGGGAAATTCAAGCCAAATTGGAGTGTCCCCTACATCGTGAAAAAGATCATGTCCGGTGGCGCCGCTATGCTCACCGACCTTGACGGAGAAGAGATGGCACATCCAGTCAACCTAGACCGTCTCAAGAAATTTTAACCCTGGTCCATAATCTCGACGCGCTATGACACCTCGTTTCTCCCTTTTATTCTAAAAAAATCTTCATTTCCCTCTACTCATAACTACATGGGGCCTGATCCTCTAAAAGATCTTTTTCTTTCATAAAAAGAAACTCAAAATATTTTCAAACCCCCCGAGGTAGGAAGGCAGATCATACGCTTTACACAGGCATGGTCCCCTTCTTTTTCATAAAATGCTATTCTTTTCTTACCTCCGAGAACGACATTCCATTTTATCATTTACATGAACAAAAGGATTATGTATGCCTTAGAGAATAGTACATAAAATTCAAATGTAAAAATAATCAAGAGGCACGACAATATAATTAAAACCCTTTTTTCCATTTTGGGAAATTTTGGTATGATTACAAGAAATATAAGCATAGGGAGTAAAATGACTACCCCCGCCAACCTAACTGTCCTAAAAATAAAACCCAATCAAATTACTTCTAAAACAAGTTAACCAAAATCTTACCAAATTTATTCCCAACAAACATAAAATGAACAAATACATAACCAAACACATAAAAGCTTCACAAATATCACCAGCTTCACAAACAATCCTACCAACAACTACCAGAAGATCTAACCCCATCACCATCTACATCTTGAGACCCCCAAACTTCTCCTGCCTGAATAGTATCCTGAAGGTGATCCATAGAAAGGTAAGCCCGGACGAGCCTAGAGAAAACCACTACGCCCCCTCCATAGTGTCAAACATGGAAAACCATCTATACCCCGTCTCCTCGGCCAAGATCTTAGCTACTACCCTCCTCCATAGCCATTTCATATAGTCCCCAGAAACATGCCAAACTCTGCTAATAGATTGAGAGGGACGGGTTGACGATCGATGATTCTCCCATATAGATCCAACCGCATGCATATGCCTTCCATAAAATCCTTTACAAGGAAGAAATCTAAGGTATGGTAAGGCACAATCTGCTCCCATCCGACTTGACGTAGAAGCCTCTAGGGAAAATAGAAAGAGGTTTGCCAGAGGCCAACTAACCGAACATACTAGTATTCCCCCATTTCCAGAATGGGATGCAACTCCCCCCACCAGGGCACCAACGAGTGCAGAAATCGAGCTCTGTGATCCATAAAATAGTTTACCCAGTTCTCGATGTTTGGGCCAAAACTGATGAAATAGCGAGTGAAGAAATTCGGCACGACTACCAAGGGATATTAAGGGGGGATCGCTAGACGGAATCTCTCAGACAACCACATGAACAACATGATAGTACTTCCTCTCAGAAAATCAGAACGGCCTTCCCTCCAATCATCTATACCATTCAAGGTCTCTGCTAGTATCACCGCCGCAGGATTGTGACGATGTGACATCCATGCAGTAATGGCAGCAATTTGAGGGTCCACCATTAGGCCCCTTATCACCAACAAGAGCCTCGAAGATAAGACCAAGGTAACAGCTCCAACATCAGTGCAGTCTCTTCAACACATCAGATTCAGCATAATCTAATGAAGGCGACAAGCCCCCCACTTTACAACTCGACTTTCTATTTCCTCGTCCATATACCAACCAAGCCTCTAAGGCCTTCCTTTACTCAAAAATTCCAAAAAACTCATTTATACTACTCAAAATAAATCCATTCAAAAAGAAAGCTCTTTTTTAACCAATCCTCCAAGGACACCTTCTACTCAAACATGTTCAAAAAAATTCAAAAAACACACGTTTCTTTCTCAAAATAAAAACTCAGCGGCAAATTAAAGTGCATGTAGAGTAAGCCACTAAATCAAGACAATCAAACAAAATATGCGTCTCTTTTTGCCTTTTTAAGTCTCTTTTCAGGTGCAATGTCGCTACATCAAGCATACAATATGGTCAACGCCAAGCTCTTGCAGTCTACAATTAATCTGCAAGAAAATCCCAAAGAGCCATCTCTCAAGGGTAAAAGGTCGCCTACATCACCAATAGTGATTCATCAATCCTACCCAATGTCTTCTGTCGCACCTCCGGCGTCACCCTCAGCATATAATCCACCTTTATATGCAAACCCTCACAATCAATCCCCAGCGGTAAGTGAACCCCTAACATCGGCCGATCAGCACTATCCCTTCCCTTTTCCTAGGCAGTCCACAAGATCGTACCACGGTCGTTTGGCAACCCCTACAACCTGCCAATCGGCAACCCCTTGAAATTTCTTACAAAAAATGCCAGAAAATTCCAAACATTTTTTTAAATTACTAAATTAATATTGGAACATTTCTTCACCAAGAAAATCATTTTTCAAGTTCCCCAAATCCCCAGCCGGATTAATACCACGTTAAATCCCCAACTTAAAATCCTAATAATCAACAGATCCATTACCAACCTGAAACTTCATCTTCAGCAAAAATCAAATGCCTCCTCAGCAGAGTTACCCATTTCCCCAATGAGAATTCCCGAACTTTTTTAAGAAATTTCCAATTTCCCCAAGTAGAGCTAGAAGCCCTAACCGTAAATCTATCCCCAATAACACAATCCCCAACGGAATCCCAAAACCTCAAGTTATTAACTGTTGCCAAAAGCAAAATTTCCAGACTAAGAATTTCAGCACTTCTAAAAAAGACATAATTCCCAGACAGTTGTCTCTTCCCCAGTAGAGTCTCAAATAAAAAATTCCCAGGAGGGATATCCCCCATGCCTCCACTTAAGGTCCTTAGAATTGACCTCGACCTTTCGAATTGGTCGCTCGCTACTTATGGTCCTCAGAATCGACCTCGACCCTCAGAATCGGTTGTTCCCACTTAAAATTCTCAGAATTGGCCTCGACCCTAAGAATTGGTTGTCCCCACTTAAGCTCCTCATAATTGACCTTAACCCTCAGAATTGGTCATCCCTACTTAAGCTCCTTATATTGACCTCGACCCTCATAATTTGTCGCTCCCACTTAAGGTTCTCAGAATTGACCTCGACCTCAAAATTAGTCGCTCCCTACTTAAGGTCCTCATAATTGACCTCGACCCTCGGAATTGGTCACTCCCACTTAAGGTCCTCATAATTGACCTCGACCCTCAAAATTAGTCTCCCTCTACTTAAGGTCCTTAGAATTGACATCGACCCTCAGAATTGGTTGCCTCAACTTAAGGTCCTCAGAATTGATATAGACCCTTAAAATTGGTCGTCCTTACTTAAGGTCCTCAGAATTGAGCTCGACCCTCAGAATTGGTTGCCCCAACTTGAGGTCCTCAGAATTGACCTCGACCCTCATAATTAGTCGCTCCACTTAAGGTTCTCAGAATTGACCGTGACCCTCAAAATTGATCTTCCCTACTTGAGGTCCTCAAAATTGACCTCGACCCTCAGAATTGGTCACTCCCACTTAAGGTCCTCATAATTTGACTCGACCCTCAGAATTGGTCATCCCTACTTAAGGTCCTCAGAATCAACCTCGACCCTTAAAATTGGTCTCTTCCCCTTAAGGTCCTCAGAATCAACCTCGACCCTCAGAATTGGTCACTCCCTACTTAAGGTCCTCAGAATTGACCTCGACCTTCAGAATTGGTCGCTCCCACTTAAGGTCCTAGGAATTTACCTCGACCCATAGAATTGGTCATCCCTACTCAAGGTCCTCAGAATCGACCTCGACCCTCAGAATTGGTCGCTCCCACTTAAGGTCCTCAAAATTGACCTCGACCCTTAGAATTGGTCGTTCCTACTTAAGGTCCTCATAATTGGTCATCCTTAATTAAGGTCCTCATAATTGACCTCAACTAGGGGTGGTAAACGGACGGATATGAAGCGAATACCATGTTATCCATATCTGTATACGCTATTTGTATGCACTATTTGTATCCGTATCCACCTAGTTATTAAAAACTACTATCCATAATCGTATCCTCTTGAATTCTCCGAATTTGGATAATATTCGTATCTGTTTACATTGCTTATCCATTACAATTGACTTGCCTCTTTTAACAAGTAATATCAAACTACTGTCAAAAAAATATCAATCCCTAACTGTTTGAATCAAGAAATTGATCTACCATTTCATAATCAATAACTTAGAAATTAAAATTAACAATATTTAGGATACGTTGGAGATTCGGGAGGTTGCGGGGCATGGCAAATATTTAGGTTTACCTGTAGCTATGGGCAAGTCTAAAAAGAGGTTTTTGCAAGTTTAAGATATAGAGAGTCTGAAAAAAAAAGTTGTAGGGTGGAAAGAAGTCATCATATCTAAAGCAATTGAAGAAATTCTAATCAAGGCCATTACCCAAGCCTGTCCTACTTTTGCTATGAGTTATTTTAAAATCCCAAATTATGTGTGCGAGGACCTCAAAACTCTTATGAGCAAGTTTTGGTGGGCTCGTGGGAAAAAAGAGCAGGGAGTTAGCTGGTTGAGTTGGAAAAACCTATGTAAACCTAAAAATGAGGGAGGTTTGGGGTTTCGAGATCTTAAAACTTTTAACCTTTCTCTTCTCACAAAACAGGGGTGGCATATTTTGACTCTTCCTAATTCACTCACAAGTAGAATTTTAAAGGACTAATACTTCCTTAGGGGCTCTTTTTGGGATGCCAAGAGAGTTTATAATCCTACCTACATTTGTAGTATTGGGGAGGCTAGATCGGTGCTTGAGAGGGGGATGAGATGGAGAGTGGAAAATAGGGAGAAGATTAGAATTTGGGAAGACAAATGGATTTCAAGACCTCATATTTTCAAACCATTTTCAAGACTAGCACAAGTACCTAATTCTATTCTTGTTAAAGATTTCATTGATCCGTCATTGAGTCAATGGAACCATAATCTTATGTCCAATTTTTTTCTCAACAAGAAATCGATGTTGTCCACGGAATCCCTCTTAATGGCACTAACGGAGGATAGAGAAATTTGGCTCGAAAAAAATGATAAATACTGAACAAAATATGGTTACCACATCGCATGGGAAATGGGATTATGGAATGGTATCCAAAGGTTTACGGGACCATCATCTTCCTCAAGCTCTCGAACTTGGAACTTTATTTGGAAGGGTTTGGTGCCAAACAAAGTCAAACATTTAATCTTTCGGATGTGAAAAACTCTATCCCCACTGTCGAGAATTTTCAAAGGCATAATATGTTCACTCAAAATCAGTTTTGTTATGTGTGCAAGGATGGAATTGATTCTACATTATATATTTTTGTAAAAGGCCCTTTGGTAGTCAATGTGCTTAATTTTTATGAATTGAATTCTGAAATTTTGGGGAATTGTAATGGGGATTTGGGAAAATGGGTTCTACACTTGCCAGAAACCTTAAAAAGTAACCACTTTGATCATGCGTGCTTTGCTTTTTGTTTAATTTGGTCAAACAGAAATGATGTGTTCCATGGGATTGATGGGGCAAAAACTAGGCACTTGGTTTCCTAATTCTCAAATTTGTATATTGATTTCAGAGATATCGGGTCATAGATCATATTCAACTTTCTAGTAGGGAAGTGAGGTGGCGGTGATCGGAAATGGGCAAATTTAAAGTAAACTTTGATGCATCCACTTTTGAAGGTTCTAAAAGTACGGGTGTTGGAGTTTTAATTCATGATGACAGGGGTACTCTCCTAGCAGCGCTATCTTAACGTCTTCGACAACCTTTAGAAGCTAAAATTGCGGAAGCCACAACAGCAAAGATAACAACGGAGTTTTCAATCAATTGTGAATTTTTTTTATTTTACCCTTGAAGGGACTGTCAGAATGTTATGCTAAAAGCTCCAAAAGGAGGAAAGTGATTGGTCAAAATGTGGTAATTGTATCGAATCCATTAAATGGCGTATTTAGAATGGATTTGCGATTAAATTCTCTTTTGATAAACGGCTTGGCAATGGGTCAGTCCGTGTATTAGCTCAACATGCTAAAAATGTTAGGGATTTTCGAACTTAAGAATACTACCCCAATTCCTTGGTTTTTGATGTAACCCCAATTTGAGGTTTGTTGGAATCTGTGGTTTTTTCTCGAAAAAGAAAGAGCTTATAGTAGTTGTAGACTTCCGTTAAACACCCTAAAACGGGTGAATATGTATCATAAATTTGCTTATAGTAGAAACTCTTTAAAAATAACACGTCTCCTTTATAGGACTACAAAATAACATCAATCAAGTATAAAATAAATCTATGTAGTTGAAGTAGGTGAGATATTTCAAAAGGTTGAGCATTAGAATTTGTTGTGTAGCACAATTCACCAACGGTCGACACATAAGTGGAGAATATAAGAAAGTATTTGCCCAGAAAAAAGATCAAATAAAATAAAAATCAAAGGGAACAATATAAGATTGAGTGCCCACTACTAATGGCTGGAATTAGCTGTCTTTGTTTCCTTGTATTCAAACTGTAGCTATAGCGTTTCAAGTTTCTAGAATTTCACCGACATAGAGCTTCAAACCCTACCAAAAATTCAAATTCCATATTTCAGATAGTAAATAACCTATAACTGGAACTGTTTTTATATTTATAAATAAAAGAAAAACAGGCTACACAATTGGGTACCCTTTTCCATTTCAACACAGCCATGACAGTGTCTAAGTTATTTAAGTTATTAGAACGTTTTCCTACACCCAATTAATCAATGTTATTTTGCCCTCTCCAACCAAGTCATCAATTGCATTAAGCCAATCAGCATATGTCCCCTTTCCACTGCAGCCCTTCCCGGTTATTTTGTCAACGAAAAAGTAATTATTTCAATGAAATTGTGATATAATTTGAAAAGCCAAAGAAAAATCCAAACCCATATGTGACGTGGCAGCTTGGTACACGCGACAGTTAAAATGCCGCGAGAACTATCCGTACATATACCCCTCAGCGAGTTTGGCCAGCAAGCCAACGTTTTATCAATGTTTTCAAGGTTCAATCAAGATTACACAAAGTTTCTCACGTGTCCTTAATCTAAAATCAAAGCTCCACACATGAAATATCAAGTAACATCAATTAAAGGGTGTTATGCGATTAGAAAGAAGAGCTTAGACATTGAAGCTTAAGTGTTTACCTTTTATTTGTTAGGTGGAAAAAAATCTTTAATATATGCAAAATTAAAATAACACACTACTTAATACATATTAAGTAATTGTTTATATTCAAACTTAAAAGAGGCAAAATCAAACACTCTTAATCAATAGACTTGGTAGTGGATCTCACATTACTTTTACTATAAAACAAGATTTAAAAACTGATGGTTCTCATATGTTTTACAAAAATAAATACAATCAACGTGAAACCATGTCTTAATTACTTCAAAATGGACCAAGGAATAGATAAGAAAATTCAAATTTATATTACTATAACTTGAGGGCAAGAAGTGAGCACATCTCCAGATGGAAACAAAATGAGTGTATATACACATTTCGTCTATTTGAATTATACCCCAAAAGTGTCTCAAAAGACACTTTCAACGCTAAAACCCTGAGTGGGGGTTGTAACTCGAATATTTTTTGGTTTTTTGCAGTAACACAAAGACAGTCCTAAAAGGGGGTCAAACTCAAAATATCCTTAAATCTATATTTCTAGGCAACAAATAATTACACAGGGGAAGAAGTTTGTATCTCTAGACAAACAAAATGAGAATATAGATTACACTTTTCATCTTCAAAAGAAGCCTTATTTGGGATAATCATGAACGAGGAGCTGCCATTTGTTGTTTCTTTACCCTATCATCCTGTTTTACCATACTGCACAAAAAGGATCAGATCATAGATTCATCATCTTCATCAACCAACCATACACCTCTAAACTTATAATTGACATCAAAATACAATTTGGAACAGCGAAGATGCTAATAAATGTCATACAAAACAAACTACACAAATATATCATGACGATGTATAGTTTAGATTCATTATCTCCAATAGTTTGCAACGTTTTTCATTGAAGAAATAATTCCAACCCTCAAACCTAAATACCTCATATAGTATATAGACTTGCAAATTTGGCACATACCTATATATATATATATGAAATGAGGATATCTCATAATAGATTAAAAGGAACATTCTAATGAATTGTCGTGTATGCCACAAATGTTGGGCATGTTCTTGAGCAACCTACCCTTGTAAGTGAGATGAGGATGTTACGATGGATTGTAGGAGTGACTTGGATTAATAACATTATTATTTAATACAAGAAAGAAAAGTTAAAAGTAGCTCCCATGGGTCATAAGATAAGAGAAAGTAGACTTGGTTGGTATCAACATCGTAAACCATTGGATGCACCAATATCAAAAGGAAGACTATTTAAAATAGAAGGAAAAAGGCTGATCCAAGTTATAAACTATCTAGGAATAAATTATAAAAACTCTCAAAACATTAAATGTAATAGACAACATTGCTTATAATCGAAAGACCGAAAAAGAAAAGAGAATCCAAGAGTCCGATGGCAATGATGATTATGATAATGGTGATGAACACAAATAAAGTGCTAACTTGTACACAGTTCTTTTGGGAAATCCAAGTTGCATAATATTTGTCATTCCATTGTCTCGGATCAATATCTCAAATTCATTGGGCACTTTTGGCCAATGCTTTGGAGGAGTTTGAGTACCAAATTGAATTTTAGCACTTCTTTTCATCCGCAAATATATGGTCAACCCCATGTTGTTAAACAAAGCTTGGGTAATTTGTAGTAGTATTTGGTGGGAGGTTGAAATTAAGACCTTACCACTTACGGAGTTTGCCGATAATAATTCCAAGAGTTGTGCTATGATTGTGTCTTCATTTGAGGTTATCTACGAGAGAAGTCAAAGTAGTGTATTGGATTTCGCTTCGATTCCTAACATGAGGTGAACAAGTTTCAAGGCCAAAGAAGTTGTTGATTTAGTGAAGCGAGAACATGAAGAGGTCAAAACGTGCATCGGGGATAAGAACTGAAAATAGAAAGAGGATGAGAATGAATTCGATGTGGGAGGTTTTGTTTTGGTTGTAGAAAGAAAAGATCGTACACCGTTGAATTATTGGAAGATTGACCTTTATGAGGTTTTGGAGATGATGAATGACAATGCGTATCGACTCGACTAAGATGATGCAAATAATCTAATTGAAGAAGAATTCCTACAGATGTAGCGCATCCCAAGAAGAAAACACACATCCTAATGACAATACGTATCGACTCAACTTCTTCAAGTACTTAGTTTGTGTGATTATCCATCACGAAGTCCGTGAATTGTAGCCTTCTTAAAGTGAGATTTACATCAAGTAAAACATATGGTCATTCCTTTAGGTCCTAACAAGAGAATTACTTTATATGTAGTTATGTAAAATATTTATACATAAACTTGCCGCTGCAAATCTCCAAAAATTCGTAGTTGTGGACTTAAAAATAGGTCGACCGGGTTTGACAAGCCTGATTCGACACAACATAACCTGAACATTATAGTGGGTGAGTTGGGCTCAACCAATTAGTGGTCTGCCCACAACCCACCCATTTGACACCCATTACCTATAACTAACATCAGCTTTCCTTGATGTAAAGCAAGTGTAGGAAAGTTTTATCCAAGATAAATGATTACCTGATATCATGAGGGGTGATAAATATCCATTGAGATCCTTCTCCCAATGCAAAGTCTACAACAGTTTCCAGGCTAATTTTCCTGCTAACAGCATCCTGAAGATCAAAGAGATAGCAAGAGAGCTGTATTATTCCATTTGCTATATAGTTCGGAAATGACAATCCACTTTCAGTTGAAAACGTACCATAAAAACATCAAATTCGTCCATAGCACGAAATGGGGCTTCAGTCATGTCGTGAAGGGCTAATGCAAAGCATAATGTTGAGAAAGAACGTTCGCCACCTAATTAAAATTTAAAGAAAAATAAATTGGGTAAAGTAACTATTTAAAAAGCTAATTTTGTCAGGTATTTTAATGAAGTGTATGCACCTCTATTATAACTAGTATGACTCAATAGTTCAATAACCATTTAGCAACATCCCAATATAGCAAAAGATTCCTTAATTTCTACGACACTCCCAAAGAATTCGGGATCACAATGACAATGTCCTTGAAGTTATCCTAATTTTATTATAGTAAACCCTGAATCCTCAACGATGACTAAACGAACATTACACGGTCCCATATTAAGAATCCTACTTTCCTTCTTTTGACGTCCCATATTAATTGTCCACTACAAAAAAATCAAGGGTCAATTAATGTATAGTCCCCAACATAAATACAAATATTTTTTAGAAGACACTATTTTTATTTTAAATCATTTAGTCCCTAAAACACCCATTTACCCAATACTCTCTTAGCGACACCCACCCCTTCCTTCGCCGGAGCTCGGACAACTCCGCCAGAGCTCCGGCAGCCCTCACATGAGCTCCAGTGGTGGGGGGAGGTGGGTAAATGGGTTTGTGTCCTTGTTTCGCGTGTTTTTATATGGCGAGGGACTTTTTGGAACAAAATAAAAAGGCTTACACTAAACGTTTATTAAAAAATGTTCGAGGGACTATTTGTCGAATGACCCAATCAAAAATCAATGTCCCAAATTTTCACGATATTAAAGTAAGTTTTAATTTTTACCTTTGATTATGTGGAAGTCAATTTTTCGTAAGACGTTGACTTTTGAGATCATTGTTCTTAATGGGACACTGCTTTAGAGATCAATGGTCTTAATGGGATGACGGGAGTCGCAGTTGAGATCATGAATTTTGCAAAATCGTAGACAAGTATTGATGAATATCAAATTATTAGGAAACCTGAAAGCCCTCTAGTGTCACGAACGGTGCGACTTGATGCATCTTGTGGCATCTTAACCTGAAAAGTGAGGAAATCAGTATAAAGAAAAGCTTAATTAGAAAACCATGAGTTATCCACATAAATCCGCAGCAAAAAAATGTAGCAAATTATTCTACTGGATTGTGTATTCCAAGAAAAATAACAAAATTCGCATAATAATTGCCTTTTTTATGCATGTTACTAACCTCTATTGTGAGGGTCTGCTCATCATAATCAACTTTAATATTCCCACTGATCCCTTTCTTTCCTAAATTTTTATTAAATCTATTGCAAACATTAATTAATAAGCAGTCATAGTATATAAAAAAAATGCACTTGTTCGAAAGAGAGAAAAATCAAATATGAACCAGAAAGGGAACAGGGCATACCGCCAAGTTAATTCGCGCTTCAAATGGGTTGTGTTTCTATGAAATTTAACCCATCGCAATTCTAGCGCTTTCTGACACATCTGAAATTCAATGTAAAAAATAGGGTGTTATGAGGGAAACCAAACAACGAAAAATGGCAATATGGGTGATAAGTGTCATCACATATTTGGAACAGTAGGGGGAACAAGCTGAGATAAGCAAATAGAAGCAAATTCACTGAAAAAGAATACAAGCATTTACGGGTGTCGAGTTAAGTGACAGTAAACTTAAAACAAGCATTCAGGATCCTAAGTAAAAGTAGAAGAAATAATTAAATAAATAAATAAATAAAATTTATATAATTCAAACCCATCTGGCCACTCTTCTTAAACCCGGAATTCCCAGTGAATGGGAGCATGACCAGGCTGATTTTGTTATTGGACCGTTCAAGTAATAGGTTCGCTAAATCCCAATGAACTGTAACACCCCATATTTTTAGAGCATTTTAAATTATACGTGTGAACATAATTTAATTAAATTGAGAAATAAAGCGACTTAAATAAATATTAATTAGCGAATCAAAGGATTAAAATTTATGCATAATTATATTTACTTGTGTGATAAGTAAATGAAAACATGTTACATCATAAGTGAGCAAAATCGGCGGGTTTTAACGGTATCTCATTCGGAAAACGCGGATAGGGTCGTGTTGGGAATGAGATGGAAACTAATGTTAGATAACTCAGATGGTAATTTCGAGTCCGCCAATGATCCGGAATGGGTTGAGATAGTCAGAAATAGGTACCCGGGGGTTATAATTGGGTTCCAGGGGCTTTTTACGCTGAACGGGACCTATTAAAGGGTATTTGAGTCATTTTATATATAGGGGTTGACTTAATTTCGGGATTTGAAGTGTTTAGGATTATAATTAGGGAAGGTGGATGGAGTGAGCAGCCACCCAACCATTCTAAAGGCTAGAGCTTTGAGAGAGGAGTGAAAAAAAAAGGAGAAATTGAAGAGGAAGTGATCCGGGCGGAAGATCGAATTATTCTGGGCACAAGAACGTTGCCAAAAGAAGAACTCAAGGAGAGAATCTCATAATTTCTTCGATCAAAAGGCAAGTATTTAACTTTCTATAATCCTAGTGTAGTTTTCAATAATTCATGTAGAAATTTGGCGTAGAAAGACACAAATTTTGGGTGGAAGAAACATGTAAAAATGGGGTTTTGACTAATGAGATCATCTAAGAGAACTTTTATTATACTTATATGTTAGATCTGATGTGAAAGGAATAATAAAGATGCAATCTTGAATGATCTAAGTAATACAAGATGAAATCTTGATTTAGGGGGTTTGAAACTATGCACAATTCTTGATATAAATTGATAATCCAATGAGTTAGATGTCTTTTGGGTTGATTCATATGTAGAAATCTGTAAATGTATGTTTGGGATTGATGTAGTACTCATATTAGGGGTTTGGGTGAAGATTAAAAATCCTAAGGTTGAAGGAAAAGAGGTGAGTCCCGTCAAAAATTCGAGTTGGCAGCCCAGCAGAACCGAACTGGTTCGCTCGCCAAACCGGTTTGGTCAGCCAGCTAACCGGTTCGATTTGTTGTGCTGTCCTCCCTTGCCCTTTGTAATTTTTGTGGACCGTTTGGTGTTCGGCATGGTTTATGAAGTTCGAGAGAGGGATTATAACTTCTGGAAATATATAGGGGAGATTAGAAAGTACCTTAGTTAAACGGGGATAAATTCTGTGTAAGAGATTACAGGTGTACTAGGGTGAAAAGTACTCGAATAATAATTACGATATAATTATGAAATCAGGTTAAGATTTCAAGGAGAATTAGGCTAAGTGCTTAGGTAGGATAACATGTTGGCCAGAAACGTGACGTTAGAGAATTGATAATAAGTGACAAAAAAACCGAGAGTCGAGGTAGACTCGGAATTTGTGGGCTAGTGCTACGGGGGCATTATGCACATTAGCCGGTTTTATATAGTTATGGTATCGTTGGAGGTTGCGCGTAGTGGGCGATCCAACCTGGCGTAACCAACATGTGTTGGGTCATTTCCCCAGGTCATAGGACTATTGCATGAACACCGTATATGAGTTTCGAGTTCGGTTGGGGTAATGTGGTATGGTTATGACCCACGGATGTATGTCTATGACGTCTCCAGTTTATGTTCAGACGATTTGGGATCGGTGGTGAGATTCCGACCCGATAGCCCAGGAGTGATACGTGACGTACCTGGAGCCTAATAGCATAATATGGAATGCATCGGAGAGGACAGCTCGGGGATGCTATGTATATACGTATAAAAGAGTGTTATATGTAAATATGTGCTCAAACGAATGTGTCAACATTAAATTATAACTAGTGTAAAGTTACGTTGATTATATAAAGGTACGAGTATAATTGAGAATTACGATGATATAGCTTATGTGATAGCTAAGTGATAAACAAGGTAAGGTATAATATGTGTAGCACAATTGGGCTAGAGGTTTATCGTATTGAGCTACGTTAAGATTTACTAGACTAGTTAGGCGGGGTAGCATAACTAGGAAATTAAAATACATGTGTTAGGTGCGCACTATAGATGAGGGGCGAGAATAATCTCATGCGAGTGCGACACCACATGAACATGAATAATTCTGGTGCATATTCATCGTTGCATTTTAAATACTTGCAAATATTTTTTAAATGGTTTTGGCCATCGACCCGTATCAAAAAACTTCTTCAGAACCTTTTAGGTGCTCAGCCACATGGTTAACTTGTCCTTTCAGTCAGACGATGTTGCAGCAGCTGTGGATGCCTGCAGGATTTGCTTAGATGCTTCTATCCAGTTAGGATGTTATTTTAGTATTTCATTTTGGGCATGTCACCCACAGTTGGACAACTTTCATTTTCAGACTTTATTATTTTACTTTATTTATCAGTTGTATGATTGTATTTGGGATTTAACGAGAGTTATTCAGTTATTTTATTTATTGTCGTCATCAGTATTCATTATAGTCCATTGTGGTGAATGTTTACAACTGTGATTGAATGCTTTAATAAAGCAGGTTTATAAGTTTTTAAAATTTGACACCGGACTTAATAGGTTATTAGTAATTAATTTGATTTTCGACAGTGATGCTAAGAATGAACCAAACTGAGATTCCTATTTTATTTTAGTAGAGGATTGGCCACCCGTTATTAGAATAGGCAGGGTGTCACATGAACCTGTGGAGGAACCACCTGATACAGAATGCCCTGTTTTGTAGAAATTCAGTCTGTCCAATAGTATAGGAAACAACACTTTTTGACGCTGGCAAGAGTTGAACCACTGGGACAAGATGTGTTTTTTATTAAAGTTGACTTCACACATTTTACAACCAATATCCCAATAACCAATATTAAATCGAGTTATCCAACCCAGTTTTTGGAACTATTAACTATTCGTTTTTTTTTAAGTATATAATAGTTATTAATAACTATTTTACTTTTTTCAGTTATGAAGAATTTTTTGCAAATTTAAAATATTATAATTTTAGTTTAGACATTTTTAATTATATGGAAGTTCATCTAGTAGACCAGATGGGTAAAATTAGTGACCTATCAGTTCGGTTCCGCACCCGGATTGATGCTCGGGCCAGGTTCAATAGCTATCAAGAGATTGCATTTATTACAATTGTTCATCTTGTTCATCCTTGTTCTTGAGAAAAATTAATGCTTTGATCTTCAAAAAGTATTTTAGCAAGTGAGATGGTGTGATTAACATACATCATTCATTTGATTAAACATAGGTGCTCCACCTGCCATTTTAGCATACTTCAAGTGCTCACTCTTTCTCCCTCTGACTCAGCTCTCTCGGAGGCCCTTTTTATACCATAATTTACATTTACTCTGCTTTATTCTCATATTTGTTGTGATTATTAATCAAATCATCAATACGGGTTAGGCCTCACGCTTTATCATTAAGCAGCTCAGATTACACTGCCCTCTTACAAAACTTTTATATTTCTAGCCTAACTAAAACAAGAGCTGAGCTGCATATGATGATTAAAAAGTCGGTGAGAGAAGCCCCTGTTCCACGCAGAAGGAAAATGCATGAAGAAAATACTGGGGATAAGAAAGACTGACAGTTTTAATCTGGACAGAATGATTGTCATCCAATGTAAGGAAGTTCGGCCCATGCAAAACTCTTTTAACAAAGATTTGGATCCCAAAAAGTCCCCGGGAGATGCTGTTACCCGCCAGGGGCACCAAGGTGATAAAACTGTTTAAAAGTTTCGAAATAAATTTTATTCAAACCGTATGCAATGCTCTGCTCAGCACTCACATGTTAGCAAGAGTTTCGAAATTCTTAAAGGATGTGCTGCATGTGGAAAAGGATAGTTCTGAATCAGTTGAGGCAGATCACAATGATCCAGATGATAGTGTTGGGCATGGAATGTAATCTGTTGAGGATGATACTAAGCAACCTACAGTTTTGTCCAAGGATAATGACAGCCACAATATATTGAGCAATTTTGTTGTGGGAAGAGAAATTCTGCAATGGCAAACGATTCTTCTCTCTAGTGCAGAATATTGACGTTCTGACTGTTGAAGTCGTTAAAATTCAAAGGATTGCATGGGTCAAAACATTTTGAACGCAAACAAGACTTTTAATCCCTCTGGAAATGTACCAGTTCAAACAACATTGCGTGGCAAAGATATGGATCTTGGCAGGGGCGGAGGCATGTGGTAGGTAGGGAGGGCAAGTGCCCCACCCCCCAATCAGATTTGCAACAAAATTATATTTATTTTTTATTTTTTTTTCTAAGTGCCCCACCTTTTAAATTTCTATACCTTTTAAAATTGGCCCAACTTTTAAAACTAACCCACTTGTTGACTGTATTCCGGCCGATTCTCTTTTTCTACAAAGACCACATTTGCTTTTAAAGTTGACCCACTTATTTCTTTTGTCTCCTCTTTGCTGTTGATCTGATCGAAACTAACAAAAGCTATCCTAAAAATCTTTCATTGGAGGTAAACTCTATTTCCTCTATCTCTCTATAATTTTTTGTTTTGACGATTCTTGCAGTATAATTTCATTCCATCAATTCTCCACCCTAGTTTGACATTATTTTTTGTAATCTTAATTTAGGGTTTCAATTAGGGCTATTTTTTTTACAATCTTATTAGGATGTTATATTTATTTGTTGAATATATATGTTTGTTTTTGTTATTTATACTTCTATTTTTTTAATTTCACGTCTTTCAAAAAACATTAAAACATTCACTTAAATTTATTTTTCAGAGTTACGAAAAGATTTTACCCTTAAAAAATTTGTAAATTTAGAGTTGTGCTCCACCCAAAAAAAATTCAAAATTGTACCCCTAAAAATTTTTCAACTCAAAAAAAAATTTCGGGGGCTCCCGCCCCCGAACCCCCAACAATGGTTTGTGCCCCACCCGAAATAAATTCCTGGATCTTGGCTATCACATCAGGGGGAAAAAGCAGCAGCTGTCACTGAGTCATAGGTTCCAAGCCCAAACAATGGAGATGAGAAATATATATTGCATGGATCAGAGAAGTCAAATACTGTCAATACCAATGTCTCCCAAACCGCCAGGAACAGTCAGTCAGTTAAATTAATCGGACATGGGCTTAATGCTCATAACCCAAATAATTTTGTTGACACTACACCTACTTCAGTGGCTCATATTAACAAGCTTAGTTGGGTGAATCTGATGGATGAAGACACTGAGTTAGATACCTCAAACTCTTCCCCTGGTCCAATGCAGTTGGCCCTTGGCCATCCGTTGGATCAGGCAGACTTAATATGGATCAGTAAAGAAAATAGGTACTGTTACTTCAGCAGGCCCCAGTGTTGGACACCTAGCTCAATACTATTCAGGCCTGAGCCTTTGTTGAGAACCTGTCAGGTGACCAACAGTCAACTGGCCTCCTGGCTGCAGTCCACTGTCCAGCCCAGTAGTGAGGGTTCCAGAGAGTTTTTCCTCATCCACAAGTACATTGAGCTCCCCTTCCATTTCACCTTCAGGAATGTGTGGAAGAGCCAATTTCATCCTTTAACTCCGATGATTATTTCACATGGTCTAGAGCAGAAAAGAAAAACAATCTCAATTAGAGCAAGACCAAATTAATCAAAAGCTTGCGGATACGGCTATTGAGAAGGTCAAAGAAGAGGCTGAAAATAGAGACCGAAGAGGGATTTTCTGAGAATAAAAAGGAGTGTTCTAATCAAGAGGAATTAGAAATTTCATGTGGTGCGTATGCAAAAAGTCCAAGGGAAAAAAAAGGAAAAAGAAAGGAGAGAATTTGGAAGATCAAATAAGACTAAAACCTTCCCGAGATTCGACACAAGACAAAAAGAAAAAAGTAGAAGTTAAAATTTTTTGTTTCTTCTTAGGTTCTTTGTAAGATGGTCTTGTTTTGTGAGCCTTGGTGGTGGGCACTCTCATCCACTTTTTTCTTTTTTTGTCTAATAACACACTCTCCATGTGACTTTATTACAAACAAAAATATTAAATAAAATTACAAATAAACCAATAAAGGAAAAAAAAAAGAGCTGAGCTGCACAATTCAGTCACCGACTGCTGAGTTCAAGCAATGCTCTTCCCTTCTGAATTCAACCACCAGCAGAGTGCCACCGCCTCTTCATTACCGGTTCCGGACCTTGCTCCTCTCCTCCCTGACTTGCTGTGTAGCCAGCGCTCTTCTTGCACCTTCAGGTTATCAGACCTTCTCTACCCTTGGGTTCTCTCTAAACTTTAAGGTATGAAACATGAAGGAAAAAAAAAAACATTGCTGGCTCTCTCATGACCCAGATTTATATGTATTTTGTTTGTTAAAATTGTTTGACACCTATCTTGTCCCTTAATCTGTATTTCACACAAATTTCTTTTATTTAATATATAATAAGACGATAAATATATTTATGTTTAGTGTTTTGCTATTGTGGCTTGTGGATTGAGAATTTGAGCTATTGTGGTTCTTTTTCTTTGAAGTATTGTCTTGAATCTCACACATTCGCAGATTCTCAATTGAAACTAAAGAAAAAAAAAACTCAAAATTCTCCATGGGGCTCTCGATCCCGAACCCCCTCCTATATTACTAAACTTCTTTACGTGCACCACCCAAACATTTTACCTCACTCCGCCACTGAGTGAAGTGGAACCCTAGTTATGAAATGGGTATTTTACTTGGTGTATAATAAGTGCCTCTTTTATCTTATTTTTATTAAACTTAGCCCATTTTCCATCCAGGTTCTATCAAAGTTAAAGCAAAAATTCAGTACCAACATAAATTTTCGTCACTACAGGTTCAGTGATAGTCTGTGTCATAAAAAAATCCACTAAAAGTTTTGCACTGTAACTTCAATGGATCTGTGAAAAAAACAGGCGCCTAATAAAAATAAAAAAGGTACCTCAGTCTATATACGTCAATTAACAATGTACATAAGCCAAAATCAACCTTATTAAATTGCCAAACTTCAAAAAGACTACTAGAAGCATATACATTGTCTTTTCCACCAAAAAAATAGTACATGATATAAGAAATAAGAGTTTAATAACTTACGGCCAGCTTCTCTCGAAAAGATTTATAAGTCTGTTGTTTCCTTATAACTTTTCGCTCTTTCTTCCCATACAACATCCGTAGATCATCAATGGACTCCTGATATCTGCAGAAGGCTTTCGACATGAAAATGTGGGTTTATGTTTTTCAGTAATGAAATGGAAAGCATATAACATCAATATACCTCTGGCTCTCACGCTCAAGTCTTTGATTTAGCCTCCTCAATTGGGCACTGAGTTGTTCAGGGGTACTCCCACCACAGCCTCCTAAAGCTTCAACCTCGCTCTCAGGGCAAATAATAGATGCCTTTTTATAACTCTCCTGCAATTCATCCGTCGTTTAACATCAGGTACTATTATGCCCATACATTATATAATGGCGTAACAAGGGCTGTAAGTGTAAAAAAACACCTGAACTATGCAGCATTTGCAAGACCACCCCCACCCCCACCCAAGGACAATTTTTAATGCAAAAAATCGCCTGAACTATGCATTTCATTGCAAAGACCCCCTGTGGGTTGCTAAAAAATACAGAAGGGTTTCTTTGAAACAAATGCCTATTTCAGGTTTTATTGTGCATCGAAATACTTCGGGAGGTTTCTAAAAAATGCATAGTTCAGTCACCCCCCCACCCACACACACACACACACCCCAAAAAAAACAAGAATGATACAAGCACGGAGTTAAAGATAAACTCGATATCTAGAAAGTGGAAAAGCAACAGTTGGGACCTCTGAATATTTTCAGAGAACATTTAAGGGTATCAAGAATTTTCGGTTGAATCTACATTTGGTTGAACCGAAACTTATTCGAAATCACTACGTATAGAAATCAAAACATTAATAAGAATCTATTTCAGAGCAAGGAGAATTTTTTGAAGCAGGATCTGAGACGCACCGTACGGTTATTTTCAAGCTCCCGGTGTTTTGCCTCTGCCTCTTTGATATCAGGAAGCACCTTAGCATTCATCACACCTTCATAATGAATTTTCTCCTGCGAAAGAATTTGCTTTCACATTGTAAAAGAAAAGATATTGACAAATGCTTCATAATAGTAATAAACGTGAGTATGAACTTCACAAAGACACTAAAAATATGAGTGAGAGCGAGGACCGCTTCTGCAGAGCGTTGATCTTCTTCGATCAACATCAACTCACGGTCTGCTTTCTCAAAGGCATCAATTTCTGATTTTGCCGATTCTATGTTTTGAACATGGACAAAGAATAATGTATAGTTAGAGAAATGTATATATCCAATTTCTGATGTAAGAAAAAAAAAAGAATATTTGCGTACCACAAAGATTTTCAAATGAGATTTTGAGATCGTTGGCTTTAGTTTCTGCTTCATTTAATCTCACCCGAAACTTTTCTAACAACAATTCTTTTCCTTGTATTTCATCTTGGACTTTCTGGATATCATTTTCAAGAGAAAGATATGACAATCAATGAAACACGTGGCATTTTTGGAAACACACACACACAGGTCCAAGTGACATGGATATCAGGAACAAACCAAGATTTCTTGATGGAGCTCATCAACAGTAGTTGAAGGTGCAGAACTAGCTTCAGCAGCATATGACTTTTCAATGTCTTGCAGTGCAAATTTATTAGATCTCAAGAACCTCTCCGCATCCAGGCGCCTTCTCTAATAACGAAAGCAACAAAAGATTAAAAAAGAACCGTGTGCGTGCGCGTGTGAGAGAGTAACCCATAGATGGGTTGCTTTACCACTTCTACAGTATAACTAATGAGATCCAAATTATAATTATACCCCTGAACTTATATATTATTAATCAGCATATTGGGGTTGAACATACAAAAGATATCGTCAACAGTAATAGAACAACACAGAAGGAAAGAGGGAAAACACAAACTGGATGAACAGACTTCTCACAGAAAAGTTAGAATAGAAGAAAGGACTATTATACCTTTGCACTGTGTAATTTATCCTGAAGACCCTGAAATCCTTCCTCTACATTCCTTTTCTTTCTCCGGACTTCTTGAGAGTGTTCTTCTGCATGTAAGGCTTCTCTTTCAAGATTCCTAATTTGATCATCATATGAACTACAAAGACGACCTGTTCCAGCATTCCTATTTGGAGGAAGAATGGTCTGGGCTGAACCCCGGGAGAACCTAGGTAAAATTATCATGAAATCATTGTTTGCAGATAAGAACTAGATTCAACAAGTATAAGTGGAATTCGTAGTAGACAGATGGTCAGAACTGTGATGCACTACAATATCTGTAGACAACATGTGTCGGTTTGAACCAGTAAAATATCGCAAAACTCATTCATGAAATCCAAATCCAATGACCAATAATTAAAACTGATGTGAATTTGGGTGCGAAAGCGTAAAAAGAAGAAGTTAATCTACACAACAACTAATCTACACAACATCTACACTACACAACAACAACAACTAAAGAAAGGAAATGGTTCTCTCTCTCTATTCTCTATTCTCCATATTAAAAGTTGATTACAAATGGGGGCCAAGGGGCCTATTTATAGGAGAGATTAGCTTGCTAATCAAGCTAATATCCAAAAAGACTAAACAAGGCAACTAATATCTAGAAATGACATATTAGTTCCAAACATACTTGGAAACTAATAAAAGACAAAATAAAGGGAAAGGAACAATAAAAGCAAGAAAAGACTAAAGTAACCCTAATTCCCATCATTCTCCCCCTACTTGAGAGAGCTCGTCCCGAGCGATAAAAGTGTTGGTGAGGGCTGTCCTGGGGCTCCCCTACTTGAAAAGGAAGTCGTCCGTTGAAGCGTCCCGCATAACGACTTGCAAAATATCCTCGAAGAGAAACTCCAAATGTATGCCATGGTCGATGAAGAGGAATGTGACATTTAGTCCGTCCAAATGAAGCGCTAACAGAAGATCGATGAGGAGAAGGCCATTGATGCCAAATTTCATCCAAAGTGCTCATGATGAGCCTCCGTAACATCGAAGCATGTAAATGCGTCATGGAGCGCTCCTCATAACAAACCCAAAAAGGATCCACAAATCCCACACCAAGCGTGATCTCCTCATGCAACATATGCTCCTCAAAGGAAAGAACCGCCAAACCATCATCACAAAGCTCATCACCGTGACCAAAAATAGGAAAAAAATCCATGAAATCAATTATTGCCACCACACGATAATGAGTGTGAATCTCCCAACCATCTTCAACAAATAAATCAAAAAAATCACATAGGAAGTACCCCTCATCTTCTACCCCAAAGATGGGAAAGAAGTCCACCATCGCAAATGCCTCAAAATCTCTATATCAGTTGTGAGTGATCCATCCAACCTGCTCGAATATGGGAAAAAAGTCACAAGGAAGGAACTCGGAGTCACTAACAAGCATCGTCGGGGTCTCAACAACCTCGGAGACATCCTCGTGAAGCATATCCGAAGAGATAGTATCATCGGTGTGCGCTGGGATGGCATCAGATGTAGGAGGAGGTACACCGGTGAGCAAGTACTCCAAATATGGACCCAAATACCTCGCTCGTGCGCGGATCCATTGTTCACGTGCCATCTCCATCTCATAATACTCGAACCGACATCTATGTAGGTGTTAATGGTGCATCTCATACTCTCCAATAGAATAAGCACTATATGCCAATGTGTGAAGCTTTTGAGAGAGAGATGAATCCGTCTCGGCCCAAAAAGCTTGAAGATTTTGGAGTTCCTTGACGATGGCACAACTAACCGTGTCAAAATGGGCACATGCATTCATATCGAAGCCGTATTGGGTACCATCTCATGAGAATTTGTAAGAAAGGTATTTTTCAGGTGAGGGAGGGATTAAATCGGAGGTCCTTGATAGATTTGGGGCAGATTTGTAATTATTGGAAAATGCAGGGGCTGAATTGTAATTTTCAGAAATTGGTTGGGGATTAGTGTATTGAAGAGGTGTGGGTGGTGGGAAAATTTGGTTAGGGCTTGTGATGTGGTGGGAGGTTGCCGGGGTTGAATAAGAATATTTATTAGGGTTAGGGTTTTGAAATGGAGTGGGTTTTGGGATTTCTTGAAAATGGGGTAAATAGGATTTGGAATTAATTTTTTTTTGTTGAAATCCCTTGGGGTTTGTACGGGAATCAGTTTTGGATAAATCTGGGTGGATCTTGGGTGGATCGGGGACAAAGAACATCGGTTCTTGATCATTGGTGGTCTTTTCTTGAAGTTCCGGCCTGCTACAGGCTGTACCAGCCACGTCGCAAACATGAGAGTATTGTGGCGGTGCTGTAAAGGTTAGATCAGCTGGCTCTTGTCTAACGACAGCAGCCTTGTGGAGTTCCGGCCTTTTGGGGTTGTTTGCTGATGACGTTCGGCCAGTTTCGGCCTGCTTGGGTTGTTCTTGTGACGTCGTAAAGTCAGACCCTAACCCGTGTTGTTCCAGGTGGTATTTAGGGCTGGAATTGTTAGAGCAGCGGTGGGAAATTCTGGCAGAACCCTCGTCTTCATCAAGACAGCAAACTAGGGTTTCGGGGATAGGCCGTGCCTCATTTGGATGACTCCAATGGGAGTTCCAATCTTCTACGAACATGGTTGAACCAAGAACAAACTTGGCTCTAATACCAATTTGATGTGAATTTGGGTGCGGAAGCGTAAAAAGAAGAAGTTAATCTACACAACAACTAATCTACACAACATCTACACTACACAACAACAACAACAACAACTAAAGAAATGAAATGGTTCTTTCTCCCTCTATTCTCTATTCTCCATATTAAAAGTTGATTACAAATGAGGGCCAATGGGCCTATTTATAGGAGAGATTAGCTTGCTAATCAAGCTAATACCCAAAAAGACTAAACAAGGCAACTAATATCTAGAAATGACATATTAGTCCCAAACATACTTGGAAACTAATAAAAGACAAAATAAACGGAAAGTAACAATAAAAGCAAGAAAAGACTAAAGTAACCCTAATTCCCATCAAAAACATTCTCATTTAAAAAATGAATTGAGGAATATAATTGAGTTGATGTAAACGTGCTGGAAGTATAATCACAACTTACAATCAACTGAAGCTAGAAATTTGTAATCTTCAATGACTAATTAGCAATTACAGAGGAAACTCCTTATTTATAATGTTGGATTGATTATGATGGTTGTTTTGCAATATTGCATGATGAAGCTAGTTGAGTAGGCCAAAGTCAAGTTAGAGTGAGACCAAGCAGGTGAAGTACTTCAGCGGTGGATGATTAGAGTTTCAGAACTCAATTAGGGGACCATGAAGACATGGTCAAAATCTTAGTCAAACTGTTACTAATTCTATTATTATAGCCTATCTTGGTCGTAGGAAACAGTTCTGGCCTCCGATTATTGTGCTGGTACACTTTGTATGTACTAAACTGGACCAAGTTGAGTTTGGCCTTTATTAACAATAAACACCACATGGTTATTGATATTTATAATGCTCTTAAGCCAGAGAACAACAAAATAGACACGTGGATATTATTACTTTGAATTGCATATGAGTGAGACTGCACTAGTGTTTCGATGACGGGAATAGCGGGCCAGCTACGAGATTGTAATAAATTTATAGCGTATTATTTTTTGTTCTAGTGAACTATTTTCCAGGGATATGTATTAAGTAATTAGTTACTATCATAATGGATAATTATCTATTAGTTTCCTATCGTTATCTTGTTTCCATAGTTTTAGTTAAATGTTTATCAATGACTAGGGTCAGTATTAGCCTATTAATAAGCCATTGGCCACCTCGTGATCACTTTTACTTTGAATATTGATTATTAATAAAACAATGATTGAGATTT
Source organism: Sambucus nigra (assembly GCA_949130495.1). NCBI lineage: Eukaryota > Viridiplantae > Streptophyta > Magnoliopsida > Dipsacales > Adoxaceae > Sambucus > Sambucus nigra. The sequence goes on from OX422214.1 coordinate 55,176,990, forward strand.
GAGAGGATTTTTATTTAATTATCTTGTGTGTGTGCACACTTCCGCGAGTTTACGTCATTCAGATGGGTAATAAATAAGTACATGGTGGATATTATTTCTCAATATGGAATCCTCGGATTGTATGAGATTGATGATACTCCCTCTACATTGTTTATACAAATTTAATGCAAGATATCTGGCTTTTGCAATTCACGTCGCTTGTGCTCAAATTTTTTTGTGATCCAACCTTTGTACGAATCAAAGCACTATTGGATCACACATCCCAACAAGATCTTCACTTCATACAGTTATGGCTAGCAAGATTTCAGATCAAGTATGATTTGCAACCATATGGGTATAGTTCCTCGAATTCTGGTTATAAATCTAGCTATGATTGGCAAGCTTCATCCTCGCATATATATGAGCCTTGAGCCACTTATATATAGTGCAAGAGACAATCAGAAGTCTAGGGTATATTATGAGGCATTATTGTTTCACGTTTACAACATATATATAGCATTCCTATTAGTTAATACCCAATGCCCCTGTTGCTATATGCGCCTGCTACTAATTGCACTAGATGTAATTCCAAGATAAAGATATATGCCACATGTTATTAACCTTATTTGAACTTGTAAGGTTCTAAAGTAAAATTCTGGTTCTTAGCTACATAATTGATCAAAACACTCTTGAATGACAAAAACTATATTACATAAAATTTTACTTTTCTATACTCTGCAATGTGGATAGACAATTATACCCTAAATGTGCTCAACTAGTCAATAATTAACCTTATACATGTAATGGGTCTGCTTTAGTTTATTGTTTCCAAGTGTTTCTATGCATTTCCAATCTTTGTCCTTTTGCTTGCTACCGAATCATTTTCTTATCAAGCTGACTGAAATGACTCACCGAAATAACATTTTTATCCTTTATATGAACACTGCAACTATTACATTTTCTCTACTTTTTCAACTTAGTTTAAGATGTCAAATTATCAGTACTAACAAAAAGAACGGAGAATAAGCGAAAAGCAAAACGGATACTCATAGGTGGATGTGCACGTATCCACGTTATAAGAAAACCACCAAATTGATCTAGTACAATTCAATGAGAACCCGCATAATCATCTAAGCTGATCAATTCAGACAGAGGACATCACACTCTTCCAACGCCCGTGAACTCATATGTTGCTTTTCATTGTCTAATATGTAACTTTATAAGCATAAACCATTATCTTGCATCGCATTGCAACGTCTCATTCTAGAAAACACCTCGTAATCCAATTAATGATAAATGAGCAAAGATGAAATGCAATGAGATAAAACTGACATAAAAGTAAAATATTATAACTTCATCTTACATTCTGTACCCTTCTAGAGTGTAAACCTCCTTCAAATTTGAGATCCTTTGGTCAAAAGCAACTGTTTTTCCAGCATCATAATCAATAACAAGAACTTGTCTCTCAGCATTACCCTAAAAAATGCAACAGATTATTCAAAGACATTGAAGACACCGTCTGTTTTTGAAAAGAAACATTAAGTCACAAAAGAGAAGGACAAAAAGGTAATGGTGACTAAAAGTTGATTACAAGACTAGTGAATAAAAAATTAGAACTTAAAATTGGAACTAAAAATTGATTCATTTACAAAAATAATAATAATAATCCATTATTCATATTAGGTATCATTAAGCAGGATGTTCTCAAAAGATGCAGATAAGCAATACAGCACAGTATACAAGGTGAGTGGGAAAGAGTAAGAACACTTCCCAACATAGAAGGCACTATTTGTTTGCAATTGCCATCTATGTGTAGCTAATAAAGGTTTTTAGTGACGCTTTTTAGCACTGCATAAGGGAGTATTACAACTTTTTTATAGCTTGTGGGGTTATTTGCGATCAGAATGATAGCTTAGGAGGTTTCTTACATTTTATCGTAATATAATAATAGATATAATAATAACAGTAGAATCGTGAAATTACCACATCAACCAAGACATTCACTACAGTAGGACTGTCAGAATGTATGACAGAAATTGTAGTTGGGTGCTGAGTCTGGGGAAGCATGTGAATTGGAATATTCAACCTACACCAAAAGGTTGCAGTGCAAATATGAGAAAGAAATTGAGCTGCGGATACATAAATCCAACATGAAATTAAAGAGACTCAAAACTCGAGTGTGTATATATATATATATATATATATATGTGTGTGTGTGGCTTGTTACCTTGGTCTGGAAAAGTCATATATAATTATCCAAAGATGTTGATAGTTTGCTTCTCTAGCACATGCTCTCAAAATAAGAGAATCTTTATGATCAGTCACAATGAAAGCATTAAGCAATTTGCCGATTGCATTTTCAACAGCACGGGCCCACTTATCACCGTGAAGCAAAGTCTGCAATATATATTAAAATCAAATAGGGTCTTTCACGATTAGGTCCCTGTAGAAACATCGTTTTTTTTTTTGGAAAAAATCCAAATACTTTTGGCAGTCTGATGTGATCCAGATACCTTCAGACTAAGCATAAGGTATATGCAAGTATCTGGACTGCATCCAAATATTTATATTCACCAAGGGACCACACCCAAACACTCCCTTCAACCAAGGGACCTCTTTGTGAAACCAAACACTAAGTGGACTTCATTTAATTCAAAATGTTACAAGGGACCATTCTTAACTCTCACGTAACTGCAAAGAGAGTGTCATAAACTTTTTTTCTGGATACGATAACAAGTTCTAATAGAGAGATGAGGAAATCGAAGGAACGGAAGGAAAGAACAACTCCAACCAAAACACATAAAAGTTAAAAAACAAAGCACCAAAATAAGCTTTTCACTTATACAAACCACCTTAACAAATAGGGTAGAACAGTAGATACAACTTGACTCTTGCGTTACATTACCATTACAAATTGAAAATTGATCAAGATAACAGAATGAAGAAGGTACATCAGATTCTGCCTAAAAATAAATGTGATTCCGTCTGTCCCCCCTCCTGCTTAAAATCAAACAAGGTAGATAAAACTTAATCGTGGCGTTACACTACCATTAGAAATTGGAAAATATCCGAGATAAATGAAGAGTGCATATCAGAATCTGCAAGATTGAAGAGCTTATGTACCCTTTGAAAGACTTCACTTCTTCAGATGATTTGCATGCTTGATCATCTGAAACCCAGCTCTACATCCCCTTTAAGACCTAATGCTGGACAGCTTCCCAGAAAGTCATATAGAAGAACAGGAACAAGCTATATAAACATCCTAGGATGTTAAATCATTTCTCGGGTATAACACTTCAGCTTTTGGCAAAGGGGAGCGATCTGAAGTCCCCTAGGCAGGATTTTTAGCTACCAGGCTGATAATGTGGACAAATTTAACACTAAATTTTTCATTGACAAACAGAACAGGAAGTGAGAATGGGGAATTGCACTTGTGAGAACAAGAAATTGAGGAAGACGTTTTTAATTTTAACAAAACTTATACTTGAAGAAAACAGCTGAGAGTAGGAGCTAAACGGCTTGGATGGAGCCCCGTTGAGTTAGCAAAAACCAAGTTGCTCGAGAGGCCATTTGAGGACAATGAATTGAAGAGGCCTATACTGGAATGTAATGGAGAAAAGTCCCCAGGTCCCGATGCTTTCTCTTTATCATTTACAGCGAGTGTTGGGATATAGTGAAGGTGGATTTATTGATAAAAATTTGGGGAATTTTATGAGAATGGTGTGGTAATACTTGTGTTTAACGAGACTTAGATTTGCCTTATCCCTAAAAAAGAGATTCCACCAAACTTATAGACTTTAAACCAATTAGCTTGGTCCCTAGTCACAATATTTGCAAAATTACTCGCCGTGGAGTTGAGAGACGTTTGGGGGATACCATGTCGTCCCCTCAAGGAACTTTGAAAGGAACATCAAATTCTAAAATCTTGTTTTGCTTGCTAACGAGCCTGTTGATGATTATAGAGTGAGCAAGAAACCAGGTGTGGTCCTTAAAGTTGATTTCGAAAAGGCATCTGACGATGCGAATTGAGGATATGGATAGGTAGTTATGTAAGCTCAGCTACTTTCTCGGTTTTTATGAATGGGATACCTAGGGGAAAAATCATAGGTGAGAAGGGTCGTAGATAAGGAAAACTGCTGTCCCCCCTTTTATTTGTGTAGGTGGCAAACTTCATGAGTCATTTTATGGAGAGTGTAAAGGGCATAGTGTTGCATTGGGTTTCGAAGTTGGTAGAGACCTGGTGGTGAATCTCACCTTCAAATTTTGCCGATAATAAGATTTTTTTCATCTTAAAATTGCAGTAAAGTTGATAACCTTGTCGCTTTAATTCTTCCGCATGGTAAAATTTCCAGGATTAAGATAAATTTGAGCAAATGTAGACTGGCCGGAATTAATTGGATCCCTTGGAAGTGGAAATCTTGGCAAAAAGATCGGTCATGGTATAGAGTCCTGGCCCATTACGTATTAAGGCATCCAAACTTTCATAATTTTTGGAATCTGCTAATGTAAAAGATGCACACTAGGTTGGATATTTTGGGAGAAATGGGTACTTAAATGTGTAGGGACGGGGGAGGGTGGGGTGACTAATTTCATCAGAGCTCCAAAATATTACAATTTACTTTCTTTCCATTTCAAAAATTACCAAAGGAGGTTGCAAAAGTAATTGAACAGGGAATCCGAAATTTCTTTGGGAAGGGTGGGGTGAGGGTAAAACATGATCACATAATTGAATTGAACATGTTAACAAGACCAAAAAAAGAGAGTGGCTTGGGGGACTTTAATTGCAAAAAAATAGAGCACTGTAGGGGAGATGGTTATGGAAATTCTCGAAAGAGAGGTACACCCTTTAATGCACCATCATTAGGCATAGTATGGGCCAGTGTTTAAAAAGGCATGAGGCGAAGTGAGGTGAGGCATTTTGGGTTCAGCGAGGCAATGCGTAAGCCTTGAGGCATATTGGCGTAAGCCTCACCCAAAAAAAAGAGTAAAATAATATTAAAAAAATACTAATAAAACCATAAAAAATAAAGTAACAAAGAAATATAAAATAAAACTGCAAGAAAACATCTTTGAGGACTTTCTCACATAGTTAAACATTTTTTTGTTTCCTCAGGATGACTTTTTCTTTAATAATTTGATAAAATCAATTTTAACATATTGGTAATTTTACAATATGACAATAAATCAATCAATGCAAAATCAAATTGACAAAATCATTTTTTTTAGTTTCATTCACATATTGGTTATTTTATAATATGACAATAAATTAATCAATGCAAAATCAAATTGACAGTCAATTTTTTAAGTTTCATTCACATATTGGTTATTTTATAATATGACATATTGGTTATTTTTTTTAAATTTCTTTTAAGTCAAAATAGTAAATAGTATAAGTTAAGTGAAATTTTAAAACGAACAAAAAAAGTAAAAAAGAAGTTAGTAGACATGGGAGCAGCCTCTTCATATATGGGGGTAAGGCTAGCCGACATACACCTCTCATAGGCCCTGCAGTTATGCGGGGGCCATGTGCACTGAGTACGACCTATTGTTGAGGAAGACAACGAATGAATTAGGTAGAGATTCAGATTTGTTGCATCACTTAGAGCCTCGACATCTATACAATTGGAGAATGACACGGCTTTGATTACACTCAGCTAGAGGAATTCCATGGGTTAATCGTATGGGCTACATTTTTGTTCCTCTGTCATATCTTGTGTTGTATTCCACCTTTGTATAGTTATGTTTTCGTTTCTTTCTTTTCTTTTCTGTTATGAATATGTAACTGGACTGCTGGTCCACTACAGAATTGTTTTGTTTCCCATCACAAAAGAAAAAGATTGCTTAAGAACAGAAGTGCTTGAACATCATAATTGATTAGTGTTCTAGCCTACAGTGGCAAGCACATCACCTTTGCTCTAATTCAACTCTGATTAAAACATAGAAATTACAATTATTGCGTAGTCGATACAACTTGGAATAAAGAATAAACATACTCAAATAAGGTGACTTGACAACAATAACCTAGACGCTTAAGCATATAGCATATTTATTTAACATACATAACATCAAAAAATCGTGATCAACATAAACACAAATGTTGTATCATAAATATGGTATATGACGTGGACCAATGGTATTGTGACACCTGTCATCAGAATATGCTCAACTTACTCATTGAATGTAGTTGTCACATCATCTCCGTGGTCGGCTTAGTACTGCTTATGATTGGTTGGGTAGCCGACCACAATATATTGATGGTATTAATTTATATCACCAAACGCACGTGTGGGTCACACGTGGGAATCTGTGCAGCTCCATTATGCACCCGTGAGTCAGTCCCTTCAACTGATTATGATTAAATCTTCATTAACTGTTCTTAGAATGTGGAAGGGTACAATAGCCTGACTTAAAAAGACACTCCACCCATCCACCTAGTCTCTCTCCTATAAATAAACACACTCCCACCTGAGGGGACACATGAGATCCATACACTTACAAAGAGAACTTTGAGAGCTTGTACCCACTTTTGCTGATGATTAAATAATAACCTCCTATGGACGTAAGCACCATATTGGTCGAACCACGTTAATTCCCTATCTTAATCTCAATTTCTCACCTCCTTCTTTAATCTAGTCCATTGATCTCTTTTTCTGTTATTGATTATCATTGGTATTTATCAAGCTAAGACACATAAATCCACACACAAATTTTAGACGATAACAGATTGGCACCGTCTGTGAAAAATACGATAAGCCATTTGTTGTTTCCTACCATTTTCTATCCCTAAACGCTTGATCTGTGTCTATTCACATACCTCTTTTTCGTAAATCACTGAAGATGGGAGATAATCCAGAAGGTAGTCGTCCAAATGAAACCTTTTCACCTTCAACCCCTATTAGAATGGGGGGCATATACAAGGAATTTTGACAAGCTTGGCTAGAGGCCAAGCGACAATGCAAGAAAGTGTCAAGCAGCTGACGTAGACACTCCAGGCTGGACAAGGCAGACCTGGAGGAGAATCTGTCAACCCGACAGGAGGTGAACATCAAAACAGAAGAGTGAAAATGCCACCTCCAGCCCCTTGTCGGAGAGGACGATATACATACTGCACACGGGCGTTAAAGAACGCAAGGAGGCTAAGTAGGGGCTCACATGAAGAAGGGAGCAACTCCAGATATTAAGGATCTCAAAACAACAACAGGTCATACCGCCTGAGAGCTACCTCGTCTCTCAGAACACAACTGGTTTTGACGACAAGCAAACCTTTTTCGAAGAAAACCCGAGCGTACTGGAAAGCAGAGGTTCTGCATTTGATCATTTAGACCCACGAGCAGCGTGGAGGCAATATCGCAAAGATCCCACTGGATCTAAACAGCACAAAGAAAACTCAAGAAGGTCCACTGCCAGGGGGACAGAGTGTTCAACCAAACTTGGGGTTATTGCACGTGGGTCGACACGCGTCGAACAGACTTCTCGAAAAGAGAGTTTGGCAGAAAGTCACAATCAATCAGTCAAATCCATGAGGGCCATGGCCAGGTAAGATGACCAACCCTGGAAGGGGTCAATCCGGCGTCTAAAGTATCGACTAAGGAAAACGTTAAATCAAAAGATTCCATGCACAGGGGGTTTGCAAAAGGATCTCCTTTCACCCCGTCGATCGTAAATTATCCCACACCATCTAAGTTCAAACCGCCAGTAGTGACGCCGAAGTACGACGACAACACTGATCCGGTGTTGCACGTAAAGCAATACCAGGATTTGTCGAGCATTCTCAAGCACAATCACAGGATCTGCTCAAATCTAGTACAATAGCCTACCGCGAGGACAGATTTCGAACTTTCAACAGCTGGCCGATCTCTTTGTCAACAACTTTTGCTTTGGGACCAGGACAGGAAAGAAAGTAACCCATCTATTGATGTACGGCAAAAGGCCGACGAGACAACTAAGGAGTTTACACTCGTTTCAACAACGAGAAGCTAGATGTTATTGATTACGATGAGAAGACAACCATCACAGCCCTAATGAGTGGTCTACTGCCAGGGAAGCTTGTATTGGGCATTGTCCATGGAACCACCCAAGACAATGACTAAGTTGCTAGCCAAGGCCGTGGAAGACTATGAATGCCGAAGAAGCTATGGCTGCTAAAGAGGTTAGTAGCTCCAAAGCCAATATCGAGCTTTTGCTCAGAGAAGGAGCAAAAAGATAAGAAGGCTGACAAACCAAAGAGGTATGATGAGTATACCCCGCTGACAGTGGGTGTCCACAACATCTTGGAGGAGATTCGAGGAAGCAAAGACTTGAAATGGCCGGGGAATCCCAGCAAACAGAAAAGATAAAAGAAAATACTGCGAGTTTTATATAGATCACGGCCATAATACTGACAATTGCTTAGCCCTAAAAACGAGATAGAAAAACTAATTCGGAGGGAAAAATTGCCAAAGCTTGTGGACAAAGGAGTTCGAATCGATCACGGTGACGAGCAGAAGCCCAGAAGGCGATTAGACTCTCCCTGCAAAAAAAGTTGAAGAAAAGAAAAAAGCAAGGGATGACGATTCAGAGGATGATCCAGACCTCCCCAAGAGGCCCAATGAGCTTGTACATGAGGTAAAAATGATCTCTTTGGGATGTAACTTCATTGCAGGAGGGGATGCTGGAGGTGGTGACGAGCCCGCAGAGAGGAAAGCATATCTCAATGAGGCAAAGGCATGCGCTCACATCAGACAGATCAACCTAACCGACATTGTGGATACCCGTCCTAGGAAGGTAAACAAATATCACCTTGCGGTCAGCTACTCCAAAGATGACTTGTTCATTGTGTTATATTCATACGACGATCCACTGATTGTTTCTATGATGGTACATGAAGGTAAGGTGGCCAGAATTCTGGTCGACAATATAGTCTTGCTAATGTTTTGTTCTACAACTGCTTCAAAAGTCTGAGATTGAGGGGCAGCAAGCTTGAAGCCTATTATTATCAGCTTCTCTCAGGAGAAAAAGTATATCATTTGGGCATAATTGAGTTAGAAGTTGTGATCGGCACGTGGCCCACCTGCAAAACAGACAAGAATGTCAACTCAGCATATAATCTTACCTTCCACAGGGTAGAGCTGAAGAAATTTGAAGCAATTCCCTCCACCGTACAACAGTGCATGAAGTTCCCCACTCATTACGGGATCAGTGAGGTGAAAAAAAGCCAAGTGGAAGCCAGGGAGTGTTATTATGCCTTAGCCGACTAGGAGGAACATATAAGAGGTCTCTCTTGTTGCCGTCCTCGACATCGTCTTGTACGCCCATAGAACACTTTGGAGTTCATTAATCCAATTTCCCTCAGCATTATCCAGCCACTTCCTTATTCCGTTGAGCAAGGTTTTGTTCGTTACTTCTGTCTGCCTATTCCATTGAGGATGGTCGGGTGCATAATGCAGTTTTTAAATCGCACACAATAGTCTTCGAACTCCTGATTATCAAACTAAGTGCCATGATCGGTGATAAAAGCATACGGCATCCCATAATGGCAAATAATGTTCTTCCAGATGAAGTGGAAGACATTTTCATACGGTATTTCCACCAGGGGTTTAGCTTCCACCCACTTGGTGAAGTAGTCTAGTGCAACGACCAAGTATTTGAACCAGCCTCTGGTCTTAAGTAAAGGTCCAACCAAATATATTCCCTACATCGCGAACCGCCGGGGAGATGTGATCAGTATAAAAGAAGCCCCGGACTCTTGTATATGTTCGCATACTTCTGGAACTTAACACACCTCTTCACATAACTTGCGCGATCAGCCTTCATGGTGGGCCAATAGTAGCCCTGTGTAGCTACTCGCTTTACCAGGGATATGCCCGTTGAATGTGCTCCACAGGATCCCTCATACAATTCTTTTATTAGGTCATTGACTTCATTCGGATGGACACACCTGAGCAATGGTATGATGAAATCTCTTCGGTACAAAATTTCCCCATCTAGGACATACCTTGTTGCCTTATATCAGAGCCTTCTTGCCTATCTATGGCCCGTAGGTACTATGCCATGCTCCAAGTATGTTCATATGGGTTCCATATAAGTGCTCTTGTGTATGAGGATCTCTACTGGCACTATTCTCCGTAGCTTCGTTCTTGTCATCGAAGACAGCCGAGCAAGTGCACCTACTCGAGCGTTCTCTGCCTTTGGGATTCTCATTATCCGAACACCTGGGAATTTTGCTAATAAGCTTGGCTTTGCCTAGGTATTTTTCCATGGATTCCTCCCTAGCTTCGTAGGCTCCCAAAAACTAATTAACTATCAACTGAGAATCATTGTGTGCCTGTATTTGATCGGTGCCCAGGGATGATGCTAGGCCAAAACTTGCTATGAGTGCTACGTATTCGACTTTATTGTTTGAGGCTTCAAATTAGAATCTGGGCGTATTCCACATCAATGTTATCCGATGTTGTGATTATTAATCCTACTCCGTTGTCGGTGGCGCAGGTTAATCCATCAACAGACATCTACCAGATAGGTATCTCCTCTGTAAAATTTCCGTTTGCCAACTCCTGGAGTTCATTCGCCGACCAAGCATCTCTGCCAACCTATTCACACCTATTCACAGGAGAAGAAGATTAATGATCAAAACTCTACGCAACCTGCCCCCTCATAACCATTTAACATTTCATCCATTCATTCCACACCCCAAGCCACTCTAGAGATTTAATACTCTAGTAAAGCTATTACCTGTTACGATCATGAAAGAAGTTTTGGGCCAATGTGACACCTGTTATCAGAAAATGCTCGCTTACTCATTGAACGTGGTCGGTACATCATCTCCATGGTCGGCTCAATATTACTCCTTACTTCTGGTCGGCTGGATAGCCGACCACAGTAAATTGATGTTATTAATTTATATCACCAAACTCACGTGTGGGTCACACGTGGGAATATGTACAACTCTAATTATGCACACGTGAGGCAGTCCCTTCGACTGATTATGACTAAATCTTCATTTATTGTTCTTCGAATGTGGAAGGGTACAATTGTCTGACTTATAACGACACTCCACCCATCCACCTACTCTCTATCTCCTATAAATAAGCACACATTCCAACCTGAGGGGACACATGAAGGGGCACATGAGATCAATACACTTACAGAGAACTTTGAGAACTTGTACCCACTTTTATTGATGATTGAATATTAAACTCGTGCATGGCATCTGTGGACATAGGCACCATATTGGCCGAACCATGTTCATCCCCAGTCTTAAATCTCAATTTCTCATCTCTTTTTTTAATCTTGTCCATTGATCTCTTTATCTATAATTGATTATCATTGGTATTTATCAAGTTAACACTCATAAATCCACACACCAATTTTTTACGATAACAACAATATTATATAGGGGGAGTGATTCCTTTAGGAAATCCCGTTTGTGTAATCTCGGTATCTTATGCATGACTAAACAATCAGCTAGTGCATATAAACTCAGCACATTAATTTGTATATATAGATAAATATAGTCAAACCACTCAAAAGTTACTTGAAAAGCAACATACCGAAATAAGTATGAAAATCAATGATTTAAAATTTACTAAGAATATATTGTTGTGGAGAAAAATAATGGTACATTCGTGATAATTGTGTGTGCGCCTCAAAACAAGTACCATTGATGAGCCTGAATGACCAATTCATTAAAGTTAATAACAAGATTCATAATTATTTTATGAGATATTTAAAGTTAATAAGGAAGACAAGTTAGACACCAAGTGACCTCATCTATATCTTTCACGTGAAAGGTTCATAATAATTTTATAAAATATTTAATCAGACAAGCTATAGGCAACCATGTGCAAAGCAGAGTAGATCTAAAATATGTATTCCACAATTACTAAAGAAACAATAGCCATCCGCTTCCAAAGATGTATATGTTAATAAAAGAAAGGCATCAGGAAGCCTCTCTCTCTCTAACACATGGGCGCGCAAAGCCTCTCTCTCTCGCTAACACGCACACACAAACACAAAGAGGTGTTTTAACAATATGAAATTATCACCCGATTAAATTGTCCCACTCATAATTAATCTATTAATTTCTGCAGATAGAAGGAAAATCTATAAGTAACAATTAGCAGCTCATTTAACTTCATAGAAACCCATGCATGGATGCACACAGGATATTTTCTTCTACTAACCACATGGGACCCTATGGGACCAATGGGGGGCCTTTTGAATCTATGATGATGCCTCTCAATTGCCTGCAAAAGATTTGTAACTCTAGCTCCCCCAAAAGCTGTAACCTGTGGCAAAAGAAAATAATGTGAAGGCCATGCAATGCAGCTGAAATGAAAAGACGAGCATTTTCCAAATGCAGATAAATACTATTGTACAAGAATAAGCCATGCAAGAGGCAAACAATAATTATGAATTCAACTGCCTACGGAAACACCGAGAAAATGGAGGATGGGGATGAAAATCTTTCATGTTCAGATGAACATAAAGCGTCGTTTGATTAGGGGTGAAATAATTTTCACCGAGGTTCACTTTTTCAAACATTATTAACAATTTTATACAAAAAAAAAGTATTTAACTCCGAGTATGTGAAAATAGGTTCCACCGTTTTAATTCACTCCGGTAAATAAAAAAATCTCACCGAACGAGACAGTGCTTGAAGACAAAATAAAACCCTAACCTTGTTTGTTTGGTGTAATTGAAGCTCACGTATGTAAGAACGGATTTCGCGATTCTTCTTTTCGCTATCTTCAATCTGAGAACAGAAACATAAATCACTTACTCTCACCAAAGCCTCAAGTACACCCATCAGCAAATAGGAATTCTTCAAAGAAGGAAAATATCATCACTAACACTCCATTACCAAATGCAAAAAACACCATCAACAACAGCAGATTATCAAGGTTGAGCACTAAAATGATGCGTCTATTTAATAAGTTATCCAATCATAAAACATTTTAATACAATTTCCATACCTCAGAAGCAATTTTTTTCAGTTCATCCTGTGCCGTTGTTAATCTTTCTGATAAGGCATCCTCTTCCTCCATAAATCTGAAAGATCGACAGACTACTAGGATCAGAAGAATTAGAGCTTCAAATCAAGTGAAGCCCAAAGAATAAATAAATCCAGCCATCCATATACACACATACATGTACATGCACAAACATGAACTGGCAAAACAAAAAAACGAATATAACCTTTGAAACAGCAAATTGGCCTCGGCGACCTCATCTCGAAGCTCCTTGAGTTTTTCCTCCATCTCATTTTCTTCGGCCTACAACAAATTAGAATTTAAAGGTGTGCAAATCATTTTTTGGTGAACTATGTAATATCATCTATAATCTAGCATTAAGGGCTAACTAGAGATAATTAATGACTTAACAGTAATATTTGTGTGCAGGTGCAAGACTAAGACAGGTTTCCCCCTAACCTGACTAGTCGACTTCTTGCATTTTTTGGGTAGAATTGTCATATCATGGCAGTATATCCCCACCTTTTAAGGATGTAGAATACTGTACCCTATATTTCCCCCTGCGTGTGTGGTTGCAAGTAATAAGGTATGCATGAATCATTTGTTCTCAAGGGCTTAATTGGAATCTTATTTATGTTACTTTTATTCTGTAGGGTACGTATGTATAATTACTGAAACGTTATGTTATAAATAGAAAGAGATGGAAGAATGGATGACCTAGTTCATTTCATTCTTTCTCCTCTTACCATATCAGATTTCTCTCTTCTTCCTCTTTTATACCTTAATCTCTCATAAACATAATCTAGAGTTTGGTTACTTCATAAGTTAACATGGTATCAGAGCATGGTGTATAAAGCCTTAATTCATGGATATGAAATCCTAGGGCTGATTTAAAGAACCCTAGTGTATAAAGGGTTAGTTAAAGATGAGAAGTGTTAATTCCATCCACAACCTTTTTTTGTGACCCATTTTGTGCTCGCAAGTTCAGAATCGTGTTTTTTCGGCATGTTCAATGTCGACTAGTACTGTTCGTTACTCAGTATACTTCATGTTACGATCTAAGTGTTTGCTACTATTCATCACAGTTTTTGTGCTTGTGTTCTTGAGTTGTTATATTTCTAAGTTTTGTGTTGCCTAGATACTGTTTGATAATATGTTTGAAGTAAATTCTGGAGGAGGTATCTCTTCTGTTGATGTTAATCCAATGATGGGGAGTAGTAATGACCATCCTCCCGGCATGTGTATCACAATTGATAGGCTGGATGAAACAAATTATATGCAGTGGACTCAATCTTTTAGTAAAAATATTACTGGTTGTCGAATGATTTTCCCTTGTTTATAGGATTGTTAAGTACCCTTTCCCGGACGATCCTAAATATAATGATTGGGCGGTTGAAAATGCATTGGTTATTACAGTCCATGCAACCACAGATTTCTTATTTGTTAAGACAGTCAAGGAGTTATGGAATGATGTCAAACAGACTTACTCTTCCGTGGCCAATTTAGCAAATTTGTATGAGCTCCAACACGAGATTGAAAATTTTAAACAGGGCGACCTTTCCCTCGCTACATACTATCATACTCTCCGTGAAAAGTGGGAAGAGTACGATCATTATCAAGACTATGCCCCTGTTTGTGTAGCTGATGTTACTGCTTTTCAGTCTATATCGAAAAGAAATCGCATCTATCGGTGTTCTGCACCCACAGTTTGAGCATACCCGGGTTCAAGTATTGGGTAGAACTCCAGCTCCCTCCTCTGTCAGAGAGGTCTTTTCATATATTCAGACTGAAAAAAGCAGGAGGGAGGCTATGTATTTGAAGTCTGAGACAGAAGTGCTCGTGTCTGAAAGAATTGCTCTTATTAGTCAGTAGTAAAACATAGGGGGAAATAAGATGATAAAGGTAACTTGAAATGTGATCATTGTGGTCGAACCCGTCACACTCGGGAAACTTGCTAGAACCTTCACGGGAAGTCTCGAGTCAATGCTAGACAACGACCTCCTTCAATTAAGGGGGCCTCCTACGCACCATCTCCATTTAGGGAGCCACATATGGCTTACATTGCTGCTAATAAGCCTTCTAGCAATTTGTCCGTGCAAGATGCAAATACACTTGGCCGCGAAATGTCTTGTCTCCGAGATAGGATATTTAAACTTAATCCACACTGCCCCTTCTGATACACCCTCCACCTCCAACCAATGTTTAAAAAGGCGAAAGGCGAGGCGAGGCGTTTTGGCCTCGACGAGGCGAGGCGTAAGCCTCGAGGCGCTTGAGGCGTAAGCCTCACCGAAAAGAAAAAAAGAAAGGGAAAAAAATATAAAAAGTCTAATAATTTCACAAAAAATAATCCAACACATTAAATGATGCAAAAGGGTCCATAATCATTCAATCCATCAACCAATCAAACTAAAAGTTCATCTCCATTACATCATTACCGTATTGTTCATCACAAAAACATATTGTTCATCACAAAAACATAGAAAAACAAAGCATCCCCTCAAGCTTAATACTAAAACAATAATGGATCATCCGTATCCAAAGGCTTGAAAAGCGGATTTAATCCATCATCATCGCCGCTATCATCACCATCGCTAATAGGATCGTCCATTGAATCATCATCATATCTAATGGTCGTCTCGTCATCATCATCACCCGAGTCAACATCAACAAATTCATCTTCCTCATCTACCAAGATCCCCTTTCCTTTACCTATAAGATAAAATATAATTATTTTAACTCTTTAAAATAATTATTTAATGTAAAAAAGACAATTGTGAATACTAACCCTTTTTTGAAGTGTTAAATTGTGAATTATTTCTCTTTCTTCCTCGCCCCCCTCTAGCACGTTCACGGCGAATGGGAATGGGAATGGGAATCTCTCCTACCCCTATCACATCATCCATCGCTCCTGAGGCATCCGTAACCACCGAGGCATCTGTCGAATGGGAATCATCTTGCCCCGCTACCCACTCATCATCTGAAGGTAGATGATCAATAACCAATGGGTCCTCATCCTCTTTAAGCGCCTTCTTTCTCAAAAACTTCGTCTTTAACTTCTTGTTATACATTATATACACCAATGAATTCAACCTCTTCGTTGACAAACGATTTCTCTTTTTCGTATGGAGCTGTATAAATTTTTCAAATAATAATTTTTTAGTCATAAAATAAATAATAATTTTTACAAATAATATTTTTTTACAAACGAATACCTGATTGAATGTGCTCCAGTTGCGTTCACATGCGGACGAAGAGCATGTAAGACTCAAAACCCTCACCGCAAAACTAGTCAATTCTGGAGTTCCATCTCCAAATTGAATCCACCAATCCGCTAAAATAAGAGTGAAGTAAAATTTAGTTAAAAAATGTATTTAATGGTATTAATCAAAAGCAAATCGTACTTAAACAAAAGATTTACTTACCGGGACTACGCAATTTGCAACTTGTTTTTGCCGACGCAAAAGAGAAAAACCCCTTTCTATTCCTAAAATCATCAATCTGTATATCCGCTTTCAATCTATCTTGATCATTCGGAATAAGCTTTTCCATGCAAGTCAATAAACCCAATTTAATTTCAGGATGGTTAGAGAAGTTCTCTTCATATTGAAAATGTGGATTTAAGAAATATGCCGCCGCATGCAAATGGCGATGTAACTGAAACTCCCATTTCGTATCAATTATGCTCCATATCTCCTTATAAGACCCCTCATCTCCTCCCAAATTTTCTGCTATGGTCTCCTTTGCTTTGTCCATTGCACCATAAATGAAACCCATCCCTGGCATCTTCTCTGAATCAGTCATTCTCAAAACCCCCACAAGAGGTTTTGTGCTTCTAATTGCGTACGACATACTACCCCAAAAATTTCGATCCTGCAAAATGATTTTTTTTATTTGCTTCCCTTCATCCTTCTTTGCCCAGCTTGATCTAGCCCATTCAGGAGAAGTGAACATACGCTCCAATGGTTCCTTAAGGCCATACATACTCTGAAGGGTCAAATAAGCGGTAGCAAATCTCGTTGCAGCCGGGCGAATAAGATCCTTCTTCGTATGATCTCTCATCAATTGCAAAACCCACCCATGATTATATATGAAGTTACTCACCTACAATTAAAAAGTAATATGTGAAACGAATTAAAAAGTAAAAAATAAAAATTAAAGATGAATTAATACCTTCTTTGACTTTATCAAGGCGTTTTTGTGCTGCGGCAATTCCCCAACTTTCTCCAACATTAGGTCAATGCAATGGGCGGCGCATGGTGTCCACCACAGACGTTTCCTCTTCTCCATCAACAACTTTCCCGCCGCCTTATAATTCGAGGCATTGTCGGTTACAACTTGAATGACCAACTCCTCCCCCACCTCCTCAACAACACTATCAAGAAGCTTAAACAACATGTTTGCGTCCTTTATAGCATCTGACGCATCAACTGATCGCAAGAAAACCGTTCCATGTGGATTATTAACGAGAAAATTTATCAAATGGCGACCTCGAATATCCTTCCAACCATCCGATAATATGGACACCCCTGTTTGCATCCACGTTTTCTTTACTTCATCAACTACAATTTTGGCACGCCTTTCTTCCTCTTCTAATATCCACGTGCTAAGCTCGTATGCAGTAGGAGGTTTCAACCCGCGACCATACTTTCCAATTGCTCGCACCATACTAATAAAGGAAGGACTATTTGCCACATGAAATGGAAGACCATTTTCAAAGAAAAATCTACCAATATCAAGGCATGCTTCATCTCTAGCCTCCTTTTCAGTTTTAGGCTTAGGTTGATCATCACAACCATCATCATCAAGATCAACTAAAAACCTATCCATGGGTCCCCTAATCCCCCTAGCCGTACTACCCATACTTGAACCATCTTTTGAACTTGTAAAATACGCACCTCTCAATATGTTCCTCGGATTTTCTTCGGGCCACATCTTTTTCAAAGTTTTTATTTTTCAAGAAATCCGCCATTTCTTGTCTCACATCCGTAGGAACTCTATCACATTCTCGAACATTTTTTTTCGTTCCCGCAAGATGATCTTTCATTCGTTTGACACCCCCCTTTATAACTTTATTGCAAAACTTACATTGGATATAGACATATCCTTTCCCATTGTCAACCTCCGTACCATATTTCCAAGCGGGATCCTTTCTAGACATAATTCAACTACAAAAAAAAATATAAAACAAAGTTATTACAAAAAACAAGTTACAAAATATTGTGGAACAGGTTTTATTAAAATATTGTGAAACAGAAAAAAAAACAGAAAAAAGTGTAAAACTATAAACTAAGCTAAAAATAAAAGTTTTATGGGAAATAACAGAAAACAGGAAAAAAAACAGAAGAAAAAAAAACAGAAAAGTAAACTAAGTTTGCAGGAAAAAAAAAAGTAAACAAAATTAAAACCAAAGTTTTTACAAAAAAAAAATCTACTAAAACTAAAACTAAAACTAAAACTAAAACTAAAAAACAAATAACATAAACAGTTTCATATAACACTTTTTAGACAAAAAACAAGTTAAAAAATATTGTGAAAAAGGTTTTATTAAAATATTGTGAAACAGAAAAAAGTGTAAAACTAAAAACTAACCTAAAACTAAAAGTTTTTATAGGAAATAACAGAAAACAGGGAAAAAGCAGAAGAAAAAAAACAGAAAAAAAAAAAACAGAAAACTAAACTAAGTTTACAGGAAAAAAAATAAGTTTTTACAATGTTTTTACAGGTAAAAAAACTTAAAACCAAAGTTTTGACAAAAAAAAATATACTAAAACTAAGTCTAATACTAAAACTAAACTAAAACTACAACTAATACTAAACTAAAAAACAAATAACATAAAAACTTTATGTTAACAGTTTCGTATAAAAAACAAACAAATAACAGTTTCTAGTAAAAAACTAGGGCCGGAGTTGAAGAATTAAAGGGTTTTGCTCTTACCGAGGGCCGGACTTGAAGAATGGAAGGAGAAGGATGGCCGGATTAGGGTTTCGGTGAAGGAAAATGGTTTCGGAGTAGAGAGAGAGTAAGCGGGCTTCAATAATACAAGGGTTAGGGTTTATTTCTAACGAACGGTTTTTTTTTTTTTTAACTATCTTCTCTTTTCCATTTTTTAAGCCCCGTATAAGAGGCGTACGCCTCACCGCCTTGAGGCGGTCAGCCTTGAGGCGCAGCGCCTCATCCAAAAAGGCGTAAGCCTTTCTTTAATGGCCTGAGGCTTAAGCCTCGAGGCTCTTTTCTCTCGCCTCGCCTCGAGGCGCGCCTCGAGGCGTACGCCTCGGGCGCCTTTTTAAACATTGCCTCCAACTTTGCTCAGACAGGTACCTATCATTTGGCACACCATGTTTCCTCAAATTCCGGTGCGCTGTCTTGGATTATTGATTCAGGAACCACTAATCATATGACTCGTATGGCCACTCACCATTGATTATAGTGGTTGATGGGACGTTTTCCTCTATTGCGGGAAAAGGTACTATTTTAGCGTCTCCTAATAGTACCCAACTCTCTGTCCTTCATGTTCCAAAATTAACAAGTAATCTTCTATCTATCAGTCACACTACTAAAAACTTGAATTGTAATGTGACATTCTTTCCCTCTCATTGTGCTTTTTTCAAAACCTAGAGACGATTGGGACTGGACGTGAAAACAATGACTTGTACTTGTTGGATGTCAAGCCTCTTTCTTTTCATGTTGCAAATCGACATAGTATTAGGGCCAATGTTTAAAAAGGCGCCCGAGGCGTACGCCTCGAGGCGCGCCTCGAGGCGAGGCGAGAGAAAAGAGCCTCGAGGCTTAAGCCTCAGGCCATTAAAGAAAGGCTTACGCCTTTTTGGATGAGGCGCTGCACCTCAAGGCTGACCGCCTCAAGGCGGTGAGGCGTACGCCTCTTATACGGGGCTTAAAAAATGGAAAAGAGAAGATAGTTAAAAAAAAAAAAAACGTTCGTTAGAAATAAACCCTAACCCTTGTATTATTGAAGCCCGCTTACTCTCTCTCTACTCCGAAACCCTAATCCGGCCATCCTTCTCCTTCCATTCTTCAAGTCCGGCCCTCGGTAAGAGCAAAACCCTTTAATTCTTCAACTCCGGCCCTAGTTTTTTACTAGAAACTGTTATTTGTTTGTTTTTTATACGAAACTGTTAACATAAAGTTTTTATGTTATTTGTTTTTTAGTTTAGTATTAGTTGTAGTTTTAGTTAAGTTTTAGTATTAGACTTAGTTTTAGTATATTTTTTTTTGTCAAAACTTTGGTTTTAAGTTTTTTTACCTGTAAAAACATTGTAAAAACTTATTTTTTTTCCTGTAAACTTAGTTTAGTTTTCTGTTTTTTTTTTCTGTTTTTTTTCTTCTGTTTTTTCCCTGTTTTCTGTTATTTCCTATAAAAACTTTTAGTTTTAGGTTAGTTTTTAGTTTTACACTTTTTTCTGTTTCACAATATTTTAATAAAACCTTTTTCACAATATTTTTTAACTTGTTTTTTGTCTAAAAACTGTTATATGAAACTGTTTATGTTATTTGTTTTTTAGTTTTAGTTTTAGTTTTAGTAGATTTTTTTTTGTAAAAACTTTGGTTTTAATTTTTTTTACTTTTTTTTTTCCTGCAAACTTAGTTTACTTTTCTGTTTTTTTTTCTTCTGTTTTTTTTCCTGTTTTCTGTTATTTCCCATAAAACTTTTATTTTTAGCTTAGTTTATAGTTTTACACTTTTTTCTGTTTTTTTTTCTGTTTCACAATATTTTAATAAAACCTGTTCCACAATATTTTGTAACTTGTTTTTTGTAATAACTTTGTTTTATATTTTTTTTGTAGTTGAATTATGTCTAGAAAGGATCCCGCTTGGAAATATGGTACGGAGGTTGACAATGGGAAAGGATATGTCTATATCCAATGTAAGTTTTGCAATAAAGTTATAAAGGGGGGTGTCAAACGAATGAAAGATCATCTTGCGGGAACGAAAAAAAATGTTCGAGAATGTGATAGAGTTCCTATGGTTGTGAGACAAGAAATGGCGGATTTCTTGAAAAATAAAAACTTTGAAAAAGATGTGGCCCGAAGAAAATCCGAGGAACATATTGAGAGTGGTGCGTATTTTACAAGTTCAAAAGATGGTTCAAGTATGGGTAGTACGGCTAGGGGGATTAGGGGACCCATGGATAGGTTTTTAGTTGATCTTGATGATGATGGTTGTGATGATCAACCTAAGCCTAAAACTGAAAAGGAGGCTAGAGATGAAGCATGCCTTGATATTGGTAGATTTTTCTTTGAAAATGGTCTTCCATTTCATGTGGCAAATAGTCCTTCCTTTATTAGTATGGTGCGAGCAATTGGAAAGTATGGTCGCGGGTTGAAACCTCCTACTGCATACGAGCTTAGCACGTGGATATTAGAAGAGGAAGAAAGGCGTGCCAAAATTGTAGTTGATGAAGTAAAGAAAACGTGGATGCAAACAGGGGTGTCCATATTATCGGATGGTTGGAAGGATATTCGAGGTCGCCATTTGATAAATTTTCTCGTTAATAATCCACATGGAACGGTTTTCTTGCGATCAGTTGATGCGTCAGATGCTATAAAGGACGCAAACATGTTGTTTAAGCTTCTTGATAGTGTTGTTGAGGAGGTGGGGGAGGAGTTGGTCATTCAAGTTGTAACCGACAATGCCTCGAATTATAAGGCGGCGGGAAAGTTGTTGATGGAGAAGAGGAAACGTCTGTGGTGGACACCATGCGCCGCCCATTGCATTGACCTAATGTTGGAGAAAGTTGGGGAATTGCCGCAGCACAAAAACGCCTTGATAAAGTCAAAGAAGGTATTAATTCATCTTTAATTTTTATTTTTTACTTTTTAATTCGTTTCACATATTACTTTTTAATTGTAGGTGAGTAACTTCATATATAATCATGGGTGGGTTTTGCAATTGATGAGAGATCATACGAAGAAGGATCTTATTCGCCCGGCTGCAACGAGATTTGCTACCGCTTATTTGACCCTTCAGAGTATGTATAGCCTTAAGGAACCATTGGAGAGTATGTTCACTTCTCCTGAATGGGCTAGATCAAGCTGGGCAAAGAAGGATGAAGGGAAGCAAATAAAAAAAATCATTTTGCAGGATCGAAATTTTTGGGGTAGTATGTCGTACGCAATTAGAAGCACAAAACCTCTTGTGGGGGTTTTGAGAATGACTGATTCAGAGAAGATGCCAGGGATGGGTTTCATTTATGGTGCAATGGACAAAGCAAAGGAGACCATAGCAGAAAATTTGGGAGGAGATGAGGGGTCTTATAAGGAGATATGGAGCATAATTGATACGAAATGGGAGTTTCAGTTACATCGCCATTTGCATGCGGCGGCATATTTCTTAAATCCACATTTTCAATATGAAGAGAACTTCTCTAACCATCCTGAAATTAAATTGGGTTTATTGACTTGCATGGAAAAGCTTATTCCGAATGATCAAGATAGATTGAAAGCGGATATACAGATTGATGATTTTAGGAATAGAAAGGGGTTTTTCTCTTTTGCGTCGGCAAAAACAAGTTGCAAATTGCGTAGTCCCGGTAAGTAAATCTTTTGTTTAAGTACGATTTGCTTTTGATTAATACCATTAAATACATTTTTTAACTAAATTTTACTTCACTCTTATTTTAGCGGATTGGTGGATTCAATTTGGAGATGGAACTCCAGAATTGACTAGTTTTGCGGTGAGGGTTTTGAGTCTTACATGCTCTTCGTCCGCATGTGAACGCAACTGGAGCACATTCAATCAGGTATTCGTTTGTAAAAAAATATTATTTGTAAAAATTATTATTTATTTTATGACTAAAAAATTATTATTTGAAAAATTTATACAGCTCCATACGAAAAAGAGAAATCGTTTGTCAACGAAGAGGTTGAATTCATTGGTGTATATAATGTATAACAAGAAGTTAAAGACGAAGTTTTTGAGAAAGAAGGCGCTTAAAGAGGATGAGGACCCATTGGTTATTGATCATCTACCTTTAGATGATGAGTGGGTAGCGGGGCAAGATGATTCCCATTCGACAGATGCCTCGGTGGTTACGGATGCCTCAGGAGCGATGGATGATGTGATAGGGGTAGGAGAGATTCCCATTCCCATTCCCATTCGCCGTGAACGTGCTAGAGGGGGGCGAGGAAGAAAGAGAAATAATTCACAATTTAACACTTCAAAAAAGGGTTAGTATTCACAATTGTCTTTTTTACATTAAATAATTATTTTAAAGAGTTAAAATAATTATATTTTATCTTATAGGTAAAGGAAAGGGGATCTTGGTAGATGAGGAAGATGAATTTGTTGATGTTGACTCGGGTGATGATGATGACGAGACGACCATTAGATATGATGATGATTCAATGGACGATCCTATTAGCGATGGTGATGATAGCGGCGATGATGATGGATTAAATCCGCTTTTCAAGCCTTTGGATACGGATGATCCATTATTGTTTTAGTATTAAGCTTGAGGGGATGCTTTGTTTTTCTATGTTTTTGTGATGAACAATATGTTTTTGTGATGAACAATACGGTAATGATGTAATGGAGATGAACTTTTAGTTTGATTGGTTGATGGATTGAATGATTATGGACCCTTTTGCATCATTTAATGTGTTGGATTATTTTTTGTGAAATTATTAGACTTTTTATATTTTTTTCCCTTTCTTTTTTTCTTTTCGGTGAGGCTTACGCCTCAAGCGCCTCGAGGCTTACGCCTCGCCTTTCGCCTTTTTAAACATTGATTAGGGCTAGTAGTGTGAATAAAGATTTGTTAATGCAATGGCATAATAAGATAGGTCATATTCCAATTGATGTTTTGAAGTGAGTGCTGCCTGAGTTTGCTTCTGCTGAACCTTTTGAATTAAATTGTGAACCTTGTATCCTTGCAAAACAATGTCGCGTTTCTTATCCTATCAGTTTTAATGCAACTACTGCTTGTTTGTAGTCCTGAATCTACAACTTCTTTACTTGATTTTCTATATTATGTGGTGTGCCTTGATGATTTTAGTCATTATACTTGGCTTTATCTTCTGAAAAATAAAAGTGAAGTGCATTCTATTTTAAAGAACTTTCAACAAATGGTGTGTGCTCAGTTTGATAGCTCTCTCAAAATTCTTCGATCTGATAATAGAGGGGAGTTTATGTATGGCGATCTTGCCTCATTTTTCACTAATAATGGGAATGTCCATCAAACCTCATGTGTTGATACACCACAACAAAATGATATAGCTGATCGAAAACATCGTCATATTATTCTCATAAGTATGGGAATACCTAAACCTTATTGGGTTGATGTCACCCTGACCCGTACCTATCTTATCAATTGCATGCCTTCTAAGATTTTAGGATATAAAACTCCAGTATTTGTCCCGTATAATAATTCTCCATTGTTTATCGTTCCTCCCAAAGTATTTGGTTGAATCTATTATGTTCACATTCATCACCATACGGCTAAAATGGACCCTAAAGCAGTTTAGTGTATTCTTTGGTTACTCAATTAATCAAAAAGGGTATCGCTGTTATAACCCTATCACTCGCCACAGCTTTGCATCAATGGATGTGACATTATTTGAGATTGTTCCCTTTTTCCGTTGTTCGTGATTCTCTACAGAGGAGACTCCACTAAGTGTAGAGAATCCATCTTTGTCCTTCTCTAGAGCTGAATGTCTTCTTTCATTGATATTTTTACTCGGGGGGAGTTTATACCTAAGTCTGCTACCACTAATACTAATGAATTGCAACGAAAACAAAGGGACATTCTTGTGTATACAAGAAAAGAAAAACAAATCATTGTCTCACCCCAAGACCAAGAAATATCTCGTGATTCGGGTAATCGTTCAGTTGATATTGATATTAATATTCCTATTGCCCTACGTAAGGGTATTCATGATTGTACAAAACATCCTATATCTCACTTTGTATCATATAATGCCTTATCTCCAACATATCGTGCTTTCACTTCCTCTGTATTGTCTGAATCTGTTGCATCTAACCTTTCATATGCTCTCAAGCAAACTCAATGGAAGAAAGCGATGATTGAGAAAATGGAGGCTCTTGAGAACAATAGGACATGAGATATTGTTCCATCACCTAAAGGTAAGAAACTAGTGGGCTGCAAGTGGATTGATACAATAAAATACTAGGTTGATAGAAAGATTGAAAGGTATAAAGCCCGAATAGTTGCAAAGGGCTTCACTCGGACATACAGGATTGATTACCATGAGACATTTGCTTCAGTTGCCAAGATGAATTCCATACGAGTTCTTATATCATTGGCAACAATATTTTTTTGGCCCTTACACCTGTTGGATGTAAAGAATGCCTTCCTTCATGGTGATTTGAAGGAAGAAGTGTACATGATAATGCCTCGAGGATTCAATCTTGGTGATGATAAGGATTTGGTGTGCAAACTGAATAAAGCCTTGTATAGGTTGAAACATTCGCCACGTACATGGTTTGAGTGATATAGCACTGCTGTAAAAATGGTAAGGTACACACCATGGTTCAAAGTCTCGGTATCGGTCTCTGTATCGGATGCTTGATTTTCAACTCGATCACGGTATCAGTCGCGGTATTGGACGATACGTGAAGATACACTATTTAGAGAATCCAAAAAATTTCGAAAAAAAAAATAAGAATAATAACGTGGACCGTTTAGAGAAGTTCAAAGCACCCTTTAATATGCATAGCATAGTCTAATTGATGAACCTGACGCGCGTCGGACTTGTCAGATTTAATATTTCATGATAAATTAATATTAAGTTAGGAAAATAGTCTGAAGACACATAAAACTTGATAAAGATATTACATAGAAGTTACATAGGGTAAGGGAAGAAATTGATCCTTTTTTTCACGTTACAAATGTTATTTTTTTACAAATGTATTTTTATAGCATATGTTGCATAGTAATTTTTTTACGAATGATATCTTTTTACAAATTTGCCAAATGTTATTTTTTTATACAAATGTTATTTTTTTACAAATGTTCATTAACTATCATATTTATTAAAAATGAAAAAACATGTGTAAGGATTTTTTACAACAAAAATTTGCAAAATCTCACTTTTTTTTAAACAAAATAGTTTTTCTTTTAAAAATAATACGTTGTACAAAATAACAGGGTAAATTTAGTACAAAATAACAGGGTAAATTTTGTTTGTACAAAATAATGAGAAAAAAGGTTTTTAAGAATTATTGACAAAAAATCACAAAATAATTATTTGCACAATATAATTATTTGTACAAAATAACAGTGCTGGATTTTTTCCTTAAAAAAAGTTATTTTAGAAGGATATGAATGTTATTTTTTTTTAAGGATATGAATGTTATTCAAAAAAAAGATGATTTGAATGTTATTTTTTTGTAAAAGAGGATGCGAATGTTATCTTTTTTACAAATGTTATTTTTTTTTAAAAAGGATATGAATGTTAATTTTTTATGAAAGGGTTATAAATGCTATTTTTTGAAATAGATGATATGAATGTTACCTTATTTAAAAATAAATAAATAAATAAATAAAAGAGGATATGAATGTTATTGTTTTACAACTGTTATTTTTTTTTAAAACAATACACAAATGTTATTTTGCGGTTTTTTTAAAGCACAAATAACATTTGTATCTAAAATAAAACTACCGACCCTTTTCTTTTACACAACCAACAAATAACATTATTAAGGTTTGTAAACAGCCGACTAAAGAGAAGTTGTCAAAACATGCACAAGGGTTTGTTAAAAAGGGTCGGCTAAGGAGGGGTTGTCAAAACAACAACAACAAAAAAAAAGGACGGGGGTTAGGGTTTCTTTGCCTTACACAGCCAGCGAAGGAGGGATTGCTAGAACTCAGCCGCCGTTTAAGGTTTAGAAAGAAGAGAGAAGAAGAAGAATGTATTGGTGTGTAGATTGAATCAGACCAACACTTGATTTATGGGTAAATAATGAAAGCTTTTCTTCCCTTGACCCATATTATCTCTACAACAGGTATGCTTTCAATAATGTCTGTCTTCTTTTCTGTTTTTTTTTTCAAAAAAAAAAAAAACTCGCCCGATATCTTGTATTTATCTCGGGATCGCCGAGATATCGTGATATTTTACTGATTCATTTTTATTTTTGAAACGCGACAAAGAATCGGTCGGGTCACCCTTGAGACCGAGTCAACTCGGCCGATACCGAGACTTTAAACCATGGTACACACAGAGTCAGGCGGACCATACTCTCTTCATTAAGAGGTACCAAGATCGCAACACTGCCCTCATTGTCTATATTGATGATATGGTTATTACTAGAGATGATCCAAAAGAGATACAACGAATGAAGTCTTTTTTGGGGACACAGTTCGAGGTTAAAGAGTTTTGATTACTAAGATACTTTCTTGGCATCGAAGTGTGTAGATCCAAGAAAGGAGTGTTCATTTCACAACGGAAGAATGTGTTACATATGTTGACTGACGCAGGGTAACTTTGAGCTAGGCTTGTTAATATTCCTATTGAGCAAAATCATAAGCTCAACTCAATGATATGGATAGTGAGTTGTTAGATGACGTGGGGAGATTCCAGAGCTTGGTTGGGAGACTAATACACATCTCTTACGCGTCCAGATATTACTTATGTCGTAAGCATGATTAGTCAATTTATGCATGCTCCGCGTACATCTCGCCTTAAAGCAGCGCATCACATTCTCCATTACCTCAAGGGTTCTCCTGGTAAAGGGATATTATTTGGTCTGCATTGCCACTTAAAGGTTGAAGAATATACAGATGCAGATTGGGCAAGGTCCTTGTTTGTTGGGGTAACCTTATTTTTTGGCGCAGTAAGATATAACCTGTAGTAGCGAGATCTAATGCGGCGACTGGATTCAGATCTATAGAATATGGAGTTTGTGAATTGTTGTGGCTACGCACTATGTTATTCGAATTAGGTCACTCTATCCGTGAACCAATGAATTTGTATTGTGACAACAAAGTTACTATTAGTATTGCCCACAATCCGGTTCAACATAATATAACAAAGCACGTGGAAATTGATCGATATTTCATTAAGGAAAAGCTTCGTCTTGGAGTGATTTGTACTCCATATGTCATTACGGGTGAACAAATGGCTGATGTGTTGACTAAGGGTGTGAACAAGACTATTTTGCAGTATATGTTAGTCAAGCTGGGAATGATATATATCTTTGCACCAGCTTGAGAGGGAGTGTTGTCAGGAGCTTATTTGGAAGCTTATTTATGTTACTTTTATTTTGTAGGGTACTTATGTGCAATTACTGAAACGTTATGCTATAAGTCGAATGAGATGGGAGAATGGATGGCCTAAATCATTTCATTCTTTCTCCTCTTCCCATATCAGATTTCTCTCTTCTCTCTCCTCTCTTCTTCCTCTTTTACACCTCTTTTATACCTTAATCTCTGATAAACATAATCTAGGGTTTGGTTACTTCATAAGTTAACATCATTCTCCTCATTTGGACTAACTTCGACACAACATAAGTTATATAATAGGTTGTATACCTACTAATTCATTAATCAAGATTCAATTGGCTCAACCTTGTGCTCTGTTCTAAAAGGCCCGCCTAGGCTCCGCCTAGGCTTGAGGCTTGAGAGAAACGCATCGCCTACGCCTTATTACCCCCTATTCTTAGTAAAAGGCTTAAGGCACACTTTTTTTAAACAAAACAAAGGATTAGTTGACAAATATTGGTTATGGAGCATGAATGTGAGAAGGATGGCTACCAAACATATGGATATATTTTCAAAATTCAAGGTATGTACTATTTTATTATATTACTAGCCTTGGAATAATTAAAATAATAAAAAAAGGACAAACGCCTTTTTACGCCTAGGCTCCTAAGGCTTGAGGCTTGACCTCTACGCCTCGACCACGCCTCGCGCCTTTTAGAACCTTGACCTTGTGTCCTAAGAGCAACTATTTCTGACAAAAATGCGTAAGTTTACAAAACATTAAACATTACAAAATATTAAATGAAATTTAAGAACAACAATTTAGTCCCATTAAAATATCTACAAATAGCATATATATTATTATTAATAGTTACGAGTAGATATTTTAACACTAGAGCAAGGTTCTAAAAAACGCGGGAAGTGAACGAGGTGTGAAGGCCAAGCCTTAAGCCTTAGAAGCGTAGGCGGGCCTTAGGCGTAAAAAGGCGTGAAAAGGCGTTTAGGTCTTTTTTTAATATATTTTAACATTTTTAACTATAACAAGGCTATTAAAAATACTAAAATGGTATATACTTAAAATATGTCTGAATATATGCAAACTAAAATACTATTTTTTTTAAATACTATGAAAAAAAAAACGTTTTTTTGGACGAGAGGCAGAGAGGTTTGGAATACCATTTGCCTTTTGATTATTTTGAATGAGATATTTGTCCGATTTTTTAAAAAAAGTCTTTAAAATGCGATATCTTTTCACTAAAGTGTTTTTGTTTTTAAAAAAATTGCGCCTCAAGCCTTTTACCAAGAATAAGTCGTAAAAGGCTTAAGGCAGGGCATTTCTCCCAAGCCTCAAGCCTAAACGGGCCTTTTAGAACACTGACTAGTAGTAATAATATAATTATTATTATAATTTTATATGATAATGATATCAAAGTTTCCTGCAACTTTCCAGAAAGTTTGAGGATGTAGCTCCCACAACTTTCCTTCCAACCAAACGCAGGAAAAGGCAGGAAAGTTAAAGTTTCCTACCCTGTCCTTTCCTTTCCTTATATTCAAAGGCAGCCTTAGGGATGTTAAGCTAGCCCTGTGTTGACCCTCAGATATGCACTATGATATCACAAAAGTCAGTTCCAGCTATTTCTTCTACTTTAAGTTGATTGATGGCAAACTGGTAGAATGGCAATGCGGGAATTGGCAATTCAATGCACTCATAATACAAAAAAAATAAACAAATAAATAACTCATAATTTTAAAAATAGCACGTATGATATAATTTCTATAAATTGCCTATTCATGTTTCTTCGGCGAAGAAACATGAATAGGCAAATTTATTACAGAAAACCAGAGAGATGTTATATATAATCTTGTCCCTACAACACATGTCAATTGGCAAGTAGCAAGTTATGTAACAGGGAAATTACTAACATTTTCCTTTTCAGATGGTAGATTACACAAAAACCAAGACTAAAGGAAAATTCTCAAGAACGGTATGAGATGGGGGTTAACAATGCATATTTAAACTATCAGAAATAACCACACAAAAAAAAGGAATAGTTAAATCTCAGTCAGATGTAAACACCTGGGTATTTTTTATATTCTGCTCATGAACTTCATGAATTTGTTGTTGAAGCCAGTTGACACGCTTTACCATCTTCTGAAGGTGGTGAGTTCTACGGCCATATTCTTCTTCAAGCTCAAGCCTCTCTTTTGTAGCCTGAGAGAAACTTTGCAAAAATAAGAGATCGACTCGGAGATATGGTTAATAACAAATATTTAGTTATCTATGTACAAACTATGATATAAACAAGGGAAACCATGAAAGAACAGATAACAATAATCTGAATGCTTCAGCCATTTTTAAGAAAGAATTGTGGATAACAAATAACAAACGGTAAATAATAACAAGAAAACCAACTTGATGCCTTTACAAAATGCAAGGTCGATCATTTTTTTATCAAAAATAAAATAATTTCATTAATTGACAAAAATCCTACAAGGATTGGATAAGTTGTCTAACGAAGGATTACTATCTTGATCAAGAAAAGAGACAAAAATCAGCTGCACATTTTAACAACCAGACCTGAACAGAAGCAGCTACACAAATATAAACGAAAGGCACTCATTCGGACTCGATGACACAAGGTATTAGAGCATTTGGAGGCAAGATTCACCACTTTGCATGTATATAAGTGAGGGAAAAGTGGAGTAATGAATAGAGGAATATAAGAATCAAATAAAGGAGTGCAAGGGAACAGCATTGGGCCTCAGCTACACTTTAACATACCACAAAGATATATTTGGCTTTCTCATTCACCTTAAAAAATGTAAAAATATTAACATCAAATAAAGAGATGTGCAATTTCCATACCAAGGAAAGACTCTGCTGCAATTCATCCTTCGTTCTCCTCACTTCTGATGTCTTTTCCATCATACATGCAATTTGAGCTTTCTTCTTGTTCAAGAGATCCCCCAATTCCTCAATCTTTACCTGTCAAGTAAATCAGATAATGTGCCTTATATAGTCTGATAAGCTAATAATTCATATTATCTTTTTTTATATACAAGTAATGGGAAGCAAAATCCGAAAGGATTACAAGTAGATGTCAAGTATCAAAATGTAATATAATTTCTGTATTACCTGCATAACATGCCACAGTTCAAATTACTGAACAAATTCGTAAGATGAATTCATATCGCAAGTCAACGTTTCATCCCCTTTCCTTTAACTTTTATGTAATATATATTTAGCTACTATATTACTGTTGCTTGAGTAGGCGGAGCCACATCGACTTGCGAGTTAACCCAGTAATTTGAATATTTTAAACATGCTGTTCAATATATTATGTACCCATGATACTTATCTCTTTGTTTGCCCCTTTTATCATTAAAGTACAGGAAAGTGAGTGTTGTTAGTGTTTACTTGTGTTAACAACCTGAAGAATAAGAGTTAAAATATAAATTATAATAAAAGGAATAGTAAGTATTGAAGGAAAGATAACTGATTTAATCCTATTTAGGTAAACTATCAAATAGCACAGCAAATAAAATAATTTAAAACAACGAAATGACACCACCAAAAAATGGTTGGCACTAAATTCCGCTGATTGAATAAAATATAAGCTATTACAACAAGGCATATACATCAAAATATACTTCAACAGAACGATCCTAAATTCGAACATCTATTCTATGGTACGACGAGAATCATTCTCTAGCCTATGCTGCTCGAGTAAGTCTTCCAACTTTGATCATTCTTTTACGATCCCAAGCTCAGTTCCTTCAGTCGGTTTACATTATGTAAAAGGAACTTCAACTAGCCTTCTAACAAGCAAGAACCAAGTAGATTATTCAGAATTTATATTTCAATCAGCTTTAGCAACTGAGTATTGCTCCCTTTTCAGTTAACCACCTTCTTTTATTTTGTAAATGGCCTATAAGGCTTGATAAGGATGCACATGTTACCTTGTATGAGTCTATTGATCAAATTGTTCTTATTGTAAACAAGCATACATGGAAACATTGAGTAAATCTTCTAATCACAAGTCACAGTCAACGGATATATATAATGTCCTGTAAATCAGACTACAATATAGAGATAACGGAAACCTTAACTTTACCAAAATTTTACTACTTACAAGCTGCCGGTCAATTCGGTCTTGACAAGCAGGTATCCGATTTTTCAGCTTTTCAATCCTTGCACTTCCCTGCTCGAGTTGTTTGTCTACATCATATACCCATGCCCATGCAAGTTTCTTCTTTAACAACTGTACCTGTTGAGAAATTTCTTCTACATGCTCCATGCTTTTAATCTTTCCTTGCAACTCATCAAGTTCCTTTATTACGGGCGCTATTGACTTTTCCAGTTGAGCAACTATTTCAGTTGCCGCATTAAGTTGACTCCTGATACCTTTCAATCGATCATCCACTTGATAAAGAAGTGTTGCCTTGAAAAAAAACTGTGCAATACAATGTCAGTACAGCACTCCCAAATAGGCATCATCAGTACCTAACTACATAAGGACAGGCAGATAAACAATTGAACAGACATACACAACCATTGGAAGAGCAGCAAATAGGACAAAAATTGCAGAAATGGAGCATCAGATACAGATAAGGTTCAGATATGGCCTGATACAGATCTCATACTCCAATTTAACATAATATCTTTTACGTTTAGATACGGTACACATATGGCAGGATGAGTCATGGATACAGATATGGTTATTTTGCAATTTTATCCTCCAAAAAGAGATCTGAAGGTAATTTTTTATTGTTAAAATGATATATATATATATATATATATATATATATAGGTGGGGGTGTTATGTCATTGCCATATCCAAACCCTGCTTTTTGAGACTTTTATATTGCATCCCGTATCCCACACCCATCGCAGTTCAACTTAAAAAGTATTACGCACGGAGATCAGTAGATCACTTTACACACATTTTATCGTCCATCATAATTTATAAATGTCATGGGGAAAAGGTACAAAATTATGGCTAACACACGTATTGATAAATGCAATAGATACAATTCTTCTCGGCTTCAACTTCTCACCTTAAATTTGTCTTTGTCATTCCCTGAATGCAAAAACTCTCTGCTTTTGTCTTGACTCATTATTACACATGGATTCTCAACATCAATCTGCACAATAATAAGCACACTAGTAAATACATCCCAAGTGCGTGAAGTTTGGTTAAGAACAGGGAACTTCTATTTCACAGGAAAGCAAATTACAAGATTGTATAACCAAAACATCTTTCATTGCTCAGACTGTATAAGAGAAGTTACGATGATATCTGTAAGGACACAAATTTCCAATTGAGTCCTTTGTAGTTTTGGCTCAATTCCGGACAAAAATGTTTGAGTCATAGGATAGAGTATATTGATCATCTTTCAAACCTATGATGTGTTTGTTGAAGACGTAGCGGCCAAGTGTATAAAGCTTCATCAAAATGCCGAGTTTAAGTGCCTCGTTTCTACGTCATCAATCGTGGTTCCATGCTCCCAAGGTATGAATGCATTATATATATATATATAGGAGCTTGGAACGGTTTAGATTGGGTGTTAGGCTTATAAAACTGTGTTTTGTTTTCAGATGTTCTCTATTAAAACTTATATAAAGAGTATATAATGTTGCTGGGCTTGAAAAGAATTTTTGAACATTCTGTAACTTCGTTCGAAATGTCGTTCGAACGAGATTGTCGTTCGAACCACAAGTCGTTCGAACGAGATTGTCAACGACTTCCCATTACGGCATACTGGAACTTCGTTCGAAATGTCGTTCTAACGAGATGGTCGTTCTAACGAGATTTCTAACGAGTTCATACTGGAACTTCGTTAGAAGACTCGTTCGAACGAGAATGTCGTTCGAACGAGATTTGGCGGGAACAGGTTTTTGGCAGTTTTAAGCAGTTTTGCCCACTTTCCCACTTGGTTTTACCCCACTACTTTTTGTTGAATATCAATGTGCGGGAAACCATTTTTCTAATCTAACTTTTTCATATCCTACCAACCTCTAGAGAGTGTTTGAGAGCAAAAGTGTTTTAGAAAAAGTTCATTGGTTTTGAGTGTTAATTTTCAAGAAGAAAATCATTTATCAGTCTAGTTTACACCCATTGTTTTGTTTATCCAAGTTCATATGTATACATCTTGCTTGGAGTTTGGCACCGTGTTTTATCTCTACATTAGTTTGAAGAGAAGTTTGGATTTGCTTCTAAATCCCACAAAGAAGAAGACGTTTTCGTAATTTACCCACTTGGAGAAAGGCTCCTAGTTCGGGTGACGGTGACCACATAAAATCCGATCGGTGGATTCCGAGACCGCGGTGGAGCTCCGGGGTTATTTGTTAAGTGGAGGTGTTTGCAAGAAGGAGCGTCGAGGCTTGAGAGGGATCGAGTCGTGTGATGTAAGTCTTTTGTCTTGTAATTGTAAATTCCATACTTAGTGGATTTGAGGCTAGGGCCGTCCGAGGTTGTTTTCCGTTGTGGGTTTTTCCTCTTACATCGCGGCGTAGTATGATTGATTTATTTTATCTTGTACAATGACTTAGAACTCATGCTTAGGATAATTCAAGATAAAATTGGTTTTAATTGTCACACTGCATAATTAAACATTGGGTAAAGTTTATTTAATTCAAGTCTATTGATTAAAACTGGTTTTGGCCTAATTTGGTAATATTGATAAATATGACTTAGGCAAATTCTAGGACTCGGATTAATTAATTGGTTTAAGTGAAATTAATATTTGCGTGTGTTTAATTTATTTTCACTTGGGATTAATTTTAATTTGCAATAGAAATTAAAATTTGGTATTTAAGTTGAACCATCACCTTTTACGCTTCCGCATCTGTTTCATAAAAGGAAATTGATTTTAAAGTATAAAGACTTAGTTTATTTTAAAATCGGGGGCCTTCAATATCTTACATTTTCACTATACTATCAACTCCAAGCTAACAACAGGAAAAGGATAATATTTAAGGTGAACACTAAATTTTCTACAGTATTTGCTCTACCTACAATTCTGTTTTTTTTCTGATTGGATAAAAAATAAGAGTATAAAAAGTGACATAGAAAAACAGGGGTTGATGATTTTCTTCTTTTTTATTTTACATTGGTTGTTGATGTGGAAGGGCTAGAGGGATAGATATGATAGAGGATTTCTTTTGACGAATATTTAACGATCATGTTGACAAACAAGATCATGTCTATTTTGTCCATCAAGAGAGTTAGACCACTGATCATGAGTCACAATGTGACCAATAACAGTGACAAAGCAGTCCACTAAGGCAACGTAACGTCCGTCATGCAACAGAAAACCCATCACTAACACAATGGTCTATGGGTAAGCTGCTCATGGATTAACAAGCGCTTTAGAATGCGTCACAAGGTTCACAGTCATCTTACAGGATTTCACCTATTATTTAATATGTTCCCTGTGATCACAAGGTTCGTAACAATCCCCGTAATCACTTCAATGCTAACCATTTCTCTCTACGTCTATAATTACACGAGTCCAATATACAACATTACGCTGCAAAGAATCAATACTATTGTCCTTTGCACTAATGGAGATTATCTATCTGAACTACAGTCCCTTGTTTTATAATAGCGACATTTTGTTCTCCTCAATCGAAGTGAGGTTTTTGGTGCAAGAAGGTTCAATGAGTTACAACTTTGGTAATTAAGTGGTTATGGAAATTTTCTTCAAAGGATGAACTCGTGCCTTCAAAATGTTGATGATTGCAATACATATCTCGAGAAATGCCTATTTGGAGTTAAATTGTTTTCACTGTTGTGCCCAAAATTACATAATTATATCTAGTAATGAATCCAACCAAGCATTATATTATCTAATTGCAGAAAGGAAAGGGAAAAATACACCGACAACAACAAATTATTTAGTTTTTATTAAACAATTTAATGCAACTTTTACATAAGAACATGAGAAATACGATAACACATGGCATATACTACAAAGTAAGTCAAAACTCACATTGAAATGTTCAACAATCTCGTGAAGGTCCTCCCTTCGACTAGCTACCTTTCTACCTGTTGAACATCTCAGAAGGAGAAAAAACATGAAGTTAGAGAGAGAGAGAAAGAGAGAGAGAGAGAGTCAAATCATATGCGGACAGCTAAGTGAACCTCAGCATCATACAAGTACATAACAGATATAATTTGCTTTTGATTTGAGAATTTAGTAACACTAATGTAACTGAGAACACTTTCAGCGATTAAGAGTGATACTTTCAAGGCGAATGAACCTATTCAAAATGAAAATGAGTGAACTTTTGAAACCTACATTGCGGCAAACAGCTTGAATACCAACAATCTTAAAGAAAAATTAAAACCTCATCTACTCAAGCAGACAACACTTGTTTATTATCAATTAAATCTGACACAAAAGATCCCTAGAACCAAGCTCCTTTAAATCAAGGACCCACTCCAGTATTCCAGCCTTTGAAAGCAAAGATAATACTTAAGAGTTCCAAAGAGTAAATCCGTCAAAATTCTACCAAATCTTATTCGTATGGTTCCATTCCTGGAGGATAACACCCACTCTATAATGACAGATAGTTGTTACCAGTTCTCTCTATTTATGCAGTCAAAATGAACTAATCCCGGAAAAACTTTAGTATTTATTAGATTTTCAATCATTGCTTTCACTCAATACGACAAATGGTTGCAGAAGTAACGTCAAAGACAGCAACCTTATTTATCCGGCATTTCAAAGAGGCACCACAGGAAACAGACTACACCAAAACACTGTAAATATCAC
Source organism: Sambucus nigra (assembly GCA_949130495.1). Lineage (NCBI taxonomy): Eukaryota > Viridiplantae > Streptophyta > Magnoliopsida > Dipsacales > Adoxaceae > Sambucus > Sambucus nigra. The sequence continues at coordinate 55,213,876 of OX422214.1, forward strand.
CCATCTCACTACAATGAACATGATAGCTGTATAAGTTGTCTCTTAAAAGGTAATTCAGGTGTTCAGGATAGTAACTTTCAATTCTTGGATGGCCTCCATAATATAACTATAACAAATAAAACCCTTCATAGTTTAAATATAACATAACACTCCAAGTAACTATTACAAATAAGACCCGACAACACTCCCCCTCAAGGTGGTGCAAAGATATCTATCATGCCCAACTTGACCAACAAATGTTGCAAACAAGTTTTGTTCACAACCTTAGTCAAGGCATCAGCCACTCGTGCTGACATACGGAGTACAAATCAATCCAAGAAGAAGCTTCTCCTTGATAAAATGTCGATCAACTGCAATGTGCTTTGTCTTGTCATGTTGAGCTAGATTGTGAGCAATACTAATGGCGGCTTCATTGTAACAATACAAATTCATTGACTTACTAACAGAGTAACCCAACTCATCTAACACAATCCATAGCCACATCAACTCGCACACTCCATGTGTCATAGATTTAGATCTAGCAACTACAAATGTTTTCTTGCTTCGCTATGAAACAAGATTACCTCCAACAAACGTGCAATATCCCGAAGTGGATCGTCGATCGATGACAGACCCTGTCCAATCAGCATCAGTGTAAGCTTCAACACATAAGTGACCATACTGCCCAACCAATATTCCCTTCCGCCCAACCAATATTCCCTTCCGAGGGGAACTCTTAAGCTACCGGAGGACATGATACGCAGCTTCTAGATGCGGTGTTCTTAGAGCATGCATAAACTGACTTAACACACACTAACGGCATAAGCAATATCCGGGTCCGTAAGAGAAAGGCAAATTATTCTTCCAACCAAACGCTGAAATCTTCCCACATCAGTTAATGGTTCCCCATCCATATCATTAAGCCTATGGTTAGCTCCAAATTTACCCGTTTCAGATATGATGGCTGACACATACTTAGGTTGAGAAATAAAAGCTCCTTTCTTGGATCAGCACATGTCAAGAAAGTATCTCAATAATCCAAGGTCTTTAACCTCAAATTTTGTTCCCAAGAATGTTTTCATTGCTTGTATCTCTTTCGGATTTTCTCCGGTGATAACAATATCATCAACATATACAATAAGGATAGTGGTGCAATTTTGGTGCTTCTTGATGAAGAGTGTATGATCCGCCTGACTCTGTGTGTACCCTACTCTCTTCACAGCAGTGTTGAATCTCTCAAACCAAGCACGTGAAAACTGCTTAAGCCCATACAAGGCCTTATTTAGTTTGCACATTAAATCTTGTCCATCGGCAATCTTGAAATCAGGAGGCATCATGATATACACTTTTCCAACTGATGCAAAGACCAAGACAAATTAGCTGCCAAGGAGAGAAGAATTCGTATGGAGTTCAACTTGGCAGTCGGAGCAAATGTCTCCTGATAATCAATCCCATATGTCTGAGTGACGCCCTTTGCAACTAACCGTACTTTATATCTCTCAATTTTTCCATCAGCTTGAAACTTAACTGTGTATACCCATTTGCAGCCTACGGGTTTCTTTCCTTTGAGCAATGGAATAATATCCCAGATGTTATTCTTCTCAAGGGCATTCATTTCCTCAAACATGGCTTATTCCACTGGTTCTGACTAATGGCATCTGAAACATTAGAAGGAATAGAAAAAAATGATACAGAAGAAGTGAAAGCACGATATGTAGGAGATAAGGCATCATAGGATACAAACTGAGATATAGCATGTTTCGTACAATCACGAACACCCCTGCGAAGAGCAATAAGGACATCAAGATCGAGTGAGAAATTACCTGGATCGAGGGAGGCTTTTTGATCCTAAGATAAGATGATGGCTTGTTTTTCTCTCCTAGAATATACAAGTATCTCCTTTGCCTGTTGCAAATCATTCGTGTCAGTAATAATAGGCATAAGCTCCCCCTGAGTAAGCATAGGTTCCCCTTGAGTTGAGTAAGCATAGGTTCCCCTTGAGTAGGAAACTCCCCCTATGTAGGAATGGGTAATGAAATGGGACATAGGTTCTCAATACTTATAATCTCCCCCCTGTAGAGAATCCTGAGTAGTAACAAGCGAAGGATGAATAGGTCTCGGATTCACTGCATGTAATTTGTCTCAAGATTGATCCGTTCAAGATACCTATTCATTCTGAGTAGTAAATAACAAGTGCGCTCGTCCAAGCTACGGTTGGTCTCGGATTCGAAACATGAGAGCAACCTCTCCATATATGAGGGTAAGGGTTCAATCTCCTCCTATGTAGTAGCTTGGGCGAGGCACTTGTTTGTAAAAACGGTCAAAGAGTTACGGGATGTTGTTGAGGAAACCTATTCATCCATTGATAATTAGCGAAGGATCCTTCTACCTATGATATGCGTACGTGCTGATTGAGCCCACTGCATATAATTTATCTCATCCAGCCTAACAGTGGTGATACACCTGGATGATGATCATTGTTGCTACCCATTGTTGGAGTAAGACTTGATGAAAACCCAGCTCCTCCGGAGCTCACCTCTGAACCAGACATGTTCTTAAAATGGTTTTTGGGTTGTACACTCCTCAAAAACAGAACAACAAGTGTGTGTAGAGAACTACCTCTCTAGCACAAAACAACAACTCAAATGGTCTGAAACTACATACAAACCTTCACACAAACTACGATTTGTACTACTTGCCCTTAGAAATTTACACACCACGCTCTGATGCCTTGTTAGATTTATGAGATTAACAATTTACATAATAATAATAATAATAATAAGAAGAAGAAGAAGAAGAGAGAGAGAGAGAGAGAGAGAGAGAAATCAACAAAAAAGGGGATGAATGAATGAATACCTTCATTCCCCCCATCACTTCCTATTTATATTAATAAGTTTAAGATATTACATAAGTACCCTACATAGTTTAAATATAACATAAAATACCATGTAACTATTACAAATAAGACCCGGCAACAATTTGTACACCCCACCCCCGGCTTCGCCCCTGGCCTTTTCTAAGCCATCTTTTCCCACAATCTCCACCTTTGCGAGAAAAAACTCCATCATATCGCGAGCCTAGTGATACGAGACTATCTAGCTTGGTTCAGGGAGCACTTGTTAGGCTAAAGATTTGTTTGTTGCTAAATGTAACGGCCTAAAAGCTAAAACTACTCCCTACTTATTAATGAAATGATTCATCATTACATTCACCCGGAATCAAACACGAACCTAACACCCCCCCTTAATTCAAAACGGTTTATGCATGAGTGCAACTACCTCGAGCCAAAATCATCATTTTTTTGTAATTGAACCATAATCCCATGTGATTCAAGAGGTTCCCACCATCCTCCATCTTCAAACCGTAAAGCTCCCACTTGAGATTGAGCTCTATTGTAAAACTCTTCCCTAAATAAAACTTCACCCACAACTTTGGCGCCGAATCTTCTCCCACAGATTGTGCTTTATATCCTCTTAATAATCACCCATCTTCCTCTTCGCTTTCCCGCTCCTCCCTTTCAACGCTCGTGCTAACCCTTGTTGAGCAAGAAGATCCTTCCCTCTACCTTGTCATAAAGTGAACTTGCAACTTGCATTTATAATGATCCACCGTCCGATGTGAAATATATTTCAGTTCAGGATATAGTAGAATGTAAACAAGAAACTCAAGACTTCCAACACTAATAGTTTCACACAAGATCACACTTCGAAGTTTTGTCACGTAAGAGTGTGCATGGGCCTGTTTGATTTGGATTCATAGCTAAACAAAAAATAAAACCAATATGTAGTGAACCAGAACCAAACATATATAAAACCATTCTAACCCGACCCATATGATCTTGAGTTGGATCAGTTAAGTTCTCGATTCCGCTTACTTTTTAATACTCGCATTTAATCCAAATAAGTCAACTTGCATAAACGAGTATAATATTAGTTAACAAAAATAAAAATGGCAAATTCAAAAGAACTTATAATAGACGAGAAAGTATCATAAAGCTATAAACTATCAAAAATAACTGCTAAACATAAAATAGCAGCAGTGTCATGATGTCAACTTATAAGTACTTGAAATGCAACTTTCACAAGCCAAAACATATTGAAAAATGAGGTAAAAATGTACAGCAAAATTAAATATGATATATATGCATTTGAATAGTTATATAGTCGTTTTTTGTGTTTGGTTCCATCATCTGTTTGGTTTAATTTAAGTCTCGGCTCTACAACTCTTGGAACCAGAACCAGAACTAAACCACTCAGTTCTATGACTTCTAAAACTAAAGCCAATCCATCAGTAAGAAAAAACAACCTAGCCCTCATAGATCGATTTGGTTTGGTTTGGTCCTTCTGGTAAATAGGTTTCCAATGAACACCCATACTTATGCATACCACAGCTTTGATACCAATTTGTTGTGCATCAAAGGCACCTCACCCAGCCGAAACAAGGAAATATACGTGCAAGATTATGGAAATTTAAACACATCAAATAAATGCCAGAGACATACACGAGATTTAACCTGGTTCGGCAAGATTGCATTGCCTACATTCAACGGAGAGAATTTTCACACAACTTATGAAAATAGGGTACAGTGGTAGGATCTTACATCCTTATAAGAGATATACACTCTCAATCCCAAATACACAAAAATCTCTCCTTAAATTCAAATTTAAAAAACCTTAAACTTCCTCTTTTTCTTGCCTTTCTTAGTGACTAGCTCTCTCAATGTCAATAAACATTACGGCAAAATGCCTTGAATTGTTCTATAAATACCCCAGGCAATATATGTAAACAAGTCCCAAAATCCCTCACTTAACCTGCCAACTGCCCCAACTGGACGCTGTTGATAGACCCAGACAGATGATAGGCTCCCAGCAGGTGACTATTGGAGCCCTAACATGCGCGAACAGGTAACTTCCGGCCTCCAGCCTATTTGAGCCAACTTTTCCCACACATGCAAATAGAACTACTACCAAGTAAATTACTAAAAACACGCAATACTACCACTAGGAGCAAATTCCGCTTTAATACCAATTTGATGAGCAAGCAATTTACTCAAACGCAAACAATCGAAAGGTTTTCTCGATGACAATGGATTCAAACAATACTTGGGTGGAAGATCAAATTACTACTGATGCTTTAGCTGAGACCTATAAAAAAATCTTCTTTCTTCGGAATAGGGGGTCATGACTTGGTGCCCAAATTACCTTAATAGGATATAATATTATACTATCCCTAAAATCTACTCTAGAATATTCTTAAAAAATATTCTCTTACTCTATGCTAAATACAAGTGAAATAAAACTACAATAAAAATACAGGTTTTCTCATCGCTCACCCCGCACAACCCAGCCAATCCAACTGGTCGTGAATCGTGATAGTTGTGTAGCAGATTATACTACTGAGTTGGGAGATAGGCAGGTTTGAATTACAAGATTCATAATACTTCCAAGACTGAGAGGTGGGGAATTGAAGATTTTCTTACAACGTCTGAATGGATTATGAACTTGGCACCCTAAAGAGCAATAGACGTGTAGATTTGTAGATGTGAACGGGGAGTGAGGCACATCTTTCAGCCTCTTTTTACTCCCTCATTCTAAAATAACGTATTTCAGTTTTTCCTTAGGAAGGGATTTAAAAGACAAAAGCCCTTCCAAAAGAGTACTTTTAAGGGTGAACGAAGGCAATGAGTGCTTGATTGGCAATGTTGATGCTTGTGTGTGTACATGTCCTTAACCCTCGTAATAATATCTATATAATAAAGGAGGGGGTTTTGGTCCTCCCTAACTGGTGGCTGAGATTATATTTTTTAGGTTTGTATCTAACGGATCACAATGATCCATGATAATGAGTTTTATGTCCCCAAACTGGTAGCACCGAATATACCAACCTTCCTACATTTATTGAATTGTACCTTTGTTCAGATCACCTGTCCCAATCTGTTCATACAGCCAAAAGTAACATTTAACCCCACTTCTCAAAATCTCTTAAAACACTCTATCCTCTTTCTCTCTCAAAACCCAAGATCCAACAAACCCAATGCTCTCTCTCTCTCCGAGTTTATTCATCAGTGTAATTTCACTGTAAAAAACAATAGCCTCTCTCTCTCTCTACGAATAACAAAGACCCAGTTTTCCAATAACCTACATATGAGCACTATTAACTCTGGGTTAGCGACGAAAGCCTCAATTGAGCGCTATAATCCCAGTTTTCCAGTTTTCCAATACCCAACTGTCACACGTTCAGAAAGCCTCAGTCGACCGCTGTAACTCTTGCGTTAACGGCGGCGATAGATGCCGAGCCAAGCCCCTGTCCAGTGGGTTGATTTGGACAAAAAAAATTGGTTTTATATTTTTGTTTATCAGTTCATCACTTTCGATAGTATTTTTTGTTGATGGGTTCTGTTGGGTTTTAATTTGGATTCACTTTTTGACTCTGGGTTGTGGGTTTGTTATGGGTATAATCTGAAAAATCCATACTTTATTGTTTATTCAACATATGGATATAATCTCAAAAATCCATATTTTATTGTTTATTCTGTTGATATGTAGATGTAAAATTTTGTTGAGCTTTCCATTGTACTATTTCTCAGAAAACTTCTCACAACACCTTAACCTCCATTTACTTTTTGACTTTCTATCATCTCCCACATCTTCTTTTATTGGTCATGGAGTTTGTTTTTCTGTTTAACCAACCAAGAAATTTGGTGCTTTATGTAGTTCTTCTTTGGGCATTTAGTAATTACACTCAAGTCCAAACTATTTCGTGCTTTATGAAGTTTGTTTTTCTGCTTAACCAACCATGAAAGTTGGTGCTTTATGTAGTTCGTCTTTTATTCTTTATTTTCCTTGTTATTTCTTTTTATGATGAAAGGAAAAGAAAAAAATAAATATAAAAAATGATTATTGAAAAAATTTATTTAATGATCAACTAGGTATTAAGTTTGTGCTTTTTGTACAATCAACACATGGGTTGAAATGATTTAAACTTATTTAAGAAATATTGTGAAACAGGTTCAACAACTCATATATCTATGGCTTTCAAACTAATCCTAACCAAACATCATTTGAGTTTTAAAATGTTTTAAACTCCAAAATCATATGATTAAATTTTATTTACAAAAGCTCTATTTGCAACACCGAAAGTGATGGTTGACACAAGATTGTTGTTGTGTTATTATCTCATGTTTATTATACTTTATTGTTGATTACTTTAACATTTTTTTAATAATTTGTATTTTAATGTGGGAGACTTCAAATAATAAAAAGTTGTAAATGTTTTTATTTAAATTGTTTATCTTAACATATTTTTACTAGAAACTAGATTTGTATGGACTTGGGTACTGAATTGCTAATAAAGTATGATCATACTCATCAACATTTGTTCCCATAAAGTCTCCTAATATCCACCCTTTATATGTTCACTGTATTGTACATATATGTGCAGAAAAAATATACTAGAGTAAAATTAAACATTTATTTTTAAACAATTTTTCAGATTATCTAAGTTGATATTCTTTTTCTTGAAACCGATGGATGATGGATTGACAGGTGTGAAATCATGTTCTCCATTCCAAATCTTTTGCAGTTCCTAGAAAACTATTCAAGATTTTAAAAGGATTTTAAAAGTATTTATCACACCTCAAATGACATCTCTCTCAATATAAATCAACCAGCAAAATTCAGCACGTGGCTCGAAGTAACAAATAGCAGGTGAACTACTTTATAAAATATTGGACACATCCACCAGAAAATTTTGGCACATGGCTCGAAGTAACAAATAGCAGGTGAACTACTTTATGAAATTAACAAACTCTTGATTGGGTTACTTGAAAATTAACATTGTGTCGTGCCGTGTCGTCTCGCGTTTTAATTGGATTAAGTTCATATTTTACTAAAAAAAATTGGATCGTGTTGCTTTATTTGGATTGTGTTTGTATTACGTATAAAAAATGATGTTTATGTCGTGTTGTATTGCGTTTTAATTGGATTGTGTTCATGTTTGATAAAAAAATATATATATTATGTGTCATGTCGTGTCGTGTCACTTTTATTTAGGTCGTATCAATTTTAGTTTTAAAAAAATAAGATTCTATATAGTACGGTGTTGTGTAGCATTTTAATTTAGTCGTGAATGTATTTGGTTAAAAAAAAAATATTTAAGTGTCGTATCGCTTTTACTTGGGCAGTGTTTGTTTTAATTAAAAATAAATAAGATTTTGTATCATGTGGTGCCATGTCGCGTTTTAATTGGACCGTGTTAGTGTTTGGTCAAAAAATAAGATTTCATGTAGTTGAAAAATGAAATTTCATATCTTATCAAATAAAATTTCTAAATTGGTACATCAAATGGAGTACACTATAGAGTCAGTCCAACTCCATTGGGATATCGCAACACACATTTTTTAGTAGACCAACCATATCATTGGTACAATACACCTTTATCTTATGGACAATACTCTCCCTCGAGCTCATACCTCTCTTTATCTATGCCTAACACCATAGCCTATGCATGCCTCATCTTCTTCTAGTAAATTATCGAGTACCCATATTAAAACCGTCTGTCTCTCTCTCTCTCACACACACACACTATTTGTGTTTGGTTATAAAAATATGATTAGTGTCGTGTCACCTTTATTTGGGTAGTGTTTGATGGAAATGGATTTATTTTCTTTTATTTTAGGGTTTATTTGTTATTTTTATATTTCTTTTAGTTTTCCTTTTATGTTAGTTCTTTTATTTCATTTCTAGCCTTTTACTTAGTCTCCAAGCATGTTCGGGACTAATTAGGTATATTTTTGTTAATGATTGTCCTTTTTAGTCATTTAGTCTATTACTTGATTAGCAAGTAATCCCTCCCATATAAATACCCCATGTAGTCTTCATTTGAGGACACTTTCCATTCTTGAAATATAAGACATCTTTTGATTCTCTCTCTAAAAACTAGGGTTTGGTGTTTCTTTTAGCCACTGACGTGTAGTTTACGTCAAATTGATATCAAAGCGAGATGTCGTTCCCTGATTAGTGTATTGGTGTATTGATAATCAAAATCGTACGCTACATTACCAATGGTTCCAAAGAAATCCCGAAACAAGTAGAAGATATACAAGAATTAAGCGAAAGCATTCAAGAATTGAAAGTTAGCAACCAAGAATTGAAGGCAAGCAATCAAGTATTGAGACAAAAAATTGATCAACGAACCCTAGACTTCAACAAAAAATTTGACACCATCTTCCACCACCTCTCCACCATGAATGAACCAAAAGAAACAAACCCTCGTAGACCTGGCAAAGAGATCATTGGTGAGAAGTTTGCCCACGACGAGGGAAGTCCAACTCCAACCCTAGGCGACGAGCCAAACACCGCCGGCCCAGATGGAACCCTGACAGCCCAGCAATAACCCAAACTGTCCCACCCTCGAAAACATCCCCCAACGGCCCTACCGCCAACCAGAATGTCACCAGACCCTCTTCAGCCCCAAATCCCCGCCTAAACGACCCCAAGAAAACCCTAACACTGCCTAACTCCAGCCATAACCTAAACCCAGAGGCACCCGAACAAAACCCTAGTAAAAAAAGAATGTCCTAATTTGTTCGACCCTATAGGACCTGTGGCCTACCCAAGGCAATGCCCGAGTCTTCCGCCCCACCCGAACCATTCAAACCCGACGGGTTGTTTGTTGAAGCCAGCCCCACTAAGGAAACCCCTCCTCTCAAGTTTCTAAGGTTTTCCAACCACAAACAATCCCTTTACCCTTCAAAACCTAGACTAACTTTTGACCACGGGGGTGACCTTCTTTTGGTCGCTTGTCTTCCCAAACGCATATTTTGAAGGCTTTACACGCATATCCAACTTTCAAGCTCGAGTACGAGCTTGGTTTGAAGTCGAGGTGAATGATGGGGATGGATTTATTTTCTTTTATTTTAGGGTTTATTTGTCATTTTTATATTTCTTTTTAGTTTTCCTTTTATGTTAGTTCTTTTATTTCCTTTCTAGCCTTTTACTTAGTCTCCAAGCATGTTCGGGACTAATTAGGTATATTTTTGTTAATGATTATCCTTTTTAGCCATTTAGTCTATTACTTAATTAGCAAGTAACCCCTCCCATATAAATACCCCATGTAGTCTTCATTTGAGGACACTTTCCATTCTTGAAATATAAGACATCTTTTGATTCTCTCTCTAAAAACTAGGGTTTGGTGTATTTCTTTTAGCCATTGACGTGTAGTTTACGTCAATGTTTGTTTTAATGAAAAAAATAAGATTTCGTGTCATTTGGTGTCATGTCGCATTTTAATTGTGCCTTGTTCGTGTTTGGTCAAAAAAATAAGATTTCGTTTAATTGAAAAATGAAATTTCATATTGAATCAAATAAAATTTCTAAAATGGTACATTATATGGAGAACACTATAGAGTCAGTCTGACTCCATTGGAGATCACAACACACATTTTTATTCTACTATGAGATAATTTAAGAACAAAAATATTATAATACACTCGCAAATTGGGCGGGTACATAATCCTAAAATATTCTTGATGACTTTTATTCTTATATTGTCGTTGTCTCCCGAGCTGCATGATGTAAGCACGACTAGCTAGCGCATTGTTAGTACGATGCATGTTTTTTGTTAACATCATGTGTAATGTCGTTTTGACACACATGAAATTTTGTAGACACATTATGGAGATTTCAGAAGTTGTAAGAAAAGTTCAAAATAGTGCCGTCGGCACGGGTACATCCTAGTTAGTTAATATATACAGAATGTCTCTCGTGCATGTCTCTCGTGCAGCCTTCAAGTATAAAAGTGTAAACTATGGTTTAGGCAATGGCTAGCCTCGAAGGTCTATAACCTTATGGCTATAGCCTCAAAGGCTTGAGGCTTAGGTTCTGACATTGCGCTGAGTCGCTATTGCCTCGCTCTGACAACTCATAGCATGCCTCAAGTCTCGAGGCTCTAGCCTCAAAAGTTATTTTATACATTGCACTTGATAAGTCTAGCCATTAAAATTCCATGTTTCAAATAGGATTTAACATGCTAAACAACTAGCATCTTTTTCAATTTATACTCACTATAAAAATTGAGCTATTTTTACCATTTTACAAATTTGTTCATTTTTTTATTTTATCCTTTCAAGTTTTACCACACATCCATCTTTTATGGCTGCCCAACACTCCGCTCCATATAATATGGCAGGTATAATGATCGTCCTATAGAATTTTCCCTTTAACTTCAATGGTATACGTCAATCACACAATACGCCAATAGCACTTCTCCACTTGACCCAACCAAAATTAATCCTATGAGTAATATCTTCATCCTTTTGGATAATTGAACCTAAATAACGAAATGATTTTTATGCATCTCTTGACCCTCAAGTTTCACAACATCCCCGTTTGTCCTCCTATTATTACTCAAATTGCACTCCACATAATTAGTTTTAGTTTTACTCATTTTAAACCCTCTTATTTCAAAAGTTTATCTCCACAATCTCAATCTAGCAATAATTCATGCATTTGTTTCATCCACTAAAACAATATCATTGTGGCACCTTATCTTCTATTTGTCTAGTGAACTCATTGAGCAAAGATATAAGGACTTAGTTTTGAACCTTGATGTAGAGTTACAGTAATTGGAAAACCACTATTTTTGCCAGTTGTTGTTCTTACTATGACCCCATCATATATATCCTTAATCACGTCAATATATTTAAGAGTCACTCGTGTTTTATGTAAAACCCACCAGATTATATCTCTTAGTATTCTATTATATGTCTTCTCCAAAACTATAAAAATCGTATGAAAGATCCTTATTTTTCTCCCTATACCTCTCTATTAATCTCCTCAATAAATAGATAGGTTTCATTGTTGACCTCCCAGGCATAAACCTAAACCCAAACTGATTCTCAAATACAGTTGTTTCTAATCTCAATCTATGTTCAATCACTCTTAGTTTCTCCCAAAGTTTCATTGTACGACTCATTAACTTAATATCACGATAATTTGAACAATATTGTATGTCTCCTTTATTTTTATAAACAGGTATTAAAGCATTGCTTCTCCATTCATCGGTCATCCTATTAGTCATTTAATTTTACTAAACAATTTTGTTAGTCAAGATACTCATTCTCCTAAGTACTTCTAAACCTCAATAGGGATACGATATGGTCCCAATTCCACCTTGTTTTCATCTTTTTTAGAACAACCCTAACCCCTGTTGTCCTAATTCTACAAAAAAATATATTTTCTCGAGTCTCCCTAAGTTCTTCCATATCAAATCAACTCACATTATCTTCATTCAATAACATCTCAAAGTAATTTTTCCATCTTTCCTTAATCTCTTCATCCATAACTAAGACTCTTGAATCATCACTTTTGTTTGATACACACAATGTTATTAAATCTTTTATTTCTCAGTCCCCAAATTTAACAGGCTTATATATACTTTTTTCCCATTCTTGTGTTCCTAGTTTTGTATAAATATCATCGCACCTTAAACTTAGATTCCTTCTTAGCCCATTTATATTTCTCAAAATCTTCTTCGATTCTATTTGTTTCTCATATTTTAAAGCACTTCCTTTTGGTTTTTACTATATATTGTACTTCTTTGTTCCACCACCAAATTTCTTTAAAGTGTGGCTATTTTCCCTTTTATTCTCAAAGAATCTCTTTCGATATTATCCTAATGCATGTAGTCATCTTATCCTACATTATATTCGTCTCATCTTCAGTATTCCATGATGTTTCATTTAATATTTATCTTTAAATAGTTTTTAGTTTCTCTCCTTTTAAGTTCCACCACATAGTTCGTGGGTTAATTTTCTCTTTTCATGCTCGTAATTGATTTTTAATATTTATATTCAACACACCATTACCCTATGTTGTGACGTTAAGCTCTCTCCCGGAATAACCTTAAAGTCTCTACCGGGATAACCATGCACTCTTTACATTCTCCTTTTCTAGTAATTATAAAGTCTATTTAACTCTTATTTGATCAACTTTTATAAGTTATCAAGTGTTCAAGACTCTTTTTAAAACTTACTAGTACAAGATAATTGGCTAAATTTTAAAACACGTTATACATACTTAATCAAAGCACTTTAGTGATTGTAGGGAAGCTTTAGAGAAAGCGGGATCTCCACAGGAAAATTGATTAGAAAATAATAAAACTGAACAAGAACCTACGAACACATTTATCTTTTATGCCTTCTTAGAGCCAGCCAAAACATAGGTTTCTACGCCCTCTTAAAATAAACTATTTAATAAATTATTAATTTATTTATACAAAACAAAGAGATGGTAGAAAACCTTGGTGATCCTTTAAAATGGTAGAACTGGTTGAATCAGATATTCTGCGTTCTACAATTATGACATCACCATATGTATTTGGCTTAAAAGCATCCTCCCCTTGATTTTTTATTTCCACGCGAACAAGAGCAGAGCTGCATACAAAGGCATAGGCGAAAGCACATATAAGACAAACTGTTGACTCATTTATGTAATTTCAGAATGGACAGATAAAAGTGAAACAGAAAATATGAGGTGCCCGGCCTAGAAAATCAAAAAAGTTAGAAGTGAACAAATAAAAAGAACAAATATGAGGTGCCTCTGACATTATCAATACAAAATAATATTGTACTATATAATAGTCCCTGCGTCACATATTAAGAGTCTTTATTTGAAAGTAAACTTTTTAAGGTATATTCTTTTCAAATAATCAGTGACTCAATATAATTACATAAGATTCGTTGATTTTTGAAGAGGACTCGCTATTTGGGACGTACAGAAAAACACGTAGGATTCCTAATTCGGCTACAAAGGAGTCTATCAGAAGCCAATTGATACATATGCATGTAACACGTTATGTTATTTTCACGTGAAGATATTAAAATCCATTAAATAAGGAAATTTCCCTAGAGAAAATATGGAAGTGACACACCATGATACTATGATTTATAGCAATTGTTAAATTCGGAGCACCCAACCCATAACCAATTGGCAATGGGTAAAGAGGCCCTGGAGTCTTATATACTTTGATGTAAGGTGTTATTTTTCCGATGACATACCACACGTGATGCGACTTGAGCCAAACACATGGACAAACTATATTGAGTTTCATCAGGCCGTCGGGCCAACCTGCTCTAATACCATTATATTTAGAGCATCTTAATTTAAAGCAATTAGCTCAAAAGCAATGGACGATTAGAGGAGAAACTCCAGGATCTTATTTATTTGGATACAATGCTTACATATCCCAATGTGGGACTCTGTATTCTTAACAATTATTTACTTAACAGTGGCAACCAACATGAACACTAACTATTAATGGTTATGAGATGATGAAAAACTACTTCATTAGACAAATATTACAATTATGTCATATATTTATCAAGATAATAATCATATTTCCCTATATATTTCGTTCATTAACATTAGACTTTCAGTATTTTTTTTCCTATTTTCATATATCTGCATTGCATCAGACGAATTTGCCTAATTATTTAAGGGAAAGGTCTTCACAGCAACAATTCATTCATGATATAGCAGCCACCTCCACACTATAAATCCTAGTCATACCACAACTTCACCAACTTCCCATTTCCAATTCAAAATCTGACTCTTCCTGAAAGAAGCCTTACCTGCAGAATAATTTTTTCAAAACATAACCATGCGAGTCCCTACCCAAGTATTTGCCGAGGAGGTTGCATGATAACACCCCAATCACAGAGCCTTACAAATCAAATTCCCATTTTTTATAGCCATTCTTCCAACAAAACGAACTGTCGATTCCTACAAATGGGTTTTTTCTCCTTGACACAATCATTATCGAGCTAACAAGTACAGACACTATAAAGTAGGCAGAGTGTCCATGTCAGAAGCGCATCAGACATTGACACACGTTGCAGGCACCGGTCTGTTTGTATTTACTAAAAGTAAGTAGAAGAAATCATAAAGATAAAAGTAAGACCATGAAACTTTTTATTAGAGAATAAAAGTAAGCGAGAAAAGAGGAGTAATCATCTTAAATACATGTGTATTCCTAATTAATTTCGTGCTTATATATTTCTAACTAATTCCTCTATTTTACACAGTATACGTGATCATTGACTATAATGTCTCACAACTTATAAGTTCCGCGATATAGTCAGATAATATTAAATTCACTTGCAATATTATCCACTTTCTCCAATAATCACGCAAAAGTATAATTACTTGGATTGTGAAACTTGACTCGAATTATCACTTTCCTATGGGAGGGGTGGGGTGAAGGAAAAACAGACCACTTAATTAGTTGGAGAGGGAAAAAGAACACATAAATAATGGAAGTGAAATGTCATAATTCAAAGAGAAGGGGAGTTTGGGCATCGATAATTAAATTTCCGTCTGGTTCGAGTTGAAATATTTTTCAACGCGGTCAAATATAAAATGGTAAATACGTTTTCACCTATATGAGGCTAAATTTTTATCACAATTTTTGTTCAAAGTTACATAATATAGCGTGTGAACTTATTCAAAATTGCAAACGAACAAATAATCAATTTCAAATATGTCAAAAAACATTTCACCAATTTAAATTGCACTGCGGTTAAAAGTATTGAACCTCGAACCAAACGGAGAAACAAAGAGTTACTGGGAAATTGGTTGTGACGATTTCCTGCGGACAGGGTTCCTAAGATGCAAATCATTAGGCAAATGCGTGATAATAATATGACCATCTCTAATACTATTCACACTGGAATATAGCTCTATAACATTGTGATATTCAGTAAGTTAATGTGTGATAATATAAATTTATTTAATAGTATTTTTGTAATACAACAGTCTGATATTGTCATTTTCACTGACTGCATCCTAGAGGTAACTACAATGTTTATCATTCTCACGTGTAACATCAAGAGAGATCCAAGACCCCACAAACCTGCAACCAGTCTTTATAAAGTCCTTCAATGTCGCCGCCCTCTGCGTGCCTTTGGCTCGGCACCCAAATGCGACACATAAAGCAGTCAATATCGCACTCTTTCCACCTATACAAATCAAAATTTAACAACATTCTACACCAAAAACAAAGTCTTATAATATGTATATATATATATATATATGGAGAGAGAGAGAGAGAGAGAGGCACTCCACATACTTAAATAACATGCCTCCATTTGGAGAGGTTGAAGGAAATAATTTTTAATAGAATGTGCTCATTTCCACCAAATTCCATCAAAAAATTCAACCGTGTAGTGGATAAAATGTAAAGTATATATATACACTATACAGTCAAGTTCTTCAACATACCTCATCAACAAAAATATAAATCACTAAAAAATTCCAATATTTAGTGTATGATGAAAATTGGGTAAATATGTGCATTTTTGAACGTGTAAACTTTTGATCATCATCTGACTCGCTTTCTAGGCTGAATTCTTTTTATGAACATTTTTGTAGCACTATGGAGATCATCTATACCAAATTTTGTTAAAAAATTGAATTTTTTAGTCTTTGTTTTTTACGTAAACCACCGGTCAAAAGGCTCCTAAAGATTATCTAAACACCAATTTAGAGAGAGAAACGCTTTTTTCTATTTCAAAATTCAAGTCCACCTCAAATGAGGCTTACAAGTGAGTATTTAAAGAGAAGGAGTAGCTTAGGTTCCAAGCTAAGACACTAATTACAAAAATGTCATTACTACTCCCTACCTCTAAATACAATAACAAAATGAAAGAAAATACAAAATAAAATAAAATGACTAATAAGACCCTAAAATAGGGCCCATTTCCATCAAGTTTTAGTAGGGGTGGCAATTCGGGTCAAGCATCGTGTTTGGGGCCGACGCGACACCACTCATAATTCAGATACGAACATGACACGACACGATTTCGTGTCAAAAACACACGACACGAGCACGGCATATCGTTTCAATTTCGGGTCAATTTCGGGTCGTTTCTAAAATTGTCATCCCTAGTTTTTAGTATGTTTAATGAAATATATATATATATATATAGTATTGCTCTTGTGCAGACTGTCCCGCATTTTAACCGTGCGGACCGAACATGTGTCACCTGGCGGTGAGCCAAAAGAGAGAAAGAGCGCCTATAATTTAGCCAATAATTTCTGCGCTCATCGTCAGCCGACACATGTCCAGTTCGAACTGTTAAAATGCAGAATAGTCTGCACAAGAGCATTATTATATATCCATATAATAAAGGAGCATGGTTTTTGAAAATTTTGCCAAAATATCTTCACTTTTTTTATGCATGACATTTTTCTCTTTCATGCACATACATGAAATGTCATGCTAAAAGTTATTTTTTTTTCTTTTTTTTTGTGTTATATATATACTATTATAAATACTATTATACTATTATAAAATCATGTATTTTTTTAAATACATGTAAATTTATATTTTTTTATTAAATATTTTTCCCATTTTTTTAAACTATTTTTTAAAATTTTTTTTCTTTTTTTAATTTATATTTTTTATTTTTTCTCAATTTTTTTTTGTTTTTTCTCAATTTTTTTTTCTCAAATTTTTTTTTATCACGGGGCCAAATTTATCGCCGTGCCCTCGGGCACGGGCATCCACTAGTATAATATATATAGCCGATAATTCCTAAAATAAAGGTAAATTGTTGTAAAAAAAAAAATTGCTAAATTTTTTAGGAAATGAAATAAGAATTTGATGAAATCCAAAATTAATATATATATATATATATATAACCACGCCTCTTGGCCCAGTGGTTCTTGGGAGTGGATTAGGTTTGATCCCGAGTTCGATCCCTGGCACTGTCAAAATAATGCTTAGTCAACGAAAGCCACGAACCGCGAATGGGGATTAGTCGAGGTGCGCATAGGCTGGCCTGGACACCTCATGGTATGCTACCCAAAAAAAAAATATATATATATATATATATATCATTATGTAATTAACAAATGACACTCATTTTAGGTCCTCATTTCAAAACTTGATGATATATATATATATATATAAAGAGAGAGAGAGAGAGACAGGTCTCCAACATACCTCCTAACAACATACCAATTTTTTAAAATAGTAAAAAAAATAATATTGAGATGATATTTTTTATATGGGTTCACGATATTTCAATGTGCTCCTGAAAAAAAAATCAACTGAAAATAATATTTTTTGTTATTTTTAAAAACTAGGTAAAAAAACTGACAGTTTTTATCCTATATAAGTGTCATGTTTTTTACCTATTTTTTAAAAATAACAAAAAACATTATTTTGAGCTGAATATTTTTACAAGAGCACATTGAAATATCATGAACCCATATAAAAAATATCAATTCAAAATTATTTTTTTTACTACTTTAAAAATATAGTTATGTTCATAGGTATGTTTAATGAGGTATGTTGGAGAGTCTCTCTCTCTCTCTCTCTCTCTCTCTCTCTCTATATATATATATATATATATATATATATATACATACATAAAGTCTTCTGTAAGGACTCATTATGGTGTATGATGCAGACCCGATTCATACCATTTTTTTAAAATAGTAAAAATATGATTTTTTTTATGAAACTTCATGGATATGATGTTCACGGTTAAAAAATCAACTCCAATCTTTTTAATCAAAAAATTCAATAAAAAAAACGTGGAGATGAAGTGATGTGTAAGAAAATTGTATAAATATTCATTTTCAACCGTAGAAATGTTGAATCGGAATCAGTCACTCTATTGATTGAATTTTTTTATGAAACTTCATGAATATGATTTTCTCACTGTCAAAATCATATCCATGAAGTTTCACAGTGAGGAAATCATATCTATGAAGTTTCACCAAAAAATTCGATAAAAAAGTGGATGAGATGATCACTAACATTTCAACGGTCGAAAATACATATTTATACCAATTTTTTACTTATCAACTCATCCCAACGGTTTTTTTATTTATTTTTTAAAAATTATAGATGATTTTCTTACCGTAGACATCATATCTATGAAATTTCATCCCAAATTTCATTTTTTTACAATTTAAAAAAAATGGTAAATATCGAGATTTGTACCATAACGAAACGAGTCCTTACGAGAGGGGGCCTCTACACACACACACACACACACACACACACATATATATATATAGTCGTGCTCTTGTACGGACGATTCCGCATTTTAATAATGCGGG
Source organism: Sambucus nigra (assembly GCA_949130495.1). NCBI lineage: Eukaryota > Viridiplantae > Streptophyta > Magnoliopsida > Dipsacales > Adoxaceae > Sambucus > Sambucus nigra. The sequence goes on from OX422214.1 coordinate 55,232,985, forward strand.
GCGGACATATGTCCCCAGGCGATGAGCCCAGAAAAAGAGAGAGTGTGCCTATAATTTATACGATAATTTCTAGGGGCACCGTTAGGGACACATGTCCGATCCGCATTCTTAAAATGCGGATTGGTTCGCACAAGAACATTATGATAAATAGATAGATAGACAGACAGATATATATATATAGAGAGAGAGAGAGAGAGACTGACTTCCATTTTGTCCAGTGATGAAATTGACCGAATCGCCTAGGTGGATTTCCAAGTTAGAGTGGCACATGAAATTTTCCAATTGGATTTTGGAGACGATACCAGCTTGGCCATCGGATGCTTTGCTCAAAACCCTAGGATCTCCCATCATCTAGGGTTTGTTTGTTTTTCAGAGAGTATATGGTTTTAGAACTGAGAAGGTTGTATACAAACGTTTCTCAATCTATACTTTGGAAACAATGGCGGGAACAAAAGTTTGCTTCTTGCGTTATAAGGGCCGAGTTTTCATACCAGGTCCCCGAGTTATCATTTTCTTTAAAATAATGGAGATTTATATTTTTTACCTATTCATGGGATATAATCAAAATCAAAAATGCTATCGGAACCCAAATTTTTATCAAAAGTGGAGATACTGTACGTGGAGGTTTTCTATTGGTTAGTTTGTGAGATAGGATAAGGGAATCTATCAATACCACATTCTCACGTGTGATTTCAGTCAAAATTTCGGTTCCAATAGTATAACTCAATTAAAATTGACGTTACAATTCATAGCCGATATTTGTCACCCCCAGATGTTGACACGTATACACTTTATTAATGTGTTCACCATTTATTAATTTTTTATTATTTAGATTAATGTAGACACGTATGTATTTGATCAATACATGCATTTAATTGGTTCATATATTGTGTATAGAAGTCTAAATGCGTATATTTGGTTCATATATTATGTATAGAAGTCTAAATGGGTACATTTACATTGAATGTAATAAATACATGTATTTGGATAAATACATTCAAGAGATAAAGAGTCATGATTTATGTCACACGCTCCTTATAAGTCTACGAACAACTGCTTCTATATTATTATATATATCTTCATTAACCAATCAATCGCTCATTAATTTTTTCATACTATATCCCCCCCGAGCTTCCTCTCAAAGTCAGTCTTTCCTTTGCACATAAAAAAAGCTCTCTATACCTTTGTAAAAAAATTCATCTTACCTCTATATATTCTATTTTTCATCTTATCCTTATGCACATTTTTAACGCATTTGTGTATGTTGTATATAAGTTGTGTATAACGTTTGTCTTTTTTTACCACGCGCACACACACTGTTGCAAATGCTTCTATTGAGTTGTCGTTTCTTGCATATGGTAACAAATGCATGCAGGTAGGAGAGGGGGAGAAAGAGAAGGAGAGACGGTGTTTAAAAGATTGAGTTTTTAAAGTATGATTTTCAATATTTGTGTTTCGAACTTCTCTCTTTTTATGTACTATTCTTCCTTTTTTTAAGTTCTCCCTCTCTCTCTCTCTCTCTCTCTCCACACATTTGCACTTATGTTTCTGATGTACTTTTCTATTTATTGTTTATTAGGAATATAATTAGGGTGTGTTTGATTGCAAATATGAAAATGCGTGAAAAATATATCAATTGGATGAGAAGTTGGAAATTGGGTGGAAAAACATACGAGTTTTTTGTCTTACTTTTTATATTTTTCATGAAAATCAAGTCTTTGGTGGGTGGATAAGAAATATTTTTCACTAAAAATGAGGTTTGAGATGGAGCAATCGTAATGTAGATGAGCGTTGTTCTTACATGAAGTTTCACAATCAAGGTATAAGGGCAAAACATGAGTCAAAATAACTATTTTCTATTGAAAATTTCCCATGCCAATCAAACACGCTCCTGTTGTTAAAGTTTTTCTCTTTCACAATTTGAGTTTCTAAAAAGTAACATTTTACAGTCACGCAACGCGTGGCCTACAAGCTAGTATATAATATAAAACGTATTATACAATTTATTGCTCTTCTGAGTTTAAGATATCCACGTACGATTCAAATCTTCAACGAGGCACTTATTTCTTTTCTCACAACCACTTTTCATCTTTTCTATGTCGCCTTTTCCTTTTTCTCAATTTATGAACTCGGTGGATATAAACTAACTTGGATAATTATGCTTGACTTTTTTTCGGTTCTTTTGTCGTTCTAAAAACATCACAAATACATAGCTAACACGATGAAAAAATTCAACCGACTCACCATATTTGTCAAAACCAAAACAATCGATTCAAATCAAGACCCATATCTTGATTAAACTTGTTTGATAACGAGAAAATAACCACCAAACCAACTGAGATTCAAACTCTGATTGATCTTCGTACAAGAGTTGGCTCTAACATTGATGGGGCGATGAAACGCATATTCAAATTGAGTGAAAAAGACGACTCAACGCTGAATTTTTTGGAATCAAACCACTTTGAGATTTAAACCAGAATTTGACTGCACCGGAGGTTTCATCACAAAGGTGGTTCAATCAGATGTTCATTTTTCCCACTTTCTTCTTATTAAAAAGCTAAATAAGTCACACATATAGTTCTTTATTAGCATTTCAAATGTATATAATATTCTTTTTCTTCATTAAAAAGTTATATCGCACAAGTTGGTCAGAGTGTCCGTCGTCTCGGGGACTTGGATTTTGAGATTTTTATTGAACACTTATAAATTAGAACTTTGACGTTTTTTTATAAATCTGTTATAATGTGCGTTGAAAATTTTGCAATGCCCGTGTAAAATGACATAAACAACTATATCCCTCTCTTCTCAACTCAAAATCATCGACTGGATATTTGTGGATTTCAAAATAATTTCAAAATCATCATGTGTAGGTTTTGATATATATTTTATGGGTTGATTTTGATTTATTTTCATATTTGTTTGTGGATGGATTCGATTTTGATATTGATTTGCAGGTAGGGTGTTTCAACCAGCTGTGATTTGTTAATCTTGGGTTAGGTTTGGTCGGACTTCGTCTCCTTTGGCAGCCCAGTTGTCCGATCTTGATTTGTTGTTGGTCGTTCTACCAGTTTTTGTGTGCGGGTGGGTATGGATTATCGGGTAAGAGATAGAAGAAGTGGTCAGTTTGCGTGTGTAGGTGGGTCTCGGCTGTTGAGATGGGTTTGTTGAGGTTTTATATGTACGTGTGGGTGATAAAGGTAACATGGGACTGTTGGGTGGGGTGGGGGGGATGGGGGTTTGTGTCTTAGGTAGGTTACCGGGTATAGTGGTGTGGATTTATGGTTTTAGGTGGTAGGAGCATGGTAGGTGGGTCTTTGGCATGTAAGATGCTTAAATTTGCATTCTTTTAAATCTATGAAATTTTATGGAAGTATTGTTATTTTTTTCTTGTTATGATTCCTTTTTATTCAATAATAGGATTATTGTATTAAGTTGCATTTTTTTGTTTTAACCGAGTTTTGAAAAGAAAATGAGACAGTTTGAGCTAGGTTATAATATTACTTTATATTTGGAGTAGTTTAAAAAACAGTTATGAGATTTAAGGATTTTTGAAAAGTAGTTTCTGCATTACAATTTGTGTAAGACTTGATTGATGATTTCACCGTTAAAGAAAGTAGTATTTATTTTCAATTATATTTTTTTTAATAACACCCCACATGTGGTTAAAGCGTGTATATAAAAAAATTGTTATGAAATTGTTATAATTTAATTGTATGCCACCTTGGCTTTATACTGATAATATATTTTCAAAAAACATGTACATTTTTAATCACGTATACATAAACGCCTAACTTGCGCATCGTGTAGGTTTACAACTAGTTTATTATAAAACTATGTCCCTTCTTGAATTTACCATTGTAAAATGTGAATTTAATTTGAATTACATGATGGTTAAAAGTTAATGATATCTTATTTTAACTTGAAATCGTGGTTGGTGAATTCAAAAAATATTTACTTATTGAATTCGCATTTTGCAGTTACAAAATCTAAATAAAGACTCATTCCACACATGTCGAGTGCAAAATCAGTTAGAAAAAGTTGAATTGATTTCACGGTAGATGTAAATCCACAAAACTTATTAATTGTAATACATTAATTAAATATTTGGAAGCAACCGAATGTTATGGACGATTATGGAATGGTCAGGGACTACATGTCGAGAGTATCCTCATTTGATTATCCCCTCGATGTCGGATTCCGCCAATCACGAAGTAGTTTCTTATAATGTCGTCTCACACATAAGTAGTTGATAATTAAATAATTGAGTCTTTGGACTCGTACCGATTAATAGATTGATTTATTGTGATGATTAATTTATTATAAGGCTCTATAAAAGGTAATAATGACGTGGTAAAAGATGTTCTTTTGATTTTTAAGGAATCAACGTGGTGATGATATGTATGAGTGGTCGTAGTTTTTCATGAAGTGGGTTGATATGTTTTTCATAGTTGGATATCTTCCTAATTGATCATCCCATATTTCACCCTTTTTGCTCATATCCGCGCAATGTATAAAAAAATCTAGGTGATGATGATACCCTTTGGGTTTATTTAAAAAATGAGGAATGATTTACGATGATTTTTTTTGTGAATAGTTTACGTTGATTAATTCGATGTTATATTTTCTTCCCAATACATAGTTTTTTATTAGTCATAAATTCTTTGTATTTATACCCTCAATTTAGTTACTTTTATTACCCCGTGCGATGTTAACTAGATGATTTTATCTCGTATTATTTCTACTGACCTCTTCCTACAAGTACATCGTGTTTCGTGTATTTCTCTTATATTTTATAGGTATTTCATTGACGTGAGACCAAAAGAGAAAAAGGAATGAGAACCGAAAAGAAAATAAGTAAGGTCAAGGGTAAATTTGAAATTGTACATCCAGAATTCGGATGTAGAACCTAAGAGAATTCGAAGACATCGAGTTCACGAGTATATAAAAAGAAACGAAAATTAAATTCGAGCTACAGTTAAAAATATACGAGCACCATAAGATTGGAAGAATCAAAATCAAAGAGGCAAAGCTAAGAAATTCTGATACCAGAACCGGTTCAGTTCTAGAGTAGAACCGGTTCGATATGCACAAAGTCTTAGCCACACAGGAAAATAGAACCAATTCAGTTCTGAAGTAGAATCGTTTCGATTATCTGATGCACGAAATTACAAGTTTATCCACCTTATTTTAAGAGTTTTGTTTTGTTAAAACACTTGTAAAAGCGTGGAGCTTTATTCATTCGTTATTATTAGAGTTAGTTAGTCAAGTTTTAACCTAGTTTGATAGAAACAAAGGAGGCAAGAACCACAGGAACTAAATGCATCATCAAGTTTACAGTTTTGTGGATTGAATCGCAAGATTTCATAAATAAAGTTTGCTCTCTATATCGTGTTCTTGAGTTCTATTATTCTTCGCATGTTCTATATATTTTCTGGATTTCTACGAACTTCTTGCATGTTTAGTTGCACTTTCATCATGAATATGATTCCATGCAACGTTAAAATCTCATTTATTATTCACATTACCATGTCCGACTAAGTTCTTAAAGGGTTGGTGTACATGAACCCAACCTAGGTATTATGGATGGACTTAAAACTGGATAAAATCTAAATACTAATTTAAAGGTTTAAAATCTTATTGAAACAAACATTGTAAGTATTTTCATTCCGTTTGCCTAGGTAACCGGAATGATTAAGAGTATAATACGAGTTTCAATAATATATCGTTCCTATTAAATATGATTTTTGATTTGATATTGTGAGGAGTAAAATCCGCATATGTCAAATGCTTAGAAAGTATTTAATGTTTATTTGAATTATGACTTAACTTCTTGAAGGTTTTATGTCCTAAGTAATTAGCAACGGTTCAGGAGCGTGTACTCTAACTCTAGTTTCTCACATAGATTTAAAATTAAGTAGTTATTCTTGCATGCGCAGTTAGTTCATAATAGTAATCAATTTACATTAGTTGATAGGATTTTCCCAAAACAATCATCTTTTATGTAATACCGCGTATTTTAATGACTTTTAAAATGAGATAAATTAAAAGTAAATGGGTTAAATCAACGTGGATTAATTAGAATTATTTATGTAAAAATAATTGGAATTAATCTGGATTGAATATTACTAGAATAAAGTAATATGTGATTGGTATTAAATATTATTTAGTGATTAAAAGTAATATATGATTATGACTTTATAAAAATGATCGGGATTTATAAATACGACAATTACTGTAATTAAGTCGGGACACGCGTATGAGTCGTGTCGGGACTATAATTGAATGTAATGAAACGTAAATTATTTTTATGTCATCTGAATGGTCATTTCGAGTGCGTCAAAGTGTCCGAAGGGGTTTAAATAGTCAGAAAAGTCTACATGGGGATTTTATTTGGTCTCTGGTTATTTTGGAACCGAATAGACACCCCCAAAGTGGTATTTTGATCATTTTACTTGGGAGATGAATAGTACTTACGAAATTTGGCTATTTTTATATAAGTTAAGAGATTTTTTTGCCAAAGGTTTATTCATCAAAACTCTAAGAGACATCCATTGAGGAAAGGGAAAGAGTTCTCTCGGAGAGGAAGGGTTGGTCTAGGAAAATCAAGGGATAATGGCACCTTGCACCACCACCGCCGTCACCGGAGAGTGACCAGAAAAGAGAGGAACACCATAGCATCATATTCCCCAAAGGTTCAGACCTACGAAATCAAAGGCAAGTGCTTTAACTTGTGCAATCTATAGCATGTATGTTGTCCATGGTAGATAGAAAAAGATTTGTTTATTAAAGTTTTATAAATCAAAGATAAATTTTGATGATTTTGATTTAATTCTTGAAATGAAAACCATGTAGGATTAATACCTAGTTGATATTAGAATTAACATCATGAAACTTGGGTTTATTTGATGAAGAAATTTGGGGTTTATACATGTTCTTAAGGAAGAATGATAAAATGCAGATTTTTTGAATTAAAATGGGATTAGCATGATTAATCGAAATTCCATGATGATTTTGATATTATTTGATGTTATAAATCATGTACATACTTGGGTATATCATTTGGGATGAATTATAAGGAGATAGGGATCATTTGGTAAAGGTTTTGAGGATGAATTATGTTACAACCCATAGGTAGAAATATGTAGAAAAATGACGAACATTGTATGATAGTTTTAGGATTCTTTTAAGCGAAAATTGGTAGTGTGCTCGCAAGTTCTTGTATAAAATCACGTTCTGCACAACTTTGTAGTTTTAAGTTTTTTCAAAATCGGAGAAGAAAAGCCTCAAATTGTAATTTTATATTTCTAGGCAGAATGTAACTTTATCGAGAAAAAGGATTATTGGGAATTAAAATATAATCCGGGCTTGTTATAATGAGTCTGGGTTTTAGATCAATAAGTATGGGTTGAAGGTAGCTATTGGAATAATTAATTAAATCCTTTCGGTTAACAAGAGATGTTAGGAGTAATGGAAAATGTGAATAAAATGTGAATTATTAGTTTATGGGATAAACTTGAAATATACTACGTGTGGGATTTGTATATGGGATGAGAGTATACCCATTTGTGGATATATATACATAGGTGGAGCGAATACCTATAATATAACTGAGGCTTAAAATACCATGATACGTAAGGATATTCTAGATATAAGTATACTACGTACGAGGCTTGTAATATGGGATGTGCTTATGCCCTATATATATATATAGGTTGAGTATATACCTATATGATGATTTGTGTATCTGACATACCTAACCTACTTGCTATCGAGGGGAAGTTTGCGCGTTGATGACAGTCATATCCCGAGGAGCCTTAGGGGGGATTTTTGAATTGTGCCTAAGAACATAGGACTTATGTTGGATTGCCATGTGTGAAAACAATGGTATTGAACGGTCATTTGGGTGCGTAGGTATGTGCGTAGCCCAAAATCTTAGGACTATGTTCGCCTCCAATATTTGTGTTTGTTATTTATGGTTTGAGGGATATACCGAACCAACAGTCCTTTGTACAGTGACGAGATGTACCCGGACATGATATCGGAGTATACATGCACCGGAGCCGAGTCTCGGGGCGCAGTGCTGTATATATATAATAGAGTGAATGTATATATATACTTGTGATATTATTTACTGTGTGAATTAAGTCGACATGAATGATAATAAAATCTGAAATAAATTAAGTTGGTGACACTTAATTATATTAAATTGAAAAAGTGCTTATCCATGTTAAAGAGAAATTGGATATATACGTATTACTTATATTGCGAGAGAAATACGTGGGAACGATATTTGGATATGTTTAGATGTTAGCCTGGAAAGAACTAGTTAGCATGAGTATAGTAACTAGTATGGTTTGAACGTACGTTAGGCGTGCACACTAGATGAGAGGTGATAATCTCAAGAGAGAGTTCGAGAATCTAACATGTACATAATAATTGCTTAATTACACTTGTTAATCACTTGCTATTTTTGAAAATATTTTTTCATTGGGCTCTGACCCGTTTTCTTGCATATTCTTACCTCCCTTGTATCTTCTATATTAGGTGTCCAGTCACAGGAATGCCGGGCATAGAGGATTAGATACTTGACGTACTATGGATGCTAATGGAGTTGTAAACTTTGCTTAGACGCTTTCATTCTCTTGATTTATACATCCGTAGTAGTTAGTTCATGTAGAGCATGTCACCCAAGGATTCTAGTTATTTTGATTCTATCTCAGACAGTGGTATTACTTATGTCAGTTTTGATACATTTAGTTTATTTGAATTGTTGTATTGAGATATTTAAACTGGGGAGTTTATTCCAGTTACATTTAATTCAGTTGTGATGTTACTTATCTATTATGCATTATCGTGGAATGGATTACATGAAATTGTTTGTAATGGTAAAATGAGATTGTATTAAATTAAAATTTGAAAGTTTTTAACACCAGCTTAATTGATTATTAGGTGATCAATAAAGAGAAAATATTTTTCGATAGTGATGCTAAGAATGAACCAACCGTATACTCTAATTTAATTGGGTATAGTACTGATCACCCGATATTTAATTAGGCGAGGTGTTATATTTTCCTTTCTTTATCTGAGTCAATCATGAGATTATTCGTCTTTCCTATTCATCATCACCTTATTCGTCCTATTCCCTGAGTTTGATACTCGACTTGTTCGGATTATTACTTATGTGGTCGGTTTACAGTTGAACCGATATTATCACGCACTAGAGACACATTTTGAGTCGCGTCAATTTTTGACGCCGTTGTCGAGGATTAGGTAGACATTTAGGTTAGGTCGAATAGAAAATTTGACTCTAATTCTTAAAAAGCCCAAAAAAAATTAGAAAGTAAAAAAAAAAAAGAATCTCTCAAATCCTTACATGTAAAATACTCATCCAACTCCTCATTATACTCCTACTAATATCCCCAAAAATTCATAGTTGTCGAGGCTTTCATCCGATATACCTAGTGATCCCATACCCATAGATGAATACTTTTCGTATGAGCAGCTATTTACCACTTTTTCTCTCCCTTGGTCTGCAGGTATAATGAATTACCTTGTCACGGGGATCGTTCCCTCCGATTGGACACCGCAAGAGAAAAATAAGTTCCTCACTTGGTCGCGTATGTTCGTCTATGACTATCCCTATTTGTTCAAGTATTGCATGGACCAAATCATCCAAAGATGTTTACCGGATGACGAAATATCGAGAGTCATCCATTTTTATCATACGAAAGCTTGTGGAGGCCAGTTTTTTATGAATAAGATGACAGCTACGATTCTTCAAAGTGATCTCTATTAGCCCATAATTTTTTGGGATATAAGTGCTTATTGCAGATCATGCGATACATGCCAAAGGATAGGAGCCATAACTCGATGAGACATGATTCCATTGACCTATATTCTCATCATAGATATATTATACTATTGGGGCATTGACTTTATGCGTCCCTTCCCTTCCTCTTTTAGTTTCTTATATGTCCTTGTTATAGTAGATTATGTGTCCAAATGGGTTGAGGCCATAGCTACTCGGACAAATGAAAACAAGGTGGCGATTAAGTTCTTACAAGAACACATACTTTCTTGCTTCGGAGCTTTGAAGGCAATCATTAATGATAAAGGAATACACTTTTACAATAGGCCGTTTAAAAAACTCATGAGAAAGTACGGGGTCATCCATAAGGTTGGGATGACTTATCACTCCCAAACAAACGGGCAAGCTGAGATAGATAATTGTGAGATTAAGTAAATTTTAGAGAAGACCATTGATCCTAACCTAAAGCATTGGTATTTTCGATTAAACAATGCACTATAGGCATACCGGACAGCTTACAAGAACCCCCTCGGGATGTCCTCATTTTACTGTGTCTATGCCAAGCCTTGCCATCTCCCCGTGGAGCTAGAGCATAAGGCATATTGGGTGATCAATAGGTGGAACTATAACTTGAATCAAGTCGGTTAAGTATGCAAGCTTTAATTGAATGACTTGGAAGAAATGCACAACGATGCGTATGAGAGTTCCAAAATATCCAAAGAAAGGATGAAACTCCCGTATGAGCGAAATATCCGTCAAAGGAGTTTTATTCAGGTAAAAAAGTGCTCCTATATAACTCCCGATTACGTTTGTTTCTCGACAAGTTACGTTCACGGTGGACTGGCCTGTTTGTCGTGAGAGAGGTATTTCTTTATGGGGTAATTGTATAAGAAAACCTGAAGGGAGAGACACATTTAAAGTGAATGGATAATGCATAGAGACATATCTAGAGGCCTGTGTTGAGGAAGCCGACATAATTTGGTTATCAGACCCCGTTTATGGGGTTGACTGAGTAGGCTGAGAGGTCATCGCAGCCTTGACCTGTATGGGGTGATTCTTATTGTATCATATTGAGTCATGTTAGTTTTGGTTAGTAGAGGTCTGTGAGTCACGATTTAGAAAGTTTCGGCACACCGTTGCACAACATGAGAGGGTTTACATTGAATCACGATGAGATTTTGAGGGCCCCGAAGTAGCAACATAAGTAGAAGAGTTTCGAAGATGTTGAGAATTGAGTCGAATACATTGCCTACACTTTGAGGTTAAGAAAATATAAAATTTAGAGGCATTGTACTAGATATCCGAATCGGTTCACCCTGGGTATACTCCAGTGTAGAATCTGTTAGATTTCCAGGGTGGGCTAGATGATATCCAAACTGGTTTACCCTGTTTATGCTTATAGAGTCAAACCGGTTTGATTTTTTGGGCGAGTAAAAAAAAACTCTGAACCAGTTCGCTCTCAGAGTAGTCATGGTTTGATTTTCTGGTAGCCAACATTTATTCCCTCCGTTTCTTTCCTCCTTTTCTATTCCTCACATTAATTCCCCTTTTAAATCCAAATTTTACCCTCCAAAAACAGTCCCTCCACCCAAAATCTCCCCTTTTCATTTCCCTCGACCCATTCCCACCACTTCCATTCCCTTTTTCCACCAAAATCACCCCATCCTCCACTAGAAATACCACACTACCTCCACCTCTCCATTCACCACTTTAATACTTCCCAAAATTCTCTTTCTCCCAACAACTAAAATATCTCTTTTGCTATGGCTAAGTTGAAAATGCCGTTGAGAAAATACAATGATTTGGAAATCCTTAATCAGGGTGGCCACACTTATCGCTCCGATCAACAACTGGATTGGTGCAAGTCATTCTTCTCCGTGTGACGCACCCTACATGTTGAGCGGCAAATAGTTTGGGGGGAATACTCCAAGTGGTCGCCGACTTGTTCTGCCACTGGGGGTGGTGTGATTTCTTTGAGAACCCGGTGAGGATATCTGTCCTGATGATGTACGTAGTTTCTACGGCACCCTTGTAAAGCGCACAAGCAAAAATTGCGAGGCATATGTTAACGAGACCGTTGTTCACTTCTCTTTCTCCCTCATCATTTAGAAAATGCGGGCCAAGTGAGTACCTGACCCACAATAATTCGCATGCCCCACTATGGGCCAACAATTGTCCAAGTCCCATTGCACTGTGACGATTGCCCCAAATCACAATTGGTCGTGCGATTCATTTCTCGTGGGCAACCTAGACGAGCGGTCCCGTTTAGCATTTCTCATCATTTATGGGTCGATATTGCAAACTTCCAATAGCTCCACGCTCCAAATTTTCTAAGATAGTTTTCTTTTTCATCTCCTTGACGAGGGCACCACTATCCACCTCGCCCGTATATTCTACGGGAAAATCGTCCATGCCGCGTACGATCGAACCGATAAAGTTGCCATTCCCTATGCCCGCTTCATCACTTCCATCCTTAAGGATGCTGGCATTGAGGTACCACCTAAGCAAACCCACCTATCAAACCTACTGGGGATTCCTCCCTCATAAGGAACGATCGTAAAATGCGGCTAGCACATCCTCACGAATCGACGACTCACGTGGAAGAAGGCATTTTAATGGGTGAGGGGAGGAAGAAGAGTATGACAAGGAGGAGGATCTCGACTAAGAGCTGGAATTGGAGGATATTCCCCGCCGCCTTAACGCGCTCGAGGTGTGGTTCGATAGGTTTATTAATGAGTATTGGGAAGACAACCACGCCTACCGCTGTGATACTAGTATGATGGTTCGCCTCCAAGCAGAAATGTATCGACTTCAAATGGGTCCCAATTCATAATTGTCACCGTACTATTATGACCCTTATAATCCAAATGCACTCGAGCCCTCATATTAGTTTTTCGGGGTTTCTTTTCATAGTTCTTCTACTTTTCATTGTTTATCTTTTTAAGAACTATGCATGTTTATCCTTTTTATTTCGAATTGTAATTGTGTCGTTTAGTTGTAATACAAAAAAAATCTGCATTTTGTTTATTTGCTCTCTTTTTACTCACTCATCATTTTTTAGATTTCAGTCCTTCTTGCACGAGGATATTGCAAAGTCTAAATTAGGGGGTATATGTGCATTTTTAAAGTTTCACAAATTGCAAAATACCAAAAATTTCCAAAAAAATTTAAAAGGGAAAAAATATTTTTCTTGAAAATAAATAAAAAAAATGGAATTTAAAGACTTCAAAAATATCATTAATTTTTTTTTGATGTCTCATACTGTAAAAATCAAAAGCACAAAGCCGAAATTGACAAAAACAAAAATTGAGCGAAAATTGACAACTTTATGAATAAGTATGGAGATTAATTAGCTTGGCGAGATTTTGAGGTGATCATTTTTGTGAGTAATTAAATCAATCCGAGTGAAAATTAACTCAAAGTTCAATTTTTCCTTTAATAAGTCGTTGCATATCTATATTCCTTTATTTTGATCGGTTACGGGAAACGAGAATGATATTGTCTTGAAAAATGTACTAAAATATATGTATATTAAATAAATCTCAAGACGCATATGGTAATGTAATTAGTAATTCGAATAAATGATGTTAGGCCATCGTTTGTTACCCAAAAATATTAGCCATAAAAAGTTGTGAACAAAAATATTCCTTTTTGCAAACCCAATTGAGCCTAATAAAATAAACCCATGTAACCCGGAGTTATGAAAATTGAAAGATTCATCAAAAGTCCAAATTATGAAATAAAAAGGGGTAAGAAAAATAATAAAAAAATGCTCAAACAAAAATAGCAAGAAAAAAAATAGAAAAATGAGAAAATCATGAGAAAAAATGTAGAAAGAGAAAAGAAAAGGGGCAAAAGCACGAAAAAGTGTCAACGGACATCGCAAGAAAAATTTTCAACTCCAAATTTCATAACCATTCCCAATTTACCTAATACACCTTATAACCCGAGAAAGTCCTAGCCAAGTTCGAATAACGACATTTATTACCGCGTGCAGAGCTAAGACACGAAAATATAATAAGAGAGATTAATCAGTGTGAATAAGAGGCGACATTAACCGTTCTCCGATGATCGTAATTCAATGATGAGATCATTTCACTTCAAACGTTTCGTCTTTCTATTTGTATGCGTGAATTCGTGGTCCATTATATTTACTTTATAAATCACGCATACCGAGAGAACTAGCCATATTTCGAGAGATTCATTTGTGAGAGTACCCCGTGAAAATTGAATCAAAATTAATTTTCGAAAAGTAACGTAATGATCAATCGGTGAAAGTTAGCGGTGTAATTATCGCATTCACACAAACACACACACACTACAAATTGATACTATTGAATATGAATTTATGGTGATTATTTTCGAGGAGTTAAAATTGTACAATTTTTAAGTTTTTTATCTTTCTTTGAGTCGAAAATCGAATTTTGTGGGTATATTCACAACAAACTCTCACGAGACACCACTCGTCCTACAAGGGTAACATGGGGGTTTAATGACTTGTTGCATAAGCTAAATGCAATCGCTCATCGGCGAAAAAGACATTCTATCCTAATAAAATATTTTTCAAGTGTTTAGACAGTGCTATGATTCTTTTACATTACTCGAGACGATCAAAGTTTTAAGTTGGGGTGGTTTAATTAGGCACAAATTCTTCGTATTTATACCCGTAACTTAGTTACTTTTATTACCTCGTGCGATATTAATTAGATGATTTTATCTCATATTATTGCTACTGACCTCTTCTAGCAAGTACATTGTGTTTCGTACATTTCTCTTATATTTTATCGATATTTCATGCCCATAAAAATAAGAGAGAATCTAGAATGAAAATCGAAAAGCAAGAAAGGAAGGTTAAGGGAAAATTCACAATTGTACATCCATAATCCGAATGTGGAGCCTAAGAGAATTTGAAGACATCGAGTTCACGAGTAGAATTTGAAGACATCGAGTTCACGAGTATGTAGAAAGAAACGACAACCAAATTCGAGCTACAGTTAGAAAGATATGAGCACGAGAAGATTAGAAGAATCAAAATCAAATAGGCAAAGCTAAGCAATTCTGATAACAGAGCCAGTTCGGTTCCAGAGTAGAACCGATTCGATCTGCACAAAGTCTTAGCCACACTGGAAAATTGAACTGGTTCGATTCTGAAGTAGAACCGATTCGATTATTCGATGCACAAAATTACAAGTTTATCCACCTTATTTTGGGAGTTTTGTTTTGTTAAAACACTTGGAAAAACGCTGAGCTTTATTCATTCATTATTCTTAGAGTTGGTTAGTCAAGTTTTATGCTAGTTTTGAGAGCAAGAAAGGAGTCAAGAGCCCAAGGAACTAAATTCATCATCAAGTTTACAATTTTATGTATTGAGTCGTAAGATTTCATAAATAAAGTTTGCTTTCTATATCTTGTTCTTGAATTATATTCTTCTTCGCATATCTATATATTTTCTGGATTTCTAAGAAATTTTTGCATGTTTAGTTACACTTTCATCATGAATATGATTCCATGCAATGTTAGAATCTCATTTATTATTCACATCACTATGTCCGACTAAGTTCTTAGAGGGTTTGGGTACATGAACCCAACCTAGGTATTATGGACTTAAAAGTGGATAAAATTTAATTACTAATTCAAAGGTTTGAAATCTTATTGAAACAAATATTATAAGTCTTTTAATTCCATTTGTCGTAGGTAACCAGAATGTTTAAGAGTATAATACGAGTTTCGATAATTTATCATTCCCATTAAATATGATTTTTGATTTGATATTGTGACGAGTAAAATCCACATATGTCAAACGCTTAGAAATTATTTAATGTTTCTTTGAATTATGGCCTAAGTTCTTGAAGGTTTATGTCCTAAGTAATAACCAATGGTTCGGGGGAGTGTACTTCAACTCTATTTTATCAATAGATTTAAAATCAAATAGTTATACTTGCATGAATAGTTAGTTCATAATAGTAGTCAATTTGCATTAGTTGATAGGATTTTCCCAAAACAATCATCTTTTCCTTTCTTTCTCTGAGTCAACCGTGAGATTATTCGTCTTTCCTATTCATCCTCACGTTATTCGTCCTATTCCTCGAGTTCGATACCCGACTTGCTCGGGTTCTTACTTATACGATCGATTTTCACTTGAATCGATATTAGCACGCACTAGAGAGATATTTTGAGTCGTGTCAATTTTCTTTTGAAATTTTTATGTGCACTAATTGGGTGACCTTTATTGACGAGATAAAAAAAAATGGTGTACGATTTTTAAAGTTAATGTATGTGTGATCTCTCCTTTTACATTTAATATAGAAGAAGACCTTTTTACCAATTAGTTCATAAGTACATTATTAAAGAATTTGCCTTCTCTTTATATTCTCGCGTTTGAATTTATTTTTGATTTTTACAAATATTATTTTTTAAAATTGGAAATTCCATTCAGGAATTCTAAACCTTCCTTTCGTAGCTCAGTTCTCTATTGCTGAAGGGGTAGATTTATATGGTGTATGCGTGATTAAAATTTTCTAAAGGAGTGTTTTAAGCTTTTAAATTCATCTTTCAATTTTGATTTTTCAACTTCTAGCTCCTTATCATGTGATGCTTTGATTTTTGTTAACTTCTCAATTTCCTTCACTAATATTTTATTTATTAATTGACGTTTTTATTTTTTCAAAACGCATTCTTCATTTTTATAATAGAATATTTTATTTATGTTTCGCATTTTTATATGAGGATAAACTATTTTTTCATATAAATTCACGGTTCATTGATAAAAATCATATAAGTGATCAAATAAGTCACTTATATCACTTTTTGAATAATATTTCAGGCTTTAAGGAGTCGATCGAGGAAAAACTAACCTTTCGAGATTTGTTAGATTTTTTCATTCCTTTAGATAAAAATGATGGTTTCATTCTAACCATTCACTACATTTGTGTGATTGCCTTTAGACTCTTGATTAGAGAACGAGCTTGTGCAATGCTTAATGGGAACCTCTTTTGAGAGTGTGTGAAACTTTGTTTACATTTATTGATGATCATCTTGAAGTCTCTTAAATTAATTATCCTTACTTCGATTGCAGGAAGAATATTTATTACTATTCTTCCTTATCTTGGAATTGTGGAAGAGGTGCATATGTCATAATAGATGGTGGAGTGGTTGAATAGGGATTGCTTATATCACTTTTTTTATTCTTCTTTGTTAGTTAAAGTGATTTATTCAAAATATTCTTTTTTTTTATGAATATCCCTAATATCGGTGGCTTCCTTACAATGCGTAACCATACCCGAAGCAACATTATGTAAAGGATAGTGTAAATTTATCATAGATTCATCATTTAATTCACTTTTATTTTTTGTGCTTAACCTTTAAAGATGTAATAATTACATCAAACAAATCATTCTCCAAGCATAATAATCAATCGATTGGATAATACAAGAAGTTTTAGCTCTCCAAAGGTGATAATAATATTTCGTAAAGTTAGGTAGATCGTTTATTTTAAAAACATATTTATAAGAGTCTTGCAAATTATTTTTCTGATCTTTGTATTCAAAATATACTTTTCAAAATGAGTATCTATGAGCTAGGCCCTGATACCAAATCTTCCCTTGGAAAATATACCTAGAAGGGGTTGAGGGTGGTATGTTTCCTCAAATAAACCTAGAGCAATGAATACGTTCTAGTGAGAAAATTACCAACTACCAATTTGCGTAGCCAATTTTTAGATCAAACATAGTTAACATGTATTTAAGTGAGTGGTCTATAGGATCTAAGTCAATTAAACAAATTAATAACTTATCTAAGTTAGTTTTGTGAATGAACTAGATGACAGCCCTAAGTCTATTTAATTACGGATCATGTTGGATCCAATTTAATATATAAGTATGTGTTACAGAAATTATGTATATGTTCAACAAACGATCAAAAAATTGGTACAAGCTAAATTCTATGAGGAGAAACACCACCTAGGGGTGAAAAAACCGCGAGGCACTTAGTCTCACGCTCAGTTTTAAAAGCAATTTCACAAACTTAAGAAGGTACATCTCTTGTGTTATGAGCGTTGAAACTTTTCCCCATCTGAATGACTTATCCACTAAAAGTTCCATCAAGCAAATATGGAAGTCATATTCTCTAACCTTGGATCGCACCACGAATCAACTCCCTAATATCCAATTCACCTCCTTTTAGATCTGGAATATAGATCTTCAATTCAGATTATAAATTGCAGAATAAATCTATGATGTGTCATTTTTCGACTCAAAACACTCTTATATCTCAAATTAACGATTAAGTATTGAGCAAATTTTTTTTCTCAAAATTATGAAGATCAAGTTAAATTTAAGTTTGAAAAGTTTTTCTCTTGCAATGAAAATACTCTTTCGGTGTGAGAATTAAGTTGGAAAAGGATTTGTAAAGAATGGTATGAAAAAACTCCTATTTATAAAAAAAAAAAATGAAATTCTGGCAGCGTCGTGTGCATGACAAAAAAAACCCCTGCCCACGATTTTGGGTAGTAATTAAAGTCACACATAAAGTGTGACAACGATTCGCACAAGGAAAATTTCAGCCCTGCGAATGAGTTTAGTCACAGAGTTAAAAGGCCAAAAAATGTGTTTGCTATGTGCACGATTAGGTTTTATATCTGTGTACACTATATTAGGCCTAAATTTTCCATGTCTAACCCATGCTGCCATACGCACGAGTCCAAAAGCCAGACCTGCACACACTTGTAGGTAGAGTGTACAATTTACCTAAACAAGCATACAATCAAAGCCTTTTTGAAAAATTTCACTCAGTTTAATCACAAAAATAATTTCCAACAAAATATCAATATGTACATGTGTGTATAAGCCTTAAGACAATTAAAACAAAAAAATACCAAAAAAGGATACAATCTTTAATCTTCGAAATTGCATGTAGAAGCTTTGACGTAGAGAATCAATGAATGATTTACATTTTTAATGTCCATAAATTATAGTAAACAAGATTATCTATAGTTATTGTTTATCTATGAATTCAGATTTTTGGCTTGATTTGTATATGAATCCATATTTTGTCACAAGAAGTAGCCAACCAAAGTATGATAAAACTGAATATAAGAGTTAATAAATCTTTACGGGTAAATTGTGTATTTATGAATTTAATGGAAATTTTAAAAATTTCTTCACTCTATTTTAATTGCAACATGATAAATCAATTGAAACATAATCAATTAATCAAACAATAATCAGAAATAGTTAAGAGAGATAGAGATAGAGATAGAGATAGAGATAGAGATAGATAGATAGAGAGAGAGAGAGAGAGAGAGAGAGAGAGAGAGAGAGAGAGAGAGAGAGAGAGAGAGAGAAACTTTGCAAATCGTATTTAAGCATGGTTCGAATTTGCCTACGTCCACGCTTGACACGATACTCGATAAATTTCACTATATCTAGTTTTCTAAGGCGGTACCAAAACCTCATAAGGAATTATGATACCTTGTAACCTTAACCAATAAGGGAACTATACACATCCTTTCCCAAGTGAAATACAAAAGAGACAAATTTCATATAACACCTTTTAACTCTCACACTATTGATTAGTCGCAAATATTGTATATTTTACGCCCGTTAATTATGCTTGCACGCACACTTGTTGCCATTTTTTCACGTATTTAAGCTCTTGTACTGTATAACCTTTGGTTTCCATATATATATATATATGCTTTTCGAGGTTTATTTGAGCTTTTGTAGGGATTGGAGTTCCAAACGGTGCAAGTGTGCGTTATCCGGGAATGTTCAATGTTTTACGCAACTTCGGGGGTAATTTTGTCATTTCTACATTCGAGCTTTGTGCCCGAACCCTTCACGGATGTTGTGGTTTTCCTATCCAACTTCGCGTAGCCCCGACGATTTGTCAATCTGGTTCACAAGGACCAAGATTTTACAGGCACGGTCGACCGGTCCCATACCAGCGGTCGGCCGGGGTTTCACCATTTGTCTGCGAAGTGAGACAGTGCGCTTTCCCCCTGACCCGCGATTGACCGATCCCAGACCAGCGGCCGACCGGTGCCTCAATTTCTGCAAACCCCCCCGTAGTTTTGGTTTGGTTTTTACCACCCTTGTTTTGTGGTTTTCTTCCACTTAGTATATATTTTGAGTGGTTTGATTTGTTGAAGGATATCCGATCATAATTTTGTGCAAAGAAATATATAGAAGATATTTTGTTCTCTCTCTCCTAGGGCTTGATAATTTCCTTGCCATTTTCATCTTCCATTTCATTTATTGCAAGTAAAGTTCCATCTTAGTTGTATCTTGCTGACTATTGGTATCATTTTGTGCAATTAATATTGTGGTTGTGTATTGAATGCTTGCTTTCACCATAGTTATTTCACTTGTTATTAATTTAATGGTGTTTTTTTATATGGTTAGTGTTATGAGTAGCTAATCTCCTTAGGTTGGGATCATAAACCCACCTTGGAGGGTTCATTTCTTGGCTTGTTCAATGATTAAATCCAATAAATGAGTGCGTGGGTTGATATTGGAGTTTCATAGGATTTTATCTTCTCTTATCATGTAAGGGTTGTATTTTAAGACTTAACTCCAACATCAACGCATTTGTCCGATAATATATCGTTACCTTCATCTTATATTATTGGGTTGACATCCTTAATGTAGGATTGCTGATATGGATATCTTACTCCCATTTGATTGTGATTTAATAGGAAGAACCCGTTGAGTTGTGCACATCTGAGGTGGGGGAATGCTCCTTAACCTTTTGTTAAAGAATCTTTTCATAACCCTGTTTATAAATCTCGCTTGTTCCTGTTACTACTTTGTTTAGCGTTCCATTTATCTTGGTTCGATTTGGTTCGTTACAACACTCAAAACCTAAATCATCTTTTCTTTTATCTTTCATTCTTGTTTATTGATTTTTAACTGGAAGACTATCCTCGGTACTTCATATAATTCCCTGTGGAAATCGACTCTGGTCTTACCGGGCTTTTATTACTCTCGCGAGTAGCGTACACTTGCGCTATACAATTTTCTGAGCGAGTCAAAGTTTTTGGCGCCGTTACCGGGGAATTATTAGTAACGACTATATTTATTTAGTTCTTTGTCGATAAACCCTATGCATTTAATTATTTGAGCTATTGTTGTTGATTAGGCATAAATTCTTCCTAATTTATCTCTTGATTTAGTTACTTTTAGCACCTCGAACAACGTAATTGAGTTGAATTTATCTCATAATCTTGCTACTGACTGATCCTAATGAGTACACCGAGTTTATGGTATTTTGTAGTGATTTTACAGGTATTCGATGTCAAGAAACGAAAGAAGGAAACCAGAGGAATCAAGAACGAAAGAAGGAAAAGTCTCAAGGGCAAAAGCGTAATTTCCACCCAAAATTCGGATGAGGTACCTAAAGAGAAGTTGAAGACATCTCATTCATGAGCACATAGGAAGAAACGACACCTCAATCGGAATCCCGAAACAAAAGTTATGAGCAGTCAAAGAGGAACCAAAAAGTCAAATAGCCGGACCGGTCCGCCCATACCCGGACCGGTCCGCCTTGCCAAACTCCAGAAGACCCCGGACCACAAGCAAACCGAAGAAGGCCAAAATAAAAAGAACCGGTCCGCACCCGGACCGATCTGGGCTTCAAGATTTGAAAGTCTCATCTCTTCCTAAAAAGACTCCTAGTGCAGTTGAACCCCGAAATTGTTGTAGAGTATAAAAGACCCAATTTATTATTGTTACAGGGACGGAGAATTAGTAGGATTTTTCCTCTTTTTTACCAAAAACCCTAGTTTAGCTAACAACTGCAGTTTTAATTCAAAGATTGAAGATTTATTCAGTGATTTTTTTGAGTATCAGTTTCATTCATTGTTTCACTTATTGTTTGATAAATCGTAGTGAGTAATTCTTAATTCTAATTCTTTTCTACATCTAATTACCATTTTCATTAGAGTAATTATGAATTCCTGCACATCAATCATTGTTTTTATTAAATTCAACATGTTTGGCTAGATCTTCCAAGGTCGGGGTACATGAACCCAACCTGATGTGTTAATGTGTGTATAAAATTAATCCGATGAATTTAGTGATTGGTTATGATCGTATTGCGTAGTTACACAATAATTGTAGATCTTTATATCTCGTTTGCCTCTGGGTACTCGTGATGATTTAGAGTGCAATTTGAGTGTCACTAGCGCGATACTGATTTACTCATCCTCAGATTAGGTATGACGCGGGCTTGAACCTCGTATACATAATGCTTGGGAGTACTAAATTACGGGTCAAATCAATCAGATAAATTTATGATTAATATTATCACCGCATTACACTAGGGTTGGGGGATTGTACTCCCGTCCTATTCCTCTCATTATTTAAAACAAAAAGTTTCGAATCATCATTCATTCTTAATTTCGGTGTATTAGTATAGTTGCATTTGTTTATTTTCATTATCGTATTTAGCTGTAGTCAATCTCAAAACCAAATCAATTTTTCCTTTTCTTCTTACATTCAAAGTTAGGGTTTCCGTTTTTTCCCGTCGTCACAACTCTGTTGTCCTTCTTCCCTGAGGATCGATACTCGACTTACTGGGATTATTACTTGAGCGAAAGGCTTGCACTTGAGCCTAGAGTGAACGCATTCCTGAGACATATTTCCAGTCACGTCAGTTGTTTTGAAGGATAGGTCTTCGGTCCTAATGAGCAACAATTCGAACCAATGGTTCACCGGGGACTACGGGCCACTATTTTCTTCTGAAGGCTCAAACAATCTCTACAATAACTTTGGGGGATCATCTCAACATCGTTACTCGCTTAATAAGATTCCATCTCAGACAGATTTATCGTTCATATAACAATACCCTAGTGCACCCCCCTCGGAACAATCTTTTGATCCTCCTATGGAGTATAATTATGCACCCCCGCGGGGTGCTGCCCCCGTGCGTCAATCATTTGGCGATTACCTCTGATCGGAGACAGTCTCTGTGCCCGGATGTATTACATTACAGTTTAACCTCGGAGCCTTCCATTTCCGGAATGGCATGATTAATCTGTTGCCTTCCTTCCAAGGAATGGAAAATGAAAACCCTTACCACCACATTAGAGACTTTGAAGAGGTGTGCAACACTTTTTCTGACCAAAATTGCACACCCGATCTTGTGCGGCTTAAATTGTTTTCATTTTCCATTAAAGACAAAGCAAAAGATTGGTTGATTACACTTCCCCCCAACTCTGCTGGGAATTGGCCACAGTTGCAAGACCTCTTCTTAAAGGAATTCTTTCCCTTACACGAGACAAATGCGCTCATGAAACAAATTGAAAATTTTCAACAATATGATCATGAGACACTTGACAAGTGTTGGGAACGCTTTAAATCTTTAAAGCGGTCTTGCCCGCATCATAATTTTGATCAGATGCGATTAATCTCAATTTTTCACGGGGGTCTAAACCCTTTGACCAAACAATTAGTTGAAACCATCTGTCAAGGTAGTCTTGTTGATTTTAGTAGTGAGGAGGTAGAAGCCCATTTCGAGTTTGTCTAAAAGACATCTCGGGGATGGGACACATCGAACCCTTACGACCGCACTGTTCGTGATAATACAGTCCCTCGTGGGCAAACCAGCGGTCTCAATATCTTGCAGGAAAATCAGGATACCTAGACCAAATACGACCAGTTGTGTTCTTAGAATTGATGCAATGCAACTCATACAACAACCCCCACCCATGGAATCCGTAAAAAAGGTTTTCGTTGTGGAGGAAGTCATGTGCATTATATGTGATAACATTGGCCACCAAACGAGAGAGTGTCCTTCACTCCCTAGCATTAAGGACCAGTTGCAAGAGAAGGCTAATGATACAGGGGCATATAGAAAGCAATACTCCAATGCTCCGTTCGATCCTAACAACCCTCCCTACAATCCTAGTTGGAGGATGACACATCCTCTTATGAGTTGTAAGGATCACAATTCCAATTCCCAAATACCACCGACTCCGAACTTTTCAGGCCCGTGTTCGTCCCCGCAATTCCAACAACAACCTCCCCCATATCAATCGTAGCAATATCCGCCCGCGGGACCTCCCGCTTTGTATTTGCCTCCTCAAAGACGACATAATGAGGAACAATTTGCGGCTGTTCAAAAAGTTTCGCAACTTAAACAATCTATCTCGCAAATGGCGCGGTCTATGCTAGAGATGAAAATCTCTCTTGCTCAATTGGTTCAAAACTCCCAAGGAGTTACGAGACCCCTTCTACAGGCAAAATATCAACCCAAACCCAAATTCCAAATGGGAAATGAGAACTCTACCTCGAATATATCGCACGCTAAGGGTATTGCCACCCTTAGGAGCGACAAAACGGTTGACAACAAAGTT
Organism: Sambucus nigra; assembly: GCA_949130495.1. Classification (NCBI taxonomy): domain Eukaryota; kingdom Viridiplantae; phylum Streptophyta; class Magnoliopsida; order Dipsacales; family Adoxaceae; genus Sambucus; species Sambucus nigra. Next base: position 55,257,146 of record OX422214.1, read on the forward strand.
ATGAGACCCTTACCGGAGCCGCCCATTCACACTAAATACCAAGGCAAAGCCATTGCTACAGAGGACGTGCCATTGCACTATCCCGCTAACATAGACGATAACATTCCCAAAGAGGGAGATGAGCCTATTGTTACGAAGGACACAATTTGTCCTATACCGGCACCTTTTCCTCAACGACTAAGGGAAAAGACCAAAAAAGTCTCTGAAAAGGGGTTTCTTGAGTTGTTTAAGCAAGTGAACATGAACATCCCGCTCCTTAAAGCAATAGAACATGTGCCCAAGTACGCCAAGTTTATCAAAGACTTGTGTATGGTTAAAAGGAGACAAAATGTGCACACAAAGGCGTACATGGTTGTCCAAGCTACTGCTATCATAACTAATTAACTAGCCCCAAAATTCAAAGATTCGAGTTGCCCCACCATTTCATGCATGATTGGGGAGACTAGAATCGATCGCGCCCTCCTCGATTTAGGAGCAAGTGTAAACTTGCTTCCTTATTCGGTATATCTCGAGTTAAAGCTCGGTGATATTAAATCAACTCCTGTCACGTTACAACTAGCCGACCGTTCGACTAGGATACCTAGAGGAGTTGTGGAGGACGTGATTGTCCAAGTCGATTCTTTTTACTACCCAGTAGATTTTATCGACATGGACACTCAATCCGTACCTAAAGGGAGTGCACAAATCCCAATCATTCTTGGGCGACGGTTTCTCGCCACCGTGAATGCAAACATCAATTGTAGAAACGGGGTGATGAAACTTTCATTTGGGAACATGACGATCGAAGTCAATGTGTTCAACCTCCTCAAGCAACCCCAATTTTACAATGAGAGTGAGGAAGCGGTTAAAACTGTGGCTTACATCGTCACTCTTGTACAAGAGTATTTTGACCTCTCCCATTTTCAAGATCCATTAGAGGCAATTATTGCTAACTCCTTGGATAGAAATTTGCTCCCCAATGATAAGGGCTATGAAGATTCCCTTTATGCAAATTATTTTTCACTGAATGGGGAGTTAATGGACATGTGTAATTCCCTTAAGTACTTTGAGGAGGTGAATGAAGGTGTGGAGGGTAATAGAATAGATGGTGACGGTGAAAGTGACCTCACGCATGATGAAAGCGAGGCGGTTATCAAAGACTCGATGTGGATATCCCACTTTGAGAAAATACCCCCACGTGACTCTTTTCCTTTCACGTCGAGTGTTTCAATGCCCAACCTCGAGCTCAAAACCTTGCCAAAGGAGCTCAAGTATGCTTTCCTAGGTGGTGAGAAAACGTTTTCGGTGATTATAGCAGCGAACCTTGACAATTATCAAGAGGAGGCTTTACTTGAGGTGTTGAGAAAATATTGGAGTGCTATAGGTTGGTGCATTTTCGACTTAAAAGGGACCAAACCCTTCATTTGCACTCATAGCATTTACTTAGAGGAAGATGCCAAGCCCACCTGTCAAATGCAAAGACGATTGAATCTGATTATGAGTAAGGTGGTGATGGCGGAAGTGATTAAATTGTTGGATGTGGGGATAATCTACCCCATTTCCGATAGCGAGTGGGTGAGCCCGACGCAAGTCGTACCAAAGAAATCGGGTGTCACTGTTGTTGAGAGTGCGGAGGGTGACCTTTTACCCTCGCTCATTCCGACCGGCTACCGTATTTGCATTGATTATAGAAAGATTAAAGCGGTCACAAGGAAATACCACTTTCCATTACCCTTCCTTGACCAAATTTTAGAACGGGTAGACAGACATAGGTATTACTGTTTTCTTGATGGATATTCGGGGTACAATCAAATCAAAATAGCCCCCCGAAGATCAAGAGAAGACCACGTTCACTTTCCCGTACGACACTTTTGCCTTTTAGAGAATGTCGTTCGGTCTTTGCAACGCACCGATAATATTTTAACGGTACATGCTTAGGATATTCAGTGACATGGTTGAAGACATTGTAGAAGTCTTCATGGACGACTTTAATGTCTTTAGTAATACGTATGAGGATTGCCTAGCCAATCTTAAAAGAGTGCTAGCGAGGTGTATTGAGAATAACCTTATTCTCAGTTGGGAGAAGTGTCACTTCAAGGTGACACGAGGGATAGTTTTGGGCCATATCGTCTCCAATGACGGTATTCAAGTTGACAAGGCTAAAACTGAAGTTATAGCCAATCTTCCCGCTTTGAAAAATCTCAAGGATGTAAGGTCCTTTCTTGGTCACACCGATTTCTATCGATATTTTATTCAGGATTTTACCTTAATCGCACGCCCCATGTGCGCTCTTCTTGTTAAAGATGCTCCGTTTTTGTGGAGTAATGCGTGCCAAGAATCATTCGATAAATTAAAATCAATGTTGACCACTGTACCTATCATGCAAGTGACCGCTTAGACCCTTCCATTCGAGCTTATGTGCGATGCAAGTTATTATGTCGTGGGGGCGGTGCTCGGTCAACGGAGGGATAAAAAACCTCACGTGATTTCCTATGCTAGTCGCACGCTAGACAGTGAACAAATGAACTACTCCACCACGGAGAAATAGCTACTAGCTATAGTATTCACATTGAATAAATTCCGGGCGTACTTGGTAGGATCACCCATTGTGTGTTTCACCGACCATACCGCACTTAAGTACCTTCTTTCTAAGAAGGATGGGAAAAATAGGCTCATTCGTTGGGTTATCCTTCTCCAAGAGTTTGACCTCTCTATCAAAGACAAAAAAGGGATGGAGAATGTAGTTGCAGATCACTTATCCCGACTTACATTCGATCACGATCATATCGATCCCATCCCTATCCGAGAGTGCTTCCCAAATGAGCAACTCATGGCCGTTTCTACGTTGCCATGGTTTGCCGATATCGCCAATCTCCTTATCACCGAAGCCTACCCATCGCACTTTTCGGCCAACGATAAGGAAAGACTTTCGATGGTGGCCCGATCATTCTTCATAGATGACCCATACATGTACAAACTATGTCTGGACCAGATCATTCGTAAGTGGGTCCCAAATGATGAAATCGTAAGTATCTTGTTGTTTTGCCACGACGGTGCATGTGGGGGACACTTTTCTTCCCAAAAGACCGCCCTCAAAGTGTTACAATGCGGTTTCTATTGGCCAACTATCTTTAAAGATGCTCATGCCCTATGTAAAATCTGCGCCCATTGCCAATCTATTGGGAAGATAACCAAAAGGCACATGATGCCCCTTGCCCCTTGCCCCTTGACCCTATACTCATAATCGAAGTTTTTGATTATTGGGGAATAGACTTTATGGGTCCTTTCCCTAAGTCCAATCATTTTGAATACATTTTAGTCCCAGTCGATTGTGTATCTAAATGGGTGGAAGCCGTGCCTACAAGGAATAATACCGCGAAGGTGGTGTTGAAATTCCTGAAAGAGAACATTTTGGTTCGCTTCGGCACACCCAAATCATTCATAAGCGACCAGGGCGTCCATTTTTGTAATGATATATTCTGCCGCTTAATGTTGCAATATGGGGTAACCCATAAGGTCGCCACCACTTATCACCCGCAAACCAACGGCCAAGTAGAATTGGCAAACAGGGAGATAAAGGGCATTCTTGAGAAAACTGTGGATCCTTTGACCAAGCATTGGTCATATAGGTTAACCGACGCGCTGTGGGCGTATCGGACGGCCTATAAGACGCACCTCGGAATTTCCCCTTATCGTTTGGTTCATGGGAAAGCTTGTCACTTGCTGGTAGAGCTAGAGCACCGGGCATATTGGGCCGTCAAAAAGCTCAATTTTGACATTAACGAAGGCGGTGACCTTTGTAAGTTCCAACTCAATGAACTTGAGGAGTTGCGGAACGATCAATATGAGAACTCTCTTATTTTCAAGGCAAAAACCAAGGCCTTTCATGATAAAAGGATAATGCGCAAGCACTTGGAGGTGAGCCACAAAGTCCTACTCTATAACTCCCACCTCCACCTTTTTCTCGAGAAATTACAATCCCGGTGGAACGGACCGTTCGTGGTACAAAAGGTACAAGCCTTTCATTGAGGGTTTCAATCCCGAGCTAGCGGAAATCCCTATAGAGGATCCACCCCCTAGGGCCCCCCAGAGTATGTCGCAACTTAGGCATCGGATTGTCCTTGCTTTTTTTGGATTGCCTCGCTTCCTAGTGAGTTCGAGGCAATCATGCTTATACACACTCGGCTGTGTATTTATCACCCCGGGAGCATCCCTAATCTAATGGAGAGATTTTATTGGTTTAGGTAGATTTTTAACAGAAGGTGGGGAGGAGGTGGAAGAAATAGAGTCGCGGTCGACCGGTCACCATACCGCGGTCGATCGCTGAATGAACCAAGAGCACACAATCTCCATTCCCAGGCTTATATCCAAAGTGCGGTCGACCAGTCATTAAACCGCGATCGACCGGTGTTTATTCCTTAAGCACACTGTCTCAACCCTTGGGCTTAATTTTAAACCGTGGTCGACCGGTCCTAGACCAGCGATCGACCGCACCCATTAGTTATTTGGGCCACGACATTTCATTTCCCCCTTACTTCTCTTTTATTCTCCCAACTTCTCCCATTCTCTCTTCACCCAAAAATTCCCAAACTGAACCCTAGGTCCAATTTTCTCTCCCCCTTGCAATTCCAATACCCTCATCCAACTTTAAAGGTATGAATCACACTTTTATTTTCATAATACAATTGCTGATTGTGGGTATTCATGGGTGTATTTCATGATTCTAGGGTTGTTTATTTTTGGGAATTTTGTGATTATTTCTGATTCCTTGTTGATTTTCTGGATATTCTTCTTACTTTCTTTAACACACACATACTTTCCATTGATACATTATCCTGGCTGTGTTATTAAAATGGATGAACATTTTATTGGTTATGTTCTTGCCCCAATTGTGTCCACACCCATTTCTGTTCACCTTGCCAACTGTTGTTGTTGTTGAAATCCCATTCATGGCAAAATGTTAGTGTTTATTCTTGAGATTGCCATGAATGGGGATACTTGTTAGTGCAAATTTGTCCCACACCCCTATTTTCTGCTTTGCACGCCAAGTGTTTGTTCAAATGACTCAATGACCTTATTTTCATCTCTTGGACATTTTCTTGCTTGCAATTTCATTCCTTGCCATTGCGATTTTATTTTCAACTACACTGTTGTACTAATTTATGTTTTGCAGGTATAAATGGGCAACATTGACAAATATGAGTTGTCTCGTTGCGTGCCTCCCAAGGGCATTTATGGGTTCCGTTGTGCTCAAGAAAAATAGTGGTTTGAGGCGTACTTTGCAACCTCGAAGCGCCCACTTGCAGTCAACCTGTCGTGGAAGATGGATGACCTCCCTCATGCAGTCTTGGCCATTCTCAGGCATTATAATTGGGACTCTTTCCTGGGGAGCCAGACTATAATCAATGAGGAACTTGTCCGCATGTTCTATGCCTCGTTGATCAAATGTAAAGGAAAGAAAGGTGTTTTCGAGGCTTTTGTATGAGGAGTAAGGATCATGTTTCATCACAAGGACCTGGCCTGGTGGATAGGCAATGTGGCATACCCGTTCCCGTTTGTGAGTCTATCAGATGAAGTAACCTTTGATCTGGACACGCTTATCGAATTTCTTATCCCGTGTGAGGTTTGGACAAAGAAAATGTTCCGATCGTTTACTATAGCAGATTTACCGAGGCTCTTACACTACGTGAACGTGCATTATTTGAGGGTGACTAATAACAGATCTGAGGGTCGCCATAAACATGCCGTCTTCCTCTACACATTGTCGAAACAGTCGGGAGACATCAACCTCCCTCAATACTTCCTGGAGCAGATGTACTTGGCATCAAAGGAAAAGGCGTGGAACGTCTCCTTCCCGTTGCCCGATATCGTGACACATATTTACCTTCAAGCCAAATGCCCTGAGTACTCTTCTGACAGAAAAGTGGACCCCAAGGGCATCCTAACTAGAGAGAATATCAGGAGGTGCTTGCATCACTATTGGGGTGAGACGGCAGTCCATAAGAGGCCGATGGTGGTTGTAGAGGACGTGGATGAGGAGACAGAGTTAAGGAGAGTTGAGCAGGGATCATGATAGTAGGGTGAGGTGCCTCCCGCGCTTACCGACGCCCGCTTTGCGGTGTTCGAGGCACGACATGAGCACATATGGGAGGAGACCCAGATACGGTTGGCTACTTTGGAGTCACGGCTTGACCAATATGGGATTGATCAGCGCCAGGACCGGACCGAGAGACATCAGGAGTTTCACATGGTCCAGGCCATGATGCGTGATCTATATATCCAGCAACATGGCCCTGATGCACCGATTCCACCGCATTTCCAGAGTCCTTACGACCCAACTTTTCGGGGTTCGTTCAGCGATTCAGGTTTCTAGACTGTTTTGTGGTTGCAGGTGGTTTTTTATAGATGATGATGATGTGTTATTTTTTGGGGCGATTATGAGAACTATGTATTTTCTGTTTTGCTTTCTTTACACTGATTAAGCTGTTTGTATTGAATTCTATGAAATTAGTAATGATAATTTAGTCGTTGTTGATTTATTAGATCTTGATGTGTATACATTTTTTCAAATCCGATGTCCACCATCAATTATCTAGTATCTGCATTTCAACCCCTCTAAACTATTGCGACTCATGACATGTTTCTTTCTAACTTAATCATTGTGGTACATATTTTTGTTTTTCTTATGTTGGTATAGGGCGCACGTTGACAACCTCGGACTTCACTCCAAATTGGGGTGATTTATTTTACTCCCTCTATTTCTCATAACGTCTTTAATTACATTGAGGACAATGTGCGATGCAAGTTAGGGGGGTGTTTAGGCATCTCAGTTTCTTTTCCATCCCTCGTGTGCCATATATTTATATATATACACATCTTAAAAAAAATCGAAAATTATTTTCTTTATTTCTTTTCCCTTTCTTGGGCATTTTGCCCTAATTTCCTATGATAAATTTATTAATTGCCCTATCCAATTGATAATTCAATGATGCATTTTCTATTTATTTCATGTTATTAAACTTTAGTCCTTATATTATTCAACATTGGGGATAAATGCATGAATTAAACCTTGAAAACCTATGAGCACTTGAGCATATTTTCTAAAATCATTCGGTAGGACAATTATAGCTTGGTATCTTGTTGTTGTTTTATGTACACTAAAAACCTTGCGAGCTTCGTGCTCAAGAGTACAATCGTATTTTTAATTATGAGTTGGTTAAGGAGCTTGATATATCTTACGTGTGACATATAAGGGAACTTCGAGTGTGAAGTAAGATAATTTGTAAAACGTTGCAATGAAGTTCGAGATAATGCATATGAGTGAGGAGGAGAATTTTAACAATTACTACACTAGGTTAACTGAAGTAGTAAATGCCTCTTTCAATCTCAGACAGAAAATTCCAAATAACAAGGTCGTCAAGAAGTTGCTTAGAAATTTAGCTTATAGATTTCGTATCAAGGATGCTATATTAAATGAGATTATGGACATCAACACATGTAGCTAAGAAGATCTAGTTGTTTCACTTTAAATTTTTTACCATAAGGAACATGTAGGTATCTATCTTTTGTGGTGAAATCTAAGGAGAGTGTGTCATGGAAGAGTGAAAAGAATCCTAAAGAAAATATTAAGGTGGACATGGATCTTTTGCGCAAAAGTTTATAAAATTTTATAATAACAATAAAAAGCTTTTCAAAAAATGATATAATATTTGAGAAAAATCTTATAAGTCCACTAAACATGTTTCTTATGGCTTCCAATAGACATAAGGTGAACAATGATGACCATTTCTATAGTTGTGGAGGTGCGGGACACCATATCAATGTGTGACAAATCATTTATGAAAACAAGAGAAGAGCAAGCAAGTATAAAATAAGAAAAAGTTTTACAAGGGTAATTTGAGTGACTTTGATAGTGACTCTGAAGAGAGCATTACTAGTAGGTAAAGTGGTAGAGAGATTTCTTATATGGTGATAATTGATGAGAGTGTAAAGGCTAGTTATAATATGATGTCTTTAGAGAGTGTGGTGAGGAATTCTTCGTAATATAGTAGCAAGGATTAACGCAACTCTATTCCTAGATCACTTGAGGATAGTGATGATGAGATTCATGATATTCGTGAGTCCTTTGACGTACTCTACCAAGAATCAATTAAATTAAAAAAAAAATCAAACATCAAGATTTTAAATTAAATGAAAAATTTCAATGCGAACATGATGATAAAAATGAAACGATAGATATGTTTAATTAGAATGTTTAAAACACACAAAAAAAGTTAATGTTTTGAAAAAGGAATGCGATTATTTAAAAAAACAAAATGAGAGCATTTGTAAAGAGAAACAAGAAATATAACTTCAAATGGGATTTTGAAAAGTGAAATTTGAATTGAAACACACCAAAGAATTGACAATTGAGATGCTTGATGGAATTTGTGTTCTTGATAACATTTTGATGAATCATGCTCAAATAAAAAAAGATAAACATGGCATTGGTTTTGTAGAACAATCAAATGATAAAGTTGTAATTTTAAAATAAAAAATTGAACTTTCTAGTGTTGAAAAGAATTATAAATAAAAAATTCCTATAATGGAAAAAGAAGGATATTGGTTATATATCCAAAATTATGAAAATGGAGGTGGATACTCATTTTTTATAAATTGAATAACATTGCACACCTTTTAGTTAAGATGAGAGCTTATGGATCTAGATTCACTTTAAGAAGGGATGTTCTGTTTTGTACTTTTTGCAAGTTGCAAGGACACACCAATCAAACTTGTAGGTACTTGGTTGAAATAAAACAAAAGTTCACGAATAATAGGATAAAGGTGTTTCATAGGGATCCTATTTGTGAAGTTAGGAATGCATTGAGATTTTTTTACCTCTTGTTAGGGTTTTTTCCTCATAATACTTGAGTTACCAATTGTTTGAATGTTATATTCTTCACTTATATACCACAATTCACTTAGATTTCACATAAATTGACTTAATCCATAAAATTGAAATTAGGATTGTTCATCTAGTGTATTTGACCTAGATTTCCAAATTGCTTCTTTAATTTGTTGATCCTTATGCCTAAAATGATTTCACCTAGTTGCTACATGTTATAGGTTTGTTAAAATTGAAAAGTAATTTGAAATTGGCAAAAATTGGGAATACTCGTGTTTAAACCTATTCACCCCTAGATTTATTTGAGTAGAACACTTTTATTTATCATATATATTCTCAATTGTTATCAAAGATGTTTCTCTTGTTTCCATTCACCTGCTAAGATTTTGATCTTACCGTGTTGTGGATTTCTTTATGTTCGTTACTCATTGATATTTTATGCTTGTGAGTAGACTTTTTTTGTGTTTGAAGATGGATTAATATTGATATAATAGCTATACTAATAGGCCACTATATTTTGATGGATCGAATTATGGTCATTAGAAGTTTAAAATATGTATAAGATCGAAATACAAGAGAGTGCGAACGAATGTGAAATATGATTGAAACTATCCTACAGTTGAAGAGGATAGTTGACTCGCACAGAAAATTGTATAGCGCAAGTGTACGCTAATCGCGAGAGTAATAAAAGCCCGGTAAGACCGGAGTTGATTTCCGCAGGGAATTATATGAAGTACCGAGGATATTCTTCCTATTAAAAATCAATAAACAAGAATGAAAGATAAAAGAAAAGATGATTTAGGTTTTGAGTGTTGTAAGGAACCAAAGCGAACCAAGATAAATGGAATGCTAAACAAAGTAGTAACAAGAACAAGCGAGATTTATAAACAGGGTTATGAAAAGATTCTTTAACAAAAGGTTAAGGAACATTCCCCCACCTCGGATGTGCACAACTCAACGGGTTCTTCCTATTAAATCACAATCAAATGGGAATAAGATATCGGTATCAACAATCCTATATGAAGGATGTCAACCCAACAAAATAAGATGAAGGTAACGATATATTATCGGACAAATGCATTGATGTTGGAGTTAAGTCTTAAAATACAACCCTTACATGATAAGAGAAGATAAAATCCTATGAAACTTCAATATCAACCCACATACCCATTTATTGGATTTAATCATTGAACAAGCCAAGAAATGAACTCTCCAAGGTGGGTTTATGCTCCCAACCTAAGGAGATTAGCTACTCATAACACTAACCATATTAAAACACACCATTAAATTAATAACAAGTGAAATAACTATGGTGAAATCAAGCATTCAATACACTACCACAATATTAATTGCACAAAATAATACCAATAGTCAACAAGATACAACTAAGATGGAACTTTACTTGCAATAAATGAAATGGAAGATGAAAATGGCAAGGAAATTGTCAATCCCTACGAGAGAGAAAACAAAATATCTTCTATACATTTCTATGCACAAAATTGTGATCGGATATCCTTCAATAAATCAAACCACTAAAAATATATACTAAGTGGAAGAAAACCACAAAACAAGGGTGTTAAAAACCAAACCAAAACTATGGGGGTTTTGCAGAAATTGAGGCACCGGTCGATCGCTGGTCTGGGACCGGTCGATCGCGGGTCAAGGGGAAAGCACACTGTCTCACTTCGCAGGCAAATGGTGAAACACCGGTCGATAGCTGGTATGGGACCGGTCGATCGCGCCTGCAAAATCTTGAATCCTCTCATCTTTTGATACACAAACAAGGGGCCTCGGGAAAATGACCAAAACTTGGTCCTTTAGAACCGGATTGACAAACCGTCGGGGGCTACACGAAGTTGGCTAGGAGAACCACAACATCCGTGAAGGGTTCGGGCACAAAGCTCGAATGTAGAAATGAGAAAATTACCCCCGAAGTTGCGTAAAACATTGAACGTTCCCGGATAACGCACACTTGCACCGCTTAGCACTCCAATCCCTACAAAAGCTCAAATAAACCTCGAAGAGCATATATATATGGAAACCAAAGGTTATACAGTACAAGAGCTTAAATACGTGAAAAAATGGCAACAAGTGTGCGTGCAAGCATAATTAACGGGTGCAAAATATACAATATTTGCGACTAATCACACCCCCTAACATACACATTGCTAGTCCCTGGCTATGAAACAAAACAAAACCCGCCTCAAAGAGCGGTAAGTATAGCAACAATATATACACACATAAAGTGCTACTTTTGCGGGCGCACGGTTGCATTTAGCGAATGCAACAAGCCATTAAACCGCTAGGTTACCCTAGTGGACGAGTGTTGTCTCGTGAGGGTTTTCAGGGATGAAATCCACAAACATCAAATTTCCTCAAAACATGCATGCCCAAACAACCAATATGCCAAACTCAACAACAATTAGATATTTCTACATATTATTAACAAAGCAAAAGAGAGGTTTTACCTAATAATCCAAAACTATTAACCTTAAAAGAATAACTACATGGAATTGAAACCTTAAATGTGAGTGGTGTGCATGCACATGTAAAGAGTTTTGATTCGGTAAAAATGCCTACAACCCGGATAACCATTAAAGCCAGCTTCCACTCAATCCTCTCCGGATATCACACTCAACAAATAGAAGCACTCGGAATAGGGTGTAACACACGGGACATGCGGGCATAAAGAGTAATTGTAAAAGGAAACAAAGCCGCGCAAATGTCATTGATGAAGAACGCAATATAAAAGTGAAAAATACAATATCATGAAAGGATATCACATATTAATCAATGTGAAATGCACATAATCATATTATCGCTAATGTTCGACCTTTGAATCACATTACCCTAGGATCAAATAGGACTTTATTGGGTTGTAATGTAGGCTTGGGGATAGGGGTATGAAATGAAAGGATGTATTTATGAAAACTCAAGGTGTTCGGAGATGAACAATTTGGGATAATGGAAAATAGCGGGCAATTTCAAAATTGGAAAATGATTTCCAAACAAGCATTAAATATATCAATCGAGAGAGTAACAAGGATTATTGAATCACTATAAACAATATATACAAATTTTTGTTTCGTTTCTTTTCTTCTTTTTCTCATGTTTTGTTTTGTTTTCTTTTGCTTTTTATTTGTCTTTTTCTTCTCTTTTTCTTTTGTTTTCTACTTTCTCACTCTTTTCATGCTTAAATTGCAACCACACTATACGACATCATTCAATCCCAAATATCATTCCAAACATAGGTAAGAAAGGTAACGTGTATGGTTTAAACTCCATTGTGGAGTTGGTTAGGGGATTTGGGACGAAAAGAAAGGTCATAATATGGCCTAACGGGTTTGACTAGGGACATGTATAAGGGTAAGGTTAAGGTCGTTTGGGTTAACAACAAAGAGGGCCTATGATCCTTTCCTAAAGCTTCATATGATCCTCGAGACTCAACACCATTGAAAATCATGCTCATGTGATACATCACTTAATATGCAATCAATGAAAAGAAAATAAGATTGCCAACAAGATACTTTATTCAAGAAAGAGAAAGAGTAATGTATAAACACTCTGAAATGAATTGTAAAATCATTTTAGGCTTGGGTCCAACAAATCAAAGTAGCAATTTAGGAAATCTAGGTCAAATACACTAGATGCACAATCCTAGTTTTAATTTAATGGTTTAAGCTAGATCTATGTGAAATCTAAGTGTAATGTGTGACGTAAGTTAAGAATACAACATTCAAACAATTATCGACTCATATTTTATTAATAGCCCTCCAACCAAGGTGTTAAAACCTTAACGCACTCTTATCTCGTATTCAACTTCAAAAGGTTTTATACAATTTAAAAAAATACATCTCTCATGCACTCACGAGAAGTTACCTATGAACATCGAATGTTACCTCATTAACAATAAGAGATCTATTATAAGTTCCACAAGATAGACAAGGAAGTAAACTCTCCTCCTTAGAATCACATCATTCCATGAACTTTCAATATCACAAGACACCTCCATTTTAAAATTTGGGACTATTTATCACCAATTCAGATGTATAATGGTTGGGAATGAGCTTTGGCTATGTGATTCTTATTCAAATAACTCTCAATTTCCTCTTAATCCATGGATAAAGTATAGATCTAGGTTCTTCACTCAATTTCAAGGGAACAAGTGAATTTGAAAATAGAGAGACAAAATAAAAGCTCTCAACCTAGAAAATACTATCTGAGATTTGGAGGAATAAATAGCATACAAGATATTTTGAAAAAATAGGGGAAATGTCTATTTATAGGAAAATTTGAAAGTCCATTTATGTCGTGCGCACAGGGAAAATTACCACACTGCACATGATTTCCCTTGGATAGGGAAATTGACTTTACCATTGACCTTACCCCAGAGGCCATGCCTAGTTCTAAGGCACCGTATGGAATTCCCCCGCGGAGTTGAAGGAATAAATGGAAAATTTTCTATGTAGCTACTTTATTAGGCCTAGTACTCCCCCTTGGGGTGCTTGATGCTATTTGTAAAGAAAACGGATGTATCTATGAGAATGTGCATAGATTATAAGGAGTTGAACAAGAAGACGATAAATAATAAATACTTTTTGCTTAGGATTGATGATCTTTTTTACCAATTGAAGGATGCTAAATATTTTACGAAAATTGATCTAAGATCAGGTTATCATCTACATAAGATTAGAAATAAGGACATTCATAAAACAACCTTTGGAACTTGGTGTGGCCATTATGGGTTCGTATAATTGCCTTTCAGGTTAACAAATGCTCGACGACTTTTATGGATTTAATGCATACTGTGTTTAGGTCATTCTAGTACAAGTTTGTGATTACTTTCATCGATGATATACTAATCTATTCCAAGTTGGAAGAGGAGCATAAGGGACACCTCCGCGGAGTATTTAAAGATCTTAGAAGAAGAAGATATATTAAATTTTTTTCTAAGCATGAATTATGGCTGGAGGAGATTGCCTTCCTCGACCACATAGTTAATAAGTACAGATTAGCCTTGAACTCAAGAAAGGTCGTGTACATAGGGGATTGGGAGAGGCCATCTATGATCATTGAGGTTAGGAGCTTCCTCGACCTAACATGATACTATAAAAGATTTGTGTAAGGATTTTATTAGGTATTCGTTCCCTTGACCCAATTAACACACAAGGATAATAAATTTATTTGGTCCGTGTAATACAAGGAAAGTTTTTAAAAGATGAAAGAGAAACTGGTGGTCATGCTTATTATGGCCTTACCCAAAGAAGGGGAGACTATGTGATTTATAGTGACACATCAGGCCCTACTTTAGTAGTGTACTGAGGTAGAATGGAAAAGTGATTGCTTATGCTTCTAAAAAGCTAAGGCCTCATAAGAAGAATTACCCTACCCATGACTTAGAGATAGCCATGGTAGAGTTTGACTTAAAAATTTGGAGATATTATGTATATGGGGAAAGTGTGAAATATTCATGGACCATAAGAGCTTAACTTATATCTTCACCCAAATAGATTTGAACACGAGGTAATGAAGGTGGTTAGAATTAATCAAAGATTGTGGTTGATCAATTAAGTATCATTTGAGAAAGACAATATGGTGGCCGATTCCCTTAGTAGGAAAGGTTCCCTTACCCTTTAGGGATTACTAACAAATAACACAATTTTCAAGACTTGGAATCAATGGGGATTGAGATCGTAAGCCGTAGAGGCCATAGACGCCTTAGGATGCTGGTATTTGAACCAAGTCCGATTGAGAAGATAAGAGCATTACAGGACACGAGCCTGTTCTCCAGAAGATTCGTGGACTTATAGAGAAGGAAGAGAAGTAAGTCTTTAGAATTGATGACCACAGAGCCTTACGATATGGAGAAAGATTATGCCTATCGCAGAATGAAGTCATTAAGTTCGAGATGGTGGAAGGGGGACAATCCTCACCCTTTACGATTCATCTCGAAAGCACCAAACTGTACCAAAACTTAAAGGAGAATTTCTAGTGGTCTAACATGAAGCAAGAAGCTTCGGAGTTCATGGCTAAATGTTTAGTGTGCCAATAAGTTAAGGTTGAGCAGCAAAGATTAGGAAGGCTACTGTAACCCTATCCTATTACAGAGTGGAAGTGGGAAAACATCTTTATAGATTATATAGTTAGAATTTCATGGACACATAGAGGAATGGATTCCATTTGGGTTATTATGGATAGGTTAACCAAGTTTGTGCACTTTTTGGATGTCAATACCACAACTTACATAAATCAGTTAGCTAAACTTTTCATAAAGCGAATGGTAAGAGTTCACAAAGTCCCTGTGAGCATAGCATCTTACCACAACCCTAAATTTATTAAAGGATTTTGGAAGAGCTTTTAAAGAGAAATGGGGACGTGTCTAGGCTTCAATATGACTTTTCATCCACAAATATATGGACAAATGAAAATAATAAATCAAACCTATAAAGATATGTTGAGAGCATGTGTTTTATATCTCCACGACAGTTGGCAATACCACTTGCCCTTAGTAGAATTTGTGTATAATAATAGTTATCAATAAAGTATTAAGATGCCCCTTACGCAGCATTATATCGAAGAAGATGTCGCAGTCCATTATGTTGGAATAAGGTGGGAGAAAGACAATTCCTAGGGCAAGAATTGGTAAAGGAAGCTGTGCTTAAATTTGCACTAATTCAAAAATGACTGCGGAGTGATCAAAGGAGACTTAAAAGTTGGGTTGATGTCAAGAGAAGAGACGTGGACTTAGAAGTTGGGGATCATGCTTTTCTTAAAAATTTCCCATGGAAAGGGGGTATGAGGTTTGGGAAGAAATGCAAGTTAATTCCACATTATAGTGGACCAATTAAAATTCTCGAGAAGGTTAGGAAAACTTTGTTTAGGCTAGCTCTGCCCCCTAAGTTGCCCTATGTGCACAATGTGTTCCATGTTTCAATGGTGAGAAATTATATTAGAGTTCCCATCTATACACTAAACCATAAAACCATTAAGATTTGTACAGACTTAAGTTATAACGAGGCCCCAATTGAGATATTAGAAACAAAGGAAAAATAGCCAAGGATAAAAATAATCTTCTTAATCAAGGTGCTTTGGACACATCAGGCCACGAAGGAGGCCACTTAGGAGCTGGAGTCCATCCTCAAAGCAAAGTATCTATAATTTTCCCAAGGTATGAATTAATTTATACTTGTGAGTCATTTCATTCTTTCCAAAGTTGAGGAGGTTGTAAAAACCCTAAAACCTTAAGAGGTCGTGGCCTAAGGGGAGGCCACGGTGTGTAGTTGATCTGCTAAGAAAGTTATTAGAGGAAGTGTCCCCATACTTACGAAACCCAATGTACATCTTAGTGTACAAAGGCGATGTACACACTTTAAGGAGGCAACCATCTAAAGTGAAGACCACTAAGCTTAGTTTCCTTGGAAGTAAAAAGGATGATGACATGGCCGTGTTATGACATGAATTGAGGAGCAAGTTTATAAGATTCTAGGAGCATTTTTAAAAGGGTAATCATGAAAAAATTACCCAAAAGAGGGAACTCTAGGAGCCCAACTAGAACATACCAATACCCACCGTTGTCACACTTCCCAAGATCATTAGAAACCATAAGACCCATTCGAGAGGGACAAAGTAAGGTTTGATCAGAAAAGAGAAGGCAACTTAAGAAGAAGAAGCCGAAGAGGCACTATTCACCGAAGAAGGAGGTGACGAAAGTCTACTATTCATCAAATTTAATCCACTAAGATAATGGATTTGTCCTCATCCTCTTCTTCCTTGATAAACCTCTAGTATTCTACATTTTTATTGATTGAGATGCACCCTTATGTGAAATTTAGCAAACGTTCATAGAGTCATACTATTCACTTGAGATTCTGGGTTTTAAGATTTAGGGCATGGAAGGTTATTGTTCATCAGGAATATAGAGACCCTAGAGATTAGGAGACTTAGGTTCATTTAGTAGATTTGTAATTTTTAAAGGTTTTCCACTAGGATTCTTGAGGTAATATTGTAGGATTGGAGATGGGGGTTTCGAGGATGTGCTTACGTGATTTTAGGAGATTTATTTGAGGTCTTGCCTTTGATCTTTAAAGATTTAAGTTGAGAGTAAAATAGGATTTTAAAAAATTATTTTTACTTTAATACCCTTATTTTTGCTAACCAAGGGTTACAACTCTTTCCTTGAGGCCACGGAATATAGGAGGTCGTGGAGTTGGGATGCAACATCATATTCCTTTATTGAGTTAGGGATTCGGTGTTAAGGGTTCGGTATTCATTAGCCAAGCTGAGGCATTATGTCTATTTGAGGACCTCCTACTCAGTGTTTGAGGTCGACAAGGTTAGTCTAGGGAGATTAGGCCTAAGCTAACTATGGGGATTAATAATGCGACATAGCTTGGCCAAAGTGTAGAGTAAACAACAGATCGTAGGTCACTCATCCTTGATTTAGGAAGCAGAGGAGGCAATGGCCTGTGGCATAATTAGATAAAAAAACATATAGAATAAGAGAATAGGGTTTGAGATTTCCTTTATATAAGGGAAACTTTTCGGTCATTGCCCCTAATATCTAGGTTACATAGATTATGGCATATTCGGTTACTTTCGTCATGGTACTTCACATTCTCAAGTTCAAGAAGACAGATCCAATTATCAAGCATCTTCAATATGCATCACGTCATCACGTAATATTGGTATAATTGTTACTTTGGATTTCGTGGATTTTTTACACTGTATTGGGAGATATTTTTTATTTAAATGCTTTTAAAAAACAAGGCAACTTTTTCGAACTTAAAAATTATTTTAATTTTTGTTTGTTTTGTTCAAACGAGATGGCAATCTCATTAGAACGACTTTGTATCACGTTCAAAGGTCATTTGAAGCATTGATCAAACGAGGGCATACTCTTTTGATTTTTTAGATGTCGTTAGAAACAAAATCATCTTCATTCGAATGAGATAATGATATCATTAGAATGACAATGAAGTTTCATTCGAACGGCCCAACGCCGCCTCAATTTTTGTTTTTCTCAATAAATACTTTCTTTCGATAGGGTTTTTGATAAGACTTTTCATTTATGCAAGCTGCAGACCTACTGCATAAAGTTTTCATTTTAAAAAGGGAAAAAGACTTTTTGATTCACACAATCTCTCCTAAATACTTTTGTGAATCATCTTTAAACCCCAAATAACTTTTATATTGAAGTTACTCTTGTAGAGAAAGAGTCTTTACTATTGCTCTTGTGATTCTTGCAGGAATCATTGCTGAAGGAAGGTTGTGATTTTTGTGAGAGTTACGAGAACCACTGCTGAAGAAGACGAAGGTCACTTGTGGGAGATTCGTCTGGCTGTATTTCACTCATAAGGTTGTAGGTTGAGATTTTCAAAATGTATTAATGAAATAAAAGGTTTTTCCCTGAGTTTTATAAAAAAAAATATTGTGTTGAATAATTTTGTGATTGCACACTTTATTGCTTAATGTCTTGAATCACATAGTTGCATGTTTTAGGGTTTAAAGGAATTAAAAATGTTTGTGGGTTGACATTTAATTAAATAATTTTCCTCCGTTAAAGAATAACGCACTTTCAAATTGGTATTAGAGCGGGTTTCACAAAACTATCGTGAGATCCTTTTTTTGCAAAAAAAATCTGTGATATCAATTGCTTTGAAAAATCACAAATTTTTTGATGGAGAACTTATATAATAGGATGCCAATTTTCTATGGATTGAACTATGCCTATTGGAAAGCCTGTATGAGATCCACTTCAGGGTTTGGTTAGAATGTGAAAGAGGGTGGACTCCTCCCACGATCACGGTTGATAATGTGATAAATCCTAAACCCGTCTCTTCCTGTACTTATGAGGAATTTAAATGGAGTACCTATAACTGCCACGACCTTAGCGCTATTTTTTGAGCCGTTATCCCTAACGAGTTCCTACGTATCATGATGGGATATCCACCAGCTTACACATGAAGGTACCAACACTGTGAAGGTGCCTAAGCTTCAAAATTTGACCACCCAATTTGAGAGCATGACAATGTTAGAGTCCAAGAGTTTTAAAGAATTTTATGTTAGGTTGTCGGACATTGTAAACACTAGTTTTCATTTGGTTGTGAAAATTCCCGAGACTAGGGTAATTAAAAAGATTTTGAGGTCATTCCCTGCCCGTTTTATTCCTAAGGTCACCGTGCTCAATTCTTTAGGGATTTTAGACACTCTTATGTTAGAAGAACTTATAGGATACCTTTAGACTTATGAGATAGATATGTTCCCTAAAACCATTAAACCTAAGGATATAGGGATAGCTTTAAAGACTCAAGCTAAGAAGAAGAAGAAGGAGAAGGAGAAATTTTGTGAGTTTGAATCTGAGGGTGAGGTTGATTTAGATGACTTGGCCTTTTTTGCAATTTTTTTTTATAAAGTTTCTCAAATTGTACAAAAATAATTCTTCCAAAATAAAAAGATTTTTAAGAAAATCAAAAACAAGAATGAGGTAAAGGATAGTGGTGAGGAAGAGGAAGGTATAAGGTGTTTTGAATGCCTAAGGAAAAGGGCACAAGTCATTTTAATGTCCCACTATGCTAAAGAGAAAGGGAAAGAAAGTTGCTAACAAGTCCACTCTTAGCGATAATGACACCGAGTCGGTTATTAAGGGGGAGAATTACCACATGAAAAGTGCTCTGCTTTTATGGTTGGTCACGTGAGCACTTCTAGTTTATCCCACGGCGATGAGGACACATGTAAACGTGAGAGCCTCGATGATATTTCGATCCATTCGAGTGAGTGTGAGGATGAGATTGCAAGTGAGGGAGAAAGGGATCCCCCAAAAGCCTTTAGTGATTTGTACACCGAGAAGTTGAAAATCAAAAAGTTGAATAAAGAGCTGAGTCTTAGGGTGTTCGATTTAGAGAGAGAGTAGAAGTTTTGAGGGTGTGTGAGGCATCGACTAGTCAACTTGAGAAGGTGAAGGTTTCTTTGTGTGAGTAGTTGATCGTCTTAGGTTGAGAAAATAGTGAATTGACTAACACTGAGGGTAGTATTACGGGAGATCTTCAATCTTCATTAAAGACTCATGAGAAACTTAAGCCCGTATATCCCAACTCGAGAGAGATTTAGATTATGCTCGGAAGGCCAATGTTACTTTATAGAACACATCTAAGAAGGTAGGAATGATGTTCCTCAGTCCCGTTTTGGGTAATGTTGAGATTCTAGGAATAGGTTATGACAGTGTGTCCACTTCCCATGTTGCATCCGAGCTGGTTCTCGAGTTTGTGATAGATCCTTACGGCTCTCGACCTAACCCACCTAGGCATCTAATTCCCCATAGGAGAGCACATCCTATACGTTTTGAGAAAGGTGTTCCTAAGCTCGTGTATGTTTTCGCCCATTGCGAGCAAAGAGGACACCTTAGGGAATTTTGTTTTAAATTGGGTAGTGTGTCTCATAGGTATCCTTAGGGGTGAAAAATTATCACACGATTCGACAACACGACACGACCCACATGATTTTTTAGCGGGTTTGGGTGAAGCCTTAACTAATAAGGGTGCTTAACGGGTGGACCCGCTAAACACGATAACTTAACGAGTCGGGTTTGGGTTTAGCCATTTAGTATAAATACATGACATGACTCATTAAAGCATGACACGAACCCAATCCAAACACGATACAAACGCGATAAGACACGACATGGTACACACGAAAGGCTTAACGGATCGGGTTTGGGTAGAGGTAATTTTGACACAAACCTGATTAAACCTGGTACAAAACCGACACGACACAATCCATTGCCATTCGTAGGTATCTTCCACGATATGCAACTACACGTGTTCCCGCACGCACTCCCATACATGTTACATCTCATGGCCCCACACATCACATGAGAGATTTTGAGCATTTTCGAGAGCAAGTTGAGTATTAGGTCAAAACTTCACATGATTTTATAGATGTTTTTCATAGGA
Organism: Sambucus nigra; assembly: GCA_949130495.1. Classification (NCBI taxonomy): domain Eukaryota; kingdom Viridiplantae; phylum Streptophyta; class Magnoliopsida; order Dipsacales; family Adoxaceae; genus Sambucus; species Sambucus nigra. The sequence continues at coordinate 55,277,957 of OX422214.1, forward strand.
TGTCATCTCCTTTGGAGAATTCCTCCGGGCCGACTGATTGAGGTTTAGACTTGTTTGCTAGAATATGATGCTTTTCATGTTTATATTATTCATACCTATTTCTAGTGTGTACTATCATTGTATTTATCTTTTTCCATTTTGATATATTTTTTAAAAAATCCAAAAAGAGTTTTGTTTTTCTTAAATTTTTTTAGCAAAATACAAAAAGATTTTCGGTTTCTTTTTATAAAAAGTGAAAAAGCTAAAAAGATGTTATTTTTAATAAATCCAAAAATAGTTTTGTATTTTGTTTACACCATATGTGGATGAACATTAAAGATGTCCGAGTCACCAATTCATTCCATATCCACGTGTCTCTTTTATAGTGTTTTGAGACGTGACATCATTTCATTTTGTGATTAATAATATGCAGAGTCATTAAGATGTGATATGATGACTACTTGATACATGTTTACTCTCTCTCGCCTTTAATGCACACGAACACAAATTTATTTGAGTATTGCACTTACCTTTTACGTGTCGGTTGTAGTGTTCTCATCTCAATCCTGCTTTTAAAATGAACCAAATGCGATAAAACGAGATAATGAAAGTAGTGCTTGTAAGAACCATTGCTCATATCAGAAAAATTGAAAATCATAACTCCGATAAATGTATTATATTTATAGTAATGGAATCGGGCTACGAACGATAGGTTGTCTTTGCGTGAATAACCACCATTTGCAAAAGGAAAAGAGCGTAAAAGATTAGAGGCACATAAAAAGAAAAAATATAAAGTGCCAGGTCAATTTCAAAAACATTGATGCTTCGCTATATATGAGCATTGATTTCTTCAAAACAAATGATTTAAGAGATAATGATTCAATATGTGAGTTTTGAGGGAGTTTAGTCGAAGATCATTGGGTTTGCAGATCCTGAAAAATTCTCGTAAAAGCATTATATAGTTTTGGTCGTTATTAGTGTCAAAGTCACTCACAACCTTTACTAGTTGAATAGGTTAAGTCGATTTCACTTAAGTTCACCATTTTTTCACCTAAGATATACTTTGAGATCTTGCGTTAGTGGTGTCTCATTCCTTCTTGCACATATGTTAGGTTTGTCTACGTTCATTTTCCTATAGAACGTGTTCACACTCCTACATTTCGTTTCCACGATTACGTTATTTTTGTGTTTCTCCATGGTGTGTTATTTTTTGTATTTTTTTTACTTAAAATTTTGAAAAATAAAAAATAGTTGGTTGTGCTTAGTTTATCATTACTTGATTCTCATTGCCTTATATATGTGATGATATTCTATAACTGTTGTGACAGACTCCGGCTTATTATTTTTTTTTCCTTGATTGTTTCGAACAAATAAAAATGGGGAGAACGAATTATAAGGGAGTGAGATTTTGATTTATGGGGAAAAATTTTATTTATGAGTTTTATCGTATTTCAAACTTGATGTGTCACGAGGTATATTTATTTGTCTATTGTGTGCAAGTACACTTTTGGATAATTCAGATTTTTAGTTTGTACCGGAATCGCCATTTGGGGTGATTTGTAAAGACAACTTTTCTGTCATTACCCCTAGTATCTAGGTTACATCGAGTATGGCATATCCCATTACTTTTATCATGATATTTCACATTCTAAAGTTCACAAAGATGGATCCAATTGTCAAGCATCTTCAACATGCTTTACGTCATCACGTAATATTTGTATAGTTATTGTTTTGGATTTCATAGATTTTTTACATTGTATTGGGAGATTTTATTATTTAGGGTCATTTAAGGTTTGACCCCCATTTAATTTCTTATAATGAGTCAAACCCCCGAAAATTGACTTTCTTAAGGTTTGACCCCCACTTTTAACTTTCCGTCCATTCAACCCTTAACTCCTATGTTTATTACCTGATATACCCTTACTTTAATATGGGGCCAAACCTTAATTTAAAAAAATCCAGAAATTTATTAAAAAGTCAAAAAAATTTATTAATTGAGAAAATAAATAAAGGAAAGTTAAAAAAATGCTCAGAAAAAAATAATGAAAAAACAAAACTAATGAAAATAAATACAAAAAATGAATAAAAAAGCAGAAAATAAATATCAACCCCAAAATTAATTTAAAAAATGATAAAATACCAAAAAGTCCCTCAAATATTTTTTAATACACATTTAGTCCAAGCTTTTTATTTTGTACCAAAAAGTCTCTTATTCTCTTATCTTTAAAGCCCCGCACGAGCTGCATGGTAAAACCTTTTTGGCATGGTGAAGGACCTTTTGGTGCAAAATGAAAAATCTTGGACTAAACGTCTATTAAAAAAAGATTGATGGACTATTTGGTATATGCCCCTTTAAAAAAAACCAAAAATTTATTAAACAGTTAAAAAATTATTAATTAAGAAAATAAATAACAGAAAATTAGAAAAATGCTCAGAAAATTAAAAAAACACTCAAAATGTCACATTTTACAAAATCTATTAAGGATAAATTTTATAAAATAAACATGTAGGAGATTGTTTTGACATTAACTCAATTTTTAATTTGATATAATATGGTCCATTAACCCTATGCACATTAAGGAGAAATATTTTTCTAAAAACCAACAAGATTTTTATTAAAAAGTAAAAAAAATTATTAATTAAGAAAAAAATTAACATAAAATTGAAAAACGCTCAGAAAATTAAAAATTCAAAAAAACAATTTTTTTTACTGTTTTAGAAAACACTGTTTAAAAAAATAAAAACTATTTTTTAAAAGTAAAAAATTATTTTACAAATAATAAAACGCTTTATTGTATTAAAAATAGTTTTAATTATTAGCAAGTCTTTAATAATTAAAACATAGTTTTTTTACAGTTAAAACAATTTTTTTACATTTAAAAAATAGTTATAATATGGTCCATTAACCCAATGAAAACTAAGGGGGAATTTTTTCTAAAAATCAAAGCCCAAACATGTCCTACTTTTTACCAATTTAAAATTTAACCAGTCCATTTTATACTCAAATCAAGTCGAAACATACCCTTTTGTTAAAAATGAATAAATAAGTTAAGTTTATTTTAAATTCAATTAACTTTAAATGATGAAATTAACTATTTATTTTAAAAAATAAATCTCTTCACAAAGTTGGTTAACGTTGCATCACATTAGAAAGTGATTCTTCTCAAATATGAGATATAAAGTACAATTAAACTTGAATATTAAATAAATTATTTTAACACTATTCATGTGTGTCATTTGAACACGTTACACATTATGAGGACCCTACTACTAATAATAAAAGTAAACCTAGAGTGACCCCCATTTTTTATCTTCAATTTTTACCCTCGAATAAGACAAGTAATAATGGATCCACCACTTTTTTCTAAACCAAATGAAAACAAATCCTCCAAAATTGTTAAACCCCAAAACATTTTTCTCTGCATCTCTAAATGCCCCTAATTATTGACCCTACCATACATTCCCTGAAAAAAACACAAACGATAAAGAAAAAAAAAATAGCATACAATGAATAAAAAAAGAACAACTTACTATGAGGAAAATAAAGTTTTCAATTAAAAAAATAGCTTAAGGCTAATTAAAAAAAAGCAATTTGCAACTATAAAAATACTTATAATAATAAATTGTTTTAAATGTAAAAAACTATTTTTTAATTATTAAAGAATTTGCTAATAACTAAAACTGTTTTTAATATAATAAAGCGTTATATTCTTTGTAAATTAGTTTTTTACTTTTATAAAATAGTTTTTATTTTTTTAAGCAATTTTTTTTCTAAAACTGTAAAAAACTAAAATAGATTGTTTTTTCATTTTTAATTTTCTGAGCGTTTTTTTAATTTTATGTTATTTATTTTCTTAATTCATAATTTTTTGACTTTTTAATAAAAATCTTGTGGGTTTTTAGAAAAAGTCCCTCCTTAATGCGCATAGGGTTAATGGACCATATTATATCAAATTAAAAATTGAGTTAATGTCAAAACAATCCCTTACATGTTTATTTTATCAAATTGATGCTTAAAAGATTTTGTCAAATGTGACATTTTGAACGTTTTTTAATTTTCTGAGCATTTTTCTAATTTTCTGTTCTTTATTTTTGCAATTAATAAATTTTTGACTTTTTAATAATTTTATGGGTGTTTTTTTAAATTAATTATGGGGTTAATATTTAATTTCTGTTTTTTATTCATTTTTTGTATTTTTTCATTATTTTTTAATTTTATTTTCTAACTGTTTTTTTTTAATTATTTATTTTCTTAATTAATAAATTTTTGACTTTTTAATAAATTTCTAGGTGTATTTTTAAATTAAGGTTTGGCGCCCATATTAATGTAAGGGAATAGTTGTAATAAACATAGGAGTTAATGGCTGAATGGACAGAAAGTTAAAAATGGAGGTCAAACCTTAAGAAGGTCAATTTTCGGGGGTTTGACTCATCATAGGGAATTAAATGGGGGTCAAAGCTTAAATGACCATATTATTTAAATGTTTTTACAAAACCAGGCAGTTTTTCGAACTTAAAAATTATTTTATTTTTGTTTGTTTCGTTCAAATGAGATGGCAATATCATTAGAACGACTTTGTATCTCATTCAAAGGTCATTTGAAGCATTGATCAAACGAGGTTCAAATGAGGGCGTACTGTTTTGATTTTTTAGATGTCATTAGAAGCGAAATCAGTTTCATTCGAATGAGACAATGATCTCATTAGAACGACAGTGAAGTTTCGTTCAAACGACCCTACGCCACCTCTATTTTCGTGTTTCTCTATAAATACTTGCTTTCAGTAGGTTTTTGATAAGACTTTTCGTTTACACAAATTGGAGACTTGTTGCATAAAGTCTTCACTTTTAAAAGGGAAAAACACTTTTTGTTCACACAATCTCTCCTAAATACTTTTGTGAATCTTCTTTAAAACCCAAATCACTTCTATATTGAAGTTACTCTTGTAGAGAAGGAGTCTCTGTTACTGCTCTTGTGATTCTTGCAGGAATCATTACTGAAGGAAGACTGTGGTCTTTGTGGGTCTTGCGAGAACCACTGTTGAAGAAGACGAAGGTCACCTGTGGGAAATTCGTCGGGCTGTATTTCACTCATAAGGTTGTAAGTTGTGATTTTCAAACTGTATTAATGAAATAAAAGGTTTTTACTGAATTTTTTTTCCTAAAATATTGTGTCGAATGATTTTATGATTGCATACTTTATTGCTTAATGTCTTGAATCACATAATTGCATGTTTTAGGGTTTAAAGAAATTAAAAATTATTTATGGGTTGACATTTAATTAAATAAGCTTCCTCCATTAGAGAATAACGCACTCTCACGATAGTTTAAAAATATAAGCTAAGGATTATGAGGGAGAACCTTGGGAGATTGATCCATGGGGGAAGCAAGGGAATTGGGACATTTGGGAGATTAAGCCATGTGTCACTGGGGATTTGTGGGGCTGGAAAATACTATTGTTTTGTTTCCTATTTATCTTGTTGTACAATCATTATTCTCTATTTGGTACCAATTTCATTGTATCTTTTGTATATCTATTTCCTTTGCAAATACTAACTTTGGCAGGTGGATGAGGACCTTTGAGTTAACCCATGATGATCATTTACCACTCACCCCTTCTATTTTCAATATTTCATCCGGCCAGGAGTTGAGGAGAGTAGTTGAGGCCACAGTGGGTGAGAGGCTGCGGATAATAGTTTCACATAGTTCCCGTTTTAGAATTTTTATTATATAGATTTCACTCTTTATACTTTGAGAGAAGGGATTTTTATGAGAACTTGTATAAATGGTATATCACTTGGCATGCATTATAAAGTTTTATTACATAATGGTTAGTGAACGATTTTTCGTTTTAGCTGGATTATTAAACTGTGAATGATATTTAATTTGCTAACTCTGATGTAGAAGTTGAGGCCTTTCCCATGCCGCGAAAGTGTAAGGATTGTTCTATTATGATTAAATCTTAAAATCCTGGTGAGATAAAGCGACATAATTGATTTTGGGCTACAATATAAGTGCGAATCATTTTCAAGTCTTTTAGGTTCTTTTAATGAAACTCAACCCAAAACAACCCTAACTATCTCATATGTCGACTCCCTAACACATATGTTCCCCACATTAAGTCTTATTCCTCATTATAGAATTTTGTGTAATAATTCCACTTTTTTCGTTTATATGTCACAATTGTATAATATCATAGGGGAATGTAGTATTAACATCTACATCCCCATTATACAAGTCGGTCCAATACACGTACCTAATAAAAGGCCTCATCATATGTCCACATGAAATGAAGGCATATCCAACTGCTATCGGGGATCGCTTGCACGCACTAGTCATAGTTATAGATTCTCCCATACTTATAACCACTCAAACACCTACTAGGTATAATAATTATGCATTTATACCACTGATATAACCCCATATAGGAAACTATATAAAAGGACCAACTCGCAAACCTTACACAGATATAATGAGAATTTCAGCACGTAATGTCCAGCGTAAATATAGCCAAGTCAAACTCGTCATCATTGATAAGGGTACCGGTCTCTATCGATCACATCCCCATAAGTATATCCCCTTTAGTACGTATCCCACGAGTATACATGCTCGACATATTTCACATAATACTCCAATTAAGTAATCATACCCAATTACTGGTTATGAGACTTTTCTCAATATTATTAGTTAATTAACTTCTATTCATTAAGACCATTATCCAATTCAGAATTTTCACTATTCTATGTTAATTTTCTACAAGTAAATCCCATCCCAAAATTATGCTCACAAACCATCCAATCAAAACCCTAACCAAACTTGGGGCAAAACTCAAACGGTCGGTCGATCATCTCTAACCGTTGATCGATCGACTGCCCTAGGTTCCTCACCTTCTTCCTTATGGAATTTGCATCTCCAAACCTAAATCAACAAATATCCAAGATCCCAAATCATAAATACATAGTATTATAATCATATCTACATGACCCAATATGATTCCCAGTATATAACCATTGTTTTCTCAACTTTTCCACATAAAATTCAAAGGATGTTTGAAAATTCATTCAAGAACCGTAGATTGATAATTTTTAACAATTTAGTTCTTATATATACAATTCTCTAAAAACATAAAGGGGATTTTAACATATTCCAGTACCAAAACAAATTATAATCATCCTAATCCGTTTAAATCTAATTTCATGAAGAATTTGTCCCCAATGCTTAATAATTTCATTAAATAACTAACTTTACTATAAGTTCAGATTAATTCAATTATATTCAGAATCAAATACATAATCATACTATAATCACAATTTTAATTATATACTTATGCTAAATAGACTTTCATCTATGTTGTAGGTTTAACTTTAAGCCAATAATCTCAATTGTTCTTCTCCAAGTTGCTTCCTTATCATTGGCTATTGAATTTTCATTCAAATGATATTAGGGTGAATTAAATATATTATAATGATTATTTTAATAGGTTAATCACTAACTTGGGTTTGGGACTCAAATGAACCTTAATTAAGCAAGCCAAAAAACACATCTAAATAACTTATAGTCTATCCCAAGTCTTATACTCTCCTATGGCCTATAAAATTGAACCTTTTAAGGTGTAAACGAATCTTCTACATCTCCCGGAAGGCGCCCAAATTATTCTATCAACATAATTATCTTTATTCCATCAACATAATTATTTTTATTTATTAAATAACTATTGTATTAATTTGCTTAAATTCCAACTAACTAACAAATAATAACATAATTTTAGTGACGTCAACTAGTCATTACAAATAATTACACATGATTATAATTTATTTAATTTACTTTAAATTAAGGGTTATTACATTCTTCCCTCCTAAAACGAGAAATGTCATCCTCGAAATTCAAATTTTATACTCGAGTAGAATAGCTTTGGATATCTCGCCCATGTGAAATCCTCTCTCTCCCGTACAGACTCCGCCTCGCTATGATGTCCCCACTAGGCTCCTACTAATGGAGTGACCTTAGTCGTAATGTTTGCTCTCTCCGATCAAGTATGCATTGTGGTCGCTCCTCGTAGCTTGCATCGAGTTGTATCTCAATCACGTTGAGGTCGATGTGCTGGTATGCATCCTCACTCGCAAAAAATATCCTCATCATTGATACATAAAAAACATCATGTACCCTTTGAAGGTGGTCAAGTAAGGCTAATCGATACGCCACTGGGCCTACCCTGCCCAAAATTATGAAGGAAAGAATGTAATGGGGTGTCAACTTCACCTTGAATCCAAATTTGACAACCCCTTTCATCGGGGAGACCCGTAGAAGGACTTAGTTCCCTACCTGAAACTCTAGTTTCGTTCATCTCTTATCGGCGTAACACTTTTGCCATTCTATGGTGTCTTCATCCTTGTTCGGATGTGTTTCACCTCCTTTGAGGGGTCCTGAATAATATCCAACCCGAACATCACGTGCTCCCTATAATTTAGCCAACAACTCGGTGAATGACATTATCGTCCATCTAGTGCTTCGTAGGGTTACATACTAATAGTGTGCTGATAAATATTGTTGTAAGCAAACTCTACAAGAATTAAATGTTGATCCTACCCAACTTTGAGATCCAACACACACGCTTGGAGCATATCCCGTAAAATCTGGTTCACCCACTCAGTTTGGCTGTCAGATTGAGGGTGAAAAGCTATACTCAGACTCAGATGTACTCCCATAACCTCCTGAAAGTCCCTCAAGAACAAAGATATGAAAGTATTATCTCGTTTGGACACAATGTTATGTGGTACATCATGGACTCGTACTCTCTCTGCTATAAACAATTTGGCGTGCTGATTGGCTTTGCAATTTGTTTGAACTGGAATGAAATGGTCCACCTTTATTAACCTATCAACGATGACCCAAATCGAATCATAACCTCTCCGGGACCACAAGAGTTCCTCCAAAATATTAAACATAAAATTCCTCTCTAACACTAAAAAAAATACAAGTATATACTACTTTTAGTGCTTTTAAAATAAACTCAAATATTTTATCTTTCTACAATTACGTATAAACTTCTCTCCCTCAAATTGCGTATAATGACCTATTTTTAAAGGTGAAAGTGTGAGAAATGAGAGTTTTAAATTTATGATATTTTTTAATAATGAAAATAAAAGTTCATGTAAATTATGAATAAAGTGACTGAACTTTGTGGTAGTTTGGGATGCATGTGGAAGTAAATAAGGAAAGCTTGTTGGCGGGTTTTTATTTTATTTATTCATTTTTTTTACTTTGCATTTTCATCACTATTCACAACTGATTTTTCAAACTGCTTTTACTCCTTTAAAACTTCTTATTTTCAAATTTTCTCGAACTATAAAGTTATGGGTCTTCTAATCACCTTTCTAAAAAGTATGACATGACATTAACTGACACTCAAGCGAATTAATAAGGTTAAGAGAATTAATAAGGTTCTAATCACCTTTTCAACTCCTTTGTTTTTTGAACTCTAGAGGTGCATATAAAAATTCAAAATAAAAATAATTAATTATAACTTATGGTATAATTTTTTAGAAAAGTATAGAATTACCCTTCTTTGCATTTTGGCCCCTCAAAATTCATATATCACTCATTTTAGCTCATTAAATTTCATGAAAAACACTATATTGCCCAGATAAACATTTGAAATTTACTTTAAAGCCAATAAAGTTTGTGACATTATAGTTTTATCCCTTGGGATTGCTAAAATTGCATTATTAACTTGAATTTATTTCAATTTTGTATTTTTCTTCTAAATAGAAAAAACGATGCTTAAAACTCTTTATATATGATATAATGGGCCAAACAAGGCTTAAATTTAGGTATAAATTATATTAACTTATGCACTCATCAAATATCCCAAAACCTAAACTTTCATAGTCCTCGAGTTTGACTGGTAATAAATCGAGAAATGATAATCCTCCACAAACTCTATACATTCTACTTTGTCTGATATTTATCTCTCTTTGCGTAAATAAGTATTTAAGACTCTTGTGATCGAAAAACAACTTGAACCTCTCACCCAACAAATAGCGTATTCAAATACGAAGGGCAAATACTATTATTGCCAACTCCAAATTATAGGTGGGGTAATTACCCTCGTGAGGCTTTAGATTTTGGGATTCATAAGCTATTGGCCTCTCCTCCTATATTAGCACGACTCCTAAGACCTATAATGACGCATCCATATATAACAAATACACCACACCGCCCTTTAACATAAGGACATGTGCGGTGGTAAGCCTTTCCTTAAGCTCCTCAAAAGCTCTTTGGCAATCTTTGTTCTATACAAATGGTACTCCCTTTCGAGTGAGATGTGACAGCGTAATACCCTTTCAGACTCAAGAAACTCCTAACCTCTGTAGGCATTACGGGTTGTTCCACTCTACAATTGTAAAATCATTATTTGGATCAACTAAAATTCTAAACATGGATACAACATGGCCTAGAAATTGTACCTCTCGAAGCCAAAACCCACACTTAGAGAATTTAGCATGCAACTTATGTTCCCTTAGTGTTTGCAAAACAAATCACAATAGTTATGCATGCTCCTCTCTCGACTGTGAGTATATCAAAATGTCATTGATAAACACAATAATGAACTGATCCAAAATGGTAAAAATATATGTTTCATCATATCCATGAACATTGCTAGCGTGTTGGTAATCCCAAACAACATAACTCAAAACTCGTATGAATCATATCGCTTTAGAAAATCCATCTTCGAAATGTCCTCCTCTTGAATACATAAGTAATGATACTCTGAGCGCAAGTCAATATTAAAAAAGAATGACGCGTCCCTCAATAGGTAGAATAAATCATCGATATGTGGAAACAAATACTTGTTTTGTATTGTGAATTTATTCAAGTCCCGATAACATAATCGAAGTGAACCATCTCTCTTATTTATAAATAAGAATATTACTCCCCACTGAGACATACTCCTCCCTATGAACCTCTGGCTAAAAAGTTATTGCATTTGCTTATGTATCTCCTCCATCCCTAACTGAGACATCCGGTATGGTGCCCTCGCAATGGGTCTCGTACCCGATATAAAATCAATACAGAAATCTACCTCCCTAGCTAGTGGTAATCTTGCTACCTCCTCAAACGCGTTAAAAAACTCCTAGAAGAAATATATCACATCTAATGACAGAGTGACCTTCTCAGATAAGGTCTCCTCAATATAATACAAATAGGTGTTGGACCCCCTCTCGAGTCTAGGCATTGCTACTAAAAACATAACCTGGCCAGTAATAGAAAACATAATCACTTTCTCGCTACAATCCATCTATACATGATACTAAGCTAACCAATCCATACCCAATATAAAATCATACATATCCATATCTAAAGAAAAAAATTAGTAAAAATAACACAATCGGCCGATCTCAACTACCATGCCTATACACACGTGACGTAAGGTAACACCCTTACCTACTGGGGTATCCACAAGTAAAGACATATGCTTAGTTATATCTACCAATCCCGATGTATAACTAGCAAATGAGTGTGACGACTCTATATTGAACAAAACCAATGCATAACACACCCTCAATAACTTAGGGTTATGTTGGTTAATCCACCCGATGAACATTTTATAGACATCCACAATGATGATGAGGGTCCCTCTAAACCAGAGGTACTGTCAGAGCTAGTGGCAAGTCTAGATAACGAGATAGTGCTAGAAGAGCGTGATGATGCCCTTGATGACCTGCCTAGTTAACCTTAGCTCAACTACGAAAAGAATGCCCCCACTCCCCATAAGTATAATACTGTCTCCTGATGGTATGATCCTAGCCCCGACCCTATTGTCGCTGTCTCTGGGCCTTATCTTGACATCTTTGTCCTCGTCCCTGATGGCTCCGACCTTGATGGCTCTGTTAGCCATACTATCCCTAGCAACCCTGGTGGCAAAAATCATCTCCTCCTCTAAAACTCTTTGTAACAACTCCCATTTTCGCACGTAAAGGCTGTTTAGGCACGATACATCGAAGATAGGGCGTATCATCAATTTATACCATTCTCAGTACTTAAGGAAATACCAACTTCTTTCATTTTAGATTAAAATCCACAATGAATAAAAACACCAGAAAAAATTCTTTTACATGAATAATAAAAACAATGTCCATAATGTAAAACTAAATACAACTAATATAAATAAACACTTGGGCTTATGCCCGTATAAATCCCAGTATGAAATAAAGTGACAAAGTGACTGAAGTACAACCTATACTAGAGTCAATGGAGCGAAATCCACTACATCCAATGCAACTGCAAGCCTGATCCATTGTTAGTCCTGTTTTCCCCATTATTAAGAAACATGGGGGGGGGGGGGGGGGGGACATTTATAATTTGGGTTAGAGTTCAAGGTGTGCAAGGATTCTTCACCAGTAAATATGCAATTTGTTACTAACTCCTACTTCATGTCTCCCCGTCGACACTCACATGTAAAGAGTACCTCAACTCTCATCTAGAAGCAGTCATACTCGTATCCTAAATAAAAATGCCAATTGTAACTTCCATCAATTAATCAGCCATGTGAAGAATAATCCATTCAACTATGCAACAACTAAAAATGAGTAACCATATCTGACACCCCAACTCCCCGATTAGATTCCATAATATAAATTTCACAATTTATACAAACTGAGTGCAAAATCTTACATCATCATATCCTGCAACCCTTGTCTATTTCTTCAATTCATTTAATGATTATAATTCATAATCCATGTCGTCTACCCGGTTAGACTATAAGTTTCACTATTTTAGATTACCAAATTATTATTCTTATTAATAATTGGTTACACCATTTCTCATTCTATTTAATGTTTGTTTACTTCCTTAAACTATCCAATTATTATTCATATTAATAATTGTCTGTCTCATTATTCATTGGGACTTATCTAGTCCTTAATTATCTACATCATTCATATTAGCCCAACTTTATTATCATTAAGCATTGTCTACATCATTAGACTAAAAGGGCACATTCCCTTATAAGGTATACTACAATGTGTAAAAGGGTAAATATATATGTCCCCATATATATATATGACACACAAAGGCGTCTTCAGTTGGTGTCTCGTTCGTGCTCTATCGGAAAGTCCGAAGGAATCCCTACATCCTAAGCGGACAGTCCGAAGGAATCCTTACATCCTAAGCGGACACGATAAAAAATACATAAGTTGGTGGCGGTCCATACGCAGGACACATGTATACGACCCATACCCACCAGTGATACGGGAAGGGTCAGTGCCACACCTACCCTTCAAGGGTGGAGCCTCTACGTAGTACCTATATGACCTACACATCGTCAACCACCTGTGCCGACGTGTGGTCTACAACCGGAACGGGCGAACCCCCGAGCCGATAGGACGGTTCACTGGTATGTCCACACAAATACATATAAATACATATTATCACCCAATATGTATAAGTAGTTACTCTATAACTATCTTAATCCAAGGAAATACCAATCCATATAAATTATAGCCTTCCTGGCTTAACCATAGCATTTTAGTCAATTATCCCATTTTAAGCCGTTATCTTACGACTACTTCCCAATTAAATATTAAGTCTCATAAAATCTTCTTTGGACTTAATTCAAACTCGCTTCACAATTTGTTACTCTTTAAATACCTAGGCATAGCTATTATCCCAAACTAACCTTTCCCGTACATTTAGTAATCTTGGAATATTGTCCTCTTGACCCAACTTTAATCATTCCAGATTATAAATATTTATTTGCTTCTTGATACCTTTTCAATAAGGTTTATATATACATATATAAGGAGTTAACCAATCTGCAAAGGGTTGTAGGTACATATATAAGAATTCCTTTAATATGGTTAAATAGTATCACCCAACTACAATACCCAGTCTCACTCATTCGGCCCACATCTTTATCCTTCAGAATTTATTACACAAAATTACTATTTGGTCAAATGTCCTTTAATAAATTCGGTACTTGATAATTTATTTATATATATATATATATATATATATATATATATATATATATATATATAATAATAATAATAATAATAATAATAATAATAATAATAATAATAATAATAATACTTTAAACCGACTACCTCGTGCCTAACTCCCGTAGCAATATCCCTTAATACCTGAGTCAATTTCCCCAACTCGCAATTTAATTAATCATACCATAATTAACTTATTAAAGTGGTGTCATTTAATCAAAATGCCTGGACTCACTCCTGGTGCCCGTATCCTAACTAAATTCCCCGTAAATAAGTCGACACACTTATAAATTTCCTATCTCTCACCCTCTAGATATACACATCCCCATTTATGAATTATTGATTTCTTTCCCAAAAATAATTACCTAACCATCCAGTTTACTGTAATTATTAATAACTAAAGTCTGGAAGAATATTATTCTCAAAATTTCTTTAACCCCCAACAAATTTTCGTATTCCCATTAGCATAACTATTTCTCTAAATCTTATCACCTATACGCTGCTGTTACCATAGAGTTTTAAGCGAATTTTGGGCTTCAAATCAAAAGCCAAAGAGAACAGAAATGCCACGTCATCCCTCACGTCGCTCGAACGGATGGCATGGTCGTTCGGGCGACACCATATGTCGTTTGAACGACCTCATCGTCCCCACGCCCCTTCCTTTCCTGCCTTCTTCCAGATCAGTTCCAGCCCTAAGTTCTTACCCTCTACGCCCAGAAACATAGATACTAATCCATACAATAATCAATCCAACATTTACCATTACTAATGAGGTAAAACCAGGTTCATCAACCTAACAGTCATATTTTGTGAGGGTTCTAAACTGATAACGAATATCCCCAAATTCCAGTCCTAACTTTCTCAAATTATGGACATTTATCGTAGGGTTCATAACAAGTTTTAGTCCACAAATTTACAGTGACTTATCCAACATTAATCCATTCAATTATTCTAAAATAATCATCAAATTTTAAATAATGCACCAACTATTTCTAGATTTAAATGGTCTAAATTCTTAGAATAATCTCTACAAAATTTTCGATCCTCTACATGTATTGTTCATCAGTTTAATCCATCAATTTAAATCTAATTTCCAGAAATCTCAAAACATGATTAAACTTTAATATCTATGCACAAAGTTAACATTCATATGAAAATAACACAAATTGAATAAAAATGGCAAGAGAATCCTTGCCTGGGATTGTGTAGAAATGACCATGTTCCGCCTCCTAGGGTGATTTTCCCCTTCACAAGCCTTTGTTCCTCCCTCTCTTGAAGTGGGGCCGCTAGGGTTAGGTTTTGATTAGGAGTGGGGATTTATTTATCTTCCTTCCAGTCTTATATTTTTCCCAATTCCCGAGTTACGCTTTAAGCCCCCAACTTTGGACCCCCAAATGAGCCCAAATACAAAATCTAATTAGCCCGATAACTACCCAACTCATATATATATATATATATATATATACCGACCATTTCTAAGGGTCTAAAATGCCTAAACAAGCCCGAAATACCTCTCAAAGTGTGTTCCAAATATTTTATCCCAAAAATATATTTAATTGTGTCGTGACAGACCCAATTACTTTTTATAAAAAAAATAAATCCCGTTTGATTTATTCCAAATCATAAAAGTCAAATTCTAAAATTTATAAATAATATTGAGTTTAATTTCTTGCAACCTGGATGAACTAATTTCACCAAATTAATATAATCCTTATTAAAATTTTATTTTATTCCAAAAATATATGGGGTATTACACTCTTCGGGGGCTGCTCCCCTGATTGGGTCCTATATAAAAGAGTGGGCCTTCCTGCCCTCCAGATGAGTCCCCTGTCTCTTATGATTTTAGCCTTTGGTTATTACCTCATTCTCTTTTTTAGGTTCTTACTCCTTTTGTAACTCACTAAAATCATCACAATGCCCGAGTGTGAAATCCACCATCTGAGTGTATGCTGGATTCCCTATCAATATGCTCCTAATCCCCCACGACAGGCCCCTCACAACCAATCTATCTTCCTCATCTCTGAATCCCTGATCTTTGTAGAAAAAGGCATAACTCGAGTAAATTCTTTCTTATACTTTGCCGCTATGCGCTCATCCCACTTTAATTTGTCAAACTTAGCTCTAAAATCTTCTTATTGTGATGGAGGGAAATATTTTCCCTCAAATCTCTCCCATATCTGTAGTCATATGTACTTGTTCCTCTATGGTAGTTACAGACTCCCACTTCTGGTGGGCATCCCCAACAAGTCTGAAAGTAGTTAACATCTGGTGCTAGATATCAATACACTTCAGTGGGCGTAGATGTTTCTTAATGTCACACCTCCACTACAGCACAAAAATAGGATCTATAGATCCTGAGAACTTTGGTGTGCGCCTTTTTTCAAAGGCAACAATAGATCAATCCCAAATGGATCCAGAAGGTTGGGCAGGCTCAGGAGTTACCACGGGTGGTGGTGGTTGTTGCTATTGCAAGGTTGCTATAGTCGCATTTATAATTCGTGAAATTATATCGGCTATCTCGACCTATGGAATAATAGGTGTCTGTCCTTGCTTTGGTGGTGGAGGTGGTAGCGGATGCTGCTGCCACTGTCTCTGTCTCAACACTAGCAGCGGGTCGCGATTAGATAACTTGTCGGCATCGTGTGTTCATCATATGAAAGATAGTAAACAAAAGCATGTAAGTAAACATATGAAAATATAGTATAACATCTAAATGAATATCTCTAAATTATCAAGTAACGCTACACGGAGAATGATGGACATACTCAAGATCCCTAGGACACTAAAACCTGTAATGCCATGATTCCAATTGTACACCCTATAAAATTTAAACGAGAGTGGTCAAGTCTAAAGTAAATAAATCAGGAGTCTAAAAAATTAGTATCATTCTAAACATGTCTGGAAATAAATAAATGCATATATAAATAAGTAACTCAACATCAAGTGGTGAACCATACAAAACTCTGATACCAAAACCAACAATAAGTAATAGAATCCTCGCATACAGTTACCGTATGCTAATACACGCCAATAACAATATAACGTAGCTACTATCTCAAGTGTAAAACCCCACATAAATAATAAAAGAATATAGAGTATGAGAAGATAGACTTGAGACCTACATCCTATAAGATCAACAACGGAGAGGAGATCAAGACTAGATTAGGGATGAGACTGCATTAGAGTCCTATAACCTGAAAATGTTAATGGGAGACGTTAACAAGTATAATTGGTATAACAATATAACTGATATAGGGATACAATATAACTACGCATCCTCTTATAGTCTTTTACTTTATTTTAAGTTAAACCAACCCAAAACAGCCCTAACTATCACACGCGTCTACTCCCGCACCCATATATTCCCCATGATTAAGTCTTATTCCTCATTATAGACATTTATGTAATAATTCCACTTTTTTCATTTATACGTCACGATTGTATAATGTCATAGGAAAGTAGTATCAATATCTATATCCACGTAATACAAGTACGATTTAACATACATACCACATAAAATGCCTCATCACAAGCCTGCACAAGATGAAGGCCTATCCAACTGCCCACGAAGATCGCTCGTGTGTACTGGGCATAGTTATAGGTTGTCCCATCCCTCGAACCACTCAAGCATCTAATAAAGATAGTCATTACGCATTCACGCCAGTTATATTACCCCATGCCCGAAACTATATAAAGGATCATCTCGCGAACCTTACACATATAATGTCTAGAGTAAATATATCCAAGTCAAACCCGTCGTCATCGCATCAGGGTACCGGTCTACGTCTATCGCGTCCCCATAAGGATATCGCCTCTAGTACGTATCCCATAAGTACACATCACGTAATACACCAATCAAGTAATCCTACATAGTTAAGTGTTTTGAGACTTATCTCAATAATATTACTTATGTCATCGAACGATTAGATTGACTCCGACTGTCGATCAATCGACTGCCCCAGATTCCTCATATGCTTCCTTACAGACTTTGCATCTCCTAACCTCCATTAACGAATATCCTAGCTCCCAAATCATAAATATAGAGTACTATAATCATATTTACATAGCCCACTATCATTCCGAGTATATAAGTATGATTTTCTCAACTTTTCAACATGAAATTCAAGGGATGTTTCAAAATTTATTCAAGAACCCTAGATTCATAATTTTAATCAATTCAATTCTTATATATAATAATTCTCTCTACATGGGGATTTGGACATAATTCCAGTACCAAAATGAGATCTAATCATTCTAATCCGTTTAAATCCAATTTCATGAATTATCTATCCCAAATGCTTAACAATTTCGTTATAGAACTAATAACTCAATTAGTTGATTAACTTTAATACAATTTTAGATGAATTCAATTTTAGATGCAAATACATAATCATTCTATAATCACAATTTTAATTATATACTTGTGCTAAATAAACTTGCCTCCAAGTTGTGTGTGGAACTCCAAGCCAATAATCCCAATTCTTTATCTCTATATTGCCTCCTTTTCTTTAGGCTCTAGTTTTTTCTCTTAGATGATGTTAGGGTGAATTAGATTTAGCCTAATGAGTATTTTCATAGGTTAACCACTAAATTATGGTTGGGACTTAAATGAATCTTAACTAAACAAGCCTAAAACTATGTCCAAATAGCTTAATATCTAGCCCAAGTCATATACTATCCAATGGGCCTTAAACCCAACATTTTAGGGTGTAGACAGACCTCTTCAACCTCCCAAAAGTCACTTGAATTATTACATCAATACAATTATTTTATTCCATCAACATAATTATTTGTATTCGTTAAATAATTATTATCATATCGATTTACTACAATTCTAACTAACTAATAAATAATAACATAATTTTAGTGATGTCAACTAGTTACTGTTGACAATTACACATAATTATACACAATTACAATTTATTTAATTTACTTTAAATTACATGGTACTATAATGTGTGTGCATAGCCAACGACGTTCAATCAAAAAATCATAAACGGATACATATTCAATTTAGCAACGAAAGTCTTATGAAGTAGAGATGCCTTGTTGATTTTTAAAGTTCTGATGTTCATGAAGTCTAAATGAACTAGCCTCACTCTCCACTCAAATGTCTCACCATGTATTAAGCTAATATAGCTTTAATGACTTATGACTCAATGTTTTGACGGTGAATTTAGTCAATTTATATAAAATTACAAAAGGTTATATTTTCGTATTTTGTTAATAATTTTTTTCTATAAATTTTAATTGTACATAATAAATGGCCTTTAGTACGCTATTCCCACTATTAACATGAACAATGGGAGAAAATCTTGAAAAACTTAATGGTAGTGATTTTAAATGTTGGCAATCCAAATGTCGTTTTATCCCACGACCTTGAATTTGGCTAAGTTAAGGATGCCTCTAAATTTGCCAAAAGGGAAAGTGATGAAGAAAATGTGGCAGTGGTGGATGTGTGGAAACATTCCCAATTTTCGTGTGGAATTTATATCCTGAATGGACTCGAGAACTTTTATTTTACAATAAAATTGGCGAAAGAACTTTGGGAGTCTTTGTACAAGAAATATAAAATCCAGAATGCCAGTTATGAAGAACTTCATTATCAGATATTTCGTTGATTGCAAAATAATGGATTCACAGATTTTGATTACCCAGGTTTAAGAAATTCAAGTCATTTTGCATGATATTCTTATCGAGAATATATCTCTAAGCGAAGCATTCCGAGTTGCCGTGATCATTAAAATAGTACCACTATCATGGAGGGATTTTAAGAACTTTCTTATACATAAATGCAAGAAGATGAGTCTCGAAGAATTGATAGTGCATTTAGCAATTGCGAAAGATAACCAGATGTCTAAAAATAACACGATGAGCTAACCCATGGTTTCTAAAGAAAATATTATCAAAGGTGGGATGAAAACCAACAATAAGAAGGGAAATCATTCCGAGACTGTTTCGAGTCAAGGATACAACAATGGAAAAAAGTTCAAAGCCTTGCTGTAATTATGGGAAACAAGGACATCTTTCAAGAGACTGTCGTGATATGAAAAATCACAAGAAGAATAAGAATGCTCAAGCTAATGTGACAAAATAGGGAAGATTTTGAATGATGTCTCCAAAATGAACCTTTCTGCCATTGTATCCAAATGTAACTTAATGGGAAATGCCAATAAATGGTGGACAAGCATTGGAGATACTCACTATATATGTGATAATAATTAGATATTTACCACATACACACCCATTATAAATGGAGAGCAACTTTATATATGGAACTCCTCAATTTTCAAAGTTAAATGGCATAAAAAGGTGGTTTTGAAAATGATGTATTGAGAAGAGGTCACACTAAATGATGCGCTTTACATTCCAGAAATTCGTAAGGGCTAGGTTTTTCAATCTTTACTTAGCAAAAATGGCTTTAAGTTGGTATTTATGTCTGGAAATTTTATACATACTAAAAATGCTATGTATGTGGAAAAGGGTTACTTGAGTGATGCGCTCATTAAGATGTACATGGTGAATGTTGTACCCAAATTTAATAATAATAATAATAATAATAAATATAATAATAACAATAACAACAACAACAAGAACAAAAAGAATAACAACAATAACAATGAGAGCAACAACAACAACAACAACAACAACAACAACAACAGTAATAATAATAATAATAATAATAATAATAATAATAATAATAATAATAATAATAATAATAATAATAATAATAATAATAATAATAGTAACAACAACAACAACAACAACAACAACAACAATAACAACAATAACAATGAGGACAACAAGAACAACAATAAGAACAGTAACAACAACAACAATAATAATAATAATAATATTATTATTATTATTAAAATAATAATGTTTCTTGTGCTTACTTGATTGAGTCTCATGATTTTTGGCATGGTAGACTAGAACATGTAAATTCATTACCTAAATTTAAATTTGATCCTAATCATAAATGCGAGACTCGTATGTAATCTAAAATTACTAGGACTTCCTTTCATTATGTTGATATTAAGGCTGAACCTTTAGATTTAATTCACATTGATATATGTGACTTAAAGTTTGTGCAAACTAAAGGTGGGAAAAAAACTATTTTATTACTTTTATTGACGAGTGTACTAAATATTCTAATGTGTACTTACTTAGAAGTAAATACGAGGCAATCATAATGTTTAAACATTACAAAGATGAAGTTAAGAATTAATTTAGGAAAGAAAGAAATAAGAGGACATATGTGAGGAATATGAACATCCATTTGAAAATTATGCTCTGAATATGGGCTTATTTACCAAACTATTGCTCACTATCCACCTAAATCGAATGGTGTTTCTGAACACGAGAATTGTACATTAAAATAAATGATGAATTAATTATTAATAAGTGTGGTATTAACCCAAAACTTGGGGGTGAGGGTGGGGGGAGCCTTGCTTTTCACAAACTATATTCTCAACAAGGCACCTGACAAGAAAATGAATAAGACGCCTTATGAATTATGGAATTATCTAAAATCTTTATACAAATTCATGAAACTGTGACGGTGTCCGGTCCCACCCTAAAAGGGTTGAGATAAGACCAAAAATAATTGACTGTGTGTTTATTGGTTATGCCCAAAATACTAGTGCATATCATTTCTTTGTACAAAAGTCAGAGATTCGCATCATACATTGTAATATTATTATTGTGTTAAGGAATGCTTCATTTTATGATCTTTTTCCAATTAACACGATGCTTTCATCAAGTGGAAAAAAGAGGAATCATGATGCTACAACTAGTAATGGTCAAGATAATGTAGACCAAGAGTCTATACGTATGGATAATGACGATGAACTCAAATGTAATAAGAGCGCACAGACATCAACATTGTTTGGACAATACTTTTGTACATATTTATTAGAAAATGATCCATAAACTTTTCAATAATTAATGTCCTCTCCTAAAGCTTCATATCAAAAGGAATCTATCAATAATAAAATTGAATTTATCATGCAAAACCACATCTAAGAATCGGTTGATCCCTATTTAGAGAATAAGTTGTTAGGCTTTAAATGGATATTCAAAATGAAAATGAAAATGAATGTTGATGGGTAAATTGATAAATAGAAGGTAAGGCTTGTAGTTGAGGCTTACAAGTAAAGGGAAGAACTTGATTATTTCGATACTTACCCACCAGTTACATGACTAACATCCATTTATATGTTAATCATCATTTTGATAATTAATAATCTCATAATACACCATATAGGTGTTAAAAAACATTTTTGAGTGATCAACTAGATGAATAAACATATATGGAACGCCCCGAAGAGTTTATTGCTCCTTGACACGAAAATAAAAGGTGTAGTAGGCCTTTTAAATCCGTATGAAAATTAAAGCAAGCACTAAAATATCGGCATGAGAAATTTAACAATGTGACATTGTCAAGTGGATTAATAATCCAGGATTGTGGCAAATGTGTTTATGTAAAAAAACTCAGTGCGGTTATGTCCTTATTTGTTTGTATGTTAATAGTATGCTCATAATTGCTAGTATTAATTAAATCATTAAAGCTACCAAACGAATGCTGACCGCTTGGCTTGAAATGAAAATTTATGTGTCACTAACGTAATACTCGGAATTTAAATATTTAAAACATCAAATGGATTTTGCTCATTATATTGAGAAAATACTTGATAGATTTAGGGAGCATAACATAGGTTAAAAAAAACACTGTTTGACGTAAATATTCATTTTACGAAGTATAATAAATGAGGCATATCTCAACTTGAGTTTTCAAGAATAATAGGTAGTTTAATGCACGTTATAAACTACACACGACTTGATAAAGATTACTAGTGAGTCAGTAAGCTAAGTTGATTCATTAGCAACCTTGGAAATGATCATTATAAATAAATTTTTAGTGTTTTAAATATTTAAAATATACCAAAAGGTTTAGGTTGTAATTCACGATATATTTAGTCATACTTGAAGGATACAATGATAAAAACTAGATACTTATTTTAAGAGACTCGGAATCCGTAAGTGGATATGTGTTTACTCTTGGAGGTGCAACCGTAAGTTGGAAATCCTCGAAGCAATCATGTATTGCTAAATCCACTATGGAGTCTGAATTTTTTGTTTTAGATAAAGCATGAGAAGAAGTGTAATATATTCATAATTATTAAAGGATATTTTATGTTGGTTAAAGCATGTGTCCACCACGTGTATTAATTGTGATAACTTATTAACATATGTATAATGGAACTCTCGACATATATACGGTAGACATAATACCATTTGTCAATTTTTCTCGAATGAAGTTATTTTCATTGACTATTTTAAGTAAAAAATATAATATCATGGATGCGTTAACAAAAGGTAAAATAAAAGAGCGAGTGAAAAGTTCATCGAGGGAAATGGGATTAAATTCTTTGACTTAATAAGAGCAGCCATAATGGCAACCCAAAATAGTTTATTAGAGATCCTAAGATCTAGGTTCAAAAGAACAACCGAACTACATATGTGACCCAACCGAAATTGAGGAAACATTTATTTATACCCATTTATATGGTGAGACAATGCCTCATCTGTCACATTTTCAGGGTAAGCAATGCTTTTCATGATATTCATATCTTAAATATGTTATAATGGGGTGTTTGTAGCTAACATCTTGTTGAAATCACCCAAGAGAGTGTGAAAGGGACACTTTTGTGAGAATAAAACACTCACAAAATGAGGGGATGTCATGGCCAAAATGAACACAAACGTGAGAACCAATTGTGGTTGAAGGGGTATTGTGTGAATACTATTATCTTGCTTTACATAAATAACTGCCAGTTCAAGGCATCATGTCCACTGATTAACCAAGCAAATCTGATAGTATCTTGCTAGAGTAAGTTCAAGGCCACTAGGCTGCTTAAACCAATAGAATAGCCTTTCACTTTATTTTCGAGTTAGTGTCTGCATTTGTATGGCAGTTAGTAAATTTTCACTCATATGGGGGATTAGTGGAATTTTATTTTTTATTAATAATTATAAATGAGTAAAAATATTTTAGTTTATCATTTTTTCGTGCATTTAAAATTATGAGTATATTTTTAATTCACAATAAGTATAATTTTGGGTATATAAAAATAACAACATTATGAATAAATCTTTTGATTTAATTTTTAACCTTCTTCCTCAACTTGAAAAAGTGCCTACATTCACACCCATGGAATAATTCCAAACAGTTTCAGTTGTATATGCTTCACATAATATGCAACGTAGCCCTTATCTCTGTCCTCATATTTACTACCAATAGACCATTAATACACTCCATGGTAGTCCAATTTACCCCCCAAGGCATAAAGATTAATCCACTTTCCATTATTTTCAACCTTTTGACCTCACATGTTTTGCACCCTTTCACCCCTCTAAATATACTCAAATCACTTCTTTAAAACCCCACACTTTTTCCTAAAAAACATTATATTAAAACGGAACAAATAAATCCTAAACAATCACATTAAAACTTATAGCTCTAGATTCCACAATTTGAATACTGTAAACTATTTATGCCAATTGTCTCTTAATTTAACTTCTATAGTAGCTATTTTTATTGTTTCACCAATATGCTCAGTTATAATTTATCATTTGAAGTTTTACTACACATTCATCTTGAAGTCCTCATCTCTAGCACACTTTATTTTATTAGTTGCCCAACGCTATGCCCCATATAACATGTCAGGTCTAATGGTCGTCCTATAAATTTTCTCCTTTGAATAATCACATAATACGCTAGTAATAATTCCTCATTTGACCTAACATACTTGATCGTATGGGTAACATCATCACCACTATTTACATCTCTTGGGATAATCACGCCTAATTAGTAAAATGATCTATTTTAGGTATCTCTTGACCCTCAAGCTTCTCCACATCCCTATTTGTCATCCCACTATTACTAAAATTACACTTCACATTCTCTATTTAATTCTACTTATTTTAAACCCCATGATTACTAGAGTTTCTCTCCACACTTCCAACTTAGTATCTTTACCTTAGTTCCATCCACTAAAACTTTATCATTTGAAAACAACATACAATACGACACTTTATCTTGTATTGTCTAGTCAATTCATCCATAACAATAACAAAAAGATACAGAGTTATGGTTGAACAATGATGCAGACTTACGGTAATGGTTTGAGATGGTATATGGGGGATATGATTTTGAAAATTAGAACAACATTATAGAGTCTATCTTAGATTTTGTGATGACTCAAGATCTTTACTCGTAAATATATGTTTTAAAAAGAGGCTTGAATATTTACTCGTAAATAATAATTTACTAGAAAATGAGATCGATTAACGTGTTAATATTATGAGTTTATTTCGAAGAGAGCCTAAACATACTCGTATTGGATGTAAATATTAAAAATCAATCACGAGTAAGAAAAGAAAAGACTAACCCACGAAGTAGGTAGTGTGACGTAAAACGAGAAGAATTATATTTATTTAAAGATAAAATATTAAATTGCTCAAAAATATAAAATATTAATAGAATTGTCATGGAATGCCGAAAGATGAAACCATATGTATGTTTTTACAAAAAAAACTAAAAATAAACGCAACCTATGTGACATGCTTTTTAACCTTGTCCTCCATGTGAAACAATACATCCACTACACCGTGTGATAAACTCCAAACCGTACGTCTTTCACGAGAACTGCTAAGCGTTTCTTGTATCTTTCCATTTCTTTCTACAAATTAAAACACCAATTAATACACTCCATGGTAGCCCACATTTTTTCTCCCTTGGGCGTAAAGATTAGCCGACTTTCATCCTTTTGACTTCACATGCTTTGCTTGCACCCTTTAAAAATTACCACAAAACAAAATAACCCAAAACAGCCAAACCATAGTTTATATTATAGCTGTAGAACTAGATTCCATTCCACCTATTTAAACACCCCATCAGTACCCAAACTTTTCTAGTTAAAGATTGAAACTTTTTCATCGCTTTATATTTGGGTTTGGGAGATCAGAGTGTTGTAGAATATGCAGAGGTCTTGGCTGTATGGATCGGGGGGGCTGTTTAGGCATTTCACAGAGACAATATGGCGGCCAGTAGTGAATAATCCACCTTCGAGATTTACCGTTCGATTCTCCTTCGTTATTGTTGTTCTGTTTCTTGGCGCGATTGCCTCCACGCGCTTGCTAGATTCTTCTGTCATTGTAAGTATCTATTTCCATTTCTCACATTATTGAGTGACACAAATTTTCATATTGTTTGGTCAGTTGAGTTTAGCTTTTGAAATTTTGAATTTTTTTGGGTTATGTTTTTATTTTTGGAAGTGTTGATTTCACATTGTTTGACGAGTTGAGTTTTGGTTAAGAAATTTCAAAATGTTATTTTTAGTTTTGGCTATTGTCGTTTAGATTTTTGGTGGTGGGAATATATTACGGCAGACGTTGTTGCAAACGACAACGTTACAAGAAAGTTGGAAAGTAGAGATGGTGAGGCAATGTGGTTACGAAATGCCTGAAATTTAAATTTTTAATAGAAATTCACTTAAAACTAGGGGTGGGCATAGGCGCGACGCCCGCCAAGTCCGTCCAACCCGTCCAATAAAAAAATAGGGCTTGGGTAAGGTGAATACGCCGCAAAGCGAGCTTGGCAAAATTTTATAGGCCCGATTTTTGTTCGGGGAGGCTTGGGCATGAGTTCTTAAGCCTGATGAGGCCCGGCGGCCCGAAATATATATATATATATATATGTGGGGGGGGGGGGGGGGAACTTTATAAATATAAAAACGTATACCAAGTCTTTTTATGTAAGGTGGGAAACTTTATATATGGACTTTGTAATATATGGAGTTTAAAACAGATTTTTAATTAAAAAAATTGGTCTTTAAATAAAAAATAGGTATTTTAATTTAAAAAAAAATCTTTTAATTAACATAATAGGGTCCGATCGGGCGGGACTGGGTAAAGAGCTTTCAAATCTGGGCGGGCTTGGGATTACATAATAAGGCTCGATCTAGGCCCGAGCGGGTTTGGGATACCACTTAATTTTTCAAGCTCGGCCCGAGCCCGACCGGGCCTGCCCAGGCCCGGCCCACGGCCACCCCTACTTAAAACTACAGATTTTGTTATAGTCACCGCCCAGTCTCTAAAGAAACGTCATTTGCATAAAAATGCGTAGTTGATGGGGGTGTGGTTATAAAATTCAGGGGTTTTGTTGAAAATTGAAAATTCATGGGGTGTTTCTTACACTTGAGTTTTTTGATTTAATTTTCAATTTTCAGTCCTCTCTCTCTCAATTTAATTATTTTAACAAAATCTTGAAGTTTGAGGTTAAATTAATTTATTTTTTTTGATTATGATTTAATGCCATTACTATACATAACCTTTTGTTTTTCACATAATTAGACTTTAACCCCGTAAGGTACAAATGGGTTGGTGCGCATGCGGAATAAATCTAATTATTTGAAACAAGAGATTATGTTTAATTATGACATTAAGATAAATTAATATTACTTTCTTGGTTTGGGAGTTTAAGATAAAAGGGAAACTAATTTTCCTTTTTTACTGTTTGGGAGATGGGAGAAAAATAATTTTTTAAAGGGCAAGAAAGTACAATTTATTAAAAAATTTACCTTTCTCTCAAATTCTTTTCAATTTGCAAAAAACTTTATTTTTTTAAAAAAAATTTCATTTCTTTTCTCTCATTTTAAACTTTCAAAACGAGAGAAGGTGTTTCCTTTCTCTTCCGTTTAAACTCTCAAAGAAAGGAAATGAAACACTTTCCCTTCTAATAGAACTCAGAAACACACCCTAAATTTAATTTCTCTTCTCATGTTGTAGTTTTTTAATGTCTTCCTTAAAGTTTGGAAATGATATCAATTCCAACCATGGTGTCATCTCCCTTAAACCCTAAAGTTTGGGGCGACAATAATGTATTTTTTTTAAAAAGTGCCACTTATATATTTTAATTATTGAAAAGAAAATCTTTTTTATGGGATATAGTATTTTAATTATTTGAAAGAAAAATCTTTTTGTATGGTACAGTATTTTAATTATTTGAAAGAAATATCTTTTTTTTATGGGACAATTAATGTTTACTCTCTCTGAGTTAAGTACATTTTGTACTTAGTCCACCTTATTTTTTTATATTACGAAAAGTTAGTATAATTTTTTGACAAATTTTTCGGAGGGTTTATAATGAACGAAGAAAGAATATTTGTGATTGTTTTATATGGTGAAGGATTTTTTGGAACAACAAATAAAATTCTAATTAAACGTTAATTAAAAAAGTATCAAGAGATTTATGGTCAAATGACCCTCTTTTATTCCAAAAATAGAAATTTCTTATTTTTTATTAAGAAACTTGACATATATACATGGGCGGAGCTACATGCAGCCGAGAGGGTGCGGGGGCATGCACTGGATTTTTGGGATATATATATATATATATATATATATATATATATATATATATATATATATATATATATATATATATATATATACATGTGTGTAATAACTTAAATGTTAAGGTTAAAATTGGTAATTTTTGAAACTTAAGTCAATATATATACAACATTAGCCGGCCCTAGTTTTTCAACCCAACCAAAGTTTTGTCTTCTCTCTACATTCAAGAACAAAACAAAAGGTAAGTCCCCTTTCCCTCCTCCATTTACATATTTGTTAGTCTACAACACATTAACGAGTTCAAGATAAAAAATTTCCGAATGTGAACGGCCCTAGTTTACTGAAATTATTTCTGAAAATTATTACGGACCCTAGTTCAAGATAAAAATTATTATTAAAATTTTTCTCCTCCATTACATTGATTTTATTACTGAAATTATTACTGAATTTATTACTGAAATTTACAAAGATTAATCATACAAAGTGATTAAAATTTTATTGAATAAATTTATTAAATAAATTCAATAATAAATTTCAACATCAATGGGTCAATCTTTTTCCAACAAATTTTATGTTAGATTAATTCTGATTTTTATGTTAGATTAATCATTTTCCGTTAATTCTATTAATTTTAAATAACTTATTTAAGTTAGATTAATTCTGTTTGATTAATATATCGAAAGAGACGTGTTGAATGATATTAACACTGAACATATCATTCAATTTTTCCAGAATATGAAGTCTAGGAAAGTTGCATTGTAATAACTATCCTATTTCATTTTGATAATGGTTTTAAGTGTTGAAATTGAATATTAATGCATGTTTTTTTTGTTGAAATTTTCTTTCGTACTAGATTTATGCCCAAAATAGTACAAATAACCCAAAAAAAATCCCCTCGAGGGCTCCCGCCCCCGAACCCTCGGGGTACATCAGACAGTTTCGCACCCACTAACTCCAAATCCTGACTCCGCCACTGCATATATACCATATGAGGGTGAAAAAATATAATGCACTTAGCGCGTCATGTGTCTGTGCTGGAAATAAGTGCATGATGCTTTTCTTGATGTGATACTTTTTGTCCATATGAGGTAAGAAATTCCTTCGCCCCAAATTAGCACAAGTTGAATTTGTAACACTTTTAGGGTCCGTTTGATACATATTGGCCAAAAGTGTTGGCATGACAAATTTTGCCAGGACAAATTTTGCCTAGACAAATTTTGACTAGACAAATATTTTTTTCTCTCATTAGACTATCAAACACCAAATAAGGTAAAACAAGTTTTTTAGGCAAAACATTTTAATAACACATTTTTCGTCCATATTAACATATATAATAATAAAAAATATGTTTTTTTTTAAATTTTCGTCCCAAGTCTTATTTAATAAAAAAACAGTTTTTTCTTTTCTTTTTTACTTCCCGGTTTTATTTATTAAAAAAGTAACAAACTATATATATATAAAAAAAAAGTTTTTTACGCCAAAACTACTTACTAAAAACAGTTTTTACATTAAAACAGTTTTTACGTTAAAACAGTTTTTAATTTTTTTTACATTAAAACAGTTTATATATTAAAATAATTTTTTGCATTAAAACAGTTTTTACATTAAAACATTTTTAAATTTTTTACATTAAAACAATTTTTACATTAAAACAATTTTTTACATTAAAACAGTTTTTACATTAAAATAATTTTTTACATTAAAACAGTTTTTACATTAAAACAATTTTTTATATTAAAACAGTTTTCACATCAAAACAATTTTTAATTTTTTACATTAAAACATTTTTTACATTAAAACAGTTTTTTACATTAAAACGGTTTTTACAAAAAAACAGTTTTTAATTTAAAACAGTTTTTTTTAACTATTTAAAACAATTTTTAAAATATTCATAACAATTTTTAAAATATTCATAACAGTTTTTTTTAATTATTTAAAATAGTTTTTAAATTGTTTTTTAAAATATTAAAAGCCTTTAAGAAGTTAGCAAATTTGTTGGCAAATATTTCTCACCCATATAGCAAAGCAAAATTTGCCAACATGTTATGCATAAGAGGTGTTGTACATTGGCAAATAGCTTGTAGGCAAATTTTGCTATCAAACACACCAAATTGTAGACAAATGTCATATTTGCCAACTTATTTACCATTTGTCATGATAAATAATGCTATCAAACGGACCCTTATAAATTTTGTTCAAAATGAACACTATAAAAAAAAAAATAAGGGAGTCATTGAAAAGATTGAAACATGAGGGGAGAAATTAAATTAACTCCAAACTAACTTCTATGTTCTCTAGTGTTTATCAATGAGGCGCGCCGTTCATGATAAGTAGGTATTATTATATGATGCCGTGAGTGATGGTTTAGCATAGCGGGCACTTAGCTACGTGTTCTCTGGGCATAATGCCTATGGGTCCGACTGATGACTTTACTCTCCTTCTACACTACTTTGTTGAAAAGTATATTATATAGTAATTGCCAGAAAAAGATCCATTAAACTACATCCAAATTTCTTTGACTTTGACTTTCCTTATTTCGAGACATTATTTGTAAACTCAAGTTCTAAGATGGGTTAACTTATAATAAGTAAAGTAATTGTATAAAGAAAAAGAAAGTCATTTTATTTTATGTGCTTGGAAAATAATAATAATTATTATTTTATATTAAGCCAAAGTATAATGTATTATCTGTTTTAATTTACTAAAAAATTTAATAGTTTACCAAAAGATTTTCATAACATAACTTAAATATTACAATGTATGACATAAAAATCTGGAACAACATTTTAGTTTGTAAAAATATCTATATGTAGTGTATGAGGGGGCTCCTGTGCGGGTTTTTTTTTTTTTTAAAAAAATTGTTTTTTTTTTGTATGGGGTCTTAACATTTCAGTGCACTCATGTAAAAAAAATCAGTTCAAAATGATATTTTTTGGTATTTTAAAAAAATGAGTCAATATTTGACAGTTTTTTAGCAGCTTAAAAATTGTCAAATATTGACCCCATTTTTTTAAAATACCAAAAAATATCATTTTGAGCTCGGGAGTCCCGCATTTGGGCTCCCGCACAGGAGCCGTTCTCTGTAGTGTATTATTTATTATGAATAGTTATGAGTGGATATATTGTCACTAAGAATAATAATAAATAATTGGGTTTTTTGACTTTAATACGATACGGCCATATCCATAATAAACTCGTTTTAAGTTTGGTACCTTTTTTTTATTGACTTTGAGTTTGGTATCTAATAGTGCAAGGGTCTATTAGAGTTAACGGTTACCTAAGAAAAAAGAATTTGGTTTTAAAAAATTAGAAAAAATAAAAAATAAAAAACAGAAAAAGGGAAAAAAACCATTCTCTTCAACAACCCCCACCCCAACATCCGACAACTTCCACCCCACCCCTGCCTCTGGCACTTCCACCACCGTTTGAAAATACACCACCACCACCACCTCCACCTCCACTTCCACCATCGCTCGTCCCTCCCCCCCCCCCCCCCCCCCCCCCAATCCCACCACATACTAAGAAGATTTTAACAAAAATGAAAAGAAATAAATAGAACGTGAAGTAAATATTTACGATCAAAATAAAAATAAGAATAAAGAAAAGAGAAGTGAAACAAAGATTACACTAAAAGTTAATATTTACACTTACAAGAAAAGTTCACCAAAAGAAATGGAATGAAAAGTAGAAGAACACGAGAACAATCAACTCACAGTTAATATACTACAATAAGAAAGATTAAATAAAGTAAATATTTACTATCATAAAAAAAAATACCAATTATATACCCGAAAAGGTTCTTATTCTCCACCTTGTTCTTCATGTTCTTCTCTTTCAACTTGGAATGTAAATATTCGTGTTTGAGTTCAAAGTTAATTATTCACACTAAAAGTAAATATTTACTTAGTTTATATTAATCCCATATAAAAAATATATATATTAGTAGCTCTTTGCTTCCTTCTTTCTCTTTTCTTCTGCTAACATACACATCGCACACGTACAAACAAAAACACACTTTACACCCACGTATACACTCGCATAACCACATATTCACACACTCGCACATATACACGCTCACATAAACAACATATACATATATAGACACACACACACACACATAGCCACATAGTTGCACATATATATACATGCACACTCGCACACACATATACACACAACTGCGTACATATATACCCAAAGATCGCACACACATACACATATATACACAAAGATCGCACACATATATACACATATATATGCAATCACCCACATATACAACAATACATTTGGAGCTTGAAATTGATATTGAGAGAGAGAGATCGAGTGAGCCAGGAGTTAGGGTTTTGTATGGGTGGTTTAGACATTTTATTAAGGTATTTTAAAAATAGGACTTATAAAGTAAAAAAATAAATCAATAAGACTTAAATAAGGATTGATAAAAAAAATAGGACTAATATACAATAAACCCATAATTTTACTTGATAGAGATATTAAATCGGAAAGGATAAAATTAATTTGGTTGTAAAACTCGAAAGGATAAAATTAAAAATGAACAAATTTGTGAAACGATAAAGTAACGCCTATAGAATATAATGAGAGAAAATCAGCTTCGATGGTTTGAATACATCAAACATAGACCAATAAATGCTCCCACTTTAGTATTTGATCGTAACGCTAGAAATAGAGGTAGACGTAAATTAACTTGGTAGAATATTGCAAAAAAAAATGTGATCGTGATATCATGTGGTTTAACCGAGGATATTGCGCTGAAGAGAGTTGAATGGAAAAATAGGATTCATATAGCCATCCCCAAAAAAATAGGACTCATATAGCCATCAATCGAGCCTCTCATTGCAACTGAGACTATGGGTAATCGTTATGGAAAGATCTCGGCAAATATCTATGAGGAGTGCCGACTGAGGATAGTTGAATGAACTCAGTTTCTTGGAGATCTAAAGGTAGATAGCGAAGATGTCGAGCGCGAGAATATGACGGAGCTATCTGAGCTTCGTGCATCCACCGATATTGTGGCCCGCCATCTTGCTTTGGGTGAGCCATTTGCTCTGACCCCTATTACTGTTGCTGCAGACGTTATCTCTCCACTCCTGTAGCGGTTTCGATTGATGCTCTAATCGAGCTTGTGGTCCCCGATGCCCACCTCAGGTATTGTATTGGGGATTTCTTTGACATCTTTGTCGAGGAATTTTGGGTTACCCGCACGCGGTTCACAAACGTGGAGATTTTTGCTATCGACAACTTCTCTTTGTTCTTTGGAGAGGGGGGTACTGGTTCCATTGGAGACTTCTTTGATATCTTCGTTGATAAGGATTGGGCGACTCGAACTCGTTTTGGAGATGTGACGTCTTACTGTTATGGTGACTTCTTCCCACTCTCTTGGAACGAAGGGAATGTTGTTGAAATTCGATCGGCTGTGGATGACTTTAAGTTTGAGTTACTGGGACGGGCATGATTGATCCTGGGTATGTGGACCCTCTTTGGGATACGTTTGAGGCACATTTAGAGATTTTGCTTTAACGCCCGACATTGAGGAGACTTTTTTCTCCTTTTGTAATCACTATTATTATGAATTAACAAATTGGTCCTGGCCTCTAAATCATGTTGCTTTTGTTGTTTAGTGAAGATTAAATCACTTCCACTCCGAATTACATATCAGTTTGACTTCAGGACAACTTGTGTTACGCTTTTTTGCTAGTGGGTACAAAGAAACAGTTTGTGGAACGACCATTCAAAGGTGAGGCAAATCGTCAGTGGCCACTTACCTTACCATTGCTGTTTTTCATCCTTGTAAGCTCGAGGATGAGCTTTTCGAACGGGGGGAGAATAATGTGCGCGACAGCCCCCCTTCTTTTTTGGGTCAGAACAGCTGGAGGACAGAGAAATAAGTGTTTCGTTTTTTTTTGTTCTTACCTATCACTTTATCTCAGGTTATAGGTTTTATTTTAAAATCTTTATTTAAAGTGATTAATTATCTAGGTTGATCTATTAATGGTGTGGTAGATGTAGGTCTCTACTTACTTTTTATTGTAAATAAGGTCCTTGCCCGCAGAGTGCATTCATTCAATATTAATGGGATTTTGGTGATTGTTTTGCATGTTGGCACCGTTATTACTCTCTTCCTCATAAGATTACTCTTTATTAGAAAAGCTTAGCATTTGTTACGATAATTTCACCAGTCTTGTTTTTGGCCTTCTCTAATAATTACAATTCTTTTGAATTCTTTGGCACCTTGATACCTTTTTTTCGCAATGGCTTTTGTTATGTGTTGCAGTCAATTGGTGAAAATTCTCACTTGAAATTGATATTAAATACCAAAAAGCCCCTACCGAAAATTGAAATTCCACTAAACTGCTCAGATGGCAATCTCACAAGAACCTGTCCATTATATTATTACCCTCAAAATTTCAAAATACAAGATCGGGACCCTTCATTGCCCCCACCACCCACATGTCCCGATTACTTCCGTTATATTCACGAAGATCTTCGGCCGTGGAGAGAGACGGGGATCACAGAGGAAATGGTAGAGAGAGCCAAAAAAACGGCCAGCTTTCGATTGGTGATACTCAATGGGAGGGTATATATGCAGAGGTATCATAAGTCCTTCCAGAGCAGAGACACTTTTACACTGTGGGGGATCCTACAGTTGTTACGGCGGTACCCAGGGAAGTTGCCTGATTTAGACATGATGTTTGACTGTGTTGACTGGCCAATTATCCAATCGAAAGACTACCAAGGGCCCGAAGCCAGGGCCCCACCGCCATTGTTTCGTTTTTGTGCTGATGATTCCACATTGGACATTGTTTTCCCAGACTGGTCCTATTGGGGATGGTAAGTGGTTTTTGATATTCTTTCTAAATTTTGGTACTGTTTGATCACCCATATTTATAATATTTTTAGGGTTCATTTTGGTTCCGGTGCCTAAAGTTATATTATTATAGTGTAAAGTCCATATTTTCAAGCTTTAGTTTCACCATTATTTGAGTGTAAAGTCCATGTTTTTCAAACCTTACTTTCTCCTTCGTGTAAAGAAATTTTGATTCTTACCTTTTTATGAACTCCCTTCTAAACTCGAAAGTTACTTACAGGCCCGAAATCAATATAAAGTCATGGGTGACTCTCTTGGAGGACCTAAAGGAAGGCAATGAAAGGACTAAATGGATAGATAGGGAACCTTATGCTTACTGGAAAGGAAATCCTCATGTTGCTGGAACTAGGATGGATCTCCTTAAATGTAATGTCTCTGAAAAACAAGATTGGAATGCTCGTGTATACGCCCAGGTAACAGTTTTTATTTCACAATTTAATTTTCCATATGAAGTGACTATTTGTTCTTAAGGACTACGCTTGATGACATGGACATCAGTTTTCCATTCCAAATGGAAATAACTGCTATGATCCACTATGAAAAGTGCTCTTTATGTCACAAATCATAGTGTTGGCCTCTTTGTATAAGTAGTGTAAGAAGATTATTCAACTTGTAAACACAATGGAGTAGCATAGCGGCATGGGCTCTTACCTCACACTCCCGAGTATGCAATTTATTGGATCCGGACAGGATTTGGTGTACTATGGAACCGTTTAATAAGCAGTAAATCAGATTTTGATCTGGACCGGATCAGAATTGAAAATATGATAAAGTATACACACACACACACACACACACACACACACACACACACATATATATATATACACACAGAGAGAGAGAAAGATAGTTACCCGAAGGCTAAATGAGAGGATGGCAGTGACGAGAGTGAAATTATAATTCATCAAGTTTTGCAACCAAACACTAATAATTGAAATTTTTGTAAATGGCACAATTTTAAATAGGCCAATTACCATTGTTGGGAAAATCAAACGGGTCCTAATCCTACTCAAACTGTGTCTTTTCTCTGACACGGATTGGTAGCTGTTTTGCCTTCAATCAATCCATCCAAATGCCAATTCTCCATTTTTTTTAAAGCAAGCCAGTCTTCTTCAATCTATATATAATGGGGGAATTTGCAAATTTGATAATGTTTAATATTCGAATGTACAATCATGTATATTTTAGAAGATGCTGACCCGCACACTTGTGTATAAACTTAGTTCGGAGAAAGAAGTAAAAATAATTGTGCATTTGGTTATATATGCAGGACTGGCTGAAAGAACAAAATGAAGGTTACAAGCAGTCAAACTTGGCAAATCAATGCATTCACAGGTGAAGAATCACCCATTCAACTTTTTTTCCCCATCCTTTTTCTAATAATAAATAATCATTGGAGATCTAAAAGTAATTAATTAATAGAATTGTTAAGCTTGCTTTTAACAATATACTTTTAGCACAATAACCCAACCAATAGTTTCATAATAGGTTAATTTCATTTTGAATATATGGAGGGGTAGGTATTTTATATCTAGTAGATATGGTAGACAATATATATATAGAATAGAAAAAAAATACAATTTATGCACTCAAAAAAATATGAAAATAAATTATCTGAAGAGTGTATCAATGATGAGAATTTAATACCCCGCTATTTTCTCACAAATCGTGAATTGAGAAGTACGACATTGGGCAAATATAATATTTTTCTACGGGAAAAAGTGTATATTTTCTTTTATCATTATAGTATGTTGAATTATCAAATTTAAAAAGGTATTATTTTAGGCTTTCAAGTGAACCAACTCTTTTTTATCATTTATTAGTTTCTTTTATATGTACATATATAAGGCACCTAAGGGGCTGTACTCAGCTACTCGAGGTCGGCTTGTGTTCGTTTGGAAAAAGGTTCGTTCGAGACAAGCTCGTAAAATAAACGAACTAAGCTTGAACATATTTTTAAGTTCATTAATTTATTGAGCGCGGCTCGGATTCGGCTTGATCACCAATAATTATATTAAGCTAGTGTAAAATAATCAAGCTACTCGATCTCGGCTTGTGTTCATCTGCTTAGAAGCAACTCGTAAGATAAATGAACCAAGTTTGAATGTATTTTTAGGCTCGTTTATATTTACAAACCAAACTTGAGCAACCTTAAGCTCAGTTCGGCTCGGCTCATACAATTTTCGATTTCCGTTAGGGAAGCAGAGATAATATATTGCGTATGTGAGGCGTAAAATTCAGTGGCCTTAAGGTGTTACTCCCACTCGATTATTGAGTTTGCTAATGGGTGTCTTGGCAAATTACCTTCAATTTAAAAGAAATCCGCTGAAAATTTTCAAGTAGCAAACAAGTAATTTCGTACAACACCTGTGCCATTATTAACCTACTCAACTTTCATCTTTTCCAGTTGGTGGGACTCCTTTTACACTATCATTTGTCTATCACATTTCACACCATTTGCCTTTTCACATTCTATTATATCTCCTCTTTCTAATCAATAATGTTACATTCCCCTAATAATTACCATCTCATTTCGGTTCCTTTTCGACTTTTTTTTATTCAGGTACAAAATTTATGTCGAAGGATCTGCATGGTCAGTGAGCGAAAAATACATTCTTGCCTGTGATTCTGTTACCTTATTAGTGAAGCCCAAGTATTATGATTTCTTCACAAGAGGTTTGATGCCAATGCAACATTACTGGCCCATAAAGGATGAGGACAAGTGCAGATCTATTAAGCATGCTGTTGACTGGGGTAATAGCCACACCCAAGAGGTATGAATGAAAATGAAAATGCATCTTAAGCACCATTTTACGCGTGACATATTGAATTGTTGCATGATCTGCCAATTGCCATTAGACAATCTCCCTTTATTTACTTGAGTTATAATGCTTGACTGACATTAGATCATATATGTTTTAAATTTTATCAGCATTGTTAGATAAATCTAGGGTTATATTGACAAAACCTCAGTTTGATAATACGATATTTGATTTAACCCTAGATTTTGCAAATAATTAGTCATCACACCAATTTCATAAAAAATGTTTTGATTTGCGTGGAAAAAGTATCGATTTGCATGAAATCGGTGTGATGTCTAATAATTTGCAAAACCCGAGTCAAGTCAAATATCCTGTTATCAAACTGGGGTTTTGTGTATATAACCCATAAAATCTCCCTCCGTCTCAAATTAATAGTCGCCATTTGAAAGTCAAGCATTTAAAGAAAATTTTTGTTTTCCACATTTATTCTCCTAGCGAGGTTCAAAAAAAATATTTTGCCAAGCAATCATAACGAAAAGTTGAGCAGAATCCTACCTTTTCATCATCTTTATGTTCTCATATTACATGTCTAAGAGGGTGTTTGTTATCTCTAAACTGTGTTTGTTTTTAGCTCTTAACGCTATTCAACATCTAGCGTTAGGAGGCAAAGCCACAACTGAATGCTGAATGCTGAATGCTGAATTTCTAATAAACAATTATTAGTAGTAAAGTCAAAATAATGTGTATTCTGCATTCATAACAAAATAGGTAAAAAAAAATAACATACATTCGAAGGATCATTTAGAAAAACAGACTTTTTGACTTTATAATAGTTTTTTTGGGTTTAGTCCCATATCCAAAGTTTTGTTAGGTTCTCCTCCCATGTATTTTTAAAAAGGGCATATACCAAATAGTCTCTCAGAACATTTTTTAATACACGTTTAGTCCAAACTTTTTTATTTTGTTTCAAAAAGTTCCTCACCACATAAAAACACTCAAAAAAAGAAGCTCCGGTGAGGGTCGCCTGAGTTCCGGCAGTGGGGGGTGGGGTAGGGATAGATAATATTGATTAAATGGGTGTTTGAGGGACTTTTAGGATCAAAATAAACATGCTTGGACTAAATGTGTATTAAAAAATGGTTGAGGGACTTTTTGATAATTGATCAATTTTTAAATTGTATTAAGTCCCATAACTATACAAAACCTCATTCAACCGCTTTGTAACTCCCTCTCTTATTACGAGAGTGGGTACAAATGAATTTTTAAAACTGGGACTAAATTTCATAGTTCAACATAAAGCATTTAGTTTTTTTTTTTTACATTTAGACGCTAAGAAAATAAATGGATCTATTTTCATGGATATGACAGGCTCAGACAATTGGTAAAGAGGCTAGTAGGTTCATTCAAGAAGATTTGAAGATAGACTATGTGTATGACTACATGTTCCATCTCTTAAAAGAATATGGGAAGCTCTTCAAATACAAGCTCACTGTACCCGAAAATGCAATCGAACTTTGTTCCGAGACAATGGCTTGCCCTGCACAAGGGTTGGAGGGTGACTTTATGAGAGAATCGTTGGTCAAAGGTCCAGTCGATACGGACCCATGCACCTTGCCGGATCCATATGACGGTCCGACACTTCAGTCCGTTCTTAGTACAAAAGAAAATTCAATAAAAGAAGTAGAGAAATTGGAGAAACAATACTGGGAGAATCAAAGTAGGGGGATATAGAGGGTTGGTATATTATATGAGGTGGTTACATATGAATGCGTATGTGTTTTATTTAAATTAACCTCTTAGTTGTTTTTTGATGATAATAAAGAAAAAAATCTAAAGGTTAAGACCTTTTTTTTTTTCCATGAATGGTAAAGTTTATCATGGATTGTTGGCGGTTGAAGTATGTTGTTCAAATAAGGAGGAAAAATTGTAATTAGGATGTTGTAAAGATAATCTGACGAATAAATAAAGTTGAAAGAGCGTGACAGGTATTGAAGAATTGTTGCCAAGAGGTTTGGTTATCTACAGATATCAACCTTTGTCCAATTGATTACTCCATAATTAATTCAAGGCACATGAGCTCACGGAAGACAAACATGCATCTTCACTGCTGAGTATTGTCCAAAACCACCGGCATCCTCTCACCACCACCCAAAACCATCGGACCCTTGCACTTCGCAAAATCACATACATCCTCTCAACACCCCATATCCTTTTCACATCTATAGGTGCAAAAATCAGAAAATGAATGATCCCGAACAATTAAAACCAAGAATTACATCTATAGAATAAAACAAGTCACACGATACAAGTA
Organism: Sambucus nigra; assembly: GCA_949130495.1. Taxonomy (NCBI): domain Eukaryota; kingdom Viridiplantae; phylum Streptophyta; class Magnoliopsida; order Dipsacales; family Adoxaceae; genus Sambucus; species Sambucus nigra. Next base: position 55,318,301 of record OX422214.1, read on the forward strand.
TTTGAGTGGTTCTGCAATAGCTTACGTCCGTTGTTTCTCGTTTCTTATTACTCTTTTTCTAATGACAAGAATTACTTGCCCCATTTCCTTAGGAAAATGATTACATTTATTGGGGAAGAAGAGATGGTGTCGTGCAAGGCTCTGGAACTTGTTGATGCAGTTATGGTTTGATTATACTAATCTTGCTTCGAGATCCTCGTTGGTGGGACTCTTCTTCGTTGTTATCTTGAGCTGCGATCCTTTATCCCATTATACCGGACACGTGTCATCCAACCCAAATTATTCGAGTTGTTCGGATAATTCCCCCACAATTGTCCCTGACGCTCAACGGCTTGAATGTGGCGAAGAGGTTGAGAAATGCATTGGTTGGTCGGATGGTTAGTCGCAGTTTGAGATGGTGGAGTTTTGTCACTATTAGAAAAAATTTATTGGGCGAAGATTTCGCTTTATTATGCCCGTTGGGTCCTTGAAGGGCATACTCATAATTTCTCACATTAGTTTGGGGTACACTGGTAAAAATCCAACTTAAGAGATGAAGTGCCTCTGCCAATTATGGCATTGGGTTCTGTTTTAAATGATGAGACGCCTCGAAAATTGAACCAAGCTATCAAAAGTTTTCAAGCGCCATTTTGGTCCATCACTTCAACTATTCAAAGTATCGGAGGAAACTACAAATTTCTTCACTTGTAAGTTTTCTTCTCTCTCGTATTCTCAATTTTTCTTGCAACAATCCTCTGATTTCCTTCATTTCCACAGCCTTTTCCTTCTGTATTTGAGAAAAAATGGTTTATGTTGTAAATGATAGAACTTTAGGGGAATTTAGGGGCAAATGCTTCCTGATTGGGTAATTGTAGAGTGTGTCGATATACGAACCGGTTACTATAATGTTGAAGGTGGTCACTGGATTCATACTATTTGGGTGGTTGAAGGGAGCATAGAGTTTTCCCCCAATCAACTCTTCTTAGAGTTTTGCGAATTCTTCCACGCGGTTTCTGCCCAGTGTTCTCCTAACACATGGAGGATTGTGAATGGTGTTCGCATAATAAATGAACTATATGGAACACAAATAGGGATCCCCAAAATCATATATTTCTATTCGTGGTCAAAGACGAATGACAAGTCTTTTATTTGAAGGCAAGAAAAGCAAATAGGGTTATAGTTATCAATCATTTTGATTCCAACAAGGGATGTTGGGGTCAAGGATTCATTACCAGAAATTGATAGTATCCACCAATTTCTGAAGGTGATGAACCATACAGGGGGGTTTTTGTGCTCTAACAGGGGGAGGATAATAGGTTGACGATACTTTTTCTTCAAATTATGTCGTTAGATGAAATGAATACAAGACACTTTGGCTCAAAGTTATGTTCCAACCTATAATTGGCTTTATAAGACACTAGTTTTGATGTTTATAAATATAATCCCTATTATACAATAACATTTATTTGTGTGATATCTCTAGAGATATTAATATACAAATTAAGTAAATAGTATATAAACCCAATTTAAATGTAAAATTCCAATTTTTCCCTTTGACAAATAACATTACGATTTGTTATTTTTGATCAATAACATTATGTTTTGAGCGTCTTCTTGTTTAAATCGGAAATCCATTTACGGTCTTTTTTTTCCTTCTTCAAAACCGTTATTTCTTTGATTTTTTTGAAGTTTGATTGCAAAATCGAATTGAAACCGGCGTGATTATTATAGTGTCATATGATTAATCTTCCTCAATTAGGTATAGTGTTCATTGATTTCAAGATAGGAGATTTAGGATTTATATACTTTCTTGAAATGAAAATTGTGGATTTTTTGTAGTTTATCAATGTGATGTTAAAACCGCATTTTTGATTTATTAAATATTGTTATTAATTGTAATTTTTTTTATTTTGAACTATTTGTGTTGATTTTTTAAGTTTTTTATGTGGTTTGTATGCAATAGGATTTTTATATACTGTTTCGGGATCGAAATAAATTAATGTATTTTTAGTTTATTAATTTCAATGTTAGTTCCGAGTTTTTTTGATGTTAAACATTCTTATTAATTATAATATATTTATGTTGGTTATATTTTTGTTGATTGTGTAACTTCTCTATTCTACGTGCCATCAATTTTCAAATTTGGATTTAATCATTTAGAAGAGTTAGTTCTCAGTGGTTGAAGTATCAATTTATATTGCTTTGATGGATGCTCACACAATTTCAAGGTGATTTACATACTTTTATGTATAGAGAATTTCTTGAGTTAGGCAATATCTATAATGTTTAGGAACTTTTCTTAGAAAACTCGATTTAAAAACAAGAATTGATGAAATATAACCCATTTTAAAGATTTAGAATCCGATTTTCTAGCAATTTTTTCATCCGACTTATTTATCGTTGCTTATAAAGCTTTAATCTAGTGAAAGTTTGTTGGATGAGTTATGTTCTTGTTTCACTCTTTTGTTATTTGAATTTTATTGTTTCACATAGATGATGCAAAAACATTAAACATTTTGTTTTGAATATATATATGAGATTAAAAAAACATCGTAATATGTCTTTTTTTGATGATTTTACAATGTTCGAAGTGTTGGAATTAAAGCGTTTCAAGTGTTGAGCAAATGTAAATGTTGAAGGTCAGTTCTAAGTGTTGAGTTTCTATGTTTATAATTTATTAGTTTTATATGAGATGAAAACATTAAACATTTTGTTTTCAATACGTATGAGATGAAAAAAATTACAGTAAAATGATTTTAGTGGATATTACAATGTTCAAACTGTTGGATTTATCGTGTTTATAAGTGTTGAGTAAATGTAAATATTGAAGTGCAATTTTAATTGTTGAGTTTTTATGTTTTTAATTTATTAGTGTTATATTTCACATCATTTTTGGTGTTTTTTATGGTGCAAGGATATTAATAAAGGTGTTTTGGCATTGATTTCATATGAGGGCAGTAAATTTGTAGTACGACTTTGTTTGGATTCAACCATGAGTGAACTGATGCGTCAAATTTGTGAGATGTAGACTAACCTTACTCCTTTATGTTTTGAGCTATCGATTGTTCGTGATGCAAATAGGTCGGTCATCATTACACCAAAAATACCAATTTGGCACACCTTGATATTAAAAATCTGGCACAGTTAGGGGTGTTCGCGGTCCGGTGCGGTGCGGTCCGGTCCGATTTTGAGGTATTTTTGGGACCGGACCGAATTAATCGGTCCTAAAAAATTATGGACCGAGACCGAACCGAAATAATCGATCTCGGTCATGTTCGGTTTTCAGGCGGTTCGGGTTCGGTCTCGGTCCTATTCGGTCCATTATAAAACAAAGAGAATGTAAATTTTATATTGGAGAATTCAAAGGCAGTATAAGGGAAGATGGAGAAAAACAGGGGACTAGGTTTATATACCATTTTCATTGTAGTTAGTTATGGAATTCAATGTAAACTTAGGTACCAAGACATACTAAAGGAAGCTACAGAGAAGAAATAGATCTAGGAAATTGAATGGAGAATACACCTAGCCAAACTGTACAAAATCATTTCTTGTTGCAAATAGTGATCTGAATTTAAACAAACAGAATGTACTCTCAAGTAAGAAAAGGTACGCCCACAATGATAACAGCAATGTTGTCAAACTGGTGATCATAGAAAACTATAATCACCATGGGTTAGATAAAACTTTTTCATTAGGTTGAGTTTTAATTCATCGATATATGAACTGAATCAATATTCTGGTGTTTTTAACAGATCTAAATCTATTAATATATGAACTGGATCAATATTCTTTTAAAAGCCAATGGAACTATAACCAGAAGAAAAGAAAATACCTTAGGTTGTGATGTCTGAAGATTATCCTCTGTTCTTGATATTTTTTTGCTTGGGGTTTTAAGAGAGACGAGAGATTTAGAGGAGATGAGTTTGAAAAGTTAGGGCTTAGAGAGAGAGAGAGATATTTTGTGCGCGGGTGGATGGGTTTAGTGGTGTGTGTGCGTGTGATACTTCATGGGTTTTTATTTTTAGTTATATTTTTAGCTAGGTAAAGAGGCTTACAGTATGGTATGTTAACATATATATATATATATATATATATATATATATATATATATATATATATATATATATATATATATATATATATATATATATATATATATATATTTTTTTTTTTTTTTAATTTTATAAATGCGGTCCGGTCCGGTCTAAATCCGCATTTTTAGACCCAAGACCGAGACCAGACCGATTTATTCGGTCCCTTGTAATTTTGGACCGCATTGAGACCACATTCATAAAAACCCGCAAATGTAGGTTCGATTCGGTTCGGTTATTTCGGTTCATTCGGTCCATTCGGGTTCATGCACACCTTTAAACTGTGCCAAATTTTGGCACTGTTTAATAAAAATCTGGCACACTTTTAAGTAGTGCTAAATTTTGGCACTGTTTAAAAGTGTGCCAAAATTGAGAACACTTCACTAAAATATAAATATCCTAAAAAAAATTAATTCCCTCAATGATTTTTGTTCTCCCTCTCTCTCTCCTCTCTCAATATCATCTCCTGCTCTCTCTCACACGCAAATCCCTAATCCTAATCCGACTGAGGGGATTGCGATCAGGACCAGGAGAAGAAGAGCGGCGGTGATCGCGTGGTTGCTCCAGTAGCACCGGCGGTGGTAGAGCCTAGGGTTTTGAAAGAACCGGTTCGTGTTGGTGGTGGTGGGGCCAAGAAGAAGAAGAAATCAATGGATGATTACGAGAGTGGGGCTAGGAGTGCGGATAAGGCTAATGCCGGTGATGATACGGTCAATATATACGCTTTTGATTTTTTTCCTGTTATGTTATATTGTATTTTGTGTCGTATGCACTTTGGTTGGATTGTGAGAGTTCAAATGTAAGTTTGGTAAGTTCTTGAGCTTATTGTTTTATGTTTGTGTACCATTGGATTGGATGAGGGAATTCGAGATTTATTTGGTTAATGTCTGTAATTTGTTAACTAATGTTGAGGGTTTTGCTTGTACAATAACCCTTTACTGCTAAATTCACTCCATAATTAAAGATGATTCTTACTCCCTCCGAACCATTATTTGGAAGTCAAACATTTTAAGATGAAATTACTATCGCAATCGTTCTCCTTAAAATGATTATTTCTTTAGATGATTATTACCTTTGAATGCAATATGGTTGTTTTTCATAGGTATTGTTAGGATCCGTGAATCTTTCCTCATTTTATATATTATTTTAGGAATAAGGAATAATCATTTATCTCTTTGTATTTCATCGGCTAAAGAGTAAAATGTTTGCTCGAGTTGTCTGGGCCGACGAGTTATTCCTATTGCATCGATGGGAGTGATGAGGCCTTAGCTGGTGATGAAGTCGATTGTTCCTATTTATAGCTGGTGTGTTGGGTATTTATAGTTTTATTATTAGTGTTATTACCAACACCGGAAATAACCCTAAGGCCATGGCTACGCACCTCTTTCATCTGGTCTTGCTGGCCTTTTAGCTGGAATGGCTATTGGAATTGTTGGTGATGCGGTGGTAGGTATTCTTTATTTCCATATCATTGTTGATCTCTAATTGATGCCTTGTTTTAACATCATAGTGTTTTTTTCAACATAGTTGTTTTGCCTAATTGGGTGTTTATTAGTTGTTTTATTATGTGTAATATACCTAAAAAAAATCTCAGGAATCCATATATGACATATATGTGTTATTCTAACATTTGAGGCCATTTTGTAATTCGAATTGTTTGTGTGGTTGAGATTGACTTTGTATGCTGCTACTGCTTGCTAATTTGTGGTAATTGTATAATTTTCATGTTTGATTCAAATGGTTTAACTTTCGATTTAAATTTCGACTTAAGTTTCTGATTTAACCTCCGATTTTAGGGCTTACATATGGGTGGAAGCAACGACCAATGGAAGAATGTTGTACCATGATGTACAAGAATGGAAATTATGCGTCGTTTATTGCGCGAACATGGTGTTGCGGGTATTCATTGAGTAATTATATTGATTAATTTTCTTGGTTTTGTGGTAAAGTTCACATACACATAGTAATTGTCTTGGTTGTGTAGTATTTGAGCCCATTTCAGTCACTCTGTCTTCTATTGCTACATAAGCACAACCACGCTTCATCTTTTCCTTATCGCCCTATATTTTTAGGTAAACATAGATTAACATTGACATGAATTGTTGATTTCTTCACCTCTTTATTAAGGTACACACAGAATAAATAAGTTACTAGCCCATATTTGGACCTAACAGCAATATTAAGGTTAGAGTGATCAATGTTTGTCAATATAGCATTCCACAATGTTTTATTTGATATAGAACTATACATATATGTGTGTGTGGGTGGGTGTGTTTGTATTATATCAATGTTTGTCAATATATAGTAGCTTCATGTAAGAAAATTTATAAACTTTATCCTTCCAAAATCCTCATTCAAAGAAAACATTTATAAATTTATAAATGAAGACGCAACATGTATAATTTTCTGGTCATAATTACATATTTTCTTTATCTTTATTGTATTTTCCTTATCAGCGGTTGGTTTGTACTTCGAGATGCCCCTCAAAATTGTTCAATATCCACACCCGATACCACGCAAAGAACAAGAGGATTGATACATTTGATGATAATTCGAAGAAGTTAGTTGATGAAATCTTCGATATAATGTACAAGTGAGTTTATTTACTTGTATATTGATATTTCAATATTTCGATATGTACAAGTTCAAGTGATGGGGTTTAGTTAAGTAATTTAAAATTCGAAAATATCTAGATTAGGCTTAAAAACAAATCGTTAAAGGGTGAAAACCCAAACCATCCCCCAAACGGCCCCGTAAGAGGCACGAACACCTCACACGGGACCAATGTAACTTGTAGGAACTCACTGTATAGTTACGGGTCTCCCGATTTGAGAATATGACGATAATTTGAAAATGTCAAGATTAGGCTTAAAAACAAGATGTTTGAGGGTGAAAATCCAAACCAGCTCCCAAACGGCCCCGTAAGAGGCATGAATACCTCACACGGGACCAATGTAACTTGTAGGAACTGACCGCGTAGTCTTGGGTCTCCCCGATTTGAGAATATGATGGTAATTTAAAAATATCTAGATTAGGCTTAAAAACAAGCCGTTAAAGGGTGAAAACCCAAACCACCACTCAAACGACCCCGTAAGAGGCACGAATACCTTGTACGGGACCAATGTAACTTGTAGGAACTCATCGCGTAGTCCCGGATCTCCTAGTTTGAAAATATGACGATAATTTAAAAATATCTAGATTAGGCTTAAAAACAATCCGTTTGAGGGTGAAAACCTAAACCAACTCCCAAACGGCCCTGTAAGAGGCACGAACACCTCGTACAGGACCAATGTAGCTTGTTGTAGGAACTGATCGCGTAGTCACGGGTCTCCACAGTTTGAGAATATGACGGTAATTTAAACACGTTAAAGGGTGAAAACCCAAATCACAACCCAAACGACCCCGTAAAAGGCACAAATAGCTCGCACGGGACCAATGTAACTTATAGGAACTGACCGCGTTGTCCCGGGTCTCCCCAGTTTTAGAATATGATAATTATTTGAAAATATCTAGATTAGGTTTAAAAACAAGCCGTTTGAGGGTGAAAATCCAAACCGGCCCCCAAACGGTCCCGAAAGAGGCACGAACACCTCGCACGGGACCAATGTAACTTGTAGGAACTGACCGTGTAGTCACGGGTTTCCCCGATTTGAAAATAAGACGATAACTTGAAAATATATAGATTAGGCTTAAAAACAAGCAGTTAAAGGGTGAAAACCCAAACCAGCCCTAAACGGTCCCATAAGAGGCACGAGCACCTCGCACGGGACCAATGAAACTTGTACGAACTAACCGAGTAGTCCCGGGTCTCCCCAGTTTGAGAATATGATGGTAATTTAAAAATATCTAGATTAGGCTTAAAATCAAGCCGTTTGAGGGTGAAAATCCATACCGACCCCAAAATAGCCCCATAAGAGGCACAAACTCCTCGCACAGGACCAATATAACTTGTAGGAACTAACCGCGTAGTTTTGAGTCTCCCCAATTTAAGAATATGACGGTAATTTGAAAATATCTAGATTAGGCTTAAAAACAAGCAGTTAAATGGTGAAAATCCAAACCAACCCCAAACGGCCCCATAAGAGGCACGGGCACCTTGCACGGGACCAATGTAACTTGTACGAACTGACCGCGTAGTCTTGGGTCTCCCTGGTTTGAGAATATGACGGTAATTTGAAAATATCTAGATTAGGCTTAAAAACAAGCCGTTAAAGTGTCAAAACCAAAAACACCACCCAAACGACCCCGTAAGAGGCACGAATATCTCGCACGGGACCAATGTAACTTGTAGGAACTAACCGTGTAATCTCGTGTCTCTCGGTTTAAGAATATGACGTTAATTTGAAAATATATAGATTAGGCTTAAAAATAATCCGTTTGAGGGTGAAAACCCAAATCAACCCCCAAACAGTCCCGTCAGAGGTACGACCACCTCGCACGGGACCAACGTAACTTGTAGGAACTGACCGCGTAGTCACGGGTCTCCCGATTTGAAAATATGACGATAATTTGAAAATATCTAGATTAGGCTTTAAAATAAGCCATTTGAGGTTGAAAACTCAAACCAACCCCAAAACGGCCCCGTAAGAGGCACGAACACCTGAACGGGACCAATGTAACTTGTAAGAGCTCATCGCGTAGTCCTGGGTCTCCCCGATTTGAGAATATGACGATAATTTTAAAATATCTAGATTAGGCTTAAAAACAAGCCGTTAAAGGGTGAAAACCCTAACCACCACCCAAACGGCCCCGTAAGAGGCACGAATACCTTGCACACGACCAATGTAACCTATAGGAACTGGCTGCATAGTCCCGGGTCTCCCGATTTGAGAATATGACTATAATTTGAAAATATCTAGATTAGGATGAAAAAGAAGCCGTTTGAGGGTGAAAACCCAAACCAACCCCCAAACGGACCCGTAAGAGACACGAACACCTCGCACGGGACCAATGTAACTTGTAGGAACTGACCGCATAGTCACAAGTCTCCATGGTTTGAGAATATGACGGTAATTTGAAAATATCTAGATTAGGCTTAAAAATAAGCCGTTAAAGGGTGAAAACCCAAACCACCACCCAAACGGCCCCATTAGAGGCACTAATACGTCGCACGAGACCAATGTAACTTGTACGAACTGAGCGCGTAGTCCCCAGTCTCCCGATTTGAGAATCTGACGATAATTTAAAAATATCTAGATCAGGCTTAAAAATAAGTCATTTGAGGGTGTAAACCCAAACCAACCCCAAACGACCCGTAAGAGGCATGGACACCTTGCACGGAACTAATGTAACTTGTTGGAACTAATCGCGTAGTCAGAGATCTCCACGATTTGAGAATATGACAGTAATTTGAAAATATCTAGATTACGCTTAAAAATAAGCCATTTGAGGGTGAAAACCCAAACCACCACCCAAACGGCCCCGTAAGAGGCACGAACACCTCGTACGGGACCAATGTAACTTATACGAACTTACCGCGTAGTCCCGGATCTCCCGATTTGAGAATATGAGGATAATTTGGAAATATCTAGATTATGCTTAAAAACAAGCCATTTGAGGATGAAAACCCAAACCACCATCCAAACGGCCCCATAAGTGGCACGAACACCTCACACGGGACCAATGTAACTTGTAGAAACTGATCGTGTAGTCACGGGTCTCCCCCGTTTGAGAATATGATGGTAATTTAAAAATATCTAGATTAGGCTTAAAAATAAGCCGTTGAAGGGTGAAAGCCCAAACCACCACCCAAACGGCCCCGTAAGAGGCACGAATACTTCGCACAGGACCAATGTAACTTTTAGGAACTAACCACGTAGTCACGGGTCTCAACGGTTTGAGAATATGACGGTAATTTGAAAATATCTAGATTAGGCTTAGAAATAAGCCGTTAAAGGGTGAAAACCCAAACCACCACCCAAACGGCCCCGTAAGAGGCACAAATACTACGCACGGGACCAATGTAACTTATACGAAGTGACCGCATAGTCACGGGTGTCCCGGTTTGAGAATATGACGATAATTTGAAAACATCTAGATTATGCTTAAAAATAAGTTGTTTGAGGGTGAAAATCCAAACTAGTCCCCAAACGGCCCCGTAAGAGGCACGAACACCTCACACGGGACCAATGTAACTTGTAGGAATTGATCGCATTGTTCCGGGTCTCCCCAGTTTTAGAATGTGATAATAATTTGAAAATATCTAGATTAGGCTTAAAAACAAGCCATTTGAGGGTGAAAACCCAAACCAACCCCCAAACGGCCCGTAAGAGGCACGAACACCTCGTATGGGACCAATGTAACTTGTAGGAACTACCGCATAGTCCTGGGTCTCCCCGGTTTGAGAATATGATGGTAATTTGAAAATATCTAGATTACGCGTAAAAAAAAGCCGTTAAAGGGTGAAAACCCAAACCACCATCCAAACGGCCTCGAGAGGCACGAATACCTCGCACGGGACTGATGTAACTTGTAGGAATTGCCACATAGTCATGGGTCTCTCGGTTTGAGAATATGACGATAATTTGATAATATATGGATTAGGCTTAGAAATAAGCCGTTGAAGGGTGAAAACCCAAACCAGCCCTGTAAGCGGCACTAACACCTCCCACATGATCAATGTAACTTGTAGGAACTGACCGCGTAGTCACGGGGCTCTCGATTTGAGAATATGATGATTCTTTGAAAATATATAGATTAGGCTTTAAAACGAGCCGTTGAAGGGTGGAAACCGAAATCAACCCCGAAACGATCCCGTTAGAGGCACGAACACCTCGCATGAGACCAATGTAACTCATAGGAACTGACTACGTAGTCATGGGTCTCTCGGTTTGAGAAATAGACGATAATTTGATAATATATGGATTAGGCTTAGAAACCAACCTTTGAAGGGTGAAAACCCAAACCAGTCCCTAAGCGGCCCCGTAAGAGGCATTAACACCTCTCACGGGACCAATGTAACTCGTAGGAACTGACCGCGTAGTCACGGGCCTCTCGGTTTGAGAATATGATGATAATTTCAAAATATATAGATTAGGCTTAGAAACAAGCCGTTGAAGGGTGAAAACCCAAATCAGCCCCCAAACGGTCGCGTAAGAGGCACTAACACCTCGCACGGGACCAATGTAACTCGTAGGAACTGATCAGGCAGTCATAACTTGCGTAAGATTTTCAATTTTAGAATATAATAATAATTGCAACTCCTATATGTAATTTTTTAGCTTGAGTAATTTTTTTTATAAATTACTTGGTTAGTAATATCGCCTCTTTTTTGTATCCTATTTTTTTGCAGGATAACATTTTATCGTTAGCATATATTCACGTGGAACACATGAAGAAGTCAATGGTTTACAACAAGGGGTTTATTTATTTATTGTCATTAATATTCATGATTCTATTTTTTTGTGTTATGGTCGTGCGGGCGTTTGTAGTTTTATTGTTAACTTTTATGGCCGTGTGGGCTTTTGTAAGTTTATTGTTATATTTTGTGTTCGTGCGGTATTGCACAGGTTTTAGAATGTCCAGAAATAAAGAAAACTCTGTCTAATTTTTTTTGTCTGTGAACTATTAAAGACTTGTAATATTTTGAAGTTTGTATATACATTAGTTTATCAACAACGTGCAAGATTTGCAATTTGTGAATTTTCTTGTTGTCAAATAATTATTATTTTTTTTCTTTTATAAAATTTTGGCACGATTTTGAACTGTGCCGAAAGTTTATCAAAATGTGCTCAATCTGGCACAGTTCAAAACTGTGCCAAAAGTGTGCCAGAAATATTAAATTCTGGCACAGTTTAAAAGTGTGCGAGAAGTGTTCCTATTTGGTCAAATCTGGCACACTTTTAAATCGTGGCAGAAAAAAATGACCATTTTGGAACATCTGATTCTGGCACAGTTCAAAACTGTGCCAGATTTGATCTGGCAAGTTTTAAACCATGTCAGATTCCTATTTTTGGTGTAGTGCATTGATGGTGATTCGGAGCTCCATTTACTTTTGTGTTTTTCTGCTATAAATGGAAATAACAAATGTGAATGATTTTTTGTAATTAATTAATAATATCAGTAGCCTCACTAGTAGTGATGATATTGGTTGAAGTTCTTCAGAGTTCATGTTCGGTTACAATAATGAATCCGAGTATCGACAACCATGAATCTAATAAATGATGCTGGTAAGAGATTCCCTGGTGGAGTAGCTGAATTTCGAACAAAGTTGAAACAATATTCTATTGAGAAGGGTTTTAGTTACAAGTACTTGAAGAATGCCAATCATAGAGTTGCAATTGTATGTCGTTTACAGAATGCTCCTGGTTGTCAATGGAGAATTCATGTCTCTGAGAAGTTTAATCTTCCTCATTTCTTTGAGATAAAAACTTTCACAACTGCACATACATGTGGTATTGGCTATAAGGCCTGAATAATCCACCCATTAATAGCCAACTTGTGAAGTCTATGATAATAAAAGAAGTTCGCGATAAGTCATTGATCAAGCCTAAAGAAATTATTAATGTATTTTGAAGAGATTATGGGCTAAAATTAAATTATTATTTTGCATATACAGGGAAATTGCCGGCTTTAAAGGAGATACACGAGAATGAAGACTTTTGTATCATCAACTAGTTTGGTATGTCGATATTTTGAGGAGAACAAATCCCGATAGTCATGTTGTTCTTGAATCAAATGTTGAGACTATGATTTTTGGGCGACTTTACATCTCTAATGGGGCGTCAATTTATGGTTTTAATTTTTTTCGTCCTCTTATTTTCTTGGATATGACATTTTTGTAAGGAAAATATAAAGGCTGTATGCTGGAAGCATTGTCAAAACTTGGAATGAAGGTAATTGATTGTCTTCTTTTTATTTTTGGTTGTATATTTTCTAATTTATTTGATTGACACTGTATTATACGTGGTTATATTTTTGGTCATGTATAATTGGTGCATTAGTTAGTTTTTATCTGTTAATTCTTGTTAATGAACTATTTTTCATGCACTGTTTTTTGCAAAAAAATCCAATTGGAAATTACTGTAGTTGATAGTGAAATTGAAGCAAATTAGTCTTAGTTTCTTGAGAACCTAAAGTTAATTGTTTTAGATGCTAGAACACTTACTTTTATTTCAGATAGACATAAGAGGCTGCTATCATCTATTCTAAAGGTCTTCCTCAACTCCTTTCATGGTTATTGTTTGTGGCATTTGAAATATAACTTGACTCCTACGATACCTAAGAAAAACCCTAGGCTTTATTTTACTAATTATGCCTATGCGTCAACGCATGATAGTTTTGTAAAGTGTCTAGCAGATTTAAAGGCAGTTGGTGGGGATGTTATTATTGATTTATGAAATATATCTCCCGAGCACTAGGTAATACTTGCTTTCGAGGGTATAAGTATGGTGTAATGTGCTCAAACATATCTGAGGGTTTCAATAATTGGATACTGGATGAATAAAGCATACCAATCACGACAATGATAGAAAGCGTCCGGAAGAGGTTGATGGATATGATGTCTACTAGGTGAGAAAAATCAAGGCAGTGGAATACACAGTTATGTCTAATTTGGAGAAGATATTGGCTGTCAATATTGAAGATGGAAGGACATAGAGAGTAACGAAGTCTAATGAATTTGTTTTTGAGCTTCAGTCAAATACTATTAATCGAGTTGATATTAGACACATGCATTGGAATTGCAATTTGTGGCACATAGAGGGTTTTCCATGTACACATGTGGTGCTTTGTATTATAGGTGATAAGCAAAGTGTTTACATATATTGTGATAGTTACTTTTTGTGTCAACATATCGTGATTCTTATTCACAACCCATAGATCCTGTTCGATAACTAGAAAGTCTATTGTGTTACCATTGTTACCAGAAAAACCTTCTTAAAGCCGTCCGAAGTGAAAAGGTCTCCTGGAAGACCATGCAAGAAAAAGGATTTAAAGCACTGGTGAATCGCCAAAGAAGCCTCGCAAGTGTTATGCAAAACATAATAAGCAAACATGTGATGATTTAATTGGACCCTCAAGGGGAAAGTGATATCACTACCTGTGTAAATAATAACTGAATTTTTTTGGTACAACCATAAAAAACAAACATTCATTAATTACTTTGTTTTTTTTAATTATTTGTTGATATCTTGCATTCATGAGGAATGAAAAGTATATAAGTAAAAGTTCATTATGAAATAAGCTAAAATCATTTTGCAGTGTTTACTTTTTTTCATGTCATATGTTCAAAAAATATTTTTATAGTATTTGTATTATAATTAATATGTTGGTGCTTATTTTCTCCTCATGCTTTTTGTTATATAACTAAAGTTGAAGTTTTATTGAATATTTCATCATGATTTAAAAGATCAGTAGATATTTAAGTGAAATTGTTTGCTCATAGTATAATATTATGTTTCCTTATGATATGTTGCCACAAATTTTTATTAGTGTCTTTGTTGATGATATATTTGTGTTCCTCCCTTACGATTTGATTTCTAAAGTTTCTTTTGATGATGTTTGTTGTTGGACGTTGTATGAATCTCATGCATCGGCGAGATTCTTTTGCAAAGAAATGCAGTTCAATTATTCCGATATCAATTTCTGAAAAAGCAGAATGTAATATCCCACCCTAATATTTCATTTAAATTTTTGTGTAAATTATAATGAAGTGGGGTTGATGTTAATTACAGGAAAATTATGGGTAAAAATTGAAATTTGGAAAAAATTATAAGAAAGAAGGGTTCGAACGAGAATGACGTCATTCGAACGAGGTGTAGACCTTGTTCGAAGTAGGGGATCGAACGAGGTTTGCACGAGGTCCCTTTGCCTTACAGGCCCAGGTCATGCGAAGCCATATATGGACATGTTGTTCGAACGAGGCTCATGTCGTTTGAACGACGTGCCTAAAAAATATTTAATCTGAGTTGCCCTTGTGCGCTGTCCTGTTTCTGGCGCTTGGATCATTGAGTTGTCAAAATATGGTGAGCCGAGATGGGCAAAAATGAAATTTGGATGGATGGTGGTATTTATAAGGGGTGTTTGGCTCATTTAGGTTCATTTTGGGTTGGAAGAATGAGAGAGAGGGGGGTGGGTCTTCCACCATTTTTTGGGCATTCCTCCGCCTCTCTCCACCGCAAATCACCATGCTACTACCACACCACCACACTGCCACCTTATATCCCCATATTTGAATTATATTCCACCATATTTCAACCATATACACCCATTTTCACCATTGTTGGGAATAACTACAAAATTTTAAGGTGTTGTTGGGAGTTTTTAGAGGGATGAAGATGGAGCTTTCATGGAGTTTGAAGTGGGTTTTTAAAGTGGTTTTGCTTGGAAGCTAGATGGAGCATGATTTGGGTGGGGCAACATCCTTGAGGCCACCTTAGGAGGTCGGAGGTTGCCATATTCCTTGACATGCCATGCCTACCATTGATGGAGTTCATTTAGGTAGGAAAAATCAACTCTTAGATTAAGACTCTATTTTATGTGTTTGTAGTCTTGATTGTTAGAATATTGGGAGTATGATGCTTAGAAAATGATGATGGGTTTTCTTGCAAAAATTAATAATAAACATTTTTATGGAATAAAAATATTGAGAAGAAAATATAATTTTTGTTAAAAATAAATGAAGAATGCATATTTCAAAGTTTCATGAAATAAAGGTTTGGATTTTATGAAAATGGTGCATTTTCTGAAGTTAATGTTAAATATTGATGGAATGAAATATTTGAAATAATGTTGATCTTGCTAAAATAATGGGAAACAAAGTTTCAAAATTTCTTGCAAAAATGGAGATTTTATGAGAAATGGGACATTTGTTTGATGTTTTGAAAAAATAATAATCTCCTTTAATCTTGAAAGGGTATGATTTGTAAGTGTTATGAATTTCTACAATAAACCATGTGTTCAACCCATTTAATAAGATTTTAGGATTTAAAATCCATCTTTCCATGCATATAAACATGTAGTATTTTGATGTTAAATATGTAAACAAGTTTAAAGAAGATTCTATTGGGTTTGAATATGAAAAGAAAAAGAAAGTAGAAATTCCGATATCCAAAGTATTTAAGAAGGGGTTAAGAGTATGATAAGTATAAACTTGTAAGACTACATGTAATACTAAAAAGAAAATGGCATTTTCTTGTAAAAGTAGTCTTTGAGTATAATTGAATTTCTTAAATAAAGAAATGTCTAATTTGAAAATATGGTTTGTGAAGGTGCTGAATAAGCGTTAATGGTTAAACATTGAAAATTTGGCGTGTGTTACTTAATAATGTTTTGAAAGGTTAACATTTATGAATTTGGAAAGGAAATAATGGAATAAAGATGTTTTCAATTAAAAGGAAAGTTACTCCAAAAAGGTTAAAAGGTGTTTAAAAATACTTAAGAAGGTAGTATGGGTAACTTAATAGTGTTATGGGAAATTAACCCTTGTGAAAATGGAGTAAAAGGTGAGTTTGGAAATAAACGGGTAATTTTACGTAAGACGAAACATTTTTATAAAATAAAAATGTTCGAAAGGGTCCTAATGGACATGATTTTGGAATAAAAATGAAAGTTAAAGTGTAAAGGACATGAAATGATGATTTAAAAAATGTAACACAAGTTGGGGTGAAAACCTTGGGCTTGTCTTCAGCCGGGTATAAAAGGAAAAGAAAGAATAATGTGAACATTTGTAAAATGTTAAAACACATAAAAGGTACTCGAGTGACACCAGAATAATTAAGCAGGGCTCAAAGCCCGAGGATAAAGACCCAAAATAATGATCCAGATCATATAGTGGCGTTGTCGGCGGTGTGTAGCCCGTTAAAGTATGAGATTATTAGAAGACTCCGTGAAAAGATGAAGGAATAAGGAACATGTCAAGAAATAGGTTGTGTGGTGAAATTGTATTAAGACAACCTAACTTGAATGAATTGATAAATGTTTCGATCAAGGTTAAAATGGAAAAGTAAATGTGTAAATTGATTAATGTCTATATGGTAAAGGAAAGGTAAAGTAAGTGGGTAAATGGGAGGTTAAGCAACCTAAGTGGTTAAATCCATAATTAGCACAAGGGTACGTTGTGCAAGGTTTTCAAGGCTAAATAAGTATTTTTTAACACGGTGTTCGGGTGTGTTGAAAGGGTGGTTTTCAATGAAAATACTAATTTGAATCGGTTAAAATAAAAAGGGTAATTTTGGTAAAGAAATGGATGTCGGTCAAACCAAGTGTAGTTGTTCAAGTATTCAACCGTGTTTATTAAATTGAGGGGTAAATGTGAAGTTCAGAAAGAAGAAGTCTTTTATCAGATTAAGGTAAATTAATCGAGGTAATTAACATTTTCAGAAGTAAAATGACTTCATGCATTAAGTATATATGTGTGTGTGTAAGTGTGTGTGCGTGTGTACAAATTAGTTGCATGTGCACGTGGGTAGAACGTGTTAGAGTATCCTTTCTTCCGTTCGTTTCTTAATTACATTTTTATATTCGCATTGGGCATTGGCTCACACCCTCATTTTTTTTACGACATGTTGGGTGTGGGTTCGTATTTTGAGAGCATTATACAAGTATTTTTTTAATTTTACGTTAGTAGCTCTGTATGCTTGGACTCCGAGGGTGCTTCCTATGGGTTCCTCACGTAGTTTGACTTGAAATTGGAATCGCATGCTAAACAAGTGAAACATTTATTAAAAATAAAACTGTAATAGCAACATTATATAGATTATTTCATTGCACTTCACACCTAACGCTCGGTCCGGATCGGGTTAACTATGGGAAACCCATAATTTTGAGCCGGGGCGTTACACATAAGGTCTTTCTTTGGTGGGAGGACAAGGTCCGTAAGGAAGTATGCTTTTGCTGATCTGATGGAGTATGCCGAAAATAACTATAATGCTGCACTTTATGCTTGTTTCTTAATGCTTGTAAAGGTGAATGATAAAGCAGATAGACCTACAGTTGCGGATATAAGCAGTGTATGCTTTTTCGTGAAACTGGTAGTAGGGGTGCACATGGTTCGGTTCTATTCGGTTCCACTATGAAAACCAGAACCAGAATCTAAATTGGTCGGTTAGGTGACTTAAAGAGTAGGCAGGTTCTTATGTGAACATGGATACAAACCATACTACATAGGGCTATTCCCATTGTCTAAAAAGTTTTCTTAGTGATGAAGAGGAGAACCATATTATTTGTCCCAATTATCATTTAACTTTTTAATTTAGTTATTATAGTCATTAATTTTTAATGTATTATTTGTTTTTGTTGTTGTCCCTGTTTTGTGTTCCATTTTAGTTTTAGGAATTGAAATTTAATTTTGTCATTGCAATTGTTTATTTTCTTAACCTTATACCACCAAGTATTTTTTTTGTAAAAAATCTTGTTGGAAAGTAATATTACATGCGTATAGGAATTTGCGAAGTTACTAATGTACTATATCATTGCAAATTTTAGTTTGAATGTGGATTTAAAATTTTTCTGGATGATATACATTGATCTGGTGCTCCATCTTTAATGTCATTGTACCTTCTTTGTTTTTAGAACATCCATACCTCCGACATTATAATTTTTTATATTTCGTAAATGTTCAGAAGGTCAAGCACTTATTTTGGTTATAACTGCATTTTTGAGATCCTTTTTGTTACTAGGAATAAAAGATGGTTTCAAAGTCCTATTAAGGCTCATTTGTTCCACATTGATGATCTTAGATGACAATATATTAACAGATGTGCTCTCCTACTGTTGTGTAGATGGTGATATTTTTTGTTGTATTTTTTTAGCTTTCTAGTTGACTATTTATTACTTTACATTTAACTGCCAGAAGATCTTCGTGCTCCTTGTGTGTTTTATGCATTAGTTGATTGCTTATATGGGTACAAATGGGTACTTTGTCTATATTCTTTCAATTGATGAAGTCATTATTTTGACCACTAGCTCTGTATATGGAATTAATCTCAAGTGCTAGTGTTGTGCCCAATTTTATGACCACTGTCACTACCATTATGGTTCCCCTCTTTTTGCTGCCATTGCTATGTGGAGTTTGGGGTGTCAAAAATACCCCCTCAACAGAATTACAGTTCCTTTGCCGATTCCTTTCTATAGATTATATTACTTCACTATACTTGTGAATACAACAAATTACTTTTTGGCGCATAGTTTGTTAGTCTATTTGGTGGTATGTGTGGTTTACACTTGTGTCCTCCATTTCAACTTTAATGTTTTTCATTATAAGACAAAATTGTTATTTTGCAACTTCAAACCATTATGACCACCTACTACAGACCATAGAATATCAATGTATTATCTACATTGAATTCGCACTGTAGTGCAAAACAAGTTTTGCATTGGGAATTTTATACATTTCTCATTTTTAATGTGTATGTGGGGCTCGAACTTTAATTCAATCAGTCTCCCTCAAGTTCGGTTACCCTAAATAGGGTTTTAGAACATATAAGCCAAAAAAAATCAACTTATTTTACGTGTATGTGAGGATTACATCATGCTCAGGGGTAAGGTTTAGGGTTTAGGGGTGGGGGTGTAGGGTTTGTGTAAATCCTAAACCCTAGCCTCAAAAATGGTATGCAGATCTCAAACTTTAACACCACTATGCCCCTTAGGGTTTGCCTACATCAAATAGGATTTTATAACATATGTACACGCAAAAAATCAGTCCATTTTACAAGTGTAAGAGAGGATCACATCATTCTCAAATCCTACACCTCCGCCCCTAAACCCTAGCCCCGTAACTGGTACGAGAAAATTAAACTTTAACACCTCCTAGGGCTTGTCTACCTTAAATACGGTTTTAGAACACATGTACACATAATAAATCATGTCATCTTACGAGTATGTGAGAGGATAACATCATGCTTGAGGATACGATTTAAGGGTGGGTGTGTAGGGTTTGCGTAGCATCATTGTCATCGTACCCCCTAGGGTTTATATACCCTAAATAGGGTTTTAGAACACAATTACTCTTGAATTATCATTGTTCAATAACAAACACATTTTCATAATATATCAAATAAATATTAACAAAGTTGTTGACAAAATTATTTTTGCAATACAATCAACATTTTATTAACAATTGGTATCACAATACAATATGTTCAAGAAAGTATTCAATTGCAATCATTCATAACATGACAAATCTAATTATAGAGAAACTATAATGTAAGGCATAATACTACAAATTAATGTAACAATCTCTTGTAATATCAGACTATAAATATCATACTTACATCCAACTGTAGCATAATCAAATCAAAATATAAATTGTCCTAAGCTAAAATCAACAGCGTGAGATATAATATTTAACTTTGAAATCATTACAAAAATTTCCAAACTTTATTTTTCTTGATGATGTGTAAATTCATTCAAATTCTCAACAATCTTCTTCTATCATTTATTGTTTTGTTCTCTTTCCTTTCTCCTTCTCTATTCTAACAGCCTCTTGTCCATCAATCACTATTGACCGAAATAATTTGGAATCTAATAATATATCAAAAGCTATTCTTCCTCTCATCTCTTGCATAAACTGTTTTGGGTAACTCTATAACATAATTTGTCTCCTGTAAATGTTTCCATGAAGTCACACACATATAAAGAAAAATCCACCTTGCACATATTATAAATACAAAAGATTATGAATTACAATGGGTATAACACATCAAAATTAGAATCAAAACATAATGAAATACTGTTTTGAAGCATCAAGTCTTTCAAATTGTTGTGTTTTACATGTAAAACTAATATAGTTCTGTAGTACCATTATTCTGCGACAGGAAATGGATCTAATTGAAATTTCTTAGTTATAAGTCACAACCCATTTTTACCAATACTAGTGGTTTATTAATCTGTTACAGTACAATGATATTGAACAAAATTAATATCATTTTGTAGTGCTATTGAGGGAACTTTCATGAATGAGGTATAAAATTGAGGTCACACATGTATAAAACACAAACCACCCTACATATATTATATTTACAGAAGATTATGAATGGCATTGGGTATAACACATCAAAATCAAAATCAAAACATAATGAAATACCGTTTTAAAGCATCAAGTCTTACAAGTTGTTGGGTTGTACGTGTTAAAATTGTATAAGTCTGTAGTACCGTTAATCCGAGACAACAAATGGATCTTATTGAAATGGTTTGGTTATAAGTAAAAACCCATTTTACCATTATTAGTTGTTTATTAAGCTATTATATTACAGTGATATTTAAAAAAATAATATCATTTTGTCGTACTCTTGTGAGAACTTTTACGAATGAAGTATAAAAGACAAAACAGATATGGGAGGGGCATCCAAAAATCTAGTAGTGTATAGCTTAAGACATCAATTCATCATGCTACTTTGCAGGTATTGGAAAATTTTGACACTAATCATAACAAAGGACATGAACTCAACAACAAAGTAGTTGAATGGAGTCTAATTTTAATGGTTTTGAGTAAATAAGAGGCTGAGCAGTTTGGCATAGCACAAACTATCCATATATGACTGAAAACATATAAAAGTTATGAATACATGAATTAAATATGACACAAATGCAACACGACACAACTGTGACTATACATGACAGAAAATATTTAGACACAAGACAAAAACATTTATCAATATTGAAAAGAAAATGCTTACAGACAAAACGAAAGTGACCTGTTAGAAGTAGGCCATGCCGGGGAAACATCACAAACTTTGATAAAATAATTTCTATTAATAAATTCTCATGGGATATTTCATTAATATGTGTATTTTTTTTTAAAAAAGCTACCTTCTCCGAAACTTAACTTATGTTCTTGCACCTGATAACAATTAGAAGAATTTATACAAAACTAATTTTTTTTAGAATATATATTTAACACAAAAAATTAATCACACAGGCAAAAAATCATTACAATAGTAAATAATTTACAATTCAATCAAATCCTGCGTTTACTTATTTAAGGCCACTCAAACCCTTACCTGGTACTGATCATTACTAGTCCAGGAGATGATTGAAATCAATTATTTTGATATTTTTTTGATCAGGTAATTTTATCCACTGCATTGTATGGAAAAATGTTTAAAAGAATTGCGTTTGGATAATTTAGAACATTGGTTATAGTTTGTGTCACACCAATAGTGTATATCTTTATATTGTTCCTGATAGAGATTAATTTGTTGTGATCATAATTCCCTTTTCCCCATTCAACCCCAAAACCAAAAAAATAAAATAACATACCTGTATTTTAATGAACAAATGATTATAGATCAGAGATTCAAGTGTATAACCAAATGTACGTGTAACATAATATAATGAAAATAATTTCATGGTTGAAAAAGTTGAAAAATTAAATTAGCATAAATATTTTTACAGTACATTTTTACTACGACAAATAAATTTTAATTTTATCATGACATTGATTTAACTTTCATATCTCCTTGATCTAGGCATGTGACTAACTTCATTTTTATCTCATCACTGAGTGACTCTATCCCAAGCTCTAAAAATCGAACATTCACTATTGATGTGAGATATTTTTTTCTGCATGTCTGTTCATTGAATTAGCTTAAGATAGATTTCACTGAAAATATAACCCTCGTAATGAATAACTATAATTTACCATTTCTTTTGCATCTTTGGTAAACATGTTATTCACCCTTGTTTGGGTAATTGAAATGTAGTTACTCCATCCTCTTAATTTCAAGTCTAGCACTAGATGTGTCCAATGGTATCCTCTCATTTTTAGAACTCGTCTTGTTATGTTCATAGGAAATAACAACATCTCCACATCTTTTTTGATATTTTGAATCACTTCATCCATATATTTTCTTTTAAGGGCTTGGATATTATATCTCACATAAGTATATAATTTGTATTAGTGTAAAAATCATCATCATCATCATCATCATCATCATCATTATCCTTGCCTTAATCCCATCACATGGGTCGGCCACATGGATTCTCCTTTTCCATTCTAATCTATTATAAGAAATATTATCATTCAAGTTTAAAGCTTAAGATCTCTCCTAATAATTTCCTCCCACGATAGCTTAGGGTGACCCCTTTCTCTTTTACCCTCTATTTCTAATAATCTTTCTTTTGTTATAGGTGCATTTATTGGTCTACGCAACACATGTACATACCATCTAAGTCTAATTTCCTTCAATTTATTGTATTAGTGTAAAAAATATTTATTGTAAAATTTTTTTCCATCAAAGGGAACTGAATATAACTGTATTTGTAGATATTGAGCCCCTCTTTCGCATCAAGTCATATGCAAACCAATCAATAATCCGTGAAATGCAAAAAAAGCACAACAAATTTTAATACAAGTATCAACTTATTTATGTAATGACCGTCTTATCTATTTCAAAATAGTTATTACCTTCGCACCTATCAGTCTGTCTGGAAGCATCAAATCTTCTATAAATGATCATGAAACGTGGAGGCTTTTGATCATGTCCTCCCATATGATATTACTACAATTTTAAACTTTATTAGTATGAATGAAAGTAATTTATCAATTTGGAAAAGTAATACGACAAGTTGTCAGCATTTTATACTTTGGAGTTACCTTTATAAAAAAATCAACAAGAAGATTTAGTCTTCACTTCTTAAACAGGTGTAGATTTCACTTGTCATTAATTTAGGAGAGAATTTTTGTGTCTCCCTTTTGATTGATGTCTTGTCTTTCATAAAAATGACATCCTTTCCCTGACTTGCATTTGGTGTTACTAGTTGATAAGATGGAAATTCTTCCCCTTTTTTACTTGGCTTCATGCTCTCTTTCCTGTCTTTCACATTAAATCTCCACATTTTTGGATCATAGTAAACAAAATCTGTTTTCTTAGTGGGATTAATCTTTCTCATTTTAATCCGAAGTAGACATGAAAATAAATTTTCTATTTTCTCCTTTGGAGTTAGAAATGGATTCTTACTTCTTGCTCTCAATTTTTTATGACTTTGTAACAAGGAATTGCTTTGCTTTCTTCTCCCTAAAAAACTAGTTGTTTCTCTTGTACATCATTTCTTATTTTGTCTTCCTTTGTTTCCTCTTGCTCAATTTCATCCCTTTGCCCAGATTTGAAACTCATTGGTGAATTTTGTGTAGCGATTTTCTACTTTTGTTCTAGCCTCTCAATCTCAGCTCTCAACTCTTTGTTTTCCTTGACCAATTTTTCATTGTTCATCATCATCGATTATTGGACTTGGTTCTTGAATGTTTTTTGTAGCCATCTTCATTTCAGCCCATATTCATCACCTATAAGTAACATCTCATATTTGCTGAGATTCGATATTTCAACTAATACTTGCCATAATATATATATAATTGTATTAATAACACACATTGTATAACAATGAATAATGATAAGATATTGAATGAGAATGAATGTTCTTATGTAGTAAATTTTTTACTTTTAAATGTCAAAGAACAAGATACCAAAATAGTAATGTGATAACTAGATTAATGACGGACACTACATTTTAAAATGTCAAGGTAAAAACAAATCTATATATAAACAATAGGGAGTAACAATATATAAAAATCTATAACTAGTTCGTCCCATGAAAAATATATTCAGTAGTGTATATGCAAGTTATATATCACATTTTCAAAGAAAAACAAAGTTGGATAATAGGTAGAACAAAATATAGCCGCAAATAAGACTCACACATAATACCAACATTTTTTTAAATAAAAAAATCACTAGAGCTGACTTGCACTTCATACTGTAATATATATCAACAACTTGTGCTGTTACTCCCTTTTGTACAGGCTAAGTAGTAATTTTGAGTGCCTCGTCAAATTTCCTCTTTGGAATTGGAGTACTAGAGATGTAGTAAATGATGTGACATATATGGAAAGTGTTGAATGTTTCTTTATCATTTATCCAAATATTTTTAGTAGCATATGGTATTTAATTCAATACAAAACAATTAATTCGATCGTGATTTTGAAGGTATCTAACCAAAACAAATTCATTAATTGCACTTTTTTGATAAGTGGTCCATATTCTTTAGGTGACATATTACAAAAGTTTGCGGGATACACTTTTTGGGAACCTTTAGATCAAAGTTATATCAGGTTACCAGTTCTCAATTTTTTTTAGATCATTGTACAAATGAAGATTTATTACAAAAACTAAATCCTATATATTGTCAAAATTTATTAAATGACACATTGCTTTAGTTGTTAATGGCATATCAATATCAATAAATTTATTTTTTCGAATAAAAATTTAAAACAATAAATGTGGTTGAGATGTCACAAATTAATAAATAGACTTAGTTACCTTTTTTGTATCCAAATCATCAAGAGATACTTTGAGCATTGCCTTGCTCGAATCCGACATACTCCACCTTAAAATTCTTAGGCACTCTGTTTATCGATTTTTCAATAGGTTGATTATAGGGTAATGCTCACATAAAGAATACTGTTTCATTGGGAATTTTAATCCAGTTAGTATAAATTTTACATACAAATTATCTAAAAAAAATTACAAAAGTAAAAATTTACCTAATATATTATGGTGCAATCGGCTCTTTCTCTGTAATTTTGTGGTGTTTGCCATCAAATTTGATAAGATTTGTCATGTATAGCTGTCACCTAAGCTATATTAGAAATATCATCAAAATAGTCCAAATAACTATGAAACGACCATCCAATGCCCATGTTGATTTGGGAAAAATACAGTTGTAGCCATGTATAATATTATCAACTGTGCAAAATCTTACTCAAACTGGAAATGTCTTATCTATTGCTTCTAGAAGTGTCCATTTTGTCAACTTTTTATCCCCTTGAAAAATAATTTTATAAAAACTACTTTCTTCACCTACAACCCTATTCATTGTCCTCGGATGAAAAATAATTTTCTTGCCAATACTTGGCAGCCCAAAAATAATAGATACATCATTCAAAAAAGGTTTTATTAACTTTCCTCCTATCTCAAAAGCCTCCTCTTCGTTTCTATAATTTGATATCACCCGGGTATAAAATTTTTCTTCCTCTGATAAGATTTCCTCATTTAACCATCCATTTTTTTCTAACCTATTTTTTTCGTTCCTTTACCAAAGAGATGAGTAGCAAGATGTTGCACCGAATGATTGAATTCCAATTTTGTATTTTATTTTGTTTCTTTGACTTCTGCATTTTTAGTATCTTCCTCTGAACTACTTGATTCACTTCATTTTTTAGCTTTTTTTCGTTTCTTCTTTTATCTCTGATGACAAATCATCCTCCATACCATTGAAATGCAGTTTCTTCCCATATTGCATTAGAATGATTTAAAATTATAAAATGCACCATAAATTAAATACATCATAAGATAAATACAACACACTATTTTATATGTCTATGTTGTCAATGAACTTAGACATTATTAGTTTTTTTATTGATGTTTCCTATTGTATGTCACAAATCGTTTATATGAGATATGAATACACCTCATTTCCACCGGTGTTGCGATTTGTCTAACATGCATACAATGTAATGAAGTTATTATTTATTTATTAATAGTCATTTTATATGACATCAATGCCTTATATAATTATATTTTTTCAATGATGCGATCAACAAGAAATAGATATAGACAGTAAAGAATAAACGAAGTTCAATGTTAGAAATTGAGAAGAAGCATCTTATTTGTGAAGATAAAGAAAATTCTCTTATTTTTAAGATGCACCATCTTATTTTGGAATAAGAAATAGTCTCCCATTTTGACATGTAATATTTGATTTGCATACAAGAACTAAATTTATTTTCCATGCAACTTATTTTTACAAAAAAATAACAGAATTCTACTATTTTTACATGCAAACATTGATTTGAAAAAAAAAACTAAATTCTTCCATATGAGATGCATCATATTTTTTTGTAAAGAAAAGGTTAATTCTACTACTATGAGATGCAACATTTGATTTGCAATAGAAAATACATATCTATTTTATTATTTTTGAGGTACAACATTTAATTTGCAAAATAAAACTTAATTTACTTATAGGTATAACTTTTTGTTTGCAAACACTTAAATTTTACCATGTTGAGATTATTTAAGGTGCAACATTTCATTTGCAAAAAACAAAAATACATACTCCTCTTTTTTTTAACGCAACTTTTTATTTGCTAACAACTTCATTCTTCTATTATTAGTTGAAACAATTAATTGAAAAAAAAGAAGATAAAAGTATGTTTGTAAAATAGAGAGATTTATGTTATTTATAACAATTTCTCCCTTGTTTTCTTGAGAATCTCTATATTTTGTCATTAAACGTGGAGATCTTTTATCCTTTCTTACTATCCAAGGATATTTTCTAAGTTTTTCTGATTTCCTATTTTTTGGAGTTGAGGACCGAGATTAAATCATCTTGATTTTTATTTTCCTCTAAGGGTCCGTTTGATATAACACGCTGGAATTTATTTCCAAGTCATTGAAAAGCTGGAATTCAATTCTTAACTCCCTCTCGAAGAATTGAATTCCATAGCAAATCTGGTTTTTGTGCATAAGGTGTTAGTACCTTAGTGTAACTTAGAATTATTTGTCATGGAAAATAAATGCTATCAAATGCGCATAAAAGGTAGAAAATGAGAAAGATTCTTTATTTGCCATGGAAAATATTGCTATCAAACGGACCCTGAAAGAAAAGATATATATCACTATGATAAATCATAAAAAATTATAGCAAAATAACTACCTCTTCTCAAACAGTACAAAAATTGCACGGTCATTTTTGTATTTAACTATGGTAAATTCAGATAGATTTTAATAGCGAAAATTTCGTAAATAATCAAATATAAGGTAAATCATTTCAAATGTTATAAATGGGAAAAAATGTGCTACATGAGTAACTATTTATATGTTGATTTTGAACTATTTGTTACTAACAATATAAAAATGGAATATGTGTAAAACTTATTATGTTAATATTACCTTTCACGAATCGAAGTCGAAGACATTGTAACAAACTGCGTTGAGATCCTCGTCGACAATAGTTGGACAGAGTTAGGGTTTTGTAGTGAGATTTTTTGTCAATAATAGTTAGAGATAGTGAGGGCTTTGGTTGGGCGTTTTGGCTTGGTCTAATTTTTGGTTAAATTGTTATATTTTTTTTATTTATAGTGCTATTTTTGTGTTTTCGGTACGTAGTGACTTAATTTACAATTTTATTTATCTTGTCCTAATTTTACATAATTTTTGGCTGCATTGGACAATTCTCCAAAAGGCCTAATAAATATTAATACTTATTTTCATGGTTGTTTTGTTCAACTGGATCAAAGAAAAAGGAACCCTCTTATTTCAACTATGACAAGCTTATTATAGTTTGGAAGCTAAGGAGGCTTTTGGTTCCAGGTCGACGTCCTTTTTGCTTAAGTATAACAATTCCACACCCAACTTGATAGCTAGGCACATGGATTCCATTCCTAAGATACTAGTCTCTTCAACTAGTGAGGGGTCCTCTTGAGCTTCTACCTCGTCCTCTTTTGAGATTGTGGATGTGAATACCATCCTTGCTATTTAGGAGGATGCCATGTCTCCGAGAAATTGAAATCTCACTCTTGTGTATGATTCCGATCTTCTCACCTCCCCAAAGGAAAATGTCACCAAAAGGAAGGAGGTCTAAGGTCCTTTCGAGCTCGTTACTCCTGTGGACTCTCTCGATAAAGAGAAGGAAAAAAGGATAAAGCCACTCCCTATTCTCCTGTTGCTGTTACCACCAATAAGGTGGATGCACTCAATATGGGGAAGGGACACCAAACCATGTCGGTGTCCAAGAATCCATCTTTGGCCCCTAGTCCGCTAAGGGCCATTCTGGCACTGGACCGAGAGCAAGTTGACAAGCAGACCTCTTATTAAATTTCTTCTCATGCCACGAAGGAGTTATCTCTGATAAGTTTAATATATTTTAGTTCGATTGCTTACTTAATTTAATCACTGTGTTGACTTGTGGTTTCCATGTCTTTGTAGTTTGTGGCGAACCTTGTTACCATACTTGACAGTAGGGCCAAACAGGTCAAGACCAATAACGATCTGATGAAGGCCTTAGATAAGTCTTAAGAGTCTTTGGTTTCCTTAAAAAAGGCATACGATGACGAGAATAAGTCCACCAACTTGTTGATATCCGTGTTGAAGATGAAGCTTGACAAGTTGAAGGTGTAGCGTTATATATTGAAGAAGGCTACGAAAGATCATCCTCGCGTCTTGGCAATGACAAAAGATGATATCTTTGACCAGGGGTACATTAAGGCCTTTGCCCAGGCTATGAAACAACTTGCTTTCATTCGAAAGTTAAATTTTAAGAAAGGCTTGGATGCAACTTTGATCAAGACCAATGGAGGAAGAAGGTCGAATTTTAAGAGATCACTTTTGAGATGAGATTTTTAAGGAGCATGATCCTAGTTTTACACCAAGGGAGGAAGAAGGAGACAAGGCCTCAGGAAGTGGTCTATCAAAGATCGTGGGTGGCCAAGAGATAAATTATTCCAATTAAGGCAAATACCTAAAACCCAAAGAGCATGTGAAGGAAAAGGAGGGTCAAAGCTAGTTAGAATTATCTTAGCTCCTAAATATCCTTTTATTCTTATATTTTTGAGTGTTTGTAAGGGATTACCCCACTTTTTGATCTAATTAAAATCCTCAATGTTTGAAATTATCTCTTTTATGCCTAAATGCTTTTCTTTTGATTCTTGTAGCTTGAAAATAGTACTGTAGGGGTCCCCCTTTTCCAGAGACTGATGACCTAGATATAATACTTGGTCGGGATGCCAATAGCTAGGCCCGTGGCACTTTTCTCTCTATTAGACAAGTGCTTTAAAAGTTGATAAGTTTTTTTGGATGAGCAATCTCGTTTTATCACTGGTCTAAAGAGTTAAGTTAGGGATGTCAACGATATCACAGAGCTATTGTAGAATAAAAATAACCCTTTTAGGGAGAAACTCAGTAAGGATAGAGAGAACTCTAAGAGAGATGACATGATCAAGATGGGCCTTGGTTAAGACATAATGAAGTTAAAGTATCTTTTTAAAAAGGGTCCTCGTAAAGTTTGGGCTTCTTGTAATGATGGTAGATGGGTGGATTCCCCCTTAAGCTGGATGAAGCCAAGCAAGTGTCATATAAGAATGGATGGATAAATTACCTATTTATGAAGGTTCCTAAGGACTCTGAACTTTGGTACTGGTACCAAGTGGAGTGATTTGGTTACAGTCAACCCTCTATTTAGAAGCAATGGAAGATGGATTCCTCTGTATGTTATTCCCCTTTACCTAGTGAGAGATACTTGTCGGTACATGATAATGCCTATAAGTTTAAGCCCAACCCCGATGTTAGACGGAGAGGTGTAGTTGCCAAGATGATAACTCATCAAAGATGAATGCTTTGTGCCAGGACTATAGATGTTCATTTTTTAATTCTACTGGTATAATCTTTTTGTAAAATGAATGATTTATGAAATTATTAGTTAATCCCATGTTTTGCATTTTTCAATCTTTTATGCTGAGCACATTTTTATTATTTGTCTTACCTTTTATATTATGTCTTCATACAATCTTAGGCCTGGTCAAACTTTAGATAAAATGCACTATGACACCCCGCCTAATTAAACATCGGGTGATCAGGTCTTTATTAAATTAAAACATGTTTCTCAAATGGTTCATTCTTAGCATCACTGTCGAAAACTTTTTAATTACTAATCCCCTAAGTAAAATTAGACCGGTGCCAAATTTTATCTTTCTTAAAACAGATAAATCAACCATGCGAAACGAAGTACAAACAATCATGTACTATAATTCAAACAACAAAGTAAAAGTTCAACAGAACAAAAGTATTACCGAATAAACCATCGGCTAAAAATCCCAAACAACAATAGAATAACCACTAGTCTGAAACTAACATCTGAGACTAATACCGGACAACAATTCCATACATAGAATAGTGTGAGATCCTGTACTAGATCTGAATGAGGGATATCGTCTAGTCAAAATCCTGTAAGCATCCACTGTGCTACAGCTCCGAGTCCCTGGAATGGAATCATCA
Source organism: Sambucus nigra (assembly GCA_949130495.1). NCBI lineage: Eukaryota > Viridiplantae > Streptophyta > Magnoliopsida > Dipsacales > Adoxaceae > Sambucus > Sambucus nigra. Next base: position 55,349,358 of record OX422214.1, read on the forward strand.
TACATGGCGTCCCTGTGGCTGGACACCTAAAAGGTTTTGAAAATATTTTATAGCAAGAGTTAGTACTCAAAACATTTTGAAAATATTTAACAGGCGTTTATCACAATGTAAAATGCGGTTATTGATTACACATGTTAGGTTCTCGTACACTCTCTTGAGTTAACTCACCCCTCATCTTTTGTGCACACCTAACGTTCTACACTTAGTTTATCTAGCCATACCTCCCAAGCTAACTAAAACCAAAGTAGACAACTAAACTTATCTGTACCCAAGTTCCAGTACCGCCCATACAGTACAACCGTTTCACTAACATCTCGCGTATGTTAATTAATTCTCAAGTAACATTTCATCTATGTTATTTTTCAAGACTTCTCATTTAGTTTCACTACTAAAATTACTACAATTCTCACAATTGTTGATTTCCCACTTATGTAATTAAGTTTCGCTACTTGAATTACTAAATAGATTTTCTCTATCTAAAGGTGCATTTCGTAATTAAGTTTCACTACTTAACTTACCAATTCAGTATGTATCTTTAAATACATAATATATATCAATCTACCAATACACGAAAGTAGAATATCATCAAGTATATATATTTCACACGCAATATATACTAAATATCAGTCATTACTATTTTGCCCTTTTTATACACGTAAAGGACTCTTGGTTCGGAATGATTCATCGACCCCAAGTGAGAATTGGTTCGGAATGATACATCGATCCCAATTATTTATATACACAAGTAAAGATCTCTTGGTTCGGAATGATTCATCGATCCCAAGTGAGAGTTGGTTCGGAATTATCCATCGACCCCAACTATTTTTAAAAATATATATATACACATATTTTGGTTCGGGACTCTTTCATCGCGACACCAGTTCAAAGTTTGGTTCGGCATTTCTCATCGACCCCAAACATATAATAACTTTATGTTAGTTCGGAATGTCTCATCGACCCTAACATAATTAATTTAGGTATAAATCTATCGACCTAAAAGATCACATAATTCAGTAGGTACACGCCCGACCTATTAATTATATACGTACGTAATATTTTAATCTCATATGTCTACCGTACAATATTCGCTTTACGATTTATCTCATTAATCGCATTTATTTGAGTATTCACACAACTCTAAGGGTCCTAGTTACCCCTTACATATAATCTCAGTAGTTATTTCTTACCCTACTGGTCTATTACTTAAATTGAATTTACTTCGCCTCGTAACTCAATTTCCGAAGTCCCCGATACTCTACTAAATCAGATTATTCTCGTCGGTCCGTAATCCAAGCTCTACACCCAATGGCCTTATCGGACCTCAACAATATACCTACTGGTCTTATTCTCACTCCCATATAAGTATAATGTAAACCCTAGGATACTCAATCATTCCCGAAAATCAACGCAGAATTAAACACAAAAAATTCGGGAAACAGCTTGCGTCGATCGATCGATAGTTCGAGATCGATCGATCGATCGAACAGGGACAGACGCAGTTCTTCTTCTTCGTTAATCCTTTCCTCCATTAACAAATCTCCAAACTCCATTATCGTCCACCAAACTTCGACCCAATGATCCTAGTATGTTTCCACATATACTAGGAATGTTTCTAACGTGTCAAATACATCAAAACTCCAATTCCTTTAAAGAAATAATGAATTAAACCCAAAATTTCTTGAAACCCTAGTTATGGTGTTCTTCCCATATTTTCATTCCAAATCCAGATTTTTATTCCGAAAAATCATCAAGTCTAATCTGAATATTAATCCTCTACATAAGTTAAATCATTCTACATGCGATTCCTATCCCAACATGCATAAATATCATCACTCTCCTATTAAGATATTGATTTAAACAAGACTATTCAAAAACCCTACACATGGGTATTATAACTTTATAATTTTTGCAATAAACAACTTGCCTTATGATCAGTAGGGTCTGATTTCGTGGTTGTTGTTGATGATTGATAATCTTCATCCTTCAATCCTTCTTCCCCAACAAGTTGATAGTGAAAATCCCTTTGAATCCTTCCCAATTCTTCCTTTTGCCTTGAGAATGGTTTCTCTCTTATCTCTAATGGCTATGGTGTGTTTTCATGGGTTTTATAAACCTAACCCCTCTATCATACGGCTGATATAAAGCTCTCAATTTCGTAGGTCTCCATACCCTCTTATGTTAAAAGACCAAAACGCCCCCGAACGACCTTGGTTTAGTCTAAAATTACCCCGGGACTCAACTAGTACCCCCGGGTATACTATTTTGACTAATTTGACCCTTCCGGACTCATCGGTGACCTCTAAATTATCATTTGAGTCACTTAACAAATATTACTCGTTCTCACCCCAACACGGTCTACACGCGTTAAGTAACTATTTACCACTCGCACTAAGTAAATATAACCAGGCAATATAAACCGGTATCTATCTCTCGATTAATATTCCATAATTACAATTTTAAATAAAACTCTTTAAATTACTACTCTTACGTAATTTAAATTAAGCCGGTATTTTCTCATTTAATTCTCCAATCTAATTAAATAGAATATTTGGAATATTCAGAAATACGGGGTATTACATGCACCTGGTTGTAGGGCCATCCACTCATTCAGAATTTTCAGTAGATCAAATTCTGGATGCTTATTGCCTAGGGATCCCATAACGTCTTTTGATTGCATGGGTAATTCTTGATTCTTTGGTGTTTTTTATAACAAAAATAGGTAACCTTAAAGTTGTGAGTTAAGTGTAATCATACCAAGGCACTCATGTGGATGAAAAATTGGTCGAACATAATAATAACTCTTAAAAAGATTTGGTTTGCCAGTTGGAATAATAATTGAACTTAAAGAATTCCACTAAATAAAACTTTAAAATCTGAAATAAAGTAATGAAATAAAATTTGTGAGAAATAAACTTTCTAGAAATAAAATTTCCTAAGATTGGTCGCATTCCAGACCCTTGGGATCTCCCTTCCCCCTGTTGTTTCTAAATGTTAGGCTCCCTGGATATCATCTATAATAATCTTTAATGATCCTTCCTAGTTAGGACCTAATTTTCCTTTCGAATGGCTTCGTCACACTACCGAGCACTTTTCTAAGGATGTAGTCTCAGACCTAGAACCTTCTTAGATTGATGCCTTTATTATATTTCATGGCCAACCGTTGTTGGTAGGAAGCTAAATTGATTAAGGATTGTTTTCTTCATTCACAAGCTAGGTCAAGCTCGATCCTTATGATTTATCCATTCAAGTTTTTTTCGACTACTATAGTCTTCTTAGTTGGCAAGCCAGCTTTTAGAGGGATAATGGCCTTCATCCCATAGGCTAAAGCGAAGGGCATTTCCCCAATCTACCTTTTTGGAGTATTACGATATCCCAAAGGATGTAAGGAAGCTCATCTTCCTAAATGCCTTTTGCCTTCTCCTACCTCTTTTGCATGCCATCGAGCACTGTCTTATTATAAGCCTTGGCCTAGCCATTGCTCTAGGGGTATGCCACTGAGATGAAGTGGTGCTTGATGTTATGGATATTGTATAATATTTGAAATGGCCTAATTTTAAATTATTTCCCATTATCCGTGTTGATCATTCGTGGCATGCCAAAAGAGTCATGATGTTACTCTAGATGAAATCTGATCATATAGTATCTCTGATGTTTGCCAATAGCTCCCCTTCAATTCACTTTGTAAAAAAACTATGCTATTAGAAGATACTTGTGATTTCTTAGTACTCTAGGAAGTGGGCCCACGATGCCCAAACTCCATTAAGAAAATAACCATGGGTTAGTTGATGACTTTAAGTCGCTGGCCGACTGAAGAAGTATGGGTGAGAACTTTTTACACTTCTCACATCTTTTGATGTAGGAGATTGCATCCTTTTGCATATACAACCATTAGTATCTTTCTTTAATTTCTCTAAAAGCCAAAGATATTCCCCCTGTGTAGTTCCCATAAATACCGTTATGAAGTTTGTATAGGACTTGGTCGACGTCTTTTGGGCTCACCCATTGAAGGCAGGGACCCGTGAAAGATCTCCCATAGATTTTGCCTTCAGGTGATTAATAGAAATGAGAAGCTTTTATCCTGACCCGATGAGCATGTTTCTTATCGGTCGGTAGGATGATGTTCTCTTATAAATAACATATGATCAGATTGATCTAGCTTGTAGATTTCTGAACGACGAGGGCTTGTAAGTTGACCTTTGGTTTTACAATATTGGATTGAGCAAGGAACTCTACCTCAGTGGTTCTTTTATGATCAGAGTCTACTATCATCCCCAAAGCCACCAAGGCATCAGCATGAATGTTGTTCCCATGAAGGAATTATTGAATGTGGCCCTTCTCTAACTTAAAAATTAAGTCTCGGGTGACCTACAAATACACGGACATTCACTCATCTTTGGCATTTTAGTCTTTTGATACTTGATTAGATACTAGCCTGGAGTTATAGTAGATGTCAAGGTGACTTGCACTCAAAGAGGGGGATTTGCTTATTTGGCTTCGTTCTTGTATGCTTCAAAGTCAAGACTAATCCCTTGTTTAATCATAGTCTTTTAAGGAGAAATGAGAACAACTCCCACTCCTTCCCCTATTGAATTAGAGGGTTTATCTACATAGAGAGTAAACTTTTTGAATTTGTCAAACTCTTGACAAATTGGCTGGTCGGTGATGTCCTTATCACTAGGCCTTTATTCCCATGAGAACTTGGTAATAAAGTCTTACAGTACTTGTCCCTTTATTTCGGTCCTTGTTGGTAGTGGATATCGAACTTTTTAAGTTTCATTGACCATTTAAACATCCATCCAAAGAATTCATATTTTTTACGGACTTCTTTGAGTTGCAAAGATGCGATGACTATTATTGAGTGAGCTTCAAAGTAATGCTTTAATTTTTGTGAAGCAATAACCATGGAATAAGCTAACTTAGCAAGCGGAAGGTTGCGTTCCTCAACATCGAGGAGTGTTTTACTAACATATTAAATAGGATCCCAAAGCCCCTCTTTCTTGCACATCAAGACATAGATAACTGCATGATAGTATATCGCGAGATATAAATAAACTGGATCCCCTGGATTTTAGGATTGAGAGCAAAGGAGGTTGGCTCAGATAGGTTTTGATTTTAGCGATTGACTTTGAGTATTCCTTATTCCAGGTTAATCCTTTCTCTTTCTTCAATAACTGAAATATTATTTGGCACTTCTCAAAAGATTTAGAGATAAAATGATTGAGAGCTTCTAATATTACTATTAATCTTTGAGCATCACAAAGTGCATTTGGCAGCTGAACATTGTTGATTGCTATGATCTGGCCAGTGTTGGCCTCAATCCCCATTTAGCTGACTAAGTACCCAAGAAACGTCCCAGATTTGACTCCGAATGAGCACTTGGTTGCATTGACCTTCATTTGGTATTATTTAAGGATCTTAAAAGTCTTTATTGATTCCTTCAGATGGTCGGCTTTATGCTTTCTTTGACAAACATGCCGTCTATGTAGATTTCCATGATGTCTCTTAGCTGTTCCTTGAATATTTTTTTAACCAACTACTGATATGTAGCTCCTACATTCTTGAGAACGAATGGCAAGACTTTGTAATAGTACATTCTAAAAGTGGTGATTAATGAATTATTATTTTAATTGAAGTCGAAAAGACATATTTGATGGTACCTTGAGTATGCATACAAAAACTCATTCGTTTGTGGCTAGCTATGGCATCGACCAATCGGTTGATCTTTCTCCCAGTTTGCCCTAATGTCCATTATCCCATAGTTGGTAATGCATTTGAGATTCTGATGATAAGTGAAGGGGACATCTTACTTATCGCGCCAACATCATCTTCCAAGGATAACGTTGTAAGGAGAATCAATGTCCATAACTTTAAATTCGAGCAACTTTGAGATATTCCCTATTTGGATGGATGGGATCACCTTCCCCAGTGGCATAGTCATCTTTCTAGTGAAGACAACTAAAGACATGGTTGTTTCTTTCAAATCCTCCAACTTGATATTAAGTTTGTTGAACAGCTCCAGGTACATAACCTTCGAGGAGCTTCCCTAATCAAGTAGTAACTTATCCAAGTCCCAGTTTGCAATTCCGAGGGTGATTACAAGTGCATCATAATGCAAATTCCTAACTTCGAGCATCGAAGCTTGTCTGCTTGACTCTTATAAGGGTTAATTTGGAAAACTTCCATCACTGTGGTGACTTTTTCAGCTCCATCCGAACAACGTTGCCTTGAATTTTCTTTCGACTTGAGGCACCATGGATGACAATAAAATCATTCCCTGATTCTTCTTCTAGGAAACTATCTATCTTCTGGTCGACGTTAATAATGGATTTGGCCCCCTTCTTATTCATGTAATCACTAAAATGGATGGCTTGATCTAACTCTTCCAGATGGTACTTGAGAGCCTTACAGTTCTCCATTTTGTGCCCATGTTCTTTATGGTACATGAACCTAAGTGAATTATTTCTCTTTGTTGGGTCTCTCCCCATCTTCTTTAGACACTTGGGGAATTGTTGATCCTTGATTTTACTTAAGATCGTATAAATTGACTACTTGAACACAGTATAGATTGCTTGGAAAGCCTTGGCAGGATTTGCCTTATCTCCATTCTTTAATCCTCCATTTTACTTTTCCCCCTCTCTTGGGGGCATATTTTCTTTATCACCATTCTTGGTCGTCTTCGATCCACCGTTGTCATTCTGGGTGCTGACAAACAAATCTTCCACCTTTGCATATTTTTTATACGATAAATGAGGTCGTTAATGGGTTTTGCCTCCTTTTTAGGGAGGGACTGATGTAACATAGAGCTGCTGGACAACCCTATCTTGAACAAGGCCATAATGACCTGCTTGTTCCAGTCTTTAACCTCGTTGCAAGTTTTCTATTATGGCTTAGCATACTCCCATAAGGTTTTTTGGGACTTTTTTTTTATAGTGAGGAGATAACCCATTCTCTTCAGATGGACGCTGTTGGTGATGAACCGAGTATTGAAGGATTCAACGAGCTACTTAAAGTTATTGGCCAATATGTGGCAATTTTTTAAACTATTTTTGCACGATATACCCTAAAATTGAAGGGAATATATGGCACATAAGAGCGCTACGATGATTCCACAAGGCCATGACCTGCCTGTACTGACATACGTAGTTGATGGGGTCGGTTTTTCCATCATATATTTTCAATGCGGGAGTTAAAAATTTCTTAGAGGGTTGTATCTCTTCTTTGCTCTTGAAAAAGGGGAATGCATTTTGCTGACGAGCCCCCTCCTAGCTTGTTCCTTAGTGGATATAGACCTACGATTAGTGGGGTGTTGATCCATATTTTTCCTGATGAGATTACGGATATCGAGTCTACGATGTCCTACCTCTTGATCTCGTCTCATTAGACGACTCTCATGCTTGGAGTGCTCCTGATCATGACATGAAATCCTTCCTCAATTGTGATTTTTACTCGCCCGAGGGCTAGGGGTTTAGATGTGGTGCTTTCATTTATCTCCATAGAGATCTTGCTCTATCCTTTTCAGACGTCATTGCTGACATGCATTTTCTTCTTCTTAGAGGAGTGTGGCCTCCTCCTAATGGCAGATCCGATATTCGTGTACACCGAATAGTCGTGAGATCTAACTGGAACTAGGCTTCTCATTTCTTTTCTCAAAGTGCTACTCTTGTAGCCAATAACCTACACGAGGAACGTCTCGACTCCCTTTGTGCTGGATTTGTGATCTTACCTTGGGCATTAGAATCCCATTATAGTGGTTGCAATTAAATGGAAGAGGTGCACTGTGTGGGTGAGACATGGCTATTTGTAAATTATTGGTTGTAGTTTATTTAGGTTCCCACAGAAAGCCCCAATTGCAAGTAAAAAAATCCCACAATGAATGATCCCAAACAATTAAAACCAAGCAGAGCAAAAAAAGTCACATGATCACACGATAAAAGTATTTATGTAGTTTCGAAAATGGCCTACGCCCATTGGGTATTTCTACTTTCTTATTACTCAATTTTTAATAACAAGAATTACATACCCCATTTCCATGGGGCTAAGGGTTACAATTTTTGGGGAAGAAGAGATGGAGTCGTGCAAGGCTCTGGAACTTGTTGATACAGTTGCAATTTGATCATACTGATCTTGCTTTGAGATCCTCGCTGGTGGGACACTTCTTTGTTGTTATCTTGAGCCGCGATACTTTATCCTATTATGGAGGACAAGTGTTATCTAACCCCAATTATTGGAGTTGTTTGGATAATTCCCCCACAACATCCATGCCTCCTCTGCATTAGATCTAAACCAAATGCATACCTAGGGTACTGTTTTCTAAAATTTCAGCTACTATCTCGCTCCGATTCAAAATTCAAATTTGAGATTTTTATTTTGGATATTTTTATTTAAACCCCATGTTTATTTATTTAACCCCCATTTTTGTTAAACTTGTAAATATTTTTAGGGATGTGTAGAAAGAAAAATTTGGTGGGAATAAAAACAACCTTTATTATTGTGGCCATCCCTATGTGTCTCTTCCTTTTTCGCGGGAGGGGGGGGGGGTGGAGGGTCTCACTCCCTCTTCCCTTAGGAGCGCTTCGACCATCGTCGATGTGGGGTGATGTAAAAAGACGGAGTCGCCAACCTATTTTGCACAAAATAGTCAAAAGAATATGTCGCCGCCTCGAGAGAGCGGCATCAAAGACAAAATGATGCTTACTAAAATGAATAGTTCAGAGGTTCGGGGGTTAAGTTACGGAATGGGAAGGTGTTACGCACCCATTCCTCCCTTTGAGTCTCTCATGGGCTTGTGTTACTATTTTTCTTAATTTCTTCGTGAAGTGTGTGCGCATGCATATATAAATGGAGATCGGAATTGCCCAACTCATACCATAAAAAAGATAGAGTGAGGTAATCCATATGAATGTTAGCAAAAATAATATCTGGAAAATACGATGTATTCGTTTATCGACATATTGATCGTTATGATGAAACGATAATATATGCTAGATAAAATGCCAATATGGATCACAAATATAATATATATTAAAATAATGTATAGATGAAAAGGATGCAAGTGCGAAAAATGGAAAATTGAGAAATTGGAAAATTTGAAAAATTGGAAAAATTGACGTGAACCCGAGACGCCTACGTAGCCTATAAAGGCATCAAAGTCCACGTAGTTCACATGCGGGATAAGGATGGGGTTTATCCCATAGATTTGAACATGAATTTATTATATGTGTTTCTGTGTAGAAAATGTATTTTACTTTTGAGAAATTGGGTGGATAGTCCCGTTAGAATTTATAGGTGTAACCCTCTTTTTCTTTATGTTTTTATATTGAAAATAAAGTATGTGCAATATAACTAATAAAAGATGAAGTATTAATGTGTATGAGCTAAAGTAAAAGCTAGATTAAGAATTTATATAACTAATGCAAAAATAAAGAATTTTCAGAGAGGGAAGGATTTTTGGACCTTCTTTGGAGAATTGAGGCTTGATCTTGATCCTTGATGAACTACCTTGAATGTTGAGATGAATGTTTGATGAGAAAGAATGATATTTTGCTAAATTTGGTATGAAAATGATGGAAATGAAAGATGGAAAAGAATTACATGCAAGGAAATTTCAATGATTGGAAAAGAATGTTCTGATCATTAATACTGATGGATCTGAGGCTTATCTTCAGGGTGAGATCATGCCCTCTATTTATAGGGTAGGGGATGCCTATCGGCATAAATCTGGCCCTGCCGATCGGATGGTAATCCTAGACTTACTGTCGATAGGTAGCGAAACGGCCCTGCCAATTAGTAGTCTCGTGCAGATTTTTCTGAAAAAATAGTCGTAGAAAGAAATTCGTTAAGCTAAATTGTGCACGGGGCCTACCATTATAAAGGTAATTAAGACACCTTTAAGATTACTTGGGGCCTCTCCCAAGTCTAAGAGTTTACTTTGGGTCAAACGAGGCTCGAAAGCCCTCGTCGGTCCTTTGGATGGAAGATCGTCAAACAGTAAAGGATCATTCGTCCAAATCGTAAGTATGAATCACGCATGAGGTAGACTGTTGGAAAGATTATGTAAGGTACTTTGACATTCCAAAGATCTTCGCTTAGTTTGGTGAGTTGACTTTGGTCAACCAGGGCCCGAAAATGCTCGGTGACCTTTCGGAGTAAAATGGGTTATTCGTCCGTACCATAAGGCTGATTTACGCTCGGGGTAGACCGTTAGAAATATTATTCAGTGCCTTTTGAAAATTCATTTAGTATCATTTGAGCTGAAAAGTTAACCTTGGTCAAATGAAGCCCGGGAGCGCCCGGTAGCCTCCCGATCAATTTTCAAGGGAAAATAAATCGTTCATTCGAACGGTTATGATGTTTTGCACATGGGGAGGACCGTTGAAAAGGGGTTTTAGTGACTTTCAAAGATTCATTGAGATTTTTCTCTGATGATGAAGTTGATTGGGGTCAAATTAGGGTCCGGGAGCGCCCGATGGCTCTAAATCGATTTTTGGTGGTAAAATTATCCATTTGTCTGAACCGTTATGCCAATTCATGCATGGGGTGGACTAATAAAAAGGAGATTTAGATCCCTTCAAAGAGTAATTGATCTTTCGTTCTGACGATCGAGTTGACCAAACTCAAACGAGGCCCGGGTGCGCCCGATGGCCTCTAGATTGGTACTCGGAGTATGACCTAGGGTTTTGTAGTGAAATGGTGAGGTGATAGGGACCTAAGGAGAGACTTAGGGGGTCGTAGAATGTGGTGTCTATAGATTCGCTCGACAAGTGAGCTTGTAACAAGTGAAAGCCGTTAAATAGACACCACATGATGTTTTGAAAATGAGGTCGATTTTGCGAATATAAGGGATGAAGATTAACAATTCTGGGGACCTACGGTAATGTTGAGGATGGTTAATTCTATGGTCCGAGGTTAATTTCGAGGACTTGGTATAGAGAGCAACCAACTTTAAGGGTCGAAGCCAATTCTGAGGTCTTTAAGATGAAAACGACCAATTCTGAGTGTCGAAGCTAATTATGAGAGCTTTAAGTAGAGGGAGACCAATTCTGTGGGTTAAGGTTAATTCTGAGGAAGTTAAATGAAGAGAATCCAATTCTGAAGGTCAAAGCCAATTCTGAGGGATTTAAGTGGAAAGTGACCAATTCTGAGGGTCGAGGTCAATTCTGAGGACCTTTAGGGGGAGCACCCAATTCTGAGGGTCGAGGTCAATTTCAAGTACCTTAAGTGGAGAGAGACCAATTCTGAGGGTCATGGTCAATTATGCGGGATTTAAGTGGGGTGACCAATTCTAAGGATGGAGGTTAATTCTGAGGACCTTAAGTAGGAGCGACTAATTCTAAGGGTCGAGGTCAATTCTGAGGACCGTATTTAGAAGCGACCAATTCTAAGGATGGAGTCGACAACCTATTTTGCACAAAATAGGTAAAAGAACATGTCACCTCCTCGAGAGAGCGACATCAAAGACAAACTGATGCTTACTAAACCAATAGTTCAGAGGTTCGGGGGCTAAGTTATGGAATGGGAAGGTGTTAGGCACCATCCCTCCCTTTCGATCTCTCATGGACTTGTGTTACTATTTTCCTTAATTTTTCCATGAAGTGTGTGTGCGTGTATATATAAATGGATATCGGAATCTCCCAACTCATACCGTGGAAAAGATTGAGTGAGATCATCCAAAAAATGTTCCCAAAATAATATCTAGAAAATAAGATGTATGCGTTTATTTGAGATATTGATCGTTATGATGAAATGATAATATATGTTAGATAAAATGCCAATATGGATCATAAATATAATATGTATTAAAATAATGTATAGATGAAAAGGATGCAAGTGCGAAAAATGAAAAATTGGGAAAATGGGAAATTGAAAAAGTGGAAAAATTGGAAAATTGGACTCGATCCTCGGGTTTTAACCTGAGACGCCTACATAACCTATAAAGGCATCAAAGTCCACCTAGTTATCATGTGGCATAAGTGTGGGGTTTATCCTATAGATTCGAACGAGGATTTATTATATATGTGTGTTGAGAAAATGTATTTTAGATTTGAGATATTATAGTTAATGTAAAAAATTAGATTACTCTAATTATTCAATCACAGATAAATAAATGAGACAAAAGATTTTAAAGTGGTTCAGCCTTGTATGAATGGCCTACGTCCACTGTTATGTTATTGCTGAGTGTTTGGGAATTCTTGATTACAAGTGCTATCAAGAAATTCCGGTCCCTTTGAATGAGGGTGATACAAGGTATTTATAGCCCTTAGGCTGTACATGAAAGGGTGATACATTAAATGATATACATATGAAAGGGTAACTCATTTAATGCTCTTCAAGCGTGTGCGTCAAGATGATGAGCATTTAATGAATAGTTGAACTATTGATTATCTGGCAATCAATGCTGTGGTCGAGATGCAACTCGAACCGCCTTAGTTGCTCATCGTCCAAGAGTTCCTCGGAGCACTGGAGTTCCTCGGAGGGCTGGTGTTCCTCGGAAGACTGGTGTTCCTCGGAGTACACCTGTTGCTCGGAGTGAGTATGTTGGTCGGGGGAATGATCTTCCTCGTTGCTATTGTGCCACATAGATTGACACGTGTCTTCTTATTATTCGTCCACATCAGCATACTAATTTTGGTATCAACAGAAGCCCCCAATGTTTTTTATTTCGAACTTTGAGGAGTATGGAACATTCTTTCTCGGTATATGGCAATATTAAATGACCTTCCTGGGTTTTAGGAGCCTTTTCTTCATATTTGAATTTCCGTCCAAATTCGCAGAATCCGCCTTTTTTGCATTTTTATAAGCGCTTCGATCTTCGTGCACTTTTTGTCCTTTTAGCCGCCGGTAGCGTAATAGTTTCCTTTTTGGTAATCATTTCTTTTTCCGTTTCCCAAGGCAAAGTATTTAAGCTTCAGAGGTAATCCCATCGTCTTCTACCTCTTCAATTTCTGCTTTCGAGTTTTCTATAGCTTTTCTCTCTCCTGTGCGTTCATCCATTTCTTCGTTTGTTTGTCAACAGATCTCTTTTTTCCTGTAAGATTTTCTTCCTTCTTCTTCATTTCTTTTTATTCACCATGGTTTATATTATCGAATCTCTTGAGAAATTCCGTTCTGACTTCTCATATTCCTTCTTGGGTAACTTTGGAGAGTCTTTCTGAGCCTTCAAATTATTTTGATTTGGCTGAGGGACATTGGTTCCCTAGCCTTTTTATTGCTGAATGTGGATTTTCTTTTCCACCAAACCCTTTGTGTTTAGAGTTCTGTCTGTATTTCGATGTTGTCCCTGCAAAAATACCCCCCAACACATGGAGGATAGTTAATGGGGTATATAGGTTAAATCAAACTTATGGAACTCGTATAGGAATTCCTGAGATTATGTATTGTTATAGATGGGCTATTTTACACAATGTTTTTTATTTAAAAACTAGGTTTTTGAATAGGGCCTTAGTAGTCAACCTCCCTGATGCAAATAGGGATTATTTTGAACATGGGGTAGTTATAAAAAATTGGCAACATGCCCCTTTGGTTGGAGATGCAGTATATGAGGGTCCCAAATGCCCTCCATATGGCAATGGGATAGGTTGTTTTCATTTTATTTTATTTCTGAAATTATGATTTCATTATGTTTGAATAAATGCATGATTGACATTTCAATATGTTTTTGTTTGCAGTCGACAGCAAGAGAAAAACTCCCAAAGAATCAGAAGTTAATATAAAGCATTTGAAACATATCTGGAATTTGCATCGAAGAGTTACAGACGAGCACATCAGGTCTGCTTCCTATTTGTTGTAGTACAGGAGCTACACATCATCCTTTACTGCTCGTCCTGTGATCAACATTAGTGAACCATTGTCAGCTTTTGAGGAATCTTCACCAGAATCTCACATTCCTCTGAGTCAGAAGATGGGCAAAAGAAGAGTTCCTTCTATCTTCGAGGAGACTTCCTCTGCTGGAGATGGAAAGAGAAGCAAGAATGATGTCCCAAAGGGGAAAAAGAAAGTAGATGCTGCCCCTTCTGTTGCTCCTCAGAAGGCTGCCGAGAAGCCCCCAGTGGCTCCGAGCAAGAAAAGTGCACCTGTGGAAGTGGTCCCAACCAAAAGTTTTTTGGTTGAAACTGCTGAAGTGCCATTGAGGAGATTGAAGAAATCCTCCTCGGTCACTTTGACTGAAACCATTCCCCAGCTCCAAGTTAGTGGAGCTGGTGTCCCAACCATTATTCCCCCGAGTTCTGCAATGAGCTCGGTAAAGACTTGGACTATTCCTGAAGTCCAAGGAATTGAAGAAAACATGTCTAGGGATATGCTGACATCCCTAGCTACTCGTCACATTGCTTCAGTAAGTTTCTCTTATCCTAAATTTTTCTTTCTTCTAGTCAATATATGTATCTCGGCACTGACTTATCATTGTTTTCTTTTTCAGCTGGTGAGTTGCTTTAACACCATAGTGAAGAAAGATGAAGCAATCAAGGCTTCCAGCTCCTCGTCTGGAGTAGAGGATGCTTTCCAGGGCTTAGCCCATTCTTTGAAGGAATCCCGTCAAAAATACGATGAGGATAGGGGTGAATGGGAGAAGAAGTTGGCTGCGTCTGAAGAAGAGAAAGTGCAGTTGGGAAGTAAAATGAAGGACTTGGAGAGAGAGAATAAGAAATATGCCGAGAAGCTCACAAGCTTTGGGGAGCTTGAAAATAAATTGAAATCGGCCGAGGAAGAGCTGACCCTTCTGCGAGAAGTAAATCGCCAGAAAGAGGAGGTGGAGGCCAAGTTGAAAGCCTCCGAGGATATTCTATCCGAGAAGCTCTCCTCGGAGAAAATGAAAAGGAAAATGGATGTAAAGAAATCTTTTCGTACCGGATAGGATAAAGGATGGGACAGGGGGGTAGCAGCAATGATGACCCAGGTCAAGTATGGGAGTTTGAAATACTTCCGAGATGGTTGGGTTGCTGCCCTGCAAGAGTTGAAGGTGAGCGAGGACTCTGAGCTATTTCAACAACATCTGCCTGGTCCTCCCCCAGCTATTGAGGATGAAGAGGAGGATGAAGCTGCCTTCGAAGAATCTTCAATGGTAGTGGGTGATATCATCCTTACCCAGCCTGCTGACGAGGAGCTTTCATCTCGACCTGCTCCTCCTGAACAAGTTCCAGTTCCTGCCGACCAACTCGTTGTTCCCACCGAGCAACCGAGCTCCTCGTCCCAGCCTCCCGAGAAAGTCTTGGGAGATAAGGAAAAGGTGTGAAGTTATTCGGTATTCTCTTTCTATTTTTTTTCTTTTTTCTTGTACTCTGTATTCTGAACGTTGTACTCCTTTTGATGATGTAATAAAATTACCTTTTTTGTTCCTCTGCGTTGTTGATGTTCTGTCTTCTTCTTTTATTAACTCTTGCCTTCTCTTCTTTACTAGTTTGTGGCTAGAATGGAATTATTATCTGCCAATGATACAAAGTTGATGCAGCAATGCCATGAATATTATAAGGCTGGTCACACTGAATTGAGTGTATCAGAAGTTGCTGACATCCTCGGTCATGATGCTTCAGAGCAGGCAGTAGAAGCTTATCAATACCTGAAGGGCTTACTTGATCGAGCTGTGGCCAATAACATGGCTTACTATGACATGATCGAGGAGCTTCAATATACTCTAGAAGATCTTCAGACTCAGTACAAAGAATCAACTGCCCTTCTGCACGAGGGGTATGAAAAGAGGTATCAACAGCTTTCTGCCGAGACAGGCCACAAAAAGATTCACTCTGGGTACGATGTCAGGGAGAGAACCCTAAAGGGTGAAGTTGAAGCTTGTAGACAGATTGCCGAGCTGCTAGAGCAAGAAAATAACAATTTACAGAAAGAGCTGGCACAGTATAAGTCTGCAACATCTTCTTCAACAGTTGTAATCCCAGTGACTGACGAGGGATTTTCCTTTCGAGAGGTTGAGAATGCCAAATTAAGGCAAGAGTTAGATACCTTGAGAAGATCTGGTACTTCTGCAGCTACTCGGGGACGAGGAAGAGGTTTTCGTGGTCGAGGAAGAGCTGCTCAGAATGTCGTCGAGGAACCCAGTTCCCGACCTTCTTGGGGAGGATCAAGAGATCTTAGTCGTAATGTTGAAGAAGCTCGTACTCTATCAACGTTGGAAACTCAGGCGTTCCAATTGAATGCAAAAGATCGGGCTTTGTCTGAAATGTCTAAGAAAATCCAAACTCTGGAGGATCAACTTGCTTCGACAAAGTCTGCTCTGAAGAATAAGGATGTTTTTGCTAGGAACCTTCATGAGTAGCTAGAGAGAATAACTTTCCAATTCCACAAACAACCTCGTGAGTTCTGGATGGCAGGCTACAATGAGGCCCTTTATCACTTGGATGCTCACCTTGAAAATGCCAATAATGAAGGTTATAAACAGGGATGGTTGAACGCCCTGGGTGTATTAAAACTAGAGCAGGGCCATTATTTATGGGATTATCATGCTCCTGGGCTACTAGATTTGCCTGTGCCACCTTATAAATTGGACATGGAATGGATCCCAGCTCGTGCCATTCCTCGGAGCTTAATTTCAAAATACCTTGGTGACTACAATCTTCATTCTCAGATCGAGGTATCTCGTCCCGAGCATCTACTGGATACACCTTCTGTGATGAACGTTAGGATACTGAAGGACTTGAATTTTATTAACTCTCCTCAGACTTTAAATGATCCGCCTGCTGGCGAGGAACCTATTTCAAAAGCAGAGGGAAAGAAACCAATAGAGTAGGGATATCAATGTAATAGTTAGTACACATATGTAACTTGTAATTCGTTTTGAATTGTAATGAAAGGCTTTCATTTTCTGTTTGCAAATCTGTATTGCTATTGTCTTGTGATTATCAGACATTCTATATTTGTGCTTGCATAACAATATTGTATGGTTCCTCAACCAACTTAGTAATAAAAAATTACAAATATTAGTAATGTTGCTCGATCACTTAATAATAAAGTCACGAGTGTAAAAATGTTAAAAATTCTTCCAACCAACCAAGGTTGTTAAATTGTGTTTGTCGACCAATTATAGTTAGTGAGAGTTTTTATCCCGGACCAGCTATACTTGGTAAATTTTTGTCTTTTTTATAAAATGTGCCCGACCAACCAAGGTCGATGATTTTTCATAAAATGTGCCCGACCAACCAAGGTCGATGATTTGTCCTCGTCGACCAACTATAGTTAGTGGGTTTTTATCCCCGACCAACTGTACTTGGTTCAGTTTGGAACTTTAATGTAATAAACTTACTTCCCGACCAACATAAGTTGGCATTTGAGATAATATCTTACTTCTCGACCAACATAAGTTGGCATTTTAGAGCATATTTTATTTCCTAACCAACCGAGATTGGCCTTTCGTCAATCATCTGTGTTCTCGCTCTTTTACCAACCGGAGTTGGTCTGAATTCGAACTATCATGTCCACTAGCTCTTTTACCAACCTGAGTTGGTCACACTAGTGTACGCCTCCTAACCAAAGGAGTATAGTTTGTTCTCGCCCTTTTACCAACCGGAGTTGGTCGTGGGTTTGAACTATCATGTCCACTAGTTCTTTTACAAACCTGAGTTGGTCACGCTAGTGTACGCCTCCTAACCAAAGGAGTGTAGTTTGTTCTCGCCCTTTTACCAACCGGAGTTGGTCGTGGGTTTGAACTATCATGTCCACTAGTTCTTTTACCAACCTGAGTTGGTCACGCTAGTGTACGCCTCCTAACCAAAGGAGTGTAGTTTGTTCTCGCCCTTTTACCAACCGGAGTTGGTCGTGGGTTTGAACTATCATTTTCTTTTTATTGCCGAGTAGCGTTGTTTTACTGCCGAGCAGCGTAGTGTTAAACACACTAGTATTCCCCGAAAAACTTTCAATAAAAGGAGAGAAGATTGTGAAATATCATCGTTTTATTCATATTGATGGAACTGCTTTACATTTTACATCACTGATAATACTTGCGTAGGTGTTCAGCATTCCATGCATTCTTAAATTCCTCTCCTTCTAGAGTTGCTATTCGGTAAGTTCCTGGTCGGACAACTGCAGTAACTCGGTAAGGTCCATGCCAGTTTGCTTCCAACTTATTGTGCTTCTGAATTACCTTCTTTAGCACATAATCTCCTTCTTTTAAGTCGCATTTTTTCACCCTCTTGTTGTAGAACAGGGCTATTCGCTGTTGATAAGCAGCATTCCTAATGGCTGCCTCTTCTCTAACTTCCTCGAGCATGTCCAAATCTAATCTCCTCATCAAGTCGCTGACTGGGGAATTAAAATTCAGCACTCTGTGTGTTGGAAGACCCAACTCGGCAGGTATTACAGCCTCACTTCCAAATGCCAGCATATATGGTGATTCTCCAGTTGCTGCTCGGGGAGTTGTTCGGTAAGCCCACAATACTGACTGTAGCTCATTAATCCAATTAGCTTTAGCCTCACTTAGCCTCTTCTTCAAACCATTTAGTAATGTTCTGTTCGTCACTTCCGTCTGCCCATTGCTTTGAGGGTGGCTTGGTGCTGAATGAACTTTCAAAATGTTTGACTGATGACAATAGGTGGCAAACTCCTCGTTATCAAATTGTGTTCCATGGTCTGTGATGAAGGCATAAGGGAGACCATATCGGCAGATGATGTTCTTCCAAACGAATTGGTATACCTTCTCGTACGTCATATCAATAAGTGGCTCAGCTTCTACCCACTTAGTAAAATAATCCACTGCGACGACGAGGTACTTGAATATTCCTCGGGTCGTTGGCAGTGGTCCAACCAAATTAATTCCCCACATGGCAAATGTCCAAGGGGAGGTTATGGGTGTCAACAATGCTTGTGGAGTTCGTCGAATGGAGGAAAAACGTTGGCATTTATCACATCTTTTGGCATAGGCTAAACAATCAGCCCTCATCGTTGGCCAGTAGTACCCCTGCGTCATCACTCTTTGTAAAAGTGTCCGACCTGCTACATGTGCTCCATAATATCCTTCATGGATCTCTTCAATCAATTCCTTCACCTCGGAGGGATGCACACATCT
The DNA here is from genome assembly GCA_949130495.1 of Sambucus nigra. NCBI lineage: Eukaryota > Viridiplantae > Streptophyta > Magnoliopsida > Dipsacales > Adoxaceae > Sambucus > Sambucus nigra. The sequence continues at coordinate 55,368,361 of OX422214.1, forward strand.
TTACAAACCTGCCATAATTCCTCGTCTATACAAAACACCATTAATTAGTACATACCGAGCAGCTTTAAACTTCAATTTCTTAGCAGCGATCTTATCCTACGGTAATTCTCCTTCCTCGACATATGCTCTGATGGGATCCATCCAAGATGGTCCTAAATCAAGAGTAATAATATTCATCATCAGGTCTTCATCTATGCTTCGACTTTCTAACACCTCAATTGGTATCGTTCTTCGCAACTCGGTACGAGTAGCTGATGCTAGTCGGGCCAGTGCGTCTACTTGTGCATTCTCCGTTCTTGGTATTCTAATCAACTGAATGGCATCAAATTCTGCCAATAACTCTATCGCCTTTGCATGATACTTGACCATTAATTCTCCTTTACCTGCATACGCTCCCATCATCTGATTCACAATTAATTGAGAATCACTGAATACCATCACTTGTTGCGCTTCCATAATCTTTGCTAAATTAAGACCTGCTATCAAGGCTTCATACTCAGCCTCATTATTGGAAGCTTTAAATTGGAATCGTAAGGCATATTCCACGTCAATCTCGTCTGGGGTGTTCAAAACAATCCCTGACCCACAACCTGTTGTGCAAGATGACCCATCTACATATAATCTCCATGTAGGTAACTCGTCTTCAAATTTCTTATCTGACAGAGTTCCTCGGTGAAATATCTGCTGTTTCCTTTCATCCTCCCCTGGTATTTTTCGTTCTTCGTCGACCATCTCTTCTCGCCCTTTTACCAATCGGAGTTGGTCTGGGTTTGAATTTGATGATCTTTCTACATCCACAAGCCCTTTTACCAACCGGAGTTGATCTGGACTTATGTCTGTTGATCCTGTAACATCCACAGGTTGGTCAGCGAGCAACTTTTGCTCCTCGAGGGTATCAGGATATGTAAATTCTTCTATAAAGTCTGCTACAGCTACCCTTTTAATGATGATCTGGGTTCATACACAATATCATATTCACCGAGCTCTATTGCCCAATACATCAGTCTTCCTGATTTTTCTGGCTTATGAAGGGCTTGTCTCAATGGCATGTCGGTATATACGACGATGGTATGGGCCTGGAAATAAGGCCTCATTCTTCTACTTGCTTCAATTAATGCCAATGCCAATTTTTCCAGCTTCGGGTACCTGATCTCTGCACCTCGAAAAGCCTTACTTGTGTAATAAATTGGCTTCTGGATTCCATTCTCCATTCTGATCAATGCCGAGCTCACTGCATTCTCTGATACTGCCAGGTACAAGTACAACTTTTCTCCCATTACTGGCCTGGACAACAGTGGAGGTGCTCCCAGATATTTCTTCAAGTCTTGAAAGGCTTTTTCACATTCATCATTCCACTCAAAAGTTTTTCGAAGTGTTTTGAAGAATGGGAGGCATCTATCAGTTGCTCGGGATACAAATCTGTTGAGTGCTGCAACTCCTCCTGTAAGACTCTGCACCTCTTTCTTCGTCATTGGAGATCGCAACCCTAAAAGAGCTTTGATCTTTGCTGGATTTGCCTCAATGCCTCGCTGGTTGACGATGTACCCGAGGAACATTCCTTCTCGTACTCCAAAAGTGCACTTCATCGGGTTGAGCTTCATCTGGTATTTATCCAGTTGATCAAAGGTCTGACCTAAGTCAACTAGATGATCCGCAGGTTTCTTGCTCTTTGTCAGCATATCGTCGACATAGACCTCCATATTGCAATTGATTTGTTCGGCAAAAACCTTGTTCATCAGCCGCTGGTATGTCGCTTCTGCATTTTTCAAACCAAAAGGCATAACATTATAACAATAAGTTCCCCTAGGGGTAATGAAAGAAGTGCTTTCCCTGTCTTCAGGTTTCATTTTGATCTGGTTGTAACCAGAGTAAGCATCCATGAAGCTGAGTAGCTCGTGTCCCGAGGTAGCATCCACTAGTTGATCAATTCTGGGCAATGGAAAATGATCCTTTGGGCATGCCTTGTTGAGATCAGTGAAATCAACACACATTCTCCATTTATTGTTTTTCTTCTTCACCATCACCACATTTTCCAACCAGTCTGGATACTTCACATCTTCAATGAATTGGGCTTTCTGGAGCTTCTCGACCTCCTCTTGTATAGCTTGATTCTTCTCGGGACTAAATACTCTTCTTCTTTGCTTTACAGGCTTGATCTCCTTATTCACATTGATCTCGTGACAGAAGAAGTTTGGATCTATTCCTGGCATGTCTTCATGACTCCACGCAAAAGTTTTCTTCCTGTTTCTCAAGAAAGTTATCAACTCCTGTTTTATTGAAGCATCTAACGACGAACCTATCTGGGTTACTCGTTCAGGATGCTCGTCGTCCAGAATAACATTTTCTGTAGATTCCACCACCTGTCCTTTTACAAGTTGGGATTCATCTCTAGGATCGAGTGTTTCGATTTCTGTACCTTCATTCACCTGGTAGGTAGTAGTCTTTTTCCTTGATTCTTCAAGCTCTTCTTGCTCGGCAGATGAATAATAGCATTCCCGAGCTACCTTCTGATCACCTTTTACAACTCCTACTCCGAAATTTGTAGGGAATTTTAAGCACTGATGTACTGTAGATGGGACTGCTTCGAACTTCTTCAAACCAACTCTTCCCATGATGATGTTGTAAGCTGACTGCACATTCTTATCCATCACAAAGAAGCGTATTCTCTCTGTTCGACAAGCAGGCCAAGTTCCAATGAATATATCCAACTTGATCGTCCCAAGTGGAAAAACTTTCTCGCCAGCAAAACCCAGAAGAGGTCTGTGATAAGGTTCCAATTGAGATAATTTCAAATTTAAACTGTCAAAGCATGAATAGTACATGATGTCTGCCGAACTACCATTGTCTACCAGCACCCTTGAAATCACTACTTCTTTCATCCTCATTTTGATCACCAAAGGGTCGTCGTGAGGGTAAAGAACACATGCCAGGTCGTTTTTTGAAAAGCCAATGACCAGCTTCTCTTTGTTTACCTTCCTCGGACGATCCTCCTCGGCCAAATTTATTCGCTGAATGTACGAGCAAGCTTGGGCCTCTCCAAGGTAAGCCTTTCTTTCTGCAGTAAGGTCTCCTCCTCCTGCATCTCCTCCTGTAATAACATTACAATCGAATGAACCAAAACGTATGGAAAATACCTCTCATTCTGGCTGCCTTGGTTTCTTGGGAAGATCGGGGTCATCTTCTGTATCATCTTCATGATCCCTTTTCTTTTTCTCCTCTGCTCGACGAGGAGATCTAGACTTTTCTCTAGTTCAGTCATTATTCCTTCTTTCGCCTCCCCGATCAACATACTTCGCTAGCTTCCCTCTTCGGATGAGTGTTTCAATCTCGTTTTGAAGAGCTATGCAATTTTTGGTCATATGGCCGTGATCCTTATGGAACTCATAATATTTCTCCCTATTCCTCAGGTCAGGGTCTGACCTCAGTTTCTTTGGCCACTTTACTTCCTCGTTATTCTTGATTTCTTCCAAGACATGATTAATACCCATTTTCAAAGGAGTATAATTATCGAATTTCTTCAGGACTTCCCATGACGATTTATTATTCTTGGAATGCTTGTCACCGCCATTGCCCTTATGCTCTTTCTTCTTGGATTTGTCGACTTCCACCTTGGTCTCCTTATCCATGTTCTTCTTCGCAGCCATAGCCTCCTCGACATTCATGATTTTGGCCACTTTTGCCATCAACTTTGACATAGTTGTAGGTGGATCTTTGGCCAAAGTGTAATACAACTTGTTAGGCAACAACCCACTCATCAAGGCGGTGATTGCTGTCTTTTCTTCATAATCTATGACTTCTAGTTTCTCGTTATTGAAACGAGTTATGTAATCTCTAGTACTCTCACCAGATTTTTGTCTAACACTTAACAAGTGTGCTACTCTTTTTACTGGCTTTGCCCCAAAATAGAAATTGCCGATGAACAACTTGGCCAACTGAAAGAAAGTTGAAATCTTACCCCGAGGGAGATTGTTGTACCATATCTGGGCAGATCCAGTAAGAGTTCCCGAGAATGCTCTGCATCTCATCTCGTCGGGGACAACATAGATATCGGTAGCAGCTTGATATTGCTCTATGTGTAGAACAGGATCTGTCTTTCCATCATATTTGGGGGTCACCACTGGTGCTTTAAACTTTGACGGGGTAGGAAAACCCACAATGGCCTGAACAAAAGGTGTCCCTTGAACAAAAGTTCGTTGTAAGGGATTCTTCGCCTTAGCCATTTCTCCCAATCTATCCTCCAAGCGCTGAATGGAACCCTTCCACGCATCGTTTCCTTCCTCAGGCCTATTAGTTCGAGACATTGATTGTTCTGAAGTAGCCTCCTGAGATCTATCTTGACGAGCAACTGGTCGTGATTGTGCTGATCCTTCTCTTAGATCTGATGGTCGTCGAAAACTCCTCGACATGGTCTTAGGTGGACTCCTATTCCTCCTAGGGCCTAATCGACTGAAAGGAGACACCCTACTCAGTCTTTTCAAGGCACTAGGTCTTTTTAGAGAGAGAGTGATACGTTGATCAGTATCTGGAGCCCTTATTGACGAAGTTCGCCCAGGTTGATAAGAAAAATCATCAGATTCCTCATTACGATATAACTCAGTACGCCTGGATCGTGAAGGAAGTAAATAAGTTTGCCTCTGACCACTTCGCTGTCCTGAACGTGCAGGTGCACCGCCATGAAGGGTCTGTATGAGTTGCCTCATTGTTTCTTGCATGGCGATTTGTCCTTGAGCCAGATTCGTCATAATCCCAGCCAAATCTGGTGGTGCAGAGGGATTTGGAGGATTTCCAGCATTTCTAGCGTTTCGATTGCTGGATTTTGGGTTATCTGCCATTGATGATGAATGATTTTCGGTGAAAAATGATAATAACAACCGTTTCCCACAGACGGCGCCAATCTGTTAATGTAAAAAATTAGATTACTCTAATTATTCAATCACAGATAAATAAACGAGACAAAAGATTTTAAAGTGGTTCAGCCTTGTATGAATGGCCTACGTCCACTGTTATGTTATTGCTGAGTGTTTGGGAATTCTTTATTACAAGTGCTATCAAGAAATTCCGGTCCCTTTGAATGAGGGTGATACAAGGTATTTATAGCCCTTAGGCTGTACATGAAAGGGTGATACATTAAATGATATACATATGAAAGGGTAACTCATTTAATGCTCTTCAAGCGTGTGCGTCAAGATGATAAGCATTCAATGAATAGTTGAATTATTGATTATCTGGCAATCAATGCTGTGGTCGAGATGCAACTCGAACCGCCTTAGTTGCTCATCGTCCAAGAGTTCCTCGGAGGGCTGGTGTTCCTCGGAAGACTGGTGTTCCTCGGAGTACACCTGTTGCTCGGAGTGAGTATGTTGGTCGGGGGAATGATCTTCCTCGTTGCTATTGTGCCACGTAGATTGACACGTGTCTTCTTATTATTCGTCCACATCAGCATACTAATTTTGGTATCAACAGTGGATAATCCCGTTGGAATTTATAAGTATAACCCTTTTTTTTATTTTTTTTATAGAAAATAAAGTATGTGAAATATAACTAATAAAAGATTGAGTATTAATGTGTATGAGCTAAAGTAAAAACTAGATTAAGAATTTATGTAACTAATGCAAAAATAAAGAATTTAAAGTGAGAGAAAGGTTTTTGGACTTTCTTTCTAGAATTGAGGCTTGATCTTGATCCTTGATGAACTCCCTTTAATGTTGAGATGAATGTTGGATGAGATGGAATGATATTTTGCTAAATTGGGTATGAAAATGGTGGGAATGAAAGATGGAAAGGAAGTACACACAAGGAAACTTCGTTGATTGCAAGAGAATACTGTTGAGATCATTGATACTGATGGATATGAGGTATGTCTTGAGGGTGAAATCATGATCTCTATTTATAGGGAAGGTAGGTGCCGATTATCCTGGCATTGGCACTATCAATTGGCAGGTAACCCTAGACACACTGCCGATAGGTAGGGAAATGGACCTGGCAATTGGCAGTCTCGTGCAGATTTTTTTGAAAAAATGATCGTAGAATGCAATCTGTTAATCTAAATTGCACATGGGTCATACCAGTAAAAAGTTAATTCAGAGACCTTAAAGTGTCCTTTGGGTCTCTTCTGGGTCCGATAGTTGACTTTAGGTCAAATGTGGCTCAAAAGCGCTCGTCGATCCTTTGGACGGGAGATCGTCGGTCGGTAATGGATCGTTTATCCAAATCGTAAGCCAAAATCATTCAGGGAATAGACCACTGGAAAGGTTATTCAAGGTACTTTGACATTCCAAAGAGCTTCGATCGGTTCGGAGAGTTAACTTTGGTCAGCCGAGGCCCAAAAGCGCTTGGTGACCTTTCGGAGTAAAGTGGGTCATTCGTCCATACTGTTAAGCTAATTCGTGCATAGGGAAAACCATTGGAAAGGTTATTCATTGCCCTTGGAAGATTCATTCAGTCTTTTTCAAGTTGAAAAGTTGACCTTGGTCATATGGAGCCCGGGAGTGTCCAGTGGCCCCCTGATCGATTTTCGGTTGTAAAATGGTCTGGTCATCCGAACCGTTATGACGATGCCCGTATGTGATGGACCGTTGGAAAATGGATTCAGAGCCTTCAAAGATTCATTAAGCTTTCGATCTGACGATAGAGTTGTCCGAAGTCAAATGGGGCTCGAGAGCGCCCGATGGCAACTATATTGGTACTCGTAGTGTGACTTAGGGTTTGTAGTGAAATGGGTAGGTTCTAGTGACCTAAGGAGATACTTATGGGGTCCTAGAATGTGGTATCTACAATTATAAATAAATACGAGGGGTGGGCGCTGTCCGTTTCGGTCTGAGTTTTAGCCATTTTAAATGTTGGACCGAATTATTCGGTCCTATATTTGAGAAGACCGAATTCGGACCTATATATTCGGTTAGCCTATTTTTTCGATCTAGACTATTTTCGGTTCGGTTCAGTTAATAATCGGCCCTCATTTACATTTATTTACTTTTTTTTCAATATTTTTTTTTATGTTTATTGCCATTGTATTAACATCTCCTGTATACAATTGGGTTTCCTATTTACAATTTTTTAGGTTATCTGTTTGCAATTTTTTTGGATAGCCCACATTGGATTTTTATGGCAGAAAAATATATCACAAAAATCAGAAGCTACAATGTGCTCAGTAGAAAAAAATAACTTCTAAAACCAAGAAAAATAAACCATCAGTGATCAGTGATCAGTGATCAGTAGAAAAAAATGTGAATGATCTGTAGAAAATCTCATCCTGGAATCACACCGAAAAAATGTGAATGATCTGTAGAAAAAAATGTGAATGATATGTTTCTTTCTTATGTGTACCATTAGTGGTCTCAAATGTAAGTTCAGGGCCGAAAATGGTTTTACACCAACAAATCAAAACTAAAACCGAGATATCACAAGAAAAAAACAGTTAGAAAAAATACCAGATGATGATCTATCATCGGCGGTGCCGACAACGTTGTTGGGGAGTTGCGGAGGGCCTAATATGACATCCCGGATATGTTTCGGTGTTGAGAGAGAGAGACATGAGAAGAAAGTGAGAGGAAAAAATATGAAAGATAATGGCTTTCAATTTGTGTTGGGTGTGTGTTGTTGGGCGACCGTGTTATGTAAATGAGAGAGAGACTTTTATTTTGGGTTTAATTAACTTATATGATATATTTATATAAAATTAATATATATTATATATTATTAAAATAAACGGTTCGGTCCTAAGACAGAATTTAAAACTGGACATTTAGATAGACCGAATTTAAAACTGGACATTTAGACCGAACCGAATATATTCGGGTCTCTTAATTTAGGACCGAATTAGGACCGATTTATAAAAAAGCCTATAAATGTGGGTCCAATCCGATTCGGTCCAATCGGGTCAATTGTGGTAGGTCTTTTTTTTCCACCCCTAATAAGTAATAATGCCAAAACGAGAAAATTATGGAGGTATTTAAGTCAAACGCCCCAAAGTGTTTTTTAATTAAAGACGCTAAAATTTTTTCACCGAATGTTTTAAGGTTAAGAAATATGAATCAAACCACCAAACATTATTTTTAACTTAATACTATTACAAAATTGTATTTACAAATCTCTCCCATCCCCCAACCAATCCTAACCCAAACCCTTTTAAATCCACCAACACCATAATTTTAGTAATGATACGGAACAACACAAAGTTGATTCGAAATTGACACGGTCTATCATGTTTGTGTCATTTTTTTTACATGAAATTGTCTCGTGTTCTTATCAAAATTATTAGTAATGTTAGCTTATCTTGTCGTGTCAATCATATTTTTATTAAACTAGTTGATGCACACGTATACTGCACGTGAAACTATGTGTTATGTTAATGGTGAGCTTGTTCATAAGAAACGAGTTCTTTTTTTTAGATATCGTATCAAAATATAATATATAGGCATAACAGTGGACTATGAAACCCATGTGTGATATGATATTGCGTTAACTAGCAAAGAGAGAATTTTGACACGTTTTGCCTCCCATATGTAAGAAGTTAGAAAAAGCAAGACATTTCATGCATATAATATCAACGATCTATTTACAAAAAAAATCAATTATCTGATGGGGCCTTATCTCTTCTAATCAAAGTAAGTGCATAGTAGAAATAAGCAAATACAAAAATTCAAGTTGCTCACAAATTCTCTCCCACAACTTTACTCTAGTACATTTCTTCACTTTTTTTGGGTGGGAAGGGGTGGGGGTTATTTTGTTTTTAGTAGTTTTGTTTAGTCCAATTGTAGGAACTCGACTAATGAAAAAGTACATACAAACTTTGGTCACAAAACTACCGATTATGTTATTGAATTTGTGGGGACTAAAAACTTATGATCAAATATATATATAAAGTAGTTGAAACATATTTTTACACAATATGTTGAATTTAGAACGTGAGTATATAGAGGTTCCGCATTAACGAATTTTCATGAAAATTGAGTCTACCAAAAATTACCACTACCAAAAAATGATTAAAAAGAACCCAATAGATAGAACACTACAAATAAACAGAGAAAAAGTAAGGAAATCTCAATAATATGATTATTAGGAGGTGAAAGTGAATAAAATAACATAAAGTGGCCAATTCAGCGGGTTAAAACTATCTTTGCATGTAACAAATGAAAATAACTAAAACAAATCAAATAAATAGATTCTATTTGTTCATGTCTGCGTGTGCATGTGGCTTGTTGTAAAAGAAAACTCTTTGGAATTCCACTCAAAAAAATTATAATAAAAAATAAAAAAAATTCCACTCAACGTATGTTCCTTTTCCTAAATTTATACCTTCAGTTGTTGAACCTTTCCTCCAAGTCGGGACCCCTAAAACCAAAAACTGTGTCGATAGTGTGCGCATATGACACTCTGGAATTTGAGAATGATGTGTGCTTTGGCATGCCATTTGCGATTATTCTATGTCACACTCCCTCGACATTTTTCATGATAATGTTTTACCATAACCCTCGTATTATCACGAAGAAAGATAATAGGGGAAAACTTCTAATCTATCTGCTTTGTGCTACACACTCCACCCAATATTTGAAATCTAGAAAAAAATTCAATAGTAATGAACGACAATTTTAAGCTAAATATTCAAGTAAAATCAATGTAGATGGAATAAACAATACTGTTTTAGTAAAAAATATTCCAAACACTGAAGAAATAACAAACTGACTTAGTTTTTCCAAATTATATTTTTGTTGGATCGAGATGAAATTGTACCACGATGATATAAAACATACTCTTTTAGGCAATTCAAAACATAATACTGAAACACTTCAACTACAGAGTTGTAAAAAGACCCATGTTCGTGAAACTCAATTACAAAAGTTTAAAAAAAGATTGTGAGAAGACAATAGTGAGTGAGGTGGGAAATTGAGTGTGACTTATCATTGTATACATTAAAATTTTAGTCAAGTAATCATTCAATACATGAATAAACAAAACTTAGTAGCCTTATCAGATTACTTATCACATATACTCATATTTTTATTTTAGATTTACATTTTGAGAATTGAAATAAATCACCGATCCACTTTTTAGTAAACACAAACATTCATTCATTTTAGATAGAAACAAAGGATTAGATAAATAAACCAGTTGTTGTCTACCTTCAACACATCCCTTCAAAATGTTATCAATACCATCACATGTAATGAATTTAAGAGAAAATTATAGTATTATTGAAAGCCCTATAATTACATATAATTTGGAAAACGAAATTGGAAAACATTGAACCTAAGAACTCAAAAAATAAAAACTTGAATTAAATGTTTTTGTCAAACACACTCAACTTATGTGTTCTTGTATGGGTCATTCATTGTGAGTCAATTATGATTCATATTAATCTTGTTGAGTCACATTTTATAAACGGGTCATGTAAAAAAATAAGGGAGATATGTTCGTAGATCACACATGCGCATTAAGAGCTGCATTAAGTCCCACGCGCATTAAAATGTGTCGCTGAGTCCTGTCCATCCAAGAAACTAACCCCCTTCTTTTATTTGCCCAAAATTATCCTCGGGAATACATAAAACCACGAAAACACGCAATCTGCAGGCCTATTCGTTTCTCTGCAATTTGATTCCCAAATTTGTTCACGATTATCAAATGTCATCATTTTAATCACTGTATCCACATTGAAAATCTCAAACAGTACACTCATTTGGGAAAATTTTCACCAACCGTTCATCCACTTTTCAAATTTACATAGGTGCGTTGATCATTTTCATGTGATTCAATAGCTGCATTACAGTTCGTAACAGAAAATATATTTAAATTAGGATTTCATCGTGAATGGATTTCTTATGGTTTCATATTCTTCGAGTTTAAATTAGTGTTTATAACCGCTCATTACTCCATTTGGGAGAAATTTGATCAATCATTCATCTTTTGGATTTACATTTAGAACTTCATCATTTCTCAAGTGATTCAATATCAATTACACTTCCTATTACACACACAAAACACTATAGTACGTTAGGTTTTAAATTAAACTAAGTTCTTACTTAGATTATGCTTTGTAGATGTTTAGTTTTTGTTAGTGTTTAGAGCTTTAGTTTTTGTTAGTGTTTAGAACTTTCATATTCTCTTACACAAAGTAGTTTGTTGGCATGTAAAAATGCACTGATCAAGCAAATTTATCTATGTTCATAATTGAAAATTTTGAAGAGCTTTGAGAGTTGGTAAACATTTTAGAAAATTTATCTATGTTGAGTGTTATATAAATTTTCTGTAATATAAATTAAATTTATCAACAAAAAACATGGATAGTCAATCTAACAAAAAATCGATACCCAATGAGAATTTGAATGACGCGGAAAAACAAATATTTCATAGAACATGGAGTGAGAAAGATGACATTGCGCTCTTACAGGATATGATTGAGTATACCGCAATAAACGAGTTTGAACCGTTTGCCAATATGCTGCATTTTTATAATTTTATCAAGAAGTCGATGCATGTTGATGTCAACATTGACAAGGTGTTGTCAAAGCCAATGAGGCTTAAGAAGAAGTATGTGAGTAAGGCAACATTTTGGGAAATTATCTATTTTCATGTTATGCGTTTAATTTATTACCACTATAAAGGCTTTGTACATAAAACTTGGTAACGTTTTTAGTAAATTTATCTATGTTCTTCATTGAATATGCAAAACCTTTATAATTTTTGCATCTATAGATATACATAAGCTAATCAATTAAATGCATATAATATTTTGGTTAACGAACCAATGTGTAGCTGTACATGATATGTAGAAATATCAGGAATAAATAGAACAATGTTAAGTTTTGTTGCTTATAATTACCTAATCTATCTATCTTCATCACTGAATGTGCATACAAATTTTATTTTGAACATCACAAAAAGTTGTAAAATTTTTATTAAATTTATCTGTGTTTTGTCAATCATTGTTTCATATACTAATGTCTCTCTTATTAGAAAAATTATTTATATCTTCAGTATATGCATTTAACTTATTAGCAAATGTATATATAAACTTAGATATATTTACACTTAATAACATGGTTTCTTATTGTTTTGCAAGGTTTAAAAAAATGGTTAGTACAAGAAGCTCTATGAATGATGAGGATCAACATAAAGCAGGGAACAAGTTGGAAGTTCCAATAATTTCATCAACTTCAAGGTACAATTCTTCTCTTTAGTAGTTAACATTAGAACTATTGCTATATTATTGAAATTGTTGGTATATATCTAAAAACAATGTACTCTTATTTATTTTTTATTTCAAAAAATTTCTTTGAACTCAGTTAGTACTAATGTGATTTTTTTTAAGGAGGCTAAAGAAGAAGCATGAGAACAATGAAATATTTTGGGAAATAATTTATCTACTTTCACCTTATGCATTTAAGTTATTACCATTTTAAAGAATTTGCACATAACACTTGATAAAGATTTTAGTAAATTTATCAATGTTCTTCCTTGAATGTTTAAAGGTTTTATTTTGAACATCAATAAAAGTTTTAAATTTTTTTATTAAATTTATTTATCGTTTATCACAGTCTGTTGCATATACCAATGTTCCCCATTATTGGTTGCAATTCACGCCAACGAGATACTACAGGCGTGGACCACAAAAAAAAAGTAGTTCAATAGATTTTGGGAAATAATTTATCTATATTCACGATATGCATTTAAGTTATTAGCATTATATAGTAGTCTCCATTATATAGTAGTCTAGATCATTAAAAATTGTGAAAGGCTTTGCACGCAACAATTGATAAAGATTTTAGAAAATTATCTATGTTGTTCCTTGAATGTGGAAAAACTTTTAAAATGATTGAATGAATAAATATACATACCCTAATAAGTTGAATGCCAACTAAAGCAATGTGTAACTATCCATGATATGTACAAAAATTATGCCGAAATAGAATAATATTGAAGTTTGTTGCTTATACATTAGGTAATTTATCTATCTTCATCATTGAATGTGCATAAAAAAATTATTTTGAACATCATTAAAAGTTGAGAATTTTTTATTAAATTAAATTTTCTTTGTTATTGGTTGCAATTCATGCCATCGAGATACCGCTGGCGCGGACCACAACAAACAAAAGAGTTGAATAGATTTTGGGAAATAATTTATCTATTTTTAGCATATGTATTTAAGTTATTAGCATTGTAAAGACTTTACACATGACACTTGATAAAGATTTCAGTAAATTTATCTATGTTCTTCCTTCAGTATACGCAATGTTTTATAATGTTCGGATGTTTAAATATACTTAACCTAACAAGTTGAATGCCTATGATGTTTTGCTTAACAAAGCAATATGTACTTATCCATAATATGAACAAATATTTTGACGAAATACAATAAAGTTGAAGTTTTCTCCTTATACATTTGGTATTCTATCTATCTTCATCAATGAATGTGCATAAAAAATATATTTTGAACATCATTAAAATTTGTGAAAGTTTTTATTAAATTTAACGTTTCTTATTATTGGTTGCAAATTGTGCCAATTAGATATCACTGGCGCAGACCACAACAAATAAAAGAGTTGAATAGATTTTGGGAAACAGTTTATCTATTTTCATCATATGCATTTAAGTTATTAGTATTGTAAAGACTTTCCACATAACACTTGATAAATATTTTAGTAAATTTATCTATATTCTTCCTTGAATGTGCAATATGTTTTGTAATGTTTGGATGTATAAATATACTTAGGCTAATACGTTGAATGCCTATGATATTTTGGTAAACAAAGGAATATGTAGATATCCATGATATATACGAAAATGATGAATACATAGAATAATGTTAAAGTTTGTTGCTTAGACGTTACGTAATCTATCTATCTTCATCACTCAATGGGCATACACACAACACCAAAACACGACATTAGTAACACAATATTACCATTACTAAATATATTAGTCACACAATTTTTCTGTTAGAAAAAAGGCGTGGGGCATGAAACTAGTAACTGTAAAATTCTGTTAATAATAGTAACGGACAAAATTAGAATTAGTAACAGTACAATTCTGTTACTAATACTAACGGTAAAATTCAAAATTTGTAACCGTAAAATTCTGTTACTAATAGTAACGGTAAAATTCAGAATTAATAATGCTAAAATTGTGTTACTAATAGTAACGAAAAATTCAGAATTAATAACGGTAAAGTTCTGTTATTGATAGTAACAGAAAGATCAAAATTAGTAACGGTAAAATTGTGTTACTAATAGTAACAGTAAAATTCATAATTAGTAACGATAAAATTATGTTACTAATCTTAGTACATATTTAAAAAAAATATACTTTTCAAGGGTCCTTCCCAAATTCCTTACCTTTGGCCAATTCCTGAAAGGAAAACTATTGAACACGACTGTTGATACCAAAATTAATATGCTGATGTGGGCGAATAATACGAAGACACTTGTCAATCTACGTGGCACAATAACAACGAGGAAGTTCATTTCCCCGACCAACTCATGTTCCCTACGAGCAACGAGGACATACCGAGGAACTTTAGCATTCCGAGGTACTCTAGCGCTCCGAGGAACTCCTGAGCAACGAGCAACTAAGGCGGTCCGAGCTGCATCTCGGCCGTAACATTAATTGCCAGATAATCAACAGTTCAACTATTCATTGAATGTTTATCACCTTGACACACACGCTACATTAAATGTATTACCCTTTCATATGTATATCATTTAATGTATCGACCCTTTCATGTACAGCCTCAAGGCTATAAATACATTGTATCACCCTCATCCAAGGGGGGGAATTTTCTTGAGAGAACTTGTAATCAAGAATTCCACAAACACTCAGCAATAACATAACAGTGGACGTAGGCTTTATTCCTAGCCGAACCACTTTAAAAATCTTTTGTCTCATTTATTTATCTGTGATTGAATAATTAGAGTGATCTAGTTTTTTACATCAACAGATTGGCGCCGTCTGTGGGAACGACTTGTTATTATCGTTTTTCACCACAAATCATTCATCATCAATGTCGGATAACCCAGAATCTAGCAATCGAAACGCTGGAAATGCTGGAAATCCTCCTAATCCCTCTGCACCTCCAGATCTGGCCGTGATCATGACAAATCTGGCTCAAGGACAAACCGCCATGCAAGATACGATGCGGCAACTCATACAAACCCTTCATGGCGGTGCACCTGCACGTTCAGGACAGCAAAGTGGTCAGAGGCAAACTTATTTACTTTCTTCACGATCCAGGCGTACTGAGTCACGTCGTAATGAGGAATCTGATGATTTCTCTTATCAACCTGGGCGAACTTCGTCAATAAGGGCTACAGATACTGATCAACATATCACCCTCTCTCCAGAAAGACCCAGTGCTTTAGAAAGACTGAGTAGGGTGTCTCCTTTCAGTCGATTAGGCCCTAGGAGGAATAGGAGTCCACCTAAGACCATATCGAGGAGTTTTCGACAACCATCAGATCTAAGAGAAGGATCAGCACAGTCACGACCAGTTGTTCGTCAAGATAGATCTCAAGAAGCTACCTCAGAACGATCAATTGCTCAAATCAATAGGCCCGAGGAAGGAAATGAAGCATGGAAAGGATCTCTCCAACGGTTGGAGGATAAATTGGGAGAAATGGCCAAAGCAAAGAACCCCCTATAACGAACTTTTGTTCGAGGAACACCTTTCGTACAGGCCATTGTGAATTTTCCTACACCGTCAAAGTTCAAAGCACCTGTAGTGACCCCCAAATATGATGGAAAGACAGATCCTGTTCTTCACATAGAGCAATATCAAGCTGCCGCCGACATCTATGTCGTCCCCTACGAGATGAGATGCAGAGCATTCTCAGGAACTCTTACTGGAGCTGCCCAAATATGGTACAACAATCTTCCTACGGGTAAGATTTCAACTTTCTGTCAGTTGGCCGAGTTGTTTATTGGCAATTTCTGTTTTGGAGCAAAGCCAGTAAAACGAGTAGCACACTTGTTAAGTGTTAGACAAAAATCTGGTGAGAGTACTAGAGATTACATAACTCGTTTCAATAACGAGAAGTTGGAAGTCATAGATTACGAAAAAAAGACAGCAATCACCGCCTTGATGAGTAGGTTGTTGCCTAATAAATTGTATTATACCTTGGCGAAAGATCCACCTAAAACTATGTCAGAGTTGATGGCAAAAGCGGCCAAAATCATGAATGTCGAGGAAGCTATGGCTGCAAAGAAGAATATGGATAAAGACACCAAGGTGGACGTCGACAAGTCTAAAAATAAAGAACATAAGGGCAATGGCGGTGACAAACGTTCCAGAAATAATAAATCATCATGGGAAGTCCTGAAGAAATACGACAATTATACTCCTTTGAAAATAGGTATTCATCATGTCTTGGAAGAGATCAAGAACAACGAGGAGGTAAAATGGCCAAAGAAACTGAAGTCAGACCCTGATTCGAGGAGTAAGGATAAATATTGGGAGTTTCATAAAGATCATGGTCACATGACCAAAAATTGCATAGCTCTTCAGAACGAGATTGAAACACTCATCCGAGGAGGAAAGCTAGCGAAATATGTTGATCGGGGAGGTGAAACAAAAAATTATGGCCGGACTAGAGAGAGGTCTAGATCTCCTCGTCGAGCAGAAGAGAAAAAGAAGAGGGACCACAAAGATGATCCAGATGATGACCCCGACCTTCCCAAGAAGCCAAGGCAGCCAGAACGAGAGGTATTTTCCATACGTTTTGGATTATTTGATTGTAATGTTATTACAGGAGGAGATGCAGGAGGAGGAGACCTTACTGCAGAAAGAAAAGCTTACCTTGGAGAGGCTCAAGCTTGTTCATATATTCAGCGAATAAATCTGGCCGAGGACGATCGTCCGAGGAAGGTAAACAAAGAGAAGCTGGTCATTGGCTTTTCAAAAAATGACCTGGTAGGTGTTCTTTATCCTCACGACGATCCTCTGGTAATCAAAATGAGGATGAAGGAAGTAGTGATTTCAAGGGTGTTGGTAGACAATGGAAGTTCGGCAGATATCATGTACTATTCATGCTTTGATAGCTTGAATCTAAAATTATCTCAGTTGGAACCTTATCACAGACCCCTCCTGGGTTTAGCTGGCGAGAAAGTTTTTCCACTTGGGACGATCAAGTTGGATATATTCATTGGAACTTGGCCTGCTTGTCGAACAGAGAGAATACGCTTCTTTGTGATGGATAAGAATGTGCAGTCAGCCTACAACATCATCATGGGAAGAGTTGGTTTGAAGAAGTTCGAAGAAGTTCCATCTACAGTGCATCAATGCTTAAAATTCCCAACAAACTTTGGAGTAGGAGTTGTGAAAGGTGATCAAAAAGTAGCTCGGGAATGCTATTATTCGTCTGCCGAGCAAGAAGAACTTGAAGAGTCAAGGAAAAAGACTATTACTTACCAAGTGGAGGAAGGTACATAAATTGAAACACTGGATCCACGAGATGAATCCCAACTTGTAAAAGGACAAGTGGTGGAATCTACAGAAAATGTTATTCTGGACGACGAACATCCTGAACGAATAACCCAGATAGGTTCGTCGTTGGATGAGTCAATAAAACAGGAGTTGATAATTTTCTTGAGAAACAGGAAGAATACTTTCGCATGGAGTCATGAAGACATGCCAGGAATAGATCCAAACTTCTTATGTCATGAGCTCAATGTGAATAAGGAGATCAAGCCTGTGTAGCAGAGAAGAAGAGTGTTTAGTCCCGAGAAGAATCAGGCCATACAAGAAGAGGTCGAGAAGCTCCAGAAAGCCCAATTCATTGAAGATGTGAAATATCCAGACTGGTTGGCAAATGTGGCGATGGTAAAGAAGAAGAACAATAAATGGAGAATGTGTGTTGATTTCACTGATCTCAACAAGGCATGCCTAAAAGATCATTTTCCATTGCCCAGAATTGACCAACTAGTGGATGCTACCTCGGGACATGAGCTGCTCAGCTTCATGGATGCGTATTCTGGCTACAACCAGATCAAAATGAAACCTGAAGACAGGGAAAGTACTTCTTTTATTACCCCAAGGGGAACTTATTGTTATAATGTTATGCCTTTTGGTTTGAAAAATGCAGGTGCAACATATCAGCGGCTGATGAACAAGGTTTTTGCCGAACAAATCAGTTGCAATATGGAAGTCTATGTCGACGATATGCTGACAAAAAGCAAGAGAGCTGCTGATCATCTAGTTGACTTAGGCCAGACCTTTGATCAACTAGATAAATACCAAATGAAGCTCAACCCGACGAAATGCACCTTTGGAGTACGAGAAGGAATGTTCCTCGGATACATCGTCAACCAACGAGGTATTGAAGCAAATCCAGATAAGATCAAAGCTCTTTTAGGGCCGCGATCCCCAACGACGAAGAAAGAAGTGTAGAGTCTTACATGACGAGTTGCAGCACTCAACATATTTGTATCCCGAGCAACTGATAGGTGCCTTCCATTCTTCAAAACACTCCGAAAAACTTTCGAGTGGAACGATGAATGCGAAAAAGCCTTTCAAGACTTGAAGAAATATCTGGGAACACCTCCATTGTTGTCCAGGCCAACAACGGGAGAGAAGTTGTACTTGTATCTGGCAGTATCAGAGAATGCAGTCAGCTCAGCATTGATCAGATTGGAGAATGGGGTCCAGAAACCAATCTATTACACAAGTAAGGCTTTCCGAGGTGCAGAAATCAGGTACCCAAAGCTGGATAAATTGGCATTGGCATTAATTGAAGCAAGTAGAAGAATGAGGCCATATTTCCAGGCCCATACCATCATTGTGTATAAAGACATGCCATTGAGTCAAGCCCTTCATAAGCCAGAAAAGTCAGGGAGACTGATGTACTGGGCAATAGAGTTCGGTGAATATGATATTGTGTATGAGCCCAGATCATCATTGAAAGGGCAGGCTATAGCAGATTTTATAGCAGAATTTACATATCCTGATACCCCCGAGGAGCAAAAATTGCTCGCTGACCAACCTGTGGATGTTACAGGATCAACAGACATAAGTCTAGACCAACTCCGGTTGGTAAAAGGGCTTGTGGATGTAGAAGGATCATCAACTTCAAACTCAGACCAGCTCCGGTTGGTAAAAGAGCGAGAAGAGATGGTCAATGAGGAGCGAAAAGTGTCCTGGGAGGATGAAAAGAAGCAACAAATATTTCACCGAGGAACTCTATCAGATAAGAAATTTGAAGACAAGTTACCCGTATGGAGATTATATGTAGATGGCTCATCTTGCACAGCAGGTTCTGGGGCAGGAATTGTTTTGAACACCCCAGACGAGATTGACATGGAATATGCTTTACGATTCCAATTCAAAGAATCCAATAATGAGGCTGAGTATGAGGCCATGATAGCAGGTCTTAATTTATCAAAGATTATGGAAGCGCAACAAGTGATGGTATTCAGTGATTCTCAATTGATTGTGAATCAGATGATGGGAACATATGCGGTTAAAGGAGAACTAATGGTCAAGTATCATGCAAAGGTGATGGAATTGTTGGCAGAATTTGATGCCATTCAATTGATCAGAATACCCAGAATAGAAAATGCACAAGCAGACGCACTGGCCCGACTAGCATTAGCTACTCGTACCGAGCTGCGAAGAACAATACCAATTGAAGTACTGGAAAGTCGGAGCATAGATGAAAACCTGACGATGAATGTTATTACCCTTGATTTAGGACCATCTTGGATGGATCCCATCAGGGCATATATTGAAGAAGGAGAATTGCCAGAGGACAAGCTCGCGGTAAAGAAATTGAAGTTTAAAGCTGCTCGGTATGTACTAACTAATGGTGTTTTGTATAGACGAGGAATTATGGGAGGTTTGCAGAGATGTGTGCATCCATCCGAGGTGAAAGAGTTGATTGAAGAAATCCATGAAGGGTCTTGTGGAGCTCATGTAGCAGGTCGAACACTTTTGCAAAGGGTAATGACTCAAGGATACTACTGGCCGACGATGAGGGCTGATTATATAGCCTATGCTAAGAAATGTGACAAGTGCCAACATTTTTCCTCCATCCGACGAACTCCACAAGCATTGTTGACACCAATAACTTCCCCTTGGCCATTTGCCATATGGGGAATTGATTTAGTTGGACCACTGCCGACCACCCGAGGAAGATTCAAGTACCTCGTCGTTGCAGTGGACTATTTTACTAAGTGGGTAGAAGCTGAGCCGCTTATCGATATGACGTACGAGAAGGTATACCAGTTTGTTTGGAAGAATATCATCTGCCGATATGGTCTCCCTCATGCCTTCATCACAGATCATGGAACACAATTTGACAACGAGGAGTTTGCTGCCTATTGTCAACAATCAAACATCCTGAAGACCCATTCAGCACCAGGTCATCCTCAAAGCAATGGGCAGACTGAGGTGACAAACAGAACACTACTAAATGGTTTGAAGAAGAGGCTAAGTGAAGCTAAAGCTAATTGGATTAATGAGCTACAATCAGTATTGTGGGCTTACCGAACAACTCCCCGAGCAGCAACTGGAGAATCACCATACATGCTGGCATTTGGAAGTGAGGCTGTAATACCTGCAGAGTTGGGTCTCCCAACACACAGAGTGCTGAATTTTAATTCCCCAGTCAGTGACTTGATGAGAAGATTAGATTTGGATATGCTCGAGGAGGTTAGAGAAGATGCAGCCATTAGGAATGCAGCTTATCAACAACGAACAGCTCTGTTCTACAACAAAAGGATTAAGAAATGCGACTTAAAAGAAGGGGATTATGTTCTAAAGAAGGTCATTCAGAAGCACAATAAGCTTGAAGCCAACTGGCATGGACCTTACCGAGTTACAGAAGTTGTCCGACCAGGAACTTACCGAATAGCAACTCTAGAAGGAGAGGAATTCAAGAATGCTTGGAATGCTGAACACCTTCGCAAGTATTATCAATGATGTAAAATGTACAACAGTTCCATCAATATGAATAAAACGATGATGTTTTCACCATTTTTCTCTCCTTTGTTTGAAAGTTTTTCGGGGAATACTAGTGTTGTACACTACGCTGCTCAAAAGCAAAAAGAAGACGATAGTTCAGACCCACGACCAACTTCGGTTGGTAAAAGGGCGAGAACAAACGATATACTCCTTTGGTTAGGAGGCGTACACTTGCGTGATCAACTTCGGTTGGTAAAAGAGCTTGTGGACAAGATAGTTCGAAAGAACTTGATAGTTCGAGCGTGATCAACTTCGGTTGGTAAAATAGCGAGAACAAATTATACTCCTTTGGTTAGGAGGCGTACACTTGCGTGATCAACTTCGGTTGGTAAAAGAGCTTGTGGACAAGATAGTTCGAAAGAACCTGATAGTTCGAGCGTGATCAACTTCGGTTGGTAAAATAGCGAGAACAAATTATACTCCTTTGGTTAGGAGGCGTACACTTGCGTGATCAACTTCGGTTGGTAAAAGAGCTTGTGGACAAGATAGTTCGAAAGAACCCGATAGTTCAAACCCATGACCTACTCCGGTTGGTAAAAGGGCGAGAACAACATTCTTAAAAATGCCAATTTTGGCGGGTTAAGAAACAAAATATGCCAACAAGTTGGTCGGAAGGTAAAATCATTCCAGAAAATACAAAAAATTCCAAACCCAACTAATTGTAGTTGGTCGACGAGGATAAATTATCGACCTTGGTTGGTCGGACACATTTTATGAAAAAATTTACCAAGTATGGCTGATTGGAGATAAAAACCCATCAACTGTAGTTGGTCGACAAACACAATTTAACAACCGTGGTTGGTTGGAAACATTTTGAACATTTTATGCTCATTACTTTATTATTAAGTGATTGAGCAACATTGATACTTGTAATTTTTATTATTAAGTTGGTTGATGAACAACACAATATTGTTATCTTTTTAACAGATACATATGCACAAATGTAAAAATGTTTGATAAACACAAAACAATAGCAATACTGATTTGCAAACAAAAATGAAAATATTTCATTAAAATTCAAAATAAATTACAAGGTACATATGTGCTAACTGTTACACTGAAAAAACCTATTCTATTGGTTTCTTTCCTTTAGCTTTTGAAACAGGCTCCTCGCCAGCAGGAGGATCCTACAGACAAAGAGGAGAATTAATGAAGTTAATATCTCTGAGCATTCTGACGTTCATCACAGAAGGAGTATCCAAGAGATGCTCGGGACGAGATAATTCAATCTGAGAATGAAGACTATAGTCGCCAAGGTATTTTAAAATTAGGCTCCGAGGAATAGCACGAGCTGGGATCCACTCCATGTCTAGTTTATAAGGCGGTACATGCAAGTCTAGTAGCCCAGGAGTATGATAATCCCATAAGAAATGGCCCTGCTCTAGCTTTAACACACCCAGGGCATTCAACCATCCTTGTTTATAACCTTCGTTATTGGCACTTTCAAGACGAGCATCCAAGTGACAAAGGGCTTCATTGTATCCTGCCATCCAAAACTCACGAGGTTGTTTGTGAAATTGGAAAGTTATTCTCTCTAGTTGCTCGTGAAGGTTCCTGGCAAAAGCATCTTTATCATTCAAAGCAGACTTCGTCGCAGTAAGTTGATCCTCCAAAGATAGGTTTTTCTTGGACATTTCAGATAAAGCCCGATCTTTGGCATTCAATTGGAATGCTTGAGTTTCCAATGTTGACAGAGTACGAGATTCTTCAACACTACGGCTGAGAACCCTTGATCGACTCCGAGAAGGTGGAGAACTTTGCTCCTCGATAATATTTTGAACAATTCTTCCTCTCCCCCGAGAACCTCTTCCTCGTCCCCGAGCAGTAGCAGGAGTACCAGATCTTCTTAAGTTATCCAGTTCTTGCCTTAATTTGGCATTCTCAACCTCTAAGAACGAGAAACCTTCATCGGTAACCGGTACTAAAGCAGTGGAAGATGACGCTGCAGATTCATACTGTGCCAACTTTTTCTGCAAATTATTGTTCTCTTGTTCCAGCAACTCAGCAATCTGCCTGCAGGCCTCAACTTCACCTTTTAGAGTTCTCTCCCTAACATCGTATCCAGCAAGGATCTTTTTATGGCCTGTTTCAGAAGAAAGCTGTTGATATCTATTTTTATACTCCTTGTGCAGCAAAGCAGTTGATTCATTGTGTTGATGTTGTAGATCTTCTAAGGTACAATGAAGTTCCTCGATCAATTCATAGTAGGCCACGTTGTTGGCCACAACTCGGTCAAGTAAATCCTTTAAATACCGATAAGCCTCAATTGCTTGTTCTGAGGCATCATGGCCAAGGATGTCAGCAATTTCTGATACACTCAAATTTGTATGACCAGCTTTATAATACTCATGACATTGCTGCATCAGTTTTGTATCATGTGCAGATATCAGTTCCATTCTAGCCACAAACTAAGGATGAGAAGAAGACAACAATCAACAAAGACAAATCATCAACAACAGAGTTGAACAGAGATGTATTTTATTAGATCACAAAAGGATTACATTGTTTGATTACAAATAATGAAAGATAGAAATGATACCGAACAACTTCACACCTTTTCCTTGTCTCCCAAGACTTTCTCGGGAGGCTGGGACGAGGAGCTTGGTTGCTCGGTGGTAACAGCAACTTGATCAGCATGAGTTAAAATTTTCTCAGGAGGAGGAGGCATGGAAGAAATGTCCTCGTTGGCAGAAGATAGAGGGACTTGATCACCTATGGCCATGGAAGATTCATCAGAGATAGGCTCATCTTCTTCTTCTTCCACAATTGGTGGGGGAGGACCAGGGAGGTGTAGCTAGAATAGCCCAGAGTCGTCCTTGATCTTCAATTCCTGCAGGGCAGCTACCCAGCCATCTCGAAAGTATTTCAACTTCCCGTATTGAACTTGGGATGTCATCGCAGCAATCCCCTTGTCCCATCCTTTATCCCAGCCAGCGCTGAAGGATTTTTTAACTGCGAGCTTTCTTTTCAGTTTCTCCGAGGAGAGCTTCGCATCCAATTCTTCCTTTTGGCCCTTGATATCTCGCAGGGCGGACAACTCTTCCTCTGCCTTTTTCAGCTTATCTTCAAGTTCTCCAAAGTTCTTGAGCTTGTCGTCATATTTCTGATGCTCGACCTCTAAACTTTTCACCTTATTCTCCAAACTCTTGGAGATCTCAGCCATCTTCACCTTCTCGGCCTCAACTATAAACAACTTTTTCTCCCATTCAGCTTTGTCCTCGTTATATTGCTGACGAGAATCCTTCAAAGATTGGGTTAAACCCAGCAGAGCATCCTTTACACTTGACGAGGAGCTGGAAGCTTTAATAGCTTCGTCTTTCTTCATGATGTTGTTAAAATAATTCACCAGCTAAACAAAGGAAAAAGTGACAGGTCAGTGCAAAAATACAAGTATTCAAAGACAGAAAGGAAATTCAGAGTGTGAGAAATTTACCGATGCAACGTGACGAGTAGCTAGGGATGTCAGCATATCCCTAGAAATATTTTCATCAATTCCTTGGACCTCGGGTATGATCCAAGTTTTTATCGAGCTCATTGCAGAGCTCGGAGGAATGATGGTTGGAACACCAACACCACCAGATGGTAGAGAAGAGACAGTTTCAGCCAAATTGACTGAGGATGATTTCGTCAATCTCCTCAAAGGGACTTCAGCAGTTTCAACCAAGGAAGAGCTCTTGGTCGGAGAAAGAGCGGTCATCTCCACAGGAGCAACCTTCTTGCTCGGAGCCACTGGGGGCTTCTCGGTAGCTTTTGAAGGCGCAACATCCACCTTCTTAGTCCCCTCTGGGACATCAATTTTGCTTTTCTTAGCCTCAGCAGCAGAAGTAGTGTCATCAAATAGAGCAGGAGGAGCTCTTTTCCTGCCCATTTTCTGGCTCAAAGGAATATGAGATTCTGGATCAGAGTCCTCAGGAATTTGCACTGGATCACTGGAGCTGACCACAGGGCGAGCAGTAAAAGACGACGTATAGCTCTTGTACTGCAACAAGTATGAGGCAGACCTGATATGCTCGTCTGCAACCTTCTGATGCAAACTCCAGATATGTTTTAATTGCCTTATATTAACTTCTGATTCTTTAGGAGTTTTTCTCTTGCTGTTAACTGCAAACAAAAACAATTTGAAATGTCAATCATGCATTTATTCAAACATGATGAAGTCACAATTTCAAGAATAAAATAAAATGAAAATAACCTATCCCATTGCCATATGGGGGGCATTTGGGACCTTCATACACTCTGTCTCCGACTAAAGGAGCATGTTGCCAATTTTTGAAAACTAACCCATGTTCAAAATAATCCCTGTTGGCATCAGGGAGGTTGACTACTAAAGCTCTATTCAAAAATCTAGTTTTTAAATTATAAACGTTGTCTAAAACAGCCCATCTATAGCAATACATAATCTCAGGAATTCCTATGCGAGTTCCAAGAGTTTGATTTAATTTATGCACCCCATTAACTATTCTCCATGTATTGGGGGCTAATTTTGCAGGAACAACATCGAAATGTTGGCAGAATTCTAAGCATAAAGAGTTGGGTGGAAAAGAAAATCCACACTCCGCAATAAAGAGGCTGGGGAACCAATGTCCCTCAGCCAAACTAAAATAATCAAAGGGCTCAGGAAGATTTTCCAGAGTTACCCAAGACGGAATGGAATAATCAGAACGGAATTTTTCAATAGATTCAATAATATAAACCATGGTGAATAAAAGAAGAAGGAAGAAGATCTTACAAGAAGAAAGGAGGTCTGTTGACAACGAACGAAAACAAGGATGAACGCACAAGAAAAAGAAAGACTGGAGAATTCGAAAAGCAAGAAAATTGGAAAAAGTAAAGGACGGTATGATTATTTGGGAAGTTTAAATACTGTGCCTTGGGAAATGGCGAAAGAAATGATTACAAAAAGAAACTATCGAACTTCCGACGGCTAAAAGGACAAAAAGGGCACAAAGATCGAAGCGCTCGTAAAAATTCGAAAAAGGCGGATTCTGTGAATTTGGAAATAAATTCAAATACGATGCTCCTAAAACCCAGGAAGATCATTCAATATTGCCATATACCGAGAAAGAATGTTCCATACTCCTCAAAGTTCGAAATATTGCCATATACCGAGAAAGAATGTTCCATACTCCTCAAAGTTCGAAATATGAAACATTGGGGGCTTCTGTTGATACCAAAATTAATATGCTGATGTGGGCGAATAATACGAAGACACTTGTCAATCTACGTGGCACAATAACAACGATGAAGTTCATTTCCCCGACCAACTCATGTTCCCTACGAGCAACGAGGACATACCGAGGAACTTTAGCATTCCGAGGTACTCTAGCGCTCCGAGGAACTCCTGAGCAACGAGCAACTAAGGCGGTCCGAGCTGCATCTCGGCCGTAACATTAATTGCCAGATAATCAACAGTTCAACTATTCATTGAATGTTTATCACCTTGACACACACGCTACATTAAATGTATTACCCTTTCATATGTATATCATTTAATGTATCGACCCTTTCATGTACAGCCTCAAGGCTATAAATACATTGTATCACCCTCATCCAAGGGGGGGAATTTTCTTGAGAGAACTTGTAATCAAGAATTCCACAAACACTCAGCAATAACATAACAGTGGACGTAGGCTTTATTCCTAGCCGAACCACTTTAAAAATCTTTTGTCTCATTTATTTATCTGTGATTGAATAATTAGGTTGATCTAGTTTTTTACATCAACAACGACGAAGAATTTCAATGCTATATAGCAGTCCAGCCTTATTTGTTTCTTCTCTTCCTTTATGATATTTGATGCAGTTGCTGATTCTGATGTATTTATGAATTTTGAAGATTTTGAAGCCTGCTGCAAGTAAACAAGATTTGCAACAAATCCTCATATATCTATCCAAATATCAACACAAAATGTTGAGTTAAATTATTTTTATCTCAAATAACAAGACTCGAGATATGGAAGCTATCCGTTTACCTTCTGCAATGGTTCTTCACTGAAGTCACAAAGGCTCTCAAGTTTAACTGATCCACTGTGTCATAAGTTTTGGCATAAAAGCCTCATAAAAAATTTAGTCAAGAAAATATTAAACATCAACCCCTTATCTCTAATCGACGGGGAAGGAAGAAAATGACATTCTTACAGACAAAGTAAAAACACAGATCTATGATATTCTTTGTTTTCATTATTATTGTGCTTAGCCCGTAAGAATGGGAGGATGTGTCTAGTGTTTTTGAAAACAGGAGGTATGCGAAATACAACATTAGAAACAGGGGTAAGAATAAAAAAAATTCAACAATAGTTCTTCAAAATATAAAAATTAAATTAGAGAAAATTAAAATCAGTTGAAGGAACTACCTAAAATATCACAGATCTCAGTTTCAGCAGTAGAAAGCTTAGTGGTCTCCAATTATCTAGCATCACAAGTGCAACCAGCCCCCAACACGAAAAGGAATACGAGCAGAACTCTCATATCCATACTACACAAAGTTAAAGCCATTCAATCAAAATAAAAATAAATTTCAAGATGAAAGAATAGCTAAATCCCAAGCATGACTAATATCACATGACACTCTCAACCAACTAGACATAGTGTTATAGTATATAGATAATAAAAAATACAGAAACAAGCATTGAGGTGTTTCTATATGAAAATTTCTAATTTTTAGATGCATATGGACATTTACGGTTTGAAGGATGAATGATAACATACTGACTTCCTTTTTCCTTTTTAAATTTGATGCACTGACTTTGATATTAATTTAATTTCAAAACTCACTAATTTTCAAAATAAATAAAATCTACCATCTGTAGCTTAATTATTTAAATTGTTCAACTTAAAATCTCATAAATATGCATCCCTCACACTAGTAAAAGTTATCCAGCCCATTAGGAGTTGAAGAAAAAATGAACTTAAAGAAGATTACAATATGGATATTACACTTATTATTGAAAACACATCATCAGTTTGTTGCCTCACTAAGGAGCCCATACCTGATCATTCCACCACTGGCAGGAACTTGGGAAATTTCTTTTCATGTTTAGGGGGATTTTCACTGGGTAACTTCTTGTCAAATTTACGACCTCTGCTTCTCAATTGGCCCAAAAATGCAAGGAGATGTATCTTAGAGAGGACAAAGTAACTTGGATACTATTCATGATTACACAAATAATGGCACAAAATATTTCCAACAAAAAAGAGTAAGCTTAGAGAAACAATAAGCATTAACATCAATTTAAAGCAATTCATCAAGTCTCACTTTCTGGTTAGCTGGCAGATAGAAAGAATACAATCATACACTCACAATGGTTCATATTAATTGCATAAAGATAGTAAAATTATGTAGCAATGTAATTATGAAGCAAACTTAGCAAACACAATTTTCTTAGAATGAACTAACAGCAACATACTTTAGTTTTACCTATAATATTTCAATTTTCATTGAAGAGTTTGTAAATGAGAAGATAATGCATTATACTAAATGATAAAACATATTAAGTCAAAACCAATCATAGAACATGATTATATTGTCTAACAGTATGATTTTGACATTGTGACAAAAAGTGCATTCAAGTCCCATTGTAATCCCGTTGTTATAAGGATATTATAATAAAAAAAAGGATAGTAAGGGTACAATAAAAAATAAATATTCATTTCATTTTTATATGAAAAAATAAGATACGAGCAGGTATGATACAACAGATACTGATCGCTACAGCTACGATACAATGTTATTTGTATCGCGTTCTATCATACAATACGTGATACTAAAAACTAAGCACTATTAGAAAAACAGGATAACAATAATATTTAGGTACCTTTGGTTGTTTGACACCCAAGATGAGACCACATTCCGACAAATCCTCTGAAATTTCACAACCCACATCTTCATAGAGTGCATCGTGATAAATCCTCTTTGTTGATGGCTGCATAATAATGCGGTTCACGCCAGTTTTAACCTTGCCACCGTGCAAAAGTTGAGAATAATGCGAGGGGGCGGGGGGGTTAGAGGAACCCTTATTTCCCACTTATTTGTAGACTCGGACATGATTCCAACGACTCCATTTCCAAGCATGGTAACTTTAATCTTTTGGACCTATTTGACTAAAACAAAAAATTTAAAATAGAGTATGGAAAGTCTTATTATTGTCATTTAAATCACAACTGAAAAAACATATGGAAGTCTTATAATTGTAATGCCACCAACTTATTGGACGTTAAGACTTAACACACACACACACACAAACACACATATATATGTATGGTATAAATGATAAAACAAAGTAAAAAACTTGAGGAGAAAAGAAGAGAATGCAAAGAAATCCAACTTTGTATTCAAATTATGGGAGTTGGAGACACCATACACACACACACACACACACACACACACACACAGAGACACACACATGTATATATATATGTGTAGTTTACACACATAGAAATTATTAAATATAGGGGAGAAAAAGGATAATACACTGAAAGATGCCATCGTATTCAAATTATTGGACTTAGAAACACCGCACACACACATATCCACAAACACAATATATATAGCCATATAAATTGATGACATAAGGTGGATATATTAACGGCGAATAACTGATCATAAAAAGAAATATACTGTCCAATTAAATTTTTGGGAAGTTTTATTCAAATTATCGTACTTGAAGACACCATACATATAGAAAGACATACAACATTGTATACAAATAAATGATCATATAGAGGGGCTAAATTGGTGAGAACAATAGAAAATACGTAGAAATCTACCATTGTGTTAAAAACACACGAGCGCACACAGACGCATATATGTACATACACTATACACACAATAGTGGATGACCTACCATTCAGCGAATACAAGACAATCGCATTCCATTACATATCTTTTCATCCTAGAAAAGACTGGTCTAGACCTTTCATATTTGGCCTTGCATCTATCTGTCCAAATCTTCCTAGTAGATGAATTAAATAACTGTTTAGAACAATAAAAGGAGCACTATCACTAAAAAGAACGAAAACTGCAAATCTTACCTTATCAAAATTTGGAATGGAGTTCAAGGAAAAAGTTATCTTCTTTATTTAGCAAATTAGGAATGCGTTCCACTAAATAATCATCAACATTAGCTCTTTTTTGTCTAACCTAAGCATGGAAAAATTTAGAGTTGCAATCTCCCCATCAGAACATTTTAGATTGGCCTTTTGTTTCCAATAATCCACTTATATCATATTTAAATATACTAAGTTAGCATAGGCTTTGGAAAGAGCCCGCCTCTTCTATTTTGAAGGATCTATTTTAAGCTCAACTTTTGACTTTAATACTCCATCTTAAGCATTAATAGAGTTCCGAGTTAGGTTCCTAAACACCTGCTGATGCAATATGATCGAAGCTCTTTTTACCCTCTTTAAAATTTGAGTCAGGTAAAATATAGGATTATCTTCAACATATGGTTGCCAATGGTATTTTATTAAACTACTGAAAGAGGGGTGTTTAGTCTAAAAAGATTTATAAACAAATCTCTTTCTGAAATCATCCAACTAATTATAGAAATATAAAACAAGGGGAGAATGATCTAAAGCTTTTTTTATTAATATGATTAAGAGAAAATCCAGAGAACAAGTTAGACCACTCAACATTAGCTAGGAATTTATAAATCCTATCCCAAATAGAAACAAGTTAGACTACTCAAGCTTTGTTTTGTTTTTATTTTTATACTATTATTGTGGAGAGAGCAGCATAGATTGAAGTATATTTTCTTCATAGAGAAGCTCTTTTAGGAAAATGAAGATTAAAAAAATATGAGTTTTTTTAAGCACTAGTGACCTAATTACTGTCATCGCATGATTCTGAAGGCATAAAACAACCCTCTACATGATGAAACTATCCCTTGTTCAAATTAATTAAGTTGCACTCGCAAAGTTCAGCACCAAGCTGGTTTTACGGCCCTGATCATGGGACATGGATATTCATATATATAGAGGAATTGATGAAATTCATATACCTGTCTATCAAAGCCAGCAGATTACCCCCATTTCTTTCGATAGCAAGAACTTCTGCTGGATGGCAATGTCTCTAACCTGATAACTCTCTCCTGTCATGTAGCTTGATATTCAGCTGCAAAGTATCAATCAAGAAACTTGGATTTATAATAAGATAATAGTTAATGTCATTCTTGAACTGTGAAACTAGGATTTTATAAGCAAGATAATATATTACCTCAAATGCTTCATTTGTCTATAATTTATTTCCTAATATTTTGATATGTGGTGTTTACTAATCAAATTACCTTGACCACATCATTACAACTTGAGAATATCCAAGTGAATAGTTGTGTCAGATTAGACATGTACACCTATAAGAGAGGGTTAATCGATGAAACTATAAAATAGAATAAAAATACATAATAAAAACACACCTGTATCCTCATTGAATACATGTATACATAATAAAAACACACCTGTATCCTAATATTTTGATATGTGGTGTTTACTAATCAAATTACCTTGACCACATCATTACAACTTGAGAATATCCAAGTGAATAGTTGTGTCAGATTAGACACGTACACCTATAAGAGAGGGTTAATCGATGAAACTATAAAATAGAATAAAAATACATAATAAAAACACACCTGTATCCTCATTGAATACCTCAATTCTGGTAACTAAACCATTCACATCATCACCATAAATCTCAGTAGTATGTTATTGAGCTACTGTTTCTTCCTCCGTATGTAGATCAACTGGCTTCCCCTCGAAATACTGAACATCCATACCACTTGTTTGAGCTTCCACTTCAGGATTTGCGATTGTTGTACCTTCATTGACATTGATTACTTGGGTTTGTTCCATAAATGTATAATATTTTATTAATAAGACAAAATAATTCAAAATGCCAGCATGGGGGATCAGCAGCCATACCTGACACTTCAGTAACACAAGCTTGTTCATATGCAGATTCTGTATCGGTAGGTAGAACGGCATCTTTTCCAGCATTTCCAGAAGATTTAAATCTTTTGATATGTCAGGGGTAACTACTTGGCAAGAAAGTAAATCAATGACATTTGTGATAGAAAGAAAAGTAAAATGAAGAATGAGAACTCAAAATTAAACATATGCGTAACTTTCCCTCCTCCTTTATCCAGGCTTGGGACCGACAATGCTCAAATAAATATTAGCATAGGCGGAGTTAAAAGGGGTTTTACAATACAAAAATAGTGCAAATTAATTCCAAATCAAATATAGATAGATCCAAACAAAGTTCACAAGAAAACATATTGCAAATTAAGTCCAAATAATGATAATTCAAACAAAGTTCACTACAAACGCATAATGCAAACTAAGTGCACATATAGATAACTCAAACAAAGTTCACAACATAAACTAAATATATTTGAGCCAACAATCCATTCAAATCAAATATCCCCCCAATACTAGGTTAGAAAAAGTGAATTGGCCACCTTGAGGAGCATCAAAAAACCTAGCATCCGGCTTCATCACTTCCTCCACATATACTTTCCTCTCCCCGACTCCAAATCGCTTACCATGACATATATCCTTTGTTGCATCTGTCACGACATACCCCTTTGCTAATTCTTCATTATACCTATCAAGCAAGATGACTTTGGGATTGTTGGTAAGAGAAGGTGTGGTCAAGCAAACAGGACGAGAAGCGGATGCAAAAATATTATCCAAATTTTGACAGAGATTCGTATGTTATAGACTAGTATTGGATGCATGCTCACTTATCGGTGTGATTAGTGGACCCTTTTCATTTTGAGCATTGAAGGCATCAACCAAACGTTGTATAGCATCCTATGAAAAAACGGATCAAACAATAGTAAGTTAATATTTATTATATCTAGATAGGTATTTTTAATAAATGAAATTATATAAAATATATATATACCATAATTTGTGTGTTATTTTCCTCAAATCTTCTATTGACGGAAGAGATGATATCTTCCTTCAATGCATTCACATCATCATTTGCCTTCTTTCTTTGTTTAAGTTTGGCCTTTTCCACCCCTAAATGCATCAACTACTTCTTCAAAATTTGGGGACAAACTGCATGAACTCCTCCCTTTTTCTCCTTCCCAAAACCTCTATTAACTCATCATTCTCTGTGCATTGGCTCTTGCTACTACCCTCTCCACTATCGCTCTTTGTTTTCTCCACCGCATCCTTTACTTTATCTTATCAAATGATAGTTATAAGTTAGAATGAGAAAATTTCTTGAATAAAAGCAATAAATAATACTAAAAATACTGTTATTTTTCATGTAAATATGCACATAGTAAATATTAGCACTTTTTAAGACATTCCCCTTTTTGTCCTCGTGTCACGCAAGCCATGTATCTACTCGCGTTAATTCTTGTTCTGGGTTCGATAGAACCTACAATTTAAATATCACGTGTTATACACAAAAGTAGTGCTGATAATTGAAAAACATTATGATACATACCATTTCATATTGCAAATCAGCATAGGTGCGACGCCCAAGTGTATGGGAATATTCTAAATTGGATCGATTCTTAGCATTTTGAATGTTTTGTGACTTCTTTTTTGCTTTCCTTTCGTTCTCAGAAAATAATCTCCATATGTTAGGATCAACACCTTCCGGTAGGACTCCATGATTTTCTTCGGTGGCAAAAAACATCTCATATTACTTTTTTGTGTCCTAAACTTCTTTGCAAACCTTTTCTCCATCAGCGGGCGGGCCACCTCCGGTTCAACATCTAACTCAAATCCTACCATTACAGCATTCCAAACATCATCTTTGTAATTGTTTGGCACAACTCTCCAATCTTCGTAACTAATCGGAATATAAGATCTAATAAGATCACCAACACGAGTGCTCCATCTCCCACTCCATGGACCGACTACACTCCCATCCACTAGAACGGTGAACCTCATTTTACCATCTTGGGTCATATATTTTAATTGTTTAACCTTTTTATCCATTTCATCTTGCTTCTTTTTATTTTCACCTGAGGTAGGTTGCTTAGAACCTCCATTGACTAATTCTTGCTGCGGCGTGGATGATATTTGTTGCAGTGTTGATGACGTTTGTTGTTTCAAACCACCACTTGCACTTGAAGCCATGACGCCCAATACAGTGCTGCCAAAACAAAAACAAATGCCAACAATAGAAATAACAGTCATAAATAATATGTATTGAATTATCATATTACTACGACATCAGCATATTGATAGAGATATATATATAAATCACAAGATGATATCATTAAAATCACAAGTCACTACTTTGAACGGTTAACATTCCACCAATAAATTTATATATTAACAATGGGGTAAAACAAAATGTAGTCATGCTGGCAAAAAAAAAAACAGATGCCAACAATAGAAATAACAGTCATAAAATAATATGTATTGAATTATCATATTACTACAACATCATCATATTGATAGAGATATATATAGAAATCACAAGATGATATCATTAAAATCACAAGTCGGTACTTTCAACGGTTAATATACGACCAATAAATTTATATATTAATAACGGGGTAAAACAAAATGTAGTCATGCTGGAAAAACAAAACAACTTTCAACGGTTACAATATCCAAAAGAAAATATTAAAAAACTAAATGGAGTCGTATTGCTTGAGCAAACTTTCCAAGTTCGGTTGGTCTTCAAGAATAGATTGGAAGATTATTGGTGTCTATAAGTCGTCCACTTGACTCGTCAATCTCTTCGGTGAATGTATAACAACCCACCAATTGGTATTTTTAAGATCTTTCGAATAGAATACTTGACTAGCCTCAGATGCGAGAATGGCAGGCTCATCATACTCATTATCAACGCTCTTACACTTATCAAAATTTACCATCACTAACTTGGAGTCCGTACAAAGCTTACAACCATTAGTCTGATCCTCCATTATCACCCAATCACAATAAAATACCACATGCTTAAACAAGGTATAGTCCATCTCAATAATTTGTTTGATAACTCCATACCACATAGTCCAAGTATTTGTGACATTCTTATCACTTTTTCTAGCTCGAAATTGTGTCCATACCTTCAAGCAAACGCCGCTATACCGTGTGACAACCGTATCGTAATGATACTTAGGTGAGAATACGAAACCATTTACATGATACTTTATATATGTTTTAGCTTTGAATTACGGCCCTTGTACTAACCGCCATAATGTTTCATTTGTCTTCGTCTCTTCTGATTTCAGCAACTGTTTGATGGAAACAAATCATAATTACTACAATGTTTTAATTCTCATCATACTTAATGGAAAGATTAGTAAAAATATTAGTATTTGTATAATCACTTTCTCGGATAACTAAGGGATGAAATAAGTTTGTTTCTCCACTTCTGTCATTTCAATCCCCTTCCCTTTAGCACCAGACACGGATTTTAGTGATGCTTCATACTCATTGCAATATATAGTTTGATATAAGTAATTATAACTCAAAATGATAATTAATTCTTAACTATAAACAAACGAAAGAACTAAAATGTGACAACCCGCAATCCGAAATAAGGGGTGGCCAACCCGATACCTCAACATAACGAAATCATGGATGGAAATCATTCTCTGCATCACAATAATAAAATAAGCATACGGGAAAACCACCCAATAATTCAGAAAATGGGTTGTCAAAAATTTTAGTATTAAACAACCCAATCTGAAGAGAAAGTGGAATTCAAAAGAAACTATTAATACTATAACAACCGTACAATAAGAAGACCGAATAACCTGTCGATCAACAGTTACATTAAACGTATTACAACAGTCCAATAAATTACATAATACATTCATTAAACAGTTACAAAAGTTTGGGCCACACGCCCGAGTGAAGGACCCGATCATAACAAGAATACAAAAATGAAGGCGTCTAACAACATGTCCTGTAATATCCGCAAAATCTTACAGCTTCTCAAAAGCAATAGAATAGGAATATCACAACGGGGGCCCTTGCGGAGGAGCACCTGAGCGGATACAATAATATGAACAAAAAGGAAAATGAACGGGTCAGGGCCCGGTTTATACATGATTACTAGATGAACAAGAAGCATAACAGATATCAACAGTTAATCATGAATGAAGTAGATGAAAATCTAACAACTTAATCACCAAAAATAATAATGCAATTTAAATGATCCAAACAATTATTAAATTATGCAAGAGAATATAATTTAACATCATTATTCATCATATTCTTTCATTTTCCATTCCTTAACAGGAATATAATTACCATCACATTATCTTATGGCAATTTATATATATATCAAGTCCCACTTGATTGAGAATGGTTATATTCTTATACATATAATGATTCTAAGACCGCCCCTCCGAGTTTCCCCACTAGGCGCCCCCCTAAATGACTATCATCTTCTAGGTCCTATCAAACAAGACAACCTGGGCACCTAATGCACGTCGGGAAGTGGCCATATGCCTGCGAGTGAGTCTAACCACACCCGGAATTACCTCACTAGCGCAGAATAAAACATATAACAATACCGCATATAGCCGAGGACTATAGTCTCCCTACGTTCACTAGTCAGGGGACATCACCTCATGCGCGAGCTTCCTGTATGATAGCATTTAGAGAGGTGTGTTTAAGTAAATTAACATTTACCAATTAATTCTCATTATCATTTACATTAATCACATGTATGTTTCATTTTATCCGAAACCATTTTCCTTTAATGTCATCATTTTATGTCCGGAGCCATTCGTAATTCATTATATTACTACTACCTCAAGGAGTGAATACTTCTCAATTCAATTCCTAAACATATTAGGAAACCATTATGACCCTGCATGAGTAACATACTTTAATTGAGCCTTTAAAGTCACCCAAAGCGACCCTACAATCTCCTAGACTACTACTAACTAATTAAGGGAAATCAATATCCTAAAGTTAATTGTTCATCCCTGGAATAAGCCTCATAATCCATTTCTAAAATAGTGGAGCTATCTAGCTCATCTAGGACTCTAGGACTCTAAGTTTACTTCATTCAAGAAGGTTCCTAGTCCCTATTGAAAAGAAGAAACCTAGGAAATAAAAATAAGGTTTAAGGGTGAAAAACAGGGGACCGATCCTGAGACCGCGGTCGACCGCGTCTCAAAGTTTGACCTATGAAGAAAAGCAGAAAGTCTAGGTTGGAGGGGCCGGTCGACCGGTCAGGGGACCATGGTCGACCGCACACCAAAATTTATGCCTTTGTAGGAAAGCAGTGTGCCCTCCCCCGAAGGCCCGGTCGACCGGTCCTGGGACCGCGGTCGATCGGTCATAGCAGACCTAGGACCCTTTATTCTTCCAACCATAAAACCCAAGTTATAATCTTAATTTCCAATCTCATTTCCCAAGTCACCACTCATATACATGTAACCACAACAATATTAAACTCCAACTACTCTCTAAATCACCCCAACCCTACAAATCCAATAACTTCCTCAAATCAACCAAACACACAACTATCATACAATTCATTCATCTTAAATCATATATTAGCAAGTAGAAAACTTGCCTCTAGCTTGCAAATTCAGATTTGATGAAGATGCATGCAAGATCAATCTCCAAATCTTCAATCTCTCTCTTTCTCAACAAGTTCTCTTCTTCTCTCTCTCTCTCTCTCTCTCTCTAGGTCAACAATTGCACTCAAGGGAAATAAAAGAGAATGCAAGACTTAAAAATCGTAGCTTAAGTCTAAACTCCAACTTAAATGATAAATACCGCGATAAAATGACACGTAACTACACATTTAAGCTATAACCAGTCAAAAGTTCCCGAAACCTCAAAATACAACATGGCACATATTTTGACTATCTCGCACCTCCCGGAACTAACTACGCCCTCCCAAATATCATTTGGAAATTTTATAGCTCATTTTAAGTTCCGGTTTCCATCTTAAGCTATAAATGTCATTTAAATTTTATGACACAATAAAACACAACATAGCGATATTTACTTACACATATACAGTAAATATACAACAAGTCAGTAAATATTAACTTTAACTTATTCAATTAATATTTACTCTATATTCTAATGTTTTATATATAATTACTTCACATAGTAAATAAATATAAAATAGGTTCTCAAAAGCGAGGGTTGTTATATAAAACCTATAGTACTCTTGAAGTCCATCAATATTTAGTCGAAATAATACCCATCGACGTATTTGTTGAAACTGTACGGGTCCCAACATTATAGTCTTATCATGAAAAAAAGGCCCTTCATCAGAGAACTCTCCACCTTCCTCTAAAAAGGCTTCACGCGAGCATTTGTGATTTCCATCAGATGGATTTGGCATGTACTCCATGCAATATCTAATAGATTCAGAAACAACGTAGGATTTTGCAATGGAACCTTCAACATACTGCTTATTGCTGGGTATATCTTTGAAATCTTTCATCGTCCTATTTGTACAAGGTAGTAAAAATTAATAACAAGCATTATTAACTTAAATGGGGTATATTTTTTATATTAAAAGTTAAAAAAATCACCTTTTGAATGGATACATCCAATGAGCTTCGATTGGTCCACAAACTAGGGCTTCATCTGCTAGATGCACAGTGAGGTGAATGCTAATGTCAAAAAATGTAGGTGGGAAATATTTTTCCAATACGCATAATGCTTCAACAACCATGTATTTGGCTCTTTGGATATCTTGTCGAATTAGGACCTTAGAGCACAACATGTTAAAGAACAAACTTAATTGTTGGATTGCTCTTCTCAAATCTTGATGTTTCGGAAAGGCATGTTGGAGCAACACAGGTAGCAGATGTTCAATTATGACATGATAAATATGCGACTTTAAAGAGTGCAAAGATAGGGGACTAAGACTTACTATATTACTTAAGTTAGAGGAAAAACGGGTAGGAAGCTTTAAGTCCTTCAAAATTTGGCAAAATTATCTTTTTTCTTCTTTATCCAAGATAAATGGTGCTATTGGTTTTATAGTTTTTCCAGTGCGTCCATCAACTTGAAGCCATTGACCGCTGTGTATGCCCTTACCCTTCATATCCAATCTCCCCTTTTCAGTATCCTTTGTTTTATTATCATCAAGAATTGTGTTTATTAAATGCTCTGTAACATTTTTTTGATGTACATCACATCAAGGACATGTCGAATTTGATGATATGGCCAGTATTCCAAATCAAAGAAAATAGATTTTTTATATCAAGCTTCTTTAACTTCAACATTATCACTCCAATTAGCATTATTAGACTTTCTCTTCTTAGCCGGAACTTTTGAGACTTTTCCAGGTACATAATTTATATTTCTTAACTTATCCACAAGTGCATCTCCGTTTAGTCGAACCGGGGGATGTCCAACTTCTTGTGTCCTAAGTCCCAAACCTTTAACACTCCTAAAAGGATGATCGCTTTTAAGAAACTTACGATAGTTTGTGTAAACTATCTTCATGCTATGTTCTAGCTGAATAGATGGAGTGTTATCGCCACAAATAGGACATGCTTTGTAACCATGTGTTGCACACCCAAATAAGTTTTCATATGCGGGAAAATCATGAATCCCCCACATCAACATAACTCTCAACGTAAAAGGTTGCATTTTGTGCATGTCAATAGCTAGAACTCCTTCCCATAGTTTCTTCAATTCATCTACTAATGGTTGAAGAAAAATCATCAATGCCTTGACCCGGTGCCTTTGGCCCAGGAATCAGTAAAGATAAAATTTAGAACTCACGCTTCAAGCACAAAGAAGGGCCTACATTATAAGGCGCAATCATGACAGGCCAGTAACTATAACTACTAGACTGAATACTATAGGTATTGAACCCATCTGTTGCTATTGCAAGCCAAACATTGCACCCTTCCTCGGTGAAATCGGGCCATCTACTTTTTAGCATTCTCCATTGGGATGAATCACAAGGATGTCGTTGATAATCCCATGAACTTGTTGCCCGATGGTACCATGCCATTTCATGCGCTATCCAAGGTATATTATACAATCTCACTAGCCTTGGAATTATAGGGAAATGTCTCAACACTTTCATCGGTTCTTTACATAACCTTTTCCCTTTCTTTGAGGTCACTGCATATCTCGATTCTCTACACTGAGGACTGAAAAACGTGACTGTGTGATAATTGATTAAATTCGCAAATTATTAATTTGGCACACTTATTTAATTAAAGTCTGTTTTTAAACAAAATTAATTCAGCCCCTAAACATGAAACTATGTGTGTGCGTGTGTCAACCCATAAATAAATAAAGCATGTGACACAAATATTCAGGAAAAATCCCCGAAGGGCAAAACATTTTATTTCTAGAACTTAGAAGAATTCACAAGACCATTGACTTATATACAACCTGATAATCACCCACAAGTGTAACGCACGGTGTCTTCGTCAAACTTTTAAAGCAACGACTAGAAATGTCGTTGGCTGGAATCTCCCGCAAGAACTCTAGATGGTCAGTAATGAAGAAGAAAATGGCTTCTCCACAAGTGTGAACTTTATAAGGACTCCGTCCACAATAGCATCTAGCTCTCCGATTGTAGAGTTTTCGCCACAAAGAATAAACCACAACAAAGTGTGTTCTTAAATACCAAAATAATTCACCAATGCATATGGGATTTTTTGTGAATTGTAAACAAAAAAGGGATTAAACCCTAAAAGAAGAAGTCAAAAGGAATTTTGCTATTTCGCAGTTTTCCATCTTTCAAAACGGTGGGACTTATTAATAAAAACGAAACCATTTAATGAGTATTTACAAGAAAATGCCCTGCCTCGGTATTAGAGCTCGTTCGAATGAGATAAGCACGTCGCTCGAACGAAGGACATGTGTCGCTCGAACGAAATCGCGCGACATGCTTATCTCGTTCGAACGATAGTGCTATGTCGTTTGAATGACTGTTGCGTAAAAAAATGTTATTTTAATGTCCGCTCCAGTACTTATAAAAAATACTCATTCTCAAATTTTGACAAAAAAGTCCGCTCCAACACTTAAAAAATATTTTGTAAAAATATCCCAAAGGCTCTAAGTGGAAAGTTGAGGTATTTAAAACAAAACCTTATCAAAATAAACTTCACGGAGTCTTTTTGATGAAGAACTTGATATTCGGATCCGTCTTTGATGCTTTAATGTTCTTGAATGCTCTTCGACGGTGTAGCGGTATATGACATACAAAATTGATAACGGATTTATAAAAATATGTCCTTACAAATCTCCCATAAAAACATCTGAATTATCAAGTACCAAAATGCCTATACAAATCTACCCTCCTATGAATAAATTTGCAAGATCTCAGACTGTTCTTCAAACATCTTCGTTAAATCTCAAAGCTTTTCTCATTAGGGTGTGCAACATAATGGTATTCAATCTTTGTACCTACACACATGAGATAAAGAAAAAACCTTCGTGACGCATCGAGTTTGAAATGATATAAAAATAAATCAGTAATAAATCAAATCTCCCCCATAATGCAAAAACTCCCCCATAACATGATAATTCTTTCTCCCTCTTTTTATGATGTCCCCA
Source organism: Sambucus nigra (assembly GCA_949130495.1). Classification (NCBI taxonomy): domain Eukaryota; kingdom Viridiplantae; phylum Streptophyta; class Magnoliopsida; order Dipsacales; family Adoxaceae; genus Sambucus; species Sambucus nigra. Next base: position 55,409,795 of record OX422214.1, read on the forward strand.
AATAGACCGATAAGAAGAAAAATCAAAACAAAGAGTGTCATGATAAAAAATGCATAGAAAACAAGGATCAAGCTACGCGCATGCAAAGGAACATCCCAAAAATTTTTGCAAACTATTTTTTTTTTCAAAATTTTCATACAAAAATAAGATACTAAAAATATCACCATGGATTTAAACTCAAACAACCAAGTCATGGAAACAGAAAGTATGGGTGTGAACACATTCGATAGGTAAATAAACTCAATCAATCATATGTGCACGATGCAACGTGTGCCCCAAATGAATGAACATCAAAAGTATCCTTAGGTGTAAAAATTGTTGAATTTAGATGATATCGTCTTATGCAAATCAACAAGTCAAAGTGATTTTCACACCAATAACGTCTAAAACTATTTAGCGCTTTTTCAAGACATTCAAGGATGTGCAAACCCGTTTTAATTCTCCATCCAAACTCCCTCATATATATTTTCTTTTACAGGTGTATAAACTAAATTCTCAAACGTTGGAGAATTGGTGCAAAAACCTAATTGGCCCACAATTGGCATGAATTTCTTTCTATTGCCTTAAAATTTTTTTGGGCTCTTTTAAACCTCTTTGGGCCCGGATAATAAAATTCCTTAATTTTTTAGGTCCAATTTAAATGGTGACTTAATCGTATAGGATAGATGAGTACCTTTCGTAGCCCTTCACTGTTGATAAAAAAAATACAAACTCACAAATGGCTCTTACATGCACACCTTTTTATCAAGTTTTATCGCGATTTGTTTGTTTTAAGGACAGGTTTGAAGTGGAAACACCCAACCAACATGTTATAATACAAGCACAATAATCAAACAAATCTGTGCATATGTGCAATAAAGGAAATCATGAGTCAAACATGTAGGAAGTAACACTTAATTATATATTAATGACTCTAAACATTGTAAGCACATGGATGAATTGACATATTGTCTCAAAACACTATCAAATAGTTATATGAAAAAAATGGAATGATGTTGTGAGTCGTTCATCCTAAGTGTTCATCCATAAAAGGTGCAAACATAATACACAACTCTTTTTGAATTTTTCAAAATTTTTATCAAAATAAAATCTTTTTGTATTTTTCAAAATTTTTCAAAAGCAAACATTTATACAAAAAGTACATGTCATAACGCTAGCAAACAAAAATGTCATGAAATAAACAACTAGAGTTTGACAAACATGCGAACACAATCATCTATATGATATGTCAAGAGAAGAATCATGTGCAAGCAAACGAGAATCAACTTGTATAAAATCTAGTTCCTCTAAAAGTGATTTCCTAACCCAAATAGATGTGAAACGTCATGTGGGGGATTTAGGAACCATGGGAACACTAGATATAAACTTCCTAGGACTTTTTCCAAGATAATTTTTTTCTTTCCTAAGGTGTACTTTGGTAAGGTTATGTTTTTAATACCTTAACTTTTCACTCAGAACTTGCGGGATATTTTTTATAAAATATTTTCTAAGTGTTGGAACGGACTTTTTCGTCAAAATTTAAGAATGAGTATTTTTTCTAAGTGTTGAAGCGGATATTAAAATATTATTTTTTTCGAAACTATCGTTCAAACGAAATCTGTACGTCGTTCAAACGACAAGCAGTGTCGCGCGATGTCGTTCAAACGACATCGCTATCTCGTTCGCGCGATATGTAATCTCGTTCAAACGAGCTCGAATTTCGAGGCGGTGCAGTTTTTGTATAAATACTCATTAAATGGTTCCGTTTTTCTTAAGAAGTCACAGTGTTTTGACGAACAGAAAAAATGCGAAAGTAGAATTCTTTTAGGCTTCTTCCTTTAGGGTTTTAATCCCTTTTTGGTTTTCAATTCACAAAAGCTCCCATATAATTTAGTGAATTGTTTTGTTTTGCTTTCGTGGAGTGCGTTGTGACACCCCGCCTAATTAAATACCGGGCGATCATTCCTTTATTAAATTAAAATCAAGGTGGACAGTTGGTTCATTCTTAGCATCACCGTCGTAAAAATACTTTTCCAATTTAAACACCCTAAATAATTAAGCTAAGTGTCAAAACCATTTTCATACATACTTTCCAAATTTTATTTAAAGAAAAATCTTTTATTTTATTAACAACATCCAATAAGTAAGAATCACACCACATTAAATTCTGCAACATAATCCAATTAATTTAATACATTCGTCAATCGAATGTCAACATACGAAATCTAAAGTCACACATCCAAACTGAATAAGTCCCATAGTAACAATACTGGAAATAACTGAAATACAAATGTCCAATAACAACGGAATAATGGAAAGAGCTACACATGCCCAACTAGATGAAAGTACTACGAGTGGATCCGAATGAACGAAGTCGTCTAATCAAGAGACCTGCAACTCCCACCTAAGCTGCAGCGCGTTCCTTCCAAGAGATCCTAAGCAAGACGCCCCTGTGGCTGGGCACCTGTAATACATACATATATATACAAGAGAGAGAGAGAGAAAAAGAAACGGGTCAGAGACCGATAGTGTGTTTGATTTAAAATACGTTTAGCAAGTATTTAAATTGATACAGGCCAATGCAACAACATATTAGTGCGACACTCTCTTGAGAAATTCTCACCTCTCTTCTAATGTGCACACCTATCGCACTAACCTTCCCAGCGGTTTGTATTATCATTTTACCATATTAACCTTCCCAACAATTTAGTTTATCTCAAATTACTCATAAGATTTCAAAACCAAACAATATCATTGTTTAAAAAGATACTTCTAATTAGTAGCACAACTCTCGTTTTATCTTCATTAATTTATAAAGTTTCCCTGTGTCAGATTATACTTTTCAAACAAGTATTTCCGATTTATAGTCCAGAATTATTTCTCACTTACCATATCACGGCAAAAGTTTAAATTTCCCAAATTTCAAATATATATATTAAGCACTCGTATAATATATACATTCTAACAGCACCAACATACAAACTATGGTGTGGGCATACTCTGCTATCCAATCCCCGTATCGCTCACACTAAGGGGTATACAAGTTCGGAATCACTCTCGAACTGTATCAACATATATACACAAACAATATTGAGGCGAAGCATAGATTCCAAGTCTCTAAGAGGTCAGTACATACCCTCACGTCTCTTAGGACCGTCTGAACTATCATTCCGATAGTCTGTACCAAGGATATCTATCTTCTAGGGTACAAGTCAATATCCCCCATAAAGGTCCCATCGATATAAGACTGTCCCAGCGCGGTAACCTCAGGGATAGCAAGTAGCGCGGGTACGTTTTTCACACGTATATAATATATGCATACACAATCATATAAATATACCACTTTTATCATATTAATATAGGTTTCTCTCATCACCCATAATTACAACATTTATCCTTACTTTTCATAAGTATGCCTTATTAGGGTTCGTCGCTAACCTTAACTCGTAGGGTTTCTCCAACCCATTACGTGACACTTGTGGACCCTATCCTCCCAAGTATAAAATTCAGTAGGTGTCATTATTATGTTCCAACGTAACTCTCTTACGCGCCTCACCCTTTAATACATAAATTTACCAACCCGAAAGTAAATATCCCATAAATACCATTCTCGTCGAATATTAATGATCCCAACATTCATTCATATGCCCTACTGGTCCTCCATGTCTCCCAAATCATTTTACTAAGAATGCCCAAGAATTATATCACGACTATTTGATTTTAACTCACTTAAAAAGGGAAATAGGAGTCTGCCAGGAGGGGTCTATCGATTGAGGTTTGGGGTTCAATCGATCGAACCTTCGATCGATCGAAGCTCTAGGCTCGATCGATCGATCAAGCAGGTCTGTGAAAACTGAAATTCTGCAGTTATGGGTTTCATCTCCAAACACCAACAATTTCCATATTATCTAATCCCAATCATCCCAGAATTGATGCCACTAACCTTATATCATCATATTAGGTATTTTCAACGTAAAGTATGTGAATTTCTATGATTTAATCATGAATTAACAGCCCCAAATTTCATAAAAATCTCAAGAACCCTAAAATTCTCTTAAACATGGTTCTAACAATTATTTCCAGAATTCTCTTCTTATACACATCATAATTTCGTGGTTTAAATTCCTCTACATGGCAAGGGTTTCCAGAATTATCAATTAGACAAATACTACATGGATTTTCCTATCATAAATCGAGTTTTCTTCCATTAAAACTCATCTTAATTACTCCTAAACTAATATGAAAGATGCAGCAAAGAAATAAGCAAGATAAACACTTGCCTGGGATTCTCAGAGGTCTATTTTGGTGCCGAATTCGGTATGGTTGCGTTCTCCATCTCGCGATCTACGCGTTGGTGGTGGCGGCGGTGCAAACTGTTGAGTTTTGGGCCTTGAATTTGCCTTGAGAGCTCTCTCCTTCCTCTCCTATGGCCGTCACTTGTGTTTAGAGTTTCTAACCCTAGAAGGTAACCTAGGTACCTGATATAACTCCTCTAATTTTCGTGGGTTTAATTACCCAAAAATTACCCAAAATGCCCTCCCGGGTTACTAATTAGGCCTAAAAACGCCCCGAGACCCAAACTAAACTCCCGGGTACACTTTTCTGACTATATCGACCCTTCTGAACGCGTTGGTGCACTCAAAACGACCATCCGAACAACTTATAAAATATTCACTTTTATTAATTCACATTTAGTCCCGACACGACACAGGCGCGTCCTGACTTAATTTTCTAAAATTGCCATTTTATTCACACGTGACAATATTATAAAAATAAATGTCATATATTACTATACTCATCCAGTAATATGCAATAAATAAAAAATTTCCAATAATTACTAACTCTCGTCACGCTAGTAAATATTTAAAGCAACATTCCGGATTAAAATTAAATTAATTTATCTCAATTAAATTTAATAAATCCCATAATTCAAAAGCTATAAAAATACGGGGTATTACATGCATCTCTAAATCGTATGGCTGCGTGTCATTGAGGATCTTGCTGCGTGAAGATTCTTTGCTAAAGATTGGGCTGCGAGTCCTTGGATGGTGCTGCGTGTATTCTCTTACCGAGTTTAAGACTGTGTGTCTTTGTGGGTTGGCTGCGCGTTGATCCATTGCAGATTTCTCTATGTAATTGCAAGTTGCGATTTATAAATTCATAGTGAAATAAAGGTTTTACCCGAAAGGGTATTTTTCCTGAAATCTGTGTCTCATCATATTTATTATGTTGCATGCTTTATATTTATTTATGGGTTGACACACACACTTTAGATGCATGTTTAGGGGCTGAATTAAATAAGGTTTGATTGGAAACTTGCGAGTTAGTTTTAATCGGTATCACACGTTTTTTACAAATTGGTATCAGAGCATATTTAAGCGATCACCACTTTTACAAATTAGTATCAGAGCAGGTTACACTATTTTATCGTGTATCCTATTTTCTGCAAAATTTGTGTGATATTGATTTTTTTTGAAAAATCAAGTTTGTGAAAAAAATCGCAATTTTTTCAATGGAACGCCTATTTAATGAGGAGCCTATTTTTGAAAAAGTTCACAACCATGCTTAAAATTTAAAAAGTTTGAATTTGAAACTTTGCAAAAGAATTAAAGTTTTGGAAAAAGAAAATTCTCTCTTTAAAAGTAAGATTGAATATTTGCAAATGTTTCAAACTCAAAGTGATTTTTGTCGTGAGCACTTTGATAATTTGTGTATTGATTTTGATTCTTTGAAAATTGCGAAAAAGTAGAGTGATGAGAAAGTCCTAGTTTTAGAGAAGGAATTGAAGGACTTAAAAAATTCTAGGGCTCCCGTTTGTGCCGTCGAGGATAAAAGATTAATCGATGATTTTACGGCACGTGAAAAGACTCTTAGGGATAAATTTATTTTAATTGAGGGGGAGGGCAATAAACTGTTAAGTTTAATTGATAAATTGAAAAAGAAATCCCTCAGATTGGAAGAGTCTTATTCTTTGCTTGAGTAAAATTTTTTTGAAGTTAAACAATGATTTGACAGACTCGAGTAGGTTTGATAGTGATGGTAATGGCTCATATTATTCTCATGCTTCTAATGCTAAAGCCAAAACCATTATTTGTTTTAGAGGGTCAACCACTTTCAAGGATATTAGAAAAGGTCAACCCATAGGTGTCGTTCCACCCGTTTACACTTGTTCATATTATGGTAGGAAAGGTCACCTTAGGCGTTTTTATTTTGATCTTGGAAAATGTCCTAGGAAGTTTATGTCTAGTGTTTTATTGGTTCCCAAAACCCCCACGCGACGTTTCACATCTATTTGGGTTAGGAAATCACTTTTAGAGGCACTAGATTTTAGACAAGTTGATTCCCGTTTGCTTGCACACGATTCTTCTCTTGCCATATCATATAGATGATTGTATTTGCATGTTTGTCATACGTTAGTTACGCTTTTTGATATATTTTTGCTAGCGTTGTGACATTTACTTTTTGCATAGATTTTTGTTTTTGAAAAATACAAAAAGATTTTTAGTTTGATAAATTTTTTGAAAAATCCAAAAAGATTTTTGTATTTTGTTTGCACCATTTATGGATGAACACTTAGGATGACCAAGTCACAACATCATCCCATATTTTTTATGTGACTATTTGATAGTGTTTTGATATAATAGGTCATGTCATCTTTGTGCTTTATAATGTTTGGAGTCATTAAGATGTAATTAAGTGTTACTTCGTACATGTTTGACTCATGTTTTCCTTTATTGCACACGTACACGAATTTGTTTGATTATTGTGCTTGTCTTATCACATGTTGTTTGGGTGTTTTCACTTCAATCCTGTCCTTAAAATGAACCAAGCGCGATAAAACTTGATAAGAAAGCTGTGCATATAAGAACAATTTTGTGAGTTTGTGTGCTTTGTTTAAAAATGGTGAAGGGATACAAAAGATTTTTATTTATCATTTGTGATTAAGCTTCCATTTAAATTGGACCTAAAAAATTGAGGAATTTTATTATCCGGGGTCCAAAGAGGTTTAAAAGAGCTCAAAAAAATTTAAAGGCAATAAAAAGAAATTCATGCCAATTATGGGCCATTTAGGTTTTTGCACCAATTCTCCAAAGTTTGAGAATTTAGTTTATTCACCTCTAAAATAAAATATATATGGGGGAGTTTGGTTGGAGATTTTTTAACGGGTTTGCACGTCCTTGAAAATCTTGAAAAAATGCTAAATAGTTTTGGACGTCATTGGTGTGAAAATCATTTGACTTTGATTTGTTGATTTGTATAAGATGATATCATCTAAATCCATCAAATTTTTACACATAAAGATACTTTTGATGTTCATTCGTTAGGGGTACACATATGCATCGTGCACATATGATTGATTGAGTTTAGTTACCTATCGAATGAGTTCACACCCATTCATTCCATTTCCATGACTTGGTTGTTTAAGTTTAAATTCATGGTGTGATTTTTTTTGTATCTCATTTTTGTATGAAAAATTGAAAATTCAAAAATAGTTTGTGAAATTTGTGAGATACTCCTTTGCATGCACGTAGCTTGATTCTGGTTTGCTATGAATTTTATCGTGACACTCCATGTTTTGATTGTTTCTTTTTATCTGTCTATTTGGGGACATAATAAAAAGGGGGAGAAAGAATTATCATGTTATGGGGGAGTTTTTGCATTATGGGGGAGATTTGGTTATTAATGCTTTATTCTTATATCATTTCAAACTCGATGCATCATGAATATTTTTGCTTTATCTCATGTGTGTAGGTACAAAGATTGAAGATCATGATGTTGCACACCCTGATGAGAAAAGCTTTGAGATTTGATGAAGATGATTGAAGAATAGTTTTGAGGTCTTGCAAATTTATTCATGGGAGGGTAGATTTGTATAGGCATTTTGATTTTTGATAATTCGGATTTTTTATGTATGTACCGGGATAGACATAGGGAGAGATTTGTAAGGACATATTTTCATAGGTCCGTTATCAATTTATTATGTCATATACCGCTACACCGTCGAAGAGCATTCAAGAGACATCTACATCAAAAACGGATCCGAATTACTCAAGTTCTTCATCATTCAAGACTCCGCGAAGTGTACTTTGGTAAGGTTATGTTTTTAATACCTTAACTTTTCACTTAGAGCTTGTGGGATATTTTTATAAAATATTTTCTAAGTGTTGGAGCGGAATTTTTCGTCAAAATTTAAGAATGAGTATTTTTTTCTAAGTGTTGAAGCGGATATTAAAATATTATTTTTTTCAAAACTGTCGATCAAATGACATCTGTACATCGTTCAAACGACAAGCAGTGTCACGCAATGTCGTTCAAACGACATCGCTATCTCGTTTGCGCGACATGTAATCTCATTTGAACGAGCTCGAATTTCGAGGCGGTGCAGTTTTTGTATAAATACTCATTAAATGGTTCCGTTTTTCTTACAAGTCACATCGTTTTGACGAACAAAAAAACTGCGAAAGCAGAATTCTTTTAGGGTTCTTCCTTTAGGGTTTTAATCCCTTTTTGGTTTTCAATTCACAAAACTCCCATATGATTTAGTGAACTGTTTTGGTTTTTAAGAACACTTTGCTTTTGTTCATCTTTCATGGAGTGCATCTTTAAATCGTATGGCTGCGTGTCATTGAGGATCTTGCTGCATGAAGATTCTTTGCTGAAGATTGGGTTGTGAGTCCTTGGAGGGCGCTTCGTGTATTCTCTTGCTGAGTTCAAGACTGCGTGTCTTCGTGGGTTGGCTGCGCGTTGATCCATTGCAGATTTTTTTATGTAATTGTAAGTTGCAATTTATAAATTCATAGTGAAATAAAGGTTTTACCCGAAAGGTTTTTTTTCCTGAAATCTGTGCCTCTGTATATTTATTGTGTTGCATGCTTTATATTTATTTATGGGTTGACACTCACACTTTAGATGCATGTTTAGGGGATAAATTAAATATGGTTTGATTGGAAACTTGCGAGTTAGTTTTAATCGGTATCACACATTTTTTACAAATTGGTATCAGAGCATATTTAAGCGATCACCGCTTTTATAAGGACATTCCTCCAAATCTTCATTCTCTTTCCAGTATAAAATACAGTTGTTAATGCAAGCATGAATGTAATTTGTTTTCATCCCTAGGTCTTTCATCATTCCCTTCATGTGCGGATATTTTTCTGGTAATGTGTTTCTATTTGGAAGCCACATCTTTAAGACCAACAAGAGAGAGGTCATGCTATTTTTCGACCAACCAAACTACTTTTTCAAATTATGCAATTCCATAATTGCAGAAATAGTAGTCTCAGGACCCTCACATGAAGGGTACAATTTCTCGATCGCTAATTTATTATATTGATTATACTTCTAATTGTTGACATACGATTTTTCAGAAAATCCTTCCTGATCGGGTTCTACACAATGTTGTTCGTGCACTCCCTAACATGCGTCAACTAAGTTTCGCAACCTTTCATTCTCATTATTATCATCTTCATCATGTCCTTCACAATTAATAGGTTCCACTACGGGACATGTTAGGTTCGATGATAGTGTTTCACTATGTAAAACCCACTTAGTATATGTCCTGTCTATACCATGCATTATCAAATGACCCTTGATATCTACAGCAGTGAAACGCTTCTTATGTCGGCACTTAACACATGGACAAGAAAAGGTCGACAATTGATGGTCATTGTTTGCAATTGAAAAATTAAGAAAATACACAACTCCATTTGTGTACACCTCAATTATTCTATTCCTCTCATTCATCCACTCTTTGTTCAATGTTTGTGACATTCTGCACTACCAAAAAAATCTGGTTTACACATAAGTTATATGACAATATAAAAAAAATATAATTATCTTTGACAAGTTATATGACAATATGGTTTACACACAAGTTATATGACAATACATAAGAAAAATCACAATTAGAAAAATCAGAGTTAGAAAAATATTTATGAGTTGCTTCAAAAAATAACTCATCTACAAAAATCTACAAAATGAGAACCCTCAATATAAACAGCAAAGGTATAACACAGAAAATCCACAAAATGAAAATTAGGGCACAATATCAACAAAATAACTTCGAAAATTAGGGTTTTTTGTGTGTGTAAATCTGTGAGAGAGAGATACCATCGAACAGACAAATTTGTGTTATCGACTTGTTTGTGTGTGTACGTTCTATACACTTCTGAACAGACAGATGACGGAAAATACCGAAATCTCTTGTTTGGAGGAAGAAGGAGATGTGTTATCGACATGACATCAAGGGTTTCTCAACGAGATGGGTTAAAGAGAACAAACATCAAGGGTTCTCAATTGATTTTTCTTCATGACATCAAGGGTTCTACACAATCTCCCATGGCGTGTGTGAAAGCGAGAGAGAGAGAGAAATTTTGGGCGTGTGTGTGTTTGAGCGGGATTTCGAGTTTTGGGGCTAAATTTTTTCTAAAAAAAATCTTAAAATATTCAATCAATATTAGAAACACTTATATTAAATTACTAACGGTATTTTATTGTGATAAATAGTAGTTGTAAAATACTATTTGTAATCTAGAAATTATTCTGTTACTAAAAGAGTGTTTTGGTGTAGTGACAATGTTAATTTAAACATCTTTAACACTTGTTAATGTTTTTACTAGATATTTCATCGTTTTGTCACACTTTATTGCATATACTAATATACCTTGTTATTGGTTGTGATTCGTTCTAATGGTATAACCCTAGTGCAAACCATGACAAGTAAAAAAGTTAATACATTGTGTGAAACAAATTATCTATGTTTACCGTATCCATTTTAGTTATTTTGCATTATAAAGGCTTCACACCTTTTAGTAAATTTATCATTAATACTAGTTAAACTTTTTACTACATTTTCCTAAGTTCTTAGTCAAATGTGCAACACAATTATAATGTGCATATTTGTACATACACTAATATCTTCAGTGCATATCATGGGGTTAAGAAAGCCGCATGTAGCGGACTGTAATATGTAGGAATATAATGAAAATGTATATTATTGTTGAAGTTTCTTACTTATGCTAATGAATTCTGGTATCGAATGTGAAGTTTGTTGCTTATCCTAATGAATTCTGGAATTGAAACGGATTCACGCATACAACAACAAATAAGAGACTTGAATACATTGTTTGAGCCATTATGTTGGCAATATCACATCCATTTTGAACTCCTTCAACACTTTGTTGAATATACTAATCTACTCAGTTATTGGTTATGATTCGTTCCAACGGGATGTCACTAGCGCGGAGCACAATAAATAAAAGAGTTGAAATGGTTATCTAAAACAGTTTGTTTATCTTCACTGTATGCATTTAACTTATTACCGAAAGTATATATATACATACAACCATTCTAAAGGTTTTCAGAGTTGTTAAAGTTTTTATTAAATTTATCTATTTTTTTCCTTGAATGTGTATCTAACAGAATACAATTTAATAGTTTGAAATACCAAAAATTTAAATAAAATTTTAAACTTAAATATATATACACTTAATAAAATTGTTTGTTACTGTTTTGGAAACTTTAGAAAAATTATAACCAAAATAAGTTGTTGCAAGGACAACCGTCAAAATAAGAAAGCAAATGCATTAGAAGTTCCATTAGCTTCCCCAAGTTCAAGGTATAATTCTTCTCTTTATTAGATAGCATTGTGAACTGTTCCTTATACTGAATATTCTGTTATTTATTGCGATTAGAGATTGTGGGAATATACTAGAATTAACCACAATAAATTGTATTGTTTAATATAATTTTATCTCTTTCTTATAAACAATTACAAACGTGTTCCAATCACAAATAAAATATAACTTTACTTTGATATTGCAATAAATTTATTTCTTTTTCTTAGACTCATATACATTTTCATCCAACATACTAAAAATTTCTTGAAATTCAGTTAGAAAATTATGTTTCAACTTGGATATATTTATTACATTTTCTACTTGTCTGTACTGTCTCAAAAAACACTGTACTATGATATTAATATTCTTGGTATATATCTAGAAATAGTGTACTCTGTTACTTATTTTTTATTTGAAAAAAATTATTGTAACTCAATTAGTACTAATGTGTTGTCTTGCTATTACTATAAGTTTCTATACAAATTACCTTTATTTATATAATACTTGTAAGGCATCACATACGAGATAAACTTTGCTTGCATATTTGTAATGTTATTAGTTTTTCTTACACACTCGTGTACATATTTCATTTCACATACTAAAAATTACTTCAAACTTAGATATATTTCTTACTTATACCATCTTTTTAATTGTTGTGCAAGATCTACAAGACTAACGAGTGAAAAACCGTAATAAACGCAGTGTGTGACATCGATTCAAAATAATTCGCAACTTTCTAATTTTGCACACTTATTTAATTGGAGTCTATCTTTAATCCAAAGTAATTCAGCCCCTAAACGTGCATCTACGTGTGTGCATGTATCAACCCATAAATAGATAAAGCAAGTGACACACAGTTACGAAAAAATCCCCGAAGGGTAATGTAACACCCCATGATTTTGGGATCGAGAAATTTAATTTTTGGGAAAATAAATTTAATTAAATTGGAGAATTTTAAAAATTGGGAATTGAGGCCCAAAAATAGAGAACATTTCAAAGTATTCCGGATGATGATTTTGAGGGTACCATCGATCCCGGAAGGGTAGAGATAGTCAAAATGACTGTCATTGGGTTTTATTTCGGCTCCGGAATGTTTTTAAGTCAGTTTGACTCGAATTGGAGTAAACGAGTCATTTAAAGTGTGTATTAACATTTAAAATTGGGACTTATGTTTTAAGGGATTTAGAGGCTTACGGATTAAGCCTTCTCATTTAGAGAAAGAGAGAGAAAGAGAAAGAAAAGAGAAAAGAAGAGAGAAAGAAGAATAAAGGAAGAGAGAGAGGAAGAAAAGCTTGGGATCTCCGGCAAAAACGCGACATCGAGGACGATCCAACCTCTACAAATCTGAGGCAAGTGTTTAAATCTTGCTAAATAAGTCATTTGTGTATTTCATTTCATAATTTGTGGGTTAAAGAAATGGATTTTTGGGTATTAATATCAAAACCTAAATTTTTGGGTTTAATCTTGAAATGTATGTTGAAAGAATGGGTTTGATGGTGTAGAAATGGTTGGGATCAGATTTGGGTTGAATTATTGGCTTAGGATCATGTTTTAATGAAGGTTTAGGGTTTGAAGTGAAATTTTAGGGTTTTAAATTCGTGGGTTCAATGAAAAAGAAGAACCTTTCAAATTCTGCAGACCCGAATCGATTCACCCCTTAAGCGAATCGATTCGGCCTAGGCAAATTGGCAGGTCTGCATTGACCGAATCGATTCGGACCCAAAGCGAATTGATTCGCCCTGAAGCCCAGGCCTTTGGACCCGAATCAATTCTTCTTGGAGGCCGAATCTATTCGCTGGGACGAATCGATTCGGAATAGGGCCTAATCGATTCGAAAACAGGGCATTTTGAGGAATTTTCTCTAGAATAAATTCAAACCCTTTTTAGTTGGATTTATTAGTTTGGGGCCTTCTCTTATGATATAAGAGACATGTTTTTGGATACATATAGGGGGTTTCACACATATTATGATTTTGAGGACTCCTTGGAATAATTGGGGAAAAATATATCCATGTATGTATTGGAGTTGTGTATAGAGATTGGTGGGAAACTTCATTGGGGCTGGGAATCCTAATTATAGATCAAAGTAAGTACAGATATGATGTGAGGTTAAAAACTCTTAGAGAGAGAGTTACGAGGGTATGTTGTGAAATTTTAGGCCGACATTTATATTGAATCCTTATAAAGATAGGATATGATTAAGATACAATTTGGGGCCCAATGAAAGAGAGTGGTCGCATACCCTTAGTAATGATAAAATTTAAGGAATAAATCAGAGAGGAGTTAGACTAGGATATTCATAAGAGTGATTGAACCGTAGTCAAAATCGAGAGCGATGGGATCATGTTACCCACTAGAGTAGCGTGTGTAAATCTAGTCGGGGTAGTGGTTGTTTATCGGTGTGTTGTTTATAACGGGTATTTTACCTTAAAAAATGGGATCATGTGATTAATGTAAGATTTAGCTTGAGTCTTATAGACTATTAGTTACGTGTATACAAATAGTCGAAATTATTACTAGATTCATCAATGTACTCTCGGATATAAATGGGATGTGTAGTGTTGGTTTTATGCACTAAACTTTGCGTGGTAACCCTAATGTTGGATATATACATGTATTTTGGGAGACTATTCATCCTAGGAAAATTGATGAATATGCTTCAAGTGAGGGATTGTATTCACATATCGAGGTAAATTAAATGAGTTTGTGGTGACGACTTGTATATTGAGGATTGTGTATACTTATAGCCGAGTTTATATATCTTATACTTATGAACAACAATTAGTTTGTATATATAGATATATGGATATGTGAATATATGTATATATATCTGTATGGATATGAATATATGGATATATTTATGTTGTGGATATACATGATATGAATATTTAAACCGTATGTGATGATTTAATGTTTGATCATATGATGGGATCATATGGATGTGTATATATTGTGCATGGGAACGATATATATACTTATGTGGTTAAGCATACCCCACTCATGCTATCATTGGGAAGTTTTCGCGCAGAGGGTGAGCATCCTGGCTCAAGGAGCAGGGTGTGGAAATTCTCCAGGTCATAGTCATCCAGTGTGTTATTATGTGATTTATATTTTTGGGATGAGACGTGGTGGGTATGTTTCGTCTCATTGTCGATTGGGAGCTATGACCGCTTCCCGGGACGTCATGTTGGTGTGTTTGGCCCCGATGTCAGTGATATTGAGTCCGAGCGTGGTCCCCAATATGGTATGTGAGTAATGCCCTGGAAGATGATAGCATGATACAGTTTATCGGCGATATATATAGCCGGGTATATTATATGTGCATGGCCATTGTACATCAAATATGATATATACTTTTGGTCATGGGAATGGATGATGGTATATATATATATATATATGTATATATATATATATATATATATATGGTTTGAATGAATGCCTATATATATATTTATATATCCATGCCTATATATATATTTATATATCCTATAGATGAAAGGATATGTAATATTTATGGTGTATATCTTGGATGATTATGGCGTACTAGATGATGGGGGGTTGATATATCGCATCTAAGGAATATATCGGTTACATCATCCCAAGGATATTATTGGAGATTTTGATTTGTTCTTATGTTAATCTAAATTTAGTAGAATTGTATGGCATAATGGACCTCTAGGATCGACATTGTCAAGGAGTAGTGTAACGGGGTGGTTCCTTGTTTGGATTTCTCTTTGCGAGACACCCCACACACGAAATGTAGTGCAATGCTGAGATTGGAGAGAAGTTTTATCAATAATAATTATGTGTGGCATAATGGACCTCTAAAATCGACATTGTCAAGGAGTAGTGTAACGGGGTGGTTCCTTGTTTGGATTTTGCTTTGCGAGACACCCCACGCATGAAACGTAGTGCAATGTTGAGATTGGAGAGAAGTTTTGTCAATAATAATTTGTATGCATGTTAATTAGAAATTTAATCATATGATTCAACCCAAATGTAAATGGGTAATGTATCAAGAATTATAATTAATGAAATTATAAACCGGAATCCATTAAGCCTAATATGGCATATATATTTGTAAAAATAATTAAGTGGGTTTAGAAAGAGTGGATTCTTGCGTTATGATAGGAAGGCAGATCTCGTGGGTATTGGCTAGGCCTATGATAAGTTAGGTTGTCCTTATAGTTAGGATAATTTAACTAAAATCTCCGGACGCGAATAGGTGCTCGCTGTTAGATGAGAGGTGAGTTGGGGTTCCACGAGAGTGCGATTCCAATTTAATTATGAAATAAGTGCATCGATATTTTTTATGCACGGTTAACACACTTCCTAAATATTTTCACAACTCGGGCTCTAACCCGTTTACTTTTCTCTCCTGCCTGTATATATATATACTACTACAGGTGTCCTACCGCATGGATGCCGGATGACCTTCTATCCAGAGTCTTGGCAGCCGTGATAGGTGCGGACTGTTGCGGGATGTAGAATGTAGTCGCTTCCTACTTATTTAAAAATCTAGGTAGGATTCATGTTGTATATCGGGTTTGTACCCAAGGGATATTTATACATGTTTATATTTATTCCATTTCAGTTATTATATTGGCTGTGACCCGACAGCTTATTCGGGTTTATCTCCTTCTGACATATTATTTTGTAGTTATTCATTTCATTTATCATAATTCTAGTATGCATCTTTCTTTTTTTTGTTAGTAGTTTATAGTGTTGGTTTGTTGTCTATTGCATATTTTATTTAATTTTAACATCTCGCTTATATGATATCGGGTAGTTAGTAATATATTATGTAGTACGGACAGTTGATGTTGAGACTGAGCCATTTGAGACTCCTGATTTAATGTAGTATAGGGCATGCCACCCGTTATTATTTTAAGCGGGGTGTTACAGATGGTATCAGAGAATCAGGTTCTAGAGTCTTTAGGATTTGTTCGAGTTTTCTGCGTTCTTCCGATTAACGTTCTTGATATAAAGCCCTATTATTAGGATTGTTGTGTTCACTGCGCTTATCTTCTTCTGTGAAGTGTATTCACTTGATCGACGTTCTGATAACATTTTCTCTTGTTTCAGACGCCACCTAAATTATGTCTTCTAGGAAAGGACAAAGTTAGAGATACGACACTCATAACAGATTTTGGGTACGCTTTGATCGGGGGTATTTGTTTCTCCTGATTCCAGCGGAGATATATAAGAGAACTCTAGCAGTGGCTTAGGGTGATCTATCGGTGGTTGAGTAAGAAAGGTAAATTTACTCTAATTATGAATCTTGGACTTAGTAAGGTAAGTCTGAGGAGAGGCATGTAGTGAAGCCCTTGGGAGCTTTAGATGGAGAAACCCGTCAACTTTTGTTAGGAAGCCTGGTGTTGGTGACTTTTCTCGACGTGAGGTGTGTGGAGTCGTCCCAATATCGGGAGTATTGCCTTCTGGGAAGAGGGAGTAAGAAACTGGAAACTCAGGTTTGTTGCGTAGGATTGAGGGAGTTTTCGAAAGTCGCAATCGCGCTTTGTCCTTCAAATGGTTAGGAAGGACTTTGAGGAAGATGTTTCTCTTATGGAGAAATAGGTTTAGGAATAACGATTGTATTGGAAGAAGTAGATGACTTTAAATAAGGATCCAAGGATGAAGTAAAGCAATTGGATTATGGAAGTATAAGGTAGAATACCTTTCCTTGGGTTTGGGTCATTCTTTGTGCGATATTGGGAACGTCGCGCGTAAGGTATGATGAGTAGTTAGCCGCTACACCGTTAGGGTGTATATAATTTCCTTGGAGGAAGGATTGAGTAAGTATGGCCCTTGTATGGCATCTTTTGAGAAAATGAATCGTCTCGTGAGGATATAGTCGAGAGTTATAATATTCGATTCCGGAAGTGCGGAATGTCGAAGTTTGTTGAGTAGTGGTAGTAAGACTATTGTCTTATGGATAGGTATGGGGGTGAAATTGTAGAAATCCAATAAGGGGAGGAGTTACCTTGTGGCAAACGCTTTGATGCAATGCAAGGGATTAGTATAGCTGAGAGGTTTAGAGTTTGGTAGATTTATTTTGAGCAAAGAACTTAGCTCATAGTTGTTCTAGTTTTGAGAACTAGGTAGTGGTTAGAAGTATTGTAATTGTTGAGGCCTTGTGCCCTAAACACAAGGTGTTTGTTTGGCATGTCGAAAGACACGAAATTAATTTATATTATATTGTTACATAGGCCTTTGGGGAATATCTAATATGTGAAAATATTTTATGAAACCATAACCCTAGTTCAACTAATCTCAATTCCTGACCTAGCTACACAGTAGTGTATTGGGAGGGTTCCTTGTTTGGATTTCGCTTGCGAGACCTCCCCCGCACGAAGGTGGCTAGCGTAAGGAATTAAGGACAGTTCAACCTTGGGAAATTTCAAACTTATATATATTTAATAGGTTGCTATAGATTATATTGCTGAGAGTTATATTACGATTTGAGGCTAATGGAGCCTGATTATAATTCTACGAGTGGAAACTCGAGTACGGGTTGTATGAGCACCCTGTGTAGTTGTTTGTTTTAAAATCGATATGGTTCGACGTGAGAACTAAAAAGGATCGGTATAGTGATCCTGAGAGTTAATGTAAGGACTAGATGAGATTGAGGTCCTAGGAATATCTTAAAATTTCGCGAGCGAAATTTTTGTAAGGGGGGAAGAGTGTAACACCCCATGATTTTGGGATCGAGGAATTTAATTTTTGGGAAAATAAAATTTAATTAAATTGGAGAATTTTAAAATTTGGGAATTAGGCCCCAAAATAGAGAACATTTCAAAGTATTCCGGAAGATTCTTTTGAGGGTACCATCGATACCGGAAGGGTAGAGATAGTCAAAATGACTGTCGTTGGGTTTTATTTCGGCTCCGAAATGTTTTTAAGTCAGTTTGACTCGAATTGGAGTAAACGATTCATTTAAGGTGTGTATTAACATTTAAAATTGGTACTTGTGTTTTAAGGGATTTAGAGGCTTACGGATTAAGCCTTCTTATTTAGAGAAAGAGAGAGAAAGAGAAAGAAAAGAGAAAAGAAGACAGAAAGAAGAAGAAAGGAAGAGAGAGAGAGGAAGAAAAGCTTGGGATCTCCGGCAAAAACGCGACATCGAGGATGATCCAACCTCTACAAATCTGAGGCAAGTGTTTAAACTTGCTAAATAAGTCATTTGTGTATTTCATTTCATAATTTGCGAGTTAAAGAAATGGATTTTTGGGTATTAATATCAAAACCTAAATTTTTGGGTTTAATCTTGAAATCTATGTTGAAAGAATGGGTTTGATGGTGTAAAAATGGTTGGGATCAGATTTGGGTTGAATTATTGGCTTAGGATCATGTTTTAATGAAGGTTTAGGGGTTAGAAGTGAAATTTTAGGGTTTTAAATTCGTGGTTTCAATGAAGAAGAAGAACCCTTCAAATTCTGCCGACCCGAATTGATTCGCCCCTTAAGCGAATCGATTCGGCCTAGGAAAATTGGTAGGTCTGCATTGACCAAATCGATTCGGATCCAAGGAGAATCGATTCGGCCTGAGACAGAAGCCCAGGTCTTTGGACCCGAATCGATTCGCCTTGGAGGCCGAATTGATTCGCTGGGCCGAATCGATTCGGAAACTGGGAATTTTGAGGAATTTTCTCTAGAATGAATTCAAACCTTTTTTGGTTGGGTTTATTAGTTTGGGGCCATCTCTTATGATGTAAGAGACTTGTTTTTGGAGACATATAGGGGGTTTCACACATATTATGATTTTGAGGACTCCTTGGAATAACTAGGGAAAAATATATCCATGTATGTATTGGAGTTGTGTATAGAGATTGGTGGGAAACCTCATTGGGGTTGGGAATCCTAATTATAGATCAAAGAAAGTATAGAAATGATGTGAGGTTAAGAGCTCTTAGAGATAGAGTTGCGAGGGTATGTTGTGAAATTCTAGGCCGACATTTATATTGAATACTTATAAAGATAGGATATGATTAAGATACAATTTGGGGCCCAATGAAAGAGAGTGGTCGCATACCGTTAGTAATGATAAAATTTAAGTAATAAATCAGAGAGGTGTTATACTAGGGGATTCATAAGAGTGATTGAACCGTAGTCGAAATCGAGAGCGATGGGATCATGTTACCCACTAGAGTAGCGTGTGTAAATCTAGTGAGGGTAGTGGTTGTTTATGGGTGTGTTATTTATAACGGGTATTTTCCCTAATAAATGGGATCATGTGATGAATGTAAGATTGAGCTTGAGGCTTATAGACTATTAGTTACGTGTATACCAATAGTCAAAATTATTACTAGATTCATCAATGTACACTCGGATATAGATGGGATGTGTAGTGTTGGTTTTATGCACTAAACTTTGGGTGGTAACCCTAATGTTGGATATATACATGTATTTTGGGAGACTATTCATCCTAGGAAAATGGATGAATATGCTTCAAGTGAGGGATTGTATTCACATATCGAGGTAAATTAAATGAGTTTGTGGTGACGGCTTGTATATTGAGGATTGTGTATACTTATAGCCGAGTTTATATATCTTATACCTATGAACGACAATTAGTTTGTATATATAGATATATGGATATGTGAATATATGTATATATATCTGTATGGATATGAATATATGGATATATTTATGTTGTGGACATACATCATATGAATATTTAAACCGATGTGATGGTATAATGTTTGATCATATGATGGGATCATATGGATGTGTATATATTGTGCATGGGAACGATATATATACTTATGTGGTTAAGTATACCCCACTCATGCTATCATTGGGAAGTTTTCGCGCAGAGGGTGAGCATCCTGGCTCAAGGAGCAGGGTGTGGAAATTCCCCAGGTCATAGTCGTCCAGTGTGTTATTATGTGATTTATATTTTTGGGATGAGACGTGGTGGGTATGTTTCGTCTCATTGCCGGTTGGGAGCTATGACCGCTTCCCGGGACGTTATGTTCGTGTGTTTGGCCCCGATGTCGGTGATATTGAGTCCGACCGTGGTCCCTAGGATGGTATGTGAGTAATGCCCTGGAAGATGATAGCATGATGCAGTTTATCGGCGATATATATAGTCGGGTATATTATATGTGCATGGCCATTGTAAATCAGATATGATATATACTCTTGGTCATGGGAATGGATGATGGTATATATATATATACGGTTAGAATGAATGCCTATATATATATTTATATATCCTATAGATGAAAGGATATGGAATTTTTATGGTGGACATCTTGGATGATTATGGTGTACTAGATGATTGGGGGTTGATGTATCGCATCTAAGGAATATATCGGTTACATCATCCCAAGGATATTATTGGAGATTTTGATTTGTTCTTATGTTAATCTAAATTTAGTAGAATTGTATGGCATAATGGACCTCTAGTATCGACATTGTCAAGGAGTAGTGTAACGGGGTGGTTCCTTGTTTGGATTTCTCTTTGCGAGACACCCCACACACGAAACGTAGTGCAATGTTGATATTGGAGAGAAGTTTTGTCAATAATAATTATGTGTGGCATAATGGACCTCTAGGATCGACATTGTCAAGGAGTAGTGTAACGGGGTGGTTCCTTGTTTGGATTTCGCTTTGCGAGACACCCCACGCACGAAACGTAGTGCAATGTTGAGATTGGAGAGAAGTTTTGTCAATAATAATTTGTATGCATATTAATTAGAAATTTAATCATATGATTCAACCCAAATGTAAATGGGTAATGTGTCAAGAATTATAATTAATTAAATTATAAACCGGAATCCATTAAGCCTAATATGGCATATATATTTGTAAAAATAATTAAGTGGGTTTAGAAAGAGTGGATTCTTGGGTTATGATAGGAAGGCAGATCTCGTGGGTATAGGCTAGGCCTATGATAAGTTAGGTTGTCCTTAGAGTTGGGGTAATTTAACTAAAATCTCCGGACGCGAATAGGTGCTCGCTGTTAGATGAGAGGTGAGTTGGGGTTTCGCGAGAGTGCGATTCCACTTTAATTATGAAATAAGTGCATCGATATTTATTATGCACGGTTAACACACTTGCTAAATATTTTCACAATTAGGGCTCTGACCCGTTTACTTTTCTCTCCTGCCTGTATATATATATACTACTATAGGTGTCCTACCGCATGGATGCCGGATGACATTCTATCGAGTGTCTTGGAAGCCGTGACAGGTGCGGACTGTTGCGGGATGTAGAATGTAATCGCTTCCTACTTCTTTAAAAATCTAGGTAGGATTCATGTTGTATATCGGGTTTGTACCCAATGGATATTTATACATGTTTATATTTATTCCATTTCAGTTATTGTATTGGCTGTGACCCGACAGCTTATTCGGGTTTATCTCCTTCTGACATATTCTTTTGTAGTTATTCATTTCATTTATCATAATTCTAGTATGCATCTTTCTTTTTTTTGTTAGTAGTTTATAGTGTTGGTTTGGTGTCTGTTGCATATTTTATTTAATTTTAACATCTTGCTTATATGATATCGGGTAGTTAGTCGTATATTATGTAGTACGGACAGTTGATGTTGAGACTGAGCCATTTGAGACTCCTGATTTAATGTAGTATAGGGTTGGCCACCCGTTATTAGTTTAAGCGAGGTGTTACAGGTAAAACCTTTTATTTCTAGAACTTTGAAGAATTCACAAGACCATTGACTTACATACAACCTGATAATCACCCACAAGTGTAACGCACGGTGTCTTCGTCAAACCTCCAAAGCAACGGCTAAAAATATTCTCGGCTGGAATCTCCCGTAAGAACTCCAGGTGGTCAGCAATGAAGAAGAAAATGGCTTTTCCACAAGTTGTGAACTTTATAAGGACTCCCTCCACAATAGCATGCAGCTATCCGGTTGTAGAATTCTCCCCACAAAGATTAAACCACAGCAAAGTGTGTTCTTCAACACCAAAATAATTCACTAAAGCATATTGGAATTTTTGTGAACTGTAAACAAAGAGGGATTAAACCCTAAAAGGAAAATAAAAAAAGGATTCTGCTTTCGCAGTTTTTCTGTTTTTTAAAACGCTGGGCCTTCTTCAAGAAAATGATACCATTTAATGAGTATTTATAATAAAAATGCACTGCCTCGAAATACGTGCTCGTTCGAACGAGATCAGCATGTCGCTTGAACGAAGGACAATTATCGCTCGAAGGAGATCGCGCGACATGCCTTTCTCGCGCGAACGACATTGCTATGTCATTTGAACGACTATTGCGTCAAAAAATTATTATTTTAACATCCACTCCAATACTTAGAAAAAATACTCATTCTCAAATTTTGACGAAAAAGTTCGCTCCAACACTTAGAAAATATTTTATAAAAGTATCCCAAAAGCTCTAAGTGTAAAGTTAAGGTATTTAAAACATAACCTTACCAAATTAAACTTTGCAGAGTCTTTTTGATAAAGAACTTGATTAATTTGGATTCGTCTTGATGTAGATGGCTCTTTAATGCTCTTCGATGGTGTAGCGATGTATGACATAATAAATTGATAACGGACTTATAAAAATACGTCCTTACAAATTTCCCACTATGTCTATGCCGGTACATACATAAAAAATACGAATTATCAAAAACCAAAACGCCTATACAAATCTACCCCCCATGAATAAATTTGCAAGTTCTCAAACTGTTCTTCAAAAATCTTCGTCTCAAATCTCAAAGCTTTTCTCATCAGGGTGTGAAACATAATGATCTTCAATCTTCGTACCTACACACATGATATAAAGCAAAAACCTTCGTGACGCATCGAGTTTGAAATGATATAAGAGTAAATAAATCAATATAATCAAATCTCCCCCATAATACAAAAACTCCCCCATAACATGATAATTCTTTCTCCCCCTTTTTATGATGTCCCCAAATATACTGATAAGAAGAAACAATCAAAACATGGAGTGTCCCAATAAAATGCATAGCAAACATGGATCAAACTACGCGCATGCAAAGGTATGTCCCAAAAACATCGACAAACTAATTTTGGATTTTTCAATTTTTCATACAAAAATAAGATACTAAAAATCACACCATGGATTTAAACTAAAACAACCAAGTCATGAATATGAAATGTATGGGTGTGAACACATTCGATAGGTAAATCAACTCAATCAATCCTATGTGCATGATGAATACGTGTACCCATAACGAATGAACATCAAAAGTATCCTTAGGTGAAAAAATTTGTTGAATTTAGATGACATCGCCTTATACAAATCAACAAATCAAAGTCAAAATTATTTCCACACCAATGACGTCCAAAACTATGTAGCGCTTTTTCAAGATTTTCAAGGACGTGCAAAACCGTTTTAATTCTCCATCTAAACTCCCTCATGTATATTTTTTTAGAGGTGTATAAACTAAATTCTCAAACTTTGGAGAATTGGTGCAAAAACCTAATTGGCCCATAATTGGCATGAATTTCTTTTTATTGCCTTTAAATTTTTTAGGCTCTTTTAAACCTCTTTGGACCCCGAATAATAAAATTTCCAATTTAAACGGCGGCTTAATCACAAAGGATAAATGATAAACTTTTGTAGCCCTTCACCGTTTTTAAACAAAGCACACAAACTCACAAACGGCTCTTACATGAACAACTTTCTTATCAAGTTTTATCACGCTTGGTTCGTTTTAAGGACATGATTGAAGTGAAAACACCCAACCAACATGTGATAAGACAAGAAGAATAATCAAACAAATCCGTGCATGTGTGCAATAAAGGAAACATGAGTCAAACATATAGGAAGTAACACTTAATTACATCTTAATGACTCCAAACATTATAAATCACTTGGATGAATTGACTTATTGTCTCAAAACACTGTCAAATAGTCACATGAAAAATGGAATAATGTTGTGACTCGGTCATCCTAAGTGTCTATCCATAAAAGGTGTAAAACAAAATACAAAACTCTTTTTGGATTATCTCAAAATATTATCAAAATAAAATCTTTTTATATTTTTCAAAATTTTCAAAAAATTTATACAAAAAGTACATGTCAACACACTAGCAAATATATATCATAAAACCACAACTAGTGTATGCCAAAAATGGAAACACAATCATGAATATGATATGGCAAGAGAAGAATCACGTGTAAGCAAACGAGAATCAACTTGTTTAAAATCTAGTGCCTCTAAAAGTGATTTCCTAACCCAAATAGATGTGAAACGTCGTGTGGGGGATTTAGGAATCAAGGGAACACTAGACATAAACTTCGTAGGACATTTTTAAAGATCAAAATAAAAACGCCTAAGGTGACCTTTCCTACCACAATATGAACATGTGTAAACGGGTGGAACGACACCTATGGGCTGACCTTTTCTAACATCCTTGAAATTGGTTGACCCTCTAAAACAAATAATGGTTTTGGATTTAAAACTAGAAGTATGAGAACAAGATGAGCCATTACCATCACTATCAAACCTACTCGAGTCTGTCAAATCATTTTTTAACTTAATTTTTTTTTACTTAAGTAAAGAATTAGACTCTTCCAATTTAAGGGACGTCTTTTTCAAATTATCAACAATTCCTAAAAGGTTATCTCTCTCCCCCTCAATTATAGCAAACTTTTTCCTAAGAGCCTCTTCACGTGCAACAAACTTATTGACTAAAATATTTTTTTCTTCTTTGGCACAAACACAAACCATCGAATTTTTGAGGTCCTTTGATGCCTTTTCTAAAAATAGGACCCTATCATCACTCTCCTTCTTGGAAAATTTTAAAGCAACAAAGTCATGGTCCAAGGAAACAAATTTTTCACGATAAAAATCTCTTTGATTTTGAACTGTTTGCAAAAGATCCAACGCGGATTTAAAACGAGAAATTTCTTTTTCCAAAAAATCAATTCTTTTAGGAAACATAAAATTCAAACGATTTATATCATCAAAACTCTGACTCGTGTCATCAAAGGGGGGCATCCGATTAGATAAGTGCTCCATTGAAAAAATTGCGATTTTTCATAAAATTGATTTTAAAAAAAAATCAATATCGCAAAAATTTTGCTGAAAAATAGGATTACGCGATAAATTAGCGCAACCCGCTTTGATATCAATTTGATGACGTGAGAAGTCAAATTGTATCCAAAAAATAAATCCTTGAAAAATTAGGATCACGCGATAAATTAGCGTAACCCGCTCTGATACCAATTTATAAAACCGAAATAAACGCGGTGTGTGATACCGATTTAAAATAATTTGTAACTTTCTAATTTGGCACACTTATTTGATTGGAGTCTATTTTTAATCCAAACTAATCCAGCCCCTAAACATGCATCTATGTGTGTGCGTGTATCAACCCATAAATATATAAAGCATGTGACACACAGTTAAAGAAAAATCCACGAAGGGCAACACCATTGAAAAATTCACAAGACCATTGACTTACATACAACCTGAAGAATTTACAAGACCATTGAATTACATACAACCTGATAATCACCCACAAGTGTAACGTACGGTGTATTCATCAAACCTCCAAAGCAACGACTAGAAATATCGTTGGCTGGAATCTCCCGCAAGAACTCCAGGTGGTCAGCAATGAAGAAGAAAGCGGCTTCTCCACAAGTTGTGAACTTTATAAGGACTCCCTGGACAATAGCACGCAACTCTACGATTGTAGAGTTATCCCCACAAAGATTAAACCATAGAAAAGTGTGTTCTTCAACACCAAAAAAAATCACTAAAGCATATTGGAATTTTTGTGAATTGTAAATAAAGAGGGATTAAACCCTAAAAGGAAAAGTAAAAAAGGATTCTGCTTCCACAGTTTTTCTGTTCTATAAAACGTTGGGACTTCTTCAAGAAAATGATACCATTTAATGAGTATTTATAATAAAAATGCACCGCCTTGAAATACGTGCTCATTTGAATGTGATCAGCATATCGCTTGAACGAAGGATAGCTGTCGCTCAAACAAGATCACGCGAC
Organism: Sambucus nigra; assembly: GCA_949130495.1. Classification (NCBI taxonomy): domain Eukaryota; kingdom Viridiplantae; phylum Streptophyta; class Magnoliopsida; order Dipsacales; family Adoxaceae; genus Sambucus; species Sambucus nigra. The sequence goes on from OX422214.1 coordinate 55,436,347, forward strand.
ATGCCTATCTCAAGCGAATGACTGTTGCGTCAAAAAATTATTATTTTAATGTCCGCTCCAATACTTAGAAAAAATACTCATTCTCAAATTTTGACGAAAAAGTCCGCTCCAACACTTAGAAAATATTTTATAAAAATATCTCAAAAGCTCTAAGTGTAAAGTTAAGGTATTTAAAACATAACCTTACCAAAGTAAACTTTGCGGAGTCTTTTTGATGAAGAACTTGATTAATTCGGATCCGTCTTGATGTTGATGGCTCTTGAATGCTCTTCGACGGTGTAGCGATATATGACATAAAAAATTGATAACGGACTTATAAAAATATGTCCTTACAACGAGTATAAGAAGTAAAGATCATTAACTCCAAAAGATAAAAAAAAAGGGAAAGCAAAAGTCAAAAATTCAGCTGATCAACCAACTTTTAAACTTTTGAGTGACACTGACTACGACGATACTCAGTCTACAAAAACACCAGCTAAGAAGCCAATAGAGAAGTAGAAGAAGAGAAATCAACTTGCAATAACCTCAAAGGCATGTGCGAAAAACTATCTTCAATTTTGATCAAATTTTTTAGGAATTTCTTGCTTGTTGCAAGACCTTAAACTCAAACCTTTCCATAAGAAGGAACTGAAAAAACTTCTTTTGGGGGAATTTTTAATGCTTTTTTTACTAAAGCTGTTACAAAAGAAGACTGTTGAAAATATGACCACAGTGTCATATCATTGATAAAGTCTTATGACATCCAAAATAAGGGATTTAGAATTGGAAACAGTTGGTTCGAATGACAATCAATGATGTGTCTTTCATATTTGGAATACCGATCGAAACAGAAGAAGTAAATATGGGATATAGGTTCAAGCCTGACACACCATTTGTAAGAAGAAGGTTTAGAGATGTTACTATCATCAATGCCACAACTATTCAAAAAGAGTTAAACACATCAGTTAAAGGAAACAAAGTAGAAGATTGTAGAGATGTAGTAACGTTGCTATGTCTATATTTGTTTGTAACTCTTTTCTTCACATTAACTGGGAATATTGTGAAGTGGTCAGCCGTGAAGTACACGAAAAATCTCGAGGAGATGAGAAAATTAAATTGGTCAAGTGTGATCCTAGATACATTGATGTCTTTTGTCTATAGGAATTTTGACAAAGAGCCAGAGAAGGTTTCTGGTTGTGTGCCCTTACTACTTGTAAGTGGAAAAATACACTAATATATATTTCCTATTTCATATCCTTGTTCATTATAAAATTTGTATATCATAAATGATTTTAATTGTTATATTTTCAACTTTTATAGTACTGGTATTGCGAGCATGCAACACTGTTGAAATCTAAAAAATCAATTCAATATCCACGGTTTGTTAAGTGGAACCTCCCTGAATTAAATAAGGCGATGAAAGAAAAACCTGTTGAAACACTTCTTCAATCAGAGGTACTAATATATTCTTTGAAGAAACTGTTATATCATATACATATGTGATAATTTAACTTATAAACGAAAGTATTTTTTTTATCTAGGTCATAAAAGTATACTTGATTCGAACAGAAAAAAAGGTGGAATTGATAAGGAAAGCATGAACATCATCAATGGATGATTCTGCTGAAAAAGATGATGCATCACCAGTTTAAGGAAATGCTAAAAATGATCACGAACATCTTCTTGATACTAATACGAGTGATGCTAAACATTTAGATGATCTACCTAAACAGTTTGCAGCGGATTACCTGTCTGATCATCATCTAGCTGTTGCTGAAATTCAATCTTTCATTAAATTCCATGATGACGCTCAACAAAAGATGGAGGAATTAAAGAATGTGAAAGAAAAAACAAAAAAAATGAGGGTAGAGAAGAGAGATATGAAGGAAAAATTAAAATTTATGAAGAAATATTTCAAAATCCGAGTGAAGAAAGAAAAATGAAGAGAAAAAAGCTTCACAAAAAGAAAACTGAAATTCAATTTTTAAAGAAACAGCTTCAACAGCAAACAGAGGAGTATGCAACATTGGAGAAATAGATAAATTTGTTGTATGAGAAAATTGAAGAAGAACAAAGAATCAAATAGCTGTCGGTACATGAAACCCCAGCTGACAAAGCGAGTCCAATAGCATTTAATTTTGAAAGTGCTGACCAAAGTCAAAAATCGAGGAATACAAAGAGAAAGCATGAAGATATTGACGATCTCGATATAATGAAAGTATATTCAACAAAGAAAGCAAACTCAATGGTGGTGAAAATAAAAAACAAGAAAGACAGAAAAAAGAAGGAGGTGGAAGACTACGAATATCAACAAATTGGAAGAGTTACAAGGGCATCCAAAGGCAAACATATTCAAACAAGTCAAACATACCCAATCAATATTGACTTTATGAACTCAACATCACCTGTGAAATCAACACTCAAGAACATCACCTTTCCGTCTAATAATCCAGTTGTTGAATGGTTACCACCAACAGTTATTTTCACTCTTCAATTGTTGCATAAGAAGAGTGGACCAGGGTAAATTCATCTTAATGAAATATTATTTTTATTATTTGTCACGGAGTATTAAATGACCATGTACACTATTAATCCTAATAATATTTTAATTCCATAATCAGGTAATCATTTATGAGGAGTCAAGATTGGGTGGGGTTATTTTTTCTGACATACAACAACTCATAGACTTGGGGTCTTTAAGGGACAATGTAAGTAAAAGATAAATTTATCAATGTCTATTTACTATACTTGATATCTACTATATTTGTAAATAATTGATCAATTAATTTGAAATGTAATTTCAGGTTATTGATGCATACATGATGGTCTTGGAGCATGATCAAGGAATCATGAAAGCTACAGTTCAATTGCCACCTTCACAAAAGCCATTCGGGGAATGCGACCATTTTTTCAGTTCAATGTCTTGGGTATATATTTATTTTCATTGCTTAACAATTTATGTTGATCTATTACACAAACTTCTTATAATTTGATCAAACTCACATTAACAGCCTTTGGTACGAGATAAAATGGCTTCAACAAAATATGTAGTTGATGATATATTGAATGAAGTGACAAATTGCAAGTATGTACCTTAATTTTCTACTTATATGTATATATTTATAAATTTTTTTATTTACTTGTTGCTAATGATATATGACATAATATCATTTCAGATACTTATTCTTTCCCATAAACTCGGGAAAGAATAGAAATGATAAAACTCCATTCCATTGGATGTTGCTTATATTGGACACAAAGGAAGTTCAATGGATGCACTTCAATTCAATGCTTCCAAGAAATTCAAAGCAAGACCATTACATGGATGATGCATTTGCAGTGGTAAGTGCATACAATTAAATAATTTGTTTATAATTAAGATTACAAATTTTGGTTTATCATTAACATTACATGTTGACACTATTTTCATAATTTTTGCTTCCTTGAGGACTACGTCATCGACTGTTACAATAATTCTTCACTTTCTTTAACTGTTAACAAAAATTATAGTCTCTTTTCAAATAATTGATTCTTTTATTCTTGACAATGAACTCAATAATTTGGCATGAAGACAAATTTTCTATTGCAAGATGTAGATAGTTGTATCAGAATACTAAAATCTAATTTTAGTTCACAATTAAAATCATCCACTCCAACACTTAGAGATGAAATTTGGAAGTAAGATGGGTGTAGAAAATTGCAGTTTCAGTGGGCAGTTGGTTCCGAGAAATCATCACTTTTATATTTTTAGTGATATGAACTTTGTCCCCAATTTATTTTATCCTAGTTCATTAGCATGCCTTTGAGTCCTCAAAACAACATAAATAATTGATTCATTTTTGTCTTTGACCTACATTTATTTTGTTATTCTTCATTTCAACTACCAAAAATTTCATTGTTTACTCTTTGCAGTTTATTTCACTTTTTGGCTCACTTGTTAACATATTATCCAACTATTTTAGTACTTTCTAATTATACTACAATAATTACAAATTTTAATAATTTGTTTTTCATTGTTTTAGAGAGAATATTTTGAGCAACATTGGAGAAAGACCCTGCTTAGCGATGGAGGCAAATTTAACAAGCTAAAGGAAAATGGTTTGACTAGAGAAAGATTCAAATGCGACATGAACACAATCATAAATTGCCCACAACAAGACCCCAATACGTAAACATCTATCCAATATATGTTATTAGGTATCATTAAATTGACGCTATATTACTAATTAATGAACTGTTTTCTTTTTATAGGCTTGATTGTGGAGTAATTGTATCTTACATCATAAAGAAGTCGCCCGAGAGAAAATCAATTTTAACGAACTTAAAATGGAATCACATGTGCTTTTTACGATCATTGATGATAAAGGAACTTCTGGCGCAGGGCCAAAAAATTGATGACTTGAAATGAATGAAGCCATTTTGAAAGTTTGATGAAAACAAATTCTTGTCTTTGTTACTTGTACTTAATGAATGTATTAGGTATAGTATGAACACTACTACAACTGTTTTAGATTGAAGATGGAATTCTGCATTATAAGTTTGTTAGTAACAACAAATTTTGTCATATTTCCACAAGCTATGTTAAATGAAGATTTTCATTTTGAATATGTTTGAAGATTAATATTGAATAGATATTCTGAATGTTCGTGCAACTTATTTGAGTAAAATAATATTTTTTACTCCAAAGATACTACACAAACAAGTGAAAACGAAATATTCTCATTATTTAATATTTATATTTTGCCAATTTTACAAAATCGCAATACGTTCATAATTGGGGTTCACTATAAAAATGAACATTGTTACAATTCAACGATTGTTTCATTTCCATATGATGATCACTTATTCCTAATGTAGTTGACATAAATTCACTCTATTAATCTCATACTGATAAATTTACTGTGTTAATATCACACTGATAAATTTCACTTATTCCTGTTGTTTCTGCCTCCCATCTTTCTTAAAAGTGATCTACAAAAGTGCTTTAAACATATTTAGAATTCTATGATGTAGCAATTCATAGAATTAATCTATGAATTGCTATAGCAGCCTGATTGGCCTTAATCACAGAGTGAATTTTTTTGTAATTTTGATCTCATTGTTTAAGCCATCTAATGTTGGACTTCTGCTGCCATTAAATTTACTCTTGAGCCAAGCCAGTGTTGACCTTATATCTACTTTCCTGTATGTCTTTTCTATGATGAGGAGAAGGATCTATCTAAAAAATATTTTCCCTTATCAGCACTTCATCTTCAAAGTCTCACATTTTGGAAATTATCTTTAAAGGTGGACCTGTTTCAGTTCTTCAATTATTCTTAGAGTCTTCTAAGGTTCAAATAAAATGTTCAGTAGAACTGAAAAGCTATTCAAACTATTTTGTGAATATGAAGACATCACCAAGTACTATTACTATTACTACCCAGAATCTTCTTTTCAAATTTTTAATTTTCAATGTCAAATTGATTTAAATAATTGAAATAAGCTAAATGAATTTGACATTGAAAATTAAAAATTTGAAAAGAAGATTTTGGGTAGTAATAGTAATGGTACTTGGTGATGTCTAGCAAAAATAGTAATAGTACTTGATGATGTCTACTAAAAATCTGCAAAAATAAACCTCAAATCAAATTTCAAAACCCAGAAAAAACCCTCAAAAATATTCAAATTTTAACACCAAATTAACCTAAATTCATTAGTAATAAAATTAGCCAAGATAATTCAATTCAGCTACCATCATCCTCTCTCAATCACCATTATCATTTCCACATCTCTCAATGACTAAAGGAACTCTGCTCCATGTCAAGAATCTTCACTACCATGAACATCCACCACCTCCTACTATCAACGGCCACAACCTAAACCACCACCTCAATAATTCCATCAAAAACCGTCAAATGTTAATAACTATATTGTAACCCTTTACCCTTGAATTCGCACTGACTAACATAATTAGCATAAAGAAATGAACATGCCAAAGTTGCAAAGCAAGGACAGGCATGTGGGGAAGGTGGAACGTGAGATACAAGCGACGACGAAGTTGTTCATATCTAGGAAGCCTAATAATTTACAAATTTTCTATTGCACCCCGAACACGTTTTCGTACTAATCATTTATTTCATGATAATTAAATCGTAATCTTGAACAAATCAAAATTTAATTCATTTCGAGATTTTCTTGTATGATGTATACAATGAACGTAATTTTTTTCTGTATCATAACATAATTAATCTCAGAGTCATAATTAAGTAAACCTACCCTACTACGATTAACTGGTACCGTTATCAAATTTAACCACTCTATTGAAGTATATCCAATGTATGAGTGTAGTAAAATCATCAGTGTGACAATAACAAAATTCCCATATTTAAAGCCCACCTCTCTCTAATGATGCAACTCTCCAAATTACGGATCATAGGGTGTCCTAGCTGGCAGTATACAAACCTGAAAATGTAAACATATAAAACCATGAGTTAAAAAAACACTTAGTGAATGTACTACATATCTATATAGTAAAATTACTATATTAACATCTCCTGGCTGTGGATAAGCCATAACACCTCTTGGCTGTTGATAAGCCATAACATCTCTTGGCTATAAATAAGCCATAACATATCTTGGATGTTGATAAGCCATAACATCTCTTGGCGATTGAGAAGCCATAACATCTCTTGGCTATAAATAAGCCATAACATCTCTTGGATATTGATAAGCCATAACATCTCTTGGCTATAAATAAGCCAGAATATCTCTTGGCTATTGATAGTTGATAAGCCATAACATCTCTTGGCGGTTCATAAGCTATAACATCTCTTGGCCATAAATAAGCCATAATATCTCTTAGCTAGCCATAACACCTCTTCGCTGTTGATAAGCCATAACATCTCTTAACTATTGATAAGACATAACATCTCTTGGATATAAATAAGCCATAACATCTCTTGGGTTTTGATAAGCCATAACATCTCTTGTCTACAAATAAGCCAGAACATCACTACAGAATACATATATATCATATCTATAATCAACTCAGTAACTATATCCATATCCAACTCAGTAACCACACATATCATGTCCATATTCAACTCGGTAACCACACAAATTATATCTATATTCAACTCAATAACCACCCATATCATAACTATATTCAACTCAGTAGGTACAACATATCGTATCTATAATCAACTCAGTAACTATATCCATATCCAACTCTGTAACCACACATATCATGTCCATATTCAACTCGGTAACCACACATATTATATTTATATTCAACTCAATAACCACCCATATCATATCCATATTCAACTCAGTAGGTACAATATATTGTATCTATAATCAACTCAGTAACTATACCCATGCCCAACTCGATAACCACACATATCATATTCATATTCAACTCAATAACCACGCATATCATATTTATATTCAACTCAGTAACCACTCATATCATATCCATATTCAACTCAATAAGTATATCATATCTATACCCTATCCATATTCAACTCAGTAAGTACCACATATCATATCTATAATCAACTCAATAACCATATCCATATCCAACTCCGTAACCACACATATCATATTCACATTCAACTCAGAAACCACACATATCGTATCTATGTTCAATTCAATAACCACCCATATCATATCCATATTCAACTCAGTAAGTATATCATATCTATACCCTATCCATATTCAACTTAACTAAGTACCATATATAATATCTATAATCAGCTCAGTAACCATATCCATATTCAGCTCAGTAACTACACATATCATATCCATATTCAACTCAGTAAGTACCACATATCATTTCTTTAATCAACTCAGTAACCATATCCATATCCAACTCAGTAACCGCACATATTTGCACCTCAGTAACCACACATATCATATCTATATTCAACTCAGTAACCACTCATATCATATCCATATTCAACTAAGTAAGTATATCATATGTATACCCTATCCACATTCAACTCACAAAGTACCACATATCATATCTATAATCAGCTCAGTAACCCTATCCATATTCAGCTTAGTAACTACACATATCATATCCATATTCAACTTGAATACCACTTATCATATCTATAATCAACTCGGTAACGATATCCACACCCAACTCAGTAATCACACATATCATATTCATTTTCACCTCAGTAATCACACATATCATATCTATATTCAACTCAGTAACCACTCATATCATATCCATATTCGACTCTGTAAGTATATTATATGTATACCCTATCCATATTCAACTCAAAAAGTACCACATATCATATCTATAATCAACTCAGTAACCCTATCCATATTCAGCTCAGTAACTACACATATCATATCCATATTCAACTCAAGTACGACATATCATATCTATAATCAACTCAGTAACTATATCCATATTCAAATCAGTAAGTACCACATATCATATCTATAATCATGTATAAATACATCTTACTAGTGAGTAGACATACCTTGGCAACTTAATGGTCTTTTTCCTTTGCCTTTGCCTGGCACTTGTTCAACCAGTTCTTCTACCCTTTCTATCATTCTTACAATATTAGTATCATCATAAGAATATCAACAATCCAAGGAATATCTCAAACGCAACTCAATTCATAAGCATCATATGATTCCATTCAAATCATTTATCATAAATGAAGTTCCATCCAAATTCATGTTGATATATTTAACATATCCAATTCATAGTCCAAACATAATTTACTTTCTTCTTAGTAATCCAATTCTTATCATATATGGTTCCCAAAAGAACTGACAAAACATCATTTCAGGTTCCTAGAGCAAGTTATTCCCATTTCTTCAATACATAACAAATCTGCCCCATAGGCTCATCCATCGTTTAGTCAACTTCTAGGAAGTTTTATAATTTATCTACATCATAACTTTCTATGATATTCCACCCAATCTCAATAAAAATATTGAATAATACGAAATTAAACTTTCATAGTTTTTAGAGTTCGTTTGCTATGTCAAACCAAACTTCGAACACATGGTATGCGTACTTACACTTTTGGGGCAGATTTTATACCCAAACTTCCAACTATGACCTCATATTCATTTCTTAGTATTTTTACATAATTTTTTGATATGATATACTTATACGAGTCTTTTTTCATCTCCAACTAGAATTTCTGAATTTCAATAAGTACACAAAAACTTATGAAGGTTTGAGCACAAAAGGGTTCTAACCAAGGTAATATAAATGAATTACACCTTCATCTTTCTTCGAACTTGTATATATCCATACATATACATCAAGGAATGAAAGTTTAATAAACAATTGATCATTTCTCTCATTTAAATCAGTAATATCAAAAAAATAAACAAGATTGATGGATAGAATTACTTAAGGACGTTTACATAATTTCTTATGAATTTTTGTCCAACTTCTCCTCCTAAGCCTTATAGTTCTCTCTCTTTAGGAAAAAATCTGTAATGGATGCATTTAGATGAAGGTATAGGTGATATGGATAGGTTTAAGTCTACATAAGGGCACTTCCTCTTGGTCCATTCAAAATAAAACAAGTGGCTCCATATAAGACAAAATATCATTTAAACTGATGGATAAATTTTCCACTATTTCGTGATTTCAACATAACTCTTTACTCAAAACTCTGTTTTACACACCATTTGTTGTGTTACAAACTTCTCATATATATACAACTATGTAGTTTTCACTTCAAGTCAATAATTATATTATAAGGGTCAAAACTAGTCTCCAATATGAGCATTCCTACCGTAAACATCAAAATTTTGTATTTGTAACTAATTTGATATTTCATGGTTTATGAAGGTAGGATTAGACTAAACATAATAACCTAGTATTATATATTAATACACATTATCCTTATCCCTAATTATATTTGGGTTGTCACAACTCTCCCCTCGTTAGAAAATTTTGTCCCCAAAATTGACATACCTTGGTCATTCAAATCAAACAATTACGGATAACGCATTGTCATTATATCCTCACTTTACCATGTAGCTTCTTCCATGGAATGCCTTCTCCATAGGGTTTCAGTGTTCCACTTTCACTTGTTGACCTGTCACCATACTTAGAGTAACCTGAGCCTCTTACATAAAAAAGAGTCATCCACCGAGCTTGGAACCACTGGTTTGTCCCATGCCCGAGGTTCCACCTTTCATAACAGAGTTATAACAACCAACACAAACAATTTATAATACTAAATCATTTGTTAGTACATAAACAATTCAACAATATCAAATCAAACCAATAACTGCCATCTAACCATTACACACATCCAGAATATATAACCTGGCTCTAATACCACTAATTGTCACACCCCAAACCCGTTTTCGTACTAATCATTTATTTCATGATAATTAAATCGTAATCTTGAACAAATCAAAATATAATTCATTTCAAGATTTTCTTGTACGATGTATACAATGAACGTAATTTTTTTTCTGTATCATGACATAATTAATCTCAAAGTCACAATTAAGCAAACCTACCCTACTACGATTAACTAGTACCATTATCAAATTAAACCACTCTATCGAAGTATATCCAATGTATGAGTGTAGTCAAATCATCAGTGTGACAATAAAAAAATTCCCATATTTAAATCCCACCTCTCTCTAACGGTGCAACTCTCCAAATTACCGATCATAGAGTGTCCTAGCTGGCAATATACAAACATGAAAATGTAAACATATAACATCACGAGTTAAAAAAACTCAGCGAATGTACTACATATCTATATAGTAAAAGTACTATATTAACATCTCCTGGCTGTTGAAAAGCCATAACATCTGGCTATTGATAAGTCATAACATCTCTTGGCTATAAATAAGCCATAACATCTCTTGGATGTTGATAAGCCATAACATCTCTTGGCGGTTGATAAGCCACAACATCTCTTGGCTATAAATAATGGCTATAAATAAGCCATAAAATCTCTTGGCTATTGATAAGCCATAACATCTCTTGACTGTTGATAAGCCATAACATCTCTTGTCAGTTGACAAGATATAACATCTCTTGGCTATAAATAAGCCATAACATCTCTTGGCTATAAATAAGCGAAAACATCTCTTGGCTATAAATAATCCATAACATCTCTTAGCTGTTGAAAAGCCATAACATCTCTTGGCTGTTGATAAGCCATAACATCTCTTGGCTATAAATAAGCCATAACATCTCTTGGTTGTTGATAAGCCATAATATATCTTGGCTATAAATAAGCCATAGCATCACTACAGAATACATACATATCATATCTATAATCAACTCAGTAACTATATCCATATCCAACTCAGTAACCACTCATATTATGTCTATATGCAACTCGGTAATCACACATATTATATTTATATTCAACTCAATAACCACCCATATCATATCCATATTCAACTCAGTAGGTACAACATATCGTATCTATAATCAACTTAGTAACTATATCCATATCCAACTCGATAACCACACATATCATGTCCATATTCAACTTGGTAACCACACATATTATATCTATATTCAACTCAATAACCACCCATATCACATCCATATTCATCTCAATAGGTACAACATATCGTATCTATGATCAGCTCAGTAACTATATCCATATCCAACTCAGTAACCACACATATCTTATTCATATTCAACTCAGTAACCGCACATATCATATCTATATTCAACTCAATAACCACTCATATCATATCCATATTCAACTCAATAAGTATATCATATCTATACCCTATCCATAATCAACACAGTAACCATATCCATATCCAACTCTGTAACCACACATATCATATTCACATTCAACTCACTAACCACACATATCATATCTATATTCAATTCCATAACCACACGTATCATATCTATATTCAACTCAGTAAGTATATTATATCTATACCCTATCCATATTCAACTTAGTAAGTACCACATATCATATCTATAATCAACTCAGTAACTACACATATCATATCCATATTCGACTCAGTAAGTACCACATATCATATCTATAATCAACTCAGTAACCATATCCATATCCAACTCAGTCACCATACATATCATATTCATTTTCACCTCAGTAACCACATATATCATATCTATATTCAACTCAGTAACCACTCATATCATATCCATTTTCATCTCAGTAAGTATATCATATGTATACCCGATCCATATTCAACTCAAAAAGTACCATATATCATACCTATAATCATATCAATAACCATATCCTTATTCAGCTCAGTAACTACACATATCATATTCATATTCAACTCGAGTACCACTTGTCATATCTATAATCAACTCAGTAACCATATCCATACCCAACTCAGTAACCAAACATATCGTATTCATTTTCACCTCAGTAATCACACATATCATATCTATATTCAACTCAGTAACCACTCATATCATATCCATATTCAAATTAATAAGTATATCATACGTATACCCTATCCATATTCAACTCAAAAAGTACCACATATCATATCTATAATCAACTTAGTAACCGTATCCATATTCAACTCAGTAACTACACATATCGTATCCATATTCAACTCAAGTACTACATATCATATCTATAATCAACTCAATAACCATATTCATATTCAACTCAGTAAGTACCACATATCATATCTATAATCTTGTATAAATACATCTTACTAGTGAGTACACTCACATTGGTAATTTAATAGACTTTTTCCTTTGCCTTTGTCTAGCACTTGTTCAACCAGTTCTTCTTCCCTTCCTATCATTCTTACAATATTAGTATCATATTCAGAATATCAACAATCCAAGGAATATCTCAAACTTAACTCAATTCAAAAGCATCATTTGATTCTATTCAAATCATTTATCATAAATGAAGTTCCATCCAAATTCATGTTAATATATTTAACATATCCAATTCATAGTCCAAACATACTTTAATTTCTTCTTGGTAATTCAATTCTTATCATATTAGATTTCCAATACAACAGACAAACATCATTTCAGGTTCTTAGAGCAAGTTATACCCATTTCTTCAATACATAACAAATCTGCTCCATAGGCTCATCCATCGTCCAGTCAACTTCCAGGAATTTTTATAATTTCTTGACATCATAACTTTATATGATATTCCACCCAATCTTAATAAAAATATTGAATAATATGAAATTAAAGTTTCATAATTTTTAGAGTTCATTTGCTATGTCAAACCAAACATTGAACACATGGTATGCGTACTTACACTTTTGGGGAAGATTTTATACCCAAACTTTCAACTATCACCCAAGATTCATTTCCTAGTATTTTTATATAATTTTCGGATATGATATACCTCTATGTGTCTTTTTTCATCTCCAACTGGAATTTCTAAATTCCAATAAGTACACGAAAACTTATGAAGGTTTGAGCTCAGAAGGGTTCTAACCAAGGTAATATAAATGATTTACACCTTCATCTTTCTTCGAACTTGTATATATCCATACATATACATCAAGGAATGAAATTTTAATAAACAATTGATCATTTATATCATTCAAATCACTAATATAAAAAAAAGAAACAATATTGATGGATAGAATTACCTAAGGGACATTTACGTAATTTCCTATGAATTTTTCTCCAACTTCTCCTCGTCCTTCTCCTCCTAAGACTTATGGTTCTCTCTCTTTAGGACAAACTCTCTAATGGCTGCATTTGTATGAAGGAATAGGTGATATGGAGAGGTTTAAGTCGGCATAAGGGAACCTCCTCTTGGTCCAATAAAAATATAACAAGTGGTGCCATATAAGACAAAATATCATTTAAACGGATGGACAAATTTATCCTTATTTCATAATTTCAACATAACTCTTTACTCAGACCTTTGTTTTACACGCCGTTTGTTGTGTTACAAACTTAACTCATATATATACAACTATGTAGTTGTCACTTCAAGTCAATTATTATATTATAAGGGTCAAAACAAGTCTCCAACATGAGCATTCCTATCGAAAACATCAAAATTTTGTGTTTATAACTAATTTGATATTTCATGATTTATGAAGGTAGTATTAGACTAAACATAACAATCTAGTATTATACATTAATACACATCATCCATGTCCCCAATTATATCTGGTTCCTACCTTCTTTTAACAAATTAGCAATTCGATTATCAATTTCAGGACATAAACATCCATTCCATCGATTAGCAATCTCCCTACGGTCAGCCATCATCTTCATAATATGCCCTCTAATATAATTAACCAACTCCATTATCGGCAAATGACAACCTTCACAGATCCATGAATTAAACGACGCCGCAATGTTCAAATACATTTCACCATATTTCTGACCTTCAAAATACGAACTCGTCCAATTTTTCCTCTTCAAAGTCTACAATAACTTTCGAATTGGATCTAATCCTTCTGTAAGCAACAAATATAGTTTTTGGTGAAATTTGAATTGATTTGATTCATATGCACAATTCTGAAACATGTTCACAATATTGTCCCTCACAGGCTTTGAAAATGAACCGGATAAATGGTCTCTAAGGTTGTTCTTCAAGTGTTGCAAACAATAGAAGTGGAAATAATTCAGAAAAACTTTCGGAACTGATTTCAGAAGTCCTTTATTCCTATCTGATATAAAACTAAGAACGCGTGAAGATGTAACATGTAATAACTTCTCCAAAAAACATTCCCAATTTTCTTCTATTTCAGAATCAACAATTGAAAATGCCAATGGAAACATTCCTGAATAAAAAATATTACGAAATTTATATTAAACAAGAATATAAACTGAAACAGATAAATTTACTATGAACAAAACAAAATAGTGTATACCTTGATTTCCATTCTTTCCTGTAGCCGCAAGAAGAATTCCTTTATATCCTGATTTCAGAAATGTGCCATCAAGAAAGAATAGAGGACGACAAAACTTAAATCCTTCAATGCAGGCATGGAATGACATAAATAACTTTTTAAACTGTCCCGAATCATCATCATAATCAATCTCAAATATGCTACCTGGATTAGAACTCAATAACTCTTCCCTATACCATCGAAGCCTATCAAATGATGCTGATTGATCACCATATATTTGTTGCTTAGCTCTCTCAATAGCCCACTAATTGATAATCAATCCATAATTTTTTTTCATGTGGTAACTGATATCCACGGGCCGTATAAGGGGATGTCCTTTAATCTCCTCAACAATAAGAGATGCTACAAGTTCCGAACTAATCCTTGGATGTTTTGTTCTCTTGTATGCAGAGCCACACGTATGTTCATTTAGAAGATCCCTTACATAAAAAAATGAATTTCCCTTATCTACACGACCGTGAACATAACATGCACACCCAGTACTACCCTTGTAAAAACATTCAGCCATTATCTTAACAAGTCCATTCTTTACGTAACGAAACTTAAACCCGATCTCAATTGAAAACATACACAAAACTATCCTAAATTTAATAGCACCTCCTTTGTTTATGGTAAATCTTATTAGAATACATACTCACAATCTTGAAGCAAACGATCTCCATCAAAACGTGTCTTTCCTTGTCCACAAAAGATTTCGACCCACAATAAAATTTATTCAGTGTAAGTTACCATAAACAAAGAAGTAATCTTTTTTAATAATTCCTATTGATGACAATCTTTAAAAAACTTATCAAATTTGTATATCTTTGTTTTATTTACTTTTAAACACTTATTATTTTTAAAAAAAATCGGCAGAGTCTCCTTTGTTTATTCATGAAAACCAAAATGTTTAAACATATAAATTAACTCAAAAATAACTATAGAAATAACCACAACATTGTAAATAACTATGAGAGAAATAGCCACAACATATATCCTACCTAACACTTCATCACATACATATATAAAAATAAAATAAAGATGTGTCATTACCTAGTCGGTATGGGCCGTTGAGGTAATGGAAGCATGATTATGGATAATACTCTGAAACAAACTCTGCATTTCACTTCTCATGTCAGTTTTCATCTGTGAGAGTTCTTGTTGGAGTTGAAATTCTAATTCTTCGAGCTTGTGTCGATGTCTACCCTCTCGATCTTCAGCGTCTTTCTTAAGTTGATTAATATCCTCCAATAATGCAAGAGAGGAGCTTGTTCGTGTAGATGTTGGCCTAATGCCTACTCCCTTTAGTAAAGTATAGCCATGGCCTCATTGTTCATGAGTGGAAGTCTTTCCTTGCCTATGAGATCACACATATTCAATCGACGTCGACGCTTCGTTTTCATGGATCTGCATGTGTACATAATAGGTGTAATAAGACACGAACATAAACAATTATAATGAAGTACAGTTAACTCTAACTACAGCTAACTAACTGTATAATTGATTGATAACAAACTCAAGAAATTATCCTGTGATTTTTAGATTTCTCAATTTCAACTGTAAATTCTATAAGCATTTGAATAACTATTGATTACCCATAATATCATTTACAAGTGTACACATAAGACACTTACGAGGAATGAATCAATCTATCTAACATTAGAATAACATCATTTGCTTGATTTTTATGAGCTGCATATTAGGATAGTAACTGCTCTATCGAAGGCCACTCACAACCCCAGTGGAAACTGCTCAATAGAAGCTGCATAATAGGATAGTAGCTGCATAATAGGATAGTACCTGCTCTTAAGTATGCTTGATTTGTAATAGTTTCCAAGCTTATGGTATCTTATTATTTGATTCAAAATGGAAATGTCCAGATCTGAGTTTAATTTTCCAAGCAATAAACTCTATTACTTGATGATAGATCCAAACAGAACAAGAGCAACATTAGATCCAAACAGAATAAGAGCAAAGCCCCCCACCCCCACCCCCACCACCACAATTCAATCATATTTTCTTGAGCACAATTCATGAAGAAGCTAAAGCCTACAAAAATCAACAACGCAGTAATCAATCAACTAGTGTTGAACGTGTCACAATGAACATTCTTAAAATATGTATACATACGTGCATATATAACTAGTAGACGGTAAGACTAAAAGTATAAAAACATATGTATAATGTTTGTATCCAGTTATTCTTTTTCTATCTCTATATAGAATGTTTCTCATCAAATTGTTGCATAAAGGTTGAAGGAATAATTAACTAGTTTTTCGGTAAAAAATAAAAAAAAGATATTTGGCCCTGGCACTGTACATGCATGCTAGGATATTAGTGCAGGGAAGTGCCAATGTGACTAACTGTTGGGCAGCCTTGTCTCTGATCTTTTCGTTTTGTGCTCAAGGCCGAGAAAGGGAGCTGGCTGGTTGGCTTGGATAAACCTCTGCTTTGTGCTAGGTTGGATTTTGAACTAATTCTAGGTTTGCGTCCTACCAAAAGATGACGGCGGACTGCAGAAGGCTTACAAACTTCCTTGAAATGAGAAGGGGAGATGATCGCGGATTATGGCATGACAAAGAAAAACACTGGAATAAGGCCGCAGTGAATAGAAGTTTTGTAGACTCCTAGAGGCCACGGAGAACAATGTGGAGTTGGCTGCCCAAGGTTGAAAAAGCCTTAGTAAAGGCAGAGGTTGGACCTACCTTCTGGGTAACGGATACCCCTTGTACCAATGTTTTGATTGAGCTGTTGTGGATTAGGTTGAGGGGTGGAATTTACACACTTTTGCACTTGTGTCTATTCCCCCAATAGTGGCATCAGTGAACAATTTTTCCCTGATTAATTTTGTTACTGTCATGTGAATAACTATGTTTTGTATGGTTCATTCCCAAATCATGTACTTTCTGCCTTATCTAAGGGTTTTTACGCATCACATATCACTTCAAGCAAGTATAGAGTTCTTGGCCAAGTAAGGAAATTTATTTATCTCTTTCATTGCATGACAAATACAATACATTTGTTTCATCTCATCTTATTTCTATCTTATACTGATCACTGAATTCTTCAGAATCATATAACATCCACAACCAATTTCTCTAACCCAAATTTAACACATAATTATATTGATTTACTTTACATCTATATTTAACATTTACGTACAAAAATGAACTGGTAATATTGATGGAGCATTCTAACTGATACACGCGTTAATAGGACTTGAACATGATATCAATGCCCTGTTCTGTATAATGAAATAGATAACTAATTAGATGATAATCCTCTAAATTTGAATTAGGACGGTTCACTACCTCAATATTTCCCTTATCATCTACTATACCTATTTCCATTCTTGAGCATCACTGTTGAATATGCATTTCTTTTAAGAACCATTTATTTGATCACACTAACCCTCCAACCGTTTTGGTCTAAAGAACACTTCAATGTTATGATATAGTAACATTCTCTTAGTCCATATTAAGAGTCCACTTTAAAAATTATTCAAGGTAGTTCACAGAGGATAACATTTTTTACGTGTGTTTTACTTTCCTTTTTATAAAAACATACACTTGAAAAGAGAATATTTAATTTTTACTCTTTGTTAATCTCTTCATCTATCACTAATGAAGTAACAATTTGTAACTCCCCACGTGTTTAAAAATGGGGTGGCTTCTCAACAAAATTCTTTGTCCCCAGATGGACTAAAGAAGCATAAAAACCCTTCAAGTGGACCGCCTTGGCTTGTAACGAAGCAACATTGTAGTGGCGAATAGATCAAAGATAAGGAAATTTTTTATCAGATGAGTTTGGATTTTGTGCAGAATTCTTCTCAGCAATTTTTCAACAATGCTAAAAATATACGGAGTCCCTCTCAGATTCTGGTTCAGGATTCCATAACACAAAGAATATCCAATGAGTCCTAGTGTAGGAAAGTTACAATTGGTGACTGCAACAATAATAGGGAAATCATCGAGTTTAACGTTATCGATGCTTCTAAATATGAGGTGATAATGCCAATAAAGATTTAGTCCATGATCTAAAATTTGGAAATCAATTTGAACTGAACCATATAGCTGAAGAGAATGGACCAAATAGTTATATTTTTGGTTTGAGGTATCAAATTGATTTGAACTTGTCTGTAAGTGAAGAAGATGCACCATCAATACCATCTCTTCCAAGTTCCTTTGTGAAGATTGCTATAGTAGAAATAGATTTGGAGGCTCCAGCAGTATATGAATTCGAAACTGATATATCCCCTAAATCAGAGTCACTCAAGAATGAAACTATGGTTCCTTTCAGCAGTGTAAATGTCCTTTTTCTATAGGCCCATATGCATTGAATAATAATAGAGATGGATGTCTGCCACTAGTTTGTTAGGACAACCATGACATTATGATCAGTGCAAACAAACCGAGTTGTTCGTGAACATCTCGAGCTCAGATCATTTAACAAATTGCGATTGTTGCGATTGTTGGGATCAATTCATATTTTACTTCATAGATTTAACATTTACGATCCAATAATTTAGGTGTGCTGATTGTAATTGACAGCTACAACTTAATCATATCAAATTCTTAACTATTTCCTAATTTTCTTTTGTATTCACTCACAATCAAATGAAAGAATCATTATTCATTTCCTGCTGCCTCATTCCTTAAAAATTGGATGCTTATAGCCTCATTTTTGCGTACTATATTGCATCTTCTTTAATATTACACTCAGAATTTACACATTGTTTATCTCTTCATCTATCACTAATCTTATAGTGCTTTATTCATATATTTTTCATTTACCCTATGTTCCTGTTTTATCCCTTACCATACAACATATTGAAGTTTAAATTCTTAGATATGGAGTACATGTCCCTTATTATGTATTACACCTTCTTATTTCATAATTCTAATTCTTACATTTCTTTACATTTTTTCTTCTGTCTACTTATTTTATGTATTTAATTATATTCCTAACTAGCAAAGTTTTATATAATACAATTTCACATTACTGAGTTCCACTGCCCACACATTGAAACCTTTTCCTTTATTACACTTGGACACTTTTCTTTTGCACATTTTTGACATGTACTTTTTTGCTGTTTATGTTTCTTATCACAAATTGTCATTATACATCTACGCTAGCATTATCGTTACACTGTTTCCACTCCCTGGCATCATAACTTATACTGCTTCTTTTAATATCCATTAACTTTATTTTTCCTTCTCCAAATAATATTTTTTTTACAATTATAAAGTATGTAATTTTTGGTCCGTCATCCATCTACTTTTGCCCCTTTCTTATACATTTTAATTATGCTTTCTATCACTCATTTCTTCGGTTTTAATTTACTTCTTGGAACAATATCAGTGTGTGACATGCCATTCCTTTTTGCACTACCTACGACCTTTTCTGTAATATGTCTCTGATTCTACATTGGACTCTCTATTTCGAACTACTTTCAATCATCACATACTATATGTATACGATTTTGGTTTACTCAAAGTCCCAATTTCGGAGCTTGCACAAATTAAACATGACGCTAATGAATGTTTTTTCTCATCATTTACAATATTTTCTCACAACAATAAACATACAAGATCTCTCTTCCCACCTAATATCTTTATTATTTTATCTAGGTAACCGAAGATCCACTACCACTTGCAATCACGTGGATCATCGTTACCACACACAAATCCTGCCTCAAGCTGAATAATTACAACTTAGTGCATGGTTATGAAAACTACATTATCTCAAACATTTTTCCAATATCCGTAACCGCCCCATTCATAAGGTATTCTACACATATTCGTACAATTAATCACTTACATTTTTTATATTTCTTAATCTCTATCTATTTAATTTACATATAATGAATCACACCCACTCCTTCTCAAACACGATCATATCATTCTAGATAGCACTCACATCCTCAATCAGGAAATTCAACTATCTTCTCCTATTTCTCATACGTCACATAAAACATCTCCTTCCACTAACGTTGAAAACGAGCTAATTTCTAAAAGCAAGCGTGTTACGAGGTAATTACAATTTATTACCTATTTATTTCCTCTTCAACTTCACAATATAATTTTCTAATATATTTTTAACATATATTTTCCATTCCTTAATTGTAGGAATATTGATGAGAGGAATAAATGGATGACGTAGAGTCAATTTTGTTCCAGTCATGTTTGTCAACATACACCACATTCTCCTAATACATTTTATTACTACTTTTATATTTATCTCTATGTAAAAGCTTGATAATGTCTACTTCCATTTCTACTTAATGCCATCAATAATGACTACTCTATGTTTTTAATGATTTTCCATTTTCCTTCTATCTCAGTTTCTTATTTATATTGGTATCGTTTATATTGCATATGATAATGTACAACCTGTGCATCGTGCAGGTTTTCAACTAGTTGTGCACAATTTTGGATAAAAGTAGTGCACACATCATCAAACTCTCTATCATGCAAGTATGGTTTGTTGTTATTTATGTCATGAAATGATGGGAAGAGCTGTATCATGCAATTACAAAATGTAATTGTCTGACATCATATGAAAAAACTATGCAAGATGGTGAGATGATTCTCTCCAATTGTAGATATTCCTTCATGGTGCAAAAGGATTGATTGAAACCATCCCTTTCACCATGATCATATATATTATCACCTATATTTTTGACGTTCGAGTTGGTGGGGGTGTGAGGAAATGTAATGAATGGTTGATGGATACGATGATGATTGGGGTCTCTATTAATTGGAAAAGTTACTAGACGCCGAAGGAGTATGCTCCAATCGTGACATGGATGTAAAATCGAGGCTCAATTGAGTTTGTTAGAAGTTGAGATAGAGAGATCCATGCTTAGTAATTTATACCATCCCGATCGATATATCACCAATATGGGTCTATAGTACCGTGATATTGCCGATATGGGTCGATTTAATTACAATATCACCGATATGAGCCGATAATACTGAGAAATTAATGTTATAGGATCAATTCACAACAATAATAAAAAAATTGAACTCATAACTCAATATCGGATCGGTGGGTAACAATACCTAGTTAACTCGGTCGTATGATCGCGGTATGAGACTTGACTTTGAACCATCACTGACGCCATGTAATCTTTGAAACATCGAGTCTAAATTTGAAAACGACCCAAACTTTAGGATTAATTTTTCATTTCACTTTATATAATATACACTACACCAAAATGGGCAAATTGTCACCTTTCAGCCGGCCAGCCTTATCAAGGTCATTGATCGTGACAAAAAAACACGCGTTTTATGTCATGGTCATTGACCTTGACACGACCGTGACAACGAATTGTCACGGTCATTGACCGTGACAAGACCGTGACAATTAAATTTATCACGGTCTTGTCACGGTCAATGACCTTGACACGACCGTGACAACTTTTCCAGCAAAAACCCTAAACCCCTTCTTTTTTCCCTCCCGCGCCGTTCCCTCCATTTCTCTCTCTCTCTCTCTCTCTCTCTCTCTCGACGCTGCTCTCTCTCTCTCTCTCTCTACTTTCAGGTCCATTTTCTCTCTCTCTCTCTCTCTTTCATTTATATATATATTTGTGTGTATATTTGTGTGTATGTGTGTGCGTGGAGGGGGGCAGGGGGTGGGGCAGGGTGGGGGAGGGGGTGGTGGAGGGTGAGGTGGTGTGTGTGTGTGTGTGGTGGTGTGTGGTGGGGGAGGGGGTGGGGTGGGGTGGGGTGTGTGTGTGTGTGTGTGGTGGTGTGTGGTGGGGAGGGGGTGGTGGAGGGGTGGGGCAGGGGGTGGTTAGGGGTGGGGTGTGTGTGTGGTGGGGGAGGGGGTGGGGTGGGGTGGGGTGGGGTGGGGTGTGTGTGTGTGTGTGTGGTGGTGGTGGTGGAGGGGGGCAGGGGGTGGGGTGGGGTGTGTGTGTGTGGTGGGGGAGGGGGTGGTGGAGGGGTGGGGTGGGGTGGGGTGGTAATTGATATCCAAGACATGTATTTGAATTGATATCAATTTATTTGAATTGATATCAATTTATTTGAATTGATAGAATTGTTTCTAGGATAATAATCCTACTATAAGATAATTGCTCAAAATAAATATTAAATAATAATTACTAAGATATCAATTGAAATAAAGTCTTAATAACCTAACCAAAAGAAATAAAATAAAATATCAAATAAATTATCATCCACCTCATAGACATTCCCTACCAATCATTTTAAGATAATTTTATCCTTATAAAGATAATAGATTATGTAATTTTAGGACTTAAAATAATATTGATTATGGATATAGGACAACAAACATTTTGTTTCCATTTTTAGTCCCTATTTTCAAATTAAAGGGACACGTGGCATGTTATGATTGGTTAACGTTTTATGAATATGGGTCCGCACCAGCGGTTTTATTCAAAAATAGGGACTAAAATCATAAATAAAATGTTTGTTGTCCTATTTTCAAAATACATATTACAATAAATCCTAAATTTACAAACCCCTAAAGATAAGTACCTTTGATTGCAAAGCATGCACTTGTATTATTATTATACAACATGTATTATTTCGACGTGTAATTCTAAAATCTCACCTAGTTTTGTATACTATTTTTAAAATCATACTATCAATTCACGAGACACTAAACAAGAAAGAGGACATATTAATTTGGAAATGCTTGTTTTTCTTTCTAGAGACCCGAGTCGTCAAAACTTGATAGTGTTCGTGTGTGTTTTTATCACTAAATTATTATTTCACTAACAAATACTCCTTATATCCTAGATTAAGAGTCCATATTTAATTTTTGTACTTACTAATAATACACTTAATCAATGGCTAGGATTAACCCTTATTCACTATTATGAAATTTGGTTAATTGATTATTTAAAAAAAAAAGCAGAAGTAGACTAACATATATACACAACACTAAAAGTAGACATCAATTTTATAAATAATTGATATTTTCATTCAAAATATGTGTGTGTGCGTGTGGCGGGGGTGGGGGTGGGGTGGGGTGGGTAGGGGTGGTGTGTGTGTGTGTGTGTGTGTGCGTGTGGCGGGGGTGGTATTGACGGAACTTACACATACGTTATAATATAGACGAGGGCTCCTCCGCCCCTAGGCTCCCCAAATATGGAAAATTTGGGATTACCGTCGAAAACAAGTCGGAGCTTTTAGCGAGATCCCTCGAGCTGCTAAAGACGGTCATCGGCCCGGGGTTTATGAGTTGGAAGGAGGTGCCGTATGAGCTCAAGTTAGCTGTTTGGGCGGCACTACAGGTAATATTTATATGAATATTTCAATTTCAATTTCAATTTCAATTTATATTTATATTTATATTTATATTTATATTTATATTTATTCGCAACTAAGATTGTATTTGTTGGACAGGAACAATTCAACTTGGATCCAAAGCTACGCGATTCCGTCTTGGAGCAGTTGAGGGAGCAACACAAGACGTGGAAAAAAAATATGCGGACACGGTATTTTGGAAAAACACGAGAGACCATTTTACAATGGCGCGGATCCGTCCCGCCCAAGGAGCCAATCTCATTGGCACAATGGCAAAAGTTCATTGACAATGAGATCGAGGATCGACAATTGGCATCTCGCCAATCGGGGAGGGAAAATCGGGCTAAAAAGACGGACGTGCACTACTCCGGCCGGACCTCTTACGCTGAGGTGGAGCATAGGATGAAGGTAATATTTAATTTATCTATAACTACAAAAATATCTTATTGGATATTATTTTACTTTGCGGGGCCGATACTAATTTTACTTTACTTTATTTTATTTCAGGGGGTAGGGAGTGGGCCAGGGGGTAAGCCACATAGGCTCGATACTTATGTGGCTCTTCGGACGAAGAAGGGGAAGGACAAGGAGGTGTCCCCGAGCGTCGCGGCCACGATTGTAAGTAATCCGACAGTTTAATTATTGTTAATTACGTTATAATTTTTTAGTTTACTTATTTTACTAATCATGTGCTTTTTGTCGTTTCAGGCAAAGCTTAAGGAAGTGCATGAGTCGCAGTCTGATGCCGACAAGGCATCTTTGTCCACAGACGCACTCAACCAAGTGCTTGTCTCTGATCGCAAGGGGAGGACAAGGGGAGTGAGCTCGCGGGTGGCCAAATCTAGGATCATCGGATTGGAGACGAGCGACACCGGGTTGGCTCGAACGGTGGATTCACACGACGCGAAGCTGTCCCGTTTGGAGGCGACGGTCCAAGATATGTACGCATTCATGAAGCGTACGTTGGGTGGAGACCGTAAAGAGAAAGTTAAAGGGAAAGGGAAGGAGAAGGAGGTGGAGGAGGAGGTGCGGGAGGACGAGGAGGTGCGGGATGACGAGGATGTGGACCTCGCTGCTTCATCACCGACACGTTCGTACTTCAACGATCCACTTCCCAATTTGACGCCCTCCAACAGACCATTATCGACGATTGGTTGGCCGAGCGTGTTCATATTGGACATATTTGATGGCCAGCGGATAGGGCGGGGGTTGAGGGACCCGGATATCATCGAGGGTGAAATAGTCCATGGACGTGTGCTTCAAGGGATGGAGTCCAGGGTGCTCGTCATGCATGTCATACCCGGGAAGGAGAACTCCCTATTGTGGTTGTGCGAACAATGCGGAACGACATATATTAGTGGGTGCATCAATTCGTATGTCGTGTGGCCTACTCACCTCCTCACATTTACCCAAGACATGTAGTAACATTATTTTTAAGTTTGTCCATTTTAATTATATTTGGATTATATCGTCATGTATATTATTTTTACTTTGAAAATTTGGATTATACTGTCATGAATATATATTTGCATTATCTTTAGTTTGTGTTGGATATATGATGTTTGGAACAGGTACAACGTTGTTATAACAGGTACAAATATACTGCTGGGCAGTGGCGGTGGCCATACTGCCCAGCAGATTTTTTTTAAATTCTGCCCAGAATTGTCACGGTCATTGACCGTGACAAACCCGTGACAAGAATTGTCAAGGACTTGTCACGGTCAATGACCGTGACAATTTTTTTAAAAGGGTCACGACTTTGTCACGGTTATAAACCGTGACAAACGTGTCACGGTCATTGACCTTGACACGACCGTGACACAAAACGCGAGTTTTGTGTCAAGGTCAATGACCGTGACACGACCGTGACAAAAAAAGTTGTCTCGCCTAGAAATGTCACGGTCATTGACCTTGACAAGGTGAATTTGTCAAGGTCAATGACCTTGACAAATGGGCAGATTTGGTGTAGTGATAACAAAAACTTTTCTCCCAAACCCTAACTTTTCTATATTTGGACTTCCAGAAACCCTATCTTAAGGAGTCACAAAAGTAAAGTCCATTCCAAACTACATCACATAAATTCAACACACCAATAATGAAGTTCGTTGATACCTATATGTCGTCCGAACACAAATTTAACAAGGCATCAAAGTATACACAAACTTCACTCAACACAAATAACATAATTCAAATACATAAAAGAACTAACAATAAAAACTAAAAAAGCTAATGACAGAAAAGTAGGTAAGGAAATTAACGTATTTATGTCCATATCTATAAAAAATTCTCTCATTTGATTCTATATTCATCATTGATCTTTTCAATAATGACGCGTGTTTGAATTAATTGGGTACATCACATATATCATAAAAAAAAATCATAATGGAATATAAAGTCAAATTAATGGCATAAACTACTTGCAAAGGACATGAATTAATTAACTGAGACAAACATATCAATAATTCTAACTAAAATTCACACAAATAAGTATACGCATATTCTCGTAAACTAATCTTGAAACTAAACTACAACAATCAATTGGCGATCCGGGTTTTCAATTGGCTCACCCTCAACCTCCTATCACCACTACAAACCAATCTCGTATAAAAACTAATGAAATGAATTAATAACCAAGAATTAAAACTACCTTTTATTCATATCAGGTCGACAATACTACAACTTGAATGTCCGGGGATAGATCATATATCTAAATGCCATTGAACCCTGTCAAATACCCATCAATGAAAAATGTGTGATTCCCATAACTATGATATTTATATTTAACATATAACTATATATATGCATAATTGTCCATTAAGAGTGAAAATTTATCACTGCTTTATATTATAGTTATGGTAACACAATAATTAAAAACACCAATGATTTTTTTTCACGTATTGAAATCATTCAATGAACAAACACGTAAAAATGTACGAACTATATGAATTGTGTCTCAAAAGTGTACGCAATCCATGTATCAATGATTATAACAATTGAAACACAAATAGAATAAGCTAAACCCTAACTATAAAACACAAATCTAAAATAAAATTATTGAAACCAATAGCCAACAAAAAAATACTACTTACTCGATCTTCTCGGATAAGCCATCGACTTGAGCTATGGTGAGGTCTAGGGTGGTGAGAGATAAGGCTAGGGTGGGGAGGGCTAGGTCTTGAGCGGCGTGTGAACATGCGATCGAGCGACGTGTCCAGAATGTAGAGCGGTGAAGAAGAGAAATGACAGGGGTGCTTTTCCTTTCTCTTGTTGTTTTCTTAGGTTTAGGCTAATAGAAAGAAGCGGGGAATGAAAATCCATTAAGGAGGGAATACAAATTATATTAAGCCGTCTCATAAACTATACTTTTTGAGACGGCATCTACTATGCTGTCTTTTAAGTATTACCTTTTGAGACGGGTAAAATTAGCCGTCTTAAAAATTAATAATTTTTAAGACGGCTATATTTATCCGTCTCAAAAGGTAAGTTTTAGAGACCCAATTTTTTTCCGTCTCAAAAGCCTCCATAGTAAAAAGTAATTTTTTTGTAGTGATAACTCAAACCAACAATTTCAGCAGATAACTCCTTCCATTTTGTGCATATATGATCAATCAAATCATCAAATCGTGTATTCCTCCCACACTTCATCAAACAACTTTTATCTCTAAATTTGAATATCAACAACATGAGAAAATACATAACGCCTACAAAATAATAAAAAGACTATATCATCACATATGAACTATAAAATGAATCTAATTTAATTCATATTTAAAAATTTCAGCATCTCAACTACAAAAAGTGTTAATAAAAACCTCCTCCTATGTGGATTTTCAAACAGATAAATTCACATTGTTATGTGATAATGGTTTCATATGGCAAATAGATTAAATCAGATAAATTCATTACATTACACAAATCTTATTAACAAATAAATATGAAGAGAGAAGCTCAAATTTATCTGTTTCCTACAAATTTAATCACAAAATGATATTGCAATTTACTAAAAGGTTTCAATACACAATTTACAAAAATAATAGAACAAAAAAATCAAGACAATTGCATCATACATGTATCTAATTAGAACTTGCAAAGCTAAGTACATAAAATTAGGTCTTGATAACAAATATATCAAATCAACTACACAATTGTAAATAAAAAATGAAAAGCATAATCCTTTCAAATAAAAAAATTATCAAATTATGTCTTATTAACCTAAATATATAATCAAAATGAATAAAACCATAAAATCGACATAAAGTTGCATAACATTGACTCAATTATCACAAATCGACACACTATCTGCCTCCAATTTCTAAAAAACGACTTTGAATTGCAGTGATTACTAAATCCGATACAAAATGTGGATTCAAATTTAAAAAAACATATTTTAATAAGCTTTAATTATCTTCGATTTCAAAGATAATAAGTTGATCATCGAACACACATATTGGAGGCGAACATAGTTCCAAGCTCATGGTATACGCACATACTTACACACCCATATAACCGTCAACACCATCGTTTTCACTGATAGCTCGTACCAAGGTTTTATGTTCTAGTGGTACAAATCAACATCCCCCTGAAGGCTCCTCAAGATATGATCAACCACAACGCACAACCTCCCCTCGATACCTAACAACTTAGGTATGTTATAAACATAATAATTCAATCAATAGGTACATACACTCAACCTATAATAATCATTAGGTATTCACGCAACCCAAGTTCCTGAATTTATATGTAGTATTTTTATCTCTAATACTCACGTTATTCTATCCGTACGAAAAATATCTCTATCGTATATATTCCATAAGGCCCTCTTATTCCAACCTATTCCCCTTTTGTAGCCACACAATCATCTCACCACTAGTCTATGTAATGTAGTCACTCACGAATAGTGTAGGTCATTTTCTCTCAATTTAATTAACCTCATAAGATTTTAACTTGTCTAGGCAAAAATTAAGATTTCTGAAATCTCGTTAGAAGTGGGGAGAATCTCGTTCGAACGAAACTTCGAACGAACTAAGGAATGAATTCTCGTTGGAACTCTCATTCGAACGAGGTTGTTCGAACGAAAATTTGAAAGAAATGTACTGTAAATTCTCGTTAGATGGATCGTTGAAATTGTCATTCGAACGAGGTCGTTCGAATGACTCGGGTCCTTCAAACGAGAAAACGCAGTTCGTCCCTGTTAGTTCTAATCCTGCGTTTTTCCATCTTTTCATCATCCAAATTTCTCGAACTCTCATCCTAACTCAAATCCAACGATTTAAAACTATACCCACTAGTAATAGGATGATTCCCAACATATTTTTAACATCAAATCCTTAAAATTATAATCCGAATTCAGATTTTTTCCTCAAATCATCAAAAGTTCTAATTTCACATAATCACCATTAATCACAACTAAACCCAAATTTAAATTTGTGATTTCAACATATTAAGTTCAGATTTCAAATTCCCAATATATTTTTATTCATCTACATGCAAAACCTATACCACCATCATATATTTAAAACCTAATTTCAGTCCCAATTCCATAATATCATGAATAAACCACCAACTAAATTAATATGGACATTATATGCTCTAAAAATTAGCAAGATAAACACTTGCCTTTTCATGAAGGTCTGATTCTTCGCTTGAAACTAGTATAGATGCGTTCCTCTCTTCCTGATCTACACGTTGATGGTGTTTTTAGTGAAAGGTGATTGGGTTTGGCCTTGTAACTCCTGGGAGCCTCTTCTCCTTCTTCCTCTTGGACTCTCTCTATTTTTGCAGAACATAACCCTAACTTCTACTACGTAAAGGATGATATATTAATCTAATTTTCATCCATGAATTAATCCCAATTTTTTAAAAGATAAAAATACCCCTCTGGGGTGTCGGGTTGGCCTAAAGTTGCATCGGACTCCAAACTAAACACCCGAGTAGGATTTTCTGATTGTCTCGATCCTTTCGGACACATTGGCACACTCAAAATAGTCATCCGAATAACCAAAAATAAAATTACATTATTATTCCTCATTTAATTTCTGATACATCTCACACACGCGTCCCAACTAAGTTTACTTTAACTGCCGTATTTTTCACTCACGACAACCGTAATATTTTCATAATCACATATTACTTTACTCACTAAGTAATATTCAACATAACTCACTTTAATAAATACTAACTCTCGTCACGCTAGTAATTATTTAATTACATCCGGATTAATTATAAATAAATTTCCCATTTTTAAGTCAATTAATACTCAATTAACCCCATAATTAGAAATCATAAAAATATGGGATATGACAAAGACGAAGGGTGAGACTGGCGGAGGACTGCGGTCATGTGATTCTTACGAGGGTCATAGTTGTTTATTAGAGATTTGCGCAGATTAGCGCGTTATACTTGTGGCGGTAATCAAGTAGTCTGTAAGTCGACTGTTTTGTAAATTTCTCAGTGAATAAAGGTTTTTTCGTTTGGGTTTTTTCCTTGAAACTTGGCCTTGTCGTATTTGGTTGTTTATTAATCTGTTTCATCACCATAGATGCATGATTAGGATAAAAGATAAAATGTGTTTAAAATTGACTTTTGCATTTAAAATTGGTGTTGCAATTTTTGTTGGTTACCACCCTATGATTATTTTGCATTTATAAATTGGTATTAGAGCTTTTAGATCGGGATTTTTACCTCGACACAAATGAATTACACAATCTGGTTAATTAGACTCCAACCATAAACTTCACAAAACCCACAAGAACCTTTTATGCAGATTTCCTTACAATTTACTCAAAATCTATTCTCTCCATTTTGGTGAAGTCTCAAAGCTAATAATTTGAACGAAGAAAGTAAAGTGGTCGAAATCCTTTACTCGAAAGTTGAAGTAATAGGAATCATCAACATTGAAAAATATCCAAGGGTTCGAGATCAACTAGTAATACGACTCATCTATATAAAATTCAGTGCACTTTGGAGTCGTTGACTATATGATCAAAAGTGCATTTCACCTTGCAATGACTATAGAGGGGCCAAATCTGATCAAAAATCTAAATCGCCAATCACTTTTGGGGATATGGACCATCAAATCACATCATTATTAGTGAACCGCAACGAGTCAAGGAGGCTCTTTCGAACCCTAGCACGAGTTGCAATTCATATATTACTCACCACACTTAAATAGTTATTCTTGAAATTGTGATTGACTAAGTTTGAACTCGGGAAATAGGGCGTCGAAAAACCATTTTTTTTTATATAAGTAAGTTGAAAAACAGAAATAAGGGAAAGCATGTGACCAACTTAAATGTTAAATAGCCCAATCCCGACTCAGAATCCTTAACCACATCCTTTTGAGGAGCTTTAGTCGATCACATTGAATTACAATTCAGGTACAATGTGTCCATCTAAATACAAATTGGACAATATAAGGATGAGAAATGGAAGTGCAACCTCACGTATCGGGAGAATGCAAGATGTAATTTACACAAAAGAAAAATACTATGAGTACCTAACTCATCCCTCAAATAATGCGACATAACAATAAGTGTTGTATCTTGTACTGTAATTATTATAGTATATATACTTCATTGCTCTACCACATCCTTTGGTGGTGACATTACTCTACTCAAATATGTGACAATATCTTTAGCTTGTAGTGTATCAGATTTTGCTAATTATATACCATTCATTAAAATTGAAAAATTGATACATTATTAATTTAAATTTATAAATTTTGGGGTGGAAAAAATAGAAATAAACTAGTTAAGTATTTTTTCATTCTTTTTAAAATTAAAAGTCTTTGTCATATAATATTCTTTATTTTGAGTGTCATTCAAATGTGTTACTTTGCTATTATATCAATATATATATATATTTTGTCACATATGAGGCATAGTCACCTATTATCTACTTTTTAGGTCAATATCCAATTGAAAGTCAACCTGTCTCCTAGAAATTTAAAAATAACGAATACAGAATGCATGTACAGAATCCAATCGTGGAGGCCTTGAATGTGTCCGGCTTTTTGTTATGGGGTTTTGAAGTTCTTTCCCTAACGTGTTCTCAACTTCTCAATTCTCACCATGGTTGGTGAATTATATATCCGTTCAACATATATAACAACTTAGTATTAGTCTTCAAACTTTTATATGTATACATTTATGTACTGTACTCTTTGAACCTGCCTTCCCAAAAAAAAAAATGGAAAACCACACTCATTCCCGTAGAAATCATCCCGCGGGGATACCCCAATCCCCGCGCTTACTCCGTAGCAAAAGCGGTGCTCCGGGGATAACTCTTCCGGAAATCAAAACAATCGCACCGGTGTCCGGGAAAAACTCGATCAACCGATCAAAGTCAACCACAAAATTAAGAACAAAAGAGAAACTAGACAAACCCAAGGAGTTTAAAGACGGGTTTGTTAAGTTTTGGCAAATGGGGAATAATGAGGTGTCTAAGACGGCAAGACCCGCCCCTAATTCTCCTTCGGCGTGGGCTTTGTCACCCGGGAGATCTCCGGCACCGAAATCACCGGCCCCGAAATCTCCGGCGTCAAGTAGGGTTAGTGGTGGTGGTGGTGTGAGTGGTGTATTAAAGTATTTTAGGCAGAAAAAAGTGCCACCTTTGCAAGAAGAGGAGTATCATAGGTTTAGAGTGAGTTATAATGGCTTGCTGCAATGGAGGTTTGCTAATGCTCGAGCTGAGGCTTCTATGGCTAACGTTAAAAGACTTGCAGAGGTAACATAATTGATTATCAACATGCAAAAATTATTCATCAACTGCTTCAAATAATGCATTTGTTGTTAGACCATCTGCTTAAACTAAAACAACTTCTAGGAAAAAAAAAAAAAGGTTCTAGGCTTCTAACCATTTGTAGTTTGCAACGAAACTTCTTTTATTAAAATTAGGGGATCCGTCGGTTTAGTTTGTATTTGACATATACAAATGTTGTACCACTTTTTGTCGGTACTTTCGGTTTGGATAATTTTTATTCTTAAAAATCACAAACCAATACCAAACTTTACATTACAATGATTTTTTTGCTCTCGGTAGTTCTAGTTTTAATTTTCTTTTTTCGTTAAGTCATTTTTTTTGGATTTCAATTCTCAAATATATTAATAAACTAACATATAAATTATCAAATGACACCATATACATAAATTATTAATTAACTTAGGGTTATACACTGTTTCCCAGAAAAAAATATTCAATGTTTTGTTAAGGATCTTAAAGATGAGAAACTACATTGCGGAAAAGAGAATTCGAATGCAAAGATTCAATCAACAGATCAAACTTTACCAGATAATCAAATCACAAGCATGTTTACTTGGAGATTGGGGAAGGTTGGAGAACAGAAATTCTGAAGCTGTAAGCAGATTGGCAAGAAAATTGTCAGCAACATCAATTAAAGTCCCTTTAGTCCATGGTGCTGAGGTATATGTTAATCATTTCTTGTTCAAGGCCATATATATATATATATATATATATATATATATATATACCGTATTGCTTTTGGGGACCGAATATGTGTCACCCGACGGTGAGTCTAAAAATTATCGGCTAAATTATAGGTACTCTTTTTTTTGGACTCACCGTCGGGTGACACATATATGATCCGTCTATAAATTATCCGCTAAATTATAGGTACTCTTTTTTTTGGAGTCACCGTCGGGTGACACATGTCTGATCCGTACTCTTAAAATATGAAATGATCCGCACATGAACAATACTATATATATATATATATATATATATATATATATATATTATTCCAAGAGTATCATACACGTAATGATCATAGCGAGGATCCTCACTCTTAGATCCATTATTCACATAATTAGAATTCAGATAAATATAAAAAACATTTTCTATGTATTATTCCAAGAGTATCATACATGTAATGATCATAGTAAGGATCTTCACTCTTAGATCCATTATTCACATAATTAGAATTCAGATAAGTATAAAAAGCATTTTCTACTTCATTCCAAAAAGAATGACTATTATCAATCTCAAAAATCTGATTTTCATATATATATATATATATATATATATATATAGCGAGAAGATCACAAGTGGATCTAAAAAGTGAATTTTTTAATGAATCTTAACAAAAAACACCTAACAACCCAATTTTAATCCCTACGTTGTAATTGGTTCGCGACAACGGACACGCGTTTGACCCAAGACCCCCTTACCCCCCTACCCACCCCCTACCCCCACCACGGCAGACCTAATTTGGCACCCGTTGCCGCTGGCACGGACCAATTACAACATAGGAATTAAAATTAATAGGTTGCTAGGTGTTTTTTTATTAAGGTCCATTAAAAAGTCCGCTATTGCTCCCTCATAGCTATAGTTAATAATAAACATTAGAAATTCTACTATAACTATGTGTTATTGTGAATAATATACTCAATTCAATTTAACAAAGCCTTTTCGTAGTTAATTGAAGTCTGCTACATGAATCATATTTTTCCGTTCCATTCTGCCGAGCGCAATATCTTTGGCTAAACTACGTGATATAATGTTTTTTTTATAATATCCCGCCAAGTCAATTTATGTATACCTTTACCCCTTACGTTACCATCAATACTAACTAAATCACTCTTCCTTATAGGAGCATCTATTGGTTTACGCTTAATGTATCCAAATCATTTAAGTCAATTTTCTCTCAATTTATCTTCTATCAATATAAATAATATTATATTTAATGTATAAGGCCCCCCTTCTTTTATCATTCATTTTTTTCATTTTAAAAAAAATGGCTTTTAGATTTTACTACCTCCATAAAAAGGGGTTTTAGACTTTAGTACTAGCCATTATTTTTTGTCTACTTTAATAGATTTTTCGTTAGTTTCAAGTTGGACTCAATGGTCACGTGTCATGCACTTGAATTTCCAACAAATAACGAAAGAGTTTTTTTTATTAGTTTTGTTTGTTGAAGTAAGGTTTTGTTCTTTTTTCTTACTAAAAACTTTCGTGTATTTTTCTTGATTTTTTTATGATTTTATTTATTGTTAAATCTGACTAGTCATTAAGGTAAGTGGTGCTAAAGTCTAAAAGGTCGTAATATGGAGGCAGACATTAAAGTTTAAAGTACCTAAAATAACTTTTTATAATTATTGTAATCCCTTAGCCTTATTTCTTTGTTATTGTTGTTTGGGGTCCGGATGGTATGTTTCATTAGTAATGTAACTATGGGAAACAAATATATTACACTATATATAAATTAGACAAATGGCCCATAGACATCACAACTTGTAATGTTTTGGCCCTCTGCTTATATTATTTTGATTCTTTTTTTTTCTTTTTATGTTATCTTTAAACTCCTAGAGTATGTTAAGTTGCATCAGTACCCTTTCGTAAAATTTTTAGTTAAATCTAATGGAATTTTTCCTTATGACTAGTATATTAGGGTAAAAAAGTCCTTTACAACACCCATTCACAAACTTCATACCACAATGCACTCTAAACAATACCGCTAAATACATTAGTCGAGGGGGGAAAAGGAAAAACCTTGGTTAAACACGTTTTTAGTTATAAAGAATGGGTTTAAGTAAATTTTGAAGTTATTTTTGTTAAATCAAGCTTCTTGGCGCAGTGGTATAAGGCTGCTACTAGGACAGTCCTGGAAGTGGATTGAGTTTGGTTCCCAGTTCGATCCTCGTCACTGTCAAAATAATGCTTGGTCAGAGGAAGCAACGAAGCGCGAATGGGGATTAGTCGAGGTGCGCATAAGCTGGTCCGGACACCTCATGATATGCTACAAAAAAAGTTGTTTTTGTTATGGGATGATAACAGACATTAAGAAAAGTACTCTTAGGGTGACAATTCGGGTTAGTCGTGTCATTTTCGGGTCGCGTTGATTTTTATTTAAACATAAGTTTTGGGTACTCTTGAATCTATACAAGTTAATCGTGTCAAGTTCGGATCATTTCAAGTTATTACCATAAACGGGTTATCGTGTCAAAAATTGTCAGCCCTTAGGTCGCAAATAAATTTTAAAAGAATTTTGATAAATTTTAAACATTTAGCTCCACTAATTCTCTTCTTGTAGAAGTCCACACTAGTGGCATAACAAATGGACCCAATAGCAAATTGTCCTTAAATGTTTAAAATTTGTCAACAAGGGACCTAAGTGTAAATTGTCCAAAGACATTTTATCATATTTTATGAGTCATGTAGACTAATTTTATTTCATTTAATGAAAAAATGGAAATAAAGGCTAATTGATGCAAACTTAACATACTTCTATCCGCATAAATGTTACTCCATCCATCCCCAACTAATAATCGCGATTTAAAGTCGTCATCTTATGAAGGAAACTTACTTCTAATTTTACCCTCCTAAAAGTGAATACTTTCGAATGCATGAGATGCACTTGGATCGTGTGTATTGTTTTGATGTGTAAATTTTTAATCTTCCCCAGATTTATATACTATTCTTGAGCATGACTATTAATTTGGGTGAACTAAAAAAGAAAATAAGACTACTATTTTAAGAAGAAAAAAGTAAAAAAGGAATAGATAGAATGAGGACCAAAATGTTACAAAATGCAAAATCCAAGGACAGAAATGTAATTTACTTTATATAGAATACATCCTTTTAATTAATGAAAAATTTAATTGAATTCCATTTTCATTTATACATGGGACCTTAACCTAATAGGAGGGTTTCTCGGTTGAAACCTTGAATTAGGCTACGACCAGTTGAGATATGTTATTTTCCCATAATATCAAGTGGTGTTATTTTTTCTTTGATGTTTTATATTAGGTGCAGTAACTAATAAATTTCTTAAAAATTATATTTATATATGATCAGTCAAAGCAGTTATCTTGTTGGTATCTGAAACTCACAAACTTTTCAATTAATTAGTAATAAGTCCAAACGATATAGTTACACTTATTAATATAGATATGCAATTATAATTGTATTCATCATTGTAACATTATCTACATTAATAAGTGTAATTGTATCTATATTCACTAGTGTAACTGTATCTACATTAATAGTTGTAACACACGTGAACTTAAAAGTCTAAAAATGCATGTCCTTAACGTTAATTATGACAGAGTTAAGAAATTTTTCACCCTCTTTCCATTTTTATTATTGTAATGTTTGATTACTTTTGTTAACAATGTGATACTTTTAAAATTGAGTTATTGATAACAATACCATTAGTGCATATACAATTAAATCAATATTCCTTAATATGTCACTGATATTATGTAATATGTATATGAATTCGAATATTTGTGACACACCTCAACGCAGTTACTTATAATTAAGTTTGAAAGTCAAAGTGAGTCAAATCATAATTGCCTTAACCAAACCATAAACACGAGTATCCTTTTTTTTCTAGTTATTAACACGAATCAATAAAACTAAAACCCCTTCACAATTTTAAGGTAATTATGCTTATTCAAACTTACTGAAAAGAGAAGTAGGCTTAAATTACACCATTTACGTTTGATCAAATTTGGCAGTGATATCACAATACCTGAAAAACATAAACATATGAACCATGAGCAAAATAGCTCAGCAAATGCATCACTACTACACTATTGCATAAAATTAAATACAATAAATCATATCCCCCTGATGACATATGCATACTTATTCGGCATATTCGTAAAGAATTACCAATTATATACTTATCCGTCTCATTCATAAAGAATGACCAATTATATACTTATCCGGCTCATTCATAAAGAATGACCAACTTATCCGAATCATAATTCACATATCCTGTCTGCAATAGATATTTCTCCCCCATTCCTGGTCGAGGAGTAACCCCTTGTCTTTAATAGACAAATCTCCTTCATTCCGGATCGGGGAGTAACCTCCCATTTCGATAAATCGAAATGAGCAAATTCATATTCAATATTATTCTGATCATATTCGTAACCATGTATAATACATCTTACGAATAAGTGATATTCAAATCATATCCATAACCATGTATAATACATCTTACCAGTGAGTGGTATTTAGATCGTATCCATAACCATGTGTAATACATCTTACCCGTGAGTGATATTCAGATCGTATCCATAACCATGTGTAATACATCTTACCCGTGAGTGATATTCAAATCATCTCCATAACCATGTATAATACATCACTTTCCAGTGAGTACACTTACCTTGGCCACTTCATGTGTTTTTCCCTTGCCTTTGTCTGGCACTTGTTTAACTGATTCTTCTTCCTAAGGGACGTTTACATAATTTTCTAAGGATTTTTCTCCAACTTCTCCTCATCATTCTCTTCCTAAACCTTTCGAGTTTCTCTCTTCAAGCTAAACTCTTGTGACACCCCGCCTAATTAAATATCGAGTGATCAGTCTTTTATTAATTAAAATCAGAATATCCATTTAGTTCAGATAATGCATCACTGTCGAAAACTTGTTTTAAAATACTAACCACCTAATATTTAAAAAGGTTGATGTCAAAATTTTATCTTTCCACTTAATATAAACCATTTAAGGAAATAACTAAACTTTCACCATTCAATTCAAACTCATAAGAAATGAAATAACTGACATAATATAAAGGAGATGGAGTAAATACATCGAGTCAAAAATTAAATACAGTAATCCAACTAAATAAATCCAACAACTGAGAGGAGTAAGAAATTAAATCTCAAATCTCTGAATATATAAAT
This sequence comes from Sambucus nigra, assembly GCA_949130495.1. Lineage (NCBI taxonomy): Eukaryota > Viridiplantae > Streptophyta > Magnoliopsida > Dipsacales > Adoxaceae > Sambucus > Sambucus nigra. The sequence continues at coordinate 55,475,088 of OX422214.1, forward strand.
AAGAAGGGACGACATGTCCAACTGATGCAAATAACTCAAAAGTAAGGAATGATAGACTCAGAGGCATCTACTACCAAAGTCCTGTAGCCTCCACAGCACCTACAGCTCGTCGAATGAGTGTACCTCCTATGCTTGGTGTCCCTGTGGCTGGGCACCTTAAATAATTTGAAAAGAAAAGAGATTTGCAGAAAACGGCTCAGAGCCCGAGTGGAAAAGGTTAAAAATCATCAAGTGATTAAAATGAGTTTATAGCACATATATTAATCATGTTAAATTATCGAACTCACATGGGATGCTCACCTCTCATCTAATGTGCACACCTAGCGAATATTCAAATCCCACTAATTCTACTCCTATACTAACTAGTCATTTATGTCTAATAACTAATCATGAACCGACATCGTTCTCATGGATTTCCCTTGCAATATATAATACTTATAATCAATTCCTCTTTAGCATAAACACACCCTTTCAGTTTAATATAATTAAGTGTTCGCTACTTAATTCATTTCAAATTTTATTATTAATTCTACCTACTCAATTCACACAGTAGATATCATTACAGGTATATAAATATACACTTTATCTTTATATATATATATATATATATATATATATATATATATATATATATATACACACACACACACACACACACACACACACACACACACACACACACACACAATATTTCACCCCGAGACACAGTTGCGGTGCCTACATACTCTGCTATCATGTCCTAACGCATAGTTCATTGCATTAAGGACTAAAGGTTCGATCACTTGCGAACCCTCAAAACAAAACACATATATTGGAGGCGAACATCTTCCCAAGCCGATGGGCTGCGCACATACCCACGAACCCATTCGACCTTCATCACTATCGTTCTCACCATATAGTCTGTACCTAGGTTCTATGCTCTAGTGGTACCAATAAATATCCCACCCGAAGGCTCCTCAAGGCATGATTGTCCACAACGCGCAACCTCCGCTCGATAGCAAGCAGCGTAGGTACGTTGCGCACATAATAGTTTATTCAATAAGCATACACACAGCTTAATATATATACAATAGATATTCTTGCAACCCAAGTCCTCGAGTTTATAGAAAATATCATCGTCGTTACTATTCACATTATTGCAACACTTCGACTTATCTCTCTAACATATACCTTTTCTCTAAGACTCTATCATCCCGCTATATCCTCTTGAGTAGTCACTCTCTCAACTCATTACTAACTAGGAATTTATGTCATTTGATGATAGCGTAGATTAATTTCTCTCACTTGGACAAACCTAGAAGGGTTCTAACTTGTCCGGACAAAAAATAAGCATTCTGGAATCTCGTTAGAAGTCCAGGATTCTCATTCGAACAAGGTCGTTCAAACAAAATTCTCACTTCTAGCGAACTCAAAAATCTCGTTAGAAGTCTCGTTGGAATTCTCGTTCGAACGACCTGGGCAGGTCTTCGAACGAGAATTCTGAGATTACCCCTGTTCTTCCAAACTTTTTTTTTCCAATCCTTACCTCATCCAAATTTGTCTAAAATTCATCCCAACTCCCAATCAATGATTCTAATCTATTCCAAATCATAATAGGGTACTTTCTAACATAATTTAAATGACAGATCTTTAAATAATCATAGGGAATTTAAACTAATACCTCAAATCCCTAAAAGTCCCTTAAAATAAGTCCACCATAAATAATCATTCAAAACCCCGGATTATTTTCGTGATTATAACATAAAATTTCAAGATTTATCATTCCCACAATAGGGTTATTCATCTATATGCAAACCTATCTTCAAATTTTGAAATTAATTGACAATCTAGTCTCAATTCCATAGTATCATGGTTATCTCATCAACTAGGGTTAACATGAATCATATATGCTCAGAGTTTTAGCAAGATAAACACTTGCCTTTTCGTGAACCTCTGAATCGTTGAACGAAATTAGTATGGGGATGATCCTCTCTTCGCGATCTACGCGTTGGTGTGATTTTCGGTGGAAGGGCTTGACTTATTAGCCCAAAGCAGTGTTGAATTCTCCTTCTTCCTCTTGGTTCTCTCCCTCTCTCTCATGTAAGTTGGAAACTGACAACTCTCTTCTAACCCACGTACATTCATGGTTTAATTCCTGATTTTCGTCCATTTTAATTTTCAGAAATCCCAAAAGACCAAAATACCCCTTCGGGGTATCGTTTTGGGCTAAAATGCCCCAGAATCCAAATAAAGCACCCGAGTAGTATTTTCTGACTATTTTCGGCCCTTCTGGATACACTGGTGAACTCAAAACGGACATACGAGTTACCTAAAAATAAATTATCCTTTTTAGCTCTATAAAGTAATACAGACACGATTCACACGAGCGTCCCAATTATATGTACTACAACTGTCGTATTTTTCACTCCTGGCCAAAATAGTATTCTCATATTCATATATTACTTTACTCGTTAAGTAACATTCAACATAATTATTTTCGATAAATACTAACTCTCGTCATTCTAGTAATTATTAAAATTAAATTCGGATTAATTATAAATAAATTTTTCTCCTTTTAAATTTAATTAATCCCAATTCCATAATTAAAATAAAATCCCACAAAAATACGGGGTATTACAACTCTTTAATGGATGCATTTGGCTGGAGGAGGAGGTTATTTAAAAGTTTCTAAGTCGTCCAAGCTTGCACCCACCTTCCAACCAATCAATTTAAGACAATTGTTGTACATAAAAGACAAAATACCATTTAAAGAGATGGACAAAATTGCCCCTGTTTCGTAATTTCATTATAACTCCTTACTCGAGCCTCTGTTTTACATACCGTTTGTTGTATTACAAGCTTAACTAATATATCTACAACTATGTAGTTTTCACCTCAAGTCAATTACTATATTATAAGGGTCAAAACTAGTCTCCAACTTGAACATTCCTACTGAAAACTTCAAAAATTTGTGTTTGTAACTAATTCAATACCTCATGAGTTATGAAGGTAAGATTAGACTAAACATAATAACTTAATGTTATATACACCAATAACACATTATCCACATCCCATATGATAAGTATGATTTAAACATGATATATCATAATTATATCTGGGTTGTCACAACTTTTCCTCCTTAGAAAATTTCATCCCCGAAATTTAGTATAAATTTCACTTACCAAACAATTGAGGATACTATTTACTCATGCTATATTCCCTTTCCCAAGCTGCTTCTTTAATTTTATGGATCCTCCACAAACCTTTAACTACGACTTATGAAGGTAAGATTAGACTAAACATAATAACTTAGGGTTATATACACCAATAACACATTATCTCCATCCCATAAGATAAGCCTGATTTAACCATGATATATTATAATTATATCCGGGTTGTCACAATTTGGGTTTATATTTATTTATTATTTATGAACCTCCACCCTCAAATAAAATCGCCACTAAATTTCTAAAATATCTCACCCCTCTGGGGATTCTGACCCCACCCTTATTTATGATTGTGTGTAAAATATGTATTACATAATATGTAATATATTTTTTTATACATACTTATTGCATAGTGTACCAATGAGCCTTATTGTCCAAGTTTTACAAGATTTTTAACCTTAAAGACTTCATTTAACTTAGGTTAGTTTAGTCCATAGGCAAAATCACATCAAGATAACCCCCTTTGAAACACTTTCGTAGTATTCCGGGATCCGAATTCAAATAATGGTTCATCTAAGCTATCTCGACCATTACCGATGCCACATTGTCATTTTACTAAATAACTTGGGTGAATGTCATCCGAAAGGGTGTTACAAAGTCTTATTTATGGATCATTCAATACAATGGTATGAATACAGTAATAAGGTAAACCAATGGAAATACCACTTTATCAAAGGAAAAGGACACTAACTCTATTACATTAGAAAAGATTATACTATAACTATGTAGGGACCTCCCATGTTCAATGGATTATTTCAGAGCAAGGGTTACTATATGTTATATTCTGCGAGTAATAATGAAATAATTCTGTTCATAGGAATGAAAAAAGAAGATTTATTCTATACTCGATTAGTACCAATACGCAATGGGGGAGACCGATACCTTTTATTGATATTTTTTATATTTAATATTAGATTGTTCATTATATTGATAATGTTCTAAAAAGGATAAATTTTATAGAAAAATGACATTTAAATATAACCATTTAAAGCTTTATAAATAGGAAGAGGGTATTTTAGTCTTGTTATAATTGATTTACCTCCTAATTAGAAATAGAAAAGATTGAACCTTTCCCCAATGTGAAGGTATGAATTAGACCATGTGCAAAGAATTGGAGCATTTAACTCCACTATAATTTTCCAATGTTATCCCCCCCCCCCCCCCAAATAAAACTTTGTTTTCTCCAAGGCTTTGTGTAAACCATACCTTTTGCGATATTTTGTATGATTCACGTTCGAGGACCCCATAACAATTAGATTATAACCGGACCAACACGTATTTTTCAACGACCAGTTTTGCCAAATTGAATAAATAGTCCCTACATTAACATTTTTAACAACCAATTCCATCCTTGGTCTTATTCGTAACTTTTCAAATACTTTCAACCTCTTTCAAACTTATATGAAAAATTCACTACCTAGAAATAAGAGCACTTCAAAGTTAGGAAATTCTAAGAAATGCAAAAAAAACTAATAGCCAATCAAGTAAGGGGAGCATCGAAAAAAAAAACGAAGGATGAAGAGAAGACTCTATTAATGGAGCGAATTAGAAAAAAATGGCCTTATGGGAGAATGTTTTCCACATATTAAACAAAAAGATCTAGTTCACCACAAACCAGACCGTGGACTCACTTAGCACGTGATTTATAACCATTGTCTGGGGAGTAAGTAAATTTTGTGTCATTGTTGGACGGTCCAATGGGGGTTGGCTATCGGTCACACCACCCACAATGTACTTCCGCTATCCTCACAAATCTACAATCCAATGGAGGTTGGTTAATGGTCACACCACTCATGATGTGTTCACGCTATCTGCATAGACGTACAAGGTGGAGATGGGTGAAACTGTAAAGTTCACGAAGTTCTACTTTTTTCTTAAGGAAACTTAAAAATGTAACTCTAGGCTCTAAACACGGTGGAAGCTATAAAAGAAATCTAGGACCGCATCGATATCGAGTGGTAGTGCACACACAATATCCGACAAGTATTGAGAGGACATGAAAAGGTTCATCCTCAACAAATGGGAGGCTAAGCTAGAAATTAAGTGGGCGAAACGATCACAACAACCAAATTTTGGCTTCTCGTACGAAAGATATATATTTTTTAAATAAAAATGTTTAATTAGTAGTATTTGTTTATAGTAATTTATAGATTTATGAATGGAACAACATGTTGTAAATTAAAACTAAACATTGTACAATATTTTTCCTACTGTGAAAGATTCCTAGAGTGTATTTGTAATAGAGTTAAACAGGGGCAAAAGGTATTGTCCATCGAAACTTATGTTTTGAACCTGAATTCGACGCAGATCTATCTACATCTGCAACACTTTTTAAGATTCTAAAACTATCTTCATTTCTTTGGAATTTTTTAGATTAAAACATAGTATTTTTATAAATTGCCATTATATAAATTCAAAATTCAATTTTAAATACGAGCACTCTGCATTATGTAGGTAGATGTAAAAGCGGTTTATGATGCTTTGAGTGAAGCCATAGAAGTCATTGACAACATAGAAAGCTCCATCACGAAACTCCATTATGAGGTATATCCCTAATTTAAAATTGGGATTATTTAATTGTTCAATAAATATATGTACTTACCAATGACATAATATGCAAAATCAATTAATGTATAATTATTTTGGAAGAAAAATCTGATTATGTGATTGTTTCACTAGGTTGAGAGGACATGCTATTTTCTTAGGGGGTTAATGATCATAGAAAAACAACAAAAGAAGTATTTGGAGGAACTCGATACGAGGATAGCCACGGTTGCATCATTAAAGGTGAACATTTATTACCTTTAAACATTATGACAAGGAAACTTTTATTTTGAGAAAGCTATAAATTTTGTCAAATGAGATGTGTGTGAAATTTTAAAAATATTTTTCAATATATACATATATATATATATATATATATATATATATAGAAAGAGAGAGAGAGAGAGAGAGAGAGAGAGAGAGAGAGAGAGAGAGAGAGAGACTCTCTCCAGTAAGAACTTCATATGGTGTAAACCAATTGTAAGTTTGTTTTTGATAATTTTAGTAATTTATCTTTTCGGTAATTTTGAATTTTTATGTATATTTTCAGTTTTCTCATTTTCTAATTTTTTTAACTTAAAGTACTTTTTAATTAAATAGTGAAACCAAATTAATACATAAAATATTATCAAATTAAATAATATTAAAATTTGATTATCGAAGTTTACAATTCAAAAAAAGCACAAAATTATTAAGGAAATTACTAGACACGTGATACAAATATTTACGTACCCATGCATTTTTTTGATACTGTAGCAATTTATTTCTTAAAAACTTACAGTAATTCTAAGTCTTTCCATGCAGGTAGAAGAAAATAGTTTAAGAATACATATCATTCAATCTAGTCATCGATAATCTGGAGGAGCAGCTTAAAACATCCACATCTTTAAAAGCAAAACAACTTTGGGCCACTTAATGCAGGCCTAGAGAAGTTTCTAGTGAGGGTGATAAAAGTTGGGCTCTTAAAAGAGACCAATGGACCTTTATTTGCCAAATTTGCCAACATAAATTTGGCTTTTGATAGAAAGTGTTGTGGATAATTGTAATGTATATTTTTTGGCACCAAAAATTTGAGTGCAGGAGACCAATTTCTCCCTAAATAGAAATTCCAGATTCTCAATACACAAATTCGCCCACTTAATTTATAAATATTAATTTCTGAAATAAGATTATGATATTGATTACATTTTTCCCCTTTAACAAACGTGTCCCACTCTAATCTAAATCATTTGTCTCAATTCCTGTTACTATTTCAAAATAAAATTAAGATTTTTTTTTTCTATGTAATTGTGTATTTAAAATAAAAAATTATTTAATTATAGTTAAATGGTATTTTTTTCAACTAAACTCCCACTTTTTAATTTGTTATTTGACTTAACCCCCAATTTCTTGACATTAATATAACACCATTAAAAGACTCCTAATCCATTATTAGATATTTCTAAACAAAAATACCCCTAATTAAAACATCAATCTTAAAATTAAACATTCATCTACTTCTTCGCTCAACAAACCATAAATACAATACAATGCTTAAACCCCCCCCCCCCCTCCCCCCCCTTTCTCTCTCTCTCTCTCTCTCTCTCATCCCTACACATTTTCTAATTTCTCTCTTCTAAAAAATTTGTCCCTTTCATGACTACCACAACCATTTGATCTATTTTACCCTATGGACTACGAATTAATTTACGAATCTATTTAAAATTCCAAAACATGGATTTTTAACAAAGTTGTTGATGGTTGTTTTACGAATAAGTTATCGTCAATTGTGGGTGGTTTGTTGGTAGGTGTAAATTTCTATCTTATAATTGGATTTTTTTAATAGTGAGGTTGGGGTGGATGGTGGCAACAGTCATGGGGTTGTCGGCGGGTGCGTGTAGGTTGTTTGGGACAAGAAATATCGAGAGAGGGACGTATTTTGTATTACAAAAAAAAAGGAAGATAGGTAAGGATGTTGGGGGGAGAGTTTGAGTGTAGTGTTAGATTTATTATTTATAAAATGAGTATGAAGAGGGTTATTCAGTTATAAAATTTGAGTTTAAATTAGGGGTATTATTATCTATAATTGTTATTGGGTTAATGTCTAATTAAAGCTCAGGAGTTCTTTAACATTTTTAGACTTTTGTTAAAAAAAATTGATGTTATGTCAAAGAAGCTAGGAAGGTAGAGGGTAAGTCAAATAATGTATTAACCTACCTTGGTATGCCCCAGTAGTAAAGGCGGGCTTTGGACTATATGATTAGGTGCACGGTATTGAGTTCGATTCCCCAATGGAAAATCAGTATTTAAGTGGGGAGTGTGTGGGAGGTGGGTCCTGCGCAGTACTCCCCTGTTTAGCTTGCACGGGAGAGTCCAAATGGCTCGTTTGTGTGGAGGTTCAGGGTTTAAAACAAATAATAATGCGTTATTAATGAAAGTTAAATAAAAAAATCCTTAATTAAACATGATAGATAAATATGAGAAGATTGAATTTTAATTTGAGACCTTTATAAATAGAAAGGATTTATTTTAATTTACAACGATTGAAGTATAAAAATTCTCTACCATTTTCTATTAGAAGATTGAAGTTAATATCTGCTCATGTACAAACCCTAATTAATTATGTTTGGCTTTTTTGGTAAGAGGAAAATCCTCATATATTATCAATGAGAATAAAAATGTTATATACAAAAGATGGACCTGAAAAATAAACTAAAAGGGGAAACAATCCCCCAAAGCCATAAAAAGCTAGATGGGCTCAAAATTAGAGAAAAAAAACAAAAAAAGCTTTGAAAACTTCCAAGAAATTTTGAAATGAGGAGAGATTGTCATTTCTTTGGCAACTAAACTAGTAATCTCTAAATGAGGACTCCACTACCATTTTAAATCTGACCAAATATTTACCATATTGATAGTTTGTCTGCTATACCAATACCCATTATATATATATATATATATGTGTGTGTGTATATGTGTGTATGTAATAAATCAGGAAGAATGTATGTATGATATTTCTGCTTTTTTATGTATGACATTTTTTTCTTCTTATGTATGATATTTCATGTGTTGCATGGGTGCATAGCATACATACACATGCATGCATAGCATACATACATACAGGCATGCATACATACATACATACATGCATGCATACATGAATAACAAATGGGCTGGGCTAATGGGATGAGCTTTTAATTGGGTTAGGCTAAAAATTTGGGTTGGCCTTTTATTTGGGCTGGGCTAAAAAAATGGGTTGGGCTTTTAATTTGGGCTGGGCTAAAAAAATGGGTTGGGCCCAAAATATTGGGTTGGGCTAAATCGTGCCATAGGCACGGGCATGGGCTAGTATATATATATATGGGAGCATATGAAACTCATCTAGTGAATATAACTTTTGTTAAACCATCCAACCCTCAAAGGCCATAGAGGGATATAATGCTCATTATGGATATCTTGTTGTAGATACTCCATTCTGCCTCATAAAGGTAACAATACCTACTATTGTCTTCCAAAGGCCCAAAATCAAACTGAAACTAAAAGACATCACCATAAAAGCACAAAAAATCTAAAATAGCACACAAAAGTGCCCAAAAGAGTCAAGCTAACCCAAAATAAGTCCAAAGTACGAGAGTGAAATGCACTTGACTGATCTATCTTGGATGCACAGTACCCTTGACCGATTGATTCTCAGCCTCATAATTTTTTTTTACAAAAGGAGGCCCTCGCATGCCAACCAATAAAAGACATTAACTCCGTTTTCTTAATTCTTGAGCATTCTGTTAAGAAGAAGTTTTCTCTCCAAATATCCCCAAAACTCTCTCCATTTGTCATCAAATCCTTCTTTGAGTTTAGATCTAGAGTTTCAACACATATCCCTCTCTTCTCTTTTCTCTTCCAAACTCAGAAAGAAACTAAAAAAATCAATATCCAAACTTTTTCCTTTTAAAATACTTTTTCTTTAAAGTATCCTTAGATCCATTTTCATAAAGGTTGATTTTAAGACGAAATGCTATCAAAATGAAGAGGAATACGTGTAACTTTGTAGGTACATTGTCCCTCACTCTTTTATTTTGAAGTCTTGATATAAAAAGGGTGGTGTTTTACTGCAACACAACCCCAAGCTGGTGTTCTGCGTGTCTTAATCTATCTTCAAAGGTCATGTCCGAACTATGTTGACTTTGATTTCACCTGTAGTGGACACGCATGTGTATTAGAGAATCTTAACCTCTAAAACTCAAGTAAAATCATGTATATATTCATCCCTTTTCACTTTTATTCTTAAAAAAAAATAAAAAAACTTCAATGTCATTGAATATTCTCATACAAGTTAGAGGATCACTAGATCCGTAGATTTCATATACTATTTTTTTCTTAATGTTAGAAGTTTGGTTATTCTTTCACCATCGAGTGATTTTATGGGTGAATCAATCTTGTCTAAGCTCTCTCACTAACTCAATTCATACACGTTTTCAGATTTGGCTCCGTTTCATTTTAAAAACATATCGAATGATCAAAGAGAGACTAAATATCTCATATCGAGGATCTATATAGGGTGAAATCTCTTTTAACTCGTTAACGAACTACGTGGAGCTTAAATCACCTCAATGCGAGTAAGTAGGCTCATTCGAAGTCTAAACATCGGTGTCTATATTATTGACATACACATTCCACATGCACTGCATAGTCTAGATACATACTAAATATTTTTACTTTATTGTTTCCTTTTACATCATAACATGCTAAAATAAATATAATGAAAAGACGGAGCGAGTGCCTAACACCTTCCCAATATGTAACCCAGTCTCCCGACTCTTTACTCTCTAGTTAAATACGCGGGCCACTTTCCATCACTATGTCTCTACGAAGTCTTACCTTCTTTTGCCTATTTTATGTAAATTGGATTAGCTACTCCATTTTTATTTATCTCATTTTTTCCCAAAACAAAAGAGAGCTTAGCCAACCGAGGCAATGATTGCGCATTGCTGATCAAGGACGGGAAAAAGGCAAGGGCTCTCACATCTGCAGAAAAGACCTAGAATCTATCTCCAACCAAAAATTAATAAATTCTAATACCAACAATAACATCCATTATTTTTGCATAAAAGGCAATATGATTTCAAAAAATCACCCCTCACAAAACCTTTGCAATTTCTCAATACATCCCCAATATAAGCTTTATTTAAATAAGAGATTACAGAAAGAATATATGTATTATGTTTAGTCAAGTTTTGAAGACAAGGAAATCATTTAATTTGAATAATTTTAGGAGTTTTGTTTAATCTACCATGAATTTTAGAAAAAATGAAGAAGTTGCATAGAAAAAACTATATTGGACATGGTGCCTTTTCATATTCTATTAATGCTACAAATCCTTAATCTAAGGTAATGAATACAAATGGAAGAGGATTTTTTTTTTCAAAAATATTTAGTTCCTTTCTTTCCAAATAGCATCAACAACCCCTATAATGAGAGAAATCCACATCTCTTTAATTTGAGGACTAAAATCAACTTTCAAATCTGGATCTAAGAGAGTGACAATTGAATCTTGCCTAATATTTTTGCTAAAAGTAGCACCAAACCAATCCCATATGGCTTTAGTAAAATTTCAATCAATGAAAAAATATTGGAAAGTTTTAGGATCAAGATGACATAATTCTCGCCTTGAACACATGGAAAACCTTTTAATTAGAGGACATCATGAGTTGCAATTTTATTGTGCAGCACCTTCCAAAAAGTTATTGAAACTCTGGGGAATAAACATTAGCTAAATATGATTTTTTTAAAGAAAAATCAAGAAGATTTTATTAGATCCCCAAAATAAAATAATATAAAGAATACAAAACAAAAGGGAAAATAAAAATAAGAAAAGGAAGCAAAAGCATCAAAAGAAGCAAGTAGTTCTCAATTAGGTTGATCACTACTAGACTTACCATCGCTTGCAGCTCCCAAAAGGAAATATCCTAACAAGAAGCCTTAGACAAAAGAAGGGTACTTAATCAATGGAATTTATAAAAAAAGGTAAGCCCCTAAAGTCTTTGAAAACAAAGTTAGAAAGATCATTAGGAAATCTCCCACCAAAAGCCATCAAGGTACTTCAACCCCATGTTAGCCAATTTATCATCTAGATTGTTTCCTTCTCTGAATGTATAAGAACATTTGAAGATCATGCATGAAATTTGATGAAGACAATTAAGCCTAGCTATCTTCAAAGGGCAATGAGGAGTGAAGTCTTTTCGTTAAGACAAAAAACAACACTATGAGAGTCACATTCAAGTTAGAGATGCAACCGTCCTCTGGGAAAAACAATATCAATAGTTGTAATAGCACCCAATAATTCAGCAAATAAAGAGTTTTTCCAATCAATCTTATTACAATATCATCCCATAAACTCACCCTTGAAATCCCTAAAGATAATACCAAAAGTAGCAGGTCTTGGATTGCCTTTAGAAATGCCATCTGAGTTGGCTTTAATTTAAAAAATGGGAAGGGATTTCCACATAACACTGGTGACGTTTGGGGATCTTCTTAATCCAGGATGGATATTCAAATTATTAAGAATGCCAAATCAATATTGTCTTTGTAATATCCAAAAATATTAGATAAATATGATTCAAAATAGGTAGCTTAGGATTACTGACTTTTAGCCATTCATAAACGTATCTAAGAGAAATATTCCCTAAAGAATAATGTGGCAAAATGAGAACATCACCAAAATCATTGACAAGAACAATTTGATGGATTTTAGCTATAATAGTAGGATATTAATAAATTTTTTAGGAAGAATCCATTTCCCATGATGGATAAAGTCATAAGACATCCATTGTAAATGAGAATTATCAAAAATTCCCTTATAAGATGAAAGGAGAAGTTATCCCAATTGATTTGCTGACAAAAAATGCACAGATAACTCATAACAATATTTCATTGAGCATTTACCTTAGTAGATTGATTAAATTCCTTATAACCATGAAAAATGGAGCTAATTTTGTATACTTTGACTCTTTAAAGGGTTAAAATCTAGCATTAAGGAAATATGATGAAATGGATTTAACTGTGATGGAATCCCAAGCTCATTTAAGAAGACAAGCTTTATTGAGATATTGTAGACCTCTAAGATTAAGACCTCCTTCAAACAAAGAAGAGAAAACCCTTTTCCAAGAAACAACAATAAATTTTCTTTTGGAGGTAAAAATAGTCCATGAATAGCGTCTAATCCACTACTTGACTCTTTTAATCAAATAAATTGGCAATTTGTATGCCATAAAAATGTGATGGAAAAAAGGTTGAATCACTGATTTAATAAGTTCCAACCGACCAGCAGTATATAACATTTTACCCTGCTTTCCCTCCAATTTGCATTTGGTCTTGTCTGTAATAGCTTGGAGATGCCTTCTTCTTAGTTTCCCTCTAAAAATAGGAAGTCCCGAGTTCAAGAAATTATCTTCACCCTCTTTGATGTTGGTCAGAGATGAACTAATATATTTTCTGGTTTGATATTTAGCTTTAATTAGATAGCATGTGGGTGTATGGAATTAATGGGGCCATATTTAGCCTGAGTTTTGTTAAAGGTTAATTTTAGAATATGAATTTAATTTGAGGTGACTTTGGATGTTCATATGGAAGAACTTACACGACAAAAAAAGTAACTTTTGAGACGGTGTCCTCACAATGCCCAAAGATGAAGTATCCATGTCAAACACTTTTTGGGACGATTAGGGTGTCTTTTTTATGAGAGTTATAAATACTTTTTGTGATGTCATAGCTGTCTCAGAAGAGTTTTTTGAGACAGGAATAGATCCGTCTCAAAAGGACCTTATTTTATACGACCCTTTTGAGACAGCACAAGAGCTATCATAAAAGAGTGCTTTGAGACGGAATTAATCTGTTTCAAAAGGTTACTATTTTAAAAGACCTTTTTGAGACGGAAACATAGCCGTCTTTAATATGTTTTGGGGACAGTTTTAACCATCCCAAAAGAGGTGAACGGATCTTAAAATTTTTGCACCAATATATTGTGGATAGTAAAATCTATCGCTAAAGTTTAATATATAATTGAATAACATTTAAGACAACACAAAAAACAAATAATCATAAAATATAATACATAAGATGATTTTCAACCAATACAGTGAATTATTTTCATTCAATAATAGTTAGAGTTCTTACAACCATCTTCGAATATTCATCAAAATAAAATTATAACACTAAATTCAAATATTCGACTTGACAACAAAAATATATTAATTTCTTATACTCCAAAACACAAAATGCTTTTATCAAAGTAATTTCGCAACATTAAAGCATACGACCTCCAAAACCACTGATTAACATTTGCATATGTTCTACAAAAATTGTCACATGCATAAAAAATAATGTCAATTGTGTCAAAATTAATACCCCACTCATCAATAATACATTGTGAAAAATGAATTAATATAGTATATTCTCATTACAAACAATATAAATATTTAACTACTATTATTTTTTTTAAATTTAGCAGAGTCTCCTTTGTTTATTCATGAAAACCATAGGCAGTCAACCTGTTTTAAATGTTAAAATTGATTTTGCGAATAATATACACCAGCCAATAGAAAATTTTGACTACCACAACAATAAATTTTCACCACGACAACAAATTTTTACCATCACCACTGAAAATTTAACTTTATATGAGAGAATTTTTAAACCTAAGTCTCTCTCTTTCTCTCTCTATCTCTTCATATATATATATATACACCTAGTGAGACTGAATCGTTGAGGCAATGGAAGCATGATGATGGGTAATACATTGGAACAAACTTTGCATTTCACTTCGCATATCATTCTTCATCTGTGATAGCGCTTGTTGGTTGTGACGACGATGAATCTTCAATTTCATGGATATGTATATTTGATTAAGTTATTTATCACATTTTAACATCAGTTATACATCAGTTATAAAACTAATCAAACATAAAAAAAAATGATCAATCATTACCTTAAAATGATCATGTTAATTTAAAAATCATTTCCATCAAATTACTACTCTATATAGGAGTCTGAAACCCTATAGGTGTTTAGATCATTAATTTTCCCATGAGATTTCATTTTGAACAAGTTTGTCCTCTGAAGCTTGATTTATTTGTGCTAATTAATACTCCAACATGTATACACTGCATTATATCACTTAGGCAGACACACAAATGCATAGCAGATGCACAATTAACACAGATGCATATCAGACACACAAATGCATTATTCCACTTAGGGATGCATGATTGACACGAATAGGCTGACACTGGTTAAATTTTTTTTGAAAAATAATTATCTATAGTAGGCATATAATAAGGTCTAACAAAACAAACATTGGTGAAAAAATATAATTCATTTCTTTAATCTCAAACAACAATATTTATTTAAACAAAAGGTAAAATTACAAGAACGATGAAGCAAGAGTCCATCTAAAGCTACTAATCAACACACTCATATAAACACACATTGTTGCTAAACAATAACACACACATACATGAATGTAATCACATATACATGTATGTAGTACCAAGCTCTCGGTAGCCTCTGTTGCTAAACTAGGTAGTGTGCACACACAGATTTAGCAACAGCACACACGCCACTTTACACACAGATATAGCAGCAGCAGCTCACTGTTGCATTACTGCTGAACAAATAGACCAGTGGCCTAAGTTCTATGATGCCCTTAACTAATACTTTTGAAGTTAGTTCTAGTGTAGTGATACTTACTAATGTAAGGAAATCTCTCGTTGAGTGTAAAAGGAGGTTGATTGAAAATATTAATGAGTATAAAGGATAAGATGCTCTGCTTTTGTGGATTGAGTGCATTAAGTGGGTTCAGGAGGCTTTTCCTTCAGGTTGGGACTATTCTGGACTAGTGGTGATTTTCTTTGTATCATAGGCATCTCACATGGAATCGAAGAACAAGATTAAAGCTATGAATGACATATTTAATCACGGGATATCTGGGAATGCTTAACCAGTTGAAAAAATGAAGTCGGGTTATAAGAAATTTCTCATACGTTCAATGATTAGGCCAAAAGCTATAGGTGAGGATTTAGTAGAGAATCGTGCACCAGTCCAAAGTTTTGGAACTATCTTAACAAGGGGTGAAACTTCTGCCCAGACTATGGAGAGTTCAAGGAAAAAATTAAAGCGAAATTGGTTTAGTGGGAATTCACTTACCATTTGCAAAGACACATGTATGAGTCATCAATCAGACATTTCAAAGTCCAAGTTAAAACCATGGCAAATACTCAGTGCTCGAGTAGAGAGAAACAAAGAGAATAGTGCCATTCCTTCCAAGTGGAGCAATGCCTGGAGGAAACGTTTGATATTGGGGATAGATATAGAATGCAAGTTATGTCCCAAACAATGAACTTATATATGTTGAAAAACTGTAATAGATTAAAGATCAAACACATTTAATGTCTTGCATACAATCAGTCAAATGTGGTACACATGGCCATATAACTTAAGACAGTAAGACTCTCACAATATATAGTAGAAATGACCAATGGAAGGATTATGAAGAAAGATGACTTATTTTAAGTTAACACAAACAGACACGCGTATTCAGAGACAACCAACATCAATTTAAAATGCGTAGGGGTCTCCTCAAGTGGTTCCAAACCATGTCATTCATAAATGACTTAATTTAGCATGTTTTAAGATTTATGCCTACAATTTCTATCATCACTATCTATAATTTTCTTTATCTCATAAATGTCATCGTTTAGTTTTCAGTATTTCCACCTATATTTTAAGTATTCGTCAGCCATATGTATATCGTTTATCGATGCACTTAGTCGCAATATAATATATCTTTCAACGAAAATACGAATATATTAATATTCAGTGAAACAAGAACTTTATACATAGACAGAACCAAGAAATAATATGTTTTCATGTATCAGGAAACTAACTTATAAGTATGCATGTATATGAGTTATAGTCATGCGATGCTTCATGCCACATGAAAATTTATAGCCATAACAAATATGTTTAGGGTCAATTACTTTTAATACATCACTTGAACAATTTAATATCCAGTGATGACAAAATTCACATACTTTTATACTTTTGGGAAAACACTTATGAATACTTCAAATATTTTATGTCACATTATTATTAAGAATGATTTAATGAAGTTCTATCTACACACTATAAAACATTTATGATTTTTCAGACTAAAATGAGTACATTTCAGCAAAAATTATTCAGGGTTCCAATGAATTACAACTGTTATATGTACATAAATAGTAGTAAATAATTAGATTTCAAATGACATTGGTAAACCAACTGAATAAATTTAGTAAGATAAGATTTCAATAGTTCAACATCAACATGAGCCTAAAAATGCTCAACACAAATCTATGGTATAATTTGTGTACTAGTTTAGCATATTTATAATGTAATGATACTTAGTTATACTGATTTAGCATAGTTATAACCAAAATTGATTATGGTGTAAAGGTTTAAAAAAAGATCGTAAGCTACAAATCAAGAGAAGAAAAACAAATAAGACAAAAGCATGATAGAAGAGACCGCATTAGCAGTATAAACCATCAAGTCAATAGGAGAAAATTTGTGGATAGTGCGTTGAGGAACCAAGAGGGAATGAATTTGTCTACTCCAATCACTAATAGAATACAACAACAAATGGAACATAAGTTTTAGGATTATATCCATCTCCATTACACGTTCTTTTTTGTATTATATTGTTAACGTATAAATTAAAATATTTCATATTAGTCAAGTTTTGTTGGGAATCAGATGTAAGATGAATAAGCAATTGTTGTTGAAATTGGTTTAGAAACTTATGTTGTTTATGTTATATGATAGTGAAGAATGCAAAAATCAGTAAAAGGGAAAAAAACATGTCATATTAAATAGACAAAAACAATAGCATGCAATTTAAAAGAGTTTTATTAGTTTTGATATTTTAGGAGATGAGACAATGTTATTATATTTGGGTTAGAACGAATGGGAAAATTCATTATAAAAAGGAGATGAGACAACTTTTTATATCATATACCTTGGAAGACAGAATTGGGTAAGAAAACTACACATACAGCAATGCATTAGAAAAAAATATATATGTGAGCAATTAAGAAGAAAGTAAACTATTGAACATTAATTATGCTTCCAAAACTATCTCACACGCCGTCTTTTGAAAGATGTACCCTGCTGATCGAGACTAATCGAAATAATCCAATTTCCAAATGACTCGCGTGCCTGCACATGGTAAAGATTTAATGTAAGAAGATATAGTATAAAAAATTTGATCATTTAACGTTACAAAAACTTACTTTCACCAAAATGAATGTGAAGAAACACATTTTTATTTTGTGGACTCGTAGTGATAGTCCATGGTAACGATGGTCTAACTATAATAAACACACCTTAGCATAACATCGTTTAATTAGTGTACTGGTTTAGCATATTTAAATGTAATTCTACTTAGTTTTGCTAGTTTAGCATAGTTATAACATAAATTAGTGTACTAGTTTAGTATGGTGTACTGGTAAGGATTTGGTGAAAATTAGATGTTACACAATCAAATAACAAATACATTATTTTATAAAATTACAGGACATAGTAAAATGAGTTAAACTTATAGACTATGCTCAGTGTTATGGCATAGAACTAAAGACTTCCATTATTTATTTTTTATTGAATAACATCGCAACCAAATACCATTCGAAGCAATTTTGATCACCAATAGTCTTAAACACAATGAGGAAATATTCACCATATCCTTCCTAAACTAAGAATGTTCTATCAACTTGAAGCCACAAATATGGAGAAGAATATTAAAACAAAATTGGACTCTGTTTTGGGGGGGAAATGTTAAAAAATAAGAGAGTTGTACTATGTTTGGAAACATAGAATAATTCAAAAACAGAGTACTGATTCATTAATATAATTACTTAATCATTGTTTTCTAAAAAAATAATACCCAACTTTACATCTTCTATTGAAAATTATGGAGTAGGAATTTTGTTTTACCAATCATTGGCTATCAATGTAAACCAATAGACTTATCAGCTGAAGGGATGTAAGGTTTATCGACCAAAGGAGTTATATCTCGACTAATTGATTTTTTTAATGTTTTATTGCGTTAGTTTTCTTGTCTTTATTTTTAAGGTTTGGAGTTCTTGTGATATGGTTAGTCTACGAATTGTTGTCTTTTAATTGATGCTTGAATTTCAAACATTGAAAATATCATATAAGATCCTACCTTAGGTCAAAACATGAGCAAATGTGGAATGAGTGTAGAATATGGGTGGAAATGGATAACTAATTTTGTTAATATTGTCATTATGAAAAGAATGTTGAAGGACTAATCTACTTGAATGCATTGTTCAACATCGTTAGTTCTAAAAAGTGTAATGAGATAATGAAGAGTGAAATGACAAAACATACTTGGGATAAGAGGGACAAGAGTTCAATTCCTGAAAAAAGAGTGTCACTAGAGGACTTGACTTTGTTAGATGTTACAAAACTCATTTTTCTCTAGTTTTGTTAAGTCTTTTATAAAGAAATTAAGAATGATCACAACCCTAGGGTAGAAAATATGAGAGGAAGAATTCCAATAATTAGAAACAACATTCAAGAAGTTATCATGCCTAGTCCATTTTTTTATATAATAGTAGATACTTTTTTTCCAAAGATTTTTCAAAGGAAAAGAAGATTACAATCTCCACTGGGACTTCCAATATAAAAATCATGCTTTTCACCAGGTGCTCGAGCATGCATCCCACATTCATTCACTCACTCAAATGCCAAACTACCAAATGTTTTAAATTTGAACTCTGTGGCTTACCTTTTTTGAGGTGTGCTCTTTGGGTTGGATCGACTTAAGCCGACCTTTTTATTCGACAAAAATCATTCTTACTACCAGCAGCCTCTTTAGACTCATTTCTCGTGAACCTTACACTTGAGGTGTCTGTTTAGACACAAACTGTGATTTTTCAATCTAGAAACGAGTTATGTTGTCTTGTTTTTTTTATTCTAATCATCACATCATTATTTGGACAAGACAAGACAGCATACGATCGTGGGATTGAACTGGCTTTGATATTTTGTTTTTCCAGCTCTACCTATATAACCTTTTTGTTGATGTTCTTTGTTGCTCCTTTGGATACAAATCGTAGGCATGTTCGACTTAGAGACATAAGATGTAATAATTCTCATAATGTTCTTTTTTGCATTCGATTTGTGATTTAAATAAGACCACTTAAAATACCTAATATTCTATTTGCAAGGAGGGGCTCTCTAAAGTAGATCCATCAATTGTAGCAGTAGGAGAATTAACTATGGTTGCGGAAGTAATAAGGACATGGGACACTTTTCGAAGCATTTTGTCCTTAATGATTTGTTCACCCATATAAGTAATGGTTAAATCATCATTTTACTCCTTATTAACCAAGTTTGCTTAAGAGTTATAGCAGAAAGACCGAGTAAGGATTAGTGAACTGAGTGTAATACCCCTTACTTTCATGAATTTATTTTTATATTAAATTACCCAGTGCATGTGTTATTTAAAATAATTGAGAATTAAAAAGAAAATTTAACATGAATATTAATTTGGGTAGAATGTATAAGAGGGTAATACCCTTGTAGCCTGGGAGTATGGTAGTACTAGTTGAGGTGTAACCCCTATAGGTATGGTGATAAGTGATAACCAAGAAACTCTTTAATGAACACAAGTAAACACACAATATTATATTTGGTCAACACTCAGATTGGAATCACAATGAACTTGTGTATAACTCAAACAATAATAAAAGGAACTCAGAAGTAACTCAGTCAAAGGGAGAGAGGAGTAAGCACCCTTGATACACCTTAGTAGGAAGGTAGACACACCAACAACCTCTGAAAGATATCTGGTTAGTTATTAAAAGCTTCACAATAAATGACAATGGTGGGTAAGTAAGAGATATGGTTTGCAATAACTTCTTTCTCTCTAATGATAATCTCTCTAGAGAATAACTTTGAAAGAATAAGATGATCCCCCTTCAGAACTTTTTGAGGCCCATAAATAGCCCCCCACACCACTCCCGAGGTGCCTCAGTCTTTCACAGCTGTGAAAGACACCCCTCATACTTTATCTCATAAACATTAAATGGCTGATGAACTAGTCAGCTTCATGTCATAAATATTAAATACTGAGATATGCCTTTTGCCTAACCACTGTGCGTCAGGGAGCTGTCATCACAATAGTGGCTTACTAACTGTTTGACCGCCCCAAATGCCACGGTGGTTTACTCGAGTGCCGATTTGACATTGCTTAGCTGGCTAGTGACATGATCTAAAGTAGATGTGACATTAAGTAGAGGGTTATTTGGTTCATAACTCAACGCATGATGGAACTCAAGGCTACTCCGCCCAAGATTCCACGATCAAAGGTCTTTCGATGTTTTACCAGGTGTATGTAAGATGGACAAGACAAGCCCCAATGCTGCCTCACTTATCAATCCTCCAAACCAAATCCCTTTAAAGTTCCCATGGCGAGGTTTCTCGATAGAGCATGAAAGATCTTCCAGTCCAGGTCTCTCGTGAGTACCGTTTAACCTCACACTCAATATAGTTATAATCGTTACATCATTACAATCGTTATAGCTGTAGCCAATATAAAAAGATACAACACCAAGTAAAACAAAAAAGCTAAAGGATGAACCCTCTCGTCCGGTTACTTCGCTGGAAGATCTCCCTGGGCTTCCTTGCTGAGCTACCTCACTTGCGCTGCCACAGTGAGCTGCCTCGCCTGAGTTGCCATGCTGAGCTACCACGCTTGAGTTGCCTCGCTGCCTTATTTCCTTGAGTCTGTTGTATTAGCTGAGGGAGATTATTTATAATCTCGAGATTATCTTCAAGCCCCCTACATTTTTCCCTTCGTGTAGAGATTTGTTGTGGTAACAATAAATGTCTGCACGAAAACTTCTCAATCCGATGAACATCTCTACAAAAAAAAAGTAAAATTCTCCTCGATGTACCTGAACCAAAGAGTTGCGAATCTTCGGCGAATGGCGAAGGGACATCATAAATTTTTATGTCGTCGTGCCTCATCCGTTCGGACTCTTCGAAAGAAAACTTCTCCTCTATTTGGATTATTCTGTGCCATCGTTTCATCTTGTTTGAAAAGCAAGATGTACCTGAGTCACCGTTAAACCCCGTTTCGACTTATGGCGAGGGGATATCGTAGTTTTTTGAACCGTGGTAACAACTTTTGCATTGTGGGATATCCGATGTGTCTGACACACACACACACACACACAAAGTTTGGCGCCAAAATCATAACTTGTTTTGAAATAAACCTTTTCTATTCCCCATGCGTCACTTCATTAATGATGTAGTGTCGCCTTTTCAACTGTCAGGACACTCCCCGAAGTGCCACGTGTCCATTTGAAATTATTGTGGGCGGCTTTGCACGTGTGGTGGTGGGAAACTCAAAAGCCAGCTCAAGAATTTCAGACGACTATTATTCAAACACTTAGCCATTTTTTTTCATTCGTATTTTTGTAACAACCCGAGGTTTTTTGGACAATAACTAATTTATTTTGGGAGAAATAAATATCATTTTAATTGGAGAATAATTAAATTGGCTTTGAGGTTAAAATTAGAAGTTGTTAGAAAGTGTTTCGAATGATAATTCTGAGTGTGCCATTATTTCTGGAAGGGTCGAGAAAGTCGAAATGATTGTACTTGGGGTCTATTTAGGCTCCGAAATATTTTAAGTTTGTTTGGCTAGAATTAAAGTTACCAAGTCATTTAAAATGTGTATTATCATTTAAAGTTGTTTATCTTGGGAGACAATCATAAAAGCCTACGGGAGATCAAATCTCCTTAGAGAGAAAGAGAAATAGAAAAAAAGAAAGAGAGAAAAAGAAAAGAAGAAGAGAAAGAGAGAGAAAGTGAGATTTTCGGCCATTACGCGATCTCGAGGACGAATCAGACCCTACGAACTTGAGGCAAGTGATTGAACTTGCTAAATAATTGTTGTGTACCATTTATTTCATGATTTGTGGATCAAATTTATGGATTTTAGGTTTAAATTGTCAAAACCTAACTTTTGGGTAAAATCTTAGATTTGTTGTGTAGATAATGGATTTGAGGTTAGAAATTAGTTAAAATGTGTTCTTGGATGAATATTAATGATGTATATATGTTTGGGTTGCAGAGAAAGGGTTAGAAGATGATTAAAATAAGTTTTGGGAATTTTTGGTTTCGAAGAAATAGCCATTTCCGTAGCCCCTTGAACAGGCCGAATCGATTCGGCCCCAACCCGAATCGATTCGGAATGTTCCATCTTGACAGGTCTAAGTGACCGAATCGATTCAGACCCCAGTTGAATCGATTCGGCCTGAGACAGAATCCCAGGTCTTATGACCCGAATCGATTCTCCTTGGAGGCCGAATCGATTCGAAAACAGGGCATTTTAGGGGATGTTTTTCTATGGAGAATTTCATCCCGTTTCATTCGAGGTTATCGATTGGGAACCTCTATAGGAGTCATGTGAAGTATGTTTTGGAGATTTTAGGGAGCTTCCCTTATAAGAAATTATTGGAGTCATATTGATTTAGTTCGAGAGAATATCGATTAATTGATGTAATATTAACTAAGTGGGGAAGCCCACTATCATTGAGAATTCAGTGTGAAGATAATTATGGGTTTGTAAGCGAGAGTTAAGATGCTCTTAATGATGATGGATTTTAGTATTAAATCCCAAATGGGATAACTTTAAAGGTTCATATGATTGATGGAACCATATTATGGATTAAGAATATTGAATGTTGATTGATGTGCATACGAATATAGAAAATATCCTTAACGATGATTTACATGGGAGATGTCTCACCTAAATGAGAAATGCTAATTGAAGGGCATTAGGATATAGAGAATATCCTCAATGTGAATGGAATCGAGAGATGATTCATATAAATGGAAGTGATGTGTGAACTTCAAGTGAGAAATAGTATAGTGTATACTAAGTGGGGAAGTTATGTGAGTTATTGACTATTAGTATATCGAGAGTGAAATATACTAAATAATGATATTAATTCAACTACGCCTAAAAGCGTACTATGAGTATGAAACGGTGTGATATATATACCTTATATGATGGTATATATTTATGTGATGTGATGATGTATGTATATCTTATGTGAATTATATATATATATATATATATATATATATATATATATATATATATATATAAGTGAAGCATACCTCCTCCTTGCTATCATTGGGAAGTTGCATGATGAGGGTGAGCATCCTAGCTCGAGGAGCAGGGTGTGGATATTCCCCGGGTTATAGTCGTCCATTGTGTTATTATGTGATATGCATTATATTTTGGGGTTGATCAGTCGAGGGTATGTGTCGTTCTCACTTGCCGATTAGGAACTATGACCGCTTCCCGAACATTGTGTTGTGTTTTGACCACGAAGTAGGTGACATTTAGTCCTACCGATGGTCCCCAGGATGATATATGAGTGATGCCCTGGAAAATGATAGCATTGAGAACCTGCGTCCTCGAGTTATAGCTCGTTTGGATGGTTATTATATTACTGGTGTGATTAGTTCTTTGGGTATCGAGGGCATAATGGACCTCAACGACCAACATTGCCAAGGAGTAGTGTATTGGGGGGGTCCTTATTTGGATTTCGCTTTGCGAGACGTCCCACGCACGAAACGCAGTGTAATGTTGGGAGTGAGGAGAAGTTAGTCCTTAATGCTCATATTTATATATAGTATATCTCGACGATTGACAGTGCAATATTGAGAATTGGGAATAATAAATTAATTAATTGAATAATAAGAATTTGGGTTACATGCATCATGCATTGAGGGCATAATGAATCTTGATAATCAATACCGCCAAGAGTAGTGTATTGGGGGGGTTCCTTATTTGGATTTCGCCTTACGAGACGTCCCACGCACGAAACGCAGTGCAGTATTGAGAATTGGGAGAAGTTTAGTCCTTAGCACTTGGATGCTAATAACTCATATATATATATATATATATATGCACGTTGATGGCATAACTAGAAAATGAGAAATTCTAGTAAAGATAATGTTTATGTATATGTATGTTGGCAAGAGAATGTTTATGTAAACTCTATATGTTAAGTAAGTGAACAAATCAAAGAGAACAATAACATTAGAAATTGATATATAGGATTTAGATGGAATTTAGATAAGTGTAAATTGTGAGATTAGTTAAACGGTTTTAATTGAATATTTAAATTGGGATTTAGTTAGATTATCTTGCCTAGATAGATTTGAGCACTTAATTGGAGATCATTGTGCATACGTTAGTTGCGCGCTTTAGTTGAGAGGTGAGTTGGATTATATGGAGAGTGCGACTCCACCTAAATCATGTCATAATTCATTTATAATTATTATGCATTTTAATGCACTTGCTATAAAATGTTTTCGCCCCGGGCTCTGACCCGTTTATATTTTTTCCTACTATGTATATATATATTGTATTATTTTAGGTGTTCCTCCGCGAGGACGTCATCGATGCTTATCCATCCAGTGTATTCGCGGAGCTGTGGCAGTAGCGGACTGTTGCGGCACTTTACTTTAGTCGATTCCTATCTTTTGTGTATCTAGATTAGGATTCAGTTTGTATATCGGGTTTATATCCAAATGATGTAGCTTTGCACTTTTATACTTTTCTCTCCCATATTTCTGTATCGTCTGTGACCCGACAGCATATTCGGGTATTTTACTTTGTACATTTTGTTGTACTCTTTTATATTATTGGAGTTTATGTGTATCGCTCGTCATATTTAGATGTAATGTTGTTGGTAAATGGATGCATGGTCGGTTTTAATTGGTGTTAAATAAAAGTTTCAAAATTTTTGACACCCTCTTTTTATAGTAATGGGTAGTTAGCCGTGGTTATTGTTAGGATCGTCTGTAGATGCAGAGAATGATCTACTTGAGATTCCTAGTTATTTTAGTATAGGGACGGCCACCCGTTATTATTTTAAGCGGGTTGTCACAATTTCCTTTGTCTTCTTCAACCCTCAGAGCATTTAAAGATAAAAACCCCTCAAATCTCCATTGTTACTAAGCTTTTCTCTGGTTTATTTTCCTTTGTCATCTTCTTCACCACCTCCTGTGGCCATACTCCATCATTTTCTTCCCTATCTCCTACCTGTCAAGCTTTCTTCTTTCATTTCTACTTGTTATGGGATCTTTAAGTGTTCCTAACACGCCTGCAACCCTTGCCCCTAGTACTACCTCCGCCCCAGATGCCACTACCCTGGTGGTAGTGCGCCAAGAATAATTTCCCTTCTATCGTCGCTCCCCCATTTTTGTTGAGGAAAATGATTTTTAGGGCGCCCTCAAAACTTGCACTCTAAGTGCCAAGTATGACCCTTTATTTTTAGGTGATGAAGACCAGAATTCCACTTCTTGGGGGTATTTTCCTCTAAAGGGGACTATGAGGTTCCGTCTTGACAGAGGTAACTTCCCTTGGTCCCTAATTTATTTTGAAGGACCTGGTGGTTCCCCCTCCCACTTGGATGCTTGGAACTTGTTTATGTAGAACACTTACTCTGATGCTTTTTCCAAGGTTAGTCTCCATCGAGCTGCCTGATTTGGGTAGTTCACTCTCTCTAAACACGACACTGCTCTTCAAATCTTGGTCTATCGTTGGAACATTACAACTCACACATTCGTTGTTTAATGGGGAGAGTTCACCGTTACGCTTGAGGACGTTTGTGAGATACTTGGGCTTGAGCACATAGGGATTTTGACTTATCACGATGAGGCTTTAGACGTTGAAGAGACAAAGTCCCGAGTAGAGTTGGACCAAATTTGCAGGAGGTGTATCTGTACTTATAACAAGGATACCTTCACTCCCCTCATAAACTACTTCTATCGTACCAAACCCACTACTAAATTTGGCCCATGCAAAGGTACATCTCTTGAGTTCCCGGCCTACATACTTGTGATTCTTTCTCGTTTTGTCTTTTATGGCAAACCCTATGATCAACCACGTAGGTACTTGATTAATCTGTCTGTCCATTTGGCTAGAGGATATAGGCTTGCTTTCGAAGCCATGGACTTAGGGTCACTTTATACATGGTTGGACATGACCCATGTGGACATGGAACGGTCCTTGGGCAGATATAACTTGGCCAACTTTGCCAATGCCATCATTTTGACTGGTTTTCTTTACTTCCATTTTCACGAGATATCTTCCAACCATGTTTCCCTTCGTGCTAGAGAAATCATTAAGACCCATCGCCTTTTTTTCTTTCACAAGAAAGAGAGTAGAAAGGAGCTTCTGGGCATTTTTGACAAAGCAAGTTGCTTCGTGATGAGGCCTTATAGTGAAGATTCCTTTGCCGACACTTGAAATTTTTTTGGTCATGTACTAAGGGTGGTGGGCCCCACTTTTGAGGATCTTATAACGAAGGATACTTCTTTTTGCCATCATTTTGGCCTTGACTCCCAGCTATTTTCCCTCTTACACTGAATGGGGATACACATCTGGACATTACAACCCCAACCGTTACAGTCATCAGTTTGGGTACGACCAAGGGGTTACTTGGCTGGTGTTTTAAGATTCTCACCCCAAGGCATCTTTTCCTAAGGCCTGTGCCTTTTACACCATGTCAGCTGCTTCCACGATATGCTCAGCCATAAAGTGTCGTGTTACCATTCCTTCACTTTCTAGGAATAGGGATGTAACTAGTGATTTTATGCTAAAGTATTGGCCAAGACAGATAGACAAAATTCACGAATTCATCCAAAGTCCCCCTATTTACCCCGTTGTATAGAGTTTTCCTCCTTTCCAGCTGGGGTTAAAGGGGAATTCCTTTTTGGGAATTGAGTTCCCTCTCAGTCGATCACTGAAGGATCCTCCTAGCGAGCTGCCTCCATACTACCCATCAATCCCCGTTGCTACAGCCAAGGCCAAGAAATATCCAACGCCTAAACCCCCTACTGGAGGTTCTTCTGCCACTGCAGCTTCTGGTGAGGGTCCCTCGTAACCCCCTTCGCAAAAAATAAGGAAGACCAGGAGTGGGGCCTCCTCAAAGCCCAGGTCCCCACACAAGTCCCAAGCCCATATAGATGATTTTCCCTTTGCCTCTACTCATCCCAATACTGATGTGCCTTAGGAAATATGGGAGGCAGTTAGAAAGGAGGTAGAGCGGCTACAAAATATATTTTGACAAACTGCGCCATCAGTTCCTCCTCTCGAGTCGTTTTCCACTATCATGGTAGATCCCACTGAAGGTACTTCGCGAAGAAAAATGGGTTCCTATGGTCCTTCTTCTACTGGCACTTCTGGTAAGAAGAAGAAAACTTTGGTAACCAAGGGAAGTAAAAGGCAAGCCTTTATAGTGAAACCCACAGTAGTTACCCCTACTCCTAAAAGTTCTCCTTATCCTTCTCCCGATGCAGTTATATCAGTTGATGATAGTCCTGAGGTTGCAGTTGATCTCACTAACAGGGCTTTTCCTCACTCTTCTCCTTCGGCTTCTGAGCAGGAGGTCGTACCATCACACTATTCTTATGAGCATGAGGTTAGTCTTCCCATACTTTTCCATTTATAGATTAGTGAGCTGTCTTCTCTTTTCTGACACTTATTCTTTCTTTTCTGTATTCGTTAGGAGGTTGATGAATAAAGGCCTTCTCCTCCGGTGAGTCCTTTCGTGGGAGGACGCTTGGTGCTTCTATGACCGATTTATCTCCTCCCCGTTCTCCCATAATGGGTCTCACTTATTCACGTTGTTCGGCCTCCAAATGTGTAGAGAAGGCTGCTACTCCCGTTGAATCTGTAGGGGTTTCTTCTCATCCAGAGGAGAATCCCCTAACTTCCTCTGGTTCACTCTCTCAGCCAGTGGTTCCTTTGGTTGTGATTCCAGTTTTACCAAGATCTCCCGAGGTAATAAGTGCTAAATGATTGGTAGATCTTTCTTCTATCCTTCCTTTCTTGATGTATCTTCTAAGTGTTTTTTTGTGTTTTAGGTTGAAGTTGCTTCATCACTAGTTGCATCGCTGGTTGATGCCCTTCTTCAGATTCCTTTATTAAGGCCCATCTTTGAGTTTCCCTAATTTGCCCATATCACTGAGGTAATTTAAGTGTACATTTTACCCCTTTTTCCTTGACATTCCTTACGTCTAACACTTAGCCTTATATCTGCATCTTTCTCCAGGTTTAATCCCTCCATCCTCACTCATGGCTCCCCACATCACTCAGGCTACCGTTGGTTCATCTGCTCACCCTCATGCTTTTTTGGCCCGTGCAAGTGCTGATGTGCCTGTGGAAGATCGAACCGTTCCTTCAATTTCTTCCTCAACCTTGGACCTAGTTCCATTTCCTAGCCTAGATACTTCATCAAATGTTGAGGTTCCTTTGGCTGAGGTTACTCTAGCTAAGGTTTAGTGGAGGCTCCTGAGGGAATGAATCTACCCACTACAGTTCCCATTGTTGTATCTTCTTCTATATCTCCCGTTCTTGCTCCAATCGTTGCTGAGGTATTTAGCCATTTTCTCCTCATTTCTTGTATATGTTTGTAACTCCACTATAACAGTGAAAAATTTCAATCACTTGCTAAGCTTTTTCGTAACTCCACCTATAATGGTGACTTAACAATGAAAACACAGTTGTGAAGTTGTTCCCGCCAAACTCCACCTATAACGGTGACTTAACAATGAAAATACACTTGTTAAGATTTTTCACAACTCCACCTATAACGGTGACTTAACAATGGAAACACACTTGTTAAGATTTTTTTTTCGAAACTCCAGTTATAATGGTGACTTAATAATGAAAATCCACTTGTTAAGATTTTTTGCAAAACTCTACCTCTAACGGTGACTTAACAATAAAAACCCACTTGTTAAGATTTTTCATTAAACACCACCAGTAACTGTGACTTAACAATGAAAACCACTTGTTAAGATTTTTTGTCAAACTCCACCAATAATGGTAATAAAATAATGAAAACCACTTATTAAGATTTTTCGTCAAACTCCACCAGTAACGATAACTTAACACTGAAAACCACTTGTTAAGATTTTTCATCAAACTCCATCATTAACAGTGACTTAATAATGAGAACCACTTGTTAAGATTTTTTTCTTTATCTCATTTTAGGTTGACAGGGAGTCCCTTCGTGCTGGAGAAAAAACCCAATAAGCTCCTTTGCCTGTCGTCTCACCTCATCGGGAACCAGCTGGATCTGAGGAGTCAAGTCCTAACGATCAAGGTTCCACGATTGGCATTCCGACTGATAGTGAATCTGGTAGTGAGATTCTTTTGCCTACGTTGTCCTCTTATGAGTTCTGCCTCATGTTCTTCGCCGCTTACCTCAAATATCTGCCTGCCATCGTTTGGTGATTGAGAAAATTGTTTCCAATCATCCTGACACTTTTACAGTCGATTGCCTTCGTTCAAACATTTCAGTGATGAGTTATAAGCTTCAACGCATGGCAACTGTTATTACTGAGCTTGTCAATACCCCCACTGCAAATGTCACTAGGCCTCTCCTTAATCAAAGCTTGGGTAACTTGAATGAATTAGCCCGAGATGGCTTTCAATTCAACTGACTGATCGGGCATTTGAAGACTTTAAAAAGTCACTAGTTGGAAAGTCAAAGGGAGCTATTTTAGAAGCACTTGGAGGCTCAACGGACTGAAGAGGCAAGTCTGGATGAGTTGGTACCTCTACTGGATGCTGTAAATCGAGAAGTGGAGGTTATCAAGGAAGCTCTGTGCGTAGCCAAGTTAAAATGAGAGAAGTTGCTTATCGAGCGTGCTCAAGTCCAAACGAGGCTGGAAAGTTCCATCAGTGCCCATCAGGCATGCTTAACACTTTCTTTGGGCCTGCCTAGGGATTTTTTTCTCTGCCCCAGACTTGTGGTTCCTCTTAAACTGATGACTCTCAATACTTATATAAATTTTCATTTTTCTTTATATGTAATTCTTGGGCAATAGTTCTCGCTTTTTTTATAATGTATTTCCAAGTGTATGAATGCAAAAGAAGCTCATTTTTGTCTGTTCATCTCTTTGTGTTATAACTACTTGCATATATCAAAACTCTTGAAAATCTTTAATAAAACTCCAACTACAACAAGGGATATAACTTCAAAATGATTTATGCATACATGAAAATCAGACACATCTTTATTCTAAGGTTACTTTCTTATATATGATAGACCTTTAGCCACTTATTGTTAATCTTGAATGGTTTATCTTCTTCTATCTTTGAAATTCAACAGTAACTTTAATCATGAGCCTCCTTCACAATGAAAGGCCCTTCCCAATTCGCAATAAACTTGGGGAGAGGGAGCCCTATGATGTGCTTCACAACTACTTTTAAAATGAGGTCTCCTTCAACGAACATCCTCATTCTTACCAAGTTATCATACGCCCTTTAGTGTTGTTTTGTGTACATTTAGAAATGTTGCATCATATTATCTCTGTGCTCATCTAATGCTTCCAATTGTACATGTCTACTCTAAAGGAGCATGCTGCTTTGTAGGGCATAACGAGCAGAGGGAACTTCCAACTCCACTGGCAGGATTGCTTCAGCTTCATATACAAGGGAGAACGGTGTGTATCCTGTGGGTTTTCTCTTGGTAATTTACTACTAGGATATTATCCTCCCACGATTTAGGGAAATCTTCCATCGTTTTGGCCAAAATATTAACCAAGGTCATGTTAGTCGCTTCGGCTTGACTATTTCCCTTGGGATATGCCACTGTTGAGGTATAATGGACGATCGAGTATCTGTCAGTGAGCATCGTTACTCTTTGTTAATGAAAGGGGTTCCGTTATCATAGAGGATGACTTTTGTGATCCCAAAATGACTGATTATGTATTCTCTGAGAAAATTAGCCACCACGCTAACCGTTGCCCTTCAGAGTGGTATCGCTTCAGCCCATTTTGTAAAGCACTCTGTTGCTACCAAAATCATGATCTTTACTCTTGACGATGGGTGTATTTCCCCTACCAGGTCAAATATCCAAGTGTGGAATGAATAAGGAGTGGCCAAAGAATATAAGTCCACCAAAGGAGCATGGATCATATTTCTATTTAGTTGGCACGCCTTGCAGTTTTGTACAAACTTCGCAGAATCTTTCTCCATATTTGGCCAATAATACCCTAGTGTCATTAATTGGTCATACAACTTGGTGACTTTAATGTGAGCTAGATCATGATCTTACTTCAATACTTTTGTTCCCTCCTCCTTCGTGATGTATCTCAATGGTCTGTTAAAGTACCCCCTTCGATAGAGCTAATCTTCTTGGACGTAAAACTGTGGAGCCTTTTATTTGAGTCCCATCGCGTCTATTTTCTCCAAAGGAATAACTCGATCTTGGATGAAGTCAATGTAGGTATGTCTCCAATCTTTTTGAGTTCTAACGAAGTGGTATTTAGCTTCTTAAAAGAAACATTAACACTTATCACATTTTCATTGTAACTTAGCTACTTCTCGTTTCATCGTTGGCCAAAAGTATCCTTCCTTATGAATCCTTCTGTACAGTGGGATCTCTGTTGTTTCGCAGTGGCCTTCATGCACTTTCTTCAGTCTTTGTTCTGCTTCTTCAGGGCCAACACATCTTGATAACCATCCTCCCACATTCCTGAAGTAGAGGTTACCATGATTGGCAAAGTATTGCGCAAGCTCTTTCAGTTCCATCTTGTCTTCCCTAGACTCCAACTTCTTTCTGATTTCACCTCTCCAAATTGCATCGCCTTCCATGAGTAGGACTAACTGCACAACCGATGGGGAAGTTCTTCGTTGGATCACCACAGTAGTTGTATCGGTCTTCATAGTGAGTTTTTAAGCGATGGTGGCATAGGCATCAACATGTCTATTCTTCAGTCTGGGGTGCCTTCTTATCTTCACTTGATGGAAATGATTGATCAGCCGTTGGATGACCATTCTGGACGGTGCTAAACTGAGGTGCTTTAACGCATATTCCCCATTCACTTATTCGACCACTAAGTTTGAATCACCTTTGATGCACAGGGAATGGATGCCCCTTCGAAGGTCCTCTAGCAGCCTAGTACCAACGCCTTATACTCTACTTCGTTATTGGAGCAAGGGAAATCCAATTTATAGGAAAGGAAAAATTCCTCCTCTCCTTTAGAAAAGATAACTTTACTCTACTTTCTTTTCTGTCAAAGAATCATCGAATTGCATCATCCATTATTCAATGTTGGCCTCCAGAAAGTTTGCTTGCAAGTCATCCCCCAGGATGCTTCCTCGGGGTGGCTCAAATACTCCAGATGGAAATATTGCCAATAAATCTGTGTAAGATTATATTTTGATCGCGCGAGGAACCACGCACTTGAAATCATATTCTACAAGGATGAGAAACCACCTAGCTGCTCTTCCAATTAAAATAATTTTTGCCAATAAAAACTTGGTTGGGTCACATCTTTCCACAATGTGAATTGTGAAAGATAACATGTAATGTCTAAGTTTTTGTGCTACGAAACTAAGGCTAAATAACGCCTTTCTACACTACTATACCTTATCTCTGATCCATGTATGATCCTGCTCAGGTAGTAGACTGACCTTTCTTGCCCATCAACTTTTTGTGCCAAAAGTGCTCCGATGGACCTGGTGGTAGACGTAAGGTAGAGCTGCAACGGTACTCCTACTTTTAGAGGGATCATCATTTATGGAAAGGTTAGCAGCTTCTTCAGCTTGTTCAAAGACTCCTGGTGAGCTTCCTGCATTTAAATTTCGTGCCCTTTCACAACAGTTTTATCAACGGTTAAGTTATTTCGGCTAGTCTTGGTACAAATCTCTTAAGGTAGGAGACTTTACCGAGGAAACTCTTGAGCTCTTTCGTCGTCCTTAGACATAGCATTTCCAGGACTGCTCGCTGCTTGTCTTGGTCCATCTGTACTCCCTACCGATCCACCACGAACCCTAGGAACTTACCACTTATCAATCCAAAACCAGACTTAAGTGGGTTTATCTTCATCTTGTACTTTCTGCAGCGAACGAACATCCTCTTCAAGTCATCTAGGTGTGATTCTTCCTTTCTTTGACTTGATGACCAAATCATCGACATTGAATTCTAAACACTTGTGAAAGAAATTATGGAAACTGGCCATCAGTGTCCTTTGATCTGTTTCCCAGGTGTTCTTCAACCCAAAAGGCATCACTTTGTACATGAAGTTTCCCAATGGGTGTGACACCCCGCCTACTAAAATATCGGGTGGCCAGCCCATGATCAAAATAAAACGTTGGTCTCATATGGCTCATTCTTAGCATCACTGTCGAAAACTTTATGAAGTTACTAACCACTTAGTAATTTAATTAGACTGGTGCCAAATTTTATCTTTCATTAATTAACAACAGGTGAAAATTAAATAATAATAAAACCATCAACAAAACTAGTAACTGAATCCCACACAAATGAATAATATAGATCAAGAAAATCGAATCAACTAACGGTTCAATAGTAAATACAATAGTAACTGAAATAATAACCTGGATACACAAAGTCCGATAAGTAAACTAAATACAAAATATGAGGGAGACATGCCAAAATGAATACTGAAAAGTTCCTACACTAGGAATAAAAAAGAGAAACGTCTATAGAGAAATCCTACAACTTTCACATGAGCTGCAGCTACGAATCCTTGGATAGAATCCTCAAATTGGGCGTACCTGTGGCTGGACACCTAAAAGAGTTTGA
Organism: Sambucus nigra; assembly: GCA_949130495.1. Taxonomy (NCBI): domain Eukaryota; kingdom Viridiplantae; phylum Streptophyta; class Magnoliopsida; order Dipsacales; family Adoxaceae; genus Sambucus; species Sambucus nigra. Next base: position 55,509,529 of record OX422214.1, read on the forward strand.
CACGGGTCAGAGCCCAAGTAAAATATTTTTAAAATATTTAGCAAACAGTTAAATTTCAATAATTAAATATGCATGCACACTTTTCATATTTCAGCTAGTGTCGTACTCTCTTGAGACATAACTCACCCCTCATCTAATGTGCATACTTAAGGCTAGCCTTCTACCTTTACTAGTTAATCTACCCTACCTAACTAGACATGACAAGGATCCTTCTACATATGAACTCATTGTACCCACCCGTATTACCCATGGAATATGTTATCGAATTTCCATGTCTTTTATCCTCTTATAAATTTCTCAGTACATGCTTATTTCTCCCCATAATATAGTTACTTTTAACATCACTATATTTCTCTTCTACTAAACCCACACGGTAGAATAAAATCACACGTATACATATATCACTATGTTATATATATACTAACACTGCACCCCTAAGTTGAGTTGCGGTGTGAGTATACTAGGATATAATGTCCTGGTACATCATTTATGAAACACACGTAGTAGAATAAGTCATAAGTATATATATTTATCACACTAATTATATATATACATTACAACACCCTTAGGCTGGACATGTGGTGCATGTATACTTAGCAATCAAGTCCTGATAAATCACACACTGTATAAAGGACTACAGATTCCGAATCACTCTAGAACTGTATCAATACAAATCACACATACTGGAGGCGAACATAGTTCACATACCCATAGGTCACGCACATACCTACGCTCCCATAGTCAGCTGACTTATCAACTCAAAAATAAGTCTTCACAGTCCTATGTTCTTGAGGTACCAAATCTAAATCCCCTCGAAGGCACACAAGACAAGATTGGCCTCTTCCTACAACCTCCCGTGATAGCAAGTATGGTAGGTATGTCATAAACATAATAAATCATACAAATTAGTATAGGTATACACACAACCTATATCATATATTCCATGCATATCATATATATCTCTCGAATATCCTACGTATTATTTAATTCCAAATACACTTCTTACCGTATATTCTCGAGTATCCCTCACTACTCGAAATGTGCCAATTATCCTTTAAAATATTTCAGTAGGTAATTTCCTCATATCTTACTTATCTAAGCCATAGGTTCGATCATTCCCCGAATTGGTTAAATTTCAAATTACACCGATTAATCTAATCAATTTCACATTAATTAATGTATTAAAGTAGTGTCACCCAACTACAATACTCCGACTCACTCATATGGTCCGTATCTTCACCCTTTAGAATTTGTTACACACAAATCCACTATTAAGGTTAACACCTCTCGTTAAATTCACTATTCAATAATTAATAATATATCTCTATAATAAATTAAATCGTCTAATCTGTGCCTAACTCCAGTAGCACTAGCTTGAGAAATATCAAAGTCAAAACCCCGACCCTTAATTTAATTACTATCACTCAACCAAAAGGCCCGGACTCCCTTTATTGGTCCGTATTTTAACCTTTTAGAATTCATTTCACCAAATGCAGTTAATAAGTTTAACACCCATATTAAATTTAATAGTCCTTAATACTCATCCATTTAATTTTTATCGATTAAATTCCACCTTAAGATATCAGCCCATATGCTAAATTCATCCAAAATTCCCATTCGAATACGTTCGTATATTTTTAACATATTTTACCGAGTGTCGCTCATTATAAATACTCCTAAATCCATACCTCAAATTCATACCTATCTAATCGAAGGATAAAATAATGTTTCTTTATATTTTTCCAAAGTCCTTCACTCATCTACGGACATCTCTAAATAACCCGAATTTATTTCTTCCTAAAGATGTCGGTCTCGCGCACCCTATTCTAGAAAAATCATATCAAATCCAAAAAAACCAGAAAAATACGAGGTCGGTGCCCACGCGACCATGACAAAAAGATATACAATCTCATATTTTACAATAACTGAAGGGGTCGATCGATCGACGAATTGGGTTGATCGATCGATCGACAAGATATTAGTCATCTTTCCCGAGTGCTTTTTCCACCATTTTTAAACTCCGAAGCTTTCCAACTTCAATCCAGACCTCGATTACTTTATCTCCCATATTTATTTCATCTATAAACATGTTCGAAAACTAATATATGACATTAATCCTGAGTGATTTTCATTAACATTCTAGGGTTCATAAATTGGGGTTTTTTCTCAATACCCCTTAAATAACAATTCTCAATTCGATTTAATAATCCGAATTCAACAAAAATTTCTACAGGTCTTCGATTCTAAATCATATTCTATCCTCATATGATTTTATTCTCACATCAATTAAACATCAATTTCACCCTTAATGCGTAAATCCTTAAAACCCAAATTTAAATGTGATACCCTCCCAAAAACGAATTTTACTATAATAACTCATCCAAAAAATGAATATGATTTACAACCACCTTAATATGAATTAAAATACCACAATTTAAATGAAAGCAAGTTTAACTACTTGCCTGAAAATTTCGTACAGTCCGATCGTTTGATGTAGACGGAGATTTTGACGAAGAACACATCAATCTCCTTTTGTTTGACTCCCAAAAGCTCTCCCACTTGATCCCTATTTTATCCTCTGCAACTAGGGTTTTTCTAAAAATGAATTATAGCTGCCATACCCTCTCACATTTTGATTTTATTAGGCCAATTCCCATTTTTAGTCTTGTGGGCTTTATTAAAATGGCTCAAACACTCCCGTGTGGGCTCGGTTATGCCTAAAAATGCCCAGAGACCCATTACTACCTACGGGTACTCTATTTTGACTATCTCGACCCTTCCGAACTCAACCATACACTCATAATCATCATTCGAGTTACTTAACTAAAATTCCAATTTTCAACCTCAATTTACGACACATGTATTCTTAAAAGAAATAACCTGAATTAATTTAAATCTCAATTCTCCAAATAAATTGAATCTTCCAATTTAAATAAATTCTCCAAATTAAATAGTTTCTCCAAATCATCAATTTAGTTTAAATTCTAAATCTCCAAATTAAATAAATTATTTATCCTAAAAAAATATGGGTTGTTCCAGAATGCCGTCTTTTTTGCATCTGCTCGATCCATCTTGATATGGTTGTATCCTATATACCCATCCATGAAGTTGTACATTTTATAACCTGCCATTGCATCAATCAGACTATCAATGGAGGGCAGAAGTAACTCATCTTTTGGGCAGGTTTTATTCAGATTTCTGAAGTTCACACAGATCCTTATCTAGCCCTTATCCTCCTTCTCTACCGGGACAATGCTTGATAGCCAAAGTGGGTGTTGTATCGGCTCAATGAATCTTGCTACTAGAAACTCTTAGACTTTCTCCTTAATCTTTAAATCCAACTCCGTCTTGTAGGTTCTTGTGGCTTATTTCATCGGTATGGCTAAAGGCATAACGTTCAGCTTGTGGCAACTCATCTCTTTGTCTAGCCCCTCCATCGCTGTGTATTTCCATTAGAAGACATCTCTAAACCCTCGAATTAACTCTATCAAGGCCCTTATTTTCTCTGTGCTCACGTCTTTCAAAATGAAAATGGGCCTGGCATGGTCTCCTTCTCCAGCCAGGTTTAACTATTCCAACTCTTGCACCTGGGGCCTTGGGCGATCTGTCATGCAATCTGGTTCTTCAACTACGTCCTCCATAAACTCTTGTATATTTTAGTTATCAATGACCATGCATTGCCCCTGCTGGTCCACTAAGAAATATTCATATATCGGGTTAGCCTCTTTATCAGCCTCTAGATCAGCTCCTTCGACTGCCCACTCACACCCTCAGAGGAGGTAAATAACTCTTCCATCCTTCATGATCTTCTTTTTGTACTTCCTTCTCATTGTTATAGTCGCTTTTCTTTTTCTTTATCTTGAAGCATCCGTCGGTCTATCCCCAGAATATCTTCTCAGTACACTCTATAGTTGGACCTCATGCTTTATCGGATCTATTATGGGACTCATTCGATTCCTGAGCTTCTTCGAGAGAATCTTCTTCTTGGGGTTAGCATAATGAACTTCCTCGACTACTACTTTTCCTTTTGTCCCTTCACTGCCTTGGCCGTTCACATGCCCCATTCTTTCTCTAATGGAGGTAACCCTTGCTCCTTCCATTCTTCTTATCAACACCCTAGAATATTCTTCCATCTCTGTGTAGAAAGTTGTGTCAACCAAATGATCTTCTTCATTGGAAAAAGTCTTCTTCATGGCATGTATAATGACCTAAGTCCCTTTAACATTTGCCTTCTCGCATTGGTGATGCATCGAAGGTACTAAACCCTAGTTGTACATCCATACCCTCCCTATCAGCAGGTGATACGAAGTGGTACTTTTAATCACGTGGAACTTGATATGCGAGGTAAGGTTACCCATCATAATTCCTATATTCACATATCTAATAGACTTGGATGATTGATTATCATAACCAGAAATCACCAAAGGCATTATTATTAATCTTTCCTTCGGAATGTTGGCTATTGAGAAGGAACTGATAGGCATGACATTCATTGATGCTCCCCCATCCATTAAGGCCCTTGCAAAGTTTACCCCGTTGATACTTGTCGTCACGTACAGGGGCCTATTGTGTGGGAATCTCACAGCCCTATCAACATCACTAAAAGTTACTTCAGATAAGAACTTTCTCACCAGCCTGGCCATGGGCCCCTTCTATTTCAATGAGGGTACTATGTTCTTCCTTGCAATATCTAAAATTGCATGTGTTATCTCAAAGTGTCTTTCCTTCGGTATCCCGACTTGGTCGTAGAATCACGAGAACTTGGGAGACCGTGAAACAACTTAGTACTCTAAACTTGGGTTCACTTCTTCCCCTTCCAGGTTATATACTTATTCCACGTCCCTCGTACTTGCTTCATCGTAGGCTATGACCACATTGTCCATACCCCTTGTACAATCTTCCAGCATGTCTTTATAGTCTTATCATTGGAACTCCGGTTCCCTCGTTCCTCATTCGGCCTCCTCATCATAGGCAACCACCAGGTTTTCCCCGTGTGGTGGGAGGGTATTAACCTTTACACTTTCTTTAGGGATCTGTAAAGTGTGACACCCCGACTAATTAAATACCGGGTAGCTACTCCTTTATTAAATTAAATCAAAACGCCAAGTTGGCTCAGTTAATAGCATCACTGTCGAAAACATTTTATTATTACTAACCACCTAGTATTTAAAAAGTAAGTTGCCAAATTTTAATTAAAGTCTGAATAACATGCAATAAACGATTAAAGCAAGAGTAATAACACCATTCACCATAATGAAGTAAATAGAATAACCGTCACATGATATAAATAAATCTGGAGGAAAAACTCCTCATAACACAATCCCACAACTGAAGTAAATAATGAAATACTGAATACTTAATGAATACATGCCAAAGTCTAAAAAAAACTGAAATGGAAATGTATCTAATAGAATTTGGGCAACATGTCCTACAGCTGAGGAATACTGAGTAAGGAATCCAAATGATATAAGCGTCTAAAAGCAAATCCCTTTAGCTTCCACAAGTAGCTACAGCTCGTCATCAGAATGAGAATCCTATGCATGGTGACATTGTGGCTGGGCACCTAAAATGGTTTTTACAAAAAGATAGATTTGAAAGCAAACGGGTCAGAGCTCGAATGTGGAGATATTTTAAAAACCTGCAAGTGCTTTAAAAACATTTAAAACAGTATATGCAAAATACATGTTAGGACGTGCTCTCACATGAGATACTCACCTCTCGTCTAACTGTGCACTCCTAACGTTCCTGTACCCATTCATGTGTTAACTCATAACTATCTAAAGAGTTTCTAACACTTTTACTCGGTTCACGTTATAAGTTCCATCATTAACAATTAAATAGAGAGTTCTACTTTAATTCTCGAATTCCCAATTATTAACAAAACCATTTATTGATAAAAGTTCCCTTTTTATCTTTTCAAAACATGACCATAACTATACTCACAATTTAACATAATAAATTCCTTCTCATATAACCGTATATTTTTCACATCATAAATATACAATATAAGCACCCAAAGGCTAAGCTGCGGTGCACACATACTCTGCTATCCATCCCGATACATCATGTACATAAGGATCACACATTCCGAATCTCTCAGGAATTGTTCAGATAACGACATCACAAATAGTGGAGGCGAACACAGTCACCATCACATGGGTCACGCACATACCTACGCTCCCACGATCAGCAGACTTATTAATATCACAATAAGTCCTTCTATGACCTATGTTCATCGAGGTAACCAATCTAAATCCGGGCAACACAAGGATAAGAAGGCCCTAAGCGAACGTAAACCTCCTGTGATAGCAAGTATGGTAGGTATGTCGTACACATAAAGTCATATACTAAGCATTCACACATCTTAGATATCTCAATATTAATAAAGGTATACTCTACTTCATTATACCATTATTCCAAATTCATATATTTCAAGTATCCCGAAAATATATAAAATAAAATAGTCGACACGTCTCACGTCGTAATTTCTTAAACTTAAAACGTATCTCGAATAGACTATTAAGTTCCCATTATTCCCACATATAACATCTTAATACCTAAGGTCTTTACTTCTGCCCCAAACCTTATTCCATCAAATTATTCAAATTTTCACTATTTGCCCAAATATTATCTCACATAACGAATTTCATTAATTTAGATTAATTCCTCAATTTAGATTCCAATTAAAGTCCAATCTCATAATCATGCCTACTGGTCTTCCTTAAGGTTAAGGGTATTCACAATGTCTCCAATAATATTATCCAAGGGTTAACACCATTAAAATACAATTAAGGAAAACTTTATTCATTCTGGGAAGGTCGATCGATCGACCTTTACCTTCGATCGATCGATGGTGGTCGATCGATCGACTGATGAATGTCGATCGATCGATTGCACTAGGTCTGTTACGGACTGCTTCGTTTTGCAGTTACAGTCTCGTCCCAAAACTCCATTTTTAAGCATGAAACTCCAAGACAAGGTTACTATAACATTATACTATGATCCTACAATAGTATTAACATTCTAAGTCCCATAATTCATCATTTAAAGGCTTAGTTTAGATCAAAACTACATCAAAATAATTTCCAGAATTCTTCCATTCAAGAACATCATTAAACTTCTTCTAACTCCATTTTTAAATCATCAAAGGTTCTGTTTAGAACATAAATTTCATCCAGAATATTACTACATGCAATTCCTAACATATATCCAAGATTTTAACTTCCAATTTATGGGCCTAAATCATCTCCCAAGAATAATTTCAAAAATTCCTAAACATGAAAACATATCTTGAATCAAATGAGTTTAAATCACTTGCCGTAATTAATCTCTGAATTTGGTGTTGAATCTTGAAGTTAAGTCTGTCTTCTCTCTATCTTTCTGCAGAATTCTTTCCTTCTCTCTCTCTCTCTCAAGCTCTTCCTAAGGTTGAAGACAATGGAGGTATGGAGGTGTGTTTTGGTTTTTGGTAAGTTGGAATGGTATATCAACTTCTCCCGTAGCCCATATTGTCACATAGTGTAGTTAGTGGGTTAAGTGGGTTAAAGAAATAGTCAGGTTGTAATTCCAATTTTCGTCACTTTTTAATTCCCAAAAATGCAATTTACCAAAATGCCCCCTATAAGTTACCGGTATGACCCAAAAATGCCCCGGGACCCAAACTAAACTCCCGACTAGTGTTTTCTGACTAACTCGACCCTTTCGGACGCGTTGGCGCACTCAAAACGACCATACGGTTAATGGAACTAAAATTCACTTTTAAAATTAATAAAAAATACCATGACGCGGAGGTCACACGCGTCTCAACAAAATTCCCAAATTGTCGTATTTCAATCACGTGACAATTTCAATATTACCCATATTTATATAATGCCAAGTATACACCTTATAATAAAATACTAACTCACATCACGTTAATATATATATCCGGATTAATTTTCCAATTAATAAATATTTAATTCAATTAATCCCCAAAAATAAATATTACAGAAAATACGGGGTATTACATACTTCCCCCCTAATAACTGAATTTCGTCCCGAAATTCGGAACTAGAAAGTACCTGGTAAGAATAACTCTGGATAACGTTCGCGCATCTCATCCTCCCGCTCCCATGTGTACTCCTCGACATTATGATGTCGCCATTGAACACGCACTAACGGAACTATCTTTGACCGCAGTTTTCGCTCACTTCGGTCTAGAATAGCAATAGGCCCCTCCTCGTAGGAGCTATCCGGCTTGAGATCTATGTACTCCACAGCAATGAGAGAATGAGCCAAATTAACTCTAAGGTATTTCCTAAGCGAGGAAATATGAAACACATCGTGAATCCGATGTAAATGCTCCGGTAACCCAAGTCTATACGCCACCGGTCCAATCCGCTCAATAATAGGAAATGGTCCCACATATCTCGGTGCCAACTTCCCTTTCTTCCCGAAACGCATAATCCCCTTCATAGGAGATACTCTGAGCAAAACCTGGTCCCCCACTTGGAACTCTCTGAAGAATCTCTTCGCATCAGCATAACTCTTCTGTCTGTCCTGAGCTACCCGAATGCGACTCCGAATCAATTCTATCCTTGCCGAAGTATCCTGAATCACTTCCGGCCCAAGTAGTTTGTTGTCCCCCACCTCCAACCAACATGCTGGGGAACGACAAGGTCTACCGTACAACGCCTCAAATGGTGCCATGCCAATGGTGAACTGGTAGGAGTTGTTGTAAGCAAACTCCACCAGTGGAAGATACTGCTCCCATCCACCCTCAAAGTCAATGGTGCACATACGTAGCATGTCCTCCAACATCTGATTTGTGCGCTCGGTCTGCCCATCGGTCTGCGGGTGGTACGCCGTACTCAACCGCAACTCCGTGCCCATGGCCTGCTGAAAGCTCTCCCAAAATCGTGAAACAAATATCTTATCTCGGTCAGACACAATATTTAAGGGCACACCGTGAAGTCTCACTATCTCTGCAATAAAGAGCTGGGCATACTGTCCCGCAGTGTAGTCTGTCCTTACGGGTAGAAAATGAGCGACTTTTGACAACCTGTCCACAATTACCCAAATGGAGTCGTGACCTCTCTGTGACGTAGGCAACCCCGTGATAAAGTCCATAGAGATGCTCTCCCACATCCACATCGGGACCTCTAACGGCTGTAGCAGTCCTGCCGGTCTCTGATGATCCACTTTTACGAGCTGACAAGTGGCGCATTTTGAGACAAACTCGGCAATATCTCTCTTCATCCCGCTCCACCAATACTGACGTCTCATGTCTTGGTACATTTTGTCCCCTCCGGGATGTACCGCGAACTGTGAGCCGTGCGACTCTGCCATCACCTCATGCCGCAATTCCTCCCCTTCTGGGACCACCAATCTCCCATTGAAGCGTAATCCCCCGTCTGAGCTAACGGTATAGGATTCGGCTCCCTCTGCCAATAATGGAACTATCTGCTCCTGACAGAACGAGTCATTTGCCTGTGCCCTCACTACCTTCGTGACAATCTGTGGTGTAACAGTCATCACAGACATGAATGATCGGGCCACTGCATCCTGGTGTCCCAATTCCTTCCACTTGGCCTTCCACACATCTGCCTCCTCCTCTACCGGTCTACGGCTCAACGCGTCTGCCACCACGTTAGCCTTCCCCGGGTGATACTGGATATCGAACTGATAATCTTTCACGAATTCAAGCCACCTCCGTTGCCGCATATTCAACTCCTTTTGCGTGAATAGGTACTGTAGGGACTTATGATCCGTGAACAATCGAAACTTCTCCCCCAAAAGGTAAATACTCCAAATACGAAGGGCAAATACCACTGCCGCTAACTCCAAGTCATGGGTAGGGTAATTATTCTCGTTAGGCTTAAGCTTACGGGAAGCATAAGCTATGGCCTGACTCTCCTGCTGCAGTACACCTCCAAGTCCTTGTAAGGACGCGTCGGTGTAAACAAGATACTCAACTCCCGGTCTCGGCAAAGCTAACACAGGTGCTGAGGTTAACTTGTCCTTCAACTCATCAAATGCCAACTGACAGGCATCACTCCAAATGAACGGCACACCTTTACGGGTTAGGTGTGTCATGGGACCCGCTATCATGGAGAAACCCCGAATAAACCTCCTGTAGTATCCTGCTAGGCCCAAGAAACTACGGATCTCTGTCGGTGTCGTGGGCTGTCCCCACTCCCTCACCGCGGATACCTTCCCCGGATCAACCGATATTCCCCGGTCGGAAATAATATGCCCCAAAAACTGAACCTCCTTCAGCCAAAACCCGCACTTCTCATATTTTGCATACAACTCATTCTGGCGCAGTGTCTGCAAAACTAGTCTCAAGTGCTCGGCATGCTCCTCCTCTGTCTGGGAGTAAACCAAAATATCATCGATGAAGACAATGACAAACTGATCTAGGAAATCCCTGAACACCCTATTCATCAAGTCCATAAATGCTGCCGGAGCGTTGGTCAAACCAAATGGCATAACCCGAAACTCGTAGGAACCATATCTCGATAAGAACGCAGTCTTTGAGACGTCCTCCTCCCTGATACGCAACTGATGGTATCCAGATCGCAAATCAATCTTTGAGAAGCAAGAAGCTCCTCTCAACTGGTCAAATAGGTCATCGATTCTAGGCAACGGATACTTGTTCCGTATCGTGACCTTGTTTAACTCCCGGTAGTCTACACACAATCTCAGTGAACCATTTCTCTTCTTCACGAACAACACAGGGGCACCCCACGGTGAAGTACTCCTTCGAATAAACCCCTGACCCAACAACTACTCAATCTGATCCCGTAACTCCCTCATCTCAACTGGAGCCATACGGTACGGTGCTCGTGCTATAGGTCTCGTATCTGGTAACAAGTATATAACGAAGTCTATCTCTCGACTGGGGGGTAGGCCTGGTATCTCCTGAAACACATCAGAATACTCCCTGACAACTGGGATCGAATCTAAAGGAATCACAACCTCCTTAGAGGTATCCTCCTCAATGTAATATAAATGAGCGGTCGAGCCTCCCTCTGGGCGAGGCATCGCCACTACAAACATCTCTTGCCCCGGAATGGCAAAAATAATGCTCCCACCGAAGAAATCAATCATAACTCTATAGTCAGCGAGCCAATCCATACCGATAATAACATCGTGAACATGTATATCTAATACCAACATGTCCGCAGGTAATACCAAACCACCAATCTCTACCCCCACTCCCTGACATATAAAGAATATAAGTGACCCACTTCCAATGGTGAGTCGACACACGTCACTGTGCTCTCCGCTGTGGCTAACAATCCTAACGCCTTCACGAAGTGTGTAGCTATAAAACAATGTGTAGCCCCCGTATCAAACAGTACCCGACCCATAGTGCCATGGATAGAAAACGTACCCTCAATCGCGGGCGAAGCCTGTGGAACTGCTACCTGGTGGACGTTGTAGACACGTCCATACTGTAGCTGTCCCTGCTGAGCCAGAACTGCTGGAATGGGTGGCAAAGCTGCCATCTGTGGTGGTGCAGGAAGAGCGACGGGAAACATAGGCCTCTGTGGCTCCTGGCGAGCTCCCTGCTGCTGCTGCGGGGCCCTGCCCCTATCAGGACAGTCCTGGCGTTTATGGCCAGTCTTGCCACAAACGAAACACTTCCCTGGGAAGTTTCCTCCTCTCTGTCCTTGCTGTCCCCGGCCCTGGTGGCCGTTACCGTTCCTCCCTTGGCCCTGCTGGCCCTGCTGAAACTGCTGATGCTGACCATTTTGACCCTACTGGCTCTGATGGCCGTTATGACCCTGCTGGCCATTCCGAAATCCTCCCTGATCGTTCCTGAAACCCCCTGAACGGAACCTCTTATGATCCCCCTGCTGAGAACCCTGCTCTACCTGCCTCTGCCCCTGAAAAGATTGTGCCCCACCGGCACCATGTCCTCCAGTCCTGCCCTGATGGCTAGACTCTCCCGATCTCTTGCCCTCGGCCATATGAAAGCGGTGATCCTGGCAGTGTAATAAAGCAGCGTTAACCACATCAGAATAAGTGGCCAACGAAAGGTTCCCTAACAGATGCTGACGGATCCTCCATGTCAACCCGTCGGTGAATTTCTCAATCTTCTTCTTCTCTGTTGGTATCTCATCAGGAACGATATTCAACAGATTAGTGAACTCGGCCTCATATTCGGCCACGGTCTTGCCCTCCTGCCTCAGACTCATCAATCTCCTCCTCATTTCCTTATGAACAGCTGACGAAAAGTACTTGCGGTCGAACCGCACCCAGAACTCCTGAATAGTGAGAGTATCCCTCTCCTCTACGGTGGTAATAGACTCCCACCACTGCAATGCAGATCCAACTAGCTTGAAAGTAGCTAGCACCTGCTTCTGAACATCCGTGCACTCATACATCCTCAAGTGTCGCTGTATATCCTTCCTCCACTGGCTCGAGATTACCACATCTGAGCTACCTGCAAACTCTGGCGGATGCGCTTTCTGAAAAGCGTCACGTACACGTTCCCAAGCAGACGGGAATGCATTAGTCTGTACTGGCGCGGCAACCGGCGCCTGAGGTGGTGCCTGCTGAACAACGGCAATGGCGGCATTTACCGCTTGGGCTACAATAGCTGCAACCTCAGCGGCGTTCATCATGCCCTGAACCGGTGCTGGTTGTGGTTCTGGCGTCGCATTCCTGGGAACTTGTCATGCACGTCGTGGAGGCATTCTGAAATAAGAATAAAGTCTATAAGTTCGCAGTTATAAACTTAATATAGCTGAAGAACGTAGCATAAACAAAGGAATACAATAGTCCAAAAATATATGGCTCTATATCAAAAAAAGCTCAGCGGAAACATAATAAGCCGTTCAGATCCTAAAGGACACTAGAACCTGATGCTCTGATACCACCTGTGACACCCCGACTAATTAAATACCGGGTAGCTACTCCTTTATTAAATTAAATCAAAACGCCAAGTTGGCTCAGTTAATAGCATCACTGTCGAAAACATTTTATTATTACTAACCACCTAGTATTTAAAAAGTAAGTTGCCAAATTTTAATTAAAGTCTGAATAACATGCAATAAACGATTAAAGCAAGAGTAATAACACCATTCACCATAATGAAGTAAATAGAATAACCGTCACATGATATAAATAAATCTGGAGGAAAAACTCCTCATAACACAATCCCACAACTGAAGTAAATAATGAAATACTGAATACTGAATGAATACATGCCAAAGTCTAAAAAAAACTGAAATGGAAATGTATCTAATAGAATTTGGGCAACATGTCCTACAGCTGAGGAATACTGAGTAAGGAATCCAAATGATATAAGCGTCTAAAAGCAAATCCCTTTAGCTTTCACAAGTAGCTACAGCTCGTCATCAGAATGAGAATCCTATGCATGGTGACATTGTGGCTGGGCACCTAAAATGGTTTTTACAAAAAGATAGATTTGAAAGCAAACGGGTCAGAGCTCGAATGTGGAGATATTTTAAAAACCTGCAAGTGCTTTAAAAACATTTAAAACAGTATATGCAAAATACATGTTAGGACGTGCTCTCACATGAGATACTCACCTCTCGTCTAACTGTGCACTCCTAACGTTCCTGTACCCATTCATGTGTTAACTCATAACTATCTAAAGAGTTTCTAACACTTCTACTCGGTTCACGTTATAAGTTCCATCATTAACAATTAAATAGAGAGTTCTACTTTAATTCTCGAATTCCCAATTATTAACAAAACCATTTATTGATAAAAGTTCCCTTTTTATCTTTTCAAAACATGACCATAACTATACTCACAATTTAACATAATAAATTCCTTCTCATATAACCGTATATTTTTCACATCATAAATATACAATATAAGCACCCAAAGGCTAAGCTGCGGTGAACACATACTCTGCTATCCATCCCGATACATCACGTACATAAGGATCACACATTTCGAATCTCTCAGGAATTGTTCAGATAACGACATCACAAATAGTGGAGGCGAACACAGTCACCATCACATGGGTCACGCACATACCTACGCTCCCACGATCAGCAGACTTATTAATATCACAATAAGTCCTTCTATGACCTATGTTCATCGAGGTAACCAATCTAAATCCGGGCAACACAAGGATAAGAAGGCCCTAAGCGAACGTAAACCTCCCGTGATAGCAAGTATGGTAGGTATGTCGTACACATAAAGTCATATACTAAGCATTCACACATCTTAGATATCTCAATATTAATAAAGGTATACTCTACTTCATTATACCATTATTCCAAATTCATATATTTCAATTATCCCGAAAATATATAAAATAAAATAGTCGACACGTCTCACGTCGTAATTTCTTAAACTTAAAACCTATCTCGAATAGACTATTAAGTTCCCATTATTCCCACATATAACATCATAATACCTAAGGTCTTTACTTCTGCCCCAAACCTTATTCCATCAAATTATTCAAATTTTCACTATTTGCCCAAATATTATCTCACATAACGAATTTCATTAATTTAGATTAATTCCTCAATTTAGATTCCAATTAAAGTCCAATCTCATAATCATGCCTACTGGTCTTCCTTAAGGTTAAGGGTATTCACAATGTCTCCAATAATATTATCCAAGGGTTAACACCATTAAAATACAATTAAGGAAAACTTTATTCATTCTGGGAAGGTCGATCAATCGACCTTTACCTTCGATCGATCGGTGGTGGTCGATCGATCGACTGATGAATGTCAATCGATCGATTGCACTAGGTCTGTTACGGACTGCTTCGTTTTGCAGTTACAGTCTCGTCCCAAAACTCCATTTTTAAGCATGAAACTCCAAGACAAGGTTACTATAACATTATACTATCATCCTACAACAGTATTAACATTCTAAGTCCCATAATTCATCATTTAAAGGCTTAGTTTAGATCAAAACTACATCAAAATAATTTCCAGAATTCTTCCATTCAAGAACATCATTAAACTTCTTCTAACTCCATTTTTAAATCATCAAAGGTTCTGTTTAGAACATAAATTTCATCCAGAATATTACTACATGCAATTCCTAACATATATCCAAGATTTTAACTTCCAATTTATGGGCCTAAATCATCTCCCAAGAATAATTTCAAAAATTCCTAAACATGAAAACATATCTTGAATCAAATGAGTTTAAATCACTTGCCTTAATTAATCTCTGAATTTGGTGTTGAATCTTGAAGTTAAGTCTGTCCTCTCTCTATCTTTCTGCAGAATTCTTTCCTTCTCTCTCTCTCTCTCAAGCTCTTCATAAGGTTGAAGACAATGGAGGTATGGAGGTGTGTTTTGGTTTTTGGTAAGTTGGAATGGTATATCAACTTCTCCCGTAGCCCATATTGTCACATAGTGTAGTTAGTGGGTTAAGTGGGTTAAAGAAATAGTCAGGTTGTAATTCCAATTTTCGTCACTTTTTAATTCCCAAAAATGCAATTTACCAAAATGCCCCCTATAAGTTACCGGTATGACCCAAAAATGCCCCGGGACCCAAACTAAACTCCCGACTAGTGTTTTCTGACTAACTCGACCCTTTCGGACGCGTTGGCGTACTCAAAACGACCATACGGTTAATGGAACTAAAATTCACTTTTAAAATTAATAAAAAAATACCATGACGCGGCGGTCACACGCGTCTCAACAAAATTCCCAAATTGCCGTATTTCAATCACGTGACAATTTCAATATTACCCATATTTATATAATGCTAAGTATACACCTTATAATAAAATACTAACTCACATCACGTTAATATATATATCCGGATTAATTTTCCAATTAATAAACATTTAATTCAATTAATCCCCAAAAATAAATATTACAGAAAATACGGGGTATTACATAAAGTTCCCATCTTCATGTCTTTCCTGATGATTTTCCTCAACATAAAGAAATTCTCCATCGAGTGACCTAATTTTTTATAGATCTGACAATATTTAGGATCAACTCTCGTTACTGCATCTGGCTTCACGGTCGAAATACCCCTTGGTTCGTACATTGTTCCTCCATGGACCACGGTGTTATAGTAACTAACATCATCTTCAACGGTGCAGGGTAGCGGTGATGGGTCTTCTCTATTTCTCCCAAACTTTCTCTTGTTATCTTTCTTGTACTGCTTAGCCTCTTCATCTCTGTCGGTGTATCCTACTCGTGGGGGCTGGCCACGTGTTGGAACGGGTGGGATCGGCTACTGATTAAGGGTCAAAAGTGGTGTTGCGCCAAAACGCCGATCATTATTTTCTGTTCACCGCCTCAATACAAAAACCTAAATTACGACTGCACTTGCGATACAAGTGTAGCGATAAGTTGGGTATCGAAAATCCACAAAGATGAGTTGCTCGAATTTATAGGATTTAATATTTCTAAATAAAAGTGTAAAAGATAAATATAAACAAAAAGGAAAACATGTACAAAAGGGAAATATTAATCTAGGCGTGGGAAAATAAAGTTAGACTAATAAAAGCGGTAAAAACTATAGGTTGCATCGAATATCCCTCATCCGAGTTAATTAGTATAAAATGGTTACATGAGTCGATGAGTTATTACGAATGTGTCTCGTTTTGACAGTTAATTAAATCAAGGGTTGTCACACCCCTAAATTCCCATAAAAGCCTAATACGATTTTGGCCTCAACAAATAACACGGAAATTACTCACTCAAGGTCGTAAACACGGCACATACATGATATGCCCCGTCAAATCCCCTAGGAGTAATAACTAGGACAACGCACCCAAAATAGACCCGAATACACCATCACCAAAGCAAAGCAACATGTCAACCCGGAATGAGTTCTATCTGACACAACCTAGACTAACTTAGCTAAAAAGCATATTAAAAACGCGGTAAATAAATGCGATAAAACTACACTACAAAGTAAGTAAATGAAATTAAGTAAATAAAGCATGTAAACTAAACTACAAAGCAAGAAATAAGGATATACAAACTATATTAATGAAGAGGGAAGATGAAAGTACAACTTACAAACCCTAATGGGTGTCAATCCAAAAGGAAATGAAGAAAGAGATCTCAAAACCCCAAACCCTAACCTAAAACGATCTAAAATCTAATATATATGATATTTACACAAAAAATGGTTTATATAGTAAGTGGAATAAAAATAGAAAAGAAAAGGGGAAAATATCTACAGAAAACAGGGGATCGATCGATCGATCTCTTAGATATGAGCCCACTGCTTCCCATCGAAGAATGAAAATTGGGGGATATATTGATCGATCCCTTCGATCGATCGATCGATCAAGCAGGTCTGCGTCAAGTTCCCCCCGCTTTGGTTCAATTGGAAATCTCTTCCCCTAAAATTACCGTAACTTCTTCGTTAGGGATTAGATTCGCGCACCGTTTACGGTCATGCGAAGCTTGCGAGGAGGGATACTACTTTAATGAAGATGATGGGCTAGGTGACCAAAATGTGAAATGATTAAAATTCCCTTGAACGTGCGATTGCGTACGAAAATTAGCCGGAATGCATCCGAAATTCACACTTAGCATCCAAATACCTATAAAAGCTCAATTAACCCCTGCAAAGCATGTTAACATATAAATCTGAGGTTGTATGGTTAACGAGCATAAATATAGGGAATAAGATACTCGAGGGGGCTAAAATGCGTAGGTTCGAGGGATGAAATACGCAATATTTACATATAATCACATCCCCTAACTTACACATTGCTAGTCCCTAGCAATGAAATAGGATGCAACAAGAACTACAATCAAACCAAAAGCAGGATACAAGTACAAAAATATGGTATAAAAGCATAAGGCCACTTTCGCGGGAGATTCGATTGCATTTAGCGTATGCAATAAGCCGTTAAACCCCTAGGTTACCCTAGTGGACGAGTGTCGTCTCGTGAGGATTTTCAGGGATGATACCCACAAATATCAAATGGTTTCCTCAAAATAAGCCCAAACCAACATGAGACAAGCCCAACAATAGCGAACAATATTTCATACGCATTATTAGCAAAGTGAATGCATTCACAAAAAAGTCCAAATCATTAACATTATAGAATGCACCTCATAGAATTGAAACCTTAAAATATGGGAGGGGATTGAGCACATGCAAAGTGTGATTTGGTAAAAACTTTTATAAACCAGATACTAAATAAAAAAAGCATATATCCAATCCTCACGGGCATTACACTCATCAAGTGAATTCACTCGAAATAGGGAGGTAACACACGGGACATGCGGCCATAAGGAGTAAATGTAAATGGAAACTAGGCCGCACACATGTCACAAATGAAGAACGCTATATATAAAATGAAAAATTGTAATCTCAATGAAAGATACCGCTCATTAATAGAGGCAAAATGTTTTTCATAGATTATCAAAACTATTATGACTTTTAAATTACATCAACTTAAGATCACATAGGGCTTTAATAGGGTTTGGCTAGGGTAAGAAATGAAAGGAATGTATGTACGGGTTCAAAGTGTTCGAAAATGAAAACTCGGGATAATGGGAAGAATGTGGGCAATAACAAAAATTGGAAAATAACTTCCATAAAAGGCATTGAATATAACAATTGGAGAGTAATCAAAGCTTATTGAACTTTATACAACATTTACAACTTTCTTTTTCTTTTTCTTTTCTTCTTTTTCTCATGTTTTCTTTTGTTTTCTTTTGCTTTTTGCTTTCTCTTTTTCTTCTCTTTTTTCACATATCTTTTCTTTACTTTTCTCACTATCACATGCCTAAAATGCAACTGCAACACAACAAACATCATTCAATCCCATGTAACATTCCAAACAAAGGTATGGAAGGTGATATATGGTTTTAACTCCAATTCGGAGTTGGTTATGGGATTTGGGTTATGAAACGGAGGGTTATATTTAGGCTCAAAGGGGTTAATGAGAGGAAACATATAAGGTGAGGTCAAGGCTAATATGGGTGATATAACAAAGATTGCCTATGATCATTTCATAATGTTTACGCAATTCTCGAGTCAAAACAAACCTTGAAAATCATGCTCAAGTAATACATTTCAAGAAAGAACTCAATTAATGAATGATCAAATGAAAGAATAGAGAGATTACCAACGACTGTAACGTTTTCAAAGAGGAAAGAATAGTGTATACACTCACAAATGATGAAAGGTACAAAGCTTACTCGATGTAAGTATATACAATGCAACAAAAGATTACCGAGTTATAAAAATCTTAAACCAAATCAATATAACAAGAAATGTGCATGTGCTCATGGGATTAAAGCTTAATTCATGAAGTTATTCATAATATCAATAACTAAGACTAAAATCTAATAACTTCTAAAATCGGGAACATGCATCATTGGATTGTCTATTGGATCGGACAATTATTGAAATTTGTCATCGGAAACAAAGGCAAAAAACCCAAAAAAGGAGAAAAAAGAAAGAAAATCTTTTTGAAATTTTTGAATTTTTCTAAGAAAATATACTAAGTAACTAATATGTGAGAAAAAAACACGAAATAAATAAAGAAATGGATAGAATCTCCCACACTCCCAACTTAAAACCTGACATTGTCCTCAATGTGAATTAAGAACCAAGTTAAAGAGAGGAAAATAGCGATATTACCCAAAATTGGAGCGATCCCAAAAAGAACAAGTCCAAAGAATCTACAAAACAAGTTAGTACCGAGCATAGTAAAAACAAATAACAAAAAGTTAACTAATTACACTAGACTAAATTAAAAGGAAGAAAAAAATAAAAAGAAAGAAAGAAAAAAAAGCTAACTATATACAACCTACTATTTAGGCCTCACACTAACTGTACACTAGAAGTCTAAATAGCTGAGGGTCCACTGTGAAAACGATTTGATTTTGGAGGATAATCGGTGTACCCTCACTCTCGAGCATGCCTTTCGAAAAATATGAATTCCGTTTGAACAACGGAAGGCATGTGTAAGGCGTAAGAAATGAACCATCGTCAATTAAAAGTTTTTGAGGGATGATGGGGGATTTGGATTGAACGGGCGATAAAAATATATGGGGACCGAGAGAAGCTGAATATCCTCCCAAGTATTTTGAAATTGGAATGGGAGGTGGCGCACACGAAGGCAAATATGAGATGGTGGAAGGCGACTCGAGCAAGTACTCCTCATCGGCGAAAAGGTTTAAAACATCAGAGTTTGAAACCGAATCATCGGGTACTTATGACAGTGTGATAATAGAGAATGAAAATGGGGAGGAAAGAAATTGAAACTCAAGAGATGAATCATCATCGCTTGAAGATTGAGTTTCGAAAGAAATAAGATCATTTCCAATTAAATGTTCTTCTTTGGGGGCCAAAGAAGAAATCATTTCATTGCAAATAGATATTACGTCATTTTCATCCTCACTTTCAATATCTATTACACAATGGGCAAAGTCAACAATGATTTGTTCCAAAGTAGGCGCAAAGTCCTCATTTGGTTCAAAACATTCCTCGACTTTAAAAGTCTCGGAAGAAAAATCATCGTCGGACTCAAATAATAAATTCAACGCATGTTCCCACAAACGATTTTCTTCCCGATAACGACTTTCAAGTTTCTCATTCTTAAGCATACACAAGCCCTCACCAAAAGTCATAGGTCGAGGTGCGGATTCTTGAAAATGGAAACTTTGAAAATTATCATCGGACTTACACGTACACTCATTATTATAGGAATTTTGAAAACTATTGTAATTCGTTTCAAAATTCTTATTATAAGGAATTAAAGGCCCAAATTAATTATCATCATCATCAAAATTGCAATAACCCAAGTTTTGACTTTCGTTATACTCGTCCAAAGTCATATTTGAATTTGTAATTTTTTGGGACTCCAAGTATTGACCGAAAGTCATAGGATTACGGGCATTTTGAGAATTATAACAATGATTAACGAAAGAATTGGAATAAGACATGCTTACCCCCAAAAATGGCTCGAACTGGCGAATTTCGTAAAGATATGCGCGCGCAAAATTCAAGCGTTTCTTGGCACTCAAATGTAGAAGTTCTACAAAAAATATTAGCAAATAATACAAATAGAAAGAAAATACTACGAAATACTATATCAAATAAATTCTAAAACAAACTCATCCCCGACAATGACGCCATTTTGATTAAGGGTGAAAAGTGGCATTGCGTCAAAACGCCGATCGCTGTTTTCTGTTTAACACCTCAATACAAAAATCTAATTACGACTGCACTTGCGATACAAGTGTAGCGGTAAGTCGGGTATCGAAAATCCACAGAGACGAGTTGCTAGATTTATAGGATTTAATATTCCTAAATAAAAGTGTAAAAGATAAATATGAATAAAAAGGAAAAGATGCACAAAAGGGAAATATTAATCTAGGCGTGGGAAAATAAAGTTAGACTAATAAAAGCGGTAAAAACTATAGGTTGCGTCGAATATCCCTCATCCGAGTTAATTAGTATAAAATGGTTATATGGGTCAACGAGTTATTACGAATGTGTCTCGTTTCAGCAGTTAATTAAATCAAGGGTTGTCACACCCCTAAGTTCGCATAAAAGCCTAATACGATTTTGGCATCAACAAATGCCCCAAAAAATTATGCACACAAGGTCGTAAGCACGGAACATACATGATATACGCCATTGAATCCCCTAAGCATAATAACTAAGATAACGCACCCGAAATAGACCCAGATACACCATCACCAAAGCAAAGCAACATGTCTACTCGAAATGAGTTTAATCCGACACAACCTGGACTAACTTAGCTAAAAAGCATATTAAAAATGTGGTAAATAAATGCAATAAAACTACACTACAAAGAAAGTAAATGAAAGCGAGTAAACTAAACTACAAAGCCAGAAATAAGGAAATACAAACTATATTAATGGAGAGGGAAGATGAAAGTACAACTTACAAACCCTAATGGGTGTCAATCCAAAAGGAAATGAAGAAAGAGGTCTCAAAACCCCAAACCCTAACCTAAAACTATCTAAAATCTAATATATATTATATTTACACAAAAAATGGTTTATATAGTAAGTGGAATAAAAATAGAAAAGAAAAGAGAAAAGAAAAGAAAAGGGGAAAATATCTGCAGAAACCAGGGGATCGATCGATCGCTCATATATGAGCCCCACTGATTATCATCGAAGAATGAAAATTGGGGAATCGATCGATCGATACTTTTGATCGATCGATCGATCAAGCAGGTCTGCATCAAGTTCCCCCTGCTTTGGTTCAATTGGAAATCTCTTCCGCTAAAATCACCGTAACTTCTTCTTTGGGGTTCGGATTCGCACACCGTTCGCTTCGATGTGAAGCTTGCGAGGAGGGCTGCAACTTCTTTGAAGATGATGGGCTAGGTGCCCAAAATGTGAAATGACTAAAATGCCATTGAATGTGCGATTGCGTATAAAAATTAGCCGGAATGCATCTGAACTTCACACTTAGCATCCAAATACCTATAAAATCTCAATAACCCTTGCAAAGCATGTTAACATAGAAATCCAAAGTTGTCTGGTTAACGAGCATAAATATAGGGAATAAGATACACGAGGGGGCTAAAATGAGTAGGTTCGAGGGATGAAATACGCAATATATACATATAATCAATTGCCTGAACAACCCCGATACTATGACAGGGTTTAACCGAACCACTAACAACATATTTCTTGTTGCTTTTAAAAATGCTGCAAAAGTTCCTTCGTGTGTTTCATTAATAAGGTGACAGATATATTTCGGGAGTAAACCTTCAGCGCAAAGTTGTAACATCTTAGACTCTCTGGCCTCCTCCCTCACATCGAGGGACCTTTCTCTGAATCTTCACACATATGCCACCACATCTTCCCCTAGTCGTTGCTTCTCCCTGCCTAACTGACTCAACGTAAACTCATCTTCTGCCAGAAAGAACTTTGGGATAAATAGCACGTGCATCTCTTCCCACATTGAAACACTTTTTGGTTCTAAATGGGATTACCAGGTATAACCTTTATCGGTCAAGGATTTGGAAAACTCCCTCAACCCGAGCTTCTTATTATTACAGTGAGCTCGTAAGTGTTCGATGAAGCGTTTAATATGCTCTTTTGGATTTCCCCCTTCCCAATATATTTTTTGAATATGGAAGGAATGTAGTCCTTCGAGTAGGGCTCATCATTGTATTCTTGAGGATAAGGCATACGAAAATCATCATACACCGATGCCACCTCGCCATATGATTACGAGGAAGATGCTATCATCTTTAGCATTTCCTTATTCATCTCTTTCCTCATCTAGACGTTGATGTTTTCCCGATCATTGGGGGAACAACCTGAGGGACAACTGGTGGAACACTCACTGTACCTTGGGTGGCCACCATAGGTGAAATGGTCATCACACCTGGGGTTCCCACCATTAGATTGTGAGTGGATGTTGTGTTCGATGGGGCACCGCCCATTGGGTCTGCACTTGGAGGGGCTATCGGAGCCACCATTGGCATTACGAAAGAATTGGCATCAAATGCACCCAACACCATTGAAGCAACAAGAGTCTGCAAAAACTCATAAAACTTAGTCATGAGGAGGGACACCCGGGATGGCCCTATCCCCGCGCTCATAGAATCTTTCTCTACCTCTAGGACGCCCATCACCGTTTGAACTAGAGGTGCATCCACCCGAGGAACCCCATCTCTAACTGCCTTAAGCTCCCCCATAGCTTGATCTTCTTGACGTTGAATAGCATAAAAGTCTATAGCCTTATTAACATTATCTCGAGCTATACATCTAAAAGAATACCTCCCCAAAAAAGTCGCCAAATTTAAAAGGGAAACCCCCTTGTAGCTTGGGAGTATGGTAGTACTGGTTGAGGTATAACCCCTATAGGTATGGTGATTAGTGATAACCCAAAAACTCTTTGATCAACACAAGTAAACACACGATATTATATTTGGTCAACACTCAGATTGGACTCATAATGCACTCGTGTATAACTCAAACAATAATAGAGGGAACTCAGAAGTAACTCAGTTAAAGGGAGAGAGGAGTAAGCACCCTAGATAGACCTTGGCAGGCAGCCAAACATACCAATAACCTCTGAAAGATCTCTGATTATCTATTAAAATCTTCACAATAAATGACAATGGTGGGTGAGTAAGAGCTCTGGTTTGTAATAACTTCTTTCTCTCTGATGATAATCTCTCTAGAGAAGAACTCTGAAAGAAGAAGATCCCCCCTCAGAAGTTGTTGAGGCCCATAAATAGCCCCCCACACCATTCCCAAGGTGCCTCAGTCTTTCACAGCTGTGAAAGACACCCCTCATACTTTATCTCATAAACATTAAATACCTGAT
This sequence comes from Sambucus nigra, assembly GCA_949130495.1. NCBI lineage: Eukaryota > Viridiplantae > Streptophyta > Magnoliopsida > Dipsacales > Adoxaceae > Sambucus > Sambucus nigra. Next base: position 55,533,781 of record OX422214.1, read on the forward strand.
GGACTAATCAGCTCCACGTCATAAACATTAAATGCCAAGACATGCCTTTTGCCTAATCACTGTGTGTCAGGGGCTGTCATCACAAAGGTGACTCACCAACTATCTGATAGCCCCAAATGTCATGGTGGTTTACTCGAGTGTCGATTTGACATTGTTTAGCTGGCTAGTGACATCATCTAAAGTAGATGTGACATTAAGTATAAGGCTGTTTAATTCACAACTCAATGCACGATGGAACTCAAGGCTTCTCCACCTAAGATTCTACGTTCAAAGGTCTTTCGGTGTTTTATCAAGTGTATTTAATATGGTAAGGACAAGCCCCAACATTGCCTCACTTCTCAATCCTCCAAACTAAATCCCTCTAAAGTTCCCACGGCGAGGTCTCTCGATAGAGCATAAAAGATCTCCCAGACCCTATGATCGAGGGGAAAAAACCTAGCGTCCGTGCAATACGCTAGTCATTGTTATCGGCTTCCAACCTCAATACAAAAAAAAACTAAACTTGCAAATACACTTCTTAAGAAGTATAGTGATGAGTCTGGGTATCGAATCCATAGGGAATGGTTGATAGAATTTAATTGATTTATTACTTCTAAAGAAAAAGTGAAAAAGATGATGATGGTTGAAAAGGGAAAAAATAGGTAAATAAAGAAATTAAATTAATTAAGATGAATGAGAAAATAGGGTGGAGTACAATCCCTCAAACCTTAGCGAATTACCGTAGAGAATCCTTGACTTGTAAATTGAAATTTTGACTAAATCCAATCTTTATAGATCCTAAGCATTACATATATGAGGGAACTAGCCCGCATCATATGAAATCAAAGGTAAATACAAAGCGGTGAATGGATAAATTACACTTTACATAGCGTTCTTAAACATCTCAAGTACCTAGGGCAAGAGAGATTAAAAGATTGGCCATGTTCATGTAATTTCCCTCCACGATTCGATCAATATTTAATTTACCCTCTATTTTCTACATGGGTAATTTACCGAGTTCATGTACCCCAACCCTTGAAAATTTACCTAGACATGGTTTTATGAAAAAGCAATTTCATAACAATGCATGTAATTATGAATCTAAGAAACATTCTTAACAAATTACAATACTAGTGAGAATTGAAAATAGAATTGAGACTAAATAAGAGAATGGAATTTGATACTTGAATTGAATTGAAGAATTGATACTTGAAATCTGCACTAGATGAACTTGAATACTACTTGTTCTTCAAACTTACAAACTAGGGTTTTTCTAAGAATATGAAAAACTAAAAAGGCTTTCTAAAAAAATGACTTTCTCTCCCTAATTTGAGTCTACTCTCTAGAATTCGACTCCCCTTGAAATGAGGTAGGGCTTGGTCTTTTATAGCACTAAGTAGCACGAATTTGACAGCTAGAATCGCTTGTTGTGCACGTTTTCACCAGCTAATCACCTCAAAATCTGCATAATTAATGCCAGCAATTCGCACCGACGGACCGGTCCGGACCGGATCCATTTGGTACCGGATCGATTCTCTTTTTATTCTACCGGATCGGTCCGGTCCCCACCGGATCGGTTTGGTTCCATCCGGATCGGTTTGGTTTCTGGTCAATTTCTCTTCATTATCTCGCAACTTCAAAACCTCGTAACTTCTTCACCGTAGATCGGATTGAGGTTCCGTTTTTTCCAGTGTTCTTGTAATTTAGAGCTATTCAACTTTCTAGGTGGCCCCACCTCCGGAATAAGGCTAAAAAATTACGAAAATGCCCTTCAACTCTCCTTTTCTTGGTTTCTTTCACTGTTTTGAGTTCTCCTTCGCACTAACTTGCATGAAATACCCGTAAATCTCATGAGAAATACACAAAACACGAAATACTTGTCAAAAGAGGTTAGTAGCATATATTTAAGACAAATCCAAGCAATTTACCCTGCACGGGATCATAAAAATACCGAAATTAAGGGGATAAATATGAAGAATATGTGCCTAATCACCCTACTAGGCCTGGTCTCTCATAAGTACCATTTTACTTCACACTAAATAGCGCTATAATCGTTAAATCATTACAATCATTATAGTTGTAGCCAATATAAAAAGATACAACACTAAGTAAAATAACAAAGCTAAAGGATGATCACTCTCGATCGGTTACTTCGCTAGAAGATCTCGCTAGGCTTCCACGCTGAGCTACCTCACTTGCGTTGCCACGTTGAGCTACCTCGTTTGAGTTGCCACGCTAAGCAACCTCGATTGAGCTGCCTTGCTACCTTATTCCCTTGAGTCTGTTGTATTAGCTGGGGGGATTATTTCTAATCTCGATATTATCTTCAAGCCCCCTACAGAATGATTAATATTTATGTGAATTGTATATTTAGTAGTGTGATAAGGTAAATATAATTATGTTGTATGATATTACGTCGCATTGTGTATTAGCGATGGGAATTAGTTATTTCTCAATCGGGGCATATTTGAGTGAGTTATATGAGGCTGGGAGATGATTTTTTTATATTCGGAGTCTCGGATGATAATTTGGAGTGTATAGTTAATCACGGAAGGGACGAGAAAGTCAAAATGAGTGTCCAGGTTTTATTTGGGTTTCGGGGTCTTTTTGGCTAGTTTGATCGAATTTGGGTATACAAGTCATTTTAAGTGTGTATTATCATTTAAAGTTGGGGTTAATAGAATGGGTTATTAGGAAATCTCATTGTAAAGGAAAAAAAGTTTGAGAGAGAGAGAGAGAGAGAGAGAGAGAGAGAGAGACTTGAGAAAGAAGAGAAAAGAGGAGAAAACCTTGGAGCTTCAGAAATTTTTAGTTAAATTTGTGATCTCGAGGAAGATTTAGACTCTACGAATTTAAGGCAAGTGATTAAACTTGATAAATGCTTATGTATATGACTTATTTTAGAATTTGTGTATAAATTATGGTGGTGTTGAGTATATATGATAAACCTTAGATTTTGTCTTGAAATCTAACAGTTGATGTGTATGTATGGGTTTGATGGTGTAACACTGGTTGGGATCATATTTAGGCAGACCTATGATGTTAAAATTAAGTAGAAATGGGTTGCCAAGATGTAAGAAAAATCTCGTAGGAATAAAAATCTGAAACTAGTTGGATCGGTTTGATAGTGGACCTCGGATCGGTTCATTTTAACAGTGGACCGGTTCGTTTTTATAATTTAACAGTTCGGTTACCCCTCTCAGTGTAGCGGACCAGTTCATTTTTGGAAACCCTTGGTTCGGTTCGGCTCGGTTGTGTCGGATTTTTAACTCTTCTGTAACTCCTTTCCATTTGGGTTTGGTTCTTGAAAACCCTATAAAATAATACGATATACATGTTTATTAGTTAAAAGGTGGGAAAATGTTATGCCATGATGGTTAGAGAGACATCGGGTCAATTATGGAGGCATATTCGGGAGTTTATTATGCCGATTTCTTTCGTAAGTTCTCCTAGATATAGGAATTTTCTTAAAGATGGATACGGGATAGTTGAGAGAGGTCTTGTGTCCTGGGAGGTGTTGAATTGGTAATTATTTACATCATGTTTGTGATTGATGATAAATGTTCGAGGGAGTGATTGAATAATAAAGTATATTGGGAATGATTTTGTGGATTATCCGCTAATGTAAGTTGTCATATATACATGTAGTCGGGATTATTAAATATATACGTTCAGATATGAGATGGTTTGTATATATGATGTGTATATATATATATATATATATATATATATATATTGTGTGTGTGGACATACCCCTTTAGTACTATCATGGAAAGTTGCGTGATGTGGGTGAGGCCCCTGGATTGAGGAGCATGGAATGTATAGTCCCCAGGTCATAACATCCATTTAATTATTATGTGGAATTTATCATGGGTAAGACGTCTTAGGAATGATTCGTCTTTTTTCTGGTGAGGAACTATGACCGCTTCCCCTACGCTTGTGATTTGGTTTATACCAAGTCGGTATGAGAGTCTGACCGCTGGTAACCCAGGATGGTATGTGAGTAATTCCTTGAAAGATGGTAGCATTATAGAGACTGCATCCATTGAGTTTAAGCTCTGAGGGATGGTTAGTATACATATTATGTGTGTTATGTATATGTACTTGGTAGCGATGATTTATCTTGTATAATAGTGAGACTAATATTATACAGACTTGAAAATAATGTGTGTTATGTTATGAAAATAACTAGTGAAAGTTATTGAGTAATGAACTGTTATATAATCATTTAGGATAGGATTTAAATGATTTTGTTTTGGGTAAACTAGATACGTGAGTGGGGTAAATGCATTGACTTGAGGTTTAGTTATCCCTAGACGAGTTGGGTAGCTTGATTAAGATTAAAATGCATACGCATAGGTGCGCACTATAGTTGAGGGGTAAGGTTATGTCTCAAGTGAGTGTGACACCGCTTTATATTATGAAATTGTGCTTTCATAATTATTATAAATTTTAATTCACTTGCTAAACTATTTTTAAACCTCGGGCTCTAACCCATTTATATCCTCTCTTGCTTTTATTTATATATATAACATGTGTCCCATCGCAAGGACACCAATGTTGAGTCTTCCATTCCTGGGTATATGGAGTTGTAGCATTTGCAGACTATTGCAGGACTTTTGTTGTAGCCGCTTATCATTTTTGGATATCTAGTTAAAGATGCATATTTATAATTCGGGTGTTTATGCAAGGGTTGTAGTATTGTATATTTTATACAAATATGAGATTTGATGAATTGTATAGTCTGTTGCCCAATAGCATATTCGGGTATATTCTTTTGTTGTATATATAAGATCACTTTTTATTGTTGTGGTCTGAATGTTCTATATGTTTAAAAAAATATTTTGCATCCGTTTATAATGTTATTGGGTGGTTAGTTACTTTTTAGTCTTTTCGACAGTTGATGCTGAGAATAATCGACTTGAGATTCATGTTTTATCTTAGTATAGGGCTAGCCACTCATTATAATTATAAGCGGGGTGTCGCAGATGGTATCAGAGCATCAAGTTCTTGTGTCTTAGGATATATGTATTATACGTTCTATCTATCATTTTTTATATAGAGTCCTAGCATTAGGAATGTTGTGTCCATATTGCGTATACGATCTTCTGTTTTGATTAATTGCTTAAACTGTGGGCTAATATAGTTTGTTCTAATTCCTGATACCACCGAAAAGAGGTCGCGCGGCTAGGGTAAATAAAGGAACTGAGAATGTGGAACCCAAATGCCTCAGGGGACTATGACTACAGCCGAAGTTGTCAATATTATGTCACAAGCACTCAATGCTCCCATGACCAACCCACACGGGGCCATCTATGTGGGAGAGAATATGGGAAGCTTTTCAGAAGGGACATCCTCAAGAATTCCAAGGGCAGCTGACATGATTTTTGCTAGTCAGTGGAAGAATGATATTTAAAGGCATCTTCGTATGGTTGAGTGTAGTGATGTTTATAAACAGATACTTGTCACCACCAAGTTAGTGTATGCGGCTCTCCAGTTCTGGGAGTCGGTTACTACCTTTGAGCAGAGAGAGACTATGTACATAACATAATTTCGGGTACATTTTGATCGTAAGTATTTTCCTCCTGCAGTTTAGATCGAGATGATAAGGAGATTGTTGGATGTTACTCAAGGAGATCGAATAGTGGCTGAGTATGAGGATGAATTTACTCGCCTAGCGAATTTTGTGCTAGAGAAGTAAATACGGAGGAGAAGAGGATTTTAAAGTTTATGGGAGGTTTGAATTGGAGAATTCGTCAACATCTGTTAGGAAACCCAACTTTGTTGACATTTGCAGTGAAATGAATGCTGCGTTGTTACATTGTCCAGATCACTATCTATATTTGGAGGGGAGTAAGAAGTTTGTGGACTCGAGCTCATCGAGTAAGTCGAGAGTAGATGGTGCCAGTGGGGCACAACAGGCTCAGTCATAGGGAAATAGGCAGAAGGAGTGGGATCTCCAATCAGGGGAATCAGCTAAGAGGCAGCATTTAGGAGGCTTCAGATTTGATGGTGGTAATTTTAGACAGAATTTTTAAGGGGCCCAGCAGCAGCAACAACAGAATATTCCCAAGGGCCAGGCAGGCCGAGGGAATAATGGGGGAGGCTAATCGGGCATAGGTCATCAGGTCTAGTGACAAGGGAAACCCAGATTCAGGCAGTAAGGCCAGGGAAAGGAGAACTTTATAGGCTATTATTATCAGTGTGGAGAAGTGGGCCACATGAGAGCAGAGTTCCCATAGCAGAACAGAGTACAGGCACCAAGAGTTCAGCAAATTCAGCAGGCACCTTTACCACCTTCAGCACCTGTTTTAGTTGTTCAGCCTCAATAGAGACAAATAAAATACGGACGAGTTTATAATTTCTAGAATGCGGCATTACCATAGGGGTAGTAGCCTCCACTAGTAATTGAGGGTAAGTTCCCTATCCATGGGCGTATGGGTCGGGTGTTATTTGATACTGGAGTATCCCATTAATTTATAGCCATTCATTTTACACAAGCGGCAGGGTTGTTAGATTCTACCGATAGTCTTTTGATGTGCGTATATTCTACTTTTGGTAATGGGGCACTTATTCACTCCATTTGTAGAGTGGTGGAGATAGATGTTGGAAGCTTGTGTTTAGCTGTTGGTTTACTTGGGCTAAATATGTTTGGGTATGATGTCATTTTGGTTATGAGATGATTGGCTAAATATCGAGCTATGGTGGATTACTTTGGGAGGTTCATTGTATTTGCCATTCCAGGTCAGGAAATGTTTTTGGTTTCAATGTCTCTTTTGGAGGGAGGTTCGAGCACCCATTTGGATTATATCAAGAAGGAGACTTCACAGGAAGTGGTTGTCTCCTTAAACTCAATTTTGGTGGTCAGGGAGTTCGTAGATGTTTTCCAGGAGATTCCAGTCTTACCTCTGAGTCATAAGATTGAGTATGTCATTGATCTAGTGCATGGGACTAGGCAAATTGCGCGAGCTCCATACTGTATGGATCCTTTGGAGATGAGGGAGTTACATGACCAAATTCAACAACTTTTGGGGAAGGTTTTTATTCGTCAGAGTACATCACCTTGGGGAGCCCCTGTGTTGCTTGTGAAGAAGATGGACAGTCCTCTACGGTTCTATGTAGATTAACAAGAGTTGAATAAGGTGACAATCCGGAATAAATAATCGTTACCTCGTATCGACGATCTATTTGATCAATTAGGAGGAGTTATTTACTTCTCAAAAATAAATTTGCGTAAGGGGTATCACCAGCTTCGCATTAAAGAGCAAGATATCTCTAAGACTGCATTTTTTACCCGTTACGGATCCTATGAGTTTTTTGTTATGCCATTTGGATTAACCAATGCCCCTATAGTGTTCAAGGATTTGATGAACAGGGTCTTTTGGGATTTCTTGGACCAGTTTATGATTGTGTTCATTGATGATATCCTTATTTACTCTCGAACAAAGGGAGAGCATGCAGAGCATTTGCGGTTGGTTCTGCAAACATTACGAGACCATCTACTATATGCCAAGTTCGATAAATATGGGTTTTGGTTGTGAGAAGTGCAGTTTTGGGGTCATATAGTGATCGAGGAGGGCATTTCAGTGGACCCGAGTAAAGTTACGGTGGTGGGGGAGTGGGGTTAGTCCACGACACCAACGGAGATCCATAGTTTCTTAGGTTTAGCGGGTTATTATCATCATTTTATTAATGGATTTTCAAAGATTGTTGGCCTTTTGACGAATTTGACTCATAAGAGGGTAGAGTTTGTGTGGGATGATTCCTATCAATTAACATTTGATGATTTAACGGATAGATTGACTTCAACACCCATTCTCGCGTTGCCTAAAGAGGGAGTGGGGGTATGCTTCAATAAGAGGAGCGGGATATTGCTTTTGCATCTCGTAAGCTCAAGACCCAAATAAGGAATTATCCTACACATGATTCGAAATTGGATGCGGTAGTCTTTGCGTTAAGAATATGGAGGCATTATTTCTTGTTGGACCCAGAAATATCTCAATATGAGGCAGCGTAGGTGGTTGGAATTTGTAAAGGATAATCAGTTTGTATCTAATAACATCCGGGGAAAGCTAGTGTAGTAGATGACGCATTAAGTCGTCGACCCAGTGGGTAGTTAGCGCAAGTGTGGAAAGCTAAGTGGAAGGAACTTAGCAGGATGATGCAGTCATAAAAGCATATATGGCAGTGTTGTTTGTCGCATCCGAGATTGTGATACGGGTGGTGAAAGATCAAGCTGAAGATAAGGATTGCCAAGACAGGGTGCAAAAATTATTATCGGAGGGAGGGAAATCCTACTTTATTAGTTATGAGGGTGGATTACGTTTTAATGGGAGATTAGTAGTCCCGAATGATAGGGATTTGCGGCATAATGTTTTGTCAAAGTCTCATGGATCAAAATTTGCAGTCCATCCATGAGGAGATAGGATGTATCAGGACATGCGCAGGAAATAATGGTGGGCAGGTATGAAAAGGGACATAACTGAGTTTGTCTCCCAATGCACCACTTGTCAGGTAGTGAAAGTTGACCACCATCGACCTTCCAGAATGTTGCAGCTGTTGGAAATTTTTGTATGGAAATGGGAAAGAATCTCAATGGGTTTTATCACGGAATTTATCGATGTCACAGCATAGTCATAAACTTGATTTGGGTGATAGTGGATCGTTTGACTAAGGTGGAACACCTTTACCTGTGAGAACGGATGTCATGACGGTGTAGTATGTCGAGCTCTTTATTGCATAGATTGTGCGATTGTATGGAGTGTCGATCAATATTATGTCTGACCAAGATAAAATCTTTGTCTCCCATTTTTCGCAAAGTTTCCAGGAAGCAATAGGAACTGAATTACGGTTGAGCACAGCATATCACCCGTAGATCGATGGAAAAACTGAGCGAGTAAATCAGATGTTGGAAGATATGCTTTAAATGTGTATGTTGGATTTTGAGGGAAGTTGAGAGCAATATATACCACTGGTACAATTTGATTATAATAATTCTTACCAATTCACTATAGGTACAACGCCTTATGAGTCATTGCATGGTTGCCTGTGTTGTTCACCCGCGTGTTGATTGGAAGTTAGTGATAATAAACTTATTGGACCGGAGGTGATCTAAGACACTTCGATGAAAATTGAGCTGATTCAGAACCGTATACGCATTACGCAAGACTAGTAGAAAAGTTATGTCGATGCATATCATAAGCATGTGGAATTGGAGTGGGAGACCAAGTGTTGCTAAAGGTATCCCCGATGAAAGGTGTGTTGAGGTTTGGTAAAAAGGGTAAACTTGCGCCAAGGTATGTAGGGCCTTTTCTAGTTATTGAAAAGATAGGTCCTGTAGCCTATAAACTTGCCTTGCCAGAACATTTGTAGAGAATCCATGATGTGTTCCACATTTAGTCGTTGAAAAAGTGTCGAAGAAGTGAGAGGGCTCATTGGCATGTTCCATTAGAAGAAATTGAATTGTAAACTAGTATCTCATATAAAGAACAACCAGTTGCCATTTTAGACCATAGTGATCGTAGGCTACGATCAAAGGTAGTGCCTTTAGTTTAACTCCAATGGGGGCACCATAACGTCGATGAATCAACGTGGGAACGAGAGGATGATATACCAGCCAACTATCCTTACCTCTTTCCATAAGGTACGCATGAATTTCGAGGACGAAATTCCTATGTAACGGTGGGAGTATGTAATACCCTTACTTTCGTGCATTTATTTTTATATTAAATTACCCGGTACATGTGTGATTTAAAATAATTGAGAATTAAAATGAAAATTTAACATGAATATTAATTTGGGAATAATAGTTAATATTTATGCGAATTGTATAGTTACTAGTGTGATAAGGTAAATATAATTATGTTGCATGCTATTACGTCGTATGTGTGTATTAGCGACTGGAATTAGTTATTTCTCAATCGGGGCATATTTGAGTGAGTTATATGAGGTTGGGAGATGATTTTTTTATATTAGGAGTCTCGGATGATAATTTGGAGTGTACGGTTGATCTCGAAAGGGACAAGAAGGTCAAAATGTGTGTTCAGGTTTTTTTATTTGGGTTCCTGGGTCTTTTTGGCTAGTTTGACACGAATTGGGGTATACAAGTCAATTTAAGTGTGTATTATCATTTAAAGTTGGGGTTAATCTAAAAAGGGTTATTAGGCAATCTCATTGTGAGGGAAAAACCGTTTGAGAGAGAGAGAGAGAGAGAGAGAGAGAGAGAGAGAGAGAGAGACTTGAGAAAGAAGAGAAAATAGGAGAAAACCATGGAGCTTTGGAAATTTCCAGTTAAATCTACGATCTCGAGAAAGATTCAGACTCTACGAATTTAAGGCAAGTGATTAAACTTGCTAAATGTTTATGTGTGTGATTTATTTCGTAATTTGTGGATAAATTATGGTGATGTTGAGTATATATGATAAACCCTAGATTTTGTGTTGAAATATAGTAGTTGATGTGTATGTATGGGTTTGATCGTGTAACAATGGTTGGGATCATATTTAGGTTGATCTAAGATATTAAAATTAGGTAGAAATGGGTTTCCGAGATGTACAAAAAATCTCGTAGGAACAAAAATCTGAACAAGCTGGATCGATTTGGTAGTGGACCTCGGATCGGTTCGTTTTAACAGCGGACCGATTTGTTTTTATAAGTCATCGATTTGGTTAGCCCCTCTCAGTGTAGCAGACTAGTTCATTTTTAGAAACCATTGGTTCGGTGTGATGGTATCAGATTTTTAACTCTTCTGTAACTCCTATCCATTTGGGTTTGATGCTTGAAAACCCCTCTACAATAATATGATAAACATGTTTATGAGTCAAAAGGTGGGAAAATATTATGCCATGATGGTTGGAGAGACATAGGGTCAATTATGGAGGCATATTTGGGAGTTTGTTATGCCGATTTATTTCGTAAATTCTCCAATTAATAGGAATTTTCTTAAGGATGGATACGGGATAGTTGAGAGAGGTCTTGTGTCCTGCGAGGTATTGAATTGGTAATTATTTACGTCATATGTGTGATTGATGATAAATGTTCGAGGGAGTGATTAAATAATAAAGTATATTGGGAATAATTATGTGGATTATCGGCTAGTGTAAGGTGTGGTATATAAATGTAGCCGGGATTATTATATATATACATTCGGATATGAGATAGTTTGTATATATATCTTGTGTGTATGCTATATATATATATATATATATATATATATTGTGTGTGGACATACCCCTCTAGTGCTATCATGGGAAGTTGCACGATGTGGGTGAGGCCCCTGGCTTAAGGAGCAGGGAGCATATAGTCCCCAGGTCATAGCGTCCATTTAATTATTGTGTGGCATTTATCAGGGATAAGACGTCTTGGGTATGATTCGTCTTATTTTCGGTGAGGAATTATGACCGCTTCTGCTACGCTTGTGATTTGGTTTATACCAAGTCGATGTGAGAGTCCAATCGCTGGTAAACCGAGATGGTGTATGATTAATTTCCTGGAAGATGATAGCATTGTAGAGACTGCATCCATTGAGTTTAAGCTATGAGGGATGGTTAGTATACATATTATGTGTGTTATGTAGGTGTACTTGGTAGCGATGATTTATCTTGTATAATAGTGAGACTAATTTTATATATACTTGAAAATAATGTGTGTTATGTTATGATAATAACTAGTGAAAGTTCTTGAGTAATGAACAGTTATATAATCACTTCAGATGAGATTTAAATGATTTTGTTTTGGGTAAACTAAATACGTGAGTGGAGTAAATGTGTAGACTTAAGGTTGAGTTATCCCTAGATGAGTTGGGTAGCTTGATTAAGATTAAAATGCATTCGTTTAGGTGCGCACTATAGTTGAGGGCTAAGGTTGAGTCTCAAGTGAGTACGACACCGCTTTATATTATGAAATTGTTCATTCATAATTATTATGCATTTTATTTCACTTGCTAAGCTATTTTTAGACCCCGGGCTCTGACCCGTTTATATCCCCTCTCTTGTTTTTATTTATATGTATATAACAGGTGTCCCACCGCAAGAACGCCAATGTTGAGTCTTCCATTCCTGGGTATATGGAGTTGTAGCATGTGCGGACTGTTGCAAGACTTTTGTTGTAGCCTCTTATCATTTTTGGATATTTAGTTAAGGATGCATATTTGTAATTCGGGTGTTTACCCAAGGGTTGTAATGTTGTATATTTTATACATTTCAAAGATTTGATGAATTGTATAATCTGTTGCCCGATAGCATAGTCAGGTATAGTCTGTTTCCCGACATGCTGTGTATATATGATCACTTTCTGTTGTTGTTTATGGTCTAAATATTCTATATGTTTAATATATATATATATATATATATATATATATATATATATATATATATATATATATATATATATATATATATATATATATATAATTGGCATCCGTTTATTCTGTTATTGGGTGGTTAGTTACTTTTTGGTCTTTTCGGTAGTTGATGCTGAGAATGATCCACTTGAGATTCCTATTTTATGTTAGTATAGGGTTGGCCACCCGTTATTATTATAAGCGGGGTGTCACACTGAGTAGGATCAATCATCAATCTTTCCAAAAGAAGAACTGGAGCAGTACTAATGACATGAGTAGTCACTATCTTATCAAGACAGGGTGTTTCTATCACCTCAACATAGTTGATAACATTTGTATGAGTATCATGTTTTCAATATGCTGGGATGCATTAATCTCAACAATAGCACTATCACACATTATAGTGTTATTAGAATCAACTACGGAGTCATATACATTGTGAACCATATCAGTAACATTCAAACCAATAACATTATATTTCACTTATGAAGTATGATTATTATATTTCACCAATAACATTATATCGGCAACACACACTTCAATGACAATATGAGAAACTATACTTAAATGTACATATCTAAAGAGGCATAGACACTAGCTAAAAAGGGAACTTATCAATATCAGTTAACAAGCATCTATGTATGCATAACCCTAACAACAAAAAATCAATAGAAATGTACATTTAAGTATAGAAAGGAAATATACCATATGGGTTGATAATCACCTCAAATGTGTATGCATCTTTGATGCTCCAATAAATTCTGATCTATAAATTTTCCTATTATTATTGACAAGTATATTAACACTCTTCACAACATTTAAAAACACCTTAACAAACAAGAAAATACTATTAATATCGGGTGTATTAAACCACTACCAGATGACTCACACATGAAAACCTACTTCATTCTTCTTGTAATGTATCTCTTCACTGCGTTAGGACACTGCATTTGCCACACCCATAGGAGGCCAGTAAAAAACTTCCATTTTGTAAGCATCAACCTTAATGAACTCGTTGAGAATATTTGCTTTAGTATACTGAGGGTAACCAAAGTCCTACATCTCATCAAGTAACTCATACTATGAAGATCACAAACCATCAACGTGGTCACAAGCACATGTTTATTAGTATCACCACATTTCATAATGAAATACTCAACTTCGAAAAATACATGGATAAACCCTCATACCACAATAGTAAAGTTATCTCCAAGAGATTCCTCTTCTAACTCCTCAAAATAACGCTTAAACACCTGCCATTAAAAAACAACTCATAATGGAGGAACCAACCACATAACCCATAGCAAACAATGCATCTACAATTATCTATTTAAATTACATATTGGTATGTTCATTATAAAAAATAGTAATGAAATCCCGAATCTTTAATTTTTTTTATCATAAACCAGAGTAGTGAAAGCACAAATCATTTATTAACTGCTAGTATTGACATCAACTATATAGTGTAGAAATAGACAAAGGCTGGCAACATTAGAGTTATGCCTCGATGCAGTCATCAGATATACATTATTGTGTTGTATAAACATATATGTAACTCTATTATCATAAACAATTGGATCATGAGTGTCTGGATCTCTCTAAACAATTGAGAGTACCATCCTAAACAATAAATACTAATTTCCTAAAGATATCTTACAATTTGTGAATCGATTCGTACAATTCGATCCGATTCATATACTAATCGATATGAATTAGGAATTAAATCGAAGGGGTTAAAAAATCAGGTTGAATCGTGAATCGCCCCGATTCATGATTCAGGCGTGATTCTTGTTTCTCGTACTCATTAATGTATTTAACAGTTGCGTAAATCAATCTTACTCTTATCCACGGTTCCCATCTATGAATCTAAAAAAAGTTAGTAAATTTATATTTCATAATATAAATAAGAGAAAATCTTCATAATGTCTTTGTAAGATGATGAAAAGATAAAGAGGCTAATAATGACAAACATGAATTTCTAAAGAGATTAACATATAAAGGGGGAACAAGCTATACTAAAATTATAATATAATTCAACACATCAATTTAAGTATTAATATGGATAGCTAAATTGAACAATTCAAATTTGAAATATTGAAGTACTAATGCACGCATGATAATGGAACATATCAAATAAGAAGTCACACAATCAACTAATTAACATCTACATCACTAAATATTTACACATTAAAAAGCTCACAAGACATATACCCATTTCACCCTCGCTTGAATTATTATGCTCATTTTCTTCTTCACGTGGCACATACTCTCATCATCACAAACCATTTTTTTTACTCTTTGAATCACTTTTTTATTTTATTTTTAGCTCTGTAACGAAAAAACTAAATTATAGAGATTTTTTCGCAATCTTAGACATATTGCAAATAATTATAAAAACCTAGCATTTTATATAAAAAATTAAATGAAAATTTGGGTTTTAAACAATAAATTGATTTTAATTAGATTTTTCCAATAATTATATCAATAATAAAAAATTTCAAAGTGAGCATGAATACACAATAGAAAATTAAAATGAAAACCCTAAATTGGAAGATTGTATTTGTCCCTGTGAATATCCAACACAAAATTAAAGAAAAAATCTTAACTTTAAAGATTTATGTTCATGTCTATGCGTGTGCATCACTGCGTGTGCGTGTATGTGTCACTGTGTGCATGTGCGCGTGTGTGGATCAGAGAGAGATGGTGAGTACCGAGATGATGTGGTCGTTGATCTGTGTGGGTTGCTGATTGGGTTTATGAGAGGAGGAGGGGTTAGGCCATTTTGGTTTGTGAGAGATGGTGAGTGCGTGTGTACATGTATTCCTATTTTATTTTATTTTGGTAAAGTAAGGCGGGAAATGAAAAGTGATTAAGGTGGGAACATTATTTTTTTAATCATCTTATTTGGCATATCTTTTGAGATAACAAATATTTTATGGTCTTATTTGGTTTACTTTATAAGACGGGGATAATTAACAGAAAAAAGTGATCTCTTTTGAGACGAGAATAATTAGCAGTCTAAAAAATAATAATTTTTTAGACGGATAGTTATACCCGTCCCAAAAAGTATGTTTTAAAGAGTATATTTTGTTTATCTCTATATATAGAGTCTTAAAACTTTTTTTTGCCTCGTGTACATAATTGTATTTTTTTGTACCACTTGCATAATTGTATTTAAAATAATAATAAAAAAAACTACATATAAACATTATACCCCAAAATAAATATCATAATTAAATTACAACTCAAATAAATTTTAACCGAAGTTGTCACATTAAATTATATTCCGTTGCATTGTTATCACATCATTCTTCCCTCCAAAGTGAGGATAGGGGCGCAAAAATATAATTACTAACTGGAAATTGAAGAACTACAACATCACATAGAAATTTGATGAAAGAAGAACAAAAGGTAACACTTGTTATGTTATAGCCTTCTAAGGTAAGGATCCTTTCACAATATAAGCAACTGCAGTGGTGATTTTTTTTGCCTCGTGTAATCTGCAAAAGGGTGAAAACAAAATACAGAATTAAAACTATTAAACATGTACATGTATATACCCAATATTGATTTGTGCCAACTGCTATATCTGCTATACAAGCACATGTATATACCCAATGTTGATTCATTACCACATTGAACTTAAATTTGGAACAACTGCTACACCAAGGCTGCTACATGGTGTATTATGCAGCTTATGCTACACCAAGGCTGAATACATTTTGCCATACACCAAGGCTGCTACAAGGCTGTTAAGTAAGGCTACTTCAAGTATGAAAAGGTGTTTGTCTCTGAAATAACTTATATCCCATATGATATGGCATATATTCTTTGAGGCCTCAAACCCATTTCCCACTAACAACTGTTCAAATTGACAGTTAAGGGGGAATTCTTCAACATATAAAAAACATCTAATATTACTGTAGCGGTCTTAATACATTTGGGGTTCAAAATATTGACCTGATGTTTGTTATATAATGATTAGAGCCACTACTACTTGATCAGTCATAACAACACTAACCTTATAATCTTAAATCTACTCCAAGCATGATATGGAAACCGAGGATTAGTATATAAAACATGTGATGTATAGGAATATATCTTTGTTCAACGAATGCAGCCCTGACAGAACGAGTGAATTTGGATCAGTTTGTTGAATTTCTTAAATTCATTCGTTCGAGCACTGACGGAGCTGCATCAGTTTCCATAGTTGGAACATGACTATACTTTATTTGCATCAGAAATTCAAATAAAGAATCCGGCCTTTAGCTCAGAAATACGAAATTCAAATAAAGAATTTAGCCCGAACATGACTATTTATGCATCAGAAATACGAAATTTAGCATCAGAAATTCATTCGTAACAAAGATATCCGGCCTTTAGCTCATAACGAATGCAGCCCTGAAATTCTTTATTTGCATTTGGATCAAAGTGAAAAATGGTGTTATTTCTTCTTTAGCCCACTAAATTGCATTCACTTAAAAATAGTTGGACAAGTGAAAGAAAGACAAGATGGGGTGGAATATTGCTTAATTAGTGTTTAGATTGAATTTAAATGCAGCCCTGCTACACTAAGGCTGCCAAGGCTAAGGCTGATACACTGCCAAGGCTGATACGCTAGGGCTGCCAAGGCTGGTGTTTAGATTGAATTTGATACACTGCAAAGGCTGCTACACTAAGGCTACTACAATGGCCTCTACAACGCCTCTACAAGAACTACAAGGCTGCTACACTGTCAAGAACTACACTGTCAAGAACTACAAGGCTCCTACATTAGTAATTAACTAAACTTGTAATGAGTATCGCAAGAACTACATTGTCAAGAAATTAACGCAGTATTAGCAGAAATTAAGGCCTACCTCAGTCATTGAGCACTTGGTTGAATCTTCATATTAGCAAACTCATTAATAACACCTATGAAAAATAAAGAAGTAATTCATATTTTTTATAATAATGAAGAAAATGGAAAAAAATATATATGAATTGAAAGCAAATAAATATAAACTTACATTCCTCAATCTCCTCAAGCCTCTCATATGAATCTTCAATATCGATGTTTGGATAACTTTTTAACCAATCTTGAGCACAAACTAAACACTCCACAGTTCTTGATGTCAAAGAGCTTCGAAATTGATCAAGTACTCTTTTACTTGTATTAAATGCACACTCGGAAGCTACCGATGTTAAAGGAATAGCTAATATGTCACGTGCCATCATTGCGAGGGCACGATAAGTTGGAACTTTTCCTTTCCACCATGCTAAAATATCAAAACTATAATCATCAAGACACTCTACACCATCTTGTAGATACCTATCCAAATCATTCATCAATTCCACATTTTCCTTGCGCTTCAAATACTTAGAAAATTCTTTTTTTCAAGGCACGCTTTTCAACATTACCAACTGGACTGGCCCCAACCTCCTCGTCTCTAAAGGTACTCTTACTTCCGTCAAGATCCACAAAATTATCATATTGAATTTTGTAATGATAATATAGTTGTGAAGTCGCTTTTTTCAAATTATTAAGAAAATCAAATAATTTATCTTACTTTTCCATGTGTGAAAGTGTGCGATCTTTGGCATAAAATTCAGCATACCAATACTCAACAAATTGCAATTTATGGCGGGGATCTAAGACGAGTGCAACAACTAGAATTAAGTTTATCGACGAAATCTCAAAATACTTGTCAAATTTTTTATTCATTTTGCAAGCCATATCATGGAAAAAAGGATCATCACTATTCATATAATCTAAAATAAGCTCTTTTGTTGAACTTACTTCATCAAAATAAGAATTATAAGTGATGTAATGAGAACCGGAGATACGCTTTGTAAGAAGAAAAAAATCTTCTAAAAACATGTGCAATGCCTTTAAATTTTTCCAATCATTTTCCGTTATCATACCCACCCCATTGGCACTAACTTCCACGTTGTAGCTTAAATCTTGTTCATCTAGACGTTCAAATGCCTTTTGATATTGCATGGCCGCACCTATCATAAGGTAGGTTGAATTCCACCTAGTTTTGACGTCAAGGCATACACTCTTCTTCGATGTTATTCTCTCTTCCAATGCACATTTTTTGAACATTTGTAACCTCGACGGAGAACTTCTCACATATTTAACACTTCTTCGAAGACGTTTAATAATATCCTTCATTTCAACAATGCCATCTCTCGCAACAAGATTAATGATATGTGCAAAGCATCTCACATGAAAAAGCTCACCTAACATCAACAAACCACCTCTTTTGTTAAATCGTTTTTTCAAATCCTCAACACACTTGTCATTATTTTTCGCATTATCAAGCGTAATGGTAGTCAACTTTTCTAAACCCCACTCTAACAAGCATGTCTCGATGGATTTTGCAATAGCCTCACCCTTGTGAGGGTGTGGTAGGACACGAAAACTAATTATTCTTTTTTGTAGCTTCCAATCCTTGTCAACAAAGTGAGCCGTGAGGCACATATACCCTAAATTTTGGATAGAAGTCCACAAATCGGTTGTGAGGGATACTCGTGTAGCGTATTTCTTAAAATAATCTTTCAAAATCTCACCTTCTTGAAGAAATATAAGCCAACAATCTTTTGTGATGGTGGATCTAGAAACTACATGAAATTTAGGATTCAACTCTCTACAAAACATCTTAAAACCAATCTTTTCAACGAAACTAAAAGGAAGTTCACAAAGAATAATAATTTTTGCAAGAACCTTGCGACATAATGCTTGGTCAAATGTCCAATTAGTAGGTTGTTGACCCAAAAAAGTTAATACTCCTTGTTTCTGATCAACTTCATTTTGAGGAAATTTTTTACATTTTCTTCTAAGATGATTCCACAATAAAGTAGTCCCACTTTTAGAAGGGCAATTCAATTTTGCACCACAATACACACAATCACAAGTGCCAATAAATATTCCATCTAGCATATGTTTATTCATATGAGTCCAAACTTCAGAACTACCTTGGTTTTTTATTTGTTTTGTACCTACTTTGGGGCATTTTTGGCTCACTTCAGTGCAAACGGGATTGTTGCTCATAGTTGCATTATTAGTAGTGTTCTCATCCATCCCAGACATCTATGAATTAGCAATACCAAAATAATGAACATTAGTACAATTTATTATAACACAACAATATCATAATAAAATATTAAAACAATAACATAAAGTAAGTAAATATCATGCATAATATTTTCCATTTCAATTGTTATACATTTCAAAAGAGCTTGGAAAGAGATACAACAAAAGAGACAAAGTTAAAGTCTAGAATAATATATTTCTTATTAATAGGATAAAACTCCTCATACTATAACAAAAGAGACAAACATGACAATGTCAAATATATGATATATGCATCCCTATAACAAAAATTATGCCACCACCATCTCTCTATCAAATAGACATCTAGAAGTCAAGAAGGCCTCTTGTCCACCTCTCAAGCATCGCCTTATACTCTTCATGCTCTACCGGGTAGAGGTCTTTGACAGTCATCCTATCAAGCTGGTGCAAGTCATATTTTTTTTTGTTTACCGACCGTAACTTTGGATTCAACCACGTTGAACAATTAACTTTGTGTGCCTTAATCTTATAAAAATCTTCAACGTCTGGAAAACGTTTCTTACAAAATAGACACTCAAATTGTCCTTGTTCTTTATGTTTATGGTAATTCTCTAAAAAGGTATCATTGCGATACTGATCATTAAAGTTTGTGTACCACTTTCTCTTCCCATTCACCTCCGAAATGCCTAGGAGCTTGCAAATATTTCCCTTCAATACCATTATTCGTCAAAGAACTCAAACCTACAAAGTAAAAAGTTGCATTTTAACTAGGGGTGGAAGCGGTACGGGTTTTTACCGTACCGTACCGTTTTGGTCCGAAAAAAAATGGTTTTGGTTTCATATATTAAAATACCAGAAACCACTCTTACCGAAACCGAAATTACCGCAAAAAGTTGGTTGGTTTTGGTTTTAAAATTTAAAAAACCGATTTACCAAAATTACCGTACTGAATTTACTAAAACCAGAAAAAACCGTACCGAAATTATCATACCGTATCGAATTTATCGAAACAAAAAAAAAACGTACCAAAATTACTGTACCGTACCGAATTTAGCAAAATTACCGTACCGAATTTTCCAAAATTACCGTACCGAATTTACCAAAAATAGAAAAAGTTGGTTTTGGTTTTGGTTTTAATATTTAAAAAAGTTGGCTGGTTTTGGTTTTGGTTTTTGGGACTTTTAGTGTTGTTTATCGAAACCAGAAAAAACCGAAACCACAAACCAGAAAAAACCAGAATTTTCCGAAACTAGAAAAAACCAGAAGAAACCAGAAAAAACCATAATTTACCGAAACCAGAAAAAAATCAAAATTACCGAAAAAACTGAAATACCAGCCGGTTTGGTTTTGGTATTGATTTTGGTGTACCGGGTGGTAAACTGGTACGGTTTGGTTTTACCATCTAGAGTTTGGTTTTGGTATTGGTATCTACTATTTACCGACCAAACCGTACCGCTCACACCCCTAATTTTAACATTACACTTTTTTTTTTTTTTTTGCATCTCATTTTTTAAAATAGTAAAAATTAATATTTTATTTTTTATAAATATCCATAGTGAGGAGATAAATGATAAAAAAAAATCATCAAAAACTTAAAAAAAATTACTATTTTAAAAGATAGTATCCATAGTATCTATTTTAAAATATGGTCTTAGAATACAAGAGTAAAACCACAATTTTCCAGGAAAGCCTTTTGTTGAACTGGGTCAACAAATAAACAGCACAAGAATGGGACACATCTGAGTATATTATATTCTCAATGTCGTCCTACCCTTCTGCATTTGGCATAAAACCATGTATAAATCAGGTATTCACCCAAAAAACCCATGTGAAAATAACAGAGCTTAAAGAACCCAAATCATAGAGCTAAAATCCATGTATTCACCCAGATAACCGTGTGAAAATAACATGTATTCACTCAGATAAATCACAGAGCTTAAATCCAAAGAACCCGGATAAAATCACCCAAAAAACCGTGTGAAAACGGCAACAAAGAACCCGGATAAAATCGCCCAAAAAACCCACGTGAAAATAACACCAAAGAACCCAAATCATCACAAATAAACCTAGGGTTTTGGTATCTTACCTTGTGAACTTGAGCCGAAGATGGAACCCGTGTGGTAGGTGCGGCTGATTTTGTGAAGAGGTAAATGTAAAATGAAAAGTAACTAGGGTTGTGGTCTTTTATACTTAAAAAAATGAATGGGTGAGATGAGATTAAAATGGACGGTCTTGATCATTTGGTATATACATTATTTCAAATATAATTTTTATTTGATAATTGGTATGGTTATATGTATTTAAGTTTGGTACAGTATTGCGGTATATCGTACGGTAATATACTGTAATATGTGGTACAGTAATATACGGTAATATCTGGTACGGTATTTTGGTATTTTGTTTCAGTACGGTACAGTCGGTAAATCGGTTTTTAAAATGTTAAAACCAAAACCAACCACAAAAAAATCGGTAATTTCGATTTCGGTAATTTCGTTTTTCGCTAAGTAAAAAAAGTAAATCATTACCAATTTTTTCCGGTACAAAACGGTACGATACGGGTTTTTACCGTACCACGAACACCCCTACTTAAAAGCAACTTTTTTTTTGGTAGTGTTAGGAAACTTATATGAGGAATTTATGATACATTTGGAAAGTTATCTCCATCTAATTTAATAAAAATCTCCCAGTTGGGACACATTTGACTGGGCCATCATATGTTTGAAACATATGTACATAATTTATTTTATAAAATTATCCCTCATTTTTTTGTAAACAAAAAAAATAATATTTCAATCTAAGTAAGGATTTAAGTGGTTGGTCACGTCACTTTTCATTAAAATAGTGATCGCGGGTGGTGGAGACAAAATCCATTAAGATTGAATATTGATTGAGGCTACAGAGAGAAAGTATGGAAAAAGCTCCCTTCAACAGTAATTCCAGTGAGGAAGACAACTACCTTGCACGAAGTAAGAAAAATATAAAGAATAATGATGTGGTTCAAGAGAACGATGATATGAAATTGAATCACAAGTTGGGGATATTGAAATTCTCGACATTCCTACCAACAAGGAAGCGAATGTCAATCTCCTATAGAATACAATGTTAGCCAAACAATGTTAGCCGACCACAAAAAAATCGGTAATTTCGGTTCTGGTAGTTTTGATTTTGGTAAAAAAAAATATAAATCATTACCACTAATTTTCGGTACAAAACGGTACAGTACGGGTTTTTATCGTACCGCAGACACTCCTAGTGTTGGGGGTAGATTGAGTTTGGTCTTCAGTTCGATTTCTGGCACTATCAAAATAATGTTTGGTCAGCGAAAGTCAAGAACCACAAATGAAAATTAATCGAGGTGCGCGTAAGCTATCCTGAACATCTCATGATATGCTAAAAAAAAATAAAATAATACATATGCCTACTTTAATGTCACTACTGATTCTTGAAACATAAGGGTCCGTTTGGTTCGGGGTAAAATATGTTTCAACGCGGTGAAAAGTAATATGGTGAAATACGTTTTCACCTCTTACTTTAAATAGGTGAAAACGTATTTCACCATTGTTGATACCAAAATTAACGTGCTGATCTGGACGAATAAAATGAAGACACGTGTCAGTCTACATGGCACAATAGCAACGAGGAAGATCATTTCCCGACCAACCGTGTTTCTTTCCGAGAAACTCTATCACACCGAGGAACTCTATCATCCCGAGATACTCTAACTACTCCGAGGAACTCTTGATCAACAAGCAACTAAGGCGGTCCGAACTGCATCTCGGCCATATCATTAATTACCAGACGGACAACTGTTCAACTATCCATTGTATTCTTGACGCACACGTTGCATTAAATGTATTACCCTTTCATATGTAAATCATTTAATATATTGGACCTTTCATGTACAGCCTCAAGGCTATAAATACATTGTATCTCCCTCATTCAAGGGGACGGGAATTTCTTGAGAGAACTTGTAATCAAGAATTCCACAAACACTCAGCAATAACATAACAGTGGACGTAGGCTTTATTCCTAGCCGAACCACTTTAAAAATCTTTGTCTTATTTATTTATCTGTGATTGAATAATTAGAGCAATCTAGTTTTTTACATCAACAACCATATTACTTTTTTAAGCGTTGAAATATATTTTCCCCCGAACCAAACGGATCCTAAGAGTATTTAGACCCATCTCATGAACCTCCTAACTAACAAGCCTTGCATTTGAACTACCAACTGAAAGCTATCGTCAAATTGCCCAATTTGTTTTTTTAATGAAACTCACGGAGAAGTGGAGGGATTGAGGCTTTTGGGAAAAAAGTATAGGGCTAAATCTTTATGCAGTAGGATCCCGACTATGAGGTAATTGGTTTAGGTGAGGGTCATTTCGTCTTCAAATTTATTATGAGGGAGGATTACTAAAAAGTTCCCACTGATTGAGTGGGTGAGATTGCCTAGATTACGGATTGAATATTATGAAGAGTAGACTATTTTTTATATTTCTTAAAATTTAGGGAAGCCTTTGAAGACAGATTTCAATTCAATAACTTTAACAAGAGGTAAATATGCTCGAGTTTGCATCAAATTACATCTTTCAAAACCCCTTATCCACGAGTATATAATTCAAGATAGAATCTACAGATTTGGATTAGAATCACTTCATCTTTTATCCTTTTCATTAAAAAATAATAGCTTCACTGAGAATTTTTGTTATACAAGTTAATTAGATATTTTTAATGCTTGCAATCATTTACCATTTAATAATGGATGTTTGACGTAATAATTACCTCATCTGACACCCGAAGTCTAAATTCACTATCTAATTATGAAATCATCCTTAACTCTTTGTTGTGTCCGGACATATTATATTTTCTATAATGAATTGAAAAATTTATCAAGAAGGTGATCAATTATATTAGATAACAACACGTAGTAAAATTACAACAAGAAATTACTCTCTCCATTCGTCGACATCTTCATGAGTTTTAAACATATAATGAGCCACTTGTTCATATATCCATCATCTATAATGTTAGGGTAAGGTATATATTCCTTAGCGAACACGAACACCTCTACAATACTATATTCCTATGCAATGGACCATTCAATATACCTCGTATTCTTAACATACTATTTGGAATTCTTCATCAACCTATATATCAAAGTAATTAAAACCCATCAACCTGTATATTAAATTAATTAAAGTAAATTAAACTATCATCAACTTATATTAACAAGTATACCTTTCAAATGGGTACATACATCGATATTTTACTTGGCCTCAAAGAAGCATCTCATCGCATAAGTGCACCAACAGTTGAATACTAATATCAAAGAATGTCATAAGGAAGTGCATCTCCAATATACAAGTCACTTTAACTAGAGTTTCTTTTACAGCCACGATGTGTTTTCGGTTGACTACTTTTCACTCAATAGTGTGAAGCAAAGGTTAATATGCATAATGGCCCTCCACAAATCCTTATACTTAAAGAAACGATGTTTAAATAACAAAGGAACCAGTTGCACAATCACAAGCCAATCATGAGACTTGCACTTTTGTAGATCATATGTGGCATAGCTCACAATCCTCTACAAAGTTGATGAAAAAATCAAGGGAACTTTCAAACTATATAGTGTGTCTAAAATCACCGTTCTTTCTTCACACGTCAAAGTAAAAATGCAAGTGCGTGAACCACTGAAATAGCTTATAGGGGTGAATAGGTTATTATAATAAATTTGACCAATTTTAAGTTTCAACTTCAATTAAAGCCTAGATCTCAGTAATTTTTGAAATTCCAAAGTGATTTAGGTATATTGCATGCACATATACACAAATAAACAATGTAAAATGATAAGCAATCACATAAAAATGCACAACATAGGGTATATGGGGAAAAACCCTAACCTATGGGTCAAAAACCTCACTGTGACCTAATATCTTAATAAATTTGAAAAGTTCTTTTTACACAATATAATAAGGTAAATCGTTCGAGTGAACTCACAAGAAATTACCTATGAATATTTCAATGATCCCCTATTCTAATGAGAAATTCGAGTGAAGCTTCATCTCTCAAATGAGGAATTCCATCCTGCGTTATATATCAAAACCATGCTCTAACTCTTGAATATTTTAAGCACCTCCTTTTAGATATTAAAGTATAAGTCATGTGGTTGATTTGAAATTAAGATGTAAACCAACCATTTTTGGATAAAAAACACTCAATTGCAGATCTCAATGTAAATCTAAAAATCTCACAAACTCTTAAACGGAACACTCAAATTTGAATTACACAGAGAAGGTAAAGCTCTCAGATAAGAAAAATCATATGAAGATATATTTTGAAATGAGGGAAAAGTGTTCTAAAGAATTGGACGGAAACAAGGATATTTATAGAAAAAAATTGAAATCCCAGATCTCTCATGTGCACAGTTGAGTTTTCCAGTACGCACGATTTTAGATAATATGCCCCCAAATAAAAAGAATGTTGCAGGGTTATGCACACGAAGAAAATCTCAGTCATGCGCATGGTTTGTCCAAAAATTTTACTTGTCGTATGAACGACTTAAAAGTCTCCTATTCGAAAGGCTCAAAATAGAAATATTTTTTAAAAAATCCCAAATGTGTTTTTTGAAAGTAGACCTTGATCCCTAGCCTCAAATAAATACATCACTCAACAAAATATTTTAAAAATAAATTTTATGAAAGAAACTCTCAATTTTAAAATCTGTCATTGTGTGTCATAGCGAAATGTTTAATCGATTCCGTAAAATAATATTCTTCAAACTTAGCAATGAAAGGCTTCAAGCTTTGAGATGTCTTCATTTATTCAAATCACAATCCTTATAGCTAATGGACAAAGACACGTTCACTAATCTAAGTGAATCAATCATCAAGGATAGACTTTGTGCATGATAAATGTTTTGTCATGAGAGATAGCCAACTAATATATAATACAAAATGTTCTATATTTAGTCTCCTCCTTTGGCTATTCCATGGTAAAACCCGCAAAACTCAAAATTTCTTAATTACAACAAGTAAGACTCACTCCACATTAGCCATATAATGAAAGAAGCTTATCGCTACGCATAAATATATAAAATTAAATCAATGTTCCAACGTAAGATATAGGTCCTTCAAACAATGAGAGATATCCTGGAAAAATTTCAGCAATAAGAAACAATTACGCAGTACATACAAATAAAGAAACTCTCCCTACTCAGGGATCCTTCCAAAAGATGATAATATCAATAAATATGAATGATGAGATAAAAATATATGATTCGTGAATCATAAAGTATGAAAGCTCCTCCTCAATCAAACATATATCCAAATAATCAAACTTACAATCAACTCGCTCTAAAGATCACAAACAATGCATGTAGAAAATGAATCAAACGTATCAAACTCCCCCTTAGAATAAGAACATAACAATGAACAAACAATGATCAAACTTTCTCCCCCTCACTATCAAATAAAAAAGCAAACAACCAATTAATGTATCTCCCCAAATAAGCAATCTCCCCCTAAAGCATGAAGCATGATATAGTTTATCTCCCCGCTTTTTGTCACGGAATAAGGCAAAGTAAACATATAGGATAAGAAGACAAGAGAGATGTAAACATGGGATAACTATGTGAAATCAGGAGATATATAAATAATAAACAAAGACGGATCAAATTATAAGCAGTTGAGATTGAATAATGAATCTTAAAAAATAGGGAACCATGCACACAGGGATATTTTCAGATATGCGAACGGGTGCGTATGCACAAAGCCATTTAGCCACGTGCACGAAATCAAGTAGTGTTCCTCCAAATACAAATATCTGGACAACACTGCACACAGGGAAAGTTTGAGTCGTGCAAATGAACACTTAAGAAATTTTCACTATGAATATCAACTAATCAACCAACAAAGCTAAGAAAAAACACCAATCTTATTACTCACTTGTAAATAAATACTCCCCCTTAAACTCAACTCATCAAATACATTCCTTTTTGCAAACTAGCCTCAACTCAACCAAAAACAAGGTTCCATGCACCGAATAACATGCTCAAAAACTAAAGATCAAAGAAAGATCATTAGAGCAAACAAAAAATATTAACATATACTAGAAAAACATGATCAAATCACAAGACAAAAATTATGAAAATCATATAAGATCACATGAACCTGAATGTAAAGTCACTTGAGATTTGTCAAATCAAAATTGTTTACAATGTTGGCCAAATTAAACATTTTCATGTCACATTTGAACATAACGAGAGTAAGCTAAGGACCATATTGTCTTACATGTGTATGGAAATGGAACATCACAAAATCATTTACAATTTGCATTTCATAACACATTTAATAAACTTTACAGAGAAAATAAAATACGACCATGACTTTTTATTTAAGATCTACTCCATATATAAACTCCCTCGGCACAAGTGTTGATCAAATGTTTTGAATGCCAAACTAAAATAGTAATTTATTTTGAAATGTGTTAAATCCCTATCTTATTTTTATTGCCAGTTAAACACTTGGCTTGGGGCTCTTTCCAAAACATTGACTTTTGTCGTTGATTGATTTTCACACAACTAGATGACACCTACCCAATGATACTCAAATTTAAATAAGGTAATATCACTCCAATGGTAGCTCTTATCAATGCATAAAAAAGGGTACATTTTAAGCTCTTTATATCAAGATCTCAATATTTCCCAAATAGACCATGGAGTGCTTGTGAAATTCATGCAATGTTGATTTTCAACTATTTAGTTGCAAATGACTATAAAAATGGAAATTTATCAACACCATTTGTGAATGCATGCGGTGTAGTAGAAATACAATATTTCAATTCATCAAAGTCAAACTAAAGCCAATGTATGTCACGATATTTTTGAAAAGTTTACTTTGACAAAACACATTCAACAATTACACCAATAACAAATCATATAGGCAACAAAACTTCAATTTATGCAATCTTATCAATTAAGCAACATGTTAAGCATGGGATTTGACAAAAAATACACAAATTAACTGATTTTTTTTCCCTATTTTTATAGAAAAATATAAAAGAAATATTTGCAAGCACAATAAGCTCAAATGTGCAAATATGTAAATTAACATGGACCTCGCACTCTTAAAGAAATAGATTCACCCTAATACACACGAGCTCAAAAAACATCCAAGATTGCATGGATAAAAAAAAGAATAAACAAATATGTTTTTGTATATTTTATGAATATATCAAGGCAAACAACTAAACAAAGTATAAGAGAAGTACATCACATATGGATAACAATGCACTCTCACACAAAATAAACAAACTTAAAATATTTTTTATTTTTTCTCAAAATAATCACAAACAAAAACAAGAGATGCAAAAAGTATGTATATACAATAAGAATGAAACTAATCACAACATATCCCAAACATACAAATAAAACTCTCATCCAAACTATGTGGTCGAGCGTAAATCGTGTGTTTGTGTAAGGACACTATCGTGGTTTGCTTTACCGACGCACTGCAAAAACCTAAACTTTCACTCTAGCTTTTTTTATAAGTATAAAGCTTACCTTGTTGGAAACTATTGCTCTTCATTTGCCTTAGTCATCTGTGCGGCGAGTTCGGGTATCGAAATCCATAGGGAAGACAATTTAGCATTGAATTGATTTAATACTTAAAAGGGGGAACATATAAGAAAAGAAGTTAACTACAAAATTAAAAATAATTAGAAAAGATGAATGAAAATGATATTAGGATCATTTCCCCACCATGGATTAACAAAAATAATTAAGGAATTTGGTTCGAATCACAATTAACCAAGCATATTTTAACAAATTATAAACATAAAAAATGAGGGGACCTTATCCAAAAATGAAAGATAAATTTTTAATCAAATATAGTCATAATTGGATTAACGTTGAAATATCTCTATAAACACTACTATTGCGTGAAAAAGGAAGTTAAATGCATAATATCCTAATATTAATACACCATTAAGTCTCATAGATGCAAAAGCAAGACCAACATAACCTATCAAAATTAGACTAATCCATCATACTATAGAAAACAACAAATTAATCCATTGTGAGCCCAATAACTTTAACCTAAATTAAATTAGCTAGAAAGGATGGTAAAACTTGTATTTAATGAAAGCAAGTAAAGAAAGCAATAAATTATTGAGAGAAGCTAATTAAAAAAGCATGAGTATATGAACAAATACTTGAATTAAAGAAGGAAGAAGATGAATAATGCATAAAAAATCCAAAATGGATAAACCCAAAGAGAGAGAGAGAGAGAGACTCCTAAAATCACCCTCGCATCTCTAACTTAAACGTTGCATTTTCCTCAATGTGAATAAAGAACATAAGTTAAAAAGATGAAGAGAATGATATTATCCAAAATTGAGCAATCTTGGAGAAGTACAAGTATAAAGATTGTACAAAACATTTTAGAACTAAGCATAACAAAAAACGAATAATAAAACTTCAACCAATCACACTAGTTAAATTGCCCAAAAAAAAAGCTATTGTGTACAACTACAATTTTAACTTTTACTAGCAACACGCTAGAAGTTGAAATTTTTTAAGGTCCATCCAAAAAATATTTGAGTTTGACAGATTAATAGTGGTCCTTATTTTGAGTTCATGCCTTCCGAAATATAAGAATTTTATTTAAACAACGGAAGACATGATTTGGGCAGAGAAAAGGAACCATCACCAATTAAGATATTTTGACAGATGATGGGGGGTTTGGATTGAAAGGGAGAAAATTACGCATGGGTTCTAAGGATATACAAATTTCTTCTCAATTTTTTTTCAATTGGAATGGGAGGTGGAGCACATGGAACCACAATCTCCATCACTTAAAGTAACTCAATCATGAAGTCCTCGTCAGTGAAACGGTTAAACTTTTTCAAGTTTTTAACCGACTCATCGGATACTTATAATGGTTGGATAATGGTGAATGAAAATGAGGAGGAAATAAACTCAATCTGAAGAGATTACTCATCATCGTTCGAAGATTGAATTTCAGAGGAGAAAGAATAACTTTCAGTTAAATCATCTTCTAAAATTACTTGATATGAAGAACAAGTCTTAACTTCCTCTTTGTTTTTTAAAGAAGAAATCATCTCATTACAAAGTGATTCAATTTTCATATCCTCACCATTTTTGTTTCCTTTATACCTTGGAGTAAAAGAAGAATGGTTTGTTTTAAAGTAGGCACCCTTAGATCAAAATCATTGGATTCCTCATTTGGTAAAAAAACATTCATCGTTTTCAAAAATATCGAAACGAAAATCATTGTTGAATTCAAATAATGTATCCAACTCTTGTTCCCAACAATGGTTTTCTTCCCGATAACGATTTTCATTCTCAAGGAAATGCATTTGATGAATCAAGGGAAAATTAAGAGTCGTGTAAATACGTTAATCATTGTTATCAGTTTACCAACGCAATATAAAGACCTAAACTTTAACTACACTCTTATACAGTATAATAACAAGTTTAGATATCGAATCCATAGAGAATGATTGTTAGAGCTTAATTGATTGATTACTTCTCAAATAAAAGCATAAAAAATTATTGTTTTAATTAAATTATTATAACCACTTTGTCTCTTCCCACTAAACATAAATCCAAATGGAAATTAGGGGAAAACTAATACTTTAAACTTTAAAAATTATACATATACACCCTACCAATTATTTTACACTGAACTCTTATTTCAATTTTCACCCAACGATATCCTAAAAGCATCTTACAACATTTCTTTAGGCCTATACTATATGCTTATATTCTCCATGATTTCAAAATATCCAATCAACTGCCGTGATTTAGGCACGCAAACTTCACCCGTACTTAAAAAAAGTAGGTGATTTTATTTCATTATTAAACTTGAGCTTATGTCCTGGAATTTACTGTATTGTTTATATCACTATGTGATAGCCCATGAACTCATGTCCTAATTTATAAACTCTTTTGTGTAGTTCATATTTAACTGTTAATATTGATTCCCTCGTTACTCAAGTTATTCTCTAAACCCGATAAACTGCTACAACCTATGAATTCAAAAGTACCATTGAATTCAATTACACCCTTAAATGTGATATAATCCTGCATACTATCACTACACCAAAATTGACGAATTCTCATGATAAAAAATGTTGACAAGGAACCCTTGTGATGGTAAAAAACCGTGACAAGTTTGGGGGTGATAACAATAATTTCCACGGGCTTGTCACGGTCAAAGTCCGTGATAAGTTTTTCCTTATCACGAATTTTGACCGTTACAAAGAAAAACTTGTCATGGACTTTGACCTTGACAAGTTAATAATTGTCATGGACTTGTCATGATAAAATTTCATGATATGTTTTTCTTTATCACAGTCAAAGTCCATGATAATAGTGGTCAGCATTTAAAAAAACTGGTGGGCAGTTATTGCTACTGCCACTGCCCAGCAGTCTAATTTAATCAAAATCCATACAACCTTCATCCAATTATTATATCAAATAATAAACAATAAATAAGAATTCAATACTCAAAGTTATTGTTCATAATCATAATAAACAAATAGTAATAAAATTATTATAAATAATTGTTCATTGGTCATCACGTTGAAGGAGGAAGGTATACCACACTATATAGGAATTGAGATAACCATAAATAGTAGTAATGCTACACTGCTCGCTCAACCAGAAGGATTTATTCTCTCTTACCACATACACATATATGAAAAGGACCCGTGCCTCGTGCAGTAGCAATGGACGGTTGTACACCAGAGTACCAGGGCGCATATTTGGATCCCTCAACCCCTTAGTAATTATATGGTCACCCCTTGTGTCTACTATATACACAATAAGCCAACCAATTATTGAAACTAGCCTTGGGTTGGGGGTATGGATGGGGGTGGCGAGTATGTCATCATATGTAGACCAGGAGGGGTGGGGCATCGACGAAGGTGAGCGTGAGAAAGACGGAGTTGTGGTCCCCTCATCCATCGCTTTCTCCTTTCCCTTATCAGAGCATTTAAAGTCACCCTTGATATACTTGGACATTTTATGCACCGTTTACTCCAAGTTTTCTAACTTCTCCCGTGGTTAGTCAATAACTCATCCACCTTGAGATCCAGCCTTGATTTGCTCAATGCAATCTCAACGAGACTTATCTTCCCCACTCGAGAGCTCATCCCCAGAGTACGACCCTTGTGGTCTCGCCCGAACACTTGGCTGAGTGTGTTCGTAGCGAAAGCTGCCTTTTCAGCATCACTCTAGGAGCTATGCACTTCCTTAAGCTTTTCTTGGAACAATAAAAAATTACAAGGTTAACTAAATTAATAAGAAACTATCTGATTGTAAAATTTTATTTTTATAACGTAATTAATGTTTTAACTTACAATAGTAGCGGACACATCCGGATTGACCTCCCAATCCTTCCCCTTATTCATTCGAATTGCCACATAAGCACCGAACCTATGTGGCTTTCCTCTAGGGCCAGTCCCCGTCTCCTGAAATAAATTAATGCAAAATTAATTAATTGGTATATAAATATAACAAAATAAAATATAATATAATATAAAATTAATGGACATTAACAACTTACCATCTGGTGCTCCACCTCGGTGTATGACGTACACTCAGAGTAATGCACATCGACCTTCTTGTTCCAGTTTTCCCTCCTTGATTGACGAGATAAAAATTGTCTCTCTAAGATCTCATTATCGACAAATTGTTTCCTTCTTTCTAATGAGATCGACTATTTCAAGGGTACCATGTCCATAAGTCACAAAATGGACTCCAGGACCTATCTAAAGTAACGTATGTCCATGTTTTGCTTCCACGTTTTATACTAATCTCGTAATTATTCCAACATGATGTCGCGTAAACTAGGGTGCAAGCTGAATTATTTCTGTCAAACAAATACAAAACAAAAAGAAAGCGAGTTAAAAGTATTTAAATTATAAAATATATATAAATACAAAATAAATAATAAGAAAGTAAGTTAATAGTATTTAAATTATAAAATATATATAAATACAAAATAACAATAATAATAAGAAAGTGAGTAAGTACATGTAATGCCCCCCAAATAGTCATCTTAAGCTCGTAATGCACTTTCGTCCAATCCGTGTACCCGGGGCCAACAATCGTCTTCAGCAACTCTAGAGCCCTAACTTATAATTACGTCTTGTTCTCCACTATGGCCCTCAATTTTTCCCACTTTGGGAGCCTAGTGCTAAACGAGCCTTCCTCGTCCCCGCTCCCCTTACGCCCTGATGTAGACATTTCCGGCAAAAATTGTTGTTACTAGTAGAAACATATATATGACAAAATGATCAAATCCAAATGAATAAAAGCATTAAATTAATTAAAATCCAAATGAACTTAAGCGTTAGAAAAATGCAAGTTAACGACATTATAAGAATACAAATCCACATCATAAACAAAACTAAGCATTTTTTCAAATAACTAGAATACTTATTACAATTATAAAAATTATTGCAAATTCGAAGCATGTCATGGACTTTGAATTAATGCTTAAAGTGATTAAAATCCAAATTAACATATTCACTAACCAACCAACCAACTTTGATTCAAATCCATAAAACCTGATAAAATCCAAATAAATAAAAGCATCAAACTGTCGTCCGAGTAATATAAAGCACTAAAAGATTGCAAGTTAACGACAACATAAGAATACAAATCTAAGAATTATATAACATACCAAACTAAGCATTGTTTCAAATAATTGGAATACTTATTATAAATCTAAAAATTATTTCAAATTTGGGTTATCATCTAAAATGGATTGATATTCGGTAGGACCAGCCAAATCATCCATGCTATTGGTTAGACTCTTTGGCACATATAGGACGATTGAACATGGCTCGTTGTTCATATAGTCCGAGTGAAACACTTTCTTGACCTTTTGAAAATTACAATCAAATGTCTCATCGCTTACGTGCTCGTTACTCAACCATGATCAAATTGGTACCATGATTAACTTTACAAACATTTTTATCCTGAACTCTTGCACATTTATAGTAAAACACAAACTCTTGGAAGCTTATATAGTCTAATTAAAATATATTTCGAATGACACCATAGTAAGTCATTTTCAATGAGGTTTTCATCTTTCGTCTTCACCCTTACACTGAATACAAAATCATTCAATCGATAATTTTGTATTCGTTTGCTATGAACAAGGGACTGTTGGCTAGACGAGCAAGCCTTGATATCGCATTACTTATCTTTAAGAGATGAGATTATAGAGAAATTAATTAGGTTAGTTTTAATTTTTTCTCGTAATATGTCATTTAATAAAATACATTTTCATTAGAATTACCTCATGTGACACCCACAATCTAAATTCGCTATCTGATTGTGCCATCGTTCTTCGCCTTTTATTATTCCCACACACATCATATTTCCTGCATTGATCGTAACGAACGTATTACAAAATTGATCATGTATAAAAATTAAAATAATATAAAAGTTAAAATAATATAAACTTACTTTTCCATTCTTCGACATCTATATGTGTGTCAAATTGATAACGAGCTACTTTTTCACGTGCCCGTCACTTGACCACCCTCATCGACGAACTCATCACGATTATCCACGCTGCTTGGGTCATGCATATATTCCTGAGTGTTGATTGATGACTCCATGGTTATGTATTCCTATGCAATTGAAACTTCAATATGTTGTGTATTCTTAACGTAATCTTTGAAAACTTTTATCAACCTTTAAAATAGGTAGATCCACCGATATCTAGCTGGGCTATAAAGAAGTGACTCATCGCATAAGTGTACCAACAAGTGACAACTTATGTCAAAAAATGATGGGGGAAAGTATCGCTTCGATAATGGATACTTTTTTTGCCACCATGTGCTTTCGATTGACTACCTTCTCACAAAAAAGTTTGAAGCATATGCTAATTTGTATAATGGCCCTCCGTAAATCCTTGTTCTTGGATAAACAATTCTTAAACAACAGAGGAACCAATTGCATGATCACATGCCAATCATGGGACTTGCACTTATGTAAATTATGGGTGGTATAATTCATAATCCTTTGCAAGTTGGATGAAAAATTAAATGGAACCTTCAAATTATATATTGTGTCTAAAAGCATATTTTTTTCCTCACTCATAAAAGTAAATGTATAAAGGGGAGTTATTGTCCTTCCCCTACTATCTTCTTTCAACCATAGTTATGGCTTAAGTTTCAATGATTTAAGGTCTTTTTGTGCTCTCCATCCTTCGAATGACTCCCACTAAGGCATGTGCCCACAATATTTTCAGTTATGTTCTTCTCTGCATGCATCACATCCTATACATGACGCACTGGGTTATTCCTCCGATAAGACAAGCCAAATGAAATTGACCTCCTAGACCATGTCTTGCTTGTTTCAGTTTCATTCTCAGCTGGGCTTTTCTTAATCTTGACGTTCTTCAATTTATAATTCTTACCTAGCATATTAGGTCCATAATTAAGAGAGTTACTTTCAATCTCTGAACCTGAAAGTTTTCTCTGAGGTCGCCTATGTTCAACCCCACCCGATAAAAAATTGGAACCTTTCTCAAATCTAAAACTATGAGTGGGTGGTAAAAATCTCCTGTGGAAATGGTATATATTTTTTGTGCTAGAAATGAGATGTAGAGATTCAATCTCCTTTTCATAAATAGGACACCCTAAATAACCATTTACTACACAATCAAATAATGTCCCATAAGCTACAAAATCATGAACTTCCCACATCAACATATCTTTCAGCTTAAACTTTTCTTTTTTAAAAGAGTCAAATACTTTCACACCCTATTCCCATAACTCATTTAATTCTTCTACAAAAGGAGCCAAGTAGACATCGATGTCCTCACTTAGTGCGTATGGCCCAGGTATCAATAAAGACATCATCGAAAACTCAGGTCTCATACATTGTGAAAAAGGGAGGTTAAGTATTACTAGGATCACTTGATGGACACTCTTATTGGTTCTTAGATTTCCAAATTTATTGAAACCATCTATTGATATTGTTAAACGAATGTCACGCTGTTCTCGAGCAAAATTGAGATATTTTCCTATATGTAGAATTATACGATGCCGTATGAGATTATCCCCTACTTCTTCCCTAGCATGTCAAGTCATTGCCTCCTCTATACATGGTATTGTGAAAAACCTCTTCAATCTAGGCCTAACGGAAAAATATTTCAACACTTTTTGAGGCACCTTTGAGCTTGTGGCTTCCTTGCTAGTAGGTTGCGCATATCTAAGTTTATCGCATACCGAACATCGATTGAGATTTTCATACTCCTTTGGGTATAGTATGCAGTCATACACATAAGCATAAATTGATTTATACTTCATTCCCAAGCCTTTCAAACAGTTCTTCATAGTAGGATAGATATTTGTAAGCGTATCTGCTTGGGTATCAATCCCTTCACTTGATTCAAAATTTATATCACACTATTGCTAGACAAACCATTTTGGGTCTTCAACTATACAAACTAACCATGTCATGTAAAGTTATTTGATCTTTGTCATAGCTAGGGTACAACGATTAGGCCATCTTAAGTTTTAAACTTTGGTAGTAATCATCAAGGTTTATCCCGATATCTTCATGAACACTTGAACCTTGTACATCATCAGTGCCCTCATTTTATTCCACTTCATGAATTTGATACGCATCATCAACTAAATCCTTTAGAATATTATGATCTACATTATCCTCCTTCCCTTGTACATCTATCCTACTTATTGATTGTTATGCAGGTTGCTCGGGGATAAAAAGAACATGCGATATCCCATGAAAAAACTAAAATCGATAACTATCTTACTTACCCCATCTTAATAAATGTAGTTCAAATACTTTCCACTAAAATACCTTAGCATTCCTACACTTAGCTCACGAACACGAGAACTCTTCATCCTTATGACATCTCTTTCCGTATTTTAAAAATTCATTAACACCTCTCCGAAACACATTCCTTAGTCTATTTGTCTCATCCATCCACTCTTTGTATAGAGTATACACACCTACTACAAATAATCACCTAAGAAGCGTATATTTATGGATTAGTATTAATAAAAGCATGAAAATTTAGTTTCCAATAAATGTTTTACTAAAATATTAACATTCCATCTTTTAATGTTATATTATAAAAACAATATGAATCATATTTCCTCTATCTCCTCTAACTGGAGAGCGGTCCTATCCTAATCAACATCGCATATATATTTTTGTAATACACTTAGCAGTTCATCCACATTGTTTCAGTTTGAGGAAAATTCACCAGCATATCCCCATAGTTCCTCCCAGTACACGATATAGATGCACAAGTGTTCGTGCTATTTTAATTTATCGATTGAAATAACACTTAACACTACATCATCTAGTATGTACGCAGATAACATTAACAGATGGAAACATAACAACCCCCAAAAGTAATAAATGTAAGCCACTAAGTCTATTATTATACAAAATCTATGTTGTCCCAAACATTCGAAAATGGGACCATTCGAGAGATCTCATTTCAGGGGTACTTTTGAATGGGTCTAAGGGCTATTGAATGCGTACGCATATGAACTAGTAGGATCGTTTCTATGCGCACCATCTGTAACTTAAGAGGCTTACAACTATGTATAATTTAATACTACACATTATTAGGAAAATTTAATAGTCTCCACACAAACACATAAATAAACCACATTTTACGTACTTGGACTAGTGTTTTACAAATTTACAACAATATTATTTAACTTTTACATAATATTAATGATGTCTATGAACAATAAGTTTTGTCACATAAATTTTGCGGTCACTGTTAGTAAAAATGGTAAAATTAGTGAGCAAAATGGATCAACTAACCTTTTTGTTCCTTAAAATTTTCAGTCATCCTTTATTAGTGTAATATAAATATTTTACTATAATAAATATGTAAAATAAGTAACAAAGTGTTATTATATATGAGGTTTTTCCCCTCCCAAACAAAACAAGATCCATGGACCACATAAGCTTCCCAGAGAAAAGTTTGAGGACTTGAGACTGTTACCATTTTAGACTATTATTTCTCAAATATAAACGCATGGCAAAGAATAAAATGAATAAGAAAATGATACTTATTGCAAATCATCTTCTAACAATTAAAAAAAATTCTAAATAAAAAGTAGTTATAAGAATTACTGGTATTAAAAGTTCATTGTGATCATACTAGTTGGAAAATTACCACCTGTGTAATATGATAAGAGAGTATAGAGAGCACCCCCAAAGCCCAGGGATACCAACAATTAATTTATCTCAAGGCATTAGGGGTGCTCTTTATACTCTCTTCTAATTTTACACAGGTGATAATTTATCAACGAGTATGATCACAATGAACTTTCAATACTAGCAATTCTTATAATTACTTTAAATTTAGAATCTTTTTTAGTTGTTAGAATATGGTATGCAATAAGTATCATTTTCTTATTCATTTTATTTTTTGCCATGCGTTTATATTTGAAGAATTGAGTCTAATATGGTATCAGTCCTAAGTCCTCAAACTTTCCTCTAGGAAGCCTATGATGTCCATGGACCGTGTTTGGTTTGGGTAGGGCAAAACCTCATATATAATAACACTTTGTTACTTATTTTACATATTTATTATAGTAAAATATTTATATTACACTAATAATGGATGAATAAGTTTTTTAAGGAACAAAAAGATTAGTTAATCCATTGTCTTTACTAATATTACCATTTTTACCAACAGTCGCCGCAAAATTTATGTGACAAAACTCATTGTTATTAAAACATCATTAATATTATGTAAAAGTTAAATAATACTATTGCCAATTTGTACAAAACTAGTGCAAGTACATAAAATGCATTTTTTAATGTTTTGTGTCGATAGTGCATTTTTCTAGGTGCATTTTTCTATAAAAAGTTGATTTTTTTTAAATGTGTTGTTTCTATGTATAATGTTAGCCTACTTTTAATTGATATTTTAAAATTTATATTGCCCACCACATTTTATTTATATACCCATAGTAATTATGTTTCGTTTCTATTAAGTAGTATCACAATCCTAAATGTTGGAAATGCCTAGGACCAACTAACTCAATGGAAATCTAAATGTTCAAATTCACCAGTCAACAACAATTCATGAATCCCCAACAACAATTCAAATAATAACGCGAAATATTCAATATATTTTCAACAGTTAAATAATCTAAGATCTAAGCTAAGAACAGAAACGATTAACTCAACAATGAGGGATGAATAATTAAAGAGAACAACCTAATGGACCGCCTCAAAACGATGTAGATTTGGTGTGACAATGGGGGTGAAATTTAAAGAAAACCCCTCGCTTTATGTTAAAGCACCCAAAATTATGTCGTTTTGAGGTGTCCGTTAATAAACCCGTTTTTTGTGTTCTATATTTGCATATGTTATAAAAATAAAATAAACAAGGAATTTAGTGATGTTCACAATAAAATTCAAGTACCACAACACATGTAAGTCACACATTTGAATTGACAATTTTTGTACCACATCAACAAAATTCATTCAATTATTTTAAAAATAAATTGACAATTCAATTGTTGATAATCATAATTTTTTGATACTAAATGCCACAAAAATTAAACCCAATAAACTAATAATAACACACACACAATAAATAGGAAAAACACAATATGCACACGCACACACATTAACACATAATAACACACATAAATTACATGTGATTTTTGTAATTTTTATAATTTGAAGCATTTGTGTGTGTTCGTGGGGTGTGTGGGGTGTGTGCTCTATGTGTGTTTTTGTGTGTGGTGTGTTTGGTTGAAATCGGAGAGAGAGAGAGAGAGAGAGAGAGAGAGAGAGAGAGAGAGAGAGATAAAGAGAGTTTTGGTGGGAATGGCAAAGGGTTTGTCGCTCTGCCTGATATTTCATTAACAATATTGTCACAATACTGTCAAGTCTTTTGATCGTGACAACATTTTAGATGTTATCAAGTCCAAAAGCCTTGACAAAACTGTCACAATATTATTGTCATGGTCATTGATCGTGAAACGATCGTGATAAGATGTTGTCATGATCGTGTCACGGTCAATGACAATAACAACAAAAACGTATTTTTTGTCATAATTTTTTACCATGACAATGTTAGCTGGGTGAAGAGTGACATGTATTTAGGTGTAGTGTATTAAACTTGATTTCAGTAAATCCTATCATTTATAATCGTTATTAGTGAAACTCCAAGTAGCATACCTTACAATTCAGGGATTAGACCCAGTGAACCACGACAGTTCTAATTAGCCTATAGGACTGAGATTTTGAGTGCTAGTTTTTCATTTCCTACATACGTATGAGTGCCACTCTAGCTATGTGTGGCAATCCATTTTACTATTCCTCAATTATTTGGGACGACTATTCAAAGGTTTTGTTCTATATTATAATAGTATTACAATGCACTTCAACCTATATAACATATAATTTATAGGTTATCTTATTATAGTGTGATTATTTATCTTTGTAACTCGATAAAAAACCTATCCAGTTATGAATCACCATATTATTCTTTTAAAATTCATCAAACTCTAGTATACCCCTATCAATACTATGATAGTTCACTTTGCTTCGGACTATTATAACTTTGTTATAACATCTGCATTGCTAATCCTTAGTGTACTTTGACAACACTCCCTACTATACCTTATCATAGAAATAAATTATCCACTTAGTATATTTCCTTAATTATTTCCTTCCAGATAGACAGTGAGCTAGAAGAAGGAGAAATAGCACTCGCACTTATGGACTTTTATTCAGTTTTACCCCCAAGATTAATTTTAGTAACATACGTGTGGGAGGTAGCAGACATGGATGGTAGTCCCCACTAGAACATCTACACCACAACTTATCAGCTCGTGTGGCCCCTTAATATCCCCTGTAGTTCTATTTAAGTCGCTTATGTGGATATTTGTACTTTTGTTTTATGTAGACCCCGTTATTTAATAAAGGTGTTATAGGGAATAAAAGTTCAATATTTCTTCTGTGTAAATATTTATTGTTATTACCATTGCTCATTGGTTACTATCAAGAATAGAACTGCAGTTGCGACGGCTGACCCCACCATGGATGGAATCAATCAGGGCATCAAGGATTCATTAAAACTCTTAAGTTATAATTTTGAGAATTAGAATGTTAGTGAGTTTGATCCCCCTTACGGGAAAGTCATTTATGATCGAGCTCTATTTTTAAGGAGTGAACTAGTAGTATACACTTAGATACAACTTTTGATATCCTCCCATATGGAGTCAGTGTCATTCGAAGTGGGACCAAAAGTTACTCTCTATTCATTATGTTGGACAAAGGGTCTTGAACTCTTTGGGTAGCATAATAAAATATGAAATTTTGTCTTGCTCAAAGTGAGGCGATTTTGGCTCCCCATAAGAAATCTCACGTTATAAAGGAACTACAATGTCCAACGAATTAATTTTAAAAACTAATGGTTGAGGGATGCCACTTTAAAATTTAATCGAATAATTCTCGTGTGTTTATTTGAAAATTAATTTTTTTCAATTTCGTGATTCTAGGAATTCAAAAATGAATTCATTTTTTCTCACTAGTATTAGTCTTAAAGGTTTAACTGGAATAAGTTTCAAGGACTGAATATGTAAGTGAACATTTTCAAACTTAAAGGGATACTAAACTATTTTAACCCATAATTCTTATTAATATTTTAAAATTATTATGTGATTAACTCCTCGCGTCAGTTAGGCTGATTCCCATTAGATGGTTTTAATCACAGAATCAAGGTATTTTAAAATATATGGTAATGATTTTAAATTAAGTGTTACCTGTGTTCGGTCCCCCCACGGGGAATTTCTATGTGTACTTATTTAATGTTAAAGAATTGACTGATAAGAATTTGAACATCTTTTTTTGTTAATGTCGAACAAGTAAGAATCATGTTCGCTAAATGATCTCCATCATTGATTGAACTAAGGATTATTTGGATTAGATATGGTGGAAAAACCTACTACCATTTCATAATATGGGAGTGAGGGTCATCGTTAGACAAAGTTTGGTATTACTTATTTGAGAAGAGCTTTGCTTCTTTCCTGAAAGAAATATATGAAGATAAGGTTAAGTCTCAGGTATAATGGTTTGGATTAAGGACGGTTTGTATTCCTTTATAGTAGTGAAATAGCCAAAAGGCGGGTATTCTCACAATAAGTAGTTAAAAATTTTATTGCAACGTGTTCGGATTTTTCATTGGTTCATAAGGAAAGGACACGGTGATGGTTTATCTCTTAAAATTAAATGTGTGATTTATGGTTTGATCAATGGTAACCTAGTGTGTAGATTCGGGAACTAAAAATTAAGACTATAACTCATTGCAGAGGTTCTAGGTAACTGAGCTATTACTTTGAAGAGAGATGTTCCTAACTGTGGGTAATTAGAATAAGGCAATGGAAATAGCGGTGGGATATCGTCATGGATTTTGGTTAGACATAAAGTTAATGTAGGTAAACTATTTAATATACTTATTTTTTTAGAAAAGTTTGTTTCGATTTTCTAAATTGTTTTTAAATAGATATTCAATTGATTTTATGAAATTATTTGATCAAAATTGGGACATCTTTTATCTGTTCTGGTACATTGAAAAATAGTTTATACATTATAAGGTCTGTCTCACCTATACTCGTAAATATTGATATGAATAATTTAATGGAGATATCATTAAAGAGGAAGTTTCCGTATTGAACCAAACACGATATTGACACTACCACTTAGGTTATTTTTTTCTAAAAGGAATTCAAAGAGTGGTTTAAAATGGACAATTAAGTTCATTGGAAATAGAGGCACTTCTAGTCTTGAATCCCATTTAGAAGGAAAAATGACCAAGGGGCCCTTCACAACCGAAAGACATAGAGCTAAAGATGTGCTTGAAATAGTTCATTTCGATTAATATGGTTCAATGACTATTCGATCAAGAGGTGACTTTCAGTGCTTTAATGATTTCATTTATGATTACCCAAAGATGTGGATATATTTACCTTATGCACCGCAAGACTTAAACTTTTGATTAGCTCAAAGTCTGAGAGGATAAGGTGGAGCATAAGTGAGGTGAACTAAATAAAATTCTATGATCTAATCGTAAAGGTGTTTACCTCTTAGGATAAAAAAATCATTTATTAGAGGTTAGAATTTTATCATAGTTATCTATACCCGGTATTCCATTTTGTAATGATGTAAAGGAAACAAATGAATGAGATTATTTCAAAAATGATAGGGTCCATGGTAGGTTATTTAGGTTAGCAACATTCTCGTTGGGATTTTATTTAAGAGATAAGAATTCTAATTTAGTTTCTTCGTAGTCGTTCTCTTAAACTCCCATTGAACACTAGAGTGATCGCAACCTCATTCTAGGGCATGTTCCGATTTTGGGGTGCTCGACATTATTATTGTGGAAGGAGCAAAGGAAGTTGAAATTAAGGACAGTGGTATGTCTCTTTGTTGGTTATACCAAAGGTTACAAAGGTAGTTTATATCATACTACCAAAGGTAAGAACGTCATTGATTGTATCAATGTCCCGTTCTTGAAAAGGATTATATAATAAAACATGTTCCCAAGTGTGACTTGGACTTA
Source organism: Sambucus nigra (assembly GCA_949130495.1). Taxonomy (NCBI): domain Eukaryota; kingdom Viridiplantae; phylum Streptophyta; class Magnoliopsida; order Dipsacales; family Adoxaceae; genus Sambucus; species Sambucus nigra. The sequence continues at coordinate 55,577,780 of OX422214.1, forward strand.
TAAGATATAATGGAATATCATATTACCAAGGTTTCTAGACCACCCGTACGGGATTAAATATAACCTAATATTGATAATACACTACCATATAAAAATAGGAGAATTATAGATGATTAAGATACACATGTCATTTATACTAGATGATAAGTGGTTCCACGTCGTAGTGGAGCATCAGTAGTCATCCTTAATGGTTAGTGAGATCATTTTGATATGATCCTAGGCAAACATGAACCGGATCCCTAAAGTTACAATGAGGCTTTCCAAGATAATGGCTTTTGCTTTAACTTATGACAATCGATACCAAAAGGAATCGATGAATCCAAATCACGTTTTGAGACTTGTAGACTTGTTGACGGGATAAAACTGATCAGGCACAAGTGGACCTACAAGAAGTTTAAAGATAAATGCATGGGAAGGTCCAAGCCTTTAAGACAAGGCTTTACTCAGAAAGAAAGGGATTGACTATGAGAAAATATTCTCATGAGAGCCATGCTTAAGTCTATTAGAAATCTTTTAACGTTAAGCTTGGTTTCTTAAAGGATTATCTTAACAAGTACATAATAGGAAGTTGGGAAAGAAAAGTGATGTGGAATCTTATAAGATCCATTTATGGATTTAAGCTGATATGAAGGTCTTGGGTCATTTGGCTTGATCAATTAATCAAGTTTTGGTTATGATTAAGGCTCGAAAGTAATTATTTATATAAGAAGTATGGAGGAAACATGGTGGTATTTCAAGAACAATTTGTGGATAATGCTTGCCTAATTGGGAAAAAGGTGGTGTGCTGTCTCACATAGTAGTGTGGTTGTCCCTATGTTCGATATAAAGTGCTTAGAACAAGCCAGGCATATCCTTATTATAAATATTTTCATTGATTGGTTGCAAAGGATGTTGGTCTTATCCCAAATCGGTTATATAATTATTGCATACACAGGATTAACATCGAGACTCCATGAAAAGATTTTACTTTCAAGTACGGAATCATTATATCTAGAAATCAATGTCTTATGACACTTGATTAAATGGAAGGAATGAGGAACATATTAAATTCTTTGGTGGTGGGTAACCTTATGAGTGTTATTTATTGTGTGCAAAGTTCAAAAGCTATTATGCCTTCAGCACGATCAATATATTTCAGTCTAATAGTCTTGTACCATTTAGGCACAAAGACTAAGGTTTTTATTCAAATACGGATTTCAAGTTTTTTTACCTCAGAATATGTGTTCACCCGAGGAGGTTGGGTTATAAATTAGGGGAGTGTCAAGCAGTCTTGGATTGTTGAATCCACCAAGGAGGCCAAAGTTGTTATCACTTCGTAGACTACTAAAGAAGCTATATAGCTTGGTTACTTCTAAAGTAACATGGGTTAGGTTCCTTCAAGTGCAATTGGCTATTAAAATTTTAGTGTTCATAGTGTTATGATTGCAAGTTCGAGAAAACATATAACCCTTAAAAGGGTTAAGAATATTGAACATAGGTTTCACCTAGTTTGAGAGATCAAACGAAGTGAGTGATAAGTTTATGACTAAGGTTGTATCTGATAACACATGATTAATCCTCTACTGATAAGCAACAAACTGTTGTGTATATGGGTTGGGAGTTGGATACATAGATTTAAGATTAAGTGGCAGATCTTCAGGATTTTATTATTAAAACCCCGTATGACGACTTTAAGTTAAGATGTGTCATTTTATTTTGAAATAAGATTCATGGTTACAAGAATGCTTTATATTTGTTTAAATGTATTATTTCATATTAATGTCGGTTAATAGAGCTTATTAGGTATTCCAGTTATGCGACTTTTGGTTTTATCACAAGGAGATTAAAATTTTGGTTTTAGCACTATTAAAATGTTCACAACCTAGATAGGGAATTGACACACTAGTAAAATGGTTGTGATGAAATCCTAGATGCTTATCCTAACTAGCGAAACCTGATTAAAGGTTAGAGAACATGTTCGATAGTTCAAGATATGATTACGATCGGTACATCCCAGGAATGTAATGAATAGGGCCATCAGTGAGATTTTAGTATAAAGGATGTCTTGATTAGATAAGGTAGTCTCACACGATTTGCAAAAGGTGCATAGATTCTTAATACTGAGAAATATAAGCGTCAGCATGCTTGAGCAAATGTCACTTTGATTTCTATGAGTGCGAACTGATTTTATATCGAGTCATATGATCTATGCATATTGGGTGACAGTTGTGTGAGAATGTCTCACATCATATTTAGAGGAATTCATGTTCAGGGGATACGATGAATTGTAATGCCCCTTGATAGACTTATATATTTTGTCTCCACTACGTGAAACTCAATCGATGGATTATTTTATAATTCTGGTGGAGTAGCAATGAATTTGTATGAGAATTAAGGAAATTGGTAGATGATGGTTAAAATAAATTAATAACAAATTTATTTGACCAAGCGGGTATTAGAACTTAACGCGGGGAACCATGCTATGTATCGTAATCAACTTTGCAAATAAGACCTCATTATATCCAAGTCATTTATGAGATAATTAAATTAGAGTGCAGTCATAATTATTTAGTGGAATTAATTATAATTAAGTAATCAAAGGAAATAATTATAGTAATGGTAATTGAGAATTCTGATTATTTATTTGAAGTTAATTAAATTATTTGTCTTAGATCCCTAGTGCAGTCCATATACCCAAGAAGTTAGGGAAAAACTCTCAAGAAACCTTGTTTAGCCCAAGCCCACCTCTTATACTTGTATGTAAATGTGTGAAAATGAGTTTTAATAATAATTGACCACCAGTAGGGGTTGATATGGGTGAGAGAATACAATATTTTTGTTTTTGTGAAGTGATCTAGAGAGAGACCACCATATCTCATTCATAAGGGAGTATTTTCATCTCAAAAGGTCCCTACATATCTACCTATCTTTAAGGAGGATCACATACTAGAAGATCTAAGATTTACTGAAGGTTAAGCAAGATTTTTGGAAACCATGGATGGGCAGCAACATGATCTTGATCATCAATCAATTTCTCCTCGTGCGAATCACAATAAGATTCGCAATTGTATGAATTCTTGAAACCCTAAGTTTAATTTTTAAATCTAGTTATTATTTTCTTTTCAATGCATGATTAATCAAATATCGTTAGGGTTGAATTTTTTTGCATTTAAATGTCAATCCCAAGTTATTTCCCAATAATAATATGACAAGGTCTCATATAATAATAACGTTTAATAGAATTTTCGGAATGACATGCAAATATCTAAGGTCTCACATCCATCAACATCATAATAATAATAAATTGAGTACATATGTGTACTAAGGTAAAATCGAAAAACCTCTTCATTAGAATACATAAATATAAATGATAGTTCCCAACACCGTCATCTCTTGAATTTAGTGGTGACTCGTATGATGACTATGTGCTCATAAGAGAGGAAGCTAAAACTGACATGCCATTGGTGCACATGGAAACAATGCAAGGGGTCGAGCCCATTGCAAAATAAAAATCTAGGCAAACCAAATACACATGGCTAATAATCATGCATAAAAATAATAAACCCACAATTTTTTATTAATTAGATGGTACCTCACCACGTAATTACTAGAGTTATTTTCTATCATAAATTTTACAACATATTTTATAAATAAACTAGTGTATGCTAACTAAGAGAACACTAGCATACCCAATAACTCATAAGGACATTACCATAAATCCACCCTATCAATCCCCCTAATAACTAATGAGTTCACTAGAACACCGAATCATTAACCAGGACTAGACCTCAACTAAATAACACGATCACTACTGTATCAAATAATAAACCGTGAATAGTGCCAGTAAGGAAAAATATTCACGTGTCAAGTTGTTTATTATAAATTTTTTTGATATCGGCCATATTTTGATTGGATAAAACTACTTGAATCATAAGTTTGAGTTTATCCTTCAAGTCCATGATGAACATTTAAGAACGTTACGGGCAAGTTAAAGCAACATCAATAATATGTCAAATTTCATCTTCGTCTATGGGAACTCCACAAAAGTATGAATCGTGTATTATTATTGATCCCTAGATTTTACGTTAAGGTGCTTGTTTTATAAATGAGGCAATTTTTAAAACAAATTTCAAAGAAAATACTTTTTGGTTTTTAAATTTATTCGAACGAACTTTTGTAATCGTTCAAACGAGTTTATAGGTTTTGTTTGAACGAGTTCTTTATCTTATTCAAATGAGTATGGGCATCTCGTTCAAACGAGCTTCAAGCGGCATTCGATTGAAATTTTTTTACTTGGCAGAATGTTCTTGTTTGATCCTTGTTCAAATGAGAATCGAGATATCATTCGAATGACTTTGTTTACGATCGAACGAGGTACACAAGTAAAAACTTTTCAATTGAGAATTGGGATGTCATTCGAATGACTTTGTTTACGATCGAACGAGGTACCCAACTGTTTTTAGTTCGAACGAGCTTTTATTTTTTTGTTCAAAAAACTTTCCTTAAGTTGTGTGCCACCAGTTTTTTACTTTTTTCTATAAATTCAAGGCACGACAACATTATTATAAAGAAAGGGTTTGCGAAAAACATTTTTCCAAGGATAAAACTAGAGCATCTAAAACCCTATTTTACGCACTTAGTTTGAGATTCAAGTTTCAATATAATGTGTGTGTTTGAGATCTCGAGTTTGAGCACCAAAGATGATATTACTCTTCATATTTATTGAGTACGTTTCGTGTTGTGGATTATGTGTTGCCGTGGGTGAAGGCTAAACTAGCTTAGTAAAGGAAATATAGGTGGATACTAAGATGTGGGAGGTGTCTAGATGGTGATTGACATTGAAAGGCGTCTAGTGGGGAATGTGAAGAAGGTTCAAGGAATGAAGAGAACATCAAAGCTTTAAGGCATTGAGTCCGTGAGAAAGTCTAATTTTGTCCATGTATGATAACTATATCATAGTGGATTTGCAAGGCTTGAACATCCGACGTTTTTCTCATTGTGGATTTTCCTCGTACATCGCGGCATTTTGGTTTGTTGCTTTATTTTATGCTTGTAATTATCACTTAGATGTATGTTTTAGGACAAGATAAAACTGGTTTAGTTTACAAAACGCATGCCTAATTGGTACTTAATTAAAATTGGATTAATTGTTTATTCGATTAATTTAATTGGAAATTAAAAATTAGTGTGTTTGATAATCCTTTTACCTTATTTTCACATGTAGTTTCATTTTTCAGCGCCCACTAACTAATGGTGTCATTAGCACATATGTATGCCATTTTCATTGGGCACAGGATAAATTAATTGCGGCTAGCACTCGACTAACTAATGAGGTCGCTAGCGCAAATGTTAGTTGTTTTTATTAGACACAAACTCATAATCATAATCCAATAACTCCACCGCCATCCATAAAAAAGTTCCATAATGATAAAACCATGACTCTATACGAAGACACTCATAAACGCAATTACTCTCTCTTGACCCTCTTTATAGTATTAGTCTATTGCTATGATATGGATCTTACATGTGAATTATATATCTTACTCTAATATTGTTACACATGTATAAACTTTAAGTCTCTCATCTTATGTCATCACAATATTTCCAAAAGGGAAAAATTAACATAACATTATGTTCGGGAAACTTAATCCAAGCATTTAATATCCAACTTTACCATTTCAGATATTTAATAGTTCATGTTGAGGAATAAACAACATAAATAAACTAATATAAGCATCTTACTTCTAATAACATATGTGAATCAAATTCCCAAATTCGATTTAATAGAATAACTACTACTAAATAAAATCAATCTAATCCAGTTATAATATCTTCAACTTTTTCATAAAAAAATACCTTTAGAAATTCATTACAAACATGTAACACCCACGATTTTCACGCCTAGTTGATCATGACGGGCAACAAATATAGGGAGAGCTAAAAGAATTTATATCATTCTCAGCATCAACAATAAACAAAAAATATATTAAGTAAAAACTATCCACAATAAAAACTTAATGGAGGATTATAAGATAAAAAACTTAACCTTAATAAATGAATCCACAATATAAAATCTCTTATTACAAAAGCCTCAACTGCAATAAAATAGAGTACAATAATGAGCACCTCTAAATCAACTTTTGAATAAATATGACAACTGAAATAAATAGCTCTCCTACTCTAAGGATAACTAAATAATCTCAATATTGCAAGTCTGGCTGTTTAACCCTGTTAATCCTATTAAAACAATAATAGTCCAGTGAGGAAAAAACTTATAGATTTGGGCCAGAGCCTAAACGTTGCAAGAAATAACTTACAGTACTAAATAGTAATAATCGTGCGACTCATTTACGATAAAAATCCCATCCTACCGACGCTCACATGCAAGAGATACCTCACCATACACCATAAGTGAAATACTACATAGGTGTCCTATCCCCAGGCATAATCAATGTTAGGAAGTCTTTATCACTAGACAAGCAAGTACTATCACATAATGAATGATTATCACAGAATGCAATTAATTATCCATATAATATACACCCAAATGCCCATGTATATATTTTTATTAAGATACACACGATCTCGTAAACATAACACTATCTTTGTTTTGACCTATCTTAATTAAATGTGTTCATCTCTAAAATATAATGTATATACACCATACCACCCCGAATCAACCCCGCTTATGTCACTCATAAAGTAAGATATACATAATCTCATAACAAACACATCAGTGTGACATAAGGCCTTCAATTAATATGCACATCACTTGACTAATATATATATAATATTAACTCCATGAAGTCATTTGTAATACCCCGTATTTCTGAATATTTTATTTAATTAAATTGGAGTAATTTAATGATATTTATTAAAAATTATAATTTTGGAATATCAATCGGGAGATAGTTACCGGTTTATATTGCCTCATTATATTTACTTAGTGCGAGTGGTAAATAGTTGCTTAACGCGTGTAGACCGTGTTGGGGTGAGAACAAGTAATATTTTTAAGTGACTCAAATGATAATTTAGAGGTCACAGATGAGTCCGAAAGGGTCAAATTAGTCAAAATAGTATACCCGGGGGTACTAGTTGAGTCCCGGGGTAATTTTGGACTAAACCGGGACCGTTCGGGGGCGTTTTGGTCTTTTAACATGAGAGGGTATGGAGACCTACGAAATTGAGAGCTTTATATCAGCCGTATGATAGAGGGGTTAGGGTTAGAAAGCCCATGAAAACACACCATAGCCATTAGAGATAAGAGAGAAACCATTCTCAAGGCAAAAGGAAGAATTGGGAAGGATTCAAAGGAGATTTTCACTATTAACTTGTTGGGGAAGAAGGATTGAAGGATGAAGATCATCAATCATCAACAACAACCAAGAAATCAGACCCTACTGATCATAAGGCAAGTTGTTTATTGCAAAAATTATAAAGTTATAATACCCATGTGTAGGGTTTTTGAATAATCTTGTTTAAATCAATATCTTGATTGGAGAAGGATGATATTTATACATGTTGGGATAGGAATCGCATGTAGAATGATTTAACTTATGTAGAGGATTAATATTCAGATTAGACTTGATGATTTTTCGGAATAAAATCTGAATTTTGAATGAAAATATGGGAAGAACACCATAACTAGGGTTTCAAGAAATTCTGGGTTTAATTCACTTTTTCTTGAAAGGAATTGGAGTTTTGATGTATTTGACACGTTAGAAATTGTCCTAGTATATGTGAAAACATATTAGGATCATTGGGTCGAAGTTTGGTGGACTATAATGGAGTTTGAAGATTTGTTAATGGAGGATAAGATTAGCGAAGAAGATGAACTGCATTTGTCCCTGTTCGATCGATCGATCGATCTCGAACTATCGATCGATCGACTATGTCGATCGATCGAACCCAGCAGTCGATCGATCGACGCAAGATGTTTCCCGAATTTTTTTTGTGTTAAATCCTTCGTTGATTTTCGGGAATGAATGAGTATCCTAGGGTTTATAATATACTTATATGGGAGTGAGAATAAGACCAATAGGTATATTGTTGAGGTCCGATAAGGCCATTGAGTGTAGGGCTTGGATTACGGACCGAGGAGAATAATCCGATTTAGTAGAGTATCGGGGACTTCGGAAATTGAGTTACGGGGCGAAGTAAATTCAATTTAAGTAATAGACCAGTAGGGTAAGCAGTAACTACTGAAATTATATGTAAGGGGTAACTAGGACCCTTAGAGTTATGTGAATACTCAAATAAATGCGATTAATGAGATAAATCGTAAAGCGAATACTGTACGGTAGATATATGAGATTAAAATATTACGTACGTATATAATTAATTGGTCGTGCGTGCACCTACTGAATTATGTGATCTTTTAGGTCGAGAGATTTGTACCTAAATTAATTATGTTAGGGTCGATGAGACATTCCGAACTAACATAAAGTTATTATATGTTTGGGGTCGATGAGAAATGCCGAACCAAACCTTGAACTGGTGTCGCGATGAAAGAGTCCTGAGCCAGAATATGTGTATATATATATTTTTAAAAATATTTGGGGTCGATGGATAATTCCGAACCAACTCTCACTTGGGGTCGATGTATCATTCCGAACCAAGAATCATTTACGTGTGTGTATAAATAATTGGGGTCGATGTATCATTCCGAACCAATTCTTACTTGGGTTCGATGAATCATTCTGAACCAAGAGCCCTTTACGTGTATAAAAAGGGCAAAATAGTAATGACTGATATTTAGTATATATTGTGTGTGAAATATATATACTTGATGATATTCTACTTCTGTGTATTAGTAGATTGATATATATTATGTATTTAAAGATACATACTGAATTGGTAAGTTAAGTAGTGAAACTTAATTACGAAATGCACCTTTAGATAGAGAAAATCTATTTGGTAATTCAAGTAGCGAAACTTAATTACACAAGTGGGAAGTCAACAATTGTGAGAATTGTAGTAATTTTAGTAGTGAAACTAAATGAGAAGTCTTGAAAAATAACATAGATGAAATGTTACATGAGAATTAATTAACATACGCGAGATGTTAGTGAAACGGTTGTACTGTATGGGCGGTACTGGAACTTGGGTACAGATAAGTTCAGTTGACTACCTTGGTTTTAGTTAGCTTGGGAGGTATGGCTAGATAAACTAAGTGTACAACGTTAGGTGTGCACAAAAGATGAGGGGTGAGTTAACTCAAGAGAGTGTACGAGAACCTAACATGTGTAATCAATAACCGCATTTTATATTGTGATAAACGCTTGCTAAATATTTTCAAAATGTTTTGAGTACTAACTCTTGCTATAAAATATTTTCAAAACCTTTTAGGTGTCCAGCCACAGGGACGCCATGTATGATGATTCCATTCCAGAGACTCGGAGCTGTAGCACAGTGGATGCTTACAGGATTTTGACTAGACGATATCTCTCATTCAGATCTAGTACAGGATCTCACACTCTTCTATGTATGGACTTGTGGTCCGGTATTAGTCTCAGATGTTAGTTTCAGACTAGTGGTTATTCTATTGTTGTTTGGGATTTTTAGCCGATGGTCTATTCGGTAATACTTTTGTTCTGTTGTACTTTTACTTTGTTGTTTGAATTATAGTACATGATTATTTGTACTTTGTTCCGCATGGTTGATTTATCTGTTTTAAGAAAGATAAAATTTGGCACCGGTCTAATTTTACTTAGGGAATTAGTAATTAAAAAGTTTTCGACAGTGATGCTAATAATGACCCATTTGAGAACCTGTTTTAATTTAATAAAGGCCTGATCACCCGATGTTCAATTAGGCGGGGTGTCACATCATTTACCTTCAGGGGACCTTCTCGTGCTTTTATAGGTAAACTCATAGGATTCCCATACCTAACAGATTTGAAAACAAACACACAAAAAATAATGAGGGGATCATTACACAATAACACCATCAGCTAATCCATACGAAAATTCACTCGATGGTTCAACTCATCCACGTTCAGCTAATCCATCCTGAACGTATGACCCTAACATGTCACCATGGAGTAACATTATTGTCTATTTTTTATCGATCCATCCACATCCTTTATCATGAGGTGGTGGTCATCCTGAATGTGTGATCATAACATAATGACCTGCACACAGTCCTTCTTCAATCGGCCATGCGTGTGGTACACGGTCATAACCAACATCCTCAAAGCACCGACCAATAGATTCCCCACGAGTAACTGGTATGTTCACATAATCAAACAATATATATATATACATACACACTCACACACACACACACATAAAGTATTATGCATACTTTTAAGCATACCTGAACCATCCCAATCCCCAAATGTTGGATTGTCCATTATATTCTTAGGTTTATTAACTCTCAAATCTTATTAAATTCAAATACTAGTTTATTATGTCTCTAAACTATGAGCACGTATAATTATATATATTTACTCTCTCATAATATACATATACGTATCATGTTGAATTACTAAGTTAATTTTAAGTCATATAATATTTCGAGGCCCAAATTAACACTCAGTCATCGCAATATGTTTACTCACAACTATAAGTACCCAATTATACATGTATATATAAATTCTCTCACCTATTATATATATAAAAATATCCAACCAATAGTTTAAGAAAAAAATAATCGAATAACTCAACCAAAAACCTTGTCTCAACCATACAGCAGATCGTGCACATTCTTAGTAAAATATTCATAAATAGAAAAAAAGAAACAGAAAAAAGAAACCAACACAGATGTGTTCATAATTAAATTCTCTATAATTTCATATTTCCCAAGTCGTTCATTCAAACGAAATCCTTAAAATCATTTGAACGACCCATTCAAATGAGATTGATGCAGATATTCTTTTCCCACTCTCAAATTCTGCTATTAATGACCTCAAAACCTAACTTCCATGCCTCTAATTGATCTTAAACCCAACCTCCTTTAAATTTAGGGTCTACAATATCAATACCATCATAATTACTCAAGCTTTACACAATTCAAACTTGAATTAAAGTTAAAATCTGTTCAAATCCCAATTCAAACCTAAATTCATTTTCAACCTCAATTTGCCCAATTAGCATACGATGTTAGAAATTAAAGCATTAAATCAATATACGAAAATAATATTTACAATGGATTCATCCCTAAATATGGATTCTAACACAGACTCGTAACCCAAAATGATTTAATTTAAAGGTTTTCAATCAAATTCCCAATTAAGTCGAATTGTAAAAACCCACCAGTAATATATTAAATCCTTAAATATTAACATGATTAAGATAACATATTAAATCCCTAAATATTCTTCTAAATCCTAAATAAAATACAAGAAAATAAAATAATACACTAGATACAGATTTTATAGTGATAAAACAAGAGATTTCTTGTATGGAATGATTGGTGATGATTCCTCCACGCTAATTCCTTATTCTTCCTCCTCAAGGTTCGTTCCAAGTTCTCCAACAAGTATATATATACTAAGGTTTTCTCTTATGTTAATATATGACTAATTAAAGAGCCCAACTATATTAAACACTTCTAATTTTTGCACCTCCATAAGAGGCCTATTTTTCGGCTCTCAAGTAAGTCCAGCATACAACTCGGAATACTCCAAAACTTAGCTTAAGGTATACCTATCCTCGAGCCTAACTTAAGATGATAAAGACACATATTAGGCCCTCTGTGACACTCCAGAGTACAACCCAAATGATATTACCCTCAACACATGATAATACCTCAAGGCATAGTAAAAATACACATTATTTATTATACGCTTAACAAATAATCTGATATCATATAATTAATTATTCCTAATGAACGTTACAAGAATCACATCACATGAAAATTTTAATTATCCTCTACATTAAGCATCTTTATTATTACCAATTACACAAGTAATAATTCATCTCATTTATTAATTTATTTCTCACTTAATAACTAATAATTAATTCTCCAAAAATACGGGATATTATAGAACATGTGAATGTTAGATATAAAATTTTAAACCACATATATGAGATAACTTAAGAGTTTAAATTCATGTTTTATTGAATGAATCAACTTACAATAATAGAGAGGAATGAACTTGTTCCTATTCAATTAAAATTTATATATTATCATTCATATTATTCCCAGTACAAATTATTCTTTACAAAATAATTATAATTTCCAATACCAAGATTTAAGATGAAATAACATGTTGGATTAATGAATAGAGTTAGTCTTATATCTATAGGTTATTACATAAATCAATCATGATTCAAAAGCATTCTACAACCTAATTATTGATATGCCAATATGAGACATCGTATCGGCTCAAGATAGACTTGGCTCAAGCCGACTTTACAAAGTGCGCTATCCTAAGCCATCCTGCAACAACTGTCTCAGCCTCGTCTAGAACCGGGCCAAGACCATATGCCACCTTGGTGGGCCTAACGCCTTGCCTCGTCCATCTCAGGAAGATGAGACCACATCAGCGTATTTCCATTACTCGTCTCGGCCTGGTGCAAGTCAGCCGAGACTACATTTGACAATTACCAACATGTAATCCAGTGGAACATCAGTGATCTCATACTCGGTCAGGCCGACACCTCATTCCAGCAGGACACGTGTGACACCTAACAAAGCGTGTGTAATAGGGAATGCATGGGAGAGTGCGCGTGGGATGCAAGCCCCACGTGGACCAAACAGTTATAATAGCATCATCCTCACACGTGGAGAATATCTCTTAATCATTACTTACATGCACAAAGGACATATAGCGACATAGCATTGGGCACATGATATTTTGCATGACTCCTTCATGCCTATGGTGCATATGACACCACCCCAACCATATAAATATTTGTCTTCTACATCATTGTAAATGATCGCATATTGTAAAGCCTACTGAAACTCTATCAAAATCATTACTTAGAGAGAAAAAGCTTGAGTGCTTGTATCCCAAGTCCATTAGAACCCATATTTAGTGGATTTCACACACTCACACAGTGGACGTAGGACCTTCAAAGGCTGAACCACTTACATTTAGTATTATCCTCCTATTTGCCTCATCTCTCTCCACACTTTTATATCTGTTATACCCCTTTGTTGCACTGGTTTGAGCTTACTTATTATATTGATTTGGTGATACCATTTTTGGTATCATCAATTATCTCTAACTACTTTTACAAGTTAAATTATGATTTAGGTAGAAGTTACTACTTTTATACGTGAAAGTGGAAGAGTATATTTTATTTTTCCTTAAAGTGTAGAATTGGTGATGATGATGCCCTTCTTAAACTATGCTTGAAATCTTTTTTAATTTTCCTTCTACTTTTCTTATTCTATCCTTCTTAGTCTTGATTCTTGATTATAACGGAGGTTTTAGTGCCTTAATTTATTAGGGTGTGTTAATAGAGAGTATTGGGAGGTTAGGGTTATGAGAGTAAGGACTTCAAGGCAAAATCAAGTGAAAACGAGCACAAATAGCCCTTTAAAACAACACAAACATACCAACCTGCAAGGGACCTGCGACTCCTTCCCATTTCCTTGTCTTTTCTTATTTTCTTTCTTTTTTTATCATCTAAAAATAATTAGTATTATTTAGCTAATGCCAACTCATTTCATCCCAATCATATCTTAGCTTGTCCTAAAATCGATCACCAAGTAAATACAAAAGACCTTATTATCCTTAGATCTAAATTCATATTTCAACCCAACCAATTAGACAAAATTAATTAGTCCAAGTTAAATATGTGTTAACCCATTAACATATAACACTCTAAGCCTAAATAACATAATTCAACTTTACATAAGCACAACACAATTTATTTAATTTACCGTTGAATTTATTTAATCCCTTTTCCAATATATTATTTAATTAATTTCTTATTTTAATTATTTATTAAAAATATGGGGTATTATAGTTCCGATGGATACATATCATATGTTCGATATTTTAATAATCTCACGATGCATAGTTCAAAGACAATTTCCTAGAATATTTACTTAGTACCTCTAGTGAGAGATATGGACTTCATCTTATACTTCGTTCCTAAATTCATGCCCTTTCTCAATGTAGCCTATATGCTAGCCCCCACTGACTTGAAAAATGCAAAAGGAATAATTACAAGGCTTTGAGTTTGTGAAATCATTAGGATTACCACTTCATCTTACAAATTGACTAGTAGGAATTGAACATGGTCACTATGAAGAATAAGTGACCACTATTACATATTGATGGACTTTTTTACCAAATTAGAGGTGCAAGGATTTTTCAAAGATATAATTAAGGTTTGGCTACCGCCATTAAGGATTAATTATGACGACAGTCAAAACATTGCATTCTCCCCCAGGTATTAGAATAATGGGTACGGTGAAACAATTTTGGTTTATTAGATCCACTAACTTTGATGGAGAATATTGTGTTTAGACCTTTCTAAACACAACACTTTGATATATTTATGGGACTGTGGAATAATATGTGAAGAAATTTCGTCGAATAATTAAGACCCGTAGGAATGAGAAGTTGTATGCTAATATTTCTAAGTGCGAGTTTTGATTTGAGAAGGTGGCTTTCCTAAGATGAATTTAACCTACAATTGTGACTAAGATAAGAAACATTCTAGTCTCGGCTAGGAGTTGTAGGATATGTGTTTAATGTGTTGCAAAGATCATGGTGCCTTCTAAAGGGTAAATCACATGAACATAAAAATGAGGATTGTTTGGTGGTCGCTCTTAGGCTAGATACATTAAAAATGAGGGGATATGTGATTTATAGTGAGGCCTAAGGATAGACTTTGATGGGTTCTAATGCAGTATGATAAGGTGAAAACATAGTTCATGCCATAGTCCAGTTTTAAAACCATATTAATTTTAGGTGAGGCTAATTATTAGGTCCAATTCTTGTGAACCGTGAATCCAATATATCCCCTTATTTAAATAACTCTTGTGTTTTTCCAAAATATATGGAGTAAAATCAAGATAGATATAGTGGCGGAGCTAGGAATTCGCGTCAGGACGGGTTGCTTTAAGGGTGATATCCAGGGGTTCGGGGGCGGGAGCCCCCGAGCCGAATTTTTTTGTGGTTATTTAAATTATTTTGAGAAAAATCACCAAAAGTCCTATTAGGAGTGCGCTGAATTTATATTTAACACTGTTTTTTTTTATATATAAATTAACACTACTATTTTTTTTGAGGGGGGGGGGGGCTGGGACCCCCCGGCTCCGCCTATGGATAGATATCAATCACTAACCTAGTGAGGGAAATTTTAAAAAGAGGCACAACTTTTCATAAGTTAAAACCTAAGTATTTAGAGTAAGACTACATCGACTTTGGTTCTATAGTTAAAATGTGTACTTAATGATGTGACAATGCCACATCATTAAGAAACACACTTTTTTTTGCTTTGTCAAATATAAAATCATTTTTTAAAACATAATTTTCAAGTTAAAAAAAAAATAGTCTAATAAAAAAAATATTAAAATTATATGTGTTAAAATACAACAAGATAAGACACGAAATACAAAAATTGTTATTAGAATAG
Organism: Sambucus nigra; assembly: GCA_949130495.1. Lineage (NCBI taxonomy): Eukaryota > Viridiplantae > Streptophyta > Magnoliopsida > Dipsacales > Adoxaceae > Sambucus > Sambucus nigra. The sequence goes on from OX422214.1 coordinate 55,593,301, forward strand.
TTTTTTTAACGCGGAACTTTAAAGAGTTTTAAGAAATACCAAAATTGTTTTAAATGTTGTAAACTTAAAAAAAAAGTTTAAAAATTAGGGGTGCCGCTGGCGCGGACCATTAGAAATAATAGAATATTGGGTAAATAAATATTTGAGGGACTAAACGAGTTAAAAATAATTAAAAAATAAGAGAATAATTTTTTTTCTATACACACCGTTGGTGCGGATCATTTTTTTTTAAATAGTAAAAAAAATATTTGACCATTTAAAAAAAATTGGTTCGCACCAGTGGTATGTATACGTGGTCCGACCACCTATACATACTGCTGATGCGGATCATTTTTTCTAATATGTTGGTCCGCGCCAGTGGTATGTATAAGTGATCGGACCGCCAATACAATTGTCGGTGCAGAATTTTTTTTTTAAATAGTAAAAAGATTATTTTTAAAATAGTAAAAAGATTATTTTACATTCCGCTGGCGCAGACCATTTTTTACTATTAAAAAAAAAATGATCCGCGTCAGCGATATATATAGGTGGTTAAAGCTGGTGTAGACCATTTTCTCTAAATAGTATATATAGGTGGCTACCGCTGGCGCGGACCATTTTTTTTTAATAGTAAAAAAATACTTTACTATTTAAAAAAAATGGTTCTACCACTGGTATGTATATCGCTGGCGCGGACCAGTTTTTTTAATATGTTGGTACGCGCTATTAACTTGATAGAACACGATATTTTTACCAATCACAAAAACTATACAAAATATTATTTATTTTGCTTAACAAGAACACGACCTAAATAAAAGCGACATGAGATGAAGAAATTCTAATTTTTCTTACAAAGAGCATGGCCCTATTAAATGCGACACGACGCGAAAATTTATTTTTATTATCTAATACGAACTCGATCCAAATAAAAGCGACGCAACATGATTTTTTATTACAGGTTTAGTCCAAGTATTTTTATTTTGTTCCAAAAAGTCACCAACCACATAAAACCACTCAATGTGTGTCACTGACGCGAACCTTCAGAAATAAGATCCAAATAAAACACAACATGGCATGGAATCGTATTTTTTCATGCCGCTGGCGCGGACCATTTTTTTTAAATGGTAAAAATAATCATTTTACCATTTTAAAAAAATGGTCCTTGTCAACGGTATGTATAGGCGGTCCCACCATTTTTCCTAAAATAGTATACATATCACTGGCGCAGACTATTTTTTCTAAAATAGTAGAAATATTATTTTAGTTTAGTTTTATCGTGTGATATTTAAAAAAATGGCCTGCGTCAGCGGTATATATAGGCAGTTACCGCTGGCGCGGACCATTTTTTCTAAATAGTATATATAGGTTTGTGCCAACGGAATGAAAAAAAATGGTATGCGCCAATGCTGGCGCGAACCATTTTTTACAAATAATAAAAATAATATTTTTGCTATTTAGAAAAATTTAACTCAAAAATAATTTTCTACCTTGTAAAAAAAATGGCATGGAATCATATTTTTTTTCCATTCCGTTGGCGCAGATCATTTTTTATAAAAAATAAAAAGAATCTTTTTACTATTTAAAAAAAATGGCCCGCGCCAATGATATGTATAGGTTGTCGGACCGCCTATAAGTACTGCTGACACGAATATTTTTTTAAAATAACAAAAATATTATTTGAGTTGAGTTTTTTTGTGTGGTATTTAAACATTTGTGTGGACCCAAAAAAACTCATTTTACTATTTTTAAAAAATTATCCGCGTCAACGATATGTATAAATGCAATATAAATGAGGGAACCCATAGATAAATGCAGTATAATTATCCGCGGCAACGATTTTATTTTTTTTTATAATTGTAGTATAATTTTTTTTTTATAGAAGATGCTACCTATTTTTTTCCTGAAATGGGTTCACGAGTTTGTGGGTGATGAGGACAGTTGAGGTTGCTGACATGGCAGTTCCATGTCATTAAGTCTGGGATTTATGTCTCAAAACCAAGTCGCTCTATCATTTTTGAAGTATTTATGTAAGATAGAGAAAAAAAAATAGTTTGATTGAAATAAAAATACTTCATTATGTAGTACAAAGTCGTTAGAACAAAAAAAATTCCGTTAGAGCGAACTATAGGGTCTTTATAATAAAATCAAAACTGTTATGACGACTATGTTGTTTTTTAATTTCTTTTCAATCATTTAAAATTATTTTTGAGATAAAAAAATTAACAATTATTTACAAACATAATATAAGTTAAATAAGAGGTGCAATGCTAAAACTCTTAATTCAAGAATTCTGATACAAACCAATAAAAAAAGTCTAATGTACGTGGATAAAACTGTTGGGAAACCAAATAATTACAAAAAGAATTATTAAATAAACTTTTGATTACGACAATTAAATTGATTAATTTTCTCTTCAAGGAGTTTATACACCTCAAGGAAATTTAAGATCATCACTCTAAATAAACATGATTGAAATTTCAAGGTGTAATAAGTCGTTGTAAGATTTTGGTTCCACCTAAGTGAATCAAATATAGAGAAGTTATTCGAGTGCCATCAAAGCAAAACCGAACCACATAAATAGATTTGTTCGCAAAATATTTCATATGTATCTTTACTAATTCTATTATTTTATAATTAATTTCTTACATATTTTTATCTATAAATATTAAAAGAAAATAGAAGAAAACTTTTAATAATGTTCCAAGTCATTTAATTTTTAAAACAGAATAATTTTGAGTTCAAAGATAAGAAATGGAATTTTTTCACTATTGGTTTTGGCTACAACTGAACTTCCAATGTTTTATAAAAATTACTTTGAGATATAAATTTTTTTCCTTAATATATGGAAATATAAATGATATAAATATTGAAGCTACAGAAATTTCACATCCCTCCTTAAATAACATTGTCTTATGGCGGTTCACCCAGGAACTATTAGGTAATAATAAACAAAGTATGGATAATTCATTAAATAAAATCAGAACTTTGAATTCATAACTTATGGATCACAAGTGTAGGTTCTTGATCAAACTTTAGGCAGTTTTAGTTAATTAAAAAAAAGAAAAGAAACTTAAGGATTCTAATAGATATCTGGAATATAAGATTAGGTCTTGTCAATACTTCAGTTTACCATATATGGATCCCCTCTAACTTGAGGCATTATTTTAGAGATGTTAGATAATTGGAGCTTGAGATTCCTAAATAGAGATTTAGAACTTCAAGCTCCTCTAATTGCTTAGTCTTTATAAGTTGATCCAATATTATATAAGTTGATCCATTATTTTAGAGATGTTATTAACCCTGGTTTGGTCCAGTGGTAAGGGGCGACTCGAAATGTCCATAGGTCACGAGTTCGAAACCCCCTAACGGATATCATCCAAAATTTAAGCGAGGAGTGTGTTAACGTGGCTCTGGCACAACGTCCCCCCTGTTTAGCTTGTATGGAGTATTTCAATGGGGTCGTTCGTGTGGAGGTTCAGGGTTATAAAAAAATATATATATATTGTATAATTGGGGGTTCAAATTTAGATCATATAATAATGAATCACCGGGATCCTATAAATTATATAAGATTTTAAATCTTTGAACTGCATGTCCTAAGAAAAATAACTAATTTTCATGTTTGATGGTTTATTTATGAGAATTGAGGATTCGACATATAAAATAGTTGAACTTTAAGATAAATTTATTTGTTGTTAAGGGAACTTTAATGTCTTAAGCTTTAACTTAGGTTATATTTTTATTCCCATTAGAACTTCAAGTCCAAATTGTAAATAGTTTGGAAAATATATCCCAGTGATAATTTGGGAGAATGTTAAGAACTCCAGTTCACATGTTTAATTGATTAAGGAACATTTGGTACCAATGATAATTAGAGAAATTATGACCCAAACAGTAAAAAATAAATATATTTCATATTCCAACTAGCGATGAAGGAACCTCGAGTCCTAAATAATGAATACGGAACTTCGTATCCCAAATAACGTTATAATTGTAGAGACATTGCATTTTTAATGCGTAGAAATTATTAAAAAAATAGCACTCTAACAACTATATAAAAGAAAAAAATTATTTTGATCAATATTATAATACAATGATTAGAAAGCAATGGTTAATTAACAAACTTTATATTTTTTTCACTTTATTGATTCTATTTTTTTGGCAGGTATAATATTGAACTTTTAATTTGTTTCCAGAAGTTAACAGTGTTAATTATACACTAATGGTTTCATAACGTGGTATCCTAATCTACTAAAAATTATATATAAAAAATAACAAATATGTGGAATCCGCTTGTGATAAAACTTTAATAAATGGAAATCAATGTGATTTGGCACTTAATTATCATAATCATCTAAAATAGTATTAACTGATCCCAAATAATTACATCATTTCTAAACAATTTGCTTGAGAAAAATCAATCATCTGAATCATAAATCCAAACTAAGCCGTCAACCTTCAACCAATCCAAAGTCAATCAAAATCACAGTCAATCCAAATTAAACCATAAAAGTTAAACATATCAAATTATGATAAATTTCATGGTTTTATTTTTTCTGTTTGCAATTTTGTAAAATCGATTTGTATATTTGAGTGCGATGTTTGTAATATTATTAAACTGATGTTTGTGATAGTGGATTGGATAATGGTGGTTTTGCGTGCAGTGGTGGTTGGAGGTGACTGGGTGGGAGGTGGTTGCCAATTGACTAGTCAATAATTCTTGTTTAAGTTGGATGTCAAATCAGATATTATTTTTTTACGAGGCATTTACATTTAGATCCTATTATATTTTCTTTTAGACATTCTAGTCCGACCATATTTTTCCCTTACATATAAGTCATACTCCTAATTTTTTGAATTTTTTTTTTACAATTTTACTTTTTTAAAATCAACCATCCGTAACTTCCTTGAGGAAGTTACATAAGTGGTTGAACTTTTTTTTTAATCTTCAAATGATCATAATTTTTTATTTACAAATCCGTTTTTCGCAAAGTTACTATTTTTGAAATCTGCTCTACGAGATCTATCAAACAATATCAATGAAGGCTATAAAATTCCAAAGAAAAAAATTTACACAAATAGTAAATTTTACTGTATGCACTAGAATATGAAATAATTTTATATATGTGACATTTTTACAAACAGACAGTTACTGTGGTAATATATATATATATATATATATATATATATATCCGGTGGATCCAAATCCTTTTTTTTCAAAATGACCTTATATTTAAAGGTTCGCGCTAGCGGTATCCAATCCTTACCACCATTGTTGGAGCTTCAACGACCTTCGTCAGAGCTCCGATTTGGGGTGGGTAAGGGTGGTATGTGGTGCCGTTGGCGTGGACCTTTGAAAATAAGAAACTTTTGAATAAATAGGTTTTGGATCGATCGGAGTGTAATGGGGTGCCGCTGGCACGGACCGTTGAAAATAAGATTGGATATATGGGATCTGGATCCTCTTGAGCGCCGATTTGGGGTGAGTAGGTTTGGCTACCGCCATTAAGGATTTTTCAAAGATATAATTGAGGTTTGGCTACCGCCATTAAGGATTAATTATGACGACAGTCAAAACATTGCATTCTCCCCCAGGTATTAGAATAATGGGTACGGTGAAACAATTTTGGTTTATTAGATACACTAACTTTGATGGAGAATATTGTGTTTAATCCTTTCTAAACACAACACTTTGATATTTTATGGGATTGTGGAATAATATGTGAAGAAATTTCGTCGAATAATTGAGACCCGTAGGAATGAGAAGTTGTATGCTAATATTTCTAAGTGCGAGTTTTGATTTGAGAAGGTGGCTTTCCTAAGATGAATTTAACCTGCAATTGAAACATTTTAGTCTCGGCTAGGAGTTGTAGGATATGTGTTTAATGTGTTGCAAAGATCATGGTGACTTCTAAAGGGTAAATCACATGAACATAAAAATGAGGATTGTTTGGTGGTCGCTCTTAGGCTAGATACATTAAAAATGAGGGGATATGTGATTTATAGTGAGGCCTAAGGTCATAGACTTTGATGGGTTCTAATGCAGTATGATAAGGTGATACATAATATGAAAACATAGTTCATGCCATAGTCCAGTTTTAAAACCATATTAATTTTAGGTGAGGCTAATTATTAGGTCCAATTCTTGTGACCCGTGAATCCAATATATCCCCTTATTTAAATAACTCTTATTTTTTCCAAAATATATGGAGTAAAATCAAGATAGATATAGTGGGGGAGCCAGGAATTCGCGTCAGGACGGATTGCTTTACGGGTGATATCAAGGGGTTCGGGGGCGGGAGCCCCCGAGCCGAATTTTTTTGTGGTTATTTAAATTATTTTGAGAAAAATCACCAAAAGTCCTATTAGAAGTGCACTGAATTTATATTTAACACTTTTTTTTTTTTTTTTATAAATTAACACTACTATTTTTTTGGGGGGGGGGGGGGCTGGGACCCCCCCCCCCCCCCCCCCCAAGCCACCCCTGGCTCCGCCTATGGATAAATATCAATCACTAACCTAGTGAGGGAAATTTTAAAAAGAGGCACAACTTTTCATAAGTTAAAACCTAAGTATTTAGAGTAAGACTACAGCGACTTTGGCTCTATAGTTAAAATGTGTACTTAATGACGTGACAATGCCACGTCATTAAGAAACACACTTTTTTTTGCTTTGTCAAATATAAAATCATTTTTTAAAACATAATTTTCAAGTTAAAAAAAAAACAGTCTAATAAAAAAAATATTAAAATTATATGTGTTAAAATACAACAAGATAAGACACGAAATACAAAAATTGTTATTAGAATAGTTTTTTTAACGCGGAACTTTAAACAGTTTTAAGAAATACCAAAATTGTTTTAAATCTTGTAAACTTAAAAAAAAAGTTTAAAAATTAGGGGTGCCGTTGGCGCGGACCATTAGAAATAATAGAATATTGGGTAAATAAATATTTGAGGGACTAAACGAGTTAAAAATAATTAAAAAATAAGAGAATGATTTTTTTGCTATACACACCGTTGGCGCGGATCATTTTTTTTAAATAGTAAAAAAAATATTTGACTATTTAAAAAAAATTGGTTCGCATCAATGGTATGTATACGTAGTCCGACCACCTATACATACCGCTGATGCGGATCATTTTTTCTAATATGTTGGTCCGCGCCAGCGGTATGTATAAGTGATCGGACCGCCTTTACAATTGCCGGTGCAGACAATTTTTTTTTAAATACTAAAAAGATTATTTTTAAAATAGTAAAAAGATTATTTTACATTCCGCTGGCGCAGACCATTTTTTACTATTAAAAAAAATGGTCCGCGTCAGCGATATATATAGGCGGTTAAAGCTGGTGTAGACCATTTTTTCTAAATAGTATATATAGGTGGTTACCGCTGGCGCGGACCATTTTTTTTAATAGTAAAAAAATACTTTACTATTTAAAAAAAATGGTTCTACCACTGGTATGTATACCGCTGGCGCGGACCAGTTTTTTTAATATGTTGGTACGCGCTATTAACTTGATAGAACACAATATTTTTACCAATCACAAAAACTATACAAAATATTATTTATTTTACTTAACAAGAACACGTTCTAAATAAAAGCGACATGAGACGAAGAAATTCCAATTTTTCTTACAAAGAGCACGGCGCTATTAAATGCGACACGACGCGAAAATTTATTTTTATTATCTAATACGAACCCGATCCAAATAAAAGCGACGCAACATGATTTTTTAATACAGGTTTAGTCCAAGTATTTTTATTTTGTTCCAAAAAGTCACCAACCACATAAAACCACTCAATGTGTGTCACTGACGCGAACCTTCAGAAATAAGATCCAAATAAAACACAACATGGCATGGAATCGTATTTTTTCATGCCGCTGGCGCGGACCATTTTTTTTAAATGGTAAAAATAATCATTTTACCATTTAAAAAAAATGGTCCTTATCAACGGTATGTATAGGCGATCCCACCATTTTTCCTAAAATAGTATACATATCGCTGGCGCAGACTATTTTTTCTAAAATGGTAGAAATATTATTTTTTAGTTTAGTTTTATCGTGTGATATTTAAAAAAATGGCCCGCATCAGCGGTATATATAGTCAGTTACCGCTGGCGCGGACCATTTTTTCTAAATAGTATATATAGGTTCGTGCCAACGGAATGAAAAAAAATGGTACGCGCCAATGCTGGCGCGAACTATTTTTTACAAATAATAAAAATAATATTTTTACTATTTAGAAAAATTTAACTCAAAAATAATTTTCTACTTTGTAAAAAAAAATGGCATGGAATCATATTTTTTTTCCATTCCGTTGGCGCAGATCATTTTTTATAAAAAATAAAAGAATCTTTTTACTATTTAAAAAAAATGGTCTGCGCCAATGATATGTATAGATTGTCGGACCGCCTATAAGTACTGCTGACACGAATATTTTTTAAAATAACAAAAACATTATTTGAGTTGAGTTTTTTTGTGTGGACCCAAAAAAACTCATTTTACTATTTTTAAAAAATTATCCGCGTCAACTATATGTATAAATGCAATATAAATGAGGGAACCCATAGATAAATGCAGTATAATTATCCGCGGCAACGATTTTATTTTTTTTATAATTGTAGTATAATTTTTTTTTTATAGGAAACAGATTTTTTTTTTTATAGAAGATGTTACCTATTTTTTTCCTGAAATGGGTTCACGAGTTTGTGGGTGATGAGGACAGTTGAGGTTGCTGACATGGCAGTTCCATGTCATTAAGTCTGGGATTTATGTCTCAAAACCAAGTCGCTCTATCATTTTTGAAGTATTTATGTAAGATAGAGAAAAAAAATAGTTTGATTGAAATAAAAATACTTCACTATGTAGTACAAAGTCGTCAGAACGAAAAAAATTCCGTTAGAGGGAACTATAGGGTCTTTATAATAAAATCAAAACTGTTATGACGACTATGTTGTTTTTTAATTTCTTTTCAATCATTTAAAATTATTTTTGAGATAAAAAAATTAACAATTATTTACAAACATAATATAAGTTAAATAAGAGGTGCAATGCTAAAACTCTTAATTCAAGAATTCTGATACAAACCAATAAAAAAATTATTTACAAACATAATATAAGTTAAATAAGAGGTGCAATGCTAAAACTCTTAATTCAAGAATTCTGATACAAACCAATAAAAAAAGTCTCATGTACGTCGATAAAACTGTTGGGAAACCAAATAATTACAAAAAGAATTATTAAATAAACTTTTGATTACGACAATTAAATTGATTAATTTTCTCTTCAAGGAGTTTATACACCTCAAGGAAATTTAAGATCATCACTCTAAATAAACATGATTGAAATTTCAAGGTGTAATAAGTCGTTGTAAGATTTTGGTTCCACCTAAGTGAATCAAATATAGAGAAGTTATTCGAGTGCCATCAAAGCAAAACCGAACAACATAAATAGATTTGTTCGCAAAATATTTCAAATGTATCTTTACTAATTCTATTATTTTATAATTAATTTCTTACATATTTTTATCTATAAATATTCAAAGAAAATAGAAGAAAACTTTTAATAATGTTCCAAGTCATTTAATTTTTAAAACAGAATAATTTTGAGTTCAAAGATAAGAAATGGAATTTTTTCACTATTCGTTTTGGCTACAACTGAACTTCCAATGTTTTATAAAGATTACTTTGAGATATAAATTTTTTTCCTTAATATATGGAAATATAAATGATATAAATATTGAAGCTACAGAAATTTCACATCCCTCCTTAAATAACATTGTCTTATGGCGGTTCACCCAGGAACTATTAGGTAATAATAAACAAAGTATGGATAATTCATTAAATAAAATCAGAACTTTGAATTCATAACTTATGGATCACAAGTGTAGGTTCTTGATCAAACTCAAGGTTCTAAAAAACGCGAGGCGTGATCGAGGCGTGGAGGCCAAGCCTTAAGCCTTAGAAGCCTAGGCAGGCCTAAGCGTAAGAAAAACGTGAAAAAACGTTTAGGCCTTTTTAATATATTTTAATATTTTTTAACCATAATAAGGCTATTAAAATACTAAAATTGTATATATCATAAAAATATGTTTGAATATTTGCAAATAAAAATACTATTTGATTATTTTGGATGAGATAATGGTCCGGTTTGTAAAAAATCTTTAAAAGACGATATTATTTCGCTAAAGCATTGTTATTTTTAGAGAAAAAGTACGCCTTAAGGGTTTTACCAAGCATAAGGCGTCAAAATCTTAAGGCATGGCGTTTCTCCCAAGCCTCAAGCCTAGGCATGCCTAGGCGGGTTTTTTAGAACAGTGATCAAACTTTAGGCAGTTTTAGTTAATTAAAAAAAAGAAAAGAAACTTAAGGATTCTAATAGATATCTGGAATATAAGATTAGGTCTTGTCAATACTTCAGTTTATCATATATGGATCCCCTCTAACTTGAGGCATTATTTTAGAGATGTTAGATAATTGGAGCTTGAGGTTCCCAAATAGAGATTTAGAACTTCAAGCTCCTCTAATTGCTTAGTCTTTATAAGTTGATCCAATATTATATAAGTTGATCCATTATTTTAGAGATGTTATCCACCCTGGTTTGGTCAAGTGGTAAGGGGCGACTCGAAATGTCCATAGGTCACGAGTTCGAAACCCCCTAACGGATATCATCCAGAATTTAAGAGAGGAGTGTGTTAAGGTGGTTCTGGCACAACGTCCCCCCTGTTTAGCTTGTATGAAGGATTTCAATGAGCGCGTTCGTATGGAGGTTCACGGTTATCAAAAATATATATATATATATATATATTGTATAATTGGGGGTTCAAATTTAGATCATATAATAATGAATCACCGGGATCCTATAAATTATATAAGATTTTAAATCTTTGAACTACATGTACTAAGAAAAATAACTAATTTTCATGTTTGATCGTTTATTTATGAGAATTGAGGATTCGACATATAAAATAGTTGAACTTTAAGATAAATTTATTTGTTGTTAAGGGAACTTTAATGTCTTTACCCTATTACATAGATAATCAAAGCATTAAGCTTTAACTTAGGTTATATTTTTATTCCCATTAGAACTTCAAGTCCAAATTGTAAATAGTTTGGAAAATATATCCCAGTGATAATTTGGGAGAATGTTAAGAACTCCGGTTCACATGTTTAATTGATTAAGGAACATTTGGTACCAATGATAATTAGAGAAATTATGGCCCAAACAGTAGAAAATAAATATATTTCATATCCCAACTAGCGATGAAGGAACCTCGAGTCCTAAATAATGAATACGGAACTTCGTATCCCAAATAACGTTATAATTGTAGAGACATTGCATTTTTAATGCGTAGAAATTATTAAAAAAATAGCACTCTAACAACTATATAAAAGAAAAAAATTATTTTGATCAATATTATAATACAATGATTAGAAAGCAATGGTTAATTAACAAACTTTATATTTTTTTCACTTTGTTGATTCTATTTTTTTGACAGGTATAATATTGAACTTTTAATTTGTTTCCAGAAGTTAACAGTGTTAATTATACACTAATGGTTTCATAACGTGGTATCCTAATTTACTAAAAATTATATATAAAAAAGAACAAATATGTGGAATCCGATTGTAATAAAACTTTAATAAATGGAAATCAATGTGATTTGGCACTTAATTATCATAATCATCTAAAATAGTATTAACTGATCCCAAATAATTACATCATTTCTAAACAATTTGATTGAGAAAAATCAATCATTTGAACCATAAATCCAAACTAAACCGTCAACCTTCAACCAATCCAAAGTCAATCAAAATCACAGTCAATCAAAATTAAACCATAAAAGTTAAACATATCAAATTATGTTAAATTTCATGGTTTTATTTTTTCTGTTTGTAATTTTGTAAAATCGATTTGTATATTTGAGTGCGATGTTTGTAATATTATTAAACTGATGTTTGTGATAGTGGATTGGATAATGGTGGTTTTGCGTGCAGCGACTAGGTGGGGGGTGGTTGCCAATTGATTAGTCAATAATTCTTGTTTAAGTTGGATGTCAAATCAGATATTATTTTTTTATGAGGGATTCACATTTAGATCCTATTAGATTTTCTTTTAGATATTCTAGTCCCGCTATATTTTTTCCTTACATATAAGTCATACTCCTAATTTTTTGAATTTTTTTTTCACAATTTTACTTTTTTAAAACCAACTATCTGTAACTTCCTTGAGGAAGTTACATAAGTGGTTGAACTTTTTTTTTAATCTTTAAATGATCATAACTCTTGATTCACAAATCCGTTTTTCGCAAAGTTACTATTTTTGAAATTTGCTCTACGAGATCTATCAAACAAGATCAATGAAGGCTATAAAATTTCAAAGAAAAAAATTTACACGAGTAATAAATTTTACTGTATGCACTAGAATATGAAATAATTTTATATATGCGACATTTTCACAAACAGACAGTAACATTTACTGTGGTAATACTACACAGTATATATATATATATATATATATATATATATATATATATATATAGAGAGAGAGAGAGAGAGAGGCAGGCTACTGTGCACACTAAGTTTGCACACTAAGTTTGCACATTACCTTTTTAAAGTAGTAAAACAAATATTTTTGAGTTTATTTTTTTTGTGTGATATTTAAACATTTCAAAGAACCCATAGAAAAAAAATAAGCTAAAAAAAACTTTTTTTGCTAGTTTTAAAAAATCGGTCAAACTTTCTATGCTTTTAAGCCCTTTAAAAACTGCGAAAGTTTGACCGATTTTTTAAATATAGCAAAAAAAGTTTTTTTGAGCGAATTTTTTTTTATGTGAGTCCGTTGAAATGTTAAAATATCACATAAAAAAATTGGTGTGCGCCAGCACTCAAAAATATTTTTTTTACTACTTTAAAAAGGTAATGTGCAAACTTAGTGTGCACAGTAGCCTGCCTCTCTCTCTCTCTCTCTCTCTCTCTCTCTCTCTATATATATATATATATATATATATATATATATATATATCCGGTGGATCCAAACCCTTTTTTTTCAAAATGACCTTATATTTAAAGGTTCGCGCTAGCGGTATCCAATCCTTACCACCATTGTTGGAGGTTCAACGACCTTCGTCAGAGCTCCGATTTGGGGTGGGTAAGGGTGGTATGTGGTGCCGTTGGCGTGGACCTTTGAAAATAAGAGACTTTTGAATAAATAGGTTTTGGATCGACCGGAATGTCATGAGGTGCCGCTGGCGCGGACCGTTGAAAATAAGATTGGATATATGTGATCTGGATCCTCTTGAGCGTCGATTTGGGGTGAGTAAAGGTGACATTATGTGCCGGTGGCGCAGAGCGTTAAAAATAGGAGCATATTGTATATATATATATATATATATATAATGTGATAACACGGTAATTGATATTGTTTGTAAAAATGTCATAGATATTAAACTTTATTGTATACACCAGAAAATGAAATAGTTTTATATCTATGACATTTTCACAAACAATAACACTTACTATGTTAATATATTTATGAAATAGTTTTATATATATAACAATTTCACAAACAGTAACATTTACTGAGTTAATATTACACAATATATATATATAACATTTTCACAAACAATAACATTTACTGAGTTAATATTACACAGTATATATATATATACACGGTAGATCCAAACCTCTTTTTTTCAAAATTACCATATTTTTAAAGGTTTACGCTAGCGACATTCAATCCCCACCACTACCCACCCCCATTGTCGGAGCTTCAACGACTTTCATCAAAGCTTTGATTTGGGTGGGTAGTAGTGGCATAGGGTACTGCTGGCGCGAACCTCTGAAATTAAGAGAATATTAGATAAATGGGGTTTGAATCCACAGGAGCTCTGATTTGGAGTGAGTAGGGGTGGTATTGGGTTAGGTTTAAATCTATAACATTTTCACAAACGGTAACATTTATTGTGTTCTAACACATTATATATATATATATATATATATATATATATGTGTGTGTGTGTGTGTGTGTGTGTGTGTGTGTGTATATATACGGTGCATCAAAATCTCTTTTTTCTGATATTGTCTTATTTTTAACGGCCTGCGCTAGCGGTATCTAATCCCGACCACCACCAACCCCAATTGTCGGAGCTCTAACAACCTTCATCAGAGTTCTGATTTGGGGTGACATGGAGTGCCGCTGGCACGAACCTTAGGAAATAAGAGAATATTGGATAAATGGGGTTTGGATTCACCGGAGCTCCAGTTTGAGGTGAGTAGGGGTAGCATTAGGTTAGGTTTATATCTGTAATACTTTCACAAATAATAAATGTAACTGTTTGTGAAAATGTTACATCGGCATCCCATGCCACATCAAATCAGAGCTCTGGTGAAGGTTGTTGGAGCTCCGACAAATGGGGTGGGTGGTGGGGGGGATTGGATGTCGCTCGCGCGGATCGTTAAAAACAAGATAATATCATAAAAAAGAGGTTTGTATATATATATATATATAAACACAGTAAATGTTAATGTCTATGAAAATGTTATAGATATAAACCTAACCCAATCCCACCACTACACACCCCAAATCGGAGCTCTGGTGGATCCAAACCCCATTTATCTAATATTCTCTTAATTTCAGAGGTCCGCGCCAGCGGCACCCTATGCCATTACTACCCACCCAAATCATAGCTCTGATGAAAGTCGTTGAAGCTCTGACAATGGGGGTGGGTAGTGGTGGGGATTGAATGTCGCTAGCGTAAACCTTTAAAAATATTGTAATTTTGAAAAAAAAAGAGGTTTGGATCTACCGTGTATATATATATATATATACTGTGTAATATTAACTCAGTAAATGTTATTGTTTGTGAAAATGTTATATATATAAAATTATTTCATAAATATATTAACACAGTAAGTGTTATTGTTTGTGAAAATGTCACAGATATAAAACTATTTCATTTTCTGGTGTATATAATAAAGTTTAATATTTATGACACTTTTACAAACAATAGCATTTACTGTGTTATGACATCATATATATATATATATATATTATCTATTTTTAAAGCTCTGCGCCACCGACACCTAATGCCACCCCTACTCACCCCAAACCGGCGCTCAAGAAGATCCATATCCCATTTATCCAATCTTATTTTTAATGGTCCGCGCCAGCGGCACCCCATGACACCCCGGGCGATCCAAAACCCATTTATTCAAAAGTCTCTTATTTTCAAAGGTCCGCGCCAGAGGCACCACATGCCACCCTTACCCACCCCAAATCGGAGCTTTGACGAAGGTCGTTGAAGCTCCAATAATGGTGGTAAGGATTGGATGCCGCTAGCGCGAACCTTTAAATATAAGGTAATTTTGAAAAAAGAGGGTTTGGATCCAACGTATATATATATATATATGAAGAGTGTGTGTGCTCGCGTTCAAATGATCAAATTATATATAAAACCCTTTTAACACAAACAAACCCTAAACATGCAGCAGTATGTGATTGAATAAATTGATAATCTACGCAAGAACATTCAAATACATGCAATTAAGGAAAAATCCCCCTCAGGGGCAAAACCATTTATTTTCACTATAATTTGTAAGAAAACGGCTTACAATCGGATTACAATGAAAATACAAGTTGACTAAGAATTACCCTCGGGTATCGGATTTTGTAGTCGCGGCTGGAATTATCCCTTTCCAGTAGGGCTGCAATGAAGAAGAAGAACGATCTCCTCCACAAGGGTTGAACAAACCAAAGTTGTGTTCTTGGGTTGTAAAAGGATTCACAAATATTTGGCAAGGATGTGTGAATCAAAACATGAGTCTTGGGACTCAAAAATATGAAGACTAGGTGTATTTGGACTCTCAAATTCGTCTCCTAAAGTCTTGCAAAACAACTCTCCCGAAGTTGGTATTTATAGGGAAATACATGAAGAGACCCACGATCTTAAAATGCTGAAATTCTATCTAGCGTACAGGTACCCCGAACCGGTTCGGGTACCCATGCGAACCGGTTCGCCCCCCCCCCCCCCCCCCCCCCCGAACCGGTTTGGGTCTAGGTTCGAGAAAGTGTGCTGGAAAAAGGCTTTAAACACTTAGAAAAATTTCCATACTTTTCAATGAACATATCTCCATTTTCATCGGGCCATAACTTGTTCACCGTAGCTCGGATTGAGGTGTCGTTTCTTCCAGTATCTTTGTTGCGGCAAGATCTTCAACTTTCCAGTTGACCGGTCCTTCAGACGGTGGCTGTAAAATTACCAATTTGCCCTTGAACATCCCTATCATGCCTTGTTTCACTGATTTGACTTCTCTTGCGTTCCACTTGCATTACGAGCCTACAATCAAGGAACGTGAAGTCGTTGATGCAAATGAGGGACATATTAGTGGAGATAATGCATGCTTGATTCCCAAGATTCGGATAGAGGCCTTCATGTGAGATCGTGAGGTGACGTGCCAAATGTAGCGGCGTACGACATAAATAAATGAAACATTTCGGACATGAGAAAAATGTCCTTACAATATATATATATATATATATATATATATATACTGTGTAATATTACCACAGTAAATGTTACTGCCTGTGTTATGAAAATGTCACATATATAAAACTATTTCATATTCTAGTGCATACATTAAAGTTTACTGTTTGTGTAAATTTTTTTCTTTGGAATTTTATAGCCTTCATGGATCTTGTTTGATAGATATCGTCGAGCAGATTTCAAAAATAGTAATTTTGCGAAAGACGGATTTGTGAATCAAAAGTTACGATCATTTAAAGATTAAAAAAAAGTCCAAACACTTACGTAACTTTCTAAAGGAAGTTACGGATGATTAGTTATAAAAGGGTAAAATTGTGAAAAAATTCCCTAAAAAGTTGGAATAGGACCTTTAGGATTGTCGAAAAGTCAATAAGACTTATATAAATGTTGGCTCGACAAATGGGACTTAAATATAATTATCTTTTTTTTTATTCATTTTTCAAGTTTTAGAATACATGGGTGTCACACCATTAGTCCACATGCATGACACACCACCCTTTGTTAATATCTACTAATGATGTTAAGTTTTTTTTTCTGTTAGCATACCAGGAGGTGTTCGGATCAGCTTATGCGCATCTCGATTAATCCCCATTCGCGATGAAAGTTCAACGCTATGTCTGCCAAAAAAAATTTAGTGACTAAAGTGAAAAAAATTGTATAAGATTTATGTAATACAGTCATTTATTATTATGTGATAATATTTAGGAAATTTGGGTAAAACATAAGAAAGATATAATAAGTTTATATAATATTTATGTAAATAGTAGGAGGACAAGCATAACTGGAAACAAATTAAACAAAGATTAATGAGGGTTATGCCCTTCTCGCAATTGTAGCTTATCTGTGTTAGATTTCTGGGGTGGAGTTATGGTGCTTGGAGGAATTTTGGACTATCATTTTTCTATGTTGCATACATAGATGTAGTATAATATATTAATTTTATAAAGTGGCCTATCAATTAATATATTTTCGTATGGGTTGTGGTCGGCCCTGACATTTTGGAATCCTTAGGCGAACTTTTAAGAGGGGGCCTCTATAGATATTAAGCATTTTTTCTAGCAAAGTGAAAAAATACACAACTAAAAAGGCACCATCAAATGGCATTCATAAAAATATATTAAAAAAATTCAAGCACAACTTTATGGGAAAAAACAAGGTAAAATTTGTTATTTTTGCATTTTAATATGCAACAATATTTATCAAGTCATTAAAATTTATTTTTAACAAATATTTATCAATTGATAACTTGGCTAATACCTTTAACATTTTTATGACATGTTAGAACGAAAGTAAGACTTTAATAAAGTTAAATCTGGATATCTTTTTTGAGATGAGGCAGTCATAACGGGCATAGTCAAGATTATTCTATAAAAAAATCCATGCAGATGAAAAACAACTATTAATACTTTGTATATACTCAAACACCTCAGATGATATTTTTAACTTCTCTTGACAATGACCCTTTCAAACTTTGCAATTCTAAATACAATTCAATGCATTATTATCATAACTCGTGTCACGTTCCCTAAAATCTTGAATCTTAATACAAGAAATCTTAAAACTATCATCATCTATAGATATTAAATTATTCAAATAAAAAATCCAAGTATATATTGGAAGATAATTAGGGAAAATGGTTGTATAAATTTTAATAAATGCACTAAATGATTTATTGCAAAAAATCATAGATAATTGCAATTAGAAACAAGAATAGAAACATATTTTGAATATATTATATTAAAGGCACTTAAATGTGCTTATAGTGACTCAATTATATTAATTGATAATCAAACTGAGGCAAGTGGTAAAACCTTTGTCCTTAAGATGATATTATTCCCAATACGTTACTCTGTGGATCTCGGTGTTCATCTCCCCAGATACAACAATCTCTTTTTTCAACAATAGTAACCCAATTTAAAAGACATAAAGAAGTAGAACCATGGAAACAACTCTTCATATATGAATAAGAGCGACTCTCATAGTGTAGACTCACCAGTTTTCTTTATATTAAAAAGTAACCTAAATAACCCTATAAAGACGATACCAAACGACACGATTAAGGGACAAAATGGATGGGAAAATAATGGTTACAATCAGTTTTAATTAAATTCCTTTAGAATTTAATTATATTTCTAGACAACCCATTAATTAAATGTGATGAAAAAAGTTGGGCGAACAACTCGATACCAAATAAATTCCAACATGAAATTATAAGGAAAAAATCCACATAAATTTATCCCAAAATGATATCATTTTAGCCAAGGCCCATGACCCACGGCCCTGTCACAAGCCCGAGCATAGCCGAGTGGGTGCCTGCGATGCATATCCTTAAAGGCATGGGAAACCCTAAGTGCTCTAAGCCCTTAGTCCATCTTGGATGTATATAAACACTACTCATTTCTCATAAACTTCCAATTTGGAATGAAGCCTTTTTTACTACACTTCAACCAAGTTTTCAAGTTACAAGTGGATACTTGAGACAAAAAATTCTCAACTAATACTTAATGATTTTCAATAGAATCGCCTGAAAAGACAAGTGGGTATCACCTTAATTTAGGTTTGAAGTTTACCCTAATAATTAATTTAAAAAATCACTATTCCAACAGTCCCCCGCCTCAAGGGAAATTGGTAGGGTAAACATGCAGACATAGGAAATAGTTCATCAGAAAATTCTTATATTGATAGAGAAATATTTTGAGCTTGAATCTTCCCAAGTGAAAATTCATCAGTTGTTGGTTAGTCGTCATCTGTAGTTCAATTGGTGTAAGCCAAGATAATATATTTTTGGTTCTATTAGTTGAGTTCATTTTGGCTGGAATAATTCATCGATTCATGAGGCTTCTAAGTATTAGCGCCTTTTAAAATTCTCATAGAATCATCCCCTCTTCACTCACATAGGCAACTTATTAGTAACAGTATTCTTCCTTGGGTTTTACTCAATCTCATTGTAATACCTTAGTTCAATAGACATATTCCATGTTTGGGTTCCCATAAAATAATTGCATAAGCAATGACCACTTGTTCATAACTCCCCTATTACGAATCTCAATAAAGTATCCTAACAACTCCTTAATTCAAGTGGGCATCCACATTTCCCATCATCACGATTCATTCCATATGAAGCCAATATTATAATAATCTAAACTATAACATATTACTCGATACAAGGGTAAAACTACTAGCTAATCATAATCATTATAACCCTCACATAATCTTATACCTTAAAGTAAGTCTAAAGCTAATTGCCCAAACCACCTATAGGGTTTGGCCCCTTCTCTTGTAAATTTTTTTAATTTTATTTTGTTAAAACAATAAAGGATGCAAAGCTAGCTCTATCTATCCCAACCTCATACTCGTTGTAGGTGGTAAAAACCCTACTAATATTTAGTCAGCATAATTAAATCTAATTAAGATAAAAACATGCACAGTCACATAAGAACGGGATGTATGTGGTTAGACAATGTGCCTACATCCACAAGTGATGCTTCTTCTTTTACTAATCATTTTTTGATTACAAATATGACATGCCCATTTTCCCAGGGGTGAGGATTATATTTATAGTGAAAAGTGTCGCTACAGTGGAATAAATGCGACTTATCAAATAAATAAATTTTAATATGTCCTTACATATAGATAATAGAAAGAGGTTGATCCATATGGAACTCCATGACCTTAGATAACTTATCTAATCTTCATCTGTTGTATCTAGTCCCGAGATTTCCATTATTAGGATTTAACCGTCCTTATCTCTTCAAAGTGTGATCGCTGATAGGACAAGTGTATATGTACCTCCTTCTTAGGCGTGGTTGAATAATCCCATCACAATTTACCCTAAAGATTTGTAGTTGGTTAAGGTCTATATGTTTACTCGTTCTCTAAATAGATTCTTGATCACGGACGACAGTGAAATATGGTCGTCCATAGATGTTATGGTCAGAGGATGCTGACACTTGTGTTTTTAAGTTTTAAACTTCTTTTATTCTTTTCGTTAAATTTTGAGGGCATGCGAGTAATTTTCCCTGACAATTTTAAGGTCACGCTAGTAAATGTGCGCTAATCATCACAATGGGCAGTTTCATGTACTAGGCTATGATTTGGGGGTGTGACATTAAATGATGAGACTTGCTTTGAAACTTATTGCATGCCACTTACTCTCTTCAAGTCTTTAGTTTAATTCATTTTCTAATCCTTTTTGTCTTCAAGTGTGTTCTAGAGCTCCATTGTACCTCTTAATTCTGTAAGTTTTCTTTTCCTCTCGTTATTCTTTTTTTTTTTATAAATTTCTCTCTTACAAACAACAATTTCCTTCTTCCTATATTCATTACCTGAATATAAAAATGATGTATGTTATTAATGAGAACACAATAGAGGACTTTTGGCATTGGTACATGCCTGAGTGGGTAACTATTGAGATATGGGTTGGTTCCCTTGATTATGATAATATCGAAGGAAGGCATTTGTTGTTCTCTTAATTTTTTGCGGAAGTTGGCATCACTTTTCCCCAAATTAACTTTTTCTTCTAACCTAAAACACCCCCTCATCAAAGGTCGTTCGAACGAGACCTTTAAGTCATTTGAACGAGATGTCCTTTATCGTTCGAATGAGAACTCCAGGTCATTATAACAACATATCCTCTCTCGTTCAAATGAAACCTCAATCTCATTCAAACGAGATGGTCACAAATGCCCTTATTCTTCCTTGAACACGTGGGACCATAATTAAAATAAAACTCCAACTTATAGCCTCTAATCATCAAATCACATATTCTCCTTCGAATCTAAACTACATAACAATAATACTAACATGTATTAACCAATTCTATGTGATTTAAACAACGTTTAAGGATCTAATCGGAGATTATATAGATTTGACCGTAAGTTTATTATCTCAACGATATTAACCCGCGATGTTAATGAATTTAGTTCAAGACTCAAAGTAAAATACGACTTTTTACAGATTAACGTTATTAATATTAACATCTAGTGTTTATAGGCTCTCATTACATGGATTCTATATTAAAATTAAGCATTCAATAACAAATTATAATCGTTTTTCATTACCAAACTATGCTTAAACATGTAATTATCTCTAATTATGAAATAAGATTATAATGTGATCTCAAATCAATTTTCATGAGTTCATTTTAAGATTCTAATGAATTACTAGTATTCAAATAAAAATCTAATCATATTATTAATCAAAATAAACTTGCCCTGGATTTATTGAAGAATCAATACCCATTCTCCCAATTCTCTAACCCAAAACCTTCGTTCTTTAGGCTAGGGTTTCTTCACCTCTTCCTTAGCATGAAGGGTTCTCCTAAAAATAAATTATGATAAATTGGCTACATTAAAGGTTATAATAAGCTAATAACCACAAAATTAATCCCATACCCAAAAATATTTTCAACTAAAACGGCCCAAATCATGCTCCAAATGGACCAAAACTTGGCCCAATACATATACAAACCCAACGGGCTAGAATTCACTCTAATAAGATCAAAATGTACTTTATAAATATCATACGAGCCGATTCGAAGATTAACATGTTTTACAATAAAATAATTTTATTAAGTTAATGAATTGTCTCGTTAAATTAATTTAAATAGAAAACACGTAGCTTAAGTCAAATCTTAATTATTGACTAATTAGATTATGAGTCGGTATTATAGGAAGCTATTTCGAGATTGGTGGGACTTGATACAAAGGAAATAATCCAAACAAGGAAAGCCACGATGCCTAGTCCCCTGACCATTCAATAGTCGCCCATAATACCAAGTCGTTTAATTATTATCTTAGTGAGTTATTATGAGCTCACTATCACCCATAGCAATAAGTCCAATCAATACGTCACTCAATTACGTAATATAACATATGTAAAATATCATGGTCACATATCAATTTATTTAAGAACACAACTAAATTCCAACACCTCGAATCATAAAATGATATACCACATGTCATATAACAGCATATCCAAAACGAATAATCAATTTAACAATAAAGTAAATATCATAAAATTACGAGGTTTTACATTCCTCCCACTTAAATAAGGAATTTAGTCCTCAAAATTTGAATTATTTTATACATCACTCTAAGGTCTATGAATATCTCAGTTGCATAATGTCCTCTCACTACTAAGAAAATATTACTCTCTCTTCGACCTATCATGCATTAAAATCTCTCCTCATAACTCGCATTTGGTTAAGACTTGACTCAATAAGCCTAACTAATGAGACGTCAACTTGGTCCTTAAGAAATTCCTCCATAATTCACATGTGGAAGACGTCATTCACATATTGAAGTTGATGGGGTAAGATCTAATGACACCGTCCCCACCCTATTTAAAAGCGTGAAAATTACCTATGTATTAGGACACCAACTCTCCCTTGAATCTGAAGCAAACAATTCCTTTCATCGGGGATACCTTTAAAATCACCTAGTCTCACACTTGGGATTCCAATCTACACTTTCTCATGTCTTCATAGCTCTTTAGCCTACTTCAATGGTCTTCATATGCTCTCTAGAGAGTATCACCTCCTCCGAGGTATCCCAAACATAGTTTTATATGAACAACTTGCTAGGTCGTGGATTTGACCAACTTTGGTCAATCTGTCAACCATGGTCCAAATGGAACTATTTCTCCCTTGAGACCTGGGTACCTCGTGATAAAATCAATTTATCCACTCTCCCGTCTCAACACTGGGATCTCTAACAACTTCAATTCTCTAGATGTCTCTGGTGATATACGTTCACTACTGATAGAGGCACACTTAGGCACAAACTACCTTAATATCTGCTTCACCTAATCATCAATACCGCCTCCTCAAATTACGGTACATCCATTCTCCCTAGGATATAGAGTGAACCACGAATCAAGTTCCTCATCCAAAACTACCTTATGTAGCATGGGACCCTTTGGCACAATTAATATTCCGGGGAAATACATTGAACTGTCTTTTAATCTCCATCAGTTTCTAAAAATCTTCCAATTGTTTAAATTTAGATTGCACCAATCCAAAATAGCTAAATCATAATTCCAATTAGTCTAAGTAAAATTTCATATATAATTGGTCATTAATAGCTTCGCTTTAGTGTTTGTCATTGTTGCAAAGCCCTTCCAATTAAAATCCTTGAAAACCTACAAACATAATATAAGTTTTCATAGCGGTAAGTAAGGATTTCAATCCAGCTTTAAGGAATGAAACACAAGAATAGTCATGTAATTAATTGTTCTTGTTATTTTCTTTCTAGATTTTTCTATTTTTGTTCTTTTCCCTTGTTTTCTATTTTTTATGATTTTTTTATATTAAAATAATTTTCAAGGGGAAACTATGCTACTCAACTAAGTGAATAAAAAAAAATCAAACACTAAAATAATAGATAAAGTGAGGTAAATAATTGTGAGAACAATCAAGGAATGGGAGTATGCCACATATTCAAGTTAGTCTAATTAATCAATTCACTCATTTGAAATCTCCCAAGTTAGTATTGAAATTATAAGTCAACTCTCATCACAAATGAAATTTTAACACTAACCTTTTTAAAAAATTAAATTCAAACCCCCACAACTCTTGAAAATAGATCCTTTTAATAAACCATCCGCTCGGATCGATTCATCAAAATTCATATAAATCATTAAAAATTAAATTTATAATAGAAATTAAAGGAATAATACCACACTTGAGAAACCCTTATCTCTAGTTCGATTCTAAAATGAGTATTATATCTCGAATTATGAGTTTCTATTGAAAATTATTTACCCTCTCTCGAAGCGTAAACATTAAATAAGTCCACCCCTTGAAAGGGGCTTTTAGCCTAACATGATATAAAATATGATAAACAAATAATCAAAGGCATAAGAATAATAGTAGAGAGAAGAGGAGAATTTCAACCAAGTCTCCTTGAACTAAATAGTTCTCAACTGTGGAAATAAAGAACATACCCAATAAATCTGAGTTTTTACAAACTAATAATATTCTGAAATGAAGCTTCAAATGCATAATTTATCTCTCAAATTTAATTCCCTCACACAATATCTAAAAAAAAGAAAACAGAAAATAAAAATTAAAATAAATCATACTCTAAGAACTACACTAAAATAGTCTTTTTCCCTCTAAGGTATTCTTCTCTACTTCACTTCTCTCTATTTTGTAGTAGCTCTTGGTTCTTCTTTTCTACACACACATGGAGCAAGGGGTATTTGGGACTTTGGGAAGGTTTTAGTGTGCATGAGAGTTTTGAGGTGAGAGAGGGGTAAGGGAAATGCACATGAGTGCATGTGGAAAAGGTAGTGAGGGTGTTTTAGAAAATGGATAACAGTGTTTCAAGACATGTGGAGGAGTTTTATTTGTTTTATTTGGTGAATGGGAAATGTGTATAGAAGGTAATGGGTATTAGGTTTGGTAGTTTGGCGGTTTGGTAGCTAAAGCTGGGTTGGAGATTTCGGGTCAAAGAGGGAAGCTGGGGTTTCGAGTTGCTCCGACTTGAAATTAGGTTAAGGTATCTAGGTGATTCGATTTCGAGGTCGGAGAAGGGGGTCGGGTAAAATGGGATCTAGCATGGATCACCCTGTTATGGTCATTTCAAGACACCACCTACTGGTGGTGGCAGGTGGTTAACTCGATTCAGGTGGCTGAAGGGTCGGGCAAGTATTATAAATGGGTTTGTCCGGGTTTTGATCGGATCTTGACCGGATAGATGGGTTTCAGGTCAGTTTCGCCCAACGGGTTTAACTCGGGTAACCCGAATATGGTTGTCGGTGGAATTGAGACTGTGGTATTCGATATGGGGGTTCAGGTCTGCTGCCGTTGATTTTAAAAGTGGTAATTAGATTCGGGTTTATGGGGTTCAGTGGATGGGTCTGTAGGTTTTCTTTGGCTATAGTGAATTAGGATAGATAATGGTGAGATAGGGAAGCTGATGATGGGGTAGGGTGTAGGGTTAGAGTGTGTGTGTTTAGTTTATAAACAAAAAGTAAAATAAAATATTTACAACCTAACAATAAAATCTAAGACTAAAACAAACAAAAGCTAGTGAACTAAAAAAAAAGAGTACCACTACACTGACACACTTTCATACCCGTTTTTCATACCCGCCTAATAAGACAAGGCAATAGAGCGTTGTACTTTGTGCCCTGGCGGGACCCACAACAATAAGGTATAAGATTTTAAAGTAGTGGGTATGGAATATGTGTACCAAAGTGGGTACACATATCTTTATCCAAAAAAAAATTAACTCCTAAAAATATTTACAAATCTAAGAAATAAAATCAATAAAAAAAAATAATTCCCTAATTTAAACAAATAAAAAGACTCAAACAAAACTAAAAATAAAACTAAACCAATAAGATAAAATAATAATAAATCTAAGAAACTAAAAACCAATAAATAGAAATATAATTAAACACACCTATTATATTTACATAAAAAAATAAAACACTAAATAAAATAAAATGAACTGAAATGATAAAAAATTGACTCTAAAAAATATAGAAAATAATAAAAATAATACTACACACACACTCTCTTGGGGTTTGGGATAGTTCAGGCTTGGGTTTGGGTTTTGGTTTTTGGTACGAGACATGGTATAGGGTAGTGGATTTGGATTGTCCTCAAATAGCATCATCAAATGTGGCATTTTTCCTTGACATAAAGCTTTTAAATCGCAAATGCAAGCAAGCCTACAAAACAAACAAATACCAATACAAGTTCATTTTCATTAAGAACTAGCAATTAAAGAGCAACTATTTGGGCTATAAAGTATACATTTTTGGGTGTTTATCACACCACCCCCAAATAAAACTTTGCTAGTCCTCGAGCAAATAGAGGGAAAGAATAAGAAACTAAATGTGTACCACTTTCACGGGCACTTGCAATTGCACTTAGCATGTTCAACAAGCCTTTAGACCTATAGGTTGCCCTACAGGACGAGTGTTGTCTCGTGAGGATTTTTAGTGAACGTACCAACAAAATTCAAAAATTTATTGAGAGGGCAGTCTTTTATTTGACGATGAAAAACTATAAAGACATCACAGAATACAATGTTCAACAATGAGTGTATGACATAAAATTATTTAATACCAAAGGCGTAATCCTTCCAAAAAAACCTCAGCGTATGTAGTGTGAAACAATCGCAAGTATCATGAGAGTAATTCCTAAATCTCCTTTATAGAATTAATGCTTTGACTTTAAATCTCACTAAATATGTCTCTCTGAATTGAACTCTCCGAGATTTGGGTGAGTGTACCTCTCTACTATGTGAGGAGGTGAGTAAATGTAAACAAGGTCAAACGTCTCACACACTTATAAGAAATGATGGATACATGAAAGAATTTGATCTCATGAGCGAATGTTAACCACTCTTTTGAGAATGTCGAGTTATTCACCTTGTAGCCTTCTCGTTTGCGTGAACACCTCACTAAGGATGAAAATGGGTTCTATGTATGGGATGAGGAATGAGATGAACAAGATGGATGATATGATGGTCGGGTTTTTGAGAAAAATGGAATACAATTACTAATGTCTTCATTTTATAAAACTATCCTCGCATGCTTTAGTTTTAATTTTTATTTTATTTTTTGCGATGCATTTTTCTTTTCATAACACAAATGCAGATAATTTACATTTTGAATTTCAAACATTCTTTTTCTAAAAAAAATGGATGGTAATGATTGGAAACTATATATGGATGGTGTGGGGAATATATATGGACAAGGTATATATAAAAAGATAATGGGTGAAGTGAATGGTAATTTGATATGGAGAAATTGTAAGTGTATGGTAAAGAATGGTTTGGTGCTCGAGATAAACTATAAGACACGTGTTTCTCGCGTCTCGAAGGTGATGTCATTCTCAGTGGTTATGTCAAAGATGAAGAATAATGAAATCATGCAACGACTAAGTGTGTTACCTAAAGAAAGTTGAGTTATTTTGTGACTTGGGGGTACATAAATTTTCACAGGTTTAATTCTCAATAAGTGATATTTTAGGGCTCTCTTGAGAATGCAGTTACTATTCAACTTTTGATTGCAAATGTGAAAGTGCAAATTTACTGCGTTTAGGAATTCATAGTGCAAATAAGCTTTAAGAGGTACTACTTAATTTTATGGTAATAGAGTAATTAGGGCACAAATAAGAGTAATCAGAGAATTTTAAAAGATGGATGATAGACAATTCATGTCATAAAAAAATTTACTTAAACTGCATAAAAAAGTTAAAAAATGACTTGTTTCTGACAAAATTTTCAAAAGAGGTGCGATTTTGATAAATTTCCCCACCCCCAAACAAAAGAGAACATCGTCCTTGATGTTTAAAACTATTTTTTTAATTTGAAAGCAAAAGATAGGAAATAGACTATCATAATCAACCGCTAATGAAGTTGGATAACATGATGGAAACAATGGTAGAACCTGAAGAACAAAGGCAGCAAAAAAATATGTTCAAGTCTATGAAGCATGAAAAAGCATTGGGTGGTGTGAAACACCACCCCCAAACAAGATAAGACTCGTACACAGAAGCAAGACAAGACGGGCTGCCTCCTGCTAGTGCTAAGTTTAACGCCTTCAGCTAGACCGAACGAAACTCACCCAGAATAAGATAAAACTAGGATCGAATGGGGTGGAAGAAAATTGGATGAAGATACTCACCCCCAAATAAGACTGAAGTGTCAGTCTTCATAGATTGGGTCAAAAAGGTCAATTTCTTCAATGTGAGTGGGTCCTAACTCTAAGAAAGGCTTCAAACGTGAACTATAGACTTGAAACAGTCTACCATCCTTGGGATTTTGAACGGTGATGGCACCGCAAGGAGTAACTGACAAACCACCTGGTTTTTAATTTCTCGGGAAAGAGATGAAGATGGGGATTATAGAATAAAACTTTTTGATTGGGGTGGAATTCTTTCCGCATGATGCTTTGGTTATGGATCCACTTCATCTTGTCATTATACTTCTTGGACAAATCATAGGCATCATTTCTTATTTCCTCCAATTCATTAAGTTGTAGCTTCCTATGGACCCCTGCCTCATCAATATCGAAATTAGGGGCCTTGATATCCCAATATGCATGATGTTCAAGATCGATAGGAAGGTGGCAAGGCTTTCCAAAGACCAATAGATAAGGATACACACCAATCGGAGTCTTATAAGAAGTATGGTGTGCTCACAATGAGTCGTTCAGGCGAAAGGACCAATCTTTCCTATTAGGATTGACGATTTTTTCAAGAATTTGCTTTATCTCACGATTGAAGACCTCAACTTGACCACTAGTCTGGATGGTAAGAGAGACCAACCTTGTGGGTAACACTATACTTTTTGACAAGATGTTCAAAGACTCGATTATAAAAATATTTACCCCCATCACTAATGATAGCTTTGGGGGTTCCAAAATGCGTTAATACATACACTTAAGACACATAACCACAACTCGATGGTCATTTATGTGGCAAGTGGTTGCTTTAATCCATTTGGAGACATAGTCAACTGCAACTAAAATATACTGGAAAAAAATGAGAGGAGGGAAATGGTCCCATGAAATGAATACCCCACACATCAAAGATTTCAACAATCAGGTTGGGTGTGAGAGGCATCATATGATGATGAGAGTTATGCACAGATAGTTAAAAATTGGAACAAGCCTTGAAATAGTAATGGGTATCTCGAAAAAGGGTGGGCTAATAGAAACCACTTTGCAAAATTTTCGCGATAATTTTCTTTAAGCTAAAGTAGCCACCACATACACCATCATGACAGAATGACAGAATACTTTGTTGTTCAAACTTGGGAACACAACGACGAATGAATTGATCAGTGAAATACTTGAAAAGGAATGGGTCATCCTAAGAGTAAAACTTCACATACGCCATAAATTTGGAGCGATCCTGTTTTGACCAATGATTGGGAAGTTGGCCGGTAATGAGTAAATTATTAATATCAGCATACCAAGGCGAGGTGGAGATAGACAAAAGTTTTTCATTGGTAAATGACTCGAAAATGGGAACATGATCATGGTTAGATGTGACTGTAATACGGGAAAGATGGCCAGCGACTACATTTTCACAATCTTTCTTATTACGAATTCCAAGATTAAACTCTTGTAATAAGAGAATGCACAGTATTAATTATGGTTTGGAATCCTTTTTGTGAAGAAGGTGCCTTAGGGCAACATGGTCAGTGTACACGATGACAGGGGAATCAATGAAATATGACCAAAACTTATCAAGAGAAAACACTACCGCCAACAACTTTTTTTCGATGGTCGTGTAATGAAGTTGAGCATCATTGAGGGTTTTTCTAGAATAATGGATGACGTGGGGGAGCTTGTCAACCCTCTGGCAAAGCACGACACCACATGAGCTTAAATGGGAGAGACCAGTTGGGAGGTTGAATGATAGGAGTAGAAGTGAGCTCGACTTTGAGGAGCTCAAAAAGCTGCGACACATGCGTCATCAACTACAAATGGGACATATTTGGATAAAAGGTTTGTTAAAGGTTGAGCTATTTTAGAAAAATCCTTAATGAAGCGCGGGTAGAAGCCCGCATGTCCTAAGAAGAAGTGAATGTCCTTAACAGACTTAGGGATGCGAACCGTGGTAATCAGACCAACTTTCACTTTATCTACCTCAATACCAGACCTTGAGATAATGTGACCTAACAAAATACCCTTTTTTACCAAGAAATGACATTTTTCCCATTTGAGGACCAACTTCTTTTCTTGACAGCGCTGAAGGACCATAGTGAGATGAGACAGGCATTATTCAAAAGATAAACCAAAAATGGAAAACTCTTCTATAAAGACTTCAAGAAAATTCTCTACCATGTCGCTGAAAATACTAGTCATATACCTTTAAAACGTCACAGGTGCATTGCAAAGGCCAAAAGGCATACGAGAGTATGTAAAGGTGCCAAAAGGACAAGTAAAGGTAGTATTCTCTTGGTCTTTAGGGGCAATGGGTATTTGTTTGTACCGTGAACATTCATCAAGGAAGCAGTAGTAAGCATGGACTGCTAAGCGTTCAAGTATATAGTCAATGTACGAGAGAGGGATGTGGTCCTTGAGAGTAACAACATTGAGCTTTTGATAATCAATATGAACATGCCTGCCAATTTGTATACGGGTGGGCACAAGCTCATCGTCACTGTTTTTTACGACGGTGATACCAGACTTTTTTGGTACCACATGAATGGGACTATCCCATTGGTTATTCGATATAGGGTAAATAATACCGACATTGAGCATTTTTAAAATTTTATCTATCACGACTTCTTTCATTGTTGGATTGAGTCGACGTTGTGGCTCACGAGAAATCTTGGTGTTCCACTGCAAATGAATGCGATGGCTACAAACATTGGATTCACACCATGAATGTTTGAAATGGTCCACCCTAAAGCAATGCTATGTTGAATGAGAGTGTGGACCGATTTATCTTCTTGATCCACGGTCAAGTCAAAAGAAATTATGACTAGGTGATGTTTGTTTGGTCCTACGAAATCATATTTCAACTTTGAAGGTAATGGGTTAAGCTCCAAACTAGGTGGCGACTCAAGGGAGGCATCGAACTCAGACGTGAAAAAAGAGTCTAGGGAAATATCGAGGCAAGGGTTAACTGGGTCATCTACAGAAAGAAGATTGTCGACAAAGAGAGATAGGTATTCACTTCAGAGATAGAGGAATCAATATTAAAGTCGGACCCAAAGTGAGACAAGCATTATTAAATAAGATCTTCGGGTAAGTTTGATCCAACATCTCTTGGACTAAGGAGTCACCTCATCAATAGAATTAACGTTAGCCTTTTGTTACCGGAGGTATAAGATATTGACTTCAACTGTCATGTTACAAAAATAAAGATTCATGGACCCATCTCGATAATTGATAATGGAATTTTCAATTTCCATAAATGGGCTTCCCAAGATGATAGGTATATTGGTTTGGTCGATAGCAAGAGTGTCTAAGATGATGAAATCTACAAGGTAGTAAAATTTAGAGACTTTCACCAAAACATCTTCAAGTATTCCTTTTGTCACTTTTATAGAACGATTAACAAGTTGAAGAGTAAACCGTGTAGGTTTCATGCTTTGTAAACCTAACTCAAGGTAGAGGGAGTAAGGTAACAAATTAACACTAGACCTAAGATCATGCAGAGCCCGATTAGTGAAATTATCACCTAACATGCAAGAGATAGCAGGACTATATGGGTATTTATAGTTTAGATCACCGTTCTCATGGATAAAGGACGTGACTTGCTTAGTGACGAAGGCTTCACGAGGCACATTTATCCATCGCTTGATAGTGCACAAGTCCTTCAAGAATTTGGTATAGGAGGGAACTTGTTGAATCGCGGTGAGGAATTGAATATTAATGTGAACATTCTGAAAAACTTGTCTGATCTCATCAAGTTATTGGGCTTTCTTTATCGGAGCCAACCTATGAGGAAAGGGTGCTTTTGGCACATAGACAATGGTAGGATCATTAGGTGTGGACTCAGTCTAGTTTGTGGATTTGTTGGGTGGTGGAACCTTAGGGAGAGGTTCTAATGGCCAATTCTGGGAGGGCCGGATATGCACATCACGGGGAGCATCAACACCATTGTCAACCTGTTCTTCGAATTTTAGATTACTCATCATTTTCATGTCCTCTTGGTATGTGGGTGGAGTGGAAGTGTATCCAAACTCATAAGCCTACTCTTTGTCATTCACCTTAGGGTTTGTAATGGTTTGACACGAGAATCGACCTCTCTCTCGCTCGGACTCAAACTAGTTAAGACGTTGCTAAAAACTCTGGATGGCTTAAGTCTACGCTTTCATGGTTTTATTGTTGAGTCATGATAAATTGATTAAGAATATACTCAAGATACGGGGTGGACTATTAGGGTAGCGGGGCATGATTCGTTCGAAATCAAGCACATATATACCCTCTATACTTATGCATTTTAGTCCCCCTCGGGTACTCTAATTCCTATAATTATGCTTGATAACTAGAAAACCTCCATTTTATATGCTAACATTTTTTTTAGGTATTATTGAGTTTTTGTAGGAATTACGGTGCTTAGTATGGAGTTTGGTTACATTCCGATAAAGTTTCGTTGACATTCGCAGGTTCAGGGGTAAATCAGTCATTTTACACTTCGGGATTTTTTCCCAAAGTCTTCACGAAAGTTGTGTCCCTCAGAATATGATTTGTGTGGATGCAAACGGTGCATGAATCCAGGTCCAAATGAAGTTGTTACAGTCCTTTGAGTGGAGGAAGAAATATAAGAAATGTCATAAAAGACAAAAAGAAAATAATTAAATAATTAACCACCATGTCTTGGTTCTCTTTTGCAAGAAGCAGGTACATTTTGACCATGCATAGTCTTTGCTTGAGCCAAACAACAGAAGGTCTAGGCCTTAACAATTCTAGCAGGTATTGGATTTTTATGACAAATTAGTAGCAAATCCGTGTTGTTAATGATTAGAGAAGCAGGTCTGCCGCCATCAGACGACCGACCCTGCCCCACTGGTAGACTGGTAAATCCGATTTTTTCATACGAAGAAAGCATTAGACCTCATACCCTCTTCTCGATCGACTAACCCTTACTTTTCGATCGACTGGTCCCCTGTTATTTATGGTGTTTATTGTTACATTCTTTTCTTTTTCTTTTTGATTTATTTAATTTCCAACTTAGTATATAAGGAAGATTTGTTTTATTTGTAAAATAGATCTTATTTTTATCTCTTTTCTTTACTTTTAGAACCTAGGGTTAAAGATTTAGGGATTTTTTGTGAAGTTTCCCTCCCCTTCATTTTCTTGTTGGGTTTTCGCCCATTAATGTAAGTGGGTACTATTTATTTTCTTCTTTGTATACTACATAGTTTTATGCCATTAATTTCTTGCTTATTTATTTATTTATTTCCATGCCTAGATAAATTGTTGTAGTCGATTTATTTCTTGTTTGCTTTTGTTAATTAGTTGTTTTAATTTATGATTTTTACCATGATTTCTAGCTAAGTTAAATTTGGCTGTGATTAATGGAACTCACCTTGGTTTCAGTGGGTTGCTTTGCTATGGTGATGGAGTTTATGTATTTAATTGGATTGGATTGTTCTTGTTATTATGCCTAGGAGTTTTTATGGGGTATATCATGTGTGCTCCGTATTTACGACCTTGAGTGTGTATTTTTCGAGATATTTGTTGACGCCAAAATCATAGTAGGCTTTTTATGCGAATTTAGGGGGTGACAACTCTAGATTTAATTGATTCTCGAAATGAGATTCAATCTTACTAAATTTGTAGTCCCATGTAACCATTTATATGTATTAAATCGAGGTGCAGGATATTAGTGGCAACCTATAGTTTTTATTCTGCTTTTATCAATCTTAGTTTAAATACCCATGCCTAGTTATCTTTTGTTTTTATTAACAATTATCGTTTACCTTTTTATTGAGAAGTGTTAAACCAATATAATTCTAGCAACTAGTCACTGTGGATTTTTGAAACCCTGACTAGTCGTCGTACTCCCTTAAAAGAGTGTAGTTAATAGTCTAGGTTTTTTTATAGCGGTAGGAGCCGAGCATAACGACCGGCGTATATCTTTATACACTTGCGTCCGGTTTCTCGCACATTGTCAAAATGGTGCCGTTGTCGGGGACTTGTTTATTTTATAATTTAATTAATTTAGTATTTCGTAGTATTTTCTTTCTATTTGTATTCTTTGTTGACTATTTCTGTAGGACTTTTACATTTGAGCGCCAAGAAATGCTTGAATTTTCTGAACGCACATCACTTTGTGAGATTTGCTATCTTGAGATATTTTTGGGGTAAGCATGTATTATTCCAATTTTTTGGTAAAAGTAATGATAATTCTCAAAATCCTCCTACACATATGACTTTTGGTCAATACTTACAAACCCAAAAAATTGAAACATCTAAAATGTCTTTGGGTTAGTATTACCAAAGTCAAGTTATGGATTACGGTAATTTTTAGAATTATTATTCTGATTTTGGGCCTTAAGATCCTTATAATAATAATGGTGAAACTAAATGCATAAGCTTTGAAAATTCTTATAATAATGATTTTGGTTGTAGTTCCGAGGATAGTTTTCAAAAATCTCGCATTATGACTTTCTGTGAGGGCTTGCGCCTTCTTGAAAATGAAAATTTTGAAAATCGTTTTCGAGAAGAGAATCGTTTTTGGGAGCATGATTTGGATTTATTATTTGAATTTGATGACGATTTTTCTTCCTAGACTTTCGAAGTCGAGGAAAATTTTGAACCAAATGAGGATTTTGTGCCTACTTTGAAACAAACCATTCTTAACTTAAACCATGGTATAATAGATAATGAAAATGAGGAAGAAATGGACGTAGTATCCATTTGCAATGAAATGATTTCTTCTTTGGCCCCCAAAGAAGATTATTTCATTGAAAATGATCTTATTTCCTTCGAAACTCAATCTTCTAGAGATGATGAGTCATCTCTTGAGTTTGAATTTCTTTCGTCCCCATCTTTATTCTATATTATCGAACCGATACAAGTACCCGATTAATCGATTCCGAACATTAAAACTTTTAACCCTTTCATAGACGAGGAGTACTTGCTCGATCTACTTTCCATGAAGGCATCTTTGCCTCCATGTGTGCCACCTCCCATTCCAATTGCAAAATATTTGGGAGAAAATTCTTTTTTTTATCCGCTTGTGTACTTGTCACCCATTTTATCCAAATCCCCCATCATCCCTCCAAAATTTTTAATTGGTGATGGTTCATTTCATCCTCGTTACACATGCCTTCCGTTGTTACGAAATTCCTATTTTCTGGAAGGTATGCATGAAGGGTAGGTTCCCCTGTTGATCCTCCAAAGTCAAACCGTATTTTGAGTGGACCCTTAAAAATCTCAACTTCTAGTGTATAGTTAGTTATAAGTTAAAATTATAGGTTGTAAATAGTTAGTTTTGTTTTATTTTCCTTGTTTTTCTTTATTCTTACTTATTGTTGAGTGTAGTTAGTTACGTTTTTGTTATTTGTTTTTTCTATGCTTGGTGCTAACATGTTTTGTAGAATCATTGGACTTGTACTTTCACGAGATCTCTCTATTTTGAGTAATATCACTCTTTTTCTCTCTTTAACTTGGCTCTTAATTCACATTGAGGATAATGTCAGGTTTTAAGCTAAAGGGTGTGGGATATTATATCCATTCATTGGTAGTTTCTTTGATTTGATTATATGTTCTTTCGAAGCATATTTTTCTTGTAAAAAATTAAAAATTTCAAAAAGATTTTCTTTCTTTTTTCTCCTTTGTTGGGCATTTTGCCTTTGTTTCTGATGATAAATTTTAATAATTGCCCGATCCAATGGACAACTCAATGATGCATGTTCTCGATTTTAGAAGTTATTAGACTTTTGTCCACAATTATTGATATTATGAATAACTCCATGAATTAAACTTTAATCCCATGAGTACAAGCACTTTCTCGCTTTATTTATTTGGTTTAAGTATTTTATAACTCCGTAATCTTTTATTGCATTGTATATACCTACACCTAGTGAGCGTTGGGCTTTTCTTCGTTTGTGAGTGTTATGCACTTCTCTCATCAATCGTTCATTAATTGAGTTCATATATGATTTATGTTACTTGAGCATAATTTCCAAAGTTTATTTTGACTCGAGAAATGCGTAAATTTTAGGAAATGATCATTGTCCCTCTTTGTTATATCACCCATATTGGCCTTGATCTCACCTTAAATATTTTTTCTTGTTAACCCCTTTGAGCCTTAATATAGCATTTCGTTTCATAACCCCAAATCCCATAACCAACTCCACATTGGAGTTATAAACTGTATATATATATGTGTGTGTGTGTGTTTGTGTATCACCTTTTGTACCTTTGTTTGGAATGATACATGGAATTGAATGATGTTCGCGTTGTGGTTGCAATTAAGCAAGTGAGAGTGACAAAAGTAAAGAAAAGAAAGAAGTGAAAAATAGAAGAAAAAGAGAAAGTATAAAACAAACGAAAACTAAAGAAAAGGTGAGAAAAGAAAGTAAAGAAAAGAAGGAGAAATTTGTATATGTTGTGTATAGTGTTCAATAACCTTTGTTTGCTCTGTCCAATTTTATATTCAATGCTTGTTATGGAAATCATATTACAATTTTTTATTTGTCCACATTTTCCATTATCCCGAGTGTGCATCTCCGAACACTTTGAATCCGTACATAGTCCTTTAATTTCATAACCTGACCCAAACCTACATTACAACCCTATAAAGTCCCATGTGATCCTTGGATGAATTTAATTTAAAAGTTTAAATAGTTTTGATAATATATGAAAATGCATTTCGCCTCCTTTCATGAAGGTAAGTGTCATTAAGATTACATATTTTTCCATTTTATATATAGCGTTCTTCATTAGTGACATGTGCACGACCTTGTTTCCATTTGCATTTACTCTTTATGTCTGCATGTCCCGTGGATTACCTCCCATTATATATTGATTTCATTTTTTGAGCGTAATATCCGGTGAGGATTGACTTATATGCACGCTTTAATGTTTATTTTCCGATTTATATAAATTTTTTACAAATCATACTTTGCATGCACTCCCTCCCCTCCCACATTTTAAGGTTTCAATTCTATGAAGTTCGTTATATAATGTTAATAACTACGGACTTTTTGGGTGAATTTAATAACTTTGCTAATAACGTGTTGAATTTTTTTCATTATTGTTGGGCTTGTCGCATGTGATTGGGCCTACATTTTGAGGAAGCCGTATGATGTTTATGGGTTTCAGCCCTGAAAACCCTCATGAGATGACACTCGTCCACTAGGATAACCTAGGGGTTTGACAGCTTATTGCATACGCTAAATGCAGTCGTTCCCTCGCGAAAGTGGCTTTTATCTCTTTTGTATATATCTCCTATCTTGTCGTTTTCTTATAGTTCTTCTTGTTATGAATTTCATTGCTAGGGACTAGCAATGTGCAAGTTAGGGGATGTGATTCATTCCGAATTATGACATATATACCCTCTATACTTATGCATTTTATCCCCCTCAGGTACTATAATTCCTATAATTATAATCGATGACCAGACAACCTCCGTTTTATAAGATAATATGTTATTTGAGGTATTATTGAGTTTTTGTAGGAATTACGGTACTTAATGTGAAGTTTGGTTGCATTCCGGTAAAGTTTCATTGAAATTTTCACGTTTAGGGGAAAATCAGTCATTTCAAACTTCGTGATCTTTTCCCAAAGTCTTCACGGAATTTGTGTCCCTTAGAATATGCTTTGCGTGGCCATAAACAATGCACGAATCCAAGTCCAAACGAAGTTGTTATGGGACTTTGAGCGGAGGAAGAAATATAAGAAATGTCATAAAAGACAAAAGGAAAACAATTAAATAAATGACCACCATTTCCTGGTTCTCTTTTGTAGCAATAAGGTCCATTTTGACCATGCAGGGTCTTTTCTTGAGACAAACACCAGCAGGTCTCAGCCTTAACAATTATAGCAGGTCTTTGATATTTATGACGAATTAGCAGTAGATCCGTGTTGTTAACAATTAGAGAAGCATGTCTGCTGCCGTAGGTCGATCGACCCTACCCCACCGGTCGACCAATAAATCCGATTTTTCCTTACAAAGAAAGCAGTAGGCCTCATCCCCTCTTCCAGGTCGACTGACCCTAACTTTTCTATCGACCAGCCCCCTGTTAATTCTGGCGCTCGTTGTTACTTTCTTTTCTTTTTCTTTTTGATTTATTTTATTTCCAACTTAGTATATAAGGAAGCTTTGTTTTATTTGTAAAATAGATATTACTTTTATCCCTTTTCTTTAATTTTAGAACCTAGGGTTAAAGATTTGTGGATTTTTGGTGGAGTTTCCCTCTCCTCCATTTTCTTGTTAGCGTTTCACCCATTAATGTAAGTGGGTATTATTTATTGTCTTCTTTGTCGGCTACATAATTTTATGACATTAATTTCTTGCTTATTTATTTATTTATTTCCATGCCTAGATAAATTGTTGTAGTTGATTTATTTCTGTTTGCTTTTGTTAATTAGTTGCTTTAATTTATGCTTTTTACCATACTTTCTAGCTACGTTAAATAAGATTGTGATTAATGGAACTCACCTTGGTTTCAGTGGGTTGCTTTGCTATCGTGATTGAGTTTATATATTTAATTTGATTGGGTTGGTCTTGTTATTATGCCTAGGAGATTTAACGGGTTATATCATGTATGCTCCGTATTTACGACCTTGCGTGTGTATTTTCCAAGGTATTTGTTAACGCCAAAATCATAGTAGATTTTTATGCGAATTTAGGGGTGATAACTCAAGATTTATTTGATTATCGAAATGAGATTCAATCTTACTAAATTTGTAGTCCCATGTAACTATTTATATGTATTAAATCGAGCTGAGGAATATTAGTCTCAACCTATAGTTTTTATTCCACTTTTATTAATCTTAGTTTAAATACCCATGTCTAGTTATCTTTTCTTTTTATTAACAATTATCTTTTACACTTTTATTGAGAAGTATTAAACCAATATAATTCCAGCAACTAGTCTATGTGGATTTTCTATACTTGGACTGACCGCTGCACTCCCTTAAAATAAAGTAGTCAATAGTCTAGGTTTTTGTATAGCGATGGGAGTCAAGCATAACGATCGCCGTATATCTTTATATACTTGCGCCATAATTTTCCATGTGCTATCAGGGCATAAGGGAGTTGGGGGACCAATTCACGATTAGAACTAATCGGTGGTGAATAATGATAAGAGGGAGGTGGAATCATGACAATTTAATGATTTGTGTTTGATGGTCCTCCGTGGGAGACAAAGGATGATGGATGATGTCATTGATGGTATTAAACATGGTGGTACTGGATACGAGGGAGATGTTGGCTTTGTTGTTTTCGTGAAAGCCAAGTGAACCACCAACATTTTATTATGGGTATGATGGATCCATGAAGAAAACTTTTAAAATTGGAATCTTTTTTTACCTCGTTAGTGCTCCCTACACGTGGTGGCTCAGATCTAGAAAACTCATTGTTTCCCTCCCAATCTTGGGAGTATCGCCTAATTCGAGGAGAAAATTATAGGTGGTCGTGGGAGTTAAATGCATGAACTTCCTTTTTTCATGGATTCAATTATGGTTCAAGAGGAAGGAATGAGACCATTATAGAAATTATGAACTAAGTGACTTTTCTCGAGACCATGATGTGGGCAACTATTGATATAACCTTGAAAACGGCCCCATGCTTCACAAAATTGCTCGGTTGGCTTTTGACAAAAATCTTGGATGGATTAGCTCATCTCATTAGTTTTGCCCATCGGATAAAA
The DNA here is from genome assembly GCA_949130495.1 of Sambucus nigra. Lineage (NCBI taxonomy): Eukaryota > Viridiplantae > Streptophyta > Magnoliopsida > Dipsacales > Adoxaceae > Sambucus > Sambucus nigra. The sequence goes on from OX422214.1 coordinate 55,633,138, forward strand.
CTTGGGAACAAACTTATTCACAAGTTGTTCCCATGTATGGAAAAAATACGGTGGCAATGAATGGATCCATATGGATGCATTATCATTGAGAGAAAATGGAAACAATCGAAGACAGACATTTTCTTCGTCGAAGTTTTGATTTTTGAAGTCACGTAAACTATGAGAAATTTTCGCAAGTGAGTGTATGGAGACTCACGTTCAAGGCCATGAAAATAGGGCACCATTAAAATGGTCATCGGGCGAATTTCAAATTGGTCCGCTGGGTGGGTGGAAGAATGATGCATAATGGTAGGGTAGCCGCAATTGGTGCAAAATAGTCCCTTAAGGCACGCTCGTTGGCCATGGTGGGTCGATGGATGGATGAAGTAGAGATGTCTACACGGGGACAACTAGAAGTGACTGGGGGGAGGGAAAAATCAAAGGGAACACGTGGTTCTCCTAATGAGGATGAGACGGGAGAAAGGCTAAGGGATTGAATTAATCAATGATTAACTCATTGCCGCGTGGGCATGCAAAGAGTGAATTGTTGTTTTTGAAAAGGAAAAGAAAATATTTTTGGAGTTTTTAGAAAAATGAGGGAAAGAAAATATTTTTTGAGTTTTGGATTTTTTTAAGAAAAAATGAAATTTTTTTTTTTGGATTTTTTGAAAAAAGGCGATGGACTCAATTTGAAACTCAAAAGGATGGAGCGTAAAAGTAACTACCTAAAGAGCAAATTAGACACATACAAGCAAGGTAGAACTCCTAAATAGCACATAACTAATTTTTTATCTTCAATTTGGTGAGTGGGTAGTAAAATTTTAACTACTCTACGGGCAAGAAAAATACGGATCCTTATATGTCGCCATTGAAAACTGTGCTCCTACTTGGCTTGCTAATTCACTGATTTTGATTAAGTGATGGCACGGGTAACAAGTAAATGGGAGAAGATCATTGAGTGGATTATGAAATCCCAACTCGTTTCAATGACTGGGTCTAGGTCTTAAGTTCATTAATTCATCAAACCATTCAAATTAAGTGTGATGCAATAAATAAAAGAACATAGGAGTGAATAGTCACACAGAAAATGAACTTGCTTGCAGGAGATTCGTGAGTGATGAAAAATGTATCTCCCGCAGCTTTTACACACGTGGACGAAGACTGAGTTGATTCAATTGGGGGGGGAGGTAACCTACATTAAATCTTCCCCAGGAGTCCTATGGACCCAAAGTAGAGAGGCTTCTAAATTCCACTCCGAGGGCGCTCTCTCGCTACCATGTCCTGTTTCCCTGTAACCGTACCATTTGATAGCTTGGCTTTAGTGTGTCATTGTTACAAAGCCCTTCCAATTAAAATCCCTGAAAACCTAAGAATGTCAATCCAACTCTAAGAACTAAAACACAAAAAAGTCATGTAATTCATTTTTCTAGTTATTTTCCTTCTAGATTTATTTATTTATTTTTTGTTTGTGTTCTATTTTTTTTATATTAAAACAATTTTCAAGGCGAAATTATGCTAATCAACGAAGTGAATAAAAAAAATGAAAAAAATCAAACACTAAAATAAGAGATAAAGTGAGGTAAATAATTATGAGAACAATCAAGGAATGGGACTATGCCACATATTCAAGTTATTCTAATTAATTAATTCACTCATTTGAAATCTCCTAAGTTAGTATTGAAATTACAAGTCAACTCTCGTCACAAATGCAATTTTAACACTAACCTTTTAGAAAATTAAATTCAGACCCCCGCAACTCTAGAAAATAGATTTACACTCCTTTTAGTAAATCATTCGCTAGAATCGATTCCTCAAAATTCATATAATTCATAGAAAATAAAATTTAGAGTAGAAATTCAATGAATAATGCCACACTTGAGAAACCCCTATCTCTAGTTTGATTCTAAAATGGGAATTGTATCTCGAATTTCAATTTTCTCTCAAAAATCATTTACCCTCTCTCGAGTCGTAAATTGAAAGGTGAAGGATCAAAATTAACATTCAAAGGGAATTTCAAATAATCAAACTAATTAATTAGAAGAACATTAAATAAGGATTCATCCCACCCCTTGAAAGGGTTTTTTAGCCTAACATAATATGAAATATGATAAACAAATAATCAAAGGCGTTAGAATAATAGAAGGGAGAAGAGAACAGTTTCAACCAAGTCTCCTTAAACTAAATAGTTCTCAACTATGAAAATGAAGAACAAACCCAATAAATCTGAGTTTTTACAAACTAAGAATATTCTTAAATGAAGCTTCAAACTCACAATTTATCTCTCAAATTCAATTCCCTCACACAATCTTTAAAAAAATACATAATAAAAATATATCCTACTCTAAGAACTACAATAAAATGGTATTTTTCTCTCTAAGGTATTCTTCTCTACTTCCTTTCTCTCTATTTCGTAGTAGCTCTTGGTTCTCATTTTGTACAAGAACATGGAGCGGGGTATTTTGGACTTTGGGAAGGTTTTAGTGTGCATGAGAGGTGTGAGGTGAGAGAGGGGGTAAGGGAAATGCACATGGATCGGATTCGGACCGGATTAGGCAAATCCAAATACATATCCATTTATGTTAAATGGATTCAGATCCGATCCGATTATCCAATTATCCAATCTAATATACTTTTGACCACTTGATTTGCAACATTTTAATTTTCAACTTTGATTTGATAAATTTATTTTGCAAATGTTCCAAAAAACAGGTAATGAAATAAAGAACTATTATAATATATATTTAAAATATTATTAAATACAATATATATTAACTAAAATATTATATATATATATATATATATATATATATATATATATATATATATATATATATATATATATATATATATATTAATCGAATCGGGTTATTAACGGATTGGAGTATATGAATCCAAATCCGCTCTATTTAATAAACAGGTAATCGGATAATCGTATTTGAGGCACGATCCATATCCTCTTAAATGGTGGATTCGGATTCGGATAAAATTCGATCCATTGACAGGACTACATGAGTGCATGTGAAAAAAGTGATGATAATGTTTTAGGAAATGGGTAAAAGTCTTTTAAGACATGTGGGGGGGGGGGGGGGGGGGGGGTTGATTTGTTTTATTTGGTGAATGGGAAATGGATATAAGAGGTAATGGGTATTGGGTTTGGTACTTGAACCGGGTTCTAGATTTCGGGTCGAAGAGGAAAGCTGGGGTTTCGGGTTGCTCTGATTTGAAATCAGGTTAAGGTAGCTAGGTGATTGGGTTTCGAGGTCGGAGCAGGGGGTCTGGTATAACTGGGTCTAGCATGGGTCGCATGGGTATGGTCGTTTCAAGCCATCACTTATTGGTGGTGGCAGGTGGTTGACTAGATTCAGGTGGCTGGCAAGTATGGGAAATGGGTATAAACCGGGTAGAAGGCAATGGGTTTTGACCGAGTTTTAACTGGTGCTTGACCGGAGAGATGGGTTTCAGGCCGATTTCATCCGGCGGCTTTAACTCGGGTAACACGGATATTGGTGCCGGCGAAATTGAGATCGTGGTATCCGGCATGGGTTCGGATCTGATGTTGTTTATTTTAAAAAGGGTAATTAGATCAGGGCTTGTGGGTTTCGGTGGATGGGTTTGTGCGTTTTCTTTGGCTATGGTGAATTAGGAGAGAGAATGAAGAGATGGGGAAGATGGTGATGGGGTAGGGTGTAGGGTGTAGGGTTAGAGAGTGTGTGTGTGTTTAGTTTGTGAACATAATTAAAAATAAAGTATTTACGACCTAAAAATAAAATCTTTTGAACAAAAAAAAAATTAAACTCCTAAAAATATTTACAAACTTAATAAATAAAATTAATTAAAAAAATTCCTAATTTAAAAAAATAAAAAGACTCAAATAAAACTAAAAATAAAACTAAACTCATAAGCTAAAATAATAATAATAAATCTAATAAACTAAAAATCAATAAATAGAAATCTAATTAAATGCACACCTATTATATTTATATAAAATAATAAAACACTAAATAAAATAATATGAACTGATAAAAAAATGACTCTAAAAAATATAGAAAATAATATGAATAATACTATACGCACACTCTAGGGGGTTATGATAGTTCAGGCTTAGGTTTTGATATGCCTAAAGTGCACCCTCTTACTCAGAGCAACTAACCTCGTCCAGTCTCACAGCCGAGATGACCAGAAGCCTATGACAACCATTAATAATATCGTCTCTCATAAGGTCTGCCTTAGCCGACGTTGCAGCAACCTCATTACCAACCTCGGCTGGTCAACAGACGTGGTCAGCAAGGTCTCATGGACTCAACCATATACCCAACATCATCATCGGCCCTAGCCGACGTTGCGGTCACCAGTCGAAATCAGCACATCTCATGGGCTCATCTACTAATATCATCATCAGTCCCAGCCGACGTTACATCTCATACCTAACCTCGGCTATCCCACCTGACCCGGGGTCATCAATGATATTAACCTCGGACAAAGAAACAGTCGGACTTCACCAACCTCGTAGTCTGCCAGGCCGAGGTTGAACCACTCAAGGGCACAAGGCCGAGCATTTATAAGTGCATGTAAGGTTGGGAACGCGTGGACAAAATCAGTTATAATCGAATCAATCCCCTCACGCGAGGGAATATTTCATCACCATTCTCTACATATGACAGTGACAGATGGCTTCACCAGATTAGCTAAATCATCACACACATGCTCATTGCATGCTTGGGGGGTACATTACACCCCCCAAACACTATATATACTTGTCTTCTCCTACCTTGTAGGGGATTCTCAATTACAAACCCTAATCAAACTCTGTTGCATTTACAGTAGAGAGAAAGTTGAGTGATTGTATTGCTAAGGCCATTAGAGCTCTCTTTTGATAGTGATTCTTACACTCACTTGCACAGTGGACGTAGGCCAGATTGGCTGAACCACTTACATTCTAGTATTCATCCTCTTCTCCTCATCTCCTCCTATATATACATATACTCTCTTGTGCTGCTATTGTTATCCCTTGCTTGAGCTTATCAACACCTTACTTGGTGGTGTTATTCATATCATCATCATTTTGGTGCCATCTTGGGGAACGAGAAGATTCATCTCTTCCTTTTTGCAGCTCAACCTCACCGGAGACTCTGGTGGTGAACCAGGCCTCACCCTTCGTGTGAAGCTGTTTCACCATTGAAAGAGGTCCTTTAAGGTATTTAAGATCTCTAATATTTTTATTACAAGATCTTTAGTCCTAATATATGGCATTGGAGTTACCACCACCTCCTCCACCATCTGGTGTTTGAGGACCAATTCCAGCCAAGCACCACCCCAGCCTGAGATGGCTGAAGTGGCAGTAGCCTTGAGGTCCTTGGCTACAATGCAGCAAGCAATAAAGGAGCAGTTTGCCCAGCTAAGCCAAAATATGATGAGACCACCTGGTGTCTCACTGGAAATGATTACTTCTGCGGCTGTTCAACCACATCCTGAGGCCAGGGGACCACCCCAGGACCCGCGAAAGGACCAACCTACACCTCAGCGGAGGAGGGACGTTGCTGAACCTAGACGTTCACATCTAGGGAGGAAAGGAAAACCTTGCCCTGAGGATAGGTACGATGACATTAAAGCAGAAGATGCTCCCACAGACGGCTGGGAGCCATATGAGGTTTTAGACAATACAGTACGTCCTATACAACAGAGCCGAGGTTGCCGAGCAAGAAGGGCCGAGGTTGGTGATGCCCAGCAAAGAGGATCAGCTTTTGATTGCTTGAGTAGAGAGTCGGCCTTTGAAAGGCTTAACCCATTTAATGATCTGAAGTAGAGGTTATCCAGGTCGAGAAGTGCAGCTAGCTCACAGAGGGAAGATGGTGAACATAGGCCTCGCCATGGGTGACCCCTACATGGCCAAGAGGTCAATAACCGACGTTGTACAATAACTAGGGAACCCTCAGTTCAGCCCTTAGATGTGGTTGGGGATAACCTCAGCCAGACCGACGTTACTAAACCATGGAATGACTCCATTCAACGGCGCGAAGAGAAGATATGTAACCTCATAAAAAGCTGAGACCCACTTCAAAGGGGATTCTCAGAGGGTTCCTCATTTGTGGCAAGGATTGTAAGATTTCCAACCCCTGCCAAATTCAAACCACCAATGGTGTCTCCCAAGTATGATGAAAGTACCAACCTGGTACATCATATTGAAATGTATCAGTCTGCAGTAGACATTTATTCAATCCCTGATGAGATGAGGTGCTGAGCTTTTTCAAGCACTTTGATGGGAGCTGCGCATATTTGGTTCACTTCCCTTCCTAAAAATTATGTGGAGAACTTTAAGGGATTGGCTGAGCGATTTATACACAACTTCTATTTTGGGGTAAGACTTCAAAAGAAGATAACACATCTACTCTGCGTAAAGCAAGGCAAGAATGAAAACTCAGAGACTACATTGCAAGATTCAACAAGGAAAAATTGGAGGTTCAAGATTACGAAGAGAATATATCTATGATAGCCCTTATACGAGGACTTTAGAAGGGGAAGTTGCTTTGGAAGCTTGCTGAAGACCCTCTAAAGTCTATGGTCGAGCTTTTAGCAATAGCTGATAGGGTCATGAACGCTGAAGAAGTAGTGGCCGTAAAGTATAAGGATGAGAATGGAAGTAGCAGTGGGAAATTTCAAAGGAAGGATGGATAGAAAAGGGCTGCAGACGACAAGTTTGTACACGACACTCCTCTAACTGTGAGCTACGAACACATCCTCAATGAAATGAAGGATGATAGGTCCCTAAGATGGTCGGAGAGGTTGAAGGCTCCTCCGCATATAAGGAACAAGAATCTATGGTGCAAGTTCCACCAAGACCACGACCATCTGACTGACAAGTGTTTTGCCCTAAAGGATGAGATTTAGAAGATGTTAAAATTTAGAAAGATAAGGAAGTATATGGATGGAAGAGCTTCTAAGGGAGGAAGAGACAACCCTAAAAATAAGATAAATAATAGGTGTCGGGAAGATGCACCTACCAGAAGAGCTAAGGAATCAGATAATGATGATGATGACTTTGACCTCCCACCAAAAGAGGATAATGTCCCAGTAAAGAGGGTCGGGATAATATCCTTTGGTATTAATACCATCTGTGGAGGGTTAACAGGGGGTGGCTCAGAGGTAGCCGACCGTAAAGCTCATGTGGCAGAGGCTAAGTCAGTGACCAAAGTAGAGGTTATGAATTTGGCATCTTCAGAGGTAAAACATGAGAAGAGAAAGAAGGTAAATATGGATATTCTCATAGTTGGCTTCTCACGATTTGATTTTAAAGGTATCTTAGCTCTGCACGATGACCTCGGGTAATCAAGGGTGCATGGATGTTAGGTGTAAGGAATCCTCATTAATGGGGGAAGTTCAGCTGATGTAATGTTCTGGCCCTATTTCAAGATCCTAGGCCTCGACAGAGTTAGGCTTGTCCCTTACCATCATCCTTTGATTGGCTTCAACGGAGAAAAGATTCATCCATTGGGCATGTATGATATGAATGTAAGAATGGGAGATGAGTGGCCTAAGAGGTTGACTAAAAAATCAATTTCTTTGTGATGGATGAGAACATCTTCTCAGCTTACAACCTCATTATAGGAAGAGTAGCCCTTAAGGAATTTTTAGGCCGTGACTTCAACGATCCACCAAATGCTAAAATTCCCGACTCCCTATGGAGTAGAGGAAGTGCAAGGTGACCAAATATTGGCACGTGAATGCTACTTCAACTCTGTAAAAGAGAAAGAGGCTCATAAGAAGGCAACAACCACTTACAACATCGACACACTTGATCCTAGATATGAGACAAAGCTTAAGAAGGGAGAGGCCGCGGAAGAGGTAGAATCCATCGTCCTCAATGAGGATAAGCTGGAAAAAATCGTCCAAATCGACAAAGCCCTAAAACATAGGATCAAGGAAGAGCTAGTGAAGCTTTTGAGGAAGAGACAAAGCATTTTTTCCTGGAGCCATGCAAACATGCCAGGTATTGACCCTGAGGTCATTTGCCACAAACTCAATGTTATGGAAGATGCTAAGCCCATCAAGCAAAGAAGAAGCCCATCAAGTATACTCAAGAGAGAAGTATGACGTCATCAGAGAAGAGGTTAGAAAGATTGAAGAAGACAAGTTCATTAGGGAGGTCATATACCCCGAGTGGTTGTCCAACGCAGTCATAGTGCCAAAGGCAAATGGGAAATGGAGGATGTGCGTAGACTTCACTGATTTAAACAAGTCTTGTCCAAAAGATAGTTTCCACCTGCCTCGTATTGATTATATGGTGGATACCACAGCTAGGCATGAGATCATGAGCTTCATGGATGCCTATTCTGGTTATAATCAGATCTTTATGTACCCAAAAGACTGAGAGAAGACAACGTTCATTATAGACAAGGGAACCTATTACTACAAGGTTATGATCTTCGGGCTGAAGAATGTAGGGTTTACTTACCAATATCTTGTAAATAAGATGTTTGAGGATCAAATAGGCAAGTCCATGGAAGTGTATGTGGATGACATGATGACGAAGAGCCTGAAGGCTGACACTCATGTGGCCGACCTTGAAAAAACTTTTGACACCATGGATAGATATAGGTTGAAGCTCAACCTAGCCAAGTGTGTCTTCGGGGCAGGAGAAGGAAAGTTTCTAGGATTCATCGTCAATCAGAGGTAAATAGAAGCCAAACCTAAAAAGATCAAGGCCTTGCTAGAAATGAAGACATGCTATCAAAGACGTTCAGAGATTAAATGGAAGAGTTACAACACTTAACAGGTTCGTTTCAAGAGCTATAGACAAATGTCTTCCTTTTTTCAAAGTGCTCAGAAAGGCCTTCGAATGGGATGAGGAATGCAAAAAGGCTTTTAAGGAGCTCAAGTACTACCTCGGCTCTCCCTTACTCATGTCTCGGCCCATTCCGGGGGAGAAGTTGTATGTATATCTAGCTATTTCAGAATCGGCCATTAGTGCAGCCATAGTAAGAGAAGATAATGGAGTACAGAGTCCCGTATACTTCAATAATAAGGCTCTTAAAGGGTCTGAATAGAAGTACCCTCGAATGGAAAAATTAGCTTATGCTCTGATACATGCTTCTAGGAAAATGAAGCCATACTTTCAAGCCCACTTTATGGTTATCCTCACTGACCCCCCACTCAGACAGGTCCTCCATAAGCCTGAGAAGTCAGGAAGGTTGATGACATAGGCCATTGAGTTAGGCGAGTATGACATTATTTATCAACCCAGGGTTACCATCAAGGGGAATGCACTTATAGACTTTGTAGTAGAGTTTACCTGGAAAGAGGTTAAGATTGAAGTTAGTCAGAGGGACGCTGATGAACCAAATAAAAACATCTTCTAAGATCCAGACGAGGTTGGGTCAAGCAGGATCAAAAAAAGTGTAGTTAAGAATGAGGAAGACATGTACCTCTTCAAAAAAGGGACCCTGTCAGAGGGGAACTTCTCTTCAAATGAAGATGTTTGGAACCTCTTCGTTGATGGGTCATCTTGTGAAAGCAAAAGCGGAGCAGGGCTGATAGTGTCAGCACCATATGGTACCGACATTGAATATGCGCTGAGGTTCAATTTCAAAGCTTCGAACAATGAATTAGAGTATGAGGCATTGATATCAGGTCCTTTCTTGGCAAAAACCCTTCATATTGGCCGACTCCTAGTCCACAATGACTCAAGGTTAGTTGTCAACCAAATCCTGGGGGTGTGTGAGGAAAAAGATGAAAGGATGGATAAATACCTGAAGAGGGTGAGAATGATGCTATAAATCTTCAAGGAAGTGAAAATAAAGAGGATACCTCGACAAAACAACAGTCGAGCCGATGCACTCATGAGGTTAGCCTTAGCAATAAGGACAAATATAAGAACAATACCAGTTAAGATTCCGCTCAAGCTAACCATTGAAGAAGAAGAGGTTACAGAACTTGCTCAATTTAAATATGGGAGCCTCATGGATGGACCTTCTTATCAGATACATCAGATAGGGAGAGCTTCCAGAATCAAAGTTAAAAAGGAGAAAGCTGAGGTTTAGGGTTGCCAAGTTCTCAATTATAGGAGATGTCTTATATAAGAAGGGGTTCCTACTCCCTCTCCTTAAATGTGTCCACACTTCAGAGGTTCCTCACATATTACAAGATGTATATGAGGGCTCTTATTCAAGTCACATAGTAGGGAGGCCACTGGCTAAGAGGATAATTACTCAGGTGTACTGGTGGCCGACCTTGGCCAAAGATACAACTGCTTATGCGAAGAAATGTGAGAAGTGCCAGATATTCTCCACCATCCCTCATCAACCTCATCAACCTATGATGCCAATTAGCTCACCTTGGCCCTTTGTAGTATGGGATATTGACTTGGTAGGACCCTTGCCAAGAGTTGCGAACAACTATCGATTCTTAGTAGTGGCAATTGGTTATTTCTCCAAATGGGTAGAGGCTGAGCCAATGATCACAATTACAGAACATAAGACCTTCCGGTTCATCTAGAAGAACATCACATGCAGGTATGGTCTTCCAAACACCCTCATCTCAGATAATGGAACCCAGTTCAAGAATGCTTCCTTAGAAAAATACTTTGAAAGAGTGGGGATCAAACAATTCTTCTCTTCTCCTGGTCGACCCCAACAAATGGTCAGACCGAGGTCACGAACCGAACAATATTTGATGGGATAAATAAGAGGTTGGAAGAGTCCAAAGGAAGATGGACAGAGGAAGTATATGCCGTATTCAAATGACAACAAGAACACCGACGGGAGGGACCCCATTTATGTTAGCTCATGGCTCAGAAGCTATCACCCCTATATAGGTAGGACCTCTCACTTATAGAGTTCAGACCTATAAACCTCAGAGGAATGGATAAGAGATAAGACTTAATCTGGATTTGATTGAAGAAAGAAGAGAAGATGCAGAGATTAGACAAGAAGCCTACCAGCATAGAACTACGAGGTTCTACAACCAAAGGGTGAAATCAAGGCCTATAGCTATGGGAGACCTAGTCCTAAAGAAAACATTGCAGAAGGTAAATAAGCTCCACCCAAACTAGCATGGTCTGTACAGAGTAGTAGATGAGGTTGTGCCTGTTACATACCGGCTAGAAAATCTCGAAGGGGAACCTTTCTCAAATCATTGGAATGAGGACCACTTGAAGAAATATTACATATGATGTTATAGTTATTTCTTTGTAATACATGTATCATTTTATGAAGATGATGTTAATGAAAAGAGCAATGTTGTGTTGATACTTTTTGTTATATGCTTAAACATCATTAGTTTAGTGAAATTAGGAGGTGAAACATCATAATTTGGTGACCTCATACCTTAAACATCATTAGTTTGGTTAAATTATGAGGTGAAACATCATAATTTTGTGACCTTATACCTTAAACATCATTAGTTTGGTGAAAATTATGAGGTGAAACATCATAATTTAGTAACCTCAAACATTAAACATCATTAGTTTGATGAAAATTGTGAGGTGAAACATCATAATATGGTGACCTCAGACCTTAAACATCATTAGTTTGGTGAAATTAGGAGGGGAAACATCATAATTTGGTGACCTCAGACCTTAAACATCATTAGTTTGGTGAAAAAAAATATGAGGTGGAACATCATAATTGGGTGACCTCAGACCGTAAAAATCATTATTTTGGTAAAAAAATATAAGGTGGAACATCATAATTGGGTGTCCTCAGACCTTAAACATCATTAATTTTGAGGTGAAACATCATAATTTGGTGACCTCTGACCTTAAACATCGTTAGTTTGGTGAAAATTTTGAGGGTAAACATCATTATATGGTGACCTCAAACAGTAATATTCAAGAGGCAATACATTCAAGCGTAACATTGAAAGAAGTAATATAATCTGAAGAAGATGGGGTTAATGATTTATCATTTAACATTCAGAAGTTACAAAGAAGTACCAAGATGCCATCAGAGTACAAAAAATATAAGGGGTACAGACAAGAAAGGAAATTAAAATTATAACTTTTGAAGCATCACAAGAAAAAGACTAAAGTCTCTGCAGTCCGAGTCGTGTCATCATGGCCGATGTTTGTCACCTCAGTTGTATCATCCTGAGGATTAGCATCTTTAATCTCAGTGACTTCTAAGGGAGCAGTCTCAGCAGGAGCAACATCGGCCTCCTCAACCTCTTATAAGTTCTGAGCAAACCAGGGGTCACCAAAGCCTATACCTTCAAAGTTTGAGGCAGTCAAACTCCTTGACTCTTTTTCCTTAGAGGCTGCCCATTTGCTAGTTGCTTTGATACCTTTTTTAAGGTATTCAAAGCCAAAAATAACAAATTCATCAGAGATATTATGGTATTCAATGATCTTCTCTGCAGTATTTTCTAAAGCAGCCTTGCCTGCAGCACCCACCTTAGCCTGAAGGGCATCATCTTTAGCCTTCAAGGCTGCATCATGATCCTTATAAAGCTTGGATATATCGTGGTCACTTTTCCTGACTACTTCCTTCAGCTGTCAACCTCCTTCAGCTCTTCCTTCAGATGTTTAACCTCTATATTTAGAGAGGTTTGAACCTTCTGAGCCTCTTGGCCCTTCTCTATGAGGGGCAGAATCTTCAGGGTCCAATCAACAAAACGGTGCATGGATAAGATACCCTATAATAGAAGGTCGGATGTATAAGCACATGAGCTATAATTTGTAAAATAGTCGAGGTTATAGTTTGAGAAAGTAATACCTGAATTGATTTATGAAGAGAAAACTCAGCCAGTAACAGGACGTCCAAGGAGCGTAAGAAACGCTTATCCTCTTCAATCATCACTGTGTCGATAGCATCGACAACCTTCAGACTATGGCCAATGAGACTATCATTGATCTTCAGCTGAGCAAGACAAGCTACTAGGGCATCGTATGTAGAAATGCGGATGGAACGATCCCCTTTCTAAGTCTTGCCCGATCTCGGATACGCCGGGTCGGCAGATGTCTTCCTTTTCTTGGTAACATCGGCCTGGGATGTGTCGACGTTCTTCTGGGTGGTAGCAGGGGGCACATTTTTACCACCTCTCTTCTGCATCATCTTCATCAGACTTGGAGTAGACATTTCCCAAAGGTCGTTTGAAATTCCTTCTGGGCGCTCTGTAAAAAGAAGTATCTGAGTTAGTAAGTCAGAAATATATAAAGTAATAGGTAAAACTTATGAACAATAAGACTTATGAAGCTTTGTCAAAGAACCACCCCCAGGCCTGTCTGAGAGAGGTAGTAGGGGTCATCAGATGTTCATATTTTACTAGAAGACCCTACTCCCCCTGATCACGAAGATCCTCAAATTTTTTAAGATTATCCTGGCTAAGCCCAGGGTCGGTTTTAGCAGTAAGTGAGACCTTCCCCCATCTCAAAGGGGTCCTTGAAACCGACATTCTAGTAGCCTCATTGGGACCAAATTCCCATGCCCCGGAGATAAATAAATACTCAGGTTTTCCAGTTATGGTTTGAAGTCTGGGTAACCAATAACATTTTCTTCTCTGACTTCCTAGCTAAGAAGTGGTAATAACTAGGGTGTTTTTTGGCAGAGGAGGGGACGTAACAACCTGTGAAAACCCTAACTGGAAGGTCTGAGTGGTGTACAACCCTCCAAAGGACGATGGTCCCAATCATAACCCTCCAGGCGTTAGGGGATAATTGTGAGGGGGATAGATTTATGTGGGATAATATGGCTCTGATGGAAGGGTGGATAGGAAGACAGAAGCCCAACTTGAACATCCGCTCATAGATGCAAATCTCTCCATCTCGGCCGTCAAAGGCTCTCTCTCCCCTCAGAGGTTTCCTAAGGTTGATGGAAGAGTTTATCGAATAGAGGTGCCTAAAAACTAGAAAGTCGTACTCCCTGATGGAGCTCTCAATCTTGGCCGCCTCATATGTATCTATATCACTCTCCTGACCATCATTATCATCCCCAGCAACATCGGCCTGAGCAGGTGTGGGGACACTGCCAGGAAACCTCTAAAAAAATTTAGCAGAGGTGGCGGCCGACAGAGGAATTGCATCAATGGGTGGTGGAATGGACACACTTGGCCCAATGATTTTAACATTTGAAGATTGGCAAGAGGTACTAGCGCCGTGGTGAGATGAGGCACGGCTCGATACCTCAGCTTCTTCAGGGACCTCACCCTACCCAGTAGAGTAATCCATAACCTATTGGAAAGAGTCTGCAGACATGGGGTCTGAGGAGGATGACTCAGACTCAGACATTGGTGTTGAGTCCACGAGAACCTCTATAGGCTCAGCAGGCTCGATTGGCTCAGGGTAGATAACCTTCAGAGGTGGAGGAAAGATGGGTCTGAGAGGAAAGGACTCAACCCTACGAGCTTCCTCTTGAGCTAGCTCTATTTGCCTAATTTTCTGTAATAACCCGCATAATTTTGGGGGTATTTTCGAAATTAAGAGGAAAAATAAATTTTGAGATAAAATTATTTTTATTGCTCAAATATGTTGGATTTTATTTTTAAAGATGAGAATTTCAAACGGTTTCGAAATCGGAATTAAAATGGAGATTTAATTGAATTTTTACTATTTAGAAGAGTCCTCAAAACATAAAACTCTCTAAGAGTTCTCGGAACATAAAACTCTCTAGTAAAAATAATATTTTTAGAAATCTGACCGTCCGATCAAGCTGAATTTTTGTCAGAAGTCCTGTCTCGCCGTTCGCTACAATATACTAAAATTTCAAGCGATTCCAACTGTCCGATCGTCCGGAATAAAATTTTTAGTGTTTGTATCTGATTAAAACTCTTTTCTTAATCAAACACTTAATCCTTTATATATCAACAAATTCGTGGCTTGGCTTTTCAAATCACTTTTTCTCAAACTTTTCAACCAGAAGACCTCTCCAAAATTACTCCCTTTCATATACAAACCATAGTCCCAAATTTATTCAAATTCAACCTTAGATTAGAAGGCTTATTTGGTGTTTTCTCGAGCTTGGGCTAGAACGAAATTTGATTATTTTCACGAGAGGAACGTGATGGTGTGATTAGATTTTGAGGCTGAAATTATGCGATGATTCATGTGATGATTTTAAGGTATGGGGTTTTACACAATATGCTCCTAAATCTCGTGAGTGTTTATTCCGTTGAATTCTCGTTAATTGAACTCATATTTTGAATTGTTAAATTAATTGAAATCTGGAAAAATAATTGTTGGAATTATTTTGATTCATGTTGTATTATTCATGTTGTTGTTGAGCACGTTGTCATGAGATTTTAATATGGCACTGATGTTGGGCACCCGCCAAGACTCCTTTTCCGGCTACTTGATAAAGTATGGCGCGGTATGGTGAGGCCTGGTGACTCCGGTTAATGTGTTGTTGAGAAATTTATTGATAAAATGCTATTGAGATTTGCATTATTTGATTTGAGTATTCGTAGTCGTATTGTTGCGCTTTGTTCATCGCTAACATCTTTGTTGAGCATATTCCTGTCGTATTGTGTACTTCCCCATTTTTTCTTAGTTGGCAGGTGAGCACGGATTTGAGTGCTATGGACCAATTGGGATGATTTTAGCGAGGATTATTTGGGAAGAATTTTTAATACAAGAGATGAGAAGACTTGTATTTATTTTTGATGTATAGAGCATTTGGAGATTTATTTTATTTTCGAGATAGTTAGATTGTTGTAATTATTTCGAGAGATTTGTTGTATTAATTTGAAGATGAGAATAGTGGTTTCTTATTTTATTGTGGGATTTAGATGCTCTATACCTTGTTATTTGTGGATTAGTTTAGTTTTATCGATGAGTAGCGCTCCGTTCGCTCTCCCCGGGCGGGCGGGGTGTTACATTTTCACAAAGGTCTTCTCACGAAGGGATGAAAACTCTTCTATGAGTTGGTACAGAGGCCTGAGCATACGGTAGAATACACAACACTTGGACTCCAAACTTTTAATAGGCAAACCACTTGGGCTATTTAAACTAAAAGATCAAAAAGAGGGAGTGGAAAGGTTTCAAACCAAGAACACTTAAGAACAAGGTGTTCGAAAAATGCAAAACCCTCCTTCCATTTCGCCTTGCACACCGTGGCCAACTCACCTACCGGCCTTCAGCTCAACGTATTTTCTTCCACATTAGCATTACTTGGGTGGTAATATATCTCAAACTGATAATACTTCATGAACTCAAGCCACCTGCACCGACGCATGTTCAACTCCCGCTGAGTGAACAAATACTGTAGTGACTTATGATCCGTGAACAGGTGAAACTTCTCCCCCAACAAATAATGTCTCCATATTCAAAGAGCGAACATGACTGTTACTATATCTAAGTCGTGGGTGGGGTAATTCTTCTCATGAGGCTTAAGCTTTCTAGAGGCATAAGCTATAGCCTTCTCTTCCTACTGTAATACTCCACCAAGACCCTGTAATGATGAGTTAGTATAAACTAAGTACTATACTCTTGGCCTGGGCAGTGCTAGTACTGGTGCTGAAGTCAACTTATCTTTCAGCTCATCGAATGCCAACTAACACGCATCATCCTATGTAAATAGTATGCCCTTACGGGTTAGATTAGTCAATGTATCCGCTATCTTTTAAAAACCTCGGATAAAACGTCGATAATACCCTGCCAATCCCATGAAAATTCGCACCTATGTCGGTCTCGTGGGTTATCCCCACTCCCTCACCGCTAATACCTTTCTAAGATCCACAAATATCCCCATCTCAGATAGAATATGCCCCAGAAATTGAATTTCTCGAGCTAAAATCCACACTTCTCATATTTCGCATACAGCTGATGCTCATGTAGTGTTTGTAGGACCTGTCGTAAATGCTCGACATACTCCTCCTCAGTCCGAAAATAAACCGGAATGTCATCTATAAAGACAATGACAAACTGATCTAAGAACTCTTTGAATACCCTGTTCATCAAGTCCATAAATAACGTCGGGGCATTAGTTAGCCCAAAAGGCATAACTCAAAACTCATACGATCCATATATGGTCAAAAAAGTAGTCTTAGAAATATCCTGCTCCTTGATACACAGCTGATGATACCCAGATCTCATGTGTATCTTTGAGAAGTAGGCTACTCCTCTCATATGATCAAATAAGTCATCGATTATAGGCAACGGATACTTATTCCATATCGTAACTTTGTTAAGCTTTCGATAATCCACGCACAACTGTAAAGAACCATCTTGCTTCTTTATAAATAGCACAGGGGCTCCCCAAGGCGGTGTACTCCTGAGAATAAACCCCTGACCCAATAACTGCTCTATCTGATCCGTGAGCTTCCTCATCTCTACTAGATCCATACGGTACGGTACACGAGCAATAGACCGAGTGCTCGACACTAAATCTATCACAAACTCAATCTCCCTGATGGGAGGCAATCCCGGTATCTCCTGAAATACATTCGCAAACTCACAAACTACTGGTGTCAAATCAAGGGATAACACAACTCCCGTAGACGTCTCCTCCTCTATATAGTATAAATGTGTAGACGATCCTCCCTCAGAGCGAGGCATCGCCATTAGGAACATCTCATGTCTTGGGATAGCAAAAATAATACACCGGCTATAATAATCAATCATGGCCCTATATGAAATGAGCTAATCCATGCCGATAATCACATCATGCTCGGACATATCCAAAATAAGTAAATCAGCTAGTAAAATTAGACTCACAATCTCTATACTCACACTACGACATATAAAGAATAAACGAGTCTACAAATGTAACAATGCTATCCGCTATATCTAATAACCCTGCATCCCATGAAAATCTAGTGGCTACAAATGAATGTGATTCCCTCGTGTCAAATAGAATGCGCCCCATAGCCCCATAGAAAGAAAACATACCGTCAATCGTGGGCAATGGCTGCTGAATCGCTACCTGATGGATATTGAATACAAACCCATACTGGCCCTACAATGTTGGAGCTACTGGAATGGAAAGTAATACTGGCACCTGAGCTGGTGCTGGGAGAGCGACTGGTGGAAGCATTGGCCTCTGAATACCCTTCTACTGAGGTAATTTTCCCTTATCAGGACAATCTTGTCATTTGTGGACAGTTTTGCCACACATGAAACACTTACCAGTAAAATTTTCCCCATTCTGTCCCTACTGACCACGAACCTACTAGACGTTACCACCTATCCCTTGGCCGTATTGGCCTTGCTGCCCCAGTCTATTACCTCCATGCCCATATCAAAATCCTTCGGATCATATTCGCTTAGCAAAGTCCCCAGGCAGGGAAACCTGCTCACCCTGATGCTGCTGACTCTGACCTGACTGTATCCCACTGGAATTGCCTCCACCAGTCTTGCCCTATTGGCCAGACTCAAAAACCTTCTTACCACCCTTACCATGTAGGCGGTTATCCTGGCAGTGAAGCATCGCAGCATTTAGAACATCTGCATAAGTATGTAGTGAAAGATTGCCCAATAAGTGCTGGCGAATCTTCCAGTTCAGGCCATCAGTGAACATCTGAATTCTCTTTTCTTTAGTAAGTACCTCTCTTAGAATGAAATTAGTTAGCCTAGTAAACTCCTCCTCATAATATTCCACTGTCCTCCCCTCCTAGGTCAAGTCAAGTACCTTCCGCCTCATCTCAGTCTAAACAGCGAAGGGAAAGTTCTTATGATCGAACTGCACCCAAAAGTCCTGGATAGTCATCGTGTCTCTTTTCTCAGCAGTGGTAATGGCCTCCCACCACTGTAAAGTTGAGACTACTAGCTTAAACATATCCAGTATCTGTTGCTGAACCCCCGTGCATTCGAACATCCTCAAGTGCCTCTGGATATCTTTCTTCCATTGGCTAGCAACAATAACATCAGAACCTCCCTGAAACTCTAGTGGATGTGCCTTCCGGAAGGCATCCCTAACACATTCCCAAGCAGTAGGAAACACTTGCCCTGGTACTGGCAGCACAATTGGTGCCTGCGATGGTGCCTATTGTACAACGGCTAAAGCTGCGTTAACTGCCTGGGCAATAATAACAGCAACCTCGGCAGCATTCATGGTACCCTGAGCTGGGGCGAGCTGAGGTGCATGTCGAGGAGGCATTTTAGACGAGAGAGAATATACCATCAGTATTCAATATCACAGAATAGCTGAAGAACGTGCATGTCTAAATAAGAATGCAACAGTCCTAATGATAGGGCCCTATATCAAAGGATGCTAAGCAGAAAGCATAATAAACGGTTCAGATCCTAAAAGACTCTAGAACCTGATGCTCTGATACTACCTATAACAACCCACTTAATTAAATATCGGGTGATTAGTTCTATACCCAATTAAAACAGATTATACATTTGGTTCATTCTTAGCATCACTGTCGAAAAACATTTTTTTTCCTTAATATTTAATCACCTAATATCCAAGTAAGCAGGTTGTTAAAACTTTTCCAATTTAATTTCATAAAAATTACATTTTAATAACATAAAACATTTAATACAAACCATTCACACAACGAATAATAACTAAATAGACATCACATGGAATTTAAATGCAACTGGAACAAACTTTCAAGTAAAATATCTTAATAGAATAATCCCAACAATACCAAATGTACCAAACTGACATAAGAATATAATCTGACTCGGATATAAAGGAAATAACTAGAATACTCTTGGGAGACATGTCGTAAATGAAATATCAACTACTAGACAATATGAATAAAGAATATGAAAGCGTCTAAATAAGGATCACAACTCCATAACATCCATAGCATCGTCAATAGACCCAATCCTCTATGGCTGGCGTCCTTGTAGTTGGACACCTGATATATATATATATATAGAGAGAGAGAGAGAAAGAGAATAATGTGTAAGTAAACGGGTCAGAGCCCGAAGTGAAAACAGTTTTAAAAACAGCAAGTGAATAAATGCTAGATTCAGCAGTTATTATATACATGTTATCTTATCGGACTCTCTCTTGAAATTCTCACCTCTCATCTAGAGTGCACGCCTATCATACCTCTAAACCATACGAGTTATAGTCTTATGCTAACTAGTTCATCCCAGTGTATCCAACAACCATATCTCAATTCGTTCCTACGTATTACTCTCGGAATACATGTAATAATATCATATGTATCCATTTATATTCAACATGGATAATCCCCTTATTAATTAAATTCAATTAAGTGTTCTCATACTTAATTAATTCCAGATATCATTATCTTTCAATTCTATTTTAGTCACAAAGTAGATATCATCATATGTATATATATACCTTCACTCTAATAAATATATACAATACATCACCCCAAGACACAATTGTGGTGCTGCATTACTCTATTATCATGTCCCAATACATCTCGTCACTATATAGGGGACTATAGGTTCGGTAAAGATCCCTCGAACCACAAATATTAAATCATAAATAATAGAGGAAAACATACTCCTCAGCTTTTGGACTATGCACATACCTATGCACCCAAATAACCATTCTATACCATTGTTCTCACTAATAGGAATAGACCTAAGTTCTATGTTCTTGAGCGACAAGTCAAAGATCCCCCCATATAGGCTCATCACGATGTGACTGCCCTCACGCGTGGACCTCCCCCGATACCAAGTAATATAGGTATGTCATACACATAATCATCAATCAATCAAATAGGCATTATCGTCTACCTATTTAGTGTTAGGTACTCACACGACCTATATCATCTTAGGAATTCATCCTATCCCAAGTACTCGTTGTATTTCTCGAATACCACTCGTACTTGTTAATCACGATTATCATCGTATATTTTATTATATAGTTATCACTCACATAATATTTTATCCGACCCAAGTACCCGTAAATATATCATAAATATTACCCGTACTTGATATAACGATTATTCTCCTCTAAATTGTAATATAATTATGTAAATATCTCTCACAAAATTGAATCCTCAAATTCAAATAATTTTCCAACATTAACCCAAGTCCCTCGCTCCTTGTTAATATACGAAAATAAATAAAATCTCACCATGGGCCAAATTACCACTTTCCAAACTTTTTTTCCCCATAAAGTTACATTTTGTCCAAAAATATAAAATTACAATTTGAGGCTTTTCTGCTCCAATTTTGAAAAAACTTAAAACTGCAAAGTTGTGCAGAACGTGATGTTATACAAGAACTCACGTGTACACTGTCAATTTCCCCTTAAACAGTCCTAAAATTATCATATAATGTTCGTCCTTTTTTAATAATTTGTCATGCGTTTTATCCATTTTCTTTCACCCAAACTCACATGAAATATATTCTAACGAATCCCAAATATCTCAGCATCATTTCTACATGATTATGGGTAATTTTAATACAAGGAAAAACATCTAAATCACCAAGTTTATATGAGAATTAACATCAAACCCAATTAACCCTCAAAATTTCATTTATCTAAATTCTCCATTTTCATACACCTTAAAAACCCATAATTTTGAATTATGATTCCTTCTCTAAATCATCAAATTTCATATTCAATCATGAGTAGGATTCATCTACATGCAATACCTATCATTATTTTTCATTTTGTCCATAAACATATAATTTTTTTCTGCATGTTCATCCTAACAAGTTCATCATGTTCATAACCTCGACATGTAAATAATCAAATACATGAATTTCCATATCCATTAAACAAGATTTATCAATCATTTTAATCCCAAATTCATAACTTCATAATCCCAAAGAAAATTCTATTATAACATGGATATTATAAACACTGAAACAGAGCAAGAATCAATTGCCTCTTAGTGTAGGTCTGAACCTTTGGAGAAGATAATGTTAGAACATCCTCTTTCCTTTTTTCGTTGACTTTTCAACGATTGTGCAAGGTGAAGAGATGGTGGTTCGTGGTGGTTGTCCCCTTTGATTGCCCAATATGACTCTCCTTCTTATTCTTCAAGGCAACTCTCCCTCTTCACAAGGTGACTTTTCTTTTCTCTCAAAGTCTCATCACTTTCTCTCAAAGAACTCACAAATGAAAATAGATGAATTGAACCTTACGTAGAGTGTAAACCCACTTATATAACAAGTCTCCAATTCTAGATAAAAGATAAAAAAATGTGGATACTATCCATCCCCCAAGTCAAATGACTAAAATGCTCTTTCGGGCTGTCCTTTCATCTTCCAATTGACCCGAGACCCAAATCAAACACCCGGATATATTTTTCTGCCTATTTCGACCCTTACGAACTCAACGGCACACTCGACATGATCAACCGAATGATATTTGATTAATTTATATTTTATTACCCAACTTTAGTCCCGACACGACTCATAAGCGCGTCCCGACTTAAGTTCTATAATTACCGTATTTGTATCTCACAACAATATTCATAATTATCATATTCACATATTACTCATATATCACTAAGTAATATTCAATAATATAATACTCTTATTAGCAGTAATATTCAATCTCGATTAATCCTAATTAATTAATTTATTAATTAGTTCTAATTAATCCACAATAATTTGGCCCATTAACTTTTAATTATTCTCAATTTAAAAGTAATAAAATTACAGAGTATTACAAATAGTTACTCGATAAACAACATCCAGACCCTAGTTAATTGAATTCTAATATTCCATTGATGATTTGCTTTCCTTATGCTGAAGATATCATAAATTTGTTTGAGAGAAAAGTTAAAAATAGAAAATAAGAGAATAGAAAAAAATTAAGTGATAAATCTTAACACACTAGAAGGAGATCCAAGACCAGAGTCCATGATACCCATATAAACACAATACTCATGAACAAGCTCATCAAGCATGGACACATCCATTCTCATATGGCATAATTCATTATGTGACATGCATAAATAAGAAAGGCTCATTCATTCAAAAAATAAAGAAGAATGAACTACCTAGATGATTACATGCCTGGATTAACTTTGTCAAGCACAAGTACCAAAAAGACCAATAAAAGAATGGGTGACCAATCAATTTTACCGCTTGAAAACTCGAAATAATGGCTAGAGGCATATTCAATGCAAACACTAGAAGATCAACCTCATTCCCCATATTCATCAGACATACTTAATAAGAAATCCATTCACTTAGAAAGTACTAGTATGCCATACCTACATCTCCCGCACCAGCAACCATAGAAGGCGAAATAAGAACATTAGCCTTCCTCGAAACATCAAATGCTTCACAGGTACATGGCATGTTTGAACATAAATTAAGAAGATAACAATAGTTTAGTAATAAATTACTCCCTCCCATATCATATTAACACTCATATTTTTCTTTTTGGGACGTATTATATTAAGTATTTTATTTGCAAATCAATGTTGATGTTTAAATATAATGGTACGTATCAACTTTAATGAAAAAGTTTGAAATTCATATAGACTCTTAATTTCAAGCTTAAGTATCAATAAAGTGACAATAAGGAAAGAATTAAAGGAATAAGACCTACCGGTATACGATAACTTGAATTAATCAAATTAATGGCATCAGATTGATTAATTTCGTCTTGTGAACGAAAACGAAATGCAACATCACACTTTTCACTCCAAGGTTTAGGTTTGTTATATAAATTTGCGCGTGCTAATGTCTTTGTGAATAGTCTCTACAGATTCCACTTCTAAATTAAAACCATAATAGAAATCCTAAACTCGGTGTCTGCTAAAAATACCAATAAACTAACTACTCAGCACTGAATATACTATTAATACCCGAATAACTTTATTTTATATCACTCCCTCACTAAGATTAAAGCAACCACTATTGATACCCGTGGAATCCTCATCATCACCCTCGCTTAGCCAATCATCAATTTTATCTACTTCCATTACCATTGCCTTTTCCCTTTTCCTTTCCCTTTTTATGCCTATGTTGTTTCTTAAACACTTTATCAATTGCAACTGACACAAATTTATCAACCTCGCGCTAGTTAACTTGCTTAGAGCCTTATTAAAGTCTTACTTACCATTGGATGTGTTCTTTGAAGTGTAAATCTTATAACGATGACCCTGGGAGAGGAAAATATGAGATAAAAATTAGCAATGTTTCCTAAAATTTAGGAGATATTCAAAAGGTGTGTTTTTGAAGCAAACTAGACAAACATAATGATCTTGGGTTACACGGCGTGATAACATCATGTAGGCTAGAAAATCATGAATACCCCATATAAATATGGTATATAATTGGAAAGTTTCTTTATTACTTTCATCCCAAGCTTCAACTCCAACCCATAGTACCTTTAACTCATTGACTAATAGTTGAAGAAAAGAAAAAATATTACTTTTTGTTGAACTCAACGCGGGTATCAACATTGTTAACAATGATAAATCACTCTTCATAAATGATGAAGGGGGAGGTTAAGAGGATTGATTATGACCGACCAAAAATTGTAACTTTGACCAAACATAATATTGAGGTCAAACCCATGAGTTTCTATTGCAAGTTAAATATTTCGTTGATCCTTAGAAAATTTCTTCCACAAAATGTTCGTAATTGCTCAATCTGTGAAATCTCATGGATTCCTCAAATATTCCATACAAGACTTCGCTTTAGAATGTCAAGTCATTTTTTTTGTTATCCATTTTAAAATGTATATGAGCATTAACCTAGAAATGAGAGGAAAGTGTTTCATTACCTTTTAAAGAATATTTCAAAACCTCACAGACCCCTTTCCATCTACAATCCTTTCCCCATCATCATCCTATGAAGTCACCTTATATGTATTCGCTCCGCACTTTAGACATTGATTAATGTGTGCATGCTCATTTCAAATTAGCATTCAATTGTTAATGCACACAACATACTTCACATAATCCATACCAAAATTCTTTTATCGTGTTCTTTATGACAGGAACTAGTTGGTAAGTTATTCCTTTCGATAAGTAACTCATTCAATAATCTTATAATGCCACTAATAGAACCATCTGACATATTAAATTGTGCCTTCAAATCATTTAAACTCAAAAGAGCATACAATATCATATGATGTGATGCACTGGCTGAAGGGTGTAGGGGTTCCATTGTGAGATGTTATAGACGCTTGGATTTATTTTTCTTTATCATTTTTAGATCATTCAAAACCTTGAAATTGATAGTTTAAGGGTTAAATTTCGTCGTTAAAGTCTCATAAGCATCATTTACAAGGTCATCCAAAGTGGGTAAACCTAATTCGGTAATGTTCTCTATGGGTTATGGTGGTTGATGGAGTCAATTTACAACTACAATCTCCCCATGGAAATGCCATACGGTGTAGCCTTTATGCATACCATGATTAATCAAATGGATAAATCTATCACCCTCATCAATTTGTTTCTCCCATTTCGATAACGACTACATGGACATGAATTTTTATTGTCGAGTATATTTTTAAATACATACTTTAGAAACTCGAACAAACCATATGTATAATCATTGGTCCA
This sequence comes from Sambucus nigra, assembly GCA_949130495.1. Classification (NCBI taxonomy): domain Eukaryota; kingdom Viridiplantae; phylum Streptophyta; class Magnoliopsida; order Dipsacales; family Adoxaceae; genus Sambucus; species Sambucus nigra. The sequence continues at coordinate 55,658,458 of OX422214.1, forward strand.
AAAGTTATTTTTCTTTGTCCAGTCTTTTTTTATCATCGACGACATCTTAAAGGAATTTTAAGGAAAAGAAAATACATTTGAAGATGATCCGAAGGAGAGTGTTCCATCCTCGTGATTTGTATTTCATATATCACTCGGTTAACATGGGGATGGTAAGACTGGAGTGCGCTCCAAATGGTGAAATCTTGGTATTATCAAATGGTGGGATTAGTCTAGTTTCACAAACGATTCCAAATTGTAGAGGGTTGAATCTACAATAATGCTAAATACCAAAATTGACCACAAATATGAATTGAATAAGAGAATGAACACAAGAATATATGTGGTTAGACATACCGGTCGTTCTAGGCCTAAGTCCACCGTAAAGACAGAACGAGATCATTTTATGAACCTAGGAGAATAACGATTTGAAGTGTTAGAGAATGGTAGTTGATAGTGAAATCCATGAGTACAACATTATTATATATATCTCCTCCTTACTGCTGAGGAGTTATATTTACAGGTAGAATAGTCATGTTTACATAAACTATTGTCTTTGGCACTTTTGATGGCCTTTATCTTCAGCTTTATCTTATGGGTTATTGAGTTGTAATATAACTATATTCAATTGTCTTATCATTATCATTTATAAGGTTGTCTTTATCTGATCCATAATCAGCGTGTGACTAGGATTTAGAGTGACCTTGGATTATTTGAATGCCACATGTAGTGCCACCTAGCCACCTGACTCATACTCTATTCACCACCACCACCACCACCACCACCACCACCAATAACAACAACAACAATAATAATAATAGTAATAATAATAATAATAATAATAATATGATTTATCCCTTTGACTAAATACTTAACCATGCAAACTATAGTTCAAATCATCTCCTCTTTTAAATTAATATTCTTGATTCTAATAAACTCTAAATTGGATAAAATCAATATTTTATGTTTGATTATATAATAAAACTCAAAATCTTAATGCTAAATACATTTGACTTTAAGTTTTTTTCAAAATACATGTTTTTATTTAAGAACATATACACTATCATCAACTAGTCATGCCTTTGTGATTAGTCTTAAATTCTTCTAAATTTATCCCCTTAATTTAGGGACTTTTATCATTTCGAGTAATGTAAAATGAGTTGATTTATCGCATTTCCTTGCTAATGACTCCTTCTAACAAGTACATCTAGTTTCCTTTATTTTCCATGAGTTTTGCAGGTATTTAAAGTATTGAGAAAGAAAGAAATTGGAAAAGTATCGAAATAAATCAAAGAAGGAAAGTCAGAAGGGCAGTTTCATAACTTTGAAACCATAGTCAAAAAGTGGAGCCAATTTGAGAGGGAAGATATTTCGATCACAAAAACACTGGAAAAAATGGCACTTCAATCCGAGCTACGGTGGAAAAGTTATGAACATTTGAGGATGAGAAAATTTTAGAAAGAAGATCCCTCTATGAAATTGTCAGGCCGGTCGGACCTTTTATTTTTAAAGGATCCAGATCGGGTACAAAGCAAGATCTCTGAATGAATTTCATAGGAGATCCAGACCTTTTATTCAAAAAGGATCCGGACCGCCCTTGCAAAGATCTCTGATTCAAAAAAGGGGCGATTCGGACCGCCCAGCCAGCCCGACGATCTGAACCGCTTGGGATTTTCTTAGATTTTCTTTTCTTTTTATCAGAGTTTTAAGTGAGCCAATCTCTTCAAAATTTGGGAGCTGTTTATTCTAGGTTGTTACAAAATAGTAGGGGTTCGACATTTTAGTTTTCTAATTAGGAGTAGAGGGTTTTTGGTAGCCAAAAAAACCCTAATTTTGACAAGAAGAAAAATTGCTATAAGGATTGCATTTTGTATCTGAATTTTCTTCAATACAAGTAATATTCTTCCTTTATTTCTTCATTGGCTATTTAGATTTGTTATTTGTTTGATTCAGTATATTTCTCTTTACCACTTTCCTTTAGATACGATCTTTGATGTAATACCCCATATTTCTATGGCTTTTAATTTGGAGATTTATTAAATTTAAATTGAGAAATTAATCTAATATAAATTCGAAAATTATTTTAAATATTTACTAGCGTGATGATAGTTAGTAATTATTGAGAATTTTTTGAATATTACTTAATGGGTAGAGTAATATTTATAATTGAATTCATAAAAATTGTCACGAGTGAATAATATGACAACTATGGAAATTAAGTCGGGATGCGCCTGTGTCGTGTCGGGACTAAATTATTATTATAATAAGTGAATAAATTAGTCGACCGTATGGTCATTTTGAGTGCGCCAAAGTGTTCAAAAGGGTTGAGATAGTTAAAAAAGTGTACCCAGGGGTTTAGTTTGGGTCTCGGGGTGTTTTTAGGCCTAATTGGCATCCCGTGAGGGTATTATAGTCATTTTGTATTTTTGGGTAATTAAACCCACGAATTTTCCTAGGTTATATCAGCTATTAGAGGTTAGATTTTAGGTTTAACAATCACTGAAACATAAGAAAGACCATTAGAGAAGAAGGTAGGAAGCTTTCCAAGAAATCCAAGGCCAAGAACCCATTCGATTGCACCACCACCACCGCCAAAACATAGATCATAAGACGAGGAACGCAGCCATATACTCACCACTAACAAATAAGAAATTAGGATCCCGGGCAAGTATCTATCTTACTTTTATTTCAGTTAATGTTTCATCCATGTTAGACTAGGACTGTTAAACACATGTTTCATGGAAGAATTTGATGATTTAGAGAAATTAAATGACATGTTTTAGAGGGAATATATATATTCTGGAAATCTCAATATATGTAGAGGATTACCCAGGAAATTTTATTGTTTTAGAAGTAAGAAATTTGGAAAAGAACTAGAAGAATGGAAGTTTAACGAAAAAAATTAGGGTTCTTGATAATTATGATGATCTACCCCATTAATTCAATAGCTTTGATGAATTTGGACATGTTTCACGTAGGAAATTATGTGTATAGGTATATGTAACCAGTAGTAATTTTATTTGGGAGTTTGGGGATCGTTAATGGAGTTTTGGTCGAGATTGGAGAAGAAAACCCGTAGTTAACAATGGCAGAATTTCGAATACCTGCTTGATCTATCGATCAACCCAAGAGCATCGATCGATCGACTGATCGACCCCTTTTCTCGATCGATCGACCCCTCCTGGAAAACTGCATATTTTTACCCTTTTTGATTAATCCGTATAAAATACGTAGGAACCCTTGAATATTATTTAAATAGTATAATGGGTCATGAGGAGGACCAGTAGGGTCTAAGTAGACTCCGTTAAATGAAATTTAATATGGGATAAAATTGTGGGTTAACGGGAGTCACACATTGGAAATTGTGCATACGTTCACTAAAGAATTTAGAGACTTGTTAAAGACTTAGACCAGAAGGTTAGAGATGATGTACCTACTGAAATTATATTTAGTAAGAAGGAATACTTCGAGAGATGAGAAGTAAGTATGAAATAACTATAAGTGAGAATAAAATGGATGAATCCTTTATGCGAAATAATTGGGTGAAAATTGTGCTAAGTACGGATAATAATAACTAGGGGTCGTGTGCGAACCTAATTCGGGAAATTGAATATCTATATAGTTGTGTGACAGTGTACGTATATATTAAATATTATATTTGTGAACAATCATACCTGTGCTACTTGTTATCACGGAGGTTGCCGCGCCGGGACAGTCTTATCTCGATGGGACCTTTGTGGGGGATATTGACTTGTACCCTAGAACATAGGATTCCTTCGTATAATCTATCTGAGAATGATAGTCAGACGGTTCTAAAAGACGTGAGGGGTATGTGCTGATCTCTTAGCGACTTGGAACTATGCTTCACCTCCATTTTGTGTGTATTGTGTTAATACTGTTCGAGAGTGATTTTGAACTAGTATTTCCCTTAGTACGAGAGATACGGGGATTTGATAGCAGAGTATGCCAGCACCATAGAGTTTATGTGGGGTGTGGATAATATATATATATATATATATATATATATATATATATATATATATATATATATATATATATATATTATGAGTGATTAGTGTATCTATACGTATATATGGAAATCTCCTACTGTGTGTTTAAGTAGTTAAGCATTTAATAAATGCTCCAAACTTTATAATAAGTATTCGAGAACTTGTAACGATACTGAGATATTCTATGTAACGTAAGTAATAATGAAGATATTGATTCTCTAAACTAAATATCATAACCTTGCTATTTCTCGTGATAAAACCTTATGGAGAATAAGTTAGATAGACTTATGAGATTTATTAGTACGACAAGCGTGCACACTAGATGCGAGGTGAGAATTCTCAAGAGAGTGTCGCATACTAACATGGTTGTTACATTAGCCGGTAAGCATTTTAAATACTTGCTAAATTATTTTTAAACTGTTTTACACTCGGTGTCTGACCCGTTTCCTGTCATTTTTCTCTCTTGTATATATATGTATGTATTACAGGTGCCCAGCCATAGGGGCGTCACACATAGGTTCTTTGGATTGGACATGCTGCAGTTGATGTGGGAGTTGCAGGCCCTTGTTTTAGATGACTTGTTCATTGATTTTGTTCTTGTTTTAGTTCTGCTTAGTTAAGGCATGTGTCGTCCGTTTTCCATTTCCGTTTGGATTTGTCAGAGATTTATGTTTATTTATATTTCCAATATTAAGTACTCTTTGGGAGTTAACTCTTGTCAGGATGATTTCATTTATAGTTCTTAACTTGGTTTGTGTATCTAGATGGTTTAATTCTTGTGTGTTAATTTCCATCCGTATTTATGTGATTCTTAAATTGTGGCTTATTAAAAGGGTTTTCATATTGGGATTTAATAAAAATGAATATAAGACAATAAATTGTTTTGACACTTAGTTTAATTATTTAGGGTGTTCAAATTGGAAATTTTATTTTGCGACGGTGATGCTAAGAATGAACCAACCACTCACCTTGATTTTAATTTAATAAAGGACTGATTACCCGGTATTTAATTGGGCGGGGTGTCACAGGTGGTATCAGAGCATCAGGTTCTAGTGTCCTTTAGGATCTATACGACTTATTTCTCTTCCAGCTTAGCATCTTGATATAAAGCCCTATTTTTAGGACTGTTGTATTCTTGTGTTTACACTTACGTCTTCAGCTATTTGAGATTTGATAATGACTATAGAATAATAAACTTCCTTCTCATTCAGATGCCTTCCAGATGTGCACCCCAAGACAAGAATGCCCAGTCCAAGTAGCCAGCAGCTCTGGCTCAGGGAATGATGAACGTAACTGAAGTAGCCGCCATTGTTGCTCAGGCGGTGAATGTCGCATTAGCGGTGGTGCAGCAGGTTCCACCCCAGGATCGGGCAGTAGCGCCAGTACCAGCACAGCTTCCCACTCCATGGGAGCGGGTCAGGGATGCCATTCAGAAGGCACATCCCCTAGAGTTCTCGGGTAGCTCGGACATCATGATGGACAACTAATGGACGAAGGATATCCAGAGGTATCTGCGCATGTAAGAGTGTAATGACATGCATAGAAAGTTACTGGCTTCCTTCAAGCTAGTGGGGGCCTCTTTGCAATGGTAGGAGTCCACCACCACCTTGGAGGAGAGGGACAACATCTCGATTTAGTCATTTTGGGTGCGGTTTGACCGCAAGTATTTCTCATCCGCTGTGCAGACTAAGATGAGGCGGAGGCTACTAAATCTTAAGCAGGAGAGTATGACCATTATTGAGTACAAGGAGGAATTCACCAGACTTCTCACTATAGTGTCAGATGAGGCACCCACTGAGGAGAAGAAGATACTGTTGTTTTTAGATGGATTGGCCTGGAGGATTCGTCAGCACCTCATAGGTAATCTATCGTTAGGTACTTACATTGACGTACTCAACGCTGTTTTGTTGCATTATCAGGATCACCACTTCCATCATCAAGGGATAAAATGAGCAGGGGAGTCCAGCAAGCAGGGCAGGGCATGGGACAGTGGTACTGGTGGGGCACCAGCAGCCCGAGGGCAGACCCTTCACAATGAGCAGAGTTCCCATTAGGAGGAACCTACCAAGCGATTTCGATCCGGTGATTCCAGGTAGGGATTTAGGGGTTTTAGACATGGTCAACAGGGCCAGTCCAGCCAGCATGGCCAAAATGGCCAATAGCAGGGCCAACAACATTTTCAACATGGCCAGTGGCAGGGTGGTAACTGCCAACAGGGCTGCGGTCAGTAGGGTCAGAGGGGAGGAAACTTCAGGGGCAGATGTTTTAAATGTGGCGAGAATGTCCATAGACGTCAGGATTTCTCAAAGGGGGATAGGTCCCCACAGCAGCAGGGTGCCCGTAATGAGCCGCAGAAGTCACTCTTTCCAGCCGCCCTCCCAGTGCCAACTCAGATGCCAGCTCTACCAGCTATCCCAACAACCCCAGTTCAGCAGGGGAAATTATAGTATGGATGTGTCTATAACGTACATCAGGCAGTAGCACCACAGGCTCCACCCGCGATTAAGGGTACATTTCCTATACATGGCACTATGGGTCGAGTTTTATTTGATACTGGGGCGTCACACTATTTTATAGATACTCACTTTGCATGGGCCTTATGGTTATTAGACACTGCAGAGAGTACAGTGACATGTGTAGACTCACCACTGGGGAATGGGTCTTTGATTTTCTTTATATATCGGGGTGTAGGTATAGAGATTGGTATCTTTATTTTACCTGCAGACATGCTAGTTTTAGATATGCATGATCACGACGTCATTATTCACATGGATTGGCTCGCTGCATGTAGAGCCATGATAGATTATTTCGGTAGGAGTATTATCTTTACCATTCCGGGGCAGGAGATGTTTTTAGTGGCGATGCCTCGCCCAGAGGGAGGATCTTCCATCAATTTGTATTATATATAGGAGGATACTAATAGACAGGGTTTTACCGCGGTGCGAGAGTCACCTGCATGCCGATCGTGTTATATTCGGCTCACCTGCTCTATACAAAAACCTAAACTTATGACTACACTCAACATGTGAGTATAGCGACCAAGTCCAGGGATTGAAAGATCCACAGAGACGAGTTGCTAGAATTTATGAGGTTTAATACTCCTAAATAAAAGCGTAAAAGATAAATTACAACAAAAAAGAAAAGATACAAAAAGGGAAATGATTAATCTAGGCGAGTGTATTTAAACTAGATTAACAAAGCGGATAAAACTATAGGTTGAGCCGAATATCCCTCACCCGAGTTAATTAGTATAAAATGGTTACATGGGTCGACGAGTTATTAAGATTGCATCTCGTTTTGACAGTTTATTGAATCAAGAGTTATCGCACCCCTAAATTTGCATAAAGCCTAATACGATTTTGGCGTAAACAAATACCCCAAAAAATACGCACGCAAGGTCATAAGCATGGAACATACATGATATGCCCCGTCAAATCTCCTAGGCGTAATAACTAGGACAACCCACCCGAAATAAACCCGTAAAATACATCACCAAATAACCTAAAACTCTCTAAAACCTAATATATATATCTGATATTTACAACAAAAATCCTTTATATAGTAAAAGGAATTAAATTAGAAAAGAAAAGGAAAAAGAAAAGAAAAGGAACCGAATTGGCAAATATCTGGGAGGATCGATCGATCGATCAAGACCATCGATTGATCGATCGAGTAGGTACCAACCTTCTGTCTCAATTCGTAGGCTTAACTTCAAACCGCGGTCAACCGGGGGCCCAATGCTGGTCGACTGGCACTCTGTTTTTGGCAGCTTTTGGTCCATGCAGAGGGGAAAGAGTAGCAAACGGAAATGGCCATATCTTCTTCATACGAACTCCAAACGACGCACCGTTTGCGGCCACGCGATGCTAACTCAACGAACTATGCATCTGTGGAATTTCCATGAGATGGAGAAGAAATGTGAATTGACTAAAATTCCATTGAAGTGGCATCCAGGGACGAAACTTCTCCGAAATGCAACGGTTCCTCACTTTTAGTGTTCCAATACCTATAAAAGCACAATTAACCCCTGCAAAGCATGTATATATCCAAATCTAAGGTTGTCTGGTTAGTGAGCATAAATATAGGCATTTAGGACAGTAAAAGTGCTAGAATTCATAAAGATATAGGGCGGAAATATGCAATATTTGATACGAATCACACCTCCTAACTTAAACATTGCTAGTCCCTAGTAATGAAACAAACAAAACCAATCCACAGAGGGAAGTACAAAACGTATATATGCATCGAAATATAAATGCCACTTTCATAGGGAGCATGATTGCATTTAACATATTCAATTAGCCATTAAACCCCTAGGTTACCCTAGTGGACGAGTGTTGTCTCGTGAGGGTTTTCAGGGATGAAACCCACAAGCATCATATGGTTTCCTCAAAATATGCCCAAAATAACATGCGACAAGCCCAACAATAGCGAAAAAGATTTCATACGCATTATTAACAAACTGAATAAATTTAGACAAAAGTCCAAATCATTAACATTATAGAATGCACCTCATAGAATTGAAACCTTAAAAGTGGGAGGGGAGCGAGCACATGCAAAGTGTGAATTGGCAAAAACTTATATAAATTGGATAAAAGTTAAAGCAAGCATACAAGTTAATCCTCATGAGCATTACACTCATCAAGAGAATTTACTCGAAACAGGGAGGTAACACACGGAACATGCATGCATAAAGAGTAAATGGAAATGGAAACTAGGTCGCACACATGTCACAAATGAAGAACGCTATATATAAAATGAAAAATTGTAATCTCAATGAAAGATACCTCTCATTGAAGGAGGCGAAATACATTTTCACAGATTATCAAAACTATTTCAACCTTTGAATTACATCTTACTTAAGATCACATAGGACTTTATAGGGTTGTAATGTAGGTATGACTAGGGTACGAAATGAAAGGAATGTATGTACGAATTCAAAGAGTTCGGGATGAAAAATTGGAATAATGGGAAAATGAGGGCAATATCAAAACTTGGAAAACAAGTTCCAAAAAGGCATTAGATATATGAATTGGAGAGCGGTCAAAACTTATTGAACTATATACAACATTTACCACTTTCTCTTTCTTTTCTTTTCTTCTTTTTCTCATTTTTCGCTTTTTGTTTTCTTTTGCTTTTTGCTCTCTTTTTCACTTCTTTCTTTTCTTTACTTTTCTCACTCTCATACGCCTAAATTGCAACAGCAACACAACAACATCATTCAATCCCAAGTAACATTCCAAACAAAGGTATAGAAGGTGTATGTATGGTCTAAAACTCTAATTTAGAGTTGGTTATGGGATTTGGGTTATGAAACGAAATGTTATATTTAGGCTCAAAGGGGTTAACGAGGGAAAACATTTAAGGTGAGGTCAAGGTCAATATGGGTATATAACAAAGATTGCCTATGATCATATCCTAAAGTTTATGCAATTATCGAGTCAAAACAAACTTTAAAAATCATGCTCAAGTAATACATTTCATATATGAATTCAATTAATGAACGATCAATGCAAGAATAGAGAGATTACCAATGAATTCAACGTTTTCAAAGAGAAAAGAATAATGTATAGCACTCACAAATGATGAAAGGTACAAAGCTTACTCGGTGTAAGTTTATACAATGCAACAAAAGATTATCGAGTCATAAAAATCTTAAACGAAATCAATAAAACAAGAAAAGTGCATATGCTCATGGGATTAAAGTTTAATTCATGAAGTTATTCATAATATCAATAATTAGGACTAAATTCGAATAACTTCTAAAATCGTGAACATGCATCATTGAGTTGTCAATTGGATCGGGAAATTATTAAAATTTATCATCGAAAACAAAGGCAAAATGCTCAATAAAGGAGAAAAAAGAAAGAAAATCTATTTGAAAATTTTAATTTTTCTAAGAAAATCACACTAAGTGACTAACATGTGAGCAAAAACATGGACTAAATAAAGAAATGGATAGAATATCCCACACCCCCTAACTTAAAACCTGACATTGTCCTCAATGTGAATTAAGAACCAAGTTAAAGAGAGGAAAATAACGATATTACCCAAAATTGGAGTGATCCCCATAAGAACAAGTCCAAAGGATCTACAAAACAAGTTAGTACTGAGCATAGAAAAAACAAATAACAAAAAGTTAACTAATTACAAGAGACTAAATTAAAAAGGAAAGAGAAGATAAAAAGCAAGAAAGAATAAAAAGCTAACTATATACAACCTACTATTTAGGCTTCACACTAACTATACACTAGAAGTCTAAATAGGTGAGGGTCCACCATGAAAACGATTTGACTTAGGAGGATAACCGGTGTACCCTCACTCTCAAGCATGCCTTTCAAAAAATAAGAATTCCGTTTGAACAGCGGAAGGCATGTGTAAGGCATAAGAAAGGAACCATCGTCAATTAGAAGTTTTGGAGGGACGATGGGGGATTTGGATTGAACGGGTGACAAAAACATGTGGGGACTGAGAAAAGCAGAATATCCTCCCAAAGATTTAGCAAGTGGAATGGGAGGTGGAGTACATGAGGGCAAATATGCCTTCATGGAAAGCAACTTGAGCAAGTACTCCTCGTCGGTGAAAAGGTTGAAAGTTTTAAAGTTCGGCACCGATTCATCGGGTACTTGTGACGGTGTGATAACGGAGAATGAAAATGGGGAGGAAAGAAATTCAAACACAAGAGATGAGTTATCATCGCTCAAAGTTGGAATTTCAAAGGAGATATGATCATTTTCAATGAAACTTTCTTCTTTGGGGTCCATAGAAGAAATCATCTCATTGCAAATGGATACTACATCCATTTCATACTCGCTTTCATTCTCAATTAAAAGGTGGGCCAAGTGACGAATGGTTTGTTCCAATTTAGGTACAATGTCCTCAATTGGTTCAAAACATTCTTCGACTTCAAAAGTCTCGGAAGAAAAATCGTCGTCGGATTCGAATAATAAATCCAAGTCTTGCTCTCAATAACGATTTTCTTCCAGATAACATTCTTCATACCTCTCGTTCTCAAGCATGAGCAAACCCTCGTCGAAAGTCATAGGTCGAGGTGCGGATTCTTGAAAATGAGGAGTTTGAAAATCATTGACGGCACTAAAGTTAAACTCATTATTATAGGAATTTTGAAAACTATTGTAATTCGTTTCAAAATTCCTATTATAAGGAGGTAGAGGCCCAAAATCATTATCATCCTCCTCAAAATACATGCACTCCAAAGCTTGACTTTTGTAATACTCGACCAATGTCATTTTAGATGTTATAATTTTTTGGGATTCTAAGTATTGACCAAAAGTCAAAGGTTTGCGAGAACTTTGAGAATTATCATAATGATTACCGAAAGAATTGGAATAAGACATGCTTACCCCAAAAATGGCTCGAAGTGGCGAATTCCAGATAATAGATGCACGCGCAAAAAATTCAAACGATTCTTGATGCTCAAATGTAAAAGTCCTACAAAAATGTTAGGCAAAAAATACAAATAGAAAGGAAATACTACGAAATACTAAATCAAAGAAATTCTAAAAAAAAACTCATCCCCGGTAACAATGCCATTTGATAGATAGGGTTTTGCCGCAACATGAGAGTCATCTGCGTGCCGGTCATGTTATATTTGGCTCACTTGCTCTATACAAAAACCTAAACTTATGACTACACTCAACAAGTGAGTATAGCGGCCAAGTCTGGGTATCGAAAGATCCACAAAGCCGAGTGGCTAGAATTTATGAGGTTTAAAGAGTAAAAGATAAATTAGAACAAAAAGAAAAAGATGCAAAAAGGGAAATGATTAATCTAGGCGAGTGTATTTAAACTAGATTAACAAAGCGGATAAAACTATAGGTTGCGTCGAATATCCCTCACCCGAGTTAATTAGTATAAAATGGTTACATGTATCGACGAGTTATTATGATTGCGTCTCGTTTCGACAATTAATTGAATCAAGAGTTGTCACACCCCTAAATTCGCATGAAATCCTAATACGATTTTGGCGTCAACAAATACTTCAAAAATTACGCACGCAAGGTCGTAAGCACGAAACATACATGATATTCCCCGTCAAATCTCCTAGGCGTAATAACTAGGACAACCCACCCAAAATAAATCCGTAAACTCCATCACCAAAGAAAACAACACATCAACCCGAGTGAGTTCAATTCAGACACAACCTAGACTAATTTAGCTAGAAAGCATATTAAAAATGCGGTAAATAAATGCAGTAAATAAACGCAATAAAACTACACTAGAAATCAATAAATGAAAGCATGTAAACCTAATTATGAAAGCATGTAAATTTAACTACAAAGAAAGAATCAAGGAAAATACACAATATATTAATGGAGAGGGAAGATGAAAGTACAACTTACATACCCAAATGGGTGCAATCCAAGAAGAAACGAAGGAGAAGCTCTCAAATCCCCAAACCCTAATCTAAAACTCTCTAAAATCTAATATATATCTGATATTTACAACAAAAATCCTTTATATAGTCAAAGGAATTAAATTAGAAAAGAAAAGAAAAAAGAAAAGAAAAAAAACCGAATTGGCAAATACCTGGGAGGATCGATCGATCGATCAAGACCATCGATCTATCGATCGAGCAAGTCCCAACCTTCTATCTTAATGTGACACCCCGCATAATAAAATACCGCGTGATCAGTCCTATACCAAATTAAAACAGGAATCCCAGTTGGTTCATCCTTAGCATCACTGTCGAAAACTTTTTAAAACATATTAACCACCTAGTATTCCAAAAGCTGGTGCCAAATTTTAACTTTTTAATTAAACAGAACAGTACATGCGGAAATAAATATCAACCATTCACACAACTCAATAAAACTCAACTGAATAATTAATTACACAACTTGCGGAATAAACCATCGGCCACCAAAGTGAAATAATCCAATACAAATATTCAACACCGGAATAAAACAAATATGAAAACTAAATTGAAAGTCTGGGCGACATGCCCTAAATAAAACTGAAACTGATACAAGATTCCTACTCTAGGAATGAATGAATGATGCGTCTAATCCAAACTCCTGCTAGCATCCACATATGCCGCAGCTCCGTGTCCCTGAATAGAATATCAATCCTGGCGTCCTTATGGCTGGACACCTAAAAGGTTTTGAAAATAGTTTTATAGCAAGGGTTAGAACGCAAAACATTTTGAAAATATTTAGCAAGTGAATTAACTGCAGTAATTTAAAATGCATGAATGCGCTTCATATTTAAGTTAGTGTCGCACTCCCTTGTGGACATTCTCACCCCTCCACTATTGTGCACACCTACCGGTTACCTTAACCCCACCTAGTTGTACTATCCCGTCCAATTAGTCCTGGTATAACCTTCCCTTCCCATACTACTCTAACCCAAGTATAATGATTCTTGAATTATAAGTTATCTCACAATTAACTTAATTAATTCCTCTTAAATAGTATCATACAACCGTGTCACAAGTTATATAAAGTAAATACACCACACATTATTTTATTACCCGTATATAATATTTACTACCATTATTACGTACCTTTACTACAACATCCACACATATAACATACGTATATCCATCCCTTCGAGTATACCCTCGCCGGATGATTCCCTCTAATATGCTATATCACTAGGTGTGCTCACATAACCTAGTTATCCAAGTTGGAATCGCTCACCAACCTGGCCCAAAACATAAACGACATGGATGCCGTCATATTCCTTCCCTGAAACTGAGATAAATCCCTCACCCATATATACCGGACGCTATGACCTGGGAATATAATCGCCCTACTCCTCAAGCTAGGGGATTCACCCACACCGCGCAACCTCCCTTAATAACATTAGAGTAAATAAATTGAATAAATATCTAGTCACTGATATTTAATATCACACACAATACACACACACACACACACACACACACACACACACATATATATATATCACTACCCGTATATATATATATTATAAACCTCGACTTTACCGTGTACTAAAAATCCCGTACACTGCCTGTAATTTCCTGAGTCTGTGACCCGACTCAACGTAATTAATTTTCTCACTTAATAATTTATCGTCTTCCCGAGTCTATGGTCCGACTCTAATATATTTAACTCACACCTCAATTTATATAATACTTTCCCCGAGTCTATAGTCCGACTCCAATTAAATTAATTAACACACATTTTAATTTAATACCTCCCCGAGTCTATTATCCGACTCTAATTAAATTAATTAACACACCCATTTATTTAATACCAATCCGAGTCTGTGGTCCGACTCCCAGTTAATTAATCTACACATTAATTAATTTACACCAATCCGAGTCTGTGGTCCGACTCTAATATAATTAATTAACACACTTATTAATTCAGTACCTCCCCGAGTCTACAATCCGACTCTAATTAAATTAATTATCACACCTATTTATTTAATACCAATCTGAGTCTGTGGTCCGGCTCCCAGTTAATTAACTTACACATTAATTAATTTACACCAATCCGAGTTTGTGGTTTGACTCTAATATAATTAATTAACACACTTATTAATTCAGTACCTCCCCGAGTCTACAATCCGACTCTAATTAAATTAATTATCACACCTATTAATTTAATCCTACCTGAGTCTACGATCCGACTCTAATTAAATTAATTATCACACCCATTAATTTAATCCTACCCGAGTCTACAATCCGACTCTAATTAAATTAATTATCACACTTATTAATTTAATCCTACCCGAGTCTACAATCCGACTCTAATTAAATTAATTATCACACTTATTAATTTAATCCTACCCGAGTCATCAATCCGACTCTACTTAAATTAATTATCACACTTATTAATTTAATAACTTGGTGCCACCCAACCATTATCCCCGGACTCGCTCACTTGGTCCATTTTACCTCTCATAATTTTATTCCCACGTTTTCGCCCATAATGTGTCGTACATTCATATCCATAATTTCCCAATTATATTTACCTATAATTACCAACATACTCGGACTCGCCCACTTAGTCCATAATTAAGTATTCCACTTCAATTACTTTAATAATGTAGCGTCACCCAACTACAATACCCGAATATTATTCCTCGGCCCGATATTAACACAAATCTTTACAAATTATTTTTCCCAAATTCGTCCATCGCATGACATACCATTCACACCCTCCTAGTCGCAATTATAACACCCTATAATTGTTAAGGAAATATATGCCACATATGAGTTTATCACTAAATAAAAGTATGGAATTTAATCTTAAATAATTATCTCTTTATAATCAAAATTGGCCGAACTGCCAAGATTCCTGTACCCTCGATCGATCGAACCCCCTGGGTCGATCGATCGATCGATCCAGACCTCGTCTTCTCCAGGCCCCTATTTGGCCATTGACGAAAAACTAAGGTTCTTTTCTCCAATTTACAACCTCAACCCAGTCTATTAATCATCTTATTATATTTCTCATGAACTATAAACATCATCCAACCCTTTTTACATCGTTAACACTACGAATCTGTACCCACAAAAGAACACAAACCCTTATGTTAAAATCCCAATTTCAGATTCAAATTCCACTATTTCCTGTCCCGGGTTTCCTCATTCAAATCAGATAATCCTACTCAGAAATATACAACACAACCAATTTTTATTTCGAATCTCATCCGATTGTTCCATGAACAAACCCCCCATTTTTGTACCCTTTATCCCCAAAACGAATTTTGGTTTACACATCACTATGATATGAATTGATTATCATCAATTTAGAAATCACAACAGTTAACCACTTGCCTAGAATAGTTCGTCGGGTCTGATTCCATTGTGTAAAGATTGGTTGACGAAGAACACCCCAATTTAACCCTTTAATTTGGCTCCAAAAGCTCCCAATTTTTCTTGATTTGCTTTCCCCCAATTTGCCTCTCAAGCCCTTGGCTTAGATTTTGTGTTGGCTGCCGTTCCCTCATCTCTCAATTAGGTTAGAAACGTAAATCCCGTTTTTGGCCATGTGGGCCTAATTAGAAATGCCCAACTCACCCCGTTTGGGCCTGGCTATGTCCAAAAATACCCCAAGACCCAATTACTATCCCCGGGTACTCTTTTCTGACTATATCGACCCATCCCGACGCAACCGCGCACTCATAATTTCCATCCGAAATACTTTTCGAAATTTCCAAATTTCGACCTCAAAATGTGACATACGATATTTTGAACCATTAAACTTAAAATCGCCAATTACAATTAATTCGGCTCACTCAATTAAATTCTCCAACTGATGAATTTAAGTTTCTCCAATTTAAATATTTTTATAACTCCTAAAAATAATTAAATATTTAATCCTCAAAATTACGGGATGTTACATACTCCCCCCCCTTACAAAGGAATTTCGTCCTCAAAATTAAGATGAGCGTAATTTTCCAAGCTTCTCATATTACTCTCTAGTAATGTGCCTCCAAGCCCGCTATATCTATCCCATCCGCTTCTAACCATACGTTACATAAGTATGCATTTAAATTAACCAGGGCGCCCATACACCCTATACTCGTGCTTAACCGCATAGAATTTGCCTTAATTAACCCGGGTGCTCATACAACATATCCCCGCGCTTTACCGCACGAAAGTTACCCGACTATGCTAGTCGTAACCCGTAATATAACTTCGAACCCGTAGTCATATCACATATATATATACATATATATATCTACTGCCCGGGTACTCAACCCATGTACTAACGTCCAACCATCTTCCCACAAAATACTTGTCTCTCAACACGAAAGTATATACGCTTACTTTCATGTTACCAAGGACAACAAAAAATTCCGCGCCCTTACTATCACTAGTCCTTGCATAAAATAAACCCCGAGCTATCTCTCCTGCTCGAAAATAAATCTAACCACCCAGATTCACTTCAGTAAACATCCCCACTTACCGGGTTAAAACGTGAGAACACAAAACCTCACTATGTGATATCGCACCATGCAATAAAACTTATATATCCACATATATATAGGCTATACGCCCTCTCCGATGATACCTAGTATCAACCATACCCTGGTGTCGGGAACACCAAAATTTTACACCACTATCCACCATAGTTAAATTCCATCGCTATCTAGCCGATTTTTAGGAAATATCATCAACCCTACTCCCATAGTTCTCGAAAGTAGTAACTCCTTGCATAATTTAAACCTTCACTCAGTGTACACCTCCACTCTCCCGTGAAGAACACCAAGGAAACTCCGCTACCCTACATAAAGTTTATCCATATACTATGGCTACTACGGTCAACGCACCCACTAAGTTCGACTTACCCGCGAACTCTAGTGAAAAATAAGTCTTATATTGTGACATCCTCCTTGTCACTTAAAAATATACCCCATGCCCATAGGGTAAATTTTTTGACCTCCATACCCCAGCTGCAAACGCTGATCCTCGGGTTCCGGAGCATCTTCTCCCTGCCCGAATGCACCCACGACTTGCTTTAGTGGTTGTACATCCAGGACCTTGTCCTGTGGTTGACCCCTGCCTCATTTAAGGCAATATATCTTCATGTGTCTCGCTTTCCCCACAAATGAAACACCTTCTAATACATTCGCCCTTCCACTAGTCCCTTTCATGCCGACCTTGTTGAAATTCCTGGCCATGCTGCCGATAGCCTCCAGTTCTAAATCGTTTGGCATGATTTCCCTGTCGGAAATTCTGCCCTTGATTTCCCCCAGTCTGCTACTGGGATACCCTACTGGTATTGTTCCCTCCTGCCTTATCCGACTGGCTAGTTCCCACTCCCCTCCCGCTTCCTTTCACAAGGAAGCGATATTCCTGACCGTGCCGGAGTGCTGCGTTAACGACATCAGTATAATCTACTAAAGCGAAATTATCAATTAAAGGTTGTCTGATTCTCCAGACTAACCCGTCCATAAAATTTGCTTTCTTTCTCTTTTCCTTATTTACCTCATCCGGTACAAAATTTTGCCAACGAGTGAATTCTTCCTCGTAATCGGCCATTTAACGGTCCCCTTGAGTCACCTCACAAAATTTTCTCCTCGTTTTAATCTTAACCGCTGGAGGAAAAATACTTGCGGTCGAACTGCACCCAAAACTCTGCAATAGCTAGTGTGTCCCTTTCCTCAATTGTGGTGATCGACTCCTACCACTGTAGCGCTCCTCTCACTAAACTAAAAGTGTCTAGCATTTGCTTTCGCACCTCCTCGCAATCTCCTATGCGTAGGTGACGCTGAATATCTCTCTTCCTTGACACGCCAGCACTACGTCTGAACCCCCTCGCAATTCTGGTGGGTTCCCACTAAAAATAACCTTTCTTTCTTGTTTCTACCCTGACGACCCCGCGTGAGTCTGAACATCCGGAGCCACTAACACTTGTGGCGGATCCCGTGGAAAGCACCCTGCCGTTGCGACCACCGTCGCTTCAACTTCCTGTGCCAGTAATTCGGTTACCTATGCTGCCAAAATTATCTCTGACCATTGCTGCGATAACTCTTGCTCCTAACGAGCCTCCCTCGTCTCATCTCCCCCTGCTGCTCTCTCTCTCCTGGGCGTCATCTGGAATGAGAATCAAATTTGTATGAGTTCACTCTCAAATATAAACTTCGCAGAAGAACGTATATGCGCATACGTATGAGAATACAACAATCCTATAATAGGGCTCTATGTCAAATATTTTTACGCCGAAACGTGCAAAGCCGCACAGATCCTAAGGACACTAGAACCTGATGCTCTGATACCATCTGTGACACCCCGCCTAATAAAATACCGGGTGATCAGTCCTATACCAAATTAAAACAGGAATCCCAGTTGGTTTATCCTTAGCATCACTGTCGAAAACTTTTTAAAACATACTAACCACCTAGTATTCCAAAACCTGGTGCCAAATTTTAACTTTTTAATTAAACAGAACAGTACATGCGGAAATAAATATAAACCATTCACACAACTGAATAAAACTCAACTGAATAATTAATTACACAACTTGCCGAATAAACCATCGGCCACCAAAGTGAAATAATCCAATACAAATATTCAACACCGGAATAAAACAAATCTGAAAACTAAACTGAAAGTCTGGGCGACATGCCCTAAATAAAACTGAAACTGATACAAGATTCCTACTCTAGGAATGAATGAATGATGTGTCTAATCCAAACTCCTGCTAGCATCCACATATGCCGCAGCTCCGTGTCCCTGGAATAGAATTTCAATCCTGGCGTCCCTGTGGCTGGACACCTAAAAGGTTTTGAAAATAGTTTTATAGCAAGGGTTAGAACCCAAAACATTTTGAAAATATTTTGCAAGTGAATTAACTGCAGTAATTTAAAATGCATGAATGCGCTTCATATTTAAGTTAGTGTCATACTCCCTTGTGGACATTCTCACCCCTCCACTATTGTGCACACCTACCGGTTACCTTAACCCCACCTAGTTGTACTATCCCGTCCAACTAGTCCTGGTATAACCTTCCCTTCCCATACTACTCTAACCCGAGTATAATGATTCTTGAATTATAAGTTATCTCACAATTAACTTAATTAATTCCTCTTAAATAGTATCATACAATGGTGTCACAAGTTATATAAAATAAATACACCACACATTGTTTTATTACCCGTATATAATATTTACTACCATTATATACGTACCTTTACTACAACATCCACACATATAACATACGTATATCCATCCCTTCGAGTATACCCTCTCCGGATGATTCCCTATAAAATGCTATATCACTAGGTGTGCTCACATAACCTAGTTACCCAAGCTGTAATCGCTCACCAACCTGGCCCAAAACATAAACGACATGGAGGCGGTCATATTCCTTCCCTGAAAGTGAGATAAATCCCTCACCCATATATACCGGACGCTATGACCTGGGGATATACTCGCCTTACTCCTCAAGCTAGGGGATTCACCCACACCGCGCAACCTCCCTTGATAACATTAGAGTAAATAAATTGAATAAATATCTAGTCACTGATATTTAATATCACACACAATACACACACACACACACACACACACACACACACACACACACACATATATATATATATATATATATATATATATATATATATATATATCACTACCCGTATATATATATATATATTATAAACCCCGACTTTACCGTGTACTAAAAATCCCGTACACTGCCTGTAATTTCCTGAGTCTGTGACCCGACTCAACGTAATTAATTTTCTCACTTAATAATTTATCGTCTTCCCAAGTCTATGGTCAGACTCTAATATATTTAACTCACACCTCAATTTATATAATACTTTCCTCGAGTCTATGGTCCGACTCCAACTAAATTAATTAACACACATTTTAATTTAATACATCCCCGAGTCTATCATCCGACTCTAATTAAATTAATTAACACACCCATTTATTTAATACCAATCCGAGTCTGTGGTCCGACTCTAATATAATTAATTAACACACTTATTAATTCAGTACCTCCCCGAGTCTACAATCCGACTCTAATTAAATTAATTATCACACCTATTAATTTAATCCTACCCGAGTCTACAATCCGACTCTAATTAAATTAATTGTCACACCCACTAATTTAATCCTACCCGAGTCTACAATCCGACTCCAATTAAATTAATTATCATACTTATTAATTATCGTACTTATTAATTTAATCCTACCCGAGTCTACAATCCGACTCTAATTAAATTAATTATCACACTTATTAATTTAATCTTACTCGAGTCATCAATCCGACTCTATTTAAATTAATTATCACACTTATTAATTTAATAACTTGGTGCCACCCAACCATTATCCCCGGACTCGCTCACTTGGTCCATTTTACCTCTCATAATTTCATTCCCACATTTTCGCCCACAACGTATCGCACATTCATATCCATAATTTTCCAATTATATTTACCTAGAATTACCAACATACCCGGACTCGCCCACTTAGTCCATAATTAAGTATTCCACTTCAATTCCTTTAATAATGTAGCGTCACCCAATTACAATACCCGAATATTATTCCTCGGTCCGATATTAACACAAATCTTTACAAATTATTTTTCCCAAATTCGTCCATCTCATGACATACCATTCACACCCTCCTAATCCCAATTATAACACCCTATAATTGTTAAGGAAATATATGCCACATATGAGTTTATCACTAAATAAAAGTATGGAATTTAATCTTAAATAATTATCTCTTTATAATCAAAATTGGCCGAACTGCCAAGATTCCTGTACCCTCGATCGATCGAACCCCCTGGGTCGATCGATCGATCGATCCAGACCTCGTCTTCTCTAGTCCCATGTTTGGCCATTGACGAAAAACTAAGGTTCTTTTCTCCAATTTCCAACCTCAACCATGTCTATTAATCATCTTATTATATTTCTCATGAACTATAAACATCATCCAACCCTTTTTACATCGTTAACACCACGAATCTGTACCCACAAAAGAACCAAACCCTTATGTTAAAATCCCAATTTCAGATTCAAATTCCACTGTTTCCTGTCCTGGGTTTCCTCATTCAAATCAGATAATCCTACTCAGAAATATACAACACAACCAATTTTTATTTCGAATCTCATCCGATTGTTCCATGAACAAAACCCCCCATTTTTATACCCATTTATCCCCAAAACGGATTTTGGTTTACACATCACTATGATATGAATTGATTATCATCAGTTTAGAAATCACAACAGTTAACCACTTTCCTGGAATCGTTCGTAGGGTCTGATTTCGTTGGTGCAGAGATTGGTTGACGAAGAACACCCCAATTTAACCCATTAATTTGGCTCCAAAAGATCCCAATTGCTCTTGATTTGCTTTCCCCCAATTTACCTCTCAAGCCCTAGGCTTAGATTTTGTGTTGGCTGTCATTCTCTCATCTCTCAATTAGGTTAGCAAATGGAAATGACCATATCTTCTTGGTCCATGAAGAGAGGGAAAGGGTAGCAAATGGAAATGACCATATCTTCTTCGTCCCAACTCCAAACGACGCACCGTTTGCGGCCACATGATGCTAACTCAACGAACTACGCATCCGTGGAATTTCCATGAGCTGTAGAAGAAATGTAAATTGGCTAAAATGCCCTTGAAGTAGCATCTAGGGTCGAAACTTCTCCGAAATGCAGTGGTTCCTCACTTTTAGCGTTCCAATACCTACAAAAGCACAATTAACCCCTGCAAAGCATTTATATATCCAAATACTGGGTTGTCTAGTTTATGAGCATAAATATAGGAATTTAAGACCGTAAAAGTGCTAGAATTCATAAAGATATAGGGTGGAAATATGCAATATTTGATACAAATCAGATACCTCTAAGGAGATTGTGATTCCCCTATATTCGATTCTAGTCGTTCATGAGTTTTTGTATGTACTCCAGGCAATACCGAGCCTACCCCCCAGTCAAGAGATAGATTTCATCATAGACTTGATGTTGGAAACTCGACCGATAGCACGTGCACCAAATCGTATGGCTCCTGTGGAGATGAGGGAGTTACGAGATCGGATAGAGCAGCTGTTAGGCCAGGGCTTCATTCGTAGGAGAACCTCTCCTTGGGGCGCTCCGGTGTTATTTATGAAGAAGATAGACGGTTCACTGAGGTTATGCGTGGATTATCTGGAGTTGAACAAGGTCACAATACAGAATAAATATTCGTTACCCCGAATCGATGACCTATTCGACCAGCTGAGAGGAGCAACCTTCTTTTCAAAGATAGATTTGAGATTAGGATACCATTAGCTACGGATTAGGGAGCAGGATGTGTTGAAGACTACTTTCTTGACGAGATATAGGTCCTATGAGTTCAGAGTCATGTTGTTTGGGCTGACAAATGATCCAACCATATTCATGGACTTGATGAACCGAGTGTTCATAGAGTTCTTGGATCAGTTTGTCATCATCTTCATAAATGACATCTTGATTTATTTACACACTGAGGAGGAGCATGCCAAGCATTTGAGGCAGGTTCTTCAGACTCTACGAGAGCATCAGCTGTATGCTAAGTATGAAAAGTGTGGATTTTGGTTACGGGAGGTACAGTTTTTGGGGTTTGTTGTGTCGAAATTAGGGATATCGATTGACCCGAGCAAAGTGTCAAAAGTGAGGGAGTGGGTACATCCCACGACATCGAATGAGGTGCATAGTTTCTTAGGGTTAGCCGGGTACTACAAAAGATTCATTTGAGGGTTTTCAAAGATAGTGGGTCGTCCGTTGATGATTCTGACTCACAAGGGAGTACTGTATGTATAGGATGATGCTTGTCAATTAGCTTTTGATGAGATAAAAGATAAGTTGACTTCAGCACCAGTTCTTGCTTTGCCCAAGCCGGGAATAGAGTACCTGGTGTACATTGATGCCTCTTTACGGGGACTCGGGGGAGTACTTTAGCAAGAGGAGCAGGCTATAGCTTTTGCCTCCCATAAGCTTAAGCCTCACGAAAGAAATTACCCCACCCATGACCTAGAGCTTACAGAAGTCGTGTTTGCATTGCGGATTTGGAGACATTACTTGTTGGGGGAGAAGTTTTGCTTATTCATGGACCACAAGTCACTGCAATACTTGTTCACTGAGCTAGAGTTGAACATGTGTCAGCGCAGGTGGCTGGAGTTTGTGAAAGACTACCAGTTCAAAATACAGTACCATCCGAGGAAGGCTAATGTAGTTGCTGATGCGTTAAGTCGTCGGCTGGTAGGTGAGGTAGTGAAAGTATAGAGAACGAAGTGGAAAGAATTGGGTCACCAGGACGCGGTAGCCCTTCCTTTATATCTGTTATGCCAATCACACGTAAGATTGTTACAAGGGTGATACATGAACAAGCAGCAGATACGTTTTGTCAGGAGCAGATTGTACGGCTCTTAGCTGAGGACACTAAGTCCTATTTAGTGAGTTTTGATGGGGGGTTGAGGTTTAATGGGAGATTGGTGGTCCTAGAAGGAGAGGACTTACGTCATGCAGTTATGACACAGTCACCTGGATCCAAATTTGCGATACATACCGGAGGGGATAAGATGTACCAAGATATTAGACGGCAGTACTGGTGGAGTGGGATGAAGAAGGGCATTACTGAGTTCATGTCCAAATGTTCTACTTGTCAGATGGTAGAGGTGGACAACCAAAGATCGCCAGGGTTAGCTCAGCCGTTAGAGATACCTACGTGGAAATAGGAGAGTATTTCCATGGACTTTATTACTGGATTGCCTATATCACAGCGGGGTCACGATTCCATATGGGTGATTATGGATTGATTGACCAAGGTCGCTCATTTTCTGCCAGTACGGACGGACTACACCACGGGCCAATATGCATAGTTATTCATTATCGAGATCGTTAGGCTATATGGGGTGCCCCTAGATATTGTGTCTGATGGAGATAAGATTTTTGTGTCGCGCTTCTGGGAGAGTTTTCAGGAGTCCATGGGTACAGAGTTGAGATTGAGTTCAGCTTATCACCCATAGACGGATGGACAAACATATCGTACCAATCAGATGTTGGAGGATATGCTACGTATGCGTGTCCTCGATTTTGGAGGAGGTTAGGAGCCATATCTTCCACTGGTGGAGTTTGCTTATAATAACTCTTATTAGTTCACGATCGTCATGGCCCCATTTGAAGCGATGTATGGAAAGCCTTATCGCTCTCCCACTTGTTGGATAGAGGTAGGGGACAACAAATTTCTCGAACCAGAGGTAATTCAAGAGACTTCAGCTAGGATTGATCTTATCAGGAGTCACATTCGGGTGGCCCAGGATTGGCAGAAAAGCTATGCCGATGCAAAATGGTCTTTTCGAGAGTTTGGCATGGGGGACTAAGTATTACTACGTGTGTCTCCTATGAGAGGAGTAATGAGGTTTGGAAAGAAGTGGAAGTTGGCTCTGAGATATGTGGGACCATTTCCCATTATCGAGAGGATTGTGATGGTGGCATACAGATTGGGGCTGCCAGAGCACTTGCACTACATTCATGATGTATTCCACATCTCGTCGTTGAGACGATATCTTCGGGATGATATCGCCCACACTCACATCGCGATAGAGGAGATTGACTTACAACCCAATAATTCTTACGAGGAGAGACCAATGGCTATCCTAGACCATAGCGAGAGGAAATTGAGGTCGAAGGTAGTTCCACTTATACGGGTCCAGTGGGAGCATCATAATGTGGAGGAGTCCACTTGAAAGCATGAGGTAGATATGCATGAAAGATATCCAGATCTATTTTTACCAGGTATGCCTTATTTTCTGAATTTCGGGACGAAATTCCGTTATTAGGAGGGAAGTATGTAATACCCCGTATTTTTATGACTTTTTATTTTGGGGATTTATTAAATTTAAATTGAGAAATTAATTTAATATAAATTCAAAAATTATTTTAAATATTTACTAGCATGATGAGAGTTAGTAATTATCGAGAATTTTTTTAATATTACTTAATGTGTAGAGTAATATGTATAATTCAATTTATAAAAATTGTCACGAATGAATAATATGACGGTTATGGAAATTAAGTCGGGACGCACCTGTGTCGTGTCGGGACTAAATTATTATTATAATAAGTGAATGAATTAGTCACTCGTATGGTCATTTGGAGTGCGCCAAAGTGTCCGAAAAGGTCGAGATAGTCAGAAAAGTGTACCCGGGGGTTTAGTTTGGGTCTCGGGGCAATTTTAGGTCTAATTGGCATCCCGTGAGGGTATTATAGTCATTTTGTATTTTTGGGTAATTAATCCCACGAATTTTCCTAGGTTATATCAGCTATTAGAGGTTATCTTTTAGGGTTAACAATCACAGAAACATAAGAACGACCATTAGATAAGAAGGTAGGAAGCTTTTCAAGAAATCAAATGCCAATAACCCATTCGATTGCACCATCACCACCGTCGAAACATAGATTGTAAGACGAGGAACACAACCATATCCTCATCACCAACAAATCAGAAATTAGAATCCTAGGCAAGTATTTATCTTGCTTTTCTTTTAGTTAAGGTTTCATCCATGTTAGACTAGGATTGTTAAACACATGTTTCATGGAAGAATTTGATGATTTAGAGAAATTAAATCACATGTTTTAGAGGAAATAGATATATTATGTAAATCTCAACATATCTAGAGGATCACCCACGAAATTTTATTGTTTTAGAAGTAAGAAATCTGGAAAAGAATTAGAAGAATGGAAGTTTTATGAAAAAAATTAGGGTTCTTGATAATTATGATGATCTTCCCCATTAATACAATAGCTTTGATGAATTTGGACATGTTTCACCTAGGAAATCATGTGTATAGGTATATGTAACCGGTAGTAATTTTGTTTGGGAGTTTGGGGATCGTTAATGGAGCTTTGCTTGAGATTGGAGAAGAAAACCCATAGTTAACAATGGCGGAATTCGGAATACCTGCTTGATCGATTGATCGGCCCAAGAGCATCGATCGATCGACTGATCGATCGATTGATCCCTCCTCGAAAATTGCATATTTTTACCCTTTTTGATTAATCCGTATAAAATACGTAGGAACCCTTGAATATTATTTAAATAGTATAATGGGTATAAGTAGACTCTGTTAAATGAAATTTAATATGGGATGAAATTGTGGGTTAACGGGGGTTTAGTCAAACATTGGAAATTATGCGTACGTTCACTAAAGAATTTAGAGACTCGTTAAAGACTTAGGCCAAAAGGTTAGAGAGGGTGTACCTACTGCAATTATATTCAGTAAGAAGGAATACTTCGAGAGATGAGAAGTAAGTATGAAATAACTATAAGTGAGACTAAAAGGGATGAATCCTTTATACGAGATAATTGGGTAAAAATTGTGCTAAGTACGGATAATAATAATTAGGGGTCGTGTGTGAACCTAATTTTGGAAATAGAATATCTATATGGTCGTGTGACAGTGTACATATATATTAAATATTATATTTATGAATAATCATACCCGCGCTACTTGCTATCACGGAGGTTACTGCACCGGGACAGTCTTATCTCGATGGGACCTTTATGGGGGATATTGATTTATACTCTAGAACATAGGATTCCTTGGTACAGGCTATCTAAGAATGATAGTCAGATGGTCTTAAGAGACGTGAGGGGTATGTTCTGACCTCTTAGTGACTTGGAACTATGCTTCGCCTCCATTTTGTGTGTATTGTGTTAATACAGTTCTAGAGTGATTCCGAACTAGTATTTCCCTTAGTACGAGAGATACGGGAACTTGATAGTAGAGTATGCCAGCACCATAGATTTTATGTGGGGTGCCGATAGTATATATATATATATATTATATGAGTGATTAGTGTATCTATACATATATATGGAAATCTCCTACTGTGTGTTTAAGTAGTTAAGCATTTAATACATGCTCCAAACTTTATAATAAGTGTTCGAGAACTTGTACCGGTACTGAGATATTCTATGTAATGTAAGTAATCATGAAGATATTGATTCTCTAAACTAAATATCATAACATTGCTATTTATCGTGATAAAACCTTATGGATAATAAGTTAGATAGACTTATGAGATTTATTAGTACGGTAAGCGTGCACACTAGATGAGAGGTGAGAATTCTCAAGAGAGTGTCGCATACTAACATGGTTGTTACATTAGCTGGTAAGCATTTTAAATACTTGCTAAATTATTTTTAAACTGTTATACACTCGGTCTCTGACCCGTTTCCTGTCATTTTTCTCTCTTGTATATATTTATGTATGTATTACAGGTGCCCAGCCATATGGGCGTCACGCATAGGTTCTTTGGATTGGACGTGCTGCAGCTGATGTGGGAGTTACAGGCCCTTGTTTTAGACGACCTCTTCATTGGTTCGGTTCTTGTTTTAGTTCTGCTTAGCTAGGGAATGTGTCCCCCATTTTCCTATTACGTTTGGATTTGTCAGAGATTTATGTTTATTTATATTTCCTGTATTCAGTACTCTTTGGGAGTTAACTCTTGTCAGGATGATTTCATTTATAGTTCTTAACTTGGTTTGTGTATCTAGATGGTTTAATTCTCGTGTGTTAATTGCCATCCTCAGTATTTATGTGATTCTTAAACCGTGGTTTATTAAAAAGGTTTTCATATTGGAATTTAGTAAAAATGAATATAAGACTTTAAATTGTTTTAACACTTAGCTTAATTATTTAGGTTGTTTAAATTGGAAATTTTATTTTGCGACAGTTATGCAAATAATGAACGAACCGCTCACCTTGATTTAAATTTAATAAAGGACTGATCACCTGGTATTTAATTAGGCGGGGTGTCATATTTTATTTCTTCAAAATCATTTTTTTCTTTAATCTAACGATGTCCAACTAAGTTTCTACAGGTTGGGATGCATGAATCCATCCCGATGTCCTTTACATATGCATAAAATTAAACTCTGAATTAAATAATTAGTTAAATCGTGTTGTGTGGTGATCACAACCGTTGTAGGACTTTTGATCTCATTTTCCCTAGGGTAACCGGAATGCTTAAGAATGCAACGCGTGAGTACTTATAACGACACCGATTTATTCTTGCTTTTGATTATATATGATGCGGTCTTGAACCTCATATATATAATACTTGAGATTAATAAAGACTGGATTTTATCATTTATTTCAATTAAAGATTTTGTTTTTGAACATCGGTAAATGCACTAGGGTCGGAGGATTGTATCCTAACCTATTCTTTTTATTTAAAATCTTCTCATTTAAGAGTTCAGCGTCATAATTAGTTTAATAGCACTTCAATAGTTCGTATCATATTCAGTAGTTAACTTTCCCGTTATTTTTAATTGTAGTTATTCTCACTTCCAAAGTATATTTTTCATTTTTTTAGAGTAAAGTTAGGGTTCTCAGTCTTTCTAACATCATCACGATTTTCTTGTCCTATTTCCCTGAGGATCGATACCCGACTTATCTTGATTATTACTTGAGTGACAGACTTGCACTTGAGCCTAGATATCACGCACACTAATACACATTTGTGGCTGCGTCAAGTTTTGTCACCGTTGTCAGGGATTTAGGTAGACTTAGGCTAGATCGAGTCAATCTAAAACTTTGACCAAAAAAAAATATCCAAAAAGAAATTATCTCTCAAAATCTTGTTCATGCAAAATCCTAAACAAACTCCTCAAAATACTCCAACCAGAATTCACAAAAATCCAATCATTGAGTACAATCCTGACAGCCCCCACACCCTTTGCGTTCCACAATTTTGGGTTCCACCTCCTACACCCACACACTCCATTGCCAGTCATACTTTGATTCACTCCTTGAGTCACACTTTTAGGACACTGAGTGAGGATTCTGAGTCAATTGAAGAGAGATAAATGTCAAGCGTCGCTAGTTTTGGTACTGGGGAGGGAAATCCACCATATCGTCTCATGAAAGAACTCCTTTTTCCCGGGCGAACTGTCACCCCTGGTTGCATTTTACTCCTATATAATGCCGGTGAGTTCCACTTTCATAATGGGATGATACAGATTCTCCCTACTTTTCACGGCATGGATTCGGATAAACCATACCTTCACATATGAGAGTTCGAAGAGGCATGCGAGATATTTAGTGATGAAGCTTGCACACAAAATGTCATTCGCCTGAAGCTTTTTACTTTTTCCTTAAAGTATAAAGCTAAGACCTGGCTGTGGTCTCCACCCCCGAACTTTATTATCTCTTGGGAGGATATGCAATCGAAATTTCTCTCAAAGTTTTATCCACAGCGTAAAACTAGCCTATCAAGACTCAAATTTAAGCTTTCCGATAATAAGAAAATGAGTCTTTCGATAAGTGTTGGGAATGATTTCAAGAATTGGTTAGCGCTTGCCCCCATCATGGATTTGAAAAACATCACCTAAAATCATGCTTCCATCATGGACTAACAGTAGCGTCTAAACAACTTGTGCAAACCATTTGCGAAAGACCATTCTGGGAATTAAATACTAGTAATGTTGAGGCTCATCTTATGTATGTTGCCGAGACTACTCAAGCATGGGACATATCTGACCCTAATGCCAAAACCCGTCCTAGACAAGTATCTACCACTCCGACTACATCCGGTCTATACCAACTAGATAGTAATACTTTACTAAACCGTCGATTTGATCAGTTTGAAAGAGGTGTGAAAGATCTACTTGAAGTCCGATTGAGAGACATTTTTGGATCTAACCATGCTGTAAAAGAAAATGTGTGCGCTATCTGTGAGGTGGGCCATTCCATAAAGGCACGCCCGATGATTCCCGCCTACAAGTCTATGCATACCGAGCAGGTGGAGGCTATAGGAGGATTTAATGGTAATTTCGGTGCCCTGCACGAAAATTCTTATAACCCTCCATGGAAAAACCACCCAGGTTTTAGCTATAGGCAACCACGGGAAGCATTTAATAATAATACACATGTTGCCCCTCCTACACTTCCACATTTTCAATAAGCACTGCCTATGCAAGGACATGTTCCAGCACCACACCCTCCATCTCCATATATCGCTCTGCCGCGAAGAAATCTCGAGGACACCGTACACCAATTCATAACCTCCTAAAATGCAACTAATGCCAGATATGAGCACATGTTCACCGACATAAATGCAAATATTTCGAAGTCGCAATCTTCGTTGAGTGTTTAGGATAATAGTAAATTTTTGACCCAAGGCTAAAAACCATCCCAAGATCAAATTAGTGTAACCTCTAGTTCTAATGCAAATCAAGAGCAATGTTGCGCGATAACCACTCTACGTAGTAGGAGGGTTGTTGATTTATCACCGCTCCCATATAACACAATAAAAGATAAGAAGGTATCGCCTGGCATGAAAAAGGCCGAAGATACTTCCTTAATTGAGAGTGATGAGGAGGATAACACTAGTGGTCCCAAAGTCATCATAAAATCACCCACTGCCGTGCCATTTCCACAACGCCCGGTCCCAACTAAAAAAGAGACCTCTCGTGAGGATATCATAGACGTTCTTAAGTAAGTAAAAATTAATTTACCTTTTTTAGAAACTATACAAAAAATTCCCGCGTATGCTAAGTTTCTTAAGGATTTACTTACGGTGAAACGAGGCTAAATGTAAAGAAAAATGTTTTCTAGCACAGAACGTCAGCTCAATACTATTAAGTGACCTTTCACCCAAATTCAAGGATCTGGGTGCACCGACTATTTCATGCATCATGGGGGGAATCGAATTAAGAGAGCCCTAATAGTTTTAGGGGCAAGTGTTAACATTCTCCCCTATTCAATCTATAAGCAATTAGGTTTGGGGGACCTTAAGCCCACAAACCTGACTCTCCGACTCGCAGATAGTTCTGTCAAGATACCTCAGGGGGTCATTGAGGAAGTTATCGTCGAAGTTGACACATTCTACTTACCATTAGATATTATCATTTGGGACGAGGAGCTCTCCGTTGTTCCGAGTAATCATGTCCCCATCATTTTAGGTCGCCCATTCTTAGCTACTGATAATGGCTTGATTAACATTCGAAATGGGCACATGCAACTTACGTTCGGGAATATGACCCTCGAAACAAACATCTTCAACATCACCAGTCTTGAGGGTGATGAGGGCGAATCACAAGAGATGGATCTCATGGAAGAGAAGGTACACGAGAATGAGAGGTCCCACAAGCGAGAGTCATTAGGGGTATACCTTGTTTCATCAAGTGAGATCGGTAGTTGTGACGATGAGAGAAAAGCGAGGGAGGTGTGTGTAGTAACCGCGATTAAGAGCGAGAGAGAGTGGTTAGAGGAGAGAAAAATAATGGAGCTAGAGACCAGATGAGTAAAAGAGGACATAGGCATTACTCGAGAGGGAGAGTTAGGGGACGTGAGCATGGAAGATTTTGAAAAAGAATTTGGGCATGTGGGTGAGAGCCTGAATGTAGAAGTTCAACCTTTATTGGACTCGTTTAATTACTTAGATGAGAGCGAATGGCAAGATATAATAGATGATTTCCTTCGTAATGACCATCACTCCACATCACAGAAGTCTTCAGAATAGAATGAAAGAGAATGTTCGAAACACACTCGAGAGAGTGAATTAGGAGATATAAGTCTTGAAGACTTTGAAAAAGAATTCGGGTCGGTGGAAGAAAGCCTTACTATTCAAGTCCAATCCCTATTGGACTCTTGTAGTCACTTAGAAGAAAGAGAATGGAAAGATAAAATAGATTAATTCCTTCTTTGTGACCATCCACCCATACCACTTGAGGTCCTACAAGCGATGGAGGAGAAAATTTGTGTTTCTTCCGGCTTAGAGCCCGACCCATGCGTTCAAAAAATTGAAAGAAACCTAGGTGTTCTCTCCAAGTCGGTGAACGTAGGCCACGCTTTGAGTAAGCATCATGAGGATCCCTTTCCAATTAGTCACGACGAGTCTCCCAACATTTCCTTTATCTATGGGCGAGGTCCCAACTTGTTCCGATGATTAGTTTCTGATATGAAGACGGGAGAGACGAGGAGAACATTGGACCCCATTCATGGGGTCAGGTGAGTTTGTGGAGAGATGATAGGTCGTCGCACTCCCGACGCGTATGGAGTGATTTTTGTTGTATTATTGAGTCATGTGTTAGTGTCATTTAGTGTCCTTTTGCATTTTAAATATTTGCTTATTTTATTTGTCACACTTGTTATTTGCTCTTCTTTAGATTTTTAGTCCTTTTGATTGAGGACAATGCAAAAGTCTAAGTTAGGGGGGGGGGGGTGACAAGTGCGTATTTCTAAAACTTCACAAATTTTCAAAATGCCAAAAAAGAAATAATTAGAAAATTTCAAAAACTTCCAAAAAATTGAAAAGTTATGAAAAGCCAAAAACATTTTTATTCAAAATAAATTAAAATTGGGATTACAATTTTCCAAAAATATCATTAAAATTCGGCCCATAATCTCTCATCGATATGGCATATGAAAGGGTTTATCAATTCATATGGAAGAATATTATTTGCAGATATGGTCTGCCACATGCTTTTATCACTGATCATGGTACCCAATTTGATAATGAAGAGTTCTTCGCGTACTGTCTACAGTCTAACATTCAAAAGATTCATTCTGCTCCAGGTCATCCCTAAAGTAACGAAAAAACTGAGGTGATGAACAGAGCTCTATTGAATGGGTTAAATAAAAGATTGGATGATGCTAAAGGAAATTGGATCAACGAGTTGCACTCTGCGTTATGGGCCTATCGAACAACTCCTCGAATAGCAACCGGGGAATCTCCTTACATGTTAGCTTTTGGGAGTAAAGCAGTCATACCTACTGAATTAGGCTTACCTACTCACATGGTGCTTAATTTCAATTCTTGAGTAAGCGATTTGATGAGATGCTTGGACTTGGATATGCTCGAAGAAGTCAGAGAAGATGCAGCAATCTGAAATGGAGCTTATCAGTAAAGGACTTCCATGTTCTATAATAAAAGGGTCAAGAAGTGTGATTTTAAGGAAGGAGATTATGTGCTCAAGAAAGTAATTCAAAATCATAATAAGTTGGAAGACAACTGGCATGGGCCCTATCGTGTCACAGCTGTTGTTCGGCCCGGTACCTACCGAATAGAAACTCTTGAAGGGGAAGAATTCAAAAACCTTTGGAATGCGGAGCACCTTCAAAAGTACTATCAGTAATGTAACTATACATGTACCCCATAGTTTGAGTATGAATGAAAACGATGATTTTCCCAATATTCATTTGTGTTATTTTTTTTTCGGAGTACTAGTGCTACACGCTACACTTAACTTTGCAGCAACAAAAAACTGTTTCTCTAAGCTACAAGTTGCTAAAAGTTGGTAGGCATCGGCACAAACACTAATAAAGTTGGTCGGCATCAACATAACCAATACTTATAGAACTCACAATACTTGGACTTATCCTTTCTTTTGGGAGCTGTCCTTAGTTTTTCTGGCCAATTTAGTTCCTCACTGTTTTTTATCTCCTCCAAAACATAGTTTATATCCCCCTTTAAGGGGGTATAATTTGTGTATTTCCTCAAGTGTTTCAATGTTTCTTTGCCTTTCGACTGCTTGCTCCCTCCATTATGCTTATGATCTTTATTCTCCGACCTGCCTTCGGCTTTAGTTTCTGCTTTACTTCAGCATTCTTCTTCGCAGTCATAGCTTTTTCGACATTCATAATTTTGGCTACTTTATCCATCAACTCAACCATGGATTTGGGGGGATCCTTGGCCAAAGTATAGTACAACTTGTCTGGTAAGAGACCACTCATGAGAGCTGTAATAGATGTCTTCTCCTCATAGTCAATGACTTCCAGTTTCTCGTTGTCAAAACAAGTGATAAAGTCCCTAGTGCTTTCTCTTACCTTTTTCCTTACAGCCTTACACTCAATAGATGTGCTACCCTTTTGACTGGTTTTGCACCAAAATAGAAATTTCCTATAGAGAGCTCTGCCAGTTGTTGGAAGGTTGCAAGCTTCCCCCGAGAAAGGCTATTATACCATATCTAATGATTCCTGAGAATTCCCTGCACCTCATTTCATCTGGGACTGCATAAATATCTGATGTAGCCTGGTATTGCTCTATGTGGAGAACAAGATCAGTTTTTCCATCATACTTCGGTGTAATCACAGGGGCCTTGAACTTTGAGGGTGTGGGGAAGTCCACAATTGCTTATATAAATGGAGATCCTTTGATAAAGGTTCTTTGGAGAGGATTTTTGGCCTTGGCCATCTCCCCTAACCTGTCTTCTAATCTCTGAATGGATCCTTTCCATGCATCATTTCCAGCCTTTGATTTATTTGCACGAGCAACAGATCGCACAGAGTTCTCTTCTTGGGATCTTCCTATGCGAGCTGCAGGCTTGAGACTTGGATGTGACTGGGCAGAACCTTCCCTTAAATCGTTTGGTTTTTGAGAATTCCTCGATGCAATCTGAGGAGGATTTCTGTTCCTCCTAGGGCCCAAACGGTCGAAGGGGGAGACTCTGCTCAAACTTTCCAGAGCGCTTGTTCGCTCTGGATTTAGAGTGACATTTTACTGAGAATCCACAATTCTTATGGGGGATGTCAGTCCGGGTTGATAGGAGGGATCACTTGAGGTTCTAGTATGACGAAGTTCGGTTCGTCTGGATTGTGAAAACGGTGGACGCATTCTTCTATGAACACTTCGTTGGCCTGATTGAGCAAATGCTCCATTTTGAACAGTTTGGATGAACTATCGCATAGTTTCTTGCATAGTTGTTTGTCCCCTGGATAAGTTTGCCAAAATTCCTGTGATATCGTTGACATTTGCAGGAGCGGATGGGTTAGGAGGATTCCCGTCATGGTTCCTGTTGCTGGATTCTATGCTCTCAGCCATTTATGATAAGTTTATAGTGAAAAACGCTACGTATGGTCGTTCCCACAGACGACGCCAATCTGTTGATGTAAAAAACTAGACTTGATCTAATTAATTAATCACAAATAAATATAGATAAAGAAATAAGACAAGGGATTTTTAAAGTGGTTCAGCCTTAATGAAAATGACCTATATCCACTATCTTGTATTACTCAGTGTCTTGCCTTATGATCGCTTACCCTGCTATGAGAGTGTTACAAGGTATTTATAGCCCTTGGGCTGTCGGTATGAATAGACAATATGTCGTTATTAAATTGACATATACATCTGTACATGGTAAGAATATTCATTGAATCTGTCTTCGTCGTTTGATCTTCCTGACTAGATGCTCAGTATGCTGAGTAGCTCGGTACGCTGAGCAGCTTGGTGCTTTTAAGTTTCTTGGTGCATATATTAAAGCCATGCTGGATGACATGTGTCTTCATATAACTGGTCCATGTCAGTTGACTAATTTTTGTATCAACACTTACTGGGTTGATTATATTCCTCATCTGTTCACCATTTCTACTTTGGTTTGTTTTTGTTTACATATTTTTATATGTTTGAATCTTTTATAATAAACAACTATATGAATTTTTTGAGTGGTGCTACTCTTACTGAATCAAGTTTCCCCAATCCAAACCGAAAACCAGCTGGCACCTCATTTGTCTAATTAAGTGTGTTTTTATAAAATAATAAAAACTGTATTTTTATGTTAAAAAATGTCTTTTTATATTAAAAAAAACAGTGTTTTTATTAAAAGAAAAAAAAGAAACACGAATATGACTAAATTAAATCAGTTTTATGTCCTATCTAATGTCAATTAAATTGTGTTAGGTAAGAAACACGAGTTTTTTTTTTTATAAATTCAGTTTTAATAAAAAAAAAATAACCTGCTAATTTGATGTCTTAGATTCGCGATTTATTAGTGCCGCTGGCGCGGGCCCTAATTTAATAAATGACGTTGGTCCGGGAATGTATGTTCGCGCAAGCGGCACTAATCAATC
This sequence comes from Sambucus nigra, assembly GCA_949130495.1. Taxonomy (NCBI): domain Eukaryota; kingdom Viridiplantae; phylum Streptophyta; class Magnoliopsida; order Dipsacales; family Adoxaceae; genus Sambucus; species Sambucus nigra. The sequence goes on from OX422214.1 coordinate 55,694,726, forward strand.
GTGAATCTAAAACATTAAAATTAAAACAAATATTTTAAAAAAAAAACTATGTTTACTATTAAAAAGTCCCTCGCGCCAAAAAAATAATAATTATGTTCCAAAAAGTCACTCATCACATAAAACACATTCAAAGTGTGCCACTGGCGCGAACCTTTAAAAATAAGAGAATGTTGATTAAATTAATGTTTGAGTACTTTTTGGAACAAAATAAAAATGATTGAACTAAATGTGTATTAAAAAATGTTTGAGGAACTTTTCAATAATTAATCTATTAAATATTAATTTAATGTAAAGTTTATTTAATTTTAAAATATATCATAACTCTAATTATTTATTAATATTTTGTTAAATTAAAAAAAATTAAGAGTATATTTTTTTAATTTTTGTTTAAAATAAATAACAAGTATAGAAATATAATGTATTCTTTTTTAAAAATACATTAAGGGCCAAAATTGATTTGTATGAAATTAAGGGTTCAGATAAAATTGAGTATGGGATTGGAGAGTTTATCATTATTCGATTTTTTTTACTTTGAAGATGATGATTTAGTAAGGAGGATGTGGCAGCTGTTGATTGGGGAGCTGAGTTGACTTCATGACTTTGACGATCCAAAAAAAATGGTGTTGGCTGGTTGATTTCATTGTCTGGTCTGTAAACGGGTAATAAGAAATTAATTTACACTATATAGCTTCACTCAATCAAACATGGTCTTGTCATTTTTGCAACTATATAAAATATACTTTTTTAATATTTTAAAATTGGCTAGACAAAGGTAGCCCTCCCCTCTGTTAGAGGCGTGAGTTTTGATTATTGGCTTAATTCCAATGATTAATTTAAGATTTTTTTTTAAATTAGACACCTTGTGAATGGTTAAATTTAAACTTTGATGTATTTTTCTTAATTGAATGTTTAAATTAAGTTTAAAAGTTTAAAAATCTCTCTTTTTACCGTTTTTAAATTTTGAAACGAAACATAAGGTATAAATATAAGGTATCCTATTCAAATGAGATACAGGTTTAAGGTATTGGTTGTCTGTCTCAATGGAGTTTTGTTCAAGTGCTCTTTGTTTTCTGATTCTTGTGTTATTTCTCAACACAGTTCCAATGGATGGAAGAGGGCTTATTTCTTTAGCATTTCCTGCAAAAGTGGTGGTTAATCAATTTGCAGGCTTAGATTTTCATGCAGGGGATTTTCATTTGGCTGCGAATGATGGGAAGCTTCTTGTGTAATTGAAGCTTCCCGGGTCACAAATTGCGGTGTATAATGGAATTGCTGGGGTGCAGTTGATGAACCCTGATGGTGATATCGAAAACAGAGTTAGTAACCTTTCATGCAAGGGGAGTAGTGGTCAAATTTATGTGGATATTAGGGGAGAAAATCACATATTTTATTGTTCCACAATATATATATTGTCTTTTCCCAGTAGGGGAATGGTTCTTGAAAACAGCAAGCTGACACTCACACTTCTTGTGCTTATGTTTGTTATAGTAATTGTCTCTCTTTTAATTTTCATCACCTTGATCCTAAAGGCCGCAAGAAGAGAGAGGTTCTTGTGTGCTGCCTTCATAAAGAAAATGGAATCTACCCAACAAGCCGAGCACAAGAGTCTTGCCTTTGCCAGTGCCAGTCACGATGTTCGTGCTTCCTTGGCAGCCATTACCAGTCTCATTGAACTCTGCCAGGAACAAGCCACTCCAAACTCTGAGTTGAAAGCTAACTTACTGCAAATGAATACTTGTACAATGGACCTTTTAGGTCAGTCTTCTATTACTGTTTTCTTTCTTACCAATGCTCTAAAAAGAAAAAGTAACCGAATTTAATCGAAAATGCACTAAATTCAAAGTCAATTAAAAAATTAATCAAACTCACAATGGATAGTTATGGACGTATGAAAGTTAAAAATTTTAATTTTTTATTCGTCAGTATAGTTTTTTTTGGTTCCCGTACTATCAGAGCTACTTACCTGTTTGAATTTTTGTAGCTACGATTCCACCAACATGGATTCCGTGAGATGACTTAAATGATATAGATCAAAAGACAATAAGAAATAAAGGAAATTCAATAAACCAAAACCTTTAGAGAACCATGACTCAATTAAACATTCACATTCAGGTAATAACATCAGGCTATTAGCCAATAATGTATAAGCAAACATACACCTTAGTTTTATATCTTAATCAACAATTTGCTAATCTTGTTAACTCAATGCATATATTTGAAATGTTTACAAGCCTTCCAGACATTGTTCTACTTCTTTATTTCCTTTGAAGTTATAAGTTTGAAAATTGGATTGAATTCATATGTTCTTGACATGAAAATTGCAATAGGCATAGTAAATTCCATCCTTGATACGAGTAAAGTCGAAGCTGGAAAGATGCAACTTGAAGAAGAAGAGTTCAACTCGGCTCAATTCCTTGAGGATGTTGTTCATATGTACTACCCTCTGGGAATGAAGAAAGGCGTCGACGTTATACTCGATCCTTATGATGGTTCCATCTTGAAGTTATATCTCGTCAAAGGTGATCGAGGAAAGCTTAAGCAAATCCTATGCAATTTACTCAGTAATACTGTCAAATTCATCTCAGAAGGTCATGTTTTGATTCGTGCTGTGGTCAACAGAACATGTAAAGGAAATGCCATAATCGCTTCGAAATGCAAGGGATTGGTTAATGTTTTTTCAAGGCTGTGTTACAAGAATAATGGAAGTTTCAGTAATTTGGATGACATTCAAACGGTTCAACAAAACCCTGATTATGCGGAGTTTGTGTTCGAGGTGGATGTCACGAGTAAGGGGATTCCTAAGGACAAGCAGAAATCAGTGCTTGAAACCTTTGTTCAGGTTAAACACACTGCGCTTGGCCAAGGTGGATGCGGATTGCGACTTGGCATTGTTCAATCTCTGGTAAGCAGGTTAATTTATGTTAGTATAACATTCATTTGTGGTTATTTTGATTTTCACCATCACCATATTAACTTTAATATCACACCATTATATAAAATAAAATAAGACACCCCTTCCTCTACCACACACACAAGAAAACCCTCTAAAACTCATGCAATATCACATTTTTATGGCCATTATGATACTTTGGGTGTTTAGCATCCTTTGGGGTGTCTCTCAAATTTCTAGAAAATAAATAAAAAATGAATAAGAGACTAACACAAAAGTTGAAAAAAAAAGTGGAGGTAAAACCGAATGTTTCCTTTCTTTTACTTCTTAGTTTGTCAACATAAATTGAATCCACAATTTAACCCAAAAACCTAAGTGCGGGGTTAGTAATAATACCTACAAATTAATGCAACTGTGACTTCAAACTTTAAATTTGGTTTAGTGAAGAAAAATATGAGATTTATTTTGTAATAATCCGCCAAATTATACATATTTGCCTATGACAATAATGCTGGAAACATAAAAGGTACATAATGATGAATATGCGTGACGAGATTTACTACATGATGTCTCTAAAGCGGACCTCAAAAATCGGACCTTAACAACAGACCAATATTTTCTAAAGCAATAAAAAATTATGTTTCAATGAAACTTTTGGAGGGAATGATCTTCATAGTGAGGAGATCATCCACAAAAAAAATAATCAGAAAATTCAGCCGAAAAGTGGATGAGGTAATTATAAAAAAATAAAAAATATTCAACGGCAAAAAATGCACCTAAATTTCAATTTTGCATTTAAGAAAATGTTCCATCACTATTATAAAGCAAAGAAAGAGAGTATCTCGATCTTTATTAATTTTTCCTCCTCTTCCATTACTCCAATTTTCTAATTGAAGGAGCATAAAATTGATTGAGGGTATATTTTTTCTTACAAGTATCCAAGACATTGATTATGTTTAACAGAGAGCTTATATGTCAGGTGCGTCTAATGGGAGGTGACATCAAAATAGTTGATCAAGACCAAGGTGAAAAAGGCATGTGCTTCAGGTTCAACAATTTTCATGTGTTATGTGATTCTACTACTTCCACTAACATTGAGAACCAAGGAGACTACATTTGCAACGATGACTCTTCAACCGATCCCTTTCATCAATATTTTGGCCTATATATCCGCCCCTTCACGCCTAGACCACACGGATCCCATGTTGTACTCTTAATTGCAGGTAAACTTGACATATGAGTTGTTTCGATTTAGTTAGTGTTTATATGTCACGTATGGCAAATTGTTATTAAATGTAATGGCTCTATTTAATAAATATTCGAACCTCCACTTATCTGTGTTAATCAATGGTGGCCCTGAAGTTTTTACTTGGCCTTTTAAACAACCCCACACCACACCCCACAAACAAAAAATGAGGTCTAAGTCAATACATACTCAACTCTGTGGATGGTAAATTTCATGTGTAAACTCACATTGCAGGCGAAGAATGCAGAAGAATCTCAAAGAAATTGATTGAGAATTTGGGGATAAAAGTCTCGGCTGTAAAGTACAAGTTGGAGCATTTCCAGTCCAGTTCCTTGGATAAAAGTCTGAAAACAGAATTTGGCGATAAATCTGCGTCCGACTCCTATGAAGCAACAAATGAAAATCGAGGGTCCAACTCCAAAATGTCACCAGGCTTCTTTGTACTAATTGTGATTAAAACCAGAGCTGGACCATTTCTGGAGTTGTGCTCAATTGTGGCTAACTTCATTAAAGACGTTCGAAATCATTCTAAATGCAGGGTTGTTTGGTTGGATAATCCAGTTATCCTTAATTTGAGTAATATAGAACTGGTTGAGAACAACATGCCCACCCTTCCATTCGATCACATTTTATCGAAACCATTTTCGGGGTCATGCTTTACCGAGTTTTAGGCCTTCTGCCTGAGTTTGGTGGTGCATCTGATTGCATCTCCCCTAAAACTAAAATTATAAAGACTCAAGTGGGTGCTAAGAAACCCGGGGCTTCAATTGAGTTGATCCAGGATAAGGAAGTGATACAAGAGGGTGATGAAAAAGGAGATGAGCAAAAGGAGCCTTTAAGTGGGAAAAAAGTGCTGGTTGTTAAAGGTGCTCCAGTATTTAGGATGTTGGCTCATAGCAGTCTTGTTAAACTTGGAGCAAGTGTGGATGTTTGTGGCAATGGAAAAGAAGCCTTCGATCAAATCTGTAATTCTCTAAGTGAGAGAAGGAAAGGACATTCTACTGCTCTCCCCTATGATTATATATTCATGGACTATGAGGTACTTTTCAAATCCCATAATGAATACTTGGAACTTTCCAATATGATCCCAAAATGGCCATGGGTCATGCACAAATAGTATGACAAGTACAATTTTTTGTTGGTAGGCGTACATAGGGTAGATTATAAATAAACCACCAAACTATTTCATTGACACCAAAGTATCACTTACATCCCCTAAATATCAAAAGTAGCAAGTACATCCCTATGTGCCACTTGAAAAATTGCTGACTATTATTTTCACCGGTGCAAAGGGGATTGTATACAATTCTTATAGATAGTTTTGAAAATTAATAGTTTTGGGAGTAATTTACAATCAAAGTTGTTCAGGGGTTAATTTGCAATTACTGGAAAATATATAATGTTTATGTGGATATTAGGGGAGAAAATCACATATTTTATTGTTCCACAATATATATATTGTCTTTTCCCAGTAGGGGAATGGTTCTTGAAAACAGCAAGCTGTCACTCACACTTCTTGTGCTTATGTTTGTTATAGTAATTGTCTCTCTTTTAATTTTCATCACCTTGATCCTAAAGGCCGCAAGAAGAGAGAGGTTCTTGTGTGCTGCCTTCATAAAGCAAATGGAATCTACCTAACAAGCCGAGCACAAGAGTCTCGCCTTTGCCAGCGCCAGTCACGATGTTCGTGCTTCCTTGGCAGCCATTACCAGCCTCATTGAACTCTGCCAGGAACAAGCCACTCATAACTCTGAGTTGAAAGCTAACTTACTGCAAATGAATACTTGTACAATGGACCTTTTAGGTCACTCTTCTATTACTGTTTTCTTTCTTACCAATGCTCTAAAAAGAAAAAGTAACCGAACTTAATCAAAAAAGCACTAACTTCAAATTCAATTAAAAAATTAATCATACTCACTATAGATAGTTATGGACGTATGAAAGTTAAAAATTTTAATTTTTTATTCGTCAGTATATTTTTTTATGTGTCCGTACTGTCAGAGCTACTTACCCATTTGAATTTTTGTAGCTATGATTCCACCAACATGGATTCCATGAGATGACTTAAATGATATAGATCAAAAGACAATAAGAAATAAAGGAAATTCAATAAACCAAAACCTTTAGAGAAGCACGACTCAATTAAACATTCACATTCAGGTAACAACATCAGGCTATTAGCCAATAATGTATAAGCAAACAGACACCTTAGTTTTATATCTTAACCAACAATTTGCTAATCTTGTTAACTCAATGCATATATTTGAAATGTTTACAAGCCTTCCAGACGTTGTTCTACTTCTTTATTTCCTTTGAAGTTATAAGTTTGAAAATTGGATTGAATTCATATGTTCTTGACATGAAAATTGCAATAGGCATATTAAATTCCATCCTTGATACGAGTAGAGTCGAAGCTGGAAAGATGCAACTTGAAGAAGATGAGTTTAACTCAGCTCAATTCCTTGAGGATGTTGTTCATATGTACTACCCTGTGGGAATGAAGAAAGGCATCGACGTTATACTCGATCCTTATGATGGTTCCATCTTGAAGTTATATCTCGTCAAAGGTGATCGAGGAAAGCTTAAGCAAATCCTATGCAATTTACTCAGTAATACTGTCAAATTCATCTTAGAAGGTCATGTTTTGATTCAAGCTGTGGTCAACAGAACATGTAAAGGAAATGCCATAATCGCTTCGAAATGCAAGGGATTGGTTAATGTTTTTTCAAGGCTGTGTTACAAGAATAATGGAAGTTTTAGTAATTTGGATGACATTCAAACGGTTCAACAAAACCCTGATTATGCGGAGTTTGTGTTCGAGGTGGATGTCACGAGTAAGGGGATTCCTAAGGACAAGCAGAAATCAGTGCTTGAAACCTTTGTTCAGGTTAAACACACTGCGCTTGGCCAAGGTGGATGCGGATTGGGACTTGGCATTGTTCAATCTCTGGTAAGCAGGTTAATTTATGTTAGTACAACATTCATTTGTGGTTATTTTGATTTTCACCATCACCATATTAACTTTAATATCACACCATTATATAAAATAAAATAAGACACCCCTTCCTCCACCACACACATAAGAAAACCCTCTAAAACTCATGCAATGTCACATTTTTATGGCCATTATGATACTTTGGGTGTTTAGCATCCTTTGGGGTGTCTCTCAAATTTCCAGAAAAAAAAATAAAAAATGAATAAGAGACTAACACAAAAGTTGAAAAAAAAAGTGGAGGTAAAACCGAATGTCTCCTTTCTTTTACTTCTTAGTTTGTCAACATAAATTGAATCCACAATTTAACCCAAAAACCTAAGTGTGGGGTTAGTAATAATACCTACAAATTAATGCAACTGTGACTTCAAACTTTAAATTTGGTTTAGTGAGGAAAAATATGAGATTTATTTTGTAATAATCCGCCAAATTATACATATTTGCCTATGACAATAATGCTGGAAACATAAAAGGTACATAATGATGAATATGCGTGACGAGATTTACTACATGATGTCTCTAGAGCGGACCTCAAAAAACGGACCTTAACAACAGACCAATATTTTCTAAAGCAATAAAAAATTAAGTTTCAATGAAACTTTTGGTGGGAATGATCTTCATAGTGAGGAGATCATCCACAAAAAAACTAATCAGAAAATTCAGCTGAAAAGTGGATGAGGTAATTATAAAAAAATAAAAAATATTCAATGGCAAAAAATGCACCTAAATTTCAATTTTGCATTTAAGAAAATGTTCCATCACTATTATAAAGCAAAGAAAGAGAGTATCTCGATCTTTATTAGTTGTTCCTCCTCTTCCATTACTCCAATTTTCTAATTGAAGGAGCATAAAATTGATTGAGGGTATATTTTTTCTTACAAGTATCCAAGACATTGATTATGTTTAACAGAGAGCTTATATGTCAGGTGCGTCTAATGGGAGGTGACATCAAAATAGTTGATCAAGACCAAGGTGAAAAAGGCACGTGCTTCAGGTTCAACAATTTTCTTGCGTTATGTGATTCTACTACTTCTACTGACATTGAGAACCAAGAAGACTACATTTGCAACGATGACTCTTCAACCGATCCCTTTCATCAATATTTTGGCCTATATATCCGCCCCTTCACGCCTAGACCACACGGATCCCATGTTGTACTCTTAATTGCAGGTAAACTTGACATATGAGTTGTTTCGAGTTAGTTAGTGTTTATATGTCGCGTATGGCAAATTGTTATTAAATGTAATGGCTCTATTTAATAAATATCCGAACCTCCACTTATCTGTGTTAATCAATGGTGGCCCTGAAGTTTTTACTTGGCCTTTTAAACAACCCCACACCGCACCCCACAAACAAAAATTGAGGTCTAAGTCAATACATACTCAACTCTGTGGATGGTAAATTTCATGTGTAAACTCACATTGCAGGCGAAGAATGCAGAAGAATCTCAAAGAAATTGATTGAGAATTTGGGGATAAAAGTCTTGGCTGTAAAGTACAAGTTGGAGCATTTCCAGTCCAGTTCCTCGGATAAAAGTCTGAAAACAGAATTTGGCGATAAATCTGCGTCCGACTCCTATGAAGCAACAAATGAAAATCGAGGGTCCAACTCCAAAATGTCACCAGGCTTCTTTGTACTAATTGTGATTGAAACCAGAGCTGGACCATTTCTGGAGTTGTGCTCAATTGTGGCTAACTTCATTAAAGACGTTCGAAATCATTCTAAATGCAGGGTTGTTTGGTTGGATAATCCAGTTATCCTTAATTTGAGTAATATAGAACTGGATGAGAACAACATGCCCACCCTTCCATTCGATCACATTTTATCGAAACCATTTTTGGGGTCATGCTTTACCGAGTTTTAGGCCTTCTGCCTGAGTTTGGTGGTGCATCTGATTGCATCTCCCCTAAAACCAAAATTATAAAGACTCAAGTGGGTGCTAAGAAACCCGGGGCTTCAATTGAGTTGATCCAGGACAAGGAAGTGATATAAGAGGGTGATGAAAAAGGAGATGAGCAAAAGGAGCCTTTGAGTGGGAAAAAAATGATGGTTGTTGAAGGTGCTCCAGTATTTAGGATGTTGGCTCATAGCAGTCTTGTTAAACTTGGAGCAAGTGTGGATGTTTATGGCAATGGAAAAGAAGCCTTCGATCAAATCTGTAATGCTCTAAGTGAGAGAAGCAAAGGACATTCTACTGCTCTCCCCTATGATTATTCATGGACTATGAGTTTTTTCAAATCCCATAATGAATACTTGGAACTTTCCAATATGATCCCAAAATGGCCATGGGTCATGCACAAATAGTATGACAAGTACAATTTTTTGTTGGTAGGTGTACATATGGTAGATTATAAATAAACCACTAAACTATTACATTGACACCAAAGTATCACTTACATCCCCTAAATATCAAAAGTAGCAAGTACATCCCTATGTGCCACTTGAAAAATTGCTGACTATTATTTTCACCGGTGCAAAGGGGATTGTATACAATTCTGATAGATAGTTTCGAAAATCAATAGTTTTGGGGGTAATTTACAATCAAAGTTGTTCAGGGGTTAATTTGCAATTACTGGAAAATATATAATGTTTATAGTTTCCATATTTGGTGACAATGTTTGTGCTTTGTTTTCCTAAGCAGATGCCAAAATGGATTGAAATGAAGCAATAAAATTGATCAGGATGAAAGAGAAGAACTACGGCATATACATTCCAATAATTGCATTAACCGCACATGTCATGGCTGAGGAAGCAAGCAAGACTATGGATGCTAGACTATGGATGCTGGAATGGACTTGCATTTGACAAAACCATTACACGTGAAAAAATTGTTGGCTGCCATTAGATCTCTTGGGTGTAAATAAGTAAGCAAGTGTAGTTTTGGTTTTTGGTCCAAGTTGATGAAACGGTATTTAATACAATGAACTGATCACTGCAACTGAAAATAGGGGTGTTTTGAACCAGGTTTTAGGCATTTAATAACTTTCCTATCTGTTTTCTTAAGTTCTAAGAGGATGCTAAACTCTCTTCCTGTTAGAGATAGTGCCTTGTAGCTGGTTACAGTTATAAGCTAATTATTGGATTTTCTTGAACTCCTTCGAACTTTTATGTTTGAGTTGCATGTTTAAATAATATGAGATGCCCCTACAAATTCGACACCATCTCACTCACATAAATCGTATTTTTACTCACTCTCTTTATGGACAGTGATACCTTCCTCGCTCAGTTCTCCTTATCCAGAACCCCAACCCTCAAAGGAAAGGGATATAACTTCATCACGAACTCTAAGGGGTTGATTGAGTGGTAATCAACCTAAAATAAGGGGCTTGTACCCCGAGGTCCGGAATTCCCTTCACTAGCAAAAACTTGGGACCTGACAATTTTAGGCTGGTGTGGAAATTTCAATGCTTTGGGTTATTACTGACTAGATGAGGTAGAACATAAAACATACATTGTCCTGTCTCTTTTTGTTCATCAGCGTGTATATTTATGAGATGCTTATCTTCCATTCTGTTTCTAGCTTCCCGAAAATCTCGTGCCAAAACACATTTGGCTAACTCTATAAAAAACAATAGATGAGGGAATGCCATTCAACTTTTAGATGTAATCAATAAAGTGCTTGCCCACATCGACAAATGTGAATAGATTAGCTAGTGATATGAAATAGTTGTGCTCTATGAAATCCGTAGAGATATCACTCCATGCTTGATTAGAGACGGAGAGGGGTTAAACAAGGTTTGCAGGATATACATATTCATTTTATGCATTTGACATACTTCAAAGGTTTGATCATTCCACGAACTTATTTTTTTCAAGCTTGGCAAGAAGAAATTCTGTTTTGCGCTCTTATTACTGTGCCTTGATTACCAGAGTCTCTTAGGTCTCCTTTCTCTACCACATAAACTCGTCCTTTTCTCATTTATTGCTAGTATAATGCTTCAAGCTATCAGTCTTTATTTTATCAACTGAGGAAGCATCTCTTGAGCTTTCGCATCATCTTTGTAGGTTCCTATTACTCATTGCATCTAAGTGCGGGTAAGAACTGATATTTCAATAGTTTAGCAAGCCATCTTTGTTGCAGTAAAGATTGTCCCTTCAAAAAAAAAAAGATTGAACTGATATTTCATAAATATGCTCTTTGTGGTCAGTATTGTTGATGAGATTGGCAGTAAAAATGGGAGTTTTTTTTAAGGAGTGTTTGATAACACTAATTTTTAAGGTCAGTAGTGTCATATAGGACAAAATATAAGGACTCTACTTATATCTCCAAACAAAAAATAAACCTACGTACACACATTAAAGGTATGTTTGATAACACTAATTTTTCATGAAAAATGCAATATCTGGAGTCATTTTCCATATTTTTTATGTTTGATAAACAAAATTTTCTATGGAATTGATTTCTTTAAAACAAGTCACGTAATCACTTTTTTCACAAAAAGATGGAATTAAAAAACTTCCTCCCACCTTGTTATTTATTTTCCAGGAAAAAGAATTGCTACACCAAAAAAATTGATAAAAATCAAGAAAATGAATAAAACTCCAGAAAGTGAATAAACTCTCAAACATAATGAAAAAAATCCAGAGAGTGAATAAAAACCCAAATATAATGAAAAAAATACAGAAAGTTAATAAACTCCAAAAATAACGAAAAAAATTCAGAAAATGAATAAAACCTCAAAAGAATAAAACCCAGAAAACAATCTAGAAAGTGAATAAAAACCCAAAAATAATGAAAAAAAATCGAGAAAGTGAATAAAAACCCAAGAATGATGAAAGTAATCCAAAAAATAAATAAAGCCTAAAAAATAATGAAAAAATACAGAAAGTGAATAAAACCCCAAAAATTAATTAAAAAAAATCCAGAAAATGAATAAAACCCCCCAAAAAATGAAAAAAAATCAAAAAATGAATAAAAACCCAAAAATAATGACAAAATTCAGAAAATGAATAAAAACACCCAAAAATTGAAAAAAAATACATAGAGTGAATAAAAACCCAAAAATAATGAAAAAATACAGAAAGTGAATAAAAATCCAAAAATAATGAAAAAAATACAGAAAGTGAAAAAAAATAATGAAAAAAATCCAGAAAATGAATAAAAAGCCAAAAATAATGAAAAAAATACATAAACTGGATAAAAAAAGAAATTAAATAATAACCCCGGAATTAGTTTAAAAAAACACCCATAAATTTATTAAAAAGTTAGAAACTTTTTAATTAAGAAAACAAATAACAGAAAATTAAAAAATCGCTCAGGAAAAAAAAGTAAATAAAGTAATGAAAAAAATGCAAGAAATAACAAAAAATGAATAAAATAAATATTAGTCCCATAATTAATTTAAAAAAACACCAGAAAATAAAAAAAGCTCAGAAAAAAATCAATAAAAAGATAAAAATAATTTAACAAATACAGAAAATGAATAAAAAAATTGCAAATAAATATTAACCCCCGAATTAATTTGAAAAGACACCCAGAAATTTATTAAAAAGTTAGAAATTTATTAATTAAGAAAAAAATAAAAGAAAATGAAAAAGCGCTCAAAAAATGAAAAAAATTGAAATGAATAAATACCCTAGAAAACTAATAAAAAGGCGAATATTAGAAAAATAAATTTAAAAATCAGGAGAATTAAAAAAAAATTGATTTTTATTTTTATTTTTATTTTTGTCAAACTGTGAAAATATTATTTTTGTCAAAAAAACATTAAATATTTTTATTTTTGAAAAATAAGCACTCAAAAAGTTATTAATTGAAAAAACACTGATTTTTAGGAAAAAAGATACTGATTTTTATTTTTGGCAAATAAGCAGGGAAAATATTATTTTTAGCAAAAACAAAACACTTCATATTTTTCATATTGACAAATGAACATTAAAGATATTATTTTCTTATTCACAAACACTGGAAAATATTATTTTTAAAAAACAAAAACTTCGTAAGTGTTTAAAAAAAAATAAGGAATATAAAAAATCAAAGGTTTATAACTGTTTCAATAAAAATTAGAAATATGTATTTTTAACAAAAAAATGTTTTTTAAAAACAAAACTATTCTAATAAGAAATTATTTTTACGGCATTTAGTTCCTCAAAAACCCATTTACGAAATATTAATTTATTTTTAAAGGTCTGCACTGGTGGAACACGTTATTTTTAAACTCAATTTTTTTAAATATTTTTATTTAACCGAAACAAAGCGTGAAAAAATTGTTGAACTAAAAAAAAGTAACTATTTTTATTTTTGACAAATAAGAACTCATAATGTTATTAATTGAAATAAAACACCGATTTTTTTTTGGCACACAAGCATTTGAAAATATTACTTTTAGCAAAAACATACTAAATCATTTTATTTTTGATAAACAAACTGGTAAAATATTATTTTTAGCAAAAAAAACACTTAATATTTTTCTATTTGACAAACAAACACTAAAGATATTGTTTTTGATAAAAAAAAAAAATACTAATGTTTTTTAGAAATTTATTTTTAACACATTTAGTCTGTCAAACACCTATTTACCCAATATTCTCTTATTTTTAAAGGTTCGCGTCAGCCGCACGCCTTATTTTTAAACTCATTTTTTTTTAAAGTTTATTAAAAAAGTATTTTGGGTACATTTGGGAGGTTTTAACTTTTATTTTTTAAAAAATAATTCTTTGAACTTTGAAAAAAACATTTTTAAATTAAAACAAAAAAACATGAACCCAAGTTAACAATAAAAACAAACACTTCTAGCTACAACTTTGTTTGTCCTATTCTACGGGTATACCGTATACGTGTGGGTAAGGATGTGTGTCCGTATAGTGCTGCTCTCCGCCAATATACTTCTAAAGATACCAATTGGGAAAAAAGGTAAGATTGTGCTTGTTTAAAATTAGGTTATTTTGGTGAAAGATCTCGAGTTGAAATATAGTACGCCTTTATAACTGATGAAGAATATCTTGCCCAAGTATAATACTCGCGAAATTATAGCTTGTTTGGGAGTTTTGAATAGGAGAGAAAGGAAGTTAAAATTTTATTAGGAGGGAAAAGTAAAAAAGAGAAAAAAAAGAAGAGAAATTAAAAAAAAAATCATTATTTGAGAGTTCAAAAGAGAAGAGAAATTTATTTTCCTTCCCTTATTTGTGAGTTAGGAAAGAAAAGAAAAGAAAAGAAATAATTGAGAAATTGCTATTATAACCTTAGAATTAAGAGTATGTGTTGTTTGCATTATAAAATTAATTTAAAGACATATTAAATAACCTTGCACACATACTAAATATGTCGTTCATTATGAATAATTAATAAATTTATAATTAATATATGGTGCAACTATTGGTACTCCAACCAAATCTTCAAATACTCAAAAAATTTACACAATAACTCTATTATCCTTAAAACCCACAAACTCATTTTCTTCAAATGTAAAAAAAAAAGATTTTATCTGTTTTTGTTAAAAAAAAAACATTTCAACTGTTTTTTTAAATCAACTTCTATTTTTAAAAACTATTTATAAAAACTAACTCAATGTTATATATCATATAAAGCCCTGTTTTTACAAGAGTAAATTGTTTTAAAAAAACAAATTCTTAGTAAAAACAGTTTTTTATAAAATAATATTTCATGGTATGCTGAAAAATATTATTTTATAAAAAACTGTTTTTAATAAGAATCGGTTTTAAAAAAAAATACTTTTCATAACTATTTTAAAAAAGATTTCAATTGTTTAAAAAAAACAATTATCTTCTTCTTTAATTAAAAAATTATTTATAAAACATTAAAAATTGTTTTATATAAAATAAAAAATGTGTTTACATAATAAACCTTTTTAACTATCAAAAAAATATTTTAAAAGCTTACCGACGATTTTAAAAATTAGAAAATGCGATTGTGAATCTTTTCTTGTTTAAGTAACACGATCACGATCCAAATAAAATGCGATGTGGCATGGAGTCGTATTTTTTATACCGCTGGCACAGACCATTTTTTCTAATATATTGGTTCGCTCCAGTGGTATTTATAGGCGGTATTATAAAACAATTTTAAATAAAATGTACAAATTTTTTATATAAAAGACAAACTTTTAACAGTTAAAACAATTTATTTTTGTAAAAAAGGTTTTTTTATATTATATATAAAATCGTTTTAGTTTTTATAAACAAATTTCAAAGATAGCAGTTGATTTTAAAAAAAGAGTTGAAATGTTTTTTTTAACAAAAAGAGATGAAATGTTTTTTTTGACATTCAAAGAAAAGGAACTTATGGGTTTTAAGGATAATAGAGTCATTTGGGCCATTTTTGAGTGTTAGAAGATTTGGTTAGAGTGTCAATAGTTGCACCCTTAATATACAATCTATTATTAGAGTTTTACAAAAAACGTAAATAATTAATG
This sequence comes from Sambucus nigra, assembly GCA_949130495.1. Taxonomy (NCBI): domain Eukaryota; kingdom Viridiplantae; phylum Streptophyta; class Magnoliopsida; order Dipsacales; family Adoxaceae; genus Sambucus; species Sambucus nigra. The sequence goes on from OX422214.1 coordinate 55,710,226, forward strand.
AATTTATACATAACAAAAAGAATACAACAATTTTTTGAAATTGTGGCACATGAGAACCACTAGCAAAAATATTTGTTATTATTACAGACACCACATTCTAAGACCCCCCCTAAGTCTCTCCTTAGGTCTCTAGCACCTCCTCATTTCATTACAAACCCTAGGTCACACTCCGATTACCGATCTAGAGGGCATCGGCGCTCCCGGGCCTTGTTTGACTCCGGTCAACTCTACCTTCAGAGCGAAAGCTCATTGAATATTTAAAGGGATCTGAAATCCCTCTCTAACGGTTTGTCCCGTGAGCGAATAGGCATAACGGTTCGGATGAACAAACCATTTTACTATCGAAAATCGATCTAGAGGCCACCGGATGCTCCCGGACCCCGATTTGACCCCAATCAACTTCATCGTCAGAGCAAAAGCTCTTTGAATCTTCTAAGGGTACCGAAATCATTTTCGACGGTCCACCCCGTGCGCAAAATGATAAAACCGTTCGAACGAACGATCCGTTTTCCCCTGAAAATTGATTCGGAGGCCATCGGGTGCTCTCGGGCTCCGTTTGAATAAGGTTAACTCTTCATCTCTAAAGAGACTGAATGAATATCCAAAGGAAATTGAATACCCTTTTCAATGGTCCTCCCCATGCGTGATTCTGAATTACGATACGAACGAACAATCCTTTTTAACCGAGAGGTCAACGGGCGCTTCCTAGCCCCGATTGATTAATGTCAACTTTTGAACCGAGAGAAGCTCTTTGAAATGTCAAATTAAATCTCCTAACCTTTTCAACAGTCTGTCCCATGCGTGATTTTGACTTACCATGCAGACGAACGATCCGTTTTCGTCCCACGATCTCCTGTCTAAGGGACCGACGTGCGTTTCCAAGCCACATTTGACCCAAAGTCAACTCCCAGACCCTAGAGTGGTCCAAGTACTCTTGAAGGTATTTCAATAACATTTATAACGGTATGCCCCACGCACGATTCGGATCAACGGATTACGTTCTATGATCATTTTTTTGAGAAAATCTGCACGAAACTACTAATTACCATGTCCATTTCCTTGTCTATCGACAGTGTGTCTAGGGTCATCTGCCACTTGGCAAGGCTAGGAAAATGTCAATCGACACCACCCCTTACCCTATAAATAGAGGGCATGACCTCACTTCGAGAGCACATCTCATATCCATCAGCATTAGTGATCTCAACAATATTCTCTCGAAATCAGCGAAGTTCCTCCATGTGAATTTCCATTTAAGCTTATATTCCCATCCTTTTCATACCCAGTTTGGCAAAATCACATTCTCTCTCATTCAATCTTCATCTCACACTTAAGGGAGTTCACCCAAGATCAAAGATCAAGCTTCAATGAAGGTCCAAATCCTCCCCCTCTCTTTAAATTTCTTGTATTTGCATTAAGCATATTAGATTCGTAATCTAGTTCTTATTTTAGTTCGTACACATTAATATCTTGCATTTTTATTGGTATATTGCACATACTCTATTTTTTATAAAAAAAAAGAGGGTTACACCCATAAATTCCGAACGGGATTATCCATAAAACTTTTTCAAAACTAAAACACATTTTTCTACACGCACACACACCTATAATAAAATTCCATTCGGATCTATGGGATAAACTCCACCCTCATACCGCATGCGAAATACGTGGACTTTGATGCCTTTATAGGCTACGTAGGCATCTCGGATTAAAACCTAAGATTCAAGTCCAATTTTTCAATTTTTAACTTTTTCCAAAATTTCCCAAATTATCCATTTCCATATTTGTCATATTCTTGCATTAGTGTACATATTATGTTTGTTAGCATTTCATCCAACACATATTATGTTTCATCATAACAATCAATATCGCGATAAACGCATAAATCGTATTTTCTATATATTATTTTGGGAATATTTTTATAGATGACCTCTATCTATCTTTTCCATGGTATGAGTTGAATTATTCTGATCTCCATTATATATACATGCACACACACTCCATGGAGAAATAAAGGAAAATCTTAACACAAGCCCATAAGAGATCGAAAGGGTGGTATGGGTGCCTAATACGTTTCCATTCCGTAACTTAGCCCCGAACCTTCAAACTATTGGTTTCATATGCATAAGTTTGTCTTCGATGCCCTCTCTCGAGGTGGAAACATGTTCTATTACCTGTTTTGCGCAAAATAGGTTGGCGACTACATATCTTTATGTTCACCCCACAACGACCACAACCAAAGCATTCCTAAGTAAGGCGTGAGACCTTTCAATCCCCCCTTCTTTCCCTATCCCATTTGGGAGGAAGAAGAGAGGAAGCAAAGAGAGTCTTGATCGGGATGGCTACAATGGAGACTCCGCTGGGAACTTCATTTCATAAGAGGGCTAGACTTTGTTTGCATGGGTTTTTTGTTTTCTTATGTGCACCTACCTTTATCTTCCTTTTTTCTCCTCTATTATTTCTTGTATATATATAACTCATGCTTATATCGCTACTCACTTGTAGATGCTCTACATGTACACTTCACACCACGTGCACTTAGGATCACTTATATCCACATGTTGCACACACCACTTAGAAATCCATGCTTAGGTGTCACTAACAAAAACCTCCACTTATCACACTTTCATATATCCATACTCACTCACACTTGTCACACACCACTAATAGTTGAACCATGTTTAGGTTCACTACCACACACATACTTATAGATATTCACACATCACTCACTCTCACATATCCATGCTTAGTATAGATTTACTTTTTATACTTGTACATTATCCCCTACTTGGTATGATGCTCATCAATAAAGATGCTCTATCCATAATATAACAATCAAGGATCATGAATTTCGTACTCTGCATCACGAAAGAGCATGGCTATTGACCGAATTTTGTCTCATAACTGGGGGGTCACTTTGTGATGGGCGTTGGTCTGGAAGTTCACAGTTAGCCTAAGCGACATGACTCTCACCTTCCATTGGTCAAGTACCTTCAACGTGTATCGAACGGTTCCTCCCGCATCGTACCTCTTGACTGACATCATGACGGAAGGTATATCGCATGGAACTCGTTCACATACGTCAAGTATATCGAATTCGCTCTCACACGTATTATCCCCACGAGGTATATAATAAGGCAATTCTCGTACACTCAGGTATATTAAATGGCTTGTCCACACGTACCGATTTAACTCAAAAGTAAGACGTGTATCGTGGAAGTCATGCCAAAGGGGGAAACCCTTCCAATTAACCCAACAACTACATACCCGCATTAGGTGTTAAACCTAGGGCACTCATATTTAGTTTGACGATTTCTACCTGAAACTCTGCCTAAATGACATGTGGGCATGTCGCCTAATTTTTATGCAATTTTTAAAATGGGACCCTACCTATGAGCCTAGTAACAAGTCCAATCATATTTTTGCATATTTTTCAAACCTAATTTTTCCAGGCTTGGGGCCTATCCGACATTTCCTTTTGCATTTAGGTAAACCTAATATAAGTGAGAACATAATAAACATAATATAACAAATAGGGGTAAAATGAAAGGATACTATTTTGAACATGAAATGATAAATTTAATATTATGAAAATAGTTAACTTTTGTGCCACTGAAGAAATGAAGTAAATAGACATTTTTCACAAAATATAATAAAGAGGGGTAAAAGGGGGATTTTAATAAACTTGAGTATCCTAAGGGTTAGGCATCCTCTCGAGACCTTATCGGTCAAATTTTGGGATGAAAAACAGATAGAAGATGAGTTTTGGAACGATTATTAAAGCAATGATGTTTCAAAACCATGGATGATGAGAATGATGAACAAGGAAAATGGAATAATGTGAACACTCGATAAATGTTAAACACATGAAGAATAAGGACTGAGATGACAACATGAAAACTAAGGAGGACATGGAGCCCTGGGACACCCAAAACCACTAGTCTGAGCATATAGTGGCATTGTCAGCAGTGAGGAGCCTGTTAAAGCACGCAGTATTTGGAAGATTCTGAGAAATAATAAAAAAGAAAAATTTAGGGGTTGTATGGGTAATTTAGTAAACAATCTAATTAAAGTAATAATTGAGACTAACGATAAAAGGTGAATTGTTATTCTCTATACCCGTTAATGGGTGGTAAAATGGATTAAATGTGAGTATGAGCTCATCGCTCAGGTCATGACATGTAGTTTCATTACGGGCAATTAAACTATCCATGTTTTTCGTAATTGAATAAAAATACTCATTATATTTCTGGTAACTCGTAGAAAATGTTTTGCCTAGTATTAATCCCATGCTGAGCGTTTGCTCATACCTACTTTCCTTTTTGTTTAAAACCCCATTTTCACCCCAGGTATCGCGAGTAAGAATGTCAAACAGGATGCGACCAAAGCCTCATGGGCGACCAACGCCGTTAGAATGCTCTGTACTACTTTTAAAACATTAGACTTTTGATATTTGCACTCTTGACATTTGGACTTACTTGGGCCTCGGCCGTAATTTGCAATAATACATGATGGTGTGATTTGTTTTGGTTTAATTTAGCATTTTGGAATAAACTCCATTTTCATTAATAAATTTCGCTAAACAACTGATCTTATACTAGTCACCTTTTTATAAATAAAAAGTTAAAGCATCAAACTTATGAGTCAAGTTAAAGGTTTTCTTAAATAAATTAGTTAAGTACTCCCCTTCCCCCTTTTAACTCCCTATATCGGTGCGAGTTGACCTAATGGTGATCTTTAATTGGGGCGGTGCATTACAATGAACACCTCAGACGGGACCAATGTAATTCATAGGAACTGACCACGTAGTCACGAGACTCCCTGTTTGGAAATATGACGAATAATTGCAAATAGTTAGATGTTGTTAGAGTGTAAAAATGTAAAATATCACAAAATGATCGCATGGGGCCAACGTAACTCGTAAGAACTGACCGCATAGTCACATGACTCCCGGTTTGAGAATATGATGATAATTTGGAAACGGTTAGACTTAGGCTTAAAAATATGTCGTCGGAGGGTGAAAATGTAGAATAATCATAAAATGATATTGTAAGAGGCATAAACACCTCGCACGAGGCCAAAGTAACCTATAGGAACTGGCCACATAATCACGGGACTCCTACTTTGAGAATATGATGATAATTTTCAAATACTTAGACTTAGGCTTAAAAGTATGTCATCAAAGGGTGAAAACATAAAATATTCATAGTACGGTCCTGTTAGAGGCATAGATGTGATCAATGTAACTCCTAGGAACTGATCGCATAGTCATAGGACTCTCGATTTGAGAATATGACTATAATTTAGAAAGAATTAGACTTTGGCTTAAAAACATGTCGCCAAATAGTGAAAACGTAAAACATCCACAAAACGGTCCCATAAAAGGCATGAACACCACGTACGGGACTAATGCAACTTGTAGGAACTGATCGTGTATTCATAGGACTCCCGATTTGAGAATATATCGGATATTTGTAAATAGTTAGACTTTGGTTTTAAAACATATAATCAAAGGATAAAAACGCATTTTTTCGGCTTTAATAGAAATATTTAAACATCATTTGATAACTGATATCTTATTTGTTTTGTTTTGTGTCTTCTATTTTTTGCAGGATAACATTTCAGTGTTAGATTTTTTCCACGTGGAACGTCTGAACAAGTCAAAGGCTTAAACTAGGTAAATTGTTTTTTTTATTGTTGTTGTTGACATTCGATATTGTTGACTTTAATTTTTTATGGCCGTGCGAGCTTTTATGATGATTAAACAAGTTGGTTTTATGTATAGACAAATGAGACTTTGTCGAGTTTGGGGGGAAAATTGTAAAGAGTTTTTTATATGATTAACTAATATATTTGGATATTTTATTTTACTATAATCTTACTTTGTTATTGGTTACATGTTTCAAGAAATGAAGTTGATATATTGCATTTTTTTGTTGGATAATTTGACTTATAATACAAATTACACGTCATTTATTATTGCAACATGCAACATATAATAATATAATTCTTTGTGCCAATTTTTTTATATTAATTGGGATGATTATATACCATTCCTAATATCCATTTTTGTATAAATTGGTAATGCCTTTTGGGATGGTTATAAATCATCTGAATTGTTGTTTTGAGTAGTATAAGGGACGGATAAACTGTCCTTCCTTTTTGCGTAGGATCGGGGAATTTGTTTGCTTGAATACTTTTTAGGATGGAAAAATCCGACCCTAATGTCAAATGTAAAGCGTCCATGAATTAAAATTTAATATAGCAAAATTCATCCCTAAAATATTTGCGACACCTAGTGTAAGGGATACATTTTCACCGTTGCAAAATCAGTTCTAAATACTCTTTTGGGACAAAATTTTCTCTTTTAGGGATGGATTTTTGTTGTCCTTAATACCCATTTTTCTTGTAATTTGTATTATTAATAACAACTTCTCTTTTTGCCCCCAAAAAATAGAATTCTACTTGAAAAGGTTCAATTTATCACTCAATTTAGGAGTCATAAAAGTCATGTAGTTTGTGGTGATGGGATCTGCTTTTGTGAAGATGCGTAGATTGGAGAAATTCATTTCCTTTCATTATTTCCTTGGCTCTAGATTTTATCTCCTAGTAATAATACATCTATCACTTTTATGTCATGTTTAAACAACTCTAGACCTTTTCTTTTATGAATTGTGACACATAGAATAAATCACAACGATATGGAGTTTGATGAATTTGTGTCTTATCTAGCCATTGTTGAGGTGGATTATTTATCTCGGTGGGCTAGGGATGAATAGAATTAGGTACCAAGTTTTTACAGTTTATTTTTTTGTATGCTTTTTTTATTTTCTAATTTTTTATCTCTCTTATGCTGATCTTTGAGCCATATAAGGTGATTTTGAAGGTTGGCATACTTCCTAAAATTCACGCTCTATAGCTTGGTTAGTGTCCTTAAAAAGGTTCATATGTGAAAGTTGCTCCAAAAGAAGATACGAACATGTTTTTATCCCCATCATTGTGTGTATTATGTAATAGGAAATATGCAATCTAGATGATACTTTTTGTAGGTTGCCACTTAGTTAACAGTGGAGTAACATTTTTGTCAAATTTGGGATGCTAAAAGTGATCCCTAAATTGCATGAGGTGAGATATGGCAATGGATTTTATTTCTTTCGAAAGTAAAATGAATGTGAAGATCTTATGGAGATTTGTCATGCTTTCCACAGTATGGGAAGTAGGCTTAGAATGAAATTAAATAAATGGCACCAGTTATCTAGCTGATATCCAATTTCAAAGGTTGTATTGCAAAGGATTGTGCATCTCCAATTATCCAGTTATCTAGCTTCGGGAAATATTTTTAACGCATGGGTTTCACTCCCCATAAAATACCTCTACACATACTTCACTTATCTCAGGTCACAATGACCATGTTAAGGTTGTCCTTCTCTTAGACGTTGGTAGTCTCGACTCTAATGTCTACCTTCGCTGCTCCCTTAGCTTTGATGAACTAAAGGAACACGCTACTTTGTTCAAAAACTCTTACTGAAATCACCATCGCTCGGTGAATAATTCAGCTATCCAAATCATTTAAACGGGTCCCCTGATGGGTTTTCCCCTTGTGGTGCTTCATCGACACCGTTTCCCCCAGTCTTACTCCATCTAAATTGTTCGATTCTTGTAGCTCTCCACACAAGGAAGCGTTTACCTCCATATTAACACAACACGACTTTGTTACCATCTGCATTGACCGTCTAAGCAGAATTCCCCAGAAGTTCTAACAATTCTTCTTGTAAGTTAATTTTCCCCTTTAATGTCCTCGTCTCCGTTGCACCTACTTCATCCGGTGTAAGGTTCGCAAATTAATTAAATTTCTTTTCACAAAGTGACCTCTGTCCGATCCTCTTGTGTGAGTTCAGAACAACGTTTGCATCTTATCCTGAACATCTGATGAAGGAACTTATGGTCAAACCATACGTATGCGCCTTCTCTTGACAAAACATTCCACTTCTAAATGTGGTGGTTTCCTCTCGCCACTGTAACTCTGTTCTTACGAGGCAAGAAAAATTTTACCCTAAATTTTCACTCCCGATTAGCCATACTCCGACATATGCCCAATCATTTGGATATTTTACTTTCGTTGGCTAACACACGCCATTTTCGCATTTTCTTTTTAATTTCCACTGCAGGTTCTCTTCAATGTTTCGTCTGACTCTCTCCCAATCCAACCTTGCTGGGTGAGTCTATTTCGACTCCACTTTCAACTATATCGGTAGTATATTGTTATATGTTGTGTTTAAGACGCCTTTAATGTCCTGGCTTTTCTAACCAATATAGGGGTGACCTCAACTACGGTCATCATTCTTGAATATACCTTATAACCTCAATTGAGCTTTACCTCCTGCTGCCCGCCCAACTCGCATGACATACTGCATTGTTTGACACACGAACACACCTGAATGCAAATAAGATTCACTATTATATACATTATAGCAGGAGAACAAAACCTCACCAAAGAAATTAACAATCCTAAATATAGGGCTCTATATCAAAGAAAGCTACGTTGGAAGCATAATAAGCCACACATATCCTAAAGGACACTAGAACCCGATGCACTGATACCACTTGTGACACCCCGACTAATTAAATACCGGGTAGCTACTCCTTTATGAAATTAATACAGAATATCGAGTTGGTTCAGTCTTAACATCACTGTCGAAAACATTTAAATTATTACTAGCCACTTAATATTTAAAAAGAGAGATGCCAACTTTTATTAGTTAAATTAATAGTAACCAAGTAATTAAATCAACATCCATCAATGTCATAAAAAATGTCATGTGAATAACCAACAAAATGAAGTAAACTGAGTCTGGAGTAAACACTCCAATGATAATAATACCAGAGAAAATAAAATCCCGATACAAGAGTCTGAATAAATCAACAGCTGAAATAATGAAAGTCTGTATCCACAATCTCTAGATAAGAATGGACACCATGCCCTAACTGATATGAATGACCACGAAGGAACCAAGGATAAATGTGGAGGCGTCTAATGTCAAGATCTTGTGACTTTCACAGCAACAACAACACATCATCAAAATGGAACTCCTATGCTTAGCACCTAAAATATTTTTACAAAACAAAAATAGATTTGGAGGAAAACGGGTCAGAGCCCGAGGTGAAAACAGTTTAAAATATAGGAAGTTTTTAAATTACAAGTAAACAACACATATTATAAACATGTTGGTTGCGTACTCTCACATGAGTTTCCCACCTCTTAACTAACGTGTACGCCTAATGTATTCCCTTAACCCATCCTAGTTATGCCGCTAACTAACTAGTCTATACAACTCCTGCTTTCGCATTCTAACATAGGGTATCTACTCGTAACGCCCAAATAAGTCATATTCATAACCCATATTCACATTCATTAAATTACTTATCTCAAGTGTTAATTAAATTCTCACATTCTTAGCCCATTCAAATATCTTTGTTATTCACATCTACTAAGAAACAGTGAACCAATCACAAGTACATATATAAATCACTATCAGTACATATATACATATAAGGCACCCCTAGGCTAAGCTGCGGTGCACGCATACTCTAATATCACATCCATGTACATCACGTACGTAAGGATCATGTGTTCCGAATCACTCAGGAACCGTATCAATACAAATCACATATATTGGAGGCGAACATAGTTCACATATCCATGGGTCACGCACATACCTATGCTCCCATGATCAACTGACTTATCAATTAAAAAATAAGTCATTCACAGTCCTATGTCCTTAAGGTACCAATCTAAATCCCCCCGAAGGCACACAAAGATAAGATGACCCTTTTTCGAAAACCAACCTCCCGTGATAGCAAGTATGGTAGGTATATCATACACATAATAAATCCATACACTAGGCATTCACACAACCTAAGTCATCCTATTACAATATAGGTATTCACACATTCTATATAGTAAGTCTCCTACGTAGGAAGTTTTTCCCGAACATCCTACGTAATATATATTTAACTTTATAACTCTCTCATCGTATCAATTTGAGCTCCTAAACCTATCCCAAAAGGTTACTAGATCTCCAATTAGTTTCTAATGTTATCTCAGTATCTAAAAGTCCCTCCGTTAATGTTCTTATGCTTAGATCATCATTCATTCCCATTATAGTTTCAATTCGAACGATTTCTAATCGCACCTCACTCGGTAGTTCCTAGTAAGCAATAGCATTCAACTCCATAAGGTAAACCATTTTTTCGGGCATCAACTAAGATCCTACTGACCTTAACTAAGTCCCACAATATCAAGTTAATCACCCTAAGAATCATTATCGTCCTTGGGATCTTCATTAAACCTTAAGGGAAAATAATTGCTAAAAATCAGGAGAGGCCGATCGATCGATAAAAATGATTTATCGATCTACCATTGATCGATCGACATTCGTGGATCGATCGATCGATCAAGAAGGTATTGCGAATACGTAAAATTTTGCCTACGGGTTTCATCAAACTTAACCCTCAAATCCTCTACTATAATGTCCCAAACTTCTAAATATCTATTCCTGACATCATACCACCATAAATACATATCTTCTAACGTTTTAAAATCATCAAATCCAAATGGGAAATCAGTTTCTTGGATCAATTCACATAATTTTCATATAAATCCCTAGTTCTCCTATTTTTCACAAGAACACAATATAATTCATTACAATTTATAATTTTCTACCCATGAATCATAATTTTGTGGCTGCTATTATCTCAAACATTAAACTACATGCAAGACCTACCCAGATTACGATTTCAATTCTTCAAATCCATTCAATTATCATTATTCAAGGTTATTTGTAAGGACATATTTTTTGTAAATGTCTGTCATAATTAATTATGTCATATACCGTTACAGTCGTCAAAGAATTGAAGAAGTTTTCATCTACAAAAGACGAATCCGAATTACAAGTTGTCTTTAACATTCAAGCCCAACAATATGATCTTTGGTAAGATAATATTTTTAAAGTTTCATATAAATTTCATATTAAGAGTGTTGGGATATTTTTAAATAGTGTTTTAAAAATCTTTTATATAAAAATGTTTTTATAAATGTTTTTTATAAAAAGGGTTATTAACTGTTTGAAAAAAAAATGTGTTTTGAAATTTTCTAAGGCAGTAAGAGGACCTGGGTTTTGACGCCAAGGTCGTTCAAACGAGATAACCATCTCATTCAAACGACATTGGGATGTTGCGCATAATCGTTCGAGCGAGTTGGGATTCTCGTTTGAGCAACCTGTCTTTTTGGTTGACACGCTGACCTCATGCTTATCCTTTGACCGACTCAAAATTTCTTATAAAAGGGACAACAGCCTTTTGTTTAGACGTGGAGAATAGTTTTCAACCTTAAAGAGTTTTATCCTTTGAAAACTTTATATTTGTTTATCTGCCCAAAATCAATTAGAAAAATATCTTTTGGTAGAAAGATTTTCTCTAACAATTTAAGGGTTCAAATATTTGTTTTGTTTACAATTCACAAAAATCCCAATTACTTTTGTGTGAGTTGTTTTATGGAATCCAAGAACATATTTTTCTTTGGTTTATTCTTTGTGCGAAAAACTCTACAACCGATAACTACGTGATTTTGTGGAGGGAGTCCTTATAAAGTTCACACTTGTGGAGAAGTTGTTTTCTTCTTCATTGCTGACCACCTGGAGTTCTTGCGGGAGATTCCAATCGACGTTATTTCTAGTCGTTGCTTTGGAGGTTTATCGAAGACACCGTGTGTTACTCTTGTGGACGAAAGCAAGATTGTATATAAGTGAATGGTCTTATAAACTTGTCAGAGTTCTAGAAATAAAAACGTTTTTCCCTTCGGGGAGTTTTTTCTTAATATTTTGTATCACATGCTTTATTTATTTATGGTTTGACACGCGCACACACATAGATGCATGTTTAGGGGCTGAATTATTTTGGTTCAAATTGACTCTAATTAAATAAGTGTGCCAAATTAGAAAGTTGTGAATTAATTTAATCAATTATCACATCGACATGTTTTTTCAAATTGGTATCAAAGCTTATTTAAGCGATCACCACTTTTACAAATTGGTATCAGAGCGGGTTACATTTATTTATCGCGTGATCCTGATTTTTTGAGGATTTACTTTATGATACAATTTCTCTTCTCACGTTTACAAATTGGTATCAGAGCGGGTTGCGCTAATTTATCGCGTATTCCTATTTTTCACAAAATTTGTGTGATATTGATTTTTTTTTGATCAATTTTGTGAAAAATCACAATTTTCCGGTGGATCACTTATCTAATCGGATGCCCCCTTTGATGACACGAGTCAGAGTTTTGATGATATAAATCATTTGAATTTGACGTTTGCTAAAAGAATTAAAGTTCTGAAAAAAGAAAATTCTGGTTTTAAATTCGCGTTGGATCTTTTGCAAACGGTTCAAAATCAAAGACATTTTTATCGTGAGAAATTTGTTTCCTTGGACCATGACTTTGTTGCTTTAAAATTGTCCAAGAAGAAAAGTGATGATAGGGTCCTATTTTTAGAAAACGAATTGGAGGACCTTAAAAATTCGATGGTTTGTGTTTGTGCCAAAGATGACAAAAATATTTTAATCAATGAGTTTATGGCACGTGAAGAGACTCTTAGGAAAAAGTTTGCTTTTATTGAGGGAGAGAGAGATACGCTTTTAGGAATTGTTAAAAATTTGAAAAAGGCGTCCCTTAAATTGGAAGAGTCAAATTCTTTGTTTGAGTAAAAAATTTTGAAGTTAAAAAATGATTTGACAGACTCAAGTAGGTTTGATAGTGATGGTAATGGCTCATCGTGTTCTCATGCTTCTAATGCTAAAGACAAAACCATTATTTGTTTTAAAGGGTCAACTAATTCCAAGAACATTAGAAAAGGTCAACCCATAGGTTTCGTTCCACCCGTTTATACATGTTCATATTGTGGTAGGGAAGGTCACCTTTGGCATTTTTGTTTAATCTTGGAAAATGTCCTAGGAAGTTTATGTCTAGTGTTCCCGTGGTTCCCAAAGCCCCCACATGCCGTTTCACATCTATTTGGGTTAGGAAATCACTTTTAGAGGCACTAGATTTTAGACAAGTTGATTCCTGTTTTCTTGCACATGATTATTCTCTTGCCATATCATATAGATAATTGTGTTTGCATGTTTTTCGTACACTAGTTTTGGTTTCATGATATATATTTGCTAGTATATTGATATGTACTTTTTGTATAAATTTTTGCTTTTAAATTTTTTTGAAAAATCCAAAAAGATTTTTGTATTTTGTTTGCACCGTTTATGGATGGACACTTAGGATGACCGAGTCACAACATCATTCCATTTTTCATGTGACTATTTGATAGTATTTCGAGACAATAGGTCAATTCATTCATGTACTTTATAATGTTTGGAGTCATTAAGATGCAATTAAGTGTTACTTCCTATATGTTCGACTCATGATTTCCTTTATTGCACACATGCAAGGATTTGTTTGATTATTGTGCTTATCTTATCACATGCTAGTTGGGTGTTTTCACTTCAATCCTGTCCTTAAAACGAACTAAGCACGATAAAACTTGATAAGAAAGTTGTGCATACAAGAGTCATTTGTGAGGTTGTGTGCTTTGTTTAAAAACGGTGAAGGGCTACAAAATATTATTTTTTATTCTGTAAGGACATTTTTATCATGTCCTAAATGTTTCATTTTTGTATGTCGTACGCTACTACATAAGGCACGTCTTTTCACGATCTCACACGACGGCCTCAATTCGAATTATGGGAATCATGAATTCTTCATGTCCATCAAGTGTCCCACATTTTCCTCAATGACTTCACGTTCCACGATTTTAGGGAATTTATGCAAGTGGTACGTAAGAGAAGTCAAAGCAGTGAAATAAGGCAAGATATTGATGTTCAAGGGATTTTTGGAAATTTTACAGCCACCGTCCAGAGATCTGGTCAACTGTAAAATTGAAGAGCTCGCCGCAACGAAGATACTGGAAGAAACGACACCTCAATCCGAGCTACGGTGAAGAAGTTATGGCCCTTTGAAAATGGAGAAAATTTCACGAAAAATTCTTTGAAAAATGCTAAGTGTTTCAGGCCCATGTTCGAGCGAAGTTTTGCGAATCCAGGCCGAACCGGTTCGGGGGGAGAACCGATTTACGGTACACCCGAATCGGTTCGGGGTACCTGATGCTGTCAAAGTGTTTTTGTGTCAAATGTTGTCACCACTTCAAAACACCTTTTAAAAATGTTGAGCAAATTCTGACCCTAATTCTTCCATGCTTTCTTAAAGATGTTTTTAGGCCTTAAAACATCCCTATAAATGCACACTTCTCTTCCATTTACAATTGCACAACATAAAACCTTCAAGAGGTCATTTCTAATCATTTAGGAGTATTTTGTGGAGAAGTCGGTATCTTCTTTAGTGCTGCCCATCTGGAATTCTTGCGGGAGATTCCAGCCGACGACATCGGAACCGACACCTGTGGGTATTTCGTATGTCACACTTATTTTCATTATAATCCGTGTAACCATTATTTACAAATTATATTGAAAATAATATGGTTTTGCCCAGCGGGGATTTTTCCTGATATGCTGTGTCACATGCTATATATATTTATTTGATAAGTCATCTAGATGCATGTTTTTAGGATTTAATTGAAATACTGTGTTCAATTAAATATCTTCTTAATTTTAACGCATGTTTAGAGGCTGTATTTTTTTTGTTCAAAAATAGACTCTAATTAAAAATGGTTTACTTGGAAACTTGCGAATAATTCGATATCACACACCGTATTTATTTACGGCACTTTTCAAATTGGTATCAGAGCAGGTTGCGCTAATTTATCGTGTATGCCTATTTTTCGCAAAATCGTGTGATATTAATTTTTTGAAAAATCTGTTTTGTGTTTATTCGCAAATTTTTCCAATGGACCTCCCATCTTATGAGGAGCCTATTTTCGAATATGTTCACGACAGTGCTGAAAAATTAAAACTTTTGAATTTGAAACTTTGCAAAAGAATTAAAGTTTTGGAAAAAGAAAATTCCCGTTTTAAATCCGCAATGGATCTTTTGCAAACAATTCAAAATCATAGAGATTTTATTGTGGAAAATTTGGTTCCTTGGACCGTGACTTTAATGATTTAAAATTGTCCAAGAGGAGAGTGTTGATAAAGTCCTATTTTTAGAAAAGGAAGTGGAGGACTTAAAAAACTCTCGGGTTCCCGTTTGTGCCGTCGAGGATAAAAAATTAATCGATGATTTTACGGCACGTGAAAAGACTCTTAAGGATATGTTTTTTTTAATTGAGGGGGAGCGCGATAAACTGTTTAGTTTAATTGAAATTTTGAAAAAGAAATCCCTATCTTTGGAAGAGTCTAATTCTTTGCTTGACTAAAATATTTTGAAGTTAAAAAATGTTTTAAACGATTCAAGTAGGTTTGATAGTGATGGTAAAGGCTCATTTTGTTCACATGCTTTGAGTGCTAATGCTAAGACCATTATTTATTTTAGAGGGTCAATTAATCCCAAGGACATTAGAAAAGATCACACTTTAGGTAACATTCCTCCCGTTTACACATGTTCACATTGTGGTAGGAAAGGTCATCTTAGGAGATTTTGTTTTGATCTTAAAAAATGTCATAGGAAGTTTAAGTCTAGTGTTTTGTTGGTTCCCAAAACCCCGTGTGGACGTGTTACATCCGTTTGGGTTAGGAAATCACTTTTGGATACGGTAGATTTTAGATAAGTTGATTCTCACTTACTCGCACATGATTCTTCTCTTTCCATATCATATAGATGATTGTGTTCGCATGTTTGTCATAAGCTAGTGTTTAAATAATGATATGTATATTTGCTAGCGTTATGACATGTTCCTTTTGTATAAATTTTTGCTTTTAAGATTCTTTTGTTAAAAAAACAAAAAAAAAAACATTTATTTTAATAAATTTTTTGAAAAATCCAAAAAGGATTTTGTATTTTGTTTGCACCGTTTATGGATAAACACTTAGGATGACCAAGTCACAAACATCATTCCATTTATTCATGTGACTATTTGATAGTGTTTTGAGACAATATATCTTGTCGTCTTGGTGCTTTATAATGTTTAGAGTCATTAAGATGTAATTAAGTGTTACTTCCTACTTGTTTGACTCATTATTTCCTTTATTGCACACATGCACGGATTGGTTTGATTATTGTTCTTATCTTATCATACATTAGTTGGGTGTTTTCACTTCAATCCTGTCCTTAAAACGAACCAAGCGTGATAAAACTTGATTAGAAAGGTGTGCATGTAAAAACCGTTTGGTGAGATTGTGTGGTATTTTAAAAAACGGGGAGGGGCTACGAAAGGTAATTATCTATCCTTTGCGCTAAATCCACCGTTAAAACGTACCTAAAAAATTGAGAAATTTTATTATCCGGGGTCCAAAGAGGTTAAAAGAGCCTGAAAAAATTTAAAGGCAATAAAAAGCAATACATGTCAATTATGGGCCAATAGGTTTCACCATTAATTCTCCAAAGTTTGAGAATTTAGATCACCTCTATTCAAAATATATATATCTGAGGGAGTTTGGTTGGAAAATTTAAACGGGTTTGCACGTCCTTGAAGATCTTGAAAAAGCGCTAAATAGTATCGGATGTTATTGGTGTGAAAATCACTTTGACTTTGATTTGTTGTTTTGATTAAGACGATGTCTCTAAATCCAATAATTCTTACACCTAAGGATACTTTTGATGTTCATTCATTACATGTACACGTATGCATCGTGCACATATGATTGATTGAGTTTATTTTCCTATCGAATGTGTTCACACCCATACATTCCATTTCCATGACTTGGTTATTTAAGTTTATATCCATGGTGTGATTTTTTTTGTATCTTATTTTTGTGTAATTTTTTTTTTTGAAAACATTCAAATATAGAATATTTTTTTTGTGACATTTACCATATTCTTTGTTGTATATTTTGGGTAAAGTTTTTTTTAAAAAAATGAAAAATTTTGAAAAATTCAAAAAATAGAAGATTTTTTTGTGACATTTTCCATATTTATGCTTCTCATATCTGTCTATTTGGGGACATCATAAAAAGGGGGAGAATGAATTATGGGGGAGGAAATCTTGTTGATTTATCTATGATTTGCTTAAAGCATAATTGATATTTGATTTGTTGCATATCATTATATTTCAAACTGTTGCGTGTCACGGGTATTTGCTTTTTCTCATGAGTGTAGGTTCAAAGTTGATATCTATAGGATTGCACACCCTGATGAGAAAAGCTTTGGGAGTTTATGAAGTGTTGAAGATTTGAAGATGTTGAAGTTTGATTGAAGACATGTCACTTAATACTCTCAGTTTGAGGGTTTAATGGGATATTATCTTATATGTCATTTCGCATAATTCAAATTTTTTATGTATGTACCGGCATAAACATAGGGGGAGATTTATAGGGACATTTTTATTATGTCCGAAATGTTTCATTTTTGTATGTCGTACACCACTACATAAGGCACGTCTTTTCAAGATCTCACACGATGACCTCAATCCGAATTTTGGGAATCATGCATTCTTCATCTCCATCAAGTGTCCCACATTTGCCCCAACGAATTCACGTTCCACGATTTAGGGAATTTATGCAAGTGGTACGTAAGAGAAGTCAAAACAGTGAAATAAGGCAAGATATGGATGTTCAAGGGCATTTTGTTAATTTTACAACCATCGTCCGGAGGTCTGGTCAACTGGAAAGTTGAACATCTCGCCGCAACAAATATACTGGAAGAAACAGCACCTCAATCTGAGCTACGATGAAGAAGTTATGGCCCTTTGAAAATGGAGAAAATTTCAAGAAAAATTCTTGGAAAAATGTTAAGTGTTTCAGGCCCATGATCCAGCGAACTTTTGCGAACCCAGGCCAAACCGGTTCGGGGGGCGAACCGGTCCGCGGTACACCCGAACCGGTTCGGGGTACCTGATGCTGTCAAAGTGTTTTTATGTCAAATGTTGTCACCACTTCAAAACACCTTTTAAACATGTTAAGTAAATTCCGACCCTAATTCTTCCATGCTTTCTTAAAGATGTTTTTCGGCCTTAAAACTTCCTTATAAATGTACACTTCTCTTCCATTTACAATTGCACAATATAAAACCTTCAAGAGGTCATTTCTACTCATTTAGGAGTATTTTGTGGAGAAGCCAGTATCTTCTTCATTGCTGCCCATCTGGAATTCTTGCGGGAGACTCCATCCTACGACATCGGAACCGACACATGAGGGTATTTCGTATGTCACACTTATTTTCATTATAATCCGTGTAACCGTTCTTTACAAATTATATTGAAAATAATATGGTTTTGCTCTGCGGGGATTTTTCCTGATATGCTGTGTCACACGCTATATATATTTATTTGATAAATCATCTAGATGCATCGTTTTAGGATTTAATTGAAATACTGTGTTCAATTAAATATCTTCTTAATTTTAACACATGTTTAGATGCTGTATTTATTTTGTTCAAAAATAGACTCTAATTAAAAATGGTCTACTTGGAAACTTGCAAATAATTTTTTATTCGATATCACACACCGCATTTATTTATGGAACTTTTCAAATTCTTTGCGATTAAGCCGCCGTTTGATTGGACCTAGAAAATTGAGGAATTTTATTTTCCGGGGTCCAAAGAGGTTTAAATGAGCCCGAAAACATTTAAAGGCAATAAAAAGAAATTCATGCCAATTATGGTCCATTTAGGTTTTTGCACCAATTCTCCAAAGTTTGAGAATTTATATCACCTCTATTCAAAATATATATGAAGGAGTTTAGTTGGAGATTTTATAATGGGTTTGCACGTCCTTAAAGGCTTGGAAAAGCGCTACATAGTTTTGGACGTTATTGGTGTGAAAATCACTTTGACTTTGATTTGTTGATTTGCATAAGACGAGGTCATCTAAATTCAATATATTTTACACCTAAGGATACTTTTGATGTTCATTCATTAGGAGTACACATATTCATCGTGCACATATGATTGATTGAGTTTATTTACCTATCGAATGTGTTCACACCCATTCATTCCATTTCCATGACTTGGTTGTTTGAGTTTAAATCCATGGTGTGATTTTTGGCATCTTATTTTTGTATGAAAAATTTGAAAAATCAAAAATAGTTTGTGAATGCTTTTGGGACATACCTGTGCATGCGCGTTGATTGATTCATATTTGCTATGCTTTTTTATCGTGACACTCCATGTTTTGATTGTTTCTTCTTTTATGTCTATTTGGGGACATCATAAAAAGGGGGGAGAAAGAATTATCATGTTATGGGGGAGTTTTTGCATTATGGGGAAGATTTGATTTATTAATGATTATTCTTATATCATTTCAAACTCGATGCATCACGAATGTATTTTGATTTATCTCATGTGTATAAGTACAAAATTGAAGATTGATATGTTGCACACCTTGATGAGAAAAGTTTTGAGAGTTTTGATGTTGAAGAGAAATTTGAGAACTTGCAAAGTTTACCTTTTCAGTTTTGGGATTCATGGGAGGGTAGATTTGTATAGGTATTTGATAATTTAGATGTTTTTATGTGTGTACCGGCATAGACATAAGGGGATATTTGTAAGGATTTTTTTTTTGTAAATGTCCGTCACAATTAATTATGTCGTATACCGTTACAATCGTCAAAGAATTGAAGAAGTTTTCATCTACAAAATACGAATCCAAATTACAAGTTGTCTTCAACATTCAAGCCCAACAATATGATCTTTGATAAGATAATGTTTTTAAAGTTTCATATACATTTCATATTAAAAGTGTTGGGATATTTTTAAAAGGTGTTTTAAAAAGCTTTTATATAAAAGTGTTTTTATAAATGCTTTTTATAAAAAGGGTTATTAACTGTTTGGAAAAGTGTTTTGAAATTTTCTAAGGCAGTAAGCGGACCTGGGTTTCGACGCCAAGGTCGTTCAAACAAGATCACCATCTCATTCGAATGACATTGGGATGTCACGCATAGTCGTTCGAATGACACGCGTCCCTCGTTCGAGCGAGTTGGGATTCTCGTTCGAGCAACCTGTCTTTTTTGCTGACACGCTGACCTCATGCTTATCCTTTGACCGACTCAAAATTTCTTATAAAAGGGACAGTAACCTATTGTTTAGACATGGAGAACAGTTTTCAACCTTAAAGAGTTTTATCCTTTGAAAACTTTTGTTTTGTTTATCTGCCCAAAATCAATTAGAAAAATACCTTTTGGCATAAGGTTTTTCTCCAACAATTTAAGGGTTCAAATATTTGTTTTGTTTACAATTCACAAAAATCCCAATCAATTTTGTGTGAGTTGTTTTGTGGAACCCAAGAACATATTTTGCTTTGGTTTATTCTTTGTGGGGAAAACTCTACAACCGACAACTGCGTGCTTTTATGGAGGGAGTCCTGATAAAGTTCACACTTGTGGAGAAGCCGTTTTCTTCTTCATTGCTGACCACCTGGAGTTCTTGCGGGAGATTCCAGCCGACGTTATTTCTAGCCGTTGCTTTGGAAGTTTGATGAAGACATCGTGCATTACTCTTATGGGCGAAAGAAAGATTGTATGTAAGTCAATGGTCTTGTAAACTTGTCAGAGTTCAAGAAATAAAAAGGTTTTGCCCTTCGGGGATTTTTTCCTTAATATTTTGTGTCACATGCTTTATTTATTTATGGTTTGACATGCGCACACACATAAATGCATGTTTAGGGGCTGAATTATTTTGGTTCAAATTGACTCCAATTAAAAAAGTGTGCCAAATTAGAAAGTTGTGAATTAATTTAATCAATTATCACACCGACACGTTTTTTTCATTATTCTCCAATTCTAACCTAACATGGATGATATATGCACTAAATTATTTCAAGTTAAATCACTTGCCTAGTAATGAAGATTCTAATCCGATGAAGTAGACGGTATGGGGATGATCCTTGCTTTTCGATCTATCCAGTGGTGGTGACGACGCTGCAAAAGCCTCTAAGTGGTGGTTGCAGCCATGGAAACCCTTGAAATTTCTCTCGTATTCCTCTCGGACTGCCATGATACTTTTTGGTTGTAAAAACCCTAAGGGACTCAAGTGTTGGCTGATAATTAAAACCTAAATTTCGTAGGTCACTATTCACCAAAAATAGGAATGACTAAAATACCCTCCCGGGTTGTAGCTTAGGCCTAAAAATTCCCCAATACTCAAACTAAACCCCCAGCTAGTGCTTTCTTACTATCTCGACCCATCCAGACATGTTGGCGTACTCAAAATGATCATACGGATGACATAAAAATAAAATGCTTTTAAATCCATTAAATTGGGTCCTGACACGACCCGACACGCGCGTTCCAACTAAATTACTGAAACTATCGTATTTTGCAACTCACGACAATTTTAATAAATTCAATAATCACATATTACCATAATCACTCAATAATATTCAACATTATAATCATATTTAAATACTAACTCTCGTCTCGCTAGATATTTAAATCCGAATTAATTATCCCAAATTAATTTAATTAATTCCATAATTAAAAGCAATTTTATGTGATTAATCTCATAATTAAAAGCCATAAAAATACGGGGTATTATTACGTACTTCCCCCCTAATAACGGAATCTCGTCCCGAAATTCGAAAAGTAAGGCATACCTAGAAAAATTAGGTATCCTCCAGAGTTCAAAAATAAAATATAAAGAAAGGCTCAATCACTACAACCCTCGCTTCATAACAATCTTGTTGAACCCTCTTGACACTCTATTCAATTATAGGGTTACACCTCAATAAATGCACCTAAAGTTGTGCTCTTACTAAACAACATTCGAATAAGAATAGCTTATACATCATTGGCTGCATTATCTCAATATTATTGTGAGTTCGCACCTCACTTCGTATCAACTCCCGCGTTTATCTAAACACAAAACTCGCATCCTGGGAGAAACCATAAAACATCTGACTACTCTTGTCCATTTTTTGGATCTCTGTTCCCGGCGTTGTGATTTTTACACAAGGGACAAGCCACTGAAGACGGTTTATGATTATCCCAATATAGTCATCGGACTCTAACTTCTGACTGATCCAAAACTCTGATAATCTGCTCACCTCTAAGCATCCAGAGGGATAATGGTAAGGTTTATCCACACAACCTCAGTAAGCACCTTGTCCACTATAAATAGGTATGGGTTCTTTCACACAACTTTCCTATAAGGTAATATCCTCTCCCCATTACTATATTATTCTTCACTTACTAGAAATTAAATGATCGCAATGAATCCAAAATTACTTTCATACAGTTCCACCAGTCGTCAATTACCTTGCGCCTATTCCTTGAGCTATAGGTTATACATCTTTCTCAAAATAAAACTATTCCCACTACTTCCTGATACCCCATATTGAAAGTTGGTTACAAGGATCTCATCCTAATTCTGAATAATACTGGGCAGGACCACGTACCGGCGCGATCACTATCTAATAGTGTAAATCACCCAAGGATATATAAATTACCCTTTCCATACATTCGAAGGAACTCATTACTTATCTATAAGTTGGAAACCCCTCAAAGAAGTTCACCAACTTGACTCTTCCATCACTGGAATCGTCGGCTTGATATAAAATTATATGGCTGATCATCTTACCTCAACTGATCTACTACTTACTATACCCCTTTCAACACCGACTTTCACATATAATTCTTCCCGTTAAGTGATACTTACTTACCCTTTTCTTCCCTCGGCGTACACTAAAAGTTCTGACCCGTGCACTTTTTACCACGTTATGCACATCTGGACTCTTTATACCTATTGACATCCTCACTCTATTTACGCGTAATCCAACCTCAACCTTTGATTGGGTGGAACTATGCTTCAAATTTCCCACAATAGTTAAATATTTGTCTTTTCAAGGGATACCCCCTTTTAAAATGGCGTCCCACTGCCCTTCAACCAATTTTAGACGTGCTGCGCTGATTGCATATGAATCTATAGACGGTCGTCCTTGTCAAGAGGCTTAATACACTCTATCACTCCCATCTATGTCTCTTCTTCCGACGATTATCACATTAGCAAACCAAGGTGTCTACACCCCTTATAACCCGTGCATATGGGTTTAAACATCATATCCGTTTCATACGTACTCCAAACTCTTTATTGCCCCTGTATTCGCAACGTGGCTATACCACTTGGGCGTTCTCAATTACCCTTGAATTTTAAATCCTAAATTCTCCTTAACATCATTCCATCCTGCAACCTATCGTAATCAAACAAAATTTTCAGTACTTCCTCACCTCATAACTGTCTCTACTGGCCGTATATCGTAATTTACCCTTTAAATTCCAGTTATAACCACATACATCCATAACAATCGAGGTACCCAAATCATGGACGAATGGCCAAACTTCTCTTTACTACCAACCTTACACTAAGTTTCATGCATGGGATGTCTCGTAAAGCGAAATCCAAACAAGTAACCCCCCGATACACAACTTCCTAGCAACATTATCGGTCATCGGAGTCCATTAGGTGTTCAGTCTATAACATGTACCCCTCTATTCCCGTCTCTTGACAACCAAGTTACATCTTCTTTCACAAAAATCTTAAACAAGGAACTTCTTTCGAAAGACACTGTCTGTTAACATTGATGGTAATCACATTCCATAAACATCAAGAAAATATGATCGGGGCTCTCAAAATCCCATCCCCAGACATACAACTATGAGTATTTACTTCCACGTCTCTAAAGGGTGATATAACAATGCACTCTTCTTATTACTACATCCTGAGCGTTAATTGTAATAGCCAGCTAGATCTTTCTGTTGAACAATAAACCAAATACACTTCGAATCATATCAATAAAGTCCCTACACATATCGGGTATATATATATATATATATATATAAATGCGAGCCCGACCCTCTCGCAGATGGGGCCTCGCCAGAACAAAACATTATACACCAAGGTAATAACCCCGATAGACTTGCAATATCCGCACACTATCAGTTTAAGCATATTATAAAAACCATAATTAGGATAATATCATACTCGTATACACACAACACTAAAACGAGAAATTTTAATAAGGTATGTACCATTATCGATACACCCATTCATCATTCGCGGATAACACGAAAGGTAACCCCACTATACCAGGGAAAATATTCACATAAATAATAACATTACCGAGATACTCACTAAACTCGTCTCTCATGTGAATATAGCAATAATAAAAATATAGTAACTCGTTCCTAGCATATACAACACGCATCATCATCTGAGGATATAACTCATACTTCTATCTTGCCAATCACCCTGGCTGTTCAAATGGTTCCTGGACTTAACACACCTGTCCGTACCAAACCTAAAATTTCAATAACTATTGCCCTTTCTAGGCACCATACCCTTATTCCTCTAATTTCTTCGGGAAGCATTTTTAACACACGGGTTTCACTCCCCACAAAATACCTCTACATATACATCACTTATCTCAGGTCACACTGACCATGTTAAGGTTGTCCTTCTCTCGGACATTGGTAGTCTCGACTCTAATGGATACTTCCGTTGTTACCTTAGCTTTGATGAACTAAAGGAATACGCTACTTTGTTTAAAAACTCTTACTGAAATCACCATCGCTCGGTGAATAATTCAGCTATCCAAATCATTTAAACAGGTCCCCTGATGGGTTTTCCCCTTGTGGTGCTTCATCGACACCGTTTCTCCCAGTCTTACTCCATCTAAATTGTTCGATTCTTGTAGCTCTCCACACAAGGAAGCGTTTACCTCCATATTAACACAACACGACTTTGTTACCATCTGCATTGGCCATCCAAGCAGAATTCCCCAGAAGTGCTAACAATTCTTCTTGTAAGTTAATTTTCCCCTTTATTATCCTCTTCTCCATTGCACCTACTTCATCCGGTGTAAGGTTCGCAAATTAATTAAATTTCTTTTCACAAAGTGACCTCTGTCTGAACCTCTTGTGTGAGTTCAGAACAACGTTCGCATCTTATCCTAAACATCTGATGAAGGAACTTATGGTCAAACCATACGTATGCACATTATTTAGAAAAAACATTCCACTTCTAAGTGTGGTGGTTGCCTCTCACCATTGTAACTCTGTTCTTACGAGGCAAGAAAAATTTTACCCTAAATTTTCACTCTCGATTAGCCATACTCCGACATATGCTCAAGCCTTTGGATATTTTACTTTCATTGGCAAACACACGCCATTTCTGCATTTTTTTTTATTTCTTCTGCAGGTTCTCTTCAATGTTTCGTCTGACTCTCTCCCAATCCAACCTTGTTGGGTGAGTCTATTTCGACTCCACTTTCTACTATAGCAGTACTATACTATCATATGTTGTGTCCAAGCCGCCTTTAATGTCCTGGCTTTTCTAACCAATATAAGGGTGACCTCAACTACGGTCATCATTCTTGAATATACCTTATAACCTCAACTGAGCTTTGCCTCCTGCTGTCCGCCTAACTCGCAGACATATGCATTGTTCGGCACACGAACACACCTGAATGAAAATAAGATTCACTATCATATACATTATAGCAGGAGAAAAAAATCTCACAAAATAAATTAACAATCCTAAACATAGGTCTCTATATCAAAGAGAGCTACGCTGGAAGCATAATAAGCCACACAGATCCTAAAGGACACTAGAACCTGATGCTATGATATCCCTTGTGACACCCCGACTAATTAAATACCGAGTAGCTACTCCTTTATGAAATTAATATAGAATATCGAGTTGGTTCAGTCTTAGCATCACTGTCGAAAATATTTAACTTATTACTAGCCACTTAATATTTAAAAAGAGAAATGCCAAGATTTATTAATTAAATTAACAGTAACCAAGTAATTAAATCAACAACCATCAATCGCATAAACAATCTCATGTGAATAGCCAACGAAATGGAATAAACTGAGTCTGGAGTAAACACTCCAATGATAATAATACCAGAGAAAATAAAATCCCGATACAAGAGCCTGAATAAACCAGCAGCTGAAATAATGAAAGTCTGTATCCACAATCTCTAGATAAGAATGGGCACCATTCCCTAACTGATATGAATGAACATGAAGGAACCAAGGATAAATGTGGAGGCGTCTAATGTCAAGATCCTGTGAGTTTCATAGCAGCTACAACACGTCATCAAAATGGAACTCCTATGCTTGGCGTCCCTGTGGCTGGGCACCTAAAATGTTTTTACAAAACAAAAATAGATTTGGAGGAAAACGGGTCAGAGTCCGAGGTGAAAACAATTTAAAATATAGGAAGTGTTTAAATTACAAGTGAACAACACATATTATAAACATGTTAGTTGCGTACTCTAACATGAGTTTCTCACCTCTCAACTAACGTGCATGCCTAACGTATTCCCTTAACCCATCCTAGTTATGACGCTAACTAACTAGTCTGTACCACTCCTTCTTTCGCATTCTAACATAGGGTATCTACTCGTAACACCAAAATAAGTCATATTCATAACCTGTATTCACATTCATTAAATTACTTATCTCAAGTGTTAATTAAATTCTCACATTCTTAGCCCATTCAAATATCTTAGTTATTCACATCTACTAAGCAATAGTGAACCAGTCACAAGTACATATATAAATCACTCTTATTACATATATACATATAAGGCACCCTCAGGCTAAGTTACGGTGCACGCATACTCTACTATCAAATCCATGTACATCACTTATGTAAGGATCACGTGTTCCGAATCACTCAAGAACCGTCTCAATACAAATCATACATATTGGAGGCGAACATAATTCACATACCCATGGGTCACGCACATACCTACGCTCCCATGGTTAGCTAACTTATCAACTCACAAATAAGTCATTCACAATCTTATGTTCTTAAGGTACCAATCTAAATCCCCCCGAAGGCACACAAAGATAAGATTGCCCTTTTTCGAAACCCAACCTCTCATGATAGCAAGTATGGTAGGTATGTCATACACATAAGAAATCCATACACTAGGAATTCACACAACCTAAGTAATCCTATTACAATATAGGTATTCACACATTCTATATAGCAAGTCTCGTACGTAGGAAGTTTATCCCGAACATCCTACGTAATATATATTTAACTTGATAACTCTCTCATCGTATCAATTTGAGTACCTAAACCTATCCCAAAAGGTTACTAGGTCTCCTATTAGTTTCTAATGTTATCTCAGTAACTTAAAGTCCCTCCGTTACTGTTCTTATCTTTAGATCATCATTTATTCCCATTATAGTTTCAGTTCGAATGATTTCTAACCGCACCTAACTCGGTAGTTCCTCGTAAGCAATAGCATTCAACTCCATAAGGTAAACCATTTTTTCGGGCATCAACTAAGACCCTACTGACCTTAACTAAGTCCCACAATATCAAGTTAATCACCCTAAGAATCATCATCGGCCTTGGTATCTTCATTAAATCTTAAGGGAAAATAATTGCTAAAAATCAGGAGAGGTCGATCGATCGACAAAAATGATCGATCAATCTATCATCGATCGATCGACATTCTTGGATCGATCAATTGATCAAGCAGGTATTGCGAATCTGTAAAATTTTGCCTACGGGTTTCATCAAACTTAACCCTAAAATCTTCTACTATAATGTACCAAACTTCCAATTATCTATTCCTAACATCATACCACCATAAATACATAATTTTTAACGTTTTAAAATCATCAAATCCAAATGGGAAATCAGTTTCTTGGATCAATTCACATAATTTTCATATAAATCTCTAGTTCTCATATTTTCCTCAAGAACACTATATAATTCATTACAATTTATAATTTTCTACCCATGAATCATAATTTCGTGGCTACTATTATCTCAAACATTAAACTATATGCAAGACCTACCCAGATTACGATTTCAATTCTTCAAATCAATTCAATTATCATTATTCAAGGTTATTCTCCAATTCTAACCTAACACGGATGATATATGCACTAAATTATTGCAAGTTAAACCACTTTTCTATTAATAAAGATTCTGATCCGATGAAATAGAGGGTATGGGGTTGATCCCAGCTTTTCGATCTATCCAGCGGTGGTGACGGCGGTGCAAAAGCCTCTAAGTTGTGGTTGTAGCCATGGAACCCCTTGGAATTTCTCCTCTCTTCCTCTCTAACTGCCATGTTGATTTTTGGTTGTAAAAACCCTAAGGGACTCAAGTGTTGGCTGATAATTAAAACCTAAATTTCGTAGGTCACTATTCACCAAAAATAGGAATGAATAAAATACCCTCTCGGGTTGCAGGTTAGGCCTAAAAATGCCCCGGGATCCAAACGAAACCTCCAGCTAGTGCTTTCTGACTATCTCGATCCTTACAGACACGCTGGTCCACTCAAAATAATCATACGGATGACATAAAAATAAAATGCTTTTAGATCCATTAAATTAGGTCTTGACACGACTGACACGCGCGTCCCAACTAAATACCGAAACTGCCGTACTTTCAGCTCACGACAATTTTAATAAATTCAATAATCACATATTACCATAATCACTCAGTAATATTCAACATTATAATCATATTTAAATACTAACTCTCACCTCGCTAGATATTTAAATCCGAATTAATTTCCAATTAATTATCTCAAATTAATTTAATTAATCCCAAAATTAAAAGCAATTTTATTTGATTGATCTCATAATTAAAAGCCATAAAAATACGGGGTATTACACTAGTCACGTTAGGAAGGGCTGAAAGATGATTCAGTTCATTTGAATGAAAAGGGAGTGACATCACTCTAGTTATTAGGAAGTGCTTTATATTTTAGTAATGGTAGAATATAATAGGATATTGTCTCATATGTACCCTTAACAATATTTCCAAATCAACCGGGGATTTACCTTACTTGAGTATATCACTCTAAATGGTATGTATTTCATGTTCTTATGCTTTAAAACTAGTTTATGGAGATCATAATGGCTATGTGAACCAAAATCCATGCATAATGGTTGGGAAGCGTATTGATGGTTTGATTGTTTTAATTAAAAAGAAAAGTATCCAACTATAAATGACAAGCTCCGAGATTGAGATATCAAATATAAAATTATGAGTATTCAAATTGCTTTGAAAGGGATGAACCAAGTCTCCTCATGTAGAATGTGACAAGTAAGCATATTTAAGAAATACAATATATATAAACAAGTCACTGTATCAATATAAGGTAATTATGATAGAATACATATTCCCAACCCTCAAATCACAAGTATCCAAATGAATCCGTGAACAAATGACTTTGTGTTAGGACCCATCGATTGACCCACCGTCCATAACATTGGGCCAATGTTAAGGTAGGAAACCAAGACTTCCCCGACTATGTAAAACATGTATTCTAAACAAATTACAAATTTAATAGTGTATTATGAGATATTTCTTGCTTTAACTCGAAGAATAATTGATTGCTTGCTTGAATCCCTTATACTTTCTCCTCTGAAAGCCTTCTCTAATTCTCCCACAAGACTATGGATGATGGAATTTTCTCTTTTTTGTGATGAAGTCTACTTTAAGTTAGACTCTTGGCCATAATCAAGTCTTCTACAACTAGCACTCTTGGATTTGATGAAGTCTACTTCAAGTTGGACTCTAAACCATAAGAATGTCTCCTTCAACAAGGATTCTTTTGCGTGAAGAATGCAATAAAAGAAAAACATGGGTTTTCCCCTGGGACAAAGTTCATGTCCATCATTCGAAAGTCATAATATGTTGTTGTAAAGGTCTAAAGAGTGTGCTTTAGAATTTGGATTTTTTGAAAAAATGCATCGATCGATTGTCTTGCGCATCGGTTGACCGATATGCCATGTGAGGTTCCTTATTAAGCGTTGCCTAGTGACCTTAACTCAAATTTTCTCATCTAAGAATACGATGAACAATATTATTTTAGCACATTCCACTCGCGGCTTGATACAAACACCATTTTCTTCGTGTCCTAAATTATGTTTGAGGATATTAAGAGAATTAGCAAGTCAAGTAGATTCCAAAAATGTTGACCGTATGCGGAACGGAATCTGGACAACGGTGCGTGGCATGTGAGCGCTACGATAATGCCCCAGTCTCACGTGCACGTGCGCCATGAGTATCCCCATCGCAAAAGCATTATTTATATTCCTCATTCCTTCCATCTAATCTTGTGTCCTAAGACATTTATTTCTAGACAAAATGATTCCATATATGGAAATAAACCCTTTTCATGGAATCCCAATGTTAATAATGTGTATCTAACTTTGATATAATCGACTTGGGATAAGCCCAACATCCTTTGCAACTTACCTAGAAAAAGCTTGATCATAAAGATGTGCCTGGACTGTCCTAAGCTTCATTATCACCAATGATAAGCTGGTCTCTTAGGGCATTCTTAAGAACAACACTTGCAAATTTTGCAACTCCAATTAATATAATCTCAACCACCTCATGTCTACTTTATCATGTTTTGATGAGGTTTAGAAAGGCGTGATATATAAAAATCAGAATATAGGAACATGGGGACTATGAGCTGGATGAAGCACATGCTTGTCGTAAGGGATCGTCGCTAAGATCAACACAGAAAGTCAATTGTTGTAATTTTAGGCTAACTTGTAACATGTTGAAAGTGAAAATATTGTGTAGCTACTTTCAAAATAATTTTAGACTAATAAAGTGATTTTAATGGCTGTAAGAAGGTGTAAAAATGATAAAGTTTAAGTTTAGTGGCAAACTTAGGATTTGAAATTGTTCTAAACATAACTTAACTAACATCAATCAAATATGTGATAACGGATATGAAGTTATCTTCGACTCAAAACACTACCTTGTCATCTTTATCCCATTTCTAGATGATTCCTTATTTCAAATGTTAAATTTACTCCAGTCAAATTTCAGATGAAGTTCGTTGTGCTCATCCCTTTTGAAAAGTTTCCATTTTTAAAGAGTGATGTTTTGTGCGGTACGGATTTTGGTATACCACATCCTTTCCATGATTTTTTGGCCTCAGTCATCCAAACTATATGTCCTCCTCGGCCTTTTAAGGCATTCATAGAAACTCTACCCGTCATGGCCTTATTTCAGGATATTTTCTTAGTCATGTCATAGTATGCGGCTTCTGTCATGCCCACTTCCAAAATAAGTCCTCTATGTCCTATACCCTCTTGTCTTATTCGATCTTTTCTTAGGACCAAGCCTCACATTTACCAAACATGTCGTTCTAAATCTAAGTCACCTCAGGAATGAAGTGTCAGCGATCGTAACCTAACAATTCAACATTGCGTCCATGACACCACTAAGAGTATAATAAGTAAATTAAATTAAACGAAGGCACAATATACCGCCTTAGTCCATAGGTTCGATGAAGGAGCTATAACTCTTTTACAATAAGCATTAAGGGTTAAATTTGTAAAGTGATAATTTTAACCCGCAAATAACTTTCATTTAAATCTTTAAGGATTAAAACCTAAACCCAATAAAAACATCTCAAGAACATTAAGAACACAACATGAACCCTAACCATATCAATCATTAATACATACCCAAAAGATATAACACAATCATAATGATTTAATGTCCAGAAATAACTGACAATCAAAAGGGGGTGAACAATAAAAACTAATGTCCTAAATCCCAAAGATAGAGAAGAAACAAAATTCAATATTAAAAAAAGGTCTCATATCATTTAAAAAGATCATTAAAGTTATGGTTTAAATGAATGTAAAGGATGGAGGGGAGGAGACCCAATTTCCAAAATGTACGGAGTTTGCAGTCTGATTGCACAAAGTGGGTCCTTTAACTCCAAAGATAGCGTTTGGGGGAGACTCACTTTAACAAGGATGAGTAGTGGATGAGTATTGAATTGGGTGGTGGTGGTAATAAAATCCCTCTAGGGGATAAGGAGTGGTTGGAAAGACAATTTTCATGGGAGGAAGTGGTTCCATTCTTACATTTTGTGTGCAGGAACAAGACCCTTGTCAAAAAGGGTTTTACTATGGCATTTTTTCATTATTATCGAGGGCTGTGAATGAGGATGTGATGGTGTTGTTTTACTAGTTTTTTTAGCGGAGGCAATTGGAGAGGACTTTAATGCTTATTTCATTAATATTAAGAGGAAGTGAGTATTTAAGACGTCCGAACTATTAGCTTTATAGGAATAATGTATAAATTTTTGGCCTAAATTTTATTGCAAAGTTATATAAGGGTGATTGACTCGATTTTCATGGATTCTCATGTTACTTTTGTCTGGGTTAGACATATTTTAATGCAATGATGGTGGCTAATGAGTGTTTTGGGTCTAAAATAGGGTAGCCTTACACCGGGAGTATTTTATGTGAGTTGAGCATTGAGAAGGCTTACGACCATGTTGATTATGAGATTCTATTGTATTTGTGGGGAGGATGGGGGTTAAGGATAAATGAAATAGTGGATTCAATTTTCATCTCACGTGATATATTCCCTGTTCTTATTAACGACTTTCAAGAGCGGCTTCCAGCTATTTTGAAAAGGTCTTTGGTTGATCGCTTGTCCCCGTTCCTTTTTTACTTTGGTTATGGAGGTTCTTATTAGACTGTTGACGAGATCGATAAATGAGGGAGATCTTCAAGGATTTAGATTGGGAAACAAGGGTGGCCCTCTGACTTAGTTTTTTTATTTTCTTCCTATAAACGATACATCTATGATGTCGGTAAGGGCTGAGATAATTGACGGTGTTTTTAGTTTTTTAGAGGTGGTGTTAGGGATCTAAGTTAATTTTAGGAAGATTGATCTTCATGTGGTTTGTTAGGCGACTAATTTTGGGTAACTTGATTGACATTTTGGATTGATGCGTTGGATT
This sequence comes from Sambucus nigra, assembly GCA_949130495.1. Classification (NCBI taxonomy): domain Eukaryota; kingdom Viridiplantae; phylum Streptophyta; class Magnoliopsida; order Dipsacales; family Adoxaceae; genus Sambucus; species Sambucus nigra. The sequence goes on from OX422214.1 coordinate 55,743,081, forward strand.
TTTTCCATTCTCTTGGTTTGTCGAGTTGTTCTAGCCTTAATGATCTAATTCGCCAACATTGTACCCCCACTGAATTTGCAAATTAACTACATCGGTTTAAATTCTTCAAAAATTCATGCACAAGTGTAGTCAATTTTCCATATTGACATAGTCAAATAGGAAAACTGACATAAGCATGGGAAAATAACTAAGTTTACTACTATTTTTCATAATTTTAAATAACTATTATCATCATATGCCTAATACCAAAGCCCAAACGATATATTCGTCTATAAATGACCTCATAACGCTTTGTTTTACGAGGAGTGAGTAGGAGAAGCTCCATATTTTTATAATACCGCTAACCTTGGAATAGTTTTTACTGAAGTAATGTCGGATTCCATCATTACATGGAGACCGTTATTATATTCCAATATGGGAAGAGACTACTTATACTACATCCATGTTTAAAACCATAAACTTATTTTTACTCCAATAAGACATAATATATATATATATATATATATATATATATATATATATATATATATATATATATATATATATATATATAGAGAGAGAGAGAGAGAGAGAGAGAGAGAGAGAGAGAGAGAGAAAGAGAGAGAGAGAGAGAGAGGAAGGCTCACCTACATCATGCACTATACCTCACACCGTACATCACACCTAATTCTAGGCCCTAGAAAACGTTTTTTTCAAATTTTATATTTTTTCCTTGAAATTAACCTTCCAATCAACCCATATGCAAAAAATTAGGTCAAAATACATTTTGTAGCTATTTTTAAAAAATCCACAAAAAACTGTTGGCGCAGACCCTTATAAATAAGGTATTTTTAGCAGTTTTTTGTGGATTTTTTAAAAATAGTTACAAAATGTATTTTGACCTAATTTTTTGCATATGGGTTGATTCGAAGTTTAATTTCAAGGGACAAATATAAAATTTGAAAAAAAAAATTTAGGCCCTAGAATTAGGTGAGATGCACGGGTGATGTATAGAGCATGATGTACTATACACTCTCTCTCTCTCTCTCTATATATATATATATGAGAAGCTCACCTACATCATGCTCTATACATCACGCCTAGTTGTAGGACCAAATAATTTTTTTTCCAAAGTTTTTATTTTTCTCTTGAAATTAACCTTCAAATAAACCCATGTTCAAAAAATTAGGTCAAAATACATTTTGTAGATTTTTTAAAAAATCTACGAAGAACTGCTCAAAATACCTTATTTATAACGGTTTGTGCAGGAAGTTTTTTGTGAAATTTTTAAAAATAGCTAAAAAATATATTCTGACCTAACCTTTTGAATATGGGTTGATTAGAAGGTTAATTTCAAGGATAAAATAAAAAATTGGGAGAAAAAGTTTCGTAGGGCATAAAACTAGGTGTGATGTATACATCTTGATGTATGTGAGCCTTCCGTATATATATATAAATATATTTTTATATACATATATGTAGATGCTCTGGTTGTGCTCTCAAATATTATTAATTTAAAAACTAATGTTGTAACACAGTTACACTCACACCCACTCCATGTATTGGGCACTTAGGTTACCACTGTCAATGGATCGGGTCTAGATCAAGACCCGATTCGGATCCAATTAATTTATTTGAATTTGGATCATATTTTAAAATTCGATTACTCGATTATCAGTTTACCCGATTATCTGATTATTAAATGGATTGGATATGTATCTAGTCTAATCCGATCCGTTACGGACCCGATCCGATAAAATATGACATATATAAATTTATATATTTATTACTATATCTATATCCATATAAGATATAAGTATCATATGTATAAATATATATAAATCAGAGTAATATAAGCTTTATTTATACCAATCATACACTATAATAAATTATAAAATGTTTTTATCTAAGATTAAAAATTAAAGAATTGGGATAAAATAAAAATTATATATATATATATATATATATATATATATATATATATATATATATATATATATATATATATATATATATATATATATATATATATGACCGGACCCGAATCCGAATGTGGATCCAATATTTTCGATCTGAGTAAGACCCGCCCGAATCCGAATCGGATTAAATTCTTACTAAAAGGATATGGATCTTTCTCCAAACCAAACCCTGTTGATAGCCTAGCTTAGGTTCCATCCACAAGGGCATGTCAGTAAGGAATGCAGTGCATAAAAGCTGGCATTAGAGTAGGTTGACGAGGTGTAATTGAGCTTATATTTCCAAAGGTGGGGTATAGCCTTAAGAGGTAGTAGGGAGGGGTGTGCGATTTGGCATTACGGTGTGTGACACGACTCAGAATGTGTCTCTAAAGTGTGTACTCTCTAGGCTCAAGTGCAAGCCTGTCATTCAAGTAATAATCCGACAAGTCGGGTATCGATCCTCAGGGAAAAAGGACAACAAGAGTTGTGACGACGGAATAAGACTGAGGAATCCTAACGTTGACTCTAAAAAGAAAAGAAAAGATTGATTTGGATTTTGGGAATGATTAATCTAAATGCAATTATGTAATTATGAAACTGTGCAATTACACTAAATTACCTAAAAATGTGAATGAAAGTTTGATTTGAACTTTTAAATGAGATGATGAAGAAAATAGGACGGGAATACAATCCCCCAACCCTAGTGTACTGCAGTTATAATATTAATCGTAAATTTATCTAATTAATTTGACCCAGTCTTTAGTACTCCCAAGCATTACGTATACGAGGTTCAAGCCCACGTCATACTTAATCAAAGGATGAGTAAATCAGTATCACGATAGTGACACTCGAATTATATTCTCAATCATCCCGGTTACCCAGGGGCAAACGAGATATTTAGATCTACAATTGTTGTGTCCCTACGCAATACGGTCACAATTAATTACTAAATTCAGAGGATTAACTTTATACGTGCAATGACCACATCAGGTTGGGTTCATGTATCCCGGCCTTAGAAAATCTAGCCTAACATGATGAAAGTGATGAAAACAGTGTTTAACATGCAAGTGTTCATGATTAATCTAAGGACAATTGATGGAATACTGTATAATAGAATCACAAAGAGGAAACAACTTACTAAAATTACCCAAGGAACAATCGCAGCAATAAATAAAATTGGTGATCACACAAACTTTGAATAAACCTTCAATCCTTGAATAAAACTGGAAATTGTATCTACAACTAGGGTTTATGGAAGAATAAGAGAGATTAAACTAATCCCCTCCGTTCTGGCCTACTTTACAATGAAAATAATTCGAGTTTTTATACCCTACATGAAATTCCAAGAAGTTGAGTATAAGTCGGAGTCTTTAGAGGAGAATCAGAAAACAAAATCTCGATGGGCGGACCGGTCCGACCCTTAGGCGGATCGGTCCGCTTCTAAAGCGGGTCGGTTCTTTTATTTTCCAGGCGGACCGGTCCGGGGGCGGATCGGTTGTTTTAATTTTTGACTTTCTTCGGTTTGCCTTCGGTTCGCAGTGCTCTGGCATTGTGTACATCGGTCCGGTTCGGGTCTTAGGCGGACCGGTCCGCTGATTTGACTTTTCCTTCAAACTTTGACTGCCCATATCTTTTTCTCCGGGTATCCGATTGAGGTTCCGTTTCTTCCTAGGTGCTTGTGAGGATGATACCTTCAACTTCTCTTTAGGTACCTCATCCGGATTCTGGGTAGGAATGACTCTTTTGCCCTTTTGACGTTTCTTGTTGACTTTCTCTATTCTTCCGGTTTCCTTCTTCCATCTCTTGACATTAGATACCTGTAAAATCATAACGAAATACCAGAAACTTGGTGTACTTGTTAGGATAGTTCAATAGAAAGATTATGAGATAAAGTCAATCCAATTACGTTGTTCGAGGTGATTAAAGTACCGAAATTAAGGGATAAATTAGGAAGAATTTATGCCTAATCAAACTCCCCTAACTTAGAACTTTGCGCGTCCCGAGCAATGTAAAAGGATTCTAGCAAGGCTCAACTCTTGAAAAACATTTTATTGGGATAAAATACCTCTTTCGCGAGCACGCGATTGCATTTAGCGTATGTAACAAGCCTTTAAACCCCTAGGTTACCCTAGTGGGACGAGTTGTGTCTCGTGAGGGTTTGCAGAGAATATACCCACAAAATTCGACTCAAAGAACTTCAAAATAACCAAAAATTGTATAATTCAAACTTTTCCAAAAAATAGTCATCATTAAGTCATGTTTACAAGTCTCAAACTGTAGTGCGTGTGTGCGAAGCCAGAAATATAACCGCCGATTTCCACCGATTAATCATTACGTTACTTATCCGAAAATTCGTTTTGATTTTAAATTCTCACGGGAAGCTCTCTCAAACGAACCACTCGGAATATGGCTTTTCTCTCGGTATGCGTGATATAAAGAGTAAATATAATGGACGCAAAATCACGCATACATTTAGAAAGACGGAAATTTCATGGTGAAAGGATCTCATCAACGGATTACGGTTTTAAAAACGGGAATATTGCCTCTTATTCGCGCACTTAATCTCCTTTATTATCTTTTGATGTATTAGCTCTCTACGCGGTAACCAATTCTACACTTTAGACTCGGTTAGGACTTTTTCGGGGTTTAAGGTGTATTGGGTAAAATGAAAATGGTAGGGAAGGTTGGAATTGGAAAAGTTATTTATGATGTCCGTTGGTGCTTTTTCTGGGCTATTGCTCATTTTTTTCTTCTTTTTCTCTATTTTTTCTGTTTTTTCACTATTTTTGTTGAGCACATTTATTTATTTATTTCTTGCCCCTTTTTATGCACTCTTCGGACTCAAATTCTGGGATTTTTCCATTTTCACAATTCCGGGCCATTTTGGGTTTTTCGGGTTGTCAAACGAAAGGGAAAATTATTCGGCTCAATTTGGGTTGCAAAGGGTAATTTTTCGCATCTTTTTCTGGCCAATATTTTTGGGATGACAAACGAGGGCATACTTCATTGTCCAAAATGCTAATTGCATTACCATATGCGTTTCGAGGTGAATTTAATTTAAAGACTAATTTGGCACGTTTTTCAAGGCAATATTGCACACATTTTTTCAAAACCGATCAAAATGAAAGAATTAAGATCCTTGACAACTTATTAAGCGCTAAAAAGAACTTTGAGTTAACAATTAACTCGGATTGATTTAAAATCTCGCAAAACGTGATAGGCTCGAATCTCACCGGGTTTGTTAATCTCCACATTTATTCGTTAAGTCGTTAATTTTTTTGCACAATTTCCATCTTTGGTCAATTTCGGCTTTGTGTATGTTGACTTTTTACACTTTGAGACTCCAATTTGACTTTTAATGATATTTTTGAAAAATTTGAATTCCAATTTTTATTTATTTTGAACAAAAATATTTTTGGATTTTTCAAAATTTTATGATTTTTTGGAATTTTTTGGGCATTTTTGAAAATTTGTGAAGTTTTAGAAATATGCACTTGTGACCCCCCCTAACTTAGACTTTTGCATTGTCCTCAAGCAAAAAGGACTAAAATCTAAATAAGACAAAATAATAAGTGCAATAATTAAAACAAACAAATGTAGAAAAATGCAACTTTTTATATCATAAGACTGTGGTACAAACAGGAATGCAGCATATGTAGGATATGAGAAGGAATACATCAAAATAGTCCATAATCAACAAAACATCACGGGGGAGGGAAATGGGATGAGCTGGGCGCGTCGGGGCCATAGGGGTCATGAAAATGTGATGGTAGTGGCTCATTAGGGTCCCCTAGGCGGCGGTAGATATCCGCTTGCCTTCGAGCCGCCCGATTCTGATCTCGTTGGTAGTCGATCACAAAGTTCTCGAATCGGTTCTCAAAGGTCTCGAATCGGTTCTCAAGGGTGGACAACCGGGTCGAGATATCGGTACCCGCCCACTCAAAGTCCGGGTCGTCCTCCTCGTCCGCCGACTCGTCGTCGGCACCGACGTCACCCATCTCAATGTTCGCTTCGGCGGCCTCCTCCCCCGCGTTCTCTTCCGAGGCAGCCTCTTCCTTGCTATCATGACCCCGCCGTGCCCGGATTATGGCTAGCTGTTTGGCACTCTTAGTGCGAGTGCCCTGTCCAAAGGGACCGGGAATTCGGGTGCGGTCGGCAGGGGCCTCAATGCCGGCGTCTTGGAGGATAGACGTGATCAAACGGGCATAGGGCAGAGGGGCGGTACCCTTCTCATCCAAAGAAGCGGCGATGATGTCGGCATACAATGTGCGGGCCAAATGGATGGAGGTTTGGGGATCGAAGAGATGGTAGGTCAAGGTGGCTTGCCGAGGCCTCATGGCGGAATCGTTGGACGTTTGAAGAATGTTGGCGCATACGATTTGGAAAGTGAGGCGCGCCTTTTCATTGAGTTGTCCAACAGCGACGGTTTGGACCGCCCAAGCCACGTTTGGAGCAATACGCTCCATGATGACGTCCTTAGCGACCGGAGGAACTTTCCGTGGATATGTGAAGTCTTGGGGGTCCGGAACACCAAAGGTGGCCAATTTGGCCGTGAGGATGGCTAAGGAAAAAGGAACGACCATCCCATCGACGTACGCTTGGGCCTCATATTGGTCCGTCCTTACGAGTGTGCCATAGAATAACCGGACCTCGGAAGCCCACACGGCGTCATGGGGTTCGTTGAGGAAACGACACCATCCCCGGGCCATGAATAGGGCCGTGACAGAATTGGGCAGCGCGTTCCATTGAACCACGCGCTCCATATGGAGTTTTCGGCTTGTCCCGAAGAAGTTGGTGCACCATCGCTCCTCTTGGCGGGAGCGGAACTCGTTGCTCCCTGAGTGTAGGATGTCGGTGGATGCGTATTTGGTGGGAGCAGCACGGGGGGCCATGGAGACAGAGAGGATAGAACTCACAAAAATTTGGAGAGGGAGAGGAGAGAAATTTTGTTTGAGGTGTGAAGAGAAGAGGAGGGGTAGGGTTGAATTTATAGTGGAGGGAAAGGATTTGGAGGGAAAAGGTGGTTGGAGGGAAAGGTATTTGGAGGGAAAGGGTGTATGGGGATGTGGGAAACCGAATGGGAGGGAAGGATGGTAATTGGGGGGAAGGGGGGGTGAATGGGAGGAAGGGATTCAACGAATCTGCAGAAGGCGGACTGGTCCGGTCCAGGGGCGGACCGGTCCGGGTCTTTAATTTCCAGAAAATTCGACAGGCGGACCGGTCCGGCTTAAAATTAAAGGAACCGGTCCGATGGCGGACCGGTCCTGCCTTAAATTCAAGGAACCGGTCCGGCTTGGGGATTTTAGGATGGAATTTCCCCAAAACTGGATTTCAACCTCTCTTCCTCGAAATATTGCACTTTTAAAACGCGCTCCTCACCAAATATAGACTAAGGACCTCTTAATATCACCGGTCACCCGAGTTGACCCAATTCCCGCAGATGCACATGCTAAACCCGAATGTATTAAAATCCTAACGACACTCACTAACGCACACGACACACACGACTCTCACCCCATACGCGTCGGGGGTGCGACGACCTAACTAAAACCGTTCACTCTACCCCGTAAACGGGGTCCGACAACCAGACGGTGTCGACTTCCTCACCGCACGCCTCCAGATATGGATTTAGGCGTTGTCCATTCACTTTGAATGTATTTCCCCCTTTTAAATCTTCTACTTCGACAGCTCCGTGGGGGAAAACATTCTTGACAACAAACGGGCCAGACCATCGCGACCGCAACTTGCCCGGAAAGAGATGAAGCCAAGAGTTATAGAGAAGAACTTTTTGCCCGGGAAGAAACTCTTTGCGTCGAATGATGCTATCGTGAGCGAGTTTCATCATTTCTTTGGCAATTTTGGCATTCTCATACGCATCATTGCGTATCTCCTCTAACTCATTTATTTGAAGCTTGCGAGCTTCACCTCCTTTATCCATGGCATAATTGAGCTCCTTAATTGCCCAATACGCTTTGTGTTCTAACTCCACGGGGAGATGGCAAGGTTTTCCATACACGAAGCGGAAAGGGGACATGCCAAGCTGATTTTTGTATGCGGTGCGATAGGCCCATAGCGAATCGTTCAGTCTAATTGACCAATCTTTCCGGTTAGGATTGACGGTCTTCTTGAGAATGTTCTTGATCTCACGATTCGCTAGTTCGGCCTGCCCATTTGTTTGTGGGTGATACGTCGTTCCAACCTTGCGAACGACGCCATACTTTCTCATAAGCTTCCTGAATGGCCAATTGCAAAAGTGCTTGCCATTATCACTAATTATCGCTTTCGGAGCACCGAAGCGGGAAAGTATGTGTTCCTGTACGAACTTTATCACCACCTTGTTGTCATTTGTTTTGGTAGCTATCGCTTCTACCCATTTAGAAACATAATCTACCGCAACAAGGATGTATAGGAAACCAAAGGAAGGGGGAAAGGGACCCATGAAGTCAATACCCCAACAGTCGAAGATCTCAATGATGAGTATGGGGGTAAGAGGCATCATGTCTCGTCGAGTAATGGCTCCCATCCGTTGGCACCTATTGCAAGATTTGCAAGCATTGTTCACATCTCGGAATAATGTGGGCCAATATAGACCGCATTGCAGAATTTTAACGGCCGTCTTTTTCGTGGAAAAGTGGCCTCCACACGCTTCCGAATGACAAAACTGGATGACTTTCGGGATCTCGTCATCCGGTACGCATCGTCGGATGATTTGGTCGGCACAATATTTAAACAAGAATGGATCATCGTAGAAGAACATGCGCGACCAAGTAAGAAACCTCTTCTTATCTTGCGGTGTCCAGTCGGGAGGGACGGCTCCCGTGACAAGGTAGTTTACTATATCCGCAAACCAAGGTAAAGAAGAGGTAGCAAAAAGTTGCTCATCTGGAAAGTATTCATCTATGGGAATGGGATCACTAGGTACGTCGGACGAAAGCCGAGACAAATGGTCGGCAACGACGTTTTCTACTCCTTTCTTATCCTGGATAGAGAGATTGAACTCTTGTAGGAGTAGGATCCACCTTATGAGGCGCGGCTTGGCGTCTTTCTTCGCAAGTAGATACTTTAAAGCTGCGTGGTCGGTGAAGACAATTATAGGAGAACCAATGAGATACGATCTGAACTTGTCAAGGGCAAAGACTACTGCTAGCAACTCCTTCTCCGTGGTAGAGTAGTTGAGTTGAGGTCCGGTAAGGGTCCGGCTAGCGTAGTAGATGACATGAGCTTGTTTATCTTGACGTTGGCCCAAAACGGCCCCAATCGCATAATCGCTTGCATCACACATAAGTTCGAATGGTAGGGACCAATCCGGAACTTGCATGATGGGAGCGGACACGAGCATGTTCTTTAATTTGTCAAAGGAGCTTTGGCATGCCTCGGTCCACTCAAACGGGTTATCCTTCATGAGAAGGTTGCTTAAGGGTCTAGCGATAGCACTAAAATCCTTAATGAACCTTCGATAAAACCCGGCGTGACCCAAGAATGAGCCTACGTCTTTAAGCGATCTCGGTGGGGGAAGGTCAGCTATGACATCTATCTTAGCCCTATCAACCTCTATGCCTTTAGATGATACTATGTGGCCGAGAACTATTCCTTCAGTGACCATGAAATGGCATTTCTCCCAATTCAGCACTAAGTTCTTCTCCACACACCGAGCAAGTACTGTTCTAATTTTTCTAGACAAAGATCGAAAGAGGTGCCAAAAATGCTGAAATCGTCCATGAACACCTCAAGTCCTCTTTCGACCATGTCACTAAATAAGCTCAACATGCACCTTTGAAAGGTCGCGGGTGCATTACACAAGCCGAATGGCATACGTTTGTAGGCAAACGTACCAAAAGGACAAGTGAAAGTCGTCTTCTCTTGGTCAAGTACATCTACCTCAATCTGGTTATATCCGGAATAACCATCAAGGAAGAAATAATAAGGGTGGCCCGCAACTCTCTCAATCATTTGATCAATGAATGGCAAGGGGAAATGATCTTTTCTTGTTCCCGCATTGAGTTTCCGGTAATCAATGCAAACACGCCAACCGGTGGTGGTGCGTTGGGGAACAAGCTCTCCCTTAGCATTCTCAATCACAGTCATACCCGACTTCTTCGGGACGACTTGAATAGGGCTCACCCATTTGCTATCCGATATTGGGTAGATAATCCCGGCATCCAATAGTTTAATGATCTCGGTTCTCACAACTTCTTTCATGTTGGGGTTCAGTCTTCTTTGCATTTCTCTAGAGGGCTTGACATCCTCTTCGAGGTGAATCTTGTGGGTGCAAATCAGAGGACTTATCCCCTTCAAATCAGCTATACACCAACCAAAAGCACTTAGGTGCTTCCTCAAAATTTTTAACAACTTACCCTCCTGCTCGTCATCTAGGCTAGAGGAGATAACAACAGGAAATGTCTCATCCTCTCCTAAGTATGCATATTTGATATGGGAGGGGAGTTTCTTTAATTCAAGAGTTGGAAACTTTTCGTCGGAGGGAACAACGCGTGTATCCCGTGGTGGTAACTCCTCGAATTTAGAAACCCAATTCACATCTCTCGCGTCCTCGTCCGACGCTCTCTCATCGAGTAACTCTCTTAACTCCCCAATCTCCCTCTCGTACTCAGTATACGTCCCCTCACTCTCATTGCTCGAAACCAGACAGGATCCTAAGGCATCGCCACAACAATTCTCCTCAATGTACTCCTCTACTATCTCATCTATGAGACTCACCACGTGAATATCATCTTCCTCTCCCGTATGTTGGGCTATGTTGAAGATGTTGGTCTCTAATGTCATATTCCCAAAAGTGAGCTGCATTCGCCCATTCCTTGTGTTAACAATAGCGTTAGCTGTCGCTAAAAATGGGCGCCCGAGAATGATGGGAACATGATTGGTCGAGATTAATGAAGGCTCCGTGTCCCAAATGACAAAGTCTACCGGGAAGTAGAAAGTGTCAACTTGAACGATCACGTCCTCTACTACACCTCGTGGGACCTTCACAGTTCGATCCGCTAATTGGAGAGTGATTCTTGTGGGCTTGAGGTCGCCCAAATCAAGTTGCCGATAGATGGAGTAAGGGAGGATATTGACACTTGCTCCCAAGTCAAGTAAGGCTTTTTCAATTTTGTTCTCTCCAATGATGCAGGAAATGGTGGGTGCACCGGGATCTTTGAATTTAGGAGGGAGCTCATTGAGTAAGATGGAGCTCATGTTCTGTGCTAGGAAGACATTCTTCTTTACTTTCATCTTCCTTTTTACCGTCAACAAATCTTTGATGACTTTTGCATAAGCTGGAATTTGTTTGATGGCATCGAGGAATGGTAAATTCAGCTTTACCTGCTTTAGTATTTCTAGCACGTCATCACGTGGGTTTCCTTTCTGGGAAGGAATCAACCTTTGAGGAAACGGTGCCGCGGAGGGTGGTTTCACTACTACCTCGGGCTCACTAGTGTCATCTTTATCACACTCATTCGAGGGGACATCTTCGGCCTCTTTCGTGCCGGGCGAAATCACCTTGTCTTTGGTTGTGTCGTGTGGGGGAGGTGATAAATCAACGACTCTCCCACTACGAAGAGTTGTCACAGCTTGACATTGCTCCTGATGATCAGTAAAAGTGGAGCTAACACTAGTTTGACCTTGGGGAGGTCTTTGGCCCTGGGCAGGAAACTTGCCCTTCTCTTGAACGCTCAACGAGGATTGAATTTTGGACAGGTTCGCATTTATGTCGCCAATTAGACGATCATATTTGGCATTGTTTGCGGTCTGGCTAGTGATGAATTGATTCATCGTATCCTCGAGAGTTCTCCGATGTGGCGGGATATAATTTCCGTGAGGTGGTGGTGCTTGCACATGTCCTTGCATGTGTGGATCTTGTTGAAATTGTTGTGGAGGAGGAGGGGCAACATGCGAAGGAGGGTTCATTGCGGCATGTTGTTGCCCGTAGCTAAATCCGGGATGATTTTTCCACGAAGGGTTGTATGAATTCCCGTGCGGGGCACCGAAATTACTCTTAAAGCCTCCTATACCACTAACTTGCTCCTGTAACATTACTTTGCAGGCGGGTATCGTCGGGCATTCCTCAGTTGAATGTCCCGCCTCACAAATTGCACACACCTTTTCGACGGGATTCTTGATAGATCCAACTACCTCGCATAAATCTCGAAATCCTTTCTCAAGGGTGTCCAACCGACAGTCCGACATAGAGGTCTTATCTACATGGTATAGGCCGGACGCCGATGGAGTGGTGGTCGCTTGACGATTTCGATTCTGAGCATTAGGATCAGAAATATCCCATGATTGGGTAGTCTCGGCGACATACCTCAGGTGAAGCTCTGCATCGTGGCAATCTAGCTCGATAAACGGACCACTACCCATGGTTTCAATGAGTTGCTTGGAGTTAAGGTTCAACCCATTATAGAGGAAGGAAATGATTTGAGCTGTATCAAATCCATGATGGGGGCACGAAGCAGTTAACTCATTGAAACGCTCATAACATCGATGGAATGGCTCATTATCCAATTGCCTGAACGATTGAATCTGAGCCTTTATGGAGATTGTTCGATGTGGTGGAAAGAACTTCTTGAGAAATCTGGATTGTAACTCGTTCCAAGATGGAATCGAGCTCGGAGGTAAAGACCATAGCCAGGTCTTAGCTTTATCTTTTAACGAGAATGGGAAGAGTTTGAGGTGAATCACCTCTTGTGTGCAAGTTTGATCGTTGAGAGTATCACACACGTCCTCAAATTCCCTTATATGCAAGTATGCCTTTTCAGAATCCATACCGTGATAGTGTGGTAGCATCTGGATCATCCCATTTTTGAATCGGAACTGCCCGGCATTATACGGGAGTATAATGCATCCCGGAGTGACAGTGCGCTCGGGATATAAGAATTCTCTCAACGGGCGGTACGGAGGCTCTTCCTCACCGGTAGGTGCATTACTATGCTGCGACATCTCTTTCTCACTTGACGATTCGGCGCTCTCACTGGGTGTGCACGACGTGTGTCCTACGAAGGAGAACGGAGTGTTGCTAGAGATTGAGTGTGACGGTGTGGGAGGTGGGATCCAGAACTGTGGGGCTTGTGGAGTGTGGGGACTATCAGGATTATACTCAACAAGTGGATTTTCGTGAATGCTGGTTGGAGTATTATGGGGTGTGGGAGTGGTTTCAGAATTTTGCATTAAGTTTGTGAGAGGTGGTGGTGAATCTTTTTGTGCTTTTTATATTTTTTTATGTTTTTGGATTTTTGAATTTTTGGTCAAAGCTTTGGATTGACTCGATCTAATCCTAAGTCTACCTAATTCCCCGGCAACGGCGCCAAAAACTTGACACGACCTAGAATGTGTCTCTAAAGTGTGTACTCTCTAGGCTCAAGTGCAAGCCTGTCGTTCAAGTAATAATTCGACAAGTCGGGTATCGATCCTCAGGGAAAAAGGACAACAAGAGTTGTGACGACGGAATAAGACTGAGGAATCCTAACGTTGACTCTAAAAAGAAAAGAAAAGATTGATTTGGATTTTGGGAATGATTAATCTAAATGCAATTATGTAATTATGAAACTGTGCAATTACACTAAATTACCTAAAAATGTGAATGAAAGTTTGATTTGAACTTTTAAATGAGATGATGAAGAAAATAGGACGGGAATACAATCCCCCAACCCTAGTGTACTGCAGTTATAATATTAATCGTAAATTTATCTAATTAATTTGACCCAGTCTTTAGTACTCCCAAGCATTACGTATACGAGGTTCAAGCCCACGTCATACTTAATCAAAGGATGAGTAAATCAGTATCACGATAGTGACACTCGAATTATATTCTCAATCATCCCGGTTACCCAGGGGCAAACGAGATATTTAGATCTACAATTGTTGTGTCCCTACGCAATACGGTCACAATTAATTACTAAATTCAGAGGATTAACTTTATACGTGCAATGACCACATCAGGTTGGGTTCATGTATCCCGGCCTTAGAAAATCTAGCCTAACATGATGAAAGTGATGAAAACAGTGTTTAACATGCAAGTGTTCATGATTAATCTAAGGACAATTGATGGAATACTGTAGAATAGAATCACAAAGAGGAAACAACTTACTAAAATTACCCAAGGAATAATCGCAGCAACAAATAAAATTGGTGATCACACAAACTTTGAATAAACCTTCAATCCTTGAATAAAACTGGAAATTGTATCTACAACTAGGGTTTATGGAAGAATAAGAGAGATTAAACTAATCCCCTCCATTCTGGCCTACTTTACAATGAAAATAATTCGGGTTTTTATACCCTACATGAAATTCCAAGAAGTTGAGTATAAGTCGGAGTCTTTAGAGAAGAATCAGAAAACAAAATCTCGATGGGCGGACCGGTCCGACCCTTAGGCGGATCGGTCCGCTTCTAAAGAGGATCGGTTCTTTTATTTTCTAGGCGGACCGGTCCGGGGGCGGATCGGTTCTTTTAATTTTTTCCTTCTTCGGTTTGCCTTCAGTTCGCAGTGCTCTGGCATTGTGTACATCGGTCCGGTCCGGGTCTTTGGCGGACCGGTCCGCTGATTTGACTTTTCCTTCAAACTTTGACTGCCCATATCTTTTGCTCCGGGTATCCGATTGAGGTGCCGTTTCTTCCTAGGTGCTTGTGAGGATGATACCTTCAACTTATCTTTAGGTACCTCATCCGGATTCTGGGTAGGAATGACTCTTTTGCCCTTTTGACTTTTCTTGTTGACTTTCTCTATTCTTCCGGTTTCCTTCTTCCATTTCTTGACATTAGATACCTGTAAAATCATAACGAAATACCAGAAACTCGGTGTACTTGTTAGGATAGTTCAATAGCAAGATTATGAGATAAAGTCAATCCAATTACGTTGTTCGAGGTGATTAAAGTACCGAAATTAAGGGATAAATTAGGAAGAATTTATGCCTAATCAGTGTGCGAGGATGACATATGTTAATAGGTGATGCTGAAATCGGTGGTTGAATTACTGCATTGTTGGAGGAGTATCCAAATGAGATCTAAGTGAGAATTTGGAACTTTGATCTTCTTTGCCTTATTTGGTCCGTGTAAAGGAGCATGATATAAAATGTTTTAAGGATGTGGAGTCTCTGTTTTTCATCCTTATAAATGTCTATGTTGTTTATGGCATACATACCCATCTTAAAATTTTTGTTTTGTAGATTTGGATATCTTGAGATTAGGGGGCTAATATTTTATGCGGAGTCAGGGGTTGTATAGACTCCGTTAGGTGGGGTTGTATGTTGCTTTTAGCTTGACACAATGCGTGTGACATAAACACAACAGAGGACTCATAAATACATGGACAAAATAATAATCATAATGAAATTCCAAAGCGATCTCTTAGATATCATATGTTAAAATAAAATTATTTAGAATGATTATGATGGTAGGCCAAAGGAATTATTTGTAAATTAAATCTAATCCTAATCCTTATTTGACATAAATCTAATAAGAAGTAGATAATCCTAGAGATTATCTATTACTTAAAAGGTCTCCTAGTAAATAGCTACTAATATAATAATGAAACAAATAAAATTATCATGAAATAATTACCCACTCAAATCTCTAAAATTACTAAGGGATCACCTCATTACATCATTTTCCTCTCCTTGAAAAACCTCATCCACAAGTTTTTGGTAAGTGTTACATGAGTGCATGCCAAATTAATCAATAATTTTTATTATGGGATTTTTACATTATATAATCTATGAAATATTTTCAACCAAATTAATAATTGTTGAACCTATTGAGCATTTGGAGAGACTCGACTTGTCCTGTTTCAAGCTTCATATTACTTGAACAAGATATTTTTGGACAAAGCGACTTTTTACCAGTTTCCCCCACCTTCTTCGTATTGGGGAAAAAACATCTTGTTTTCTTTAAAATTTTGTCATTGTTAAGTTCCTCTTAGCATCTCAATGTTTCTCCTGGCATCTGTCAATAGTTTCCTCAAGTCATCTTTAGAGATAGGTGGGTTCCCTTTAAGAGTATCTATTTTATGATGCTTTTTCTATTAGGAATTCTATCTGAATCTTAATATAAAATTTGAAAAATCATTATAGTGAATCAATAGTGATGGTAGTGATGGATATGCATATGGAAACTTCCTTGTTTTTCCTTTACGATATAAAATAGTTCTAATTTCATTAGGAAATTTATGGTTCAAGAGGAAAACCGTTGAGGAATTTTCCATTTCAAAAAGAAGCATTTACTGCACAAAATTCCATTTGACGTTTCTAATTTTCAATGGTGAAGGCATATCAATACACATCCTAACAAGTGTTATGCTACTAGATTGTTAGTCAATCCCACCTGTAAGATTTCTTACTTGATTTTTCTTGAAGACAAAATACATATTTTGAAAATATGTTGGAGTTTCAATATGTGTTACTGGTTTTGTGGAGGTGGTGTTTGAGATATACATGAAGTTGATTGATCAAGTAAGTAAACATTGTACTAGTCATTTTATCTACTTGAAAATTTTTCCATTATCGTTTTATGCATCCATTGGAACTATAGTTGGATGATTTTGTTTACAACTTACCTTTGTGGGATTTTTGACAAAGAATGTGTCAATTTTTCACTTAATATGTTACCATCCCTATTCTCCATGGGCATTTGAGGTTATAAGTTGGGAATGTTTGTTCAACATGTTCCAACTTTAATGGGACAATTAGTATTGAAAGTCGGTTATCTTTAGAAGCGTACGCTAAGTCAAAAAGTGAGAAAGCAAGCAGTGCAAATGTAATTCACAAGTGTGAGCACCAACATGAATACAAGCCAACAGTTAAGAATGAAATTATACTTTCAATGAAGTAAAAAAAATCAATTTGTGTAGTACAAATTGATATTTGTATCTTAATTTGTCACTTATTCTTATAGAGACACCAACAAATGATGGATCGAGTCTGCTACAATATGAACAAAAGACAAATCCACGTCTATATCTAGCCTATTTGCTCCTAGCCTTTGCCTTTCTTTGTTTTTTATTTTATTTTTTATGTTAGAGAGTAAAATGTAGTGATGTTATAAGGTAATTTCTCTTAAGAGAATAATTATAATCTTACATATCATGCCAAAAAATATGCTACACATCTATATCTACTATTTAATATCTCTAGCCTATAACAGAGCCATACGATAGGGAAGGCTGTCGATGTAGTGTTAGCGCCAGGTCAATAATAACATCTATCTCCATACATGGTGTTAACCCAAGGATCTCCTAAACAAAGTCAAGAAACTTCCAAACAATTATAATAGAGTATTAACAACTTGATTACTCCCTCTGAAGTACTATCCTCTATATAGTAAATATACATACTTAACCCTCCTTCAAGTGGTGGGATCGCAATTAGATACATTTCTTGCCCCATAATGGAAAAAATTATTAACTTTCAAAAGTAGTCCACACTAGGATGGTAATGGAATAACTAATTTATCACCAAAATAACATCATAAGTAGAAAAAGTAGAAAAGTCCAAAATCAAAAGGTTGCATAAAGCGTAGCCTCCCAATATATACTCTTATATCGCGATATGCATGACGTATAGGTGTACCCTATTCCAATGGTGAATCTATGTAATAAAATATTAGACACTAAGTCTACCATCTCCGTTGGCTGAGCGAGGGCTCTACTAACGGGTGAATGCGAAGCACTCGAAACAAATAAAATATTCCCTAAATGCCCATCGATAGGAAGTGTATCTTGCTACACTGATGCATGTGCATCACTTGGAGGGATGTGATACACATTCCCATACTGTAGTTGTGGATGGACTTTCTGTTGGATCGGTGGTGAAGCTAGTAAGGCTAGAATTGATAAAATTGGTGGGGTTGGTAGCTGCTAACGCTATCAATGCGATGATTGATACTCTTGTTATCCTCTATGTTATTGGGCCTAATTGGCCTTAGGTAACTTCTTAGTTGTGTCCCACCTCAATGAAAGTGAAGCAAATGTCGAGAAACATCCCTTGTTAACATTTTCATTATTAGCTTATATCCTGTTGATCGTGGCCATTCTAGCCCCTAGTGAGTCTGGTGTCCTTAGACTTGATGACATTGATCATTATAACCTATATGCATTTTATGGGGATGATACCCCTATTGTGGCCCTTTCGTTTACTAGACCTCTTATGTGCGGGATGACTCTACCGCACCACCTCACGTCTTGCCTGCATGGATAGACGTGTCTTTGCTGGACCACCTCTCCCTTTCACTTTTTAAAACACATGATGATCCTGGAAATGCATCAAGGAGGACTTCACCACCTGAGTGTACATGATGTGATTAAGGTTCCCCACCTTTGATCCTACATGTTAGACCCTTCTGAAGAAATCCCTTCTCTTAGGCTTAATCTCCACTTTCTCTGGTAAAAACAAAGATAGGTTAGTGAACTCCCTCTTGTACCCAAAAACTATAGGATCACCATGCTCTAGTATAAAAAAATCCCTAATTTTCATTGCTCGCATTACTCGAGGAATATATTTAACCTCAAACTTGGTCCAGATCTTTGTAATGGGAATAATACTCTTCTTCTCCACGGCGGTAGTAGACTCCCACCACTTCAACGTATTCGCCAGTAGATTAAAGTTGGATAACACCAGCCTCTGACTATTAGGGTAACAAACCCATCTATATTTGATAAATAACCCCAAATAATAAGGTAATTACCTTAGTATCCCTTAAAGTTTTAAAATAACCAAAATACGCCTAGAAACATTAAAACTTATTGTTTAAACCATATCTTACCCGAATGGCCCAAGCTTAAACACAAAACTTAATCATAGTATTTTTATTTTGTATTAATTGAACAAGTCAACCCAACAAGTTTGGAAAATTACACATTTACCCCTTAAACTTTGAAAAATGTGCATAATTTTCCATAAATTCATCTTATATTTTACCTAAGGACCCAAATCAAAATCAAAACTATTTGCAATTCACCCCTGAACATTTTGTCTAGCCGACTACCTTGTGAGAAGTTGTACCACATGGAAAATACATAGTTCCCATGTCCTCCCACATGGTACCTTGGTAAAACATGACCAAGCCATGGTAAGTTTCCACCTCCTTTTCCACTAATCCCCTCCCCGTCACTAACCGTGTAAAATCCTCTTCACCACTGTAAAAATGTACACTACCACAGTGAAAAACATACAACAAATTTCTAGCATTTTGGTATTTCTATGATTTTATGTAGCATTCTAATTGTTTCAAGTTGATTAAGCTTCTGAGCATTCATAGGTTATAAATATGAGTTTACATATAAGTTCTAATGTGGGAAAGGCACTAAAAGCTTAAATATCAGGGACCTCCATTAGAGCTTGAGTTTTAACGGTGGAACCTTTACTCTTGACTCTGAACCGGCTTCAAAGTGAGAGAACTCATAAGGAACCTAGGTGAAAATCTTAATTCAACCTAAAATGAGTTTTGATACCCCAAATCAAACTTTGAAAATTACAGACCTCGAAATTTTAAAAATAAAATTTAGAAGCTATGGTACATCAAAATCTTTGAAACCAAATCAATTTGACAACATTTTGATCGTAGATCGTGAATATCATCATGTCATAGCTTGAATCTAGCCTAAAGCTATGAATGTTAAAGTAAAACTTACGCTATTTTTACAAAAAATGAATAGCTCAAACTAGTTAACCTCAATGCTTGAAACCAATATGGTTAACTTCCTCCAAAAAAATTAGACATTTTTTATTCAGGAATCAACCTAAATGGTATTCCAGAAAATTTTGAATTTAAAGTCAAAGTTTCCACACATTAATGTCAATAAAATGAAGGTAGAAGATGAAATGTAGAACATACGCGAGAGTGAAGTCAAATCTAGGTGCGTCTGGAGTTTGACCTAGCACGTGAGGGAGCATCTCCAATAAAAAATTCTGAGATTTTTCCAAAATTTTATTTTATTTTCTCGTCAAAATGGTATATTACATCACCCTTTTGTGTAAAAATATAATCGTGTGATTGTCCGCTAAAATCTAGGAATTGTTATAGTTGTCCTAGATGACATACAACATGTCGTATGTCGCTACATTGACACGTCTACACACGATCGTCCATGACGTCCTCTTTTTAAATCATTGGCAACATGCTCATTGATCGAGGTGTAAATCGAGCGTCCGTGTAATATGCTAGTCGTTGTTATCGGCTTCCAACCACAATACAAAAACCTAAACTATAACTACACTCTTGCGGAGTATAGTGGCTAGTCTGGGTATCGAATCCTCAGGGAACTAGGACGACAAAGGTAAGACTGTTAACCCTAACTTGACTCTAAAAAGAAACAAAAAGATGATTGAGATGGGAAATAACTAATTAACTAAATGCAAACTCTAAATTACTTAAAAGATTAAAGATGATTAGACTAAAACTTGAATTATATGATGAGAAAAACAGGTCGGGACTACAATCCCTCAACCCTAGAGTATTGCTGGTATAAAAATAATCGTAAATTTAAGTGATTATTAGACCCAAAATTTTGTACTCCCAAGCATTACGTATATGAGGTTCAAGACCGCACCATACTTAATCAGAGGACGAGTAAATCGGTATTGAGATAATTACACTCAAATTGCATTATGAAGCATCCCGGTTACTCTAAAGAAAACGAGATCCAAAGATCTACAATTGTCGTGTTTCTACGCAATACAGTCATAATAAATCATTAAATTTAGAGGATTAATTTTATACACATGCAACTACCACATCAGGTTGAGTTCATAAATCCTGACCATGAAGAATTTAGCTAGACATATTGAACCTAACTATGCATGAATTAACTACGTCGTATGAATTCATAATTGCGTGTAAAGGGAGATTAAACATGAGAAATAATAATAAAAGTGCTGAAAATAAAAGTTACCGAGATTGAAGAACAAGACCATGTAAGAAGAAATCAAAAACTAAAGAAAAACTCGAAAAACTCTTGAATTAAAGGTGCAAAATATGTAAATTCTTCTCCTAGATGTTCCTACTTGTTATGGAGATTTTACATCAATGAAATCTGAATAAAAAGAGTCCTAATGACTAAATATATAGGCTAGTGGTCGTTTAGAAGAGTCCCCAAAACATAAAACTCTTTTGGCTAAAAGATAAGCACAAAATAAAAATTCCGTATCTGGCAATTTGTCACACTTAGAAAGTGTGACTAATTTTGTAATGGATCTAGTGCGTGATAAATGGGCGAACCGGTTCTTTTTTCTCAGCTTCGGTTAGGTTTGGCCTTAACAGTTTTTTTCTTGGATTTCTTTCTCAACTTCAAATGGGCATAACTTCTTCACCATAGCTCGGATTGGGGTGATATTTTTTCCAGCGTTCTTGTAATTGAAAGCTCTTCAACTTTCCTGTTGGTCCCACCTCCGGAATAAGGCTGAAAAATTATGAAAATGCCCTTTAACTCCCCGATTCTTGGTTTCTTTCACTATTTTGAGTTATCTTTTCCATCTTTCTAGCATGAAATACCTGTAAAACACATAAGAAATACACAAAATACGAAATACTTGCCAAAAAGGTTTAGTAGCATAAATATGAGACAAATTCAAGCTATTTACGTAGCACGGGATCATAAAAATACCGAAATTAAGGGGATAAATGTGAAGAATTTATGCCTAATCAAACCCCACTAACTTAGAACTTTGTGCGTCCCGAGCAATGTAAAAGAATGATAGTATGAGTTAAGGACCCTTCAAAAATTTTATTGGGATAGAATACCTTTTTCGTGGACAAGTGATTGCATTCAGCATATGCAATAAGCCTTTAAACCCCTAGATTACCCTAGTAGGACGAGCAGTGTCTCGTGAGGGTTTGCAGTGAATATACCCACAAAATTCTTTATTGACTCAAAGAAAAATCAAAATACTTAAAAATTGTACAATTTAAACTCCCCAAAAACAGTCACCTTAAAGTCATATTTACAAGTATCAAGTCATAGTGTGTGTGTGTGTGTGAAGCCAAAAATCGAACCGCTAACTTCCATTGATTGATCATTACGTTAGTTTTCAAAAATTCATTTTGATTCAAATGCTCATAGGATGCTCTCTCAAACGAATCTCTCGAATTATGGCTATTCTCTCGATGTGCGGGACATAAAGAGTAAATATAATGGATGCAAAGTCACGCACACAAATTGAGAGGAAAAAATATATGGTGAATAGATCTCATCATCGAAATACGGTCATTGGAAAATGGGAACATCGCCCCTTTTTCATGCATTTAATCTCTTTTATTATCTTTTGGTGTCTTAGCTCTCCACACAATAATTAATTTATCAATCCGGACTCAGTTAGGACTTTTTCAAGCTATAGGTGTATTAGCTAACATGGAAATGGTTGGGAAATTCGGAATTTGAAATTTTTTATTATGATGTCCCTTAGTGCTTTTTCGGGCTTTTGCTCATTTTCTATTCCTTTTCTCTATTTTTTCTGTTTTTCACTTCTTTTCTTTTTTTGCTATTTTTGTTGAGCATTTCTATTCTTTTTCTTGCCCCTTCTTATGCACTTTTTGGACTTTAATGAATATTCCATTTTCACAATTTCGGGCTACTTGGGTTTTTCGGGTTACCAAACGAAAATGATAAATTTTATTCGGCTCAATTGGGTTATCAAAGGGATAATTTTCACATCTTTTTATGGCTAATGTTTTTGGGTAACAAATGATGGCCTACTTCATTGTCCGAATTACTTATTAATTTACCACATGCGTCTGGAGATTAATTTAATTTAGAGATTTATAGCGCGCTTTTCGAGGCAACATTTCATTTCCCATAACTGATCAAAACAATAAAATAGAGATCATCAACGACTTTTTAAAACGCTGAAATGAACTTTGAGTTAATCATTAACTTGGATTGATTTAAAATGCTCTAAAAAAATGGATAGGCTCGAAATCTCACCAGATTTTGTTAATCTCCAAACTTATTCGTTAAGTCATCAATTTTCGCACAATTTTCATCTTTGGTCAATTTCGTCTTAGTGCAAAAGGGATTTAACAATTTGAGACTTCAAATAGAATAAAGGTGATATTTTTGATAATTTTAAATGCCAATTTTTATTTATTTTGAAGAAAAATATTTTTAGATTTTTCAAAATTTTATGATTTTTATTTGGAAATTTTTGGGCATTTTTGAAAATTTGTGAAGTTTTCGAAAGACGCACTTGTGACCCCCCCCCCCTAACTTAGACTTTTGCATTTCCTCAATAAAAATGACTAAAATCTAAAGAAGAAAAAGAACAAGTGCGACAAATAAAACAAGCAAATTATTAAAATACAACACGACACTATATGAAACTCATATATGACTCAAAAATACAACAAAATCACCCCATATGCGTCGGGGGTGGGATGACCTCTCATCTCTCTATATAGGCTCACCCGACCCCTTGTGCGGGGAGTGGTTCTCTTCTTGTCTCGCTCGTCTTCCTCCCATCATAAACTAAAAGTCGGAACAAGTGGGAGTCAACCCAATAGAAAAAATGAACACCGCGAGGCATATGATGAATGAGGTGAGTGAAGTCAACGAGGTGCTCAATCACCTTGTAGCTCAAATGGGCCGACTTGGAGAGAATATCAAAGTGAATTTTGGAATGGCCTAGATTGTCCCTAAACTTAGTAATGCATGGATCAAGCTCCAAATCGGACGATACTTTAACCACGGCCTTTATGGCATCCATGAACTCTAGTGGCATGGGTGGATGGTCACAAAGAAGGAAATCATCCATCCTATCTTTCCATGCGCTCTCTTCTAAGTGACAAAATGAGTCGAATAGAGATTGGACTTAGATAGTGAATCTCTCATCCACTGGCCCAAATTCGTTCTCAAAGTCCTCTAGGATCATATCTCCTAATGCTCTTTCTTGCTCATTATCCGAATACTCTCTCTCACTCTCCTCCAAAGGCTTTTGTGATGTGGAGGGATGGTTACTACGAAGGAATTCATCTATTATATCTCCCCATTCGCTCTCATCCATCATCTCCCTCGTAATACTCATCATTTTTTTTTTATGGTCAAAGTTTTAGATTAACTCAATCTATACCTAAGTCTACCTAATTTCCCGGCAACGGCGCCATTTTGATCGTGGTGGAAATCGAGCGTCCGTGTAATACACTAGTCGTTGTTATCGTCTTCCAACCACAATACAAAAACCTAAACTATATCTACACTCTTGCGGAGTATAGTGGCTAGTCTGGGTATCGAATCCTCAGGGAACTAGGATGAGTGAATGTGACGACAAAGGTAAGACTGTTAACCCTAACTTGACTCTAAAAAGAAACAAAAAGATGATTGAGATGGGAAATAACTAATTAACTAAATGCAAACTCTAAATTACTTAAAAGACTGAAGATGATTAAACTAAAAATTGAATTATATGATGAGAAAAACAGGTCGGGACTACAATCCCTCAACCCTAGAGTATTGTTGGTATAAAACTAATTGTAAATTTAAGTGATTAATTAGACCCAAAATTTAGTACTCCCAAGCATTACGTATATGAGGTTCAAGGCCACACCATACTTAATGAGAGGACGAGTAAATCGGTATTGCGATAGTTACACTCGAATTGCATTCTGAAGCATCCCGGTTACTCCGAAGCAAACGAGATCCAAAGATCTACAATTGTCGTGTTTCTATGCAATACAATCATAATAAATCATTAAATTTAGAGGATTAATTTTATACACATGCAACTACCACATCAAGTTGAGTTCATAAATCCCGACGATGAAGAACTTAGCTATACATATTGAACCTAACTATGCATGAATTAACTACGTCGCATGAATTCATAATTGTGTGTAAAGGGAGATTAAATATGAGAAATAATAATACAATTGCTGAAAATAAAAGTTACAAAGATTGAAGGACAAAACCATGCAAGAAGAAATCGAAAACTGAAGAAAAACTCAAAATACTCTTGAATTAAAGGTGCAAAATATGTAAATTCTTCTCCTAGATGTTCCCACTTGTTACAGAGCTTTTACATCAATGAAATCTGAATAAAAAGAGTCCTAATGACTAAATATATAAGCTAGAGGTCGTTTAGAAGAGTCCCCAAAATATAAAACTCTTTTGGCTAAAAGATAAGCACAAAATAAAATTTTCGTATCTGGTAATTTGTCACACTTAGAAAGCGTGACGAATTTTGTAGCGGATCTGGTGCGTGACAAATGGGCGAACCGGTTCATTTTTCTCAGCTTCAGTTCGGTTTGGCCTTAACAGTTTTTTTCTTGGATTTCTTTCTCAACTTCAAATGGGCATAACTTCTTCACCGTAGCTCGAATTGGGGTGATGTTTTTTCCAGTGTTCTTGTAATTGAAAGATCTTCAACTTTCTAGTTGGCCCCACCTCTGGACAAAGGATGAAAAATTACAAAAATGCCCTTCAACTCCTCGATTCTTGATTTCTTTCACTATTTTGAGTTCTTTTTTCCATCTCTCTTGCATGAAACACCTGTAAAACATATAAGAGATACACGAAATATGAAATACTTGCCAAAAGGTTTAGTAGCATAAATATGAGACAAATCCAATCTAGTTACACCGCGCGGGATCATAAAAATACCGTAATTACGGAGATAAATATGAAGAATTTATGTCTAATCACTCATCATCACGCTCCCATCATCTTCAACTTGTGTTGTACAACTTTAAGAGGTCTCCACTACTCTACTATGTTAATGGTATTGTTTTTATTTGAAGTTCTTAATATTCGCAATTATATTTGGGAGACTTTTATTTCGATTTTATAACTGATTTTATCATTCAAAAAATAAGGTTGGCATTTAAAAATAAAAGATTTTTTCTTAAAGTCATTCAAATGAATTGGACATGTCGTTCTAACAACATGTACTTGTCATTTGATAGGATCGCTCGATGCTCTGATACCAATTTGAGAGTGCACATTGGTTCAATGGTTCAACTTATTTAAGAAAAATCCAATTTTATAACTAGTCTTAATTAAGCTTATAATATGCAACTGAGTGATTGAAAACATTGAATCTATCTAGCATGTAATCCAACAAACACAAAAGCAATTTTAGGAAAAATCCCCGAAAGGGGCATTTAGGAAAAATCACCTTTTATGGATGGACAAGTCACCACGTCATTCCATTATCCACGTGACTATATGGTAGTGTTTTGAGACATAACTTCATTTCATCCATGTGCTTTGTAATGTTTGGAGTCATTGATATATAATTAGTTATTACTTTTAGTTGTTTGAATCATTGTCTCCTTTAATGCACACGCGCACAAATTTATTTAATTTTTGAACTTGTGTATCAGATGTTGGTCAAAATATTTTCATCTTAATCCTGTCTTAAAATGAACCAAATGCAATATAATGAGTCAATGAAAGTAGTTCATGTAAGAACCGTTGCATGCGAGAGTTTAGTTAATAGTGGAAAAATAATTAGTGAACACGGAAATAGGCTGTGAGAGGCATGTGAACTCGTCGTGAAAGCCACTATTTGAAAATAGCCTAAGAAACAATTAAGGCAATAAAAAGAAAAATATACCAAAATGGGGCCAATAGGAAATATCTTAAAACGATAATTTATAACCATAATTAAAATTGTATTATTATTTATGAGGGATTTTGGTTGGAAATCAACGGGTTTTCACGTCCTGATAAAGTCTCAAAAAATAATTATATAATTTTCGACGTTATTGGTGTGGAAAACATTTTAGACTTTGATTTATTGATTAGATTGAGTCAATTTCATGTAAACTCAACTTTTTTACACCTAAGGACGATTTTGAGTTCATTCATTAGGAGTATACAAAATTCATCGTGCACATACGATTATGAATGTATGAGTTGATTTTCCAATCAAATTTTTTCACCCCCTACGCTTACACTTTCATCGACTTGGTTATCATAGTGTAAATTCATGGTGTGATTTTTGTTATATATTTTTTTATGTGCGAAAAGTTTTGAAAAACTCAAAAAGAGAAAGTTATTTTTTATGACGCACTCTGTATTTATTGTTTATGTTTTCTTTCATTATCTATTTATGACATCGTAAAAAGGTGGCGAACGAATTATGAGGAGTGGGAAAGTTTGATTATTTAATGATTTGCTTATGCTTAATTAATTTATCATTTATGCTTATCCTTTTATTTCAAACTTTGACAGAAATTTGTTTTTGTCTCATGTGTGTAGGTACAATTTGAAGATCATATATTTGGCACACTCTGATGACAAAGAAACTTTGGAGATTTGAGGTTTTGAAGATTTCCAGACATGTATTTTTATATTTCCATTTGAGGATTTGGGGGGATATTAGATTGTATGTCTTAGGGATTTTTTTTGGTTTCATAATTATGATATTTTTACGTATGTACTGGCATATACATAAGGGGAGATTTGTAAGGACATGATGTTATGATTGTATGCAAGAATCTAGGAATTGTTGGAATTATCTTAGATAACATATGATATGTCGTATACCTCTACACTGGCACGTCTATACACGATCATCCATAACGTCCTCTATCTGAATCATTAGCAACAAGATCGTCATCACGCTCCCATCATATTCAATGTGCATCGTTCAACTTCAACGTCTTCACTACTCCACTATGTTAATGGTATTATTTTTATTTCGAGTACTTAATATTCATAATTATATTTGGGAGACTTTTAATTCTATTTTATAACTAATTTCATCTTTTCCAAAAATAAGGATGGCATTTAAAAATAAAATATTTTTTCTTATTGTTCGAACGATGTGGAAATGTCGCTCTAATGATATGGACATTTCATTCGATAGGGTCGCTCGATGCTCTGATCTAATTTGGATCAAACGATGACATACTGTTTTGGTTTTTGGCCTATCGTTTCTTAGATCGTTTGATCCTTGATCGAACGACATCTCAATGTCATTCTAATGATACGCACATGTAATTCGAACAACATGCCACCGCCTTTATTTTTTATTTCCCCTATAAATACCTACTCCCATTAGGTATTTCGTAATATTTTTTAACTCCGCCTTCTACAAACCTCCTGCAATTTAAATCTTCATATTTTAAGGATAAAACCCATTTTGATTCATTCAAACCTCCCTTTATATGTTTGTGAATCTTTGAGAAACCCTTATAACTTTATTACTTAATCTTGGAGTGATACTTGTGGAGAAGATACGCTATCTCCATTGTTCATTCTTGGTATTCTTGCGGGAACTCTTACTGAAGACAACGAACCGAGACCTGCGGGTATTTGTTTGTTAAAACGTTTGTATTTCTCTATGTATATGTAAGTCGAGGTTTACATACGATAATGAAATAAAAAAAGGTTTTGCCCCTTTCGGGATTTTTTTCCTGAAATTGCATTTGTGATTGTTGGATTGCAAGGCAGATATATTTATCACTTTCAATCACTTAGTTGCATGTTCTAGGGTTAATTAAAACTCGTTATAAAATTGGAGTTTAATTAAATAAGTTGAACCGTTGAACCAAAGCGCACCCTCAGTTTGGTTCCCATGAACTAGATACTTGAGACAATTTTAAGAGTTTTAAAATCAAACTTTCAATTTTCATTTTAACCCCTGGATTTTTTAACTATTTACAAAAAAAACTAAGCTTCAAATTTTAATCGTATTCCATAAATAAAACAAAAATGTATCTCATCACCAATCCTAAAAATGAATGGAAATAAGGAAATTAATGAAAAGTATAAACTTTTCATAATTGTATATTTAAACGCAACACTAAAATTTACACTGTAAATAGTTTTTTTCACCCTAACTTTCACTTAGAAATTCAATTCTCCTTTGTACTCTAAACATTTATAATATACATGATTTCAGAATACCTAATTTACCCCCGTGCGAATGAAGATCAGTTAAAAACGACCCAAAATTAAAAAGGTAGGTGTTTTTATTTTAATATTATTTTTGAGCTTGCACCCGCAGATGTTTTTTTTTAAACATGTGGGTTATACCCCTTCAGTTCACATTAATGTTGTCCATTTAGCTAAAGATTTGATGAATCATTTGCAATATATTCAAAGGGTTTTTAATTCATAATCTAAAGAAGTTGTTAAAAAGAATCGATTTCGTCTAAAGACAACAATTAAATGTATATGTTGGCTTGCATTTCAAACATGTGCATGTGGAGCTCATGATGAATCCCCCGACGCACTAAATGCTAGAAATTTCATTGAATTGATAAAAAACATAGAAGATCATAATGAAGAAGTTGTTGAGGTCGTCTTAAAAAACGTTTCAGGAAATGCAAATTATACCTCTCCAATGATTCAAAAAGAAATCTTGATTATTCTTGGTGATAATGTGATAAGTAAGATTAGTAAAGAAACTGGTGATGGGAGTTATTATATATTTGATTGATGAAGCATAATATGCTTCTATTAAAGAGCAAGTGGACATTGTCATAATATTTGTTGATGAGGGAGTGGTGGTATGTGAGAAATTTTTTACTATTGTGAGCATAGAAGACACCACTACTTTGACACTCAAAAAAGAAAAAGAAATTGTTGGGATACTTTCTAATTATAATCTTCATATGGATAAAATGTGGGGTCAAGGGTATGATTTATCTATCAATATGCAAGGAGTGGGGAGGTTGAAATGGATTACAAACCCTCATTCCTAAGGAGTGTCCATACGCTTATTACGTGCATTGCTTTTGCCATCAGTTACAACTTTCATTCGTTTCAACCTCCAGAGATGTGAAAGATGTATAGTTGTTCTCAAAGTTGAATGTTGTTGTCAATATTGTTGGTGCTTCTCCAAAATGTCAAAGTGAATTACAGTCGAGACTAGTTGCTAAAGTTTCAAATAAGGTGGCACTTGGTGAACTTCATTCATGAAGAGATGTTAATCAAATAAGCACATTACATCGTGCTGGATCCACTCGTTGGAGCTCTCACTTGAGTTACTTTCATAGTTAGTTTGATTTGTTCGGCCCATCTTGTGAAATTGTTGAAAATCTTTTGTTAAATGGTACTAATCATCCTACACGCTTAGAGACTAAAGGTTCTTATGATACGTTAACCTCATTTGAATTTGTATTTATTGAATGAGATCATGGGGATCACTGCCATACTTTGTAAAGAACTTCAACAAAAGTCTCAAGACGTTATAAATGCTATGCAACCTATTTTAACAACAAAAATTTCCTTTAAAAGATAAGGGAAGTTGGTTGGAATTCCTTCTTTGATAGAGTGTAGGCGTTTTGCAAAAAACATGGTATTGAGATCCGAAATATGGACGATTCTTATAAAGTGGGCACTCGACATTCTTGTCTGCAATGAGATAATAGTAATTTACCATCATAACTGAGTTAATACTTTCAATGTTGAGATCGACTTTCAAATAATGGAGTTAAATTATAGATCTCCTGAGGGGGCAATGGAAATTCTTGTTCTTGGCTCTATTTTAGATCCTCGTGATGCTTACAAGTCATTTAACGTTAATGATATATGCATGCTTGCAGAATTTTTTTTTCCTCGTGGTTTTTCCAAAGATGATATATGGACATTAAGGCGTCATTTGCAACACTATGAGCTTGATTTTCTAAATCATCCTAGTTTTTCAATTTTTTCTAGAATCTCTGAATGGTGTAGTACATTTGTTGAAATAATGAAAAGGGATATCTATTCCTTAGTTGATAGATTGATTCATCTTGTATTGACTATTTTGAATCTACAATTTTGGTATGCTATTGTTTAAATGTTTCAGTATTTGCGTTTGTTTCATTCAAAAAATATATAAGTTACTTCTTAGCCCGCCCCAGCTAAAAAGACCTTTAATTTGGGTCTTTGCAAGATGGTATTCGTAGTTTGAAAGAGGTTCCATAGAGTATTGATCGAAAAAGTGGTCAGAAAGGCCTCCCACTTGTATAAAAGCCCCAATCTGGGTGAGGTGATGCGGGGATCTCCATTTTTTTTACTTTACACCTCACCCAGACAATCGCGCGACGAATTTTAGCGTGTGCTGCCTGATGCATAAATAGAATTGCGATTTGTTGAATGCAGATGTTTACTTATCATAGATTTTTTCCAGTCTTTTGAGGCACACTCTTGGCGTTTACCCGAGGTCAAGCTCTAAATTTTAATCTTTAACATAGTTTCTCCTTTATGGCTCGTTTCTATACAACTTATCATTAGCTATATCGTATCTCTAAAGAGGTTTACTCGCATCGCTCCTTCTCATTCAGTAGTCACTTATTCAGTCTTTAGAGAGAAGGGTGAGAGCTCTGAAATTTCATTCAAGTCCTTAGTTCCAATGGAATCGCGAGTAAAGCTCGACATTGCTAGTGAAGCTCACGACATAACATTCTATTATTTTAGCAACCAATCATACTGATCTCTCTATTTCAGATAGTATGTAAGTTAACGGATCAAGCAGAGATGCGGAGAAATCGAAATTGTTCACTATCTCGGCGATTGTCGTTGTGACGTTGGAGGGGCCCAGCATAGTATTCCCTTTTATGACCACTTTATTATCGCCTTTTCATCAATATCTACAATTTCCATCTTTTCAGTGCTATAACTCTTAATGAACTACCGCATGGAGTCATTTGTCGCTTGCTCACTCAATGAGGCAAAAGATTCATTGGAAATTATTAATGAACAGATCTGCAAGTTCCTTGAATCATCGAATCCTACCTTTCAGAAGCATGGTGTACCAAACATATGCGACCTTTAGTGTAATAGAAAATGCACTACTTCTCACCAACTTCATAGTAAATGGAGTTATTGCTAAATATTACTTCTTATATTGAATAAGATCAATGGGTTTGCCATAATTCGGTGTGATCACCGGTGGTTTGATCTTATCAGGTGCGAGGCAAATCACTATAAATAGTGATTAATAGAGATCTCTCAATGAACCCCCTTAGACCCTTCTTCTAGCATAGTAAGAGTAAGTATAGATTGAACCTTTTCAAGAAGACATTATTCTTATTATGGGTGAGGATGGAGTGATACCTAAGTCTAGCACACTCCCCTTACGTGAGGTAATTAGAGTACACTATATATATGCCAATGAGGAGTGAGTTAATGATGAATTTGTTAGGCATGTACTGGGGAAGATCTTTTAATCTGACAGGTTGTTTTTAGACCATTGATCTTGGTTCCATATATCACACTCATCATGATAAGGCTAGCTAAGATACTAGTCCTTGGGAAGACTTCTGATCAGTTCGATCGGAGTTTACTCATGGTCGCCCCCTTAGTCTCGTGTGGAGTTTACTTTAACTAAGTTCCTATGATCAACCATTGGGCGAGGTCCCATACAGACCTTGAAGAGATGAGGTCATCATTAGGTAATACCAATGGTCTCTCTCAGGATGGGGTCCTCCATGGCTAAGATTACATAGAGCATACTAAATCCCTAGGTGTGGCACCCCTGAGCCCAAACACATGACTTATACATTGCTAGCGATGTCAGTTGCTAATAACATGTCGGCCTCAATCGTGTACATAGATTGCAATGTGGGCATTGTCTGAAAAAGAAACTCTACAATGACTCTTAGTTAGGACTCAAAATCGGGACACACTAACTTAGCACAACAAAATGACAAGAAATCAGCCAGCTGGAATTCTTATACCTCCAAAAAAACTCTCACCAAACACACTATAAGCCTGTAATCTTAAACTATTTACTCCCAATAGAACTACTATCTTCATATATAAATTTGAAACTATTTTTATTTATTTCCAGCAAAAAATTATTAATAAACACTTGGTATAAAACAATAGCAAACCAGTCTGAAGCAAAGTCAAATCCAAATGGAAAAAAAGTCATACATAAACGGTAGAAAACTAGTCCATGACATTTAACATAGAAAAATAATAATGTTTCCAGTTGATAAAGTCAACATCATTAATACATCAAAATAAAATAGACAATTAACCCATCGTTAATACATTAAAAAAAGCTAAAATAAAACATAAATTTCAGTTGTCACTCATCCTCCTTGATTGCATGTACTCAATGGAAAATTGCTGCATAATGTCCCCACCGAATGTACCATCGTTAATCGCATGCCACATTGGGTTACTATAGTCTTGCATTTGATGAGAGAAATTTGGAAATCCATGAGGAAAGCCTGCAGAATTCGAAAATCCACGAGGGAAGCTTTCTAATGTTGGTGCATTATGCAATTACTACATTTAAAGAAAATTACATGTGTGTATCATTTAATTGAATATATAAATGGTAAACGCATGCTAATACTAACTTTCTAATATGATACATGTCATAAGTAGTAGCATTTGTGCTTGGATAACTCCAAAGCCCTTTCTGGTTTCTAAACGTGGAAAAAATGAAAAAAGTGTTTAGTACTCAAAATGTGTGGTTAAAAAATTATTTCCAAACTAATATAACAGTCTGATTAGTTACCTTATTTATATCTTCTTGTGCATCTTTGCCTTTCCCTTTTTTGGTCGTTTTTCTCTTCCGAATAGTTTTCTCTAACACATATTGTTTATTCTTCGAATGTGGCCGACCCTTGGTACGAACGACTATTGGATTACGGACAATGACATTTTCTCCTGTGTTAGAGTTAGTATCAAACCATGATGATGATGATGATGATGATGATGATGATGATGATGATGATGTATGGACTTATCTGATTTTCGGTGCACTTGGGAGACTACTTCGCAAGTAACTCCAATTTTCTTCAGATCATTAATAAGCCTCTTCGTCCATTTCATAACAATTTTTGTTTTATCTTCGTTGTCTGTCGCTAATTCAGCGTTTTCATAAAATGTGCACTTTTTATCGAATTTCTCATTCTCAAGATTCGAAATCCAATACGAGTACATAATTTTAACCTTAGTGTGGGATCTCTTCACATCTTTTCGCCAATGCCGAAGAATATATTTTTCAAGGATAGCGTGAATGTTTTTATTAATGAAAACAACAATAGCACGCCGACAAATTATTCCTCCAAATTCAAACAACCGACAAGTACACTAAATATCACAATCAAACTCATTGAACCAAAAGATAAAAGTGGTTTGTGGGACTTCCCCCCATCCATGTCCTCTGAAACGCCAAACATGTGGTAGCCACAATTTTCTCTAATTGAAGACATGTTACAACAAATCTTTCCTGTGATTTTCTATTGAACCTTCTTAAACTTGGCAGTAGTGTGAGCATCTTAGAATTATTTTTACATCTTATAACGAGTGACACACACGAACCAAGAATTAAACGAATTATAATCTTCTTGATTTTATTTTTGCACCTTGCTTCTCAATGCATTCTCATATTATTCCAAAAAAAATTTTAGAGTTGTTTTTGAGTTAACATACCCATAAAAATTGCATTCTTGTTCTCGCTTCTTTGATTCGACGCATTCCCGCCCAAAAAATATCTTCAACAAATGTCGAAACCCAACACAACCTCTCATTATACAACCCATTCAATCAATCATTATTTTGAAGGTTAAATTTATTAATAAACTTATTCTAACTTTCTTCAAACTATTCAATAGTCAATGAATTGTAAGATGAATGTTGCATTGCATACTTCACCAATTCATATTGTCCATGACCCCATAGTTTCTCCAGTAATTTTTCATAATATGCGATATGCACCATCCATGACGTGTGTCGGGCAATATAATTTCAATAGCTTTTTTCATGGCTTTATCCTGGTCAGTAATAATAGCAATTAGAGCACGATCACCCATACAAGCAATCCATGACTTAAAAAGCCAAGTAAAATCTTCAACAACCTCGTTTGATATCAAACCACAACCTAACAATATTGATTGACCATGATGGTTGACAGCGATAAAAATCGTAAAAGGCATATCATACTTGTTAGTTAAATAGGTCGTGTCAAATGTGATTTCATCTCTAAACTCCTCATACGCTTCACAACTCCTTGTATCCACCCAAAATAAATTTCTAAGCCTATCCTTGTTATCCAAATTCATCAGATAAAATAAATTTAAATTATTAGCTTGCATTTTCATAAAATAGTTTTGAAGTGTTATAGCATCTCCGTCACAAAGTTTTAGCCACCTAACCTTATCAATATAATTGTAACAATCTTTTCTAAAAATGGGACGTTCTCATGCCCACCCGCTTCTATAACTAATGAGTTGAAATATTTGTTTGGTCGGATCTGAGTCCTATCAATCAACTCAAGCTTCCTTTTTACATATGTCCTCATTACCCGATTCTTTTTATAAAATCTAGATTTTAATGGGTTAAGGACATGATTGTGATCAAGAAATACTTTTGAAATATGTAACTTCCTATCATAGTGTAATATAACTCTAACCTTAGCTTCACATTCAATTTTGCTAATTGTATGTCTTTTTAATGCATTGTTTGTGGCGTTTCTCTCTTTGCCTGATCAAAATGAGCAATAGCTACCCATTTGATATTCCCACTCGATGCCCTAGCTGAAGATCGTCTTGTAAATGGAATCCCCTTTGTATCACCATATTTTTGTAGTACAAAAATAAATCATCATAAGTGTTAAAAAACCATGAACACTGTTGGCTCTTGTGTCATCCTGTTCCAAATCGTCCCCCACCATATCATCCTCTACATTACCCAAAGATTCATAATTAACAACATACTCCATCTTATACTCGTCACTAAAACGATTTACAATTTTATTTTCCATTCCTACAATATTAAGAAAATCAATATTAAGTATGAACCCCATTAAGAATATATTGATAAACCATTAAAAAAAATTGATTGAACAAATTAAATTTGTTGTTGTTGCAAGTGTATGCTTTAAAAATAAATTCTTCAATGGCTTATAGGGCTTGGAGCAACTATAAATGAAAAAAATATACACATAATAATAGAGTCGTAACAACATTGGATGGAACAGAGACTTGAAATAACATTGAATGAAAAATTGTTAAAAGTAAACATGAATACAAGATTGTATGGATAGATTGTCTATAATGAAGGAATTACAGAGGAAAAATTAATAAAAATGAGGAATACATACCAGTTGCCAAACATTTTGCCTTTGGAGGGTTTGTGTTGTGAAGGGTATGTCGGGAATTGTCTGGGGGTATGTTGGTAAGTTTGGTGAAAGATGTTTTGTCCGCTGTTGAATTCTAGTTGGGCTGATTTCTTTTGTCATTTTATTGTGCTAGGTCATTGAGTCTAGATTTTGAGTCCCTAGTCGCCGTAACTTTCTCTCATCTGAAATTCCCTTACACGCTCGAAGGTCTGACAACAACATCAATAAAGGTATTTTAGTGAAGTTATTTAAGTTTAAATATTTGGTCCCCAGGTATTTAAGGCAATTGTATTTAGGGTTTTTCATGTAGTTTTGAAAGCTTTAGGGGCTAATGTGTAAGCTTATAAACTTCTCAGGGTAGATCCTTGTAATTCAAGTGTCGTGGGTTGTTTATGTAAATAAGTTTTAGGGTCGGGGTTTGGTTATGGTCATTTTTGAAATTTTTGTAAGTCAAGGGTCATTTAGACAATTTGTATTTTTTCGCTGGTATTTAGTTTGGTACTTAACAAATCCTTTGTTTCTACAATGTCGTATACCGGCATAGGATACCTATATGTTTATATCGTTTGGTAGTCATGTTTTCGAATGCGAGTTTAATTATAATACGCATAGAGATAACATAGTGTATCCGAACACACAGGTTGGTAGATTAAAAAAATAGAATATAAGATAACTAAGGTATCATAACATTATAGTGGTCCCAAATCATTCTCGCAGACCCAGCAATTTTGGAATTTTGTGGTCATGCTGAAATGAACATTTTATAGGTAAAACAAATGAGCTTTCAAGATATCATTTCATTTAACATATAATATTTTTGCACCTGGGTCTGATCCTTAATAGTCACTTTCTTTGAAAATAACTTTTCAAAGAAAAGGCAAATGAGCAGGCATGCTGAAACAAGTTTTTATAGGCAATTACGAAGAGAATTTACATTCGGAGATCTTGTCCCACTAAAATCAAATGCAAAGACACCTATAGCACACTTTTGAAAAATATAACAACCACATAAGTTAAACCATCCTAATTAATTATTCCATAATTCATGCCAATATTAATATGTTTCACACTCGTCTGATCCTGTTAACCACAAATTCTATCATAGGTGCACTCTCATTAGTTTTCACTGTGTTCTTCCTTCTCACAGGGTTTTACGTTTCAGCGACTTTCATTTTAGCATTCATTGGGGTGACAATTGCGTTTCTGATAGGATTACTAGTTATGGTGCTTGGAAGTTATGTAAGAGAATTAATTTGGAAGGATGATCATAGGCCACCAGTGGTTGGGCCTATGCTCAATCAACTAATACACTTCAACAGGCTTTTTGATTATCAAACATCCCTTGCTCGCAAACACAGTACTTACCGTCTCTTCACACCCTCACATAGTGAAGTCTACACTGTTGATCCTGTTAATGTTGAATATATTCTTAGAACCAATTTCTCCAATTATGGCAAGGTAATATAACTTCATTTTGTTTATTGTATTATCTTGTTTATACTAAAACTATTTTCTTGAAAGATGATTTATGGTTGTTACTCTCACTATTTTGGGTATTTCTATTATTTTTCGGCAACTTTGTAGTAACTGTAATATCCTCGCAAGGTTATCATTGTGGGATTATGGGCGATCTTTTTGGTGATGGGATATTTGCAGTGGATGGAGATAAATGGCCCCACCAATGGAAGCTTGCAAGCTATGAGTTCTCTACAAAAGTTCTGAGATATTTTAGCAGTACTGTGTTTCGAATTAATGCTACTAAACTAGCCTCCAAGGTTTCTGGAGAAGCAGCTACTAAACAAACGATGAATTTGCAGGTTTCTCATCAGGCTTAAGAAAAGTGAATTATAATGTTATTTAGGGTTTGTTTGATTGAGTACTTTCTAGATTTTGTTGTGTTTGATTACAAAAATTTGAGTTAGAATTTTTTTTCTTTTACTTATTTTAGACTAAATAAAACTACTTTCCATTTACTACACAACGACAATAAAAAACCTAAAAGATGAAGTTTTTAGCTTGTGGAATATTGTTACTTGGAAAAAAAATTTCTTGGAATATTTATCATTTTCCATTTTTTTTCTACCAAACACATCCTTAGACCTTATTTATGAACACACATGCAACTTATAAATGTTTCCCAAGTTTTTCCATTAAAAATAGGAAAAATTAAAGGTCAAAAACTCATATCTTTTTCCACTCATTTTCTAACTTCTCATTCAAATGAACTATTTTCCACATTTTTAGTGAAAAATATTTCTTATCTACCACCAAAGTAAGAAGACATGTACCATCTGATATAGGGCATAATAAAAATGTTTCCCTAGAGGCTTGAATCTCATGATTTTATATATTCAACTCTAAGCATACTTTTCTTTCTCTTTTGCTCGAAAAATAACAAATGAAATGGGCCTTTTGAAAATTATTTTATCACACTTTTGCATTTATGATTTTAATTATTTATTAATTCATGTTACTATTTATCATCCAACTCATGGACTGAAATGTTATTTATTTATTTTTAAACACATGATTTGTTGATGAAATCAACTTTAGACTCAATATTCAAAGTTGGATTCGGAGTCGGCCTTAATACGTTATCTGCTTCAGATGAATCCAGTAACCAATTTATGAAAGCCTTTGATGACTCCAATGTTATGGTGTATCGGAGGTATGTGGATGTATTATAGAGGATTAAAAGGTATCTTAATATTGGCATGGAAGCATCTCTTAAACAAAATATCAGAGTCATCGACAAATTTGTTTATGAATTAATCCAACGCAAGAGGGAGAAAATGAAAAATGGACAACTTGATGTGAGTGATATATGATATAATGATTATAATTGCATTGAAATCTATATTTTATTTATTGTTTTTTTATCTACTCCCTTGTAAATAATTTTTTTTTTAGTTGAGGACAACGGAAAAGTCTTTTGAGTTCAGTCTTTTTGTGTAGTTTATGAAGATAATTGAATTTCCTTATCTTTCTTCTCCCATTGGAGCCCAGATATGTTCCTCTTACATTGTGTATAAAGGGAACACAAAAGCATGATTTATGCTTAAAATTAAGCCTAGATATTAAAATAATTACACCAATAATTCCCATAAAATATGGCATATTTTAGGGAACGTGTTTCAAGAAGCATATTTCAAGGAATATGTTTCAAGGAGCTTTAAAACTCCCTCGCAAACTCGACTATCCTGGATAGACGAGGTTGGATCTTAATAGAGTGAAACGATGCTTGTGGAGCCCTTTGGTAAAAATATCTGCAAGTTGATCTGGAAAGGGGACAATGTGAACTAGATAATAGCTGACCAGTAGACATTCTCGAATGAAGTGATATCCCATCTCAATGTGTTTGGCGGGAGAATGAAAAATAGGGTTTGAGGCCATGTAGGTGGTGCTGAGATTATGACAGTATAGGGTGATGGGATTATGAGAGGGAACTGCAAGCTCGGTGTGGAGATGGGAAATCTAAGTTGATTCAGCACAAACATGGGTTAGGGAGCGGTATTTATCTTCGACACTAGAGCGGGAAACAATGGGTAACTTCTTTGTAGTTATGAAGATAAGGTTGGATCCCAATAAGATACAAAGGCCAATAGTGGAGTGGCGGGAGCCAGGGCACCCATCCCAGTTAGCATCGGAGTAGGCAGTGATGATAAAGGGGTTGGAGGAAGGGCGGACGAGTAGACCATGATCATGAAAACCTTTAAAGTAGCGAGGGATTATCTTGGAAAATTTGAGGTGAGGGTGATGGTATTGACTCATGAATTGATCCACATGAAGTACATCATAGGCTATGTCATGGCAGGTGAATGTGAGGTACTCTAGGGAGCCGACTTGGCAATACTCGATGGGATCATAAATGAGGTCATCAGTGTTGGCTGAGAGTTATGTTTTGGAACAAGCATGTGTGGAGTAGGGCTTGTAGTTCATCATGCTGAAGTGGTGGGGAAGGTCGATAGCGTATTTGGTTTGGGAGAGGTGAAGGCAGTTATGTGTGTGTGTGTGTGGGGGGGGGGGGGGTGGCTTCAAGGCCAAGGAAGTTGGAGAGGGGACCGAGGTCCTTTGGCTCAAATTTTTTGCTCAAAGTGGTAATGAAGAAAGCGAGGAGGTATGGGGTGTTTCTAGTAAGAATGATATCATCCACGTATAGTGGAAGGTAAAAA
Organism: Sambucus nigra; assembly: GCA_949130495.1. Taxonomy (NCBI): domain Eukaryota; kingdom Viridiplantae; phylum Streptophyta; class Magnoliopsida; order Dipsacales; family Adoxaceae; genus Sambucus; species Sambucus nigra. Next base: position 55,783,182 of record OX422214.1, read on the forward strand.
ACGGCATACTCAGATTTGTAGATGAACAAAGAGTGAAATGAGCCACTAGAACTAGGGAAGGGGGCTTGTTTGAGCCCATAGATGGACCTTTTGAGAAGGAAGACATATCAGCATGTGTATAATCAGTGAAGCTAGTAGGTTGACTCATGTAGACAGTCTCATGAAGGATTCTCTGGAGAAAGTCATTTTTCACATCAAGTTGACGAAGAGACCAACCCCGTGAGATAGTAAGGCTGAGAGTCGTGTGAACTTTAGTAGTCTTGGTGAACGAGATGGATGTTTCCTTGAAATCAATTATGACCTGTTGGTGGAAACCTTTTGCAATTAAGAGAGCCTTGCGGCGCTCAATGGAACCATTAACACGACGTTTTAGCTTAAACACCTAGTTGTATCCAACTACGTGTTGAGAAGGATCTGGAGGAACAAGAACTCAACCAGAGTTCTTAAGGCATTGAACTCCGTAGTCATGGCCCGATGGCATTTGAGATTATTGTAAGCTTGAGAATAGCAGGTGGGTTCGGAGGTAGAGGAGGGTAGCTGATCCAGAAAATCTTTGGGAAGGGGATATGTGTTGGTGCCATATGTTCGGTGGATGGGCTTATGGGTAACGACTTGATGTCATTGTCGGGTGGGGGCAGAGGATGAGGAAATTCCTGCAGGGTTGGATGGAGGGGCAGGGGTATCTTGAGGTGGTTGGGTGGAGCGATAGTTATAGTGTAGAGGATAAGGTTCATAAGGAGAAGGTTGAGAAGTGGCTGGGGTAAGAAGGGGAAAGGTGTCGAAGGGGCATGAAGGATAAGGGGTACTGATATAAAGAGAGAAGGGTTGGAGGTGGGGGTAGCAGTAGAGAAAGGAAAAATTATATTCATTACAACGAACATGGAAAGATGTGAAGACACGACCTGTCGAGCGATCCAAGCAACGATATTCTTTGTGTTGTGAGTTGTAACCTAAAAACACATATTCGACATTTATTGGCAATAATTTGTTAGCGACATAAGCATCTAAATGTAGATAACATGCATAACCAAAAACATGGAGGATGGAGTACGAGGGGGAACACCCATAGAGACGGAAGAAGGGGGAAGCCCAATTAAGAACGGGAGAGGGGAGACGATTGATAAGATGAATAAAGGTGGAGGTAACTTCAGGCCAGTGGCAGAGGGGAGCGTGACTAGAGAGAAGGAGAGTGCCAGACTTATCCCCTAACGATGATTTTGTTCAGTAAGACTATTATGCGCGGGCGTGTGAGGGCAAGAAAGACGACGGTGAATTTCAATGAAGGGGGAAGCCCAAAATAAGAACGGAAGAGGGGAGACGATTGATAAGATGAATAAAGGTGGAGACAACTTCAGGCCAGTGGTAGAGGGGAGCATGACTAGAAAGAAGGAGAGTGCCAAACTTATCCCCGAACGATGCTTTTGTTCAGTAAGACTATTATGCGCGGGCGTGTGAGGGCAAGAAAGACGACGGTGAATGTCGATGAATGTGCAAAATTCCTGAAAAAGGCCCTCGTATTCTTCCCCTCCATCACTTTGACATTATTTGATAGAGGCAGAAAATTATGTCTTTGTGTAGGTGACAAAATTCTTAAAGTGAATAAGAAATGGTTTACGTTTCATAAAATATTACAAGGAAAAACGAGTATAATAGTCAGTAAAAAGTACATAGTATTTGTAACCAAAGATGGGGATTAGGAGATTGCCAAACATTAGAATGTATTAAAGAAAAGTGAGCTAACAATTTTTATTTCATTTGATTAGGGAAAGGGGCGGTGTGTGCATTTTTCCAAGGCACACCCTTGGAAGGCAGAGGGATAAAAATTTATGCGAGCGTAAATAAGAGATGGTTTTGGTAGAGGGGTTGCCAAGTTTGTGACGCCGGAATGTTGGAACTGTGGGAAGCAGAGAGATCTTGAACATGGGATAAAAGAGCATGAAGCTTGTAGAGACCATCCCATGTAGGCCTTGATAAAGAACAGACCTAGTAGTTAGATCAAAGATATAGAAATGATGGATATCAAAAGAACAAATAACTTTATTATCTTTACAGAATTGAGAATTAAATAATAGATTTTTGCTTATGGAATGAACAACATAGATATTGTTAAGATGAAAAGATGAAGAACCAAGAGGAAGTGCCATATTACTCGTATAAGTATTGGAAAGATGATCACCATTGCCAAGCTGAACGGCATCTAGTCCAGAATAAGGATGACGTCACTGAAGGAGCGTAGGATTATCAATCATGTGGGTGGAGGCTCTGGTGCTAGGATACCAGCTCGGTCATAGGAGGGTTGTGGAGATTGGGCTATCTGAAGTCCAACAAAGGTAAAGTTGAGGGATTTAGGTATTAATGCCTGGGTAAAGGTGGAAAGGCAGGAGAAAGTGAAGGATGAGTGATCAAAGCCAATGCAGAGTTGGCATTGGGCCATAAGTTGCTGTGTAGGATCAAATTTAAGAACGTCAAGCCGAGGGAAGCGAGTATTGTTGGTATAGGAGTGGTTCGGGATTCATTATCTTTTCTGATGATAGTTGTTGTTCCGATTGATGGTATGATAAGGAGGAGCATGCTGAGAGGCGAGGAGGGTAACAGGTGGGGTGATAGGAGTGTACTCGTAGCGGGCTTCATAGTTTAACAAACGAGACCGAAGTTTAGAAAAATCAGGGAGAGCACCAAATCTCTCAATGGAGGTGACAAAAATCTCGTACTCAAGGCCCATACCATTTAGAACAGAGTTGACTAGATTCCTTATTGAGACAAGTTGACTAATAGTGGCAAGAGCATCAGCAATGAACTTGGCTTCCAGAAGGTAGTCCGTAATAGCGTAGGTGACGCGAGTGATACTTGTGAGCTTTTTTCAGTAGAGAGAGGTATTAGCAAATGAATTTTGAGAGAAGTGAGTCTTAATAATAACCCAAAGTTCGGAAGAGGTTGAGCATCCAGTCACAGTGGCTAGTAGAGATTCTGAAAGAGTACCGAAGATGATACTGACCAGTTTTGTCATCACGGAGTTAGGTGGAGCATTTAGATTCTGAGATGGGGCGAGGATAAGAGCCATCAACAAATCGAAAATAATTTTTCCCATAGAGAAAGGATTCAATTTGGTGGGACCATAAAAGAAAATTGTCAGCGGTTAGTTTGACTACGACAAGATGGGTAATGTTAGGGATATGAATATGAGTAGGAGGGTTTTGAACAAAGGAGATTTTTGTAGTATTGGTGGAAGAATTAGTGGTGTCGGAGGAAGACATGGTGAGGGTAGCGAAGGGTATTATTAAAGGTTTGGATGGGAAGAAGTGAAGAGGGGAGTAGTTTTTTAACAGCAACTTGATGGTGAATAGTGATTCCGACAGTGTACAGTAACTTTGATGATGAAAAGTGCTTGTGTAGAGGGAAAGGTACAGTATGAGAGAGAGGGGGTTGTGAGGTGAGAGGAGAAAACTTGCCGCCGAAAAGGGGACAAACTCACTACAAAAGAAAAAGAAAGAAGGTGAGGATCCGTATTTAGGCTCATATCATGAAGATAATTGAATTTTATTATCCTTCTTCTCGAATTGAAGAACCTATATATATAGCTCTTATAATATGTATAAAGAAACATACAAGAATTATTTATGACTAAAATTAACCTAAGATATTAAAATAATTACACCAATAATTCCCATAAAATATGGAATGTTTTAGGGAACATGTTTTAAGGAACATGTTTCAAGGAGCTTCAATAATTTATACTTGATTTTAATTTGTACGTGAATTTTTTAATGTATACATGAATTTTTATAATGTATATGCAAATTTTTGTAATTTATACGTGGAATTCTATAATATATATATATATATATATATATATATATATATATATATATATGTAAAATTATATTATTTACACATGTTAGGTTTGTGTACACCTTAACATATAAGATATATTAGGGATCTTAGTGCCGAAAAATGTGTTAAGAAACAAAAATCTTATTGGTCAAGGGCTAAATTGGATACATTTGAATAAGTGATTCTATAGTGACACATTTATAGTACATAGTTCTACTGAGACGCCAAGGTATTAATAATTACAGATACCTTCACTGAGTTCCCTTTTGCCATATAATAAAATTTATTATAGATACCATCCTGAGTTCACTATATCCTTGAATTTGATGTAAATATGCATAAGGTGTATTTGTAATTTTGTTTAATTATGCTCTATTATTGCTTCCCCTCCCTTTTTCGTTATTTTCGTGCTAAATTCTAGAAGGGAATATCCCTTTAAATTGTCACCAATTATCTTTTGGCCAACTTGAATTAGTCTCTTAGTAGTAAAAATGATTTTTCCTATATACGAAGTAATTAACCCCTTTTAGATCATTAATATGTGTTTTGTGAGTTTTCACTTAGTTTTGACTGATATTTTTTTTTGCCATTCAATATGTGAGTGACTATCCCCTTACTCATTGTCTAATGGTAATAGACAACATGTTTTCTTTCTATAACATGCATTGTCGCTACTGCATAAATAGTGAAGGTTAGTGGATGTGCAAATTATAAAATAAGAGGGGAAGTGTAAAATCTAAAATAAGAGGGGAGGCCTTTGTAATATTTAAGATGAGATAAGGCATCCTTAATTATACATAACAATAAAGGAAGTCTGTGTAATCAATGTTTAAAAAGTCACTCGAGGCATGAGCCTCGAGGCTTAAGTCTCATGGGTGAAAGTTTAGGCTACCGCCTTTGTTGGGTGAGGCGTTACGCCTTGAGACAGTGAGGCACATGCCTTTATGTTGGGGGTTAAAGAAAAAAGTAGTTAAGTTGGGGGTTAAATTCTTACGGTCGACCATCCTTTCTTCAGTATGGCCTTGATTTGATCATTCTGGCGGTGATTTGTTCATTTTGGCCTTGATTTGCTCCATTCCGACCCTCGTTTCTCATTTTTTCGGCCTTCGTCTGGCCCTAGGTAAGAGCTCCAAACATCATTTGCTTCTTAATTTGTTTTTCATTACTAATTAGTTTGAAACTATATTTTTTATTATAAATTTAGTTTTGAATAACTGTTATTTGTTTTTTTTATTGTTTTTTCACAATTTTTGAGTTTTAATCACTATTTGTTTAAAAATCTTGTTTTTTTAACTTAAAAGGTTTACTAATTTGTTGAAATAACTATTTGAAACAATATTTTTATTATAAATATATTTTTAAATAACTGTAATTTATTTAATTGTTTTTTTCACTATATTTGAGTTTTAATCACTCTTTGTGTAAAAAAATATTTTTTTAACTTAAAAAGGTCACTAATTTGTGGGAATAACTTAAAAGGGTTACTAATTTGTTGATGGAGATGAAGTTTATGTTTGATTGGTTGATGGATAGAATGATTATGAACCCTTTTGCCTCATTTAACGTGTTGAATTATTTTTTTGTGAATTTATTAGACTTTTTATATTTTGTTCTCTTTTTTTATGCGTGAGGTTTACGCTTCACGGAGACTAAAACGCCTCGCCTCGCTCGCACCTTTTTAAACAGTATGTGTGATATACACTTGTTTAGAATTTTGCAGGAACCACACCTAGAATTTTGACTCATGCTAAATCACGGAGCTAGTCAGAGTTGTCAACAATTGATCACTCGTAATGCTAGTATGGTTCTAGTCTTATTAGTTTCTTGGAATTCAAAATTTGTAATTTCACATGTTCATTTAAGTTTTTAGGGAAAGAATTGACATTTAATTTATACACTCGAGACATGAATTACGAGCGGTTTTATAAATTACCATTATAAATTCCTCAAAAGCACAAAAACAAAAACCAAATGAGCTTTTTGTTGACTAATTGATATATTTATTTTCTTCCCCTGCAACAGAGAGAAAAAGAAGATATACTACCAAGGTTTTTGATGGAGAGTGAGAAGGACCCGGAGAATATGACCGATAAATATTTGAGAGATATAACTAAGTTTCATCATAGATGGGAAGGATATGTCTGCAAACACACTCACCTGATTTTTTTACGTGCTGCGTAGACATCCTTTGGTTCAAGAAAAGGTGGCACAAGAAGTGAGAAAAGCAACTAAAGCTGAGAATAACTTGTTATCTACTGAATCATTTTCTCTTAAGTTAATTGAAGTTGTTCTAGACAAAATGCAATATCTTCATGCAGCTCTAATCGAGACTCTAAGACTCTATCCTGCAGTTCCCGTGGTAATATATTGCACACAAAAGATTTTTTTAATCATATGACTCTGTGTTTACATGTAACTCCACATGGAACGAACCCGCGACATGGATAGTTTAAGAGCCGAATGTTCATGAAAATTCCTTTTACGGGACTAGTTACATTCCCGTGTCGTGTCCACATCATACTACAAGAGTTTTAATATTTTCTCATTGCACATTTATTATGACTTTTTGTTTCATCTCTTGTTTGTGTCTTGTCATATTGGATTGGTATAAAACTCTACTCAACTCATAGGCAATTTTTATCATATCATGATCGTGTCGTGTTTTAATTGTGTATTCATTATACATATTGTATCCATGTTGTATGAGTGGGTTCACATCACCCATTTGTGGTACGTGTCTTACAAGTCAACCTATTAGACCATCTCTAATGGACAGTGCAAATGTGCACATTTGCATTTTTTTCCTTTTACAATAGGTAAGAGAAATGCACAATGAGAAGAAAGAAAATTTAGCGGAGGTGTAAATTTAGACACCTGCTACATATTGTGTAGTGGTGGCCCCCATAGGGTGGCCCACACCTGAACGGGGAAGTGTTATTCGTCCAAGGTGCAGATGGGAAAGTTTTATCCGTCCAAAGGTATATATATATATATATATATATATATATATATATATATATATATATATATAAATCCTGGAGTTGGCTTCTTGAACGGATGACACATAGCCGTCCAACACCTTACCTACATTTTCCACTGCGAGATCTTCCCAAGCAATGTAAGCCTTCATCTTTTGGAGTTTACCTACCGAGATGGCCTTATGTTCTGAAAACTATTAAGGGTCTACTGTTAAACGAAAATTCAGCATCATGTTATCATATGGTCTCATTTGTGCAGATCCATTATTTCTAACAAACTTAAGGGATTCATGATTTCTATTTCATGGTTGTTTCCATCTCACTTATGCTTCTTTTACCTTTTTTCACTCCCCACATCTCTGGTGCCTGTGGTAGGGGAATGGGATAGTGTATAATTTAGTTAAACCATAGCTCATAATTTTTTTTCCTTTTCTTTCTTTCTATTGTTTTGGGAGTCTTACTCATCTCCTTATTGGAGATCCAAGGATCTTTCTATTATAGCTCAAAAGTTGAACCCATAAAATTTATATTAATGTTATAAAAATCTAATAGCAGCAGATCCCAAAGTCAGGGTAAAAAGAAATATTGAGGCTACACCCTGTATTCATAAATGTGAATCTATTTTCCCCTTGATTTTGTTAGCTAGCTTGGATTGTGAATTTCGGCTTTCATGCAGTTCCAGATTCCTTTAATTTATGATTTGATTAACATCGAGAGATTTTGTTGGAATCCCTAATTCCTTAACTAAGGCAACAAACAAGAACCTGATAAATTAAGACTTCCAAAATTATTACCTGATAAATCAACATAATTACAAATAAAAGATTATAATACATTTACATCATATGCTTTAGTGTATATATGTATATAATCAAACTTCGTATATAAAAATGTCCTATGTAATTTTAGGGACTTGCTTTTGTGGCCTCAGCGCTTAAAAAAGTTCCGTACTAATAGTCTTTTATTAGTAGTAACCTTTACTTGAGCATGACCTTAAGGGCCCTTGTACAGTTTCCCATGTGGCACTTACCTAGGGCCGGCCATGGGATTTATTCATTGTATACCCTTTTGAACCCGATACGCTAAACTGTTTTGAGTTTTAGGTTTTATGGTTGGTGTTCCTTTTGAGAGGGTAAAAAACAGTACGCTTTCCATCAAAAATCATCCTGTTTAATTTTTTGATACGTCACAAATTCAAAATACTACTTCTAAGAATAGTTCAAAGTTACCCATTCGAACATTACCTATGCGAGGAAACTTATACAAGTGCATGTGGTGCATTAAAAGGTTTTCATAATTTTTAGGAAGTGGAATATTAGAAAGTAATTATTTTTAGAAACAATTGGTTTTAGATTTTTAATTATTGTTCGTAGGACGGAAAGAATTCGGAAGAAGGTGATGTTCTACCAGATGGTTTAAAAATAAAGAAAGGAGATGACATAAACTACATGCCTTATGCCATGGGTAGGATGCCATACATTTGGGGAGATGATGCTGATGAATTCTGCCATGAGCGATGGCTTGAAAATAGTGTTTTCCAAGTTGAAAGTCCTTTCAAATTCACAGCCTTTCAGGTTAGTATTGTGTCAGATTGGGATCTTTTAATCTTATGGAATCATTTAACATAGTAAAGATCTATTAATTTACTATTTCATTTGTAAATAAAAGGTTGAGATTAAAAAAATCTAAATATTAAGCCTGAATCAAAAATTTAAAATTTAAAATGTTTGAAGTCTGAATCTGAAAAATAGGTTTGTTTTAAGTCTCAATGAACCTCTGAATTGATGTACTTAGTCAGAATATTTTTTTTTCAATCCTCTTAACGATCTAGAGGCAAATATAACCATTAGCCTCATAGTCTTTTAGAATACAAACAAAATTTGGTGCCACTTAAGTCTGAATGATTCATATCTAAACTTGAGCGGCAAAAGCAAAAATATGCTAAGCCATGCCAACAACACTAATGTAATAATAACCGTACTTATATATATATATATATATATATATATATATATATATATATTACATATATATATATATATATGTAATGCCCCGACCCGGATTTAAAGGTTAATTAAGGTTTAATCCGATCCGAATCATACGTTAATAGTGAATTGCAATGAAACATCCTAAATAATGTTTCTAATTCATTCTTATTAGTATTGAACGTCACACTTATTAGCATGCTAGTCCAAATTACGTGATATGACCCAATGGAAGTGCCCCGAAGGCTAAGTAAACATAGCTACTAATCATAAATGCAGATAGTTACTTACCTGTATAGCGCTCCAAAAGTACGGAATATCACACAACCTACCGCAACAAAAGAAGGGATGTGAGCCGAATGCTCAGTGGGATCATATACAAATGCAGTATAGAAACGAGCGGCAGAAAGAAGTACTCACACGCTACACTACATGCATGTGAAAATATGTATATATCTACATATATACCTTTGAAAAATACATATGCCAATGTATTTAACCGTTTATTTTAAAGACATCATTTAATACCATTTAACTTCCCTGACATTATAAAATAGTGATTAGCATTACCATGCTTAGGACTTATATGTGTTTTCCATTAACTCACATAGTTTAAACAAATGGCATTTATTTGGAAAACATTCTTCTTACATTCAAGGAGATTTACTATCCGATGTTCATTTACTCACGCCAAAGTTACTTAACCATTTCAGGATTTCCATTCAACACACACATATACCGTGTTTAGAAAAATACTCTTTTCCCTTGTAAACCTCATGTAACACACGCTCATCTTTACTTTAATTCAATTGTTCTTAGGTAGATTAATTTCATTAATCCACCTTATTAAACCATCCCATGTTGCCATATGAACTTTAAACATTCAATGCGTTATTCTTGCATTAGTAAATCAATGAATTTGTGCCATTCATTTATGCCTCTTTCATGAATATTCGATTCATTACTTAGCATTATTTTTCTTTGGGATTTTCCAACACACTCACGGACTTCGTGGCCTCACACCACTGGTCTCCGCCGCAGGGTCGTCATGCCCTCCTTAATTATTTTCTCTCGGCGTCATCCGACTATCATTATCTTTTCAATGATTTTCAACATTTTCGTAGTTTGTACTTTAATTTACATTCCTTTGGGCCGAAGCCAAAGACTTAGACTTAGTCGTCCATTTTCCCATTATACTTGGAAAATCGCTACTTCTCTTTAAGTCCTTTGTTTACACACGTGTTAATATTACACCAAAATGATTCACATTTTAGGACTTAATTCAATTTCATCGTACTTGTATAAAAACATTCACTTAAATTTTTATTTCATAAAAATATTCCGCTTTAGGTAAATTATCGATTTACCCTTTTTTCATCAAAACTTGCAACCTTATTCTTTTTCAAGAGTTATTCACAAAACACCCTCTTTGAGTCCCGTTCTCGATACGTAGGTATTTTCGTCATTAAAACACTTATTCAACTTCTCACTTTGTCAAAATTACACATTTTTCATTTTAGCCTTTTTAATATATAAAATCATGCCTTTCACATATTAAAGTTCCCGCACTTGATTTTGTGAGTTTAACACTAAAACTCCATTTTAACCAACATTTACACGTTCGACGCTTTATAATTTCAAACTTGGTGCCACACACTTTCATTATGACAAATTGCATAAAAACCCATACTTAGTCTTTTATTTTGAACTTAGTCTCTTATATTCTCATTATTTACATTTTTACCCAAAATTCTCAAGAAGACTACACTTTCAAGTATTTACGCTTTTGACCCCAAAATTTAGTTTAAACAAACTAAATAGTACACTTTATAAATGAAAGTTTACTTGTGCACTTTATAATGATTTATCAACATAAAATCACTATATCGATCTAACAAAAAGGGTACACATGCGTCAAATGTTCTTTTACCGAAGAAATCATTTATTCACCATAAAACTTGAAATTTAAACACTTTACTCCATAAAATGTTTGTGATTTGGGGCTGAAATTTATTTAATTTTAAAAACCCATTAAAACTCTTGTTGTAAGTACCCATTTTCATAGAAAATAGTAAGCATGATACTAATAAGTCTATTAGTACTTTAATCCTCATTATTGTTTCATAAAGATATACCCATCCTTACACAAAATACCAATAGTGTAACCAATAAACCCATGAATTGGTTTTAACCATTTTATTACACGATTTACACCTAAATGGTGGAAAATACTTTGTCAAATTCAAAACCCATTTAAATCACTTCTTTGAAAACCCACTTGTTTAAGAAATCATAGAAACCCACCCAATGAACTCCATGGATGCAAATCAACACGTCATATATTAAAACTAATATATGTAAATAGCAATATGATATTATGCTAAATAATAAACCTATACCAAGGTTTAAGAATTCCACTTCAAAATGTCCTTAAATAATGGTAGAGAAGGTGGGTGACTCCCTCACCTCCAAAGGTAGCCCTAAAGGGAGTCACAATAGTCCCCTCTTCAAGATCCCAATTAATCTTCAAGCTCTATGAACTACTCTTTCTTATACTATGATAAACTCCTTTTAAAATCACCCAACAAGACTTCCTTTGAGCTCCAAAAACTTGTCTCAAAATCTCCTATGAGTTGTCCCAACTTTGAGAGGTGTTTTAATGGAGTTTGGGGACCTCCAATGTGGTGTTTTGATGGTGAAAAAGTGGTGGAAAAGGAGGACCAAGAATTTGAAACTTACTAATAGTTTGTGAGATCTTAAGGGAGTGGGAGAGATGGCAAAGATCTGATGGCTTTATCTTCTCTCAAACTCCAAAGGTTAATACAACTTATAACCCCAACACACACTAATTAATTCATTTGTTTAACCAAAAATTCTCTCATTCAATGAGTGTTCAAGAACACAATTATTTTTTTCAGTTGTTAGGCTAGACTAGGTGGTGCCACAATGAATGATTGAGAATTAAACAAGATTTAACTCACCTCCCTCTGTACCCCTAAAAAAGGAGGTCTGACCGAACAGAAAAATGGCCTAAATTGGGTCTAATTTATTTTTTTCGGGCTTGTCAAATAAGATAAAGTTACTCAAAATTAAATTTCAAGTCAATATGAAATTTTTCAGATTTTTCTGAGCACTTTTATTTTTTTGACGAAAAATTATTTTCAATTATTTTTTATTTATTTTTTGACTTTTGACCTCATGATATTTTTATATATATTTTTAGGGTCCCAAATATGTAGTCATATTATTTTTATCCTTCTCCAATTGTCCTACAAAAATTGCGCAAGTCCGCGTCCTGCGCGACACGCGCTGACAAAAATCGCGTTATATTAACCATGACTGTGTCACAATCATTCATAGGAATTTTTGCATAAAACTTAACCAACATACTTAATAGGACTATTAGGACTTAAATGCGCATCCATGCGAACCATGCAACGTGGAGATTCTTTTTCTCCTTAATTACTTTTCGTACCATTGTTGCGTAATTCCCTTATATATTTATTCCTAAAAAATTCCTTCGAATAAAACCATCAATTTATTAGTCAATATTTCTTTTCTAGGGAGGGGTATCTCATTCTTCCCTCCTTAAGAAACTTCGTCCTCGAAATTTATAACTCATCAATCTTAATCATTGAGTCATCTAATCAAATCATTTCTAATTCTCGAGTATCCTAATCTTTATATTTAAAACTCAAAGATTCCATCCACGTTAATTATCATCAAGTTAACCCAATCATGGTAAGGTTTTTCATTAATAATACCCAAGCATGCTGAACTTATTCATCCCAACAAATTTTTTGAAACAATCGGTATTCCTCAAACATCATGCCATCATTAATGAATTCATCATTACGAGTTAGGATTTACAAATCTATGTTTTCTCAAATTTGGAGTCATGTCAAGACTAGGTTAATACACCTGTAATACTTCCTAGTCATTCATCTCAACAATCTTAAAAGTGTCATTTTTTTCACATTGGCCTGAAAGACCGAAACATTCCATGAGATCTTCATATTAACCTCGAAGCATCCTAGACATCATAATCCAAATTATACATATGAGTAACTATATCCTCAATTCGGAGTGTAACATTTGCACGTAAGTTCTCATTACATCCAATATCCACATAATTCCTAAAACGTATTCTTGAACCTATGAGTGAAAAATAATTAGCTATATTATAACTCCAAACTGTAACTAGTTCTTTCGGTCAACTAATAGGGTCATTAACCTAAGATAACCGATTTACACGTGCAACTACGAGAAACAAATCGTGAGACCATGCACACACAAAAACTAATGAAAAGATTAGAGTGCTTCCAACAAAGTGAACAATCATTTACTGTGATGCATCAGTCCTAACCAGCCTAACCCACGCCACTACTGAGCTTATGTAGTGTCACACCCAGATCACAACTGAATAACAATTTCCCATTACTGGGACCAAATGAAATATATGGAATCATAACGAACTAAGTGAATACCGAGCCAAAGGATAACAATCGAATTTAGTCAACAAACTGTTCTTCACAAAGTACGAACCCACAAGTGTCCTTAAGGTCCACAACTTATAGCCAATGTTCCTCCTATGTACATTGACTGATCCTACACAAATTTTCCATTCTTACTGAAGTATAAACTAATTCTTTCGGGAAGTTAAAACACAAGGCTTTCCTCCTTATGACTAATGTTATGGGTTACACGTTCATATTTGTACGTACTGTGCTAATTCACGCGAGATCACCTTTCTCATCTTTTATCATAAATAGTCGAAGATGGCATTTCTGATTTCATAGGTAGGATCTTTTCTCACCTTATCTTATCACTAAATATTTCTCTAGGTGAATAATGATTTTTTTTTTACTAGAGTTACTCCAAACGCATCGGTAGCAGAACAGGGTGCTATGATTACGCCTATTGCCTCATTCCAAGAATGCTTCCTAAAAATATTGGTGCAATTATTTAGGTGCTCAAAATTCTCTTAAGTGTATAACTTAGTGCTCACCATCTTGTTTACGACACAACCCTCAAATGTCACATTAAGATAAGTTTTACGATTCATGGCGCAAATCCCAAGGCATTGCCACGAGTCAACATGTACGATAACGATTCATCAACACCTAAACAATCCCTAACACTCATAGTCTCCAAGGCTTTATGGATACCTTTCGTAAACTTATAAATTTCTCTAAAGGTGAATACACAATCAAGTGTAAGAGTTGTCTGTCACTATAAAATCTTTTCACGCTCAATGTCCTAGAAAGCAATGTCTAACTAGGCACGTCCCAATGCTTGTCAGAACAATCAAATGTAATTACTAACTTATATTCTTCCAATAGTTATATCAAGATACGTGTTCACATTTAAGTCATCTTATTATTACCAATTCTAAGGCATTTCCTTCACGTCAACATGATTTAGTCACTAATGAATTATTATTATTTTATGAAATCCTCAACGCAATAGTTCTCCCAAGCTTTAAGGTAACAACATTATATTTAGCCATTTCCAAAACCATCATATGCGACCAAGTACAATTATTATTTTGTCACGATAGGAGCTTATCGTATTAATGTCCCCAAAACACTCTACTCAAGTCAATCCAATTGTTTACCATAACGATTTGATTAAGGTCGCTAATCTTCAATATCTTTATGTCGTAATCATTAATTTGATTCTTCTAACGTCACACTAATTATCTCCGATCATATACTAGGGAATCACTGAGGACATATTCTTGTGTCACCATAATTTGTCATTTCTATGCAAGTAAATAACATGCCTATCACCGAGGAACACTAATTAACCTTAGTTTTATCTATGATATACAACCCCAAAGGTATCACCTCGAAATTCTAATTACTTGCATTAGTACTTTTCTCAAATAACCTTAGCACTTACTCCTAAGAGAAATTATCAAGGAATTACAAACTTATCAAATTACTAACCCGTAGTAAAAATCACTAGGCTATGTCATATAAACCTCAATTTGTGTTTAATCATAGATGTATCTTGTCTCCAATATGTTATTATCACGCCGCACGATAAATCATTCGTTGTTATTTACTAAAGACTAGTGTAGGATACGGGACGACGCGCATTGCTTATAAACATCCAAGACCATACCGCAAGCGTCAAAAGAGATCCTATTCCTCAATACCGAACTATTATAATCTCCCAAAATTATCAAATTGATACCATCATCAACATTGTGCCACAAGGACAATTTTATTTAACTCCTAGGTTACATTAAGTCATCATGATTATCTAAGTCTACATTATAACCAAAATATATACATCACATCCTCAAACAAGGGACCTACTAATTTCTCATCGCAAGATCAATGATAAAAAATATACTACCCAAGATATACACCCAAATATATTAATCCGAGTCTTCAATTTAATACACTATCACTACGAAGTCAACACTTATAATATATACTCAAGTCACCTAATCTCCAAAGTTAAACTCAACTAATCTTTCTAGCTACAATTTATCTCACACTATTTAGTGCATTAACTTCTAATATTCTTTGTTACCATTAAAATCAACACACATTATATCTTTTATACAATGGAATTACGATGTTCGCGACATTAGCTTATGCTGACGCTCGTAATTACTAACATATCTATATAAAAAATGCGGAAGAGATTTATAACTATCAACCTGATCGTGTGCCACTTGGCACCAACTTACATGTCATGCTAACCTCTTTGACATTATTGACGAGGACAAAAACTGTCACCAAACTAGCATGACCGATCCAAACTAACAGCGACGCTGAAAGATCGACTATCGACCTCACCACGTCACACCAGAAAGAAACATTGAACCTAAAGCTCTGATACCAAGTTGTAACGCCCCGACCCGGATTTAAAGGTTAATTAAGGTTTAATCCGATCCGAATCATACGTTAATAGTGAATTGCAATGAAACATCCTAAATAATGTTTCTAATTCATTCTTATTAGTATTTAACGTCACACTTATTAGCATGCTAGTCCAAATTACAGTCACTACGTGATATGACCCAATGGAAGTGCTCCGAAGGCTAAGTAAACAGAGCTACTAATCATAAATGCAAATAGTTACTTACCTGTATAGCGCTCTAAAAGTACGGAATATCACACAACCTGCCGCAACAAAAGAAGGGATGTGAGACGAATGCTCAGTGGGATCATATACAAATGCAGTATAGAAACGAGCGGCAGAAAGAAGTACTCACACGCTACACTACATGCATGTGAAAATATGTATATATCTACATATATACCTTTGAAAAATACATATGCCAATGTATTTAACCGTTTATTTTAAAGACATCATTTAATACCATTTAACTTCGCTGACATTACAAAATAGTCATTAGCATTACCATGCGTAGGACTTATACGTGTTTTCCATTAACTCACATAGTTTAAACAAATGGCATTTGTTTGGAAAACATTCTTCTTACATTCAAGGAGATTTACTATCCGATGTTCATTTACTCATGCCAAAGTTACTTAACCATTTCAGGATTTCCATTCAACACACACATATACCGTGTTTAGAAAAATACTCTTTTCCCTTGTAAACCTCATGTAACACACGCTCATCTTTACTTTAATTCAATTGTTCTTAGGTAGATTAATTTCATTAATCCACCTTATTAAACCATCCCATGTTGCCATATGAACTTTAAACATTCAATGCGTTATTCTTGCATTAGTAAATCAATGAATTTGTGCCATTCATTTATGCCTTTTTCATGAATATTCGATTCATTACTTAGCATTATTTTTCTTTGGGATTTTCCAACACACTCACGAACTTCGTGGCCTCACACCACTGGTCTCCGCCGCAGGGTCGTCATGCCCTCCTTAATTATTTTCTCTCGGCGTCATCCGACTATCATTATCTTTTCAATGATTTTCAACATTTTCATAGTTTGTACTTTAATTTACATTCCTTTGGGCCGAAGCCAAAGACTTAGACTTAGTCGTCCATTTTCCCATTATACTTGTAAAATCGCTACTTCTCTTTAAGTCCTTTGTTTACACACGTGTTAATATTACACCAAAATGATTCACATTTTAGGACTTAATTCAATTTCATCGTACTTGTATAAAAACATTCACTTAAATTTTTATTTCATAAAAATATTCCGCTTTAGGTAAATTATCGATTTACCCTTTTTTTCATCAAAACTTGCAACCTTATTCTTTTTCAAGAGTTATTCACAAAAACACCCTCTTTGAGTCCCGTTCTCGACACGTAGGTATTTTCGTCATTAAAACACTTATTCAACTTCTCACTTTGTCAAAATTACACATTTTTCATTTTAGCCTCTTTAATATATAAAATCATGCCTTTCACATATTAAAGATCCCGCACTTGATTTTGTGAGTTTAACACTAAAACTCCATTTTAACCAACATTTACACGTTTGACGCTTTATAATTTCAAACTTGGTGCCACACACTTTCATTATGACAAATTGCATAAAAACCCATACTTAGTCTTTTATTTCGAACTTAGTCTCTTATATTCTCATTATTTATATTTTTACCCAAAATTCTCAAGAAGACTACACTTTCAAGTATTACGCTTTTGACCCCAAAACTTAGATTAAACAAACTAAATAGTACACTTTATAAATGAAAGTTTACATTATTTTGATTATTAGGTACAATATGTGTTGCTTTTTTAAATAATTGTATGCCTGTTGATGTATACATGAATCCTCCTGTTAATGATTGAATAAAATTTAAACCTAATATGAAGGGGTGATGACTTTTTATATTTGTTATGTATGTTTGTGGTAAATTGTGCACTTTATAATGATTTATCAACATAAAATCACTATATTGATCTAACAAAAAGGGTACACATGCGTCAAATGTTCTTTTATCGAAGAAATTATTTATTCACCTTAAAACTTGAAATTTAAACACTTTACTCCATAAAATGTTTGTGATTTGGGGCTGAAATTTATTTAATTTTAAAAACCCATTAAACCTCTTATTGTAAGTACCCATTTTCATAGAAAATAGTAAGCATGATACTAATAAGTCTATTAGTACATTTAATCCTCATTATTGTTTCATAAAGATATACCCATCCTTACACAAAATACCAATAGTGTAACCCATAAACCCATGAATTGGTTTTAACCATTTTCTTACACGATTTACACCCAAATGGTGGAAAATACTTTGTCAAATTCAAAACCCATTTAAATCACTTCTTTGAAAACCCACTTGTTTAAGAAATCATAGAAACCCACCCAATGAACTCCATGGATGCAAATCAACACATCATATATTAAAACTAATATATGTAAATAACAATATGATATTATGTTAAATAATAAACCTATACCAAGGTTAAAGAATTCCACTTCAAAATGTCCTTAAATAATGGTAGAGAATGTGGGTGACTCCCCCACCTCCAAAGGTAGCCCTAAAGGGAGTCACAATAGTCCCCTCTTCAAGATCCCAATTAATCTTCAAGCTCTATGAACTACTCTTTCTTATACTATGATAAACTCCTTTTAAAATCACCCAACAAGACTTCCTTTGAGCTCCAAAAACTTGTCTCAAAATCTCCTATGAGTTGTCCCAACTTTGAGAGGTGTTTTAATGGAGTTTGGGGACCTCCAATGTGGTGTTTTGATGGTGGAAAAGTGGTGGCAAAGGAGGACCGCGAATTTCGAACTTACTAATAGTTTGTGAGAGCTTAAGGGAGTGGGAGAGATGGCAAAGATCTGATAGCTTTATCTTCTCTCAAACTCCAAAGCTTAATACAACTTATAACCCCAACACACATTAATTAATTCATTTTCTTAACCCAAAATTCTCTCATTCAATGAGTGTTCAAGAACACAATTATTTTGGTCAGATGTTAGGCTAGACTAGGTGGTGCCACAATGAATGGTTGAGAATTAAACAATATTTAACTCACCTACCTCAATACCCCTAAAAAAGGAGGTCTGGCCGAACGGAAAAATGGCCTAAAGTGGGTTTAAATTATTTTTTCGGGCTTATCAAAGAAGAGAAAGTTGCTCCAAATTAAATTTCAAGTCAATATAGAATTTTTCAAATTTTTCTGAGCACTTTTATTTTTGTGACGAAAAATAATTTTTAATTTATTTTTTGACTTTTGACCTCATGATATTTTTTTTATGTATTTTTAGGGTCCCAAATATGTAGTCATATTATTTTTATCCTTCTCCAATTGTCCTACAAAAATCGCGCAAGTCCGCGTCCTGCGCGACACGCGCTGACAAAAATCACGTTATATTAACCATGACCGTGTCACAATCATTCATAGGAATTTTTGCATAAAACTTAACCAACATACTTACTAGGACTATTAGGACTTAAATGCGCATCCATGTGAACCATGCAACGTGGAGATTTTGTTTCTCCTTAATTACTTTTCATACCATTGTTGCGTAATTCCCTTATATATTTATTCTTAAAAAAATTTCTTCGAATAAAATCATCAATTTATTAGTCAATATTTCTTTTGTAGGGAGGGGTATATATATATATATATATATATATATATATATATATATCTGTGTGTGTGTGTGTGTGCGCGCGCTTTCAAAATATGACTTGATTTTAACATTTTAGTTGCATAGCAATGGTGGGATTAAGGATTCAAATCCGCCTAGTTCTCCATCGAGTTTTTAAAAAAACACAAGGGCTAAGTGCATATTAAACATTGAATTAGGGGTTAATTTTAATATATCCCTTTAAGTTGTATATGTTTCAATTCAAACGTTGAACTTCAATGAGCCTTGCTATGACAATATTGCATCAATTGTGGAGTTTCATAGTTGTAAATGACCCCAAACTAGATGGTTTAACTTTCAAATAACCCAAAACGTGGTTACATGTTCTTTGTTTTTTTTTATATTTTCTTTTGTTTTATCAGGCTGGGCCTAGGATATGCTTAGGAAAGGAAGCTGCTTATAGACAAATGACGATTTTGGCAGTTGTTCTTCTCTTCTTTTTCAAATTCAAATTAGTGGACGAGAGTAAAGAAGCTTCTTATGGAACTATGTTCGCTTTTCACATGGAAAAAGGTCTACATGTACGTATGTTACCTCGGTTATAAGTGAGAAACTATGGGTGATTGTTATAATAATTTCATAGCCTTCAATGTCTTCAATTTTGTTTTTAAATATGGACATGGATTTTACATAATCAAAATCAATTGATAGTTGGCACATGATATCTTTTATAATATAATTGGTTCGGTTTCTCAAATTCCATGCATTTTCTCATCCTAAAGTCATCACTAATAATATAAGGGAAATGATAGCATGTGTCATTATGGCATATGTTTTAAACTTTAAAATAGTAAGTATTAAAATTTCACATGAGTATCTGTTGCCTATTAAATGTATGTCAAAATTTTGTTCCTACTATTTCGAAATCTTAATGTGTATCGTTAGAACACATGTTATTAGTACCCATAATGTAATTGAATTTGGTATATTGTAACTATAACAATTTTATATTGCATTAAATATGCTAGGCCAAATGGGAAGTCCATTTATGAGAATTGCAAATACATGATAAAGCAAGTATTGTGATCCAAGTGGAAGTGCGCATACAACTACTCATAGAAAGCTGATCGGTTGGCTCGGCTGGTTAGCCCTTGGGTTTTCTCCCCAGAGATTACCAGTTCGAGTCCCGCAAGGGCCACGGACCGCGGACAAATTATGTGTGCGCTTTGCACACTGCCTGTTTCGAAAGCCTTATTCGGGACGTTGGGATTAGTCTCGTGGTGTGTGTAAGCTGGTTCGGGGATTACCCTTCGTACGAAAAAAAACTACTCATAAAAATAAGGGTTTTCATTCCATTCTCTATGGTAACTTCGTTCTTAGAAAGCCAAATAATATATAGAATAAGGAACTTGTATAATTCCCTTAGGGTGAGGGTCCCTTTGGGCACGACGAAACACTTTTTATGCATTGAGAAAGATTAAGTATACCTTTATTGGACCCTCTTTTTGGACTCTCTTAGGCGGATGTGTCCACGTAGGAAGAAAACACGCATTTTGCAATTTTTTAACACATCACATTTTAAGATTAAATAACTCTATTATGAAAAATATAAATATTTTTTTTACTAAAAATTATTTTCTGTAAAAAAATGTTTTTGGTTAAAATCTATTTTTATTTTATTAAAAACTTTGTATTGTTTTGTTATAAATAGTTTTTATTTTGTTAAAACTATTTTTTGTTTCATTTTGAGGGTCCAAAGGAGGGTATGCCTAACAAAGTATTTGTGTGTGATCTTTTACTATAAATATGTTAGTTTCTATAGCTAATATGACAAAAATTAAAACAAGTTCTAATATAACATACAAATTTCTCATATGACACACTTATATTGTTATATAACAGCGTCATAATATGATAAATTGCACTCATATTAGCTTAGATTTAAAACCATGAACTAAAGTATTGTACTATGTAATATATAACTAGATTGAGGAATGTTACTAGTCTCAAGTAAATCTTTCAATTCACATGATATAACATTAAAGTATTACACTATATAATTATTATAATATAATGTATGAAAAAAAATATCATACTTTTAGAATGACACATGAACACAAAAATAAAAATACAATACATTTGCATATATAAAAATATTATTTTTATAATAAAAATAACACACTTGTGAAGCCCAAAGATGAATTGAAGAATGTCATTGAGACTAGAAGCATTTTCCGACTCAATTTATAACTGAATCAAAAGTCAACCATAATTACAAATACAAATTATTAAGATATTCAAAATGACCCGTGTTTATTGCTAACGGGTGGTTGTTGAGTCTTGTTGAAACGAACAAGTAGTTGTGTGCCGATGTGGGCCTTCT
Source organism: Sambucus nigra (assembly GCA_949130495.1). Taxonomy (NCBI): domain Eukaryota; kingdom Viridiplantae; phylum Streptophyta; class Magnoliopsida; order Dipsacales; family Adoxaceae; genus Sambucus; species Sambucus nigra. Next base: position 55,804,872 of record OX422214.1, read on the forward strand.
GAAACTGACAATTAATCATTTAATAACACGTTTTTTTATTGATTGTATACACATTATTGCTTGGAAATAAGTAGGTAGAGATATATAGAGATGTATATGAGCACCATTACATTTATTTGGACACGGTTGAAGACAATAGCACGTTGTCTTGGTGGAAAAGGTTGTGTTTATCTGCAATCGGTATTGTCACCCCAGATCCAAAATATTCTTATAGTAGTCCTATAGGATAGCTTTTATTTAAAAAAATAATAATTTATTTTCAAAGTTTTATGTAACTTCTGTAGGAGAAAATTATGTCACTTAAAAAAAAGGTATGGTGCTAAGGGTACCCCAAAAATAACTCTTAGATACCGTAAGTCTAATTTTACTTCGAAATACTATCATAATCTAATTTTTACTTTCATATATCACATTGAGCACCACCCCATATTTAAAGTGTAAAAAATAATTTTACTCACTTTCCCTCATTCTCTGTACACAGTTTAGCCTAAACTTCACAACTTCAAAATTTTTCAACTACGACTACAAATTAATCCCATTCAGGTTGGTACTCAATATTAATATGAATAATCATATAAAATTCTAAACTCAATCGAAATTAATCCCAAACCGTCGCTCGTTTGGAACTGAAAGGCCAACAATCAATTTAATTTCTTTAAGAAATAATTTTTTGTAGTGAATGAAGCCTATATATTCTTCTCCACTGAATCAAATGTATATTCTTCTGTACTGAATCAATCGAATATCAATTACAACAAAGGATTTGTCTTCACAACAAACCTCCACTATTGATATAATGTATGCTCTCTTTTATATTTGTTTTGAAGCCAACAATTTGAATTCTTGAACCTTCAATGTTGGTATGACGAATCGATTAAATTGGATTTTTAAATGAATTGGTTGAACTGGTTTTGACATGAATTGTTTTTCAAACGACCTAGGGTTTTGTTCGGTGTAAATCAGACGAAACAAAATCTCAAACTTGTTATGTTTCTGACGAAGTAGGTTCTCATTTGAACTTAGCCTCATTCATGTCATTTACCCCGACTTTTAATCCCTTTCTCGTCACATATATGTCGAATCAAACTTGGGCTAATAGAATACGTTCATTCTGAAAAAACATCACGAGATGTGATCCCTTTCTCCTTACATTTATGTTGAAACAAACTTGGGGTAATAAAATACATTCATTTGGGGAAAACATCACAAGATGTGATCCCTTATTTGATATATTGATGCCGAGTTAATTATTTTAGTTCGCTGTTATTATCCCGAATGAATAAAATACTTGTTTGTTTTGAAAAAAATTGGTTTGTAAATTATTAATCTATATTAATTGTTCATGTATATTAGATATTCATGTCATCTAAATATGTAATACAGTTGATTCAAATGTCATCTATGTTTGTTATTTAGTTTATCCATGTATAGTTTGTCATGTATATTAGTTTATCTATATAAGAAGGGTTTATTTACATATGCTCCCTATTATCATGTGATCTCTATTTGTAATTTAGTTATTCACATGTGTAGAATGTAAGGAATATTTTATTTTAACACTGGCTCTCTGCTTTAATGCAGGTCATCTATGAATAAAGTAATTTGTTACTCCCATTCCAAGAGAAAGACGATTACTGCTTCTGACAGGAAGCATCAGGAAGAAATACATGCTTTATCTACTACACAGGGGCATGCGAAGTTTCTTATTGAGGGGCATACTGAGGTTCCTTCAGAAGGGCATGCTGAGACCACTGTAGAGGGGCATGTGTTAGAGGCGCATCTTGAGGTTACTTCAAATGGTAGTGTTGATGCTCCTTCAGAGGGGGATATTGAGGCCCCTTCAGAGGGCCATTCTAAGGCTCCGTCACAAGGCCATGATGATTCTCCTGATGTGCGCAATTGGGAGGATCGGGTCAAGGGAAATGATGATGCTCCTAATGTGGGCAAGTTGAGGGCAATGCTGATGCTCCTGGACAATCAGTTAACCCATCACACATACTACATAAGTCGGCTGCCCAATATAATAAAAAGAAGGTTGTCGAAGTTGGATCATCGTCCGAGGCATATGGGGGCCCTAATGATCTCAGCCTTTTAAGGCATTTTAAAGACCATGTTGCTTATGGCATATGGACTGGTTCAGTGGTAATCACATTTTCCAATTTCACTATTCCAAAATATTTATTTTTGTAACTTATGATTAGTATTGTACTTTATGTTTCTATTGTAGGTTGAACAAGTGTCGTTGCTATGTATCAATCATTAGCCAAATATAAATGAATGGGGCTTTGAAGATCTTAGTAACGGGGTGCGTAAGAAGGTGGCAAGGGCACAAGTCGATGGCTTGATCAAATACAACCATAATACATTGACTACATGTTCGTTTCGGCTTTTGTCGAGCGGTGACATCCTGAGACCAAAAGCTTTCACATGTGGTTTGGGAGACAACCATCACTCTCGATGACATAGCTCAGATACTGCAAGTACCTCTAGTCGGTGACCCTTTACTTAGCCCACACATCGCTATTTAGGAGGACAAAATGATTGAAATCCCTAATGTGATTGACTTAGTAGTTGAGTGCTTGGGCATTAGTAGAGACAACACACAGTTAGAAGTGCAGTGAGTCTTGTACGGTCCGGTTGAATTGGATCACAACAAATTTTAAGGCACGAGCCAAAGACGAGAATGCCTCTTCAGATGTTAAAGACCAATAAAAACGTCTTTGGTAAGTATTAAGTTTGTAATAACTTTTGTAGTTTAACCGATTCTCATACACTACACCAAAAACAACAATTTGGCACACCCTAATATAAAAAATCTGGCACGCTTTAAAACCGTGCCAAATTTTGGCACTATTTATGACAATCTGGCACACTTAAAAACCGTGCCAAGTTTTGGCACTGATTAAAAGTGTGCCAAAATTAAGTACACTTAACTAAAATATAAATACCCTTAAAAAATGGTCCTTCTAATTTTTTTTATCTCCCGCCCCCTCTCCACTCTCGTATCAGATAACCCGCTCGCCCTCCCTCTCCCGCTCCACTAAAACATCCAGGGGCGATGCATCTTTTTTGTGATAACCCCAACTACTATTCTTACTAGTCTATGAGATCTATCTCATTTTTCCATGGAAGTTTCTTCTGCTAACACGGAGATGATCGAATGCATGGACCAATCTCCTTCAACACGACTCTCCGGCGAAAAGAAGGAACATTTTTAATCTCCTTCAACAGGACTCTCCTTCAACACGAATCCGTGGACCAATCTTCTGTTAACGCAGGTAATTAATTGTATTTTTTTCTCGAAATGGCTATGACTTTAGGGTGTTGATAGCTTTAGGTTTTTCGATATCCTAGGATCTGTCTTTACATGTGCTGATTTGATTTTATATGCCATTTTTCTAAATCTATATTGTATGCTAGAAATTGTACAGACTTTAGGGTGTTAATTAATGAAATTTGTGTATCTATAAATATTTTTTGTCGTATTTATCATATGAACATGACAAAACTCTGACTCAGGGAACACACATCAAATTAGTTCAACTTATCATGGCAAGTTATAAAAATAATGATAGAGTATTGATTAATATTTAAATTTTATCTACTAATAAAGGGGACAAAAAGTAATGTAAGAAAATAGTATTAAAAACATGGAATTAATTTGAGGAATTTTTGAATTTCAGACATTTGACAAGTAATCACAACAAATGTGTGGTAATGTAATATGGATTTATTAAATAATTTGGGGAAATTTCTATAAACCATTTGTAAGCTTGTGTTAATATGAACATATTAATTTGATCGAGCTATAACGAAACAAATCCATTACACCGCAAAAGATGTTTTCTGGTTTTCGTATATTTCCTTCCCTCTCATTTGTTTAGATTTATATTTCAAAAGTAGGGATTTAATTTGTTTATAAATTTTTTATAGATAAATTTTTGTTTAGATTTAACTTTTTTTTAATAGGTTTGGGGAGAGGAACCAATACTACGACTTTCACTTTGCAATTGCAATTTACCTGCGATGAACCGATATGATGGATTGCTTCTTGTTATTGGCGAGTTTTTTTAGTTGTGGATTTGTAATGACAATTTGTCTTTGCAATTTATTATGTGGACGATTATGTTTGATTTGGTATCTATAGTTTGTTTTATGTTTTATTTTGATTTGGTATCTAAAAAAACATTTGCAGTATATATCTGGAATCAATTAATGTTGCAATTATGTAGATATGTAATGAAGTTAAGGGTGTGTGGCAACCCAATTCCATTGTTTAGAATTGAAGTTGAAAATTTTTCACTTCAAATTTTTTGAAATTTGAACTAGAAATTTTCCAATTCCAATATTATTTCATGGAGTTTGGAATTTTGAATTGGAATGTTTCAGTTCCAATATTAGAATTGAACTGCATACCCAATGTTCGATACAATGCTTCCTCTATAACATTTTTTAAAATTTTGTTTGCTTATATGATTCTTTATGGTGAGTGCTTCCCAAGACTATAAATATCATTGATAGAATGGAAAAGTTGTTCTCCACATGATATAGTTAAATGAAGGCTTAGTTTAATATAAAGGCATATTTTTGCATGATTACGGCTAAATAATGTTAATCGATTACTAATATTTATGATAAATAAGTGTGTGAAATGCGTGTTTGGTTCACTTCTATGTGCCTATAGTGAAATGTGATGATATGTTTAGCGATATGATTTATAGTGTATTTGGAGGTGTGAAGATGTTATAAGAAAGGGAATTTTGAGTTTTGTGAATGTGACGTACGATTCACTAGTCTAGATCCTTATTTCTCTTAATAGTAATCCGAGTCTCTTCCCCAGCATCACAGTATACACTTTCACTTAAATCTTGTGCTTCATTTTGCTTGATAGTCTCTATATAGTGATACTTCAACTGGTATAGGCTTCTACTAGATTAGGCTGCCTCCTGTCCCATACTACATGTTCTTGAGGCGGCATTTGGCTCCTTTGGTTTATGTTATTCATATAAAGTATCCCCATACATAACAAGATGGTGATGGTGACAAATTATCCCTCACCCAAAATATTTGAGGCACGTAAATACCCTTGAATATTGGCAAAACTTTCAACCCAAAACAAAAATGAAACCTAAAACAAAAATGTAAAATCGGGTGACTCAAAGATCACATTGCAGTTAAAATAAAAATATTAACTGGAAAATACTATCAATAATATACCTAAAAGGATGTGTAATTGTTTTTAAAAACATATGAATTGAAGTTATGGGACTATACTTAATTTTGGCATCCACATTTTACTTGAAATAATTAACGTGATTATTGTTTCTTGTAGTATAATATACGACTTCAAGTAATGATTTTTTCGGTTGGATAACCACATTGAACCTTCATATTCTTACTGAGCTAAGGTATATGAGTCATAAATAGAAAATAATGCCCTTAATTATCCAGGGCACTTTTGGATTTACCTTATTGCGCCCATATATGAGATGAATTGTCTTCTTGTGCGCATGTGTTTTGTATCATCAATATGTAACTATTTTGTTCCATCTCCAACTATATTTGTTATAAATGGTTAGTGTGCATACTAGGTAATATACAAAGAACTACTAAACAAATTGATAGGATTACTATAGCAACTTGAATTTGGATTCTACGATCGAGTGTTGAGAATGATTTTTGGGACTTTTCAAGTCATTTTTAACTGTTATAACAGTTATATAAACTGTTATAATAGTTAAAAATGAATGTTATAACAGTTAAAAATGTCTTGGAATGAATAGTCCCAAAACTCATTCTCAACACTTGATCGTAGAATCCAAATTTAAGTTGTTATAGTAATCCTATCAATCTGTTTACTAGTTCTATGTATAACAGTTAATATAACTGTTATATAAACTGGTTATATAAAAGTTATGTTAAATTTATATGTTTTAATAGTGTAAGAAATTCATTAAGAAATTAAATCATCCTATTGAAGTTTGGTTGCCAAAAATATTGTCCAAGCTAACCATTTGATACAAATCTCAGATTTGTCTAGGAGGTCCATTCTCAGTTCGGCAAGGTCGTCTAGGATCTATGAGTTTAACAATATTATCATGAATTTTGTTTTTAAATACATAAATGTTTTTGTCTTCAGTTTTGAGTAATACTACAGATATGTGTAGAAATAATGTACCAAATTTTACAAAAACTATAAAAGAAACTAATTCTGGTATGTTTTTCTATTTCATTTTTTAGACCAGGAGAGTAAAATTTCATAGTAGCGGGTTGTTGGGATCCTATAGAAAGATTAAAAAAACTAATGGGATGCTCAGTTTTTATAGGTGGATAACTAATTTCCATCTTTAGTTGTTCCGTGAGCCTATTCTCCCGGTAAAGATCATTATCATTTATATTTATTATATTTCAATTAATTTTCTTAAACATGTATTTGAGCTACGTTGGGATATTCTGCAGAGGGAATGGAGCGAGCATTGCTCGAGTTGTTCCATATTCAGCACTGTTGACAATTCGACAAGCTCTGCAACATGGATTCTTCCGTTACAGAGATTCATGTTGCACAGTTATTCTTCACAGTTATTCCCAAACATAACTAATTTTCTCATAGATAGATATAACACATGATTTAATTGAATTGTTATTTATCTTGCTTGGGGATGTTGACATCTAAATAGTGCCAAGAATAACTATAGAATAACCCATAGCTATTTTTTTATAGGATAAAGGTCAGTTTATATTAATGTTTTATGGGATGACCTCTAATAAAATCTAACCTGATTTTTTTTGTTTACTTTTAGATTTGTTCAGTTATATTCCTTTTTCTAATGAAAAGACTTCCGATCAAACTAGTAACACATTCACCATAACAGTTCACTTCCTTTTTCTAACCTGATTTTTTTAGAATCAATGAAACTTGTCCAGGTCTATCTAACGTAGGATGATTGATATTATATATGTGCATCTTTAAACAAAGATGGGAACGATGGTTGTAATTGTTAAATCATTTTAGTTGGCCTCATGTTCTCTGTTTCGTTGTTTGTGCTCTCTGTTTTGCATATTCTTTGTGCATAGATTGAGCTAAGGTGTCATTTCTTACTATCAAATCAGATCGTTTGTTGAATGCAATTATCGTAATTTATCTTTTTTATCGAAGCTCATTTTTATTGAAATTATAGTATCTTTTTTTGTTGTTTGCAGATTCTACATTTGATACAGAAATAAAAGGTTGTGCATTTGAATAGAACCAATGCTCGCCTTGCCACACTTTATGTTTTATGTATGTCCTTTTCTGTCTTTCCACCTGTTCGTAGTATCGTTGTTAGGCTTTACTATACCTAACATGTATTTGATCGACTTATTTTCAGCACCTTTGGAGGAAATACACTGGCTAGTTCAGTAGCCGTTGCATTATTGGAGTTGATCAAGGATGAGGGACTTGTTGAAAGGTATTAAACTTATTGCCTAATGTTAAATTGTCATGTCACATTTTATAATCATTGAAAATGAAAAACTGCTGGAAAAAATTGAACCAACTTGACATATTTGATCTTTAATATTGTCAATTGTTAATTGGGTGAAATATTTTGGTGACAATTTGATGACGAACACATAGTTGAGATACTTATCACCTCATGTGGAATTGGTAAAAATTCACATGAAAATTGTGAGATTTGGTGCATTGAGGTTCAAAGTTATCTATATTAATTTGTTACATCATAAAAAATAAAGTCCCTTAATTTGGGACTTTGGGGTGGTAGTGTACATGGCTGGAAAAGAAAAACAGTGAAGGTCATTGCAAGATGTTTGGGTATTTGTATATTTATCAACATCCATCGCCCACGAAAACTTTTCCAGAAGAGATTTGTTGAATATCTTGTCAATGGGAACTTCATGCCGCTTACATTAAGCAACAGTGATACTAGGATCAAGGTAATTAAAATTTTACGTGCCCAATGCCACTGTTTTGAGATCCTCTTTGGTCTCCTTATTGTGCTCTAATTTATCACTTTTCTGATTTGACAAAGCTCTAAACACTACCAAACTCTAAACTTTAGTCTCACATTAAATAATTCACAATTGAACTACGGACACAATACTCTCAAACTTAAACATCATTCCACATTCTACACAACGTAGGGGTGAAAACCCAAATAAGCTCCCAAACAGCCACGTAAGACGCACACCTCGCATTGGTTTGAGAATATGACGATACTTTGAAAATATATAGATTACGCTTAGAAACAAGTCGTTAAAGGGTGAAAATCCAAACCAGCCCCCAAATAACCCCGTAAGATGCACTAACACCTCACGCGGGACCAATGTAACTCGTAGGAACTAACCATGTAGTCACGGTCCTCTCGATTTGAGAATATGACAATAATTTGAAAATATATAGATTAAGGTTGGAAATAAGCCATTGAAGGGTGAAAACCCAAACTAGCCCCTAAATTGCCCTGTAAGATGCACTAACACCTCGCACGAGATCAATGTAACTCGTAGGAATGGATCGCGTAGTCACGAGCCTCTTAGTTTAAGAATATGACGATAATTTGAAAATATATAGATTACACTTAGAAAAAAGTCGATGGGTGAAAATCCAAACCAGCCCCCAAACGGCCTCGTAAGAAGAACTAACACCTCGTACGGAGCCAACGTAACTCGCAGGAACTAAGCGCGTAGCCATGGGCCTCTCAGTTTGAGAATATGATGATAATTTGAAAATATATAGATTAGGCTTAGAAATAAGTCGTTGAAGGGTGAAAACCCAAACCAGCCCCCAAACGGCCTAGTAAGAGGCACTAACACCTCGCACAAGATCAATGTAACTCGTAGGAACTAACCGCGTAGTCATGGGCCTCTTGGTTTGAGAATATGATGATAATTTGAAAATATATAGATTAAGCTTAGAAATAAGCCATTGAAGGGTGAAAACCCAAACCAGCCCCTATAAGAGGCACTAAAACCTCGCACGAGACTAATGTAACTCGTAGGAAACTGACCGCTTAGTCATGGGCCTCTCGGTTTGAGAATATGATGATAATTTGAAAATATATAGATTTAGCGTTGAAACAAGCCGTTGAAGGGTGAAAACCCAAACCTTACCCCAAAACGGCTCGTAAGATGCACTAACGCCTTGCATGGGATCGATGTAACTCGTACGAACTGTTAGCATAGTCCCGAGCCCCTCGGTTCGAGAATATGATGATAATTAGAATATATATATATATATATATATTAGGCTTAAAACAAGCTGTTGAAGGGGGAAACCCAAATTAGCACCCAAACGGTCCCGTAAGAGGCACTAACACCTCGCAAAGGACCAATGTAACTTGTAGGAACTGACCGCGTAGTCCCGAGTCTCCCGGTTTGAGAGTATGACAATAATTTGTAAAAATCACACTTAGACTTAAAAACAAGTCGTTAACGGGTGAAAACCCAAACCAGCCCCCAAACGACCCAGTAGAAGGCACTAACACCTCGCAAAGGACCAATGTAACTTGTAGGAACTGACCACATAGTCCCGGGTCTCCCGGTTTGAGAGTATGATGATAATTTGTAAAAATTACACTTAGACTTAAAAACAAGCCGTTAAAGGGTGAAAACCCAAACCAGCCCCCAAACGACCCCGTAGGGGGCATGAACACCTCGCACGGGATCAATGTAACTTGTAGGAACTGATCGCGTAGTCCCGGGTCTCCCGATCTGAGAGTATGGCGATAATTTGTAAAAATCACACTTAGACTTAAAAATAAGTCATTAAAGGGTGAAAACCCAAACCAACCCTCAAACGACCCCGTAGGAGGCACGAACACCTCGCATGGGACCGATGTAACTTGTAGGAACTGATCGCGTAGTCCCGGGTCTCCCGATTTGAGAGTATGATAATAATTTGCAAAAATCACACTTAGACTTAAAAATAAGTCGTTAAAGGGTAAAAACCCAAACCAACCCCCAAACGACCCCGTAGGGGGCACGAACACCTCGCACGGACCAATGTAACTTGTAAGAACTGACCGCGTAGTCCCGGGGGTCTCCCGGTTTGAGAGTATGACGATAATTTGCAAAAATCACACTTAGACATAAAAACAAGCCGTTAAAGGGTGAAAATCCAAACCAGCCCCCAAACGATCCCGTAAGAGGCACGAACACCTCGCACGGGACCAATGTAACTTGTTGGAACTGACCGCGTAGTCTCAGGTCTCCCATTTGAGAGTATGACGATAATATGCAAAAATCACACTTTAGACTTAAAAATAAGCTGTTAAAGAGTGAAAACCCAAACTAGACCCCAAACGACCTCGTAGGATGAGCGAACACGTCGCACGGGACCAATGTAACTTGTAGGAACTGACCGCGTAGTCCCGGGTCTCCTGGTTTGAGAGTATGACGATAATTTGTAAAAATCACACTTATACTTAAAAACAAGCCGTTAACGGGTGAAAACCCAAACCAGCCCCCAAACGACCCCGTAGGAGGCACGAACACCTCGCACGGGACCAATGTAACTTGTAGGAACTGATCGTGTAGTCTCGGGTCTCCCAGTTTGAGAGTATGATGATAATTTATAAAAATACACTTAGACTTAAAAACAAGCCATTAAAGGGTGAAAACCCAAATCAGCCCCTAAACGACCCCGTAGGGGGCACGAACACCTCGCACGGGACCAATGTAACTTGTTAGAACTGACCGAGTAGTCCCGGGTCTCCCGGTTTGAGAATATGATGATAATTTCCACTCATATATGTAATTTTTTAGTTTGTGTAATTTTTTTTTTGTAAATTATTGGGTTACTAATATCATATCTTTTTTGTATCCTATTTTTTTTGTAGGATAACAGTTTATCATTGACGTTTATTCACGTGGAACACACAGAGAACTCAATGGTTTACAACAAGGGGTTTATTCATGATTCCATTTTTTTTGTCATGGCTGTGCGATCTTTGGTTGTTTTATTGTTGATTTGTATGGCCGTGTGGGCTTTTTTAAGTTAATTGTTATATTTTGTGGTCATGCGGGCTTTATGTTAGGCAGGTTTGGTATAAACAGGTTTTGGAATGTCTAGAAAATAGAGGAAACTCTACCCAATTTTTTTTGGGCCTGTGAACTATTAAAGACTTGTAATATTTTGAAGTTTGTATATACATTAGTTTATTAACAACGTGCAATATTATTAATTTGTGAATTTTGTGATTTCAAATAATTATTTTTTTTATATAAAAAATTTGGCACGGTTCAAAACCGTGGCAAAAGTGTATCATATTTTGGCACGATTTTTAACTTTGCCAAATTTTTTTAAACTCTGATGAATCTAGCACAGTTAAAAAGTGTGCGAGAAATATCAAATTCTGGTACGGTTTAAAAGTGTACCAGAAGTGTTCCTGTTTGGCCAAATCTGGCACACTTTTGAGTCGTGCCAGAAAAAAAATTGCCATTTTGGAACACCTGATTCTGGCATAGTTCAAAACCGTGCCAAATTTGATCTGGCACAGTGTTCATGTTCTTGTTGTAGTGATACTTACGTAAATTATATTCACTAGGTGGACGAAGTACGTAAAGAGATGGAGTTACTGAATAAGAATGTGGACAAAGGCATTACTACGGATGCCAGTACATTGCTTGGACGAAAGGATGAAGCTTACCAAATACTTGCAGTGACAATTGGGGTGGGTCACCTGATTATCATTGAGGAGTTAACTAAGAAAAAGACTAAAAAGCATGGAAGAGACAATGAAAAAGTAAAAGGGAAGGCAAAGGTGATTGATGGTGGAAAAAGAAAAAGAAAGTGAAGTTTTTAATTTGGTTGGGGTTCATTTTTGTAATTGAGGATGGGTCATATTTGGATTTTTAAAGAATTTTGTAATATGTTATCAATGTTGGAGTGTTATATATGTACTTAATATGTACTCAATGTTATTGTTTATGTTATCAATGTTATTATTTATGTTATCAATGTTATTATCTATATCATTGTGTGTTGTTTACTATTTGCAGTGCGAGTTGGAACAAGACCAACGTTATCAATATGTGATTAATATGTTATTAATATGAATGCCATTCGGTTATTGTGTATTATTGTATTAATTCTTGGGTATCGGTTGTATTCAAGTTGGATATAGTCTTGATCTGGCTTCATTTGGCATGTATATACCGAATCCAAATAACAACACTCGGCATGTATTAAAGTTGAAACATTACAACACTTCATCGTAGTTAGAATGGCGGCTGGCTTCATCCCACTCAACGACACCTCTTCGACAATGGTTCTCTCCTATGAAGTAAGATGGGCGGCGTATGGATGTCCAATTAATGATTTTGGAAATTAGTGGTTGTGAAATCCACTTACAACAGATAACTTCCTAGTTTTCGTATTCTTCTTCTTATTTTTATCACCTTGAGTACTTGTTTCCTTCTCAACATTATTCCTATGATGGTCACGGTACTCCCCTCCTTTATCATATCCCAGATATAGATGTCCCTTACGCGTTGCTGAAGGTGCGTCAGACTTGGTGGTCCTAATTACAGTTTTAACCGATCGGGCTTTCGTTTGAGCCCAATTAACCAATGCTTAACGAGTTCGAAATACATGAGAATAAAGAATACAAATAATCAATACATTATAACCCACTTTAAAAATCTACAAAAATTTTGAGTGATAAAAATACCTCGTTTGTAAAGAAAGTGTCACTGATATTAACTCCTAAGGAACCATCAACCCCATTGTCAGGTATATCGATATTGGCTAATGCCTCGTCAAATAATACGGAGTTGAAATCTATAAAGGCATCCTACATAAATAAGATCATAATTATGTTATACACGTGATGAAATGAATAATTTTTAAGGCATCATAATAATAATCAAATGAATAATGAAGGTGAACTAACTTCGGTCGGAACGTTGCGAACTATTTGAGCCAATTCGGGAGGAACATGTCGAGAAATGTAATCGGCCTTGACACATTCATAAACAAAGTAAGTTATTAATCTATTGAGGTGTTTCGGGACGAACGTGCCGAGACGAATTGACCCCTTTCGTTATAAATTTGTCGAGATAAGTATCATCAATCGCTCTAAAAATCCAAAACCAACTTCATTTAAAAAATATATATATTAAATTTGTTTGGGAGGTTCAACCCAAGTTTTGGCCTCTAACTCGGTCCCTAATCCCGAACCACTGTTCGATTTTTTGCCATTTTATATTTCTTTAATCCTTAAGGACGAACAAATAATTATATGAATGGAATCTAAAAATTACCTTAAAAATGTTATTTAGTATCGTTTCATTGTCTTTTGTGGTCCCAAACTCATTAGTACCACATTCCATTGTTATGTGAATGTTTAAATAACAACCCCTAATTGTTGTGGGAACAAAAATTATGAGTGTTAGTGAATATGGATGGTGTGGGGACAAAATGCAATCAAAGTTATTGGGTAAAACATTTATGATTATTGGTGAATATTGGAGTAATGGGGACAAAGATGTTGGGTGGAGTGAGGTTAGAAGGGAAAATATGTGGAAAATTGTATTTAGATTATGGAGTATATATATATATATATATATGTGGTGTTATGGCCCTTAGTAAAATTAATAATTATTTCGCTTGTCATATATTGAAGTAATTCTTGGGGTGCCTTTAGCACCCCTAAAAATAGTCGTTTATTTATTTATTTTTATTTTATCCGGTTAAACATTAAATTGAATTCTTAAACACTTTTAATTTTGGATTAATTACACTTTTACCCCTTCAACCTTGCACCTAATTTCACTTCACCACCTGTACTTTTATTTTCTAGACTTAACCTCCTCAACTTTTAAAAACACATCATGACACCATACTGGTGTTAAGTTTTCAGACATAATTTAACCATTTCACAAGTGGTTGGACTAAAATACCCCCATATGCATCTCACATGGTCAAATTTTTGTCCAAATATTTAACACTGTTTGTGTTTTGGGTTAAAGTAACGTGTTTTTATAACTTGAGGGAAAATGAGTGCAAAGTTGGAGAGTTAAAATTTAATTAACCCTACAAATTTTTTTCTGTAAAAGCTTCTTTAATTTTATAACTGTCACAAGTAATCTTGCATGTCAATTTAAGCAATTGCTATGAAGGTTTTGGACACTTTTATGTTGGATGCATAAAAAATGTGATAAATGCATTTTTTTTCTTTTACAACTAATAAATGTCAAAATTTGAGGGATGAAAAACATCCCTTCTCGCCTCCCTCTGGGCTTTCCATGAATTTAAGGTATTTAATATTTTTTTTGAACATATAATAAATTTGAGTACTTCATTAAATCAAGTAACTTCATAATCTGTTATATGTGTACATATATGGTTTAGTTGCAATTTTAGTGTCATTTTGAATTTTTAACCCATTCTTCCAATTTTTGCAATATGAACCCCAATCTTTTTATATCATTCAATTTCGACCCTTCATTAAATCTCTCTTAGAAAACATAATGGAATGTTGCCTGTAAACACGCGGGACTTACAATTTATTACATTAACTAATTAACACTTGACACATGGATAAAAAAATAATTCATTAAAATATACCAAAAAAATATTAGTTGTTAAAATCAAAACAAAATTCTAAATTAAATATAAACCAACATCTAAAGAAACAAAGTTCTATCAAACCCCCTTTGCCACCCAGCACCACCCTAGCCGTTATCTACCTTCTCTGGTCTTCTTATCTGGTCATTTGACGATTGGAATGTTTGATATAATAGGGAGGGTGAGGTGTTGCGATTGTGGGTGGAAGTTGGTCATGGTGGATGTGAATTGGTGGTGGTGGAGGTACTATGATAGTAGTGGAGTTATGGAGAAGGAGGAATGAAGGTAGCAAGAAGAAATAATATGTGCCATAAGATCTGGTCAAATTAATTAATAACCACGTCTAGTTAAAATCAAATCCTTTTTAAATTTAACCAATTTTTTTTATAAAAAATAATTAGGTCAATTTGGATGTGGATGTACAAAGATAACAACAGAAGAATTAAAAATAATCACACACAATGTATGAGGATTTTTAAGTGGAAACCCTAATGGGAAAAATCACTATTGCCTCAACCAAAGAAGACCACTAGTATTATGAATTTTAAGTTTTACAATCGACATACTGTAACATCTTATATTTTCCATGTCCATTTAGTCAGGCTGAACACCAAATACAGGGAGCACTAAATTTTTTTATATCATTCTCAGCATCAATGTAAATATAAAAATGATAGTAAATAATTACGATCCATAATGTAAAACTCAATAAAGGATGCAAAATAAAACTCAATCCACTATAATAAAAATATCTTTTATACAAATGTCTCAACTGAAATAATAGAAATACAACAGTAACCACCTATGATAAAAACTCCTAAATACAAGTGCAACTCCTGAATACAAGTGACTATTACAATACACCAATAACTCCTACTCTAAGGATAACAACCCGAACCTCCCCAAATTGCAAATCTGGTTGCTCAACCCTATGATTCCTTTATATAATAATAATAATAATAATAATAATAATAATAATAATAATAATAATAATAATAATAATAATAATAATAATAATACATACATACATACATACATACATACATACATACATACATACATACATACATACATACATACATACATACATACATACATACATACATACATACATACATACATACGTTTTTTTTAGATTTGGGTCAATCCCTAAAGTTAGAAGAAATATATTATAATGTCAAAACAATAATAATCATGCAACTTATTTATGACAAACATAACATCCCGTCGACACTTACATGTAAGAGATAGTTCACCCCTCATCATAAGTGCGATATTACACGAGTGTCCTAACTCGATGCTTAATCAATTCCATGAAGTCTTTGTCTTAAGACTAACAAGTACTATTAAATAAATTAATGCTAACATGGAATGAAACTAACTATTAATTTAGAATACACCCCAATACCCATATATGTACTCATTAAGATACTAACGATCTCATAATATACATTTTCTTTTGTCGTAGCATCTTTTAGTCAAACGTGTCCGTCATAATCACCCGCATAATAAAATATAAACAATCTCATATCAAAGCACATAAATCTGACATAGGTCTTTCAAGCAGAATGTTCATTACTGGACTAATATTGTATAAACATATTAGTATCATAATAACCATATGTAGGCATTTACCTCTGGGGTACCTTCTCATACTTCTATAGGTAAACCCGTAAGAGCCGTTCACCTAAAGTATTTGGAAACATTCAAATACAAATGATAATGGGGTACCACTATGCAATCAAACCACCAGATAGTCCCATACCAAAACTTAATCGATGATCGGATCATCCACCTCTCTTATCTGCCTCTCTTATCACGAAGTATAAATCGACTGAACGTATAATCTGAATGTCTCAATATATAATAACACTATAGACTAAGTTGCCTGATGGATCGAGTCATCCGCATCCCATATCATGCGATGGTGGCCATCCAAAACGTGTGATCAAAACACATAAACCTCTATAAGGTCCTGCGTCATTAACCAGATATGCGGTACATGATCACAATCACTTGAATCCAGAACCCCGCCCGATAGATTTATATCATGAGTAACTGGTATGCTCACATAATCAAGACACACACACACACACACACACACACACACACACACACACACACACACACACACACACACACACACACACATATATATATATATATATATATATATATATATATATATATATATATATATATACAAGATAATGAGTACTCTCAAGTGTACCCAAATCATTCCAGTCCCCAAACGTCGAATTATCCATTACATTCATAGGTTCATTAACACTCAAACCCCAATGAATCCTAAATTTTCCATATACATCATATATACAAAAGAATAAGATAGTGCATACCTCTCTAGAATACCATTTTGTCTCAATCCTCCATACTAGATTATACTAACTGCCACAACGTTTATTCTAATCGAAACCTAGACCAAAGCCTAGTCTCGTTATTCGTTAGTTTAGTTATCATCTTAAATTGTAACGTAAGTGCATAAGAATTACCTAAGAATTAGTTATGCAGTTATCATCCAAATACATCCTTCACTACCCCAAATCACTACTGACAGTGCACTTCGTTCGAACGAAATAAGGCATCTCGTTCGAATCAGATAACAATCTCGCTCGAAAGATATTGACGCAGTCGTCTACTTTGTCCCCAAAATGAAAAATCGAATATAAACCTCTATTATTGAACAATAGGCTTCCACCCAGCAACCCAAACAATGCTATGATCAAATCTAACATTAGGTTTATGATACTAAATGATTCCCAGTACAATTTAAGATTAAAAAAAATATCAATTATATGGTTAATTCTTCTATTCCCCAAATTAAAACCTAGTTCGTCCTTTAGACAATATGAGGTCAACTACATCTATGATTTCACATCTAATCATCAAATTAACATATGCATATAATTTATAAACGAATTTAAATAATAAATATGAGTCCTAATCACATAATTATTTTTCAAAACGAATCAGTTTATGCTTACCAACAATATCCCCTATTTTAAGTCAAATTATAATCCCATATATAGTTTTATTTCATAAGCCTATTAAACCCAATACAAATGTGATTAAGATTGCAGATTGAATCTCTAAACATATTTCTTAATCCTAAATCAAATACATGACAATGACAATATAAACCAGTTACAGATTATATAGTGATAAAGCAAGAGATTTCTTATCTATACAGTATGAGTGATTCTTCCTCTTGGAATCTTGTTCTTACTTATCAAATTCTCCCAAATATCTAAGGCAACTAGGGTTTATGTTTTGTGTGAATGTGATCGATTAATACTGGTTAACACCCTTTAAAATTACTTAAACTTGCAGGTCACTAATAGGATTAATTTTGAGCCTGTAGATGAGCCTATAATACCACCCCAAACACTTCAAAAGATAGTCCAAAGGTATACTTACCCCATAGGCCCAATCCAATGTATTAAAAATACATATCCACTCCTATGTAACAATCTAGAGTCCAATCCCAACAGTAATACCTCACAGTATACGGTAATATTTGATATCATAAATAAAATATAATGATATAAATAAGTATGGTCTCGTCTGGATGAGACCCACCTAATGACATGTCCCCTGACAAGATACCTCAGATTCACTATGTTCTGGACTCCTTAGCTCTAGGGGCATGTTCTATAGTCTCGGCTTTTGAGACATCTTCATCTAGTAGCTACCGTCGTTGTTCATTAAGCTCATTGATCGACTTAAGTTATAACAAGAATCACGTGTTAGCCTACCTAGTGTTCAAACATAGTCATCAAGAACAAAATGTCCATCCTCGGTCTTGTCTTTGGATAAAGACACTTAAGTAGTCTCGACCAGCTGAGACATTCCAGCTCTAACCCAATTGGCTTGCGTGGAACCTCTGACTATATTAATATTAGAACATGTGACTAAGAACATTAGGGCATACCAGCCCCACGTGAAGGGATTTTTTTTTATCACGAGTTATGTATTGCATTGTGCAATTGTTATCCTCTCATTGGTCATTTCAACTCGTGCACACATGATGCATGCTAGGGAGTCTTAAAATTTGATAGGCTTGGCAGAGGATTCTTTTTTTATCATCTCGGCCCTAGAGATGATGTCAGATAAGACCAACTATCTCTTTCTCTCTCTCTCTCTCTCTCTCTCTCAGTGTGAGTGGCACGCGTGCCACTAGTCGTCACAATATTGAAAGGATGAGATCAGAGGAAGAAAGGATGGATTATATATAAGTCAAAGACAGAAAGAAAATTTCTAATTAAGATTCGATCCCTGAGGTGGAAGTGGTTAAAGGAACTAAAGATGATGTAGTGCAATAGAAAAAGCCCTGTAAAAGTTCGATTCAGAGGATAGAGGATAAGATTGACAATCTGATCAAAAGACAAGACCCAGAACACAAGGAATATATGGAGGGATCTCCATTTGTTTAATCCTTCTAAGTTTAATCCATCGAGTGTGAAACCCAGATATGATGGGGATAACTAATCGGGTCAACCATATTGAGATATATCAACAAGTTGTCGACACCTACTCAACTCCTAATGAAATGAGGTGACGAGATTTCTCTAGCACTCTCACAGATGCGATGCTTGTGTGGTATACTGTCTTACTGAGAGGATCTCTAAAGAATTTCAAGAGGCTTGAAGAAAAATTTATCCATAGTTACTTTGGTATGAAGCTACCAAAACGAGTGACTCGCCTACTGCATGTTAATCATGAGAAGAATGAACCTATAAGGGAATACATCTCTCTCTTTGAAAAGGAGAAATTAAATATGGAAGATTATAATAAGAATATTGTGATGATAACTCTCATCAGTGGGCTACAAACAAGAAAACTCCTATGAAACCTCTTCAAGGATTCTCCAAAGTCCATGACAAAACTTCTAACCACGATCGGGAGCATCCTGAATGCGAAAGAGGCCATGGTGGCCAAAAGAGGCGATGTGAACGAGATAGGCAATGGCAAGTTCGACCATAGTAAAGATACGGAGGGGAATAAGAGGTCAAATAATGATAAGTTTACCAAGCATACCCCATTAACTGTATACGCGAGCCTAATATTGAACGAAATTAAAGATGATAGGCAACTCAGATGGCTTGAAAAACTAAAGTCTTTAGATCTTAAGAGAGATAAAAGTAAATGGTACGAGTTCCATTAGGATTACGGTCACACGACAGATAAATGCGTTGCCTTTAAGGATGAGGTAGAGAAACTGTTAAAACAGGGGAATCTTAGAAAGTATGTAGATAAGAGTGGTGGCCGAGATGAGGGTAGATAAAGGTTTAACGGAAAAAGGATAACAAGCCGAGAAATGCGATTTAAGCAAACAAAAGTGAGGAACAGTAGGACAAAAATGGAGGCGACGATCCAGATCTTTCACCAAAACTCTCACTAATAAAAGGTAATTTTTTTATAATTTCCATTGGTGTTAAAATGATATGTGATGGATTAGCCGGTAGAGGTACCGAGCCAGTCAACATGAAGGCTCATGTAGTTAAGGGAAAAGCTACACCTAAGAGGGTCAAGGTTAACTCAGACGAGATTGGGGCCAAGCCGAGAAAACTCAAAAAAGTTGATATGGATAGCCTAGTTGTAGGTTTCTTAAGACTGGACTTTAAAGGGATTCTGACCCCATATGATGACCCCTTAGTCATCAACACACTAGTTCATGGATACAATGTAGCTCGTATCCTAATTGACAAAGGAATCTCAGTGGACGTCATGTTCTGGGACTGTTTTAAAGGCCTGAAGCTGAGTAAGAAAAGATTAGTACCATATCACCATCATTTAATCGGTTTCAATAGGGAGAAAGTCCATGTGCTCAGAGTCTTAGAAATGGGCATATGCATGGTAACCTAGACAAGGTTATTGACCCAAAAAGTCAGTTTTTTTGAAATGGACGAACATGTCTTCTCGACCTATAACATCATCCTGGGGAGAGTAGCACTAAAAGAATTTGAAGTCGGGCCTTCCACTGTACACCAAATAATCCCAACTTCTTATAGAGTAGGGGAAGTGCAAGGTGATAAAGTGGAGGCTCGAGAGTGTTACTTCACCTCGGCTGAGGAGATGGAAGCCCACAAGAGGAAGATAACTTCTTATAATATTGACACCCTTAAACCAAGGGATGAAAGAAACCTCAAAAGGGGGAGCCTGTCGAGGAGGTAGAATCCATCGTCTTTAATGAGGATGAATTGGAAAAAACCATCCAAATCATTTAGTACCTAAGGGAAAAGATAAGAGAATAGTTAATCATGTTGTTGAGAAAGGGGCAAAGTATATTTGCCTCGAGTTATAGCGATATGCTAGGGATTGACCCCAAAATTATCTGCCATCAGTTTAATAAAGATGAAAATGCTAAGCTAGTTAAGAAGAGGCAATGCACCTTTACAAGAGATCAGTATGATTTGATTCAAGATGAGGTAAAGAAGTTGCAGACTTCATCAAAGAAGTCTAATACCCAGAACAACTTTCTAATGCCGTCATAATGCCTAAGTAGAACAGGAAATGGAGGACGTGTGTTGATTTCACAGACCTCAACAATGCTTTCTCTGAGAGTGTTTTCCATTACCTTGAATTGACCAAGTGGTCGACACAATAGTTGAACATGAGATCACGAGCTTCACGGATGCTTACTCCGGGTATAACCAAGTTTTAATGCATAGCGAGGATGCATAATAGACTTCCTTTATTACTAATAAATGAACCTACTACTACAAAGTAGTGCCTTTTGAGCTGAAGAATGCACGCCTATTAAAGGTTGGTTAAAAAAATGTTTGAAGATCAAATTGGAAAGACGATGTATGTGTATGTGGACAATATTCTCTTGAAAAGTCTGAATGTCGAGATGCATGTGGCCGATATGGAGAGTACCTTTGATACTATGAATACATACATAATGAAACTAAATCCATCAAAGTGTGTGTTCATCATCGATGTGGGGAAATTTCTTGGCTTTATTACTAATTAAATGGGGATTGAAACAAATCCTGTCAAGATTAAAGAACTGATTGATATGAAGACATCGAGAATAATCAAGGATGTCCAGAGGTTAACTGGATGAGTGGATGCCCTCAATCATTTTGTCTCCAGGGAAACTATCAAGTGTTTACCATTTTTTAAAATCCTAAGAATTTTGTCTGGGTTGAAGAGTGTGAAAGGGCATTTCAAGAATTAAAAGACTATCTCGGCTCCCTAATCCTACTCTCTCGACCCGTTCAAGGAGATAAGTTGTTCCTATATTTGTCTATCTCCGAGTTGACTACTAGTGCTTCCATTGAGATGATGATGGAGTTCAGAAGCATGTCTACTTCAATAGTAAAGCTCTATAATGGACAAAGCTAAATTACCCAAAGATAGAAAAGATATCGTATGCCCTGATACATGCTTTTAGAAAAATGAAGCCCTATTTTCAAGCATACACGATGGTGGTATTAACCGATACTCCACTAAGGAAAGTTATTCATAAACTCTAGAATTCGAGTAGGGTTAATGGCTTCGTCAATGGAGTTAGGTGAGTTTGACATCAGTAACTAGTCGAGAAGCGTAATTAAGGGACAAGTGCTAGAAGATTTTCTAGTAGAGTTCACTTGGACCGTTGAAAATGATCATGAAGTTACAAAAGAGGCTGAAGTTTCACCCATTGTTAAAAAGGAACCAGTAGCTGAAGAAGTCTGGGCCAATGTAATAAATAAAATAAAAAAAAAGATATATTAATTAAGAAAGTGTCCTTTTACAAAAGAAGGACCCATTTGGAATTTTTTATTGATCGATCATCTTGTGAAAGTGGCAGTGGGGCAGGTTGGATACTATTGACCCCAGATGGAACTGACATAGAATACAATTTATGGTTCAGCTTTAAAGCATCAAATAATGAATCAGAATATGAGGCTCTACTGGTAGTGTTCTCTCTAGTTAAGGTGCTCAATATTGACCAAATGATAGCTCACAATGACTCTTAGTTGATTGTCAACCAAGTGATAGGGATCTACGAGGCCAAAGATGAAAAAATGGACAAATACTTAACTAAAGTGAGAAAGATGTTGATGAGCTTTGATGAAGTGAAGATAAAAAGGATCCCAAGGTTAGAAAATGGTAGGGATGACGCATTGGAAAGACTCGCATCGACGACTCGAACAAAGATCAGACGGTCTGTGTGTGTTAAAATTTTATTGAAGTCGAGCACCAAAGTTGAGGAGGTTACGTGGGTGGACGTTCTCTACCCAAGAGAATCATCACTAAGGGATACTTCTGGCCGACTTTGGCAAAGGACTCAACATAGTTTGTTCAGAAATGCGATAAATGCCAGCGCTTCTCTAGCATCTCTCATCAACCTCACCAGCCACTCTCGTCCATAACATCCCCCCAGTCATTCGCAATGTGGGGGATAGACCTTGTTATCCCCTTTACTAGGGCAAAAGGAAATTAGAGGTTCTTGATCATTGTAATAGACTACTTTCCAAAGTGGGTGGAAACCGATGCTATGATATCAATTATCGAGATGAAATGTTTTAAGTTTATTTAGATAAACATCATTTGTAGGTAAAGCCTCCCAAACATCCTCATATTAGACAACAAAAATCAGTTTAAAAAATATCCTTGGAAGAATATTTCATGAGGGTCATTATCAAGAAATTTTACTCCTCGCCCGACCGACCTCAGGCCAATGGTCAGACAGAGGTCACAAATATAACTATTTTGGATGAGATAAAGAAGAAGTTTGAAGACACAAAAGGAAAATGGGTTTATGAATTGCATGGGGGTCTTATAGGATTATAGAATTATCAAGAGAACTCCAATAGGGGAGATGTCGTTTATACTTGCTTATGGGTCTAAGGAAGTAATCCTAACATAAATTGTACTACCAGGTTATAGAGTCCAAACTTATGACCTGAAAGCCAATCTCGAAGAGATAAGGTTAGGCCTGGATTTAATTGAAGAAAGATGAGAAGACACCATAGTTAGGCAGCCATAGTTATTAAGTTCTACAATAAAAAAATGATGTCCTGGCCCATAGCTGTGGGAGACCCCATCCTAAAAAAGATTTTGTAGATGGCCAATAAGCTACACCCTAATTCGCACGGGACTTATAAGGTAATCAAAGAGGTTGTGTTGGGCACGTTTCGGGTCAAAAAATCTTAAACGTGAACCAATCTCCTACTATTGGAATGCAGATCACCAAAATAGATATTACCAGTAGTTCTCCAAGTTCATCTTTTGATTTCATGTTCATAGTGTCATCTTTTAGTTCTACTCAACGAATTATGTTTCATACTCAGTGTATTATGTTACAAGCTTATCTTTAGTTGCATGTGAATCAAAGATTTTAATGATAAAAGTAGCAAGTATTGTCTCGTATCCCTTTGAATCCAAATTTTCCCTTGCTTAATTTACATGACATTTAAGTATAGAACATCAATTTTTATCGCAAAAAATTAATAACTTTCTTGGTGATACAAGAGTGATTGAGGAGTCTTGGCTCTAAAACATCATTCCAATAATGCCAAGAGGAGGGACAACTCCTTTAACATCAGTTAAAGTGGTTGTGGGTAAATAAAAATAATTTGAATATGGTTATGTATGACATCATTTTTATGGTGGAACAATTAATAGCTCTTTCTCAATGATATGATAGTGATTAAGGAGTCTCGGCTACAAAACATCATTTCAATAATGCCGAGAGGAAGGACGAATCCTTTAACATTACTTAAAGTAGTGGAGGTTAAATTAAAATAATTTGAATATGGTTATGTATAGCATCATTTTTATGGTAGAAGAATTAATAACTCTTTCTCGGCAATACGAGAGTGATTGAGGAGTCTCGGATCCAAAACATGATTCTAATAACGCCGAGAGGATGGAAAACTCCTTTAACATAACTTAAAGTGGTGGCGGGTAAATAAAAATAATTTGAATATGGTTATGTATGACATCATTTTTATGGTGGAACAACTAATAATTCTTTCTCGGCGATACAAGAGTGATTGAGGAGTTTCGGCTCCTAAATGTCATTCAAATAACGCCGAGAAGAGGGATAATTCCTTAAACATCATAAAGTGGTGAAGGATAAAATGGAAATCGTTTAAGTATGGTTATGTATAACATTAATTTATTATGATAGGTCAGTTAATAACTCTCTCTCACCGATACGAGAGGAGAGATAACTCTTCTAATTCTTTTAAGTGGAGGCTAATATGGAAGTCATTTGAATATGGTTGTGTGAGATCATGATGGCAAAGAGACCCATGAAACGATCTTCTTAAACATAAAATATTTGGTGATAAGATATTACCAAAAATGAGAATTTTCTATAAAAAAATTATCTCAGAGACAATAATTGTGTCAAAAAATAATCACATGCCATTCAATCATTCAAATCGGAAGATACGAAAATTGTTCAGAAGCAATAAAAAGAACGAACATGGGGAAATTATTACAGAGAATATTGTTTGAAGTAACACTGCTCAATTGTTAGAGTTACACAAAAAATAACAAATAAGACCACGGGTGGTCGCCTAGTAGAAAACGAATGAAATCTAATTCTCAATCAGCATCTGCTCTATGTCTATCGGTGCTGCAGGAGTATATGTAGGATTATCGATGTAACCTTCTTGGTCGCTCTCTCTCTCTCTGTACCCTCAAGATCAATGATAGTTGTCTTGATAACATCTGCAAGAGTACATTCTCAAGGTCGCCTAGGATTAAAGAATAAATAACTTCAGCTAGCTGACGTCAATAGTTGACAGTTGTGGGCACAAGTTCGATACTTGACGACAAATGATTATGGTTCCTTTATCTATGTACCGGATACTGTAATAAAAAAATTCTCTAGATTCCTTGAAGTTCACAACATATTTTTCAACCGTCATTTTTAGCTTCCCAGCCTCGTCCTCAGCTTGCTTATTTAACTGCCCCTTAAGCTCGTCAATCTTGACCTGCAGCTCAGATTTTGTACTTTGCATTTTCTCTTTATGCCTTTCCATCTACTCAACAGCCTTGGCATCATAATCATTCTTAATTTTTGACAGCTGCTCCCTCAATTTGTTAACCTCTGATGTAGTATTCTCGAAAACCTTGACTTTATTGTCAGCCTCACTTGCCCACAGTTAGATGTTTTAAAGTGCAATGATTGACTGCAAAATAAGAAAACGAGTTAGCATAGACGACATAATACTTTAAAGAAAAAACAAGTAATAAAAAGAGAAAAACTTTACCTGAGTAGCCTTATGAAATGCAAAGTTAAAGACTCGAGAAGGGTCTTGGGCATCGAATTAACGATTGTCATAATCTGGGACAATCGTAGTGATGGCCTATCGGGCCCAGCCTTCAGTTGGCTTCCGGGCAGAGATTCAACATTCATGCCCAGTTGGGTAAGACGAGTTGTTTCACTGGTGTCATCCTTGATAGGGATGATCAGATCTATGGTCAGCCTCCGAGGGGATTCATTTTTCGTCTTTTAAGGTGGAGGAGGGTTTATGGAAGCACTCTTGGGAACCTCCTTTCTCTTTTTTGACCCCTTAATAGAATGGGGCCCAACGGTAGATGATTTTTACCAAGGCTATGTCGGCGCAACATTTTTACCCTACAAGAGGGCCAGAATGTTTCCGATAATGGGAGCAACCATTTCCCCAACTTGATATGCGGTTCCTTCTGAATGATTTTCAAACATAAGAAATAAATGACTATCGACTTAAATAAAAAAGATGACAGTGAAGTTAAAAGTTCTTTAAAAACTAATGTAATTTAGTAAGGGGTTTAATCCCCAGTCCTGTGCGTTCAAGCAACTCACGATCCACCAAGTCCTTAAAAATGACAAGACCCCCATATTTTCCTGAGGTGCACAATAGGTATATGTTCATCCTGGCATCAACGATGAGGCCGAGATCCGTCTTCGCTAATAAGGAAACTCTATCCCACTATTAAAGGAACCTCAGCTCGTAAGCACCAGGCGGAGCATTGATATCAAATTCCAAATCTCCAAACACAAAGATATAATGAGAATTCCACTCATGGTTAGAAATCTGGTTAATATGAAAAAGTTTTTATCTGAGCGCTGAGCTACAAAGTGAAAATAACAAGGTGTGATCTTTATTGTGGAGATGGTGTAGCAAGATCGGAAGATATCAACTGTAAGATCTATCCCATATCCAAAATTTCATAGATGAACAACCCCAAGTAAAGTCCTTCATGCATTGGGTGTCAACTGGGCAGGAGAAAGGCTGATAGAAGCAAGAATGGCCCTGAAAGATGGGTGTATCGACAGACGGAACCAATCTTAAACATATGTTCATAAACAGACACCTCCCCCTCAACCTTACTACTGAAATCCCTTTCGTACTCAGAGGTAACCTTTATCTTGATGGATGACTTAACACCATACAAGTGTCTTCAAAGAATCAAATCAGTCTCTTGCACATCATTGGGTATGGACGAGCCTTAACTTGTGTCCAATAAGTATTCATGTTCTTCTTCTTCCTCGTCAACTTCCTTAATTACAGAAGCCTCACCATATGGATCTCAACTCACAAACTTGGTCTTGGTCATTTCAATATTGGCACTGCCATTAGAGGCACATGGTAGGACACTTCTATCTATCAATCATCGTCAGAGATATCATATAGTTCAGGCTCATGATTACCTTACTGATGAGCTGAAGTTATAGCGTGACCACGATTACTTGACTCAACTATCAAACCCTCATCTAGATGATCAAGAGGAACCCCCATAACTTCTTCAAAGATATGACGCTAGATTTTTGCCCACCAGTGCAACGTTTTGGAATATTATTAGGGCTACATCATGAGGAAGAGATGGGAAAATAAGGAATATTTTGAAGACGAAATTGACATTGAGTCACTCAATAAAATCGTAACTCTAGACTCAATTAAAGTTGGGTATGTTAGAAGTGGAAGAGGGAGAATCACAGACAAAGTAACGGGGGTAAGTGGAAGTTGAGATTCAACTTCAGACTTTTTCCTAGCCTCCACCTCGGCCATACATATCTCTCGTAGAATATGTTTTCTGAATTCTTCTCCTAATTCGCATAATTTATGGTACATCAAAAACTTAAGTGGAAATTTACCACTGTTAACTAAAAAATCAAATGCAATAATTAGAAAGGTCGTTCTCAAAAACTAGTTAAGAACACGATTAATTACACCAGTGAAATCCAACTGAAAAACCTACTGAAAAACCCAACCAGAGCTTATAAGTTGCTAATCCCACCAAACCTCAATCGCAGAATAACCACTAAACTTATCTCTCCTCTAAATCTGCCTTAAGCTTAACCTAGCACAACAGACATGGTGGTTAGAAAAATAATAAATGGTCAAAAATTATGAAAACAGGAAATAAGAAAGGGAAACTTAATGGAAATCAAAAGATAAGGATATAAATGACACTTGAGAATAAGATGACTCTGAAAACACAACGAACGAACGAAGAAATCACCAAAAAAATAAAGGTTATAGAGAGAGAGAGAGAAAGGGAGCACTAGTATGCACAGAAACGAAGGAATCAAGGAGAAAGAGAAAGAAGGTGAAGAGTTGGTTTTTAAACAAACTCAAATGCGCGCGAAACCTAATGGGTAGTCATTGAGGCATAATTCTCGAGGCTACATGTGTTAGTGCAGCCACTTGGGCTGCACGATAGCCTACTCACAAACTGACAGGTGTCAACATTGAGACAATAAAACGATGCCTCTGATAACGTGCTATACCACTATAATCAATGAGATCCGCTCTGACATTGAGGGGACATTTGAGTGTTTAGTGCCAAACTATTTTGCACCTCAGCCTCGCATTGACATTAAATACTAAGGTCTAGGGGTGATTGACATACATAAGTCATTTCTCGTCTGGATGTGATCCACCTAATGACACTTCCCCTTATAATCTACCTTAGATTCATCATGTTATGGACTTTTAACCTCCATGGGCATGTTCTACAGTCTTGACCTCTAAAACTTCTTCATTTAGTAGTTGCCACCGTTGTTCATTGAACTCATTGCTAGACTTGAGTTATAACATGAATTATATATCGGCCTACCAGTGATGACCTCCAACACTACTTCTAGGCCGAGACCCCAACATCAACCACATTCATCAGGAACATAACGTCCATCCTTAGCCTTATTTCTAGATGAAGACACTTCAACAGTCTCGATTAGTCAAGACGTCCCAACTTCGACACAATTGGCTTGCGTGGATCATGATATTAAAACACGTGACCAAAATTGTTAGGTCATATCTACCCCACATGAATATAATATTTTCGTATCATGAGTTATATATTGCATTGTGTAGTTATCATCCTCTCATTGCACATTTCATCTCGTGCACACATGTTGCATGCTAGGGGTGATACTCGAACCCCCAACACTATAAAAGACATTCATCTTCATCCTCTCAAAGGATGGTTCAACAACTAACCCTGCTATTCTACTGAACTTGTAGAGAGAGAAAATACGAGCTTGTACTGAACTCAGATGGCTCTTAGCCATTTTTTTATAGTGGAAACACTTTATATTTCGCAGAATGGATATAGGCCAAGGCCGAAACACTTAAATTTGTGTCTTTCTATTATCTTTCATCTTTGTTATCCGCTTTATGTTTGCTATGTTGATGTACCACTCCACAATTGTTATACAGATCTGGGAACTAAGATGAATATATCTCTGAGTGATATTTTGTATCATCATATACACTATATTATTTTATGCATAACACGTAGTCCAATATCATATAATTAATATCATCAATTAGGTCTTTATAACACGAGGGACAAAAGTCACATCACATGCGAAATTTAATTTTCATCTAAATTAAACATTTTATTATTACCATATCACACGAGTACTAATTAATTATTAATTTATTTCTCAATTAATAGTTCATGAAAATATGGGATATTACACATACACAATTTATTACATTTTGATCCGATGCTTTTGCCCATATTAGCAATCAACCACACCATGTCGGGGCTCATCTTGTATAATCCTCATTCCTTAGTATGCAGTGATCTTTGTTGTTAATGATCAGCCCATGTGTATGCTACTTGCTAATTACCCCCACGATTTCTCCTGCTAATATCTTCTACAGATGTAGAAAGTTGGGCTATGTATATTAAAATCGGGCTACGTATATTTTAAGGCACATCTACGTTATTATTTATAGCTTGCAGCATAAGATATCAATTCAAACATGATTTTTGAGTAGTCATCCCTTATTTAAACCAGGTCGACCTCATTTGAAGAAGGCCATCATCTTATAAATCAGGATTCTCGTGAAAAATTTCTTTTTCATGAGGGGTTTCTCATTCGAATAAGAGAAAAATATTTTCCCCTGTTACAAAAATTGCAGAAAAAGTTTACAAAGATTTTCCTCACATTTGAAATAAGTTTTTATCCTGTCAATTTTCTACTGAAAAAACAAACTTAAGGAAATTAAAAGAACCTTCAATGCTTACCAATCCTCTGATAACCTGAATGGATTAATATGTCCGATGTGTAGATTTTTATTGTATTACTTTATCTTTGTCTTTAATAATATTTACAATTTAAGAAACACTAAAAATACACTTCGACATTTATTTCACGACCAAACAAGGAATGTAAAGCAATGTCCTTACAAACATTCCCCTTTGGCTCCAAGACAAAACAAAATAAAAAATATTCAATAAAAATTACTACATAAAAAATCTATACCCGTCCCTAATCCCCGCGAGATAGACTCAATACTTTGTACGACTTTACGTTCAAAGCTATCATCAACATCCCTAGCCCTATAAGTCCCACAAACTTAAATATATACCTCGTGACATACAAATGTTAAAACAGAGTAACAAATAAAATGAAAACTTTTAAATATGCAATGCATGTACTAAACTACTCTCCCTTAACAAGTACTCCTTTTGAATCCAAAATGTCTCCCCTTTTTTGTTTTGAATATATAAAGGAAAGAAACTGGAACCATATATCACAAATCCATCAAATCTAAGCGTGCAAATAATATTATGTGAATGCATGTTTTCAAATGCAATAAGTGATATGTAAACTACGGAAATATGGACAATCATAAGCACGTATCAATTAAGTCCAAAACAATCCATATAACAACATTATTGACATAAGCATCGTCTAAAACTTTAAGTATCAACATATATCATGATCATACATCAATATTCCATAATAAAAATAAATAAAAAATGCCAAAATGTGAATGTACAAATATCATAGCATCATGACATAAATATAATGTATCATCATATTATATGTCAAGAAAACTATAATATCCAAGAGTACACGAAAATAAATAAGTATATCACTGAATGCAAACTCTCTCTCTCTCTCTCTCTCTCTCTCTATATATATATATATATATATATATATATATATATATATATATATATATTCTCTTAAATGGACTCCCTTAAAGAACGGATTAACGGACTTTTGTCCTTATCCGACTGTGGTCCCCTCGTGGTCCCAAAGAATTTTTGTTATCTTTCTTAAATGCCCCCCTTCTTATCTTATACTAAAACCCCATTTTAAGAATATATATTTAAAAGATTTTTACTTTAGACCCAAATTGGTATCAAGACCTTAAAAACTTTAGAAATTCACCAAATTCCGACGAAACCCCTAAATCTAGTATCAGAGCCATAAGACGTTTCTTTTAGACTAAAAGTAAAAAGACTTTAATGCCCTTGGGATTTATCCCTCCCATTTACCAAGATATTTTTGGAACCAACCCAGACTACCATCCCATACTCATAACTGATTTAGGCCCAGTAGGTTGTTTAACCTCTCACATAGACGGTTGTTCACATACTGAACACATCCCAGCTAAACATGCAGTTAGTAGACAAGTTACTGCTAGTGCTATTAGTAGCATAATAGACCAAAATAAGTGTACACTCCTTATATTAAGGCAATTAATAAAAGACACTCAAACCTTAGAAACAGAGATAAAATATATCTCTAAAAGACTGTTAGAAATAGATAATCAAATCCCAATAGACTTTGTCCATGTTTTACATGAAATAAATATTAAGACTAATCATATAGAAGTCCTTAAGAAAGACATCTTAGAAATTAAAACCTTAACTAAAAATCAAGACAGTGAGTTAATTAAACTTATTAAAGAACAAGCTAATCTTATTCCTAGATTAGATAGTTATCTTCCTAATGGAGATAGTTAGATCAGACTGGAATGAGGTACTAAGAGACCTCTCCATTCAGACTTTATCAGACGTTTATCAAAGAATTTTAGAAAAGATAAATGATGATAGATTTTATTATAAGATAAATGAAAATGAGATTGCCAATACGACTAAAGCAACTAGACTTATATTAGAAAGATTAAATTTAATTTCTACATCCATAGAAGCTACCCAAGACTATAACAGTAGCTTTGTTAAAGACTTACATTTAGATTTAAAGGCTAAGACAGAAGGATTAACTACCTTCTATACAGACTTTGTTAAATTCCAACAAAATTTAGCAAATTACTTTAATAATATGGAAAGCCATAACCTATCAAAAATGGATAGTATTATTAATGAACTCAGACTATACATGGCTCAAGTAGAAGAAAAATACAAAGAAATTATAAATGGAATTAAGGCTGTATATATTAAATCTTCCAAAGAAATAGACTCACCTTTTATTCTAACTCGTTTAGATAAAATAGAAAAAATTGTAGAATCCATAGAAGTTAGAACCATGCAACAATAAGAAAAAGATAATGAAATAAAAGACTATATTACAAATATTGCAAAATCCCTAGTTAATTCTCTAGCTAGACATAGTGAAGAAACTTCTGAGAAGACTAGAAAAGAGAATAAGTATTTTAAAGAAGAAATCCTTAGTCAAATAAAAAGACAAAAAGATTATTCATACTTCTTAGAAAGAATTGAAAAAATACTTGAACAAAAACAGGTAACCACCTGTAAATTTAGAGAATCCCCTCCTATAGAAACTAGAGAAAAGAATACCATAGGTAGACGAGTCATAAATGACGGATTAGATAAGACTAGTAAAATAGTTAGCTCTATCCCAAATATTGGACAGAGTAATCATATGCTCCAAAGACTTAAGGATTCATCCTCCAATGTTAGGACATGGTGGAAAGAAAGAAATTTCACCAATCCTCTCCAATGGAAAGAATGGGGTGAAGTTGACGGAAGATTATTGAAGATTCCATTCATAATGGACAACTTCCAGCCGTTAGATACATAGAATTATTTAAAGAAGGTGTCACTCCTAAGACTCTTAATTATAACATGACTTACCATTGTAGGAATCATGTGTTAGACAAATCCTATACTGAGCTTTAAGTGTTTAACTCAGAATGGCTTAGATCTAGAGGAACTGATAGGAAGTTCCAAATCCTAACCTTTGGACTATTTCAAGCAAGAATCTAAGGATTACATAGATCTCAGAATAATATCAACATATTATGTTGTTTAGTAGACAAAATATGGAAAGATTTTGAGAAAAGCCTTATTGGGATAGCCCAATTAGAAATATCAGACGATATAGGATACTCTAATGTCATTCTGGCATTTACAATAACTATAGACACAGCCAAACATTTTAAGTTGATCTTATATGCTAGTGGCTATTAAGACTATATTATCCGAGACACTAATATAAATATAGAATTCCAAAGCTATGTGAAGTTCTCTCAATTTCCTTATGAAGGAATGCAATCGGGAATTCCTAGCGGTAAACTTAATGAAGAAATCTTAGTTAGAACCAATGTTTCAGACTATAATCATACTTACAGTATTAGGAATACTGGACCCGTGAAAGAAAAAGTTAAGACCCTCTGGCAATTGCTAGAATTTCAAGAAACTAAGACTATACAAAATAAACCTTTGTTTATTAATCAAGGCGACGTCACTGGAAATGTTACCATTCAGTTTGGTCCTCCTAAGATTGTCAATAAGAATATCCAGACCGAAGAAATTAAATTTAGGAATATGGGAGAAGCCATAATCAATGATCCTTCAGAAGGAGAATGTAATAGTAAGACTAGTGTTAATTTACTAAGACAAGCCCCGATAATTAGACCTAGAAGATCATTTGAACAAAAAGACTTAATTAAAAAAAAGCTAAGATCCAAAACTTTGGACAAGAACCCTCAGAATTTGATATGAAGACATTTAAAGATCACCTTAAGAAAAGTCATTCGGTTAGATTTCAAGAAAGAGAGAGATTTAATATGATATCCCAAGACCGCATATTAAAATTAAAAGAATCTAAGAACACTAAGGAACTTCTTAGAAACTTAAGACTAATAGAAGAAGGAGAACAAAGATTAATGCCAGCTATACAAGTAGAGCCTAGTAAACAAGAAATATGAAGTAGTAGTAGGCTAGAAGATGATCCTAGACTTTTTAGTAAACCAATAGCAATAAATATTCCTATATACTCAAGCACCGTAGTTAAAACTAAACCTGATTATATAAAAGACTTTCCAAATAGTGATAAGAGTTTCACTCCTATTAAGACTATGGCAAGCCAAGCCATAAATCCAGTAGGTATATACCTTAACTTGGACAATGTCCAAGATAGAAAAAAGGCCTTAGATGAATGGCGTAATCAGATGAACATGTGTTTTGCATCTAATGAACAATTGGATGCAAGTTCATGTAAGCAGTTTGCTGAGCAATCCATTAGAGGTATTGCAAAAGATTACTTAGATAGTTTAAGAAAGGCTACAGATGAAAACTCCTTAGCAAAGGTAGAGAAGATGAAAGAAAACTTAGAAGAAATATCAAATGAAGAATATATATAATTTTTCACATCAGAATTCATTGGAGCTGGGCATCTAGCTCAAATCAATGAACAATACCTAGCAAAAACTAAGTTAGCCCTCCTTAGCATTTGCAAATTAGATAAGATAAATAAATATAGCAATAATTATGAGCAACTATATTACCAAATTATATACCAACGTCGTAGTTGTCAGGACGAGGTTGCACCACTCAAGGACACAAGGCCGAGCATTTATAAACGCATACAAGGTTGGGAACGCGTGGACAAAATCAGTTGTAACCGAATCAATCCCCTTACGTGAGGGAATATTTCATCATCATTGTCTACAAGTGACAGTGACAGATGGCTTCACCAGATTGGCTAGATCATCACACACATGCTCATTGCATGCTTGGGGGTACATTACACCCCCCAAACACTATATATACTTGTCTTCTCCTACCTTGTAGGGTATCCTCAATTACAAACCCTAGCCAAACTCTGTTGAATTTACAGTAGAGAGAGAAAGTGAAATGATTGTATTGCTAAGGCCATTAGAGGCCTCTTTTGATAGTGATTCTTACACTCACTTGCACAGTGGATGTAGGCCAGATTTTCTGAACCACTTACATTCTAGTGTTCATCCTCTTCTCCTCGCCTCCTTCTATATATACATATACTCTCTTGGGCTGCCATTGTTATCACTTGCTTGAGCTTGTCAACAGCATACTTGGTGGTTCTATTCACAGCATCATCAGGTTTGTATTTTGATTTTTGGTACGGGATATGTCATATGGTAGTGGATTGGGATTACCCTCAAATACTGCATTTTACCTTGACATAAAGACTTTAAATCGCAAATACAAACAAACTTGCAAAACAAACAAATACAATATAAGTTCATTTTTATTAAGAACTAGCAATTAAAGAGCAACTATTTGGGGTGTAAAATATACACTTTTGAGTTCTTATCAATTAGACAACATTGTCAACAATTCAAATTCCATAATATGGATTCTGAAATGGTTTAACGCCTTACAACTTGAATTTGTTCTACCAATGTTATTTCTATAAATATAATTCGTCAATGTTATAATAATTTAGGATGTGATAAACAATGACACTAATTATCCAATTGATAATAAAAGCCTAATTCCAACATGTGACTCTTGTTGAAAACTCGAATATCATAATATATAACAATTTCCCAAATTTCATAGTTTAATCTTCATAATATCTCTTAAATCATATAAATCAATTATATAAAGCTATTTTGCACTAATCTAATAAGTACAATAAATATTTTCTTACGTGGTTAGAGATGAACCTAAATTTTAATGTATAATTAATATCCTTTCATCTTTTCTCCAAAGCCTACTCTACAAGTATGCTTCCCCATAGCCTCCAAGCTATCTCTTTAGCCTCTCAAAAGGATTAATTTTTTTCAAGATAATTAAATTAGGTTAATTAGCGAACCCAGGTTATATTTTATAATTCCTTTTGTGTCATTTTAATAAGCTTAACTTATCTTTAGGTTATGGATCCCCAAACCAAACCTAAATAACTCCAAACTTTTCCCAATGGTCACCCAATAGATGGGCTCAATTCTTCATCATTTACAAACAACTTAGGGCCCCAAATAACCCTCTAAGTCAAACTTAAAAATATATCCCATCATGAATTATTATTATTATAAATTAAATATCATATTGTAATAATAAAATTGTCCAAATTAATTTATTATGAAAAACTCCAATTTAATTTAATACCAAAAAATTCAAATTAATTTATGCAAAAATCCCATTTAGTTGATTGTCAAAAATTATTTTATTCCATTTAAAATAATGTAGCTAATTATTTACAAAAACTTTTATTAAATTAATTATTTAAAAAACTGGGGCATTACTTACCTCATTTATATTTAAAATGATATTAGATTCATTAAACGAAAATATGATCATAAACTATACTACATGTAGCCTTATATCATCATAGGAATGGGTGTGAATTAGAACTCATCAGTGCTCACTTATTCAATGTGTCAAAAGATTCGGTTGTCTAATTTAACCTAGATTATGTGTTCTCCAATCAACTAGACAGAGTTTCCATAAAAAACAACTCTTTATTCCCATTACCCTCGATGAGAAATATATTTGGTCTCTTTTTAAACCTTTGTTAGTGGATTTGTAAGATTATCCTTAGAATCAATGACGATTAATCATTTTAAGAGCAACTACATTATGGTATTGTGTCTTCGATGTATATGTTGAGATGTACCATTATATGACTTTGCTCCCTCCTAATAGTTGATTGGATATCACAACGTATCCAAATTTTTACCACATGCTTTAAACACATTGAAATATCCTGTAAGTAGTATCAAAGGCACTCTTCTTCTTCTTCTTCTTCTTCTTCTTCTTCTTCTTCTTCTTCTTCTCCAACTTTGTTTAAAGATATCAATTCACAATTTATTGTTCATTTGGCAATACATGCTTTCTTCAAGGTTTTCCAATACAATATTTCACCTTCTAAGGTAAAGACATATCCACTCATGGATTTTGAGTTATTTGAATCTGGTATCCAATAATCACCATTGTATCCCTCAAGTAAATCTTAACATCGAGCTTATGGTAACCCATAATTAAGGTTAAGTCTTAGATTTCTAAGAACCCTTATTATATATTTCCAATGGTATTCTTTTGGATTAATTGTATACCTACTAAAGTTGCTAACTAAGTGAGAAATATTTAGGCGAATGTAATTATTAACTTACATATTATTACAAGTTATTTGAGATTAATCCAACCGAGACAATCATTCACTAATACGTTTATAAAATTGAGATTTTGGTCCACGAATATACTACCAATGCTAGTACAACCTTAATCAAACTAATCACGTATCTTCTCACAATGATGAGATTGATATAAGATAATTCCATTAGATGTATTATCAATTTTAATTCATAATATAACATTTATTTGACCTATATCTTTGATATCAAACATAGTAGTTAACATTTTCTTTATAGATTTAATAAAATCATTATTACTACCAATAATAAGCAAATCATCTACATATTAACAAACAATGATGTGTCCACACTTAGTGTCTTTAATATACACACATTTAGCACATTTATTGATTTTGAATCAATTTGACGCCATCATATTATCAAATTTCTCATGACATTATTAGTGCGCTTATTCTAATCAATATAGGGGTCTAATAAGTCTGCACATTTTACTATATTACCCCTGAGCAATAAATCCTTCGAATTGTTCTATATATCTCTCTTCATTTAATTCACCATTCAAGAATGCCATCTTAATATTCATTTGATGTTTCTCGAGTTTATATGATTATGAAATAGAGATTAGTATTCAAATGGAAGTTTTCATGTCAGTGGTGATTAAGAATCAAATTAATCCATGCCTTTTTTTACTTATAGCCTTTTGCCACAAGACTTGCCTTATATTTTTTGTCATACTTCATAATCCTCTTAATGATCAACTTACAGCCGAACAACTTATTTCTTAGTAGAATATTCACTTACTCCCAAGTATAATTTTACATAATGGATTTAATTTCACTATTAAAAAAGTATTTCCACAAAAGTTTTATTAGGATTAGACATAACTTCATCAAAGCTTCCAGATTCATATTTTAACAAATATGTTAGAAAATCTGAACTAGAGAACTTTGAGGTCATTGGTATCCTATTTCGTCTAGGGTCATTGACATGTTCCTTTTCTATAAATTCTTCAACAGTAGTCTCGTGATGACTAATAGAAACATTATCATAAGATCTTTTAGGACAACTTAACTAACGTCACATATTACAAGGAGATATAAAATCAAAGAAATATGCATTCAGTGATTCAATAATAATGTTAATGTGACTGTCATAAATCTTATATTTATGCATAAGAAAACCATAAACATTGCTATTAATGACATATCTAATGAAACTTTAATCAATGGTCTTAAGTGTTATCCTAACCTTCTTAATATTAGGGATCACAACCTCTTCAAGATACCCCAAGACTTTTAAGCATTGGTAGGAAGTGTTTCGATCTTTCACAACTCATATGATGTCTCATCAGTTTTCTTATGAGGCATTTTTTTAGTACGTAAATAATAGATGCCTTATAATACCCCAAGAAAATATTAAGGCGCTAGCTAAAAATAAAGTAAAATGCATCCAATTTAAAATCTTTTTTAAAACCATATAACAATGTTCGACTAAATAAACATTTTTTGAAGCATGAATGAATAAATAAATTCTTTATTCTGATTAATCTCAAAATAGCCTTTACAATTGTTTTTACAATAAAAATGTACGATGATTTTAAAATAAAGTACAAAGTTATACATCCATGCTTGTATCACAAATCTAAATATGCCACATTAACAATAAATCGCTACCCATACAATGCTTGTCATGCATAAATAAACTGTAGGGGTGAGTGAGAAACTCAATAGGCTCATACAAATTCTCCAAGTGAACTACACATGCTCGTGCATGCACATATATAAGAGTGCCTGCATATGAATACTCAAATAGCATCCCAAGATAAATATCACATCCTAGGTTCACTAGGGATCCCAAAGTCGCGTATATGTTAAAATCTCCGTCGCACCTCCCTCAGTACGAAGTGGACTCTCGATCTCCCTCTTGTAACTTATCCTCCCAACACTGCATGGACTTAAAATCAATACAATCAAAATCAAAAGGCAAGATAAGGTACTTACCTCATCATCCTCCTATAATGGCTTAATAGCCCCCAACGGGTCCATAATATGGCACACGAAATAAGAAACGAGAAAAATAGCCATAAAGAACACCTCGTCCAACGGGTGGTTTTAATAAGGGATACTTTAGCATCCTCCAATAACAATAACAATATAAATCTCATAATATAATATCATCATCAAGATTTTCACAAATTATGTATTATTATTCTACCCAATTTCTACAACCTAACATATTCATAAAATCTAGTTACAATGTTTCCCAACTACTCGTTATGAAAATAAGATCACATAAAATATTCCATAACATACATTATATGTATAAAAATAAGAGAGAACATTTATGTCATAGAAAATATCCATGGTAGAATGAACCTACCTCAATTCGCAAAATATTCCAACAAATATGTAAGAACTTTCTAGCCGTGCGCACTGTTAGAAAAACATTCGTAAGATATTCTTGAAATCTCTAAAATTTACGACACCAGTTCCCACACATTCTTAATTTAAGTATACAGGCCCTACAGTTTGCGGGAAAGTCAAATTCATAAATATATCACGCCAAAAATAGCTTATAAATTGGCTTATTTAAAAAAAATTAAGTACTCTGTTCATCTTCCTCTCTAACCCTTGAATTTGTAGAAATATTGTTATCCTTCATATTCCTTGTGTTTTATATTCTTATCTTCTACTTTCTAGCCTCCTATGACCTTCTCATACACCCTAGAAGTTGTAATACAATATATTTATACTAAGAGGAGACTAACTAGGGTTTTAAAAATATAAATCCCATTTTTCTCACATGGGCCTCCACTAAGGTGTTCAAATGGGCTCCAAATACATATATTTATTCAATAACAACTACATAAAACGGTTTAATAATTCATGGGCACTTCCTTTCGCTTTTTTTAGAGTATTTTGTCTATTAGCAAGTCATGATGATACGAGAAATTGTCCACAAGACGTTCTCAAACCAGCAAGTCAACAGTAAAGGGTGTAGCGAGTAAATAAAGTAAGTAAATAGAGAGAAGACACGATATAGAGTGGTTTAGCCTTTAAAGTAGGCCTATATCTAGTGTGTTGCTCCATTCTCATTATATGCATTACATTGTACAATATAATCATGCCTAAAGAGGCGTACACGTATGAGAATAAAAGGAGAGTACATAATGACTGATGAACTCGGTGTGCCGGAGAGGTAGCTGCGATATGGATGAGAAATTCCCGAGTTGTATGTAGGGGAGGTGTAGAGAGAATCGGGACTGTAGAAACTGCTCCGGTTATGTGTAATCGATCCCCTCATTTTGAGGTGTGGACCTCTATTTATAAGAGATATGGTCACGTGCAATGAGCACGTGACGCACGAGGTATGGAGTTTAGGATGGAGAGGGATGCGGCTTGTAAGGCAAACAACCAAAGCACCATATCCTGTAACTAGAAAAAGATAAAGGCACGGCGCCCTATATTGGGTGGGTCTGCGACATGTTGATTGTGACCACACCCCTTGATGAGGGGTCGTGCCCTGTATAAGGTAGGGACGCGCCCTGTATAAGGTAGGGTTGTGCCTTGTATGAGGTAGGGTTGCGCCTTGTATGAGGTAGGGTTGCGCCTTGTATGAGGTAGGGCCGTGGCATGTAGTCATGTGAAGTAGCATACCATCTGCAGTAGGGTGTTATATTTGTACTATCAATAAGCCCCCAAGTCGTAGTGCCAAGAGAATTCGATAGGGGTTGCGGATTAGTTAAGCTTCCTTATGTGTCGCGGTAGTTTTCAAGGCGACGATTCATCTTCCGCGCTCTCTTATATAAATTATTTCAGGCCGTGGACTTCATTACGTTTCCAATACTTTGAAAACAAATCGAGAGCAAATTTATGCGTGTTCATCTTCTTTCATTTTCCAGTAACCCTTCGAGGCTGTGCGTGGTAGTTCCAAGGTGGTGTGAGGCTGGCCATTGCTGGTTTCTTCATTTCCAGATAATTTTTCAACCAATATTTGTAAATTGTTTTTGTAGCTCGTACTTCCTCTTTGAATATACAACCACATGATCTTCTGCATTGCTTGATAAAAAAACTAGGGTTTCAATTGAATACTCTACTATCACCCTAGAATCGAACACACATGAACGTTGAGCACATCAATAATTATTAGGATCCATCTTCATATGCTGTACTTGACCCCTGATCTTCCAAACGTCATGAAAATCATACAAATTTTCTTGTTGTTCATAGTCAAACTCTTCATATTCTATGAATTTGATCTTAGAACGACTAAACGTTAGATACTCAACTGTTTAAGATAGAGACTGCGGCATGGCAGATTATCAATAATCTACGGTTCCTTGAATATTCCGTTGTGGACCCTATCCATGGCATACCGGGGGCGATCGCTACGGCCCCTCAACATTGACATTTTCCCTCCGCGACACTTTGATGCATATCCATTTAATCTGACGCGGCGGTGGGGTCTTTTAGGGATTTGAATCCCCACCCTTGTATTTTGAACAGTCTTCAAACTTTCACGAACCAAGTACGCATCCATGATAGATAATTGTAATTGCTACTAGAATTTCTTGAATCGACCTTTAGAAATTTTAGAAATGGCCGTGGCCACAGATCTCTAATTTCATTTGAGACGGTTACCCCAGTAATTTATGTTCCTTTGCTGATATAGGAGATGGCTGCAGCCAGTAGGGCCAGAGGGTAATCCCTTAGGGAAATAACTCCTATCAAGAAAATATTTACTATTCATACATCATCTTCCCGCGGCTTCTTAAAGTCTTTTCCAAACCATACTGGCTATGTTGCCTAACCGCAGACTCTGCTTTTCAGGTACTACTGCAGCCATATGAGCTTTGACTCGGACGAGTTTCTGAGAAGCTTTTGGGCAAAGCATTTTGGAACCTCTCCTCCTAAACTCTCTTTCGTGCCCCTCTGAGATCAATAGGGCCTTGCCAACTGAGGAATTGCCCCAATTGCGTAATATTAGACTCAGACTCCACGGATTCTGCGTATAGGAAGGATTTTTAGTCCGCGCCAAAGGAAGAAGAAGCCAATTCAAGTAATCATCCATTAGGTGCAGGAGATGATACAGCGGAAGGTAGGAATAACCCGACAAGTCCATCTGGGAGGGTTGAGAGACCCCTAGCTGCGCTTGACATCCATAACATCATGACCCAAGACTGGGTTGACCAGGTGGCTGAGGCGTTCAAATTTTCAGAAAATTTGATGTGCTCGGCACCTGCTGCAAACCAAAGACCTTGCACAACTCTGGCTGATGATAAAGTTTTCTTCCCCCTTCATTCATTTGTTTACGGGTTGTGAGTGCCTATTCCTGTTGCCATCTGTCGCATCTTTCAGACAATGAAACTGGCACCGACCCTGATAGATCCCAATGGCTGGAGGGCGACACATTGCCACTGTCTTTCTTTGGGAGAAGCAATTCAAAAAGGATATTACTCTCGCGGAGTTCTTTCATTTCGACCTCCCAATGGAAAATTCCATGAAGTTCACCGGGTACTACTACTTCTCGGTCCACGACAGGGACGAGACCCTTTATACTGGGAGGTCGACTAGTGTAAAGAACTGAAAGGTCAAGTATTTTTACATTTTCGAGGATGGCTGGGAGATCCACCCCGAAGAGAATGAGAAGGAGAGATCATGTTGAATGCCGCGGTAATGGGGTTCTCCCTCCAAGCTAGGTATTTTGATTATAGCCGCGTCCCGTCTTCCTGGTTGCATATTAACCGCCACTAACCTTTGAATTGTCTTTTCTGCAATTCTTGACAACTTGAATTTGAACAAACGTCAGGAAAAGAGAGTTGCTGAGGCCGTGGCAATTCCTGTCGAAGAAAAGAGATTTAGTGCCCTTATGACCTTTGTAACCGTATTCGAGGCAGGTTTCTTTCCCAGCAAGCGTATTCCAAAAGACATGGCCGCGGGAGGTAATAATATGATTCCATATTTGTCTTGTGGAATTTTTTTTTAACTTTGAATATTTATTATTTCTTTCCCTTTTTCAGGTGAGGAGGTTGACAGGAATTACTGGCGGTGCAATTGGCGAAAATGGATGAGGACGTAGTCGTTCTCAATAATACTACACGGAACAGGAAGAGGAAAAGGTTCAAAGCTAAGGCACCTGCCACGGAGCAGACTGACATTGAAGCCCAACCATAATCTGAATTTGATGATGACATAGGAGACAACCTGGCCGCGACAGGTTTTATGTCAAATGATGCTCCCCTCAATACAGCTTCACCGCCGCCACCTCCTATTATTGCAGTAAATGCAAACTTAGCACCGCCACAGTGCCACGGCGGAGTTGGTCCCAACGATCGTTTGCGGCCTCAATTGAGGCAACCCGACCCAGAGTCCTCATGGGACACAACCACAAAGGTCGCACGGAGGATGAAGAGGGCCCTTGATGCAGCGGCCTCGACAGGCTGGTGGGAGAAGACCACGACGACCTGGAGGACTGCGGCCTCCATAGTCTTCTGAGGGTAAGTGATTTGTTTTCTTCTATATTCTTTTACGTTCCATATATTGCAACTAACTTTTTGATTTCAGGCCACGGATGTCATGGTAGCCAAGAAGAGGAAGTATGAGGCTCTCTATCAGCTGAAACAGGCCATGGATAGGGTGCACGCCGTTGACTTGGAGCCCGCACGAACTTCATCCTTTGAAGTCGGGAAGAAGTCTACAGCCGCGGCCCTCTAAGCAGCCCAAATGGACTTGGCTACTGCAAACAATGCAAGGGAGGAAGCCGAGGAAAATTTTAAACAAGCCGCACAATCCCTTAAAGCCTCCCAGGCTCAGACCCCAGAAGCTGCACGGGCCGTGGATATTTCAAATAATAAGTTGGTACT
The DNA here is from genome assembly GCA_949130495.1 of Sambucus nigra. NCBI lineage: Eukaryota > Viridiplantae > Streptophyta > Magnoliopsida > Dipsacales > Adoxaceae > Sambucus > Sambucus nigra. The sequence continues at coordinate 55,848,841 of OX422214.1, forward strand.
ACTACAAAAGAAGTATGAAGAGTTGAAGGCCAAGTCCGCCCAAGATGGCATTGACCATGCCGCGAAAATAAATTAGATGGAGGCAGATCATAGCGAATCTCTTCAGCTGGCCATTGACCACACAGTGGAGTCATTCAAAGCCTCTAGGGATTTCTTCCTCATTAATAATAGAGCCTACCTCCACGGCTACCAGGATCTAAGACATAAGATTATAAAGAATTTTCCTGAGACGTCGGAGAAGGTCCTTGCCTGGGGGCTCGGTGATGCCGAGCATCCACAATGCATAGCCGAGCTCAAAGCCGCAGCTGAAGAGAAAGCAATGCTGAGAGCAGAAGCAAAAGCAGCGACCGTAGAGGAATAGACTGAAACAGCCGCGGAGGGTGAAGAGGGTCATGATCAGGATGATGCTGCTTCCTGAGTTTTACTTTTTGATCATTGATATAGGGTTGCGTCCCTTTTTCCAAATTTTAAACTATAGTGGCTGCGACTTTTACATGCTATATACTTGAGTAAACTATATACTTGTACTCTTAACTGATAATATCAAGGTTGCGGCCACTTTTACATGCTATATACTTGAGTAAATGTTTCAATACTTGCATGATTTTTCTTTTACTGACCGAATATATAATTTAAGCTTTGAGATTTGCTTGCTTGAATGAATGAGCCTTCTGCGGCACTAGTATATAAATGGTGTAGACATATGGTTGCGACCACTCCTCTTCGATTTTTCCATTCCTTCCATCTTTCTTGTAGAAGGCTTGGGGTGCCGCAACGCTTTAGCCAAACAATCACTTTTTTATCTACAGCCATACTCGTTGGGCTGCAGCACCTTTGTACTCTGGCTAACACTGTGGACTATTGGGTCACTGATTTCTTCAATGCTTCAATGACTATTTGAATACAACTTTTTTACATTTAAAGGATCTGTGACTCCATAGAGTACATTTTTCTACCACGGCTATGTCTATAATGGTGCCTATACAGGTAATGTGACCCATTGCCCCTTGCACCTACGGTTGGAAGTGCTGCAGCTTGAATAGGGCCGCGGTCGTCTGATAAAGGCTTCCTTCATAGTTTAAGGTGGTAGCTACATATTTAGGTTATCACTCATGGGTCGCGGAACCTTCTAGTGTTTGAAAGCCATCTTCTGTAGCTTTGTTTGTTTTCATCCCATAACCAATATGGATGATATAGTCTAGGCTATGTTTTTTTTTCCATGGCTTCCCATTTAGTCGCTTTCATTGTCTGAAGCTTTTCAAAGGTCGCTTTCAATGGTTACAGCTGTATTAACAAGGCTATTGTAGATTTTAGGCCCCTTCATCTTAACATGGGCCTTTGTAGATATACGGGATACTTTTAAGACTTCCCGAGCTGGCTTATGTTATTAAGCCACCCATAACTAATATACGGGATACTATCAAGCCTCTCCAGGCTGGGTTATGTTATTAAGCCACCCACAGCTGCTGATATATATAAATCCATCCCTGGATGGATATTATAAGCCTCCCAACTTGATGACGCATCCCGAAAGCTACCAACGGCCATTGTAAGTCCTCGTGGCTAATAAAAGCTTCTTGAATCCTCAGCTACTTTTATGAATATGATCATTATATGATAAGATATAGTCGCACATCGTGAGGGAAACTTGTGAGCTAATTAAGATCGCAATCCCTCCATAGGTGCATCCCAAAATAATAAGAATCTTTCGAGATAATTTATCATTCTTGCCTCGGAATCTGTTTAAGACAAAAAGTCTTTTTGTAAGACAACAGATTATAAAAACAATATTCAAAATTAGATATGGAAATTTTTTCTAATTTATAACTATTCATATATATATGACTTTGTAAGGATAACATAAAGTTTTAGTTTAAAATAGCATAAGAGGAGTTGTCACTATAAAGTAGAGAAAGATTGGATATAGGGGATAAGCATGAAAAATGAGCATATGGCAGGTGGGATAAGGCTGCATCTCCTAAACATATTTGAGGAACCTCCGCAGCATCCCCTGCCCAATTAGCCTTTTAACTTCATCCTTCAGAGCATAGCATTTCTCTGTGTTATGTCCATGGCCCCGATGGAATTTGCACCACGTAGCTTTGTTCCTCTTGTGGGGTGGAGATCTCAGCTTTTCTGGCCACCTCAACAGCTTGTCTTCTTTGATGAACTCAAAGATTTCTTCAATCGGGAAGGCCAATGAGGTGTAAGTCCCATATTTCTTCTCTGCCTTCTCCATTATCCTTTTCTGGCATCTGATGCCTGCTCTGTGTCCGGATCCTCTTGAACTGCCGCGACAAAAAAGGCAGTTGGAACCATCATCTTGGGCGCCGCACCTATTTTGGGTGAGGCCACAGCCTCTAACTTTAGTACCCTCTGAGTCAAATAGTTGACATGGGTCTGGAGTGAAGCATGACTGTCGTAGAAGTGGTTGAGGTGATTGTACAGCTGCATAATCTCATCTTTGATTTCTGTGCTCCGGCTGGACTCTCCTTCCATTTTGTAATTTTGTTAGTCTTTACAAAGTATATGTATAATCTGGGACAAAACAAGTAGAAGTGAGTAATCACAGAAACATTGGAGTAACTAAGTAGGTAATGGGTATGCAGCGTTGTACTGCTGTATTGTTGAAAGGGGCCGCGACCAGTATAGCACATAGGTGCAGTACCGTGGCCTTTGTATGACATTCACCAAGGTTGAGATGGAAACCTCCCAAGTTCGTTCCTTTATTTTTTGAAGATTCAATAACATAACCGCACTAGCACAGGCCGCAGCATGAAGGTATTTAAACTACCTGTTGTATCCCTTGCTAGGAAGGGGGGGGGGGGGGGGAAAGCAATCCCAACATCAAAACCGAGAAACTAACTTTTTCTCCCAAAACACGGGGAGAGCATGCCTACTAGGGTGTATCCATGAGAGAATAACCTCTCGGTGCACATAATGGTACAATTCTAATGATAAAACCCTATATCATAAGCAAAGAACAACAAAAATGGTGTAAACATAATTCGTCCCTAACCATTCATCTTTTCGAGGGTAAAGCCCATCATGCTTTTCAGCACTATCTAGATTCAATGATATCACAAGGGGATATAAGATAGATCCAAGGTCATAAAAGAGAGACCAGAACATATCTGAATATACACATTACCCATTTAAGGGTGTGAATTATAAAATAGATCTCAATAACCTAAATATATTCGTGAGACAATTATCCAAAGGATCCCCACGAATAAAATAAGGTGTTGAAGAACTCGAACTATAGAGAAATAGGATTAAAATATCTCATTTCCCAAAGACGGCGCCAAACTGATGATATGAGAAATCGGCCACAAGACGTTCTCAAACCAGCAAGTCAACAGTAAAGTGTGTAGCGAGTAAATAAAGTAAGTAAATAGAGAGAAGACACGATATAGAGTGGTTCAGCCTTTAAAGTAGGCCTACATCCACTGTGTTTCTCCATTCTCATTATATGAATTACATTGTACAATATAATCATGCCTAAAGAGGCTTACAAGTATGAGAATAAATGGAGAGTACATGATGACTGATGATCCCGGTGTGCTGGAGAGGTAGCTATGATATGGATGAGAAATTCCCGAGTTGTATGTAGGGCAGGTGTAGAGAGAATCGGGACTGTAGAAACTTCTCTGGTTGTGTGGAATCGATCCCCTCATTTCGAGGTGTGGACCTCTATTTATAAGAGATATGTTCACGTGTAATGAGCACGTGAAGCACGAGGTCTGGAGTTTAGGATGGAGAGGGATGCGGCTTGTAAGGCAAATAACCAAAGCGCCGCATCCTGTAACTGACAAAAGGCAAAGGCACCGCGCCCTGGACTGGGTGGGTCCGCGGCATGTTGATTGTGACCGCACCCTTAATGAGGTGTCGCGCCCTGTATAAGGTAGGGTCGCGCCCTGTATAAATTAGGGCCGTGCCCTATATGAGGTAGGGCCGCACCGTGTATGAGGTAGGGCCACGCCATGTATGAGGTAGGGCCGCGACATGTAGTCATGTGGAGTAGCATACCATCTGCAGCAGGGTGCTATATTTGTACTATCAAGTCCCCAAATTACACTACCAGCAAAATTATCTAAATAAATCATAATAAAAATCTCACAACACAAATTAGAATAATTCACTTAACTAAATATGTCAATCCATAATATAATTTAAATAATAAAACTCAAGTAATGTATCTTAAGTCCAATACAAAATTCAAATAAATATTAATTAAGCTCGCATATATATTTTAAAAAATAAGGGATGTTATCAACATAGCGTTCACGATCTATTTTAACATTCAATTTTTTTGTTCAGCAATGACATTATATTCTAATGAGTAAGGAGTGGTAGTTTGGTGAAATTCCATATTTAGAACAAAATTTTCAAAAGAGGAATCATATTCACCAACTTTATCGCTTCTTCGCACTTTTTTTTTGTTAAGATGTGTATTTTCATCATTTTTATAGTGTTTAAACACTTCAAAACTCTAATTTTTTCTTCGAAACAAATAAAAAGACCGAAATCTTGTGCAATTATGAATAAAAGTAAAAATAATAATTTGCCTCCTCTACTTTAAACAAAGTATAAGTCACATACATCAGTGTCAATTAAGTCTATAGGACTAGTACTTCTTCTAATTGAATTAAAAGTATTGCACAACGAATTATATTCCACACTCGTGACTTGAATCATTACTAAATTTATAATTAATTCTAAATTAATTTACACAAATTATCATAATTACCATAACCTAATCTACAACGCTAAATATCATATGACTCTATTAGATAAGAAAAAGATATATCCTTCTTATTAATACTTGTAATTACGGTCATTATATTCATTTTAACATGCTCACCACTCAAGAGCCCTATACCCATATACATTCCATTTTAGTAAGTATAAAGTTATTAGATTCAAGCATAAACTCGAGTCCCTTCTTGATAAAAAAAATATCCAAATGCTAGATTCTTATGCATGTTTGAACCATGCACACATAATTGAGAGTGAGTTATTTCCCTAAAGTCATATGGAGTATAACTTTCCCTTTTTCTTCGAATCAAAGAATTTTCCATGAAAAGTTATTGCTCTTGTGGTTTTGTTTGTAAAAAGACATAGACTCAATATCTATTAACATGAGGATGTGGCATCGGTAATGGTCAGGAAAACATATTATTTTCATAACATATGTGACGAGTATCCTTAGTTCCTACCCATAATACCTTGATATTTCTATACAAGTTCACTTCACATACCACTGTCGAAAGATAACTTTCGATAACATTATTGGAAAGATCCTCTACAACATGCACACTAGATTTGGACTTCCTCATCTTACTCTTTTGTTCTTTGAGCATGTGGAAATCCTTGCCATGATGACCTATATTATCACACATGATACATTTTCCATCTAACCTCTGAAAGTTTTAAACCTTAGAGCATTTTATAGAAACCTTAGTTTGTATTCTTCCTTTTCTTGTTCTTATGACCTTATTCGAAATATGTGTCTTAAACTCCATTTAATTTGTAGTTTTCTTCTTAGATACACGATTATACTCTTATATTATAACTATAACAATCAGATCTTTGAGCCCCTTGTAATTACGTAAATGCATTATGGGTTCCAATAGTTATTATTGGGTAGTTGTGATGTCCTACAGTAGATTTTCATAGTTAATGTGATGATAAAATTTATTTTTGGCTTATGATATGAATTTTTCTATTAGATGTGATTTCTGAGTTTGAATTATTGATATGGGTTATATGCTGATGGTAGTATACATTATGGGATAGCTACGCAGGATGGTTAGCCGACAATAAAATTATTTTCATATTTTAATGATATGAGTGACGAGAAGTAATTATATGGTAATATGGGTGTCAATGAAAACTTAAAATTGGCATGATGATTTTTATACAATTTAGAGAGTATTGTGTAGTGATACAATTATGAAAATTCTGAGGAAAGAATTTGGAGGCGGACAAATTCCGAGTACAAAGCATTAAATTTATGATGTGCTCAAATTGGGCAAGATTTTTTTATATTATTACACCATTAATGATTTTGATGGAAATCAAGTGCGAGTGTTTGGGCCTATGTACAGGGTCACTATGTAGTTTTGGAAATATGAGCGGTGACGACTCAAATTTTTTTTGAGGATGGTGTGAATTGTGCATCATACACAGGTGTTTCGTGGATGCACTAATGGTGGATAATGCTTATGGATAAGCAGACGTCCAAATATAAAATCTGGAGGTAGTATCTTAGGACCAATTATGGTTCGAAGAAGTTATAAGCCCTATATAGTGAGAGTGTGGGATTATAAATGCGGGATTCACATAAATTGGGAAGAGTTGCCTTATCGATAGTAGGCACAACAATGTGAAGATTTCAAGATGGGTTACTAACGTATTCCTCAAAGTAGGGATACAATGAATGTCTAACTTGGGATTATGAACATAGACTAAACGCTAATGGTGGCATACGTTAAAGGGTCGATAAAGGCAATATTTATCCAAAGACGAATTTATTTCCCCCATAAGGGATATGCTAAACGAGAAGCATTCATATGGTAAAAGGTGTTTGGTAATTTGCGAGAACTTTATGACTAGTGATAGTATAGATTACATAAAGATGTGTATGATCATGAATAGTGTTATAATAATGACGATGTCATAAAAATGGGTAGTAATATCCCCTATGGGAATTGGTGGGTCTTTGAAAGCTTAGAAGTAATTAAGCACTTTACTGGACTTAATAATGAACAAAGGATGTCTTACCGTATGTGTAAAAAAGGAACACGATGTTCTGGCATTATCGAATCAATAAGTTTATTGGGATTTAGTGTATCCATTGGAAGTGATGAGCCTTTTATTGAAATTGGCACAAGTTCAAATATGTGTGATTAGTGTAAAATATTTTCCTCTTTTTCTTTAAGTCCTGGGCTGAAGAATCTTAATAACTGACAAAGTTACGAAGCATTGTATCTGTAGGGTTCCTTGTTTCGATTTCGCTTACGAGACGTCCCACGCACGAAATTGGCTAAGTCGGGAGTTGAGATTTGTCGGGTTCCAGGATGCTTTGTTAATACATTTTACATGTGGGGAGATATAGCGCATTAGGCAGTGATATATTATATGAGTTAAGGCCAGTAGGGTCGAGGAGTTCATTGATAAAAGCACTTAGCACTGTTTACATCACTAGTGAAATAAGTGACTAATTTAGTCACATTCAGCAGGTTATTAGAATATGCTTTGCTTTATAGTTATACATGGTATGTATGGTTCAGGTTGGATGTATAGGTGTCATCCACATTTGATGTTTATGTGCGTGTGTGTACATGTACTATGTGATGTATGGACATCCCATAAATATCATAACAGGCGTAGATGAGCCTTTTACTTTTATCTCATGGGCTATGAGTACGGACTACTTGGGTATAAAACTTATGATATTTGTGTGAATTAAAATGTGATGTTACGTTTCAGTGAATTCCAAGGTCGAAAATCCATTATTAGGGGAGAGAATGTAATACCCCGCATTTTTTGGAATAAAATATTGTGACAGAATTTAATTAAATGATTTTGAAATAAATTTCGAGAATAAATTAAAACAACGGGATTTGAATAAAATTGGTATTATTAAAATCAAATTTAGAATAAATTCTTATTCTTGACTACATGTTTAATTGGATTCAGTAGGGCACAATGAATTCAATCGTGAAAAATAAATTGAACGTTAATTAACTTATGGTCATGTAGTGATCAAGTGCAATGAAATTGTGCATGTTGGGTAAAAATAATTGGGACGCATTTCAGGGGAATTTATGAACTCGTTTAGGTGTTTTATACCTTTTAGATTGATCCAGAATATAGTCATACAAGTTGGGAGGTTATTGGGATATTTAGATTATTGATTTTGGTTTATTTTGGGGTCAAAAAATGGGGCTTTTGGCCAAACTCGGGATTTGGAGTAATATAAGTTAAGGAGGGGGGTTAAGAGACTCCCCACATTTAACAAAACCTAAATCTAGCAGTCAGAGTATACAAAAAGCTAAAGGGAAGAGGAAATTAAAGATCCAAGGGGAAGAACTCAAGGAGGAGGCTAAGGGTTTCAACTAAAGATCATTCAACCAATTTATCCACGCAAGAATTTTATTCCTTAATTTAACGTTCAATGTTCTTCTTGATTCATCGTAGTAAACCCCATATGATTTTTGGGTTTTAGATGTAATTTGATGATTTATTGTTAGGTACTAATTTCATGTACGTAGAGGATTAATTGGAACATAAGGTGTTAATCCAAAAATCTAGATAATTGAATTTGAATTCAATGATATATACCATAGCGTTCCTGGAATAAATTGGGAGAATCTTGGATTCACATGTAAATGTTTGTGATGCATTGTTATTATCTGAAAATTTGTAATGTTGAACTCATGTCGTATTCCCCAACAAACTGATTGATCCATGGTTAATATGGTAGTAGAAAATCTGGACTAAAGGTCGTAGTTTAATCATTTGAATTCTAGGAATTGGGGAAAGAAATCAATGTTAATATATGAAATTAAGGGCTCTAAGATGAGTAACTAAGTGGTAGGGACTTGATTATTTTGTTATGTAAAGAAATGAATAATTGGAAGTATTCTTGGAAAACAATTGAGAAATCCCGTAATAAAGAAACTACCAGATCTAGGTCGTTTTGCCATTTCGAATCGATTCGGCCTTGGAGCGAATCGATTCAGTCTGGCAGTGAATCAATTCGACTGAGGAACCGAAGCGATTCGGTCCTAGGGATAGGTTTAGTTGGGACCTTCGCTAGTTTCGAAGAATTTTTAGAAGTTCATACGAGTTGGTGGAACGGGGGTTGGGTGAATGAAGAATTTATTAAAAATGCAAATGTGGCACATATATTTATTGGAAAATTATATTTAACTAGATAGTTAAATAATCTTTTAAAGAAGAAGGATTTAATAATTAACTAGGTGGTCAATTATTAATGGATGAATATTTGTGGACATCATGTGGGATACTTTAGGTAATTTCGAAGTAATTACCTACACATATTAAATGAGAATAATAATATGTATGTATATTTATCTTTGTGACATACCAATGTTCATGGACGGTCCTATTGGCTTGGGGTTTTGCACGTTCGGGACCTAGAACACGTCGGCACAGGTGGGCTAGACATTGTGTTGTTCATTTTAGGTACTACGTAGTAGCGCCATCTACGATAGGTAGATGTTGATGCTTGGATCCTTTGTAACCGCTAGGCATGGGCCGTGAACTGGTGTAGTACATAGGGACCGCCCCACTTATATGTGTTTTGTGATGTCTAACTTGGATAAATATTTCCTTCTGACTTGTAGATAGAACATGAACAAGACACCATTGGTAGATAACTTTGCGTGTCACATATATGAAAGGACATATATATAAATTACCCGAATTAAAGGAGATTAATTATTTTTTCTAAGAATGTAGATAATAGATTACAGGCCCCACACTATGCAGTGTACATAATAGATGTTTGTGTCACTTTTACGAGTAACATCACTGGGATATTCTAGGATGTGGTACCGTGAATGTAAATAATTACAATTCGATTAAATAAATTAAATGAGATTAATTAATTTGTCTAAGAATGTAGACAGTAAATTACAGACCCATACTATATTGTGCATAATAGATGTTTATGTCACTTTCACGAGATATATGAGATTGGGATACCTTAGGCATGGATAATATGAATCTATAGGATTACATTTTATCATGTTGACTATAGTTAATGAATTTGGTATTAATTGGCGCGGTTGTGATATATTATTTCGGGACTTGTTTCGATGCAGGTAATATTACACTTAGCTGAGGGGTGAGATGTTAATCACATGTGAGTGATGATGGGGGATACTTACTTTGAATTGACTATATTGATTGAACTTTAAATTGAATAAGTTACTTCTTACAACTCTAGGGCGCTGAACCAAAGTATAAAATGTCCCCCCAGGTTTAGGTAGATAGGGACAATGGGAATGATATGAGATCGGACTTGCGGTCATATTTGTACGACGATTACTGTCATTCATTTGATTCTAGCATAGGTTGTTATTTCCACTTCAGTTAATTTAGTTTCTTTCAAATTATTATATGGGCATAGGCCCGAGTTTATTATTCCATTATATAGGTCTGTTTGTAGTGTTGTTGGATTTTATGACTAGTTGAGTGTTGAATTGTTTTTACTTATTACTAGTCACTGTTTGAATGGTTTGTTGTGTTTATCATCTTTTAAAATTAAGAAATATAAACGTTTTATCGTGGTTTGAGGCTGAGAATGATATATATTGTATAAGAAGCTCCATCTTCGACGTACTGTGTCTAGCCAACCTTTACGTGAGAAATGGGGGTTGTTACAATAAGATACTCAATCCCATAATTAAATGGGACACACAAACTGGAGTGAATAACCTCATAACAAAATAAATACAAGATAAAATTGCAAGGAAAAAACCTACATAAATTTGGCCAAAAAATATTATTTATTAGCAAAGCCAAGGCCCAAGACCCATGGCCCCGACCCGAACAAAATTTGAGCTAGATGGGTGGCAGTGAAACGAGTGTGAACTTCGAAGAAATTCACATAACATGTACTTTCTCCCTCCTTTAAAGGTTTTGGAATCCTCAAGGTCTTTGAATGGTTATCTTGGGTATATTATAACACTACCCATTTCTCATAAAATCAACTTTCATGAAAACTTAAAATCAATCATTTGGGAGTTGTAAGTCTACATTTTGTTATTTATTTATATTTATATTATAAACAAATTGAGTTGTTCATGAATAGCTCAAGTTGTTTCGTTAAGGCTCGAGAGCGTCTCATTTGTTAAACAGACGAACCAAGCTCAATCATGATTTTGGGTTCATTAAAAATTTGAGTGGATGGTGATGAGAGGGAGTAGGTTGTTAAAATGATAAAAGGGGAAGGGATATGATTTTGCCTTTTGGATGGGGATAAGAGAAAATATAAGTTAAAGTTTTTATTTTGGGGCTATTTGTAAGTGGGAAAAGTTTCTTATATTAGGCCTATTTTAAGTGAACCAAGTTTTTATTTGGGTTTCATTTTAACCATTCCGGGTTCTGGAGCGAACCGGTCCTCCTTTCTGCCTTGGCTTGTTTCTTCCTTTTTTTTGGATTTCTTTCTCAACTTCAAATGATCATAACTTCTTCACCGTAGCTCAGAATGGGGTGCCGTTTTTTCCAGTATTCTTATGATTTCAATATATTAAATTTTATAGTTGGCCCCACCTCCGCAATAAGGCTGAAAATTAACAAAAATGCCCTTTAACTTTAAATTTCTCGATTTCTTTCACTGTTTTGAGTTTTCTCTCGCACTATCTTTCATGAGATACTTGTAAAACACATGAGAGATACACAAAACACGAAATACTTTGCAAAAAGGGTTAGTAGCATGAGTATGAGATAAATCCAGTCTATTTATACTACACGAGACCATAAAAAGACCAAAATTAAGGGGATAAATATGCAGTATCTATGCCTAATCAAGTCCCCCTAACTTAGAACGCTGTGCGTCCTGACCAATGTAAAAGCGTAAAAGCATGAGTTAAGGACCCTACAAAATGAATTCATTGGGATAGAATACCTTTTTCGCCAGCAAGCGATTGTATTTAGCATATGAAACAAGTCGTTAAACCCCTAGGTCACCCTAGTAGGACGAGTTGTGTCTCACGAGGGTTTGCAGTGAATATACCAATAAAATTTCATTTTTCTTTTTTTTTCCAGCTCAAAGAAAAATTAAAATACCTAAATATTGTACAGTTTAAACTACCCAAAAATAGTTACCGTAAATTCACATTCCACAGTCTCAATTTGTTGTGTGTGTGTGCGAAGCCAAAAAATTAACTATTAATTTCAATTGATTAATCATTATGTTACTTTTGAAAAATTCGTTTCGATTCAAATGCTCATGAATGCTCTCACAAACGAATCACTCGAAATGTGGAAATTTTCTCTCGGTATGAATGATATATAAGAGTAAATATAACGGAACACAAATTCACGCACATAAATTTGAAAGACGAAATTTTTTATGGTGAAAAGGTCTCATCATCGAAATACGACCATTGGAAAACAGGAAACATTATTTTTATTCACACCAATTAATCTCTCTTATTATCTTTTCATGTCTTAGCTCTCCACGCGGTAATTAATTTCGTTATTTGGAATCGGTTAGGACTTTCACGGGTTCTTTTGTGAATTGGGTAAAATTCGGAATGGTTGGGAAATTCGGAATTGAAAAATGTTCTTATGATGTCCGTTGGCACTTTTTCAGGCTTTCGCTCATTTTTTTCTTCTTTTTTCATTTTTTTCTTTTATATTTTCCATATTTTTCTTTTCTTGCTATTTTTGTTGAGCATTTTTCTTTTACTTTTTTCTTGCCCCTTTTTTATGCACTTTTCGGACATATTTTCTGAAATTTTCAATTTTCACAATTCTGGGCCAATTGGGCTAGCAAAAGGATAATTTTTCACAATTTTTTACGGCTAATATTTTTGGATAAACAAACGATGGCCTAACTTCATTTATCCGAATTACTCATTATTTTACCATATGTGTCTTGAGAATATATTTAGTTTAGAGATATTTTAGCGCATTTTTCAAGACAACATCTCACACTTTTCCCATAACCGATCAAAACGAAGGAGTTGAGATTTTTAACTACTTATTTTAAAAGCTAAAAATAAGTTTGAGGTAATTTTAACTCGGATTGATTTAATAAATCACAACAATCAAAAGGCTCGAAATCCCATCGGGTTGAATAATCTCCACACTTATTCGTAATTTCGTCAATTTTCGCTAAATTTCTATCTTTGGTCAATTTCGGCTTTGTGCTCTTGATTTTTACAATTTGAGGCTTTAAACAAAATTTTAGTGATATTTTTGAAAAAATTAAATTTAAATTTTTATTTGATTTGATTTGAAGAAAAATATTTTTGGTTTTTCAAAATTTTTCAATTTTTTTTGTATTTCTAAAATTTTCTATTTTTTGGGGGGCATTTGAAAATTTGTGAACTTTTTAAAAGACGCACTTGTCACCACTCCCCCCCCCCCCCCCCCAAACTTAGACTTTTGCATTGTCCTCAATCAAAAGGACTAAAATCTAAAGAAGAAAAAACAATAAGTTCGACAAATAAAACAAACAAATATTAAAATGCAAAAAGACACTATATAACACCAACACATGACTCTAAAATATAACAAAAAATCACCTCATATGCGTAGGGGGTGCGATGACCTCTCTCTCTCCTCTACAAACTCACCTGACCACGTCTGCGGGGTCCGATAATATCCTCACTGTCTCTCTCGCATCATAAATTAAAAGTCAGAACAGTTAAAAATTGACCCAATATGAAAAGTGGACACCTCGATTCACATGATGAGTGAGGTGAGTGAAATCATCGATTTGTCCAATCACCTTGCAGTATAAATGGACCGACTTGAAGGGACTATCATATTGTACTTTTGAATGCCCTATATTGTCTTTAAACTCGATAAGGCATGGATCGGTCTCTAAATCGGACGAAACACTAGCCAACGCCACGATCGCATTCGATAACTCAAGTGGCACGGGCAAACGTGGTGGAAAATGACAATGTAGTATGATAAACCATGTGTCACCTGTTGGAAATGCTCGAATTATTTTCTCAATCTTGTTACCAATACATAAAACATCACATTTCATCATACTTTCTAAAGGCTCAGGTGCATGTTCATAAAAAAAGAATTTATCTATCCAGTCATTCCAGTCGTTCTCATCTAGGTGACTAAATGAGTCCAAAAATGATTGGACTTCAAGAGTAAGGTTCTTATTCACTGTGAATTTTTTTTTCTCAAACTTCTATCTAAAAGAAATTTGGTTGTGTCACTATCCATTGGGGCGTTTTCAAGACTCATATTTTTTTTATAGTGTAAGTATTCTCTTTCGATCCTTGGTAACGGCGCCAAAAACTTGACGCGACTTAAAAAGTGTCTTAGTGCGTGCTTAATATGGTTCAAGTGTAAATCGATCGCGTAAGTAATAATCCGAGAAAGTCGGGTATCGAACACAGGTAATAGGATAATTTATCATGACGACGAATAGGAAAGTCGCTTAACCCTAGAATGAATCAGAAAAAAAAAAAGGAAAAGGTGATGAGTTGGTGATTAAACCTATTACCTAATGCAATATGAATTAAATTGAGAACTAACTAATCATGCAAAATGAACTAAGTTAAACTTATGACAATATGAGAGAAAATGGAGTTGGGATACCCTCTCCCGAACCGTCGGTGTTCACATGAATATAAAAGATTCAAAAAGATAATTCTTCATTCAAAGAAACATCAAATACTCTCTAAGCATTCGACATATAAGGACTAAATGCCACATAGTATCAAATCAAAAATTGTATTTGATGAGGATGAGAAGTTACCAATACGCCAATTGCACACATTCCGATTACCAAGTTCAAACGAAACCAAAAGCCCTACTTTTGTTTTGATAAAGTTCAAAATTTTGGATGAGAATTTTTTTTTATTCACTTTTAAATCATGTACCCCAACCCTCTAAAAATTTAGCTTAGCATGGTGCAATTACTAATAAACAGGAAACCTACGGTGCATGAAATCATTCCTACGTTAAAAGTGTCACCAAACATGTAAAAGAGAATTCTAACCAAGAAAATAATGAATCACAAATCAAAAGATGAGAGAAACTGAATGCAACAAAGGCGTATTACTTGTATTGAAGAAAAACTTTGAATTATATGCGAAAAGATGAATAATTATTAAAGAAGATTAATCCTAGGGTTCTTGCCTTCAAGAATCTCTCAAAACTAGGTTAAAGCAAAGTTAGATATGTCTTATATTAGCTCACAACTTAATGAACCCGTTTTTACAAGAGTCCTAAACACATACAACTCTAGGATAAAAAAATAGGACCAAAATAAAAATCCCGCTTCTGAAAATTTGTAACGGTTTTTAAAGCATGACTAAAGGGAGAATCGGTCCGGGTTTTGGGGCGAACCGTCCTCCTTTCTGCATTGTCTTCTTTCTTCTCTTTTCTTTGGATTTTTTTCTCAACTTCAAATGACCATAACTTTTTCACTGTAGTTCGGAATGGGGTGCCATTTTTTCCAGTATTCTTGTGATTTCAAGATCTTCAACTTTATAGTGGCCCCACCTCTGGAATAAGGTTGAAAATTTACAAAAATTCCCTTTAACTCTAAATTTCTTGGTTTCTTTCACTCTTTTGAGTTTTCTATCGTACTATCTTGCATGAAATACTTGTAAAACACATAGAAATACACAAAACACGAAATACTTGCCAAAAAATGTTAGTAGCATGAATATATGATAAATTCAGTCTATTTACATCGCACGGGACCATAAAAAGGCCGAAATTATGGGGATAAATATGGAGTATTTATGCCTAATCAATTAAACTGGCCAATGGGATGTGTTTATTTTATGTGATATCGGATTTGTGTCATACAACTCAAAACCCAAACACGACCAGTTAAAAAATTGATTCCAACGAACAAACCTAAATCATTAATATTAAAGGGTCACATGATCCATACTGTTAACACCCCTTAAGTAACTAAAATTATCAAAACATAATATAATTAATTCCTAAATCCCAGTTATTAATTGTAATAGGATCCGAGAACAAAATGTTCCTTACTCAAAGTTACAAATATTAAAAAATGTAACTAAATAATATATAAGCAAAGAGTTATGATAGTACTAATGCGTTTTCATCGGTGCAGACGAGTCTAATCGGTTGTAGCAAAATTATTAAACCTTACAAATATTACAAAATATAACATTATAATATATAAGAAAAGAGTTATGATAGTGTTAATGCGTTTTCATGGGTGCATATGAGTCTAGTCGGTTGTATCAAAATTATTAAACCTAACCCAGTATCTTAACGGGCTATCGTGTTAACCTCATATTAACTAAAACTTAATAAGTTTAAACCCATTATAATTTTATGTCATGTCGTGTCGTGTTGTTTTTCATTTTTATACGTGCACTTGTACGATATTACTCATACTATTTTGAAGACTCCATTGTGGTGGTGCCATGATTTTGATTTTTATGAGAATGTAGACAAAAGTACAAACATAAGTTTTTTCTTTTAATTTTAAACATATATTTTTTTGCCAATGTAATATGAATTTTGAAACTAAATAGTTTATTTTATTTTCAAAACTAATTTAGACTCATAAATATATTCTAATTATAGATTTTTGACTTAATTATAGTTGTTGATACCAAATTTAGTCTGCTGATATGGCTCAATTAAGTGGAGACACGTGGCAATCTATATGGCACTAACAAACATTTCTGAACAACACCTTGACTTCGAGGAACTCAACTTCCCCGAACAACTCAGATACTCCGAGCAGTAGGTGCTCTCCGAGGAATTTTACTGCACCGAGCAACTCATGGATACCGAGATACTTAGGCGGTCCGAGCAGCTTAGGTGGTCCGAGCTGCACCTCGATCAGAGCATTTATTACCAGACAATTAAGAGGATTAAATGCGCATTAAATGCTGATTATTATCATACAGATGTATACGCCTATCGGACATCTATGTATTACACTTTCACATGTATAGCCTCAGGGCTATAAATACATTGTATCATCCTCATTGTAAGGGGACTCGGAATTTCTTGGTAAAAACCTGTTATCGAGAATTCCCAAACAGTCAGCAATAACAAAAACAGTGAACGTAGGCCATTCTTTTAAGGCTGAACCACTTTAAAAATTCTTTTGTCTTATTTATTTTATCCGTGATTGAATAATTAGGGATAATCTAATTTTTTACATCAACAGATTGGCGCCGTCTGTGGGAAACGACTGAAATTCTCGTTTTTCACCAAAATAATTTATCACCAATGGCTGATAATCCTGAATCCAGTAATCGAAACGCTGGAAACCCCCCTAATCCATCCGCTCCTCCAAATGTCCAAGATCTAGATGGAATTATGGCCAGTTTGGCTCAAGGCCAGACGGCTATGCAAGAGACTATGCGACAACTCATGCAAACTATTCAAGGTGGAGCGTCTACTTATTCAGGACAACGAAGTGTTCAAAGAAATACCCGTTTAGTTTCTTCGCGTATTAGGCAAAGCGATTCATATCGTACTGAGAAATCTAATGATTTTTCTTATCAACCGGGTCGAACTTCGTCAGTACGAGCCACCGATACTGAACAACACATCACACTCTCTCCAGAAAGGACTAGTGCACTGGAAAGATTAAGTAGGGTCTCTCCTTTTGATCAATTGGGCCCTAGGAAGAATAAAAGTCCTCCTAAGGTTGTGTCGAGAAACTTTCGACGACCATCTGATCTAAGAGAGGGTTCTGCCTAATCACACCCAGTTGCTCGACAAGATAGATCCCAGGAAGCGACTTCAACACGATCAATTGCTCGAACCAATAGGCCCGAGGAGGGAAAGGATGCAGGGAAAGGCTCTATTCAAAGGTTGGAGGATAGACTAGGGAAAATGGTTAAGGCCAATAATCCTCTACAAAGAAATTTTGTCCAAGGGACGCCTTTTATACAGGCAATTGTGGATTTTTCCACACCATCAAAGTTCAAAGCACTTGTTGTTACCCCTAAATATGATGGAAAAATTGACCCTGTCCTTCATATAGAACAGTACCAAGCTATTGCTGACATCTATGTCGTGCCAGATGAGATGAGATGCAGAGCATTTTCGGGAACTCTTACCGGATCTGCGCAAATATGGTACAATAATCTTCCTCGGGGGAAGATTTCAACTTTCTTTCAATTGGCCGAGCTCTTTATTGGAAATTTCTGTTTTGGAGCAAAACCAGTTAAACAAGTTGCACATTTGTTAAGTGTTAGACAAAAAATAGGTGAGAGCACCAGAGATTACATAACTCGTTTCAATAACGAGAAGCTTGAAGTTATTGATTATGAGGAAAAACAGCAATTACAGCTTTGTTGAGTGGACTGTTGCCCAATAAATTATACTACACTTTGGCCAAAGATCCACCCAGAACCATGTCAGAACTAATGGGAAAAGCGGCCAAGATCATGAATGCCGAGGAGGCTATGGCTGCGAAGAAGAACATGGACACCAAAGAGACCAATGTGGAGGTTGATAAGGCTAAGAAGAAAGAACATAAGAACAATGGTGGTGACAAGAAGTCAAAAATAAAGCCATCATGGGAAGTACTGAAGAAATTTGAAAATTATACTCCTTTGAAAGTAGACATAAACCATGCCCTGGAAGAGATCAAGAACATCGAGGAACTAAACTGGCCTGAGAAAATAGAGTCAGATCCTGACAAAAGGAACAAGGCCAAATATTGCGAGTTCCATAAAGACCATGGTCACACGACCAAAAATTGCATAGCTCTCCAGAATGAAATCGAAGCACTCATCAGACGAGGAAAGCTGACTGTAACACCCCGTATTTTTGTGCATTTAATAATTAATTAATTCGGGATTTTTAATTACTGGTGTGTTGTAATTTTAATTGAATTAATTATGACAATATATTTATTTAAATATTAATCGGGAAGTGAATGGTTAATGTTTGGGAAAATTTATTTACTAAGTGAATAGTAATAATTTAATTACGTCATTTCGAGTATTAATGACGGGGTATGCACTTATCCCAGCCGGGAGTACGTATAGACTTAATGGGGTGTGAGATAAGGATTTTTATAAATTAATTCGGATGTCAATTCTGACTGCGCAATTGAGTCCGGATGGGTCGAGATAGTCAGAAAAGAGTACCCGGGGGTAGTAATTGGGTCTCGGGGTATTTTTGGGCATAGCCGGGCCCACACGAGGTGAGTTGGGCCACTTTAATTAAGCCCATTAGGTGAAAAACGGGATTAAGGATTTTTAACCTAATGGGGAGATTAGAAAATCAGCAGCCATCAAATTCTAAACCTAGGGTTTGAGAGGGGATTTGGGGAAAAACAAATCAAGAGCAAATTGGAGGTTTTTGGAGCCAAATTGAGGAACTACGCCAACGGATCAGACACTACGAACACTTTTAGGCAAGTGGTTAACTGTTTTGATTCTTAAAGCATGATAATCAATTCATATCATAGTGATGTGTGTATGAAAATTCGTTTTTGGGTGTAAATGGGTACAAAATGGGATTTTCGTTTTTGAAACACTTGAATGAGATTCAAAGTAAGATTTAGATGAGTGATTGATATCTGAATGTGTATATATGATTTGAATGAGAAATCCAGAACATAAAAGAGGGGAAATTGAATCTGGAAATTGGTATTTAAAACAGATAATTAAATTTTATGGAGTAAGACCCATTTCGAAAATTATGAGATAATTAGAGAAGTTGATCATCTTAATGGTTTCTATGAGGAATAGGATGTGGATTAACCATGTGTAGATGATGGGATTATGTAATTAGAGGTTTAAATTATGGTTTAAAAACCTTGAAATTCGTTAATAGTGGAAAACGGGGGGGAAGAAGAGCTGTAACGAAGGGGTCGATCGATCGATCGGGGGCATCGATCGATCGATGATAGGAAATTATGGGCAGTTCGGCCAGATTATTATATAAAAGGAAAATTATTAAAAGTTAAGTTTCATACATTAATAAGTGATAGATAATTGTGAAACAAATATTCCTAGCAATTATGGGAGAAAGTAATTGGGATTAGGATGGATTTATGTGGGACATTAAATGGATGAAATTTGAGAAATTTTATTCCAAAATAGTGAGGTACGGATCAAGTGAGTGAATCCGGGTATATTGGTCATGCGACCCCAAGGTAGTGAATTAAGTTTGGAGATAAACTAAATAATTTTGAGTCGGAATATAGACTCGGGTGAATATTGAATTATGGACCAAGTGGGCAAGTCCGGGTATGTTGGTAATTATAGGTAAATATAATTGGGAAATTATGGAAATAAATGTGTGACACATTGTGGGCAAAAAATGTGGAAAAGGAATTTATGAGATGTAAAAATGGACCAAGTGAGTGAGTCCGGGTATGTTGGTTATGTGACACCAAAGTATTAAATTAATTATTAAGAGAGTGTAATTAATTTGGAGTCGGAACATAGACTCGGGAAATATTAAAATAATAAGAGTGTATTAATTAATTTAATTAGAGTCGGTTTGTAGACTCGGGTAGGATTAAATTAACAAGGGTGTTAATTAATTTGATTAGAGTCGATTTGTAGACTCGGGTAGGATTAAACTAATGGATGAGATAATTAGTTTTATCAGAATCGGATTGTAGACTCGTGAAGGGGTACTTATTAATTAATGTGATAATTAATTATATTAGAGTCGGACCACAGACTCGGAATTTGGGTTAATTAATTTAAGTGTAAATTAATTGTATTAGAGTCGAACCACAGACTCGGATTGGTATTAAATTAATATGAGTGTTAATTAATTTAATTAGAGTCGGGCGATAGACTCGGGGAAAGTATTATATTAATTGAGGTGTGAATTAATTATATTAGAGTCGGACCATAGACTCGGGAAGAGGATAAATTATTAAGTGAGAAAATTAATTACATTGAGTCGGACCATAGACTCAGGAAATTACAGGCAGTGTACGGGATTTTGAGTATACGGTAAAGCCGGAGTTTATATTATATATATACGGTGTCGTGATAGTATATATATACGTGTATTTATTTTGCGTGATACTAAATATCAGTGACTAGATATTTATTAAATTTATATACTCTAATGCTATCAAGGGAGGTTGCGCGATGTGGGTGAATCCCCTAGCTTGAGGAGTAGGGCGAGTATATCCCCAGGTCATAGCGTCCGGTATATATGGGTCAGGGATTTATCTCACTTTCAGGGAAGGAATATGACCGCCTTCATTTCATATATTTTGGTCCAAGTTGGTGAGCGATTCTAACTTGGGGAAACTAGGTTTTGTGAGCACACCTAGTGAGATAGCATTCTAGAGGGAATCATCCGGTGAGGGTATACTCGGAAGCATGGATACGTGTATGATATATGTGTGGATGTTAGTAAAGGTACGTATAATATGGTAGTAAATATTATATGTAGGTGATAATACAGTGCGTGACGTATTTACCTTATATAACTCGGGTTACAGTTATATGTTGTTAATTAATGAGAAATTAATTAAGTTAATCATTTGTGGGAATAATACAGTGTGTGATGTATTTACTTTATATAACTTGTGACACGGTTATATGCTGCTATTTAAGAGGAATTAATTAAGTTAATTGTGAAATAACTTATAATTCAATAATCATTATACTCGGGTTAGAGTAGTATGGCAAGGGAAGGTTATACCAGGACTAGTTGGACGGGGTAGTACAACTAGGTGGGGTTAAGGTAACCGTTAGGTGTGCACAATAGTGGAGGGGTGAGAATGTCCACAAGGGAGTGCGACACTAACTTAAAAATGAAGCGCATTCATGCATTTTAAATTACTGCAGTTAATTCACTTGCTAAATATTTTCAAAATGTTTTGGGTTCTAACCCTTGCTATAAAACTATTTTCAAAACCTTTTAGGTGTCCAGCCACAGGGATGCCAGGATTGATATTCTATTCCAGGGACACGGAGCTGCGGCATATGTGGATGCTAGCAGGAGTTTGGATTAGACGCATCATTCATTCATTCCTAGAGTAGGAAATCTTGTATCAGTTTCAGTTTTATTTGGGGCTTGTAGCCCAGACTTCTCGGTACAGTTTTCAGGTGTAATTTATTCAGGTGTTGAATAATTGTATTTAGATTATTTATTTGGTGGCTGGTGATTTATTCGGCAAGTTGTGTAACTACTATTCTTTTTACTTTCATTCAGTTGTGTGAATGGTTTATATTTTAATTCCACATGTACTGTTTTGTTTATTTAAAAAGTTAAAATTGGCACCAGTTTTTGGAATACTAGGTGGTTAGTAAGTTTTAAAAAGTTTTCGACAGTGATACTGAGGATGATCCAACTGGGATTCCTGTTTTAATTTGGTATAGGACTGATCACCCGGTATTTTATTAGGCGGGGTGTCACACTGACCAAGTATGTTGATCGAAGAAATGAAAGAAAAAGCAACGACCGAGCAAGACAGAGGTCTAAATCTCCTCGTCGATCATAAGAAAATAAGAAAAGAGATCATGAAGATGATCCATAAGATGACCCTGATCGCCCCAAGAGAACAAGACAGCCAGAGCGTGAGGTATTTTCAATTCATTTTGGATCATTTGATTGTAACGTTATTACAGGTGGAGATGCAGGAGGTGGGGACCTTACTACGAAAAGGAAAGCTTACCTCAATGAAGCTCAAGCTTGTTCATACATTCAGCGAATAAATCTAGCTGAGAATGATCGCCCGAGGAAGGTGAACAAAGAAAAGTTGGTCATTAGTTTCTCCAAGAACGACCTCGCAGGTGTACTATATCCTCATGATGATCCACTGGTGATCAAAATGAGGATGAAGGAAGTAATAATCTCAAGAGTACTGGTGGATAATGGTATCTCGGTGGATATCATGTTCTACTCATGCTTCGATAGTTTAAATCTGAAGTTGTCTCAGTTGGAAACTTATCACAGGCCCCTCCTTGGGTTTGCTAGCGAGAAAGTATTTCCACTTGGGACAATCAAGTTGGATATGTTCATCGGTACATGGCCTGCTTGTCGAACAGAAAGAGTACGTTTCTTTGTGATGGATAAGAATGTCCAGTCAGCTTACAATATCATCATGGGAAGAGTAGGATTGAAGAAGTTCGAAGCAGTACTATCTACCGTACATCAATGCCTGAAATTTCCAACCAATTTTGGAGTGGGAGTTGTGAAGGGCGACAAAAAAGTAGCTCGGGAATATTACTATTCATCTACCGAGCAGGAAGAACTGGAGGAATCTAGGAAAAAGACAACTACCTACCAAGTGGATGAAGGTGCAGAGATTGAAACGTTGGATCCTAGAGACGAGTCGCAGCTCATGAAAGGTCAGGTGGTGGAAGCTACTAAAAATATCATTCTAGACGACGAACACTCGGAACGAACAACTCAGATAGGTTCGTCGTTAGATGCCTCACTAAAACAGGAATTTATAGCTTTCCTAAAAAGCAGAAAACAAACTTTTGCTTGGAGTCATGAGGATATGCCTGGAATAGATCCAAATTTCTTATGTCACGAACTCAATGTGAATAAGGAGATCAAGCCAGTGAAGCAGAGACGAAGAGTGTTCAGCCCCGAGAAGAACCAAGCTATATAAGAGGAGGTCGAGAAGCTCCAGAAATCTTGCTTTATTGACGATGTCAAATATCCAGACTGGTTGGCGAATGTAGTAATGGTGAAGAAGAAAAACAACAAATGGAGGATGTGTGTAGACTTTACCGACCTTAACAAGGCATGCCCGAAGGATCATTTTCCTTTGCCCCGAATTGATCAATTAGTGGATGCTACATTGGGACACGAGATGTTGAGCTTCATGGATGCTTATTCTGGTTATAACCAGATTAAAATGAAACCTGAAGACAGGGAGAGTACCTCTTTCATTACCCCTAGGGAAACTTATTGTTATAATGTTATGCCTTTTGGTTTGAAAAATACAGGTGCAACATATCAGCGACTGATGAATAAGGTGTTTGCAGAGCAAATTAGTTGCAATATGGAAGTTTATGTTGATGATATGCTGACAAAGAGCAAGAAAGCTGCTGACCATCTAATTGACTTAGGCCAGACCTTCGATCAACTAGATAAATATCAAATGAAGTTGAATCCCACAAAGTGCATATTCGGAGTACGAGAAGGCATGTTCCTCGGGTATATTGTTAACCAACGAGGTATTGAAGCAAACCCTGAAAAGATCAAAGCTCTATTAGGGTTGCGATCTCCAACGACGAAGAAGGAAGTACAAAGTCTCACACGGCGAGTTGCAGCACTTAACAGATTTGTATCACGAGCAACTAATAGATGCCTTCCATTCTTCAAAACACTCTGAAAAATGTTTGAATGGAATGAAGAATGCGAGAAAGCCTTTCAAGAGTTGAAGAAATATCCGGGAGCACCTCAACTGTTGTCCAAGCTAGTGATGGGAGAAAGATTATACTTATATCTGGAAGTTTCAGAAAATGCAGGTAGCTCAGCATTAATAAGAGTGGAGGATGGAGTACAAAAACCAATTTATTACACTAGTAAGGCCTTCCGAGGAGCAGAGATCAAATATCCAAGACTGGAAAAGTTGGCATTAGCGCTGATCGAAGCGAGTAGAAGAATGAGGCCATACTTCCAGGCTCATACCATAGTCATGTATACCGATATGCCGTTAAGGCAAGCTCTTCATAAACCAGAAAAATCAGGGAGATTGATGTATTGGGCAATAGAACTTGGTGAATATGATATAATTTATGAGCCTAGATCGTCACTAAAAGGGCAGGCAGTAGCAGATTTTATAGCAGAGTTCACCTGTTCTGATACCTCCGAGGAGCAAAAGCTGGATACTGACCTACCTGTGGGATGTTACAGGATCATCAAATTTAAACCCCGATCAACTTACGTTGGTCGACGAACAAAAGAAGTTGGTCGACGAGCAAGAGAAGTTGGTCGGCAAGCAAGAGAAGATGGTCGACGAGCAGCAAGAAGTGCTAAAGGAGGATAAAATGAAGCAATAAATGTTTCACCGAGGAAGTTTGTCTAATCAAAAGTTTGAAGACGAGGTACCTATATGGAACCTATATGTGGATGGCTCATCTTGCACTACAAGCTATGGGGCATGGATTGTTTTAAAAAGCCCGGATGAGGTCGATATGGAGTATGCTCTGCGCTTCCAATTCAAGGCTTCTAATAATGAGGCTGAATATGAAGCTATGATTGCAGGTCTTAATCTGGCAAAAATCATGGGAGTAGAGCAAGTTATTGTATTCAATGACTAGCAGTTGATCGTAAATCAAATACTGGGAGTATATGCAGCCAAAGGAGAATTAATGATCAGGTATCATGCAAAAGCGATGGAGATTTTATCAAGTCTGATGGTAGTGCAGATAGTTAGAATACCAAGATTGAAGAATGCCAGAGCAGATGCCTTGGCTCGTTTAGCATCAGCCACACACACCGAGCTACGAAGAACAATCCCAATTGAAGTCTTGGCTAGTCGGACCATAGATGAAGATCTGATGATGAAATTTATTACCCTTAATTTAGGACCATCTTAGATG
Organism: Sambucus nigra; assembly: GCA_949130495.1. Classification (NCBI taxonomy): domain Eukaryota; kingdom Viridiplantae; phylum Streptophyta; class Magnoliopsida; order Dipsacales; family Adoxaceae; genus Sambucus; species Sambucus nigra. The sequence goes on from OX422214.1 coordinate 55,874,085, forward strand.
GATCCTATCAGGGCATATATTGAAGAGGGGTATTTGCCAACTGATAAACTCACAACCAAGAAACTAAAGTTTAAAGTTGCTCGTTATGTATTGACTAATGGTGTTTAATATAGATAATGAATTATAGCTAGCTTGCAGAGATGTGTACATCCCCCCGAGGTGAAAGACTTGATCGAAGAAGTTCATGAAGGGTCTTGTGGAGCCCATGTAGCAGGTCGGACGCTTCTGCAAATGATAATGACGCAGGGATACTATTGGCCGACAATGAGGGCTGATTGCATAGCCTATGCCAAGAAATGTGACAAATGTCAACGCTTCTCCACCATCCGAAGAACTCCCCAAGCATTATTGACACCCATTACTTCCCCTTGGCCATTTTACACGTGGGGAATTAACTTGGTCGGGCCACTTCCAATGACCAGAGGAAGATTTAAATATCTCATCATTGCAGTGGATTACTTTACTAAGTGGGTGGAAGCCGAGCCTCTTATCGACATGACGTACGAAAAGGTGTACCAATTTATTTGGAAAAATATCATCTGTAGATATGGTCTTCCCCATGCATTCATCACCGACCACAGAACATAATTTGACAACGAGGAGTTCGTTGCATATTGTCATCAGTCGAACATATTAAAAACCCACTCTGCACCAGAACATCCCCAAAGCAATGGGCAAACTGAAGTGATGAACAGAACGCTGCTGAATGGCTTGAAGAAAAGATTAAATAATGCAAAGGCAAATTGGATCAACGAGCTACATTCTGTACTATGGGTTATCGTACTACTCCCCGAGCAGCAACTGGAGAATCTCCATATATGCTAGAATTTGGAAGTGAAGCTGTTATACCTGTTGATCTGGGCCTCCCAACACATGAAGTGTTGAATTTCAATTCCCCTGTCAGCGACTTGATGAGAAGGTTAGACTTGGACATGCTCGAGGAAGTTAAAGAGGAAGAAGCAATCAGGAATGCTGCATACCAACAACGGACAGCTCTGTTCTATAACAAAAGAGTGAAGAAATATGATATGAAAGCAGGGGACTATGTGCTAAAGAAAGTAATTCAAAAGCACAATAAACTGGAAGCTAACTGGCATGGGCCTTACAGAATAACAGAGGTTGTTCGACCAGGGACATATAGGATTGAAACTTTAGAAGGGGGGGAATTTAAGAATTCATGGAATGCAGAGCATCTTCGCAAATATTATCAGTAGTTGGGGATTCCTATGTAATGCAGTTTTCTTCAATATAAATAAAAGTTGTGGATGTTTTGCCCAATTCTCTTCTTTTGTTGAAAATTTTTCGGAGTACTAGTGCTACACACTACGCATCAAGCCCAGAAATACCAACTCCGGTTGGTTGGGAAGAAAATCCACCAACTAAGGTTGGTCGGGAATAAAAAATTTCCCAGAAATACCAACTCCTGTTGGTTGGGAAGAAAATCCACCAACTATAAGTTGGTTGGGAATAAAAAATTCCCATAAATACCAACTCCGGTTGGTTGGGAAGAAAATCCACCAACTATAAGTTGGTCGGGAATAAAAAAATTCCCAGAAATACAAACTCCGGTTGGTTGGGAAGAAAATTCACCAACTATAAGTTGGTCGGGAATAAAAAAATTCCCAGAAATACCAACTCTAGTTGGTTAGGAAGAAAATCCACCAACTAAGGTTGATCGGGAATAAAAAATTTACCAACTAAGGTTGGTCGAGAACTGAAATAGTTGGTTAAACAAATGAAAGTCATTTCAAGGCTTAAAAAGTAGTAAATTTCTTGACATTTTAAATTACTAACATAGTTGGTCAAAAAACAAATATCACTAACTCGGGTTGGTCGTCAGATGATTATCACCAATTCAGGATAGTCAACAATAATATTTCACCAACTTTAGTTGATCGGCAATTTAAAGTAACACAAAATATATTTATCTTTTTAACAGATATACGTGCACATTCATTAATAAATAAAAAGAAATGTTTTATAGAATATTTCCAAGACAATGACAATCAAAATTGCAGGTAAAACTAGAAGTCTTTCATTAAATCTAGAGTAAAATACATTGAGAATGAAATACATATTAATTATTACATCAAGATTCCTATTCTATTGGTTTCTTACCCTCTACTTTTGAAATAGGTTCCTCGCCAGCAGGAGGATCGTCTAAAGCATAAGGGGAATTTATGAAATTAAGGTCTTTGAGCATCCTGATGTTCATCACAGATGGCCGATCGAGTAGGTGCTCCGGGCGAGATATCTCAGCATTGGAATGAAGACTGTAGTCGCCGAGATATTTGGAGATCAAACACTGAGGGATTGCCCGAGAAAGAATCCAACTCATGTCGAGTTTGAATGGTGGCACTGGAAGGTCGAGCAACCCAGGATTATAGTAATCCCACAAATAGTGACCTTGTTCCAATTGTAGCACACCCAATGCATTTAGCCATCCTTGCTTGTACCCCTTGTTGTTCGACTGCTGGATCCGGTCATCGAGGTGATAGAGGGCTTCATTATAGCCAACCATCCAAAATTCTCTAGGCTGTTTGGGGAATTGATAAGTCAACCTTTCCAGCTACTCGTGGAGATTTTTTACAAAAAGTTCTTTATTCTCCAAGGCAGACTTTTGTGCAGAGAGCTGCTCATCCAGATTCATAATTTTCTTGGACATCTCAGCTAATGCTAGATTCTTCGCCATTAACTGGAAGGCCTGATTCTCCAGAGTTAATTGAGTTCTTTACTCTTCAATAGTAAGTCGAGCAGCTCTTGCTCGTCCCCGAGAACCTCTTGCTCGACCGCGAGCAGAAGTAGAGGCTCCAGTTCTCTTCAAAGTCTCCAATCCATCTCTTAAATTGGCATTTTCGACCCTTAAGAAAGAGAAACCCTCATCGTTGACAGGGACCAAAGCGTTCGAGGAAGACGCTGCAGACTTCAACTGAGATATCTCTCCTCGCGGGTAATTATTTTCCTGCTCCAGCAACTTAGCTATCTGCCTATGCTCTTCAACCTTGGTCTTCACAGTTCTCTCTTTTATGTTATAGGCAGCAATCAATCTATCATATCCTTTATCAGCACATAGTTGCTGATACTTCTTCTCATATCCCATGTGCAAAAGGGCTTAAGATTCCTTGTATTGTTGTTGAAGCTCCTCGAGAGTGCCCTGGAGGTCTTCAATCATCTCATAATATGCTACATTATTAGCCACTGCCTGGTCGAGAAGACACTTTAAATACTGGTAAGCTTCAACTTCTCGTTCTGAAGCATCTGGACTAAGGATATTGACGATTTCAGATTCATTCAAATCAGCATGGCCAACCTTGAAGTAGTCGTTAGATTTTTTCATCAGTTCTGTATCATGGACTGACAAGAGTTCAATTCTAGCCATAAACTAGTAAAGAAAAGAGATGGAAAGAATCAATAAAATGCAGATAGAGCGAGAAGAAGATAATTAACAGTATGAACAATAAAAATTTCAAATTTTATTGCATCATAGAAGAGAAGTACATAGTTCAGAGTTACATTTGACAAAAAAAATAAGCAAAGAGAAAAAGTTCGAACAACGCTACACCTTATCCTTGTCTCTTAAAACTTTCTCGGGAGGCTGGGACGAGGAGGAAGGTTGCTCGGATGGCATAGAAGGTTACTCGGTGGGTGCTGGAAGCTGCTCGGCTAAAATATTGGTTGACTGAAGCTACTCGATAGGAGTAATAATTGGTTGGGGTTGTTCGTAGCGATGTTAAATAGTAGGTACCTGATCCCCAACCATCATAGAAGATTCCTAGGAAGCAGCTTCGTCTTCTTCTTCTTCTTTTTCCCCGGGAGTAGGAGGGGGGCCAGGAATGTGTCGCTGAAACAGGTCGGAGATCTCGTCGACATTCATCTCTGTCAGAGCATCCACCCAACTATCCCTGAAATATTTAAGGCTGCCATACTCCATTTGTGAGACCGTGGCAGCCAAACCCTTATTCCAACCTTTGTCCCAGCCAACACTGAAGGACTTTTTCACAACCAATTTCCTTTTCACCTTCTCCGAGGAAAGCTTCTCAGATAGAAGTTCCTAGACAGCTTTCAATTTCTTTTCTGCCTCTTCCTTCTGACGACCAACGTCACGCAGTCTACTTAGCTCTTCCTCGGTAGATTTGAGCTTGTTTTCAAACTCTCCAACATGTTGGAGCTTCCCTTCGAGCTCTTTGTTCTTCTCCTCCAAGTCTTTTATTTTCTTCTCCAACCCCTTGGAGACTTCAACAGCCTGATCCCTCTCCTGCACGGTGGAATTAAGTTGCTTCTCCCAAGTAGCTTTATCATCAACATACTTCTGATGAGAACCTTTAATGATTGCGTCAGACCTACAAAAGCCTCCTCCACACCACCCGAGGAGATGGATAACTTGATGGCTTCGTTCTTCTTCAGAATAGTATTAAAGCAAGTTACCAACTGGAAAAAGAAAATAACTGTAAATCAGTGCAAGGATATAACATTAAAAAATGAAAGTTTAGATTAATAATACTTACTGAGGCAATGTCCTGAGCTTCCAAAGAGGTAACCCTATCCCGGGAAAGATTTTCTTCAATACATTAGATCTCGGGGATGATCCAAGACTTCACCGAGCTCATGGAAGAGCTTGGAGCAACGAAAGTGGTAACACCACTTCCAGTAGATGGAGGCTGAGAGATAGATTAAGCCAAATTGACCGAGGAGCTCTTCTTCAGCTTCCTCGTGGGAACAGGAACATTCTCGACCAAGTATGTCATCTTAGTCGGTGATATAACTACAACCTCGCTTGGAGGGGAAACAGCTGCAACCTTGCTCTGAGCCACAGGGGTCTTCTCGGCAACCTTCATAGTAATAGTTGGAGGAGGTGCATCAATTTGTCTTGTCCCTTCTAGGACATCCTGTTTGCTTTTCTTTGCCTCTCCATCAATAGAGGCAGATTTCTCGAAGAGGGCAGGAGCTTTTCTTCTCTTCATTCTTTCACTAAGAGGAATATGTGACTCAAGAGAAGAACCTTCAGAAGCTGGTACTGGTACGTCACTTATCACTGGACGAGTAGTAAAAGATGAGGTGTAACTCTTGTACTGCAACAAGTATGAAGCTGATCTGATGTGTTCGTCGGCAACAGTTTGATGCAAACCCCAGATAAGTTTCAGATGATTTAAATTAACTTATATCTCTTTTGGAGACCTTATTTTGTTGTCAATTAGAAATAAATCAAAATTAAAATATCAGTGACACATTTTATCAAACACAAAGAAATCATAATTTCAAAAATAAATTAAAATAAAAATAACCTATCCCATTGCCATAGGGAGGGCATCTAGGACCCTGATACACAACATTTCCAATTAGCGAAGCATGTTGCCAATTTTTCATAACAACACCATGCTCGAAGTAATCCCTATTGGCATCTGGGAGATTGACGACTAAAGCCCTATTTAAAAGCCTAGTTTTCAAGTAAAAAGTAATGTCGCTGACAGCCCATCTATAGCAAAACATAATTTCTGGAATTCGTATACCAGTTCCATGAATCTGATTTAACCTATGAACTCCATTAACTATTCTCCATGTATTGGGGCTATTTTTGCAGGTACCACATCAAAATGTTAACAAAATTCCAGATATAAGGGGTTTGGAGGAAAAGAAAAGCCACATTCAGCTACAAAGAGACTGGGGAACCAATGTCCCTCAGCCAAACAAAAATAATCTGAAGGTTCAGAAAGTTCTTCCAAAACGACCCATGAAGGAATAGAGAAATCAGAACGAAATTTATCAAGCGACTCAACAAGGTAAACCATGATGAATAAAGGAAATAAAAAGAAGGAAGAAGATCTTACAGAAAAAGGATGGATCAGTTGACAACGAACGATGGAAGGAATGAACGCACAAGATAGAAAAGAAATGGAGAACTCAAAGATACAGATTTGAAAAAGTGAAGAGACGATAGGATTTTCTGCAACGCTTAAATACCTTACCTTGGGAAGGTGTAAAAATAATGATTACAAAGTGAGACGTTTGCGCTACCGGTGGCTAAAAGGATAAAAAGGGCGCAGAGACCGAAGCAGTTAGAAAAATTCGAAAAGTATGATTTTATGAATTCGAAAAGAAAAATAAATACAAAGAAAACACTCCTAAAATTCAGGATGACCATTTAATCCTGCCATATTTCAAGAAGAATGTTCCACACTCATCAATCTTGAACAGTGAAACATTGGGGGCTTCTATTGATACCAAATTTAGTCTGCTGATATGGATCAATTAAGTGGAGACACATGGTAATCTACATGGCACTAACAAATATTTCTGAACAACACCTTGACTTCGAGGAACTCAACTTCCCCGACCAACTCAGATACTCCGAGCAGTAGGTGCTCTCCAAGGAACTTTATTGCACCGAGCAACTCATGGATACCGAGATATTAGGCGGTCTGAGCAGCTTAGGCGGTCCGAGATGCACCTCGATCAGAGCATTTATTACCAGACAATTAAGAGGATTAAATGCGCATTAAATGCTGATTATTATCATACAGATGTATACGCCTATCGAACAGCTATGTATTACCCTTTCACATGTATAGCCTCAGGGCTATAAATACATTGTATCATCCTCATTGTAAGGGGACTTGGAATTTCTTGGTAAAAAACTGTTATCGAGAATTCCCAAACAGTCAGCAATCACAAAAATAGTGAACGTAGGCCATTCTTTTAAGGCCGAACCACTTTAAAAATTCTTTTGTCTTATTTATTTTATCTGTGATAGAATAATTAGAGATAATCTAATTTTTTACATCAACAATAGTATATACTCAAAGTTGTCATCACAACACACCGTTGGCATTTGTCGCACCAACACGATGACAAGTAAACACTTCATTAATCCATTTACTAATTTCGTATTATTTAGATTAATGTATACACATATGTATTTGGTCAATACATGCATTTAATTAATTCATGTATTAAAATGTTTATGTATAGAAGTTTAAATGGGGTATGTATACATTAAATGTAATATATACATGTATTTGGGTAGATACAATTTAGATATCCTATAAATACCCATATATGTTGGCATTTGAAGTGAAGTCATAAAAAGTCAAAACTATTATGTGAGTAGTAAAGAAAAATCATCTCCTCATATTGAGTGTGTTCGTGTATTTTATTATCTGTCAAATAATTTTTTTATTTTGAATAGACATGTATTTGGATGAAGAGATTTGTGGACCTAAAGTTGAATGAATACTTTAGCTATTTGAAATAAGGCTCTAATAAAAATTCTTCTCCTGTCTGAATTTTTGGGTTGTGATGGTTTTAAAAACTTCAGTGGGTTTCTTAATTTGTTTGTTTGCTTCATGCACTAGTAGTGCACTATATTTACACTTATAATGTTTCATCTATAGATACTTTTTTTTTCCAAAGAGGGACGGTACCCCCACCCATTTTATTTATATCATAAAGGAGAAAAAGCCTCTCCGAAGCTTACAACCCCAAACACAAAACTTAATTCTAGAGGATGGGTCCATTACTCTAGATTGAGATAAAAGAAACTTGGGGATTTATAAAGTATCCCCATTACAAGGAAAGAATACATAAAAACAAGAAATATGGGGAATATATCCCCATTACAATGAGAGAGCTAAAGAATTTTAAATTTGGGGATTTATCACATCCCCATTACAATTTCTTTATGATGGTTCTAATATTTGGAAGATTTTGTCTATCCATATTGAGATGTCCTTTGGCCAATGTCGGAAGAGAATTGAAACTCCAGAAATAATCATCCATTTGAGATACTGAAGCTCTTGAAGCTAAATAATCAGCTACTACATTGTTTTCCCTCCAAGTGTGGATGATTTTGAAGTTCGTTGGATAAGTGATATTATCAAATATATCTTGTGAAGGCCTAGGAGGTTTTGCTATCTTTAAAACAATGTCAACTAACGTTTTACAATCACATTCAATGCAAACATTAGAAATATTTAAGGAAGATATCAATTTTATCCCTTCTTGAAGGGCCATTGCCTCAGCATTAAAGGATGTTTGAATACCTATTGATTTAGAAAAGGCGACGATAAATTTACTTTGAGAATCCCTAATGACACCACCAATACCACTTGAGCCTGGATTATTCTTAGAAGCACCATCAATGTTAAGTTTAAAAGTGCCAATTGGAGGTTTGCTCCAAAGACACTTTATTAAAATAATCTTCTTCGGGAAAATATTGATATTAAAAGTTTTAGCTATTAAATCATCTTTAGGGGGAATTTTGTCGTAAAACTTGCAATATTCTAAAATATTAGAAGACAAGAGGATAACATTTTTAATAATTTTATTTGAAGAATTATGACAATTTTCAAAAAGGTTTTTGTTTCTAGCTTTCCATATTTCCCAGAATATCACTTTAGGAATTACCTTAAATAGTAAAGTTTTATAGTCCCTTTTAGGACATTGTAACCACCAAGAGAAAAGGATAGACTTGCAAGATGAAAAGTCAAGGGACAAACCAAACATAGATGCAAAGAAATTCCACACCTCAGTAGCAATAGGACATTCAATAAGGACATGGTGAGAGCTATCCTCAGCGTTCTGACATAATCTACATAAAGAAGCTAGTCTCACACCAAGTTTTTGGATCTCTGATTCAAAAGGGACATAATTGTTTAAGATTTTCCAGGTATAGTTGGATAATTTCATGGGGCATTCTTTTATCCAATTTATTTTCCAAGATATAGATAAAGGCGTACTTTGTCTACAAATATTGTATGCATATTTAATGGTAAAATCACCATTAATAGAGGCCATCCATATAGCTTTTTCTTCATTTATATATGAGTCAGATATGTCTTTTATGGAAGCTATCCTTTTAATAGAAGAAGAGACTTGATTAATTCTAAGGCCATTTTTATATTTATTTCTAATAAAGCTAGACCAAATGCCATTTTCAAATTTATATTTCCAATATAATTTCATGCTAAAAGCAGAAACAATATCTTCAATTTTCCTAAAGTTAAGACCACCCTCATCAAATGGATAACATAGGTCATTCCATTTAGTCCATTGAAAAGGATTCTCCTTTGAGGGGCCACCCCAATAGAATTTACTAAAAATGCTATGTAATCTTTTAATAATGGTTTTAGGAGGGTTTAAAACAGCAATAGTATAAACAGGAATAGATTGAAGCACAAATCTAATAAGGGTAGCTCTACCAGCTTGAGAAATTAATTTAGAAGACCAAATGTGAAGTCTATCCCTAATTTTAGAAATCAGATCAGAAAAATGAATAGCTTTAGGTTTCCCTTTAAACAAAGGACATCCTAAATATTTCATAGGAAATTGTTTGTGAGACAATCCAGAAATAGATTCTATAGTGTTTCTTCTATGATGAGATAACTTTTTATCCGTATAAAAGGAACTCTTAGAAAAATTCACTTTCTGACCCGAAGTGGCTTCATACTTTTTTAAAAGATCAATAAGGGAAAGATGACTTGATTTGCATGTTGTTTAATTTTATCATGTATTGTGTGTGTTTCGATTTTATTTTATTATTAACACGTAATGGAAAAATATTTATTCACTCATTCATCCACTTTTATCACACTAAATTATAGTAATAAGCAAACAAAAAGGCATGAGTTTAGTTTGCACTGATAACTGTTAAACAATATAAAAGGGAGAATTATTTTACCTAATGCTGAAACAAAATTTTTAAATGCTTACAACTAAAAAGACATATGAAGCCGAAAAAAGTACCATAATTCCATTTTTTTGATCCAATGTAAATCCAGAGAGTAAATATTTTAAAAACCATCTCACGAAGGTTATAATGGGCTTGTGTGCGTATGCGAAGTGAAAAATTAATGTTAATATGTTGTTTCTAAAAATCTTTACACCTAAGCGGATTGTCATGTATGATCAACAGAGTTCTTCTGTACAATGAAATTAACTTTCTTCCTTAATTATTACACAAAAAACAAAACACAACTTTCTTTTTTTCCTATCTTTTTCTCCCTAACTGATGCGACTCAAAATGTGTCTCTAGTGCGTTCCAATTATGGTTCAAGTGCAAACCGATCGCGTAAGTAATATCCCGATAAACCAGGTATCGATCTCAGGGAGTAAGACGAAGAATCGAGACGACGAATAGGGAAAAGATGACTAACCTAAAGTTTTGACTCATAAAAAGAATAAGAAAAGTTGATGTTGGAATGAGGGTATGAATTACTACTAGGTAAGCAAATTAAATTTAACTAAATTAACTAATCAAGAAAGAATTAACTAACTATGAATTAATGAATATAAATGAGAAATATTGTCGGAATACAATCCCCCAACCCTTACTGAGTTCATTGGATATGAAAACTAGTCTCGAATTAAATATTTAATTGAAACAACGACATTATTTAACTCAAGCATTAAATAAATAAGGGTACGAGCCCACATCATATATAATCAAGAATATAAACAGCGTATAAAGTCAATTAGTTAATGCGCGCATCGCACTCTTAAACACCCCGATTACCTAGGGTAAACAAGGTTAAAAGTCCTACGATATTTGTACTAATGAACCGAAGCATTCCAATTAACTATTAATTTCAAGAACGTGTTTTTATACCCATGCGAACTATTCAGGGTTATGTTCATACATCCCACCTCTTAGAAATCTAGTCGGACATTGTGTAACTATGTTTTATCAAGAAATATATGTTGAATGAAATCATAATTATGTGACGAGTGTAATTAAACATGCAAAGGAGAATTCTAACCATGAAATAATTAATCACCAACCAAAAATACGAAAGCAATTGAAAGAAACGAAGAAAATATTACTTGGAATGAAGAAGAGCCTTGAATTCAATCCAAAATGATGAAGAAAAGTTAAAAATTATGAATGCTAGTGATCTTAGCTTCAAGGACTCCTCCAAAGTAACAAAAACCAAGCCTTTTAATGTCTGGTATGACAAATAAATACATATAACACGTTATTTTTAGTGTTTGCACCATGAAAAACTCTTTTTAAGAGAAAAAAAATTTCAAATTTCGTCCAACGAACTGGTCCGGCTTCTCCTTCTTTAATAGGAGAATCGGTCCGATATAAAACAGAAATGGGGATCGGTCTGGGTTCTTATTCATCGATTTGGTTCTGTCATTCTAGTGTCTGGGACTGGTCCGACTGAGATTCCATCGGTTCGGTTTGGTCACTTTCCATTTTACTTACTTTTTCTTCTTGATGTATTCTCAACTTCAAACACTCATAACTTTTCACCAGGGACTCGTATTTGGATGTTGTTTCTTCCTACATGCTTGTGGACTCAAGTTATTCAACTTTACTTAGGTTCCGTGTTCAAATTCCCCGTGTAGAGTTACTATTTTACCCTTGACTTTCCTTCACTTGTTTTTTCTTGAGTTTGAGTTTTCTCTTTTCATCGCGTGTAAAAAATAACTTCAAAATGTAAACAAAATACTGGAAACTCATTGCACTCGATGAAAGGTGTGAGTATGAAGTATATGAAATAAATCAACATAATTTACATCGAACAAGATGATAAAAGCCTCAACATTATGGGGATAAATACGAAGAATTTATGCCTAATCAACAACCAAACTGACAACTAATAAATTAAAAAAACTTTAACGGCATAACCTTTCATTTCAGATTAAGCCATACATAAATCCAAATAACCCACAAATAATACAAATTTATTTTGAGATAACCTAAAGAAAACAAATGTAGAATTAGAGATCTGAAAAGACTGTATTTTGAGATATTTTAATGAGGAATTTTTAAAATGGAAAATTGGAGATATAAAACCCTAGCATTGAGAGTGGAAATCAAGAACCAAATTCCCACTAATCAATGCCCACCCGTCAACTTCATTACCATGCCCATTATAAGTAACCAACTATGGTTAAATAGTTGTGTGTCCCAACGTAAGATCTAGAGTTGTTGTCAACTCAATAACACTCCATGATCGTCTCTTCCAAATCCCAGTTATCATTGTCATGTGTGATTAGATTTTTAATTTGGATACCATGTCATCATTGAATATAACAAAACAAATAATTATGATGTGGAGGGAGTGGGAGACTAAACTGAGGGACATTTGCTTGGAGTCAGATAAATGGAGGGAGAGTTAAATAGTGGAGGCATGGAAGTGAAAAGGTTCAAGATAAAAGGGAAAATAAATAATTGGGATAAAGAATTGCAAATAAAGAGGGTTAAAATAACTCCGTATGTATTTGGAGATAATTGAAGAGACGATAAAGACGAAGGAAATCAAAAGGTCTTGGATGAATTTAGTTATAGACAAGTTTAAACATGAGAGATATATGGAGGGGTAGTTATATTATAGGGTGAATTGAGTAAAAATTAAATGGATACACATGGCGTCACTGGGTTTCTCTGTCAATTTTAGTTATATACTATAATGTGTTGTGCTTATTAGGTTTGTTGAAGTATGTTTTGTATAAATTTATGATATGACATATTTTGTATAAAATGTTTAATGTTACATATTAATATTTTGTAATTTATTTGATGAGTTCATCTTGAATGTTTTAGGGTTATTTTACATTATTTAAAATAATGTAAGATATTCAAGCACATTATCCATCATCAAAATATTGTTCTATTATAAAAAATATATTTTCAACATGCGTTAACTATATTCTCTATCACAATATAAATTTCCAAAAAAATATTATTTTACGATCACGCAACGCGTGACCTGGAAGTATGGATTTATCCATTGATGTGTAAACGTTTTAATCCTCGATGTAGTCTCTCCGAATGAGTATATTTCCCTCTCTTCATAAAGTTTGTTATATGAGTCATATCTTAAACCCGCGTTGATCCCCATTATCGAATTCCCAATCGTACGTTGAACCCTAAAACGCCTCATATATCTATATCTATATTATACCTCTAATATAATAGTATTAAAGGTTTAATAAGGCTTTAATGAAATTAATTCCCTCTCTCAAACATCAGACTTGAGCCTCTCACAAGCTAAAGTATTTGGCTTCAATGCGAACTTTGATTCCTGCATTTTGGCATTCCAAAATAATAAACTTCAAAAGTAGTGTTAGAGTGTGAAAGATCAAAGGTCATGAGGAGAATTAAAGTTTTTGCCCTCCTCCTTCTTTTATAATATATCCATCTCTCCCCATTCTCACACTGAAAGCCCTATCTCTCTTTTAAAATTTCCATACATTAAATCCCTTTTAATGAGCTGTTGAATATGCATGTTTGGTCTTGGGCGGTGGAAACTTCTTGGCAAGAGAATGGTTTGGGTTTTTTTGTTATTTGATTGTGATTTCCATATGTGAATATTTTTAATCTTAGTCGATTTTTCTACTGTCCGATTGTGATTTCAAAATGGTTTTGATTCATATTTTGGGAGTTCTAAAATAATAATGTGTATATTTTGATTTATGTTTTGTGTGTTGATTTCGATTTATTTTTCACATCTGTTTTTGCAATCGATTCGGTTTTTATATTGATTTGCAGGTAGTGGGTTGTGCATCCAATCGGATTCTCCTTTAGAAGTTCAATTTTGGTACGAATGGTGTGTGACTTCTCCAAGCGCATCTGCTATCCACAACATCAACGGTTGTTCATAACATCTGTTGTATAATAATAGGGAAAAATTGTTTCCTCCAAACCGAATATGATTTTTGTCAAATGGTCAAAGGGCCTTTTGCTCAAATGGGTAATTTAATTCCAGAGGACAACTCAAGTGGGGGTACAAGTCTAATTTATCCATGAAAATGTCAACAGATTATTCCTTATTGAAAAATCAACCCCGCCTTTATCTAACCTCAACAACAAAAATTTTGACTCGGTATTTGGACCGGACTCTCCATTATTCCTTCTAAAAGCGAACACAAGCATATAATCAAAAGACTTTCCTTGACATTATCAGGGATTTAGAATCCTATGCATGTTTGAGCAGCAGATGATATTACCAGAAGCCTATACATGTTTGTTGAAGTATTTAGAGTTGTTGAATATGGTTTTATTTATAATTTGTATTTTATTTAGGTTAATTTATGGGAAAGACAATTATGCTTTAGTTTAGAATTTTTTTTAAGTCTTTATGTTTTTCTAAAATTACTTTTTATAATCATTATTTACTTTGGTTGCAATGAAGTTGATCCCAAATGTAGAAAAGGTTAACATAAATGAGTGTTTGATGTTCAAAATTTTAGTGATCGCGTTAAATAAAAAAAAAATTATTTAGGGGGTTGTAAAATAAAAGTAGGATGGTTGAGTTTGTTCAGTCAATATGTTAGTTAGTTTTCAAGGACTTTTAATTATTGTGTGATGTGTTTACATTTTATGTGATAAAAAATTTGAGGAGTTGTTGCATTTTGTTTGTTGCATGCAGTTAATAAAAGTGTGTTACTATAACCCAGTGAACAAATGTTCCCGTCGTAGTTTCACTTAATTATGTATTAGTCCAAACGTAAACATATGTAGCCATTTCATATATAATTCATACATGCATGTATATTATAATTTTTGTATTTCATAATTATATTAATTGAGGAAATTTTAAAGACAAATATTTGTTAAATGTATTTGTGATAATTTGCATTCCTTTCAAGGTTTTATGACTTGATTTTAATATTTTTTTTCACATATTTAACAAATTTGTTATTGTATTATATAGTTTTATTTACATATATGCATTACCTTACTATTTGTTCTTTCTTTTTCCTAGTGGATTGGTTATGTTTTCTTTGATTTATAAACTTTGTTTATGAAAATTAAAATTTATTTTTTATATAATGTGCTTTAACCTCAAGAATATTATGGCAACTTTTTCATGACATTCCTCTCTTCATCCATGGTATAAATATGCAATGAATTTTACAAAGTATACAACATATTTGATTTATTATATTCATTTGCAATTTTAAGTACATTATTTAAGGTTTAAGATTGTTCGCTATGGTTTAAATTTGTAAATTATTCACCCCTAAGGTTTACAATGTTACTTTCATACTTCGTTCTTTATTAGAGTAGTTTAACATAGAATTGATGTATTTTTAAGAAATTTTATAATACGCACGCGCATCGCGAGGGTTACATGCTAGTTATGCCTCTAATATGACAGTAGTAGAGGTTTTAATGATAATAAATATCATTTTAAAGCCCATAAAAATTGAAGAGATACACCAAACTAAATACCAAACAAACCAAATAATAACCAAATAATAACCAACTATTCATCTTCTCTATGTATCAAAGGGAACCTAAAAGATTGAGGCTGAGTTTTGGGTTGGTAGAACTGGGGCTGAACTTTAGCCCATGGCTTTACTTATACCAAACAAGAACTTTAGAATATTCCAGTAATCACATGAAGGGCAAGGTGCACACGCTTGTGTCGGAGATTAGTCCCATACTGAGTCGAACCATATTTATGATACGTGGTTAGAGATATTAACAAGGCTGGAGATTAGTCCCATACTGAGTCGAACCATATTTATGATAATTGTATATTTAACATATATGAATCATATCTTGCTTAATATAGAAGAAGAGGAGAAAGAGAATGCTTTATCTATTCATAGTGAAAATATGACCATTGCATATGGATTTATGCACCTAGGTCCCTTTGAAACCATCAAAATTGTAAAAAATCTGAGAGTATGCGGAGATTTCCATGATGTTACAAAGTTGATTTTCGGAGTTATGGTCAAGAAATTACTGTGAGGGACAGGAACCGATTTCACCATTTTATGGATGGTCGGTGTTTATAACATTTTGGGATGAACATGTTACCTTAGCATACTATTAGGGTGTCTTTGATTGCCACTATTTTTCATGAAAAATGAAAATTTTCCATCTATTTTCCATTTAAAAAAAACAGACCGAAACTTCTACATGAGCAAACCCTATAACTCCCCTTCATATAATAACCCTACTTTGCAGTAAAAGAAAAGTGATTCACTTTCCTCCTACATCACAATATGGTCCTCCATGTTCCCATGTTTATATTGCATCCTCTTGTCTTCTTTGTAACATTTTTTTACATATAAATGTATTGGTTGTTGTTTGAATTTGTTATATTTATTTATAAATTTAACTATACAATTATATAGTTAAATTTGTAATTTACTCAATCAATTTTTTAAGTTTTTTTTCAATCTCTTTCATTTCAATTTTCTAGTTTTAAATTTTTTACATCATTTTTTCCTTCTTTTTCAATTCTATTTTTTTTAAGTTTTGCATCACTTTCGTTTTTAAGTTTTTTTCTTTTTT
Source organism: Sambucus nigra (assembly GCA_949130495.1). Classification (NCBI taxonomy): domain Eukaryota; kingdom Viridiplantae; phylum Streptophyta; class Magnoliopsida; order Dipsacales; family Adoxaceae; genus Sambucus; species Sambucus nigra. The sequence goes on from OX422214.1 coordinate 55,890,340, forward strand.
TTTTTATTTTCGTTTTTATATCAAGTAATTTTTTCCTTTTGTTTAAGTTTTTTTTGGTGTAAGGTAAGTTGTTTCCTTTTTTATGTAATATTTTTACCCTTTTATACATGAAAAATTAGTATCTTTTGTATTATTTTGTTTTAAGTTTTGTTTTTCTATTTCTTTCGTTTCAATTTTGTAGTTTTAAAATTTTTATATCATTTTTTCCTTCTTTTTGAGTTCCGAATTTTGTAGCATTTGCATCACTTTCGTATTTATGGTTTTTTCTTTCTTTTTGGTTTTCATTTTTTATATCGATTTTGTTTAAGCTTTTTTTTTATTTCTTTTACATGAGTTTTGTATGTTGTAACTCTTATATCACTTTTATTTATTTAATTTTTTTACCTTTCCCATCCGAGAGTGAATCATTAATCCATTTAGTATCGTTCATTTATATGTTTTATGGCCTTTTATATGTTTTTCCTCTCTCTCTAAAAAACTATCCCTCTTTTATCTCTCTGTATAAGTTTTGTTTTGGTTGCTTTGGTTTAAGGTAAGTTGTTTCCTTTCACATTTTTTTTCCTTTTTCCTTTTTTCTGGTTCTCCCAAATGTGAATATTTATGGGTTTATTTACCTTTGCCATTAGGTTTGGTCATAAAAGAAATTGTGTATGGGGTTATAGAGGAAATATGACATGTATATAAGAAAGTAAATGGTTATATTTTGAAGGGAAATTTTACAAAGAATATGTTTTTTAGGCTATTAGAACGATAAATAAGAGTTTTTCTTTTTCTTTTTTATTGTTTTTATATATGATTAACTCTTGCAAAGAATGGGTTATAGTTTGTAAATTTTATAGCTTTTGATTGTTGAAGTTCTATTTTTGAACATGTTTGTGGGTACCTTTTTTGTCAACTGGAATCCATAAAAGTAGTGGAATAAAGCCCAAATAAGAATAGAGGGAACATGGCCCAAATTATAACTTCAAAGTGACGGTTAGAATAGAAAGATGTGACCAAGTCCATCCCCAAAATCTCGAATGAGATATTTAAGGGATACTGGGTGAACATGTTACCTGCCAACACTCCCTCTCTCTTTTTTCAACTGAATATATATTATACCCCTGGCCCGGGGCATGTGAAAAACTATCTAGAGAGTTACTAATAAGAGAAATAGACCTCTCCGTGGACGTAGGTAATTTACCCAACCACGTATATTCTTATGTTGTGTGATTGTTGCAATTTCTTCCATACTAGTGATTGTTTTCCTTTCATAAACTATTTGTGTTGAGATTTTAGTCACCACAATTGGCACCATCTGTTGGAAGCGATTATTTTTCCCTGCGAAGACCCTCACCATTAAGAACCAGTAATGTCACATCATAGCAGTAACGTTCCTCAAGAATGAGACATTCAGCAGCAGCTGAACCCCCCAAGGGTAAGGTCTGAAGTGCGCCATTCAAACCCAAGACTTCACCAGGAGAGGCAAGTCTCTGAAGAAAGCTAAGGGACACCCAGGTCCACGCAAATCTCTAGGTTAATTGATGCCTACGAGGCCAGACTCCATAAATAGGAGGAGGCCACTCACCAGCGAAAAATGAGAATGCTCACCTCAAAAGGAGACTGAAAAGACTAGAGAAAGAGCTCCGTCGATATACAAGGTGAAGCCACAACAGGACACCTATCCCTCAGGCGAGTAAATATCATAGTTTAGGAAGAAGCCTAAGATGTAGTTCATAAAGGATGGAGAGGCCCAGGTTAGGTGATCACTATTCCAAATACTTACAACCATCTCGCTGGTACAGGAGTCCTCATCGGCAGGATGATGATATACGAAGTCTGATCCGGAGAGAAATGAACCAACACCTATCTCATCATGGTGCCATAGCAACAAGAGAGCTAGCAAGACGAGCTCTCAAAACTGAGATGAAGTCCCCTTTTTCAAGAGCGATAGAAGAAGAATCCCTGAAGAAGTTCGCGATTCCCAGATTCAAGATTTACGCTGGAAAAACTGATCCCATCGACCATGTTAGGAAATACAAGAAAGCAATGACTCTATGGAGTCACAAGGACACACCCATGTGTCGAATCTTTCCCTCTAGCTTGCATGATGTGGCTCAAAAGTGGTTCAAGAAGCTACCTTATCAATCCATCAATAGTTTAAAGTCGTTGACTGAGTTGTTTACAATCTCTTCATTACGAGCAGTTCCCATCCGAAGAGGATGTATTCTTTCCTTACTATGAAGAAAAAACCACAAAAGAACCTCAGAGAGTACACAAAGAGGTAGTGGGAAATGTTTAATGAAGTCGAGGATTGCTCAAAGAAGGTTGTCGTAGCATCCTTCAAAATAGGATTGCCTAGCTCCTACCTCTTGCACCAGTCATTAACTAAGAAGGAGGACACAACCATCGACGACTTAATGTCTTGTATTGAGAACTACGCTAAAGTTGAGGATGTGACCCATCTTAATGCAGGGGAAAATGGTCGCGCGAAGGATAACGAAGGGGGGTGAAAAGGATGAAACATAAAAGAAAGGTAATACGATGGGGGTAAGAACGACTCAAAGAATGGAAATAAGATCGACGCCTTAAGGGCATTTTAAGCTGCAAACATAGTTTTTAAGGAGCCAATTTATAAGATTCTAGCAAAGTAAAGGATGATCCGTTTATCAAATGGCCGAGGAAGATGGGAGGAGACCCTTAAAAATGAAATAACGCGCTAAGATGCACATTCCACAAGGAAGGCGGGCATAAAACTGAACATTGTAAAGCCCTGAAGTCTCACCTCGAGGAGTTGGCCCATGCCGGACATCTTAATGAGTTTGTAGAGAAGAAGACAGATAAAGCAGCAGCGAAAGGAAAAAAGAGAATCGATAATGTCCTCGAGGATGATGTTGGCCATGAATTTATGATAATACATGTGGCATAAAACCTCAAACAAATTCAAGGGAATGAGGCTCGAATGGAAGTTAAGAAGCTTATCGCAATCATGAAGGCGTTTCAGATTGACCTAGCTAAGTCTCAGATAAGGAAGCGGAGACGACCAGAGGATGTCAATTATAATAAGCCTATTTTTCTTACAGAATAAGATTTAGTGGGAGTGAGAACCCCTCATTATGACATACTGGTAATTACACTTAGGATAGCCAATTGGGACGTCGACAGGTTGATCGTCGACCAAGACAGCTCATCTAAAGTAATGCACCTTGAATTATTCAGGAAGCTGAAACTAAGCATAACAGATCTCAAGGAAGCCACCGTCTCGTTGGTCGACTTCATTGGGAAGATTATGATCCCTTTGGGAAAGATTATCCTGCTATTCAAGGCAGTAAAACATCTCCAAATTGATTGAGTTTCTTGTTGTTGATATTGCATCACCATACCAAGTCATCCTCGGATGGGGATGGGTCCATGCAATGAAGGTCGTTCCATCGACCTATCACCAGAAATTTAAGTGTGTAACTAATCGAGGTGTAGCTGAGATCCATAAAGACCAGGCTGTGGTGAGGAAGTGTGTCATCATGGGCATACACCCCAAATAAGAAAAGAAAGTAGAAAAATCAAAAGGCAAGGAAGAAGACCAGGAGGGGTTGATGCCCTCCAAATAGCAGCTAAGGTATGGTCGACCAGGAGTGGAGGAGACCAGGCTCCTCCCCTCCAAGAGGGTCCTTGAAGACTTGGAAGAGGTCACAATTGCGAGTAGCTCGATTGAAAAGAATTTTTCAATTGGCACCTCCTTAACTGATGGAGAGAAGAAGGAACTAGTTACCTTTTATCCTGAGCAACTTGAATGTTTTTGCATGGGAGCCCTATGAGCTACTTGGGATTGATCCCAGCATTGCTTGTCATCAACTACACGTGGACGCAACTTCAGGCAAGTTACACAGAAGGCTTGCCAAATAGCCCCGAAGAAGGCTAAAGTAGTAGAGAAAGAGGTTGAGAAGCTACTAGATGCATGGACCATACGAGAAGTCCGATTCCCCAAATGGTTATCTAACCTAGTAGTGGTTCCTAATAGCAATGGAAAGTGGAGAGTTTGTATCGACTTCATCGACCTCAATAGAGCCTGCCCCAAAGACAGTTTCTCCCTTCCAAAGATCAATCAACTAGTTGATTCTACGGCTGCACACGAGAGGATGAGCTTCTTAGATGCATATTCTAGACACCATCAAATCCACCTTCACGTTCCAGATCAAGATAAAATGTCCTTTATTACCACTGTTGGTTTATATTGTTATAAAGTTATGCCTTTCGGCCTTAAAAATGAATGAGTAAATTATCAGTGACTAGTCACAAGGATGTTCAAAGATCATATGGGGGATACCATGGAAGTTTACATTGATGACATGCTCATTAAGAGAAAGCTCAAGGTTGGCCACCTTTTCGACTTGGCTAAGACCTTTGAAATCCTCAGGAAGTCACTATACCAAAAACAACAATTTGGCACGATTTAAAACCGTGCCAGATCAAATCTGGCACAGTTTTGAACTGTTCCAGAATCAGGTGTTCCAAAATGGCCATTTTTTTTAGCACGATTTAAAAGTGTGCCAGATTTGACCAAACAGGAACACTTTTGGCACACTGTTAAACCGTGCCAGAATTTAATATTTGTGGCACAGTTTTGAACTGTGCCAGATTGAGTACATTTTGATAAAATTTGGCACAATTCAAAACTGTGCCAAAATTTGATACACTTTTGGCACGTTTTTGAACTGTGCCAAATTTTTGGATCAAAGAAAATAAATTAATTATTTAAAAACAAGAAAATTCACAAATTACAAATCTCGCACGTTGTTGATAAACTAATGTACATACAAACTTCAAAAATATTACAAGTCTCACAAACTAAAAAAAAATTGGGCAGAGTTTCCTCTATTTTCTGGACATTCTAACACCTGCTAATACAAAACATGTGTAATATAAACCCGCACGGTCATGAAATATAACAATAAAATTACAAAAGCCCACACGACCATAAAAATTAACAATAAAACTACAAAATCCCGCATGACCATAACACCAAAAAATCGAATCTGAAATATTAACGACATTAAATAAATAATCCCCTTATTATAAACCATTGACTTCTCCGTGTGTTCCACGTGAATAAAAGCTAATGATAAAATGTTTTCTTGCAAAAAAAATAAGATACAAAAAAGAGATGACATTAGTAACCAAGTAGTTTATGAAAAAAGCTTACTCAAGCTAAAAATTGCATATAAAAGTTACAATTATTCTTATATTTCTCAACTCAAAAATCTTACATGAGTTTTGACTACATGGTCAACTCCTACGAGTTACATTAATCCAATGCGGGGTGTTAGTACCTCTTACGGGGCTGTTTGGGGGCTGGTTTGGATTTTCACCTCGAAACGGCTTTTTTCTAAGCCTAATCTATATATTCTCAAACTATCATCATATTCTCAAACCGAGAGGCTCGTTACTACGTGATCAGTTATTACCAGTTACATTGGTCCTGTACGAGGTGTTAGAGCCTTTTACGGGACCGTTTGGCGGTTGGTTTGAGTTTTCACCCTTCAACGGCTTGCTTATAAGCCAAATCTATATATTTTCAAATTATCATCATATTCTCAAATCTAGAGGCCCGTTACTACACGGTAAGTTTCTACGAGTTACATTAGTCCCGTACGAGGTGTTAGTACATCTTACGGGGCCGTTTGGGGGCTGGTTTGGATTTTCACCCTTCAATCGCTTGATTCTAACCTTAATCTATATATTTTTAAATTATCATTATATTCTCAAATCGAGAAGATTGTGACTACATGGTCAGCTCTTACGAGCTACATTAGTCCAATGTGAGGTGTTAATGCCTCTTACGGAGCAGTTTTGGGGCTAGTTTGAATTTTCACCCTTCAACGACTTGCTACTAAGCTTAATCTATATATTTTCAAATTATCATCATATTTTCAAACCGAGAGGGGCATTACTACGCTGTCAGTTCCTAAAAGTTGCATTGGTCCCGTACGAGGTGTTAGTGCCTCTTACTAGGTCGTTTGGTGGCGGGTTTAGGTTTTCACCCTTCAACTTCTTGTTTATAAGATTAATCTATATATTTTCAAATTATCATCATATTCTCAAACTGAGAGGCCCGTTACTACATGGTCAGTTGGTCCCGTACGATGTGTTAATGCCTTTTACGGGGCCGTTTGGCCGCTGGTTTAGGTTTTCATCCTTCAACGGCTGTTTTCTAAGCCTAATCTATATATTTTCAAATTATCATCATATTGTCAAATCGAGCGTCCCATTACTACGCGGTCAGTTCCTATGAGTTAGATTGGTCCCGTACGAGGTGTTAGTACCTTTTACGGGGCCGTTTGGCAGTTGGTTTGGGTTTTCACCCTTCAACGGCTTGTTTCTAAGCCTACTCTATACATTTTCAAATTATAATCATATTGTGAATTCGAGAGTCCCATTACTACGCGATCAGTTCTTACGACTTGCATTGGTCTTGTACGAGGTGTTAGTGCCCCTTAAAGGGGCCATTTGGGGGCTGGTTTGTATTTTCACCATTCAACCACTTTATTCTAATCATAATATATATATTTTCAAATTATCATCATATTCTCAAACCGATAGGCTTATGACTACATGGTCAGCTCCAACGAGTTACATTGGTCCCGTACGAGGTGTTAGTGCCCTTTACGGGGGCGTTTGGAGGCTGGTTTTGGTTTTCACCCTTCAACTTCTTGATTCCAACCTTAATCTATATATTTTCAAATTATCATCATATTCTCAAAGCGAGGTTATTGTGACTACATGGTCAGCTCCTACGAGTTACATTAGTCCAATTCGAGGTGTTAATGCCTCTTATGGGGCCGTTTGATGGTTCGTTTGGGTTTTCACCCTTCAACGGCTTGTTTTTAAGCTTAATATATATATTTTCAAACTATCATCATATTCTCAAACCGAGAGGCCCGTTACTACGCGATCAGTTCCTACGAGTTACATTGGTCCCGTACGGGGTGTTAGTGCCTTTTACGGGACCGTTTGGTGATTGGTTTCGGTTTTCACCCTTCAACGACTTGTTTCTAAGCCTAATCTATATATTTTAAAGTTCTCATCATATTCTCAATCCGAGAGTCCCATTACTATGCGGTCAGTTCCTACGAGTTACATTGTTCTCGTACGAGGTGTTAGTGCCTCTTACGGGGCCGTTTGGGGGCTGGTTTGGATTTTCACTCTTCAACCGTTTGATTCTAACCTTAATCTATATATTTTCAAATTATCATCATATTGTCAAACTGAGAGGCTTGTGACTACATGATCAGCTCGTACAAGTTACATTAGTCCAATTCAAGGTGTTAATACCTCTTACAGGGCCGTTTGGGGGCTAGTTTGGATTTTCACCCTTCAACAACTTGTTTCTAAGCTTAGTCAATATATTTTCAAATTATCATCATATTCTCAAATTGAGAGGCCTGTTACTACGCGGTCAATTCTTACAAATTACATTGGTCCCGTACGAGGTGTTAGTACATTTTACGGGGTCGTTTGAAGGCTGGTTTGGGTTTTCATCCTTCAACGGCACGTTTCTAAGCCTAATCTATATATTTTCAAATTATCATCGTATTCTCAAACCGAGAGGCCCATTACTACGCGGTCAGCTCCTACTAGTTACATTAGTCCCGTACGAGGTGTTAGTGCCTCTCACGGGGTCGTTTGGGGGCTGGTTTGGATTTTCACTCTTCAACCGCTTAATTATAACCTTAATCTATATATTTTCAAATAAATATTATATTCTCAAATCGAGAGGCTTGTGACTGCATGGTGAGCTCCTACGAGTTACATTAGTCCAATGTGAGGTGTTAATGCCTCTTACGGGGCCGTTTGGGGGCTAGTTTGGATTTTCACCCTTCAACGGCTTGTTTCTAAGCTTAATCGTCATATTCTCGAATTGAGAGGCCCGTTACTATGCGATCAGTTCCTATAAGTTACATTGGTGACGTACGAGGTTTTAGGGCCTCTTATGGGGCTGTTTGGTGGCTGGTTTGGGTTTTTACCCTTCAACGGCTTGTTTCTAAGCTTAATATATATATTTTCAAATGATCATCATATTCTCAAACCGAGAGGCCCATTACTGTGCGATCAGTTCCTACGAGTTACATTAGTCCCATATAAGGTGTTAGTGCCTCTTACGGGTCCGTTTGGGGGCTGGTTTGGATTTTCACCCTTCAAAAACTTGATTCTAACCCTAATCTAAATGGGTTACATATAAATGTATAAAATGAAATGGGATTACGAAAACATAAACTCTCATAAAACACCAGCTCTTCCATATATTATCGAGGAACCTAACAATTCAGTTACTGCCCTCTTAAGTTTTATTCAAAGCAGTATGGACCTGATGATAACTTTATCCTTGTGTAAAAATGGATACAATCAAAGTGGGATGCATAAATGTTTCTTATTATGGACTTAGAATGTAAAAAATTATATTCATGGGAGGGCCAATAGGCACCTTCTCTTGGACAGGGAAGAGGGGCATGTTGAGCAATGTAGGTGGGATAGTGTTGCCCCAAATAAATAATGAGAAAACAATCACATATGTCGATGACACCTGTAACAAAGATGATCGTGTCAACATCAGTTCAAATTATTCATATGAACTAACTAGAGAATTTTCTATTTTGTAACATAAATAAGAAATTTATTTCCCTAGTTCTCTCCACAAATTTAGAAATATAGTGTCGATAGTCTAAAACATGAAATATTCTTATGAATGTGAACTATCTTATTGGGTTTACATCATGAACATTGCGGTGACAAAAATCTCAACACAAAAAATTTATGAAAGGAAAATAATCACCACTATGGAAGAAATAGCAGCAATCACACAACACAAGAATATATGTGGTTCGACAAACTGCTTACGTCCACAGAGAGATCTACTGTTCTTATTAGTAACTTTCGAGATAGTTTTTCACATGCCCCAGGCCAAGGGTACAATATATATTCAGTTAAAAAAAGAGAGAGGGAGTGTTGGCAGGCAACACGTTAACCCAGTATCCCTTGAATATCTCATCCCAGATTTTGATGATGGACTTGGTCATATCTTTCTATTCTAACCGTCACTTTGAACTCATAATTTGGGCCGGGTGACTTTTATTCTTATTTGGGCTTTGTTCGTCTACTTTTATGGGTTTCAGTAAACAAAAAGGGTACCCACAATTTCCCCTAAAAGTTTAGGGGCCATAATTTAGTCTCAAAACTTTTAAATGGCGTCTTCGGCTTGCTCTTGATAGTATTGTTGCAATTTTCAAATTGTGAAGGGAGTGGATCGTCATTTTGTAGTGATTTCAAGTGGAAAATCTTCTTTGATTATTGTGCGCTATCATTGAGAGTTTAAACCGAGGTATTCAGACGGTTCATTTCGCTACTTCTACTCTATGTTTCCTTTCGTTCCCAAACTGTTCCTTACTCTCAAGCTTCTTCTTTCTCTCAAGCTTAGTCTTCATCATTCAAAAGTCATTTCCTGCTCTCCGTCTTTATTTTTCTGTGGTCTTTCATCATTCCTGACTTGATACCTACTTTGTAACTTCTCCGTCTTCATCTCTTTTTCTGTTATTTCCTTTCATGATTTTTCTTTCTACTGTACCTAGGGTTTGCTCATGGCTAGAATAGATAACAAATCTCTGATAGAATTTAGGAAATGTTATAATATTTCTGATTGGGTGGATATTGAGTGTTCCCCTGTTCCTCGTAATTTTTGCGACATTAAGGATGGCCACTGGATTCACTTTTTTTTGTCTCAAGGGGGTTTAACTTTTCCCCTAAATCGCCTTTTCTTACATTTTTTTAGTATTTTGATATAGTCCCAGCCTAGTGTTCTCCAAACATTTGGAAGATTGTAAATGGAGTCTATAGAATAAACCAACTCCGTGGCACTAATTTAGGCTTAGTTGAAATCTATTTTTGTTACACCTTTTCTCGTACCATCTCTAGTCTTCTTTACTTGAAAGCGAGGAGTTCGTATAGGGTGTTGGTAGTGAATCTACGTGATTCCCATAAGGACTACTGGTATGAAGGATTCATATCTAGGAACTGGCAGTTCCCCCCCCCCCTCAGGGAGGGGGTGCGAGGCATAGGGGACCTCGAATTCCTACTTATGGGGAGGAATATATAGGTTGTTGTTCAATCTCATTGACTTTTAATGGTTGCTATAATGTGTTCTTCCTTTAATGTTTCTTTTTTTCTTTTTTCAGCAAAGTCCAAGAATCAAGAGACTGCTCTCCATGAGATTTGTGCTGCTGAGTTACTCAAGGCCTGGAATATAAGAGACTCTATTATGGAAGGTGAACATCCTAGGTTGGCTAATTTCTTGTTAGAATATAAGAACACGACCTACGACCTCATCGCCCGTCTAATTGATTCCATTCCTCATCTTAATATCCAAGAGGAAGAAGAACATGAGGAATAAGGTGCTCTCGAACCCATCGAGATAGACGAGGAGGAGGAGAGCAGTCCAGAGTCTCGCATTGCTAGAGCTGGTAGTGGTAAGGTAGGATATCGTGAGGATGAATCTAGTGAAGAAGAGTCTGGTGGAGAGAGGTCCAGAGAGGAAGGTTTTAGTTCAGGTGGCTCTGGGTCAAAGAGTTCTAGCGAGGAAGATATGGATCCTCCTAGAAAAAAGAACTTGATCCCTGATGATAATGATGATAACATCCTATTGTCTAACATGCTAAAAATTTAGAATTCCAGGCCTGGGGATACTGCTAGTGGTTCCCAGACAGTAGCTCATGAGATGGAGTTGAAGAGGAAGAGGAGAGAAGAATAGAATAGGGAGATGGAGAGAAAGAAAGAGGAAGAGAGAAAAAGAGAAGAGGAGAAGAAGAAGAAGGAAGAGGAGAGAAGGATGAGGAGAGTAAAGAACAAAGAAGGCACAGGCTTTCCTTGTTCCTGTTGATGCTCCAGTTGAGGGGGCTTCTGTGGCACTAGCCCCTCATCTTGACCCCATGATGCTCGAGAGAGTAGTATTAATAGTGGGCCATGAGCGATCCTCAGAGATGGGTCCAGACCACTTATTCCGCAAGGAAGATCAGGGGCCTGCTTTGGTAAGGCCATTTCTTTTATTATCCATTATTTATTTTAGTTCTTCTCATCGCTTGCCTTACACTTATTTCTTCTTGAAGTTTTTATCTAACTAAACCGTCCTTCATCGCAGTTAAGATGGGCTGGTGAGGAGAAATGCTTAGCTCGAGAGGATCCTTAAGATTGTACAAGAGTCCCAGAAGTCTTCTGAGAGATCTCTTATAGAAGTTGAGGCTTCTTTCGCCAAGGAGAGGGCTGAGGTAGCTAAGAAGATAAAAGAACTCCGCAAGGCGTATGAGTTGGTTATGGCGAGCAAGCTTGTTGTCACCAATGAGAACACATGGCTCACTGAGAAGTATAAGAGCCAGAAGGCAGAGATAGCCACGACTAGGGAGAACAACTACAAAGAGGGTTAGGAGGCAGCCTATGAAGACGCCGAGAAGAAGATTGAATCTATCTGTCGGGTAAACTTTAAAAAAGGTTGGGATTGAGCTTTCATTACTGCTGGAGTTTCTACTGACTCTCCTTTGTTTGGCAAGCATAACCCTGACCCCAATCCTGTTATTGATGAAGAAACCCCTGCCGTCAACCTGCTTGCTATTAATGCTCATGTCACTCATGTTGCCGATACCCCTGCACTTGGGGCAGAGTCGAGTGAGGCTGCTGCTAACAAGAGGAAAGATCCAGCTCCCACAGAGCAGGTCGAGGTCGACCAATAGACTTCTAGAATTGTTTCCCTTACTTGTATTTTTTATTTTTTGTTCTCTCTTCTTGCCACTTCATATATATGTACCTGGCTAGTGCCATTTTTTAATGAAGGGATTTGGTTTTCGATTTTGCTGATATACTTTGTCATTTGCGTTCCCTGTCTTGTAGTTTGTTGATCTTGATGATTACATTCCTTCCACTTCTCGTCTAGGCCAAATCCTTAGTTCGAATGTAAGAGACCAAGTTCACCGAGCATTTATCAAGATTTTTAAATCCCTTAGAGCAAGGAATCAAGATTATAAAAATCAATCTGAGATAGTTGTCAGGCTGAGGGATAGACTTTTAGAGATGGAGGAGGTTGGCACCTCTATTTAAGAAGAGATGGATGCTATGAAGGCTAAGTTGTTATATGCCTTCGAGATCAATCCGGTTGGATAGGTTCTGCAGTAGGAAAATGATGCCTTAAGGAGGAAAATTTCACATCTCATGTAGACTGTACTGAGCATTGCTCCCTCGGTTATATAGGGTTCTTCGTTGTCAACAAGGCAACGAGCTAGGACTGACAATAGTGGTTCTATAAGAGAGATTGACGAGCTGAGGGGAGATGTGCACAGAGCGTATGTGATAGCTACTGGGCTTCAGAGGGATGTTACCAGGATGAGGCACTTATTCAAAAGGGTCCTCAGCAAGTGTTGGCAGATGGATACAACTAGGGCCGGACATATGCTCCCACAAAGTTAAAGGAGGTCGAGGAGATGGACTTTATCAAAGGGTTTCTAAGTTCCCTCAGGCAGTTAAAGGTGCCTAAGAATTTTGTCCTTTGGTATAGGCACGAGATTAATCCCTCATACTTGGTGCCAAATCCGTTTTGAAGGGATGATCGCTGGATCCCAATAGATGAAATTCTAAGGCAGCTGCTAGAGTCGAGCCCAGAGGAGGTTGAGGAGGACATTGCCCCTTATCCAGATGATGGTCGAAGGGCACGAGTGGATGATTACCACGTTTAGCGACCTAGTTCCTCTTAGGATCTAAGTTATTCCTTCTTTGTTTTTCTATTTTATCACTGTTATACGTGTAACCGTGTAACCTTTATCAATAAATTTTTTATATTTTGGGCAGTTGCCGACTAAACATGTGTTGTCTATTTTTAATTTATTAAATGAGCATTCCCCCAGTCCAGTATGCCATAGACATACCATTCCACCTCAATTTACCTTTTAGGTCATCTCTTCACACTACCTTACGCCTAAGTCGGGCGATGGCGAGGATACACCTGACTAGTGGGTAATCCGCTCGAGTAGGATTTTTGGGCCAAGCTATGTTGGCGGTCATATTGCCTAAGGATCCCCTATAGGTCTTTACTTATTGCTGGGGAAACCTAGGAGGCCAGTTATGTAATGAGCAAAGGCTTGAGGAGGGTTATTATATGTCAACCCTACTGGCTTTGCTCTGTAGAAGTTGAGCTTGTATAAACCCAACCATTGTGGTACAATCACAAGAGGCTAGATTAAGAGATCTTTTGATTGGAGAAAGTTAACTAATTTGCTGTAATCCGTAATCTTTATAATATATGTTAAAATAACTTGGAAAGGCTGTATACAATAAAATATACTTGAGACAACCAACACATATAGAATGATAAGGCTAATTGATTTTTATTGATCAAAGTGATAGAAACATTAATTTTTAAATGAAAATTTGCTTAAACTAATGGTGCATAAAGAAATCTAGAAATAGAATTTCTGCAGGTTGGCCTCATTCCAAGTTCTTGGTATCTCCCTCCCCTCTAGAGTTTCTACGTGTTAGGATCCTTGTAGGTCGTCCCTTATCACCTTAAATGGTCACTCCCAGCTAGGTCCTAGCTTGCCATCTGATGGTCTCACAGCACTGCTAAGAACTTTCCTTAGGACATAGTCTCCGACCTAGAATTTCCTCGGGTTGACTTTCCGATTGTATTGTATGGCTAGCTGTTGCTGGTAAGATGCCAACTTAACTAGATCCAATTCTCGTCGTACGTATGCTAAGTCAAACTCAGTGAGCAATTCTTCATCAATATGGCCTTGGTCGACTAAAGTAGACTTCATGGTAGGGAGATCAGCTTCTAAGGGGATGATTGCTTCCATTCCATGTGAGTGCAAAAGGTGACTCCCCAATTTCTCGCCTTGGGGTGGTGCGATAAACCCAGAAGATATGGGGTAATTCATTCACCTATGCTCCTTTGGCTCATTCAAGGAACTTTTTCATTCCATCGATCACTATCTTGGTGGAAGCCTCTGCTTGACTCAATGGATTTTTTCCAATCATAAAATGAGGAACATCTAAAGTTTTAACTATTTCCCTATCGCTAAACACATCTTTCAACTCCTGACATTCGCTGGGTTTCATGCATGGGATGTCTCGCAAGAAAAATCCAAATAAGGACCCCCCCCCCCCCCCCCCGATAAACTACTACCTAACATTGCCAGTCATCATGATTTATAGACTCAAGGTAAATAAACTAGACACTTAAAACCCTGATCCCCAGATATATAAATATAATCTCAACTCCGATATCTCTAAAGGAGTGATATAACAATACGCTCTACCTATCACCAAGTCTTGAGTGCTAAATATAAAAATGAGCTAAGCTTTTACATTCGATAATGAACCCAAACACTATGAATCATATTAGTAAAGTGCCACGCACCGGGATCAAATATCTCGAGATGACTACACTCTTCGAAGTCCCTTATCATTACTCAATATCCCATAATTACGAGCTCAACCCTCTAAGAATCGTTAAAACAACACATCCTGTCCTGGAACAACAACCATGATAGCCTTGCCATAACAACCCACTATCATTATTAACAATCAATAACCACATGCAGGATGATATCATACTCGTATAACACATCACTCAAATGAGTAATCTCAATAAAAATATACTTACTATCTACACCCACTCCCCTATGGATGAGACCAAATATTAATCTCGTTAAACCACAACAATATAAATACGCATAATGGTATCGATATAACCACTAAACTCATCTCATATGCGAAGCTAGTACTAATCAAAATATCGTGACTCGCTCGTGTCACATAAAGCATACCTCATTCTCCCGAGGATAACCCATATCTCCTTTCTTGCCAATCGCCTCCATCACTCGAATGGTTCCTAGATACAACACGCTTATCCGAACTGAACCAAAACCATTTTAATCATTTCCCCTGATAGGTACAAGACTCTTGTTCCTTTTACTTGCTTTAGGCAAAATTCAATGCATGTGGTCTTACTCTCCACAGATAATACCTTTTCATATAATTCTCTATTCTAGTCCATATAGACCATATATTAGGGTTGTCCTTCTCTCAGAACCTGGTAGCTTCAACTTCGATGGACACCTTAATTGTTCCCTTCATTTTGCTGGCCCTACAAAACACATTGTTGGCTTCAATAGTCCTGACTGAATTCACCATCACTTGGTAGCAATTCAACTATCTTTATCATTTAAATGGGTCCCATGATGGGTCTCTCCTCTATGGTGCTTCACTAACGCCGTTACTTCCAGTCTTATTCCTTATCTAGATCCTTAAACTCTATGCTCCCTTCACATAGAAACATTTATATCCTCATTGTCAAACACGAAATTGTCACCATCTAAATTGAGCGTACAAACAGATTGTCCTTTAAGCGTTGGCGACTCCTCTTGTGGGTCTATCGCCCAGTCAAAGGCTTGTTTCTTTATTGTACCTACCACTTCGTGTAAAAAGTTCAAGATGCCATTCACATCGCCTTCTTAACAAAAGATGAAGCAATTTGTGGTAAGACCGTACTAAATATCCTTACATTGGCATAATATTTTACCTTTCAAACATGGTGATTGACTTTCACTATTTTAACACAGCTCCTACGATCCAAGAATTTTTTTTACCCCAATTTTCACTTCAGGTATTCAACACTCTATTATATTCTAAAACCTCTGGATATTATCCATCCCATTTACTAACACACAAAATCTCCGTGCTTTTAACATTTCTACGGATTGTCTACTTCAAAGACCCATCTGACTCACTTCCATTCCAGGTATGCTGGTGAGTCTCGAACGGCACAAACATCATTTGTGATTGTTCTTGGGAAACTACAGATCCCAAACGTCTTTTTTATTATTCTCAGCCTGAACAATAACTATGGTGGGTTCTATCTCAATCGCCATTTCAAAACACTTCTAAGTCTTCGGATAAGTCCTCCTCTTGTTGTCCTGCTAAGGACTCTCGCACGAGAACGTAAGTCGCAATACGAAGAGGAATACAAAAATCCATATGATAAGGCTCTATATCAAAGAAAGTTACGCTGAAACGTAATATGCCATACATATCCTAAAAGACTCTAGAACCTGATGCTCTGATACCACCTCTAACACCTCACTTAATTAAATACTGGGTGATCAGTCCCATACCAAATTGAAACATAATATATAGTTGGATCATTCTTAGCATCATTGTCGAAAACATAGTCACCTAATACTTAATTAAACAGGTGTTAAAAACTTTCCAATTTTTATTTAATTAAAAATTCCACTTTTAAAACGTAAACCATTTAACGCAAACTATTCACACAATGAATAACAATTGAGTAATATCAAAACTGGATTAAATACAAATGGAATAAAACTCTACAGTTTAAATGTCTCAATACAACAAACTCCAATCAAACCAATTGTATCAAAAACTGACATAATACATTAACTGACTCAGATAGAATGGAAATACTTAAATCCTCTTGG